>CM053272.1:41284698-43955505 GCA_028583415.1 Protea cynaroides
ATTCATGGTTCATGAGACGTATTTATAATAACCAGAGATGAGAGAGCTTAGAAAAGAAGCTTCCTATCTTTTTTTAAGAAGTTTCTATTTATATTCTTCGCATATCTATGTCTCTCAATATTAATTTTCGTTCTCTCTTTTCTTATAATCTTAGTTAGGATTTTGCATGTGAAATGTCAATTACTTACCATTATTAGTTAATAGTTTCCTTATCTCTTGATCTTATTTAAAGAAACAAAATGTAATCTCTCTGTTTTTTTCCGGTAAGATGAATCTGAAATAGGTAATAAGTATTCCCTTTTAACCCTCCCCCAAACCCCCCCTACAAAGTTTACCTGATTGGTCTACAATAATTTCAATTTGAATCGTCCCTAAATCGGTCCCAAATTGGTTCAAGTTAGTTGGAATCAGCCAGACTCACATAAGTTTGTCAATTCTATGCTGGTATCGTATATTGAAACTGTTTCGAATGAGAATCGATACGGTAACGATATGAAAAACAGATCCGAAGCTTGTACAATAAGGTATCAATATAATGGACCTAACCTGTTGGTATGTACCAAATACCTAAATTTTTTTTTCTCTTATACACTAAAATTTATATAAAACCATGATATTCTAGGTAAGAAACCGCATATATACCGAATAAAAACAACATATGATAACGATAATAAAAACCGTACAAAAGCCGTACAGTAATGGTATGAACAACGGAACCACAACCGGTACAGTATGGCATCGGCATCACCATTTTGTTTTCTGAACGATACCGAACCGTACCAAATACCATATCGTTGATACCTTTAGACTCACATAAACTCCCACCAAACTTGCATGGGACCTATGTGAGCATGGGAAATTGAGAAAAAATAATATGAAATACATTTTAAAATTTAGAATAAAAATAAAGGTTTTGGATTGTTGGTTGGGATTTTTTTGTTCGAATGTCATAAAAGGCTTTTCATCTAAAAGGTGGAGAAAGGCTTTTCTTCTTCATCTTGTCTGGTTGTGTTCTTCCCCAATGACACTCTCTACAAAGGGTTCAGGTTGTCGAGTTTCTCAACAATGGCAAGCTCGAGAGATTTTGATCCTATGTCCATGGTTCTTTCGCTCATCTATGTTTTAGGGTTCTAAGAACCCTATGTTTTCCTTCCTGTCTTGGGGAAAGACGGGAGAAATATTCCATATTGATCTTTTTTTTAAACCCGAATAAAGGGTTTTTTCTTTTTTCTTTGGAATCCCAATAAAGAGTTGACAGAGTAAATTAGTTTATTATTATTATTATTATTAGAATTGAATGTACATAATTTGTAAATTACTTGGAAGTTGCCTGTAATTAGACCTAAGTACAGAAAAATTGGATTAATATACCCAGGAAAACAAACAGCATAGTGCAGTACTGTAGTCAAGATTATAATGTGACAGTCAAAAATTCATCTGTCATTACATGTGAGTCTAATTCTGGCCTATATTAGAGCAACTAGTGCTTGCATGTAAGGCACGGATCCGGAAAAATGGCTCCTCCTAGTTCATCATCTGGATCTGCAATCAGTTTCCTGACCTTTAAGATTAAGAAGAAAAAGAAAAAGCGAAGTAAAAAGATAATTATTTTAACAGTTCAAGAAATGCCCCGAAGTCATTTAGTGAAATTGATCCGAACCACTTAAACTGGTACTAGCAAATTATATTGTAAATAATTCCAATGTGATTTGGATTGTCACATCATTTACTATTTAATCAAAATAAGAACAGAACCATTTATTATGAAAAAAAAAAAAAAAAAAAGATACTCATCAGCACATCCTTCTACAATAAAACTGAATATAAGAGGATTCAAATCCTCTTCTCCCATTCTGGGAGGACGGGGGACGTTCCCATCGGACGGTTGACACGTGGGCCTCTGGTGAATCTGACTCTCACATCCGACATCTGAACCAACAAGCTGAGCTGACAGGAGTATAGGCTTAGACGTGGGACTCGGATTCATCCGAGGTCTATGTGTCGGTCATCCAACAGGTGTGTCCCTGTCCTCCCAGAATGACTGGGAGGAGAGGATGTGAATCCAACTATAAGATATCATTAAAGGGTCTCTTTTTCTTCTTTGCATGTGTGTATTATTAGTAAACCTACTGGATTTATGCTCCACTGTTATTTGAGAGAGAGAGAGAGAGAGAGAGATAGAGTAGGGCATTAACGATATTATTGCAAATAAATGATCTCAAAACTTTAAATATAACTTTAAAGAGTTTATTATCAATAGACACCCATCTACTAAAACATTGACATCTGACTTAACACTAGTACCATATACTAAACCTAATAACATATTCTATTAACTCCAAAAAAAATAAATTCCTATATATCGAATCTTTGACCATCAAACTCCAACGAATCAGTTGTCGCTATAGTTCTATCCAAAAAAATGCCCACCTGCAATTTTAGAAGAGCAAATTAAAAAGAAAAAAAACATCAATGAGAATGAACCAATTAAATAAAAATGAAAACAAAATAATAAAGATATATAACACAATAGTATGTAAATGTAAAGGATTTAGAACTTGTAATGGTCACCTCATATGAATAGTATTATCAGTCTAACATTGTATAATGTTGAGACGCTTATTTTTATGATCCCAACTTATCTGGACTTGATCTCCACTTTTCAACTTCTTTTCTCTAAACAATGTTCCCATGGATAAAACATACTTATAACCCCTCCTCTCTAAAGATTCTGTGAATTTTTTGCCACTATAACGTACGTTAATGGGAATTTGCATCATGTCTCTCTCACTTGAATTCAAATTATGGACGTTTAAATGCCGATAGATGTGATCAACAACTAGACCCTCGTCAAGTTCGAAACTTTGGTTGAACTCATGTGATGGAATGATTGAGATGACTTGAGTTGAACTTCTCATTGGGAGATTATTATCGTCTCTTATCTCAATCAATCTCCTACCATTTCCTGACCCAGAAGGGAAGAAACTAGGGAAGAAGGAGGTTTTCTTCATTGCATGCACAAAGAAATAAAAAAAGACAGAAAAATATTAGGTGTTCAATACTTCGTTTAATGGTTGGTCGTATTTATAACAATAACAGATGAATGCTTAGAAAAGAAACCTCCAATGCAATCTTCATATTATAAGAACTTTCTATGTAATGGTTTCTTTCTCTTTTCTTATTCGATAGTTTAGTTAGGATTTTGTATGCATAAAAAAAATAATAAATAAATAAAAAGAAAAAAAAAGGTGAGAACTTAGAAAAGAAACTTTCATTCTTCACTTTAGAACTTCCTACTTATATAATCTTTATATAAAATCTTAATATACGTCCTTATTAAGATCTTAAAAAGTTTAGTTAGTAGTTTCCAAGAACGTAAAAAAAGAAATTGCTTAACATTATTAGCTAGTTAATATCTTGATTTTAATTAGAGAAACAATTATATGTTAATTTTTTTACTTTGGATATGATATATCTCAAATAGGTATTAATTAGACTATTTTAGTGCCAAAATCTATTACCAAATCAATTAATTAAGAATAAATCTTTCTCTTTTAGATTCAAAACCCAATTAAGAAACCTGTTTGTGGAGTTGAGTGATTTGAAAGGCCGCCACATCAGCCATCCACTTGGCAAAACATTTGATTCTATACCAGTTGGATTTTATTACAACCTTAAAAGGAGTAACACGTCAATGTCGATTTTGACGTTATGGCATCTTCCCTATTTTTTTTAATCCGTTACCGTTTGAACCTTTCTGTATTTATCATTATCACCCTTATAATGTTGACTATTTTTGATTTTGCCACAAGTTAAATTATTTCCTGTTTCCCTCGAATCCCTCTATTTTGAAGACCAAACAACATTTCCTTTCAACTTCCTCAACCTCAAACGAAGTCTTATGAAAGCAAATTTAAATTAGTCTTAATGGAAGCAAAGATTTATTTAACCAGTATTAATTTTTTCAATATATATATATATTACTCTTTTTTCTTCCAATGACATGTAAATAACAATGCTAAAAAATAAGAAGCAACAAAGAGGCATGAGATTTTTGTCCTTGTTTTCCATAGAGAGGGAAGAAAGGTTGTTCTGAGTTGTGATAATGTTGTCAATTTTTTTTTTCTTTGGGTAAACACTTTTGTAAATTTTTTCAATTCTATTGTATTATCATCACTTATGCTATAAGAATTTATAAAATGAGACAAGAAAATTGAATGAGTCCTATATATTCAAACCACATCTCTTGGGTATTCTTAGATGCTCTATCTGTTTGAGGTAAAGATTCATATGAAGGACAAGTATTTCATAAAGCATTGTAGGTGTAGTCGTGTAGATACTAACCTAGAGACAGAAAAAGCAAATACTAAGGGTCCAGCTATAGTCATTAACATGTAAGGGTAGAAGTATACTTGAAGATGACATCAACAAATATTAATGAAGAAAGAAAATATGAGAGATGGCATCAACTCATACTCATGTCATAAGGATTTAAAAGACAGATAAGAAAATTCAATGACTTTTGAGGAATTTGAACCAGCATCTCTTGGGGAACATAGAAGAAATGGGTTCCCCAGGTTATTACGATCATTTCCGTATGATAAGTTTAATCCCTATAGCCTACTATATGGAAAAAAAAAAAAGTCCCTTGATCAAGAAAACCAAAAAATATTCAAGGTCTTGTTCATAAAAGAAAATAGCAATATGAGGTAGCCCAAGGAGCTGATTGAGAGGAAAACTGTATATGTAGTTAATCCAAGGGTCCAATATTTTGATGGTCAGGATATACCGTGATCCACATGGCCAAAAAAAAAAAACCATTAAAAATAGTTATAAAACCCACAACATTATCACAAGAAACCTCATAAAGAAAAACAAATCCAGTTACTAGAGAATCTTTGTTTATGACATTGTCTAAGAGTCAAAGTTATTGAGAAGTTCTCAGCTCTATAGTTTACAGTACTGTTAGCATTTTTATTCGAATTTAGGATTTTTTCATGGAATTTTCCATGAACTCTGAAGATTCACAACATTGAATTTTAGAATACAAAGGGAATTGAAAGAGATAATAATATACATAACATTTGCTGAAGATTGATTTTTAACTGTTTCTATGTTGCTTTGATTGCTTAGATTAGAGTCTATCACAGTCATTTGAGACCCCTTTGTTCTTTGTGCCGGAGTAGAAAGAGAGATAGACCAAATTAAATGCTGCAGAGATCTTAATTCTGATATATATAATACCACCCAAACCTTGAACCATTCCAACAATGGACTGGATTGGTAATTTCTAACTAGAGACAAACCAGATCTACTGAGAAAACAAATAATAAATTCAAAATTTCCAGCTGAAGGTATTATTGGGAATAGTCCCACATTGCTAATGAGATTGGAATCTTGGGGTCTTATATATGAAGAGTCTCTCCACTTATTAGTTCGAACTTTTGAGTTTGAAACTTGACATAGTATTAGAAGCTCCAGGTTCCCTTTCATAATAACCCTAAAAAGAGATGCACGAAAACGAGTCTACAAATAAAATAAGGACTATATGCCTCCTAAAAAGAGGGACGGTCACCAAAAAACAAGGACTATATGCCTCTTGAAAAAGAGGGACCCCTCACATGAAAAAGAGGGACCAAGTCACTTAAAAAAAAAAGAAGGTAAGTGTCATGTATATACACCACTAATGGTGGGGTTACATGTGAGGGAGACTATTGGGAATAGTCCCACATTACTAATGAGATTGGAATCCTGTGGTCTTATATATAGAGAGTCACTCCCTTACTAGTTCGAACTTTTGAATTAGAAACTTGATAAGTATCATGCAAGCCAATTACATTAAGGTGAAAATACTCACCTAAGAGAAAAACCTCTATCCGGATAAAATTTTCAGGACCAAGTCATCCTTAGTTATATATGGTAAACATGATACCCTTTTTCCTAATAGAAGGTTGCAAATAAATATCAATGGATTATTATGTTATAATATATTGGGTTTAGGGTTTCACACAAACCCATAATGATCCATACAAGAATTCTAAAATCCAATGGAAATAACAAAGATATGATCAATTAAAACATATTGTACTTTAGATATTGATTTTTGCCTTTTCCAGCCCAACTTTTGGTTCAGTTTTCCACAATCAACAGGAGATATTCTTTCATTCCCTCTAAGTATGAAAACAAAAAGAATAATTATATAATTTGGACTATAAGATTCTAGACCTAGTATTTATAATACTATGTTAAATTATGGATCATCCACAATGGACTAGGTTAATTTATCCCTATGTTGGACGTGTATAAGGTGACATGTCACACGTGGACGGTAGGACAGTTTCTCATATGATAGATTCTTTACCACAACACCCCCTCACCCCAAAAAAAAAAAAAAAAAAAAAAAAAAAAAGAGAAAGAACTTTTTGGCTTTCGAATGGTGGTCTTCTTTGAGAACCTAGGCAAACACCCTCTATATAATTCTTAATTTTTCAATACTTGATCTGACCAACAGTATTTCCTATTGGAATAAAACTCTGTACGTATGGGATTGATCAATTCATATGGATTTTAGACCTGATTAATTCTAATCCCAGCCAATTTTAATACTATCTTGATAGAAATTAAAAACACATTGATTTTTCATTAAATCTTAGAGATAACAATACCGTATCAAGATAGTAATTAAAGACGTATTGATTTTTCATTAAATCTATATTTAGAGATAACAATACCGTATGTAGATACCTAGATTTAGAACCACGGGTCCATCTATCGACAACGTTACAATCCTACCACATGAAAGAACTAAGGCCCACGTGAAAGAATCCTGTCCTCCTGTTAATGGGCCTCCCTGGAGACACGGCTTCCATTAACTCTTTCTTTTTCCCTTTGTTTGTTTCCCTGTGGCCTGTGACTACTCTGACGGCGAGTCTCCCCCACCGACAGAACCCCCGCCGCCTCCTACCTCGCTTATCAAACTATCCAGCAAACCTTTACCCAAGAACTTTCCCAGATCAATCACCGAACCCAAAGGAGGACGCAGTACTGAAGCTGCAATCCCAAACGTCGGCAGCAGCATGCCACAGCGATCGTCATAGTGCTGAAAACGATGAAGATAGCCCCAAAATCATAATCGCTCATTATTTCCAGAGCTTCTCTCTCGTCAAAAAAGATCTGCTAATACTCTCCTTAATTACCTACTTAGTTCTATAATTTATTATTTTTTTAATTCATTATTACTTATATCAGTAATGTCTATCTTAACTAATCAGCGCTTCCAAGTTTTCTTTAAGATGTTCCAACAGGCAGGATCACTCATCCATATTGCTGATCCCATCCCTGATTTTCTCACACTTGACTTTTTGCAGGGAACACAAAGGCAAACAGAAGCAGATTGTTCCCTCATCTTGCACTTTAGGCTTAAGCATAGTTTCCATTTTGAGTGTTTTCCTTCTTTATTTTTATTCTTTGTGAGTGTTTGTACAAAATCCAAAAGTGTTAGTATATGTGAGTACTATCAGAGTGTTTGTATCTGTATGAGTGATAATGTTTGAGAAGTACGAATTCACGCCTCTTGAAATTTCCCAGACGTGTGCGTCTGTTTCTCTCTTGATTCCGGTTCAATATATATGTAAGTCTACGACCATTACCCGACCCTGAAGGGAAGAGATTAGGGTAGTATGCTGTTTTCTTCATTGCAGAGATCCACAACTAAAAAGAAAGAAAACAAGTTCATATGTGTAGGGATAATATATGAAAGAGATTGTGTTTCATGATTCATTGAGACGAGAGAGCTTAGAAAAGAAACTTCCAATCTTTTTTAAGAAGTTTCTATTTATGTTCTTCGCATATCTGTCTTCGAGATATTAATTTTCATTCTCTCTTTTCTTATAATCTTAGTTAGGATTCTGCATGTGAAATGGCAATGTTGATCTTATTTAAAGAAACAAAATGTAATCTTTCAGTGTTTTTTTTTTTTTTTTTTGGTTAAGATGAATCTGAAATAGGTAATGAGTATTCCCTTTTAACCCTCTTCCAAAACCCCCAACAAAGTTTACCGGATTGGTTTACAATAATTTCGATTTGAATCGTCCTTAAATCAATCACAAATTGGTTAAAGTTAATTACTTGGAATCAGCCATACTCACATAAGTTTGTCAATTCTATGTTGGTATCGTACATCGAAACTGTATCGAATTAGATCAGTAAGATAACGATATGAAAAATAGAACCGAAGCTTGTACGTTAAAGTATATATCAATATAATGGACCAAACCAGTTGGCTTGTACTGAATACCGAAATCATACCAAATACATACAGATATAATTTTATACTAAATTTTTTCTCTTATACACCAAATTTTATATAAAACCAGGTAAGAAACAGTATATATACCAAATAAAAACAATATATGATACCGATAATAAAAACCGTACAAAAACCGTACCAAAACAGTACGGTAATGGTATGAAAAAATGGAACCGCAACCGGTACAGTACGATATCGACATCACTATTTTTGCTTTCTGAACCATACCAAACCGTACCAGTATGGGTTGACACCTTTAGACTCACAAGGACTCCCACCAAACTAGCTTGAGACCTATGTGAGCATGGGAAATTGGGAAAAAAATAATATGAAATACATTTTAAATTTTAGAATAAAATAAAGGTTTTGGATTGTTGCTTGAGCCGACCATGATGGCTTTATATGTGGATTACTTTTAAGAATCTTTAGTCCAATGTGATAAAATAATTCAAATTTGCTCGTCTCTCATGTTGGCATAAGAAAATTCAGTGGCTATCATCCACTGCATGCATATACCAAATCATTGGTATGTGCACACAATAAACTACAAATATTGGATTTCCTCATGTCAGTATGAGGGGATATATTTCATATAAAATGGATATGCGCATTTTATTTGTATCCAATGTTGTTATTTATTAGAGTAAAAGCAAAATATCTATTACATGGCTAGTGTAAAAAATAAGAACTAACTCTTAGGAAAATTTCATGCACTTCCCTGAAGTTTTTCATAATGACAATTATTTTCCATTAATGTCATTGTCATTAATGACAATCGCATACCACATTGTTAAGATTATTAATGGAAAATATAAAATGAAAATTTTACCCTCCTTTAAAAACACTCCCATCGTCCTTTTTAAACTCTTGTTTTCTCTTTACTTCTAATAGTTGAAGAAAGGCTTGGGTGATTCTTCATCTTGTCTAGTTACACTTCCCCTACAACACTCTCTACAAAAGATTCAGATCATCGAGTTTCTCAACAACGGCGAGCTCGAGAGATTTTTTTTTTAACCCCAATAAAAGGTTGAGACTTGAGACATGAGAACATTGATTTTAGTGGAAGAGTAGCCTTTTTATTTTCTTTTTTTCTAACACCGTTCTTGATTAGAGTTGAAAGTTCTTAATTTGTAAGTTAGTTGGAGGTTGCTTGTAATTAGACCTAAGTACAGAAAAGATTCAAATAATTTATCCAAAAAACCAAACAGCATAGTTGAAAAAGATCCTCTGTAGTGAGACCAAAATAGTAGCAAGGATCCTAACCACTCAAATTACATCGAAACATATCCCAATGCACTTTGAGTAAATAGTGAGGGCATCCTGATCCCCTTTCAATGGCTAGAATCTTCATTTCCACTTTGGCCTCGAGGATCTCAATCCGTAATGCAGTCACCTAGATTCTCCAACCAAAGTTGACCTCAATATTACCACTATCAATCCAATCAAGCAGTCACCTAGATTCTCCAACCAAAGTTGACCTCAATATTACTATTATCAGTCCAATCAATCGGCCATACAATGAATCATATCTATTTAAGTAGAATCTACCACTCTTTTTTATCCCATCTAAAATCAAGATTCTAATTTTTCCAAAAAAAAAAAAAAAATCAAGATTCTATGTGATGGTCCAAAATTCATCTATCATAAAATTTGATTTTAATTCTGGCCTATATTAGGGCAATTAGTGCTTGCAGGGCATGGATGCCGAAAAATGGCTCCTCATAGTTCATTATCTGGATCTGCAATCTATTTCCTGACCTTCAAGATTAAGAAAGGAAAAAAAAAAAAAAAAAAAAAAAGAGCAAACCACAAAGATAATTATTTTAACAACTGTTCAAGAAATGACCCGAAGTCATTTAGTGAAATTTATCCGAACCACTTAAACTGGTACTAGCAAATTATATTGTAAATAATTCCAATGTGATTTGGATTGTCACACCATTTACTATTTAATAAAATAAAAACAGAACCATTTATTATGAAAAAAAGAAAAGAAAAAGATACTCATCAGCTCATCCTTCTGCAATAAAACTGAATATAAGAGGATTCAAATCCTCTTCTCCCATTCTGGGAGGACAAGGGACGTTCCCATTGGGCGGTTGATACATGGGCCTCTGGTGAATCTGCCTCTCACATCCAACATCTGAATCAACAAGCTGAGCTGACAGGAGTATAGGCTTAGACATGGGACTCGGATTCATCCAAGGTCTATGTGTCGGCCATTCAACAGGTGTGTCCCTGTCCTCCCAGAATGACTAGGAGGAGAGGATGTGAATCCAACTATAAGATATCATTAAAGGGTCCCTTTTTTTTCTTTGCATGTGTGTATTATTAGTAAACCTATTGGATTTATGCTCCACTGTTATTTGAGAGAGAGAGAGAGAGAGATAGAATAGGGCATTAACGATATTATTGCAAATAAATGATCTCAAAACTTTAAATATAACTCTAAAGAGTTTATTATCAATGGACACCCATTTACTAAAACATTGACATCTGACTTAACACTAGTACCATATACTAAACCTAATAACATATTCTATTAACTCCAACAAAAATAAATTCCTATATATTGAATCTTTGACCATCAAACTCCAACGAATCAGTTGTCGCTAGTTCTATCCAAAAAAATGCCCACCTGCAATTATAGAAGAGCAAATTAAAAAGAAAAAAAAACATCAATGAGAACGAACCAATTAAATAAAAAATGAAAACAAAATAATAAAGATATATAACACAATAGTATGTAAATGTAAAGGATTTAGAACTTGTAATGGTCACCTCATATGTATAGTATTATCAGTCTAACATTGTATAATGTTGAGACGCTTATTTTTATGATCCCAACTTATCTGGACCTGATCTCCACTTTTCAACTTCTTTTCTCTAAACAATGTTCCCATGGATAAAACATACTTATAACCCCTCCTCTCTAAAGATTCTGTGAATTTTTTGCCACTATAACGTACATTAATGGGAATTTGCATCATGTCTCTCTCACTTGAATTCAAATTATGGACGTTTAAATGCCGATAGATGTGATCAACAACTAGACCCTCGTCAAGTTCGAAACTTTGGTTGAACTCATGTGATGGAGTGATTGAGATGACTTGGGTTGAACTTCTCATTGGGAGATTATTATCTTCTCTTATCTCAATCAATCTCCTACCATTTCCTGACCCAGAAGGGAAGAAACTAGGGAAGAAGGATGTTTTCTTCATTGCATGCACAAAGAAATAAAAAAGACAGAAAAATATTAGGTGTTCAATACTTCGTTTAATGGTTGGTCGTATTTATAACAATAACAGATGAATGCTTAGAAAAGAAACCTCCAATGCAATCTTCATATTATAAGAACTTTCTATGTAATGGTTTCTTTCTCTTTTTTTATTCGACAGTTTAGTTAGGATTTTGTATGCATAAAAGAAATAATAAAAAAAAAAAAAAAAAAAAAAAAAGGAGAGAACTTAGAAAAGAAACTTTCATTTTTCACTTTAGAACTTTCTACTTATATAATCTTTATATAAAATCTTAATATACGTCCTTAAGATCTTAAAAAGTTTAGTTAGTAGTTTCCAAGAACGTAAAAAAAGAAATTGCTTAACATTATTAGCTAGTTAATATCTTGATCTTAATTAGAGAAACAATTATATGTTAATTTTTTTACTTTTTTGGATATGATATATCTCAAATAGGTATTAATTAGACTATATTTTTAGTGCCAAAATCTATTACCAAATCAATTAATTAAGAATAAATCTTTCTCTTTTAGATTCACAACCCAATTAAGAAACCTGTTTGTGGAGTTGAGTGATTTGAAATCCACCACATCAGCCATCCACTTGGCAAAACATTTGATTCTATACCAGTTGGATTTTATTACAACCTTAAAAAGAGTAACACGTCAATGCCGATTTTGACGTTGTGGCATCTTCCCTATTTTTTTTAATCCCTTACCGTTTGGACCTTTCTGTATTTATCATTTTCACCCTTATAATGTTGACTATTTTCGGTTTTGCCACAAGTTAAATTATTTCTTGTTTCCCTCGAATCCCTCCATTTTGAAGACCAAACAACATTTCCTTTCAACTTCCTCAACCTCAAACGCAGCACCTGCAAGTCTTATGAAAGCAAGTTTAAATTAGTCTTAATGGAAGCAAAGATTTATTTAACCAGTATTAATTTTTTCAAAATATATATATATTACTCCTTTTTCCTCCAATGACATGTAAATAACAATGCTAAAAAATAAGAAGCAACAAAGAGGCATGAGACTTTTGTCCTTGTTTTCCATAGAGCGGGAAGAAAGGTTGTTCTGAGTTGTGATAATGTTGTCAATTTTTTTTTTCTTTGGGTAAACACTTTTGTAAATGTTTTCAATTCTATTGTATTATCATCACTTATGCTATAAGAATTTATAAAATGAAACAAGAAAATTGAATGAGTCCTACAGATTCAAACCACATATCTTGGGTATTCCTAGATGCTCTATTTGTTGGAGGTAAAGACTCATATGAAGGACAAGTATTTCATAAAGCATTGTAGGTGTAGTCGTGTAGATACTAACCTAGAGACAGAAGAAGCAAATACTAAGGGTCCAGCTATAATCATTAACATGTAAGGGTAGAAGTATACTTGAAGATGAAATCAGCACATACTAGTGAGGAAAGAAAATATGAGAGATGGCATCAACTCATACTCATATCATAAGGATTTAAAAGACGAGATAAGAAAATTCAATGACGTTTGAGGAATTTGAACCAGCATCTCTTGGGGAACATAGAAGAAATGGGTTCCCCAGGTTATTACGATCATTTCCGTATGATAAGTTTAATCCCCATAGTCTTGTACGATATGGAAAAAAAAAAAAAAAAAAAAAAAGTCCCTTGATCAAAACCAAAAAATATTCGAGGGTCTTCTTCATAAAAGAAAATAGCAATATGAGGTAGCCCAAGGAGCTGATTGAGAGGAAAACTGTATATGTAGTTAATCCAAGGGTCCAATATTTTGATGGTCAGGATATACCGTGATCCACATGGCCAAAAAAAAAAAACCATTAAAAAAAGTTTTAAAACCCACAACATTATCACAAGAAACCTCATAAAGAAAAACAAATCCAGTTACTAGAGAATCTTTGTTTATGAAATTGTCTAAGAGTCAAAGTTATTGAAGAAGTTCTCCGGCTCGCAATCGGGTTCTGGCCATATCCAACTCATGAGAATCTGTCGACGAAGAAGAAGAAAAAAAGAAAAAGGTTTTAAGTTCTATAAAATTAAAAGAGAAGGGTAGTTCTGTCATTTATTAAATTAAAATGGTGACATGTCATCGATTGAGGGACATATCTTAATGGAGGGGGTCTGATGGATACAACTTTTTTCAAAAGTAGGGGGTCTTAGGGATATTATTGAAAACGATGGCAGGTGGGTGAGATTACGATAATCTACAGGGGGTGTGGTAGATATTTTCCCTACATTTTAAATTTTAGAATAAAATAAAGGTTTTGGATTGTTGCTTGAGCCGACCATGATGGCATGATATGTGGATTACTTTTAGGAATCTTTAGTCCAATGTCACAAAATGATTCAAATCCGCTCTTGTCTCTCATGTTGGCATAAGAAAATTCAGTGGCTATCATCCACTGCACGCATATACCAAATCATTGGTATGTGCGCACAATAAACTACAAATACTGGATTTCCTCATGTCAGCATGAAGGGCATGAGGGGATATATTTCCCATAAAATGGATAGGCACATTTTATTTGTATCCAATGTTGTCATTTATTAGAGTAAAAGCAAAATATTTATTACATGGCTAGTGTAAAAAATAAGAACTAATTCTTAGGAAAATTTCATGCACTCCCCTAAAGTTTTTCATAATGACAATTATTTTCCATTAATGTCATTGTCATTAATGACAATCGCACACCACATTGTTAAGATTATTAATGGAAAATATAAAATGAAAATTTTACCCTCCTTTAAAAACACTGCCATCGTCCTTTTTAAACTCTTGTTTTCTCTTTCCTTCTAATAGTTGAAGAAAGGCTTTTCTTCTCGGGTGATTCTTCATCTTGTCTAGTTACACTCTTCCCCTACAGCACTCTCTACAAAAGATTCAGATCATCGAGTTTCTCAACAACGGCAAGCTCGAAAGATTTTTTTTTTAACCCCAATAAAAGGTTGAGACTTGAGACATGAGAACATTGTTTTTAGTGGAAGAGTAAATTAGCCTTTTTTTTTTCTTTTTTTTTTTAACTCCGTTACTTGATTAGAGTTGAATGTTCCTAATTTGTAAGTTACTAGGACGTTGCTTGTAATTAGACCTAAGTACGGAAAAGATTCGAATAATTTATCCAAAAAACCAAAGAGCATAGTTGAAAAAGATCCTCTGTAATGATACCAAAGTAGTAGTGAGGATCCTAGCCTCAAATTGCATCGGAACATATCCCAATGCACTTTGAGTAGCTAGTGAGGGCATCATGATGCCCTTTTAATGGCTAGAATCCTCATTGCCACTTTGGCCTCAAGGATCTCAATCCGTAATGCAGTCACCTAGATTCTCCAACCAAAGTTGACCTCAATATTACTACTATCAGTCCAATCAATCGGCCATACAATGAATCATATCTATTTAAGTAGAATCTACCACTCTTTTTTATCCCATCTAAAATCAAGATTCTAATTTTTACCAAAAAAAAAAAAAAATCAAGATTCTATGTGATGGTCCAAAATTCATCTATCATAAAATGTGATTTTAATTCTAGCCCATATTAGGGCAATTAGTGCTTGCAAGGCATGGATCCCGAAAAATGGCTCCTCATAGTTCATTATCTGGATCTGCAATCTATTTCCTGACCTTCAAGATTAAGAAAGGAAAAAAAAAGAAAAAAAAAAAAAACTAATTACAAAGATAGTTATTTTAACAGTTCAAGAAATGCATTCGGTTCTGATTTGGATTGTCACACTATTTACTATTTAATCCATCGACACATCCTTTGTAAATCATGAATTGTTAACTGCAATAAAATCGAATATAAGATAACATCAAAGGGTCTCTCTTCTTTCTCTACATGTGTTCTGCATGTGTCTATTATTAGTAAACCTTTGAATAACAAAAAAATTGCTGGATTTAGGCTCCACGATATTTAAGATAGAGAGAGAAAGAGAGCTAGAGGGGGGGGGGGCATATAAATTCCACTTATTTTGTATAACACTAGTACCATATCTAATAACAAATTCCATTAACTCCAAAAAAAAAATTTTAAATTTTCCTATATATCTAATCTTTCACCATCAAACTCCAACGAATCAGTTGTTGCTAGTTGTATCCAGAAAAATGCCCACCTGCAATTTTAAAAGAGCAAATTAAAGAGAATAAAATATCAACGAGAACGAACCAATTAAATAAAAAAACGAAAACAAAATAAAAATGATATATAACACAATAGTATGTAAATATAAAAGATTTAGAACTTGTAATGGTCACCTCATATATATAGTATTATCAATCTAAGATTGTATAATGTTGAGACGCTTATTCCCATGATCTCAACTTATTTGGACCTGATCTCCACTTTTCAACTTCTTTTCTCTAAACAATATTCCCATGGATAAAACATGCCTATAACCCCTTCTCTCCAAATATTCAGTGAATTTTTTGCCACTATAACGTACTTTAATGGGAATTTGCATCATTTCTCTCTCACTTGAATTCAGATTATGGACGTTTAAATGCTGATAGATGTGATCAACAACTAGACCCTCGTCAAGTTCAAAACTTTAGTTGAACTCATGTGATGGAGTGATTGAGATGACTTGGGTTGAACTTCTATTTGGGAGATTATTATCTTCTCTTATCTCAATCAATCTCCGACCATTTCCTTGACCCAGAAGGGAAGAAACTAGGGAAAAAAACTGTTTTCTTCATTGCATGCCCAAAGAAATTAAAAAGATAGAAAATTGTTGAGGGACGTTGAATACTTTGTTTCATGGTTAGGCATATTTATAACAGTAACAAAGAGTGCTTAGAAAAGAAACCTCCTATGTAATCTTCATATTATATAAGAACTTTCTATATGTCCCTAAACATTATGGTTTCTTTCTCTTTTTTCTTCGATAGTTTAGTTAGGATTTTGTATGCATACCAAAAAAAAAAAAAAAAAACTTTAGAAAAGAAACTTTTAATCTTCACTTAAAAACTTTCTACTTATATAATCTTCATATAAGAACTTAATTTATGTCCCCAAGATCGTAAATAGTTTAGTTAGTAGTTTGCATGAATGCAAAAAAGGAAATTGCTTAACATTATTAGTTAGTTAATATCTTGATCTTAATTAGAGAAACAATTATATGTTAATCTTTTTACTTTTTTAGATACGATATATCTCAAATAGGTATTAATTACACTATTTTAGTGCCATCTATTACCAAATCAATTAATTAAGAACAGATCTTTCTCTTTCAGATTCAAAACCCAATTAAGAAAACTGGTTGTGGAGTTGAGTGAGTTGAAAGGCTGCCACATCAGCCATCCACTTGGCAAACACGTGAATCTATACTAGTTGGATTTTATTACAACTTTAAAAGGAGTGACTCGAGTGACACGTCAATGCCGATTTTGATGTCGTGGCATCTTCCACATTTTTTTAATCCGTTATAGTTTGGACCTTTTATACTTCTTATCATTTTCACCCTTACAATGTTAATTATTTTCGATTTTGCCGTAAGTTAAATTGTTTCCTGTTTCCCTCTAATCCATCCGTTTTGAAGACCAAACAATGTTTCCTCTCAACTTCCTCAACCTCAAACGCAGTATTTGCAAGCCTTAATGGAACCAAGGATTAATTTAACTAGTATTAATTTTGTGGCAGAGTAGATTCCTTGTGACATTTAAAAAAAATAACAAATCCTTGTGTGAGGACAAAATGTCCACCCACGCTGGATGGACGATAAATGATTTGGAGTCGCCACCTAGATTAAGGTCTAGGACCTAAAATGTAGCCTCATCCTGAGATAAGACTTCTATTGACTCATGACCCAACATATTGGCTTTGGTCTATCAGAGAACGGGTAAGCGTTCAAGGTACAGTTTGGGAAGGTGTTAGGCACCCAAAACTGCCCGATCCGAAAATCGACCTCCTATGTGATTCTACTTTTCTTAGACTCTATTGTTTTGACTGTTCATGGTCAAAGGATGATGACTAAGGCTCATGGGGGATCCTATGCCAAGTTACTAAGTTCTTTTAGCCTAAATTCAACTAAACATGTTCTCAAAGTAAGAAAACAAACAAAATAATATACAATGAACCGAACCAAAGATTGTTCGGTGATAGACTGAATCTGAGATGTCTGAAACGTCTCAAATTGCCTACGTATTTCAATCCTGAAAATCAAGTCCAAAAACGTAGTTCGAAACGGAAAATGAATAAAGTTTATGGATGTGGATTATGATTAAGCTTTCTTAGATTCAATTTATTCAAGTTGAAGTTTATGCTTGATGATGATTGAGATTGAATCTAGAGATAGCCTAAGTATGGATTGAAGTGAAGATGGATTCAGAAATGGATATGAATGTGGGGGACCTAAGGATACTAAGATGGGGTACCGTACTTGGAGAATCCTCCAAGTTGCCTACGTATTCCAGAGGTCCTGAAAATCAGGTAGAACGTAGTTCGTCTTTTGGGTGGATTAGGTAACTTCAAGGGCTAGGGTATGTTTCTCAGGGAGTAGAGTGTGGCTCTCAGGGAGTAGAGTGTGGCTCTCAGGGAGTAGAGCGTGGCTCTCAGGGAGTAGAGCGTGGCTCTCAGGGAGTTGGATTTGTACTCTCAGGGAATAGGGTTGTACGCTTAGGGAGTAAGGTATGGCTCTCAGGGAGTAAGTTATGGCTCTCAGGGAGTTGAATTTGTACTCTCAGGGAGTAGAGCGTGGTTCTCAGGGAGTAATGTTTGTACTCTCAGGGAGTAAGGTTGTACTCTCAGGGAGTAAGGTGTGGCTCTTAGGGAGTTGGATTTGTACTCTCAGGGAGTAAGGTATGTGTATACTCTCAGGGAGTAATGTTTGTACTCTCAAGGAGTGATGTTTGTACTATCAGGGAGTGATGTTCGTACTCTCAGGGAGTAAGGTTGTACTCTCAGGGAGTGATGTTTGTACTCTCAGGGAGTGATGTTTGTACTCTCGGGGAGTAAGGTTGTACTCTCAGGGAATAAGGTATGGCTTTCAGGGAGTTGAATTTATACTCTCAGGGAGTAAGGTATGAGGGCACATTGATTGAGGTGTGGAACCGTATCTGGGAGTTTCCCAGACTACCTACGTATCTCAGGGTATTGACCTGAGAATCAGGATCCGCGTAGTTCGAAAGATGGCGATGTTCATTGGGTGACCCACTTGAGTCAGAATATGGGCGGTCTAGCCGGACCGAATGATGACCTAGATGATCTATGGTTGGATTTACATTATGCCTATCTAGGTTCTGCACCCTAAGGGAAATGAACTGAGGGGTAGGGATCGTTCTAAACTACCCTTATAACCTACAACCCTAATTTTGGAATTGTTGGGCTAAGCTTCATGATTCTTGATTAAGACTTTTTATTATTTTTCCATTATTACCTTTCCCATGAACGTGGGTGCCTACATGCACGTCCCCACACCTAGGAATGTCTTTTATCAGTGTACATGCACGGCAGTCTGACTAGGGTGTAGCGAAAAGTAAATTCTTGCCAAAGCTATAGATATCATTCAAGCATGGTAGTAACATTCAAAACATGGTAGTTGATCCAAAGATAGTATGCAAATACTCAAGACATGGCAGTGTGATCCAAACATAACGGGAATCTTGTGAGCATTCAAAAAAAAACATGGTAACATTCACATAGCAATCCAAAAATAACACAATCATGTGAGTATAGCTATGAGAGTGAGTGTGTGAGACTGAGACAATCAGAAACCAGAATAAAAAAACTAACACAATATACATGTGCTGTACATACTGAGATGTCAAGATAAAATTATGTACTAAGCAAAAGTCAAAATATAATGTAAAATCAGAGATTAATTATATACAGTATAACAACATAGATTAAAAAATAATTATATACAATATAATATCAAATATGGAAATAATGATGCACAAAAATAAATATCAAAGATTAAATAAATATGATACAATATACCGTGAGATATCAAATCAAGACAAATAACAATATATACATGGTACCATATAAGATGTCAAAGATAAAATAATACTAAAATATCAAAGATAGGAGCACGCATGCAAAAATAATATGTTCATATGCAGGCAAAATCAGAAGTTTAAAGAAAAAAAACAAACAACAATAAGCTTGCAAGTGACTGTAAACCGAGAAGAAAAAGAGGAGCTAACCTGGTTCGAAGTGTTGCCGATGGTCATCACAACAGGTCGTGGGGATTGTCGAGGTTCATCGCAAGGTGTTGCGAGGTGGTCGGGGAGTGACCGATGATGATCGCGGATGGTGTCGGAGGTAGTTGAAGATGGCAGCAAAAGGGATGTTAGGTATTGCAATAGGAAGAAGAAGATGGGGAATGATGGTCGGACTAGTTAGCTGATGAAGTTCAACGGGGAAGTAAGGTTGTAGTGGGGTTTTTTCTTTCAGACCTAGCTCAGTTCAAAGGTGGTCTGTTACAACCAAACCAACAAGAAAAGTCCTCCTCAGATTCGGTTGAAATGGGGTTTTTATAGGAGCTGGGGGGCTTGATGAAGAGAGGTAGAGTGGGGCTTGATGGACTGCCATAGGGATAGAGGATGCGACTGTAGGGTGGCTGAGTTGAGAGCCGGTTTTTTTTGGGGGGTGTGGACAGTTAGTGGAGGATTTTTAGGGAATAGATGGGAGAGAGAACTGTCCGACGAAAAGGGACGATGTGGGTAGCAGGATGTGGGTAGCAGGATGTGGAGGTAGCTCGATGAAGGAGGAGGTGGCAGCATGGGAAAAAAGGAGTGAGCTGGTGAGGTGCGGTGTGGCTCGATGAAGGAGGAGGTGGCAGCATGGGAAAAGAATCGGTGAGGTGTGGTGTGGCTCGATGAAGGAGGAGGTGGCAGCATGCGAAAAGAATCGGTGAGGTGTGGTGTGGCTCGATGAAGGAGGAGGTGGCAGCATGGTTCTGCCGCTCCCCTTCTCTCTTCTCCCTCTCTTTCTTCCACTCCTTCCCTTCGTGCCTCTTTCTCTCTCTCTCTCTCCCTCTTTCTCTCTCTCTCTCTCTTCTTCCTTATCAGACTCTTCTTTTCTTTCTTGACCGACTATATACATACATATATATAATATAATATAATATAATATAATATAATATAAATAGTATAATATAATATATAAAAATATATATAATATAACATATATAAAACATATATTATATAATATATAAATGTATATATATAACAAATACATAAAATGCATACACATGGGCCGACCCGACTCGATCTGGCCGGTTTGGGTTGGGTCAAGCTGGACTGATTGAGTTTGACGGGGTTGGACTAAATTGGGCTTGAGCTGGGTTGGGCTGAGTAAGAATGGACTGGATCGATTTCTCTCTCTATTATGGATCCTCTCAGCTTGCAATTCCGCATGAAAAATTTCGACGGCTTCTGTCTCAGATCTTCCACGACCACTTTGAAGAGGACGGACAAAGAAGCACACTGGTGCTCGAATCGCCTGATTCGGACGTCAGATGAACAAAATATGAAGAATTGAAGCTTTGACGATAATTCGGCCAGCAACTTTGCATGGGACCCGCTGGTGGCTTCTGCCCAAAATTCTTTACGTCCACTTTGAAGAGGACAGGCAATGGAGCACAGTGGCACTTGAATCGTCTAATTCGGACTTCGGATGATCAAGATATGAAGAATTGGAGTTTCGACGATAATCCTACTGACAACTTTGCATGGGACCCGGTGGCGGCTTCTGCCCAAAATTCTTTACGTCCATTTTGAAGAGGACAGACAATGGAGCACAGTGGCACTTGAATCGTCGGATTTGGATGTCGGACGATCAAGATATGGTCGAATGAAGTCTGATCGATTTTAATCATGATAATTTGCCAATAAATCCTTAATTTATGATAATTTACAGAAAAACCCTTGGATTTAATAAGCCAATTTCACTCTGACTAAAATCGTGACATCTTCTTCGTTTGATATCGGAATTGAGTGAATTTGGTATTATTTCGAAGGTATTTTCATGACCTTGCTTTAGGACCTGCCAACATCAGCTTTGAAATCACCGCTTAGTGTCCAAACCTTGAATTGACCCGCAACCTTTCCGAATCCATTTACCAAAACTCTTGCACACTGGGGCATTTTGGCTCCGCTTAGAACACCATAGAGAGCACATTGTTATAATATATATATATATATATATATATATATATATATATATATATATATATATTTTTTTTTTTTTTTTTTTTCCTCCAATGACATGTAAATAACAATACTAAAAAATAAGAAGCAATGAAGGAGCATGAAACTTTTGTCCTTGCTTTCCATAAAGAGGGAAGAAAGGCTATTTTGAGTTGTGATACTTGTTGATATAATATTTCGCCTACCAATGATATGATGGCATGTGGCTTGACCTGGAGACAACACATGGTCCAATCTAGTGACGACGCGAATAGTCACCTAGATTATTTCAATCGTTGACACGTATATATCACGTGTCACAACTACATGCCCCAAGCAGTTATGTACGTGCGAAGGAGCACTCTTCGTTCAATGGCCACTACCTTCATTGGCGCATCATGTGCAACTGACCATGATGGCTACATTCAGATCTCATCCTACGGTTAGATCCATATCCAACGGTGGAAATCCAACAAAACAGTTTGTACAACACCCGCATCATCCCATTACTCCCAACCATTCCGATCAGTTGTCCAGAGGTCTATGAAAACACCAAGGCATACAGAGCAAGGTAAGTTCGATGATCGGTAACCATCCCCTTGATAAGCTTAAAACTTACCCTACATTCTAAGGAATGTTTCTCTGTTAGACATTTTGTTCTGCTTGATCTGATAACTGACTTAAGCATCGGAGTGGCTACTGGACTATCTAGTCCGCCTTTCTATATTTTGTTTCTGTTATCACAGGCACCTTCCAGAAGGTCGATTATAACAGTGAATAACTCGTTCATTACTGTGGCCCACTCTATTCGTATTACGTAGCTCGTTTAAGTTGTGAAGAACTCTACTGACGTGGCCGCCAAATTATACCGTTTGATTTTTTGCATCAACAATACTGTTGTCAATTTTTTTTTCTTTGGGTAAACACTTTTGTCAATTTTTTCAATTCTATTGTATTATCATCGCTCATACTATAAGAACTAATAAAATGAGACAACAAAATTGAATGAGTCCTACACATTCAAACCACATCTCTTGGGTATTCCCAAGTGCTCTACCTGTTTGAGCTAAAGACTCATATGAAGGACAAGTATTTCCTAAAACATTGTAGGTGTAGTCTTGAAGATACTAAACCTAGAGACAGAATAAGCAAATACTTAGGGTCCAATTATAATTAATAACAGGTGAGAGTAGAAGTATACTTGAAGATGACATCAACACATACTAGTGAGGGAAGGAAAGATGAGAGATGTCATCAACACGTACTCATCCACAATGGACTAAGTTAGTTTATCCCTAACTTGGACATGTATAAAGTAACATGTCATCCATGAACACGAACACTCGATTTTTGTGCACGACTCTGTAAATAACACAGCCATGCACATGGACGGTAGAACAGTTTCTCATATGACATAGATTCTTTGCCACAAAAAAAAAGAAAAAAAGATTGGGTTTAAGTGTTTTTTTTTTTTTTGGTAAGAGATGGGGTTTAAGTGTTGATCTATGAAATGTAAATATGAAAATGACAAACACTGACATGCTTGTTTTTTCTCTGATTTTTTTTCTCCTTAGGCTTTACATGAGCTGTGAAGATTGAAGAATTGACATTTGTATTCATGAATGTTGTGATCATGGTTGAAGTAACAGGTATCGGTTTGAAATATTTGGATCAGTTGAAATGATCAATTCGTAATTTAATTATGTTTTAATAATATTATATACAGCTTTAAATAATTGTTAACTACCCTTTGAATCCGTACACCAGATTGAAACAAATTAGATCAGTTTGATTTTAGATTTGAACGATACCATATTCAATATTTGGATTTATGATGTTAGATGCGACCGAAGTTGGAGATGATAGAACATTGAGGAGTATTGTGGATGGGATGTTACGATTCCCCAGTAGATATTTAATCGGACTAATAATTTTCTTTTAATGTCTCTCCCTCTTGGTTTTGCGGTCACCGTTCAACCAAATTCTCCTTCGATAGAGGAAGACAAAAACATACACATCCCTCCATCTAATTTCCGAGGCCCCAATATGCACACGTCATCACGTGGTCTTTATGTATTAAGGCCTTCTACCATGGCTCAGGTGTTACCATGTGTCAGGATTCTATCCATATGACGCTGACATTACGGCACACAACCGTATAACAAAGGAACATTCGGGTTACTTATAAAAAAAAGTGGGAACATTCGGGTTCGGATTAATCCCCAAGGCTCAGGTGGGGACTCCAGAATCTGGGGGGTCAGGAACGGCTCTAGCACTTTGATGTAGTAATATTGATTTGATCATTGAGAGTGCATTGGGGCACGTGGTTTGTATGCAATTCTCTTGCGTCACAACCTTTAATTCTTTTAATAGAGTAGGTGTCTGACCCAAAACGTTCTATTGCTACTAGTAAGATAGTTTTAGGAATCAGGTGTGAATCGGTCGATTCTGATTCTGGCCAATTTGACTTTAGTTGATTTCAAATGATATTTAGAGATTCAGTCAAGTACAAGGGATTCTGGTCAAAAATTCAAATAATTGAAAGCCGATTTCTTTGTTGATTCTGTTTACTAGAACCATGTTGGTATTAACTAATAACCTTCTTAATTCCCCCACTCCCCTCGCCCATCCGCCGGATGCACATCGTCTCCTCCCAGTGATTCTGGGAGGACGCGGCAACCTATCTCGGATGGCTGCCACGTGGCTCTCGGTTGAATCTGAGACCCACGTCTGAGCCGACAACCCCCGTCGGCTCGGCTTGTCGGCCGGGTGTTGGCTCGAACGTGGGTCTTGGATTTACTGAGAGCCACGTGGCGATCATCCAGGACAGGTTGCCACTGTCCTCCCAGAACCACTGGGAGGACTGGATGCGGATCCCCCATCCACCCCAAAAAAAAAAAAAAAATGATTCTGTTTACTAGAACCATGTTGGTACTAACTAATAACCTTCTTAATTCCCTCACTCCCCTCCCCCACCCACCTGCCCCCAAAAGAAAAAACAAACGATTCTGCTTACTAAAACCATGTTGGTACTAACCAATAACCTTCTTAATTCCCCACTCCCCTCCCCCACTCGTCTAAATATATATATATATATATATATATATATATATATATATATATATATATATATATATATATATATATATATATTTTGAAAACAAAAAACTATTAACTTGTTGATTGGTAGCACTTCCTTTAATTAAGGTCAATCCATCTGTTGGGTTCTTAGTTCTTTATTTACTCACCTCTTTATGTTCTGTAAAGAAAAACAAAAAATCCAATTTTAGGAAGACAAAGTTCATTTTTTTTTCTTTTCCCGAATTCTTGGCTTTGTACGGGGGTTGGGGACCATTTGGAATGGCAGCATGTAATTTTTGATATTGGTAATGTCTTTGATCCGTCATTTATCGATTTTCCAAGCACCTAGCCATATGACCTATAGTCTCTGTCTGTCATTGAAATTTGATCATAATTAACCTGACATGGTACCCATGTTATCATTGACAACATGTGTCATGTCCCCCATGGATGATGTGAGCTGTGCTCCATGAAATATATATATATATATATATATATATATATATATATATATATATATATATATATATATATATATATATATTTTTTTTTTTTTTTTTTTTTGGTAAAAAAATATTCATTGAGAAAAACTTTGAGAACAAAGCGAGACATCATCAACAATCAAAAGATGAAGTCAAGGAGGTGAAACCAACCAAACCACCTTTTTCGAACAGGTGATGGCATTCCTGGCTAGGGTATGAGTGACTTGATTCGCTCCCCTATGAACAAAACCGAAAGAACAACTAGAGAATTTAGAGTTCAATACAAAGATATCATCCAAAATCAATTGAGAATCAAGATCCTTTGCTGAGCTTGAATTCTGGATAGAAGAAATAATATCAAAACAGTCTGATTCAATAATAATATTCTCCCATCCATTTTTTATTGCGAACTGCAACGCCTCTCTTATAGCAAGGGCTTCGCCGCATCTAACCAACCTAAACTTCAAGGGGACAAAGATAGCAACCACCAACTCACCAAGATAGTTCCTGCAGACGAATCCTAAGCCTCCAGAATCTTTGAGTATCAAGTTATTATGTAGAAGCACGAAAAGTACTCACCAATATATGTAACTCCAAAAAGTTATACCTTAAGTTTCGTTTGTTTTGATGTATTATAAAATTTTCAATCTTTGTTTTTAAGAGATCAAATATAATGATCTTTAAAGACGGGAGAAAATAAAATTTGTCTTTCCTTTACATCATGAAAATAACATTGAAAATTTTTATAACACATAAAATGTGACATTTAAAATTTTTAATCAATTCAAATAAAATGTTTTACCAAAAAAAATAAAAAAAAATCAAATTGAGCCTTGTAAGAATTGTGTAAGTACAAAACTAATCACCCCTCATGATTGAACGTGGTAAGTTTGGGTTGAATGGAAAACTTGGATTGAGCCAGGTGTCGGCCATCTAAAGGGGTTACCGCCTCTCCTCCCAAACCTCTCGGAAGAGAGGATTTGGATATGTATTAGTATGCATCTTCTATGTAATCCTAAATTTTTTAATATTTTATTTTACCACTTAATCAACTTTGATTGAATTGAAATTCCATATGTGAGTAAGAATCTAAAAAATCAACTTATCCACAACATTTTAAGCCCAATTAGGACCCTTTACCTTGTGTGGTTATTTCAAGTATTTTGGATGAAATTGAATAGTCAAATGAGTTGTAAAGCTCCATAAACATGGCATGGACAAAAAAATAGCTCAAAGTAGATGATGATAATGTGCACACCATGTGCATTTAATTGAAGTACTAATAAACGGAAAAAAAAAAAAAAATCCTCTCCTTATCCATTCGGTCCCTCCATCTGTCCTTTCAATGACAGAAGAGCATCCGAATCACTAATAAACTTATCAGATTAGTATAATAGTAGTATTTTGGATTATCATGAATTCAATAACAAAGTCCCATTATGCCCAAACTTGATCCATCACTGTCTAATCAATTAGAGCAAACTCGGAATTGGACGAATCCAAGATCTAAATGAAGATGAGAGGTGGGTGAGAGGATAGCAAAGTAATTTACTTTTTATTTTTTATATTTATAAGAAGACCCAAGAAAAATTGAATTCATGACCTCAAAAAAGAAAAATTATCATAAAAAAAAAAAATCACCAAAAAAATATTGAAGCAAGAAATTGTCTCACATGACTTTTCCCATGCTTCTTAATAAAGAAAAAGATTACAAAAACGGAAGAACCACAATGAAGAAAATAGGATAAAAGGTTAAGAGATCGACGGCTCAAAGTCGCCCGTACATGTTGACGTGTATCTACTGAAGACCACGATTCGCTTTCTTGTTTTCATGGTGACAGTTGAGCGTATATTTAGTCTGAGGAACGTTATCTCCTCTGTTCCTGTTCTTCTTTCTTCACACAGAAAATCAACGATTGAAGTACAGAAGAAAAATGATAAAACTGTTACCTAGAGCTGAACGCTTCTAAGGCAATCGAAGCATTCAGTGTAGCAAAAGCTGTGTTAAGCTCTTCTCCTCGAAGAAGTTCGTTTTACAGTTATAATCGGAGGCAATGGCTCTGTTTCCGATGAAGCTTTGGTGAAGGTAAGTGACGAGAGGAGCATCGGACTCTGTGCATTTGAGAGAAGAACACTTTTGATTTTTGAATCTGAAACTGTGATAATTCCTTCACTTATCAGTTTTCTTTTGTTTTCGTAAGAGTAGTGAAAATTCATGCAATGATAGAATTGGCCAATTTCTTTATATGATCCGAAAAGAAATTTATTTTTTTCAGAATAACATTTTTCTAATTATTTTAATAGTAATGGATGAATTTCAGTAGAATTTTGTCACTTTTTTCTTCTGGTAAAACCTCGGTAGATTTTACTTGTACTTGTAAGGATTCAAATGTTTGTTTTCGAAGCGTGCTTGATATAATTTGAGCAGAATCAGTGATTTGTGACGATAATTCTCAAGAGATTTTCATGTATTCCAATTAAATACAATCGCCATAATTTCGTAGTGGTCGTGAAGCCTTTCATAAATATCTGATTCTGTGCAGACAGGTGTCCTTATTCGTTCGAGGCTTCTGTTGCTGAATAGTTCAAAAGTGGAAGATCAAGATCGGTGCTTCTGAATTCATTTGGGGTAAGTCCCACGTCTCCGTTCGGATAATCCATCAGTAGTATTAAAGACCCATAATATCCAATTGTAATCTTTGAACCATGAATTATGTTGAACAGCCAGACCAAACCATGGATGCAGAGCGCCAGAGTTCAGATCAGGTGGTTAATGGAGCAAGAAGGATTTCCTCTGGCAGGGAACCTGCTCGAAAGTGGATGGCATTTGAAAGAGAGATGATTACAGAGGATACCAAAGCAAAGACTGAAATAAGTTCTGAAATAGATAGTGATCTATTGGATTCAAATACAGTGAGTGGACAGCCTTTGGATGTCCAGTCTAATCAGATTTTAACTGAAGCTTCCATGGCTGAAAGGGCTGCAGAATGGGGCTTGGTAGTCAAGCCAGAGTCAGGAACAATGAATTCCAAAGCAGTAGGAATAAAAACATCAACAGATAGAAAGAAAAATTCAACAGATAGATCAATAGGATCTGCAAGGTCATCTGAAGAATCAAATCTTGGATCTGATTCATACTACCCTCGGGTCTCACAAGATCTGAAGGATGCATTGGCTAAACTACAGCAGACATTTGTTGTATCAGATGCCACTAAACCAGACTGCCCTATAGTATATGCAAGTGCTGGTTTTTTCAATATGACCGGTTATACTACAAAGGAAGTCATTGGTAAGAACTGGTAAGGATTGCTTTATATAAGATAAGGGAGTTTCTGAGGTTTCTTCTCCAATTGGTTAACTTGATCAATTGTTAAACTCTTTACTTTCTTTGCAGCCGTTTTCTTCAGGGACCTGATACTGACATAAATGAAGTTGCAAAAATAAGAGATGCTGTTAGAACAGGAAAAAGCTATTGTGGCAGACTCTTGAATTACAAGAAGAATGGCACTCCTTTCTGGAATCTTCTCACCATTACACCAATAAAGGATGACAGTGGAGGTGTTATCAAATATATAGGGTGAGCCATTTTGATTGATTCAATATTATGTTATCCTTCTGTTCTGTTTTTCTGACTTACCACTTAATCATTTCATTATGTTAATAGAAGTTAAACCCTTTAGAATGGCTACCTGGCCTGGTATAGCTTTTTAAAATCTAAATTTCCATCTTTAGTTAAACACTACCTGGACGAATCTTCTGTTGGTAAAATATTTTAAAAAAATTCCATATTTCATTATTAACTTATATTTCATTTCACATCCAAAACGTTTGCATTTATTTATATATATAATAAAAAAAATTATTGTATTTGAAAAGTAAAATAAATTTTTTATCTTATAAGTATCATTACTTAAGTTCTCTTTGATATAATTTATATTTATGATTATGAATTATTTATTATAAATTATTTATAAAATAAATTATAAATCATACATAATAATAGAAATGATAGATTATCACAATAATAAATACCTTTTAATATATTTATAGATTTTAGATAATAATTTCTACCAAAAAAATAATGATATTTATTTATATTTAAATAAATTGATATAATTAAAAAAAAAAAAAAAAGAAAAAGAAAGAAAGAAAGAAAGAGAGAGAGAGGGGAAACCATTCATTTAATCAGGTAGAGGTTATTGCATCAGACATACGTACCAAGAAGCACGGAATGCGATTGCCTACTATGGGGGAGGAGCAGTCGAGTAAAAAGGCAGAAACTGGAGAAGCACTTGCTTGTGACGGCCAGTCGGTTTGTTACATGAGTTTTGGCGCGGGTTTTCATTTCATTTATGTGAACGGCTAAAAAGCCTGAAAGCTGGGCGAGGAGATGACTCCTGAATACAGCGACCGACATAGCTCATGAGGGTTGGAGACGCACCTCTATCACTTGCCCATTGCCATATCTGTCTTCGGACAGACAAAAAGCAAAAGAAAAATGGAAGCGTAAAAGAGACACTTGCCATCTCTACTGTTGTTAATGGTTTATGGTTTGCTCGTGAAGTCGTAACAAGGATCGTGGAAGACTCTGGCATTATATTTCTTCTTGCCACCCGATTATGGCTGATGTTCGGGAGCGGAGTGTTTATGAGCACCAACTGGTTGGACTCCGGAATGAGGTTGGGGGTCGAATGGTGTTCGTTTCTCAGCGGGACATATAGACCCGTTTGTCCTCCGGGGCCAGGGTTTGGAATGCATATACTGCTGCAAATGGTCGGCCCGAGTGGAGAATGAACTGTCGCTGAAACTGACACCGGCCATGGCTGGAGAGGAACAAACTCTTCATTGCGGAGTTCGTACGGTGGCATTGGAGTTCTAACTTCTAAGTGACCTCTGCTATCGTTGGTCCAGAACTGATCACGTCCTATCTTTCAACGGGTTCGGCATTTTCACCAGTTGTTTGATCCAACTCGAACCAAGGGCTGGCGATGAATTCTTGAATTGTCCTTTTGGGCGTATCAGTTCTGGTGCTCCGTTTAATCGTCAACCCTACCTGTTCCATAGTTTCCAAGTTTCCGAGCTATAATATTTTAAATGTTTTTAATCTGAGATTGTCTTTTTTCCCTCTATTGGAGTACTGCAATTATCATTTACTTCAGATACTCTGATCCCTGGTTATTTATTATCTTTTCCATACGTGGCTGGTTTTAGAATTTGCCTTGTTCAGTTGTTTGAACATCTCTCAAACTAAATGCATTTTTGCTGTTGTGAGTAAACGTTTTCTAGTATGCAAGTAACCTCCTTCTGTCTGTTTTGTTGGAACTCCTGTCATTTTCTTCTGAAGTGCTCAAGTCCCTTGAATTATTCTTGCAGGATGCAGGTTGAGGTCAGCAAATACACTGAAGGCTTCAATGAGAAGGCTTTGCGACCAAATGGCTTGCCTAAGTCGCTGATCCGCTATGATGGTTAGAACGAATGTTTAATGTAGTCTTTTGACAATGCCGAATGTTCACACTTGATTAATCTTTGTCTCTAATGTGGATCTTCATTTGTTTCGGCATGTCAGCACGCCAGAAGGAGAAGGCCTTAGGTTCGATCACAGAGGTTGTCCAAACTGTGAAGCACCCACAACCTCATATTCAAGCCACAGATCCTGAGATCCTTGGCAGGCCTGACGAGCCAGAGAAATTTAACCTTGATTATTCTCTTCCAAAATCTTTAGAAGCTGAGAACCTAGGCACACCGGATAGACGAACTCCTCAAATGGATGCCAGAAGTGATGCTTCTCAAGATGCTGGAAAGAAATCTCGGAAATCAGTACGAATTTCCTCGATGAGGTTTGTTCTGATTCAAGTTTCCGTATAGTTGTGGTTGATTGATAAGAAAATATGAAGAAGAAATAAATGACATTCCTGTTCTGCTGTTCGGAGTATACAAAGTATGAATGGATGATATTTCTCTTCGGATCATTTATTTTGTATTCTGCTTTAGAACTTTGATTACCTAGATCTTGTTTAGATGCGATGCCAAGTGATGCTCATATGTTGTAATTGCAGTCGTTCTTGTTCTCTCTGGCCTCTTGTGGGCTGCAAGGTGGCTGGCCCCTTATTTCATTTTTTATGAACTTTTGTAATCTTTTGAAATAGAATTCTATATTGACCCCAAGATTTCCCTTAATTCTATTACTTAAAGGGAAAATGTTGTTGCAACCAAAGTTAGTGAAAAAAAAATCGTAACCTTAATTTTTGGCCCTTTTCCATAATATATTTATTCTCTCAATAAGGGTAAACTCTTGTCATTTCACTTGTGTACCCGAAAATGACAGCTCATGAAAATGACATGATAAGTCATTTTCAAATTATTTTTAGTCCTGACTTAAAGAACTTTTGAGAATAAGACAAGGGCTATCAAAAGAAGGTTACGATTTCTTACTCACCATTTTGATTAAAACACCTTCTTCACTAGTTTGGGATGATTTTCGTTTCAGAAACCTGATATTTTTACTTACTTTTCACCCAAATTCTACTAGTCGCTTAAATACGTGTGGAACACCTTTTCTTAACCAGGTTTTACCAGAATTCAAAATCCAGAAATAAACCACCCAAAATAAACTCGATTCGGACTAGCAATCTTAACCATATACATTAGCAACATCGCCCTACTGGTTTACAACTTCACCAAATTTCAGTTGAAGACCAACTTGTCATTTATAGAGTCCTCTTGATCTTGTTTCTGGTTTCAGGGTTTCCAAAGGTTTCTGGACTTCTTATGGGCATTAACAGGCTCCAGTTGCTCTCCTTCAGTGCTTTTTGCCGGCATGTAGACCAACATGACTTTTGTTTGCATTAGTATGGGACATGATGAAATTTATTTATTTATTTATTTTTTAAATGGAGCCAACAATTGTTATACTAAGCTTTTTAACTGATAGATAAGCATAAAAATATTAAGTCAATTATCTATTTGTAAATGTATATTTCTATATCATTATTTTGGCTGCCTTTGTCAAGATGATTTGATGCAAGATCTGAACCCATAATTACAGGTTTAAGGGAAGGTCTCTAAGCTCAGCAGATTGGCATGATCCTTTGCTCATTGATGAGCCAGAGGTGTTGATGACCAAAGATGTGCAACGAACTGATAGTTGGGATCGTGTGGAAAGAGAAAGGGATATACGCCAAGGAATTGACTTAGCTACAACATTGGAACGCATTGAAAAAAATTTTGTGATCACAGATCCTAGACTTCCTGATAACCCAATTGTAAGACTTGAGTTTTGGAAAGCATGTTTTGGCTGGCTTTTCCTAGATTACTTTATACTCTGATGCGACATTTTGCATGTAAATGTAAAGTTTTTTAGTTTCAAAATTTCTATACAAAATGTGTATGAGGGTCATATTTTATCTTTATCTTTATCTTTTCTGCCTTCAGTTGTTTGATATTTTCTTTGAACCTTCCTGCCACGCTCTGCCCTGTGGATCAAGGTTGCATTCAAGGTTGGTTGTAGGTTTACCAGAACCTGTATTGGACCTGAGCCATCACTCTTCCTATTTGTGTCTCCTTTATCCACAAACATAAAATGATCTAGTGCATCTGGCTTTCAAAGTTCTAGTTGTGCATATGGGCGCAAGATCTGCTTGAGTTGTAGAAAAGAAAGTGCTTTTATTCGTCATAAAGATCTATATATATTATGTATCTACTTTTCTTGTGGACTATCCATATGAACTTCTTTAGTTGTTGGATGTTAGTGTGTCCATTTGTCATGAATTACAATTTTGAATATGAAATATACGGCATCGGTTAAAACTTGTGTTTTGCCTATTGTTCCCCAAAAAACTGGCTCAACCTGGTGCTATGTTGTGCAGATATTTGCATCTGATAGCTTTCTTGAGCTGACAGAATATACTCGAGAAGAAATCCTGGGAAGAAACTGCCGGTATGAGATTTTTTATTCTTGTGGTTGGTTATATTAAGAAAGATTATCTGTCACTGAGTGTGGGATGGGAGCATTTTGACCATGTATGTATCTTTAACTGTTGGGAGTTCAGTTCCACACCGACTACCATATAATTAATCTTCAGCCCCCCTTATGCATCTGGGAGTCCCTCCACCTACCAGTTCGAACTTTTAGGTTGACAACTTTACATGGTATCAGAGCGGGTTTTCACCGTCTCTAGTCTCCACGTGTGTAGTATGTACAGGCACACGTGCAAAGGAGTGTTGGGAGTTTAGTCCCACATCTACAACTAAATAGTCTTCAACCCCCCTTATACGCCTTGGAGTCCCTCCACTTACCAGTCGAAATTTTCAGGTTGGAAATGTGACATTAACTTTCATGCACACATGCTTGTAGATAAACATACATAAATACATGTTTTGGAAGGCAGATCCATGTATGACATGGAGGAATTCCATTCCCATGCCATTCCTATACATGAAGAAGGGTATTTCAGGTTGAAGGTTGGCACTTGTGTCTGGTATATGTACACTGCCATCTTTCCTAGGCAATGGATAGGTAATATGGATTGTATGGAGTTGGTATCTGCTAGTCCTATATTGTGCTGGTCTTATGTGGCCCTAAAAATTCACTTGTCTGGTATCTCCAACCTGAAACACAACTGTATGCTCTTTGTGTCTTGATCTCTTCTTTGCAATAGGAGATTATATTCATGTTTAAGCTTCATTGGTCATTTAGGTTTCTTCAAGGACCTGAAACAGATCAAGAAACTGTCTCCAAAATAAGAGATGCTATAAGGGAGCAGAGAGAAATTACCGTTCAATTGATTAACTACACCAAGAGTGGTAAGCAAAGCAAGATTAAATTGCACCCATGCAAGATTGACAGATTATGAAAATATTTTTATTCCCATTGCGAGTGTATTTTGAGCCATTAATTCTATCATACTTTGTCTTACATTTATTCTTTTGATGTTCTCTACTCTATGAAAATTGGGATGTGCAGGGAAAAAATTTTGGAATTTATTCCACCTGCAACCTATGCGTGATCAAATGGTAACTTTGAGATCTTTATTCCATATTCTTGTCTTATTCTCTCATAAACACTGCCTCACTTGCGATGCAGCCTTTCTTTATACTTCACTGATTGCTATAGAATTTTTATTAGGGTGAGCTTCAATACTTCATTGGTGTACAATTAGATGGAAGTGGTTACGTGGAACCCCTTCGAAATCGCCTTTCGGAGAGGACTGAACAGCAAAGTGCTAAGCTGGTAGGCACTTCTGTTTTACTTATCTGACTACTTTTTTCCCCTTTTTCTAATTTTCTTGATCAGTGACAAAGTGAATGTCTATTCATGATTCCTCAAACTGGACCCATGTTTGCTGTCCAAAAATGCTTTATCCACCTTTGGTGGGTTTTGTTTTTCTTCTTTCAAAAGTAATGACAATCCATGAGGAATGCCCGTACAATTGAAGACATGAATGTGATTCTATTATGCTCCCTCAAAATCCCCCACCAAATGGCATATGGGACCAGCTTCAGGAAAATGCTCTCACAAACTGCAAATGGATTTTTAGGTATTTCCCACAAGTCCGCACCATTTCAACAGTGCGTAAAATGTTAACTCCAAACTACCCCTGCCTCCTTATATTGGATAAAAATGTTGATTCATGTTTTTACTCTTCCTCCTTATTCATATTGCCCATCTTTGGCCAATTAGAATCTGCACTCTTCAGGTCTCCATAAGCATTGTGATGAATAGACCTCTTTCATGTCAGATTGTGCTACCCTTCCACTATGTCCTGGTTTCCACAGTTGAGTAATTTATGTTCAATTTGAACAATCCTGCTAAAGGTTTAACCCCCTTAACATCTCATCCTTATTCTCCTCCACTGCACCCTAGTATCAAACGGTAGGTTTGAGATTGTCTGAGAATTTAGCTCTGAGCTTGTTGGATTGAGGACATTATGTCTTTATAAAACCTATCATTTCTTCCTTCTAAGTTTTCCAGGCAATGAAGAAAGAAGTTAACATTTTCAGCACTCCCAGCTTTGACTTTATATTTCTCATACTCCACCAGCTGAAAATTCTTTAGGAGAAAATCAACTTTACTGCAATTCTAGTACATAAAAAGATGCGATTCAGCTCCAGCTTTTAATGGGTAGATGATAGGTTGGTTTAAATTTTAGTATTCAGTCTATTTGCACAAGTCTAAATTTTTGAGACTTTAGATATTTGCAGAATATTCTTTATCTTTTTAATTCCTTACAACTTTAAAATATATGATTTTTTTTTACAGTTAATGAAAAAATTATTTATATATTCACCAAAAATATGATGATGTTATTAAGATGACCAATAATACAACTGGAAACACAAGAATTCCTTAAGTTTCCTTCAAGGTTGTCACGGCGACAAGGCAACCCAACGTGTTGGAGGGCTGCCGGAATGCTTATGTGACGAGGCACACTAGTGTCTTTTTACTTTTTATTTTTTGGGTGTGTATAACAATGATATATTTATGCAATTTTGTTTATATGCTACATCAAGAATCAATATTTAAGGCATATGAATACAATATGTTATTATTGTAACAAAATAGAGAATAAGAGAGGATGGAGAAATAAAAGATGAGAGAGAGAGAGAGAGAGAGAGAGAGAGAGAGAGAGAGAGAGCAGAATTGAATTACTTGGTATTCTCTCCTTGTAGTTTATATTATAGAAAATAGAAAACAATTATTAGATAGGATCTAGGACTTTACAAGTCAGAGTCCTAGTCACAAATTATAGATAAAGTAAACTCAAAATAGAAAAAGGAAACTAACAAGCCTAATTAGTAAAGGAAACTCATGAAGTAACTAATAAACTAACTAAGAGTTCATCAGTCCACACGATGAGGACTAACTGCTTTGACTTATCAAAGCAGTTAGTTAGGTAGCATATTTCATATCATTACGCTAACACACTGTCACACTCCAATTCTGGCCGAACCAGAAGTGTAAGTGAACCGCTATCAAATCAACGGTTCACATCAGGATCTCAAATAGACCTTGTCAACACACAAACCATGCATTCTAACTACAATCAGAATATAAATAAATAGCAACGGAGGACTTTATTAAATGAACTGAGATCTACATGATAGAATAGTAATTTATCAAATCATCTCAATGTACCAAAACATAATTAAATAATCTATTATATTGTCACATAATCCAAACTGAAAAGAAAACCTAAAGGAACACATAGTAGTGACACTCGCATGACGAATCATGCTCGCTCTCCACTGACTGTACGTCCAAAGCAGCAATGCCTCCATAAGCCGGAGCACCAACATAGTCTTCAACAGTGTATCCTGCCTCAACATCTAGAAAAGGTATGAAGTCGTAGGGTGAGCTCACAACTTAGCTCAGTAAGAACACAAGAGAATGCAGCAGGCAAATGCATGATGTAACATTTAACATTTGGTCTGGTAAAACTTGCAATGTGCTATGGTAAGGATAGGCTGCAACCACACCTCCATGTACGAGAGTGTAAGCACACCCATAAGCACACCCAACAGTCAGGCCACAATCAACATTACTGCTGTTGTTCCACAACACTCACTCCAGAATAGAGATAGAGCTAGAGCCTGATGGTCAGTCTATAATCCATACTACCGTCTGTCCTCCCCCTGATACTCTACCCCGTACCAATACGTACACCCCTATTGGCAAGGGCTTGCAAGTTGGGTTTCGTTACTAATCAATCCTACATGTCATCACAATGTATCCAAGGCCCTACCCCAACATAGCTTCTTACGGAATAGAGATAGAGCTAGAGTACAACGGTCAGACCACAATCCACACTACCGCCCGTCCTCCCCCTGATACTCTACCCGTACCAAGTATGCTAGAATAAATGGCGATACGAAAAGTGTTAGTGTAGGGAATGGTCTAAGATTCCAACCCCTTCCCAATTCCTCACGCCAACGAAAACACACATACATACCTAACATCACAACCTAGCAATAGTAATATGCATGAACAAGAAATAACATAATAAGAGATGACATGTTAAATGCACAATCATCACACAACAACAACAGGCATAGTGGTTTACTATTATTAGTTATTTAGTTTGGGTTTTGTCCCTTACCTGACGTGTGATAGCAGATTTCCTTTAAGCCGCAGAGCTTAACCTTGCTGTTCACAAGTCCTACGTAGTGACAGAGTTCAATTAGAATCAATTCTATAAGTTTCCAATCGATCAGACCTAAGTATGGGCTGACATAACAGTCCTACAGGGGCTATCCGGTTGCACTACAAGGTGCCAGATTGTTAGACCGGACAACTCTCCAAGCCTTCCCGAACAGGTCTAGAGGCTTGTCCAGTTGCACTCTATGTGCAACAAGACACTCCAACTGGACAAAGTCTGTGTGTCCTTGTCTGACCTTCTCTTCAGTCGATCTTCGACTTGGTTTCTAGGGTTTCTCCTAACCATTCTATGGTCAGAGTATGCATTAGACTCATTATACTTTAAATCGTTTATTTTCTTATATTCTTATGAACCTTGATTCAACAATTCCCATGTACGAATTTAGGATTTTTGTACGAAATTAGGGTTTTGAATCAATACCTAGCCGTTCATGGTATTGATCCGAAACCAACACCTTCCTAACTTTCCCAACAAAGATGGAGCACTTACCGTTGGTCTTTGAATGTTAGTGCTCTTCTCCCAACGGAACTCCTCCCTTGCAGAGCTTCCTCGCCCCCACTGTTCCTCTTTAGATCTCTCTTTCCGGCTCTAAGGTTTGTGAGAGTCAACAAGAGGTCTAAGTAAGAGCAAGGATCAATATATAGAGGAGGATAGCCTTTTAGGAGAGTTTCCCACGTATAGAAGGTGTTTACTAATAAGTTTTGGAAGGTGGGACCCATTAGAGTCCATTTCCAAACCAAATAGGTTAACTGGTCTGACATACCGGTCAGACTGTTCATGAGACCAAACAATCACAACCAGTCGGACCGGACAACTTGGAATTATGTCTGTTTCGTCCGTTTTCATACTTGGACTCGTGGTTCGTCATCCGACCGTCTCTTCTGGCCTTGTTATGATTAGGAAGATCTGTCACGACACGAAAACCTAAGTTAGATCGGGTTCGCGGAGTGTGGGTTTTGCACACACCCCTCAAGCTAGAGCATGAGGGAATGTAAGAGCTTCAGCTTAAAACAATGTCGCAACAGAAGCAGCAGCAGTAGTATTAGTTGCATAGATAGGTTATTGTGAGTCAAGCAGCAACAATAGCATAGTACAGATCACTGTGAACAAAGTAGAAATAGCAGTAGAGTAGACACCTAGCAGCAACAAGAACACACTATAGGTTAATGTGAACCAAGTAGTAGTAGCCGCAACAGTGGCAGGAGCAGCAATAGTGGTGGTCAACACAACTGAAGAAGTAGTAGAGATTGCATTACGTGCAGGTAGTAGAAGTTGCATTATGTGTAGGTAATAGAGGTTGCATTAGGTGCAACTAGTAGTAGAGGTTGCTTCACATGTAGGTAGTAGAGGCTGCAACTGGTGCAGTTAGTAGAATAGGCTACATCAAGTGCAAGTAGTAGAATAGGCATCAGGTGCAGGTAGTAGACTTCATTATGAGCATGGTAGGTAGTAGAGTAGGAATTAGGTGCAAGTGGTAGACTTCATCATGAGCATGGCAGGTAGTTGGCCAAGCGCTCTTCACTGAGAAGACACGGACTTGAGTACACACACACACACACACACACATGCATGCACACACACACACACACCCATATACCCCCTCACGTGGAACATTCCACGTGGACAAATTACGGCGGGAGACATCAACAGTAGAACATCCAAATTTAAAACCATCCACTGGTCGGATTAATAAATTTGGTGAAGTCCTAGTGTGACTAGGAATAGGGTAATAAGACAAGTGGATTTTGACATTAATTAAAAAGTCAAAGATCCAGTCAGCAGATGTGGACCAAATATAGCTGGCAAGTAATTAATGACAACTAGAATAAGTCATCATAATATGGGTACAATCCAATGGTGGATAGAGAGATAAGAGAAGCCCTAGTTTTACTAAAAAATAGGGTAGTGATGCAAGTGGATTTTCAGCAGTAATTTAGAAGTCAAAATCTGACCTTCAGATGATGATCAAACTTAGGCAGGTAGTAACCTACTAGGATAGGTCACCTATAACCAAATCTGATAAGGATCATTTTCAGACCCTAGGTAGGTAGTAACCTACTAGGATAGGTCACCAATATCCGAATCTGATAAGGATCTGATGTAGGGATAAGGAGATATCAAGCAAACACTCAACTGATAGGACTCTTGTCAGTCAATATCAACATCAGCAATCAGCTTCGGATTAAACCAGCAATATGACAGCAGCAGTAGCATGCGAACCAGATCAGATTATGAAGAATAACCAACAATCAATAGAAATAGAATTTAGATCTAAAATAGGTTCAAAATCAGCAACAGACTTGAGGATAAAATCATGAAGAATTCGATGCAAGTCAGATGCTAATCATGAATCAGACATAAACCACTACCAGCATTCAATTGAAGGTTGATGCTAATGGATACAATCAAATCAGATATAAGAAGAACTTGATGGGACAACAAACAGAATTGATTTATACCCATGAACAGAATCGATGCCAACAGAATCAGCAATTAACTTTCAGTTCTAAATAATCGACAGCCAACAAATAAACAGAACAGTGGCTGAACCAGAAGAACAAACAACAGAGGAGATAGCTTCCCAGCTGTGAGCAGGGAAACAACAAACAGAAAACCAGAGATAGATCCAGATGGGTAGATCACAATATTAATAGAAACTAGAATATGAAAATAAACAGAAGTAAAGTACTTGATTAATGGAAGGTAAGAGAGAGGAAGAGAGGAGGGGAGAACCTTAAATGACTCTCAGACCAGCAACCTGCTCTGATACCATTTAACAAAATAGAAAATAAGAGAGGATGGAGAAGTTTAAATTAGTTGGTATTGCTCTCCTCGTAGTTTATATTTATAGAAAATAAAAAACAACTATTAGATAGGATCTAGGACTCTACAAGTCAGATTCCTAGTCACAAATTAAAGACAAAGTAAATTCAAAATAGGAAAAAGAAATTAATAAGCCTAATTGGTAAAGGAAACTAATAAAGTAAACTAATAAACTAACTAGGAGTCAAGAAGCATATTTTATCCCCAAAAAAAAAAGGAGGGGAGGAGGGGAAGGGGGGGGGAGGCACAAAGCAATAAAATGAGCATAATAACACATAATTAAGTAGCAGAACTATAAAACATGTAAATATGTAAGTCTGTCAGTATTTAAAGGAAGTAAACATAGATAGTCACCAGCAAAATGAAGAACAGAAATCACCAGCAAATGGGGCATGAGCACTTAAATTATCAAATATAAATACGCATAGATAATTTCATTCCACTCAATGAAAAATAGATATAATCAGCAATGAGTACATAATTATTGATTCATAGGTTATCAATGTCACATAACTGAAAATGAGCAGAAGGAGAAGAAAATATAGGAAAACAGAAGAAGAAACAGAGAAGAAGAGGAGGAAACCGAAGAAAAATTACGAAATAAAAAAGAATGGAAAGCAACAAATAGAAAATAGAAAACAGAAGAAGAAGCAAAAAGGGAATATAGAAAACAAAAACATGGAAGAAGAAGAAGAGGAAACTGAAGAAACATTTATTCCAACTGAAAATAATAGCAAGGAAGTGAAAAACAAAGAAGAAGAAGAGGAGGAGGAGGAAATCGAAAGAAAATTAGAAAGGAAAGGAAAAACCGAAAATAGAGACGGAGAAGAAAATAAACCTCCCCAACCCCACCCCCTCCCTCCCCCTGAAAAAAAAAAAAAAAAAACTAAATGGTTAAACGAAGAGCAGAAGAAGTAAAAGAAGAAGACTGATGAAGAAGAAGAGGTACTGAAACTAGAACCGATGAATAAGAATTGAAAAAAAACCCAGAATCGATGAAAATAAGAAGAAGAAGAAAGAAAGAAAGAAAGAAAACAATACTGATAGCTGCCGGAGTGCCGGAGTAATCACCTGAAAAGAGCACCACCTGATGCCATAACAAAGCACTGCTGGTCTCCAGAAGCCGAAGTGGAACAAGCTAGGCTGTAGGGTTCTTTAGTGAAGCCGACAAGCAGTCGATGAGTTGAATAACTGAAGTTCATTCTTAGTTTTCACCCTTTTTTTTCTCCTCCTTTTATACAAACAAAACTATACGTCTCTTTGTAGCATAATCCTTGCACAAGCCAATAGATATGTTAGAAACAAAGTAATAGATAATGTAATAAAAAACATAAAATAAATATGCAAAAGTAAAAAGCGACTGACTAGTTCATTAGGCATCCAAGGCGCGGATGCCTAGGCATCACAATCAAGGCTCCGCCTTTCGAACGACAAAGAAACCGCTCCACCACTCAGATTGACTGGACAGCGGCGCCTAGGCGATGCTTTGATAAGCTTGGTTTCCATGCTGTACATGGACGTGCATGTCACGTCTGTACTTTATGGAATTGACATGGTAACCTAGGCTAGTGTACTCCAAGTACTGTTGATTACATCAGTTGGAGTAAAGTTTTGATCTAGTTTTCTTTCATTGTTTTTTTGCCTACAAAATTGTCAGAATTCCAGCCTGAATGGCATTCATTGTGCTTTAACAGTTTCATCACTTTGGCATTTGTTTCTCTCTCTTCCAGGTGAAAGCGACTGCAGTTAATGTTGATGAAGCTGTTCGAGAGCTCCCAGATGCCAACTTGGTAAGGTACACTTTTGCCACTATTATGTGTTTGTACAAACTGCAGGGAGAGAAGTATTCTTGTTATCATTGTTTAATAACCTCCATTATGCTTATGTTGTAGTTGTTTGGATGTTCCATTTCCAGTATTTTATGGCTTGATTTTTCTTAACTGTTCCATATAAATGAAAAGAAGATGAAAGATGATGCAAGTTAAGCTACTGGTGTATATATATATATATATATATATATTCCTTCTTATGGTAGAAGCAGAATCATCAATGTTTGAGGAAGATATCTTTTGTGTGTGTGCGCGTGCACAAAAGATGCATGTGTCATTTCTGGACATATACCTATAGAACTACTTGTGAATTGAAGAGAAGAAGTTCTCAGGTTCATATCTGATTCTGAATTGAGAAGTTAAGGAGATTTCATCAAGAAGGAAAAGGAATTTCTGAAGTCAGATACTCAGTTTAGTCCCATCAATTACTTAACTTTCGAGGAGTTCCTTGATACACTTTCCCGAAACTTAATACAATTCCATGTTCCTAAATGTATATAATAAAGAAATTCAAAATCTTTGTGGGATCGAGAAATCTTTAAGGGCGTTATTATCTTCCTGAGCTGTCCGGTTATAGGTTTGATGAGGTTCATATGTAGGCCCAATAGACGATGAGTTTGGGCCCAATTTTTGGTCCATTTTAAATCTCAATAGAAGGCTCAAATCCAGGCTTATGAAGCAGGAATAGTGCTGGCAAGTGCATCGATCTAGTTTCTTTTTATACCCTTTTTGTGCTCTCATCATTGCTGTGGTCATTTCTCAGTATAATTGAATTAATTTCTTACACTTAAACCATAAGAAAACCTTTAGGTCTGCAGTCTCTTAAGTGAACATATAATACTCAAAGCCTTAAATTTAGATGGAGGTGTGTACTCGGTACAGCTGATACATTTTTGTGATCTGGACATTATGACATTGATGGCACCAAAGCCATAGTGAGCTAAAACTATTTCTAAAGGATTTTAATATTCTTTTAATAAACATGTTCTATGCATTTGTAGAATTTTCTCTGATATTGGTCCTTTCTTCAGTTTTCTATGCAGCTACTCATTACTTGCTTTCGTTAGGTTATTAAATCTTCCCCTCCCCTAAAAGAAATATGTTACTTAAAAATTTAATTGTTTTGCCTTATTGTCCCCTATCCTCTCTTGTAGCTGATGTTACTTTTACCATTGTATTATTTTTTTCAGAGACCGGAAGATCTGTGGGCAATCCATTCTCAACCTGTCTTTCCAAGGCCTCACAAAAAGAACAGTCCTTCTTGGGTAGCAATACAGAAGGTAAAGTGTTTGTGAAATGCATTGCATTATTTCTTCTTTGCTAATTCATACTGTAAAACATTCTGATTCCTGCTTTTTGAATGTCTTCTTGTATGTATGTGCTTTCATGGTAAGGCTGTAAAGCTGCTTTTGATCATGTGCTGTGTTGTATGTCAACTTCGCAGTCACCTTGTGGAAGTCTTTTGTCTATTGAAATTTGAATTTTTTCACTTCACATTTGTTTTGAGAGCTTAATGCTGGTTCTCAGATTAATCTATTGTATGCACACAATCATGAAAATTTATCTCATATTGGACAGATGCTTCTTGACTTTTGTGGGTTTTTTTATTTTTTATTTTTTATTTTTGGTTGTAAGACATTTTTTCTTAACATTCTAATACCTTGCTCAATCATTGAGTGAGTTGTAGAGGCCGGAGAGTTTGCTTTAATAATATGGAATAAAATTTCGGTCTTGCATGCTGGATGTAAACTCAATTTTTCATGGTTTATTTTAATGGCTGATACTAATTTGAAACTTGGAGTTGATTATGAGGTGGAAAAAGACCAAGGGTCTCAGTTCTAAAGGATACTGTTACTATACCCGGGGGCTTTTGAGGATGCTTGAAATGTCTTTATGTTATATGTTTGTTGGTTTCGAATTTATCAATGGACAAGCACTAGAAGTTAACTCTTGGAAAGTAGGCAGAAATGATAAAATGCCAAGAAGTGTAAAAAAAAATAAAATAATAATAATAAAAAAAAAACCAAGTTATTTGCTGTATCTGTCATGTTATGGTTTAGCTTTGATCGTGGAACCTTTGCAAAAGCTTGGACATATGATGCATCTTTGCTTAGCCTTGATGGCTTGATGGAGTAGAAATGCTTCCTCTTATATTATTGAATGGTATTGAGAGATGATAAATTGGAAAAGTCTATGATAGATATAGGAATATTCTAAATTTGTGGTTCTATCAAAATTTGACTCTTAAGGTTCCCCTTGGAAAATTTTCCTGAATACTTCAGGCGGACATGCTCCCACTGTGGTTTTGTTATTGATGAATGGTAATTTTGCCAACTCTCTTGGCTTCTTCATCTGATATTGTGATGCTTGACTATTTCACCATATATTTATTACCAGTCTTCTTGAGTCTTTCTATTGATTAGCTAGAAAAGAACCATGGTTGTAATACTCCGAGTCAATTTTTTTTTTCAATTAAAAATTTAGTTTAACCTGATTTGTGCTTGTTTCCTGTTTATTTTTTAATTTTTCATAATTTTTTCCCCTTTGGTGATTGACAACTCAATGAAGACAGAGGGAGTAGAAGAGAGCTATACCTGTAGAGCAAAGAAACTAAAGAGGGAGAAGTAGACTTTCCAATCAAACAAAAAATTAAAGAACCAGAACTAGTTGGGTTCAGGTCGCTTTCGCTTACAGAAATATGTAATGTATTGAACCAAAAGGACACTTTAGGCAGATTGCAAGAGGCGCCTTTGAATATTCTAGCATTTTGTTCTTTCCAACGACACCAGTGAAGTAGCTGCAATTAGGATATTTTCTTTGCAACTAAAGCATTGATGTGTCAACAAAGAATAACTATTTCTAGTTTTGAGGCATTCTATTAGATAAGCCAAAAAAATTAAAGAAATGGGCGCCCCAAACTAACTTCCTTTCCTATTCATCTTCATCCTGTTTAAAGTTGAGAACAGGAATTCAAATTGACTCTCTTAGGGTTAAAAATTGTCTGCAATAATTTAAACACCCATAGGACTTTGATCCCCATTACCACTTAACTCTTAGGGTAACATTAAGTTGGTTTGTTTGTCATTGTTATTTGTCAGTGCTATCAATCTTTGTACAATGTTTTATCAACTTCTCAATTAGTAAGGGTGATTTGGCCTTGTAATTTATATCTTTTCAGATGCAATGTTTTATTGCTCAGATACTCGGTATACATGTAACAACAAAACTCACAATGTTTTCATTTTTCCATGTTTAGAAGCTTCTCTTTGTTGATGACAATTTTTTCCAATTCTAGCTCTCCTATATATATATATTTATTATTTTTTTTATTTTTATTTTAAATTTGAATGTTCAAAAATCATGTACGTTATTAGACTTTGCATCTTCTGGCATTTCCTTTTTTTGATATGTCATATCTTCTGGCATGTTGAATATCTATTTTCTACTGCTGACTTAGTTTTGGCTTCTCTTGGTTTGATAGATCATTTCACGTGGTGAACAAATTGGGCTGAAGCATTTCAAGCCCATAAGACCTTTGGGTTGTGGTGACACTGGAAGGTAGTTTTATTTTTCTAATGACTATCTACTACTGTTGTACTTCAGGAAGGCTGTTTGCATATCATTAACCTTATCATGATGAGTGTTATCCAAAGTTCCTGGCCAAAACTGTATCATTTGTTTTGAACTTATTCTTTTTATATTTGCAGATTTGAAATTTATTATTGTTGCTTGTTGCAACAATTTACTTCCCACTGCATCTTTTGATAAAGAATAAAAATTTATTATTGGATTGTCTTCATAGGCCTTGGATTCCACCACATACAGTTTGCAGAAGCCCTAGTCTGACTCTCAGGCCTTCTAAAATATGTCAAAAAAGGGGGAAAAATATTATGAAAAAGTGAGCATTAAAATATTTTTGTTACGAAAACTTGAGCCAACTGATCTTATAGTAAGGGATCCAATGAGAATGGTAAGTTAATTGAATTGCAGAGAGATATGTCCCTTAGACCTTGGTTGTAACAAATGACTGAACAGAAACTCAAACTCCAATTTGAACTTTGGAGTTCAAAATAAAAAATTGATTTCCAGTAACACATCCATAATCCAATCCATAGAATACTTTAAAATCCTAAGTGACTGTTTTTTTTTTTTTTTACTCAAAGATGAACTACACCTAACGGAGGACTGATGATGAGACTATTTGAACCCCATATGATCTGTTGTTGAAACTTTGGAAGGTTCAAGTCTATTTTTTTGGAGTATCCTATGTTTATACAGTTAAAATTTTACTAACATTTCCTTTTTTTCCCCTCCCCCCTCCTCCTCACCGCCCCCCCAAAAAAAAAAAAAATAAATAAAAATATCACAGTCGCTGCCCTGGGTTGGTTTTGAATTTTCAATTATCCAGTGAGCTCTTTACTGTGTCAATGGTTAGAAACCTGAATGGTTGATGCTTCTAATTTTCTGACCATCCTGTCCGCTCTAGTATTCAGAACAATGGAAAGGTCAGAACTGGTCCAGTATGGCCTGGATTAGGAAAATATCCATTATCAACTGGTGTGTAACACAACTGAAAAGGCATTAGGGGTTGTTTACTTGATAATGGTATTTTGTTTAGTACATATGGGTACCAGCATTATTTACTAAATACCCTTTCTGTGTAAGTTTTTCTAGATGCATCGGGTCAACTGCTGCTGAGATCTCTCGCATGTCCACTGTTAAGTTTTCATTTGAAAAGTTTGAACTAGTAAGTGGAGGGACTCTCACATATATAAGGCACTGAAGGTTCCTATCTTAAGCAATGGGGGACTATTCCCAACATTCCTCCTCACGTATTGTCCCTTTTTTGGGTGGCAGTACACGTGGCAAATGTGATCCCAATTTTTGGTGACCATAGTCTCTCTTTTTGGGTGACCGTGGCCCCCATTTTGGGTGACCCTAATGAGGGAACTTGGTTGTAACGCCCCGAGCCTGAGGGTGGGGTGCTACACTGGAGCTCTGATACCATGTTGATTTGAGAGGAATGAATGATTGTCAATATGATAGTCCAACTTTATTTATAATAAGAGGAGCATAGGTACAAGTACAATATTACCCTTATACCCGCATAACAATAGGTTGATTTGAGAGGAATGAGTGAATGTCAATATGACAGTCTAACTTTATTTATAATAAGAGGAGCAAAGGTATTACCCTTATACCCATATTACAACACTCCTCAAGTTGATGCATAGATATCACACATGCCCAACTTGCAGAAAATATGATGAAATAATTTGCTACTTAAACCTTTAGTAAAAATATCAGCTAATTGGTTTCCAGATTTGACAAAGGGAGTGCCAACCAGCCCTTGTTCCATCCCCTTAATGAAGTGGCGATCAATCTTCACATGTTTGGTATGGTCATGTTGGATGGGAGTGTGAGCGATGCTAATGACAGATTACTGTCACAATATAACTTCATTGAGAGAGAAACAGGAAAATCCAAGTCCTTCAAGAGACGTTGGAGCCACATCGATTCACAAAATACCAAGAGACATTGCACAGAACTCTGCTTTAGCACTAGAGCGAGCAATCACAGCTTGTTTCTTACTATGCCAAGTGACCAAGGTACCACCCACAAATATACCATATCCCATGTTGGACCGATGATCATCATGAGAGCTACCCCAATCAAAATCATGAAGGCCTCAACCTGCAATGACCATGGAGAGAATGAAGAATTCCCTTGCTTGGAGCAGATTTCAAATACCGCAAAATGTGAAGCATGCTTCCCAGTGAGTGGAGTACGGAGCATGCGTATACTGATTAACCAAAGTTGACAGCAAATGCATGTCTGGACGAGTGTGGGATAAATATATCAGCTTCCCAACTAATTGTTGATACTGACCCTTATCCATAGGAGCACCATCTTGATTGAAAAGGTGAAGATTAGCTTCAAGAGGGGTATCGGAGGTCTGCAGCCAAGCATCCTTGTTTCAAAGAGCAAATGCAGAGTGTACTTCCACTGTGAGAGAAATATACCCGTATTAGAATGCATAACCTCATTGCCTAAGAAGTAACGCAGTGTGCCAAGATCCTTGATCTCGAATTCTTGACCGAGATAAGTCTTCTCACGAGCGATTTCATCAATGCCATTGTCTGTGACCACAATATCATCGACATATACAATGAGCATAGAGATCTTAGAATCATATCGTTTGATGAAGAGTGTGATCAACATGAATTTGGATGTAGCCCACATATAGTATGGCTTTGTGGAATCATCTAAACCAAACACGGGGATACTGTTTGAGTCCATAGAGAGCACGTTTAAGTTTGCATACTTTCCCTTCTGTTTTGGGACTAGAGAATGCAGGAGGAATATCTAGATACACCTCCTTGGCCACTTCACCTTGAAGAAATGCATTCTTGACTTTCAGTTGTTGTAGATCCCACTCTAGATTCACAGCATATGAGGCAATCACATGGATGGCGTTCATCTTGGCAACAGGAACGATAGTTTCATGATAGTCAAAAGTCATATGTCTAAGTGAACCGACAAGAAACCAAGCGTGCCTTGTACTGGTCCACAGTATCGTCCATATGCTGTTTCACAACAAAATACCCATTTGCAACTCACTGTGTACTTCTGTGGAGGAAGAGAGACCAAGTCCCATGTATCGTTCTTCTTGAGAGCTTGCGTCTCTTCAACCATGGCTGCCTTCGACCGTGGATTTGCAAGAGCCTCCTGCCAAGTCTTCGGAATGAAAATAGATGACACAGAAGATAAGAAAGCACGGTAAAAGGGAGACAGCGGGTCATACGAAACAACCTGAGCAAGAGGGTGTTGTGTACAAGCTCTTTCCCTTGCAGGCATCAATAGGCAAGTTAAGAGAAGCATCAAAAGAAAAGAAAAAAAAAAAACCTTGAAAGATTAGGGCCGAGATTACCAGATGGGAGAGTATTAGATGGAGAATCGAGATCCGGAGACGGTGGTTGAGTGGGTAGAGTTGGTGTGGTGGTGTCTATTTGCTGCACACAATTTTTGTGAAGATAGACATGCACTGGAACTAGTACAGGAGTAGGAATCTCCCCCTGGATTGAAACCTCAGGAGGCGCAAGCAATGGAGCAATTATAGGCACATTTTCACCATCGTCTTCACCAACTGTAATGCCCCCCCCCCCTCTCTTTCAGGAAGAGGTGTCATGGAAAAATAAGAAACCAACTCATGAAACACCACATCCATCGTCACAAAAACACACGAGACAGAGGATGATAGCATTTGTAGCCTTTCTGAGTCACAGAGTAGCCAATTAAGACACATTGGAGACTTCGTGGATCCAACTTGCTAGGATGTTAATGGTTCCAAGCGAAACAAACACATCCAACACCTTGGGTGAAATGGAGAAGGCAAACAACCCTTGGAGAACGGCCAGAGGAGTTCGAAGTCAAGTATCCACGTCCGCATTCGGTTAATAAGGTAGGCAGCAGTAAGGACAGCCTCCCTCCAATACTGAGGGGGAACTTGCATCTCAAACAACCGAGAGCAAGCAACCTTTAAAAGGTGGCGATTCTTGCGTTATGCATTACCTTTCTAAGCTGGTGTATCCACACAACTGGTTTGTTAAAGAAACCCCTTGGGAAGCAAGATAAGCCTGGAAAGCACCATCCAAATATTCCGTGCCATTATCACTGCAGAATATCTGGATGGTGGCATTAGACTGCGTACAAACCAGATTGCGAAAAAGTCGAAAACAAGCAGACACCTTTCTCTTGTGGCAGAGGAGATAAACCTAAGTAACTCGGGTATGACAATCAATAAATGTAACAAACCATCTATAACCAGAGATAGAATTACAATGACCCCCAAAAAAAAAAAAAAAAAAAAAAAAAAAAAACACGTCAAAATGTATTAGATTAAATGAAGCATCACTTCTATTATTTAAACTGGAATAAGTAGTATGAGTTTGCTTTGCCAAAACACAAGTATCACAAAAGAAATCTTTGAGGTTACATGTTTGAAACAAATGAGGAAAAAGTTTAACTAATGTGCCAATAGGATGATGGCCCAAACACCTATGCCAAAGGTAATCAGAGATAGCTGGAGCTGAATCGGTCTGATGAGCTTGATAGACGGCAGAGGGAATCCCATTCGTCGAGCAAATAAAGACCACCATGAACTCTACCACAACCAATCTGTCTCCTTGTTTCTGATTCTGAAAGAGACAATGAGAAGGAAAAAAAGGTCACTTTGCAATTTAGATTAGCAGTGGACAGTTAATGAAAGGAGGTTAGTGGAAAAAGTAAGAACATGGAGAACAGATGCTAAGGATAAAGTAGGAGAGCAACTAATGGGACCCTTCCCAAAAATAAAGGAGAGGGAACCATTGGCGACCTGAACCTTTTCTTTACCAGAACAAGGAGAATCCTTGTCGAAGAGGCTAGAAGAGCCAGTCATGTGGTGAGTGGAACTAGAGTTAATTATCCATGGTCGAGAGACAATTGACGCACAATGACCACCAAAATAAATACCCGAGGCAGCAGGGCTGGATGTCGAGTGAACCAAAGAAGTGGTAGAGGCAGAAGTAGGCTCGGAAGACTGAGAAGGCTTTAAGCGGGTCATCAAACGTCAAAGCATGGCAAGCTTGTCCTGAGAGAAAAAAAGGCTCAACATTGGCTCGAGCAAGCTTCGAAGCCTCAACGTGGTGAGTATGAGTGATCTGACCACGACCACAATCATGGGTGGTAGAGCCAATAGGGCGCCCATGGAGTTTTCAAAAAAATTCCTTGGTGCGACGATCCTTACCACAATACTCACACATTACAAACTCGTGATTAGAGAGTGAGCAATCACTGGAATGAGTGGAACCACATCGAAGTTGAGAACCAGTCCCAGCAAATAGGGCGATCAATCTAGAGCAGCAAGGGGCAGCATAGTAGTGCGACAACTTTCCTCCAATTGGATCAAAGAATAAGACTGCTACAATGTAGGGAACGGATCTCGGCTGAGAACTTGGGTGCGGATCTGATTATACTCGACATTCAGGCCAGCCAGGAAGTCGTATAACCAGTACTTGTCTTCTCACTTCTAAAATTTGGTAGCATTCGTAGAGCAGGTAGCTTGAAAAGTGGATGAAAATCTAACTCCTGCCACAGGCTGCACAACTCTAAGTAATATTGAGGCAGATTGAGATCCTTCTACTTGGTCTCATGAAGCTTCTTCTGCAATTCATAGACCTGAGCACCATTTCCAACTTGGGAATATGTGTCTTTAGCAGCTTTGCAAATCTTGGAAGCAATATCCAAGAGAAGATAGCCCCGAGCAATCTGAGGTTGCATAGATGAGAAAATACATCACTAGGGAGTTAGAGGAACTCCATTTTTTTTGCGTGTCATCGGTAGTGGTAAGCTTTGCAGTCTCGCCTATAAGATAGCCAATATAGCCACAAAAATCAATAGAGAGGTAATATGACTTTGACCACATCAAATAATTGCTCCCATCAAGATGGACAGAGCTAGCAGGGAATGAATGATAATTGTGATGAGCTCCATGACCTGTCCCGTTGGTTCCAAAGGATGCTATAGTAACATCGAACATGCTTACTAATGATAAGATCCAATATAAGATTCACACACGGAGTGAAACAAGGCTAGAACAATCCACCGCGAAGGTTAGATGCAGGTACAAGCATCAACAACAATTCACAAGCCAGGAAAAAAATCCTTGTTGCATTTATCACAAAAGGAACAAATAGGATAGATCGTTTTCTCAGATTTAAGGCATATAGAAAATCTAAGAAACCAAATCACAAGGAAAAGGGCTATTGGTGGTTAAGAAATCACCACCGAGAGCAACCAGTGTAAGAGCCGAGAAGGGAGGAGGCAGAAGTGAGCTGTAGGGAGCGAGTGTGAGAGAGAGAGAGAGAGAGAGGCTAGGTTGTGGATCCCAAGAGGGATTGTGGCTCTGATACCATGTTAAGTTTTCATCTCAAAAGTTCGAACTAGTAAGAAAGGGACTCTCACATATATAAGGCACCCAGGTTCCAGTCTTAAACAATGTGAGACTATTCCCAACATCTGCATACCAATTGGCTTGTGTTTTTGTGTCCAATCTATGCTAGACAAGTTATGGAGTTAACGACTGATTGTTTAGCTCCAAGTTGTATATGGGATCTTTGTCTATATACTTTCTAGAGCCTTGGTCATCATAATCTAGTAGTTTGTTAGCATGTCGTCATGGGTTTTACCAAGCTACCTAAATGGTCAAGTATTTTTTCAAACTGGGGCCCATTATATTCTTTCGTGCTTAAGGTTACCATTTAGTTGATCAACTTTATTCTGAAGCAATCTCTAAACCTTGTATCTAATGATAAATGTCAAAGCCTATATATGTATAACATCTACCTAGAAAGGTTTTTTATTGGTAAGAACATCACCATTACATGTTGATCTGCAGAATAGAAGACAATCCCTATATATGCATAATAGGGACTTAAAGCACCTATTATAATATTCTTTCCTCACTTTCCTTGTTCTTCTTGCAACTTTATTGCTTTTCTGTTTGATTTAACTAAACTTGAGGTAGCTATTGAATCAAACAGCTTTTTATATGGTTTTCTGGCTAAGTAGTTGAAATGATGGAGCACTAATGTTTGCTTCAGATATGTGCACTGATTGGAAATAGATTCTATAGGTTGCAGAAATGCAACTTGTACCATTAATACCTCGTTTCTGCTCGAATGTTTTTAAGAGAACTGTCATTTTTCCAAAATGACAGTGTTATGCTGCTGCTCCCAAGCTCGGGTAAAAGAGGAGGGTTGGTGCGTCAAGTCGGCAGCCGAAAAAAAAAAAAAAAAAAAAAAAAAACCTAACCCTTATCATGGATTCACTAACAAAATATTTTCAGTGTAATGCTTGGGATTTCTCCATAAATGATGCGTTACACCTAGTCCTTGGGGTAACGAAAAATGGGCGAGGGCTGCCGCATCGGTGCCCGGATGCATTGATAAATCGGCAAGGTCCGCCGCATCGGTGCCCGAATGCAGTGATAAATAGGCAAGGGTTCTCGCACCATGGACGAGTGCGGGTAAAGAAGTTAGTCCATAAGCATAGGATTAAATTAGCATCTTGGAACCTAGGATCTTTAATGGGTAAGAGTCTAGAATTGATAGATGTTATGAGGAGAAGAAGGATTTACATAGCTTGCATTCAAGAGACTAGATGGAAGGGTAAAAAAGCTAAGGAGTTTGATGACTTTAAACTTTGGTATACGGGGGATAAAAATAATAGCAATGGAGTGGGTATAATAATGGATCAAGATTTAAAAAAATGATGTGGTGGATGTTAAAAGATATGGTGATAGGATTACAACCATCAACTTGGTGATAGAGAAAGAGTGTCAATATAATTAGCACTTACGCACTCTAAGTAAGATTGGATGTGAGTAGTAAGCTACAATTTTGGGAACACACGAATGAATTAGTGCAAAGTTTTAGACAAATAGAAAAAATTATAATAGGGGGTGATCTGAATAGACATGTAGGGGGAGATCATAGAAGTTATGAAGGTGTACATGGAGGATATGCTATTGGAGTGAGGAATGAGGAGGGGACTTCAATTTTAGATTTTGCTATGGCTTATGATTTATACGTTGTAAACATGTACTTTGAAAAGAGAGAGGAGCATCTAGTCACCTTCAAAAGTGGGCATCGTAGTAGCCAAATAGATTTCTTTTTAACTAGAATGTTCGATAGGTTGTTATGTAAGGATTGTAAAGTTATACCAAGAAAGAGCCTAACCACTCAGCATAGATTACTGGTCATGGATATGTGTTTCATTACACTGAATCGTAAGAAATGTTAGGTTTTTTGAATTAGAATAACGTGGTGGAGCTTAAAAGGAAATACCTTGAAAGCTTTTATTGATAATGTGGTCAAACAAGGAAAGTGGGAATTTGAGGGAGACATTAGTGCAATGTGAAACGGGATGACTGCTTGTATTAAGAAAGTTGTTAAAGATGTCCTAGGTATATCGAAAGGAAAACGTCATTCCCTTAAAGAGTCTTGATGGTGGGATGATGAGGTTCAAACAGCCATTAAAGCTAAGAAAGATAGTTTAAGACATGGCAAAAGACTAAAGATATAGAGGATTTAAAAAAGTATAGACTTGCCAGAAATGAGGCCAAAAAGATTGTGGGAAAAGTAAGGACGAAGAAATATGAAGATTTTTATAACAATCTGAGCACAAAGGAAGGAGAAAAGCTATTTATAAGATAGCTAAGATGAGGGAAAGGAAGAGTAGAGATTTAGACTAGGTTAGATGTATTAAAAGTGCAGATTGTAGAGTTCTAGTAAGGGATGAAGACATTAAAGAGACATGGAACAATTATTTCTACAACCTACTAAATGAAAACACTTCGATTAACAGTGTCCCAAAATGCTACATTACCCACCATGATACTACATGTCGTAGATATATACGAAAAATTATGGTGACAGAAGTAAAAGAAGTTTTAAGGAGGATGAATGTAAGCAAAGCACCAGGCCAGCTGAGGTCCCAATAGAAGTTTGGAAGAGCTTAGGAATGTATGGAGTATCTTGGCTAATTAAGTTGTTCAATAAAATTATGAGTACAAAGAAAATGCCAGATGAATGGACGAGAAGCATTGTGGTTCTTATTCATAAAAACAAAGGTGATATTCAGAGCTGCAATAACTATAGAGGCATAAAACTAATGAGTCATACTATGAAATTGATGTAGTACAAGTCTATCGTAGGAGGCCTAAATCCAAGAGCCAAGCCAAGCCACCAAGCCTCTTACAGCTAGTGGCTAGCTATCGCTAGCTGCTGGCCAGCTGTAGGAGCAGCTAGGGACTGCTGTCCTACTAGTAGATTCACCTACTATATCGACAATTTTTAATTATTTATGCTTCCTAAAGTTATCTATTTCATTGTTAGCTACTTTCCTAAATTTAGTCTTTTTATTTTGATTGTTTCTATTTTCAGTTTTGGAAACATTGTTTAAGGTAAGAGAATATTAAATCCTCTTATTTTGTAAAATTTCAAAAAGGAAAGATTGGACTCTCTTTCTTTGTAAAGTTTCCACAAGGAAGGATTGATCAGTCTTACCTTCCAAATTGTATTCAAAGTTCTCTCTATAAATATTAATACAGAAGGATCAAGAAGAAGTTTTAGAAAAAAAAGAAGAACCTTGCTTGTGATTTCAAGCTGGGTCTCTAAGGCTGAGACTCAGCCGAAACCCATTCCCCTTCTTCTTCATTGCTCCTGCCCCCCACCCTCTCATCTTCCCACCCCTTTGTCCCCATCAGTATCCCTGACTCCTTCCCCTTCCTCCATTGATTTCGACTATCACAAAGCTTCACCTTGCTGCTGAAGATTGAAGACCAGCAGCCATGATTGAAGGAGTGCACTACTTCATTGCTGCAATCGGCAGGAAGACCTCTATTCAGTCAATCGGCCTCCACCAGATCCAACACTCCGACGGTTCCTGTTTTGGAGCATTAGGCTGCAGCACCTTGAAGGCTCCATGACTCCCCAACCATTGGGCAGATCAATCTCATCTTTTGGTATTGTCTTACCATTATATGAAACTTCATTCAATCGTAATTATTTGATCATCCAACGTTAGATTGACTAGAACAGAAAAGTCTCTATTTTTGGTTACTGTTTTTATTTTTTTATTTTGACTTTGCTATTGGAACTGGTTATAAAAGGGGTCCTATTTAAGGCTATGGCCTAGATTATTTGTCAAACCCTAGCTTTGCACCGGAAACTTAGTGTAGCTGAGATGAGGATGTTGAGATGGATGTGTGGCAAAACTAGGAAACATAAAGTAAGGAATGATCGTATTAGAGTTGATTTGGGAGTAGCATTGATACATGATAAGTTACGAGAAAATCATTTGAGATGGTACGACAATGTTCAAGAGAGGCCGTTAGATACTCCAGTACAGAGGAGGGATTTGATTCAGATTGAATGATCTAAAAGAGCTAGGGGCAGACATAAGATGACTTTAGAGGAGGTGATGAGGAAAGACATGCATAGCTTGGGTCTTGTTTCAAGTATGAAATCAAACAGAGCTGATTAGAGGACAAGAATCCATGTAGCCGGCCCCATTTAGTTGGGATAAGGCTTTGTTGTTGTTGTCGTTGTCATTTTTCCAAAATAGAGATTCGATATACATCCTAATAGTTTGCATGTTCATCATAGATTTTGGCATATCCAAGCATATTTTCACATATTTACAAAGTTTTCCCAATTTGACTTGTCATTGCTTCCCATTGTTGTCTAAGGCAATGTCTAGGTATCCAGGCTGTTTATAAACCCCTGGGCGGCTGGTCGTCTTATTGTCACGCCTTGTTTTATTTATTTAATTTAATTTAATGCCATTTGTAGCAATACACACACACATACCATTACACACACACACACCATAATCCATGGAATCATGCATATGTATTGGAAACAATAAAGTTGATGCTCTAAGCTTCTAACCCCCTCCCTTTTGTACATATTCTCTTACGGATGATGTACCTTTACAACGCCTTGGGAATGCCTTGGGTAAGCCTAGGCACCCAGGCGCCCCTCCAGCATCTTGGGTCGCTTTGGCAACTTGAGAACTGTGAGTGCTCCCAATACTGATGCTTTAATCTTTGACTTGAAGTATAACCAATAAGAGTAATGTTGTCTGATTGCAATCTTCTGAATATGTATTGGGAATGTATTGTTCAAAAGTAGATGTAGTAACACAACCTCATTTCTTTGTCATGTCTTCAATCTTCATCAGACTCCCCACATCTGCGTCGGGCAGTTACAATGCTTCTATGTTCTTTATAAGCCTATATCATTTTCATTATTGGTGCCATGTTGGGGAACCTGTAATAGATTACAACACTACCTGAATCATTCACAGCAGTATGCTTCTTCAAATTTGCCAAATTTTATTCTTTGGTGTTTGATTAGATTATTTGGGTCATTTTTGCAGTGTTCATTTGGTGGAATTGGACGGTTCAGGTGAATTGTATGCTATGAAGGCTATGGACAAATCCGTAATGCTGAGCCGTAACAAGGTATGGATATTAATAAGTATAAAAAAAGAAGGTATGGATATTAATAAAAGGGATGAGTTAGTTCTTCATGGAACTGGTTGTACATTTTTTGCTGGCGGTATCTGACATTGTTTTGCACCTGCAACTGTTTATAACCTATACAATTGTTAGGAAATAGGAACGGTGAAGATTTTGTTGATTATTTTACCTGAGCATCTGCAGTTAGTGAACGATGTTTCTCTGCTATGTCATTAACTCTGCTTGTTGTGGTCATGTATTCTGCATTGAGCCATGTGGATCTATGTTACAATATTAATGAGATTGATCTAGCAAACTTGGTTGGTTGGATATATTTTTCCACCATGTGGACACTTAAATGGCCATTATCATTCTGTAGATAGATTATTCTCTGGATTAGCCATATGGCAGGACTCAGGCTTAGTGCTCCAACTAAATCATATGGCCCACATGTGTTGGATTTTTTCCTTTCTATTATCTGTTGTCCAACTGTCTGTCAAAATATTTTCAAATTAATAGATGATGATCGGAGTATGTCAATGAAGTTTGAATCCACTAAGCTGCCATGCGATTGGAAATAGATTTACCATTAGCTGGATGATCCTCCCACAGAAAAGGAGCCATAGTTGCGTGCTTGTGTCTTTAAGAATATTTAGATATACCCTAGTTTAGTCTTTAATACTATTGTTCCTGGATTTTAGATGTGGAATTTCTCTGAAGTCATAGAACTCTTCACTGTATATGAATTATGATAATGCAACGAGGTGGTTCCTTGGAAGGAAGAGATGATGCTTTAGACAACTTATTTTTATACAGTACCCTTCGGTACATGGTGTTTTATGTGGTCTGATGAAACATTTTGGTCAAAATGAAAAATTTCTCTTCTAATCATATTGCAAGGTGATCAGGGTGCATCCAATTGGTGTTTTTAACACTATTATGCAGAATCTTGCAAACTTCTGAAGTGAGTTATCACTCTGCTTCTGAATGTTGGTATAGTGAAAAAGGTTGGGTTTTAGGTCACTTAACCGGTAACTGTTAAGTAGTTCAAGTGTGCTTATATTAGATTTATGGAGTTTATTCAATAGAAAGATCGATGAATTGCGTGGGAGCATAGAAATTATTAGTTGTGGAATGAGGCTGGAGAGATGAGATGCCATCGATACATTTCCTCGTTCGTTGAGGCGCGTTATGAGGTCTGTGTAAACCTACCATACTGAAATAAATTTTATTAGAAGGAAACATAAATTATAAGTTTTATAGCTCTGCAAGTAGGAAAACTCAGAAACACAAATATGTAATGGTTGATCCACCATAAGGAAGTTCAAAGGATACACATCAAGAATAATTAGAAATGTTCCCAAGTCAAGGGAGTGTATGCGTGTACTTTTTTGGAGGAAGGGAGAGGGGTAGGCTTAGGAGTAGTTTGTGAGTTGATAAACGAAAGGGGAGCATCTTATGGTTGGTCATGTCTGAAGAAGTGAAAGAGATGATTAATCATTTCTTAAAAAGATGGCACCATGATGAGTGCTTTTGTGCAGGCTGAGTGTAGGGGGGAAGACCTTGATGGTGCGCATGAAGAATATGTTACTGGATAGAATGGAATTGCCAAAGCTACAGATGGGCTATTTAGTTTAATTGGTTGACTGAAAAGGCTTTGATGGATCGAATATCAATTGCCCTCTTCTTATTAGAGTCTTAGACTATCCAAATATCCATTATGATTCTTTTGATATCAGGTCGCACAAAGTCCTGGATTCCCAACTTGACTGCTGTCCTCTTCGCTTTGCTTTTCAGGAGGAGCATTCGTGGACTTTGTGAAGCTGGTGGACTGTATTTGCCAGAGTTTTCATGGAATGCTTAAATGTGTTTCTTTTCATTGTATATGATGTCATTATCACGTAGGATATCATTGTGTTTAAGCGTCAGTAGGATTATGATGTGGTGGTAAAAAGGAAAAATCTGATGCTACACGGCTACATCCCCTCCCCCCTCTTGAAGTCTTTTGTTGATGTCTTCTCTTTGGTTTGGATTCTTGTTAAAAAATAGAAGAGATCCTGTGGAACTCTTGAATTCTTCTCCGACATGAACAGAAACTAGTTTACTATAGGATTTTAAGATTTGCACTGGTGGTGAATATCTGTATAGGGAGCTTCACTTGTTTGCAGGAATGTCGAGTTGATTCCCGAACTTGGTATTATAGGATCCAAGACCGGAATCTAGTCTCTGAAATGAAGAATGATTTTCTTGAGGTAATTCAAATTCTTGTCTGAAATGATTTTTCCAGAAATTCCTTTGATTTTTTTTTTCAGGGTAAAATTGCATGCCTTTGCATGTTCATGGTGGCATGCTGATACGTACATGTATCTTTGTTAGGTGCTAAGAGAGATAAAAGGAAGAGAGAGATAAAAGGGAAAGAGATAACAAGGATAAAAAATAGGAAATATATTTTAGGATAACTGGTTCTATGGAGGGAACCATGATCCCTTGGGTTTATTGAGGAAGCCTGACCTCATAGGTCTCTCAAGATAGCCCCATCGTTTACAAGTCTTCTCCTCATTAATCGCATTACACCAATAAATTGAGATACAATAACTTATAGGATAACTACTAATAACCACCCACTAAGATGTAACCATTTTCTTAAGGTAACTATTAACTACTCCACCTACGTACACCTTTTTTCAACTATCCTAACCTCTCTTAATAACTACTCTTAGTGACTATTTTCATCTCCAACATGGACTATCACGTACATAACAACTCCTTCCCCTTGAGATTCGGTCTTGTTCTCAAGACTTTGGTTCTTCATGTTATCCATCCTCCCACGTCACCGACGACATTCCTTCCACTTGCGACTTTGCATTTGTTGGAGAGTTTTGTCGTTGCCGTGCACAATTGGAAGATTGCTTGAACTGGGATGAATTCGGGGTCCTTCGAGTAAGGCCAGCTTGTATGCTCCAAATTCTTTCCTGGCTCTGTTGCCTGTGCTTTGATACCACTTGATACGTACATACATGTATTTTGTTAGGTGCTAAGAGAGAGAGAGAGAGAGAGAGAGAGAGAGAGAGATAACAAAGATTAAAAAATAGGAAATATATTAGGATAACTGGTTTTATGGAGGGAACCGTAACCTCTTGGCTTTAGTGAGGAAGCTTAATCTCATAAGTCTCTCAGAGAGTCCCATTGTTTTCAAATCTTCTCCTCATTAATTGTATTTGTTGAATCAGAGAATGGGAGAGAATTAATTATCTCCCCACTCAACCTTCTTATTTATAATAAAGTCATAAATGACAAATTACAAATATATCCCTAGTAATAATGCTGGTAATAAATAAAGGAAAACAAAATAGAAGAATTACAAATCACTGAATAAGCCCTCATAATGAATTACGACACTCCCCTTCAAGTTAGTGCATATATATCATGCATACCCAACTTGGACAATATCATGTGAATGGTTTCCCAGGTAAACCTTTAGTGAAAATGTCTGCTACCTGATCCTTAGATCTGACGAATGGAATTTGAATCTAGTCACTTTCTAACTTCTCTTTGATGAAGTAACGATCTGTCTCATGCTTAGTCCTATCATGCTAAACCTGATCATGAGCGATGTTGATGGCTGTTTTATTGTCACAAAATAGGGTCATGGATTGAGTGCATTTAACTTTCAAATCTACGAGTAAGCCTTTCAACCACAAGAGTTCACTTATTCCCTGGACCATCACTGAGGAATAGAAACAGAAGAAAGAGAGGACATAAATGCACGGAAGGTAGGAGATAAAGAATAATATGAAACAAAATTGGAAATTGGATGAAGTGTGCAAGACCTAGTACCTTTCAGAATGGCAATGGGTAGATCAGAATCAGAGAAAGGAATTTCCTTACCAGGAGGAAGTTCAGTCTCTGGATCCAAGGCTGACGAAGGGACATCTGAAGTTGCGTTGATGGTAGTGGTTCTTCCTTGCTTGCTTCTGGCACGGCTGCGGCTATAAACTTGCAGAGGTTTAGCATTAAGACTGGTTGTGGAAATAGGTATAGGTGTAGGCGTAGGTGTAGAAGGTGGTATTGTGTCATGGTTTGATGTTGCATCTATCTCTGGAACATACAAAACCGGATCCGTGATGACTCTTTCTTGGACTCGTTCTTTTTCCTCTGGCACATCTTCAAACATAGGTACATCTTCAAGTTCAGCACCATCCGACTTCCCTTGAAGATGTGATGGGTAGTATATCAGATGCTCATGAAAGAGAACATCTATAGTAATAAAAGTCTTCCGGGAAGGAAGATAGTAGCACTTATAGCCCTTCTGTGGGGCAGGATAGCCATGGGGTGAGAATTCGATTTTGGAGGTTTCCGTATTAGGAGGAACAACTTTAGAAGAGTCGGCCATGGGGATGATCACAACCCAAGAATGATCTGACTAATAAACTAGAGCAGAACAAAATAATATATGCTCAACAATATAAAATACCTTTAACAAGGATGCCATGTATCAATCTGTCGGGAAGAAGAGACACATCTGCCGCAAGTTTTGATCTTCATACAGTCAGGGAGGAATCGAGGTTGGCTATTCGTGTGATCTCTTCAAAGCACATCCCCGCAACAAGGGATACACGGCAACTGATAGGAACAAACCCTTGGGAAGATGTTTAGTGCATAGGTAAGAGATTAGAGTGGATGAAGAAGGTTTAGAAGGTGTTTAGGGAATGGCGGTAGAGTTAGGGATAGTTTTAAGCAATGGTGGTAGGGTTAGGAATAGGTTTAGGCAATGGCAATAAGGTTAGGATGGGTTTTAGTTGGTGGCGGTAGAGTTAGGGTGGTATGGCTAAGATGGAGAGTAGAAGTGGTGCCGGTAGGTTTTACATGTGGCTGGAAGGCTAAGATGGAGATCAGAGGTGGTGGCGGTAGGTTTTACAGGTTCTGGTAAGGCTGTGGGGCTAAGGGAAGGTGTCGGCAGGGGTGTAGAGGAGAGAAGAGAGGTGCGGTGTGTGTTGCAGGGATGGTGGTAGGTCCATGAGGCTGGAAGATGGTGTCGGCAGAAATTTTGAGGAGAGGAGAAGAGGGCGGTAGGTCTAGGGAGGAAGCTCTGATGCCATGTTGAATCAGAGAATGTAATTCTCTCCCCACTCAATCTTTTTATTTATAATAAAGTCATGAAAGACAAATTACAAATATATCCTTAGTAATAATGCTGGAAAGATATAAAGGAAAACAAAATAGAAGAATTACAAATAAGCCCTCATAATGAATTACGACAGTATTACACCAATAAATAGTGATACAATAATTGATAGGATAACTACTAATAATCACCCACTAAGATGTAACCATTATCTCAAGGTAACTACTTCACCCACGTACATCTTTTTTTAACTATCTTAACTCTTCTTAATAACTACTCTTAATTACTATTTTCATCTCCGACATGGACTCTCACATACGTAAAATACAAGCCTTTCTCTAAAAGAAAGAATCATCAAAATATTCTTGGTGTAGGTATTGCTATCCCATATTCTGTAATCTATATTCTCGTTACATCTTTAGGTCCCTTTGTTTTGTTTGTGCTTATGATCTCATGGTGCATGATGACGTAAGATCTTATGGTTTTCAGCTAAGGTTGGGCAAAACTATGTGTAGTTAAGGTGGTGTTAAATGTCAGGTCAATTGGGATGGATTTGAATATTACAAGAGAGATCTTATATGAGAAATGGTAGCAGGTCAGTAATTAGGGTTTGTGGGGGTAAGGTTCAATGGAAAAATTGAGGGGTGAAACTGGTTAAAGGAGCTCATAATTATTGCAACAACTGAGGTGGCAAGGCCCATAACAGAAATCAGCCCTTTGCCACCACTCTTACAGTTGGCTGATGTGGCAGAACTGCATTCCTCAGACTTTCATACTGGTTTTAGCAGGCTTTTTAGACTTTTGGTCTGCGGGGCTGATGTAAGTTGAAATTGTGCTCTATTTCTTCATAAACAGAGGATAGGAGGCAGCAGAAGAAGAATGTGAAGACCAAGTAGTCAAATTCAAAGCTGAGATCTACATGGAAGGAGTTGTTTTTAGCAGCAGGAGCATTTAGGAGTGAAATCAATGCAATAGAGGGCGTCAAGTTAGAGTTGCCGTTCAAGTTGGGACCTGTTTGTTAGTCCGTCACTTTCAGAATCAGTTTTATTTTGTTTTATTTTAACTCCAGTTTTGGTTATGTTTGGGTCCCCTTCTTACTGGCGCTATGCCCAGTGAAGCAATTCACTTCATTATGACATTTTTACCCTCACTGCTTTCACTGATTTGTGTAGATGGGTAATTTTTGTAAATTTACTCTAGAGGAATCATGTACCAAATCCCTTCCCATTCCTCTCCTGCTTCCTTCAGTGTCCACACACAGCACAAGAATCCAATATTCCATCTGCTGCCATGCTTGATCAACAACATAGAACATCTTCGACACTGTGGCACTGGCTCCCCTGCAAACGCCACCATCCACTGCAACAGCTCCACAAGCCATGGCATATGGACAGTGAATTTTACAAATTTACCTTTAAAAAGATGAATACTTTGTGGTTGTAATGCCGTGCATCCCTGACTCTGTCAGTGGTCGCAACGTGCTGGTCGTTACTCTCTCCCAACATCTCGTCTCAACAGCGGTCGAGGGAATGTGATGCTTTTATCCTCTGATCAGTCCCCATCTGACTTGACAGATAAAGACCCCACCTTCAAATGCTTCTCTGTTTCGGACCTGTAAAAGGTCATGGCAACTCTGTAAGAATTGCGAGAAGGAACGCAATAGAGGTAGTTTCCTGTTTGTCACGTATTTTCCTGTTTGTAAGATGAAATTTTCTGTTTTAGGGTCCTTTTTTACAAAATAGTGCTCTCTTAAACTGGAAAACGTTTAGCTTCTGTACCATTTGAGAAGGAAAGCATGCGCTGGTCTGACAACAGCTTCTCTGTCAACGTTGCTACGAACAACGATCTAACCAATGTGAATGCTCCTCCGATGAGACCATTGACAGTGTCGGAGTGTAGGAATTACATTGATTGCAGCAGCATCACCTTGAATGGCGGAACTTCTCTGATTGTAATCTCGGCCCTGTTCCAGTTTGGTGGAAGGCATGAGGCAAGGCAGTGGGCAGAGGTGGAGAGAGAGAGAGAGAGAGAGAGGATTTGGTACATGACTCTTAAAAGTGATTTTACAAAACTATCCATCTATTCCAACTCAGAAAAAACATTTGTGAGGGTAAATGTGTCATAATAAAGTGGAACGTTTCATTGAGCAGGGGGACATCAAGGATTACTCTATTTTAATTTACAGTAATATCCTTGATGATAAGTTATTAGTAGTGATAATATGTCAAAGTTTAAGTAACGTTAGTAGGGTGTTTGGAGATACTGTTGCCTTTGTATTCTCTATTACAGAGCATTGTACTCAATATTATTGATTTTATTAACCCTGTAGACGAATTTATGTTTTATCCTCTTTGAACGTGGATTACTCAAGAACACTATGTTGTATATTTAAGAATTTTCATGAAGTTCTCTCCAAAGAATAACAAGATTATTATATCGTTAACCTTGTTAATGTCGGTGTACTCTAAATAATTTTCATCTTAAATGATTTTCATTATCATGATCAAATCTATCTTCCTTGATATATATATATATATATATATATGAGTGTAATTGTTCTTATTGCAAATGGAGAGAGAAAAGAAGAAAAACAAATAAGAAAGTGATGCAAACCCAAAAGGTGAGCAAACTAAGATCGAAGACTAGTAGAGAATAGAGATAGGTACTAGAGTCCCATTAGTAGATAACTTTGGTAAGCTAGAGTCCCACTAGTGCCCCGCTGTAGGAGTCTCACCTAAGCCCACTTGAGTCACACAAGCAAAAATATTCAGGTAGAATATTCAGAGAGAAAAGTATTGTAAAATTCTGATGGATGCCTTTGAGAGCAACCATGGTTGCATTATATAGATATGAAAATCTTGGATATAACAAAAAAATAATAAAGATACTTTTAGAATTCCAAAACCCCTTTGGAATTTCCTATACATAATAATTCTTAGATATAAAAATTGTCTCCAAGACATTGAAAACTGTTCCCAAGACATAGAGAATTACAAACAAGACTTTGAAAATAAAAATATTAATGTTGTCTTGGAATGTAAAATCGACTATATTAATTTACCTAGGAATGTAAACTCCACTAATGACTCCTAGATTTTAAAAATGACTCTTAGACTCATAGTTCGAAATCTCGGATCTTGAGGGTGTCTTGACCCTTGAGAAAACCGAGATTACCGAGATCTCGGCGAGAACCTGCCGAAACTCCCAAAGGGTGAAAATGGGAGTTTCGACAGGTTTTTTTTTTATGGTTTAAGCCATTTTTTTGATGTTTTAAGGTCATTTTAAAGCCATTTTAAGGCTATATATTGCAGGAAAATACTTATTTAACATATAAAAACACATTTGAAGCATAAAAAATAATTACATTGTAGGAAAATCATACATTCATAAATCATAAATCCCACAAAATGACATAACTCACAAGTGCTCATTATATGAAAGACTTAAATACTCAAAATGAAATAATACATTCCCATCAGTCCATCCATCCCAATGTCTAATCATATGTAGAGTGGTGTGCAGGTTCCATCTGATCAGATTGACTTTGCTGAAGAAAATATATCTCGGGCTGATAAACAATGTCCTACCACGATATTCTTCGGCTATAGAAAGTCTGGTAGTCTTCCACATATTTCTCATACACATGATCTGGGAAGTTTCTAAAGATACCTAACCTTGGATACAATTTACTATAATGTGGAGTAAAGTGAGCATATATTGGCTGGTGTGGGGGTGTGGTTCTCTGCAAATTTAGGACCGAAAAGAGATTGTCCACAAAGTTTGAACCAGTCTATGATGTAGCATTACTAGTATCAGTGGAATACACTTCCCATCATGCGGTCATCATCACTGGAATAAGAACCGTAAGCCGAAGTGGTGCCAAATCCATGAGCACTCTACTGCCTTTGCTCCCGTCCACTGCTACCCTCAATGCTCAGTCCTCCAAAGCTTGTGGACATGCTATCAATTTCAACATCAGGCATAATATCAGGAGCAGGAACGATGTCTAAGAAACGATCTTCTTCTTCTTCCACTGGTTGCAAAGAGCGTTCCCGTTGAAGAGACCTATGTGTATACCCAGTCGTAGGCCGTGATGAAGATACGCGTCCACCATGATCTGGATCCTGTGTAGCGTGTGTATACTGACTCTCGCCGGTCCATCTAATAATGGGTACAGTCGGTTTAGGATCACCACCACCACCACCACCATCATAACCACCACCACCACAACCACCCTCATCACCACCACCACTACTATCAGAAGCTGACCAGCCACTTTGATCCATTGTACCATCCTCACCTTCTGGGTTACTACCAGCTGGGGGGTCAAACGGTCGAGGCAACTGTGCGTGTACACAACCTTCATCTGAGGACATAAACCACTCAAGATTAGAACCCATCGAAACAGACACAGTGGGGTCGGGCATCCCACCAGGCTCATCCATCACTGGAACTGCTCTGTCTCTCACCCATTCCACATAGGGATCCTTTTCATCTGAAGATAGTTGGAAGACGTCGGCTAGCTCGATCAGCTCTTGTTCATTTCTTTGTTCAAACTTCAAGCACTGTACCCTTAATCTCATGTTGTAATGGGCGTACACCAAGTCATTTAACTGTTGAGAGCCCAATTTATTCCGCCTCTTTGAATGGATTAGGGAGAAAGTACTTCAATTTTGCTCACACCCAGATGCAAAACATGTCTGAGATAGGATTTTGATTGCTATTCTCCTCAACTCAGTTGCATGCTCGCCATACAACAACCACAACTCAGCTGCACAAGAAGAATAACACATTTTAATACACATATTAAATAAGATATGTTACTTGGAAATTTCAATTTCCATAATTCCATCAGGATCGGTCTTATCTCGTCTAGCCACTGCAGTGGGAGTTCCAAAACTCCCAAAACCATCTCTGAACGTTTGAATCTACACCCATTTCAAAATTTATAACCATTAGCCATTATAATATACGGATATTCAAATAATTCAATACTTAAACCATACAATCACCTCCAGATTGACCAGTGCTTGTACAGTATAATCTGGCACCAATTTTGCCACATCTTTTACCTCACCGATAAGGTTAGAATTGAGCCCAAGCACATGTAAATATTGATACTTGGGGTTCAAATAATATGCTGCAAAATATGAGTTGCCAGATTAAAATATAGTACTAACTATTAAGTGGAACTAAATTAAAGACATTATTAAATATACTCACCAACCTTATGCAATGGTGCATCAGCTGACTCTCCCATCGATCTTTGATAATCTTCACAAAATGTTTGTTTTTACGTGGAAGCACAACTTTTATACGGTCCTTCAACATATCCATGGCAGCATATAAATGTGGCATGATTGGCTGGAATGTTGTATCCACTAATCTCAACACCTTTACCACTGGTTCCAGAATTTTGACTACATCCTTCAGTGTTCTCCAAAATTCCTCTGAAGCTATAGTAGTCTATGCTTGAACCCCAGTAGGAGAGCTGGACTCCCTCCACCCAAATCAGTCCTCAGATGCAAACATCGATTTGAGGCCTACCATCTTTGCCTGAAAGCTCTTTAGTGCTATGTAGTTGGTAGCAAATTTGGTAATGCCTGGTCTTACCAAGTCCTCTCCACATTTCTCCCTTAGTAAGTTCAAAAAATAGCCATGGTTGTATACAAATGTTGTCACCTGACGTGCTTGTTCAACCACTTGCTTTACTTTTTGGATTTTGCCCATATCCTTCAACATCAAGTCAATGCAATGGGCAGCACATAGAGTCCAAAAAAGGTTATAGTTAGCCATCATCATCTCTCCTGCCTTCTTGTAGTTGCTGCCATTATTTGTCACAATTTGTACCACATTTGTAGCACCAACTTCATCCACCATTGTCTGTAGCAATCCATAGATGTAGTTAGCATCTTTTATGAATGCAGATGCATCCACAGACTTCAAGAATGATTTCTTCCCATCACTATAGACGATGAAGTTGATGATGGACTTTCTAGTGGGACCAGTCCAACCATTACACATAATAGTGACCCCATATGTACTCCAGTTATTCCTTAACCCTTCTATCCATACTTCTAGTTCTTTTTTAATTTCTTGGGAGGTAGACATTCGTCACTTCATATGGAGTAGGGGCTTTAACACCAGGACTAGCCTGAGCAACTGCATCAAAGAAAGGCTGATAGTATGGGCCACCATTGGCATTTACTGGGATACTATTATAAATCGACCACCTAGCATAGGCATCCCCAATAAATTCTTTTGTACCCTTCCAGTTCCACATATTCTTCAATCTTTTCTGTTTGGCGCCAGCCTTTTTAAAAACTGCTTGATCCTGTTGTAGAATCTCAACATAATCCTCATCCCTAGCAGTAGATGGTGGTGCCTAGGGTTGTAATCTAGTACTTTTTGATCTTCTAAACATAGAAGCCAACCTCCCCTTACTCCTTGTTTGTGGTTCTTCAAGCTGCTGAAATGATCCACTACCACCTACCCCTAAGGCTCTTTGCCTCAACCTTTCCATGTCCATCTCATGGCTGACTTTACTAGCCATTGTTGCCTGTCTCAGATCTCTGGCCTCTTGCTCAATCAAACCCCTGGTATCTATACCATCATCATCTGAACTCTCATCATCAAAACCACGTACTGTGTCTCAGATTGCTTCCTCAAATTGTTGTTTACTTTTTTCTTTCTCTACCCTTCTCTGCTGGCCTCCCTTCATCTGTACAGCTATGGCCCTAGTAATCTCCATAGGAACTGTAGCACACTTTGGCATGTCTGTAGAAGTCCCATTCAAGTGTTGCTTAAGTCTGGTAATCCCACCAGTCATAAGTTTCTTCCCACAGAATTTGCATTGGGTCTTCTTTCTATCACCGTCAATGGCGGTACAATACTACCAAGCCATGTCAGTACAACCAGCATCGCCACCTCCCTCATGAGAACCTGAAATAGCCATAATATTTAGAACGAGACACTGTTTCATAAGATGATAAATAGAAAAATTTAAATCAATAGATTTATAATAATAAAACTTAAAATTGAAGAACATAAAAGCATTAAATATGTGAATACAACTCAAAACACATTGAAATTACTTTTCAAAAATTTAAAACTATGTTATAAGAAAACAAAATATTTTTCCTAATTTTCCATAATTATTTAGATATTATTAATAGTTTTGGATATTAATTAAAAATAATTTATTTTTTTCAAAAATATAATCCGACAACATGGAACCATAGATTAGCCAATGGTATTCAACATATATTATTTTGAACACCAACAGATAAGTATTATATTTTTTTATTATTTTTTTATTGCTGAAAAATAGGATTTATTAATAAAAAATTCATAAAAATAAAAATATGTACAGAAAAAAAAAACTGAAACCGTGACCGCGTAGATCGGCCAACGGTATTCAACATATATTATTTTGAACACCAGCAGATAAGTATTAATATTTTTTTATTAATTTTTTATTGCTGGAAAATAGGATTTATTAATAAAAAAATTCATAAAAATAAAAATATGTACAGAAAAAAAAACTAAAACCGTAACCGCGTAGATCGGTCAACAGTGTTCAACATATATTATTTTGAAAGTAAACCGATTAATATTTAAGAAATGTATTTTTTATTTTAAAAAAAATAATATATATATATATATATGAAACCGTGGCCGCGTAGATCGGCCAACGGTGTTCATCATATAATATTTTCAACACCATTTAATTAATATTTATCATATTTTTTTAGTTTTTAATTGCTGGAAAATACCTTTTTTTTAACAGAAAATCAAAATAAAAAATATATATGCAAGAAAATAATTTTGAAAGGATGAGGTTGTAAATCGTCTTAATGACTCTCACATATATAAATTTTATGATGAACCAACATGTATTGAACATATTCATGTAAAAAAATAAGTTTTAGGGAAAAAAAACCATACATCAAACCGTAGATTTGCCAAGAACAAGTCAAAATGAGGCTCCAACAGCACTTTGATGGAGAGATTTGCAAAGAACAGAGGTTTCAAACCTTAGATGCAAAGTTGGAGAAGGAGTGGAGAAATGAGGGTTACAGAGAGAGTTGAAGTCGAAAACAAGGCTCTCGGTCGAAATCTCGACCGAGAATGACCTTTTTATTCGAAACCAGTTCGAAACTGGTCGAAACAGGGTCGAAACAGGGTCGAGTTGGTTCGAGGTGGTTCGAGATGGATCGAGATTTTCGAGATCAGTTCGAAACTGGTCAAGATCCAGTTGAGAACTTGTCGAGACTAGTCGAGACCCAGTTTCGAACCTCCTTCTCGTCTCTACTCAGTCGAGACTGCCGAAAAGGTCAAGATCTTGACCCATCTCGGTCGAGTTTTCGAACCATGCTTAGACTTCACCAATGACTCTTAGACTTCTAAATTCGTATGGACCACTTATCACTCATGTATGGGTTTTTGAAATAGGCCCAATACAAAAAAAAAACATATCAAATCCTAGTCCATAACCCATATAACCCAATAGGCTAACCCATTAGACTAGGCTTTAGGCTTAATTTGGGCTTGTTCCAAGATGAATATTTGTGCTGGAATCTATCTACATCAACTCTCCTCTTCTCAGAAAAAACTCGACCTTGAGTTTTGTATAGATGAAGAATTAATTGCATGTGATGTACGTCTAGCTTCTGTCCGTAACAATATTCTGGTAGTACACAAACATCAAGGATGTAGTCCTGTAGGCATGGAGCTCGCTCTTCAAAGTACTTTGGCGGGATCACGAATTCAATGTGCTCCACTTCACAATCAACACCAAGAATATCATTGATAGCAGTCACAATCTAATGTGAAACGCTTGTGAAGTTTTCTTCAATCATGATCTCTTCAGTCGTCCCCACTTCAATCTTGTCATCTTTTACCTCTTCAACAAAGTCTTTAATGTTAGGGTCCAAAGAAGGAACATCGTCCACCTTGTGATTGATCTTGTTTTCAACTTCAACCCCTTCAATGAAAACCTCTACAATAGGAACATCAGTGTATTTTGGTGGAGGAGAGGTGTTCCATGGTGGAGGGAAGCTCTCAAAGGTGGAGGAAGTGCTCCGGTAGTAGAGAGTGTTTGTTATGTCCCAACTTTGCTTAATTCGAATCATCGAATATGTAGTTGATTCATCGATTCATATATCTGATTCATTTGTTCTTGTTTAAGCCGTTGCTTTATTCCTGTCACTCGATCAGTCAAGGACTTCAATAAATCCGCAATATGTTTTAAAGTAAAAAATTTACTTACTTGTGGTACAGAACTATTCTCATTTCAGCTATGGTTTTGATATCAATTTAATGCAAACCCAAAAGGTGAGCAAGCTAAGATCGAAGACTGGTAGAGAATAGAGATAGGTACTAGATTTCCACTAGTAGTTACTATTGGCAAGCTAGAGTAAAAGCTAGAGTTTCACTAATGCCCCATTGTAGGAGTCTCACCTAGGCTCACTTGAGTCACACAAGCAAAAATATTTAGGTAGAATATTCAGAGAGAAAAATGTTGCAAAATTTTGATGGATGCCTTTGAGAATAGTCATGGTTGCATTATATAGATATGGAAATCTTGAATACAACAAAAAAATAATAAAGATGCTTTTAGAAAAACAAAGCCCCTTTAGAATTCTCCATACATAGATAATAATTCCTAGACATAGAAAATTGTCCCCAAGACATTGAAAACTATTCCCGAGACATGGAGAACTACAAACAAAACTTTGAAAATAAAAACATTAATGCTGTCTTGGAATGTAAAACCCACTATATTAATTTACCTAGGAATGTAAACTCCACTAATGACTCCTAGACTTCAAAAATGACTCTTAGACTTCATTAATGACTCTTAGACTTCTAAATTCGTATGACCACTTATCACTCATATATGGGTTTTCAAAATAGGCCCAATATGAAAGAAAACATAACAAATCCTAGCCCATAATTCATATAACCCAATAGGCTATTCATTAACCCATTAGATGAGCCTTTGGGTTTAATTTGGGCTTGTTCCAACTTGAATATTTGTGCTGGAATTTATCTACATGAAAAAGCAATAGAGACTAAAATAGGCAAATGAAGGGAAAGGGAAAGCCAGATCCTCTATTGTGAACAAGGAATGGGCAAAATCATAGAAAACCAGTAATATAGTTTCCCAAACTTTAATCTCCACTTTCAGGTGAGATGAATAAGTTATGATATGAAGACAAGCATGCCATGGCTTCAATCTATGTATGTATGTCGATACATGCATGCATGCATTTATGTCTATATGGTTTCTTTATGTCTTAAATTTGGTTCTGCAGTGTTTACCATGCTGTCACAAATTTAATGCAGGTTCATCGAGCATGCGTTGAGAGGGAAATTGTTTCACTACTGGATCATCCTTTTCTTCCAACATTGTACACTTCTTTTCAGGTTTAGTCACTTTCTTATAATGTCTAATTTATTTGTTCTGTAACTACAGAGCAATTTATCTATTATAATATGAATTTAGTTTTTCCTTAAGGCTTACGTTTGCAGAATGTGAAAGCATGGGTAACATCTCATGTTTGTAAATTACAGACAACTGAACTTGGAGTTATTGACTTAGAGCTGTGAAATTTTGTCACAACAAAAGGATTGTCAGCAGGATTGTTCTAGTTTACTCACATGAAACTCAACTAAAGTATTTTCCCAACTAAATGGGTTTGGTGCACGACTTCTGTTCCACAATGCTACTCTTTTAAGTAATTTTAAAATTTATGCTACTGTTTGGATTTTATTCATCTCCCTGCTTCTCTCTCTGTCATCTTGCTAATGGTGATACAGTTTCTAGGCTAAAAAGATTGCCAATCATTCATGTTTCCTGTGTTGAAAATCCTATGTTGTTATTTTATGTGAATTCATACATAATTTGTTCTTCAGAATTGGGAATCTGCACTGATTCCAGGCTAGCCTGGAACTTACCATAGTCAATCCTGGGATTCTCTCTCAATTGTCCAATGATGAATATATGTGTTTCCCAATGAAAATCATGGCTCTCATACATAGTAGCTCTGGAGGCTGGATCAGGCTGACTGGTTGAAACCTAATTGGACATTTTTTTTTTTTTTTCAATTTATGAGAATTGCTGCTTACTTTTCCTCGATCTAGTCTTTCTTAAGACCCTTTAGGAATCACTCTTGACCATCTAACATGATTTAACTGTCTACATTTTCTGCATCTTTTTTATTCCAAGTCTTTGATATCAGTCTTACAGTCTGTTTTCTCCATGTTACTTTATGGGTAATCAATGCCTCAAGTTCAGCTTGGCTCGATGATGCAGTATCCAGTCGGTCGGAAACAAAATAAGATCTTGATGTGGATTTCTTTAGTGGTTTATTTTATTTCGAATGATCCTGTAATCCTATTATTTATAAGAAGTAGTCAGATCATAGGAGTTTTATTTATTTCTATGCTTATTAGTTAGCTAGATATTAGAATCGTCTTAGATTTTATTTTATTTTCAGTTGCCTATTAGATTAGGATTTCAATTTTCTTTTTCTTTCGCTAGACTAATATACTCACCGATTGAGGGGATTAGAGAATGGAATGAATTGAATTTAGGTTTGTGTGGTCGTGGCCTGTTGGCCGAGTGCTCTCGGTTTCTTTCCCTCCACGTCTCTTCTTCCCAGCTTTGGAACCATCTTCTCCTTGTTGGTTCCACCCCTCCTTCCATTTCCTTCCTTCTTCTTCCCTTGTCCTATTCTCGTGCTGTTACTGCTATTGCTTACTTTCCCTGCTACTGATGATCCAACCGGTCCCTAGATAGCTAGATCAACAACAACAATTACAAAGCCTTATCCCGACTAAAAGGGGTCAGCTATATGGATTCTTGCTCTCCAATCAGCTCTGTTCAATTTCATACTTAAAACAAGGCTTAAGCTATGTATGTCTTTCCTCACACCTCCAATAGAGTCATCTTAGGACTGCCCCTAGCTCTTTTAGATCCTTCTATGATCAATCTAAATTAAATCACTCCTCTGTACTAGGACAGCTAAAGGCCTTCCTTGAACATGGCTATACTCCTTATATACCTTAGTTAGCCAAGATACTACATACATTCCTAGGCTTTTCCAAACTTCTATTGGGACCTCATCTGGGCTTGGTGCTTTGCCTTCATTTATCCTCCTTAAAGCTTCTTTTACTTTTATCACCCTAATTTTACATATATATCTATGACTTGTGGTGTCATGGTAGGTAATGTAGCTTTTTGGGACATTATTACTCGAAGTCTCTTCATGTAGTAGGATGTAGAAATAATCGTTCCACCTCTGTGTAATGTCTTATTCCCTAACTAGAACTCTACCCTCTGCACTTTTAATACATCTAACGTGGTCTAAAATCCCAATAATTCCTTTCCCTCATCTTAGCTCCAAATGTTATAAAGATCTTCATATTTCTTCGCCCTTATTTTTTCCACAATCTTTTTGGCTTCATTTTTTGCAAGTCTATACATTTTTAGATCTTCTATATCCTTAGTGTTTTGCCATGTCTTAAAATTATCTTTCTTAGCTTTGATGGCTGCTTGAACTTCATAATCCCACCACTTTAGAGGAATGACATTTTCCTTTCGATATACCTAGGACATATGTACCAACTTTCTTAATACAAGCAGTCATCTCGTTCCACATTGTACTAGTGTCTCCCTCAAAGTCCCGCTTTCCTTGTTTGACCACATTATCAGTAAAAGCTTTCAAGGTATTTCCTTTTAAGCTCCACACCTTATCCTATGGTAAAAAACCTGATTTTTCTTACGATTCGACGTAATGAGACACATTTCTATGACCAGTAATCTATGTTGAGTGGTTAGGCTCTCCCTTGGTATAACTTTACAATCGTTACATAACTAATTATCGGACATTCTAGTTAGAGAGAAATCTATTTGGCTACTATGATGCCCACTTTTGAAAGTGATTAGATGCTCCTCTTTTTTTTTCAAAGTATGTGTTTACAATGGATAAATCATAAGCCGTGGCAAAATTTAAAATTGAAGTCCCCTCCTTATTCTTCACTCTAAAACCATATCCTCCATATACACCTTCATAACCTCTACGATCTCCCCATACATGTCCATTCAGATCATGCCTTATTATTATCTTTTCTCCTTGTCTAATACTTTGCATTAATCCATCCATGTGTTTCCAAAATTGTAGCTTACTACTCGCATCCAATCTTAATTGGGGTGCACAAGCGCTAATTATATTGACAATCTCTTTCTCTATTAACATCCACCTCATCATTCTTTAAATCTTGATCCACTATTATACTCACTCTGTTGCTATTATTTTTATCCCCCGTATCCCAAAGTTTAAAGTCATCCAACTCCTTAGTTTTTTTACCCTTCCATTTAATCTCTTGAATGCAAACTATATTAATCCTTCTTCTCCTCATAACTTCTATTAATTCTAGACTCTTACCCGTTAAAGATCCTTTGTTCCAAGATTCTAATCTAATCCTACGCTTATGGTTTAGCTTCTGTACCCGCACTCGTCCATAGTGCGAGAACCCTTACCTGTTTATCACTGCATTTGGGCACTGATGCGGCGGTCCTTGCTGATTTATCACCGCATACGGGCACTGATGCGGCAGCCCTTGCCCATTTTCGCTACACCAGGGACCAAGTGTAACGCATCATTTACGGAGAAGCCCTAACATTATGCTGAAAAAATTTTGTTTGTGAATCCATATAAGGGCTTCGCTAGGTTATTTTGGGTGCCAGCTGTCGACGTGACACGCTAACCCTCTTCCTTTGTCTGGGCTTGGGACCGGTAACATAACACTGGCGAAGTTAATGAGAGCAAACAGATAAGGGCTTAAAACTGTTCCTTGATGTAACCCAATTGTAATTGGGAATTCACTACCTTGATCCCTACGGTCTCCTACTAGACACCACATTATAATACATATCCTTGACTATGTCTACATATTTGCTTGAAACACTTCTCTTTTTTAGTACTTGCCAAATTAACTCTCTAGGGACTTTGTCATACGCTTTTTCTAGGTCAATAAAAACTATATGGAAATATTTCTTGCTTTCTTTAAATCTTTCCATGAGTTTCTTAAACAAGTAGATAGCTTATGTCATGAATATACTTGGTATAAAACCAAACTGATTCTTTGTAATAGTAGTTTCTTGTCTAATGCAAGTTTCAATAACTTTCTCCTAAAGTTTCATAGTATAACTCATTAGTTTTATGCCTTTGTAGTTATTGCAATTCTAAATATCACCTTTATTTTTGTAAGTCGGAACCACAATGCTTCTCATCCATTCATCTGGCATTTTATCTGTACTCTTATAATATTATTGAATAACTTAGTTAGCCAAGATATCCCATACATTCCTAGGTTCTTTCAAACTTCTATTGGGACCTCATCTGAGCCTACTTTGCCTACATTCATTCTCCTTAAAACATATTTTACTTCAGACTCCCTAATTTTTCGCATATACCTACAACCTGTAGTTTCTTGATGGGTAATGCAGCCTTTTGGGATACTATTATTTGAAATGTCTTCATTTAGTAGGCTATAGAATTAATCGTTCCATCTCTCTTTAATGTCTTCATCACTTATTAAAACTCTACTATCTGCACTTTTAATACATCTAACATGGTCCAAATCTCTACTCTTCCTTTCCCTTATCTTTACGATTTTATAGATAGTATTTTCCCCTTCCTTTGTGCTTAGATTATTATTCAGATCTTCATTTATGTTCACCCTTATTTCCCACAACCTTCTTGACTTTATTTCTGGCAAGTATATACCGTTTTAGATCCTCTATATCCTTAGTTTTTTGCCATGTTATAGAGCTATATTTCTTGGCTTTGATGGCTGTTTGAACCTCATCATCCTACCACCCAGACTTCCTAAGGGGAATGGCATTTTCTCTTTGATATGCTTAGGACATCTGTAGCAACTTCTTAATACAAGCAATCATCTCATTCTACATTGTATTAGTGTCTCCTTCAAATTCCCACTTTCTTTGATTGATTACATTATCGAAAAAGCTAAGATATCTCCTTTTAAGCTCCACCACCCTATCCTAGGGCTAAAAACCTGACCTTTCTTACAATTCAGTATAATGACAGACAAATCCATAACTAGTATTCTATGTCGTGTGGTTAGAATCTCCCCTTGTATAACCTTACAATCCTTACATAGCAACTTATCGGACCTTTTCGTTAAACAAAAATCTATTTGGCTATTATGATGTTCACTTTTGAAGGTGACAAAATGCTCCCATCTCTTTTTGTAGTATGTGTTTAACAATGGATAAATCATAAGCCGTAGCAAAATCTAAAATTGAAGTCCCCTTCTCATTTTTCACTCTAAAACCATATCCTTCATGCACATCTTCATAACCTCTACGATCTCCCCTTACATATCTATTCAGGTCACTCTCTGTTATAATCTTTCTCCTTAACTAAAACTTTGCACTAAACCATCCATGTCATAGTTGTCAAGGCACCAAGGCGAACCAAGGCATTGAAAGCCTGACGGGGCGCTTAGACGACCAAGACGCTCAATTTTCCAAGGCGTCAATAGGGCGTTTGGGCACCTAGGCAGTACCTAGGTGACGTTTTGACAACTATGATTCATGTGTTCCCAAAATTGTAGCTTACTACTTGCATCCAATCCTACTTGGGGTGCGTAAGCGCTAGTTATATTGACAACCTCTTTCTTCAACACCAGCTTGATAGCTATAGTCTTATACTCCCATCACCAAATCTTTCAACTTCCACCACATCGTTTTTTAAATCTTTATCTACTACTATGCCCACTCCGCCGCTAGTAATTTTATCTCCCGTATACCAAAGTTTAAAGTCATCCAATTTCTTATCCTTTTTACCTTTCCACCTAGTCTCTTGAATACAAGCTATATTAATCCTTCTTCTCCCCATAAAATTTATCAATTCCAGGCCCTTATCCGTAAAAGATCCTATGCCCCAAGATGCTAGTTTAATCCTACGCTTATGGACTAGCTTCTTTACCCGCACTTGTCCACTGTGCGAGAACCTTTGCCTACTTATCACTTTATGGGGGCGTCGATGCGGTGGCCCTTTTCCATTTTTTCGCTACACTAGGGTCCAAATGTAACGTGTCATTTACGGAGAACGCCATAGTAATACTATCTTTTGTTTGTGAATCCATGATAAGGGTTTGGTTAGGTTTTTTTTTTGGGTGCCAGTTGCCGACCTGATGCATTCACACACCAACCCTCCTTCTTTATCATGGCTTGGGACTGGCAGCTTAACATTGGCAGAGTTCCCTAGATATCTAGATTGACCTCTTAAAATACATACCCATTTAACCTGGAACTTGGAACGAAGGTCAATCAGCCCTAGGCGACCTGACTTCTTGAATCCCAGCTTCAAAACCCCTTCCCTGCTGTGAGATGATAACCTGAGATCAAACCAGAACCTGTTGTTCCTGCCAAGATCTGGTTGCAGAAGTTTTATGATCTTCTAGCTGTTAGGTTGGTGGATTAATTGGTTGGAGATTAGAAGGTAGTGGGTTAGCAACACAGCTTTAATGTTTCAAGCCAATCCTTGACCTATTGGGTGAGCTGTTGCAATCAAAAGAGGGACTGGTTTTCCACCCTTTATTTTCTGGTCGTGAACACCTTTTAACGAAGGTTCAAAAAGACTGAATTGTTTCTTTTTTATTCAACTATCTTCCTTCTCCAATAAATACCCTCACTTGGTCATTCCTTTGGTTATTTTAGTTTTACCCTTCCCTTATAATAGCTTCCAAGATTGATCTACACCAATAAATCAAATTCCCTTCATATCCCTTTTTTCCTTCACTTACCTATTAGCCCCTTAAAATTTCTGGTTCTTACAGAATTTCCATTGCAACTATAAGTCAGGTTGTTTATTGTCTGTGTGGGGACAATGTCCATCCAAAGGGTTTTCCAACCCCGGGCCCACACCACTCGATAGTCAATACTTTTATCTCTTTCTTTTTGCTGTTCTTTATCTTTCTAAAATTTTTTCCTTTCTAATCCCATTTGAGGCTTGATATTGGCATTGATTTCGATTGCTAACTCTGGAACTTAGCCTTAGGATTTCAGCTATTGCAGCTTGATATTGGCATTGATTTCCATTGCTAACTTTGGACCATAACTCTTAGGATTTCAGCTCTTGCATTTTCACAATGAAACTTTTCAACCTCCTAATTTTCTTGTCATTTGTTTCATTAGCTAGTGCTTTCCAAACAATATTAGGACCTAAGCACACTCTTTGATCAGAGGGAATCTTTGTATTCTTATCTTTTCTGTTATATTTGTTGCAATCATAGTTTTCATGGCACCAAGGCAAGGCCAAGGCCTAGTGATGACTATACAATGCCAAGGCACCGAAGCTTATTCCAGCTATATTTCCATGTTCCAGTTATGTTTTCTGGGCACCTTGATACATAAAGAGTGGTCACCTCAGGCATTAAGGTACCCTTCTTTTTTTTGGTTAATTACTTAATTAAAATTTTATATGTCAGCCTTGTTTCAAGGTGATGCCTTGACAACTATGGTTGCAGTGTCAGAATTTTCTCATCATCAATGGATCATGTGGAGACCTGAGATTGGAATAGTGAGTCCCATAGAAGCTTGTGTCAGAGCAGGTCTGCAGATGATGTGGGGACACTTATGGGATGTCAGATTAAGTTATGATTACAGGTCCTTGTAAGTTGTAAAGTTTGCATGCTTGATTAAAACATAACCTTTTGGATGGTTTTCCTGCTACCAATTGCCTGGCGTATTAGACCGATAATCAACTTTCTGATCCAAAGTCCGGACACAGCCTTGCTGTCATGCCAAAGCAAGCCTTCTGGTAGGAGTCTGTAGGTGTTAGAAATAAGGGAGTGGACTCATTACTGTGGTCCATTCCCCTTCTCTAGCATGAAGGCTTGATGATGTTTGACTTGGTCAAACAATGTGTAAAGCGTGTGGATACAGTTTGCAAACAGTGTGTGTTGACTAAGTTTTTTCATTTTCTTTTACTTCCAATCTCATTATGTAACTAAGAGTCCTACTCATGTTGACATGTGGAGTTCCTATCTTTCTCCCCTTGTCCTTCGGTTCTTCTATAAATAGATACTGCAGGGAGGAAAGTATACGCATGTTCTCTCTTTCCTGTCCTTCTCCATTCTCTCTCTTCCTTTATTTTGTTACAGGTTACTATGAGCAGTCATTTTTCTGCAGACTCAAAGTGCATCTCCTTGTGTAGATATGCCTTGAATAGGATCATAAAGTTTTTGTGCAAAAAATATGTCATGGCTATTGATGTGCCCTTTTTTCTTTTTCAAATTCAAAAACGAAATATAACTAGTCTTAGAAAGTTAAAATTCTGTGATTTATGTTATTTTAATTTATGCTTCATCTACAAACTTGTTTCTGAACTCCGATATTCTCACTAAACCTGGTTGAGTATTTACTGTGGCAACTTGTATTCACTCTGGGAGAATTTTCTCTTTATCAATGTTGTGTATCAAGGTTTTTCTTTCTTTTTTTCCTCAGACTGATACACATGTTTGCTTGATAACGGACTTCTGCCCTGGTGGGGAGTTATTTGCATTACTTGACAAGCAGCCAATGAAGATATTTAAAGAAGAATCTGCGAGGTACCTCGTTGAATATTTGTTTTATATTTCAGACTCCACTCCATGTGTGTTCAACAAATATATCAGGTTGTTGCTAGTTGACATCCTCTATGTCGTTAATTTTCATGATAATAATAATAATAATAATAATAATAATAAAAGAGTGGGCCTGTTTATTAAAGCCCATTACCGATTAGTTTAAGTGTTTAAATATTTAACTGTTTAGTGATGGACCTGAATAATCAGAGGCCTAATACCGATTTTATTAAGAGACCATCTAGCCTATCAAATCCCTTCTTGTAACTAAGACTCTATCCTTTAGAGTCGTAGCCTCTCATCTTCTAGTTCTTGAGTTTATTATTTATTTTCTAGTACATGGTATTTATTTAATCACCTGAGTTGTTGTTTTGAGTCATTTAAGGTTCTCCATTAGGTGTGCAGCCACCACTATTGTTGTTCTTGCTACTGTTGCTATTACTACTACATGGTTCGCAGTGATCTATATTGTGTTGCAAATACTTACTTAGTTCACGGTGACCTATATTGTGATGCTACTACTACTACTACTACTAATCTCGAGTTTCGAGGGTGTCTCGACCCTCTGGGAAACCAAAATTTCTGAGATCTCAACGAGAAATTACAAAAAAGCCACGAAGGCTAAAAAAGTGTGTTTCGGGTCTAAAATGGTCATTTTAAGGCCTGATACTCCAGGGAAATCCTATTTGAGCATACATAAACACATTAAACCATAAAATTGTAAAAATAATCACACATGGTGGTTGTTTGGGTTTACATCCATGTTTGGCAGTGTCGGTGTGAAGTTCCGATGTAAACCTAGAGTAATATTGACTATTTTACCTAATGTTACATTAGTAGTAGATCAAAGAATGCTAAATGAGACAGTAAAGTTATATTTTAAGAGAATAAACATAATAGCACTTAATTAGTTAATTGCCATAGTCAAAAAATCGAAAGTAGTCGAGTAGATTGTAGACCATACAAATACAATCATAAATTCATAATTGAAAATTCATACAAATACTCAAATAGTCAAATACAATGATGCCCCCAAGTCCCAACTCCCTTGTCCCATCTAAAAACAATGACCTCGTAGATCGGGCTCACGTGTCCTACATATAAAAATTCCAACGTCATCTACCATGTAATGATCATGTTTATGTAAAAATTTAATTTTTGCAAAAAATTCTTACCTTAAATAGTATAACCGACGATGAACCAATGATCTCCGCTCTCGTACCAAGCTCCCCCGACAATCTTGTGGAATTTGGCAAAAAACCAAGATTTGAAGGTTTAAATAGAAGATAGAGACTAAGGAGTGAAAAAAGAGAATATGATAGTCACCAAGACTTCGACCGAGACTATCTATTTATAAGAAAACTTAGAACAAAATGGTCAAGATTTGTCGAGATCAGTCGTGACAAGTCGAGACCCAGTCTCGTGGTCTAACTCGTCTTAATCCCTTCGAGATTTTTGAGAACTTCGAGATCTCGCCGAGATTTTAAATCATGACTGTTGCTTTCGCTGTTACATTATTCTAAGCTTAAGCTCTCGCCTACCCCATGCTCGAGCTTTAGGGGGAGGGGGATGCTAACTAATATTATTGTAAAGGAATTTGCTTGTTTATTAAGGCCCATTACCGATTAGTTTAAGTGTTTAGTGAGGGCTTGATTATTTAGGCCCTATAACGATTTAATTAAGAGACCATGTGGCCTATCATATCTCTTTTTACTTGTAACTAGGACTCCATCCTTTAGAGTCCTAGCCTCTCATCTTCTGGTTCTTGAGTTTATTATTTATTTCCATCTCCAAAGTTCAAACTAGTAAGTGCAATGACTCTCACATATATAAGGCACCCCAAGGTTCTAGTCTCTAAATAATGTAGGACTATTCCCAGTACTCCCCTTCACGTGCTGCCCCTCTTTTAGGTGGCAGTATACGTGGAAAATGTGGTCCCACTTTTTGGATGATCGTGATCCCTCTTTAGTGTGACCGTTAATCCTTTTTTTTTGGATGACCATCCTTCTTTTTGGGTGACCGTAATGAGGGAACCTGGAGTTCTGATATCATGTTGAGTTTTCATTGCAAAAGTTCGAACTAGTAAGTGGAGGGTCTCTCACATATACAAGGCACCCCAATGTTCCAGTCTCTAAGCAATGTGGGACTATTCCCAATAGTATAATAATAATAAAAGGGCATCCCAGTACACGAGGCTCCCACTACTACAGGATCTAGGGAAGGGTAGAATATACGTAGCCTTACCCTACAACATGGAGAGGTTGTTTCCGTGTTTCGAACCTGTGATCACCAGGTTGCAATATGACAACCTTACCGTCACACCAAGGCTTGCCCTCAGTATAATAATAATAATAATAATAATAATAATAATAATAATTATTATTATTATTATTATTATTATTATTATTATTATTATAACTGTTGTTATTACTTCTACTACTATTGTTATTGTTCTTATGTTTTTTTACGCCTAGGTTATGTGGCATCTTCTTCAATAAAACAGGTTCTTAAACTCATTTCTTGTATGTGTACTGACTTCAACTTGAATGACGTTACTTCTCCAGGTTCTATGCTGCAGAAGTAGTAATTGGATTGGAATATCTTCACTGTTTAGGTACTCTTTTAAATTAGGGTGTTTAAATTAGGGACTTGTTGCACATTAGTTTTATTAGAAGTTTATTTATGTTATTTGTTTTTTGTTGCTTCTGTTTTTGTTCGGGCAGTAGCCATGTGTTAAAACATAAAAGGTTTAAAAGGTGCTTTTTCAATAATGCCTGTCCACTGTATAACATGGTAGGAGAAGAACAGTAGGATCTTTGATGGAAGTTGTAATGCAAAATCCAGATTTGGGAATCCGTTTGCAAGGAGTTCAATGGCTTAACTTTCAGCAGTTTCTTTGATCCACAATACTTAATTTGAGCTAAGCAATTGGGACTGCATCGGGACTGCATCATACACAGAGACAGAGAGAGAAAAACAAGGTTGGAGGAAATGGAGTTAATTGCTTTCCCCGTGAACCCTGAACGATATCTTGCTTGGAGATATAGTTTAACTGAGAAAGGAGAGATTGTTGATAAAACTGATGGTTTAATTAAGGGATCTTGTATTGCCCTCTTAGTCCTACACACTTGTTTTTTTTAGTGAGGTTATTTATTATCATTTCACATGTCTATTTGAAAAACCATGCCAGACATGACAAGCCTTGACAATCGCATAATGATGGGTCATTTTCAAAAAAATTGTGAAAAGCCCATTTTATCCCTAACTTAAATACTTTTGAAAATAAGACTAAGGGTATTTAAAAGAGTTGTCACATTCCAAATGCACCTGTAGAGGTGTATTCAGACACTCCCTTTATAAATGGATCAAGTAGTGAGTTTATATCTTATCACTGGAGGCTGAAAGAAAACTTACACTAGTAAAGTGGCATGGTCACCTAAAGACTACAAGGATGTTTTTTCTTAGATGAAGTTATATGTGGTTTTTATGTTCTTAAGTTAAAGAATTACTGAGTCCATTAACTTAAGAATTCCATACTTAATACAATAAATTATTTGATAATTTGGGGTTTTTACTCCTTTTTCTTTGTTTCTGTAACAATGCAGGAATAATCTATCGGGACCTGAAGCCTGAAAATGTGTTACTCCAAAAAGATGGGCATATTGCGTTGACAGACTTTGATTTATCATTTTTGACATCTTGCCAACCTCAAGTATGTTACCATTTTCATATGAAATTGTTACTAACTTTAACACTTACTCCTTATATGATATTCGTGGTTTATGTTTCCTAAATATAGATTATTTGTACTTTCGGATACTTTTTTTTGGTAAGTCTGTTGTATTGTTATATGTTCAATTTCTTTTTCGGTGGGAAACCGTGCTATGTGAAGATCACTTGGTAATGGCTAATGCCAAGTTTCTTGTTCAGAAACTAGTAGGGACCTCTTGCAAGCTAATTGAATCACCAAAAATTTCAATGAGGAATCCATAACGTTAGAAACATTTTTTTTTTAATTTAATAATTTAGAGGACTACTGATGACACTTTTATAATATCTCTTTATAAGAAAATCAATTTCTAAAAATAAATTTATGACATACATAAAGTCTCTCAACTGTATGTCTACGTGTTAATTAAGTCTTATCCCAGTTATTTGGAGTTAGCTACACATTATGTATTCCATTTTTCAATGTGTTTTCCATTTTTCTCTATCTATTTTAGTTAGGGTTGATGCTAGGTATACTCTGGTTTAGATAAACAAAAACGGTAAGCATCTCTTTGTCAACATTCAACTTATGAACACAGCCTTTTTCATTTCTTATTAGCTCCTATCTTCTGTAAGCCACATATTCTGTTACTTCATGCCCACTCTTTGCATCCATTCCTTTTTCTTCCGTTCCTTCCACTTACAGAGGCTTGAGTATTAATAGCTTTTTCCTTGACAAATGCCTAGCAGAGGCTAGAAATAGGAATTGATTATTTGTGGGTATTTGTGTTTGTATTTTATGACAAATCATAATTATTTATGGCGTACAGGTTATACAGAATCCAATGCCTAAAAGGAGAAGATCTAGGAGTCGGCCACCTCCAACATTTGTTGCAGAACCTGTTTCGCGGTCAAATTCATTTGTCGGAACCGAAGAGTACATCGCTCCTGTATGACAGATTTCTTTCACTCTGAATGTTCGCAGAAACTGTTTTTCTTGTTTAACCTGTATATCTTATTAGAAAACATATTTCAATTTTTATATGATTCTTGCAAGAATTTCTATTGAGAATCCAGAAGTAATTGTTGTTCTATTTCATTTTATGTTTTAATTAATTGATGCTGGTACTACATTGCTATTTCAAAATTTATCTTTAACCAGCAATATGCACATCAACGGATCAAAAAGGGCAGGATGAAGACTTCTAAACTGACTCCTGAATTCTATCTGATGAAAGGAGAAACTAACCAAAAAAAAAAAAGAAAGAGAGATGTAAAAACATCAAAATACCAACCTTTTCTATTATACGATCATATTTCAGTTTTAAGTTTAAGAAAATTGCATCTTACTTTGTGTGTTTGAATCCAAATAAGTTGGAGAAAGTTGCTAATTCCATACAATTTAATGTATTAATCTTACCAGTTACACATTGCTTGTGCTGTCTTCTATTGTAGCTGTTTTTCCTATGAATAGAAGCAACTACTGTGAAAGTATAGATCAGGTTTCTGAGCAGAAATGCTAGCCTTACAACTCTTACTTTCTGCAATGGCACTTGCCATCCGGGACTTTGGGACTGTAAATGTAATTTGTTTTTAAGGGAATAAATAAAAAGAATGAGGCTGAAAAACAGTTGCTTTCCATAACTGATGGGGATTCCCAACCCAAACCAGGATTACAGAGATGAAAGAACAGATTTGAAATAACATCAAAATCCAAAGATCTGTCCCACAGAATCAAAGTATGATAAGAAATATAATGGAAATAGATTATCCAAGTCTGGGACTGATCCAAAGGTTGGATCTTGACTTGTGGAGATTTCTTGTTGCAGTGAAATTGCTCCAAAACAGAAACCAAAAAGATAGCGTCTGACTCAGAATCGCAAGCAGCAAGTAATATATCGATTCAGTTAACAAAAACAGTAACCGTGAGCAGTAGAACCAGAAAGAAGGGAAGAAAAAACTGAGAAAAGAAGGAAGAAAGATAGAAGAGGAGGAGATATGACCAAGGCCTCCCACCTATGGCCTTGGTAGTCTCTTATTTTCGGAGGTCTCTCACTCAAACTGTATCTCACAGCCATAGGCAAAGAAGCCAGAATTTTTTTCATCTCTAAATCGAGGGAGTGTAGTGCCCATCTCATTTATTTATTGATAGCCTTAAGGCTGAGTACAAAATTAGAAACCTTGGAAAATAGAAACTTTTGTTGGCCAAGGCTTCTTAGAAATAGAAACTCCCAGTTACATAGAAAATAGAAACTTATTATGCTTGATGTCTTCTAATATAGTTATTAATTATCAATTGAGGCTCAAAAATGTAGTTTCTACAATTTTTGTCAGTATAGGAGCCAATACACCTTAACATATGTGCTAATGTACTGTATCATATTGCTGGGGTAGTTTGGTCATTTAAGTGATTAATAAATACGTTGCATGGTGGCGTCCTATGCAATTCTATTCTTCTTGCCCATCTCTCTTTTAGAGGACTATAATATTTACTGAGATTTTTAGCACCCTGCTTTAATCTAAAAATATCTTCATACGTCTTCCCTCTATCATTCTTTCTTAATCAGGTCTCCTAGTGCACATGGCTGAATTAATTTTAATATATTTGTGCTTTGGTTATATACCTATTATGATTAAAAGTTATATAATCAAAGCAATTGCTAAAATGATTATGATTTATGGTCTCTACCTGATTATGCAACTTGATATTCATTATATTGATTATTTGCATTTTTAAGAATTCTCATAGAGAATTTTGATTTCAGGAAATAATTACAGGTGAAGGCCATAGTAGCGCTATTGATTGGTGGGCTCTTGGTAAGCACATCATGACTTCATAATATCATGTTGAAGATTTCATTGATGGGTTTTTTTTCCTCGAATTGGGAAACTGCCTTTCCGCAAGTGGGGTTAAGGCAGTGTACATCTGTCCCTCCCCAGACCCTGCAATGGCGGGTGTCTCGTACCCTGGTTATGCCCTTTTGACCAGTTAATGGTTTGTGGACTTGGAATGTCTTACCCTAGGACCTGATTTTTTGGTTTGATGGTTGATGATTTTAGCAATCTAAAAACCTGCTATTCTTTATAGAGGCCACATTTGCTGGCGAAGTGCAATGGGTTTGAAATCCTATTGATGCACAGTCTGTACACGTGACAGCTAAGGTAGCCTAAAATGAGTCCACTTGTTTATTCATGTTACCCTTGTTTATGTAAAAATTTTAAGGAATCCAAGAGAACTCGAGGTCCAGTATTTGCAAATTGCAAACAGAAAATCAAAATACACATGGCAGCATGCTGCCACCTCAGACGAGGTACAGTACGTATGATCCAGGGTTCCTAATCATATTGACATTTTGGATCTGCCATTTCTTCTATACACTTGGCGGAATGCTTCTACTCTGAATACCTTTTGCCCTCTTTCTTTCCCTTAACTTGGCCGGTCTATGTTTGTTGGACCTTACCCTTCATTTGCATTCAAAATGCAGGTATCTTGTTGTATGAGATGCTCTATGGCCGCACCCCTTTCAGGGGAAAGAACAGGCAGAAAACATTTGCCAACATCCTGCACAAAGATCTCACATTTCCTAGTAGCATTCCGGTAATAAACTAGCATCCCCTTGATGTATTCAATACCATTGAGGAAAACTTTATCTCTTTAACTTAGAAAGAAATCTATACAATAAAATTTATTGAAGAAATGGTTAGGCATGGGATTTTATGATTGAAATTCGATCCATCATATTATTTTTTATTGTATATTGGAGCGTCTATGTTGATCTTGTTGCAATGTACTATTTATTTATTTTTTTAGTACTTTATAAGTTTGTCCACTATACAATGAGTTTATACAACCCTTTTTTAATTGAACTTTATGCTTATGTAGGTAAGCCTTCCTGCGAGGCAATTGATACATGGATTATTGCATAGGGAGCCTGCAAACCGTTTTGGATCAACAAATGGTGCCAATGAAATAAAACAGCATCCTTTCTTTCGTGGAATTAATTGGCCACTTATACGGTGCATGGTACTTTCCCATCTTTCTCTGATACTTATTTGTACTCATTTTGCCCTTCAAGATTGGTTTTGGTTGCTTTGGTCCTTATTTGTGTTGCCTCGAAAGTAAAGTTGGTGCTGCTAAATCGAGATTAATCTGTTCTGTTTGAAGTTTGTGCGTACCCATTCTTCATTGGATAAGCGGACTTGTCCGAGACTGTCATTTAACATGTATCTACTGCATGCAGAGCCCACCACCTTTAGATGTGCCTCTCCAAATAATTGGAAAAGACCCAAAGGCAAAAGATGTACAGTGGGATGATGAAGGAGTGCTCGTTCAGTCCATGGACTTCTTTTAGAGGTGCAAATTAATTGCTCAGACCTTTCTATCCAGTTGATTTGGTTACGATGTGTTTTGGTTCAGGCATTTCATGTATCACATGCTTCCCACTGCAATGATCTTCACACGTACTGCATTTTACATGCACAATATGATATTGGTAGCATTCTCTTGTATTTATCTTCTAATTTTTTTCCCTTTACGACGCAGTTTTTAACCATAAGACCATTATTTAGTTAAGAGGATTTGGTGAACCACTGCACAAGGTTTTGGCCCTACCTCTATCTTGCGGGATCCCGACATAGAAATCCAGACAGTAGATCATGTACAGCACAGAGAAGCAGCCAATAATAGTGGAGGGCTTTGTAGTTATCACATCAGACTGGGGAAGAACCTCCTTTGTAGCTTCTCCCACCACATGGCTTTCATTTAGTTCAGTAACTGCTACATGGCAATTTGGTTGGATCTCAAACCATATCATCTATCCACTTACAATTAAAGTTTCAGACAAATTCAATATTCTCATGTGTTCAAGAGGGTTGAAAAATCAATGGGAATACCAACATTTGTTAGGTCATATAGTTGATATAGACACCCAAATTTGATAGAAGACTCCTTGGGAAGGTTTTAAACTATCCTAACAGTCAGCTTGTCAAATCATCAATTCATGACTGAAAAATTCAAATACATAATTGGGTGTAAGACTCATAATATATAAGGTAGCATTTTTGTTCTTCATAATCAAATGAATTTCCTTGTTTTTCATATTAATTGGAGAAGCAGAACCAGTGTAAAGATTGCACCAACAATAAAAAAAAAAATTCTCATTTTCGTAGCTGGGAAGCCATTCGTCTGCTGGTATATTTGAGCACATGGTATCTAGAAGTATGATTCACGAACACAGATTGGATCGGCCGATTCTGGATGATCTGGATTGGGATCAGAATCCTAGATGCTGATCTGCAGCACAAGCATGAGTCACCGATCCAGGCCAAGCATGCGAGATTGGCCAAGCAACCTGATTTGGAAGCTTAATCAATAAAACATGTAAAACCTGCAACTTCTCTTGATATAGAGCCAAATCAAGTGATTTCTTGAGGGGAAATTCGTTTTCACTTGGATGACACATTTATTGCAGTTGTAATGCAAGGTTTATTTTGAATGTGGAAGTCCAAAATTCTTCAATTTCAAATGTCCACTCGAATTCCTTTTTATTTTTTCTTCATTTGGTACCCAAATCAACTGAAATTTGAGGAGGTCCATCATTTTTTAGAATAGAACCCTATCCAAGCTGATCGGCCTGAAACTTCTTGTTGTAGATCTAAGCACATCCAAATTCGATTTATGAGGACCTACCCCAATTTTCAATTTTCAATTTTCTCATAGATGAAAGTACTGGCATCTACATGAATTTGATACTAACGAAAAGCAGCAGATCGATAGCGTTCAATAATTCTACATAAAATACCATATAATTTAGAAAGTTACGAGAAACTGGGGGACCATACGATGCACAAAACTACGTCTGAACAGGATCTTTTACCTCCGGCCGTCTGGCCCGTTTGCATGGCCGGTTGACTGTACTTGAGGAAGGGGACCACCCTAGCTAATCCCTAGGCTTGGACCTTCCTTGACCTACCTGTCTCTAGCCCCTGGGGATTGAGGGAGGAGGCGGAACCAAACTGCGACTTTCTAGCAGGGGAAGAGGAGGACCACCATAGTGTACTACTATTCTTAATGCTCGAGATTCTCGAGAGCCGATGCAAATGGGATTTTGAAATCAGTGCCATTTGGTGGTGAGTGGATGATTTGATATGAGATCAGACTGCACTGCAATGCACAACTTGAATTATTGAATTCAAACAACAACCCATTGGCAATTTCTGATTTCCCCCACGTTCCAAATCCTTTTTGGATTAAGAGTAAATTAAAATAGTTTGGCGTGATGATCACGTTTGGATCCTCCACAGATCTTTCCAAGATCAGAATATATAAACCCCGATCGATATATGAATGAAGCAGCCAATGAGTGTGGGTTTGCTCACGTCAACCACGCAACTTCACTGTGAATCCAGAATTTTAAGAGATAACCGGCAAATCAGAGAGATTTGGAATATATACTTTTGTGGGGAATGAGAGGTTGAGAACTTCCAAGAGATTTATTTTTCTCTCATTTTCTGAGTCGAATATAGCACGTCAACCATTTCTTTTGCTTTTAAAGTCTGGATTATGACGTCCAAGCAACCCTTTGAAGATTATTCTTTCCAACAAAATCCAAACGAATCCATATTCAGTTACTCCCCCAAGTTGTGGCCTCATCAGTCATGAAGCGATCATCATATATCAGATTTTTTTTTTATATTTGAAATAACAAAATTCCATTGCCATTAGAGATTTAGTCCACCCTTCAGTGAATCATGATTCCTCCCATAGATAATGGCAGACCGGCTTCACATCAGTTAAATTTGAGACCTTAAGAGTGTCTTTGTATATCAATTGGGTTCTGTATTTGATAATTCTTTTTTTTTTTTTTTTTTTTTTGGGGTGTGCATCATGAACTATTATTTGTAACTTTGGAAGAGATGTGTTACAAAGGTAAACTCTGTAAGCTAGAAAGGTAAAAAAATTTCACTCCGCTTGTTTTGATATAAAATTTTACTGTAAAATATCACTTGTATTATTTTATAAAAAAAAATAAAAAATTCAATATTTATTTCTAGTTAGTAAAAGAAATATGAAATTTATTTTCCCTCTTCCTTAGAGATTGAAACAAACAGAGAGGAATGAGGAAAAGATCAGCATGTAATCATTTTTCCTTGGTTTGAGAAAAACGCTCTCTCCTCTTTGTGGACGTAGGCACTCACATTGCAATGTGTGATTGTTTTCTTTCAGTTCCATTTTAAAATTATGCATCCTGTTATGGTTCGATCATTAGAAGAGGTGATGGGAAGGTACACTCCTGTTTTCGGTTGTTGGGGAAACGATGTCTTGTATTCTAACACTCGAATTGTGGGTTGCCTCTGATGGACCATTAAAAACCTGTTGTTGTTGAGGCCATCTTCTAAGGACTGTTTTATAGTTAGTAGAGGTTATAAGGGTTACGTACAGTCGCTAATTCTTTATAAATATGGCGACCTAATTAGGAAAAGAGTGTGTAACGATTTCTCCATTGCTAGTGAAAACTTCTCTCAAACCCCCCCCCACCCAAAACACATGTGGGTACCCTGTTAAATCACATATATTCTTGCGTTGTATGATTGTTTTCTAATTTCGTCTGCATATTATGATTAGAGTTCGATCTCTACACTGGTTGCATGTGAAGGGGATAATAGAACTAGTAGTACCTTTGGAAGGCAATTGAAACCGGGAATTCATATACGAATCCAAATCCTTCACAATAAGCAACAACATTGGTAACCCAAGTGCTTTAAGATTCCATGCACCTGCAGCCCTCACGGCATTCTATCTTCTCATACAAATATATGTAACTCATTCATATCCACCATAAAACAGATCAGGTCCTAAATTTGAATAACATAAGCGTCCATTTCTCTGAATTCTTTCCCACTTTCAAATTTAAAAGTTGAGACTTGAACCCTGCATTCACACTTAACTGTATACCTGAAGTACAGCTTCATTGAATTCTCCCAAGATTCTCAATCTCCCATTAACGATATAAAATCATAATAGTTGCAGTTGGAATCTCTTCCCTAACAACTATCTATTGAATGCACCACAGAAGAATACAGTAATTAAATAAATAAATAATAAAAATGATGCTGTGCGTGTTATAATTATCCTTAGACAAGTCTACTTTCATCATTTTTGAAGGCCTAATTGCGTGTTGGAATGTCAACCATCTCTCTCTCTCTCTCTCTCTCTCTCTCTCTCTCTCTCTCTCTCTCTCACTTAGAAGTAATCCACCATAACTAACAGAAAAATCGGAGTTTTATTTTTGTGCAATAACGTAAAGAATTACAGACAACCTTTTAAAGTTAAAATCTATCAAGAAAATAAACAGGAGTACTAAAACACCAGCATGGTTCTTCAATTCCTATGAGAAACATCAACGTTGATTAAGAAGCAGCGACAGAGTGGACAAGTGAAACGATTCCGGTCAACCCAGCTCTTGATACAACAGAGATGGAATACATGTCCACATCTGGAGAGTTGGGTCACTTCATCTTCCTTCTCGAACTCCACCAGACAAACTGAACACACTTCCTTCTCTCCCTTAGTTTCCAACTCCTTAAATCTCACCATTGGAAGTGGAAGGTCATCCATCTGGTGATCTTCAAGGTGGTTGATGCCGTCCAGTTCAAGGCACATCAAATCTACATAGAAGGGCTCCAGCGTTATTTGGTGCTGATCTTGTTCACATGAGTTGGACATCAATCTACATACTCTCAACAGAGCCTCCTTCAGTTGATGCAGTGGGATCAGAACACATGTGTAGAAGATTATGGCTGCAACATTGATTCTTGATTGAGACAACCCCAAACAGATCATCTTTCTTCTTTCTTCTCTAAAAAGCTCTGGGAAGAAGATGAATTGATGATAGAGTTGGAGAGATATGGATGGGTTTGGAAATAACAAGTCATCATCATCTTCCCTTTATATAGAGTTTTCAAGTCAACCTGAACCATTTTTTGAATTTTTTGTTGGTATCTTAAAAATATTGATTTGACTTTTGGGAGGATGAAGATGAAATATTTTATTATTAAGTGTTCAATTAAATTTTTTTTTTTTTTTTTAAAAAGAAGAGGATCCTAAGGATCTTATATTTAATGTGACACTGAAATCTGAACTGGAACTGAAATCCCAATCATAGTTATAATTCCGCGCAATCTACGGTCGGCGCCCGTCCCATCAACTCCATTATTTAAATAAAATTTGACAATTTTTATTTACTGAAAGAAAGGGAAAATTCTTCGGTGGTTAAGTTAAACAGGCTGTACTACACACACCGCTACAATGAGGCATGTGAATGGAGTTGATTGACGAATCAGAAACGGATTGACGAATCCAATAGAGTTGGATATGATCTAATTTCTGATTCTCATGATCTTATCGATTTTCGTATCAGCAACAGCAAATGGAGTGGCCCAAGTCATAGGAATGGACAGGTATTGGCTGTTCCACACCTATATTCTCGTGCATGCTGAACACGTTCTGTCTCCGAAATATTTGGAAGAAACTCCCAAGAGGGGGGAGGAGCTGAGCGGGGGAGGGCGAGAGATGTAGGGAGATGGAATCCAAAATGGCATCTTCCAGCTTGTTTGAAGTGTGATTGGAGGGAGACAAAGAAGTTTCCTTCAAGTTTTCATCTTTAAAGTTCGAATAAGTAAGGGGAAAGTGCTACGATATTCGCTGTCCCAGCTGTCCCACCCGAAGCCGAGGCACCCGAATCTCTTGTGATACGTAGGGGGTATCGGTTCAGGGAGAAAGCGCTTGCTCTCAAGGATTATATCACTTAGTGGATGTAACAATCTGAACGTAGTAACCAAATCTAACGCCTGTGATGCATTGGCTATGCGAATGAGGGCAAAACAAATGTAAGAAGGCTATATAAGCTACAGTAAACGAATAGAACAGGTGAACAGTCAATTATATTCTTACCTCTTCCCTTCTCTATTTCCCCTTCTGGAGGCCCTACCCTCAAAAGTAGAAACAAAATTCGTCCTGGTTCTTACAGAAAGACTTTCAAGTAAGGCATTCAAGGTTCTGGACCTTCCGGTCTTACAATCAAAGTAATCTCAATACTCTCTCCCTCTTGTGTCGGTTGCCCCTCTTTTAGGTGGCAGTACTGTGATATATGTGGTCCATTTTTCGGGTAATCGTAAAAAAAGAATATGAAACTTTGATATCATGTTAAGTTTTCATCTCAAAAGTTCTAATTAGTAAGTGGAAGGATTTTCAAGAATATCAGGCACCTAAGGCTTTAATCTTAACCAATGTGAGATTATTCCTAATAGTGTCAACAGGCTTAACACCACAAAATTGTTTCTTGCAAACGCATGGTACATGCAAAGGATCAGCTATCTCACCAATCTGATTCTTAAATTCTTAGTTGTAGAGAGATGGGATCGAACGAGGTCGCTCAAGTAGATAAATGATGATGGGAGAGAGACATTATACAAACGACAACAACTAGCCCGGAGGTAACTGGATAAGATAATGCCCTATTTCTTGCCACTAAATATGCCAAATAGGAGCTTCACCTCGGGATGGAGGTCAAATAACTCATGAGTGAGGCAAGTCATCTCAGAGGTGAGCTTGGCATTGTCGTCGTGGTTAAAACTTGACATTTGTGCAAGGACTTTGTGGTTAATCTATCTACAAAATTTGGACCCGTCGAAGTTGTTACATGACAAATATTTGCTGCCAAGAATATGTTTCGTAGGGGTACTCTCATGGGTATACACACCCCCTTTCTAAGGAAAACTATTTCTCTTTTTTAAGGGAATGTATTAGGGTTGAATGGAAAAATACTAATCAAAATCATGTTTTGGATTTTTTTTATAGATTAGATTAAGTTTATGGCCATCATATAACATTGTAAATCATGGCAACATGATGGTGGAGTTTGACATATAAGATCAGAACATAAATTTTTTTAGAAGATTCCACATTGAAAACATATTATTCAACCCTCATACTGGCTTAATATTTTTAAAATTTTAATTTAGATTATAGTTATTCATTTGGCATTTTAAATTATGACAAACATGATAATACAGTTTGATTTGAAATTAGATTATTAGAAAGCTTTTGAAAGATTCCAATTTTGACCATTCACTACATTATTGAAGAACCTACTTTAAAATCAAATGTTTATGATTGATTGATTGTATCATTGTGTTTGCAATGATTTAAAATGTTAAGGTTTCTTTTTTACCAAAAAAAAAAAATTGTTAAGCGTTTTGACTTTCGCGTTCATCCAAAGCAAATATTTAAAGATACTAAAACGTGATAGTCGAGGTGTTTACTTGCGATTATAATCTCTTAAATGAAACCTTACCATTGTGTTTCTTCATTATTTATGGGAATATAACTAAAATTGGTGAAAAAAATGTTGTACCCTTATTTTCTTATGCTTTCAGGGTAATATTTTTTCTTTTTTTTCTTCAACGAAAGTAAAATCTGATAATTTCATACGTATACTCGAAAAAACAATGACACAATGATAAATCATTTTCAAAATAAATTTTGAAATATTTTATCCTTTACTTAAAGTTACTTTTGGGAGCAAAACAAGAAGCAATCAAAAAAAGGTTACGACTTCCTAAGTTCATCTCTTCGTAAAAAATGACATAATGATAATTCACTTTCAAATTATTGTATCCTTTCGATTGATATATTTTAAGAACTATTGAGACACCACTTTTGGGTTTTACTATACTATCTTGTTTGTCATGATTTAATATGTTAAATGAGCAATAAAATCAAAACCAAAGGTTTGAAAAACAAGACAAATAATCATAACATTTCAATTAAAATCTTACAAAAGACGTAGAAAATCATTTATTCATTCATCTTCTATGTACCATGTGAATTATAGAGTAATCATTCCTACCTAAATAAAACTTCACTTGCTTTACAAACTAGTTATAGGTGCCTCTAATTTAGACACAAAATTTTGCTATGTGGAAGGATCAAATATTCATTTGGATAGATTACATGTCAAATTTTAAACCTAAATTTAATCATTTATCCTTCTATATCGACATGCATTCCTGTCTATGTCCATGTATACCTACTAATACTCTGATCACTATTGAATTTTTCTTGATTTTTCAATATTGTATTTCATTTCCCATAAAAAAAAATGTCTAGTAAAACATTATCAACGCTTTAAGAAATAAAATAAATAAATTATGAAAAAAAATAACAATTTAAGAAAAAAAAATAAGTCTCCCGTCTCTTCACTTTTTTTTTTCTATATTTATTCGAAAGACAAGATTCTAACGGCCATACCGGTGCGGAGCTACAAACAGGTTTTGACCTTATGGATGTTATAACGGCCTCTTGGTGGTCGGCTATTTTTTAATAAATATTTTAGTATTTGATATTATGCCAACCAAAGTCGAATATTTGTTAATTTCAATTGCTGATTCAAATCGTCTCCTCCCTGTACAGGGAGGAGTACAGGGAGGAGGGAGACGTCCCCGTCGAATGGTCGATACGTGACTCTCGGGATAATCAGAGTCCTATGTTCGAGCCGATACCTCCTGTCAGTTTGAACGTGAGGCTTGGATTATCCCGAGAACCACGTGTCGGCCATCCGACGGGGGCGTCTCACTCCTCCCTGAACTTTAGGGAGGAGACGATTCGGATCCTTCAATTGCAGCGTAGCACATAACTCCATGGATCCGAATCGTCTCCTCCCTGTACTTCAGGGAGGAGGGAGATGCCCCCGTCGGATGGTCGACACATGGCTCTTGGAAAAATTCGAGCCTCACGTCGAAGCCGACACCCCCTGTCGGTTTGGCTTGTCAGCGGGGTGTCGGCTCGGACGTGGGGCTCGGATTTTCTCAAGAGTCACGTGTCGACCATCTGACGGGGGCATCTCCCTCTTCCCTGAAGTACAGGGAGGACATAATTTGAATCCTAACTCCACGGCAACGGGAGAGTTATTATTATTATTTATTTATTTTCGGTCAAAGGGAGAATTGCCGTTTACCAACCGTTTAACAGATCCAGGATGGTAATGATACCAAATATAAACAATTGCCAACCTATTTATATATATATTAGCTAACGACCTGATTAATCCATTGGTCTATACTAATTTCACAATCATATGGATCGAGTCATTGCAGAGTTGAATAAGAACCATTCCACTTACACCCATAGAATAAAGAGTACTTAACATCTCATGTGAGTGATCCCAAGACAGAAGAGGAGTCAAACTCAGTACCTTCTACTGAGACGTAAACTCGTAACCAACTGAACTACCCCTATTAATATATTTCTCACCATTATCATTGTGTGACGAATCAGGACCATTCAATTCACTTCTACTTCCAATATATATCCACCACTGTTCTAATAATTGGTATTAAAATGGCCGGATTGATCGATTCATATCAATATTAGCACAAATTGGTCCGATCCTCAAAAGGTGGGTATTGACCTGATCCGGACTGTTAAGAGATTTAAGAACTCAAACCCAGCCAACTACTCCAGGGCCACTCGAGACGGGCCAGGCCCAGAATGAAGGGTTAATTATTTTGACTGCCTTCAAGTATGAGGATTAGAAGAAAACCAACCAAATTACAAAGATATCCAAATCCAATCTCCTCTCCATTCCATTAATAATCCCTTCCCTCTCTCCTATTGTATTAAAATATCACTGACCACGTGGCACGTGTGTAGCACAACACCAACCACCTGGTACTTTGAACCATTTGGATTGTATATATAATTCTATTTGATGGTCACATGATTCTTTCTTAATTATTTTCATTAGGCTAAGATATGTATTAAATTCTGTGAACACATTGCTCATCTCGATGACTTGAATCTATTCATATATAATGGTTCATATGATTAAGATAGGTTGTCATATTTGACAAGTGGCAAATTGTGAGAATTCCAAAGCCATCCATTGTGGTGGGCCCATTTTTTCAAAAAAAAAAAAAAAATTGATGTTCAATTATTTTGCCAGATATAAGCTTTTAATAAACTTAAATGAATATTAGTCACAACAAGATTGGATGAATTCACCCATATAGATATCACAAATGTGTATCGGACAAGGGAGATTACATATCCAAGGTCTACATGATCTGAAAAAAAAAATATTTCACCACTTGCCATTTGGCAAACATGGATGGATCCATGCAGTAGAGGAATCAAAGTCTCAAAGACTCAAACCCACCTTATTGGTGAAGTTTGAAGTCCAAATAGCCTCAAAAATGGGTTCTGAGTGAGAAAATTACATTAATGCAACTAGATTTCATGATATAGAAATGACAATTCTTGTAATTTTATAAATTTCAAGCACACTAGATTTACATTAATGCAACTAGATTTACTCATGTTCTTAGGGCTTTGAATTGCTTTGCCCATGGTTTAGATAAGTGGGCTGCGTCAACCGCCGGTATTGGGTTGTTGGTAACTCCGTTCTCAGTTTGTCTTCAAACCCTTATTTTTCTGTTTTCTTCCCCTTTGAAGATGAATAAAATTTCGCTCCACCATGGGCTTGCAAAAAAAAAACAAGTGACTTAATTTATTGACTATTTGTGCCAATTGGAGCATAACCAAACATAGAATGTATCCGCATTCTGTAATCATTAAAATAAATTTAAGGGTAAATCACACGTATTACCCCTGAGCATGAGTAATCATTAAAATAAATTTAAGGGTAAATCACACGTATTACCCCCTGAGTATGGATTAATTTCACTTACCATCCACTACTTTCTGATAATTTTATCCGTTCCTATTTAACTGATGGTAAATTGACTGACCAAATTTACCCTTATAGTTTTTAGCTATGAAAAATAAAAATGACAATTGTAACATTCTATTGAAATCATTAAAGATTATGACAACAAAGCACCATTGACCTGACCATTGATCCACTCGCCTGCGTTGGAGGCGAAGAATCTGACGACATGGGAGATATCTTGAGGTTCCTCGAGTCGACCCAAGGGGATGGTCTCCTCTGACTTCCCAGCGAAGAAGAACTCTGTGGCAACTGGGCCTAAGGCGACGCAGTTGACAGTCATTCCCGTGCCCTTGAGCTTGGTGGTTCAGGTTCCGTGGAGAGGACACACAGCTTAACCTCTTGGTTTCGAAGATCCTGAATAGCTGAGTACACGACTTTGTTGTAAGAAGCTGCAGCTAAACCACTCGGGTCCTCGCTTCATCGCCATTTGTTTATCTACTGTCTTCTTGTATTTCCTCAATTACACATGCCTCGCTATCGTGGGTTACACCGTCGTTCTGTGTTGCATCTCTTTGATTCCCTTCTATATTATGGGTCTGATTTCCATACCCAAATTCTATCTCCATCAATGACTCAGTACAGTTCAGCCCGGAGTAAAGAGAGATTGGCAATTGGATCTGAATACTCTGTTCTGGAACTTCAATTTTTGGGGGACAACGCCAGTACTCTTGCCGTGGAAGTCAGTCAACCCGAAAGACCTTCCCCAAAGCGCTGTTATTGGCAGGGTTCTTGACCATTATGGTTATTTGGTGCTTCTATTGGCCGCCACAGGGGCTTTGGAGCTAGAACAAGAGAGATGGGATGGTGGATTCTTGGCGGAAGCAGCAGGGATGGTCATCAGCGACTGGCTCAAATTCTGGATCGAGATTGTGGTCTAGTTATCTAGGATCGAACTCTTTGAAGCCCAGTTGAGCAATGCGGCTTACCAAGTCCTGAGCCTGGCATCCCTGAGATCGGAATGGTTCAATACGCAGTGGGTTGGGATCCTTGTGTCGAGTACGATCACGTTGAGCATCACATTCATGAAATTCACCACCATCATATTGTCTGCGAATTTCTTGTACAGCTTGGGGATGCTGTTGGAGATTGCTTCGTTCATCTGGTTGAGGAAAAAATATCTCAAATTGCATAGGGCATACGAGGTGCCCATGGGGATACCAGCACTGGTGGTCCCACCAATACGATCCGGAGCTTCTAGGATCGCCATATCAACCACTCCGTTCTCCGCCAATACCTTCCACGGATATACCTTCGCACACAACAAACCAAAAAAGAACACAGAACAAGGAAATCAAATTAATAATATGATGAAGAAGAAAAAAAAAACTGATGGTTTCGGAGAAGTATTCTCACTGGAAATCCCTACCCCGATGATGATCACTGAACAAGAAGATGAAGAATCCAGGGTGTACGTACTGTAACTTTCAATTTGGAGACTTTGGGGAAAATGGGTAGAGTAAAATCATTAAGTCTCATTAAGGGTAAATACGATATTACAATTTCCATTAAGGGCAGTTTTGTCTGTAAATTTATTAGTATGAACTGACATCAAAGTTGTCAAGGCGACAAGGCGACAAGGCGATCCAAGGCGTTTGGGGCCATCCTGGGCGCCCGCCTAGGCGCCTATGTAAGGAAGGGGATTCTTATTTGTACAAATGGTACTTCGAACTTGGAACGCTTGGAACGAGCATGAAGAAATTAACGATACTTCTTTATCTTTTGAGTTGTTCTGCCGGATCGGTCGCTCAAGATCTTTGGTCTCTACCCCGACCCGATGAAAAAAATTGGATCACTTCTTATGGATTCGTTGAGAATGATTCGGATCTAGTTCATGGCCTATTAGAAGTAGAAGGCGTTCTGGTGGGATCCTCACGGACAGAAAAAGATTGCAGTCAGTTTGATAATGATCGAGTAACATTGCTTCTTCGGTCCGAACCAAGGAATCCCTTAGATATGATCCAAAATGGATCTTGTTCTATCGTTGATCAGAGATTTCTATATGAAAAATACGAATCGGAGTTGGAAGAAGGGGAAGGAGCCCTCGACCCGCAACAGATAGAGGAGGATTTATTCAATCACATAGTTTGGGCTCCTAGAATATGGCGCCCTTGTGGCAATCTATTTGATTGTATCGAAAGGCCCAATGAATTGGGATTTCCCTATTGGGCCAGGTCACGCCTAGGCGCCTAGGCGACCAAGGCGTTCCCTGTGCATTTTTTTTATTTCTAAAATATTAATGTTTATATATATGCAACATTCTACATAAATAATCAACATTTAAGACATAACTTAATTAATATGTGGTGTGGACCCAAGTTTATTAATGTACACTAAGACCTGAGATTGTGTCTAGAGTTAAGTAAACAATTATTTATGACTAACATTTGCGTACTTTTAACAAATTTGATCGGAGCGTAACTCCTTTAATATAGTTCGGATTCAAACAATCTCGAATTCGTTGCAAAGCTAGCATAATCAGCTTTCCAACAAATCCAAGATTGTTTGAATCCAAATTATAGTGAAGGAATTACACTCCGATCAAACCTTGTTCGGAATACGGGAATGCTGTTTAAAGTCGTCTGAATGTAAATTATTTTTTGGGTATCAAAGCAAAAAGATTATTTTGACGCATTCTTGGTTTTTAGTGATAATTTATTATAATAAGATTTATAGAATTTTTATATTTAGAAAAAAACCTAGCATTTAAAAATTGAAAATCGCCCTCGTACCCATAAATATGGTTTTTGTTCTTGAACAGGGGGGTTGACTTTTTTTTCTTCTGGAATTTGAATTTTTGACTATTTTTATTGGATTTAAATAGAGGGATATTTGTTTATTTATGAATAATATCTTAAGTAAATGAAATTAAAATTAAAAAAACATTTACTGCTTGATAAATGTTGTTCCTGTCTGGCCTGGGCGACCACAAGGCGCCCTGGCGCCCAGGCCTGTACAAATCGCCCGGACGCCTAGGCGTCGACGCCTTGACAACTATGACTGACATCAACATCTAATAGAAATCTATTAATGGAATGGGTCTTCTAGTTACATGTTTTTTAAATTAGGGATGATATGTGTAATTATCAAAAACTAATAAATGATAGATATAATTAATCCATAGTCTAGGAGGTAATACAAGTAATTTTCCTAAAATAAACTTGTCAGGTAGTTTCTACTTTCTAAGGCAAAAGAATATGGATATCATCCACACGGTGTTAAATTGCATTTTAGTTGACGAGAGTTTGAGATTTGTTAAAGCCTAACGGACGTATAAAATTCCCAAAATCAGTGGTTCTTTCAAGTGTAACAGCCTGAATTGTAAGTTTCAGTGTCACAATCTAGAAACAAGAAACAAGAAACAAGGCTTCAAATATGGTTTATGGCAAAACAAGCCTGAATTGTAAGTTTCAGTGTCACAATCTAGAAACAAGAAACAAGGGTTCAAATATAGTTTATGGCAAAACAGGATCCATGTAGCCCACTTGAGTTGGGAAAAAGGATTAGTTGAGTTAGGCTGAATTGGAGTTTGGCACAATCAATGCAGCCAATGTAAACCTGAACTCAAGGTTGCAGCATGTTGAAGATATCTGTCCCTGTTGTGGCTTGGCACAATCAATGCAGCCAATGTAAACCTGAACTCAAGGTTGCAGCATGTTGTAGATATCTGTCCCTGTTGTTGCTTGCTCCCTGAAACAGTACTACATACCTTGATACAGTGTGATGTTGCGAGAGCTGCATGGCTTGGTTCTCGAGTGTGCATGAATTTGAACATCCTCCCCTCTATTCCATTTCATGAATGACTCAGTCTGGTGCAATCAGCCAGATCAATCCAAGCATGAGAACCAAGTACGCTTTTCTACTCATGGAATTTTTGTTTGGAAAACAGGAAGCCAAGGAACTCAATGTCTTTGGGCTGCGATCTTCCCCTCTCCCAGTTTGGCTCAGATCTGTTGATAAGTATATTGAAGATCTCAAAAAATTACTTCTCAAGTCATCCTAGTCCGCATATTGTGAGGCATCAAACTCCACCAGATTCAATGCAGCTTTTCAGTCTTTTTACAGACTCCGGCATTATCACCTAAGCCCAAGAGGAAGGAGCTTGGTTGCGATCTTCATCCAAATGGTAAACTGAGATGGCGGCCACTAGCCATGAATACCCAGCTTCAGTTCTAACCAGTAAGGCCAAGGCAGTCTGTTAAGAAATGCAAATGGCACTTCATGCCAAAATTGAACATATCAAGATACGTTCAGATTCCCAAACTCTGGTTGTAACTCTAAATGATTCTTCGAATCCACCATCGAAGAGATTGCAGCAATTGTTTTCAAAATCAGAAGGCTTCAGCAGCAATTTTCATTTTCAGTTATTGACATTTTGCTTAGAATCCTTAGATTGTGCAATGTTTCAGCACATAATGTTGCCCGTTGAGCCTTAGGGTACCCTTGCCGAGTTTGTGGGAGAATTCCTTTTCGGAGGATCTCCTGCTCCTTGTATCCTGTGTGTTGCCTAGTTGAGACTGAATATAATTCTCCCCCACTTGGTTAAATAGATAACTTTGTAAATTTAAATTCATGTGTTTGTGTGTGCATGTGTTTCCCTCAAGGGAAAGGTTGAGGTTAATAACAAGCAGATGGCAACATAAAAGAAAGAAACAGGTGCAAACATAACATGCATCGACTGTTGGGTAAGTATCGTGAAAACTTGAAAGACCAGAACCACCAGTGCTTCATCCATATCATCTCCCCTCAAAACACTGTATACTAGTATAGAGAACCTTCAGTGGCTCCAATACTAGCAAATCCAGCTAAACCCTCACTGTCCATGCTTCCAGCCAGCTTTAATTCCAATCTAAATAGAGATGTAAACGGATCGGGTTCGGCATGGATAGAGTACTCGTCCAAATCCGAATCCGCCTTCTAATCACACTATCTGAATCCGATCCGGAATCCGGTGGATTTTGTAAAACCAAATCCGAATCCGAATTCGAATTTTAACCGGATATCCGGTTAAAATCCTATTTGAATTTGATATGTGGATGAAGGGAATTAGTTATCAAAGAAGGGAAGCTCATGGAGAAGGTTCTCCCTACAGCTTCTGAGTTCTGAAAGCTACATCCCTTCGAACCAGTCACCAGTCGACTCCCTCTTTCCACTGTAATTGTTTCCAAAATGAAACCACACTCTTGTTTTATATCTTTTTGACTATTCAACATTGCCTCTTGAATATATCAAAGAATCAGCAACTATTAGGGTTGTCCTTGAGCACAGGACTGAGTCACTGACCGATATTAGGCTATGGTGGAAGAAAAAGTTACACACTCAAAAACAGACATCAAATTAAATACATACAAATGATCTTATACACTTCATCATGGACAATCCTTATGGACATTACCTGAATCGCCCGCAGTAGCGGAGAGATGGAGCAGCAGCCATCAGAAAGGACTCAACTCAGGTACAGTTTCGAAACACTATTTCACTGGCTTGAAATTGGTGCCTATTTCAAGGGTGACGAGGAAGGAGGAGATCGACAAGGGTTTAGTTTCATGAAGAAATGGAGGGAATTAACCGCCATCTCTATACCTCCTCCAAGCACGATCTGGTTGTTCTCCTTGTCTTCTCTGCTAAGATCCTCGCAATGCCTAAATGAGAGGAGTACGGACCTCACCCTGCGGAATCCTTTTCTCCATTGAGGAGGACGCTGCGGGCATGTGGTGATACTCGGTTGGAATCTTGGAGAATCTCCTTTTCCACGATTGAAACAGGGGATGCTAGTCGCCGGAATATACTTCAAGAATAGATCCCAGTAGAGAGAATCCATTTGTAGATCAGCACAAGCAATGGTATGGCAACATCAGAAATCAAACGTAAAGAAAATATATATATATATATATATATATAAAGAAAAACCTGATCGAAGTTCCCCACCTCCAGCACCAGTGAGCCCCACTGCCCTCCACCGCCACTGCGACCCCCACCCAACCAGTACATTCGCCACGCCGTGGTTTTCTCACCCTATTGCTCGTCTTTTTTCCTCTTTAAAGTCATCCCTTCAATCTCTCTACAACTTCGTTTTTCATCCCTTTTTTTCTTTTTTCTCCTCCCGATGAGTCATGAGACCCACACCGTCCTTTCTTTCAAATGAAGAAAGAAGAAGATGAAGTAGCAGAAAGAAGAAGAAACCAAGAACAAACTCAAAAAGGAGAAAGAAAATGAGGAAGAAGGTAGAAGATTAAATAAGAAACTAGAAACAATGGGCCCTCTATAAAATATCTCATTAAACAATAGGCTCCAAACCCTAGAAACAGGGTAGTGGGTAGGTGATATCGAAATTTAATAATTTATTATGTTAAACCTGTTTACATACATGTACCTATCAGAGCGAATTAAATCCGCTCAGGGAAAGAGTTATCCCAATTCACCTCCGCCTCCGATGTCACTTATCCAAATTCGCATCCGAATCCAATTGTTCGGATTCGGATTCCCTTAAACGGGTGCGGATTCGAATTGAATTCGAATTTTTGGCTATCCGTTTACATCCATAAATCTAAACATCATGTTTCTCTCCACTGGTGATGTCACAAGTCCTACTCTCTAACCACTATCCATTTAGAACCTTTGCCTACTTGGCACAGGAATACAATTGCAAACAGGCCAGTTACAAGGTCGTCCAAAGGCAACCACTAGTCCCAGTACGGGTTTCTAATAGTGGGACAAACTATAAAATTTGTAAACTTCAAAATTGAGAAGCTTCTAATGATTCAAAGGAGAGATAGAACCTTATTTTTTAGACATACAAGATCTCCCATAAGACAGAAACCACAATAAGTTAAATGCAATGTTGAGATAAAGATACAGCTCATACACCCATAGCTGGTAATTGAACCACATCTGCTCTTCATCTATGTGAGAGGCAGATATTGAAGAGTTGTTAGCTCCTATTAATGGTTTAGTGAATGTATCAAATGAAGACCTACTGAAATGACATGATTTTTTTTTGCCCCACACCTTATCATGGAATGGAATCAGTGGATACAAGGGATCATCATCTTTGTCACCCTAGGTCTCACGAATCACCTGATTATTATGCCCTGCCCGCCAGTTAACTCTCAGATTTTTCAGAGACTATTATTGATGTCACAGCTAATTGTAGCTACAACAACAACCATGCCACGGATCAATGCAGCGTCAAAAAAGTTTTGCATGTATAGATGTACAAAACTGAAGTGTCTAAAGAAAAATACAAGAAAAATTACACTAAGCAGTGAAAGTGAATTAGGACGCTGAAACATCAGAAAAGAAACAGAAGGCATTGACACGTAAAAGCCATGGCAATTCAATCACATATTTTTTTCTCTTCAAAGTTTATAAGCAATTCAATATGGACGAAAATGAACCTTTGTTATAGCTCAAAACATATTTCAGAACAGTTTGAAGACAGCCAAGGAATACAGGAAAAAGGGGAAATTTGGGGTGGGGGAGGAGGGAGTAAAAAACTAGAACTTACAACCTGTTACTCAACCAAGTACATCTAGAGGGGTCTTTGTGAGCTTTTCTTCCCAAAGATAGATTCCCATACCATCGTTGAGAAAGGTCCCCTCTTCTCCAAATACTCTCTGACAGCCTTCTCATCAACAAAGAAACCTTTCTCCCTTAACCTCCCAATAACGTTCCCGGCTTCCTCCAGTCCCTTTTCCTTACAAATCCCATCAACCAAGCCCGCAAAGGTTGCCACATTTGGGGAATGACCATCCTCCAACATCTCGACACAAAACTCAACAGCATCCTCCAAGTTGCCCCCTTTACATAGTCCCTGAACCAAGACTCCGTAACTGAATGCGTTTGGAGAAATTCCATTATTCTGCATTTTCCTGAAAATCCTCTTGGCATCATCAAGCTTATGAGCCTTGCAGAACCCCTCGACCACAGCCGTGTAAATTACAACTTCGGGGATGGTACCCTTCTCGCGCATCAACCCAAAGAGCTTCATGGCTTCTTGTATTAGCCCATCCTTGCAGAGGCCGTCAAGCATGGCCACAGCGTTTGGGATGAGGCCAGTTTCTTTCATTTTCTTGAAAATCTCATCCGCATCTTCTGGTTGTGTATCGGATGCTGCTTTGTCTTCAGTCGTCTCAAAGGTTAGGCTGGGAGCATTTTGTTGCGTTTCTTCCTTCTTTTCTACACCAATCTTGAACTTTTCAAGGAAACTATTTTCCAGTTGATTCTCTTTCTTCTCACCTCTCCTAAATCTTTCAGAGAATTGAACATGAGAATTTCCATTAGCTTGGTTCATCTTTTCTTCGTTGTCGAGGTTATTGCCAAAGTCGAGTTTGCGGGTGAAAGGATCAGTGTAGGACTTCTCGTCTCTCTTCCCTCCTCTCATGGGTCTATTTTGTAATGGGGTCGGAGGAATACGGCGAGATCCTCTCATTCTTTGGCCACCACTATCATCATCAGTATCGTACCCGAGCATTGATTTTCCGAGTAAAAGGTTTTCGGATGGGTTACGTTGTTTTTCTCCTCTCAATGGTCTGTTTGGGATTGGCTCTGGAGGATTTTGGGGGCTCCGGTTCCTTCTTTCGTCCTCATTGTAGTCATCATCAGAAACAGGCTCGAATTTTCTTCTTTCTCTTATTCGACCATCATGAATCGTGCTAAAATGGTGCAATAAAGGTATGGCTGAATGATCGATCGAAACTCTTTCAGAGGAATGATGGAGAGGTTTGAACAGTCTGGAGAGAATGAGCTTAGAAACCTTACCTGGCATTTCTGCTGAGGTGCTTCAGTCTACCCTGCTACTTCTTCCTCACAGAAGGCATAGAGATTGTGAGAGGAAGAATCATGGGGTTAGGGTTTTGGGCCTTTAGGTTAAATTGGGTAGAGGACAAATAGTGACATTTACACTGAAAGCTGGGGTATTTAAGTCATTATGCAGAATAAAAAAATCAAGGGCAAATCATGATACGGCTCTCTGTATAGTCTCTGCTCCTCCATAGGATAAGGTTAATCGTTCAAAACTGGTTCTACATCACTTCAGTCTTCAGCAATTGCTGAAGAGTTGCTGAAGACTGAAGGCTGTTTACGTTCTGCAATTGGTTAAAAGCTTTGCCTGAACTATCTCTTCATCTCTAGAAGGTAAGCATCCCCCGGGAAACTAATCACTTCTCTATATTCTTCTATTAACTTAGTTTTTTGAGGAATTTTGACTTCAAACCTGGTTCTTACCTGGCAATGGCATTTCATGAACGTGTAAGCTTCACTGCAGAAGATATTTGCAATTTTTTTTTTGGAAAGTAGTAACCTTTTTGTTTTCTATTACTCTCTCCTTTGCTGTCAATGCGAAGTCCATTACTTACGAATAATCCATAATTCGATTCGGTTTGACAACCTAGGGCTTTTCGTTGGTAGGTTGCAGGCCCTTTGGACTGGATTGAGTAAACACATTTCAGATTAGAAGATAACCGTTCCGAGAAACATTATTTGTTTGGTTTCTTTTTCCCCTTACAATGTGAACTTGATGTGTTCTAATGTCACCAGCTCATGCTTACTTAGAAATACTCCATTTTGGCATCCGACAATTTGGTTCTCCTCTTAGAATTAGTAATTTATTACTAAAAACCAGTTTCAATCACCAAAGTTTATTCTGGTTTGGCAAACGTTAAAGATTTCTAATTATTTGTTTCCCTCTAACATCATATTCTTCCTATTGTGTTGTCACGGTAACCAGTAGGCTTTCTGACAAATAAACCCATCAGGTATGTAGCAACCTGCGTCTTCTATACTGGGAGAAGAGGATTACTTGGTTATCAATCAATCTTTAACAAGGGGTTACTTCTGCTTCATTTTTTGATTGCTATCACTTCTGCTTGCACAAACTTACACTTCCACAATTTATTTCACTTCACCTAGCCTTTTGATCTTCCAGACCTTTTTCTTTTTGTTTTAGTCTCCTTCAATTATGCAAATGCCTAGTTAAGGGACACTAGCCTAATGCATGATTTCGCACCATAAAAAGAAAAGCAGGAAGACAGATGTGTAATTTCCTTTTTCTCTTACAGAAACATATACGGCTTTGTTTTTATTCGTATCAATTGAGTATCAGACCACATTCTATTCTAACTGTCTTCTCAGGAAACATGGAAATTAGCAGCAGTCAAAATGGTAGCATTGTGGGGTTCTTCAGGGAAAGAGGCTTTGATGATAACACCATTCATGAAATGTTCAAAAGATGCAAGCGCTTAGAGGGCGTGGAGAGAGTGAGAGCCTCTGAGAATTGGGCGTACTTGGAAAGCATTGGGATTCAAGAGAGGAAACTTCCTTCTGTTGTTTCAAAGTGCCCCAGGATCCTCACCCTTGACTTGAATGAGAAGCTTGTACCAATGGTGCAGTGCCTTGCAACCCTGGGAACAAAACAGAGTGAGGTGACTTCTGCCATAACAAAATTTCCCCACTTACTCTGTCATAGTGTGGAAGAGAAGCTTTGTCCTCTATTAGCTTTCTTTCAGGCATTGGGGGTTCCTGAAAAGCAAGTGGGTAAGTTACTGCTGCTTAATCCAAGGCTCATCAGCTACAGCATTGAATCAAAACTAACTCAAATTGTGGATTTTCTTGGTAGCCTTGGGCTGAGCAAGGAAGGAATGATTGGCAAGGTTCTAACGAAGAACCCATTTATTATGGGTTACAGTGTTGAGAAAAGACTCCGTCCTACTTCTCTGTTTCTAAAGTCAATAGGTCTGACAGAATTTAACCTCCAAAGTGTGGCAATGAGCTTCCCCGAAGTTTTATGTAGAGATGTTGAAAAAATTCTGAAACCCAATCTCACTTTTCTGAAGAGATGTGGATTTGGAGATGGACAGGTAGCAGTTTTGGTTACTGGTTACCCTCCTATTCTGATCAAGAGCATTAGGAATTCTTTAGAGCCAAGAATTAAATTCTTGGTAGAAGTGATGGGTAGACGAATTGACGAAGTGGTAGATTACCCTGACTTCTTTCGACACGGTCTCAAAAAGAGACTGGAGTTGAGGCAGAGGCTTTTGGTACGGAGGAACATAGCTTGCAGTTTGAGTGAAATGCTGGAGTGTAATCAAAAGAAGTTTGCTTTGAAGTTTGGTCTGATAGAAGGACTTACCTGAGGTATTATAGTCATTACCATTTTTGTTCTGTGATATTGTTAGCTTATTGTGAACTTCATGGTTCTGGTAGTTTCCCTCTTGCAAACTGGAGTGTATTTTACCTTCATTTGGTTCAGAATACATCAATATAAGCATCAACTGTATGTTTCCAGGGCTAGCTTTAGCAATTACACTAAGATCTAGGTGTAGGAACATTTTCTGTGAAGTAATTTTAATAGCAAAAGTATTCCAAATCCTGCTTCTCTGATTCAACTCAACAGCGCAACTAACCCTGCAATTCTGATACAATCCCAAAATTGTTTATATGTGACAGCGGTGATGTCAGGGCCTTATTTCTGGGGTTTTTTTTTTTTTTTTTTTTTTGCCATATGGCCAACTCTATTTTGGCTGAACCTCGAGGTTTGTGGATATACTGGGGTTACCTGTGCACCAAATTTTAGCTTCATTCTGACCCATAATGGGCCACAACAAGGTTCTACCATTCATAGATGCCTTTCCAGGTAGTCCAGGCCCCAGCATTTTAATATTGTATGAGGTATTTGTTCCCCTGGTTATTGAGCTGGAATTTGATGGATGGATTGGTAAACGCGTGACCATGGGCAGTTCAGGATAAACAAACAGATATAACTTCACGCCTGACAGCATAGGATGATCATCTGGGGTCTGCCTGCAGAGACTGGATTCTTCACTATACTGCAATCTGCAGAATGACGAATGTGTGGGTGGACTTGTAATTGCCTTCGTTGCCGTTGAACCCATACTGCTGATGTTTGAACCTTTCTTTGGATGCCATGCATGTGATTCATTGTTGGACCCAAGGAGGATGTGGCGGAGCTGCCACTGGAATTCATTGACGCTGAACATCATCACCTCTAATCTCCAATCACCTTTTAAAATTATAGAAAGCTCCTGCTATCAAACGGAGCACCAGCTGGAGAAGCTCTTGAGCTTGTACTCCGTCAGCTGGCTTAGGCTAGCCCTGATAATTTGTTCTTCGAAGTTAAAAGAGTATTTCACGTGCAAATGTGGTGAATAAAGAAGTGACCAGCCTAGTAGTTATCCATTATCACCCAGACCAGAAGGAACAGGGGAGCGATCAATTTCTATCAGATTGAGAGTATACCATGTCTGTGCCAAAGGAACAGGGGAACGATCAATTTCTATCAGATTGAGAGCATACCATGTCTGTGCCAAATCCTCGGCCTGATCCTGGCCAATTCAGAATCAACTGATATGAGCCAAGTCCTCAAACCATGGTAGATGATCTACTTCATCTCATGGCAATGAAAAAAATACATACGTAATTAGAGATACTATGCTCCACACCATTGGTCAATCACATAGTTTATAAAAAATTGGGCAATGAACCAGGACATCTCTCACCTTGTGTTTCAAAAGACTTCGCAATGCCATTCAAGAACGCATTATGAGATGACAAGAAGTCAAGAACAGCAGTTGGTATGTATTCATTCTTGGAATATGGAATGCATGACTGAATGTAATCCAGTCTAGAGTCTAGAATGTGCTATCTAGCCTATTCCGAATTTTGAGCCTACAAAAACACTTCATCCTTTAACCCATTCGCATTTTTCTGTTAGAGATGCATTCTTCATTCTGAGAATGCATTTCTATTAATGCACTGCAAGAACCCATACCAAACACTGCACTTGGAGATTTGTTAGATACAGCTAATACAATAACCCATACAACAACTATCATACAAGTAGTAGTTGTGCGGAATTGTAATATGAGTATTATAGTATTCTATTAGTTCCCATCCGTGCAACAATAGTAGTCCATTTTAGTTATCATCTTTTTAAGAACCTAGCTTCAGAAAGATTGACTGAAGCTTTTCTGCAACCGGATCATTTTTGAAACGCTTTGTTAGCAACAAAGTCGCAAAAGAACAGAATGCTCTATAGTCTACAGGAGCTGGAAAAGCTTCATGGCTTTTTGCCTTCGAATACCTTTATGATATATGAAGTATAATGAATAAAAGTGACGAATGAAAATATTAATATTTACAACAGTACATGTCATAATACAGGAAAAGACCGGATCATATGGATACTCATCCTTTAGCCAACTCCCAGTGGATTATATACCGGATGGCAGAGTTTTGGGGTGACCACCAAAGGTGCTTGTCTAGCCTTTTTCCCTTTATGCATCTCTCGATAGCTTTCTGTTGAGTTTTGGATACACATGCATGTACCATCTCCAATAGCCCAGGTAAATCTAGAGAAGCATCCTTGGCATAGTAGTATAGGAGCTTTGGCAGGATGATTTTTGTGTCATTGTGGATGTAGGTACTAGCCTGAATGAACTCTTCTTTTGCAAGTTTGAGGTCTTGAAAGATACTCCTTGCTTTGTAGACTCGAACCTACAGACAAGAATTACATCCTTTCAAGATTAAGATAGAGAGAGAGAGAGAGAGAGAGAGAGAGAGTCATACAGCAGGGTCTGAGTATGTTCCTGAACAAAGTGCAAAATGAACTAGTGGCTCCGGATAATCGAGGGCATAGACATGTCCATTACTCCATGTATTGAACTTAGCTCCCGGTGAGAACAATGTTCGCAGCCACTGCACTCAAAAGTTTGTCATAAATGCATCAGAAGACTAAATTCTCAGTAGAATAGGCTTAAATATTTTATTCTTTCTTTATCTTCCCATTCATGCTACCATAACGAACCAATTATTAGTTAATTTCAGAAATTTCTTCTCTGTATTATCTACATAAAATTGGAAAGAAAATATTACTTCTTTGGTAATTAGGTTCCTCAAGTACCATACCGGTGCTGACTGGCGTGGTTGACATCCTAGAATGGAGCTCTGTATTACATAAGAATTTATGGAATGGCCCCCAACATTATAAGCTGCCTGAAGATGAACATTTAAAAAACAGTGCAGTGAATAAGAGAAGCATATTTGTCTCACATTAAATCATGGTACACAAGGTAGGGCATGGGTATTACCTTTAGGACTAAGGATGTACTTTTGATGCGATTATGATGAAGTCCATAAGCTAAATATGCCTGTAAGAGAATATTTCATATAGTCAACTCTAAGCATATTTTCCAACTAAATGGGGAAGAAAAAAATCTCATACACAATGCCAAAATTAAGGTATTACACAAGCTAAAGCTACTGACTACCTCAAGTGACATACAAAGACAAATGTAGTGAACCAGACAGCAGATGGAACAAATGCAGGGTAACCATCCATTCTACAAGTTCACCATGTGATGTCCTAATTTATAATATGCCTGATTGGGATAATGTCATCCTAAGTCTTTATGGTGTCCACCCACCAATCTTGATCATCTGATTGGGTTGACTCTCAATCTAAAATCTCTCCTTTGAGATTCCCTGAATTTTGGCTTCCTACAATCAGCATGGAGCCCCTGATGTTGACAGAAAAGTCCTCTGATAGTCTGATGTTTATAGCAGAGATTTACCACACTGAAAACTAAGTGGAAGTACAACTTAAAGACATACATGCATCACTAAGGAATTGTGAATGTTGATCCAGAACGCAAGCTTCTCTTCACGCTTCATCTTGTTAGGGTCAACCTTCTCAAGACGTTCCACCAATGACCTGTAAAACTTTGGGATTAGTATGTATGAAAACTTTGAGAAGGATTACTTCCTTCAGCATGTGCAGAATATTTAGAACTAACATAAAAGCATGCCCATATCAGAAATGAAGTCCAAATGAAGATGTTGAGATGGATGAGGGGGAAGACTAGGATCGGGTAGAATCATAGATAAGCAAACTTGGGGGGATCACACAACCACTACATGAATAAATAAAGGAGAATGGGGTTCAGATATGTACACCAAAAATCAATGGTGGCACCAGTTTTAAGTATTTTGGTGGAGGTTTCTAAATGGGCGAAGGAAAATCATGAAGTGGATTGAAGTAGTTGAAAATGGTCCATAAACACAGGACGATGAAATGGCAATAGATAACTGTAAATGATGGAACAAGATTTTTGATCTGATATTATGATGACAAACCTGAGCAGTTTCTTCTTCTTTTTTCTTTTTATTTGTTTAGAATTTGTTAGTTCTCACATGATTCTCCATATCAGTTGGGTGGGATAAGAAAGCCAAACCCAAAATTTAAATTCACTAAATCCACAAGAATAATAAAATCAAGCCCATGGATATAACTATTTCAGCAGCAGATATGCAGAACTACCTGAATTTTTTCAGCATAGTTGCAGCATAGTTAAACTTATCACCATCTACACATATCCTCAAAACTTCTATCATTTCAATGTAAGGGTCACTTTTCTCTTTCAGCTCTTCAAATTGACAAGGATTTGATGAAGCATCTTCACTGAATCGAGGGCTCCAAATATCGGATAAATCCTGAGGTGACAAGGTACTTGAGGACAAGGATGAAGCAGGAGAAGCTGAGAAGCCTATATGAGGTAGCTGTGGATTGGCAATTTTGCAAAAAATAGAAGATATGCATTTGATAATATCTTCAGAAAGCCTATCAGGGGTCTCCGGGACATCATCCGTAAGGGAAGCACAAAGCAGATTAGCAAGGCTGTGATGGCGTAATGTATCATTCTTTGGGTCCTGTGAATTTCATCATAAACAAAACATTTCAGAAGAGAAGGATTTCCTATAATAAATGCAACTACTAAAACAAAATAGAGAACCTAAATGGAAAAAAAAAGAGTACAAAACAAGGAATTAAGTTAGATAAATAGTACTACACCAGCAATGAAAAATTCGTTTTTATCATGGAGCTTGACGAAGCAATTAGGAAGAAAATAGAGCTCATCCCCTTGAATGTGTAGAGTTTGTACATGCTCAGAAGGACTAATAGAGGTCTTTGCCAGCTCAAGCGAGCTCAGTAAATTTGTACACAAACCCCGTTTCCCCTCCAATCTTCATCGATTGTCAAGGAAAATGATAGGGACCTATGCATCTTAGATCACAGCCCATGGGAAAGTCTACTTTTCTTCCCTTTTCAAGGAAAGAAAAAATAGAAGGCATGAACGAGAGAGTGATTAACATAATCAATACTAGACTAGGATTCTTTTAATCTGAATCTAGAGTTTAAGCCTTCGAAATGCGATTTCAAAGCTAACACCTCTTCTTCTTTTTTTTAAGGTAAGTGAGCTAGCCTCTTTTGTTGGGTTTGAAGCTTCAGCCTCAAAACAGCTCCTCTAACTAAATGGTTTGAAGGTCATTATGCATAGTTTTGTGAGTCTGGAAAAAATGTGCTGAGGAATTTGTACCTTTCTAGATGTTAATTTGAGAAGAGAACAAAAACTTTGATAATCTGAATCATCTGGATCATGTAAGGGGGAAGTTTGATTGTTCTCAACTGAAGCACGAGCACCTCTCTGCATATCAGTGCCCTTGTGGAAACCAGACTGATTTGTTACATTCTCCACTGATCCAGTCTTGCGTAGAGGAGATCCAGGACCTTTGTCCATCGCAGCAGAAGGCAAGGTGGCTAGATGGTGTTCAAAAGCTTTCCGATAAAGTGAAAGAAGATGACGCTCCAAAACCATAACTTCATCTTCAAGTGCTGCTATTTCCTTTACCAGTTCTGCAGCAGACTGTTCCACACCCCAATGTTAAATACTCACCCAAAAATGAAGATAAAATAAAGTTTTACTTGGAAGCCTTCAAGAACAAGTTAATAAAACAAATGCAGGCTTAAGTATTAATGAAGATTCTCATTATAGGTCAATAAGCATGGTTTATCCAGAAAGCATAAAGAGCTTTCGTATCCCCCATACATAGAATAACATCAAACACTGATCCATGAAACCGTAATTGAAGAAAAGATTAAATGAAATGCGAGAAGCTAGTTTATCCTTAATGCTAAAAGTCTAAGAACCTCTACATTTGGATGATTGTTCACTAGAACTTTGCATTGATAGATTTCCAGATAGAATTTCACAAAACTAGACATCTTAGCTTTTAAGCAATTGTGTGAGATACAAAGGGAAGCAGGGTTGAATCCAGGGTGCTCTAAACTCTGAGTTAGCCACTCTGTTTAAGCAGAGAGCTGGTCAAACAATTCCAGTGGATAGTACCCCAACTATATTAGGTTTAATAATTTTTAATGAGCAGTTAGTGAGATTTTCCAATTTAAGGTTCTTTATAAAATTCCATGCATATATTCAGGAATCATGTTTCGCCCCATTCCCACACGGCAAGGAACCATGTTTTAGTACTTCAACTACATTTTAGCTCCACAATGACTTCTACCAAATAAGAAACTGAAAACCACACTTCCTTAGCCACCACCATTTGTAGCGCAGTATAACAGTCTTGAAACTCAAAAGCACATGTCCAGTGCCAGTAAGAATTTTCTTAAGATTAAGGTTTTGGCATGGATATGTCACTAAGAAAGATTGAGACATCTACAATATACTGTTGTTGGGTGTGCATTGTTGACCCTTACTTAACAGTTCGAGCTTTTGGGATAAGCGGTTTTAACATAGTATCAGAGCCAGGAGGTCGGGTGCTCGACTCCTAGTATGTACGAGGAATTTGTGTTGCGTTGTTGTGCCTCAACGGCCAAAGCCACGTGATGATGACACATGCAGAGCCGTTTGTGTTTGTGTGTGTGTGTGAGCGTGCACGTGCGTCGCCCGGGGGGGGTGCATTGATGTACAATGTTGATCCTTAACAGGTTGAGCTTTTGGGATAAGCGGTTGTAGCATATGCACACATGCTCATAGATTCTGAATCCTTTACCTAAACATGAACAAGAAAGGAGTAATAAATGACTAACCTTCGGCACTGGAGTTCCATTTGAAGCTAAGGATGCATTGGACCTATTCTGCGATGATTTATCCAGAACCAATTGCAGGGAAGACTGGTCAGACAAAGTAATGTCTAGGTCAGAAAACTGCATGTAAAACATACAGAGAAAGTGATTAATGGTGTTAAGTTATTTTATTACTTAGTGTGAAGAAAACACCAGCACTTTAAGAGTTGTAGCAGTGGGCCCATCCTAAAACTAGAAAATCTATTTCTCAAGTAAAAAAAATAAACCCTGATGTAACACAGATCAAACAATACTTCATATGAAATCGGAATGAAAAGGAATGCATCTTTGCACAATTTCATCAACAATCTGTTACCCAAAAAGGCAAAAGCTGATGCATCTTGCACGCTATATGAATCCTAAATAGGGAAGTTAAGAGATCACATGGATGACTTATTACGAAAAAGTAGTTTCCTAGTTCTTATATCTTCCTTGCCAACTTGACCTGGCTTAGTCTACACATAGAACCAAACGGACTGTACCCTGTACATCACTATCATCCAATAAATTTCTACAGCTCTGAAACATTATGAATCGTATTGCCCATGACTTCTGTGATTGCTAGCATACAGGCTTCCTTGGACGTTTTCTCCAAAAATAAGCCAGTTTGCAAAGTAACACATCAAAATTCAAGTCAATGTTCTTTTGCGGCTTCAATTTGTCGGAATTCTTCATATTGAAACACATTTTTTGGGGCCACATCATCCAAAAAAGTGTTATCAGAATAATAACTGGTAATTTTTGTTTTAAATTGGATAACAATGAATCAAGTTAGTTGACAGAAAAGGCTACAGGCACTCTGAGTGGTTCTCATTTTGAACATATAAATTTAGAAAAGAGCTGGAAAGCTTACAGGACTACAATGGCAGGATAGTCGAGGTGACATTTTAAGTCCATCACCATGCAATTCATTGTTAGCAGAGCTGCAAATATATCCATGCCAGTAACATAAGCAACAAAGCTAAAGAATAAAAATTATACAATGTTAAAAACGCCAAGCAATTCAACGAATAGCTCTCAACTAATAAATAAGCCTTAAAAAACTGAACTCTTGGCAATTTTATCCTAATTTATATTTGAGTTCCATTTCAATATTCATTGACTAGAGAAGCACGATGAATTCAAGTACTAAAAAAATTCCAGAATTTGAGATTTAAAACTGCAGTTTCCATTTAAATAATAAAAAAATAGAAACAAATAGGAGTAATTTAGCCAAAAAAAAAAAAAAAACTCTTTACTTCATCCTAATCTACCAATACCACCACAGGTCCTGAAAAATAGATTGAACTATAGTGAAATTAACAGGAAGCGGGGTGAAAAATAGATTGAACTATAGTGAAATTAACAGGAAGCGGGAGAACCCTGTCTAATGCTATAATCTTTACCTCCTCAAGCACCAACTCTGGTAGGAGGAAGGACAAGAAGATGAGCAGCCACTTGCATGCAGCATCGTCCCCCCTTATTATTTTTTGAACTCCTGAAAACAAGAGAGAACCCATATGATAGTTTACTTAACTACAAATATAAATCAAAGAAGCAAAGTGGAAACATGAGGAGTATACAAAATTGGGTAATGTAAGTCCATCAGAGAAGTAGAACACATCAGCTGCACAACTTCGGCAGGAAACGATACAGGACAAAACGAAAACAATGAAGGGCTGGAACCCTTACCTGAATTAGTGAAGTGTCAGGCCCTCTAAATAGCCTTGCTGAATTAAACTGAACCTGAAAGTTCAAAATGATGCTCTATCACTTGCACATATTGCTTTAGGAATGTGGGGAAGAAGGGAAGAAGAAGAAGAAATCAGATTGACACCTAAGAAAGCTGGCATCGCTAGTTACAGGAACGAGATAGAAAGCCAAAGGAAATAAGTAGCGACATTCTAACCGGCTTCAGAAAAAGAATTCATGACCCACCCAAGCAATCGTTGGAGTGGGTTTGAACTACTTCCTACAAGAAAATACTCTAAGATCCTCTTCACAGGTTTCCAAACGATAAAAACCTTGAATGTAAGGACAACCCACCAGAAAGAGTCGAATTAGGTATTGATCCTCAAACACACAAAATAGAAACTGGGAAAGGGAGAGAGAGTGAGAATTAAGTTTGTTACAGGAAAAAATAGATCATATAAAATAACTGGAGGTACAGAAAATGAATTTGGTCCGTCACTCTGTTATGGGATTGGAAAATCATATAAAATGGAGTAGGGCAGACGAGAAAAACTCTTCCCGAATAAGAAGTGTTTCCTAAGAAAAGCTTCAGTACTCTGAGTAGACTTTGTTCCTTTTTGTTTAGGGCGGGACAGGGTGTAGAATACTTTCGTATTTCATAGTCGATTAGGTGGAGATAAGTAAGCTGCTATGAACTTATGATGACGAACGGGTAGGAGGAGCAGATACCCAGTTCCCTAACCCAAAAACAGAAGGGTCCCATATCTCATTATACAGAATAGAAGATTAAAGAAAGAAACCAACATCAGAAACCAAAAGTAAAATAGTATTAAACCCTGGTTACCTAAATAAGATTAAAGAAAGGTTCTGATCCCCAGAAGGAAAGAAGTCAAAGAGGAAGAAACGAACCTCCTGGTGAAATGGTGAATGGTATCTCAGATATCATCACCATAGCATGGATTACTGGAGCTATATTGTGATCCTATGATAATGGGTTCCTTGCAGGTTACAACTCTCACTGGATGAAATGAAAGAACGGGAGAAGGCATTTAACGGAAGGGTCCCAGGTACAAACTACCACACCCTCCTTCCTAGTAGCTAGTCAGTCATCACCCACCCAGAGTCTCAGACCCTCTTAAATGCTGTTACGTCTGGTATCAATTAAGCGGAAAATAAAAGATCATCTGAACTGTTCTTATTTTGGCAGAAGGAAGAAAAGACGGACTGAAATCGGGATACATTATTATTGTGAGAAGATTTTCGTTGGTTCAACGCAATTTCCAACCAAAGCTGTGTGGGTAGGTAGTATTTCGTGAAAGAAATGGAATCAGGTACTGGATATGAACCGATTATCCTTGTCATCACTCAATTTTGTTGAACCCTCCTGTTGTTCCCCCTCTTTTGATCAATAAAATTTTTATTTTCCAAGAAAACTATCCTTGTCATGTAGCTATAAACAATTGATACATTCCAACTCGTTGGATGGATGACTGAGGGACTAAACAGTAGGAGAAAGGAAAAAAAAAATTTGGGAGGCTCTCCTTCACTTTTGCTGTATTTGTAGATCTTTTAAAAAAAAAATCCTTATCTGTTACCTGTACGTTGTTGGCACATGGCAATGGATTCCCTTGAATGATTGACAAGTGTCATGAAAAAAAAAAAAAAAGAAAGAGATCCAATCCAGATTGGATCAGCTGATCCAGCCCGAAATCCAATCTTGGGACTGATCCCACGTAATCAGCCAGAATCACTATTGGTCTTCATGGAGGAGCACAATTCTAATACTTGGTCTTAGATTGATCAATTCATTTCAGTATGTATCCTATTTGATTACTAGATATCTTAGACCATGTGGATCACTTAATTAAGATTCATTGTTTTTTTTACCTTTTTTTTATCTATTGGTAAATCTGAATGCAATTGTTTAATATTAAAAAATGGATTCCAAAAGTTATCCACATTATATAGGAAAAGAAAAATATTAAAAAAAAAAAAAAGACAAGGTTTCAAATCCTGTCGTGCCCTTTATGTTGGTATGAGAAAATTCAATAGTTGTCATTCACTATATGTATATACTAATACATCAATATGTGCATACAGTAACTACAGCCATTGGATTTCGAAAAAAATTTCCAAAATGAATTCATGATTTTTTTTTTCTCCTAAAAAGCAAGCACTTATTTTATCATTGCCAATGATGGTGAAGTACAGTAAATAGGACTGGTTTGTAATCCAAAACAAAAAATAAATAAATAGAACTGATTAGGTGATACTAATTAAAGATAGTTATTTTGATTGAGTGATATAAAACCGGAAGAATGATTTGATGACTATAATCTTCCATATGTTAACTATTAATTAAACTAGGATCCAAAATTGGATTAATCCCACAAAATATCAGTTACACTAAAGAAATCAGCTTTCATGGAAAAATCAATCATTACCCAAGAAGTGATAATGCTATACTAGCACAAGCATTAGTGTCAATCCCTTTTTTTTTTCTTTTTTAATGAAAGTACATTTTTTTTCCCTCAAATGGGTGTGGTGGGAAGTGGGACTGAATATCATTTAGAAAAATTTAGTAAAAGAATTTCATTAAATATGAGAAGGAAACAACCCTACAATGCAATAAATACAACCTTTAACTAATAAAGAAGAAAAACCTAGGCCAAAGAAAATCCCCATTAAATTTAAATTTAGAAGCATAAGATGTCATGTCATGACTCTAGTATAGCTCAGAGAGTAAGACTAGTCGTTGGATTAAGACTAATGAATCGACCATTTCTTCTCAAAAAGTTTGACAAGAGACATCAACCTTGACTTGGAAGCTTGGGGGACCTGACTACAATAGTGATGATCAAAAGCCCAAAGATTCAAAAATCTATGAAAAAACATCTTAAAGAAGAATTCAAAAATATCCATTACTAAGAGAAGTGGTGATCTCATCATGTTTGCTTGGAGAGAGGAAGCTTCTGGATCACCTTTTCGAGATAGATAGTGAGCGATCACACAACAATAATACCACCAACCAGAAATGAATACCTATCCCATACAGGAGTAATGGAAATAGTTATTCTAGTTAACATAAAAAGAGATTAATTCAGGAATAAAGATAAAAAGCAATTAAAATTGCAGGTTTTTGTAAGGTATTGATTTATTGTTATCGGTACCATTCAAGTGTGTATTGGGTATATTAATTGAAATTTAGAGATTAATGCACTCCCATATTCCCGTACTATTAGAAACACTAACAAGTTACAGAGATTTTTTTTATTATTATTATTATTTAGATTTAAGGGTTATTTATATTATTCAGTTTATCAAAAAATTAAAGGGAGAAGGCTCTACACATTAATAATAGAAAAGATTTCATCTATAGCTCATCAAGCTAACATCATCTACACTCAGAAAATTAGAAAAATATCATCTAGGTCCACTTAACTGACGGAAATCACTAAAATTGTTGAAATACAGTTTTACCCTTCATATTAAAAATTAAAAAATTAAAAAATTATGTTGAATGACTAATTTGACCTTCTAATGAAACTTATATTTTCTATCTCTCTTTTCTTTTCACTCTCATCCAAACCATAACCCCTAACCTAGATGACGTTAGCATCTTAGATGGAGTGTAGATGATGTTAGTCATTTCTCTTGTATTATTTCTCTTCCTCTCCCTCCTCTAGCACTCTCTCTTTGTTTTCAATGTCTCTTCTTTGACTAACCCTCTCGCACCTCTGGATTGGTGGGCATATAGATTCCAAGGCCACACAAGCGGCACACCGATCCCTTGTCCATAATTAAAACAACTAATCGTTAGAACCTAAAATATTTTAAGATGTTGTCATATGATAAAAGAGAAAAAAAAAATTCTCACACCACTAATGTGATAATTCTTTCTTACGCCCGCCCTCTCACGAAACTAACATAATTTTTTTTTTCTGATATTTTCTCTCTCCTCCCTTCCCTTGTTGCTCTCTACATTGAATATATTGATTCCCACATATTGCAGGCTGGTGTGAATAGGAGATTTCCCCATTGACAGCATGGGTTCTCCATAATTAAAATAACTGAAGATGGTTAATTATATTGGTTTACCAACACTACTATGCACTATCCACTTGAAAAAAATAAAATAAATATAAGAAGTACATGCAACAGGCAGGTAATACTTCCTTTACATATAGTCTGTGGAGAACCCATCTAACCATGTGAGGCCCACTTAGCTTAATTAATACACTTGGTGAGTTAATTGGCCCCCTGGATTAATGTGTGAGGCTGTATTTGGTATCATTTTTGTTTTTGATTTTTGTTCAAATTTATAGTTTTGAAGGAGTTTGGCATAATTTATGAGTGCTATTTATGAAAAATAAAAATAAAAACTAGTCAAAATTCAAAAAGAAGTCTTAACCTCTTTTTGATTTTTGGTCAAAAATTATTTTTGTTGTGTTTTGCACAAAACACTTAAAACATGTGTTAAAATAAAGGGTTAAAAAAGTAATTTAGTTTCCTTTTATAAAACCACCCCAAATCAAACCCTCAAGCACTCTTCTCGTTGACGAACGGAAGTAAGCACAGAGACGCAGACCTGCAACTTCGTCCTAGAGACGGCTCTGACGGCGACGACGACGACGAAGACAATCATTCCAACGGAGACGACATCATTTCTCCAAAGACGGTTCCTGGTTTGATTTCTTTTCATAATCCCTTGACAGAGGAAGAAGAATAGACGCTCCATGACAGAGGAAGAGGAAGACTTTCAAAATCATTTTTAGACATAGTATGTCAAATCGATTTTTCATTCTACCATCTATTTTTATTATAGCTACCAAACAACATTTTATTTTTGAACAAAAATTATTTTCAAAATGATTTTTGTTAAATAGATAAAAAACAAAAACAAAAATGATACCAAATATAGCCTGAGTCATGTCTCATGTGGCTCATTGCTTAATTTATATATCTAAAGCCCAACAGAGGTTCCACCAGTTTGGCTGGGCCATCGGATGAAATTCCCGTAATTTGTCTGCCAGTGGAAAAGATAGTTCAAACATTCAATATTTCCAGAAGTTCATCCCACCCATTAACCAAGGCCTGACTCCTTTTAAAGGAATGAACAGCATTTGTTGATTTAAGCAGTCTGTTTGGAGGCCTGGGTTACGTAGGTCCAGGCTCCAGCCTGGTCTGCAATTATTCCCCTTGGGCTTTGACTGGGTCTAGGTCATGAAACGCAAGTCCAAGCCCAACCAGCTGGAACTATCCCAGTTCTACATCAGTTTGGATAAAACATCAGCTGGCTGGTTGGATTCCCTAAAGGCAAACTTGAACTGGCAATGATGGAGATGGACCAGACTGCATGGGGGATTGATGGGCCGGTGGGCCAGGCCCAGCACACATATAGCCCCCTCCCACCCCCACCCCACAAAAAATAAAATAAAATAAAAATAAAGGAGAAAAGTGAAAGGGAAGGAACACCATCAAAGTTAACCAGGAACTTCTTGTCTGTTACTGAACCCCACAAAACTTTTTCTGCTAAATCTATTACACGCGGCCAAGGGTTTCGTCTGTTTGCGATAACAAATTGAATTATTAGGGTCAAATCATTTAAGGAAGAGGCAAAAGAACCCACTGATTGAGGAGTTGTGGGGCAGGTTCATTCCTCAATGGCGCTTCAGGAATTAGGATGGACAACTCACAACAGTGGTCCTGCAAATTGGAACAGACCTGAGACCACAAACATGGTGATAATGAACCTGATGGCAGTATTGACACTAATGTTAGTCAGCTTCTTCTTTCTTTTCCAAACTATACATGCATGTATCCCTTACAACACTTGATTCAATGAACAACCCCATATCATATGATGATTAGAAGAATAAAAAAGAAAAGCAACATATCTGTACCCCAATATAGCTTTAATTAACCTTTAAAGAGGAAGGAAACAAGAAGACAGTAGGGTTTAACATTCTTCCTTTATGGGACTCCTCAGGAGTTGAATCTGATCACTTTCTCATACATCTTCCCATCTCATTGGAGAATTGCCGTAAAATACATTGGATTGTGTCAATTTTGACTTATTTACCATTATCTTCGGACCCATCCAGTTTTATTCTTTTTTTTTTTTTTTTTGTTCTTCAGATTCAAATCAGCTTCAGTAGGTTCAAACTGAAGCCAAAGGGAGATTCATTCAAAGGTGTCGTGAACTCATGATTCAAGATCTCAGTAGAAATATGCTAAGCTCCTGCCCAGAGCTACCAACTGGGTTAATCAAGTGGAACGACTCCGAGTCCTGTGACCCAATGACTCGTTCGAAACTCGCTCTCAGGCACATAAGATCTCGGTCCACGGACTTTGGCTCAATGGGTAACACCCCAGCACCCACAGACACCGACTGCATAAGCTTCAACACATATGAATCGGTCTCTGTCATCGAACGCCTCACAGCGAACCCGGCCTTCCTACCATTGCAGTACATGGACCATAGGGGTACGTTGAAGAGGGAACATGAGTTGTTGTTGTTGTTGTTGATGGTGGAGGATGGGCGAGATCTATGCTGGACGTACTCCAGGGCAATCCGAAGCAAGCCATGTTGCATTTCTCTGGCAAGATAAGCAGTGGGGACAGTAAACTCCAGCAGTAACAGAGGGGAGGTTCTTGAATCTTCCTGGAGGCAAAAGCTGACTCGGCCCTTGCGGTAACCGAAGAACGTCCCTGTCAATGCTGATCCGTGTGTCGACTCAGTATTAATGGAAGTTGAGTCATGTGCTGGTTGAAAACCGCAACAAGGAACCATGCACTCCACCAGTGACCGAAATGATCGCCGGAATCTAACTTCCCTGCCGCACTCTACTGCTGTTGTCGTTTCTATAATGTGGAGAGGCCCTCTTTGGCTTCCTAAGTCTATCATCTTCATCTTGTTGATAGAGTAATTGCAGTGATGAGAGAGAGAGAGAGAGAGAGAGAGAGACGAGAATGAGAGAAAGCATTGGGGTTGGCTTATAAGCAAGTAGGAAGGAATGATAGGGGAAGCAGGGCTTCCTTTTGTGGGCCGAAGAATCGTGGGCAACAATAATTCTGCCCACGAGGGTGTGTAGGCCCAGTTCTCGATGCACCTGAATGGCCCGTGTGAGTCGCGACAATGGAAAGTCTTTTGATGTTTTTCTCTTTCTTTGGAAGGTAGGGAATACTAATGACTAGATTTTTTTTTATTTTTTTTTTATTGTAGATTTTTGTTATGTAGGTTAGGTTAATTGTGGGCCTAAAACCTGCTTTAAGAGGAATATGATCAGTGTTGATGTTGATTTCAATGGTCCTGATCTAAAAACATTTTTTTTTTGAGTTAAGATAATTCTTGTTATTTCAAATGTTTATTCAAAAAATGTGTTAGATAATGATAACTTTTGATGATAAATCATTTTCAAAAAATTTGTGAAAAATCCAATTTATCTATAACATAAAATATTTTTGGAATGAGACTATAGGTAATGACAAGGTGGTGTAGGATTCTAAAAACACCTTGAGAGACGTCATTTAGAAGAAGAGGGTGAGGGCTTTTTCTTTTTTCGCTTGAAGAATCTCTGTATGAACCTGTATCTTGCTTATGCAGTTCTGTTTCTCTCATGTTTTTAAATTGTGTAGATATGGTCATAGATTCAACCAATTCTAGTCTTATAGCAAAGCTATGTGTGGTAGATCGGATTAGTTCGATGTAAGGATTCAATGGAAAACTAACATGTGTCTGATCTTTTTTAAACGAGAAATTTATTCAGACACCACCTTGACCATTTGTTTACAACACAGAACTTCCCTCTCCTGACAAAAGTTACACGGACTACCCTTGAAACAATGTTTTATAACAGTATAATCTACACCGGACGTTAAAAACTAATGAAATTTTTTTTAAGACAATACTACCCTTACTAAATGTAAAATTACATAAATATACCATCATCTATCTCTGGAATTGCAAGCTGGAGAACTGGCATAGACTTCGTTGCAGAGATAGACGATGGTATATTTATATAATTTTACATTGAGTAAAGGTAGTATTGTCTTAAAAAATTTTTAGAATTTCTTCCATCAGTTTTTAACGCCCGATTGGACTATACTGTTATAAAACATTGTTTCAGGGGTAATCTGTGTAACTTTTGTCAAGAGAGGGTAGTTCTGTGCAGTAAACTAATTGTCAAGGGAGTGTCTGAGTAAATTTCTCTTATTAAAATAGTATTAAAACAGGCTAGGATCGATCAATTCAAAATCAATACAAATCAATCGTTCCAATACTAATACATTGAACCAAGATATGGGCTTAATAAACAGGATCAAGAACCTTTCCTTCCTTTTATGAACAACCCTATTCATTCAAAAATATATGGAAATTTTAATTTATTTTTTTAACCTTCATTCTGACATGTGAAGAAATCCGACTAGGTTGCAAAATTGGCTATTTAGGGGAGGATGGCATGGGAAAAAAAAAGTTTCTCCAAGCTCCTATTACTGCAGGATTTATGAAGGGGCCGTGTGTACTCGTTCATGTGATCCTTACAACATAGAGAAGCTGTTACCGTGCTTTAAATCCGTGACCAATTCTCTCACCTTAATTGCACCTAATATATGGGTTGATCGTGGACACCAAAACTCGGCCCAACAATCTAACGGATTGGGCTAGCTGGACATGTTGATAGCTATCATTTCAAACCCACGTAGTTGCCTTGTTGGACCCACCTAAATTTTCCTAGCCCGTCCAATTACCTTATCAACATCTTTTTTATTTTATCATATATAAATGATTAGTCAATGTTGCTGGGCCAGATAGGCCTGGTTGTCTTCTGGCCGCAGCCTTCTATTTCAGGGCTCAGAAAAACCAGTTAACCGCATTACCTTCTAGTTTGCCATTGTATAAGGAGGCATCCATCTGGAAGATCCGAATCGATGTGGGGCCCACATGTACACATCAGACAAGGAAGGCCAAGGGTTTTTCATTGAATAAACGAAAACGCGTGTCTGTGGAGACTGTCGGCTTGTGGGAGGGAATTTAGAAACGGGTCCACCAAACCTTCCCGAAACTGCAGAACCCAACAATTCAGAAATGTTCAAACCTTGATATATATATGATTCTTTTTGGCCATGAAAATGAAGGCATTCTTCAAATTATTTTCTTTTAAAGAATAACACATACAGATATTTTTCTTCTGTGATTATATAATATATAGTTATATACAATGTTGACTTGTCATTATTATCATTTACGAAAAATTTATAAATGGAAGCTTCATTCTGAAAGCAGTGTGTAGAAGTAGAAATTTCACCTAAAGTCCTTTCTAGAAATATATCATTAACACTTCCTTTCATTTGGACTAAAGTCAAATGATGGACATGTTATGTTCAGTTTCTATTGGGTCTCCCTTGGCATTCAACATTTATTATGAAATAAATCCATGAAGAACCTTCTCTATCCCCAAAAAAATAAAAAAAAATACAAAAAATACAAAAATTTATGGTGAAGATATAGAAATTTGAAAGAGTGAAAGAAAAATATAAAATATCTCAATGATATGCATTTGAAGAATGTGAAAACAGAATGAGAGTTTTTAATTATTTGAAGGGAAGGGTATCTACAAATTAGTATGGTATATTGGAATTTATATGTTAATGGAAAAATAAGAATAGAAGAAGAATAGGCAGTTGGTCACTTGGAGGAGAGAGAGGGGAGAGAGAAAAATGGTCTAGATTTCAAGAGAGAGAGAGAGAGAGGTAGAGATAGAAATACATATCAATTTTCTTTATTCTAAAATAAAAATAATTTCAAGAAAAACTACTTCTTTTTTTTCTTCTCACAAAGCACCAGTGCAAAAGAAGTGATCAACCTCCCCTCGCCCCACACCTCAAAAAAGGACAGAAAATTAGGGATGTGGGATGCTTAAAAAAACCCTTAGCAAAGCAAGCTAAGCCGTAAGGGGGGGTCGAGTGATCAACACCTTAGGGGCACCAGCGGGGTGCTTTTCCGCTTCTCCTGCTACGACTACTTTTCCTATTGGGGTTTATCAGGATCAATGCTACGAGCTTTCGGAATCCAATGGGATCTTCATAAGGTTGATCATTATGAGTGTTAATGATTGGGAAGTTCAATGGAAAAAAGAAGAGATTCATTAGCTCGTTGTGAGAGAAGGAGGGAAGGCGAGCTAGCGCGTTACAACTAACATAACAGCCAGTTGAAAAAACGTTAGCTAGCTAGGCTAGCACACATTCTCTCAATGTATTAATTGGGACAATTTTTTCTTGCAAACTGGGTAGCAGGAAAAATCCTACTGCTCGGTTTCATGTAGCCCCATACTGAATCCAGTTTCAATTAAAAAGGTATTTTATAAAATACTAAAACCTAATTAGAGATTTGTGAAACTAGGAAATGAGTAGATTCCATATTAGCACACACGAAACTAGGCGACAGGAAAGTTCTTGTTGCTTGGTGTTTAGGAATTTTTTTTAATGACTTGCACCATGCGTGTAACATAGGTGGAAGAATATCTGAGCTGTGTTTAGTATATACTAGGTTAAGATCACATATTGAAATGATAAAAACAGTGTTCGATATGCATTTTTGTTCTTGGATCAGGGAATGCGTTAAAAAACATAACCCATTGTAGAATGCATTCTCTAACCCATGCTACATTTTGACTCCACAATATAATACATTTATAAGAGTACATTCCAATAATATATACCAAACACAACACTAATATAATATTCTTTAGTGAAAATACCATTGATTGAAATCTGCAAGACTCAAAGAAGATAAGAGAATATACAAAAAGCCACGTCAAGTCAACCATTACATGAGACAAATTGTTCAATCTTTGTCTTCAAGTAAGCTTGCTACTTTCATGCATGAGACGACAGCGAGCATTAATTTTGGTGCTCATAGAGGTCATCTTTGTCTTCAAATGTTGTAAAAATTTTAAAAATTTTAATGTCGTTTCTTATTTTGAGAAATAACTTGTTTCGATGATAAAGATTGCACTGTAACAAATTCAGAGTTTGAAGTTAAGTCGTATCACAAACGATACTATCCTAAAGACAGAATTTACCCCAATGGTACAACCAGGTTTTGACATAAATCTGGCTCCAAGATAAAACACATTATTGACTTCTCGTACTAAACTTGCACTAGTCTAATACACCCCATCGAGTACTTCGGAGTGGTACTAAGGCAAATGCAAATGTCGATGATGAAAAAATCGATTTATATGATAAATCAAAATAAAAATCGACAGGGGGACAACATATAGTATTGGTTATCAGAGAAGTAGAGAGAGAGAGAGAGAGAGAGAGAGAGAGAGAGAGAGAGCGTTAGATTCATCAGAATTTTTTGAACCCAATGAAAGGCTCCTACTATTCTATTTATAGAGTAGGACATGCCTTTTCTAAGCACCCTTAGATGTGTCATTTCATTCCAACGGCTCAGATCGTTAGATTCTGATCGATGGTTTAGATCACACCTCTTACTAAAGGATCTGTCCTATTGAACATATACACCTCTACGATCTAACGGTTTAAAATATTTGAATCTAATCTGACCGTTGAGATTGCACATTTTCCCAAAGGATCTGTTCCATTGAATGAATATGTCCTTACGATCTTAACAGCTTGGATTGAATGATTCTGATTTGGTTTGGATCACAGAATGAACCACATCCAACCCAACACAAATCAAAAGATAACCCAACTCTAAAAAGTATATCTTGAGTTGACCAATTGTGCCACGACAAGACCGACTGGCTCGGCACAACACGACACGACACTGCTAGGTGAGCACGCGTGTGTAAAAAAATCGATTTATATTATAAATCAAAATAAAAATCGATAAGGGGACAACATATAATATTGGTTATCAGAGAGGTAGAGAGAGAGAGAGCATTAGATTCATCAGAATTTTTTGAACCCAATGAAGGGCTCCTACTACCCTATTTATAGAGTAGGACATGTCCTTTCTAAGCACCCTTAGATGTAGGTGTGTCCTTTCATTCCAATGGCTAAGATTGTTAGATTTTGATCGATGGTTTAGATCACACTCCTTACTAAAGGATCTGTCCTATTTAACATATGCACCTCTACGATCTAACGGTTTGAAATATTTGAATCTAATTTGACCGTTGAGATTTCACCTTTTCCCAAAGGATCTGTTCTATTGAATAGACGTGTCCTTACGATCTTAACAGCTTGGATTGAATGATTCCAATTTGGTTTGGGTCACAAAATGAACTGCATCCAACCCAACATAAATCAAAAGATAACCCAACTCTAAAAAGTACATCTTGAGTTGACCAATTGCGTCACGACACGACCTGTTGTTTCGGCAAGGCACGGCACGGCTCAGTGAGCACGCGTGTGTGAAAAGAAACCAGGAACTAACTCGGACACAAGGGAGGAGGGAGACTTCACTCCAAATTACCCTATTCTAAAAAGTACATCTTGAGTTGACCAATTGCGTCACGACACGACCTGTTGTTTCGGCAAGGCACGACACGGCTCAGTGAGCACGCGTGTGTGAAAAGAAACCAAGAATTGACCCGGACAAAATGGAGGAGGGAGACTTCACTCCAAATTACCTTATTCTTTATAGTTTCCAAAACTATATATAAGGTACCCTACAACCTCTTTCACTTCCCATGTGGGACTAAGAAAAGAGACCAACCATACTTATGTCAACTTGAAGTCTTGGAATCCAACCTCCCTAGTTCTACATCAATACCCTCTTAAACCACATACTATAAGAAGGAAAAACCAAAATAGCTTTATTTTGTAACTTTACTTTTTACTATAAAAATAATATTACATAAAATTATAATTAAAATACAACATCAAATAAGCTGGCTACTTCCATGCATGATTTGACTCTGAACATCCTTTTAATGCTCATAGAGGAGTAAGGATCGTTTGCTTCGCGGTATAGTGCGGTAACATGGGATCTAATGGCCAGTGGAGTGCATCAAGCGTGTGTTCAAATACTTTAGTTATCGTGTCGCCGCACAGCAAAGAATCCAGATCCCTTGTAGAGAGCAAGAAGATTGCCTTCATGTAGCAAAGGTGGGGGGAGCTCCTTTTAAAAAAAAAAAAATGTTTTGTATGTATGTGTATATCTTAATTGTCCCTTAGTCATTTGTTCTATCCTTTTATAAGAATAATATTTGACTAATTACATATTTTATCAAATTGATGTTGAATGTAATTAACTTAACAAATTTTAAAAAACAAATAGATCTTTGAATAAAAATTTAAAATTTTATTTTTATCATGAGACCTATGTGTGCATAAAAGTTGGGGTCTAATATTTGATTTGGAAAGTGAGAGTAATTGGGGCTGAGATAGCCACAGCATCCAATCATTGGTTATCAATTTATTATTAAATAAAGGGAAAAATAAATACAAATACGTTGCAAGTAGACTTGATTCCCATATTTGATAGATAATATTTTTGAGAATTATTTTATAGAAATTAAGTAGTAGTTAGGTTACCTAATAGATTTCAAAAAAAAAAAAAAAACAGTAGGTTAATTGTACTATAGTGCAAAGATACTAGGGATTAAACCAATGAATAAAGAGGGGTTTAATCTAGTGTTGGATAAATACATACAAGAAATATAGGGACATAAAATATTATCAAATCTCATCAAGCTTGGATACTTGTGAAAGGTGGAGTATAGGAGGAATTCCTGAATGCCTCAGCTGGACACCTCCAAAATGACAAATAAATAATAAAAATATTTTATTTAATTTTTTAAAAACAAAAAGGCTTTTCCCGGCCCTCTCAGGTTCTCACATTTTCTATTTTCTACATTCAATTTATGCTATATCTAAGGATGTCAATTATGTCAATTAGTAAGGTATTAGTAATTCAGCTATGGTTTTATTATAGTACCAAAAAAAAAAAAAAAAACCCTTATTATTAGCGTATCGTGTTGGAATATGATATCAAAACTTAAACCATTATCATATTTGTTTGGAATAATTTTTAATCGATACGGTATAAAATATAAAAATGATTTTGGATTTGGTTCGAAATTTGATACAAAGTATGGCTTTAAATTAATGCAAAATATGATTCTAATTCAGTGCCCTCTTGAACGCTTGTAATCTTCACACACATATATATATATATATATATATATATATATATATATATATATATATATATATATATATATATATATATATATATATATATATATATATTTTTTTTTTTTTTAATTTTGATACAGTATTTTTTTTTGTTTTATAATATACGGTGTATGCCTCTTGAACACTTGTCATCTTAAAAATATTAATTTTTAGTTAATCTAAAATATTTAAATCGTTACAAACAGTATCTTATGTTAGGCAAAAACAACATTGGCTCTACAAAGTTAGAATTGAATCTTTCTATTAGTTTTCCCTCATTCTTAGATAAGAACTCAAGGGGGCAAAATAGCAAATGGAAACAATATAAAAAATTGGTATAAAAATTATATATACCATCTATATATTGGTATAATATGGTATCAAAACTTGAACCATTCTTATATCATCAATATAAAATAGTAAGATACTATTTTGAGAAATACAGTTTTGAGATCAAATCAACAACCTTATTTAAATCTATGTGCTTTGCCTCGGTCAATTAATTGTGAAACACAAAGTTTGAATCCGAAAGTTTTTGACTTTTTTATTTTCAGTAAAAAAGTCCAATTTTTTAGGGTATGGAAGTTTTGTACCAAACTGTACCCAGCCAGCTAATAAGATTTTATTTTATTTTATTTTTGGTAAAAATTAGGTAATAGGTTTGCCAGGTGTAAAGCCAACTTAGAAAGATTTAAAGTTTTCCTTATTATCGGCAGAATCAATTTGGAGTTTGAAAATTTCAATTCTTCGGTGGTTCATTTTCCCACGCAACCAGTTCATCTTCCTGCGGAACTGGAAGTCCAGCCTTCTCTTCTCCAGCTTACATTCTCGAAACAAACTTTTTAAAGAACCTTACAGTGTCGAAATATCTTATCTATCGGCGATCGGAAAATTAAATCAATACGCAGATCTTTACCCAGAAATATAATAAAAGAATATATACGCAGATTATTTAACACCTGCAACTTTAATTAAAGATGGTAAATGTACAAATGAATTGCTGCCCATGAAGTATGAACTTCTTAACAAAAGAAAAGAGGTCGATTCGAAACAGAAAGACCCAATTTCGACCCTCACATTTTGTGGAGAAAAAGGAAAAAATACCCTATTGATCTGATTCCTCGTAAGTTTATCTTCAGAGTTTCAGACTGGATTGGGATTCCAGAGACCAGATTTATCGATGATGATCGGATGAATGGATTCATATCCTAGAACCGCTGAACTTCGTAAATGAAGCCCAACCTCATTCAAAAGGATCGAATAGCAAAATTGGCTCTTCTGGAAGCATTTCTTGATGATGATACGATGAATTGATTATAAACCCACAAGGCAAAATTACTCGACCGCTGATCCTTCGTAAATGGTGCCCAATCTCATTCTAAACGATCGAATAGCAAACTTGGATCGTCTGGAAGCACTTTTCTGCAATTTCCTAATAGACCCAGACCTTGAAACCCCGATTCTCGACTTATCCATGGAAGTCTTAAACCCATCATACGCATAACCATCAAACCCCTCCTTCCGGAGTTTCAGGTTATTGTTGAGTTCCAAAACTGGAGATATTCGAATCTTGTTCTTCCGTCGACCGTTTTTCTTTAAACTCTGAGACAACGCGGTGCTCGCCCTCACAGCAAGGGCGGCCATATCATTAGCAGCGAGGCGATATTGTAAGCGACTGGTGGGGAGGATGAAGTAGATCTGATCGGCCTCAAGTTCTTCAGAGGAATCGAGAGCCGGAATGTAGTCATCAAAGAAGAGACGGTCGGAATCGCAGAGGAAGCAAGAAGAGGTTTCAATTGCGAGAACCTGCGATACTGTGATGGGTATGGGATACTCACAGAGATTGCCATTGACAGAGATGACTTTGGCTGTGAACTGATCGACGACAGAATAATCAATGAAATCTGAGGAAAAGCATGAACCCATCTACAGAATAGAAGTTGACTCGAGTGTGTCACAGAGGCTCCGAGATACGTCGAGAAGAAAACAGAGAGACACACTTGTTTGCAGTAGAGGGAACCCAGAGAGAGAGAGAGAGAGAGAGAGAGAGAGAGGGAGAAAGGTACCCGGGATGGAAGCAGAAAGAGAGAATGGCGAGAGTCGGTTTGTTGGGGGATTATTTATAGGGTGTGTCATGTGTGGGTTGGAATATGGTGGGACCGAGGAGCTGGCGTGAGAGAACACGTCATTAGCGAATTCTTTGATATTTAGATTTGGGGAGGTTCGTTCCTTCGACGATCGAAAAGGACTTGAGAGAGAATATAGAGATAGGAGCTAATAATGACGCAGCAACAGTGACACTGTAGACGCGTGGACAGACGATAGGACTGACTAGATGATTTGTTGGCGGTTTTACTCTTATTTTACGATATTATAGGTTGGTATTTTTATTTCTATTTTTTGTGGTTTTTAGAGGTTTACTTGATGTTCAAGAAACATAATGGAACGGATCGAGTGATCTACGCAGCTCCAGCTGTGACCGTATGAGAGACTTTTCGTTTTCCTACACCTTATTTGTAATTTTTTTTTCTATTTTTTTAATCCGGTTCATGAAATTCTGCAATCGGTTCAACACGTGATCCAGCTGTTGGAGTTTATTCCGTATGCATAAAAATACATTACTATATACATATAATGAAGTACATAATCTTTGGAGGAATTGTACAGTTGGAAACTAACTGTTTCACTTTGTTTTATGTAATCTATACTCTATCTAGTTAGTTGTGATCAGATAGTATCCAAGGCCTCATACATAAGATATGGAAAAAATATTATGAGAAGTTCTGGTAATCATAATAGGAATGATAGATGGTTATACTTTATTAATGAATTTACGAATGTATTGTTGTTTAAGTTCGTAGTATTTGAACAGGTATTTGTTACTCTGGGAATCGATACGAGATTGGATATGTATTTGTCGTATTGGTTTGATATGTTGAGTCGACATACATTTTTGTAAAAGAACCCAGAACGCAAATCAAGTATCTTTTTGCTTACTAGTTAGGTTTCTCTATTGATACCGATCGATTGATACAATGATGATCTGATTTGATACTTAAAACCATGCACAAAATTTAACTATTAAATCATCCCTTAAGAAAATATTGAGATGATCTAATAATGTATTTGCATAATTATTAATATTATATTATTTTTTTAATACACATATGTCATTTTAACAATCACATAGACACCCTCACTCATATGGTGCATGTTCTTTAAAATTTATCCCCAAATTAATGATTTAATAAAAATAAAATAAAATTTTAGCAACCACATAAACACCCATAATCATGTGAAAGAGATAAAATATAATAATCTCTTCCGAAAGAATTCATCTATTATTTTTATTACAAATAAATTTAAAAAATTATATATAAAATTTTTACCAAAACTTTTTACAGTCAAATATTACATGGAATCCTAAAAGAAATGAACACGAGACAAACGAGGGACAAAAAAGGACAACGGACTAAAGAAGGTGGGGTCCCCCACCAAACCCTCAACAATCCGAGTGGAGTGCGGGGGATCAAAGAGAAAGAAAACAAAGAAAAGTACAACAGAGAGGAGTAATAATAGAAGCACGTTCATGAATATTGACTGCTTCCAAACTTTTCTAATTCCTTAATTATTAATTAACGAATAATATAAGGTCCCAGGTACTCTAAAGAGCAGGCATAAAAGCAATCATGAATCATGATTAATAATAATCCAAACACATGTGGCAAATGTGATCGTTAACCAAAAGGTAATTATCGAACACACTTTAGCCATTGCCAATGGAAGTAGGGTATACCCAAGCGTTATTAGTAAGCTATACATTTTGGGAAAAGGAAGCCTGCCCGGCTGCGTTTTTGGGGCAGCCTTTACGCTTCCATCTTACTGACGGTTCGATCATCAACTTTCAATCTCATCCCTTCATTTATCTGCTCCTGCTTCGTCTCTCTCCTCATTTCATCACTGTATTCTTCACTGTCCCTGCAACTTCTCTCTCTCTCTCTCGGTTTCGCTGCTATAACCATCGTCCTTAAATCTCCCCATTCTCTTTCTCCCTCTGCTTTCACTCAAATTCCATCCTTAATTGGTGTTGGGGTCGGTCCATAATCGGTTGATGCAGGCTACACCTTTGTATGGTGAACGGTTAATTAATAGTCGGTCACAGCCTAAGTCCGACACGTTTAGTTAACGATGTGTGTCGATTTTAATAGATTGGCTTGATTCAAGGGACACGATACAAACCAGAAATTGACACCCCAATTTTAGATTCCTTAAATTATCACACTGCATAAGCCAGTGAGGGTACGATTGTAGATGGATTCACATTTCTTAAATTACCATTTCTTCCATTCTTGGTGATTTGAGAGTTGCTTTGAGTTGTCTGAAGTATTTGAATTGACTTGCTTTGAGTTAGAAAACTTGGCTAACAATTGAGGCTAATGGAGGCTGAGGCCCACCAATGATATACATTATTTTCTGTGTTAAGCCCATATTAAAAATGGGCCCAATTAAACGACTTGGACTAGTAGCTCATGAATTTATGCAGGATCCAGGCTGGGCCGAACGGATGGTGCTGTTTTATATTTTCAAGCCCATGTCTATCAGGTGGAGCGTTTGGTTGGCTTATGGGGGACCTGATCAGGGCACCCAGCCCAAGGTACGGGCCTTAAAAGCTCAGAACATCTCCATACCAAGCCCAAGAGGGCCCAACAATAGGCTGACAATATGATCTGGCCTGAATTCAATTGGGCTTAATTACCTTGCCCTAACTTCTACACTATCCCCACACCACTGGAATGGGGATCTCTTCTCATGCAATCTCATCTCATATAAGAGCCATGGGCTCCACTAGTGATACTCTCTACAAATGTGGAGGATTGGATTCTCTGTAGTGAAGTCACCCCTCTAATGAGGACTCCACCCATTCAAAGTGGATCTGCATGTATGTAGATGTATTTTGAGTGGATAGGGATACGTGTTAATCCACTTTGAGTGGATGAGATCCTCACTACAGGGGTGGCCTCATTATAAATGATCTTTTTATCCCATTGAATTATCCCCCATTCCCATCCTTGTCTCAAGAAAGCTTGGTGTACTTTTTAAAGTTCAAAATTTTAATTTTTCTTCTTTTTAATTTTCCTTCTAACCATACTGAGCCGTAAGGACATGGGAAAAATATCCTCTGTAGTTAAGGGTGTAAAACGGTACAGTTTTGATTTAACGGTGCGATTCGATTTCGGTTTGATGTGTAATAAGTAAATCAAAACCAAACCATTTATTAAAAGGTTTCAAAATTCTTACCAAAATCGATTAACAATCGGTTTATGTTTTTAGGTTTTTAAACGGTTTCGTTGCCGAGAGGGAGAGGAAGTGAGTTAGGAACCAAGTAAAGGGAAAACCAAGGAAATCATTAAAATAATTTTAATCATATATGAAAGTGGATTTATAATTTAGAAGTATGTCATGTGGAAAGCATTAAAATATAATTTATTTCTACAAATATAGACATTTAGCACTAAGGGATTAAAGTAAAGGTTTAATCGATTTTAATGGTTCCAAATAGTCGGTTTAAACGGTTTCATTATTGAAATCAGAATCGAACCATTTAACTAAACGGTTTCATTTCTGAAACCAAAATCGAACCATTTAATAATCGATTTCACGGTTTCGATTTAAACTGTTCGGTTCGATTTCAATACATAGTTCGGTTTCATTTTTGACACCCTTATATGTAGTGAGACCACCTTTGTAGTGACGATCCTAGTCATTCGAAGTGGATTGACATATATCCCGATGCACTCTCAGTGTATCGGGATACATGCCGATCCATTTTTAAGTAGGTGGGATCCTCACTAGAGAGGTGGCCTCACTACAGAGGATCCCAATCCTAAGGACAGGAGCACTTGTGCAGCAAGATGCTATATGCACACGACTGTATTTAAAAACCGAATTAAAATGAAAAAAAAATTTGGGCATGTTAATAAAATGCCCTCACTGTCATTTTGCCCTGCCCTTCTCTCTCTCTCCCTCTCTTAGATGGTCAAAATTGGGTTCAAACTGAAAATTAAAATTGAACCAACAAGAATTGGGTCATACTGAACTAGAACTAAACCTTCTTAGATTGTGTTTTTAGAACATGATGAAAAATTAAAACCAGACCACATTAATTGATAAATCTGAACCAAACCAATCCATTGGGCACAAATTGAAAATGAACAAACCTTATAATAGACCTATAAAAACTCATTGAGCAAACAATTGGCTAAATAAACATGTAAGAAACTTAAACCTAAAATAGACTGATAATAAACCATTAAACCTGTCCAATAAAACCCCGAAACCAAAATTGTCTTATTAGACCATAATTGCACTTGCATCCATATATATATATATATATCGAAATCAAAACCCACCCGACCTAATGCCAACCTAATCTCTCTCTAGCACTTAGAGTGGATTTGCACCACAAAAAAAAAAAAAAAAAAAAAACCATTGCCACCCTTCTCTCTCTAGCCCCTAAATTGGATTTGCACCGCACAAAAAAAATTTCACTAAACCCCCAAAGTCTCTCTCTCTCTCCAGAATCAGTCTTCTTTTGTTGTCTTCTCTTTATTAAATTCAGAGCCTATCAGCATGGGCCTCATGGCAGTCACTTCCGCCTCTTTTGACTGTTTTACGTATCAAAATATCTTTATTGTTAATAAGACAACGCAGATACCATTCATCTCATCGTGTCTTCCTCTAAATATCTTCTCGATCCGGTGGTTTCTTCCTCGCCATCCATCAGAACCTCCACGGAATCGTTTGGGTCCGTTCAGATTAAATCAGGTTTAGGTCATTTGGGGTGATGCCCAGAAACAGAAATCTTATCTTTCCTCTTGGTGCCCTTTTTCTTCTCCTCTCCTTCCCCCCTTTTCTTCCCATTATGCAGAAAATTATGATGGATTTTAATTGGTATGAACTTCCAAATTTCCTTTTTCTAAATCAACATTGATTTTTTGAATGAAAAATAATAAATATTTGGCAGCAAAATAAATGTATTTTTTTTTACATATGCTTATTTTGTTTTGTTGTAAAAAAAATTTCATGTCAGTGATATTTTACAAAAAAAATTCTCTCATATAAAATTTCCTGCTTTTCAATGCATTTCTTTTGATTTTACGTTAAAATAAATAATAGAAATTCCTATTTTACTGAACTTTTTAATTTTTCACCATTTTACCTAGGAACAAAAGGATTCAAAAGAAAAAAAACAAGCAGGGAAAATTTTCTTATGGTAAATTTACATTTTTCAGTGCAACTTATTTGGAAACAAATAGGGTCTAGAAAGACTTTTGATTTTATATTAAAAAAAAAAACATAAAAGGGCCAACACATAAGAATGACTTTATTAGTAGAGGCATATTTTGAAAGTGTCAAAAGAATTTAATACCTTAGGTTTTTACCCTCTTAGTATTACACACTTGTTTTTGTAATGAGAGTAATTATTGTAATTTTATATACATATTTGAAAACCAAACCTAACAATAATGATGTGTCACTTTCAAGCATTTTGTGAATCTTTTCTTCCTAATCTAATTTTTTTTTGCAAATATATCGAGGGGTATTTAAAAGAAGGTATCATATTCCAAATGCAGATATAGGGGTGTCATACAAAGACTCCTCTTTTTATTTCCTCACCATGAACTTTGTCTAATGTACCTTGTTCTGGATTTTAAAGGATAGGCCTTGGTGCAACAGTAAGATTGCTCTATTGTGACCTCATCATCATGATGAATTCAAATATGAAAAACGTTTCTCTACAAAGCAGGGGTAAAACTACGTATATTGATCCTTCTCTAGAGCTTGAAGTGATAAGAGACTTGTACATTGGGTATGTCTTTTTACTTTATTCGTTTTTTTTTTCTTTTGAAAATGCACCTTGCCCTACTCTTAATAGGGCATATAAAATGGAAACATAGTTATTGTTTTGTAATATATAGGTGATGCCTTTAATAGAAATCAATCTCAATCTACATCATGAGTGCAATTTTTGGAATAAACTAGGTGCTAAATGAAAGATTCTTGTTCAATATCATCTGTATCTTATGTGAAGTTTTTTTTTTTTTTTTTTTCTAACAGTTTAGGATTTAATTAATTAATAATTTGTATGTGACTTACTTTGAACATTTCCCGAATCCCCCTTGTGCATCCCATTTGACATCATCACATGATAGGAATAACAAAGTTTTTTTTTTCCCAATAGATGATAACCTTTTACTAAAATGTACATTCTTACAAATTTAAATCAAGTCTGAATGAAAAAAAAAAGAAAAAAAGAAAAAAAAAAGAAAGAACCCATAAAAATGCAGGGTGAATGAGTTTACAAAACAATGTCATGCATCTTATGTAATTGGTAAAATTCATGGTAGGGAGTCATGTTGTGCATTTAGAAAGGAATGGAAATCCAAATGCCAAGGTAAACCAGTCAAAAGAGGGAAAAAAATGAATTTTTAATAAAGCTCTTAAAAATAGGATGTGAACTTCAACCTACTATTTTATCTTAAAAATAATAGAATGAAATAAATTATTTTTTCTTATTCTATTTGTCATAAGAACAAATGTAACATGAGAGTGATAAAAATGAAAGAATTAAAAAGACAAAAAAAGTGGTTTCTACAAATCTTTAGATGACATACTTACAGAGAGCACCTTCTAAATTTGCAGAAGGACAAGAACGCGAAAATAATTAATAATAAAAAAATGACGAAAATTATGAGACAAAGACAAAAGAAACACAGCTACCCAAAACTCTACAACCCCATTAATAATTCTATGGGAAAAAAAAAAAAGACTCCATTACTCATCAGTTGCTTCCCAAAGAAAGTAGAGAGAAACAAAGCAAATCCTTCAAAGGATGACAATTATAACCCTAATAAAAAATAAAAAAAAAAGTGAGGTGGTTCGAACTGATCATCAGATTGATGCATCATCCCACATCCATTAGTTCACTATCGACCATACATACTGATACAGCTTCAATTGTGTTTTTTTATTTATTTTTGTGCAAAATACAGTTTTAACTTTGGAATTCTGGTATTGCTTCCTGATAAATTCATCCAAAGCAATATAAGGTAGAGACACTTGGCTATCCACTGAGGAAGAGGAGTTACTATGACGCCACCTAAGCAGATAAAAAACTCCAACAAGATTCTCCATTGTTTATAGAGAAGGTCATTGTTTTGAATATAATAATGCAGTTTTATGGTAGTGGAGCAAAGTGGAAAGTGGCAAGGAATCCCACATTGCTCATCGTCTTTTAATATTATTATTTTATTCAATTTAAAAACCACCACAAACCGCCAATGGATGAAAACAGAAGAAAGATGAAGAAAAAAGGACTGTCAGAAACTGACCGATGGATGGATGGATAGATCATGGATGGATCAGATTCTTCTTCTCTTGCAGTTGTGCGTGTGCCACAGTGGATGATAGTGAAAACATTTATTGGGAGAACTGTGAAGAGAGAGAGAGAGAGAGAGAGAGAGGGGTAGGTCGTTTTTCATGGTGGGCTTCCGTGTCTACATGGTTACAACATCATTTGAAAGATGGAATCCTTGACGTGGACGATTATTTATTTATATAACAAATAATTAATATGAAAAATTACTAGTGAAGGAGTTGGTCTCATTAGGGAGAAAAAAAAAAAAAAAAAACTCAATAGACGATGCTCTCATCATTACAGGTTTGGGAAAGGATTTATCTACACAGTTTTATCCTGTTTTGCAGACAATTAAATTGTCTGATCACAATGTTTTTATCTATGTAGTTTTATTCTGGGAATAGTTTTTGCTATAGTCGAAAATCGTTTTGTCAATTTGCGATCTGAGTAATCTACAATCGTAGAAGTTAAACAAAAGAGTTGGACGATTAAATCTCGAGTACACTCAGATGCCTAAGTCAGATTCCCAATGTAAACAGTCAAGATATAGTAGGAAGCTATCTCCAGTTTAAAGAGAGAGAGGAACGATGAGAGAGTTTGAATGTATGAAAGAACTGATGGTGAATAGTGAAATTGTGAGTTGGCATACTGGGTGATTCATCCTTTACTTATAGGAGTAGGCAAGAAGCATGGAGGTACCAAGACTCAAAGAAGTTGATCGCCAATAGGACTACCAAGTGTCGCTTTGAGGGACGCCCAGGTCATAGACTCCGAGTAGGAGTGGGAGACTGTAGCCAAGGAAGCTAAGTCGATCGGTAATGAGAGTGACACGTGTCACCATACGAGTGGTTGTAGGGCCTTGAAGGTCAGCAACGTATTGTACTAGGAGTAGGACTCCTATGACGTAACCTAGTCGCCTTAGGACTTTGATCTCCGACCAGAAAACGTAACCCAGTAGGACTATGCCACTGACCAAGTACCGCGTCCTGATAGGATTGTAACTCCGAACGTGCAAAGCCGAGCGCTACATTGTTTGTCTGGTCGGCCTTGCCGACTTTGGGTGCCACGTGTAAGAATTTTATTGGTTGATGTTTTTCTCCCATAACAGATGCCCCTTGCGCTGTTAGATTCGAAGGATTCGATAGTGCAAACATCCCCCACCAAGGATTCTATTTCTGATCGGACATAACTTGGACCCACTGAATGATGGCAGTCGGTCGCCCTATCATCTTCCAAAAATCTACCTTTGCGATCGGATCTCACGGGTAAGTGGATGGCAGTTGTCGCCAGCTATTCCCACTACCAGATGGGGCACGAAAATTGAGGTGTCACAGTAGCGAAATGTCACGTGGTTCCACCATTAATCTCTGCTGGATTTCAAACCGTCGTCCTCATCCGATGGCCAGGAATCAACCAACGCGTCTTGAGAAGAGACGCCATAAGTAACCGTTCTGATCATGAATGGTCAGCTTCATCTGACGGTGGGCATTCGATCCACTTGTCTCGAGAATCTGCACCATAAACTGTTCTCAGAGCCATTATGACAGCTGACGTCAGCTTGTCACGTCGTGCCCAGCGCAGCAGACATCTCGCCACTACTGTAGCACCACGTGTTCGGAAGATGGACGGTTGTGTTTCAAACCTCGTGCCTATAAGTGTACTCCAACCGTTTTCATTCGATCATTTGGACGAATTGGGGTCAGAGTCTTTGTTGTCTAATCGGAGGTCCTTCCAGTCTTCAAGTCATTCACGCGACTCCTCCACCTTTCTTCTAATCAGTAAGTTTTCCTTCTCCTGTCGTTCCTTCTCTTCCATTTTTCTTTTCTCGTACATGTTTGCTAGTTCATCTTCCTCCAACAGTGTCAGACCACTAGGAAGAGTGAGAGAGAGAGAACCCATGGCCCAGTACCGGACTTCCTCTTGGGAGAGGTCTTCTGATTCACTCGATGAGTTTTCAGCCACCCCTAGACTTCCCAGTAGAAAGAGGAAAACCAGGGACTTTGTCAATCTGGAATTCAACTCCAAAGCCACCAAGTCGGAGGACTCTAGTAAGGTGGCCTAGTGTCCCCAAAATTTTGAAAGTCCTCCCTTCGGCTTCCGGGCCTGCCTCCGAGGAAGAGCTTGAGGAAAGCTCTTCTCAAGCAGTCGAGTGGAGCCAACTGGCGGGCACATCTGCTCGGAGGGCTCCTCGGTGGTGGAGCAGCAGTCCAGAAATTCTGCTTATAGATAAACTCCCCGCTTGGACAGTACCGAGCAAGGTGGTATCTGATGCGGCCTTGTCTCAGATCCGGAGGGCCTATTAGCTCGAAGACCCCATGACCGATATCTTGGTCCGACCTCCTGCGGCAGAGGAGAGGGCCTGTACCCTAAACCTTTCAGAGATCTGCGTGTACGAATAGGCTCTGAAGTTTGGTCTTCGATTCCCGCTGCACCCCCTTGTCGTCGACATTCTAAAGGTGTATCGCATCGCCCCCTCCCAACTGACTCCGAATGGGTGGCGATGCATCTATGCCTTCATCATCTTCATCCGTGGATTGGGGGAGACTCCGATCGTGAACTTGTTCCGATGATTATTTCAGTTTTCCAGTTTGATCGAGACTCGCTCGATGAGTGGGTGGTACTATTTTAGTCAGAGGGACGCGAAGAAGCTCCCCCTGATCTCTCGGAAGCCCTCTCCCATCCATGGGTGGAAGGAGAAGTTTTTCTTTGTAGGTTCTCCGTCAGGCGGTCTGACACTTCCTTTGTCCAACGTGTGGCTCATGGTGGACGCGACGGGGTTCAACAAGATGCCCTTCCTAACCTCGGAGGAGAAGCGGGTCTTCTGGAAGGTAAAGGAGGGCCAGACCGTTTGGTATGCTGACCTGGTAGATCCCCAAAAGTTGGCCGAGCACGGCTGCTAGGTGAGTTTTATGTCTAATTGTTGGAATCCGACCGGATATTGGTTGTCAGTACTGACTGTTTGTTTGGTTCTTTCGTTGCAGTGAATTTCTCCAACAACCAGTTGATGGCCCGGATTCTGTGCAAGCGGGTGGCAGAGGCAGTCAAGCAGGCCAATCAGAGGGATGACCTGGCTGGCGGGGTTGCCACACGGTCAAGTGCAATTGCTGACGACCCCAAGGGTAAGAGGCCCGCTCCGGAAGTACCCAAGAAGGAGATCCGGTTGGCCTAGGAGTTGCTGGTCGACATATACAAGAAGAGGGCTACCGTGAAAGTTGGTTTACGGGAAGACGACTGGAAGGGGGCGAGGCGAAGGAAGTCCAGTCCCTTTGAGTGGTTAAAGTCGTCGAATTGACCAAGGCCACCGACTCGAAGACACCAAGGGAGTCCGTCCGACCCATGGAGGACGACCTCGAGAAGAAGGTGGATGTGGCGATGTTCACCCCCGAACTTAACTTGAAGAGCACCGATTTGGTGCTCAAGAGTTCACGGGCGGCGAGGATCATGTTGACCCAGAACCGCCTTCGGGAGGATGTGGCCTTCACCTCTTCTTTGGAGATGGGGGATCTGCTGAAGAGGATCTTCCTTGCCAGCACCCGGGTAAGACGATATGATCTCTTTACATTACTTCTACGTCTGCTCTATTTTAGAAGTTTTACTAACAGTTCTCTTTTCTGGCTTTCAAGGCAGGCAACCACGTGGCCGAGCTGTGCCAGAAGGTTGCGTCCATGACAATGGAACTGGACGATAGGAGGACGGTGGAATCCTCCCTCCAAGAGGCTATGAAGATAGCCGATGAGAAGTTGCACGAGAAGACCTCCGAGGCTAAGGGCCTCGCCTTGGAGAAGTCTAACCTCCGAACTTCTCTGGACAAGGCTGAGAACACCCTTTCGGAGGAGCACCAGAGGGTGCATCAAGCACGTAGCCGAGGACGAAGCCAAGTCGGCTAATGAAGCTTTGGCTAAGGCGGAGGAGTTCCAGGTAGTGATCCGGGAGCAAGCCGTGGCTGATTATCGATCATCCCCTCAGTATGCCGACAACTTGGAGGACACCGCCAGCAGGTTCTTCGAGAAGAGGACTGTCTACTTGAAGGAGTAGCTCGCCGGAAGGGGTGTAGTGGAGCAAAGTGGAAAGTGGTAAGGAATCCCACATTGCTCTTCGTCTTTTAATATTGTTATTTTGTTCAATTTAAAAACACCTCAAACCGCCAATGGATGAAAACAGAAGAAAGATGAAGAAAAAAAGGCTGTCGAAACTGACCGATGGATGGATGGATAGATCATGGATGGATCAAATTCTTCTTCTCTTGCAGTTGTGCGTGTGCCACAGTGGATGATAGTGAAGAGAGAGAGAGAGGTAGGTCGTTTTTCATAGTGGGCTTTTGTGTCTACAAGGTTACAACATCATTTGAATGTTGGAACCCTTGACGTAGACGATTATTTATTTATATAACAAATAATTAATAGGAAAAATTACTAGTGAATGAGTTGGTCTCATTAGAGGAAAAAAAAAAAAAAAAACTCAGTGGATGATGCTCTCCCCATTACAGGTTTGGGAAAGGATTTATCTACACAGTTTTATCTTGTTTTGCCGACAATTAAACTCTTTGATCACAATGTGTTTATCTATGCAATCTTATTCTGGGAATAGTCTTTGTTATGGTTAGAAATCGTCCGTCCGGTCTGCGATCCGAGCAACCTGCAATCACAGAAATTAAACAAGGGAGTTGGGCGATTAAGCCCCAGGTACACTCCGATGCCTAAGTCAGATTTTCAATGTAAACAGTCAAGAGATAGTAGGAAGCTATCTCCAGTTTAAAGAGAGAGGGGAACGATGAGAGAATTTGAGCGTATGAAAGAATTGATGGTGAATAGTGAAATTATGAGTTGGCATTACCTGAGGGATTCGTCCTTTATTTATAGCAGTAGGCAAGAAGCATGGAGGTACCAGGACTCAAAGAAGTTGATCGCCAACAGGACTACCAAGTGTCGCTCTGAGGGACGCCCATGTCATAAAGTTCGAGTAGGAGTGGGAGACTGTAGCCAAGGAAGCTAAGTCGGTCGGTAATGAGAGTGACACGTGTCACCATACGAGTGGTTGCAGGGCCTTGAAGGTCGGCAACGTATTGTACTAGGAGTAGGACTCCTATGACGTAACTTAGTGGCCTTAAGACTCTGACTGCCGACCAGGAAACGTAACCCACCAGTAGGACTATGCCACTGACCATGTGTGTCTTCATAGGATTGTGACTCCGAGCGTGCAAAGCCGAGCGCTACATTGTCTGTCTGGTCGGCCTAGCCGACTTTGGGTGCCACGTGTAAGAATTTCATTGGGTAATGTTTTTCTTCCATAACAGTTTTACATTGCTTAGAGACTAGAACTTGGATTTCTTCTATATGGAGAGTCTCTCCACTTACTAGTTCAAACTTTCGAGGAAATTCCAGTACGATCACCTAAAAATGAGACCACATACCACGTGTACTATCACCCAGAAGAGGGGCATCATGTGAGGAGGGGTGTTAGGAATAATCTCACATTGTTTAAAGACTAGAACCTTGAGACCTGATACTTACAAGTTCAAACTTTGTCTTATATGCTTCCATAGACGCAATATAGGAATCCTCTCAATTTTTTTCATCGATAACATTTATTTCACTTAATTAGAAGAATTTGAATTCAAGATAAAATAAAATATAATAATTAAATTTTGAATGTTTTAGATATATAACAACATCATATGCGAACCAAATGTAAAAAAATCAACTTTTACATGCTTCCCTGTGTGCGGACGTGCAGAGATTAAAGTTGCAAAGTTCCAATAAAGAACAATTGAGAGAGAGAGAGAGAGAGGAAGCATCTTATTCTATTCATTCAACATCCACTCTATTTCCTCTCATCCTTAGTCCACTTGATTCCAATTGAGTGATGTCTGAAGTTTAATATTTCATCACCACATAAAACTATCAAAATAGACAGATCATCCCGCCCTTTAGAATCTCATCCATCTATCCATCCATCCATTCAATATGGCCGGGCCACAAACAAAGCAAATTACACCCCCAAAAGTCCGAAACCAATCAATGAGAGGACCAGACCAGACCTGACCAGACCGGATTATTTTCGATTCTATGGGTAAGTTGGGTTCTTAGTCATTGTCGCAGGTATAGGTATGGTCCCAGCCGATAACAATAGGATCCTATTCCAGTTCACAAAATTACTTTTTTCTGACTGGTTGAGGATTTGATGGTCCGTTTCTTTTTTATATTGACTTATTATCGATCCATAGTTGGATTTAATCAATAAGAACTTTAGTTTGGATTTATTGGATTGATTTTTTTTGAATTTATCAATCGATTTTTTTCGAAGCTATCAATCGTTTTCTACTTCTTCTCCAAAGTCAGGATTTTTGAAATAGAATGCTGTTTGAATGTTGTTTGATAACGCTGTTCTAAAATCAAAAGACTGCTTCCAGAATGCTGTTTGATGATGGTGGTGGTGGTGGTATTGGTGACGGTGGGGGGGGGGGGGGGGTGGTAGTGGTGGCGGCGGCGGTGCTGGTAGGGGGTGGTGGTGGTAGAGGCATGGATGGTGGGTGGTGGTGGTGGTGGCGGTAGTGGTGGTGGGTGGTGGTGGTGCTGGTGGTGGTGGCGGTAGTGGTGGTAGGTGGTGGGTGGGTGGTGGTGGCAACAGTGGTGATAGGTGGTGGGTGGTGGTGGTGGCGGTGGTTGTGGTAGGTGGTGGCGGCGGTGGCGGCGGTGGTGGCGGTAGGTGGTGGCGGCGGTGGTGGCGGAGGTGGCGACTGCGGTGGTGGTGGTGGCAGTGGTGGTGGTGGCGGTGATGGTGGTCACGAGTCTCACGACGGCTGTGGGTGGCGGGTGGTGGTGGGGATGGTGGCGATAGAGGGGTGGTGGTGATGATGGCAGTGCTAGTGGTGGTGGTGATGACAATCGATAGTGGTAATAGCTCCGGAGCAAGAGAAGTAAGTTTTTTTAACTCCCAGAGACATTTTTGGAACTGTTCACTCCATTGGAATCAAAATTTGAACCGTGTTTATCAATTGCCATTCTATTCCGAATTAACTCCGAAACTAAAAAGTAAAGAACTGAAATGTTATCAAACGGGACCTAAATACACAACTAATGTTGGAATGGGTCCAAAACACCACCAGTCATACCTCATAACATCATAAGCTTTAAAGTTTTATGAGTCTCAAACCTTTTGGTAAAGTGACTTGCTCCATTTGGTTTCTTTTTTCTTCTCTCTCTTTTTCTTTGTTTTCTTTAATAAATAATTGAAATTGTGGGGCAGTTGATGTGCTCCTTCTTCTAATCCAAAGTCCTAACCATCATAACTGACGTAACGGTGATAACGACGGTCTCCATCTTTCCTTTGTATTGTTGTATGATTATGGCTTTCTCATTTTCTTACAATACAAAAAAGAAAATATATAATTAATGTGAAGTGAATGTATTATATTTATGCCGGGAATCAGGGATACCCCTCGGCCCACGACCCACGGCCCACGATCCACTGCCCACGGCCCATTCACCATAAGGATTTGACACCGTACTTGTACGAAAGATTTATTAAAATTTAAAGTACATGCAAACCCCACCTTCAATTCTCCTTGACTACTGACAACAACTCCATTTCTTTTCGGTGAAGGTCTCTTCTGGCCTTGTGGGGTCTTCATTCTATCTGGCGTAGCTCCCATTCAACCATTTGAAGAACCTTTTTTTTTTTCTCTTTAAATGACAGAAAAGATAATCAAAGAAGCAAGCCAAAGAACATTATAAGATATTCAAATACTATAATTATTTTTTCATGTTGAAAGCATAATACACAATATATTACTACCAAGACATTGCATAATGTCTGTACATCTGTGAAAATGCCAGTTTTCCATTCTTTATGAACACACCCTGCAAATAACAAATCCAACCAACCCTAACCTCACTATGTATATTGTCTGAACTGTACAGAAAGAGAGCATTCTATCTTCAATATCACCTTTAAAAACCAACCTAGCTAAGAAGAAACTTTCTTCCCTTCCATGATCTAAATTAACCATGCATGAACTTCCTTTCTTCTATTTACAATAAAAAAAGAAAACCCAGAAGATATTTCTAAGTTTATTCCTTATATTCCTCCTTTTTCCTATGTTAAATATCATTTTTCTTTTTGGGTACAACTACAATCTAAGTCTTTCTTCTTCTATATCCTTCCTTTATATATTACACATCTCTATCCTGTATAGACTATTATTATACATATCTATACAATTTCCATTTTTTTTTTTAATGTTCTGTACTTTTCTTCAAAAGGGGGCGCGATGAGGAATACCCTTCCTTCTAGCTGTTCGATAATTGATAATGGGAGGAGTCGCCGGCGATATGTTATTGGCTGCCTCATCGCTTGAGCTTGAGTACATCTCGCCGTCGGTGGAAGTTCCTGCCTGATACTGGCCCTCCATTTCTCGGTTGAAAACAAAGGTCCTTCGAAGCTTCTTTGTTGTGAACGAGTCCTCAGAATCCGATCCATGCAATATGCCATCCCTGTTGTGTTTCGGCTTCAATTTGAATGTTAGCTCTGGGTCCCCTCGTTTCATGCCTTCCATCTGATTGCAATGAAACCATGGCCATTTTAATTATTTTGTTATCTTCCCAAATATGATTCAAAACACCAACATAGCAGGTGTGAAAGAGAAACAGGAACCATTGTACAACCAATTCCAAGTTCATAGCTCAGTGGGAACTGTCATGGAGAAAGGGTCAATTCAAGTTACCCATTAGAGATTTAGATCAAATAGAGAAAGAGAGAGAGAGAGAGATAGAGAGAGAGAGAGAATCAAGACAGAATACACACAGCCTTAACCTCACAACCTGAAAAAGATGGGGGGAGTACTCAAGAAACTTACCTTACAACCCAGGGAGCAAAACCTGAAGGAATCAAGAAGGCTTCGCCCACAAATTTCACAGGTATTGGTAACACCCTTTCCAGGCCTTGGCTGGGGACGCTCGTTCAGGAAGACGATCTTGGCACTGTTGATAATGTAGGTTTGGATGGCGGATATGTCGATGTATTTCTGAACCTCATTAACCCTTATCACATTGTGGTAGGAAGACCTCCGTATCTACAACACCAGACCAAAAATCATATGATTCTTGAACTTAACTTCGCAAGAAATAATAACAAAACCCATCTTCAAGATGAAAGAAAGACAAACCTGAACAACATGATGGTCTTTGTGATGGATCAAACAGTAAGAACAAAGGGTATTTCCCATGCAATCCAAGCAAAACATATTGCATTCACTTTTGTTGGAATCGCCATGGATTCTACAGGGAATGAAGTAGTTGGCTTTTAACATAGGCTTCAACCATGGAGGACCGAAATCATCATTCTCCATTCCAAATATTGGGTTCACCTGTAACAGATAACATAATTAACATCCAAACAAAATATGAAATAGGAAAAGTAAGATCAAATGATTGAAGGGTCTTCCAATTACCATCACTTTCTTCTGCTTGGTCTTCACAACCCCAATCTTCTGTTCTTGATTCTCGACAACCAACTTGTACATTTATGATACAATAAGATGAAATCCTGAACAGAACAGAGAGAAACCCACATTATCAGAATCAGAAAAAAGGATTCTCAAAGAAAATTAGATTGATCAATTGTAATCTCCAAAGACCAGCACCTGTACCTGAACTGAAATTGGCTCTGTAAAGTTTCAGTGTTTTTTCTGGACAAAGATTAAGAAAACCAGCAGAGATTGAAAATTAGAGAAATGGGTAACCAGTAACTGTATCTTGTAGAGAGTGAACTGAGGAGTGAAACCGGAGCTGTAAAGAACAGGAGAGCGGAGGCGGTGTTTTGGCAGCCACATACAGATGAGCCAGGGCAGGCAAGAGAGATAAAAGGAAAGTTTTTAAGAATTGAAGTGAGGGTCGCTGAAAACAGGGAAACGTGCCAAAGATTTTCGTATTTTATCAACGAAGGTGAACTGAGACAGCATTACGAGAATCTCTCATCCGATCCCTTCGTTCATCAATTCACTTTTCCTTTTTTGTTTTCACTAGTCAAACAAAAACCTTTCCGCCCCAAACTCCGAAAAAAATTAAAACTGAAAAAGAAGGGAGGAAAGAGAGAGAGTTAGAAACTGGTGGTTACTTCGAGTGGCCAATCAAGAGCCTCCTTCTGGAGCTGCGTGCGTGTGATTATCTCATACCAATTCCAGAGGAAGACGGAACTTCTCTTTCCCTTGTCTTTTTTTTTTTTTTTGGATGGGGAGAAATTGTACAGTTGACCGACTAGGTTACAGTAGTTGTGAAAACCCATTGGATTGGAATATTTATTCAATGTGATACTTGATCGGGAGTTTTGACCCTTGAAATATGAAATGCTACAATAATAAAAAAAATTTAAGACAATATCTTCTTCTTCTACTTAGATTAAGACATCTAATTAAAAATTTTTTTTTGCTAAGTTAAATCTTCCACGAAAGGAAAAAAAAATAAAAAAAAATGACACTATCCAATATAAATATACCGAAGTGCCAAAAGCAACTATAAGGTTTTTTAAGTTTTTTTAATTTTTTTTATTTGTTTAATTCGATATCCTCTATGGAATCTAATGAGGCAATGAAGCAAATCTATTAAAATATTTTAATTAATTATTTATATATTTATTAACAAAGGCATTTATATTTCTTTTAATTAATCAATTATCTATTTATTTAAAAAAAAGCATTTTTATTAAAATTCACCAATCATATTGCTCTCTCTACCTTTATTTTTTCATTTGTTAATATCGAGAGAAGGTCCGGAGCTTTATTTTCTAATGAACATGTACATAATATTAATGACATACATTAAATAAATATAAAATTTTACAAAGCATAACTTTAATTCAGCATTTGAAATTAAGGCTATGTTTGTTTCTGTGTAAAAATCGTGTAAAAGTAAAATTTTTTATAAAATCTTAATTTTTTGTAATGATATCCAGTTTTCTTTTCTTTACATGGTTATTATGTTGAAACAAATGCAACCAACCCCCTTTCGCCACCCCTCCTTCAAGATAGTTTTAGTAGATAACCTTTGAATCATACCATGTGTTTTTTCCTCATTTTATCTTTTGAAGTAGAGAAAATATTGTTGTAATTAAAGTTAGTGAAAAAAATTTAATCCTTTTTTTTTTCTCCTTTTTAGTCTAACATAATATTTTTTTCCAATAAAGATTAAATATTGTTATTTTTTTTTATTTCATTCGTACTCAGAAAGCAAGTGATCAAGATTGAAGAATAATGAGAGTATTTTAAAATAAAATAATAGTAAATCATTTTCAAATTATTTTAAAAATATTTTTTTATCTTTAATTAAAGAATTTTTGGAAATAAAATAAGGTATAATTAAAAAAAAAATTACAATTTCTCAATCCAATACATTGTTTATAATAAGATGTACTTTAATTCTGTAATATATGTCAATCATAGCATCATTTCCTTTTCTTTTAGATGGTAGGTAAGATAATAGCTTCATAACCCCTATTGTTATTAGGATCTTTCTTTTATTTTAATTTAATCAAACAACTAATATTTATGCTTGCATGGCTCTTGCACGAACTAATATTGCATGCATATAGGATTAATTCTAAGGGTGATGAACATTGTATTCCACGCTTTTAATATATATGGTTGCATGGCTCTTGCACGAATTAAAAAAACTCATCATTATCAAATGATTTAGAAGGATGATTTCTTGTTAGTTGATATCCGGCGATCGATAAGGAGTTATTGGCATATTAAATTCTTTGCTTCGATATATATGGATTGGAACATAAGTTTTTTGGTTCTAGATTTTCAGAACTTACCTTCCTATTTTATAACTGACTGTTTTTAAGTAATCCAAACTGTTATGTCAGAATGTATACCAAATGCGGCTTTAATAGACAGTGAACACCTCCACATTGACCTATGACATTGAACCATTAGGTACCTAATACCCTAATCATGAGAGGTGTTATTTCCCTTTTCTTGATTAGTTATTTACTGGCACTAGAGGAAGGAGGAATAGTGTCTCAAGGAATAGCTCTATCTTGAATTATTAGAATAATATTGTTTCGGTTAGCCCTTGATGTAATCTTGAACATATTGAATTTATTATTTTTTATGATAGAAAATAATATTTTAAAATATAGGGAATATGACGCACAAACTAGTAGAATATATTAAAATCTTATATGCAATTGGGAAAATGTGAATACGAGAAGCATCAGTAACTAATCACTTAGTGGAAAAAGAGATGAGAAAGAAAAAGGGTCCAAATTTCAAAAAAAGAGAGAAATAGAAACAAGAGGACATGTCGAAAGCAAGAACTTCCTTTTCCCTAAAGTATAAAACCCAAATTTAATAACAAACTAAAGACAATTTTTACTAACTATCATTTCTTTGGCCATTATATGCATAATCAAATAATTAATACACATAATCAAGAAATGATCTTGAAGGTTATGTTATATATATAAAAGAGATCATTATAGTGTAAAAATTGTTTTTAAAATTGTGGTACTATGGAAGCATTTTATAATTCTTTGATTTTAGGTCCTAGAAAAAATAAAAAATAATTTATTTTGTAAGAACTCTATAAATTTGAAAAGAAATTTTGTTAGGAAGCAAATTCAAAACTCAACATTTCCAAGTTAATGCAGTTTTGGATTAAAATATATCATCTTTTCTTTTATTTTTCTTTGATAATCAAATATTTCGAAAAGCAAAATTTATTTTCAGTGAAAAAGTTATTTTATCCGACAGTATACCCTTACTCCTCACGTGAACTGAAAAATAACTTTCCTATCCCTACTTGGGACCAATATGACAATGTTTTCCTTTTTCAATGTTTTAATTATTTTGTCTATTCAATTTTTTTTTTTTTAACTTGCTCTTGATGGAGGTTCTGTTAATTAATTAAGTAATGTTGATTGGGCTTGGGTTTCTCACAATTGTACAATCTCTGTAGCTGCATTTAGACCATTGAGAGCACATCTACAAGTGTATCAATACAATCTAATGACCCACGTAGAGCTGCAAGGACTGCAGAGGATCCAAGCTTGCCTCAACTATATATGATTGTCTGGTGTATCTATGGGTTTGGGTTTTCGAAAGTTATGCAACTCTTGTAACCACTTCTGGATCATTGAGAACGCATCTATAAATGCACTAATACAATCCAACGGCTCTGATAGAGCTACATGTTTGGAGAGAATCCAAGCCGGTATACCTAATACACCAAAAACATTCTACTGTCCCTGCGCCAGATCATATTGGACACGTGTCCAGTTAGCTGAGGTCGGGTTTTACCGAAATTTTAGCCGTTAAATGCCGACCTCAAAATTTCGTCTGCTTATTGTGAGAAATTGCTTTGGCCTTTTTGGGTGGGGCCCTAGGGCTGATGATAACGTCGTATTCAGAGAGAGAGAGAGAGAGAGAGAGAGAGAGAGAGAGGGGAATCTTGAGCTTGAGGGGAAGTAATTATTGATGGGGATGAGGATGACAATTATTAATGGATGAAAAAGGTTCCGTTTCATATTCCGTCAAAGGGTTAGATTTGACGGTACTCGTGACTGACCGCGCCGACTTCCTTGCCGCCTCTCGTGGTGGGCAAAAAAAAAAAAAGAGGTGGGTGAGGAAGAGTCCACGTGTGAAAGAGCCACGTGGTGATAGTCATCCCCGTGCAGCTTTTTGCAACGCGTCTGAGGAATAAAGGACACCTGTCAGTGACTCTCAGTACTTCTTTTTTTGGGTAACTGCGACTCTTAGTACTTGGGCTTCCACAATTCGCTGTCTGATCGCCGTTTGCAATTTTCCAGGGAAGTTGGCGTGGTGACGCCTATTTCGTCGTGTAGCAACCGTTGCCTGAGCTCGGTTCTTACGTGGCACGATTTGTGTCCCTGACTGGGACTGGGGAGAGAGAGAGCGAAAGCAAGAGATAGAGTCGACTGCTGAGTCACTGAATCGTTCTTTCAGTTTGATGGGCAACGAGTGAGATGGGCTATGGGCTAATGGGACTTATGAGATTCATTGAGTTTATAATATATATTTTATGGGAGAATGGAAGGATCGTAATTCCGGTTTCGTATCGGGTTTCGGCTAGGCCAAAAATCAAAATTTTGATGATTTCGACTCAAATTTCGATAAAACATGGTAAAAAAAAATATTGTTTCGGATCAACAGATCAAGAGACTAAGAGAAAGATTCTGTTAAGATAGAGACACGTGTCTATCTTGTTTGTATTTAATATTATTTTTCTCTTTTTAGTCCCACATGAAGCTTTATCTCAATGAAAGAAAGAACAAAAATACAAAAAACACCCTTATAGCTTTTAGTCCCACATGGATACTTTTATGGAATTTAAAAAAAAATCATAATATTATAAGAAGGAAAACTTGGTAAACATTTCTTTTAGTCTTTTAGTCCCACATGGATTACTTAAAAGAATTGAAAGAAGACAAAATGCTATAAAGTAGATAGTTGGGAAAACATAATACACTATTAGATTGGGTGGTGTGACTAATGTCACTTTTACCTAAAAGGAAAAAAAGTGACTAACGTCAGTAATGGGCCTAGCTCATAAATTAAAATAGTTAAAAACTTTTTGTGGTTTGTATTTATTCAAACCGGTTTTGTTCAAATATCGGTCGAATCAAGATTTTGGACCGAAATTCTGGTTGAAACTATAAATTCAGACCGAATTTATGTAAAAAAGGTACCGGCATCTTGATTTGTTTCGGATTTGATCAAAACTGAAAGGTTTCGGCCGAAATCCGAAATTTCGGCCGAATTTTTGAACTATGGGAGAATGTAGGGTGTCAATGGGCCGGTTCGGTCCAGTTTTGATTCTGATTGAAAGAGTATTGGTTTTCATAAGCCCAACCCAAAACATGTCCATTAAGGGTTCGTATTGGGATGGGCTGTGTTGGGACATGTTAACTAACAGGCCGATCTGGTGTCAGTTTGTTATCGGGCTAGGCTTATCGGATCGATTTCGGATTAACTTGGTCCGATCTCAACTTATCGGGCCCATACTATTTAACCTATTTTATTATTTATATCAATAAATTTAATACAATTGGAAATGGTTGAGTTTTGATTAATCTTAAGAGGCATTTGAGCATAGATAATGGATTACATATTTGCATTTATCTGGTTAGAATCATTAGAATTGTTAAACCTTGGTCAATTGGATATTATTCGAGCAACAAAAAGAATCGATTCAGGCGAGCTCGGGTTTCTTAAGGGGCCTTATCAGTGTTCAGGTTGGGTATTATCAGTTTGGGCTTCTTAACAGGCTGGTCCGATTTCGATTTGGATTGAAACGGTGTCGGGCTTTATAAGCCCAAACTGAAACCTGTCCATTAAGGCTCAGTTCGGATTGGGTTCAGGTTTTACCGGGCCGGGCCCAAATTCAACACCCTTAATCTACATGCTGACGGGACATCTAAGCATTTAACATATTTGTCTTTATATATTTTAGGACCCATTGTAACCCGGAACAAAGAGGCAAAGGTGCTTCTGTACAGGCCCACATACCAGACCCTAGCCTACAATCTTCAACGACAGAAGGTCCACATTGAATTGCATGGGACTGATGGAGTTCCATAAAAGAGTTGGGCCGACCTGGTTTGGATTTCTAATTTTTATGGTATTGCTAGTTCATCAAATTTATATCAAACAATTATGTATATAAAACAAATCCAATAAGAAATTTATTAAAACTTATTATTAAAAGTAATAAATTAAATACAAGGCTGCATGGTTATGAAAAGCTTTATAATCCATTCATGTTTCAGCAGTTTGGACTTGTGCATACAGACATTTTTCTCAAGGCTCACCTTTGGAATGGGTCATGGTATAGACCCAGGCCCAGACACATCCAAAACAGCAGAAAACCATAAATACAAGACTGCCTTCTATACAACCTCTGACTTAAAAGGTAAGATCAAGCTTCAGACATAATAATCGATTTTTACTGGATCCATATATTAAAGCTTATCATGTTACTCATAGAGAAAGACAACTTAGAAACATTTTGCATCATCATGGTTCTTTCGTTTTGTGGTGGTTCTTCTAGAGTGCGAAACCTACAGGTCTGCAACCATTGCAGGTCAGTACAGCCAAGAATCTATCCATCCCTATCATGGATTATGAGAGAAGAGAGGCCTACAGCCTTAGACGACAGGGACTTGCCTCTATATATAGATGGGCTTTTGTCCATTTGTTATATACAAATTTCGGTGATGCCCTTTATTCCTCCTCAGATGGATAGATAGACCTGTTATCTACCATCCCTGCTGGATTGAATTTCTTGCCAAACAAGAGAGGACCCACTTGAAAGACAAGCCTGGATTGGCTGTTGCGTGGTTGAAATAATTGTCATTCAGATGCTCATTGGTAGTTTCTAATCAATTCATTCTTTTTCAAGACACCCCTCTCATTCATGGCCCAGTTCCCTGCTGCACATGGTTCTACCGTACTACAAACGGTTATTCTGCAGCAGAATATTACGCAAAAGATTTTACAAGTGTGGGATCAGTATCTCCATTAAAAACGAGTTAAGCCTAGACTTTTCAATAAAAGGGATCGCATCTGTTGCCACTAGAATTCACGTCAAGGTCTTCCGCTATGGGTCCGACCTGCAAATGACAAAACAGACGGGCTTGGGCTTGTTGCCCCGTGACATCTCTAATGCTTAAGTTAGGATTCTAGCGTCCGAATAATCAAGTTTAATCTTAACCTTTTTTATATTTAAGCAAGGTAGGAGGGTTGTGGTAAATATCGATCTAAGATTGAGTTGGAATGACTGAGGCTAAATGAAAATGTGTTAGAGCAAAGTGGTCTAAAGCTCTTAAAATATTATTGTGATTTGACTTTGACGGTTAGAAATATTTATAAGCACACTTATTGCTGATGTCATGTACTGTGCGATGTCTCATTTGCCCTCGTTCATCTTGCTTAATGGCTGATGTATCATTTTAATGGCTGATGTATCATTTTTCTGTATATGAAAAGTCTGTCTTGCCCTCATGAGTTAGCGTAAGTTGACCATTCTTGGTGCTTTCCACATGTCATGATTGATTAGTCTTTATTGCTTTCATGGTATTGCAATTGACTGGTCTTGTTGTTTTACATGTGTTGTGGGCTTATTGGGGTATTTATTTGTCACCACCACTATCCAATCTGAAAAAATTTCCAGCATACTCGCAGAAGTTATTTTCCTGATGTCCGTTTTCATGTTCATTAACATGCAATCTACTCCTTTCCCAATCAGTTCACAATCTTCCATTTTAGTTTTAGTATTTTTTATTTAAAATATTTTTTTTAATCAAATTGGATTTCATATAAATGCATGTGAAATTAGGAGATTCTCCCAAAAATCCACCCTTTGAGTACCATAATGCTCATCAGGCTACATGGTTAACCTCAAGTATAGGGCAGCAATTCAAACTTTTTACCATATAATAACTATCAAGGGTAGAGAAACGGATTCAAATCGTCTCTTACCTGAAGTTCAGAGAGGAGAGGCGGTAACCCCAGTAGATGATCGCCACAAGGAGATTGGATGAATCTTATCTCTCCGTTCGAGTCGACATTCTCTTGTTGGCTCAGCTTGTCAACTCAAACGAAAGAATCGAATTTATTCAACCTCCACATGACGATGGATCATTCACTAAGATCGCGGCCCTTCTTCCCAAATTTCAAGGAAAAAACGATGTGGATCCAGAGAAACGAGGGTTTGGGTCTTTTCCTGGGGGGTTCTAGTCATGATTAGAGGCTGAAGTTCACTCAGTGGACAATCGTTCGATCATGATTGGAGAAACTAGATCAGAGGATAAAAATTTTCCCCAAAAAATAATCCACAACACAGTACACAGTGGCAGCTGTCAGTCAGACTGTTGGACATTTGCTCAATCCCTATTCAGATGTATGTGTATTAAGATCCATCATCTTCCCCTTTCGCTTGTTCTCCTTGAACCCAGAGTCACTGGAGTGACTGCCAAGTGGCAGAATTCCAACCACTTGCAGTACATCGACACACGTTCCAACGCACTGAGCTCACTGCCAAACAGTCCAATCCCAATGACCACCCTTCAGACCTTGCAGTTCTCCCACCCTGGACACTTTCCACTTTCTTGTACCCTAAATCTAAAGTTCCCTCACCCTCCATTCCTGCGTAGGCCAAACGTCCCTTTCTCTGTCTCTCTCTCTCTTCTTCTCTCACTAGGCTCTCAGGGACCAAAGCATGATCAAATACGACAACTCACAATCGCACCTCCCTCTACCAAAAACAAAAAAAACCCATTGAATTGAAACTCTGTGACTTGTTCTTCACTCTTCTTTGCTCTTTTGCAAAATTCGGTGCACAACCACAAACAAATCCAAATCATATATCTTCCCAAAGGTCCCCACTCCCCACATGCTATCTACTAATTCACACACAATTATTTTTTTATGGAAGAACAGGTGAAAAGATGCCTCAGCTGCCTCCTCAATTTAATCATTTACTCTACAACCAGTCACCACTGGCAAGTGCACGTTACCTTTACATACTAAATTACTTTTTATATATAAATATAAAAAATGAATACAGAGAAGAAAAAAAAAATCAAAGTAATATTTGACGGCCACAGTCCGCTTTTCTCTCTCTTCCTTTGCTGTCTTCAGCAGCAAAAGTAGAAAATAACCCCACCACCTTTGTAGGACACAGTCCCACACATTCCTAGGAGAGCTGGCTGGGGTGGTGGTCATCGTTTGGTGAACGACAAGATACCCTCCGACATTTGATTATTTGCGGGTCACGAGAAGGAGTGTATGGCTCCGATTGTTTTCTGCTCGAACTCCTTGATGGTATAGGCAAGCTTCTTCATGTTGTCATCGTAGACATAGGGGAGCTTATCGAACCAAATGACATTACTCTTGTTAGAAATGGGAACCAATTCCCGGCATAGTTCCCCATTCACTTGAATGGAATTGTGGTAATGGTAGTATCTGATCTTCGTCTCTGTTTTGTGAAGCGTTTTTCCAATTACATTCTCAGACATGTGCACACCCGTTGCGTATGCATTCTTAGCCTGAATTGCATACTTCCTGTCTCTTCTGATTCCCGTGATTGAGTCTCGGAATAGCAGCTTCTCGAAACCCCATTGCCTGAAATGTCATAACCCATCAGAAAATTATGAGATGAAAACAGAGTATGCTATGCTCTGTTTTTCACAGGAAGTACATTTTTACTTCGAATAATCTGTTCTTGGACATCCAAAAGCAAAATTTTCAATCCTATTAAGGAAAAAGACCGATACCCATTTACTGGTTTGGAAATTTTTTTTGACTCTAACAAAGGAAACAGAGATAAACCAGAGAACTTACTTTGAGTAATCTACCGTTGAATCATTCAGGCAGAGCTTGCTAGACATGGGATTCTGCTCAATGGTGAACTGGGTATAACCAGAGAATTCCTGCAAAACCGATTCCAATGTGTTTCCATCGGGTAGATATATGTATTCATCCACATCGAAGTAAAATGTCCAGTCCGCAGCGTGTCGGTACCGATGCAAACAGTCGTTCACAACCAGAAATTGGTTATAGTAGTACCCATCAAACTCTGCCTGCGCTCTAATGTCCTGAATCGTCGCCCTCCCAGCTCGAACCCACGGCTCCAGTGCTGCCCTTACCTCCGGCGTTACTCCTCCGGCGTCGTGAAACACAAAATGCGAGCTTTGCCCAAAGAACCAAGCATGGTAGGCCATCCATTCCCGTATCCTCGCAGCGCTCAGGTTGCCATACAAAGATGAACCACAATAGAGATATTCGTACTTGTATGGTGGACTATACTTGGACTCATCGTAGGACCCTGGTTCTTCCTCCAAAGCCACAATCTTCTCGTACCCTTTCGGCGATTCGCCGTAGTAAGCGTAGAGCTGGAGCTTCCCACCAGTGTTGTCCTTGTTTGGGTTCACAGAGAAGGTACAGTTAACGACGACGACTGTATACAGCCGACCATAGCCCCAATCCGGAAGCATTTTATAGGCTTTGGCCTTAATGGAAGGAGAGGAGCGATTGTTGGAGATCCACTCACATTTGTACCAGGGATGGCCAAAGACATGAAGGGGCTTGGAGGCGAGACCGACGACAGCGAAGGTTCTGGGACCGCCACGGTAAGCACCCATTTGGACGAAGAGAGAAGCAGCGTTGCCGTAGGCGTAGAAGCGACGTTTATTTGGGTCTGCCTTTGGTGAATAAGGTTTCGTTTTGATAGAAGACATCAGCTTCTCCTTCTTCGCCTCGGGTGAGTTAATGAGGGAATCAGGTGGGAAGCTGGTGGTGGTAGAAGCGGTGGAGGAGGAGCAGCGACGGCTAGCAGTGAGGAGGTTGTCGTAGTAGGGCTGGAGGTTCCATATCACCATGACCATTGTCACGGCCACCAATGTGGCCACTAAGGGTTTGGTCTCGAAAAATACAGAGAATTTGCCGACGGGGTTGCCGTTAATTGACGCCGGCTGTCCGTCCTTTCTCATGGCTTGTTCCCCTCGATTCCGGCGACTGAGGTAGTCTGAAGTCGGTTGATTGCTCTCTCACAGTTTATTGCTCACTGTGATTATGGGTCTTAAGTAAGGGAATGAAGGTGTGAAAATGGTAATGAAGGGTGAGAATGTGGGACATCAGAACCTGTACTTTATTGTTTTTTTTAGGGCATCTTTGTAGAGGTAGCTTCTCAGATTCCTGAAAAAAACAAAAAAAAATAGAGTAATCATAGAAGCTTAAAACCGCATCCAACGCAATATTTTTAGGGTTTTGTAGAGGTAACTTCCCAGATTTTTCAGAAAAGAAATGGAGTATCATATACAGAAGCTTACAACTGTATACAACGCACGTTTACACACATTCACTCACTGTTTTCATTTGGAGTTAAATGAGTTCCGGAAGTGACCAATTCATCATCAAGGCTTAGACAAATATATATCTTTTTACTGATCCTGCAAAACAAAGAAACACAGTGAAGCATTAATGGAAAACAGAAAAAATCTGATTTATTATTAACAGTAACAGAGAGAGAGAGAGAGAGAGGAATCTCTAAAAAGGTAATAAGAGGTGGATACAGGTTTTCCTTCCTTGTTATTTACAGAATTTATATTTTTAATTCAGAGTTCAGACTTGAGAAACAGTAAATACAACATACCTCCAAGGGGGACAGCTTGTTGGTAACTAGAAAAAAAAAAAGGTCACGAGCCGTACTTTTCTTGGGGCCACTATCTATCCAAAAAAAAAAAAAACCAGAACACCTCCAAAAAAAATCCTCGCAGATGGGACCTTATTTTCTTCACATATTTTACCATAAAGATGATGAACAATGCGAATCCGAATTGTTTCCAATGCATACGGGCATGGGAGACATGGCGGACACCATCCCATAATTACCACGTGGTTTTCCACTGATCTAATGGCTGTACTCGATTAAGGAGTATCTGGAGAGAAAAAGACCTACTGTGTCAAATCCTTTTCTCTCCCTTTCAGTTTAGCTTTGATCCCATTTTCTTCTCAATGAAATCAATCTACGATCTTCTCTTTGTCGAGAGAGAAGAAAAAAAACCTGACGGCGGCTAGGGAGGAGAGAGCAGACGAGTGAGACCGACAGATCTCTCTTCTTCGGTTTTTCTGAAATTTTTGAGTAGAAGACCCAAAGCCAGGTAAACTTCGATTTCTCCTCTTTTGGATTTTTATATATTTTCTTCATCATCAATCTCTGTGTAAGATATTTTTATGGTCTAAATTAATTACAAGGTTAGTTGGTTCAGTAGGAGTCAAGTTATAGGTAGACCGGTTTAAATATGATTAGAGATTGATCAACTTGGTCCACTGTGGAATTGATTCAAGGTTGGGGTGGTATTATAAATACCAATGGTTAGAGTCTCCACAGCCATGGTGTTATTTTCTTCTCCTGTTCCCATACACAGAGAGAAGGTCAAGGGATTCCGACAGGCTGTAGAAGACTTTGATCCAATCATTCCAAGCATTAAGAGAGAAAGAAACAGTCGAAAATCAATCTACAGCAAGAGGTATGTGTCTAATCATCTCTTTTCAATATCCATTGTATTCTAATAATATGTGTGGTGTGTTCGTTAGAGTTCATAGAAAATTCCATGGGAAAAACCCAAGGGAGATCTAAAAAATCTTACAGTGGTATCAGAGTCACCTACACAGATCTAGGATCGATGGGAAAACATTGTAAAGACTTCATGTTTGATTGGATTGGAAAAAGGAGAGATTTTTCATATGAACTTGTCTAGGGTTTGGACCCTCAAATTTTTTTTTCAGACCGTTAAAAAGTAAAATAAAATTTATATGATTGTAGGTCTTGGAGAGACAGAGCCGGTGACATAAGGGTGGTCGCCGGAAGTTGCCTGACGCGCTTTCACATGCCTCTTGAAAAAACGCGTGAGAACCACGTGCCGACGAAAATAAAAAAAAAAAGAAAAAGGGAAAAAGGTAGGGTTGACGTTACCTGGTCAGTCCTGTAGTGGCCCGAGCCAATCTAGGCCAGTCCAGGACCGAACCAGTGCCCAAACCAAGAGTGCTAGGGGAACCCGAGACCCGACCCATGAGCCTGAATGTTTGACCCGAGAACCCAAAAAATGGACCCAAGTTTGTGACCCGGGAGCCCGAACCATGGACCCGAATTTGTGACCCAAGAACTCGACACAATGACCTAGGAACTTGACCAGAAAACCCAAATGGGTGGGTTGGTTGGGTCGGCGGTTGAACTGTTGGTCTGCGGTTCGGTTTAAGACCAGACCGTTTGGTTCGCTCTGGACCAAAGCATTTAAAAAAAGATTTATATATTGGGTTCGGTCAGCCCATAACCGAACCCGGCCAGACTAAACCGAACCAAGATGAACCGTCCAAAGCTGGTTCAGGTTATATAAAAGGAAAGCCAACTCTGATCGACAATTGTGGGAGCTAGGAGTTTTGGATTTTAATGCGGTTTTTTGTGTTGTGTTCGTACTTTCGTGCTCTACAATTTGGTACATAGTTTGACACAGTTTGATGATTTAAAAATTTTATTTTTGATTAAAAGGTGTCCCAAATTAGTTCGATTTACAGTTTTCTGTTTGTTTATCAGTTATTTTTATACCAGATACTTATAAAAGGTTATGTGTGCATGAGATTTTGTTTATTGACCCACAAGGTGCTGGAAAGTTGGATTTGAGGATATCACTGTGGTTTTGAGTGGAACCCACCAAAGTGGTACACCTAGTTTCATCATGATGTCTTCAAATTCAAAGTTCATGTATTTGTAAATGCTTGTGTGAGGGCGATGTACACCCAAATGTGGCATTGTCAAGTTTTGATCAAATTAAGGTTTGTGGGTGTCATGTGAAGATTATATGAAATCCATCAAAGTGGTACATTCAGTTCCAACATGGTGGTTCTCAAACTCCAAATTTGTGCATTTACATATACAATAAAAGATATATTTTTAATACACTATTCTCCATGGTGTGAAAAACAGCTAAGAAAGACAGTGTTAATCCAAAGGTGGCATTGTCAAAGTTAAATGTGTGTTCATGTACATGAGTTGAAAGGGTTTTGACTTTAGAGGGTCTCATTAACCTAAAAGTGATGGGATTTTTGAGAGTCATTATTCTTTCATAGTCACTGCACAGAAACTGAGAAGACCACTGCATGTTTATCCCAAAGGAGAATGTGTAGTTGGTTAACTCTTGGAAAAATGATATTTATTTGTATGAATGGTCGATATGGTTAGTGCAAGTAAATGATGTATATATCAAATTTCTATTGGTTGATATGTATTTAAACTTATGCATTGATGTTTTCATCTAAGTATGATTGTCCCAAAGAGGGTTTTTGTCACCCCCCAATTCCGCACTATTCAGAATGGTGTGATGAACCGCTAAATAACCAACGGTTCAACCAGGATCTCAAATAGGCTATCCCCGTGTTATCCAAACTTACACGCATCCACAATCATAATCAGAGTAAATACACAATAGCGGAAATCTTATAAATAAATGAACTGAGAACTAAGATGATATCAATAATTTAATAGCAAATTATTTTGTTTCTAACTGAGACATAAATATTTAAATATCAAATACAAGTCTTTATAAATCCAATGAAAGAAACCTATAAAAATATCTAATCAAATACACACGAGTTGCACTCGCAAGAGAAGTCGTGTGTATCATCTTCAGCTCCAGCGTCCATTGCTGCTATATTCCCGTACGCAGACGCGTTCATATAATCTTCAACTGTGTAACCTGCATCATCAACTAAAAATATTCGACGTCGAGGGGTGAGCACACAACACAGCTCAGTGAGTAGCCAAAACAATGCAACATTACATATGCATGCAAAGAAAAATCAATTTATATCTTTGGTCTGGTATATAAGTTTGCAGTAAGCTATAGAAAGGTTGAGGTAGCCAAAGGTCGCGTTTATTGACTCCGCTTCTATACACGAGTGTGTGACGTTACCCGAAGATCACGTTTATCGTCAACTCACATGCACCCAATCATGAACAATATATAACAAAGGTTACGTTTATTGCTATATAGTGCCATACCAACACGTAAGCCCCTATTGGCGAGGGCTGCAAACTGGGCTCGCTACTTACCAATCCTAATGCCAAACAGTGTATCCAAGGCCTCACCCCAGCATCCCTCAGAATGTCCATAGAGATAGAGCTAAGGCCCCCCGGTAGAGTCAGAGACTACAAGGACCGAGAACACCTCCCCTGATACTCTACGACATAATAGTTCTGCTAAAGTAATGGCGATACGACGATGCCAATGCACAAGACTTGAGTTAGAGATAGAGCTAAAGTGCTGAAACCCGTCAAAGATTAACGTTTATTGACGTTCTCATCACACCTCCCCTGATACTCGCTCGCATCAAGCACATCAACCACACACATACAAGCACATGCTTATTCCTATCATCATCATCATCATCATGTTATAAACAATAAAGTAAATATGCATGAACAAGTAATAGAAATATTGGATGGCATGCTGTATGCACATTACAAACATATTCGCATAGAATCAAGCATAGCATAGGACTCAAAAATAGAAAAACAGTTTATTATTAACCAATTTAGTTTGGAGTTAAGGTTCCTCACCTTAGCTTGCTAAAAGATACTTTTCCAAGCTTTAAAATCACCTTTATACTGTTATTATATTGCTAGAAGACCTAACAAAGTCGATAGATTTAATTAGAATTAATTCGGAATTTAAAAACCATTCTGTCAACTGAGGGTCGATGCTAGGGTCGATGGGTCTATCGACCCTCCCCTCTTTCTAGACTTCCCGAATGCTGAGGGTCGATGGTCATAAACACCTAGGGTCGGATGGTCTATCGACCCTCGGTGCGACCCTCGGTGCACTCTGGTCCAATTCCCACTTTTAAATCCATTCTTCGTGTTTGGGGTCCTATGGCTTGCTTCCTACATTCATTCAACATTCATTCCATGGTCTAGAACCATGTATAATCCATCTAAATAGTTTTCATGCATCCACCTATGGTTTTCCATGAAAACCTAACCATGAATGGATGGTTTGGGTTTATCCGAGATCACTCTCTCTTCAATAATTATCCTAAGGTCTGTAGAAACTCATGGAATTAGTATCCATACCTGAGAAGATTACTTTTCCTCTGAAATTCTCTTCCTTTTTTGCTAGGTTCTCTTCCTTGCCTATCTTCTTCCTCTTTTCCTTCTCCTCTCTTTCTCTCAATTCAATTAGGCTTGTGAAAGGAGTGAAAGTGGCTTAGGGACGTCCTTTAAATAGGCTATAAACATCCTAAAATAAGTCCCTTCGAGATTAGGAAGGAATCCAATCGAAAATCTCGAAGTTTCCTATTTTCTATTTTCGACAGGATCCGATGGTCGATGGGAGGGTCGATGATCCCATCGACCCTAGGGTCTTAAACTGTCCGACCCTCCCTCCAAAACTGAGGGTCTGACTTTCTGTTTTGGGAGGTCCGACCCTGCTTAGCTGGGTGTGCGACCCTCCCTTAAAATAAAGTGTTTTTGGGTCGATTTGATACCTGGGATCTCGATCTCCTTCATGCCCTTGGTCCATTTGACTCGACCATGATGGGTAAACCTGGTTCAAGGTGGTAAGACCAGGTTAGATTGACACGGGTCTTACAGTTTTGATGTCTAGTTCTTTTTATTTTGTACAAAGTAGAAGTAAATATAATTGCATGTGTTTGTATAAGTTTCGCATGGTTTCCTATTACTTGATATTTTTGCTTGAATTCATATGGTGATGACGGTTTATATCTCCTAGGATGTCCATCCCTATGACTATGCCAGATGGTTTGGTAGTTATTATTCCTTCCCTATCTGGGATGAGTTTTAAAAGGTGGTATGAACAGCTAGAAGCGAGTCTAGGTTTAATTGACTTAGATATGGAACATAAAGAGGATAAACCTGCTGTCATCACTGATACTAGTACCCTAGTAGAGAAGGAGAAAATGGCAAGATGGATGACAACAAATAAAAAATCTATGCTACTCTTGAGGCAGGCCATTCCTGAAACCATGTGTGATGGTGTTCAAGCCAAGGAAACGGTCAAAGAATATTTAAAAGAGATCAAAGGGAAGTTTGAGCTTTCTGACAGAGGACAGAGAAGTACCTTGATGAACAAGCTTACTAATGCAAAGTTTGACAGTAATGGAAGTGTCTGAGATCATTTCATGGAGCTTGCTGCTACTGTTGAGAAGATTAAAGCATGGGAATAAACTTTAATGATGAGTTCGTGATCCATTGTGCGTTATCCTCGTTACTTGAAGAGTATTACCGGATACAAGTGGTGTATAATACTCAGAAAAAAGAATGAGATATGAACAAATTAATCTCTGTTTGCACTAAAGAAGAAATGAGACTAAAGAAAAGATTTGAAAGTGTCAATGCCATTAGTCATCATTCCAGAGAAGATAAGGATAAAGGAAATGTTGGGGTACGACCTTATAGAAAAGATAAACACTCCTTTAAGAAAGGGAAACCTTATGATAAGGATATGAGTGATGTTGAATATTTCTAGTGCCATAAGAAGGGCACATGAAGAGAGAGTGTAAAGCAAGAGAAGCTTGGTTGGAGAAGAAGAAGAAGGAAACTGAGACAGCAGACAAAGAAGACACCAAATGATGATGTCGTTTAATACAGTTGTCACACCCCAATTCCGGCTGAACCAGAAGTGTGAGTGAACCATCACTGAACCAACGGTTCACACCAGGATCTCAATAAGACCGTGTCCACTCATACAAATCATCGCACATAACCACAATCAGATAATAATAAATACAGCGTAAGTCTTTAAATAAAATGAACTGAGTATCTATTGATAAATTTAATAAAATATTAATTATCCAAATTCTCAAAACATAAATAAATATCTTTACATTACTTTAATGTCAACCGAAAATAACTGAAACAAATAAAATAAAGAATAAATTTCAGCTACCCCCTATAATAGTTTCGAAACATCACCTACCCCCACACTTTTCAAAAAACATCAGCTACCACCCAAACTTTTACCACCGTTAATCAAATAGATCCACTCCGTTTAACCAATTTCGTAAGACAATTTTACCCTTTATGTTATTAATTTGAAAATTTTAAAAACTAATAAAATTACTTCCATGGTGTCGGTTAGATGGAAAGGTAGTGATGGTGACCAGTGCTTCCTCTGAACTCGGACGTCTGCTTGGATCTTGCTAAGGTTGGTTGCTGCGTCGTCGCCACTGCTCGTAGGAAAGATAAATTGGTGTCATTTTTTTAGAGAAACAAAAAAACAAAAATTGCAGACATTTGAATACAGACTCAGGCCATTTTCGGACCTCTTTTCTTCTTCCTCTTTTGTCTTTCTTTCCATAAAAGAAAGCAAAAAATGGATGGGGATTCGAGAAGAGGAAATAAGAGAAAGAGAGAGAAATATAAAAAACTAGAGCTCTAATGATAGGGCATTAGAAGAAAGCAAAAAAAATGAACAAGAATTTTAACTAGAAGAAGAATTTTGTGAAGCTTTAAATGAAGAAAACAGAGGATACCTTCAGAGAAAACCTCCAGAGAAACTAGATTTGAAGTATCTTTAGAGAAACGGGAAAAAAAATTGCAAACATTTGAACTCCGACTGGGTGCGTGCTGCATCGTCGCAGCTGCTCGTAGGAAAGGCAGATTGGTGTCGTTTTTGGGACATGTTTTAGAATGTTTCAGATCTCATGGGTCCACCGATTTTGGACCAGACTGAGGTCTTGAAGTAGAAGCTGCTAGCGCATGAGAGGTAGGGAAGGTAGCGGTGCCACCGCCTTGGGAGGAGCAACGAGGCAGTCTACGTGGTGACTCCATGGTGAGAGAGAGAGAGGTAAGCCTATGAGAAAAATTCTTTGCTCTAAGAGACGTTAAGCGAGGAGGGTAAAATTATCTTTCAACGTATCCTTTAGAGTATAATTGTCCTATTTAAAATCAATTTTGGATGACATCAGCAGTTAACAAGACTGATTTAACGGAGTGGATCAATTTGATTAACGGTGGTAAAAATTTGGGTGGTAGCTGATGTTTCGAAACTATTATGGGGGGTAGCTGAAATTTATCCTTAATAAAATCCTAGAGATACACGCAGAAAGGGCCCTCGCATGAAGCGTCATGCTCGTCCTCTCCTGCCTGCACGTTTAGAGCAACAACACCTCCATACGCCGAAGCGTTCACGTAATCATCCACCGTATAACCTGCATCAACATCTAAAAACATGTATATATACAAGGGTGAGCTCACAACTTAGCTCAGTAAGACAATCAGACAGTGTAACATTCATATGCATGAGTAACAATCATATTATATCATAGTCTGGTTTAGGTTTGTAATGTGCTATAGAAAAGATTAGCGACCACCGCACCTCTATACATGAGTGTGTAGAATAGCCCAGTAGATCACACCGCTGCTGACCCACATGCACCCACCATGGAATAGAGATAGAGCTAAGGCTTCCAACACATCTCCTGATGCTCCACCCATACCAACACGTAAACCCCTGTTGACGAGGACTTGTAAACTGGGCTCGCAACTAATCAATCCTATATGTCATCACAGTAGGCCCTATCCCAGCACAGCTCCCTACGACATAGAGATAAAGCTAGAGTTTGGTGGCCAGGCCAGAGACCACAGTGCCACGTCCTCCCCCTGATGCCCTACCTGCACCAAGCATGCTAAGATAGAATACTACGAAAAGGTGCTAGTGTGAGGAATGATCCCAGATCCCAGACCCTTCCCATTCTACACACCAACAAAAACAATCACATGCCTAACAATCACATCCTAGCATAGCGATTATGCATGAACAATAATAATAACTGAAAATAAAGGATGACATGCGAATATGCACAATCATCAATCCTTAGAATCATTGTTATTAACAACAGTTTACTGTCCATTAGATTATTAGGGTTTAGGTTTGATTTCCTTACCTGACGCTCGTTTGATAACTTGCTCCACGTCGCAAGATCCAAACGTGCTATCACAAAGTCCTATACAATATTAGGGTTTAGTTAGAATAGTTTTCTTAGGTTTTATGTTGGTCAGAAAACCAACGACAACAAAACACATCTCGCAGAGCTGACTGGTCACAGTACCGGTCGCAGCACTGTGGGGAAACCTGCGACCGGTATGGTCAGTCGGTCCCCACAGACCAGCTCCCAGAAGGTTCCGATCGCGACATACCGGTCACACATGGTGCAACCGGTATAGTCGACCGGGATGTCTCCGGAAGACTATACGTCCAGTTCTCGATTGCCGTCGATCATCCCCTATTAATCCTAGTGTTTCTCTTACACATTCTAGGTCTGAGCACTGAGTTAGAATTGTTTTCAACTCCATTCAAGTCCTAATTTGATGGTATTCATCCTAGAACTCGAATCTAGGGTTTACCGACTAGATTAAGGTTTGTCGGTAAAAATAGGATTTATTGGCAAGATAGGGTTTTAGATCAATACCCGCTTTGCATGGTATTGATTCAACAATAATCAACCCTATAAGAGTTCATAAAGTAAAGGAAGGTTCAAGAACTTACCGTCGACTTGCGGTGAGTTATTCTTCGTCGAACGGTAATATCGGCTTTTCTTAGCTTCTCCTCCTTCTTCAGCCTCTTTCTTCTTTCTAGGGTTTGTGAGGATCAATGGAAGAGATTCTAGGAGGTTTAGAGGTGTTTATATAGGCTAGGTTTAGGTTTAGGAAGCCTTCTAGGATTAGGAAAGTTCTAGGGTTCGGAATTTAAAAAGTAGGACCCACAGAGATCCGATTCCAGATCTTGATAGTCTGCTGACTATACCGGTCGACCGGTACCCATGATAAGACCGGTACCATCGATCGATATGACTGATTTCATACTTATTTTGGTCTGATTGGTCCGATTTCATACCTGGTTGTCATCCGCTCGTCCCGTCTGGCCCGGTGATGATTGAAAGACCTGTAACGACATGAAATCAAGGTTTAGATCGGGTTCATGGAGTGCGGGTCTTACAACTCCCCCACCCTTAAAATAAATTTTGTATCCGAAATTTGCATGTAGGTTTTACAACAGTTGTCTTTAGATTATTTTTGGATATTTATTTATTGACACAATTCAATTATTTATTTTAGAAGATTTTATTTGACATGTTTTGATAGAACTAAATTTCATATTAAATTTAAATGAAGGTATTTTATTAGTTTATATATTCTTTTAGAATTTGTAATATCTGTGGGAGTTTTAGATTCTCTTAGTCAGTGGGAGTGTTTAGATCTGCTTGATTAGTGGAGATCTGGTAGTTGATGGTTTATCAGTGATTGTTTATGTTGTCTATGATTTAATAGGTAAGATTATTAGTAAGCATTAATTTCATTGCTTGTATGTATTATTGATTATTTAAGACAAGTCAAAGTTGTAAGACGGTATTTAGCCAAAGAAGGTGGTAAGTCAAAGTATGATATTAGTCCAAACTGGAGACAGTTTGCCTATATAAGTTGGATAATATCAAAGTGCGTTGACCTATAAGGATTTTAAGGTAACGGGATCGTGGTAATTTGATCATTGGACTCAAGTATTCATCTCAAAGTGATTTATGTCATTAAGTAGACCTCTGTATGTGACTGATAGAAGGGAGAACACTGGATGTGTAGGGGTACTTTTCGCTATTGTTCGACATTGGTAGGCTTGATAACTGAATCAAAGTAAATGATGATTTTGGTGTAATTAGATTCCATGGCCACATTGGATCAATGGTGAATTTATAATTAATATAGCCCAAGTGAGATTGTAAGATATTTTTATGGGCTAAATTTATTATAAGGTTAGTTGGTTCAGTGGAATCTAGTTACAAGAAGATCGATTTAAGTATGATTAGAGATGGACCAACCTGGTCCACAGTGGGACTGGTCCAGGGTTGGGGGTGGTATTATAAATATCAATTCTTAGAGTCTCCACAGCCACGGTGTTATTTTCTTCTCCTGTTCCCATACGCGGAGAGAAGCTCAAGGGATCCCGACAGGCTGTGGAAGACTTTGATCCAAGCATTCCAAGCATTAAGAATGGTCAAAAATCAATCTACAGCAAGAGGTATGTGTCTAATCATCTCTTTTCAATACCCATTGTATTCTAGTAATCTGTGTGGTGTGTTCGTTATGGTTCATGAGAAATCCCATGGGAAAAACCCAAGGGAGATCTAAAAAATCTTACACTCTCTAATCTCTTTAATCCCTACCGATTTCTGTTCTGTTTTGATTTTTTTTTCTTTGCTATACGATGAGGGTTTTCTGGTTTTTAAAAACTTTTAGTGTTTTTTTTTTTTGAAATGAGTAGAGTGATTATGCACTCTGCTTGTTTGATTGCTTGTTTGATAGAATGCGTGGACATGGTGTTTCATATCAATTGTATATGAAGCACCCAGTCCAGTTAAGATAGTCACTTGGAAATATTCTTTTAATGGTTTATCTCACTTTACTCTGTCAACATAATCACTTGGAAATATTTGGATTTATCTTGGGTTTGCTACTTTGCAGTAATGCTTTTTGATGGTGCCAACATTACTTTTAATGGCAGGAAATTTTTCTTAGGTGTTTTGGGTGGTCGCATATGCTTTAGTGATTTTGTAGTGTCTATTTATTGTTTAAGAAATTTCAGCATATTTAATTGAATGGATTTTCTATTGAGCATTTAAATGAGCTTTAGAAGGTCCTGCATAAGGTGTGCCCTTGTCATTTTTTGGGTAAGTAGCTTCTAATTGACTTGAAAATACAGATTACAACATGTTCCAATTGGGATTTTGAATGGATTTTGGTTATTGATTGGATGACCGATACAATAGTTTTGGATTTGATGATTACTTAGGATTCAAATACAAAAAAAACTTTTGTGGTTGAGAAACTGAACCAATTCTTATATAAGTTTGAAATGTGAGCTTCGAATAAGTGTGTGCTGAGATATTTTTCTTATGTTTGTAATCCGGTTTTAAAATTGTGGTCTTGTTGTTATGCACTTATTTTTGATTCTATGTTTTTACTAAGGCTGCTTGAGGGGTCTAACCTTAAACTTAATTGTGACTTCAGGGCCGTGGCAACCTCTTATACTTTCATGGGACAAGGAGTTTTGCACCGTAGTTGGTTCAATTCCATGGAGAAAACTCTTGGAAACCCAAAAGGTGATGTATTTCTATGAGAATGTACTTTGGTGGAATGATTCAGTTGGTGGAAAGGCATTCAATAATGAGAAGAACCGTTTTTGGACAGAGATAAACTACCAGACATATAGTAGGTAGAAGAATGGCCAAGGTAGGAAGAGGGTAAATTTCTTTTATGTGCGCCCTCTGGTGGATAAAAAGCCTTTTTATTCTCAACAATGGAACTGAATCCATCATTCACTAGAGTGGAACTCAATCCATTCTTGCGGGCCAATCAGTCATCATGGATCCAGGGAAGCATGCAATCCGTGGTGTTGGGAGAAATATGTTCCATAGAGATGAATGACCTTTTTTTCTTTTTCTTTTTCTTTTTCTTTTTTCTATATAATTGAGTTGGAATACCCACTCCAATGTGGAATTTAGCTCACATTGGAATGGGATAAGATACTGGATACTTATTTCAATTTGTATTTATCCGACATTGAAAGGGGTAAGAGTATGTACATTATCAAGACAAGCATTTATGTTTTTTTTTTTTTTCTAGTTTTTCTTCTTCTTTTTTTCGGTGTTGATATTGGATTTGAGTGGTAGTTTGAATAGGCTGACAGCAGTTTGGAGTTGTGTGGTTTCTCAGGTGTCTGCAACAAGTGTCAGTAGCATTGTAGTAATTATCTTGCTGAAATCCTATGTTGCTATAAGCATAGGCAACCAGAATGCATCACATTTTTTGTTTACTAGTCCTCAAAACAACATAAAAAGAAAACCCAGCTGAATTTGTCACTCATCTATATTAAAGACCTTGCCAAATGATATAGAACTTTCTCATTTATCCTTCAATATCAAAATTTCAAATTACAAGTCAAAAAAATTCTGTTTCAAAGTAGACAAATAATTAAGGGAGCTACAGATCCTATGGATTACAGAGCAACGAACTTCCATGTACACTTTGAGAAACAAAATAGTGAAGCTTTTTTACAGATTTGCTCTCACCTACAGGGAACTCAAACCAACCAAAATTGGAATAAGAAGAAGTAGCAAAGATTTTCGAAATCTGTCTTCTTCTTTTTTATTTATTTATTCAATAGACTTCGGGATCAAGCTAAATTTCATTGATTTTCTGCTCTCAAAATCCAACATGGATAGCATCAAGGCAACTTCTATTTTGAAATTTAAAGCTTCATAGAAAGTTAAATGGAAGCTAATACAAAGCTTGGCTAATTGTTCAAACAAGTTTTTTGAAGCCAAAGGTTAGATTACAATTTACAGGCACTGTACAAACAAAATCAACAATATTACTCTATGAAGTTTTCAATTTCAAATGATTTACATGAACCAGGCGCTCAATCACCCAGGAAGAATAAAGCCTGCCTCTGTTTCTTTGTCTTCGGGTCTCTACATCTTCTAGACCAAAGCTTGGATACCTTAGAAATCAACTACGCCAATTTCGCAAGAGAAACCATGGCTCCCATGGTCCCTAGCTACAATATTATGCGAAAGGGCTTGGTGTAATAAATATTGCAAGAATCGTACTTTGAAAATCCGGTCTAATTCATGGTTTTATATGATGACAGGTCTACCAATCATAACCGGACCGGAAGGCGAAGTCTGGTGACGAACCACTCAATTTTCAGGTATGAGAACCTGCGAAAAAATGTATAAATCTCATACCGGTCTCACTATATCGGTTGCGGGTAGTGCAACCGGTATGTGCAACCGGTATGGGTATACCGGTCTGAATATACCGGTATGAGTCACTCAGACCGGTATGTCTAGTTTCGGCTGGAGACGGACTCCAGTGGGTCCCTCACTCCGATTTGAAACTTGGAAAATTTTCAATTGCAGGAAATCTTCCTATGAACGGCCTCCCACTATTAATAGAGACATTAGCACTTCTTCTAATCCTTCTCAAAACCCTAGCCGTCTGGAGGAGAGCTGAGAAGGAGCAAGGAGGAGGAAGCCGCCCAGGAAGGAGGTTTCCATTGGAGGAGCATGCCGCCAACCGACAAACGCCGCTGGTAATTGCTTTATACTCTTAGTAATATTAGGATTTCGGATCGAAGCCGTGAAGCGGCGCGACGATCCAAAATCTTAGATCTTGCAATGAACCTAGTCTCTTATTTAAATCTAATCTAGGTTTGATACGACGTTCTAGTCAAAACCAGAAGGCCATTAGAGTATTTGAATCTTAGAATGGGTTAGGAGAAACCCTAGAAACCAAGCCAATGACCAATGGGAAAGGGAGATCCAAGATCGAGTTCTCGGATCTAATCCGCGAAACAAACCGGTCGGACACAAGGTCCGGCGGTATGGGCTTGCGGTGTATACCGGAGGCACATACCGGTCTCACATATGTGCAACCGGTGTATACCACAACCGGTGTACATACCGGTGGCACATACCGGTCTCACACCCCTAAGACCGGTACCGACGACCGGTATGGCTTCCGAGCCTTGTTTGCTTGGTCAGGCAAGGTTCTGACCAACTGTGACTTTAATAAATTAATTCTAACCTATGAATATGATTGTGTAGGACCTGTAGACAACGTGAGAATACCCTGTGACGCAGAGCGGGACTGTTATCACGCGTCAGGTAAGGGACAAGACCCAAACTTTAATTAATTAATTAACCAGTAAACCTTTGCAAGTAAATTGTATATGAATTTCATTGCTTGATGTCTGTGCATTTCACATGTCATGTAGTTACTTCTTTTGTTACTATTATCTGTTCATGTATTTCATATGCTAGGATTGTTGGATGTTAAGCATGTATATGTTTTAGTTAGTGTGTGGAATGTGAAGGGGGGGTCTGCCCTGTATATATCCACAACTAACACCTTTTTCGTATCGCCATCTACCTTAGCAGACTTGGTGCGAATAGGGTATCAGGGGGAAGACGTGGGATTGTGGTTCTTCCTGCCCGCCAGACTCGAGCCCTATCTCTATGTCGCAGGGAACCGTACTGGGGTAGGGCCATTCATATTGTATTGCTATTTAGGACTGGTTAGAAACGAAACCCACTTGCAAGCCCTTGCCAGTAGGGGTTTAGGTATTGATACGGTGTGGGGTATCAGGGGAAGGACGTGAGATTGTGGTTCTTCCTGCCTGCCAGACTCGAGTCCTATCTCTATACTGGAGTGAGTGATGTGGGGCAACAACAGTAGTGTGGTAGGTGCCTGACTGTTAGGTGTGCTCACACTCTCGTGCATAGAGGTGCGGTGGCCGTCAAACCTTACCATAGCATAATTGCAAATTATATCTGACCCAAATTGTAATGTTATCTCATGCATTTTGTATGTTGCATTGATTTTGTACTTTACTGAGCTAAGTTGTGAGCTCACCCAAATATATATATATATATTTCAGATCTAGATGCAGAGTACACAGTTGATGACTTCGTGACTGTCCCAGCGTACGGTACAGTTGCTCTCATTGATACCCAGGCAGTGGAGGACGAGCATGACGCATCATGCGAGTGCTCCTTTTGTGTTTTCCTTTAAAGAGGATTTTATTTTGAACAATACGTTGTAATACTTTTATTATTTAAATTTGTAAATGGTGGAATAAGTTGAATAATTATTTTAATTTACCACATAGATCTCAGTTCATTTATTTATATTCCGCTGTTACGTATTAATCTCTGATTATGTTAGACTGCTTGAGAATAATTGGTTGACATGGTCTATTGAGATTCTGGTGTGAACCGTGGTTTAGAGCCGGTTCACTCACACTTTTAGTTCAATTGGAATTGAGGTTTGACAAATATCATCCTGGTTCTGCCAGTAAATTTTCTTTAGAACTAGAGGCAGCCCTGAACATTGTGCTGCAGCAGTCAAGACTCTCTTCACTAATGCCATAGTTAATATAATCAAGCTCTCACGGGGTTGAGAGGTGATTCTGACATCACCTATCCCTGCAAGAAGTAAAATCAACAATCAACTTTTAAGGGGGAGAAAAAGAAACAACTTAACCTTTGGCCAATCCAAATACAGGTATACCGGAATTGTTTGTCATCTCTTAAAGTTCGCTTAGGCTCCATTTGTTTCAAAGGAAAAAAAAATTGACAGGAATTGTTTAAAAGCAAAAAGAAAATTGTATTAGTCTACAAGGCCAGAAATTATTTTGCTGAAATACCATGCAAAATTTTGGAAAATGACTTCCATTTCAAATTTCTAGTATCTTTCAAAATGCATTAATGCAAAGTAGCAAACCCAAGATGAATCCAAATATTTCCAGACTATCTTGACTGGACTAGGTGCTTCATATACAACTGATATGAAACACCATGTCCACGCATTTTATCAAACAGGTAGAGTGCATAATCACTCTACTCATTTCAAATAAAAAAAAAATGCTAGAAGTTTTAAGAAACCAAAAAACCCTCATCATATAGCAAAGAAAAAATCGAAACAGAAGAGAAATCGGTAGGGATTGAAGAGATTAGAGAGATCGATGATGAAGAAGATATATAGAAATCCCAAAGAGGAGAAATCGAAGTTTACCTAGGTGGGGTGTTCTTCTCATAAATTTCAGAAAAACCGAAGAAGAGAGCTCCGCCGTTCTCACTTGTCTGCTCTCTGCTCCCTAACCGCCGTTAGGTTTCTTCTCTTCTCTCTCGACAAAGAGAAGATCGCGGATTGATTTCGCTGAAAGGAAAATGGGATCGAAGCTAAACTGAAAGGGAGAGAAGATGATTTGGTGTTGTAAGTCTTTTTCTCCCCATACACTCCTTAACCGAGTATAGCCATTAGATCGGTAGAAAGCCATGTGATAATCATTCGATGTTCTCCGTCATGTCTCTTATGCCCATACACATAGGAGACGATTCAAATTCGAACAATGCACCATGAGTACGTAATTTTTTACTTTCTTCCCCCAAAAGGCAAAAGCCCCAGTGGCCGACAGTCTTGCTGGAATTCCTCCATAGAAGCCCGTAGGCCTCATTACCAGAAGAGAGTAGGTCCTACCGACAAAGTAGATCCCAGTTGTTCCAGTGCTGGGATTAACGATCGCCAACTCCACCGCCCCCGCCCATGCAGGATAATACTTCACCAATCGCCGGTGAATTTATTTATTATCTAATTCGAACACTGTTCTGTACTGATCGTAGTGGTGAGTGGTTGAAGTAAAATGGTAAAGTTGTTCTTTTGTAACAAAATAAATAAATAAATAAAATCTAGTTGTTCAAGTTTTTAAAAAGGAATGGAAACTCCTAATCAAAATTAAATCAAATCGTTTAAATTGACATGGTGAAACCATTTATTAAATTGTTGGTTAAATTACTCATATCATTCCTAACCTATGATTCTAATATAGAAATACTTTCAAGTTATCAACAATTAAGTTAAGTTCGGTAATTTTAAAGACAATTTTACTCGAGATGTGCTTACAAACAAAATGGGATGAAAAGACATATTTTACTTTCTCAAATGAAGAAAGAAAAAATTACAAAAATAACCTTAGAGATCTTAACGCCTATGGTCCTACATTTCTTTTAGGATCCGCCATGGTACAGTACATCAGAGTGATGATTCGGAGTTTATACCAAACTGATTGCTAAAACTGCTAACGAAATAAAATCCCTTGTAAATTGTACACACTAGATGCTTATTTACCCAAACACTTGCTAATCCTTAAACCTAACTAGACATACCCACACAGATCCACATTGAAGAAAACTTTAGAGTTGACGAAGAGAGCTTTTCGTTATATGCAAGAAACCCTAAAGCCGTATATGTCTAAAACTTGTGAGATTCCAAATTTTTTTTTTACTGGACCTGAAACCCAGTGGATCGGACGGAGAATGAAGTGAAAAAGTGATCAAAATCTAAGGATGAATGGCCTGCCACAAAAAATTCCACCCAAGAATGGGAAAAAAAGCGAAAACTATCATAGTGTTTGTCTTTGTTCCATGGAGAGCTTCTTTAACAAAAGAAAGAAAGAAAAAGCGAAAATCAATGGAACTGGTATCTACAAGGCGGAATCCGTGAAACTGCCCAAAAGGGAGAAGATAAAGGCACAATTTGACATAATTTATATTTATGTTTTTGAGCTATCTATGACAAATCATTTATGAGAATGAAATTTTAATCATAAATAATAACCATATTGTATCACTATAGATTGTATTAATAGATTATCATAACTAAAAAACAAAGAAACCCCTCTCCTGTGTTTTATGGTTGGCTCTTTCCTGGTACCATCCACTATCTAGACCTTTCAACTTTAAGGTAATGTTTGCATTTGACCAATGATTCGATTTAAGTTTTACAAATGGATTCGTATAAATAGAGTATATGGAACATTAAAACCAATAAAACCATTATCTTAATCCCTTAATGTTAAATGTCTATTTGTAGAAATAAATTTTATTTTAATGTTTTTCACATGGTCTACTTTGTTGAAATAAATTTTATTTTAATGCTTTTCACATTGGCTACTTCTTGATTGTAAGTCCACACTTTCATATATGATTAAAATTGTTTTAATGATTTCCTTGATTTTCCCTTTCAATTATCCCTCTCCATTGTTCTTAACTCTCTTCCTCTCCCTTGTGGTAGCAAAACTATTTTAAAACAAAATAACCAAAATCGATTAATAATGGGTTTGAGTAAACATTTTGAAACCGTTTAATAAACAGTTCGACTATGGTTTTACCCATTACACACCAAACCAAAATCAAACCGCACTGTTAAACTCAAAACACACCATTTAACACCCTCATTGGTGGTCATGGGTTCAAATATGGAAACAATCTCTTAGAGAAAGTGCCGTTTGATTGCTTAAATAAGCCTCTTCCAGTCCCCACAATGACGGGAGCCTCGTGCACTGAAGGTGAAACCCCATGATGGATTGTATTCATGGTTCAAGTACTCGAAATCAAGAACTCCCTGATCCAATTAGGTGTCACATCGGCCCGGATAAGGGTGAATCAGCCTCCTCAACCCTAGACCCGGCCCAATATGTGCGAGACTGACTAAATGAGCAAAGAAAACAGAGGATTGGATCTAATCAGGAATGAAGAAATCCATAAACCTTCACAAGGATGAACACAGCCCACTTCGGTGGTCCATGATCAGGGGTATCACTTCTTTAGTAATATAAACAATTGTAATGGAATAAAAAAAATTGTCATTCCTTTTTATATACCAGTACATGCTTTGCACTAGATTATAAATTGTTGTTAGAAAATAAGAATTTTTTTACTTCGGTGGTTCATGATCAAGGGTCTCACTTCTTTAGTCATATGAAAATTGTAATGGAATAAAAAAAAAAAAATGTCATTCCTTTTTACATACCAGTACATGTTTTGCACTAGATTATAAATTGTTTTTAGAATATAAGAACTTTTTTACATGGTAGTAAGGGAATTTAGTTTTTTCTAAAAAAATATTTTAGAATGAAAAATGCATAATTTTCCCAATATTTATATAAAAAATAAACTTTTATGTATCCTTCTAAGTGATTATTGTATCATGCAAACAGTGAGTTTCACATGTTTTAATGCATAGATTCGTTCAACCAAAAAAAAAAAAAAAAAATCCTTCTAAAGAAATTTTATACGTGACATATTCTATCTTTAATTTTGATATTTCATGTATAAAATTATATTCTTTAATTAAATATAAAATACTTTTAGTGTTTTTTGTTATTGACATTTGATTGTAATAATGGATGACCAAATGCATTTAATATCTAAATAATGTGATACAATTAAATTGATACTTAAATTATTTTTATAGAGGATGATAAAATGCGTTAAATGCATAATAATGAGAGACACAATGTTAGATAATAATATTCGCAATAAATATTTACCTAAGAAAAAAAATTATGGTTAATATAATAACTTTATGGTTAATAAATATTTACCTAAGTTTGTTCTGATTAGCACCGCCCAAGCCATGGGTGAGTTAGGATGGGCTTGAAATCTAAACCTAGTTTGAGTTTGGATTGGGCTTGGACTCCATAACTAGGTTAGGGATTGAGTCCATCTCCAAACCCTAAAGGGCTAAGTTTCAAACCTTATTTTGTTTCAGAGAGAGGAGCTTCATATATCCATACATCCGGAACTTCCTCATTCAAACCCAAGATTTTAAATTCAGTTATTGGACATGGTATTTGTCATGTCGAAAAGCAATCCAAGATCCAATCAGATTAATGTAAGGGTCCAATAAGAAGTTGACACGTGACCGATTAAACATATGTTTTCGATAACATCACCAATCCATGGTCAAACTTTGAGATCAATCTTGATTTATACATATGTTGTTGTATAAAAGAGTAAGATTAAAAGACTAAAAAATAAAAAAGACATGAGCTCAACAATAATCGTCTAAAAACTCAAGAGAGAGAAAACCCATATATAGTGGATCATATGGATAGGATAGACCCCAATCTGTCAGTTGTTACTTTGGTGGAGGTGACAAGGAACTAAATGAATTAAGCCAAATCAGGAAGCAGTGGCCAACACTCCCTGTGAGATTGCTACCCTCTGTATCTCCTGTAGATCTTTTATTCGTTCTTGACAACCTCGCTCTGGTACTATAGTTCAGCTGTTTGTTGGGCACCATAGGTGGATAGTTTTTTTTTCTTTCGTTTTGGCCTAGATTCAAGGTCATTCCAGATCTTTTGTTTTCAGATTGTTTTTTTTTTCTTTTATGCTTGTGCATCTTTTCATTTTATTTTAAATTTTAATTTTTTTTCTTGTTGTTCATCAAAGAACTTCTTCCTATCAATTATAAAAAGTGTGATTATATTTCCTTCTATTTTCTATGCCATTGGGCCTCGAGGGAGGCACAAACAAGGAAATGTACTTTCTTTTTCTTCTTCTTCTTTTTTTTTTAAGAAAAATTTCACCAGTTATGGATTTCTTTCTGGTCGAACATCTTGTAGTAAAAATAAGAACAAAATCTGCTAATTCTTTCATCTCCCACTTGTTGATTTTTATACATTTAATTAATTGCTATTACATGTGAATTGATGATAGATATTATCAGTTATATATAAATGTATACATATCTGAATCATGATGATGTCGAATGGGGTGGTTAAAAAAAAAAAAAAGGAAAAATTTCATGTAGACCTCAAGAAATATTGGTAACATCATTTACCACCCGTAGGTTTCTGACATCATCAATTACCACCCATAATCTTTGCACCGTTAATGAAAGAGGTTCAACCCATTAACAGAGTCCCGTTAGATGCCGATGTCAGTCAAATGAAACTTTTCATGGACAATACTGCCTTTAGAGTAAAGGTAGAAGACCATTTTACCCTGCAACTCTGCAATGATTTTGGTTTTGAGAAAAAACTCCGTTCATGGAGAAAATGATGTCTCCACCTTTGACAACATCGTTGTCACCATTCCAGAAAACGAAGATGCAACGGATAACCTGAGCATCAAACCCTACAATCACGTGAGTTGTTGAGGATAGAACGATTTCCAATTTCATTGCAGTTTACCAATGGTCGTCTCCTTTGTCACTGATTCCCATTTGTTTCTTCACGGACGATGTCAAGGAACAAAGCCAAATACGAACAGGGGAGAAGACTCAGAGGGAGAGAAAACAGATAGAAATTAGAGAAGAGAGAGAGAGAGAGAGTGATGACAGAAGGAGAATAGAGAAGAGAAGGGGAGAAGAAGAAAGGCAAAGAGAGTTCGCATAGATAAGAGAAGAAGGAGATACAAAAGAGAGAAGAGAGGAGGAGGCAGAAGAAGAAGAAAGGACGAAGATCAAAGGGAGAAGCAGAACAGAGGTAAGAAACCAACCCCCATGTTAACCTCCATCTCCCTCGACAACATCTCACCTTCACCATTGACTTAATCGCAACCCCTGCAAATACCATCTTGAATTACTTTCAGAGACTTGCACCCCCATAAATTCAATTAAGCTAGTGTTTCAGCCCAAATTCGTATCCGAGGTCCACCACGCTGACTAGACCTGCAAGACACAAGAAAAGACAAGGGGGAGGCGGGCCTATGGCCCCGGGTCCACTTCGATGCCTAAGTCAGGGCTCTATGAACAGTCAATGGGCTCGGTATCCGAGCCCACTTAAATATGGATGGGGTAAGTGTGAGATTCTCAGTTCGAGGTGTCAGAGCGATGATCCCTAGGAAAGAGTATTAAATATTGTGTCCTTGAAATCTTGGGATTCATTGAGTATTTATATTGAATAGTGCCTCTTTGTAAATATCACTTTTACCCTTGTTTGGTGTATGATGACCGAAATATCCTTGTAAATCTATAAAAATGATGCTTTTGCCCTTATCCGTTGGTAAGAATCATAGGAATGTCCGCTTAGACTCATTTGGAGGTGTTGACGTGGATCGTCTCTTTCTAGTTGTTGCCATCTTATTGGTAACGTGGGAAATTCCCCTAACAGCTAGGAACTAAGAACACTGAAACCAAACATGAAAATTTTGGAAAGCTTACCTCAGAGGGTACAACTAATCAATGAAAGAAAGGAACTGTTAATGCAGCATTGAACTCTGCGGCCCAGTGTAGCTATCAGGTGGGAACGCCATTAATTTGTAATTGACAGCCTTTATGAATATAAATTTCTTGGGATTTCACAACCCAATCATTTTCCTTTTATTATTCATTTATCTATTGAATAACACGACACAAGATGGTAAGTTTATTACAGATCCACATCCTCTCCAGCCTGAGTTTGGGCAGGAGAGTTGGCGGCCCGGATGGATGGCCGCCACCTGGCTCTCGGGTGAATCCGAGCCTATACTCCTGTCGGCTCAGCTTGTCGGCTGGGGTGTCGACTCGGATGGAGGGCTCGGATTCACCCGAGAGCCAGGTGGCGGCCATCTATCCGGGCCGCCAACTCTCCCGCCCAAACTTAGGCGGGAGAGGATTTCTATACGTTTATTAAAGCAGTATTATTACCCAAATACCATGGAAGAATGAAACAGAGGACAGAGAAAGGTTGAGGACCTGAGCAGGAGCACCGGGAGGGAGCATAGAAAGGAGGACCTCTCGGACTACTTGCTGTTGTTGCAAGCGGGACCTGCCTTGCATTACCCTTCTCAACACATTCACAAAGCTGTCGTAGTCGAAATCCCAAACAGAAGACGCAGAAGAAGCATTGCCTTGGCTGTGGCTCTTACTATCAGTGGAATTGGTTGGGATGGGAGAAGCCGCAAATTTCCTCATCTTGCGAGCGAACAGAGCCATGAATACCTTCTCCGGCATGGCAAAGAACCCGCCAGAAGGCTTAGGCGACGATTTCTTTGATGAAAAGTTAGGGTTTGGCTGAGAGTGAAAACGAAAGAGATAAAGGGTAAATATAATTTTCTTTAGAAGATCAAATTAGTACTTTTACTTATTTTAAAATTTTTTCTATTTATAATATGAAGGGTAACAATGTTTGTCAACTTTTTAAGGGATTTCAATCAGTTAAGTGGGTGCGATTGATGATTTTTGATGATGTTACCAATACTTCTTGGAGTCTACGTGAAAATTTTCCAAAAAAAACTACTATTAACATATCACAACTTAGCAACGGAAATGTTCCCGTTGTTAAATATATATTTAGAGACGGTTTAATAACCGCTGTTATTACTAGTCATACACATACTTACAGCTGGTAATTAACCATCACTAAATTCATTAATGGCCACGGTAAATAAACCACTTTAAAATAGTGCATCTTGGTACACTTTTAGGGCCCGTTTGATAACACTCCAGCTCCCATGGAACTACTTCTGGTCCGGAGACGTTTTCTACTTCTTCTCCGGAGTCAGAATTTTTGGAGTAGAATGCTGATTGATAACGCTGCTCCAGAATGAATTCCAGAGCTGATTGAGAGTAGAATGCTGTTTGATAAAATTTACTCTGAATTGAATCCAGAGGTGTTTGAGAGAAGAATCCCGTTTGATAAACAATAATCTGAAAGTTATTTATTTATATTTTTTAAAATTACAATTCAAGCATTCAATTAAAAGCCTAAGTTAGAATATATATAATTGTAAATTTTAATTCTATAATGTTTACAAAATTAAGTGTATAATTTCAGAGTTATTCAATTAGCAATTATAAATATGTGTAAAATATTGAATTACATCATACTAAAAAGTAACAATTGTAATTTGATAAAAATAAACATAACACAATCCTGAGTTAACCATATTTTATGGGGTAACACATCATATCTGGGGTAAATGATGACGTCTAGCTAATTGATTAGCAATATACACTCGCAGCGCATTCATCTCAGGTCCTGTGCCATGCAAATTATCGTTCTCTTCAACCACAACATCACCCGACAATATTACTTGATCATTGTCTTGATCGGGTACTAAGGCATCAAAATCACCCAATTCATTAAATGTTGCGTCGGCCATTTGTTCATCTTTGATGTAGTTATGTAGCGCACAGTAGACAACAACAATGACACTTTGAATATTCAGGGGATATGATGGCATTAACTTCAAAATTTTGAACCTAGCCTTCAAAACCCCGAATGCTCGTTCAATAACATTCCTCAAGGAAGAATGCCTATGATTGAACAATTCCTTTGCAAATCGAGGTTGACGGCCGGTTCCCCGATAATCATGTAAGTGATATCTATCCCCTTTAAATGGCGTCATATAACCACGAAGAGTCGGGTATCCAGAATCAACAACGTAATATTTTCCTACAGTACAGATTATCATAATTAGATAATAATCACCAAAATATAATAACTTTAAATGAAACTTTCTTTATAAGTACCTGCTGGAGGATGAGGGAATATCAAATTTGTATCTTGTCTCGCATAGTTGAATACCCGACAATCGTTTGCGCTACCTTCCCACCCAGCGTATACATAGGTAAATTTGATATTGAAATCACAAACACACATCACATTTTGTGACATTTTGTGATAGTCCCTGCTTCCTATTCCTATATGGTACTTGTAAACCCACTGGAACAGAAGCATCAATATGTACGCCATCAATTACCCCAATACAATCCTAATACATAAAAATAATTTTGTAAGATAGAAGTGTACACAGTTTGACAAATGATATAGAGAACTATAATTCAGATCCATACCTTGAAGAAGGGCCAATGTTTTGTACTACATCTGATCTGTGTTGGCACATCATTGAATGAAGGGGGTCGAATGCGCTCTCTACCCAACTTCAAGAATGGTTTCAACACAATATGAAAAAATCTACTTATGGTCTCACCAGAGTGTTGAAATCTCTCAGAGATTTTTCTATTACTACCTCTCCCCTGCAGTGCCTGAATGAACATGGCAATCTGTTCGTCAACTCTAATGTACCGGCTATCTTGTAGCTAGCCACGTTGCTTCATCAGGTTACATAAGTTGACAAACACGTGGCATTCCATCCTAACCTCCTCATATATCCTATTACTATGCCCAAACATAAGTTCAGACATCCATGATGCACCAGGCAAGTCACTATCTCTACATGGTTCTCTACAATGGATGGAATTGTCAATCTCATCAAATGCTAGTTGGCTCAATAATCCAAATTCTCCTTCTTCCTCTGTCATGAATAACTCATTCAAATCACGATTAATTTGACCATTCATCGAATCTACTGCACAATGATAAATAGACAAAATAGATGAGTTGTTATACTACAAGGTTTTAATGCACGTCATAAATTTAGAATAAAAAGCATATTGTTCAATGACATGAAAAATAACCATTCTAGCTTAAATCCATGAAAAAAAAAACAGCATCACAAAGTTATAGCCTACTATTCACAATGCACCAAATAACATGAAAAATCTCATCAAAGTTACAACTTTTCAAAACCATTCTAGAATTGATAACTACTTGGGGATAGATTCTATCAACCAAAGCTTCTTATGATCTTCCATGGTCAAAAATACCTCCCTCTACTCTGGATTCTTTTGCATGTGGTACACAGCACGCACATATAATTCCCTATCCAAATCTGGCATACTGTCCAAAAATTTCACACACGAAGCAATTGAAAACCCAGATGATGTCACAATACTAGTGGGAGAAGGAGAAGATGAAGCAGTGAAAAACTCTAGTCTTGCCCTGGAGTGCTCAACCATTTCTTTGATAGCTCTTGCTATTTCGGATGTCTTCTTCTTTTTCCTAATACCAGTTGGTGTTCTATCAAGATTGTGAGCATTTTTGCTCGGATGTACTGGTTCATCACCAAGATCAACAAATGGTGGGGCTGATTGAGTTGTAGTTTGCGGCATGGATGTAATGTCTATCTCCTCATCATCCTCATCCAACCACTCCTGGGTACTAGCAAATGCATTAGATCCGGTTTCATAAGAATCACCAAAGATAATGCAAAGCTCTGTGTATTGTGGTAGTCCATTTCTTCGATACTTCGCCCACCCTGGGTTTTCCTGGATTCATTGTGTGAATGATTGATGTTAGATCATTAGATTATAAAACCACTATTCTATAGTAGAGGCTTGATTTTACCTTAATCAGGGTATCCCAGATGCTGTCGTCTGAACAGATCACGCTCCTAGTCGGATCATCCCATCCCATACCTGTGGAACGCCCCAAACTTCTAAAATTGCTGTACATGGTCCTCAGTTTGCAAAGCTTGTTCTTCAGTTGTCTAGGATGAAATACTCTACCCACCTTCTCTTCAAGCTTCTGCTTTATGTTTGCCCATCCCACTCTATTGAAAGTACTAGTGGTTTTGTTGCCTTTCACTACTTCCTCCACCATAACAGTCACCAAAACATCAACATCTGCCTTTGACCATTTCATCATGTCTGTTTCTTGTCTTGAACTACTGACCATTATAGCTTATATTATGCACAAAATATCATCAATACATTTGATAAACAATCAAAATAGGGAATGGAACATCAAACTCATAAGAAAGACCCAAGTATCAGATATAATATCAATCACCTACTAAGTGGAACAACCCTAAGTATATAAGATATTCAAAAATCAATGTAAACGAATACCATTCCACCGAAGATCATAGGAAAAATTAATTATAATCATTGTAAGTTACAAACACCTTTAAACATAATCTATATGTTACCTTGACTGGGAGTGGTTTGCGGAGACGCTAAAATTTTAGAGATTGATATGGCTTGCTTTTGAATGAATTGAGAGTTAAACTAACAGCTGAATGAACAGTAGTTCCACCAGTAGTTCCTAGAATTTCAAAGCTTCATTTTACCACATATGGCAAACTTCATTTAAGTTAATAGTTGACACATGCATGGAAACTTGGGTTCCAACGGTCCAACAATTTGGAACCCCATCTGATGATCTGCCGACTGGTAGATTTTGGATTGTTTAAGTAAACTTATCTGAACAAGTTTGTCAAGAGAAGATTGTAAGATCCGATGGTTTGTCACCTTCTACCTGGGAGGAGGAAACCTAGCAATACAATACAGCATGCAAAACAGTCCAAACCTGACCCTAAATCTAATCAGCCTTAAAAAAAAAGGAATCAACGACTCATTCACCCTTAGATGCTTCCCAGCCCAGAAGGGCCTGAAGCATTGTGTATGAGAGACATATGATAGAGAACAATCTTTGTGGGATTGTGAAGCCCATCTCATTGTGGCAAAAAATCATGCATGCAGAATCAGTAAAGAACCCAAACTATTGAAAAGCTAACATGTAAGTGGGAAATATTAAATTTCCAAACCATGAAGAACAAGACAAAAACAAAAACTTATTTGATGATGAGATATCAAGCACCTACAATGTCAATAAGATTCTCCCAGAAGAACCAGAACTAGTACTATTCAAGCTTAATATATTGGCAGGATCCAGTGTTCACAGGAGATTCCTTTAGAATGAATAAGATTCAAACTTTTTGTTATAACTTTCTACCTTGAGTTGTGCCAGTTTAGTATTTCTTAGTATTATACATACCATTGTCCGTGCTCTGACCAACAATTTCCTAAACTTGGCGATGATCTTTGTTCAGTTCTTATTGGCTTTTGCCAAATAAACAAGCTCTCTACCATTATGTCCCAATATCTGCTGTACAAAAACATAAGGAGGCTAGTGTCCCAATGAGTCCCTGAGATTTGGATACAAATAACAAGCTCTTTTTTATACAAATTTCTGCTGTACAATAACAAGCTCTTTTTCATTAACTTCATGAATGGTGTTAATGAACCCCAAATACAATTTTTCGGTAGTCACCCAAGGGCCCAACCCCACCACTCACCAGGGCACCAATGACATCATCTGTGATCTCCTTTCCTCGAAGAAACCTCATTTATATGAAAAAGAATGACCTTCCAGTTTAATGGCCATGATATAATCATATCAGTGATTTTAATTTAAAAACTACCATTATCTTTACTTGTATAATGCCTCATCCTGCATCAACGAAAGATCAATTAAATCATCAACTGATTCTTCCCCTTCAACGACAGCTTGATATGGGGTTGATATTTTTCAGTTATCATTGTTTATTAGAACACTTCTCTTTTTAATGCTCAGACAAAATTGTAAACTTCTCTCTTCTGCAGATTTGAGTTTACTCTTTGTCCCCCTTTTTTCCTAGCTGTATTGTCACTTCTCTTTTCCTTTATCATTAGACATAAATTAACAGGAAACAAGAATATTTTCTCTTCCACAGTGGCACTTAAATTTTCCCTGCAATTCTCCTCTTTATGGAAAGACATGTCCCTTGGCCTTCAATGATCATGTCTTTATGTAAAGACATGTCCCTAGCCTTCAACAGTCTTGATTAAAACTATATCAAATGAATAGGAAGATTCCAATCCAAGGATCTATAGGGCACCTGACTTCACTTCCATATCTACTTTTCCATCATTCAATATACATCTTATCTTGAAGATCAATGTCAATTCTTATGGGATATGTCTTGAAATTGAGTTGTATATATATTATTGACTACCTTGATATATCTGTACTTGTTTGGGTCTACTTTTTTCTGTTCTGACCGGTTATGGAAACAGTATACAATATTGTATGATTCCATCTAAACTTGCAAGTTAGAACGATACTCAGTGCAATTCAATGAAACTCTTTTGCTTTTACCGAAAGATTCAACCTATTTGGAGTTAAAATAGCCAAGAAGTTTACATTTTTTTTTTTGGAAAAAAAAAATGATGCCAGTAAAAAAAAATGATGCCAGCAAGCAGTATCGTGCTACTTCACATCTTAAAAAGAAGTGATCTCTGTCCTGTTTTTCCTTGTGAAAAAAGAACAGTAGTTGAAACCAAAATCTGTATAGTATTTATAGAGCTAACCACAGCTATATTCAATTTTTTTTTTATCATCCCCGTTTTAACAAGGATAGAGACCCACTAATTGGGCTCAACTAACTAATCCCAGCTGGTAAAATTAGAATATCTTCAACTTGTTACCGGTCATTTACAAAGCATAGATCACAGCATCAACCCAAACATTTTATAGATTCCAATTCCAAAAAATACCAGGAGATGATTGATTCTATAAAAAAAAAAAAGGATATGAGCATACAGTGATCCCATCTCAACTTTTTCTATTTCTGATTTTTTTCAAGAATCAAAAAATAAACACAATTTATCTTCAATACAGATACAAAAGCTACACAGTTCATTTATAACAGAAATCAGAGGGGATTTTCTACAGAAGGATCCAACATAAGAAAATTGATAAAAAGTACTCACGAAATTGAAGAAGTAGCAGCACCAAAGCTACACAGTTGCCTTCTGATCTGTTGTCTCCGAAATTGAGATCCGAAACTACACATTCAACCACCACAGCAGACATTAAAAAATAAAAAAAGGGTTTTATAAATGGTGATTATGTGGTAGAGAATCAAAAAGAAACCCCAATCCATGGTTTGCCCCAAATTAGGGTTTCGTAAGGAACCTTAACAGGAAAGAACAAGAATGGAAGAAGAAGGGAAAAGGGAGAAGGGAAAAAGGAGAAGGAGACAAGGGAGAAGGGAAAAAAGGGTTTCAGCCGATTCCCATCAAATACTCCCATCATGTAACTCCGGAGCTAAAGAAAGAGAATGGAAGAAGAGAGGAAGAAGGAGAGGGGAAGAAGGAGATGGGAAGGAGACAGGAAGGAGACGGGAGGAAGGAGGCGAGAAGAAGGAGATGGGAACGAGACGGGAGGAAGGAGGCGGGAAGAAGGAGAATGGAAGAACAGGGGAAGAAGGAGAGGGGAAGAAGGAGGAGGGAAGAAGAGGCTTACCAGGTCTCTGCAACCTTGTCAAATCTCACCGGTCGAAAGCCTCCCACAGCAAATATCTCCCAGCAAATGTCTCCTTCTCTTCTCTGCTGTTTTATCGGGAGTTATTTGGAGAATATCTCCCATCAAATAGCTCCAGGAGTGAAGAAGCTGAGTTTTTTCACTCCGTTTTTTTTCTCTCTGGGAGATGTTTTTTTACCGGTTCATTCCGTGGGAGTCAAAGATTGAACCGGCGTTACCAATCACTATTCTACTCCAAAGTGACTCCAGAGCTAAGGAGTGGGAGTTGGGAGTATTATCAAACGCACCCTTAGGAGCAGAAATTAATTGTCATTGTTGATGTTTTTGCGGCAGTTATTTATCCATCGCCAAATTTTCCATCTAATTACACACGACACGGGCAGTAGTCTATCCTTCTACAAAATTTAGACTCATTTGATTTGTCATGTGACAGATATTTGGGCATTGCCATTGAGAAAAACCAATTAGACTAAGGGAATGAATTTCAAATGGGCCACGAGAGATATAGCTAATGGGCTTATCAAGACTTTCCCATTGTTAAATGGGCTTTATGCTTCCCATGGTGTGGATTTTTCGAATCCTTTATAATAGTGGATCTCTTTCCCATTGGCTTTGTTTGGTTGCAAGGGGAATTGAAAGGAAGGGAAATGAAAATTTTGAACTTTAAACGGATGTAACTAATTTTAAATTATTTCACATTTAATTATTAACTTACACTTCACTTTGCATCCAAATCCCTCTCATTTGAAAAGAAAATAAATTTTACATCTTATAAGTATCATTATTAAATATGCTAAGAAATTTAAGTAATTTATACTCTCATGTTGTGTTACAACTATAAAAGTTTCATTTCAAGTTTAAAAATTTCACTTCCCTTCCCTTCAATTTCCCTTGCAACCAAACGGAGTCATTGTACAAAACTTTTTGCCCCATTGGCGATGAATAAAATCCCTCCCATAAGTGGGTTTGCCCAAAAAAAAAGGGGGATTGAAGGCTGAAAATTGGGGAAGTCATATGGTCAATCCGCTTCCCATTCCTGATTTTTAAACGTTGATTACAAGTTAATGGAAGCATAAAAGAAGAAAATAATGAGGGATAATTTTAAACAGAGTTAGGTCGAGTCCAATTGATTCCAAGATAACTTGAATTGGAATCAATGGCAAGCAATTCTATAGCTCTATTGGCAAAAGCTTAGCTTTGCTCTGTTCATTTGATTCTATCAAAACCACATAAGGGGTGGGCTGATGAATGAATGTGAATAGCACCATGAGAAGGATCATGATCGTTAGTATGCCACAACAAGATCTTAAACTTTCCCTTTCTTATATATATATATATATATATATATATATATATATATATATATATATATATATATATATATGATAAGGGAGGATGCGTCTCCCCTAATAGGATCCCGACACGTGTATGCCAGGGCCCAAACAAGGAGGGCCCTACTCACATCACCAACCATAGAGGACTGAGATAAAAACATCTCCTAATGAACCAGAACCACCTATGAGAATAGTGAAGAACCTCGGAGTCTCACCATCATGAAGGCCTCGTCAAATCTCCATTATGAGACCTCAGAGCCCGATGCCTTTGAAGGCCTCGGAGCCTCGCGGCCCCTCGGACCTCGGAGCCTCGCGGCCCCTCGGACCTCGGAGCCTCGCGGCCCCTCGGACCTCGGAGCCTCGCGGCCCCTCGGACCTCGGAGCCTTGCCAGTACAGAAGCCTCGGCTCTTTACCTATATGGAGGTCTCAATAGCTCTTCACCACTACAATCTCGACACCCCTTCAAGTGGACCTCAGCCTTCAAATCCACATGTCTCAAGCCAACTGTATTGTAACGGACAAGTGGAATCTTCTCCAAATAAAGTTAGAGATCCAACTGCCTTCAAATATCCGCCAAGAGGAGGTCAACGGATTCTTGAGAAAGAGATCCTACTGTCCGAATGACTCAGCAGAAGATCACCTGATCTCCAAATCAACGGACACAAATCACGCTGTAGGGAGGACATTCCGCCACAGCAGAGGACATGTCCAGCTCCCACATCCAGGTCACTCCAAACCTATAAATAGAAGAAACATACCCTGGTAAACTGTAAGCACCCCATTTTTGTCATCCCTAGCCATGAACAAGAGTCTTGATGGGCATATTCAGAAGGATTGCGGGTCAATTCAAGGTTTAGACGATAAGTGGTGATTTCAAAACTGATTTTGGCGGGCCCTACAGCAAGGTCATGAAAATACCTTCGAAATGATACCGGAATCACTCCATTCCGATATCAAACGAAGAAGATGTCGTGATTTTAGTCGGATTGAATTTGGCTTACTAAATCCAAGGGCTTTTCTGTAAATTATCATAAATTAAGGATTTTTTGGGCAAATTATCATAATTAAAATCGATCGGACTTCAATTCTTCATATCTTGATCATCTGAAGTCCGAATCAGGCGATTCAAGTGCCAGTGTGTTCCATTGCCTGTCCTCTTCAAAGTGGACGTGAAGAATTTTTGGCGAAAGACGCCCGCGGGTCCCATGCAAAGTTGCCAGTAGGATTATCGTCAAAACTCCAAGTCTCCACATTTTGATCATCCGAAGTCCGAATCAGGTGATTCAAGTGCCATTGTGCTCCATTACCTGTCCTCTTCAAAGTGGACGTGAAGAATTTTGGGCGGAAGCCGTCTGCGGGTCCCATGCAAAGTTGCTAGCCGAATTATCGTCAAAGCTTCAATTCTTCATATTTTGTTCGTCTGACGTCCGAATCAGACGATTCAAGCACCAGTGTGCTCCTTTGTCCGTCCTCTTCAAAGTGGACGTGGAAAATCTGAGAGAGGCCATCGAAATTTTCATGCGGAATTGCAAGCTGAGAAGACTCATAATAGAGAGAGAGATCAACCCAGTCCATACTTACTCAGCCCAACCCAGCTCAAGCCCAATTTAGTCCAATCCCATCGAACTCAACCAGTCTGGCCTGACCCAACCCAAACCGACCCAGATCGAGTCGGGTCGACCCATGTGTATGCATTTTATGTAGGTGTTATATATATATATATATATATACATTTATATATTATATAATATACATTTTATATGTTATATTATATATATTTTTATATATCATATTATTATAATATATTATATTATATTTTATATATATATATATTCGGCCATGAATCCGAATAAAAGGAAGAACCCGATAAGAGAGAGGGAGAGAGAGAGAGGAAGAGAGAGAGAGAATGGGAAGAGGGAGAGAATGGGAAGAGAGAGAGGGAGAGATAAAGAGGAAGAGAGAGAGAGAATGGAAAGAGAGAGAGGGAGAAAGAGAGAGAGAACGGAAGGAGAGAAAGGGAGGGAAAATGGAGGTGCTGCCACCTCCACCTTCCCCATACCCATTTCCCCCACCTCACCACCACCTCCTCCTCTCCATGCTGCCACCTCCTCCTTTATCAAGCCACATCTCACCGCCACTCCACCTCCCACAAACCAGCAGCCATGCCCGAACACCCCACTGCCACTCCACGCTGCCACAAGCCAGCAGCCCTTACCGAGCTCCATGCTGCCACAGGCCAGCAGCCTGCACCTCACCGTCCCTCACTGCCACCTCCATCTTCTCCCTTACCGAGCTCCACACCTATACAGGCCAGCAGCCATGCTGCCACCAACCCCACCGCATTCCTCCCATGCTGAAACCCACTCCATCGCCTCTCCTCTCCTTGAGCCCACTCCACCAACCCCTCTCCTTTGATCGACACATCACCCACCAACTCCCATCAACACCTCACCTAGCCTCCATCCATCATGTTACCCCTCACCGCCACCTCCTCCTCTCCTTGAGCCCAACAGCCCAACAACCTACCCACCTCCATGCCCCTACCCACTTCTCCATGCCTCTACTCCCTGATAGCCCATCTTTTCTTCACCCCACCAACGGCTATAAAAGGAGGTGAACCGAAAGAAAAAAAGAGGAGAAAAAGGAGGAAAAAAAAAAAAAAAGAGGGGAGGGGTTTGGCCGAGAGAAAGCCAAGAGAAAAAAAAAAAGAAGAAAAAAAAGAAAGAAAAAGAGAATCCGATAAAGAAGAAGAGAGAGAGAGAAAGAGAGAGAGAAAGAAAGAGAGAGGAAAAAGGAGGCTGGCCACCGTCACCATTGGTCGATGATCCGCACCATAGTTTATAAACCCTTCCCATCACCGGCAATCAATCAGGTTAGTTTAGTTTTTTTCTCTTCGGTTCACAAGTTTACTTTGCAGCTATCCAATTTTTTGCATGCACTGTTATATTGTTTTTATGTGTATCACCATTGTATTTTATTATTATTATTATTATTTTTTGATATCATGGTGCATTGTATGTCCTATTGTTATTTTAGTACATTGTATATTTTTTGTTATCATTACATTCTTTACTGATCTTGCATGTTTGATGTGTTTTAATATTGACCACTGATCATGTCTATCTAATGTTCATTGAGAACCATCTATGATCAAGGAAATTTTATATGATCAATATGGTTGGTCCGACCATATGAATGGAAATTTTAATATGGTTGGTCCGACCATATGTTTGGAATTATAATGTGGGTGATCCAACCACATGATCTGAATTTTACGAGAGTTGATCGTGACCATATGATTAGAATTTTAATGATTTGATCATAGCCATTGATCTGAAATTTTGATGTGATTTTAATTAATTTGAACCGTTAGATGATCTTTGGAAGTGATGTTAATCAATCTGAACGGCTGGATTGTGATCTTGACAATCTGAACCGTTAGATGGTCTTTGGAAGTGCTTTTAATCAATCTGAGCGGTTAGATTATCATGATGAACGATCTGGGCCATTAGATTATCTTTGGAATTGATTTAAATGAATCTGAATGGTTGGATTATGATCTTAAGCAATTTGAACCGTTGGATTGTCATCGTGGGTGATTTTGATGAATCTAAATCGTTAAATCTTGATCATGAGTATTTTTGATGAATCTGAACGGTTGGATTATGATCTTGAGTGATTTAAACCGTTGGATTATCATCGTAAAAATTTTGAGTGATGTAAATTATTGAATCTGGATCATAATTGATTTAGACGAATCTGAGCCATTGATTTCTTAGTCTGATCATGATAGGAGATCTAAGCCATAGATCATAGCTATTTTGATGAGATATGAGTCATTGATCATGATTATAGCTATTTGATGAGATCCGAGCCGTTGATCTTGGTCGTTTTTGATGAAATCTAAGAGTTGATCATGATCATCATTTTTTTGAAGAGATATAACCGTTAGATTGAGGATTTGATATGGTCTATGTTGTTATATCTATGCATCTATCATTTTCCCTTGATTATCTTTGTCATATTATGCACTACCATGTTTGGAATGCTTACAATGTTAGCTTTGTGCACACCGCCATGCCGATGCTGTTGTATGCTATGCTTGAATAATGTTTATGTCGGCAAGAACTTACTTTTCGCTACACCCTAGTCGAACTGCCGTGCATGTACACTGATAGAAGACACTCCTAGGTGTGGGGACGTGCATGTAGGCACCCACATTCATGGGAAGGGTAATAATGGAAAAATGATAAAAATTCTTAATCAAGAATCATGAAGCCTAGCCCAACAATTCTAAAATCAGGGTTGTAAGTGACAAGGGTAGTTTAGGACGATCCCTACCCCTCAGTTCATTTTCCCTAGGATGCAGAATCTAGATAGGTGTAATGTTGAATCCAACCACAGATCATCTAGGATTATCATTCGGTCCGGCTGGACCGCCCATATTCTGACCCAAGTGGGTCACCCAATGAACAGTGCCTGTTTCGAACTACGCGGATCCTGATTCTCAGGTCAATACCCTGAGATACGTAGGTAGTCTGGAAAAACTCCCAGATACGGTTCCACACATCAATCAATGTGCCCTCTACATTACTCCCTGAGAGTACAAACCTTACTCCCTGAGAGTACAAATCCTTACTCCCTGAGAGTACAAATCCTTACTCCCTGAGAGTACAAGCCTTACTCCCTGAGAGTACAAACCTTACTCCCTGAGAGCCACACTCTACTCCCTGAGAGCCACACCCTACTCCCTGAGAGTACAACCTTACTCCCTGAGAGTACAAACCTTACTCCCTGAGAGTACAAACCTTACTCCCTGAGAGTACAACCTTACTCCCTGAGAGTACAAGCCCTACTCCCTGAGAGTACAAACCTTACTCCCTGAGAGTACAAACCTTACTCCCTGAGAGTACAAATCCAACTCCCTGAGAGTACAACCCTACTCCCTGAGAGTACAATCTTACTCCCTGAGAGTACAAATCTGACTCCCCGAGTCATACATACATATTCTACTCCCTGAGAGTACGCATCCTCAATCCCGAAGCCGTACTTGCGAGTACGCACCCTTAGCCTTGCGAGGCTCTATCTTGAAGTCGTGCTTGCGAGTACGCACCCTTAGCCTTGCGAGGCTCTATCATGAAGTCGTGCTTGCGAGCACGCACCCCCCTTAGTCTTGCGAGACTATCTTACAAATCTTACTCCCTGAGAGTACAAACCCTACTCCCTGAGAGTACAAACCCTACTCCCTGAGAGTACCAACTCTACTCCCTGAGAGCCACACCCTACTCCCTGAGAGCCACACTCTACTCCCTGAGAGCCACACTCTACTCCCTGAGAGCCACACCCTACTCCCTGAGAGCCACACTCTACTCCCTGAGAGCCACACCCTACTCCCTGAGAGTACAAATCTGACTCCCTGAGAGTACAACCTTACTCCCTGAGAGTACAAACCTTACTCCCTGAGAGTACAACCCATGAAACGAACTATGTTGTACCTGATTTCCAGGACCTCTGGAATACGTAGGCAACTTGGAGGACTCTCCAAGTACGGTACCTCATCTTAGTATCCTTAGGTTCCCCATATCCATATCCATATCCGTATCCATATCCTCGTTCACTTCGATCCATTTAGGCTATCTCTAGATTCAATCTCAATCATCATCAAGCATAAACTTCAACTTGAATAAATTGAATCTAAGAAAGCTTAATCATAATCCACATCCATAAACCTTAACCACTTTCTGTTTCGAACTACGTTTTTGGACTTGATTTCCAGGATTGGAATACGTAGGCAATTTGAGATGTTTTGGACATCTCAGATTCAGTCCATCACCGAACCATCTTTGGTTCGGCTCATTGTATATTATTTTATTTATTTTCTTACTTTGAGAACATGTTTTGGCTAAACTTAATCTAGAAGAACTCAATAACTTGGCATAGGATCCCCCATGAGCCCTAGTCATCATCCATTGACCATGAACAGTCAGAACCATAGAGTCTAAGGAAAGTAGAATCACATAGGAGGCCGATTTTTGGATCGGGCAGTTTTGGGTGCCTAACACCTTCCCAAACTGTACTTTGAACGCTTACCCGTTCTCTGTTGGACCAAAGCCGATATGTTGGGTCATGAGTCAATAGAAGTCTTATCTCAGGATGAGGCTACATTTTAGGTCCTAGACCTTAATCTAAGTGGCGACTCCAAATCATTTCACCGTCCATTCAGCGTGGGTGGACATTTATCCTCACATAAACACACAAACATTTTCTAACATTTAAGCTCAGCGCAAGTTAGCTAACCGAATCCCCTTAATTCAAACGGACAGTCCTTCTTATCTGTCCCATATTGCTTGTCCCTTAAACTGACTTAGGCATCGGAGTAGCCAAATGGTGTCTCTATCCGACCATCACCACGGTGTCCTTTCTTCCTTTTGCAGAAATCACAAGCGAGCTAAGGACCAATCCGATTTGGGACGACAACAATATATATATATATATATATATATATATATATATATATATATATATATATATATATATATATATATATATATATATATATATATATATATAAACTAACCTGCAAACCCCACTTTGAACTAGGATTCAAGGCTTAGCCTCGTTATGCGTTTCTGTCATTCATAAAACCGACTCCCAATTTCTGTTTTGTATCTGCCGTCTAAGTGTAGTGCAACATTACTCTGCCTGGGCTGAAGCTCCATGGTGAAGCTTAGTCATTGGTCGAAAGAAAAGGTATGTGTGTCCATTGATAGCCGGGTTGATTTCTAAATTTTAAATCTTGGTTTGGTCTATATTTTAATTGTAGGTTTTTTTTTTATAATTTTAAAATATTTATGATAAATTTTTACCACAAAAAAGAAGAAGTTATTTATGACAAATCATTTATGAGAATAAATTATAAGTCATAAATAATAATTGTTACTTCCACTAAATATAAAGAAGTAATAATAGATTATCCCACTAATGACAAACATCTACTAACTTTCTGTAGACTTTAGGTTATATTAATTTATTTAAAATATAAATAAATACTATAAATCATACCAAACCATTACATATGGCATAATATAATACATACCAAAGAGATCATAAACATAATTAAAGAAAAGGAAAAAAAAAAAAACAGACATAAATTTGTTTTTCAATTTCATTTTATCTATGATAACTAATCTTTTTATGTACAGGAATTATACAGGAATTATTGAACAATACAAAAAAGAAAAGCATCTTTGCTGCTTTACACCAACTCAAGGGTAACCAGATGAGTTGCAGACAACAACAAAAGGCAACAAATGATAGCTTTTCTAAAACCTTCCCATCCCCACTAAATTATGTCTTTTCAAATGAAACACAAACAATAAAGAAGAAGGAAAATCAAAATGAACCTCGGTTCATCCTCCATCTATAGTTCTTGGTATACTTGGCCACAGTGGGTGGCGATTGGAAAACCCTAGTCACAAATGCTGCTGGCCCAGAAAGAATTACTAAAAATAACCCGATACGGATCCCAATGATTCATTGGATCAAAATTTTTGTGAAGTGATGGTGTAGCATGAGATGTTGTATCTTGATTCTTGATTAATCCATGGAGATGTCTTTGAACCTAGCAAAGGTCTCACGGCTCTCGCAGCGTTGCGTCCAATCCGACTTCTCAGAACCAGAATAGGAAGAGTTCATGGGAATAGTCTCCCGCGTATCGATATTCAAGCTATCCATTTTGAAGCCCATGGCCGGCCAAACGAAGGCTGGTTTCAAGAGCGGCACATCAGGTGGGGGCACAGATCCGGAGATGATCTGGACGATCGTCGGTGTTTTAGGCCTTTCAGTTGCAGTGGGATGGGAGCAAGCAAGGCCGAGGAGCAGGAGGCGCTTGGCTTGTTCAGCGTCGTAATCATCCTGAAGCCTCTCGTCAATGGCCTCAAAAAGGCGACCGTCACGGTAGAGACTCCAGACCCAGTCTACCAGGAATGGGAATTCCTCAATCTTCGTCCATGGGCGCTGGCCGCAGAGCACCTCAAGGACGACAGCGCCAAAACCAAAGACATCCGACTCTGTGGTGGCCTTGAATGTGTAGAAGCACTCGGGGGCTAAGTAGCCTGGAGTGCCTGGGACGCCATTAACCTCGGCGTAGGAGGTCTTCTCGTTGTCGATGGCACGGGCTAGGCCAAAATCACCCAATCGGGCGTTGAAGTAGGTGTCTAACATGATATTGCTGGCCTTGAGGTCACGGTGGACAACCCTCTCGTCGTACTCGTCGTGAAGATAGTGGAGGGCTGACGCAACACCAGCAATGATTTTGCATCGATGCTCCCAGTTCAGTGTCTCCTCTGCTCCACCAAATAGATGCTTGTCAAGGCTGCCATTTGGCATGTATTCGTACACTAAGAGGAGCATGTTTTTCTTGTTGCACCATCCTGTCAAACGGAATAAGGGAATTCCGTCAAAATTATAAGAAAAAGCAAAAAAAGAGCAGGAAAATATGTCTCTGTTCTTCAATGGCTGATGAGAATCATGGGATGGAGACTTGAGAACCAATTGGTAAGGATAGATCTGTCGTGGAACAGATCATCTCTTCTGGCGTTTTGCGGAACTAAATCGTCTCCTACGGTTCCTGCCGCTGATATAAGGGTTTGGGATCAGTCTGATCGCCTACCAATACATTGGGGGTGGGCCGATTGAAATCTGGCCCTTGGCAGACAACAGGACCCCAGGAGACGATTTGGACACGCATTTTGCTAGCTGTACAGGAAATTACAGAGGTCGACAGGCAGGTGGGTAGGTAGGAGTAGGGCAACCAAATCGCCTCCTGCCGACTTGCCTCTAATTTTTTTTTTCATTTTTTCATTTATTAAGAAAATTTCTCAGTCTCAAAAAAAAATTATTTAATTTACCGAATAATTCGATGCCCTTACCAACTAATCGGACGAGATGTCTGTGACGGAGGCGATTAATGATGGTGAGCTCAGAGAGGAAATCATCGATCCCCTGCAAGTTCTCTCTGGAGAACTTCTTCACTGCAACTTCAGTTTTGTCGTGTGGGAGTACCCCTTTGTAGACGACTCCAAATCCACCTTGCCCGAGCTTCATCTTCTGGTCGAAGTTGTTAGTGGCTTTCTTCAAATCCTTAAAACTGAACTCTTTTGGCGTCCCTGGTAGGCTCTTGAGCTTCTTCCCCAGAGTGTCTGGTTCATTGCTAACCTTCCTCTTGCTGAAATAGCGAACCAATCCGAGACCAATACCCACCAACAATGCCAAACCCGCTACCCCAACTCCGATCACGATCTTTACCCACGTTCGATTCTTCTTTTCAGGAAGCGTCTCTACTGATAAACTCCAATTGAGGACGCAGTTAAGCTGGGCATTCACACCCGTAGATGCTGAGAAGCCTATATAGGAGTATTGGCTCACATAATCCTTGAGGTTTATCTTCTCACTTAGAATCGGGGTGCTTGGCTTCTTGGCATCTGCGTCTGCCATGTAAACCTCCATTAATTTGGCCTTCCCATCGTATTGGACCCAAACACTGTAGTTCCTGGGAATCTCTGGAGCAATCTCGATCCCAAAGTTGGAGAGTGACACCGTCTTGTTCGATATGACGCTGTTAATGTCCATACCCATGTGGTTGTCATCTGGATCGAAGTCTTGCTTCACCGTATCAAGCTCAATGGCGACGATCTTGTTAGATGGATTGCCATCGAGGGTGGCGTTGGTTAGCCCCAACCATTGCCCAAAACTCGCCGAAGGGATGTTAAGATCTGGGGCGATGATGAAAGCGAAGCCTTCGCCGGCAGATTCGTTGGGTGGTCGGTAGATGTTTATGAGGAAAGTTGAGTTGAAGGAGGCCACGATATCCAAATCGGTTGACGAGTTTGTGCTGCTATTATTCTTCGATGAAGAAGAAGACACATCCCAGAGCTTGAAAGGTTTGGGGAGCATGACGCGACCAGACTTGTTTAACCGGCTGAAGGCATCGTTGAGAGTATCGGGTGTAATCTGAAGAGCTCCTTTACTAATGGATGCATCACCCATCACATCGAACACGGAATCATAATCGGCTGGGCTGAAGCTATTAAATACATAGTTTTTTGGGTCTGTTGCTGAAAATGTCGCCGGGAATAGCAGAAGGCCGACGACAATGGTGGCAACAAAGTTCTCTGGAATAACCATACTCATTTGGGCTCCAGAGCCAGACGAGCAAACAGAGGAATAAACAACGAGGAAGGGGATCAAACGAGTCCGGCTCTTCCACATTTAATAAGCATAAGTTAAATAGTGAGAGGGAGAGAGATGATAGTGTTGACCAAGAAAGCCAGCGAGGGCCGGCCATTGATTTTTCCTTATTTTATTGTCACGGACTTCTTCAGTATTAATTTTTTTTTTCTTGGAGGAGGGAATAAGGTGTGATTTATCCCGACTGAAACGATGTGATTTATCACGACTGAAACGATTCTTAATTTTTTTTTTCTATTTTCTCACATATATTATTATCATGCACATGGAAGTATTTTGAATTTTTTGCACCTATACCGATTAACTCTGAGCTTTTACATTCTGCACCTTATAAGTTAATTTTTGATAAAATCACAAAAGATTTTCATCCACTTAAGCATATCGCGAAGATTGATACAGTGGATATTGACACTGTCTAATATATCTTGAAAAGATTTTCATCCACCCAAGCATATCACAAAGATTGATACAGTGGATAATGATACTGCCTAATATATCTTGTAAATCTATAAGTTACCTATTATCTCTTTATGAGATATGTATGTTACCATAATCACTCTATGAGATAAGGAGATGAGATTCTTGTATCAATTAATTCTATAAATTCAAAACAGAGACAAAACACATAATTAAATACTGAAAATATTTTCAACTATTGTTTTGTTTTATGGTATCAGAGCCAACGACATACGTCAATAAAATGTCTTCCTTAAACACATTTTCCCTTGCTGCCTCTTCTTCGTCTCTGTCCTCTCTCAAGTTTAGCCACAATGTATCGATTCGACTTGATCAACATAATTATTTGCTATGAAAGTCACAGATACTTCCCTTAATCCCTGCCATCAACTAATGAGTTACATCGACGACTCATTTCCCTGTCCGACGATCAAAGTTCTATCAACCAGCTTACCGACGTCCCCTTCTGTGACGTCTCCCTCTGAAAACTCTACAGCAACTCCACCTATACTTTACTAATCAATAATCCTGCATATGTCTCTTGGATAAGCCAAGATCAGTTACTCGATCCTCGGATGGATTCTCTCCTCTCTCTCTGAGTCTGTTCTCAGCCAGGTTATCAATTGCACATCTTCTGCAGCATTCTGGCAATCTCTTGAGACTCTATTTACCAGTCATTCAAGATCCCGCATCATGCAACTGCGGCTCCAGCTTCAAACTGAGAAAAAGAAATCTCAGTCTGTCACTCTATTTTTTCAACGGATGAAATCTATTTCCGACAACCTCGCAGCTGTCAATAATCCGATTCCTGAGTCGGATCTTATTCTACATATCCTAGCTGGCCTAGGACCAGAGTGGGAGGGATTTGTTACAGCCATCTCCACCAGATCTGAACCTCTTACTCTTAATGATATACATGGACTTTTATTTAGTCACGAAATCAGATTGGAACAAACCTCTCTATCAGTCAATATTCCTGAAGCAAATCTAGCTGCTACCCATTCTGCTCGACCCAGACAAGGTCGCCCATCTAATTTTTCTGCTCCCAATGGACAGCCCTCCTACCACCGTGGCAGAGCCCATGGACGTGGGGGTTTTTACTCCGGAGGACGAGCAGTCAAACCAACATGCCAAGTCTGCCATCGCATGGGTCATACCGCCATCACTTGTTACTATCGGTTTGACAAGGCTTACCAGGGACAATTGTCTCCACATTCGGCTTACACTGCTGCCACTATTCACTCTCCACATCTAGATGCATGGTATTCTGACTCCGGTGCCACTGATCATATCACCTCTGATTTGGGAAATCTTTCTGTCCGTTCGAAATATCACGACAACGATCAGGTTCAAGTCGGCAATGGGCAAGGTTTGCATATCCATCACATTGGACATTCAAAAATTTTAACTACTAGCCGTGCATTAGATTTGAAAAATATCCTTCATGTTCCTTCAATTTCTAAAATCTGCTTAGTGTTTCTAAACTTACATCTCACAATAATGTTATTTTGGAATTTCACCCCTCTTATTGTCTAATTAAGGATCAATCCTCGGGGAAGGTCCTACTCAGAGGCAACCTTGATGGTGGTTTGTATCGTCTCAACAGTCATTTCCCCCACTCATCAGCATCTCCTTTTCCTCAAGTGTTTGTTGGTGAACGTGCATCCATTGACACCTGGCATCAACGCTTAGGACATCCCTCACCAGCTATTCTCAGACGTATACTGACATCAAATAAATTGACTGTCGATGGGATTACCAAACTATCATTCTGTTCATCTTGTCCTTTAGGAAAATCACATAAATTACCTTTTTATTCGTCTGATTCTGTTTCACTGCATCCCTTATAGTTAATACATTCAGATGTTTGGGGTCCATCCCCTGTTCCCTCCCCTAATGGTCATCGTTTTTATGTGAGTTTTATTGACAACTTTAGTAAGTACACATGGCTATTTCCTATGTTCACAAATCTGATGTTCTTCCTATTTTTCAATCTTTTAAACGGCAAGTAGAAATTTTTTTTGAACGACCAATTAAGGCCCTGCAAACCGATTGGGGTGGAGAATACCGTTCGGTTTCAAAAATTTTAGAAGCTAATGGTATTCTCCATCGAATCACCTGCCCTCACACTCATGAGCAGAATGGCCGTGCCGAACGAAAACATCAGCATATTATCGAAACTGGTCTCACTATGCTCTACAATGCAATGGTCCCTCTCACCTATTGGGTTGATGCTTTTACCTCTGCCATTTTTTTTATTAACATGATGCCTACAGATTCCAAGTCCCCTTGGGAACAACTGTTTCATACAAAGCCTGAGACTATAGCCTACTCAAAGTTTATGGGTGTTTATGTTACCCCCTCATGAGGCCTTACAATGCAAATAAACTGCAACCACACTCCATCCCCTGTGTCTTTATTGGATACAGTCCGCGTCATCGTGACTACCAATGCCTTCACATCCCAAGTGGTCGTGTCTATATATCAAGGAATGTACTATTTAACGAAGCTGTTTTTCTGTTCCAGCAGCAGGTTCCCACAGCGACCCTATCCCATGGTACGGTTCCATCCACAGTGAGCTCCTTTATACCACAGGTTGGTCACCCTCCGCATTGTGTCACTGCTGGGCCTTTAGGGGCTTCCCGATCAACTACTCCACTGCCCACTCATGCCATCTCTCCATCTGCCGCACCACCTTAGCCCATCATCTCCTTTGATTCTCGCTTGCAGCCCCCATCACCAACAACACTTGCTACAATGGCTGCCCACCGAGATCAAACCAAGAATCCATGGGAATCAATTCCTCTTCCATGCCTGCAGATCTGCTTACTGATAATGCTATTGTGTCCTCCTCACCTCCTGCCTCAACTAAAAGAAGTTTGCGTGTGCGAAAACCAACACAGTACACCGATTACGTGACCTACTCGGTCACTCGTCATCCACTTCCTGATTCTCCAGCATCCCAACTAGAACTGAGTTGTTTCACTGAGGCTAACAAGTCCGTTGCCTGGCGTGCAGCCATGATGACTGAGTTTAATGCCCTCCTACAAAATGGGACGTGGTCTCTTGTGCCTTTATCGCCAAATAAAAATCTCATTGGGTGTAAGTGGGTCTATAAAATAAAACGACATCCAGATGGTACCATTGAAAGGCATAAGGCTCGCCTGGTTGCAAAGGGATTCAATTAGACAGAAGGACTTGACTATGGTGAGATGTTCAGTCCTGTGGTGAAACCCTCCACTATACGCACAGTCGTTACGCTTGCCCTCTCTAGAGGCTGGGAACTTTGTCAACTTAACGTCCACAATGCCTTTTTCCATGGCATTTTACAAGAAGAGGTGTACATGACACAACCCCCTGGGTTTGTTGATTCTACCCAACCACAGAATGTCTGCAAACTTCACAGAGCTCTCTATGGTCTTAAACAGGCTCCACGGACGTGGTTTTCTAGACTTAGCCAAGGCTTACTTACCATGGGATTCCACAGTGCACTGTCGGATTCCTCTCTTTTCCTTCGATTTCGTGGCGGTCATACTATTTTTCTCCTAGTATATGTGGACAAAATTATAGTCACTGGAAGTGATTCGGATCAGATCACTAAACTCATCATTGATCTCAATTCTATGTTCAAGTTACGAGATCTTGGCCCTCTTCATTATTTTTTGGGTGTCGAAGTTACTCCTACTCATGCGGGCTTATTTCTTTCTCAAGGGAAATATATTCGTGATCTACTTGTACGCACCAAAATGGATGGTGCTAAGGGTGTGTCAACTCCTGCTGCTACTGGAGTCAAACTTATAGCTAAGGGTCGCAATCCCTATGGTGATCCTACATATTATCGTAGTATCGTTGGGGCTCTACAATATGCAACATTAACCAGACCTGAAATTGGATTCACTGTGAACAAGGTCTGCTGTGAAGCGCATCTTACGCTATCTTAAAAACACCTTGCGCTTTGGCCTACATCTCCGTCGCACATCTCAATTGACACTACAAGCATACTCTGATGCAGATTGGGCAGGTTGTCCCGATGACCAACGGTCCACAAATGGTTACTGTATTTTTTTGGGACCCAACCTTATCTCTTGGAGTTCCAAGAAGCAGTCCACCGTTGCTCGTTCAAGCACAGAATCTGAATATCATGGCCTTGCCAATGCCGCTGCTGAGATCACATGGTTGCAACAGCTCCTGCGGGAACTTCAGTTCACCTCCTCCATTCTTCCAATCCTTTGGTGCGATAACCTCGGAGCCACATACTTGTCGGCTAATCCGCGGTTCCATGCCCACACTAAACATGTTGCACTTGATTTTCATTTTGTCCGTGAAAAGGTCGTTGCCAAGGAATTAGAGGTTCGTTTTCTCTCCACCAAAGATCAAATTGCTGATATCCTCACCAAACCCTTGCCAGCTCAGCGGTTCAGTACCCTCACAGGCAAACTCACCGTTCAGAGCTGCTCGGTTCGTTTGAGGGGGGATGATAAAATCACAAAAGATTTCCATCCACCCAAGCATATCGCGAAGATTGATACAGTGGATATTGACACTGCCCAATATATCTTGAAAAGATTTCCGTCCACCCAAGCATATCACAAAGATTGATATAGTGGATATTGATATTGCCCAATATTTCTTGTAAATCTATAAGTTACCTATTATCTCTTTATGAGATCTGTACGTTATCCATAATCACTCTATGAGATAAGGAGATGAGATTCTTGTATCAAATTCTATAAATTCAATACAAAGATAGAGACAAAACACATAATTGAATACTGAAAATATTTTCGACTATTTTTTTGTTTTAATTTCCAAATTCCAATGGAGAAATTGTCGTTAGTGTTTAATTTTAACTGCATATAAAATGATGCTCTGAGTACTATTGGTTATGGTTTGAGTTTAAAAATACAAAATTGATACTGCATTCAAATTACCTTAAAAAGGATTTATGAAACTTAATGTTATAGTGTGAAATATACTATTTGGATGCAAAAAATAGAAAATATGAGGTGATTAGTGTAAAAATACCCAAAATAGAACAGGACTACCAATTCCATCATATTTCTATACATTAATGAACTAAAATCCAAATAGTAGATGGTTGGCTTTTGGTAGGATATATTACTAGGCAAATTAAAGAATGGTCAACTACAAGGTTATATAATATGAGGTGATTAGTGCAAAATAACCCAAAATATAATAGCATACTCCTAAAAATCTAATAGCATACTCCTAAAAATCTTTTACTCTCGCAGGATTACTAGTTCCATGACATTTCTATACATTATTGAACTAAAATCCAAATAGTCGTAGATGGTTGGTTTTTGGTAGGATATATTAATAAAGAAATTAAATAATGGTAAACTACTAAGGCATACCCCAAAAAAAAAAACCAGAGAGAAAAAAAATCGTTCGGTAAATTAGTTATACTTTCCCTGCACTTTGGCTTAAATTCTAGCAATTCTCTGAAATTTCAAACAATTACTCATGCTTCCATTAATTGAAAACCTAGTTATAGACAGCCCTATTCCGTGAACTTTTTTCTATTAGATGACGACATCATCTCAACCTTAATATTATAATGACGAAAATATTCTTGATGAAGAAGTGAAGTGACTTCATGGCTCTCAATACATTTAAGAGTTGCAAATCACTCTCACATCCCTTCTTCATTTCGCAAGATCTGAAAATGAAAGGACACTCGTGATTTCTCATAGCTCCTCGACTCCAACTTGCAATTTCTGGCAGGACCTGCAACTCATTTTGTTGACGACCTTCCACTGTGACCTTTTTTTCCCTCTTCCTCTGTCTGACTACCTCCTTATCCCATTGCCATTAATGCCCCCATTCGAAGCTGCCACCGTTGTTGTCATAGTAGCAGGAACAACACGCAACCAAATCCTCTCCTGCGGTCCTGTCGCCTGCCAAGGGCCGGATTTCAGTCGGCCCACCCCCCAATGTATTGGCAGGCGACCAGACCGAACCCCGGCCCTTGGATCTGCGGCAGGAACCTCCTGCCGCAGGAGACGATTTGGATCCGGAACAACACTGCTACTCAAGCTGCCATTCTCTCTCTTCTCACCTAGAATCTCTACTTCAGCCCCTAGGGTTGGGCATGGAATTAGGGCAAAGTTCAAGGGAGCTATGAATAATTTATCCAAAATCAGTTGACTTGAGGGTTTTCTACTTGTCAATAATTGGTTAGCGAATAGAGGTGAAATTGATTTTGAAATGGTGCCCTACACAATGGTTTTGGTGTCTTTTGGGAAAGAAGGCATAGATATATATTATATAGGATCTCTGATGATAAAATAAACAGTTGGAAACAAGTACTATTTTAAATAAAGCTCATTGTTGGACAAAATAAAGCATATTAATTTGGGGTGACGAAACCCAAGCTTATCCTTATATACATGCCACCTAGATAGGCCTTAATTAAAAGCTTATAATGAAAACAAGCCTCCAAATATCAGGTTTAATTAACTTGTATAACTACCACTAAGATGCCCAATTAATTGTACAGTGGGTCTAGGTCCATGGCATGGTACATTGCATTTTGTAAAATACCAAGTGAAGAGAAGGTTGGATAGCATTTTAATTTTTATGGTAAGGAATCTATTGTCTTGTAGTGGTCCCCGTCCACCCTTCCCTTCCCCCCCCAACCCCCCCCCACCCCCACCCCTCTCTACTTGTTAAGATATACTCTTCTATTAATCATAAAAAAAAAAGGTATAATTTTGTAAGGTATGTTTACATTTTCTTCCGGAAGGAGTTTGAAAGTGTGAATTTAACCTAATTAAGCCCCTACCAATGGGCATTAAGAATGTGTGAATTAAAATTTTAATAATTATTAGGACCCTCTTGTGTTCTTAGAGTTTACTAAGTGAACCCTTTCCAGTGTTAGAATGGGTCAAGAAAGTTGTTTTTATTCATTTGTTCTTAATACTATCTCAAGAAAATTATTGAATACATATTCAATTCATTTCTAAAAGTGATACATACAGTACTACAAGTAAAATAGGGAAACTATAATAACTAGTTTATTGCTAAATAACCTAATTAAAGAAAAAAAAAAAAGAGAGAAAGAAATAACAGATGTGCACATTGCTAAATTTCATTTTGAAAGAGAACTAATTTATAGTTTCATACATCATAGAGAAGTCTTGAGCCTAGCTGTTATGTGGCATGGGAAACATGTTAAGCTTTGCAACTGGAAAATCTTTTGGCATGAGAATTTTTAGAGAGTAACCGTTTTATGGATCAAGTAATCGGTATCGGATTAGGTAAATCGATTCAATCCATATCGTTTGATTAATTCTGTTTTAATATTATTAAATAAGATAATATCTACCTAGCTAATAGTTTTTCATTGGATTCGTATATCGATCCGTATCAGTTTTAAATATGATCGATACCTGGATTTAGGTCTTTGGATCATTTTCTACAGGAAGTGAAAGGAGTACCTTCAGTTGGGTTGTAAGGCTTGGTCTTCTTAATTTGTTGGGTTGCAGCTTCTATATGATCATCCTTTGCTATAATATTAATGTATGATATGTTGCAGTAACAATATTTTCTTTTGATATTAAATCTACAAATAGTCCTTCCCTAAAATTGTCAATAGGAAATATCAGTGTTGCTTAGGTAGGTGTGAAATCGAATCAATAAAGCTTGTTTGTTAGATATTAAAATATTTCCATTCTTTATAAAGTGGGTTTCTACAATATTAATTTAATTAACTTTAATAATAGTAAAGGTAATCTGCTAATAAGGGAGGCACATGAAGGCCTTTCTTATTTTAATGTTTATATGAGAGAAGCCCATTCCTTTTATTGCTGTTACATGGATGACTATTGCTGTTACATACTTTTATTATTCCTTTTCTATTTTAATAATGGATTAAAGAGTGAAAAGGATGCGGTGGTCAGAAAATCAGTCTTTATGAACTTATGAACCTGTAACTTTCCCATTCTATATCGATCGATAAATCCTAACTACCCTAACCTTTTTAATACGGACGATGCTTTCCACTTAAGAGCTCAAATTCATGCTCTAAGAACAGCTTTAATTCAGGTGCTTGATTGAATGTCGTTGGAATGTTATTTTTATTAAAATTATGTTTCAGAACCCTTTAAGCTTGTATCTAGATAGCAGATACCCTCCCAGGTTAATACTGTTTAATATTTTTCTATCTGGATATTGGGTCCCGAGTCAGGTCCCTCTGTTGCTTTCTTTGTTCATGCTTTCTGTATATTATTTCATCTTTAAGAGACTGGGTGTGGTTCTAAAGACAAAAATTATTTTTATAATTGAGAGAGGGACCCTTTGATGTTTTAATATAGAGTGCATGGCAGAAGTGACATAAGTTCGACAGAGGATTCAAAGACAAGGAATAACTAGGGGAAAAATGGAAACCTAAATAGTCTGATCAGTTTGAGCGAGAAGCTTCTCTGTAACTTCGATGAAGATAGAGAAAGCTCATGAGGTTAACATAACTAACTAATTACAACTTCTTCAAGAAAGATGGAAGACATGGGTTACTGTGGCAGCGAAGCAGCTGAGCTGACTAATACTTGTGGAATGATAAGAAGACGAAACTTCCTCAGGATTTCCATTTTCAAGTTCAACTTGACCTGCTTCTAGTCTTTATCAATAACCTGGAAATACCTTTCTTCGCCTAACGTAGATTCGTTATGGGACCTGTGCTTACAACATAATCCATTTTCAGTTAATTCCTTTTAAAATCCAACCTGCATGAACTTGTCAATGAATTTCGGATGATATCTAGGAAAAAATGCAACTTGACTTTCCATTCAGGATATATCTGCGTTGGAGTTGGAATGAGTCTACCCCTGAATTGTTCTTCCTTAAAAACCATACTACAAGCTAAATAAGAGAATGTTATCATGCTGTCAGTACCTTTGAAAGCACACTAAATTTCTTCCATCTCCTGGTCATTTGACCAAGTAAACAGGGACCACTGGATATCTTAGCGCATTTTCGGTCATGTGGTCGAGGGCTTGTCTAGTGAGGTCTTCCAGTTTGGATTATCGGCATCTACCCGTATTCTTCATGGGATTTCATTACCGTGGATATAATCTAGGACCCATCTTTAAAGTGTGGGATCCATTAGATATGGATAGTAATGAAATCCTAAGTAGGATGCAAATACATGCAAATGAACTAATCTCATTGATTTCAATTCTCCTTCTCCCTCATCCCACATGGTTGCAGGTAGCTCCCCATCCCACATGGTTGACCACCCCTTCGAAGATTCTCCTGTATATCAGAAAAAAAAAATAATTAATAATAATAATTATAATTTATTATTTGAATTAGTGTCCTGATTATCTCAATATAATAACTTACTAAACCATTGTTCTTAATTTAATAGACCAAATATGGAATCTCATCCCATTCCGGTCCCCATCATAAATTAACAATCTATAGCGTTTTTAATGAGGAGGAAAAAAAAAGGAGTAATATATTATCAGCTTCATCATTACAATCTCCACAGATGCTTGAGGTCATTGAACTATAGTTTTGATCCCGAAATCAATAGAATTCCAAATATGACTGAAGGTGTGGGAAGAAGCAAGTCCATCTCTATGCATATTTCTTTCCCATCATATATGATATATTATTGCGTTTGTTGTACATAAGATCATCTTATCAACCGGCATGGACTTTTTTTCAGTTTAAGTGATTGTTACAATCATATTGCGTGTTCATGATTTACCGAAAAATTAGTAAGGAAAAAAAAAACGTTGTCTAGCAGCTTTTCTCTTATGCTACATACAGATACGCTGAAATGATCATCCTATCCCCTATTTGGTTTGAGTGCTCCCATTGACCATGTGCTAGCGGGCGCAGGAATACGCAGCCGAACGGATATTCTTTGCCTAAAAGAAATATATTGTGGTTGTGGGTCAACTCTCTTTAGCCTGTTCCATTCATCCCTAATTGATAATATTAACTCCTGTCTCTCTGCATTGAACCTGTAATTCACTTATAATAATGTAATAACGAAACAAAACAAAACAAAAACTTGACAGATAGACAGACAAAGAAGAAATAAACTTGTTCTTTAGATTGATTATTAATGTTTATAAGACTAAAATCAAAGTCAAGTCTATTTGGTTTCACGAACTGTTTTGTTCCAAGTTGATGGTTAAACAGCTGAAGTATAGAAAGAGAAGCACACTCATTTAACCGTTGAAGACCCTTTTTTTTTTTTTTTTTTTTTTCTTTTCTTTTTTTTTCTTTTTTTTTTATTTTGGTAAAAGATTTGATTTTGATATCATATTGAAATATCAAATCTAAAAAATTAAGCTATTAAGTGTAAAAATTAACTAGTATATACTAAGACATCTTACTCAAAGATAAGATCAAATATTTTTACTTTCCTTGTTGAAATTAGTGAGGGGATTAATTCTTATTAATAAGGATTACAATCGTTTTCAATTATTTTGAATTTGACTACACAAGATTAGATAATAAAAATTGAGTATAGTATTTTGAATTTGAATACACAAGATAAGATAAGATAAGAAGAATTGAGAGAGTATAGTGATTTCAGGAGTTTGAATTCAAACCTATCTTAAGAATCTGGAAATGGTTAACCCCTTAGTCATCACATCCGGTATTTTGTCAAAGGCATGAAACGTACGTGATGCACTTTGAGTTGCTTCTTTGCCACTCATTTCCACACGAAATGATAATCAATTTTTTTATGTTTCGTGTGAACATAATACATCAGATTGATCATGCAAAAGTTGTAGGATCCAAACTAGTTCCGTTGATGCATTCGCAATGCCTTTGTATTCAGACTCTGTGGAAGGTTGCACCACTTTAGCTTGTTTTCTGAGCTCCAAGTGATCAAGTTTATCCCAAGGTAGATGTAGTAACCACTAGTAGACCGTCAATTATTCAAGCAACCAGCCCAATCAATGTTAGTGAATGCATGTGACGTGAGGGGGAAACTAAAGATATAGCCCGTATGATAGAGTTGCCTTTGGATCTATCGTAAAATTTGTTTTACCGTGGCCTAATGGTCATTGGTTGGTTAATGCATGGACTTGACAAACTCTATTTACGGAATATGCATTGTCTGGGTCAAAATCAAATACAGCATTTTGGGCCCTACTAGATTCATACAATTGTGATGGGATACTAAAGAGTTCAAGAATTTTGGAATTCTCTCACACTATTTGTGTTGAGAGTTTTAGTATATTTATGTATATCTCAGTTTGAATATTTTTCTATTACAACGTATGTGCAGGAGAGAGCTTGAAGGTGCTGAGACTCTTATTCGTTCTTCACATGGAGAGCTTATTGTGATACTTAGTGTATGTTGATGATATTATCGTCATACTTATTAATCCGGAAGGCCATGGGAATAGGATACTTGGTAATACATGTTAACTAGGGATCATGTCACCATGGAAATTGGAATGTATGAGTGGAGGAGGGCCTATAGTGGTGGATGGTATTGGTAATGGACTTTGTGGATTATCCAACCTTGGAATTGGAGAAGTAGATGGATCGGGGCTCTCAAGTGGTGTGATTTGAGGAGCAGTGGATCGGGGCTCTCAAGTAGTGTGATTTGAGGAGCAGGAGGGGTAGTACCACGTAGCTCCCCCTGGGTGCATGGAAGAAAATCTGATGAGGAAATGGAGACCGGTACTAAATGTGAGCATATATATAGATGAAGGCGTTGAGCAATCCTGCTTGCTTAAGCAAACAGTTTTTCATCAAACATCACATGCTTTGATATGTAAATTCGATCCGTACATGGGTTGTAACACATGTATCCCTTGTGTGCATTACTGTAAGGAAGCAAACACATTGTTGTCAAGTTTCCAACTCAAAAGTTCGAACTAGTAAGTGGAGGGACTCATCTTCATATATAAGACCACAGAATTTCAATCTCATTAGCAATGTGAGACTATTCCCAATACTCCCCCTCACATGTAACCCCACCGTTAGGTGGTGTATATGTGGTAGTATATGTGGTAATACATGACACTTTTCAGGTGACTAGTCCCTTTTTGGGTGATTGATCCCTCTTTAGGTGACATATATAGTCCTTCTTTTGGGTGATCATCCCTCTTTGGGTGACTGATCCCTCTTTGGGTGACATATAGTTTCTCTTTTTGGGTGATTGTCCCTCTTTGGGTGACATATAGTCCTTCTTTTGGATGATACTCTCTCTTTGGGTGACCATAGTCCCTATTCTGTGCAACTAGCGTCCCTCTTTCGGTGATTTGACCTCTTTTTTTATATATTTTTTTTAGGGTTATTATGAGAGGGAACCTAGAGCTATGATACCATGTCAAGTTTCCAACTCAAAAGTTCGAACTAGTAAGTGGAGGGACTCTCCATATATAAGACTTCAGGATTCCAATCTCTTTAGCAATGTGGGACTATTCCCAATAATTGTTTGTAAAGGAGCAAGTATGGGTAACAAGCGCATCCAAAGGCCCTTCATTCACATCTGATAATCAAGTGTTTCTTGAAACACCACCTGAAATGGGAAACACGTACATGTCGAGTCAAGACATAGGTAATCTGTTAATCACATATACTACAGTGGTGAAAGCATAGTCCCAGTAGGCATTAGGGATATTTGGTTGAGTAAGCAACGTCAATGCCATTTCAATGATGTGTCTATGCTTTCTTTCCGTTTGACCATTTTGTTGTAGTGAACGTATAGGGATTTGAGGATCTGTGAGTGATACCTTGCTTAATAAAATAACATGCAAACCTTTTGTAATCACCAGCTCCATTGATTAGAAAATTTTTATATTGACATCCAAAAAATGCTCTTATATGTTGTTGAAAGCAACAAATTTGGACAATATTTAAGATCTGTGCACCGAAGGATAGAGCTAAGTAAACTAGATCATCAATAAAGGAAATGTAATATCGAAAACCATTGACAAAGGTAACTGTGGGGTTGATCCCCAAATATCCGAGTGCACCATCTTAAACAACCTGCTGGCCCGCATGGAGTTAAGAGAAGAAAGCAGGCAATGGCTCTTGCCCATCTGACAAGACTCACAAAATGGAAAAGTATGAGGCTCATTGGTTTACAATTTATTGTTGTGTAAAAAAGAAAACATGGTGGAAGGTGTGAAACACAGATTATTTGGAAGATCACCAGTATGGTGACGGAGACCATTGTCATTCCGACCGTTGAGGAGCACCTTCCGGTCCTTCTCGGTGATTGGATCGTTAACATAGCAAAATCTTGGACGAAATTAAAATAAAATAAAATAAAAACCTTTGTTATATTATGAAAAAATAGATCATGAAGTTTTATAATATGAAAAAAAATCATGAAGATATATATTATGAAAAAATAGCAGAAAAACCAATGTGTTTGATAGTCAAATCTGCATCATTCGACCGACTTGTGTATCTAATCATTGCCAATGTATAAAGGGATCATATTCAAATTCGTAATGTCAGCAGTGATGTGAAGAGTGGCACCACAATCTGAAATACCAGACATTATCGAAAATCGTGGAGGAGGAAGCCACATAAACTGTTCTCGTTAACCATAATTTGTGAATCGGTAGTCACGAAGCAGCGGCTGTGTGATTCGTTCTATTACAAATTTGATTCGGCACTCATACAAGCGGTGCGGTCATTTGATTAGAAGGTTGGTTTTAGGGGTGAAAGTTTTATCTTGACGATCTGAACCCGCCTAGAATCGCCTTTAATCCGATCAGGGCCTAACTCAGTCCAAATCCTAATAGGGCCCAATTAAGGTACATGATATTTTTTTTATCCTGTCAAGATAAGGACAGGTTAGGATTGAGGCTTCGAGTAGAGCCCGACCCAACTCTACCTGACCCTGTGTTAAAACGGACTGATTAGAATCATTAGATGGTTATGAACTACGAAGATCCATCTGATCTTGGAGGATGCTTGCCTAGAATTTCTAAGGTGGGGCCTGGTCAATGATCGATTCCGATCTTTTGATGTCATATACGCGGCAAGTGTTTGACTTTCCGAGATTCTCTTCCGGATTGGATACCTTTGGTAGTGGGCCCATGTTTTTTCTTCACCTCATCTGTTAGGATCTTATTCTTATCCGATCAATAAAGCCAACTATAAGTCCATACAATACATCAATGGAGGCCTATACAATACATACAGCAATGGATCCTGAATTCCTGACCTTCCCAGGGCTTCATCTTTCATAAGCAAACATCTATGATTTGGTAAACTCGATTCAGTCCAGTCCAGCCTGACCCAATCAGGATAAATTAGGGTAGGATAGGGTTTAATAGTACCCTGTCATGGTAGGGTTAGGGTTGAGGTTATATTCTACCCTTACAAGGTAGGGTAGGATCTGGGTTAACATGAAGAGGTCTAGGGTAGGATTGAGTTTGCAGATACCAGACTTAACTCGACCCTATTTCACCCCTAGTTGGTTTAGGGATTGACCATAATAACCTACTTGTCCATGGCCTCGACCTCTTCATCGATCACCTCTATTATTGTTATTGCTTATGCTTGATGGAAACTGCAATCGTGAAGATGAGTTGGGTGGCCAAGCTCTGAAAGATTGGCTTCCAAGTTGGAGGTGTCAAAGGAACTTTGATGGAATTCCTTAATTTAGGAGTTCTTGATTTAAGAGTAACCCAAAGAAATCATCCACAAGTATAGGGGGAGATCAGTAGAAATTTTATTGCCCCACATAAGAACACAACAAACCACTTATAAAGGGCCCAAACCCCAAAAAACTACAGCCCAACATCTATAAATAGGATCCAGTGGTGCTGGGATGGAAATGGCAAAGGCATCAGTCTGGCCTAGACCACGAAGAAGGCTGAGAATGATATCTGAACCTGAAACTGGGCATGCAGCCACATTTAGATTATCAATAACACCCTTCACATTTTGCAGATAGTGGCCTTAGTGAGAGGCCCATTTTTGAGATGAAAGAGCTGGTATTTAATTAAGCTGCATTATGTGTGTTTGGGATTACGAGGCAAAGATGCACTCAAAAGTTCCCCATACCACATGTGGAGGCAACCAAATCCTCTCCTGCGGTCCTGCCGCCTGCCAAGGGTCGGATTTCAGCCGGCCCACCCCCCAATGTATTGGCAGGCATCCAGACCGAACCCCGGCCTTTGGATCTGCGGCAGGAACCTCCTGCCGCAGGAGACGATTTGGATCCCATGTGGAGTGTACAGTCCCACTACTTGAGCAAGAGTTTGCCCAGTGAGAGAGGAGATCAGCCGAGACAGACTTATTAGGGCTTGCTTATGCCATATAGAGCATAGGATGGATTAGGAGTGAGTAGGTTGGCAGTAGGGTTGTCAGTAGGTGGGGTTGGAGTTAAAAGTTGATAAGAAACCTCAAATGTACTGGTTATATATCGGTATAGATCGTGAGCAGGATTCAAATGGTCTTCTCCCTGTTTCAAGGAGGAAGGAGATGCTCTCGTCGGATAGTCAACACGTGGTTTTCGGGAAAATTTCAGTTCCACATCAGAAACGACACCCAGCCGACAAGCCGAGCCAACAGGGGGTGTCAACTAGGACGTGAGGCTCGGATTTTCTCGAAAGCCACTTGTCGGCCATCAGATAGGGGCGTCTCCCTCCTCCCTGAAGTACAGGGAGGAGACGATTCGGATCCTCGTGAGCATGAAGTAGCGGCAAAAACTGTCCAAACCACGTAATTGGTGCGATTGAACTTGGTAGGAACATACTGAATGATGTTGGGAGTGACTAACACTTGAAGAACTAAGTGCAACAGAAGAATTAGTGACAGTAAAGCTTTGTAGAGGCCATGCATAAGAAAAACATGTTCGTCACAGAGTGAGTTCTAATGCCACGAAAGACAAGAGAATGTTTTTGAATTTCTTCATTTTTTTTTGTTTTTTTTTTGTTTTTTTGGTAAAAGAATTTTTTTCATTGAAATTAGCGAGGAGACTGATTCCTATTAAATAGGCAGTAATCGTGTACTAATATTTAGAATTTTTTTTTATAGAAACTATTTCCAACAGAACTTGATATGATTTAAAATAATCTATTTCCTTAACTTTTATTGTTTTTGGTAAGATATCCCTAACTTTAGGCCCACCCAATTGCAACCCTAATATCTTCATTCTAACCATCTATTAAATCATATTCTTTAAAAAAAAAAGAATTGGTTTTCATACAGGGTCATGTCTGAAATATAGTCAACGCTACAATTATTGGATTGACACCCAGTAATCGAATATTGGTATCCAAACTCCAAAGGCTGAAGTGTTCACGACCGGCCCTCTATAAAACCATTCATCTTTAAATAATATTTAATTGTTGGTTCCATTTTTTTTTTTTTTCATCTCGATCCATCTATTAGAAGTTAGAACGAATTTCTACCAAAAAAAAGAAAAAAGAAAATGTGTTAGAATGAATTAATTTAAGACAAGTTGACAGTGATTGAAACACCGAGATCTATAAAGTACAGATTTTAGTATATCTTGGAAGACAGCATGGATAATCAAATTGGGTAGAACAAAAACGATCATGATCTCCAGACTCCTACGGAAAGATAATATGCAATCCAAGGAATCCTGATTTATGAAAAACATTCCCATATTGCATATTTCTATTCTTATTTTCAGATTTTTCATGTCAGCTATTGAAAGTCATTTCCCATCTTCTTCTATTTTTTCAATATATATTTTATTATTTTATATATTTGGGTTAATCATGGTTTGATTGGATCTCTATTTCGTTTTATGGTTGCATAAGTGACTATATTGTATTGCATATAATGAAAGGGTTTGGTTGAAGAAACTTCTATTATACATTCAGGTGATTTTTTTTTAATTAAAAATAAGGGAAAAAAAAAGTACATACTATCATTTTTTTTTCTCCCTCCTTTTAATTCGTGCTCTTTCCCAATGAATTGGTTACCAATTTTCTTTGTACTTTCATTTCCAGCCATTGATATGTATATCTTCAAATACACCAATAGCATATAGATATTTCTCCCTTCAAAAAAAAGAGAGAAAAAAATAATAATAATTCACATTAAGAAATAAAAGGACAACTATGGTGAAAATGGAATTCTGATCAAAATAAACGAAAATTTTCAAACTCATGATTTTGTTAAATTCGTTCATTATTATTTTTTGCTAAAGGTCAAAAAAATATATTAATAGGAAATTAAAGGTGCCTAGCATTACAGTCCAGGTTATCCCAAACTAAATAATGAAGCTCATGAGATGGTTTACCTATCTTCGACATTGTCATTAACGGATACTCAATCTCAGGCCCAGCTAACAAAGGAAAAGACCGTCACCTTTCAAAGAGATAACGAAATCACTCTTGAGAGTTTCAGATTAAATCATGGTTGACAAAGCTTGGGGCAGAAGGCCACATATGAATGAAGTCTGCAGCAGCGTAGCGCTCCTCGCAAAAGAATCCGATACAGAGTTCACTCATATAACAATGACTGATCTTTCAATTTATCGAATCCAAATATTCCTTAAGATGGTGCCACCGCTGTTGGAGTTGGAATTTCCAATGTATTTTTTAAATTTGTTTATGACAAGGGAGACGTGTAGGTGACCAATGCCACTATGCCAGACTGTTTTGTTATTCTTTTGTTTTATTAAATATAATCTCTACTTGTTAAAAAATATTACATAATTTCTACTTCAGAGAAAAAGTATCCATGATCTATGTTCAGTAATTGGTAAACACAGATTAGACCCATCAATTGCATGAAAAGTGATGGGATTCCATAGAAAATACAAGTACATGCAGATGAATTATTCTTTCACATAAAAAAAAAGGAACGATAAAAAAAAATCTATAGAAAACATGACAGTAACAAAAAAAAATCTTTCTTTTATTAAACTCCTATTAATAAATAACTAAAATTCAAAAATCTTTTTTCTTCCCTTCCTACTTTCATCATCGTCTAAAGCCCATCCAAGAACATGCCTTCAGATCCCAATTGCCATAGACTAAAGGGAGTGTTTCTGAATACATCATTGGAAAAGAGAAAAGAAAAAGAAAAAAATGAAAGAGATCATCAAACTGAAAGTGTATGGACCAATCATAACTATCATCTAAGATTTCTCTGTTTCCCTTTTTTTTTTTTTTTTTTTTCTCTCTAGTCCCATCCCTCCTTTATGATCTGTTTTTTGTATGAAAAACATGTAACAAGAACTCAATTAACTGTTAAGGTCATTTGATTAGAAGGCTGGTTTAGGGATTGGCCATAATAACCTCCTTGTCCATGGCCTCGACCTCTTCATCGACCAGAACTATTATTGTTGCTTATGCTTGATGGGAAGATGAGTTGGGTGACCATGCTTTGAAAGTTGGGTGACCATGCTTTGAAAGATTGGCTTCCTAGTTGGAGGTGTCAAAGGAACTTTGATGTGATTACTTAATTTAAGAGCTCTTGATTTAAGACTAATCCAAAGAAATAATCGACACCTATAGGATCCAGCCATGTTGTGATGGAAATGGCAAAGGCATCAGTCAGGGCCTAGGCCACGAAGAAGTCTGAGAATGAATTAAGCTGCATTATGTGTGCTTGGGATTGCAAAGAAAAGATGTGCTCGAGAGTTCCCCATACCGCATGTGGAGTGTACAGTCCCACCTCTTGAGCAAGAGTTTGCTTAGTACGAGTGGAGATTAGCCAAGACAAAATTATTTGGTCTTGCTTACGCCATAGAGCATAAGGTCAAAGTGAGACTTCTATAGAGAGATGAGTTTGAAGATACGAAAATAAAGTTTCGTGTTAATCTGAAATGTAACAGTTACAACCTATTTATATAGATAGAAATCAAGAAAATAAAGAAACTAGTTAAATACAAGAGACACACGTGTACACACACAACACTGATGCAAGGAAACAAACACAAGTGTACAAGTCTTCTAGACTATTCTAACACTCCCCCTCAAGCGGACAGAGGAGGACTCTGAAGTCCAAGCTTGCTGATCAAAGTAGATATTGGTTCTTGGCCCAAAGCTTTGGTTATGATATCGGGCCGTTGCATGTTTGATCTAATGTGGTGAGTTTGAATCAACCCACTTTGTAATTTTTCCCGAACGAAGTGACAATCCACTTCAATATGCTTAGTTTGTTCGTAAAAAACTGGATTTGCTGCAATGTGTAGAGCTGTCTGATTGTCATAGAAGACCGATATAGGAAATGGGTGTTGTAGACCCAAATCAACAAAGAAAAGTTTCAGCCATGTAATCTCACATGTTAATGTTGCTAATGAACGATATTCGGCTTCAGCTGAAGATCTGGAGACAGTCACTTGTTTCTTCGTTTTCGAAGATATTGGAGAAGCACCAAAAAATATAATATAACCAGTTGTAGACCGCCTAGTGAAGGGGCAGCTAACCCAATTAGAGTTACAATAACCAGTAAGGACTGGTGTTATCTTAGAAGAGAAATGAAGACCAAGTGATATGGACCCTTTTAGATACTGAATTACACGATGAGCTGCAACCAAATGTGGAACAGGTGGGCTTTGCATAAATTGGCTTAGAAAATGAACAGAGTAACACAAGTCTGGTCGTGTAACAGTGAGGTAAATCATGCATCCAATAAGACGCCTATATGCTGCCGGGTCCAGAAGAAGGTCGCCTGACTCATTGTAGAGTTTGAGGCTTTGTTCCATTGGAAAGGAACTGGTTTTGCCTCCTATTAGACCCGAATCATTTAGAATATCAAGGGCATACTTTTGTTGAGTTAGAAGAAGCCCATTTGATGTATAAACCGCACCTCAATCCCTAGAAAATAAGTGAGTTTGCCTAGGTCTTCGATTTGAAAATGTTGCTGGTGATGGGCCTTTGTTGCTGATTTATGGGCTTCATCAGACCCTGTAATTATTATGTCATATACATAGACCAGAATTGCTGTGTAACAAGGCCCAGTAGCAAGTGTAAACAAGGAAGCATCAACCTTTGATTGTTTAAAGCCCATTAGTAAAAGTGCATCCACTAATTTCTTATTCCAGTGTCTAGGGGCTTGTTTGAGCCCATAGAGAGACTTATGCAACCGACATACCATCCCTGGAGCTAATGTGAGTCCATCATGAGTGTACCCAGGCAGAGGAGTCATATAAACCTCTTCATCGAGGTCACCATGCAAAAATGCATTTTTTACATCCATTTGGATTAATGACCAGTGCCGATAAGTAGCTATGGCTATGAGACTCCGAACAGTGACTAATTTAGCCACCGGGGCAATGTTTCATGAAAATCTAGCTCTTCTAGTTGTGTGTATCCTTTAGCCACGAGGCGGGCTTTATAACGCTCTATAGTTCCGTCAGCATGTCTTTTAATTTTATAAATCCATTTACATCCAATGGCACGTTTCCCAAGTGGTAACCTCTCAATAGTCCATGTGTCATTAGCCTTTAAAGTACTCATTTCATCATTCATAGCGGACTGCCATCATGGATCCTTATGGGCCTGGGTATAGGTCTTTGGTTCAGTTTGGGAACACAACTAAGTTAACAAGGTTTTACAAGAAGAGTTATCAAAAAATGATAAATGTGACTGGATTGGGTAAGAAGATATGCCTGAAGAAGAAGTCATAGGAAGAGCCGATGCAGTGACAGTTGTACATATAAAATCCTTTAGCCTTTGAGGTGGATTTCTGGTTCTTGTAGAGTGCCGAATGATGGAAGATGGAGTGGTGGAATGAGGGTCAGTATTCAGCAAGGAGTAAGATGAAGATGGGAGGTCAAGATGTGAGTCAATATGTTGGTCAATATGATGAACACTATGTTGGTCAGTATTTGGATTGATATGCTGGTTAATGTTTGGATCAATATGATGGTTAATCTGTAAGGACTGTGGTGGAGGAAGCATGTTATGAGATGATGGTTCCACTTCATGATGTATTTCAGAGAGAACATGAAGAGGCATTACAGGAACAGGGATATTGGAGGACTCATGAAGACTGATATTAGAAGGAGAAGTATAGTATGGAAAAATGCGCTCAAAAAATCAAAAAATAGAACATCCTTACTTATCATGTAAGAATTTGTGGAGATGTTATACAGTCGATAACCTTGATGGTCAGATGGATAACCAACAAATACACAGGGAACTGACCTTGAAGAAAATTTATGTATTGGTGGTGACATATTTTTGGCATAACATAGGCAATCCAAAGTCCTAAAATGACTATAAGATGGAGTTTTATGAAACAGAATCTCATAAGGTGATTTTCCCAAAAGTATACGAGTAAGTGTAAGCATCCCATTTTTGCCATCCTTAACTGAACAAAGTCTTACTGGAGTGTAAACAGCAAAGTAGGAGAGGTGAGAGAAAGTTTGGAAAATACAGGGGAGGCGAGTGAAACTCTCTCAAAAATGATAGTCGATCAGTCCCGGCATGCTCTCTATAATGTTTTGAGAATAATTGAGATGATCCCCGGTATCCAGAAGCCTAAGTGAAATCATATAACAAGTTGGTGAATCTCAATGCAAGGTTTGAATTTTAGCTACGACTTGGATACCGTTTTTGGTGGGCCCCATAGTAAGAAAATGGGTTGCAACCTGCATGGATGCGTAGGTCTTGGAAATACCTTTGAATTGAGACCAGAATCCCTCAATTCTAAAGTCAAATGGAGAAGATATGGAGATTTTAGTCTGAGAATAAGAATAAGGGTATTTTTTGAAGATTAATAATATCCAAGGGCTTGCATGAAAATTATCGTGAGTTTAATTATTTAAACTTCATCTTCTCATATCTTTCTCATCCAACATCCAAATGAGGTGATTCCAGTGCCATTATTCCTCATTTTTGGTGTTCTAAAAAGTGGACGTGAAAAATCTAGAGCAGAGGTCTCTGAAGGATCCCATGCAGAGCCGCAAGCCGATATGCTTGCTTAAACTTCAATTCCTCATAATTTTATTATCCGACGTTCAAATCAGGTGATTCAAGTCTCAATATGTTTCATTTTTAGTGTTCTACAAAATAGACATGAAGGATTTGAGACAAAGGTCTTCGAGGCATCCCATGCATAGTCGTTAGTTGATTTATCGTAAATTGGTTGTTTAAATTTCAGAAATTCATAAATTGATCATTTTATTTTCAAATGAGATGATTCAAACTCCAATATATTTTATTTTTAGTGTTCTACAAAATTGACATGAAGGATTTGAGACAGAGGTCTTCGAGGCATCCTATGCAGAGTCGTTAGTCAATTTATCGTAAATTGGCTGTTTAAACTTCAAAAATTCATAAGTTGACTATTTTATGACCCAATGAGGTGATTTAAGCTTCAGTATTTCTCATTTTCAGTGCTCTACAAAATGAACCTTTGGAAGGCAGGGAGTGTGACAACATACACGCTTCCCTTTACTCCAATTGACCTTCTCATCAGTTGCAGGGTTTGGTGGCCCGAAATTGACTTGGCTTCTCCAAAAGGCCTCATCTCGTCAAGCCCAGCTCGCAAGGCTTCCTAAAAAATTTGGAGTGGAGGCTATCGAAAAATTCCATGCGGAATGGCGACGGAAATGGTCTATGAAATGATAGAGAGAGAAAAATCAATCTTGGCCCAACCCAGTTCAACCCATATCAGTTTAACCCAGTCAACTCATGTTGGTCTGAATCCAGTCAACTCAGACTAGTCCAGACCGAATTAGTTCCACTCGCGTGCATTTTACATTATATGCATTATATATTATAATGTATATTATATATATTATGCTATACTATATATCATATATGGTATAATATTATGCATTACGTGTAACATATCATGACATGTACGTATATATAGAAGGTTGTCTATATTATATGTATCCGTATATGGGTGGTCGAGAGAAGGTCGTGAAAAGAGATAATAAGATTCAGCCAGGTTTTAGAAAAAAGGAAAGAAATCAGGAGAAGAGAGAGCCGTGGGACTCTAAAAGAAAAAAAAAATAAAAAGAAAAAAAAAGGAAGGAGAAAGAGGGTGGTTTCTCAAGAGAGAGGAAGAAAAAAAAGAAAATAAGGAAAGAAACAAAAAAGAAGGAAAGAATAGAAAAGGGGGGAACGTGAGTGGAGAAGGACGAAGAAAAAGAGAGACGGGAGTGAGAGTCTAAAAAAAAGAAAGGAGGAGGGAGACCAAAATTGAGAGAGAAGAGGAAGAAGAAGGAAAATAGAAGAAAGAGAAGGAAGAAGGAGAAGCAAAGAGAGAGGGAATCTCTGCAAAGAGGTAAGCCCATTCCTCATTGTTATTTTCTAGTACATACCTGCAATTCATGGCCCCTCACTCATTGCTGTAACCAAAACTTTGGTTTTGATATGATTCCATGATGCTAACATGTCAAAAATTGCTTGAATATGCCTATTTTTGATAAATCATGATCAGAGATGTTATATTGGGTGCATGTTGATGTTGTAATGCCCATGTTTGATATTTTTTTATGCATTAGAATATGTTTAAAGTACTCAATGGAGAAAAATTGAATGTCATATGATGATTTTTGAGTATTTTAATATTTTTCACAAGGTGAATTTCAGATCTGGAAATTCCAGATTTGGAATCCAATTTTGGGACATGCATCTCATATAGATTTTTGATGAATTTCGAGCCCAAAATTTTATGAGATACTCATACATATGTTAGAAAGTTTCCCTAAAAATTTTGACTCGTTTGGAGTTGAGAAAATCGAGATAAAAAATCCCCAATGATGCTACTATCTTTCTCGGGAATAGTGCAAAACCTCATCTGAAAAGCTCAAAAAATTAAATTTACAGCCATAATTTGATAATCTTTCCTTCAGAGAAAGTGATACATATGAAGTCATGAAAAATTTGCACTAGATTTGGATTTTTCTGATTTTTTATGGATTTCATATGATTTTTGAAGTGCACCATAGTCTGTTTTAGGGTCAGTTAGAACACACTGAATTGCATGACTGAGATATGATGTTTGATCCTTGAGAATCTTTCTATTTGCACAATATTTTTTAATGAAGTGTTAGATCTATCGGTTAGCTACATGACCATAGGCCTGAATTCTATTTTCAATGAGTGGTTGATTTTATATAGAATTTATGGTGCGGCTGGTTAGAATTTGAAACAGATTTGACCAGTGCACATGCCTGCACTTGTGGTGCATTTTCCACCCGTTTTGGTTCCCTGTTAGGAGTTTCCCTTCTTGAGGCAATATCTAGGTCTCTGAGTCCTCTTTCATAGGATATATTTTGAGTTTAATTTGAATATGTATGAAGCCCCATATACATGTTTTGGCAAAGGTCTACAGAATCTATTGATTGCAATAAAAATCATGAAAATCCATGCATAAGTGTCCAGTAGAGATTTTTTTTAGACATCACTTCCTTAAAGGAAAAGGTAGCCACATGAGTTTGGAAGACAACCAAGTTAACATATAATTTTTTGCCTGATTGAAGAATATCTTATGATTATTTTTCCATGACTGGTTCGAATCTGAAAATCAGTCTGATCAGTTTTCATAGTCTGACCTTGTAGGCATGATTTAAACCGTTAGATTTTCATCATATTGTGACTTAGAAGAATTTGAGACCATTAGATCTTGATCATGATCATCTTGTTCGAATTTAAACCATTAGATCTTGATCATGAGTGATGTAAATGAATCTGGACCATTGGATTGTCTTGATGATTGATTTGAATGGATAGATTATCCTGTTTGAGTGATTTAATTGAATTTGAACCATTAGATTGGCCTTATGGATGTTTTAAGTGAATCTGAACCATCGGTCAAATGTGATCTTGATCACATTGATGATAATTGATTACATCAAATCTAAGTACTCGATCAAATATGATCTTGGTCACATTGTTGATGATCGATGCTTGATCAATGCTTTCACATGATTACTATTATATTGATTCACATACTTTATTGCTATATTTGAGATGATATACGCTGTTGTTGCTATATTTAAATGATATTTATTATTGGTAATAATTTAATTTCTGCAACACCCTAGTCGATCTGTCATATCTGTACACTTAGAAGACATATTAGGTGTGAGGACATACATGTAGGCATCCACATTCACGAGAAGGATAATTAGCATGGAAATTCGACCTTTATCCTAGTTTATGTAGATGACATCATCATACCTAGATCCAATGCAGATGACATCAACGCCATCACCACACTTCTTCATATGAAGTTCCACATTAAAAATCTCGGCCTCCTCAAATGTTTTAGGCATTGAAGTGTCTCGTTCTCAGGCTAACCTTTCTCTATGTCAATGCAAATATGCTCTTGACATCCTCAAATATTCTAGCATGACTAACTGTCAACTAGTTGATCTACCCATGGACCAACATTTGAAGCTAGACAGTACGGCCAGCATACCCTAGTGAATCCATCACCATATCACCGTCTGGTTGGGCGACTGATTTATCTCACCATCACTAAGCCAGATATCGTCCACATTGTCAACATTCTTAGCCAATTCGTGCATCAGCCACAACAGGCCCATCTGGATGTGGCAAATCGTTTATTACGATATCTCAAAGGCACTCCAAGTCAAGATCTATTTTACCCTACCCAATCATCTCTCAAGCTACAAGGATATTGTGATAGCGATTAGGTAAGCTGCTCCATGACCCATCGTTCAACCACGGGATATTGCATCTTCCTTGGCCCGAGCCCCATATCATGGCGAACAAAGAAACAAACCACCATTTCCTGATCATTGGCAAAGGCGGAATATCGAGCAATGGCAAATACAACATGCGAGATTACATGGTTGTCTTATCTTCTAACAGATATTGGCCTACCACCAACCACTGCCATCCCCTTACATTGTGACAACTTGGCGGCACTTCACATTGCAGCAAACCCCGTTTTTCACGAATGCACATAACATATTGAAATTGATTGTCATGTCGTTCATGATAAACAACAACAGGGTCTCATTAACCTGGTCAAGATCTCTACAACCAATCAAATTGCTGATCTCTTCACCAAATCACTTGGTCGTAACGCCTCCTACAAGCTGAAATCCAAGTTGGCGTTACAAATTTACACGTTCCAACTTGAAGGGGAGTCTTACAATTTATGCCCCGTAATTGTACAATATCTCTACAGCTTGTATATTCTCTACAATCCAAAAGATTGTAACTGACAGAGATCTCTAGCCCAAAGATAAGCCTAGAGATTGGATCTAATGGATCATAGGACATGGATATCTAGCCTAAAGATAAGCTTAGAGATTGGATCTAATGGTTCATAGGACATGGATATCTAGCCTAAAGATAAGCCTAGAGATTGATCATAGGAGAGATACTTGTCATTCTTTTGTATATAAATATGTTCAATTAGAATGATGAAATACACAACAAACTCATAGAATTTCTGAGTTTACACATTTCCCATGTTCTTCTTTTTTTAATATATATATTTTATTCTTTTATTTGCGTTAATCATGGTTTGATTGGATCTCTAGTTCTTTTTATCGTTGTGTAAGTGACTATATTGTATTGCATATGATGAAAGGGTTTGGTTGAAGAAACTTCTGTAGGTGAAATTTTCTTTTCCTTAAATGAAAATAAAGGAAAAGAATGTACACAACTACACGCTATCAAGTTGCTTTTTTTCTCTCTCCTCCTTATAATTTGTGTTCCTACCCAATGAACTAGTTACCAATTTTTTTTTTTATATTTTCATTTCCAGCCACTGATATGTATATCTTCAAATACACCAACAGCCTGCAGATAGTTCTCCCATACAATAAAGAGAGAAAAAGATAATAATTCACATCAAGAATGAAAGTACAACTATGGTGAAATGGAATAATTCTGATCAAATTAGAAGAAAATATTCAAACTAATGATTTTGTTAAATTTGTTTATATTATTTTTTGCTAAAGGTTAGCAAAAGAATATATTAATAGGAAAATTAAAGATATGTAACATTACAATCTAGGTTTTCCCAAACTAAATACTCAAGCCCATGAGATGGTTTACATACTTTTAAAGGCCGTCACCATTTAAAGCGATAATCAAATCGCTCTTGAGAGTCCAAGATTAAATCATGGTTGACAAAGCTTGGGGCAGAAGGCAACATGAATGAAGTATGCAGCCAAGCGCTACTCCTTGCAAAAAATCTGATTCAGGATTCACTCATAGGCAGTAAGTTCGGAAAGGCAAACATTTGGATACGGATACGTACATGTATTAAACACAAGCAAACTTCAATACGGGGATTGAAAATCCAGTTCAAAGAATATATATATATATATATACAACATTAATACGTACGTGTTTAATACATGTTTAAAACAGCAACACTTTTACTGAAAATATAAACATATTTTCAGTATGTAATAAACATCGACATCATTTAACAGCTAAAATATATAATAACATATAAATACAATTTAATTTATACAAACAAAACATGAAATTCGCACAAAATTATCATCTCATTTACATAAAACACATATCAAAGTCAGAAGGGTTCATACGGCAGCAGGGTTCGGGGATTTAGGGAAAAAAATTGAAATATAGGAAAGAAAAAGAAAGGGAAGGAAAGAGGGGGAAAATTTTATTTTATTTTATTAACTCCGTTTCTTTCATGTTTAATATGGAAATTCTCTTCTAAAACGTATTTAATACGTTTCAATATAAATAAATAAAAAGTATGATTTTTTGAGAATCCATGCAATAGTTCATAAAAATACGTAAAGATATGTTTAAAAATCCAATACATATATAATTTGTGTATTAAACGTTACTTTACTAATTAAGGATTCACACACTATAACAATGACTGATCTTTCAAAATATTGAATCCAAATATTTCTAATTAAGATGGCGCCACGGCTGTTGGAGTTGGAATTTCCAATTTATTTTAAATTTGCTTATGACGACATGGTGATCAATGCCTCACTATTTTGTTATTCTTTTGCTTTATAAAATATAATCTCTACGTGTTAAAATATTACATAATGCCTACTTCAGAGAAAAAGTATCCATGATCAATATTAGTCAATTTTCAAACACAGATTAAATCTATTAATCAGATAGGATTCTAAGGAAGATACAAGTACATGCAGATGAATTATTCTTCAAAATGAAAAACATGATGGTAATAAAAAAATAAAAAATAAATAAAAAAGAATCATTCTTTGATTAAACTCTTATTAATAAATAATTAAAATTCCAAAATCTTTTTTCTTCCCTTCCTACTTTCACGATCGTCAAAAGCCCATCCAAGAACATGCCTTCAGGTCCCAATTGCCATAGACTAAAAGGAGTGTTCCTGAATATTGAAAAAGAAAAAAGAAAAAGAAAACATAGAGATCATTGAACTGAAAATGCATGGACCAATCATAAATATCATCTAAGATTTCTCTGTTTCCCTTTCGTGATCTGTTTTTTGTATGAAAAACATGTAACAAGAACTCAATTAACTGTTAAGATCAGTAATGAGTTACAATCAATCATTCCGAATCAACGAACCTTTGGCTCAAGTAATTAAAAGAAAGGAGAAGGGAAGAAGAAAACATGAATGTTTGCACCAAAACGACCCCACCTTGTCAACTTCCGTGACAGACAAAGTTGCAAAAAGAAGAAAGAGAAAGGCTGCCATATTTTTATTTTTTCAACTTTAGAATCGAATAAGAATACTCCAAAGAGATCAAGCTCATGCATTGAAGCATGAGAAGATGAAACGAAGCTTCCCCTAAAATCCCAACCAGGTCTCCCTCCTCATGTTTCAGCCGTCCAATTCTCCACATTAATTAATGGTTTTTTTAAAATAAAACCGGTGGTTTTGTTCATTAATATCAACGGCAGAGATGAGGTCAACAAGACTAGCTAGCATGGGCTCTGTTGAATTTGGACTTTGGGCTCGAGCCTATAAAAATTGTTCATTCAAAGAAAAAACCCATGAGCCGGTCCATCCGGGTGACCCGATAAGTGAAGTCATTGGTAGATGAAGGGTAGCCAAAAAATCTTAAAGGCCCCAAATCACGTGCATGCAAAGTTCTCTCCACGTAAAAAGTTAAAATGAAAGCAGAAGAGACTTTCATGGAATGGTCTCAAATTTTCTTCCCAGAGCACTATGTCCATCCCTAAAGCTTCCATTCTATTCTAGAATCCAGATTCTCGACTCGACTAAGTGGGTCCTGGCAAATTCTTTCCCAATGGGACGTGTTGAGATACAACAATGGGGTAGATTAGGTGGGCCACAGCCTAACTGTATAACGTAAGTATAATTCAATGTTCAGTATAATCTGTATATATTGCTGGCATCCTCAATCCAAAGATCTATCCAAAGATCTAATCTGCAGCTATAGTATTCAACTTTCCAGCATATATATTCTCCATGCTAGCACCGTTCAGAGAAGTCCAAACTGTCTAAAACCTAAGGAACCCATGAGCAGAATGTCGAGAACATTTCTCTCCATCACTAACAAATCTCCTTCGCTGGAGATCAAAACTTCTTCTCCTCCAATACTTGGAGAGGAGAAAGAGATACTCCATTTCAGTCACCCACAGCATACCCTATTGCTAGTCAACTTTCCTTATATCTTCACGTGCATGGGTTGCAAAGAATACGGTGCAGGCAACAGGTTCAAATGTCTACAGTGTGATTTTGAGCTGCATGAGTTCTGTGCCTTAGCTCCACCATCTCTAAAGACCCACTCACTCCATGGCCAACACTCTCTCATCTTCTACACTAAACCAGGTGAGCTAGCTCTCTTGCTTTTATAATATATATAACATATGATCTTGTTTTTTTATTTTAATCCATTGTTCTATAATAATTCAAGGTGGGTATTTGAGGTCAAGCTGCGATGTATGCAACAAGGCCATGAAAGGATATGCTTTTCGTTGCAGTTCATGTAATTTTGGGATGCATCCTTGTTGTGCTGAGCTTTCACGTGAAATGAACTTTCCGGTCCATGGCCATACCCTCAAACTGTTACCAACTACGATGTCAACAAGTGGAGACTCGGATTTTGTTTGTTATGAGTGTAAGAGTAAGAGATCCGGCCGGGTTTATGGATGTGGGTCTTGTGAGTACTACCTCCATGCAGTTTGTGCTAAGAGCATGGTTAATGGGCTCTATGCCAATGGTATCAAGCCCCCTGACAAGCCTAGCAAGTTTGGGCGAACTGTTGGGGTTGCAATATCTCATGTGATAGTAGGCTTAATTGGAGGGCTGCTTGAGGGGATTGGAGAAGGGGTTGGAGAAGCTTTATTTGAAACTGTTGCGATGAAAGCACTTCCAACAGCAGAGGTATGACTACAAGGTAAACATGCAAATTTCGTAAACAACACCACCATCCTGCTTCCACACAAAAAGAACAAGATAGAAGAAGGAAACAAGGAGGGATTACTATAGAGTACGAAAAATATGTGGTTTGTTTTGAATTATTTGATTGTCTAGCTATCAAGTGTTGATTGCTATGTACATGTTCATTTATGATTTATTTCATGATCTTGTTGTATTGAGAACTCTCCTTTTTTTTTTTTTTTCACTTAATGAATGTAGTATTGGTAAGTCATTTTGTTCTTCTTCGCCAGTTTTTATGAGAAGGAGCAACCATTTTAAATGGTCCTCAAGTTGTCTCTAAGATTTTTATACCTAGATGATTTGTTGAGGTTTGCATCTAATATTAATTAGGTTTATTTTTAATGCAAATTTCACCTTTTTTATTTTTTATTTTTATTGCGACAATGATCTAATCAAGGAAATGAGGTAACTTGCTACATTCATCAGCTAGATCTTTGAAGCACATGAATTTAATTTGGATTAGTTAATGAGTTTTTTTTTTTTTTTTTTTTTTTGCGAATGACGGGTATCCAGACCTTTGGCCTGAATAATCCCGCGGGCCCATACTGACCCTACAACCGCATGGACCGGGTTATTCCAGGGTTGAATGAGAACCATGCCACTTGCACCCACAGCAAGAAAGAAAGAGCATTTAACACCCTCGTGTGAGTGGCCCCAAGGCAGTATGACGAGTCGAACTCAGTACCTTCCGCTTCTTGAAGCGTAGGCTCCTTGCCGACTCAGCTACACCCTTGGGATTAAATTGAGCGTGTTCATGAATTATATCCTTGATATATATAGACATGATCTTCTTATCCATCATTAAGTAATGAGAGGACTTTCTTTGCCCATTTTATGATTCATTTCTTGTGAATTAAGTCAACATGTGCAAAGCTTCCGACCTAAAAGTTTGAATTAGAAAGAAAAAGGACTAATTAGAAAACAAAAGGACTAATTAAAAGTTTGAATTAAGTCACACCATAGTTTGAATTAGAAAGCCAAAGATGGAACAACCTCGTATGTGTGTTCTACAGTGTTCTACAGTGTTTGACATGTCTTTCAGATGAATTGCAATGAGTTGAATGGGATTTTACACTGAGTTTGATGAGAGAAAGTGTTTGTGGTGATGTGGTAGTCCCATTGGTGATGTGGGAGAAATACTGGTATTGTGGGCATCGTCTGACCAGTGTTGAGGCATCAGCATTAAATATGAAAAAAGAGGAGAGAGAAATGTAAGTGGGACCCATTGTGCCAAGGTGGCATGCCACCATGGTAGCCAGCCTGGCCGAGGGCCTCGGCATTACAGTGGTAGCCCCACATGGCTAGCCAGCCACATGGCCAGCCGCAAGGAACATTGCCAAGGCCTGCAGCAAGGTAGCCCAGCAACAAGCAAGCACCACAGGCAAGCTGTGTGCAAGCTATGCACCAAGCACAACAGTAGGCCCGCAAGGCAGCAAGGCCTACAAGCCCACTGTCGCGCATGGCATGGGCACGCATAGCATGGCCATGACACTTTCGCATGCCAACAACCTGTTTGACAAAATTTCTAAAGAGAGAGTGAGCAAAGGGTTAGAAAGAGGACCTCTCAGGAAACAAACCTGTTACAAGGTTTGTTTGATGGAAATTCCCGGTTACATACGCCATATAAAGTGTATTCAGGGGTATTTTCGGTAAGATACAATGGAGAAGATTCGATATTGGAGGCCAAGAGAGAGCCACGTCTCAAAGATTTAGATCGGATGGCCATATAATGTGCGAGCTATGGTGTGACTCGTGTGACGCGCCTTGATGCTCCCGCGAGGCTTCTCATTGGCTGGAGGTAAGTTAAAATGTTGAGCCACGTCATATTGAAACTGCGTCTCGATTCCATGTGGCGCCTGTTTAGTACAAGAGCGGTGCAGATCCTGATCCAAAGGGTGTCGTTCATGCCGAAGATAGGAGACGCGATTTGTGCGGATCTGACGGCCATCTGCTAATCCTGCCTTTTTAAGGTAATCTGACGGTCTCTGCTGAAGATCTCTCGAGTTCCATTCAGCATTCGACAGTGCATAAGGAGGGCTACGATACTGTGTTGCGCGGAAGCACGAAAATGACTCGAAAGCTGATCTTTTAATGTTCTGGTTGGCCGAACTTCAAACCGCCATAACTTGGCCATCCGAGCTCCAAATCGGTCCGTTCAAGTTGCAGTTTCTATATTTTTGGATGCTCTATTTATTGAGCAGTGTTGGAAATCATAAAAGCATGGAGAAAAAAATAAAAAGAGCTTTTTGAAGGCAGACAAAAGGATTTCTAGGGTTTTATGCCCTATGGGAGTGATCTAATCACCAACTACCTCTTCTCTGTGCATCAATGGAGTGTTAAATCCCTTTGAGAGGTCAGTAGAGCTTTTATGTTTACATTCATGGTGATTATGGGTTGTGTGGAAGAGATTAGAAGCCTGTGAGCAAGGTGTGCTCTTTGAATCGATCTTTATCATCATTGAAGGCTGTTGAAGAGTTCTTGAGAGCAGTGTGAAGCTTCAAAGAGATTATTCGAAAGCATTGTTTGTGAGATTTTTAATTCCCTATCTATTTATGCTTTCAGTATATTGTATGCTAGCGTAGGTAAAAGTTGTTGAATACCTAGCTAGCTGTGGGTTTCATGTAAGGCATTATTATAAGCCTAAAATTATTTTATGCTTCTCATGCATGCGGGTTAAGCGTGGTGTACATGTTCAGTTGATGTTGGACACTGGCTATTAAGCCTAAATCTTGGCGTTGTTATGCCCTCTCAGTTTTATGCTGGGAAAACCTAGGGTTAGTATCCTTATCTTGTTAGAGTCTAAAAGCTGAGTGTTAAGTAAATACGGAGTCCGTTGGGCATTACTCTGTGGACTAGCTATCACACACTGTGTTGGTGAACCACGTAATATCCTTGTGTTCATTGTTTTATTTTTCTGGTATATTCTAGAGTGCGTGGAATGGCTTGCAGGATGGGTGTGCAAATCTAGTAGACCTGGCCACTGAGTGGTAGCGAGGTAGATTTGCACGCGTTTGTGTGTGTGTGAAAAATTAGGTATCCATCAGTTCTAGGCAGTTGCGAAATAATTAGGGAGAATTTTCAGACACTGATTCACCCCCCCCCCCCTCTCAATGTCATATCAAGTTCATCAATTCCTAATTCGAAAAAAAAGTATCCATGATATATATTCGTTAATTGTCAAAGACAGATTAGATCTATCAATCAGATGGGATTCTATAGAGGATACAAGTACATGCAGGTGAACTATTCTCCCAAATGAAAAACATGATGATAATATAAAATAAAATAAAAAAGAATCTTTCTTTGATTAAACTCCTATTAATAAATAACTAAAATTCCAAAATCTTCTTTCTTCCCTTCCTACTTTCAAAAGCCCATCCAAGAACATGCCTTCAGATCCCAATTGCCATAGACTAAAGAGAGTGTTTCAAAATATATCATTGAGAAAGAAAAAATAGAGATCATTGAACTGAAAGTGCATGGACCAATCATAAATATCATCTAAGATTATCTGTTTCCTTTTCATGATCTGTATTTTGTATTAAAAACATGTAACAAGAACTCAATTACCTGTTAATGTCAGTAATGAGTTACAGTCAATAATTCCGAATCAACGAACCTTGAGTCAAGTAAATAAAAGGGAAGGGAAGAAGAAAACATAAATGTTTGCACCACCAAAACAACCACACCTTGTCACCTTCCGTGACAGACATAGTTGCAAAAAGAAGAAAGAGAAAGGCTGCCAAATTTTTATTTTTTTCAACTTTAGAATCGAATAAGAATACTCCAAAGAGAGCAAGCTCATGCATTCGTAAACGTGGGAAGATGAAACAAAGCTTCCCCTGAAATTGCGATTGTCTCCTTATTGTTTGAACTATGTAAATTTCTTCCCCAACCAGGTCTCCTTCCTCCTGTACGCTTCAGCCTTCCAATTCTCCACATTAATTAATGATTTTTAAAAATAAAATCAACGGCAGAGATTAGGTCAACAAGAGTAGCATGGGCTCTGTTGAATTTGGACTATGGGCTCGAGCCTATAAAAAACCCATGAGCCGGTCCATCCGGGTGACCCGATGCGTGAAGTCATTGTAAGATGAAGGGTAGCCAAAAAATCTTAAAAGCCCCAAATCACGTGCATGCAAACTTCTCCACGTAAAAAGTTGGTCTCAAATTTTCTTCCCATAGCACTATGTCCATCCCTAAAGCTTCCATCCTATTCTAGAATCCAGATTCTCGACCAAGTGTGTCCTTGCAAATTCTTTCCCAATGGGACGTGATGAGATGAGATACAACTACCGGTAGATTAGGTGGGCCACAGCCCACCTGTATAATACAATTTTCAGTAATCTGTATATATTGCTGGCATCCTCTATCCAGAGATCTAATCTGCAGCTATAGTATTCAACTTTCCAGCATATATATTCTCCGGATCCATATTCTCCATGCTAGCACCGTTCAGAGAAGTCCAAACGGTCTAAAACCTAAGGAACCTGTTATTTTATGATTTGAAATTTGAGTCTTTTATGATTATTATGGACCATATCGTATCTTCCTTTTTTAGTTAAAAAGAAAATAGAAAAGTTGTGGGAAAATGATTCTCTATTCCCTCAATTACTTTTCTCTCATAAATATAATTGTGGAAGATGGAATAGTTAAGGATTTTTTTTTCTAACCTAATCGCAAAACATAAGAGGAAGAGAGAAAAAGAAAAAAGGAGAGCAACTAAGGTTCTTGTTCATTATTGAAGCTGGTTACAATCGTGTGTATTCGTGTCACTCTATAAGGTGCACTTTGTAATCTTTTTCTTTTTATTTGATTTAGTGAAAATCTCTTCTCGTCCGTAAATGTAGATCACATTGATCGAACCACGTAAATTTCTCGTGTCTTTATTCTTTATTATTTGTTAGAATTTCATACTGCCATTACCTGCGTTTTTCCATTGTGTTTGTCGTAATAGAACCCATGAACAGAAGGTCGAGAACATTTCTTTCCATCACTAACAAATCTCCTTCAATGGAGATCAGAACTTCCTCTCCTCCAATCCTTGGTGAGGAGAAAGAGATACTCCATTTCAGTCACTCACAGCATACCCTATTGCAAGTCAAACCTTCCTTATATCTTCACGTGCATGGGTTGCAAAGAATACGGTGCACGTAAAAGGTTCAAATGTCTGCAGTGTGATTTTGAGCTGCATGAGTTCTGTGCCTTAGCTCCACCATCTCTGAAGACCAACTCACTCCACAGCCAACACTCTCTCATCTTCTACACTAAACCAGGTGAGCTAGGTCTCTTGCTTTTATAATATATAACATATGATCTTGTTTCTTGATTTTAATCCATCGTTCTGTAATAATTCAATGTGGGTATTGGAGGTCAAGCTGCGATATATGTGAAAATAAATAGAGTATATGAGTGCAGAAGATGAGAAAAAGAATCAAAGCTCTTGACAAAACTTGGAGAGAACTTGTATTGGTATATTGTGCGTCTCTGTCTTTGTACACCAGATATATACATATAGATTACAAAATGATATCGTTGTCCCTAAGTTAAGGAATTCCCGAAGGAAATCCCATGATTACAATTTACTCTCGAAACAAGTATAAGCTGTACATGAGTATGAAACTGAGTATGAGCTATGAGCTGTACATTTTTAACACCATATTTAACAGTATGCAATAAGACCATGAAAGGATATGCTTTTCGTTGCAGTTCATGTAATTTTGGGATGCACCCTTGTTGTGCTGAGCTTTCATGTGAAATGAACTTTCAGGTTCATGGCCACACACTCAAACTGTTATCATCTACGATGTCAACAAGTGGAGACTCGGATTTTGTTTGTTATGAGTGTAAGAGGAAGAGATCCGGCCGGGTTTACGGATGTGGGTCTTCTGAGTACTACCTCCATGCAGTTTGTGCTAAGAACATGGTTAATGGGCTCTATGCCAATGGTATCAAGGCCCCTGAAAGGCCTAGCAAGTTTGGGCGAGCGGTTGGGGTTGTATCTCATGTGATAATAGGGTTTATTGGAGGGTTGCTTGAGGGGATTGGAGAAGGGGGGAAGCTTTATTTGAAATTGTTGTGATGAAAAGCACCACCAACAGCAGAGGAATGACTACAAGGTAAACATGCAAGCCATCCTTCCACACAAAAAGAAGAAGAAGGAAACAAGGAGGAATTATTATAGAATATGAAAAATATGTGGTTTGTGTTAAATGGTAGAGAGTGAAATCTTACTTCACTCGTATTATTCTTCTGTGTCTGTTACATTCTACTCTTTATGTATTTATATTGATTTCTACTATTAAATATAACAGAATAAATTTACACGTGTCTACACTTTACAACAGATATTAATCGTCAACACCCCTCTCAAGCGGACTGAGGAGCCCTCAGACCCAGCTTGCCAAGTAATGTGTGCAATGGGCCATGTCCTAAGGCCTTTGTGAGAACATCGACTCGTTGTAAAGTAATAGAAGTATGGCGTGGTTACAATAAACTATTTTGTATTTTTTTCTCGAACAAAGTGACAATCCACTTCAATATGCTTCGCCCATTCATGATATACAGGATTAGTGGCTATGTGGATCGCCTGATTATCTCAAAATACCGTGATTGGAGATACATGATCAAAGTCTAAATCCAAAAATAGGGCCTTGAGCCAAGAGAGCTCACAGGCTAAAGACGATAATGCTCGGTATTCAGCCTCTGCAGATGAGCGGGATACAGTGAGTTTCTTCGTCTTCCTTGAGATAGGACAATCCCCAAAAAATGTAACATACCCTGTTGTTGATCGCGGCCTGGTTATCACAATAACCAGTTGGACATACCTTTGATTTGTAATCCATCATTGAACATACCTTTGATCTGTGGACATTTGTGATGAAAATCAGGATTGTAAAAGGTAAAGAACGGGTTATCTCTCCTGTTAATTAAGGATGTAAATGGATACCCGAAAATCCGGATTCGATTCGAATTCGACTCCGTTTAAGGAATCCGAATTCGGAAAAATCGAATTCGAATTCGAATTCGGATAATTTTAATCGGATGCGGAGCCGAATTCGGATTTGACCTAAACGGATCGGATATAATCCGCTCCGATTAGAAAAATTAAATACCTATTTTACCCTTAGGCTATGGAAACCCAACTATGGTAGATGAAATATTTCATTTAACGTGTCTATGAATTCGAGAGGTATTTTGGGTACATATGGTTCCTGTATAGGCAAGATTTAGTTGCACAAGACCATGGATAGAGGTTTTGATCAAACATGAATATGAGTCAAATAATTATAGTTTTTACCATTTTCTTCTGATTTGTCTCTTTAGTATTTCCTCACAAGAAGACAGAAAGGAAAAAAAAAAAAGAAGAGAATTTTGGAAATCAGAGTCTGTGGCAATTTTTTTATTAAAAATGAAAAAAATGTACAAGAAGAACATAAATTTAGGATATTTAAGAAAATTTTTTACTCTATTTTTATTTTCAGATTCGGATCGGATGTTAACCGGATAATCCGGTTAACAAGCTAATTCGAATTTGGATGTTCATTATTTTAATCCGTCGGATACGAATTCGAATTCGGATGGGGTTGTCAAATTTCGGATTCGAATTCGGATAGTATCATATCCGTACCGAATTCGATCCGTTTACATCTCTACAGTTAATAGGGGTGGGCATTGGGTGGGCTGGAAGGACGTCAGCCCAACCCAAGGTCTAAGTAGAGTAGGTCCAGCCCGAGCTTGATCTCTGACCTTCGGTTTAAGCGCTCCCAATTCCCGACCCTAACGAAACTATGTAAGTCTGCAGTCATGCTCGCTTTTCTCGATCATGTCGGCCTCAGGCTCAGACTCGGATGGGATTTTTTTTAATTGTAAAGAACAACCATATCTTGGCTTTATATCCATTTTGTCCTCTTATTATTATTATTATTATTATTATTATTATTATTATTATTATTATTATTATTATTATTATTGCCTGTTTTTGTAAAAGTGGGTCATATGATGTAACATCCCCTTCCCAAGAGTAGGAGAAACGAATCATTGGCCAGCAAATATATAACACAAGAAATAAATAACCTATAATTTTTTTATTTATTTTTTGCATACATATACCATGATATCCTATATCACACATTTACACCATAACAATCCAGTAATATTAACATAGCAGCGGAAATAAAGTTATTTACTACATATACATATCTGGTAACCATTTAAAATACATCCTTAAGTTTTTATATTATAAAAATATATCAAAAGGTGTAGCTATACACCCAAAAGCCTGCAGCCACACATATCCTGAAGTAAACAGCAACTATCTACTAGTTGCACATCAAAAATCTGTTCATAAAATAAACATAAATGCCAAGTGGTTCAGTGGCCAACTTGGTCTTTTGCACAAGTCATAACTAGATGCTCATCTGCTTGTTCATTTGTAAAAATGTGCCAACAATTTGGTTAAACAAAGCTTAATGAATAATTAACATTTTGGTAGGAATACATGCATTAAACAATGTAACAAACATCTCATGGAACAACCATAATAACTTTTCTTTGATAAGTATGCATAAAATAATTTTACTTGGTTAAGCCTCACATTTGTTGTTTTTTCACATCATTCTACCATAGTTCTAGTGTCACATATGTAGGAATTCCTACTTTGTCTTAATTCCACAATACTATCTGTAGTTCTGTGTGCTTGCTATTTATTTCCATTCTCAAACCTCATTGGCTTGACGTTCATCTTTACTTTACTTTCTTTGTTCTTACTTAGCTTTACATCAAGCTATTGATTTAAGCACATCAGGGAAAACTTGAATTTTTTGGACTCACTGGATGTATCCATTTTTTTTCTCATGTTTGACTCACCAGATGCTTCCGTTTCTTGTCACTTAACTGGCTCACCGGATGCTTCCGTTTCTTGCCACTTGTTTGATTCAACAGCTTCTTTCATTTATTGTCACTTGTTCGGCTCACCAGATGCTCTCGTTTCCTGCCACTTGTTCCCTCATCGGATGCTCCTGTTTCTTGCCACTTGCTTGGTTCATCGGATGCTCCCATTTCTTGCCACTTGTTCGGCTCACTGAATGCTCCCATTTCTTGCCACTTGTTCGGCTCATTGAATGCTCCCATTTCTTGCCGCTTGCTTGGCTCACCGAATGCTCCCATTCCTTACCATTTGTTCAGCTCACCGGATGCTCCCACTTCTTGCCATTTACCACGATGTTCTTGGTCACCAAAACTAAATATCTAAGTTCTATTTTCTGTTAAACATTAATTTCAGTTTGCTGTCCCTTTAGTGGCGTTCTGTGTATGCAACAACTGATAGTATTACGTACCCATTTGTCTTTCATTAACATCTACCACAAGTCTTCGATGCCACCATAAAACCTTCTTGTCATGTCCCTACTCTTTTTAACAAGTTGGGAGAAAAATAACATTTTCTGCTATAGTATAAATTTACTCCATTTCTACTCTTGCTTTTACTAGAGTATACTCATTTCTTACCTTCCTTTGTTTATGTGAAACTCCTACAAGTTTGCAGCAATTTAATAATGGTGTTCTTACCACCACCATCATGTAAAAACATATAACAAACAACTATGAAATGTGTTGTCTATTGGTTTCAACCATTAGTTTACACTATCCTAGCTTGTACTATACTTCATTGAAATAACCCCATCTCTTGATACATGCCATGTAAAAATATTAGGAAATGCCTCCATATTCATAACAGCACAAATACCACAGTCCTTTTTCAATAAACATCAAAATATTTACAGCCTTAAACACCTTGCTTCATATAACTCAAATACTACATGCCAATACAGTAAAACATTTCATTCTTCCATAAACAAGTGCATAAACATCAAAATCAGAGAGCATTCATCACCACATTATGCACATAAATATATTTATATTACTAGCCTACTACAAGAAATCAATTACTCACCTTGAAACTCACAGATGCCATGGTTACAACTCCTTAAATTTTTAACCAAATTTAAGTGCAGCAAGCAAAAACCTTCGCCTCCTATACCATAAAGCCATATTTTTCCTCTTTAGAATACATGAGCAAATCCTAAAAATGATTTTAAAACCATTGGGTTGCATTATGTCCTTATCTGAACTTCTTGGCCAAAAATGACTCCCCTCCAGCTCAAACTTAAACTCCCCCTTACTTTGCTGTCTTTGCTTAAGAGCCTAGATATATGGGACTTTAATTAACTTAGGAGATCCCTTCAACCCCTTACAATACATAATAACAAAGCCCCCTAAACTCTTGTTTAGTTTTCCAATCCATTTAGGTCCCCTAGATAGGAAACCCCATCACTTAAACCCCAAAACCTACTGTAACAGCAACTTTGGTATAATGGGACCTTAATTCAAGAATAATTGCATTAGAGTGTCCAAATCTTCATGAAAAATTACCAAATTTGGTCCACATCTAGCTTACTGGCTAATAGAAGTTCTTGGAAAAAAAATTTCATTAAAAACTATTTTAAATTGGCCAAAATAACCCTATACTTTTACCTAACCTGCTGTAACAGTAATTTCTGTAAAATAAACCTTTAATCCATATAAAATTCATTTGAGAGCCAAAAACCTCATGAAAAATTCTCAAATTTGCACCACATATAGCCTACAAGTTAATAAAAGTCTCTGAAAAAATATTTCATCAAAAAAAACTATTTTAGATTGGTCAAAAAGGGGCGGTGGTTGGATTTTAACAAAATTTATGCATTTCCAAAAATTTCTTCTTCTTCTTGTTTTCATCAAATCCACAACCACCAATCACTCATAACCTTTCAAATTACTTCAAGTATAGTCTAAAAATTATTCTCCCTTGACAAAAATCATTTTCCCCTTCATCATACAAGCAACACATCCTTTGCATTTACCTTGTTAGTGCTTTGATGAACAGTTTTACTGTTCGTCATCACTAACAATGTGAATATAGCGACACTCTAAAATCCATTTTCTTTTCCATTGATTTAACATACAAGAAATTTCCCAAGCTCAGAAATGATTTCATAACTTACTTGGAACTACAATGGTATGATCAAAGGAAAGGTACTGCTGCAACACTAAATTTCTGCAATTTCCTTAGCTTGCATGTTCAATACTCTTTGCTACAACTAATGGACCCTTCTCCTCTTCTAGCACTTAGTTTTTCAGAGGTTTTTGCCTCTCAAAACAATAGGAATTCTCAATGCCTTCTTCAAAACTCAATACATCCCCCACACTAACACTTTTCAAGGTAGAAACCAACGTTTCCTCTCTAACTCACCCAAAACACTCCTCTCTAACCGTTCCTACATTTTCAGCAGTTTCCCACCTTCAACCTAGCTGCACATTCATGCCATTACTCCCTTCACTCATAACAGATCCTTTTCAACTTTTTCCCTCAATGATTCAGCAATTTCCCCCACTACAAATCCTCAAGAGATGGGGTTTCAATGTTGACAAGAACACCTCACTCCCTTGGCAACGAAAACACAAAATGGGAAAAACTAAAATGAGTTGTAACTTAGTGTTTTTTTTTTTTTTTTTCTAAAATTATAAAATATGCTTAAATGTGAATTTCTTTCTATGCCCCTACTCCTTATCCAATGCATGGGTTTTGAGCCCATGTTTATAGGGAATCTTAAAAATATAAAAGAACCATTATACCCCTCTTAGATACCCTTAGAAGCACTTGCAATCAACCATTTTAATTTTATCTTGGTACCCTTTTAATTTAGGGACCAAAAATACCCTTGCCCAAAACTCACATTTACCCAAAGTCATTCCATTATATTATATCTCTTAAAGCAATTCTAACCAATAGTGGACAGCCATTTCATGTAAGCCCCACACTTAAATTTAATATATATAAAAATAAAAATCCTAATCTTTTGTCTCCCTTGAGACAAACTCTCGGCCACATGGTTTTATGACACTAAGGTTCTAAAAAAAATAACCCACTAGTCTAGAAGGTGACAATACATCAAGATTCAACAACTTAAATACTTAAGTATATATATACATATATACTTATTCATAACAAGTAAGCAATATTAAATATTTAAATACAAATAATCAACCTAACCTCATTTTTCATGTTTCATAAACATTCAAGTATTGTTAATCCCTCATAATATAAATTAATTTACCTTTGAATGCCTAGGGGGTAATTTACCAAAATACCCTTAGACTTATATCCACTGTGTAAGACCAGCAAACTTAACACCTCACCTGGCTGGGGTGTTTCATATTAGTATATCAATGATATATAGTTTATTTAATACTTTATGTGTACATAAAAAAGGCTCAGATTTTTCCAGGCCCGGATAGGTTTTGGATTACCAGGCATCAACTCCAACCCAATCCAGCCATGACCACCCAAACCTCAGGTTTTAATTTTCAGCCTAAGCCCATCCCCAGGCCTGAAAACACAAGCAAACCCAAACTCGGGTTTTTTTGGGTTGGGCTAGGCTGGTTTGGACGTAAACTTGCCCAAGTTCCCATTGCTACCTCTTAAAATAGCTGCATCCCTTTATAAAACCACAGCCATTGGCAATGGCCACCAAATCCGAAAATAAATCCAATCAAAATAAAATGTCCCATCATTGTTAGCCACGGTTTGAGGAGTCTAATTGAATCGGCCGATCGGATTCACCTTCGATATCATCACATGTATACGTGTCATACTGATTTTAGGGTTTGCATGGGCCAATTCAGCCCAATTCGGGCCGATCCAACTGGGAATCCGGTCGGGATTTCAATGATCCCAAATACTTGAACATTGTAGGCCTATTTATAAGTATTACCACAAACAAATTGATTGATTGGATCCAAGATTGATAAATAGAAGAAGAAAGAAAGAAAGAAATGTCTTAGTTCCTTGAACAAATAAGTTGAATTGGTTTTCATCTTTTCTTTTTAGATAGGGACAATTGATATCAAGATATTCTATGGGAAAATTGTGAAAAGGTAAAGGAAAAAGAGTTGGCTTGTCTCTTGTTTCACAAACCATTGAGATTTTTGCCTTTCCTTTATCCCCCTTAAAAAAGAAGTATCTGGAAACCTTTTTTCCCCTGGTTTTAAAAAATATTATTTTTAAAATACAAATGGGTGACATTTTTGGACGGATAAGTGTAATATCAAAACTATTCTTTCCTTATTAAATGAAAAACAGAGACCCTAACTATATAGATACACAATTCGTGTACCAAGACCATCCTCTTGTTTTTTTATTAATCTTTTTCCCAGGAAACAAACGGACTTTTAATAAAATTCCTTTTCCAGTAAGTATAGATGGGGAAGAGTTAGTTGGCTTAATCCAGATTCATCTAATTATTGCAAAGAAAAAAAAAAAAAAAAGAATAAATTTAGGAAGCCAAATGTGACAGTGGTTTTCTAAAACTCAAAATATATGTGCCATCAATATGAAACCAAACAGTGGTTGTCTTCACCCTCTTACAAGCAACAGCTTACCTACCCAGGAAAACAAGCCCAAAAAACAAGGACAAAAATAAGCCAAACAAAAAATACAATTCTATTTATATAAAGGGTAGTAGAAGGATAGAAATCTTCTCCTCTCGTCAACTAGGTGCATGGCAGACACAACTGGATGATCGAAGACGCTTTGGATCCCTAGTGGAAAGAGTCTGTAATAGCTATAAGCCTAAAAAACCATGCTTGTAATTTTTTATTTTTTAATTGGATATTAAAGCCCCAACGGCAGCACCTATTATAGCCGTAGGATCACCAAGAATTGCAGAGACTATAACACGAACTGCACCGGCAGCAATCTGGCAACACTTCCTCACCTTTCTAGCTTTCCCTTTGTGATGACCTTTAAGGCTTGGGATTCTCGTCTGCAACTCTCTCATCTTGTTATTATCCACATTCAGATACATAGCTTGCCAACTCTCCATAAGCAACTCCTTCACGCATGACACATGAAGATTGTAATTCCTGCACTCAGACCTATAAGACCATCCAGGACCTTTACCTCCACATCTATGGCAAGAGCTAGAGAGCTTGAGACACAGATAAAAGTTGTGTTCCCCATCATCTAGGACTTGTGGGAGGTTTGCACAACATGGGTGAAGATCGAAACCGCACCTATTGCAGTGAAACACAAATCCTAGGATATCGTTCCTGCAAGCATCACATATCCTCATGGCAGTACCAGGTGGCCGCTCATAGAACCTGAAATCACATTTCCTGTAGAAGGGATGAATAATGACCGGAGCCGACACAGCACATGCCTTGTGTAGATCAAATTCGCATTGCTCACATTTGTAATTGAGGCCAATGCCGGCTTCCTTGCACCCATCACAGATGAAGGGAGTTTCTGTGTACTGGAGCTTTAGCTTGTGTTGTGGGTGACTAGTATGAAAGATCTCCTCATCGATCTTCATGGTGTTTTTTTGTCAGATACTCTGTTTCCAGCTCTTCTTGGAGAGATTTATTTATAACTTTGAAGAAGAGTGTTCCACCAGTTATTTGGGTTTGATCCGTTGGAAAAAGTGGTTTGCTAACAATCTTGTACGCATATACTTTGCTTGATGAATTAGCCTAAGAGAATAACTTTGATGGATATGTGTCTAAAATAAATTAATTAAGAGGTTGAGTAAAGGATTCAAATAAATTTTTTTGTTGGAATCTAATTCCAACTGAGTTTTCTTCTCCCCCTCTGTAATTAACCCTATCTATGTCTGCAAATGAAACTATTGCCGACCCCTGAGATTGAAAAGCTGAAAAGTTAAAGCTTCTTCATGAGAGAGCTATTCTAGTACTAGTACAGTGGTCAAACAGTAAGATTCTAGAATATAACCAGCTTTATCTTTTTCTTTACATGATTGCATTGTGATTACATGACTGAGGGTCGTTGCTGCATGGGCTTGATGGAATTTATATTCAGGTCCGGCAAGAGAACAAAGGAAAAACAGAGAACAGAGGGAAAATAGAGGAAAGCTAACATCCCAGAGTATATGGAAGCTTCTGCCACAAAAAAGAAGAGAACGAATCTCTACCAGCGGAGTAGTACATAAACTTCCTTTCTTTAATATTCATATGCAGATGCTCTTTGTTTGGAATTTGGACATCACCACCACCCCCCTATAACATGGTGTGCTTGGAATCAAATCAACTGGGCAAGGCAGCCCCTTTGGATTGATTTTCTTTCTTTCTCAACTGGTAGGAGACCAAATCAATTGGGCAAGACAGTTGTCAGCCCATGTACCAAATCAGTCCAAGGCCTATGAAAACCATCAAGTCTTGTATAGATGGCCCCAAGAGCTGAAGAGGATGGAACTCAGGACTTCTGCTTCATGAGACATCCTAGTCCTAATTATTGGCTTTTACCCTAACGCAAATTTTTTTAAAATCCCCATGGGAAATTGTTTTGGGTGTTTGGCTGCTGGGGTGACACTTTGGTACTCTAATCGCCTGCAAGACATTTACCCGTTTCCTATAGTCTCTGGTACTCTAACAGCCTGATTTCTGAGTTTAAACTTGGCAAGGTTATCGTCCTAAACAAAGCTCACTTGGCACACAGCAGCCTGGCCTGAGAGTTTGAGACCCATGAACCCATGATGCTATAAGGTTGGGAATTAGCTGGACTTGCTCTTGGCCCTGTACAGACCTTAGCTTGAGGTTAACAATTGAGAGCTGGTGGACCAAAGCCACGCTGATCTGCCCGGCGTACTCCTCTCTCTTTGAAGTGGAACGTTGGAAGCACGCTCAGGTCTGTAAAGATGCCAGCTGTGCAGGGAGTGGAGTTCGCTGCAGCTTTTGTCTGCCATACTCTTTTTCTCCCCCACTTTCTTTGGATTGAGATCGTCTCCAGTTCGTCCAGCCGCGAACAGATGGACTGGATGTAGAAGACACGCATATCAATACATTGGGGGACGTGTCTTTAAAATCCAGTCCATCCATCCACGACTGGACGGACTGGATGACTGGAGACGACCTTTTTCCACTTCCTTTGGGAGTATATTTGACCTGCTACTCTTACCTCATAAACCTGCTGCACTACATAAGGTCTGCCTACAGTTTATGAGGTCTATTGAAAAGAAAGTCACAAGACTCACAATCAATCTCTATGATTTGTAACCATGATTTGTAACCAGTAAACAAGACTATGGCATCAATCCCTTACACCCACATAGACAGAAGATTGTCTATGTGCAAGGCAGTCATGTCCTTCCAATACCTCCACTTGACAGATGTGGGTCACAAGACCTATGGATTCCTTTTCATCAAGCTTCAGTTAAATATATATACATGGGAAAAAGAAAAGACATTATTTTCAATAGAAGAAACGTATAAAAGGACAACAGATAACAGGAACAGCACCTCTGTTCTTGTTGGTGTTACTGACCTTTTTAAAGGCTAATAATGATTAATCATGTAGCTTGTCCCTTGGAACATTTCCCTGCTTGCCCGAAGTAACGTGATCACCTCAACCGGGTGGTTACGCCATTATCATCTTGTACGTTGATGCTTCTGTAAAGGGCTTTGAAGTTCTCAATCTGTTCTCTAATGTAAAACTCATCTTATTGACCCTGTTTTAGAATGGGCAACCCGGACTACCAAGGGGCTGGTTACTCTTAGCTCTTTTGTTCTCCATGTCAAATGACCAAATACATAACCTTTTGATGGAGCGATCACCTTGAAATTCACAGTAAAAGTGATTTGCTGGCCATAGCTGTTGAAGACCAGATACTTTGGAGCAACAGTGACATTAATTCCAGGGGGAGAAGACACTACTGCTTTGTAAATACTTCTTGGTTTCCCCACATTTGTCACAGTTCGAGTCACAAAGAATTTCTCCCTAAGATTGGGCACTGTGATTGATGGATAATTCAGGTCTGAGGCTGAAGGGAAAATGTGATTGCATGTGCTGTTGTCTCTTGTAATCAAATGTAGTGACTTCTCATCGTAGCCAATCGAACAGAGGAATGCTTTGTAGTCTGCAGGACGTGCATCATAGATAAGACCAGGATTAAGGACTCTTGTTGGGTTCACAAATCCTGAACCATAATCAAATGGATTTCCACTTCTTCCTTCAGGGTCTACTTTCATTGCTCTGCCACTCTTATCCAACACAGTAGCTGCATCATCCATTTTGCAACTCAGACTATAGAAAGGAGATTATGTTCACAATTCTTTAAACTATGAATACTTGGACATCACTTGATATAGATTTTATTTTATTTTTTTTAGAGATTATTGATAAGCTGCTCAGTCACTTGGTTTTGCCAAAAAAACAGTAAGCTCATTCTAAGTACAAACAGTAAGCTCATTCTAAGTACATTAAGGAGTGATAAAGAAAACCTTTGATATATAAAACTATAATGGGAGCATTTTAAACTTGGGTAGAAAAAAGGAAACCCAATCATCTATCGAGTTTCTTGACCCAAAATAACCATTAGGCCTGGTGACAAATTTGAAAATCTGTTAACCTCCTTGTTGAGAAGAAAGTTCTGAATATTGACATTTTTTTTCCATTTTTGAAATGAAAACCACTTTACCCAATGAAGGCGCAGGAAATACTGCATGGTTTTCACAAACTTGATCCAATAACTAGTAAGAGCATGGATTCCATATTGAAGGTTCCTCTACTTGACACCCCACCTTGGGGGGGGGGTGCAATTGAGTTGAGCATTAGACCATGTTTGAATTGGTTAATAAAAAAGCACTCTCAAGTCAACCACTTTTGAAGCCCTGACACAAATTTATCAACTGGGTGACCTGGATTTAGAAGATATTACCAGTTGTCATGATGGCAGACTTTATTGCAGAAGGTGACCATGATGGATACACAGCTTTTATTAAGGTAACAATTCCTGTTATGTGTGGGCAAGACATGGAAGTTCCAGAGAGAATGTTGTAATTCATTTTCCCAAATACCGGAGACCATGCTGCAAGTATATTCAGCCCCGGAGCAGTGATATCGGGCTACAAAAAAGTAACAAACACGTAAATAAAAGAATCATAGGTACTCAATGAGCCAAATAAGGTATCTTAAGATTAGAAGACCAACCTTCAAAATTTCTGGGGTTAAAGTACTGGGGCCTTTCGACGAAAATGCTGCCACCCTGGGAGCAGGTCTAGATCCTAATACCGTCTTTGCAGGCAAGATATTAGAAGTCGGTTTCCTAAAATTATTTGGGAGAAAAACTCTTGAGTAGAAAATAAAGATTAGATAAAGTGTATTTAATCATAAATAATCATAAAGAAAAGACAAACCGTGTATGATTAATATAAGATAAGATCCAGTCTCCTGTCTGCGCTCCAACAACAGCTGCAGGTATTACAAAGGGGATTGCAACATCCTTATCTGCTTCATCTATGAGAATCATCCCAACACCACCAGCTTCTTTCACTACCATGCTCTTTGCTCGCTTTGACTCTGAAGAAAGTTCAGCATGTCGGCATACCAGAACCTTCCCTTTTGCTTTGGTACTATTCAAGGAACTCTCTAAACAATAACTGGAGGAACAAATATGAGAAAGAGGATAGAATTATCTCTTGCTAATGATATAAACTAGGGAAAGTACTTTTGCTTCACCTGGACTGATAAGGAGTGAAGTATCCAGCATTGGCTTCTGAAGCAGAGATAATCCTTCTTGGTCCATTGGTTTCAAACAGTGTGAGACTTTCAGCCTATGCAATGGTGGGGAACTGCTAATAATTAGGAAACTCATGCCAAAACTCCGGAAAAAAAAAAAAAAACTAAAATGCTTTACCTTGCAGTTAGTTCCATCTCCTAACATGATCTCAGACACGAAATCCCTATCTGTTGAACTGGCAGCAACAGTGACCATCCATGGCGCAAGATTTGTGGCAGAGCCTTGAGTACCTTCATTTCCAACAGAGGAAACTACCAGAATTCCATGGGTAGAAGCATGAAACGACCCAATTGAGATGGCATCATTGAAGTAATCTCCCTGTGGAGAATCAGGGCCCAGAGAGAGAGACAAGATGTCAACTCCATCTCTAATTGCATCATCAAATGCAGCTAGTAAGTCCACATCATAGCAACCAGAGTCCCAACATGTTTTGTATACTGCAATCCTGGCCATCGGAGCACCTCCTCTAGCACCTCCAGCAGCCAATCCATTATAATTCATGTTTGACACATACCGGCCAGCAGCTATTGACGCTGTATGGCTACCATGACCCGAGCTATCCCTTGAGGATTGGAATGTTTCTGTCTTTATAGAATCTTCTTCAGCTTCATAGCCACTTAGATAGTACCTCGCTCCTATCACTTTCCTGCATGATAAAACATATGAATTGATGATCCCTTTTCTTTTTTTTCTTTTTTTTTTTCTTTCTTTTTTTTTTAATCATGGGGTGAATATAGAGATGGAAATTGTGTTCACAGAAACCTGTTACAAGATGAAGCATTAAATGCTTCTCCAGCTTGACATTGTCCCTTCCATCTAGAAGGCACAGGAGGCATGTCACGATCACTGAAACTTAGGGCTTCTGGCCATATTCCTGAATTCAATGAAGATACAAATTTAATAGTGAGGGCTCTATAGTCAATAAAGCGGTTTCTACTGAAGTTTAATCTCGTAAGGAAAGGGAATTCTGTAACCAAATTACAATTGATTAAGGTTGACGCATAGAAACGAGAAAGCCACAAAAATATTTAAAAATAACCAAAGAAGTTCACAGCTTCTGTACATGGAGAAAGAGCACTGATAGGCGATAGCATCACACAATTTTTATGTAATTATCAGATAAATTTCTCTGTTCTTTAGTCTTAATTCAGTGACGAGTAGAACATTAGAAGCAAAATTGCCCTCTGCAAAAAATTTGGAAACAGATGAAAAATAGAAACTGGGTAAATTACTGATACAAAAGAAAATAAGAAAATCCATAAATCTATGTCATCATTGACAGCAGTGTTCAACCACGGGAATAGAATAATAATCGCGCTATTAGAACGAGATGGAGTAGCACTCAAACGTATAGAAATTACAAAAGGCTTTAACAGAGCAAAAGATTAGACAAGGAAGACTGGCTTCAAACTAATCAGGGGAAGGCACCAGGAGCTACAAAATATCATCAAATCAATAAAAGGGCATCTGTGAGTATTCCCAATTCCGTTGAATAGCTCATTAAGAGAGACCCTTTACCTGTATCGATGAAACCTATGATGACATTTTCTTGGTTCTTCGTAGAGTAGCCTGGAATTTCCATCTCTTCATCGTTCACAAGACCCATAAAATCCCAAGAATGAGTGGTATGTAGTCTTCTTTTAAGATTTGGAAAGACAGTAACCACACCGGGCATCCCTGTTTCATTAAATCCAGAGAAATAATTTTCAGTTTAATCAGAAGTTCAGAAATGGAAACAGAAGAATAATTTTACTAACAACCCAACATACTAGCTAATTCGGAAGCTTGCTCTTCTGTCAACTTTGCAGCAAATCCTCTAAAACCACTTCTGTAACTATAGATATGAGAGGCTTTGGCTTTCTCGACGCTGTAGAGGACAGAGTTCAAGAAAACATATCAAAATAAAGAAGCCCACCAGAAGAAATATCTGTTGCAGTCGTATCTAGCGTAACTGACCTTCCTCCATGGATATCGGTGAGCATTTGATGGTGTTGCCACAAAATCTCATCTGGGTCAGCACTAGTTCTGCTTCCCATGTAAACAACATAAACCTGGAAAAATTAAAACATTAGATATGAGCTCATATAGACATTCGACGTTCCAAAAAAAATTCTCACGAGGAACTTCAAAATACTGTAAGTAGTTCACCTTTGAAGAAACACAAAACCTGGTCTCTGCAACCAGAACGCAAAGAAACATGCAAATGATGTTCCTAAAACTAAACGCCGCCATTTCCAAGTATCGAGTAACAGAGAGTCACAGAGAGGAAGAGAAGAAGAACAGTTAAGGAGCACAGAGAGAGAGAGAGAGAGAGCAAGAGAGACAAAGAAAGAGAATAAAGGATTTATACACATAGAGAAGAGAGAAAGTATGGAGACCGCAAAGACTCACAGGTTTGCTTTTCTTTTAGGGATTTTTATGGGTAAGGATTACACTTCCGTTTAAAAAAAGTTAATGGTGACTGCTTGGTGGCTTGAAAGTGAATGGAAAAAGAAGGTATACGTGACAGAATATTGCAGAAGCCGAGGTAATTGGGAATATGGGATGGCACCACAACCACAACATGGTGATAAAACGTGAAGAGAAGAAATAGGGGATTTTTTGGGAGCTTTGCTTACGGATCAACTAACCAACCAAGACAACCAGGCACACCGCAACCCAAAGTTTACCTTAAATCCAGGAGACCGTTAAAGTATACAAATCAAATTGGGTAGTGACGGGGAAGAAAAGAAAGAGAAAAAGTAAAAAAAAAAAAAAAAAAAAGGGCAGAGGGAGTATGGGCAAATGATGGAAATTCAATGCCATTATCCATCAAGAACACAGGAATGATGGAAACTCTTCAACTCATACACGGCAGGAGAAACTCTTCAGCCAATCAAATTGGTGTTAATTAGGGTTCGAAGGTCTATAATTCCATGTTTTTTTTTCCCTGGGGGAGGGGGAGGGAGGTACTCATGGTGGACCTTTATGAACACTTGAAATTTGATGAAAGAACCAAAAACCCATTATTGTTGTGTGACACAATTTTGTTCACTTAATTAGGTGAGCTTTGGAATGAAGTGGGAGTCATCAATAAATCATTAACATTTGAAAGAAATCCACCTGAGAATTACCACTTGCTCTTTATTATTTTGGTATGAATGTGAGAAGATAAAAGATGATGATCCAAGACACAAAGATGCTTTTTCACTTATTCTTAATGGAACTGCAATGAAAACCCATTTGCGTGAAATTGTTATATGGGACAAATCATCTTTTGTGAAAAATAATCGAGTTACATGTTGTCCAATTTGTTTAATCATGATCTTCATGAACTTTAGCTGTTGGATCATGATTATACGCCATCCAACGATGGGAGACTATTTAAGTCTATCTTTTGTATCTCAGAAGGAGAGTATTAAGGATCCTTGAGACAAATGAGGGGAGAGCAGAGAGGAGAGAAGGGGTTGTGACTAGGGTTTTAAGAATCGATAACGAAATTAGCTGGATTTGATTTTAGGGTTCAATCCGATTCTACTGATTTCTAACTGATTCAATGTCAATTCGGCTTCCTTAAACCATGGTCGTGAAGGTCTAGGATTTGTTTGAAGCTTCTCCCTCTCTCATATCCAAGATTTGAGTTCCAAGTATCGGCCTCAATATTGGCCGAATCAGGTACAGCTCCAATGGGGTATTGGATTAGGATCAACCATGGTCAAAATCGATATAAAATCGATATGATCTAGCCCATCCGAAATGGATTACTAAAACCATTGTCATATCTCTCATTCGAACTCCTCATTTTTTGGAGGAACTACTCCCACAGGGGAGGAGGGAAGAGAGGAAGAGAGAGATCCATTATATTTGAAGCTTTTAACCCCTTTCGGTTAGAGGGGTAGGATTACATCCAAGACCACAAACCTTCCATTATCAGCCAACCAAGGATAATTAAACCCATCAATTTTCATGAGCAAAAAACCTAACACCTTCAATTATCAGCTCACTTAGGATGACCAAAACCCATCAATTTCATAAACAGGAAAAATATAAGCACTGACTATTTCAAGCAATTTTGCAGTAAATTTTTTTTTTTAAATCTTTGATTTGAATTCTGTGTTTTAAAATGTTTTAAAGAGGCTGTGAATCTTCTCCTGTAGCCACATCAATCGTTTCATAGACAACTGATGATGGATTGAGTGACAGGAGAAAATCTTTTTCGTACCTTGATGTGCTAACTGAAAAAGACTGAAGAACTGAAAGATTTTCAAAATGATAGAAACCCAAATGCCAAAATACTCCACGGCATATAAGCTCTCTCCATTATTATTGTAACTCAAATTTAATTTTGGATGGAAATCTTTGTGTCCATGTCTATGTATAGACGATAGATGGTAGTTGTGACACATGACAATTAAAAAAAAAAAAAAAAAAAAAAAAAAAAAAAAAGAGAGAGAGCCATGAACTGTATAGACAAGAAATGATAATGCCGTGATTCACCGACGATCCCTGTCTTCTGTTGCCAGCAGTGTCACAATGCCCTGTCGATTGCATAATCAATAATTGAGGATAAAGTAACTTCAATTTTCTTCTAATCTATTTTATTTAATGGCTTAGTGTTGGGGCCCATTTAATACATTTGTCGTCTCGTCTCGTCTCGTCTCTCCATCGTCCATTGATTGATTGAAGTGTGGACGATTGAAGTGATGATCATGTACATACACGGCCGTATAAAACATAAAATTCATTATTTTATTATAACTCAGTTAGGTTCTTGTGGGGAAAGGGGGACATGAGTGATGAAATATCCCAAATATCATTCCCCTGGATTTGGTTTGGTTCCACTAATCTTAGAAAAGCCATCCTACTGTTTGTAATGACTTCTTTATTAGTTGAACTTTTCTAGTGTGAATCCAACTAAAAAGTTAGTATCTAATTTTCTTTAGATATTTTCGGTTCTCCCCTTATTGTTTTTTGGGAATGAGATTCATTAAATCAGATTGGATCTGGATCCAACAGATTTGATGTTGTGATGGTTTAAGGAATAGGAATCTCTGTTCAATCCTATTTTGAATCACCTTTATTTCATATTTCATCTTCATTTTGGGTGTGAGTGTCATATGGTGTGGTTCTAGTTTAATGGTACAGTTTGGTTTTGTTTCTGTGTAATAATTAAAATATAAATAAAACAAGTCATTTATTAAATATTTTAAAATACTTTATTTCAAAATGCTTATCAAAGCTAAATATTAAGGGTGTTAATCGATGCGATTTTCGTTTAACGGTAAGGTTCGATTTTGATTCGTTGTATAATGAATAAAACCAAAATCGAACCATTTATTAAACGGTTTCAAAATGCTTACCAAAATCGATTATTAATCGATTTGGGTTTTTGGTTTTTAAACGGTTTCATTGCCAAGAGAGAGACGAAGAGAGCTAAGAACAAAGTAGAGAAATAGCCAGGAAATCATTAAAATAATTTTAATTACATATAAAAGTATATTTACAATTTAAAAATATGTCTTGTAAAAAGTATTAAAATATAATTTATTTCTACAAATATAAACATTTAACACTAAGGGATTAAAGAAAAGGTTTAATCTATTTTAACGGTTTCAAATAGTCAGTTTAAACAGTTTCATTAACTAAACAGTTTCATTTCTAAAACCAAAATTGAACCATTTAATAATCGATTTTACGAGTTACGATTTTGGTTTAAATTGTTCGGTTCAATTTTGATACACGATTCGGTTTCATTTTTGACACCCTTACTAAATATTAATCCATTTCGATTTTTTTGATTTTTAAACAGTTTCATTGCGAAAAGGGAGAGGAATAGAATTAGGAACAAATGAAAACGAAAACCAAAGAAAACATTAAAATAATTTTAATCATGTATGAAAACAGACTTACGATTTAAAAGAATTCCATATGAAAAATATTAAGATAAAATCATTTATATAAATATAGACATTTAGCATTAACTGGTTAAAATAAATATTTAATCAATTTTAACAATTCCAAATAATCATCTATTCAAACAGTTTTATTTTCAAAATGAGAATAATTGGATTGTTTAACTAAACAGTTTCATTTTTTAAAACCAAAATCAAGTCATTAAATAATTATTGAATTACCTTTTTAAACGATATCAGTCACATGTCTCAAACCCGTTGATTGTATTAAACCAGTTTCGAATATCGACCGATATCATGTCTGATTCCAATAACTTGAACCATAGATAGATAGTACTTGAAAAACCATAGTAATACAGAAAACATATACCCAAATTCTGATTTTGGGTTGTCAGTTCAAACCCATGACCCCATCCATCTCTTTAAATTAATTTGAGAATGATGAGAGTGAAGCAGAGAAGCCATGATGAGCCAAAATTGGTAAAAGCCATTGAGAATTTGGGGAATCTAATTCCATTGAGTATGAGCGTTGAATTTAAAGCTTTTCGGTGCAAAAGAAACCACAATTAAACACCTCTCCGAGGACTAATTAAGAGCCCTCATTTGTTAGGTTGGGACATGATGATATCATATTATCATTGCTAGTATTTCAACCAATTAATTTTTTCTTATTTTTTAAATTTAGATTATAAAGGGAAGAACAAGTAAAAAAAAAAGCAAATGATAATCTGCTTCTGATTTTACTCAAAGGAAGCATGATGAAAAGTATAGAAATTGCAATCATCATCCCTCACTCTTTATCCTAAGGCTCCTAATAGCATGAGCACAAAACACTTACATAATTCTTTTATTAATTAACTAATGACATTAAAAAAAATACAAAAGATTGAGTGAGATAACAGAGCTTCCACATGAGAGTATGGCTGCCCGTCTTGAGTTCGGTATTGGATGAGGATGAAGAGATGATGTGTAATACTAAATCTACGTTTCTACTAGAAGAAGGATCTGATGAACAATCATATATGTACATAACGGTGTGTAAAAACATGTTGCTTAAAAAAAACGATGTTGGCAACCATGAGGCTTTAAGTTTTCGTTGTTGAAAGATTATGTCCAATGGCAACAATTGATCTATGTGCCTCATGAGTTGAGATTGTTTTGGTTTTTATAGATAAAATTTTACATCGAAAAACCTATTTTTCAATTTGAGAAAATCCAATTTTCTTTCCTGTTGTACCAAATTTGATTTTAAAAGTCTACAATGTAACCATTTTTTTTTCTCTTTTTTCTTTTTTTTTTTTGGGGGGGGGGGGGGGGGAATTGAATGATGAATTTTGAGTGTGGTTGTCTTTTTACAGATTCTACAAGTAAAGTGCCTTTAAAGGAACTTTAGATAATATTTATATTTTATGTGGAAATATAAAAATGGGACAATGTGTTTTTCAGATATGATTATTTTATTAGGGTATTAAGATTTGGCAAAGAATTTTGTGCATGGTCATGGATTCTTCTAACTTGGGATAAGGAGAAGGGGAGGAGTTTTGTTTCGGGTTCGATTTGTGAGCGTGAGCATAACACTCTGTGAGGGGGAAATATATCTTTCAATCAAAAACTGTCATGTGATATAATGTCTAAGAAGGCCGATCACACAAAAGATAAACACACTCGGAGAAGATACTTGTCCAACCACACTAACAACTGAGTGGCCCACTGAAGAGGAGTTACACTCCTCGTCGTCTTCCACTCCTTATGGAACACGATGAGGGAGTCATGCTCCCAGTAAGAAACGATTGCAGGAAGTCCTATTCCTTACAGAACATGGCTCGAAGGATGGAGCTGTCACTCCTAGATCTCCGGAGCCGACTCCATCCCATACCAGGAGTCCTTTTCCCAACAGGGCACAACTCACAACGAATCTCGGCTTATTTGGAGTTAGCTGATCAAAAACACTTCCCTTTCACAGAAGGACTCAAGCATAGGGCAACACCTGTCACCCCGAAATCCTTGGACTCTGCCATCCGCACCTCTGTCCCCTAGTCTTACTCAAACACTGTGACTAAGAAGCATCACAGCCGTCCAATACGGACACCTGACAGTCCTCCTTATCCACTGAGCGACGGATACAAATCTCGAGTCTTCTTGACCCTCCATGCCTCGCTTTATAAAACAAGCAGTTCCTAATGAATCTTTTTGCACCTGAACTCTCTCTTCAACCTTACTCTTTAAACTGGAACTTGTCTCTTTAACAACTCATGACTGCTTGTATTCGAATTTGACTAAGGCATTGAAGTGTCCCTGAATCGAGTGGTCCAAAACACTTCTACCTCCTTTTCTGTGATCATAGGTTTTACTTACTGTAGACTGACGAGACGATTTTCGACTGCAACACTATGTATGTACACTGTCCATGTATAAAAATGGAAAAAGAAATATATTAAATGAAAAAAAAAAAAACTTTTTCGGATATGATTCTTTCTAATGGGTTTAAAACATCCCTTCATTTGAGCAAGAAAAGTATTACATGGGCTGGACTTGGGCATTTGAATAAACCCAATTACAGTCTTCGGAAATGGGCATCCCATGAGCATAGTTATTTAATTCTCCGAATTATTCGTGAATGATTTTTTCGAACCGAATAATACGAATAATTATCCTGAATTCGAATTATATTCAATGATTCTTTAAAATTCTCACATTTTTTGTCTAGAAATAAATATCACGAATAATTCTTTCAAATTCGAATTATACCGAATAATTCTTATACTAAAAAAACTATTATTATCGTAGTGGAGGACTTAATGCTTTAATTCTCAAACAAAGTTTTTCGGAAAAAAAAAAAATTTAATGCCATAACTAATTGCCTCTTTTCCAATCGAAGACTAATTATAAGTCTAAAAATCACGTTATAATACAAAATAGATCATTAATTTCATTTTTTTTTCCTATGTGAGATTAAATATGAGTATGAAAATCGAATTATAATACAAAATAAATCATTAATTTCATTAGACAATATAAAATTAAATATGAGTATAAAAATCATATCATAATACAAAGCAAGTCATTACTTTCGTATGTTTTTTCAATCTGGATTAAATATGAGTCTAAAAATAAATATTATAATACAAACCATGATGAAGTAATTAACGAACATGAAAAAGAGATGGATTTCATGAGGATGATTAGATGAATTTATAAAAATGTTTGATTTTATGAACATCAACTCTACTAAATTGGTATTACAATCATGATAAAATCTAATGATCCACATTATATACTGTAATAAAATATAACAAATCCATCTTTATACACATATACATATCTATTATGTATTATATTGTTATTTATATATTAAATATTATTCTAATGTCACTTGTATATTATGCAGGTGTGATAATTGATTGATAGTGTGAAATATGAACATCAAATATTAAAAATTAATATTTGAATTTTTTGTCCGAATTTTTTTTAAACAAAAGAATAATTTTCGAATTGATCCAAATTCAAATTTTATTTTAAGTTTTTTTTTTTATCATATATTTGACTGAATTTTTAAATTATCATATCGACTCATTTCGAATTATTCTTCTACCAAATAATTATCAATAATTATCGAATCCCAATTAAATAACTACTATGCCGATCAGCATGCCGACATAAAAAGCTCCCTTTTTGTTTTTTAGGTAGCTGGGGAAAAGAACACATAGCTGATGGAAAGTCCTGTACCGAGAGGTAGTAATCATATCTAACATCCTCATTATCAAGACAGCCAGATAGGGTCTTAGACTCTGTGCTTTGGTGTTGACTGATTGGGACATGAATGCTGTTTGGATGTCAAGAAAAGCTGAGCTCAACCAAACCAGTGGCTTTTTGCTCCGTTGAAAATGTTGAGAATAATTTTATTTTCGAAAACGTTAGAATTTTAAATGCTTTTATTTACTTAGTTCGTCTCTCCACTTAATAACTGAAGCTTTTAGATTTAATACTTAAATAGAAAACAATATTTTAAAAGAACATCAGGATTGTATTATGACTGGAACGATTTCTCTATTGGTCACTTCGCTTTTCCTCTTTCATGCTGGATGAAGCAAAATACTGGAGCCGAACTCCTTGGTAGTACGGGAACAAAGTAAACGAACCAAAACCCTAATGTATTTGGGGTTACCATGATGGCCCATTCATGGTGTGCAAAAAGGAATCAATGTCAAATGGGCCTTGACACCAGCGATGTCAGGTAGAAAGACACATCTATATCAGACATGTTTTTCTTTTTTAAATCTAAATTGCAAATAAAAAGGGATCAGTCTCTTGACACAAGCTTTGTGTACATCAATGCCAAAAGGGGGGTAGGGATTGGGGTGCCGAAAATCGGGATATTATGGGAACTTCATAATAAAGAGTAAGATGGAATCTTCATAAATAAGGCTCCTAATTTGTACCGATCTAACAGACACCAATCCGAGGTATCAATGTTCTTTTGACACCAGTGCGGTGTCAAAGAAAAACCCAATAAAAAGGGTTTAACTTCTCTCAAGTTGAGCAGTTGGTTCAGCCCATGATCTAGTGGCTGGACTCACTCAGTGCGTATACCAATACAGGTTTGTGCGCTGAGTGAACTCTAACCATGAGATCATGACTGGAGGGACTACTGAACTTAAGAGGAACTCCTTCCCAATAAAAAGACCTCTCACTAGCTTTGTATAATACTGCAGACATTTCGGGTCCTTCATAATGCGGATTCAAATTATCTCCTGCCAGAGTGTCGACAGCAGACCCGACTGCCTGTACCGATACCCGACACGTGAGTGTCAACTGAATCCGTAGCTAGCAGTCGTTTACTTTTCTTCATCAGATTACTCCCAAACCTCATTTTTTTAGTGGGTTTTGGGGAAATGGTTGCAGTTCTCTATAGTACTTATGGAAGGTACCATCTATTGTATTGAAGGGCATCAAGGATAAACGCTCTACTTCTTATACTTCCTCTAACCTATGTATCATTTTATCCTCGCTTTTTTTTTTCACTCACTGCAAACTTTCAATTAGTAACGGTCTTCATTTGTCCATGGCAGTCTTCTAAGATTATCCCTGATTGTTTATAAGAAATAAAGGCAATACCTCCTTTTTACGGTGCTGGAACATGGGTTTTTTCTTTCTTTCTTGAGGAGTAGGGAGTTGGTTCACACAAAAGATTACCCACCTGATTTTTAATGGATCACTGCAGGACACACATAAGCCACTCAAGGCTGTGTTTTCTTTGTGACAAGACAGCGTGGATCAACAGTATCATGCAGTGATCCCAAACACTGGCTAATCAGATGTTTATTGCGTTCAACAGTCTCAAGTGAATGACCATTTGGAAGATAATAACTATATTTAATGCTTAGAAACTGTCAATATAGTTACAGGATAGTCAATTACCACAACAATCAAATTCCCTCCCCCCTCCACATTTTTTCTGAGTACTGTTTTCTAGTAGCATGCTTAAAAAGAAACCCACAGAATCATTGGATACAAACGCAACCAGAAGAAAAAACCATAGACAAATAACAAACTGCAATAAATTATTCTTCTTATTTCATTATATTGAAAGAAACAACACCTGAAATCAATTATTTTTTGTTGATAGCAAATAACAGAAAACAAATCTCCCCAGAGTATATGGTGGGGGGAAGAAGGGGGCCTTTCCGATAACGGACTATAGACTTGGAGGAGGGGGAGGTGCAAAAGGGACTAGAAAAGTCTAGTGCACAAAAGAATGCTTATATTACTATGGGTAAACCTCAATCAATGCCCTTCTAGAGCTATTTTATAGGCTGATATATTCAGAAGCCAAAGCTTGGCAGGCCAAATTTAAAAGGGATGCCAACGCTTCCCAAGAAGAACAAGGCAAGAACAAGCAAGATTACAATAAAAAGCCACATCCAAGTTTGCATTCTTCTGTTACCCCTGCTGCGAAGAGGTGGAGGGATTGGCTTTGTCTTACTCTGCTTTGTTAGTACCGATGGTTTCTGAGGTCTCTTCACAACCGACGTAGCCTTCTCCTTGATTTCGGGCTCATAGTCAGTAATCTTAGTTGGAGTGTGTTCACCACTTGGAGCAGATTCTCCTTCAGTGCCAACATTAGCTACCTCAGCTGCAGCTGCCTTCTTCCTTTCCTTCTTCTTTGCCCTCTTCTCTCTTTCCTGCACAATGCTCATATCACCATCAATCAATGGTAAATGCCAGATAAGTAGATGGGTGTTTTATAATGTGCATATTTTCAATAGAAATGTGTTCCATAACATACATGTGTCAGACAACTGGTGAGGCTTCATTTCAGGATCCTAGGCTAAGCAATTTCAAGAGTTCAGACTTACCTTCTCCTTGAGCTCAGCTTCCCTCTGTGCTCTCAATTCCGCCCTTGCTTGGGCCTTCTCTGCATTGCGCCTCTTCCTCTCATCTGCCTCCATGGCTTTGGCCTTCTCCTCCAAACGACGCTGCTCCTTCAGTCTAGCTGCAGCTTCTTCCTTTCTCAACTCCTCTGCTTTCCTCACCAACTCCTCTTCCTCTTTTGATTTCTTGTTCTCTTCTTCCATCTCATCTTTTTCCTCCCTGCCAGAAAAAGTTGCTGAGCCATTTCCCAAAGCAGTTGGTTTAGAGGCCTTCTTCAACTTAGCGGTTGAATTCTCCTGTTGCACCCTCACCACAGACTTGACATCTCCCTTTTCAGCTCCTCCAGGTACAAATGATTTTTCTGGTTCTGAAGGCGAAACGACTAATGCAGAATGAATCTGGGATGAGGCTGCAGGAACATTATCAACTCTTTCATCTACAACACTGTCTATGACAGGAGGCTCCTCACCAGGGCCAAGAGATCGACCGTCCAATGTCGTCAGCCTCCTTAATGTACTCATTGTGTTGCATCTTATGTATTCTTTTCGGAACTCATCATTCTTATTCCATACCTCCATTACTGTCTCCACCTGCACCAGAATATCAAAAGTTTAATTAATCAAAATAACTAATATTCCTTCACCAGAAAGAGGCAATACTCACCTGGTTAACACAGAGACGTTGGAGAGCTTCCCTATCTCCAGAAGATGCATAATCATTGGCAGCAAGCTGTTCATCCTTGTACATTCGAAAATATTTATTCTGCAAATTAAAGCAATCCAGTGAAGGATAAACAATTCAAGAGATTAATCTCTTTCCTAACTTTTCAACTGCTTTTGAGGGTTTTTTTTTTTTTTTTTCCTCCTTGTCTAGAACAAAACCTTGGAAACCCAAGGAGTGATTCCAGTACCAGGTTTTAGATAATCAGAAACTCAAACAACATGATTTTCACACATGGCATCCACCTATTATTTCTCCCATCTAATATACATCAGGGAAACATACATAACACAAATTGAAGATTGCAAGCTGTGAATTTCAACAAGGAATTCTCTAACCCACCAAAAACCATCCCAAGCAAATAACCCAATCTTATCAACCATTTTTCTGTAGTATTTACAGATAGCTAGGATAATTGCACTCAGTTTGATCCTATGAAAATCCAATGAACTCAACTGAAGGTAATATAAGGAACTCAACTGAAGGTGAGCCAGATCCTACTGCATGTGTAAAACAATACAGCGCCAATGGGACAATTGTGTGTATTCCTATCAAGGGAGGAAATAAAATCTCAACATTCAAGGCATTATTAACCTCTTCATTCATTTCAGTTACAAAAGTTCAAAGAATGCATTTACACAACTGAACGAACAATGAACAAGAAAAAACTATCCCATTACTAACCATTGTACTACTCATGGAACGCATCACAACAACACGAATAAGCCTACCAACACACTGATATAATAATATAAAATGACAATGAATCCAGCCATCTTAGAAAAAGGGGGGGGAGGGGGTAAGGGAAGCCTTCTAAAAAAAAAGCAATTCATTGTAACATGCAAGGCATCTAATGGGAAACAATTACATAGGAAAAGTGAATAGTAAGGAAAAATATGAAGAATGAATTGATTTCTACACTGTCCCGACATCTACATACTTTCCTTTCAGCTTACATTGCACACAGATTTATATGGTAAGTTGCTATGAATTGATACACCTCCATGTTCTTCATTACTACAGAAAACAAATTTATATTTTAATTTTCAGATCTGGCAGATATTGGACATAAGGTTAGTGTTAGAAGATAGAGGTCAGGACTATTCATATTTAACTGTGAGAGACAGGAAGAAATATGGAGCTAGGATTGGGTTTAGCTTTGTGGCAATCTTTCCTCTTTTATCTTGTCCTTTTGGTTCCTTTCTCTCCATGTATTTATATATTTAGAAGAAGTAATACAAAAGTGTGTAAACTATAAAAACGAGTAGATTGACCCACAATCGAAAACAAGCAAGACCAAATACAACACCCAAGAAACAAAACAACAGCAAATATCGTAAACAGCTAGATGTTTTCAATTCACTCCTGCAGTCCTACTCTCGACCAAGGAAATAAATCTCGGTTTAGAGGCTGGCTTTGGTCAGGCCCAAAACCAAGACGTGCCGGATCTCGTTTCAAGGTTTCGAGGCACTGGTTTCGACCTTGGGCCTCCATGGGTTGAAATCCCGTGTTGAACCCTGGGTTTGAACCATGAGTTTCGACCTTGGGTTTTGTTTCGACCGGGCCCAAAACCGAGAAAAGTCATAGATTTTGGTCAGATTCGATTGAAACCTAGAACCATTCTTTCGACTATTTATTAGCCTTGACTGTGCATTTCATCTAACATTTGACGTCCTACAGGCATCATATCTAAAGGAAGAAAATCTATCTAGCAAAAAATGGGAAAAGATCTACAAGGAGTAGAGGAGTCCTTATTAACCAGGAAATGACCTCAAACTCCTTATGCCAAAAATTGGTCAACTCCTGTTTTGGTTTGTGAATGCATTGTGCCGAATTTCAATATGATTTCCAATATCAGTGATTGGGATCTTTGATGAAGTTGAAAAGCAGTCTTAACTCTACAACATATCGAAAAAGGTCCATAACCCAGTAGGAATCCTGCTTTTGCAGGGTCCAGAAGGGGTGCACTCTGTCCCATGCTTTAGCAATTTATTCACTAATTAGTAACCCTCAGACCCAAGCTTTTAACATTACACCAAGCAAATGGCTTTAACATTAATTACTCACAGGCCAATACTATTTCAATACCACTTGTCAATGCGTAGCAACTTGTTCCCTAACGCACTAAAGGAAATGCTTATGCATTGTAGTGGAAGAAAAAGTACCTTCTCATACAATTCTTTCTTGAGACTCTGTAAATGTGCATACGCTTCTTGACGAAGATCATCTGCAGCTTTAAACTGAGATTGCAATTTTCTTAGCTTTTCGTTTTCATCAAAATATTTATCCTTTGCAACCTTTGTTATCTTTTCTGCTTGCAAAAGGTTTTTTCTTAGGGAATCTAGCTCCTGCTTCAGAAGCTACAAGGAAAAGAAAATTGAGACAAGGGGTCACAAGAACTGTACTATAAAATCCAACAACGATAAAAGGGAGCATGTATTAAACTGTTAATACCTTAAAACGCTCCTCACTTCTGTTTCTTTGGTCTGATGTCTGCTGACGTTCATCCTGCCTACCCATCTGAGAAGACAGTTGCTCACGAAGAAGTTTCAATTGCTTGATTTCACGTATGAGCTGTTTTTCTTCTTTCAAAGGCATAGTTTCATGTTGTATCATATGTTCCATATTATGTATCTGCATTGAGGTCATAGATTCAAGACTCTAGAGAAGTAAATAATGAATAAATATGTTGCACATAATGATACTAAAACACAAATCCAAAACAGTTAGCAGTGAAAGATGGTATGACAAACCCTGTCATCGATATCATCAATGGAAATTGCTGATTGAACAGAATCTATTTCCTGACGTTTGGCACTGAGTCCATCACGACAAATTCTTTCTTCTGATTTGGCATTTTCAAATTTATCCCGATACTCATTACAAGTTTCCTGTTGAAAAGAATGCCAATTAAATAAGATTTAACCTAAATCATATCTGAAGACTTAAAGAAGCACCATGCAATTTATAAGAATTACTCACCCTTTTCATTTGAATTGTAGCTCTAATGGCATCCCTGTTCTGAGTCCTCTCCTCAACCTGTAGCTGTGCAAGTCTAATCTGTTCTTTAAATTTATTGTCAACATATCTTGGAATTTTGATCAAGAAATGGAATGGCTTTTTCACAACCTCTGCATCCACCTTCTGTTCATCCACAGTGGCAACAGTGGAACCCTCAGGTGAAGATTGTAGGCCCTCATTCCCCTGAATCCCTTCAGTGTCAACTTTTTGACAGATCGGTTTACCATCACTGTCTCCACTAGCTAACTGCATTCCTCCATTTTCAACATCTATGATGTCATTGGCATGAGTCTTTGTGCCACGACCACCATTTTCAACTAAGCCATCTTGGACAATGGCTCCTAAGTTCACAGCATCACCAGAAGGAGCATTGCCAATAGCACCAAATCCATTTCCAGCTTCAGGTTCTTGTTCCACATCAGCAACATAACAAGTAGGCAAGCTACTCCCATTCTCGAAAGAACAATTCAAAACTTCAGATTCTACCACAACATCATTGACAGAGCAACTGGGCAGGCTTCTGGCACTTGCGACAGAATCATTCATAGCTTTGGATTCTATCACCGAATTCTCAGCAGGGCACTTAGGTACAGCATCTTCAACTGAGACATTGCTGATCTCATTTTCTGATTTCCCATTACCAGCAGTGCGAGTACATTGGCTTTCAACTTCATCAGGGGATCCATTTCCAACTGCAGTTTCCAAATTGGTACCCTGAGGAGGTAAGCTTTCACTGATTTCAACACATGAATTTCTAACTTCAGCTTCTGATATCATATTATCTACCGGATCTGTAGGCAAGCTTTCACCATGTTCAACAGATATATTTCCAACTTCAGTTTCTCGTACCACTTCATCAACCAAGTGAGGCAACCTTGCAGGATTTTTGGAAGAACCATCTACATTCTCGAATTCTGGTTTTTTATCCGAAGGACACATCATATTTCCATTACCTACAGCCAAATCATTAGTAACTTCAGTTTCTGAGGCAACTGGGCCACTGAACAAGCCTGTTCCACTTTCAATGGAGCCATTAAGAGCTTCTGCTTCTAACTGGGTATTTATAGGACCAGTTTCGGCTTCCAACCTGATGCCCCGCGAAGGATTGTGTTCTGGAACTTTCTCCTCTATATTGTCAAGCTGACCTAACTCTGACTCCACATCCTGTGTATCTGTGACTTGAGATTCCGGATTTTCTTCTTTTGCAGACAAGTCTAATTTCCGGGGCTCCTCCGCTTCTTCCTCCCCACCATGGAGCTGATGCCCCTTGGACTCAGCAGAGTCCTTAACCATATTTTTGGATTCCTGATTTTCTTTTACCTCAGTTGCTGAATGTAGTTTACTTTGGTCCTCCTCAGTCTCCATCACCCTGTCAACCTTCTCTTCATTATCAAGATGTTGTAATTCACATTCAACAGCCTCTTTGACCTTACTTGATACCTGACTCTCTTCCACCTCATTAGACTCCACCTCTGCCAAAGGAACTGTCACATTTTGCTTCACCCCATCACGATCAAGCAGAGGCACTTCGGATTCAGCAGCCTCCTTAACTACAGCCAAATCATTAATAACTTCAGTTTCTGAAGCCACTGGGACACTGGACAAGCTCGTTCCATTTCCAATGGAGCCATTAAGAGCTTCTGCTTCTAACTGTGTATTTACAGGACCAGTTGCAGATTCCAACCTGATTCCCCCTGAAGGATTGTCTTCTGGATCTTTGTCCTCTATATTGTCCAGCTGACCTAACTCTAGCTCCACATCCTGTGTATCTTTGGCTTGAGATTCCGGATTTTCTTCTTTTATAGCCAAGTCTAATTTCCTTGGCTCCTCCACTTCTTCCTCCCCATCATGAAGCTGATGCCTCTTAGACTCAGCAGAGTCCTTGACTGTATTTTCAGATTCTTGGTTTTCTTTTACCTCTGTTGCTGAATGTAGTTTAATTTGGTCCTCCTCAATCTCCATCACCCTGTCAACCTCGTCGACCTTCTCTTCATAATGAAGCTGTTGCAATTCACATTCAACAGCCACCTTGACAGTAATTGATAACCGACTCTTTTCCAACTCATCATATTCTACCTCTGTCAAAGAAACTGTTACATTTTGCTTCACCTCATCACGATCAAGGAGAGGCACTTCGCATTCAGCAGTCTCATTAACTACAGCCAAATCATTAATAACTTCAGTTTCTGAAGCAACTGGGCCACTGGACAAGCTCGTTCCACATTCAATGGAGCCATTAAGAGATTCAGCTTCTGACAGGGTATTTACAGGACCCCTTGCTGCTTCCAACCTGATGCCCTGTGAAGAATTGTCTTCTGGATCTTTCTCCTCTATATTGTCAGGCTGACCTAACTCTGTCTCCACATCCTGTGTAGCTGGGACTTGAGATTCCTGATTTTCTTCTTTTATAGCCAAGTTTAATTTCCTTGGCTCCTCTGCTTCTTCCTCCCCATCATGGAGCTGATGCCCCTTACCCTCAGAAGAGTCCTTAACCGTATTTTCAGATTCCTGGTATTCTTTTACCTGTGTTGCTGAATGTAGTTTACTTTGGTCCTCCTCAGTCTCCATCACCCCGTCAACCTCCTCGACCTTCTCTTCATTATCAAGCAGTTGTAATTCACATTCAACAGCCTCCTTGACCGTAATTGATACCTGACTCCCTTCTACCTCATTAGACTCTACCTCTGCCAAGGGAACTGTCACATTTTGCTTCACCCCATCACGATCAAGCAGAGGCACTTCGGATCCAGCAGCTTCATTAACTACAGCCAAATCATTAATAACTTCAGTTTCTGAAGCAACTGGGCCACCGGACAAGCTTGTTCCACTTTCCATGGAGCCATTAAGAGCTTCTGCTTCTAACTGGGTATTTACAGGACCACTCGCTGCTTCCAACCTGACTCCCCCTGAAGGATTGTCTTCTGGATTTTTGTCCTCTATATTGTCAAGCTGACCTAACTCTAGCTCCACATCCTGTGTATCTATGACTTGAGATTCTGGATTTTCTTCTTTTATAGCCAAGTCTAATTTCTTTGGCTCCTCTGCTTCATGGAGCTGATGCCCCTTAGATTCAGCAGAGTCCTTCACTGTATTTTCAGATTCCTGGTTTTCTTTTATCTCTGTTGCTGAATGTAGTTTAATTTGGTCCTCCTCAATCTCCATCACTCTGTCAACCTCCTCGACCTTCGCTTCATAATCAAGCTGTTGTAATTCACATTCAACAGCCACCATGACCGTAGTTGATAACCGACTCTTTTCCACCTCATCATATTCTACCTCTGTCAAAGAAACTGTCACATTTTGCTTCACCTCACCACGATCAAGGAGATGCACTTTGGATTCAGCAATCTCGGTGGTCGTGATTATTGATTTATGATTACCTTCAACATCCGTTGCTAAAGCTGTTTTGTTCTGTTCGTTAGCTGCATCATTCTTTTCAACTTCGTCTCCTTCCGGTTGTGAATGCGAACTCTCTACTGCGGTATCATTGGTTGAAGAGGAAACCACACTCTCGTCAATATTGGAACCGTTCTCTATGGGATATTGATCATTGCCTACCTTCTCGACAGTCAATTCCCCGACTTCGGCCTGTTTCTCCCCAGTTTGAGAATCAACATTGGGTTCGGAGACGGTTTTTCCCTCAACGGAAGGAACTATCTTGAGAATTTCAGCAGGATCAGCCACATTCTCTGCATCGAGATCCTTTTCTCCAAGATCGTCAGAGAGCGCATCTAGCCCACTGACAAAAACATAAGAACCGTCACCGCCGTCCTTCACATAACCATCCATCTCCTCTACACCATCGTGCACAATGCCATTGCACTCGCCATCGACCTTCCCTCGATCTTCCAAAGAACTCAAATTCGAAGAGCTCTTTTCCCCAATATCAACCTGAGAAACCTCAGAATCTCCAGTACGCTCGTCCGTCTCCCCCGTCATTGTAACGAAACCGATCAAACAAACAAAAGATCACGAGAAATATAAACAATTATATCGTTCAATTTTACGCTCTCTCTCTCTCGTGTTCGCAGGTTCGAAACGGTCCACTATTAATTCAAACCATTCAAAAACAGAGAAAAACAAACTGGATCTCTGAAGATCATAGAAACTTACAATTTTTTCGACGCCTTCGATCGTCTGAGATGCAGAAACAGAATTTTATAAATTACAGCGAGTCGAAATTCTAAGCGAACCTCTGAAAGGCTGAAATTGCACGGAAATCAGCAAATCAAAGCCATTATAAACGAAGATTTGGAAAGAAGCCCAAATATAGAGCGAGTGAAGTTCTGGTGGAGAAGAGAAGGCCTTTCTGCTGCAAACGTAACAGCTGGCGAGAGAAAGCCTTCTCTGTGTTTCACAATTCACAGTCTTCGGTTTGAACTCAGAAATCCCCTGCAAGGAAAGATTTTCCTTTTTATTAAAAAAAGGGAAATAATCTGTAATTACGATCAATAAAATATTGGATATTATTTGACTGTTTCTTTTTTTATTAATAATTTATAATTACAATATTAATTATAAAATCAACAGCTTCCGCTACTAATCAATTTGATTAATTGAATTTAATCAATTTAAAAATCGCGTGATCTAACCGTAAAATTCCCTTGTGTGTCTCTGGTGTCATAAAGTCATCGTGTATATGGGCGTCTAAATTTGTCCCTGCAATTGTTCCGTTGGACCCGCTCCTTCCCCGAGGTTTCCGTTTTCCGTTCTCGTGTTGGTGGGCCATCCCTCATTCGATACTCAGAAGTCTAGAAACGTGTCGCAATCATGGCCCTCGTTTTCAATCCAAGGATATTGTTGGACCCACACCATCCGAGACCAGAGTCTTCTGCATTCCATCATTCCATGTATGTATATTAACGTAACATGTAACATGCAACATGCAACATGCAACATGCTATTTCTTAAATTAAAAAAAAGGGACAACATACTAATATACACCCGCAGCAATTTCACAATAATTACAATAATTTATGTTATGCCTTCCTTTTAGCTTAAACGTGATCATATTATGACAAAGGGTGAGAGGATTTTTCGCGTCTATAGTGTAGGATTCAAATCGTCTCATTCCTGAGATTCGGGAGGTATGACGGCGACCCCATTGGATGGTCGTTATATAGAGGTCGGATGAATCTGACCCCTCTATTCGAGCCAACAAACTGAGCCGACAAGAGAGTGTCGGCTCGAACAGAGGGATCGGATTCATCTGACCCCCACATGGCGACCATCCAGTGGGATCGCCACCACGCCTCCCGAATCTCAGGGATGAGACGATTTGGATCCGTGTAGTGTAAGGAATCTCTCATGTTATACCAATCAAGGCATTAAAAGCGGTTTATTAACGTGGGATTTATGTGGTTAGAAGAGGAAGAGGGTGTGGGAGTTAGAGTCGTTTATATAGGTATGAGTAGAAAATCCATATAATCAGAGAAGAGAGAGAATATTCGTTGCCTGTAATTAAGGGTGTCAACGGGTCGGTCCGAATCGATTTCGGTCCAGACTGAACCGGTGTCGGATTTTATAAGTCCAGCCCAAAACATGTCCATTAAGAGTTCGGGCTGGGTTGGACTACGCTGGACACAATAACTAACGGGCTGATCCGGTGTCGATTTGTTATCGGGATGGGCTTATTGAGGTGATTTCGAACTGGTTCGGTCTGGACCGGACTTATTAAGCTTATCGGGCCCATTTTATATGTAAGATATATAGCCTATTTTATTATTTTTATCTATAAAATTAGCATCATTCCTTCTATATGTATGTAATTCAGTAAATTATAACAATTAACATACTATTTTCAACTATAGATTCACATAATCTTTTGAATCAAGAAGTGAACTATAATAGTGTAATATAATCAATCAAAATTTAAAACCATTAAAATTAAAAAAACTGGGCCCAGATGGACCTTACCGATGTTCAGGTTGGGTATTATTGATTCGGGTTAATTCGGGTTTCTTAACGGTCCGGTCCGGTCTGATTTTGGTCTGGACTGAAACGGTGTCGGACTCTACAAGTTGAGACCGAAACCTATCCATTAAGGTTCGATCCGAACTAGATTCGGGTTATATTGGACTGGCTCGGTCCGTACTACCGGGCCGGGCCCATCTTTGACACCCTTACCTGTAATATATCATTCTAATTCTCCCTCTTCATCACAATGGTGGCCTAGAAGGGGGTCAAGCCCAAGGGGTGTCATAGCAGGCCATCCAATATATGAGAAGGAAGACTTGAATGCAAGACCAAACCTTTGGGGTTCTGATCCTCTCTTGTTGTTGAAGGATTTCAGACATGATCCAACAGTTAGCATTCAGTCCGTGAACATATTAATATATTGATATGTTTATTCGATGAACCCAAACTATTAGATCACTAATGAATAACTGGACAACTGGAGAAAATCTTTTTCCAAGCCAGCATCGACATATTTCTAGAATTGAATCATGTACCATGCATAACTTTTTATGCATGGGGAATATATGTATCATGGGTTGTCCTCCTTTTTATGTATTTCATCAATCAATCGTAAATGCGTGTAATATTAGTAATTAATTGTCAATCTTTATCCAAAAAAAAAAAAATGCAAATTAGATTGGTAGCAAGCAGAATTCATGGAGGAAAAACAGGAAAGTGTGTCGTAACTGAATTTAAAGAAAGCAACTTCTATAAGAAGGGACAAAATTTCTATAATCTTTTCGGAGGGATATCCCATTTAGCTGCCGTGAAAGCTGGTGGGAAGATTGTGTTCAAGCTTTCAAAATCTCCACCTCGTTCAGCCGGTTGGACCGGGTTGGACGGGTTTGGTTGTCGATGATCTCCGTTTTTTTGATGAACCGGTTGGAGTGAATGAATGACAGTAGATTGTTCCGATCCATATACACGAGGCTGATTCTATGTATCATTTCTAACCAAAGGACAGGATTGGTTTATCCGTACCTATCATCTATAGAGTATGGAACCCACCTCTAAAGTCTATAACCTACTTAGATATAAATGGTGATTAGAATTTATGGATACACTCAAAGAAATTCATTTTTGCTTCCTACTCCACTCCACCACCAGCCTCACCCACCCCCCTCCCAGAAAAAGAAAAAGAGAGGGGAGGGAGAGGCCTACGTGTTACCGACTTTTAGCTATTTTTTTCACCATTTTAAGAAATTAAACAATGGCCACATAAAAGGAGTCATTAATAAGAAACACATTAAATTGCAACATTATTGGTTTCATCGAGATTCAGATCCTCTCCTGCCGCTCAATTCATCCAGCATTGTTGGATCAATACCCTCCCTAGAAGAGAGAGAGAGAGAGAGAGAGAGAGGGGACTAGCAGATAACTTATTTAGTATTTTTCATTTATATTTTTTTTTGTCGGAGGGACTCATTTATATATAAGAACCTAAGATTTCAATCTCATTAGCAAAGTGAGACTATTCTCAATATTTTTTTTTTCAATTCTTAATATAAGTAGATTGAAATTTCATTCTCCCACCAGTCTGTATAATTTTAATTGAAATCAAGCCTCTCAATCCATAAAAAAACTTGTGATAGAAAATGGAAAATAATCTTTTCTAACCACGTCATAATCACTGAACATAAAAATCGTTGTTAAATTTAGACTTAGGAAGAAATAGAATGCAAAACTAAATTAATTGAAAAAAAATCAACTACCACCCAAAATAATTTCGAAGCATCATCTACTACCCACACTTTTCAAAAAACATCAACTACAGTCAAGTAAAGGACGGAGGTGACGGGAATCAACGTTAGACATTTTTATCCTTTATGTTATTAATTGAAAATTTTTAAAAACTAGTAAAATTATTAATATAACCCTTTTCATTGTCGTTTTATAAACAGTTCAATCCCTAATGTTGGACTCTTCTCCTCTGCAAAGAAAAATCTACGACTGCCATTGTTTATCTCCTCGATTCTGACCAGTAGCAAGAACGAGATCCGATCGTTCCTTTAGGAGAGAATTTTATTTTTTTATCAGTAGCAAGAACGAGATCCGATTGTTCCTTTAGGAGATAATTTTATAATCAATTCCATCCCAATCCGAAGCAGAGCTTTCGCAACTACAAAAAAGCATAGAAGTACGAAAATTCCCTGAAATAGATTTTCGAAAAACCAAACGCACATAACTCTGATTGCCTCCTTTCTTGGCGGAGAAATCAATACACGAGTGTTGGGACTGGGTTAGTGGAGTTGCGATCCACACAACGCCCCATACCTGAATTACCGCCATATCTGGCTTACGGTATGTCCTATTGCTCCCACTGTCTATCTCTTCTCTTTCCCATTTCCTTTTTTCTCTTTCCCCCCCATAATTTAGATCGGATTTATTGGAAACTGGTTAACACCTCTATGTTCATTTCGTTCATGACAAAGAGACAGAAAGGAAGAGCAAAGAGCACTATAATATGGTGGCATTACCGTAGGTCAAACCTTATTCTATATTATAATCATTTTTGGCATATTTAAGATGGCTACAAAACCTTTCAACGATTGAAGCTTTGAGAAAATGGTCTGATAGGCCAATGGATGATGATTTGTCAATTTTTTATCCGATTATTTCTCAAACTGTCCCAGTCACAATGGTGGGCATCAGTGTTCCAATCTCAAGCTGAGAGGAATGGCCCTAAACCTGCAAGTCCTGGGGTGGAACTTGGCACTAGGAATGATGGTGAAGAAGAAGAAGCTGAGAATATTGATGAGGAAGAGGAGCCGGAAGAAAGAAATCACGGCCATTGAATCCGAAGTGGAGGGGATGTTGAAGAGTTGGAGAACTTTAGGGTTTAATCTCTGTCTTATGCTGTATCTTGGATTTCCTGCAAATATCTTGTGCTATAACTTGGATTGTGCTCTAACTTTAGGGTTCAATCTCGAGCTCTAAAAGAACATTAATGGCGAAAGAGTTGAGTGCAGCCGGTCTTCAAGAAACTGGGTTTACAAATTGCATAATTTATCATTTGGGGGTGTATGATGAATTAAGTGAAGGAAGATAAAATCATCTTTTAATATTTTCTTAAAGGTATTATTGTCTATTTTAAAATCAATTTTAGATAACATTAGCAACTAACGGGATTCATTTGACGGAGTGGATCTATTTGATTAATGATGATAAACGTTTGAATGATAGTTGATGTTTTTTGAAATGTGTGGATGATAGGTGATGTTTCAAAACTATTTTAGGTGGTAGCTGATTTTTTTTTCAAATTAATTTATTTGTTAATTTTGAAAAAAACAAACAACACTATCACAAAAGGATAGTAAATGATTATTTTTGGTATTTAAATATTTAAGATTTCAGTTAAAGAAAAAAAACATACATTGGCCCTTCTCTATTTTATTATAGTTTGTAAAGATCCCCAATTGTATGGGCCAAGTTATTTCTTTCTTAAATTTTCCATAAAAAGATTATCTCCTTTGTAAAATTATGGGAATGATTTATTCAAGTTGCTTGCGGACTAAATTATTTGTTTTCTAAATTATTCTGTTTTTAATGTGAACTCCAACATAAATTGTCCACATCAGAATTTTTTTTTCAAGAAATTGTTTAGTGGAATGCCTGAGTTATGCCATGTAGAAGAGTGATGTGGTAATTTTAATTATTTAATATATAAAAATACATAATGTGATTAGGCAAGTGTCAAATTTCAAATTTAAACTCAATCATATATTTATATATAATACCATATCATCCTATGCATTTTATACATCCTTGCGATAATCCTTAATTTTTGTAATATAGCAAACTCCATTTTGATTGAAACTTGACATGTAAAATAAAGAAAAAAAAAAACTTTATAGTTTACTAGCCCATAAAATTTGAGTCATGTCTCAATTTAGATATTTGGGAACCGTCTAGAGATTCCTTCCTAGACAGCCATCTAGAAAACATCTTCCCTGTTTAAACTTTAAATATCAACTTCAAAGGGGAACCTTCCTTCATTAGTAAGACAATAAATGAGATATTTTTCCTAGGGCTGTAGAGATCCGAGGAGAGTTCTAGAGAACTTGGGAAGTGTTTCTTATATTCCAAGTCTTTATATTGGTGGTCATTGTCCTACTGGTCCCAAATACTCAAAATCATGGGTTGGCATCTAAGGACACGCAAAATGAATATTCCTTTTCTATTATTATTATTTGTTTTTATAAAACAAATATTCATTCAAGGAAAGAGGAAATGGATACACTCGAAGCATCACACAAACATAAATCATAAAGCCACATAATTGAGATTTGCTATCTAGTCATTCCCCAAGATAACGAGGCCTTCATGGCCAATGAATGAGAGCCACAACATTGGTTTCCTTTGGAATATAAGAGAAAATATAGTTATCAAGTTTTGATGCAAGGTCCAGAATATCATCACGAACAAGTTGGAAATCAATTTCACATGGATGGTGAGGATTTAAAAGATTCTGGATGATTTCAGTGGAATCGAATTCCACTTTGATTAAGGAAAAACCTTCTTCAAAAGCAATAATGAATGCCTTATGGATAGTTAAGGTCTCCCTTCCTTTTAACGGAAATAGTTGTCAATCTTGAGAAACAGCCGGGATAGGATGAGCATGAAAATCTCTAAAGATCAAGTCATCTCCTCACCACACCGTCGACAAGAAGGGTTTGAAGGAATCATCCGGTGAAGTAACGAAAATGAATATTCACCAAATATTGTACATGACTTTGTTGCTATTTTTGTGTTGCATGTTGGGAATAGTCTCATGCATATTATTTAGAGAGTGAAATCTTGGGTGCGTTATATATGTGAGAGTCTCTCCATTTATATGTTCGAATTTTTGAAATGGATACTTAACATGGTATCAAAGCTCAGTTCCCTAAAAAACAAATATCTATAGAAAATTCAACAGATATAGCAACAAATTAATACGACCCATGTATGTCCATAAGTTGATCATGTTGATTCCAATTCTGATCCAGTGGGGATTGGTTGGAATCAGATCGGTCTTGATTGATTCTGATCCAAATCGATCGGATTCAATTGATTCGATTTCGATTCCTAGATCATGTTGATTAACGAGTGATTTATCAAGAGGGTGATTAACCAAACTAATGATTTGGATTAATCTCGTGGATCCCTCCAATTGGAAAAGTTCCTGCTTTTTCCATTTTTAAGCTACTGAGCCAAACCAGAACTTAGTAGGCAGGGCTTTTGCTGAATCTGAATACATTAATGGACTGAATAAATCCAGTGTTGCTGTGTAGTTCATCACCACACAAGTCTAATTCTGGGCTCTCTGGATAATGATCTAGGGGATAAGTTCTTTAAAGCAGATGTGTTACCTTCCATGCAATAGTATCATGGTGAATCATGAAACTAGGGCAAGCTAGGATTCAGAATCGGACTAGGGGATCACCACCCTTCATGGATTCCAATTTAATTTTGAATAAGATCAGTCTGAATCGCCCTGCATCTAGAAATTTATAAGCCACAATCATCTAAAATATTAGGGTGTCAATTGGTCGGTCTCAATCGGACCTAATTGATCATCATCAAACATATACCTTACACCGTGACTAACATGTTTAACTAATCGGTCATTATATGCGAGACACGAACACTTTTATATTCAGTCTCGGTCCATAATCGGTCTTATTGTTCTATAAACAGGTTTCAATAATGCAAACCATTCGGTCTTATACGAATCATCCCAATTTTTTTTATGAATAATTATTTCTCAACTAAGGGTTTGTGAAAACATCTTTTTAACTGCCTCCATATCAGAATCTGCTAAACTATTATGGACAATCATATTCTTTAGGCGGGAGTACAACAACCAACTTGAACAAATTGCATAATTGTCAATGAAGCATCATAGACTACCAAAACTATATGATCTATCATTATGCATTATTGATAATAAGAAAGGGATTCCTTCCATACTTCAATGATATCCCTCAACCTCAAGGACATAAAAAATGAGGGTATTGGGTTAATAGTCATTTAATCAGTCAGTGTCGTGTTCGGTTCATAATCAGTTAGTGCGGTTGGGCAACCCTCGAGCTCTACGCTTACACTGTGAATGACTGATTAATAATCGGTTTGGGCCTAAACTCGGCACTGTTAGTAAACAGTGGGTGTTGGTCAGGGTTTTAATCTATCAATCCAATTAGGGAGACGAGGTGCGGGCTAGAAATTGACACCCCTAATCAATCATCTCTATTAAATCAAAAGAAAATTACTAAATGAGATAACCATTAAATTAAAAGAAAATTACATATGGGATATTCTATTGACACGGGTCCAATGTCAGTGCCAGTGATTGTTGAGACCAACAATCAATATCCTTCGGATCGCACAAATACCTCCTCATCACTCTTTCTTGAAACCCAAAATACCTCATTTATTTTGAGGTTTCCATGATGGCTCACTGGCATCCCATGAAAAAGAACTGGTGTCAATGGACCAATGACAGAGACCGGTGTCAAATAAGTGAACCCTTACTAGATTACACAAAAGTATATTTCAATTTACCAAATTATCAACCCAGATTTTTGCTTAATCAAATTACCAACCCAATCCAATGTGTATTATTGAGGGGGGAGGTGGGGAACGGTTCAGTAGGCTGCCCGCTTGGTAGATTTTCCCAAGCCCAAGCCACACCAATCAACGGATAAGAATTATGATCAAGAAGGGGGCCCACAAGGTCATGGAAGAGAGAGAAACTGTAATGACGAGATAAGAGGGCTAGTCATTATGTGACAAGGCAAGGAAAAGAATCTTTGAAGCTTTTTTTTTTGTTGTAAAAGATATTGAAGGAAAACGAAGTGAAATTTTTTAACTTTAAATGTAAACTTCTATAATTGTAATATGACATTATTATATAAATTACATAAACTTCATAATATATTTAGTAATTATACTTATAAGATATAAATTTTATGAGAAAAAGACAATTACCTCTCTTGTAACTTATCTTAATGATAGTTGGACACCCAACATTTAGGAAAAGACAGTTATCTCCCCAAAAATACTTTTAAAATACAAATAGACCCACATCGTTAGGAATATTCCATTAGATGCAAACAGTGGGAATCCCAATATTTCTTTAATGTCCAAATTACCCTTTATAAAGGTGTCTGACTTAAAAAAAAAAAGAAAACAAGAGTGAAGGATATGATGTTTCTATAGAACAACTGTTTAACCAGCATGCCCAGAATGTAAGCTCTTGAACAGAACATGAAGTGCAGTTTTAGATTCACTGGTGCTGTCAGATTTCCCCCGGAACTGCTCAAACTTGCACCACCTCCATACATAGGGATCTTGTTCCCGGACACCACCACTGCCACCGTTGTTCTTCCTTGACTGATAGAACTTATGCATCTGCAAATTTACCCAATTGATGAATTCAAAACAGAAGAACAAACTCATCAATCTTAATTTACTTTTTCGCCGATTGCTTGGAAATCTGAAACCCACTTCGAATCAACCAGTAATAATCTTTGAAGTTCCCATCTGATTCCAGCTTGAGTCTTCGAATACCTGAAATTGAACTTTGAAAGGGGTCGAAAACTTGTATGTCGACTGGAGCTGCTTCTGTTTGAGAGGGTGAGTCTTTGAAATTTGAAGCACTAGATTCGAATCGAAATGAGTTTTTCATTTCCTGCAACTGGGAGAGGAGAGGGATAGATGCCGATGGTTTCTCAGTTTCCGTCGTTGGAACCGACAACGGTGGGTTTCTCTCTTTCGAATTCGAAGTAAAGAGAGGGACAGATGCCGATGGAGGTTTCTTGTCTTTGATGGGAGAGGAGGAGATGAAATACCAGAACTTCTCCTTACCGTTCCATCTGCCTTCGTTTTTGCTTCGATAAAGCAAACCCTTCAAGAAGATCCATCTCTTGGAGCTCCTCCCCGAAGAAGAAGACCTAGAAGATGAAGCAGACACGGAATAAATATGGTAGAAACTGGGTTCAGGGTTCAATATTAAAAGATCTGACGAGCACCTTTGCGTGGACGATGGATTGGAATCATCAAATCTCCTTTGTTTGCAACAGCGAAGTAAGTGAAAACCTGGTCATAACATTCAAAATCGATCCGAAGAGGATGGCATTGCTCTCCAAGGCTTTTCTCAAGCCTTTTAGAGGGTGTTTTTCTTCCATCCCTCCTTTTTCTTGATAAAATCTAGCATTATCCTCATAAAAAGAGAAGGTTAACAAAAAAGGGTTTTGCTTATTGAGGGTCGCCTGAACATGGCTGACTATCGAATGTCAATGCTTCGTCCATGGTGACAGGTCGGAAATGGAGCAAAAAGTTTTTTCTCTCTCTGATCTTCATTGTTTCAAGGTTTTTGAGGTTCCTAAAACCTACAACGATCTATAGTAGAAAATCGCTTGTTTTGTTTACTCTATTTCGTGAGTCCACCACAGTAAAACCCAGCTCCTTGTCTCCCACAGTAGTTTTTCCAGATCTACAACTGTTGTCTAGATCTGAAGTTTTCTCTCTGTTCTTGGTATCTTCTTCTTTCAGTTCAATTCTTGCAATACGATGCCATCATCGTCCCAACAAATGTTCGTTTATTCCTGTGATTCTTGGGATTTTTTTTTCCCAGTCTGTTTCAATGGCTTTCGACAGTCACTAAGTGTTCAATCTCTATCTTCATCTTGTGCATCTCATCACCGTCCAATTTCCAGTCAAAATTCTGGTTTTGTGAAGAACAGGAGAAAATTTTTAAGAATTGAAGTGAAGGTCGCTCAGGAGTCGAGTTGTCTAAAAAAAAAATATAACTTTAACACCATTAAAAATTGGGGCGGTTTGTCTTTTCCCAAAACTTAGGTGTTCAACTGTCATTAAGGTAAGTTACAGGGGAGACAATTGTCTTTTTTCCAAAATTTATTTTCCTTTTCAAATGGGAGGATTTGGATGCAAAGTGATAATCATTACAAAAGTTAATTATAAATGTTTTCATTTAAAGTTTAAAAATTTTGCTTCCCTTCAATTTCCTTGCAACCTAACAAAGCCTAAACTGTGAGTTCGGGGATCTACTTCCCAATACTGAAAATACACTAAACAGACATTATTCCACGAGTCCAAGAAATCTCACCTTAAGCGCAAGAACCATGGGCAATGGCTTCTCCTTGAGTAAATGAATAACATTTGCCCAGTCAACATGGATCAAGTAATTAGGATCAGATGAGTTGAATAAATCGAGTCATTCTTTTTTGACTTGACTGATCCCTGATTCGATATTGTTTTAATATTAATTTATATGATCTTTGCCATATATCAGTTTCCCATTCAATCCAATTCAGATTGAATGAAATCAGTTATGAACATGATCAAATGAGTCCAATTCGTTTTCAATCATCAATCCAACAATTAGAGTTAATTGGGTATACCTATCAATACATTGATGGGTGCACTTGTTTAACTCCAATCGCTAGGAGACGATTTTTAATTTCGATACCATATTTTTTAAACTTTATCTGTTGGTGGGTGAAAAAAAAAACAATGGTGTTTCAAATAACCTTTTATTCAAGCTCACATAAGATATAAGATATATATGTACATAGGACAGAGCTAGCAAAATAGACAATTATTCGGCAGTTTCTACCAACAAAACAGGAAAGGGGAAAGAAAAAAAAGCAATGGTTTTTCACAAAATCTTTATTCACGCTCACATATGTACAGAGGACAGAGCTAACAAGATAGGCAAGCATTCACCGTCAACTTTAGTCATACACTCGATCCTTGAGGAGGAAAGGGTAAAAATATATATATATATATATAAGGGTGGAGATGGAGATTTGTGGAATCAATCACGTCAATCCTCGTAGATCCGGCACTCATCCGTCTCAGGATTTTCCTGACAAAAGTATTCGAGAGGATCATTCTTCTCCATCTTCAAGCGCAGATCGGCCTTGGCCTGACTCACCTCTTCCACCTCGTCCCACGCCACCTTGCACTCGTCCGTCGTTTCGTTCCCCTCGCATACCTCCTTCGCTTCCATCACTTTCTTCTCTATCATCTCCGTCAGATGATTTTCTCTCATCCATGTCCCTTTGAACTTCGCCACTGCCATCGTTCGCACTGACAGTGGTTGCATCACCTTCTTTCGGCTTCGTACACCAGGAAAAACGGTAATCGAGTAAGAATAACAAACCTTATCGCAATTATAGGGCATCGCATCTCCAGTTGCCGGCGAGATAACTTTCGGAACCCTGAAAGATGCCATCTCAGAATAAAAGCGACGATCGAAGTGAGTTTTCAAACAATACGATCCAACGAAAGATCACAAACCTTTAATCGAAAGAGAGATGTAAGAAATTGTAAAATTGTCTTGTATTTCTCTGGATTAGGGTTTGGGGGAAAAGAATGAAGATAATGACTTCGCCATATAAGAAAGGAGTTAAAAAATCCTTTCTGTTCACCGACCCATGTGTTTTGGTGGGGTTCGGCTTCAGCCTTGGATGAGCATGGAGCGTCCTGGATGTTGGTCCAAAGCCAGCCCCAGCGCATGGTCCTAGCAGTTCCAACTTTTACTTTTTCTATACACGTGGCATGTACGGAAACCATTTATTTTTTTATTGAGAAAATAATGTTGTATCATTTATCATGTGAGAATGAGAATATTTTTAATTTTTTTGAAAAATAATAAAATATTATTATAAAAATAGATAAGTTCATACAATGAAAGTGACATTCAGATTGCTATAAAAAATTAGTTCATCAACTTGTGGGCATGGTGAGTCAGTGAGCCATGGTTTTATGCATACGAATATACTATAAAAAAAAAATAGACTATAGTCATCTATGGAAAGTAAAAATTTCATCAAATCATATAGACATAAACTTAAAAAGAAAAATTTTAAAATCATTAATTATATAATTAACTCTAAATCATTTCATATATGGATTATTAATTTTTATTTTATTTTATATCAAAATCTTAACATTTGAAAAATAAGATATATTAAAGATAAATTTAAAAAATTTAAAGAGATGCCAAGAAGACAATTGGTAGCGTAATCATTGGTTGGATGCCTCCTAGTTGAATGTAGTTACATTGTTGGTTCATCTTCTTTGTGTTCATTAATTCATTGTATCCAATATTGTGAATAATCAAAAATGCCTTTATTGTGCTTGGATCCTCTGCAATCATGCAGTCCCATCTGAACCATTGGATTGCATTGATGCACTTGTAGATGTGCTCTCAATGGCTCTGATAAGACGATAAGACTCCAGGAAACCCAAGTCTGAAAAATGTCATCTTACTTCCAACATATGTGAAAGACTGAAACAATGACATAGACATTTCCATTTGTCATTATATATATATATATTATCTTTCTTTTCTTTGACATCCCAACATGGATACAAATCGTCTCCTCCCTGAGATTTGGGAGGAGGGATGGCGGTCTCGATAGATGGCCGACACCTGACTCTTGGATGAATTTGAGCCGTCCATCCAAGCCTACACCCCAGTCGACAAACTGAGCTGATAGGGTGTCGGTTCGGATGAATGATTCAGATTCACCCTAAAGCCAAGTGTCGACCATCCATTGAGACCACCGCCCCTCCTCTCGAATCTCAGGGAGGAGACGATGTGGATCCCCAAAGGATGTAGTCTAGAAAATGTTTTCCATTGAAATTGAACACAATAAAGACGACAGGGCCGTTCAACGGTTCAGGAACGACCGTCCAATGGTTATCGGGAAATTGGAGGTTGATGCGATCTGATAAGTGAAGGGACGGACGGGCCCCATTTGAGAGTTGAGAGACAATGGCTAACTTTCTATCACGAAACCGGTCCGACCACGGTTTGATGAGTTATCCCAGGAAACCATGTTCTTAATTATCGGACCGTTCGTCGTAAGGCTGCATGTTTGCTTGCTCCTGCATTTCCATGGCGAAACCCTAAAAGGTTCTTTCTCGGGGAATCCGAAATCAATCCATTTCATGATAGAAAAGCAAGGTTAGTTTATTTTGAATATCTATTTTTTTCTATATATTTGCGATCTTAGGATCTCTTCTGCAATTTGTGGGGTTTTTAGTATCATTTGGTGCGTCTTATTGCCTGTTTGAGAGACTACTATTTGTATTTCGTTCAATCGATGTATATAGGTATTGCTTTATTTTCTCTATCTGAAAATTAGCGTTTTGCCACAATAGTGTTAGTGTTGGGTTTTCTTATTCCGTCCTCGAGAGTGCCTTCATTTTCTACCTCTTCGCTTTATGCTTAGTCGGGTTTCTGCAAACTAGGTTTTTTATTTTGGGTTGTAGCAGGTTGAGATCATTAGAAATCGAGGCAAAGCATTTGGAAGCCACAATCTTTTCTCAGCTTGGCGTGTTCTTTGTTTGTTGGGTTCTAGGACTGGTGTTTGCTTTCCATTCGTTTCAATGGCGGAGCACTTAGCTTCTATATTCGGAACTGAAAAGGACCGAGTGAATTGTCCGTTTTATTTCAAGATTGGTGCCTGCCGCCACGGAGATAGATGCTCTCGTCTTCACAATCGGCCCACCATTTCCCCAACTCTCCTTCTATCAAACATGTACCAGCGGCCCGACATGATTACCCCTGGTGTTGATCCCCAAGGACAGCCTATCGACCCTCGGAAGATCCAGGAACACTTTGAGGATTTCTATGAGGACATCTTTGAGGAGCTCAACAAATTCGGTGAGATAGAAAGTTTGAACATCTGTGACAACCTCGCAGATCACATGGTTGGTAACGTTTACGTCCAGTTCAAGGAGGAAGATCAAGCGGCTGCAGCTTTGCGGGCATTGCAGGGGCGTTTCTACTCTGGTCGCCCAATCATTGCTGATTTCTCCCCAGTGACTGATTTCCGTGAGGCTACTTGCAGACAGTTTGAGGAGAACAGCTGCAATCGAGGGGGATACTGTAATTTCATGCATGTTAAGCAGATTTCAAGGGACTTGAGGAGGAAACTCTTTGGAAGGTATCGTCGATCAAGGGGTAGCCGTAGTCGCAGCAGGAGTCTTAGTCCATATTACCACAGGGAATCCGATAGGCGTGGAGACTACTATGATCGGGATTACCGGAATGGTCGACGGAGTGGGGACAGGAGCGGAAGATTCGACAGTGATGGAGGAAGGCGACGGCATGGGAGTCCAAGGCGAACCAGGAGCCCGGTTAGGGAGGGGAGTGAGGAACGGAGAGCAAGGATCGAACAATGGAACCGGGAGAGGGAGGAGAAGCACCGGTGATTGGGTTTGATGGATATTCCGTGGCTATTTCTCTCTGCAGAGAAGTCAACAGGACATGAAGCTCTTATTGTCATTGTTCTGCTAATTGGTAATCATTTGATGCCTAGGTGTCTTTGTTATGCTTGTAGAACCATGAAGGAAACTGCTGTTTTTTTGGGTGGTGAAAAGAGTAGGTAGCACTTATCAGGATCTGGTCAAGTTAGGGTTTCACTATTAGCTATAGTTGGGGGAGAAATTATTTTCATTTCAATGTTTAGTGTCTTTTCACCACTTTTCTCATAGTTATGCTTGATTTTGAGAGCTTTATGATCGTTTTCTTTTGTGCACTTTTGCATCATTCCATTCTTTTCTTTTATTTAATGTATTGTTTTTCTCTTTTAATTTTTATTAATGACACATAAAATGTTATTATTTAGCCGACCACATTTAGGTCGGATAGGGCTTTGTTGAGTTGAGTTGAGTAGTTATCTCTGTTAGTATCTCATGAAAGATCACAAGGGCACAAGGGAAAGTGCACTATATAAATCCAGCGAGATCTCTTAGGGCAAGAGTCTGAAAAGATTCTAGACTTCGGAATAAGTTGCATCGTCGTTCTTTGGGATTTCCACCTTTGGCATATTACCATTTCTTTCTTTGGTGCTTAGCATCACCATTTCATGTCTCCATCTAGGTCCCTGCAAGGTTCTGTATTGAACTCTGTCAATCAAATTTAATGCTATGCTTATTGAGGATGTCATCAAAATTGAAGTAAAGATTATGCAAGTATGGAAGTTCTCTTTGGTAACACATCTCGAGTATTAATGATGGGATGTTACTGAGTCAGATGTCCCTAGCATTGTTATCTAGAATGATGCTAAAAAATTACATGCTCTGCTTCTTCAGCAACAAAGTCATAAATATTTAAAAAAATAAAAATAAAAAAAATTCTCCTTGGGAAGTGTCAGTAAATAGTTCAGACAAAAAGGGTTGGTGTGGTCTCTGGCTCTCTCCATCCTACTTGGTGCTCTGTTACTGCTGTGATAAGTATTTTCCCTATCACAGTTTTTTTTTCTCTGACATTTTTCCATTTCAATATTCTTAGATACCTTGGAAGTAGTTGGGGGACACATTAGGATTTAATCATCGTAGGCTTCCTCTATATCTTTTGGTTTTTTTTACTGTATCCTGGCGTGTATGCATGCCAGTTCCCACACTTTGTGAAGTTTTATAGGGTCTTTTACCATTTCGTTTCATCAGGTACTTCCTGGCATTTTGTGTCACTCCAACTTATTGATTTTGAGAATGACATCAGATCCTGAAAACTGATTCTGATTTACACAAATAACTCTAAAATATTTTGCAGTTCCTGTTAGATTCTGTTGATTTTATTCTATTAGCAATGTCCTAGAGGCTATTAATGGGGTGTAGTCTGCATGTTTGGTCCACTTGTTCAGAGGGGACATAGGTCAAATATTATATTTTTATTATGTAGTGCTCATTACTGATGAAAGGAACCAGTGTGGAAATTGGAACATGATTTATGAAGTTGAAACCAGGCAGCAGTCTTTGGTGCTTCATTGGATTTGTCTGACCGGTAATTAATATCACTGATAGAAAAACTTATGTGATTCTCAGGGTCATTGTCATCCTTATCGTATTTGTCTATGCTTGTGTACATATGTTCTTACAGTATTCATACCATCCTTGAAAGGGCGAAATATTCATTGACTCTGGACTAGAGTACCAATAGAAGATAGAATCATATAACTAAATCGGAATATACCTTTACATTATTTTATATTTATTATCAATTACACTTATTGATTCAAATAATCGGTATTCCTTGCCACTTAGGTGCTGGTGGAGGATGTTACGTAAAGAATTCCTGTTGCTGCTTTGCTTTCTACTCTGTATGTATGTTCCCATGAATATCATTTGTTGGGTCTGGATACATTTACTGTGATATCATATGCCATTGGGAAGTTGTATTGAAAGAGTTTTTAATTTTTTTTTTTGGTTAAATAGCGAAATTAAGTTCTCAGTGTGTCCCCTAGCCTGTTAGTGTTGGGAAATTTATTATTCACTACTTGTTTCCTTCTACACCCTAGTCCATTGGTCTGAACATATCTGCTCTCCCTTTTTCCTTTTATTTTATTTTATTTTTTTTGCAGAATTTTAGTAGACTCTATCATCTTAAACTTTGCTAAAAACTTGATAAAGAAGTTATGCGTCAGATGCTTTCACATGTTATCTTGTAACCTCCTTACTTTTGTTCTAATGTTCTCAATCCTGGGGAGGATAAACAAAGATTCTTTTTTTTTGGGGGGGAGGGGGGTGGGTGAACAAAGATTCAGTTACAGTTGTCTCGTTTGTGAAATTTCCTGATCCAAGTTGGATGGGTTTAAGTGTCTTTGTTGGGTCACTACCTCCTGCAGTTTTACTTCAGTTGGTTGGGGTGTCACACAAGATCAGCACGACTGCCAAATTTGGTAGAGAAGCTTGGCTATTCTTTAAAGCAGAGACATCATCCAGTGAACCTTATTGTTTTCCCATCCCCCTTTTTTGGTTACCCCATCATCTATTTTCCGTTTATCTGTACCTTTTATCTCTTTACAGTTTCTCACCGTGGAGCATCAGTAAAAAAAAAAGTAAAACGAAAAAGGATTTAATAGTATTCTATCTGCCTGCAGTTTTGAAGCATCTTTAAACCCTGATCCCTTCTGCCTTAGGAATACTCATCAAACTTTGCATATCTACTTCCCTGAAGTAGCATGGATCTGTTGGATCAATGTTGAATCACTTTCTTTCTCCATAGACGTGGCTGATTGAGACCTACATTTGGTGAGATCCAAAAGGTTCATCATGGGGTTCAAGATGGATAAGGTTTCCATGGTTCATAGGGTTCAAGATGGATAAGGTTTCCATATATGAGAACCATAAACCCTCGCATATAGGGCATCTCGATTACACTTGTTATTAACTTAGTCTTAGTGAAGGAACAAATTTCTTAGGATTTTGCATTCTGACACATTTCTTGCTTTATGACATCATTCTTTTGTACATATAGTTGATATGTTTGTTCTAAATCATAGGCAAGGGTTACTAGCACAATGCCAGAGTGGGAAACTGGAACAATGAGAGAGCAGAGGTGGGGATTGTTCAGTAGGGGGGCCACATTTGTCAGAGGAGAGAGAATCAGTAGAGGTACCATGGCTCATTTCGTGATAAGATGTGCGAAGGGATCCCTACTCTGGCTTTATCAGAATCTTTTTCACTTTAATATATTTGAAGTTTATACTTCGAAATTGATTTCAAAAATTTTCATTGCAAAGTTTTAGTAACATTTTCATGTATTTTAACTCACACTGCATCTTGACTGGAGTATTAGAGGTGGAAATTTGTGTCTGCTTAATACCGAGAAAGACTTTGTTTTGTCAGGCAAAGCGACAAGGAAAGATTCCTAGATGAGAAAATGTTGAGCATTGCTTTCAGTGTCTCACTCTCTGAAGAGTTTCCTCTTCTGAGTTAAGACTCCTTTGCAGTTTCCCTCTGAATCTCAGAATTTTGGGTTGTGGATGACAGGGTCTTATCATCAGGGTGAGGTTTGGTTTAGTAGAATGGAGTCCTGTGGTGTGATAGTAGGGGTGCAACTTGTACCATTCCTGAATCTTTGAATCCTGATGGATGGTAATAGGACACTCTGGTATAGTGTTGAACCTATGTGTGGATGCTCTCTAGTCAATTGTAACCTATAACTCTTGCATGGGCAATTAAGAAAGATATGGTGGTTCAATCATCCGATTGCTTGGATTTTTAACTAAGTAATCCGCCTGGATATGGCATTTATGTTGGTTCTTGGATTCTATTTGTGGAAAACTTTGCTCATGCATCGGAAGTGAAGCTCAGGTCTTGTCTGGGAATACAGACCAGCAGGATCTGCGATCAGGAGTTGTGTTGTTTTTGTGTTTAGATGGCCTTATCATAGTTACTTCTTGTTTTGCAGCGAAGGGCGGGATTGGCAAAGAACAAGCATGTGTGTTTATCAATCATTGTTTTTCCTGGTGAGGTGTTAAATCAGATTTCTAGTTCCAGATCCCAGGAAGATGGTGCACCGATGCATGGTGTTCTGACAAAACCCATTATCCCGTTTGCTAGCAATTGTTTGCCACTGGATCATGGCCATGAATAGCGATTGCCTCACTTTTTTGTGTTTTGAGCAGCTGCAATTAAATCAACCATTATTTCGTGAATTAAAAGAGATGCTACACATATCGTCCTTGGCTTGGGTTCCTTTTGTACACTGTGTGCCTTTTAATTTTTTGTTTCGAACTAGCCAGGAGCTCTTGGATTCGTGATCTGAAGCACCAAAGTTTGAAGCAGCTCATGTAAGTTGTAAATCCTACCATCAAATACCACCTGCCAAATTCCGTTTTACATCTTAGATTTACTTGAAGGATATGTTTGGTTTCAAGGTACATTAAAGAGAAGGAAAATGAAATTTTAGGAAATTTACTCTGGTTTCTGTGTTTAGGCTATCTGAGTCGGTTACCCTTCATTTAAAAAAAAAAAAAAAAAATACTATAATCTCCTTTGATGCTGATGGTGTTAGAAGTGAATGTTAAATGACATACAATTAATATTTGTTCTGATGCTCTCCTTCTCACCTTCTTCCTGTTTGTGTTTCTTGGTACCTCCTCTCTTTTCCCTCTTTCATTCTACCTTACCCCCCCCCCTCCGCGGGGATTTTCTCTGCTACCGCTATCATTTTCCCTTCCTCCTCCCGATCTTCCTCATCCGCTGTTTTAAACTCAAGTTGAATGCTGAATCAAACAATTGTTATTCCTACTTGTCGATTTCAAAGCAATAAAACCTCTGAAACCCAAATAGCTAATTGAAAAGGACCCTTCAAAGTGCTATAAGAGTTACTAACTTGGATGATGGGAAAATGCAAAGGCCAACGCTGCTTATAAATGTAATGAACTCCATATATCAATCCAAAATAGACCCTCTCAACCCTATGCCTATCAGTTGAAAGTCACATATATTAAATCTGACTCAGCAAAGATGATCACAAAGAGAAAAAAAAAACCCAAGTGAAGTTCTCACATGGCGGCGTAAGCAGGGGGCTGAAAGCTCCGGTGACCTACTACCACCGCTACCAATTTCGAAGTCTAGAAGGAATCAAAGGAGAAACAGTACGAGTTTGGGAATCGAAGCTAGGCAATCGGGTTGATGAGAGGAGCTGAGGAAGAGAGAAGAGGAGAGAAAGAAAGTTGAGGAGAGAGGAAAAGAGGGTTATTGGTAAAAAAGGAGGGGGAGGGGGAAGGAAGATCTTCCAGAAGAGGGAAATGAAGATTGAGAGGATTGATTGCCATATTTGAAACCTTAGAAATCGGATCATTACTATAATGGAAATGACTTGTCTTCTACAGTTTTGAGTCGAGATTTGATCTCTGCTAGCAGTTCTAATTTGAATTTCAAATCTAGTTCCTTATCTTATTAGCAGACCTAGTTGCATAAATTTTTCCTTCATTACTCCTCATCCTTTGGGTTTGATATTAGCTGCAAACAAAGGATTAGGATATTAGAAACATTATCCTAAAGTTTCATGAGATTTGGACTCAAGGGGATCGAGTGAATCGGATTGAATTTTCTTTTGTTGGTTATACCATGTGACTATTTGAGTCAAATGGAAGAAGACTGATTCTTAAGCAAACTGGAGTAGTTTTGACATTTAAAAATTATGACTACATTGATATCATTGATTAATCGAGGAGAACTACTAATAGAGTGGAACGGAATAAAATTAAGTATAACAAATTGTAAACTAAAGGAAAGGTTCGGATTTATTTATTTATTTATTTTTTTGGGTCTAGAGCGGCCGTTTGACCAAAGCACCTTCCATCACCTTGAGAAAAACAATAGATCCGAAGCTCAGAGGGATAAGGCAGGAGGAGTATTCAATTCTCCTCCTTAATTTCATTTGATAGAAGATCAATACCTGAGATCATGTATTCAATTCTCCTCGGCCCACCTATCTATCCCTAGATAAAAAAGAATATACTTATAGAGCATCACTACTAAAGTAGATGGAATTCCGAACATCATAAGTAGATTTGATTATTAACAATAAAATGTTGAAAACTAAGATAGAATTCCAAACACCATTATGGCATTAAGTAAACAAGGTTTTGAGTAGCAACTAAATATGAATATGTATGATTGATCCATTTGAGTCCTAATGGGAATTAGATGAAGAGCATGGTTCAAGCAATCGATACTAATCAGCCAATTCATATCAGTATTCGACATTGATATGATATCGATTACTAGTTAATCATTGGGATTTGCCCCTCCATGTACATTTATTTTGCTTAGCTCTTTTTCAAGAAAGCTAATACAGTCTGATGTGATACATCCATTCTTTTACCAAAAAAAAAAAGGTGATACATCCATTCCATCAATACGATAAAAGATTGTACATTCTTTTGGCTCGATATGGCTATGCCTATTTTTTTAATCTTTCATGACGTGTGTCAATCATCCAACATGTTCAATTGCCACATATCATTTATCCACGGTTAACAATAATAACAAAAAGACCTGATACCAACATGTTCAATTTTCATGACGTATGTCAATCATCCAACATGTTCAATCTTTCATTACGTGTGTCAATTATCCATGGTTCGGAAAATTATCGATCGATCCTTATTGGATCATCTCGGCAGGGCTGATATGGATCCACATCCTCTCCTCCAAGAGTTTCTGGAAGAGAGGTGGTGCCTCTATTGGATGGACGACACCTGGGGGTGTCGACTCTGTTGAAAGACTCGGATTCACTCAAGTCCCAAGAGTCATCCATCCAGTGGAGCGCCACCTCTCCTCCAGAAACTCTTGGAGAAGAGATTTGAATCAGGACTGACGCCAACTATATATCTTTAGTGGGGAGAGAATCTTTCTTTCACGGAAAAAGAAAAAGAAGTGAGAATATCTTCATCCACAATGATTTGACACTATATTCATGGAATAGAATAGTGAGTCTCATCATTAACTATCGTCTACCAACAAAAGACAGAAATACCTTTGCTTAGGTTCTCTTTGATTTGTATTATATAATTTATTATGAACTATTTGTGACAAATCAATTATGATAATAGATTATGAGTAATAAAGAATGACCGTTTGGTACCACTAAACATAATACATTATATAATGAGAAATATAAATAATCATCTAATAGATTATTCTAATAATGATAAACAGCTACTCACCTATTTGTAGATAATGAATTATATTGATTTATTTTAATTATAAATAGACATTATAAATTATATCAAACAATCATAAATTTTATAATATATTATATAATACATTATATAATACAAACCAAAAAGAGTCTTAATCAAAGTGTTGGATTGTGGCCGGATAACTTTAGAAAAATTATCCGTTCACCATGGGTGAAGGTGAAGGAAAACTCAGTCCATACTAATAGGACTCATTTGTCTCTCAAGAGAGAGAGAGAGAGAAAAAGAGAGCAGGCTTTGAGCATCCTTTTGGCCCACAATGATTTCATTTTATTTTGTTCCACATCAGTTAAGCTTCGACATTTGAGGAAGGCAACACGTCAAAGGTCAAGCCCATCCACACCAGCAGTTGTGGAAAATAGCAGGCGTGGTTCGCCCCTGAAGCAAGCATCAAAAAGCCCTTGATGCTCCAGAGAAGAAACAAGATTCTATCCAGATCTACGTAAGTTACTGCTTCAGATGACTATATATACTGCTAACTTTGGACAATTTCAATTAGTAAAGTTGAACATTTGAGCTGAAATAATCTTGGTGATACTGCAGGAAAAGTTGTTTGTTGAAACAAGTTCAAGTGACTCAAAAAGTTGCAGGAAAAGCAAAAGTGATAGAACGATGAGACGCAAATGGTTGAGGCAGATCTTTGTAACCTAAATGGGTTACTACTGGTCTTGCTTTGTTGTCGAGTGACTAGATATTTATCTCTAAGTGTTTGGTATCTGTATGCTTCAACTGGGCCCTCCCGCCCCTCACTGAATTACAGGGACTTGGTCACCTTACCTGTTATACCATCTTCCATCAGTTGAAACCTTCCTTCCAAAATAAATTGACACTTGTATCCATCAAGGTATCTGATATGCATAAAAATAACCCACTAGTAGGTGGACAACACGTGACAATGACACGATAGAGCTAGGATAGGTTTTACCAAAAAAAAAAAATAGTTTAAGAGTTAGGATTAGGTTAGGGGTAGTACAATCCTAAACAAACTGTTGTTCCCCATAACGATTGCCCAACGTCTTAGGCCACCACCATACGTGATTAGGGTCTCTCATTCATTAACCGTTTACTTCGATTCCCTACATTTACTATTGTTGCTCCGATATCTGGCTTAAGTATGTGAGAGTCACCTTTACGCCTAGGGCTGACCCTCATTTATTGTTTGATTTTAATTCATTGCAGCACAAGTCTCCCCTTTGATGTGTAGGTCTAGATTTAGCGGCAATAATATTCATTGATTTCGATACGAATGAGATCACAATTGGCCAAAAATACAATCTAGGAAATGAAGCAAAGATTTTTTAAACCTTAACTCGGAATCATCTTGTGAGCTTACCAAGAATCATAAGAGAAGATTATTCTCTGTGGATCATACTATATAAAACTAAAAACAAGTAAACAATAAATTGGGGGGGGGGGGGGGGGGGGGGGGACCATTTTCCATCCAACCGAACGCTTCTTTAAGCAATCATAGGTGAAAATTATATTTTTAGATTATTGGAATGGAATTATTTATGGGCAAGAGGTTCTTTGAAAGGTACGTATATGTAGGAAGCCATTCTTATGTGGTCCACCTATTTGTGTTAAATGAAATGGTATTGTGTCAATTCAGCCATTGGATAGATAGGGGATGTTTTATGTACTGGTCAAGAGTCAAATTTCAAAACCAAATTCAAATCATCCGTTTCATTTTCAACTGTTTTTTCAAAAATTTCCATTTTCTATGTTGGGTTTTTATTTATTTATTTTTAATTTTTTTTATATTTTATTATTATTATTATTATTATTATTATTATTATTATTATTATTATTATTATTATTATTTTATAGTTTTACATGTGATGCACTTGGTTTTAATTGAAACTGTGAAATTTCACATGTGAATAAAGAACTCGTGTTTTATTGATCCGCAAAATCTAGATTGTCTTTAACAGTCGTAGTTGATATCAAGATTGTATAGAAATGCATGCCTCATGGGTTGTACGTAAAATCATTCATTTTATTTAGTTATAAAAGGGAAAAATTACAACTTTACGGCTCAACCGTATAAGTTAGTACTAGTTGGTCTATGTATTTTTGCCACATAGAGATGATGTGGCAATTTCAATGTTGGATTGAGAGGGCAATGTCTAGATTAGTGACATCTCAAATTTAATTAAATACCTTCTCATAGATGTCGACACCCGCAAGTTCTTTTTTTTTTTTTTTTAATTTGAACACCCCTTTTGAGTTTGGATATTCATTCACTCTTAAGATTCATTGATTGCAAGGGGAACTAAAGGAAAGGAAAGTGAAAATTTTAAATATAATAAAGAAACGTTTGTATTATTCCAACTCGTGCAGTCACATGACTATGTAACAAACTCGAAATCATTCCATATTTAGTTCTAAACTCACGTTTTACTCTGCATCCAAATCTCATGCATATGAAAAGTAAAATAAATTTTATATCTAATAAGTATCATTACTAAATACGATAAGAAAAGACTCTCTTTGGTTTGTATTATATAATGTATTATATAATATATTATAAAATTTATGATTGTTTTGTATGATTTATAATGTTTATTTATAATTAAAATAAATCAATATAATTTATTATCCACAAATAGGTGAGTAGCTGTTTATCATTATTAGAATAATCTATTAGGTGATTGTTTATATTTCTCATTATATAATGTATTATGTTTTGTGGTATCAAACGATTATTATTTATTACTCATAATCTATTATCATAATTGATTTGTCACAAATAACTCATAATACATTATATAATACAAACCAAAGAGAGCGTATATAGTTTATACAATCATGATGTATTATAGCTATAAATTTTCTTTTTTAAATTAAAAAATATTCACTTTCTTTCTCTTTAATTCCTTCACAAACAATCTGAGCCTAAAAGATAAATTCATAAACAATCATGATTGTTGGATTAACTTCCTATTATCATATCATCTTGTCATTGTAACAAAAGAGAAGATGAGCTTATTGTGGATTTGGATCCTCTCTAGCGTACTGGACAGCTAAATTCTAATCCAATGGTTGGAGATGACCTACATGCATACCCAGACATTGGGCTGCGTGCTTGTTCCGTCCTTTCCAATCGTTGATTTCTTGGGCTGTCTAACGTGCTGGAGAGGATCTATCATGGCATCACTGGTTGGTGAAATCTTGACTTTTTTCACCAACACATAAGATATCTAAGGGCATTTTAATAATGAAAACCTTTTGCCCTTTGGACCACTAAAAAGTTGGTGAATCCATATCCAAACAACAAAGTGGGTCAATTAGGACCATTTGGCTCACTAGGTTCTCCTAATATATATTGTTCTTTTAATAACTATATTTACCCATTTAAATACATCTAGATATTTTTTTCTTCCCATTTGATTTGATCTTGCTTGTCATTGATTGATGTAATCATTTCTTTTTTAATTTACATCTTAATTTTTTTTATTATCTTTAATGTAAAAACTCTATTAATTTTCTTTTGGTAAAAAAGATTGTCCTTTTGCCTCCTAACAACTACTCATTTTAAACTCCACGAAGACTTTAGTCAGGTGATAGACTAATATCCCTAGATTCAAATCTTCTGTCGTTTAAGATTTGACAGGAGAGTCGATGGTCAGGATGGATGGCCTACACCTGGCCCTCGGCCTACACCTGGCCCTCCATTCGGATGGAGGGCTCGGATTCACATGAGAGCCAGGTGTCGGCCATCTATCTGAGCCGCCAACTCTTCTGCCAAATCTCAGGCGGAAGAGAATTTGTATCCAATATCCCTTCTCCTCTATTAGAAGAAAATAAAATAAAGAAGAAAAAAAATATCTTGGCATTTGTGTATGCATTTAATATCTTTCCATAGAAGATTCACAACTGAAATTTTAATATTACTCCTTACCCTACTTAGATAAATATTCAAATTGCCTTCTTTGTTGTTTTAGTAAAATTTATCCAAACACCAGAATCCAATAACCCGGATCCTCAGTAGTGACTGTTGCAGGATTCACCTTATATGCTTACATCACCTGATCCAGCCATGCAGACTTGCGATTAGCAGATTCCGATTCAGCTCGAGTCGACTCAGCCAATCCGTACCGTGCTCTAAAACCATGGGTGCGAATCCACTTGGATCTTGACACTTCATGTGATTTCACTTCCCAAGCTAACTCTGTATCGTTGCTCTTATATCTTAAAAATCTGGTTGACCGGTAGATTATAGGTGCTGGAGTGGTGGATGGTATGATAGATAACCATCAAACCATGGACTCAATGAGTGAGTCAAAATGACGAGTCAGCACATTCCTAGCTGGCAGGTACATAATGCTAGAGACAAGAAAAGGAATATAACCGCAAAACTGCAAAAGGTCCTTAAGTCGATAAGAATTCTTTTCGATTATTTACGGGTTGGAATACATCGGCATGCGTATTGAATATTTTAATTGAACGATTGACATGATTAGGTGATAAGGACGATTCAAGTCCTTCCTGAAATCGTCTCCTATGGTTCGTATTGTTCAGTTCCTTCAGCACTGATCCAACAACAAAAACGATTTAAGGTAATTGCATATCAGTCACTAGGGGCTCCAGCTGAATAATCCGAGCCGAGCCGAGCGGAGCGGAGCTGAAGAAAAGCCCTTAGCCCACAGAAAAAATTTGGTGGGTTAGTAGTTAGGTGGTGGAACCAAGATAGCTTTGGGTGGGTAGGGCTGTGTGCTGCAGTCGAAATTACGAAAATATCCTTCACCCGTTAAATCAGCAGAATTGTTTAAAGCAGTTAAACTTTAATAACTTCATCCGTCCAATCAGCTTTGACGGCAGATTGACGACGTTTTCCGTTTTCTCTCACAAGAGTCAAACCGTTTAAAGCGGACGCTGAAACTCGGGCGAAGAAACTCGTCACCTTATTTTACGAAAGTACCCCTGAATATGCTTCTTGTGAGTCGTGTACGTTGGTCCGTAGTCCGTACTTCCACAAGTTGCAGAGGTAATTTCGGTTATTCCAAAACAAATTGCCAGGTCATAAATTTCTAAGGATTAGTGGCGCAGCTTAGGTAGTGCCGCCACTATTATAAATATAATAACTGCCGTTACATACACACACACAAAGAAGTAGGAAACAGAGAATCAGAGAAACAGAGAAAAGTGAACTACCAACAATGGATTCAGATTATGGCATTCCAAAAGAACTCTCAGATCTGCAAAAACACCGAGCTCTTTACGAGCCAGTTCTTCCTCCCTGTCTTCAGGTTTCTATGATTATTTCTATATACTACTACTACTACTAGGAAGTTTTTTTCGAATCTATATTTCACTCAGCCAGTCGAAGGCTCGAAGCTAGTACTCTTTTATCTGATTAGAACTTCTACTTTCGATGTTACTTGTCTTTCTGTCTTATTTTAATGCTTTCGTGATTGCTTCTGTCTGCTGATTTAAAATTATTTTGCTTTTCTTGTTGTTTCTAATGGTTAGCGATTTTGCTTTGGGGGAGTGATACGCTCGAACGAGAGTTAGCTGTATCTACTTTTGCGTTATCTTTCACCCTGTGTAGTCGTTCTGGGGTTTTTGCGTATTCTCTTTCGTCGCACTGACTTGCAATTTTTTCAGTAGGTCTACACTTGAACTTCAATCGACAGAAATGGTTTTATGTAACCACATTGGTTTCCGGTAACTATATTATTTGACATCTCTTGGTAGAATTCTTGAATTGATTTTTCGTACTGGTTTCTGAAGGTAAAGAGCCTTAATCGTTCACTTCATTTTCTGTACATTTTTCTTATTATTCAGATCCAATAAGTTCCATAGATGCTTCACGAAATTAAATAGGGGAAGAAGAAACAATGAACGATATCTTTTATTCCAATTGACGCGAACAGAAGATATTTTCGCAGAAATGGATGGTTATAATGGAGGGAAGATGTTTATTTCCTTGCACAAATTTGCTTATTCCCAGACTTTACTTGTCCTCTTCCCACACTTAACTTGTCCTCTGTCATCCGATTCACCTGCAATACCGAGCTTGTCTACTTTTCCCTCTCCTGTGCTTGTTAATTTATTCCACTCTCTCCGCTAAGCTATTTTGTACAGTATACATCCTGTGTTTGCTTACCTGTATGTAGGGAATAGTGCGGACTATCATAAAGGATGTATATTACTCCCTATTTGTTCTAGACTATGTTATTTGGACAGTTAAAACTATGAGCAGTAACCACATCCGACACTTCATGTAAGACAATAAAAAATGGGGGAAATGAAATATTTGCCATGCCCAAGTTGTATCCTTTGCCAGTGTTCGGATGTCTTAGGTTCTTGTTTCTCTTACTTGTGCATTGTGGCTTCTCCATCATATTCAATTGTCCTCAAAAGAGAGATACGACAATGAGCACATTGGTCTATGTTTTCAAATTTATGTAATAACTCCTATACATAAAATTATCTAGTTTTATGGTCGTACATAAAATTATCTAGTTTTATGGTCGTATTCTGGCAATGTGGTTGGCAAATGACCTATCCAAAAAAAAAAAAAAAAAAAAAAAAGGTTGGCAAATGCCTCCTTTCATGAGTAACTTTAGTGGCCTCATTGGTTTGGTTTATTATAAGTTTTTTTTTTTTTTTTTTTTTGGTGTTAAATTAATGGAGATAATTAACTTTTTGCTTTGCATACTTTTTATGACAGGGTACTACCGTCAGGGTAGAATTTGGCGATGCAACTACTGCTGCAGATCACTCTGGTGCCCACACCATTAGCCGGTCTTTTCCACACACATATGGTCAGCCTCTAGCTCACTTTTTAAGGGCAAATGCCCAAGTCCCTGATGCTCAAATCATAACAGAGCATCCTCCAATCAGGTATGTGTTCAGTAATTATTGTCACTATAGGAAGTTTGGAATTAATTTTCCAGTTACTGAGAATGATGATAAGTTCAAAATCTTTTTTTTTTTTTGCTTTGATTTTAGTCTTACACCCATTGATCTCTCCCCCACCCCTTCCCTCTTTTAATTAAGTAATTGTTTCTTTTGGGTCCAGTTAGTCTAAAATCTAGACTCCAAAGTATCTTAGAAAATAGTGGATGAGTCATTCTGAACAGAGATGGAAATAAACTGGTCCTGGTTTGCCGATTTGGTAGGATGTCCACCTTTTCATCTTTTTGGTTGATATGGTAATTTTTTTAAAACAATTATGGAAGGAAACTCTTTCTATGCTCTCCTTTTCGCTGTTTGCCTCTTTTTCTTAACGCTGTGGAAGTTTCTACTATTTTTAAATTTAAATTTGATATCGTATGACGTATAGCATTGAAATGGGTAGTAATTGGTGAAACCTGTTCCTTATATTATGATTGCCAATTAGTATTGAACTAACACATATCATGGTTGGCAATTAGTAATAACTAACACATCACCTGTCTTCTTACAGGGTTGGAATAGTTTTCTGTGGGAGACAATCTCCTGGGGGGCACAATGTCATATGGGGCCTTCATAGTGCACTTAAAATTCACAACCCTAATAGCATTTTGATTGGATTTCTTGGTAGGTGAAAGTTATCTTTATCAAAGTTTGGCATGTCTTTTGGTGTGTCATTGTTCTGCCCACTCTTTATGCATGGTATAAAAGGTTTTGAAATGATTTATTATAGTTTAGGACCTTCCAACGTGATATATCCACTCTCCAATTGTTATGGAGCTCTCATGTTCTGTAATATACTAATATCTTATTGCCAGTCTTTTCTTTTCTTTTTCTGGTGAATTAAAAAAAAGAGACTAAGAGATTCAAAACATGACATGATGGCAAAGCACAAGATCAGGCTGGCAAAAATTTATTATTATTGGTTGCTCATTTATAGAATTATTATTATATAAATTATACAATTGCAAAAGTGCAGCATATGTTTTGATCTCCTGCAATTTTTGGACAGAGTTCATCCATTTACTCTTTGAGAATAATGGATTTTGCTTGCCACAATTCATATGAAAGAACATCACATTTAGGAAATTTGAGAATTTTTCAGAAATGCCATCCACTTCCATTGTTTCTTGACAGGGGGCACTGAAGGTTTATTTGCACAGAGGACTTTGGAAGTCACTGATGATATTCTTTCTACATACAAAAACCAAGGTAGTTGATTCTTAAATTAACATCTTGTTACATTTATATTTTCATTTATGAAGTTTGTGATGTATCTAATGTATTAAAGAAGATAATTTTCCTTATGTGCTTGTTCAGGTGGTTATGATTTGCTGGGTCGGACAAAGGATCAGATAAGAACAACTGAGCAAGTTACTGCTTCCTTAACTACATGCAAAGATTTGAAATTAGATGGCCTTGTAATTATTGGAGGTAGATTCAGCGGTTATCCAATGGTGTAAGACATTTTAGTAAGCATCAGTAGGTAGAACTCAGAGTTCATTGTGCTTACATAAGTTACAGGTGTAACATCAAACATAGATGCTGCTCAGCTTGCAAAAATATTTGCAAAAGCCAAATGCCCAACAAAGGTACACTCATGGGGCATTTTGTAGATGAAATATATCCACCTTTTTGGCTTTGTTATATGATTGCATATTAAAACTTTAAAACACCTTCTTATACCTCTTTAGGTTTCAGTATGACAAGATTACAGATTTACTTTGAACACTTAATCAGCGATGTTTACTTTGGTTGAACTCTATGCAGTATGTGTTGGGTTTGTTAATCGTTAATTTTCTGTATGTTTTTGGGTTTACCCTTCCAATTCTTCCATATCGAGGTTACTGTAATTTCTGTGTCTTGCAGGTGGTAGGAGTTCCAGTTACTTTGAATGGAGATCTTAGAAACCATTTTGTCGAAACTAATGTTGGTTTTGATACGATATGTAAGGTATTAATCATATCTCATATGTTCTTGTCACTTATCAGGTTGAGAAATGACTTTTTTGCATGTTATGGGAAAGCTAATGCTGATTGTCTTGAGCACACATAATAAAAAATGAATGTATAGTCTAAGTAGTTACTTTTTTTTTATTTTTTATATGCCCCTGTTTCTTATTTGAAGGCCTTGACAAATTTGATGTGGTGGAATATCCAGATGAATGCAACCAGAAATTTTTTTGGTTTATATATAAAGGTGGGGTTAAAAAGTAATACCCTTGGAGGATGATGAATCCTAACCATGACTTTCGGATGATCCACCAATATATATATATATATATATATATATGTTTTTAAATTCTAAAATTGCAATTTGTTTTGGATCCTGGAAAAGGGCAGCCATTAGATTTAAAAATATAAATCTGAGGATTTGAATGTTATTTTTTATCCTGAGGAAAGCGAGGTCAAATCTTCGGGAACTTTTTCTCATCTTGGAGGGAGAGAGCAGAAGACTCCCTTGCAGATGAGTTAGCTAGAGGAGCAATGAATGGCGAATCTTTGTATCTGGGTAGTTATCTGATTGAGTAGGGCGAATCTTTGTATCTGGGTAGTTATCTGATTGAGTAGCTCTCTGTAGAGGTGCTAGACTTTGGCCTTGTTGTAGCTATAGTTCTGTACTTTTTTTCATTTGATTTTGCAACAAAGTTTAGTTGTAATTTTATTTTTCTCTATCTTGTCAGAAGAGTTTATCCAAATACATACTCCATGAATCCATCAATCCTAGGTTTTCTTTAACTTTTCTTCCAATATTTGAACATTTGAACTTATGAACCTATTTTAAGCGGATAAGACCCTAATGAATCCTTAATGGGTAATCTGGCTAATTTGGCTCCTATTTATTGCTGGACTACAACTTCCCCCCGCCTCCCCAAAAAAAATAAAATAAAATAACATAAAATGTAGAGCACTCAACAAATGATCTTCATAAGATGGAAATCATAAATTTTGTTTTGTGCAGTTGCAACTTTGCTCAAGTCCTTAAAGAATAGCCCTTTTATATCTAGGAACCTGTGCTTAATTGTACCTGATCTATTTGTTAAGTGATGTGGGGTAGCATTTGTAGTTCCAAGTGTCTGAATGATTGAATCCAGAAGTGAAAATGAAATGAAATACAAGTAGTTGAATGCAATTTCTTTTATAGTTGTATTCAGATTACATAAAATTTGTTTCTTTTTCCCTGCTTCAGGTCAATTCCCAGCTCATCAGCAATGTCTGCACTGATGCTCTATCTGCCGAGAAGGTAGTTACATAATTTATTTAATTAAAATCTTTCCTTTTACAATCAATTTCATTGTCTCTCCTCTTGTTACTTTTGTTTTTGGAAAGAATTGAATGTTTTGCAAAAGTACATGCTGGTTGAGAAAGAGATGTTACTTAACAAATCATGATGATGAACTACGAATACCATGACAAGTGTTTTCTTGGCTGCAAACAATGATATTTGATTTGTCTAGGAATGCTAGAGTTGTGGTCCAGTGGCTTTTGGTTCATGCCTTATGATATGGGTTCTTCCTTGTTGAATGCATGGAATCCATTGTTTATTTTCTGTCATGGTTTATAATTTCCACCCTTGCAATTTAAGCCCTTTTTTTAAGAAAAAAGTTAATTGTAAAATTGTTGGTCAGCGGCGGATCTAGGCAAATTTATTAAATTTCCTAATGGTTGCTTAGTTTATATTGGAAGCACCTTTCTATTTTGTTCGGAACTAATAATGTTGTTATTTTCTATCTTTTTGTATTTATAATATGGGATTCCTGTTATTGCTTTGTCACTAATATGATCATTTATTCTTCCAGTATTATTATTTTATCAGACTTATGGGTCGGAAGGCATCACATGTTGCTCTAGAATGTACTCTCCAGTCACATCCAAATATGGTCAGGTTTCCCCATCTGACATCAACTTCTGTTTGATACCGGTATTATCTAAATTAGTATGAGGATTAATACTTGATTTGCTGGAACTTTTTCCCAGGTCATCCTTGGTGAGGAGGTGGCTGCATCAAAGCTCACTCTTTTTGACCTGACAAAACAAATCTGTGATGCAGTTCAAGCCAGGGCTGAGCAAGGTTTGGAATAGATGGGCTAAATTATTATTATTATTATTATTATTTATTATTATTATTTATTATTATTATTAATCAATTGATAACTTTATTTATGGGAACAGAGAAAAATCATGGAGTAATCCTTCTGCCTGAGGGGCTTATTGAAAGCATTCCTGAAGTGTATGCTCTCTTGAAGGTAGTCTATGACTGAATAATGCCGCACTTTTTGCCTGAGCTTTAACTGAATATTCATATTTTTAGTCACTGTTTTGTTTAGCTGAACTAGGAGCTGATAACTTGTTCTCTATATTCATATAACATGCATGGTCCATTGAATTGACTTCATGCTCTGCTTTGATAATCACCAGGAAATTCATGGTTTGCACAGGCAAGGTGTTTATGTTGGTAACATTTCCTCACAACTTTCACCTTGGGCCTCTGCCTTGTTTGAATTCTTGCCACCCTTTATTAAGAAACAGGTTACACTTCTCTTTGAATGTTTCATTGATTGAGGCACCTTTTTTTGCTTTATAAAAATCTTTATTAGTAATGATTCTCATCAAAGTATCAGACAATTTTTGGTGCAGCTGCTTCTCCATCCTGAATCAGACGACTCCGCACAATTATCCCAGGTATGGGAACTTGAGATCCTTATGTTACTCTGAGAAGTGAATCATGTACTTCTTCATGACTTCTGTGCCTTTTTTTTTTCTTAGATTGAGACAGAGAAACTTCTAGCACATTTGGTGGAGGTAGAAATGAACAAGCGTCTGGTAGGTTTTAAGCAACAGAACTGTGCTTTTTTCTTGTTCTGTTTCTGACTGAAAGATAAAGATATAAAGCTGCCATATAAGAGGCCTGGGATTGGCACAAATATTAAAATCTCATTTGTCTCTGTTTTATTCTGGTACAACGAGTTTGTCTTTTCCTTCTCCTGAGTATTGCATGCATATTGTTAAATCATATAGTTGTTTCTGCTTGATGCTTCTGCTACCCAAGGCATTTTTGCATATTATATATCCAGTTTCCATTTTAAAGAAAAATGAACACTTTATGAAAAGGATAGGCTACAAGTCCTTTTTTTAGAAGACGGAGATAAAAAAAGATATTTCTGGAAGCATATCACCTTTAGTTGTAAAATGCCTGGAAAGAATAAATTTAGTATTGTGTAACTGATGACATCATTGTTGTTCATTGTTGAGTTATGACGTTTAAATATTCTGGCCAACTGACTCTCTGGGTAACCTGAACAGAAAGAAGGCACATATAAAGGGAAGAAATTCAATGCAATCTGCCACTTCTTCGGTTATCAGGCTCGGGGATCTTTACCATCAAAGTTTGACTGTGACTATGCCTATGTATGCATGATTGGTGTTCCTTTTTTATTTTGCTTGTTATTTCTTTTGATCCGTTCTGTAATCATGATTCGGTTCATGCAGGTTCTTGGGCACATATGCTATCACATTCTTGCTGCTGGTTTGAATGGTTACATGGCAACTATAACCAACCTGAAGAATCCCGTGAACAAGTGGCGATGTGGTGCTGCTCCAATTACGGTTGGATCTCTTCTCTCGTATTTTTGAAATGGATCTTGGTGGTTCAAACTTTTGTTCTTGCTAGTATATCTCAAAATTTTAGGTAATCTTTTCTTGATATTTTCAGAATTTATAGAAAATAATGTCTTCGACTATTTTCTTCTTAATTTAGGCAATGATGACTGTAAAGCAATGGGCACGTGGTCCAGGAGCCGCTTCAGTTGGAAAACCTGCTGTTAATCCTGCGTCTATTGATTTGAAAGGCAAAGCATACGAGTATGTTTCGGTTGCCATGATTTACTGGCTGTTTTCTTGGTAAAAATCAGATTTGCAATAATGATAAGAAAGCATATCCTAGATGTGGAAATAAAAATTATGGTCCCATGAATCAAAATGTAGGGGTTTCTCTTTGTGGGATGTCAACTTTACCACCGGAGGAGTGTGCGGCTAGTACTATCTCATAGTACCTAGTTATCATATCATATGGTACTTGCCCAAAATATGAATTGCTTGTAGCTTACAGTTAAACTGTGGAGCAGTGGTAAATGGATGCTAGTTAGCTAATGATAGTAAATATGGTGGCGCCAACTTCCTGTTTTGACTTTCAATTAGCTTCATCTGCCTCTTAGTGCTGGATACTAAGGAGGATGTAGTTTGTCATCCAGTAGGAATGCCACTGATGTATCTATCATCGATAATCAGTTCATTGGACTACCAGATGGTACTAAAAATTGGCGAAGAACAAAATATTGTTTTTATTTTTATTTTTAATGATGTCCTGAAGTTACCATTTCTTTTTGCTTGATGCACTTTGAGTTTTCTTTTATTCCTGGAAAATGAATAATCACCTGTATGAATATCTGAATTACAAAATTCTTTGATGATGTTTTCTTTCAGCTGCAATATAATTCATCACAATATTAGCTTTGAATGTTTCTTGACTACTGTTGTACTGATGGTGGATGGGGTATTCGTCACAGGTTGCTGAGACAAAATGCAATGAAATTTTTGATGGATGACGTCTACAGAAACCCAGGGCCACTTCAATTTGATGGTCCAGGTTCTGATACCAAGACTATCACCCTGTGTGTTGAAGACCAAGACTACATGGGCCGGATCAAAAAATTGCAAGAATACCTTGATAAGGTGCTCTGCTACGACCCTCTGTCACTTGAATGTTATCTGATTCTGACTCTATCAGATTAATTTCTTTTTTTTTTTTTTTTTTTGGGGGGGGAAGTTTCATCTTTGATGAACTGTGCCGATGAACTGTGCACACCAGTTCCACATTAATTTCAGCTTCACCGTTGCAAGATAATCCTGTATAGTCACATTTAGCTCTCACTCTCTTTACATTCTATGCATAAATTTTTTTGGGTAGATATACGTTCTATGCATATTGATTTGTCTTCTGTTTACTAGATTCTATTGGTTACTAAATATTTTCTGTCTGCCTCTACAATATAATTATTACATTTTCATCTCATTTCCTTTCTCAGGTGAGAAGCATTGTGAAACCTGGATGTCCACAGGATGTCCTAAAAGCAGCTTTAAGTGCCATGGCTTCAGTGACAGATGTTCTTTCTGTAATGTCAGCACCTTCGTTCAACAGCCAGACTCTCATCTAAAGTTATAACTTGCCCATCTCTTCCTGCAAAATCGTTGGTCTCTCTCCATGGTATTGGTAGTCAAACGCTGTTTGTGCCCCCATTCCGTTTCATATACACATATTTTCTTCTGAGTTAGTTTTGTTGTCTCTTAGGAAATTAAGATCTTTTGACTTGTATAAAACCTGATATCTTCTTTGGAAGTGTCCTGCTGTGTTTCATAAGCCCGGAACTCTTAGTTATTTAGTTTAATATCAAGTTTAATAACCACGAGTCTCTGTAATGTGTGCGGAATAATCATGAGAATGTTTTATATGGCGATTCATAAAGAGATAGATTTTGTACTCAGTGTAACACATACCTTGATTTGGACATCCAGCTGTCGGATTTTTTAGGTTAGCCTGCTCTCCCCATGTTAATGTTAACCGAGTTGTTATTGTTGAAGGTTTGTCGGTTCCACTGGCTCGGACTCGGCTTTAGATTGGAATTTGGGTCTCTAAACAGCAGTCCCAGAGTTTCAACACATTCTTCTGATTCATCCTGGACTCTCTGACTATTTTCTTCATTTTTCGATCCAGGACTCTGCAAATTTGGTTTTCGGTTGTAGCAACTTATCAAAATACCACAAACATTAATCAGAATGGAACAGATTGGATCCTGATCAAAATCTGATCCTTTGAAAACCTTTGACAGGAGTTCTTTTAGATTTTAGTAACATCTTTAGTGACTTCCTATTTTATTTCATTTATTACCAATAGCCCTTGAATTAATGAACGGAGATTCTCTGTAGTGACTGCTAAGCGGCAGTGAGGATCTCAGCCGCTCATAGTGCATGAGGACATGTGCCGATGCATTATGAACGGTTAAAATCCTTACTGTCACTTGGCGGCCGGACAGAATCATTTTTGTGAATTAATTCTATCTTCCTCAAATGAACTAGACTAATAGGGATTTTAATCCTCTCATGTCATCATGAGGAAAATCCTGTGACTGTTATTCACTGTATATGTATACTAAGATATTGATATATGCACACAGTAAGCTACAGTCACAGAATTTTCCTTATGTTGACATGAGAGGATTTGAATCTGACTAATAGATAACTCTTTTCTGCATCTTGTCATTTAGCATATAGTTATTTACGAAAGAAAATTGTGGCTTTGGGTTATAGAGCTGATTCCACATGAGAAGGAGACTAAAAATAAGAAGGAAAACAAATTTGCATATATGAGCGTGGAAAAAGATGGCATGGTCTTTGATCAACTACATTTCGAATTTCAGAGTTTAATTTAATAAAAGGCATGCACTTCAGGTATATACTTAAACATGTACAGTACTTCGATAACTATTTTGTACTCTCACCCATTGCTTTGGATTTTCAAAAGTATATTTAGCCGGGTGGCAAATTTAGATATTCGGATATTATTGAAACATAATATTCGAGTAAGAGATTTTAGGTGTCCATTCTAATCTAACATGTATGACAAATTGTTGATTTTTACCACATGCTTGTAGGAACCTGATTCTCAACTACTATATCTATCGTTTCAATCGTTTCAAATTAACAGTTCTTAGCTTTCCTTGTATCTAAAATATTCTTCTACCTCAAGTCTCGCCTATAAAATTCATAATGATCATCCTTATATCTTACATGTCTCAATTACTTCCCTATGTTTTCAAAATCTTTTTGGAGCGCATTGTGCCACATTTCACTGGCAGTTCAACGAGCATTCATGGTATATGGTTGTGTTTTCAATTGTCGGATAAAAAAAATGTAATCATTGAATTTTCAACTGCCGGATAAAAAAATATAATCTCAAAAATAATCTTTTCCTATTAAATGAAAGGTGATATTCTGACTATATACTACAAAATCCATAAAAATAAAAATAAAAATAATTCAAGAAAATAAATTTACCAAATGGCAGGTAGGAGCCAAACTGATTGAAGAAAAAAAAAAAAAAAAAAAGATTGAGGGTTTAATTTGGATGATTCAGTCGAAAAAGGCACAAGCAAAATCAACCTTAAACTACCCCCAATTCGGATGATGATGGAAGCTTAGCCCCGGCAGGACTAGAGGTCGTTTGCTGGTTTTAGTGGTTGAGAAAAAAGTCTCAACGGTTAGCTCGACGATTGGAGAGACTAATTTTATGGAGGAGCACTACATCGCTTTTCTAAAAGATCACCCAAGTGGCTCTACAGTTGCAGCTTACATTTGTTTCAAATTTTCTGCATCTCTCTCTTGTGTCTCTCGAGAATCGACTCTCGACCGACCAAAAAATCCCAGAAATGTGAAATTATCTGTAGTACCCTACTCTCTCCTCCTGCTCCAAAGCTTGAACCGTTAATTCTCCACACCATGAGTCCTCAACCCTTCCTCTTCAAACACCAAGGGATATGCTCATATTCATTCTGTCTGACCTAAAAAGTAGAGTTCCTCACGCTGTGTTTTGACTCCGTAGGGAGAAACCCTAAATGGAATTTTCTTGACTACTCTGTGTCCAGGGTTTCATTTAATGTGGAGCTTTTGCAAAGAGGTCCAGTGCGGTAGCTTGTCAGAGAGCGTTCGTACGGCCTGGATAATGGTTAGTTCCCCCTTTCTCTCCCTCCTCATATTGATATCCATCGCAACTTCTGGGAAAATGATAAAAGGTTGAGCACGAGATAAATCAAACGAATATTCAACCATGGAGTTCGAACCTCTGAGCATGGAGAACGAGGTGATGGAATTCGACATGGGCTCCGGCGAAGATGACGAGGTCGCCATCGACATTGAACACCCCGACGAAGACGATGAATGCGAGGATGACTCAGTCGACGATGGCTCCGTCGGCGTTGGACGCGAAGTCTCCCTTGTTTCCGATGGAGAACACAACCTCGAACCCTGCGAAGGCATGGAGTTCGAATCCGAGGAGGCGGCTCGGATTTTCTACAATTCCTATGCCCGCCGTATCGGTTTCGGCACCAGGGTCGGCGTCTACCACCGCTCCCGCCGCGACGGTGCTATCATTTGTCGACAACTTGTCTGCTCTCGGCAAGGATTCCGGCATGGTCGGGAGCGGGATGGCGGCAACTGCGAAAGCAAGTCTAAGCGCCACCGTGCAGAGACGCGTGTTGGTTGCAAGGCAATGCTTATGGTCAAGAAACAGGATTCAGGCAAGTGGGTGGTCTCAAAATTCTTCAAAGAACACAATCATGAGCTTGTGCCGCCGGATAAGGTGCATTCCCTCCGGTCACATAGGCATGTATCGGGTCCCGCTCGAAGCCTGATTGATACTCTTCAAGCGGCTGGAATTGGCCCAAGTGGAGTAATGTCTGCCCTCATTAAGGAATCTGGAGGAATTAACAATGTGGGTTTTACTACAGTTGACTGCCGGAATTACATGAGCAACAGCAGGCAGAGAACTCTGGGTAGTGGGGGTCAGCAGGTTTTGGACTATCTGAAGCGAATGCATGCGGAGAATTCATCTTTCTTCTATGCGATCCAAGGTGATGGTGAGCACTCTACTGGGAACATTTTCTGGGCTGATGCCAATTCCAGAACGAACTACACTTACTTTGGGGACACAGTTACGTTTGACACAACGTATAGGAGGAACCGTTACCGGGTTCCTTTTGCCCCTTTCACTGGATTGAATCACCATGGTCGACCTGTGTTGTTTGGCTGCGCTTTGCTCCTCAATGAGTCTGAATCATCGTTTGTTTGGCTGTTTCAAACTTGGCTTGCTGCGATGTCTGGACGGCATCCTGTATCTATAACAACTGACCACGACAGGATCATACGGTCAGCTGTAGCACAGGTTTTTCCTGAAACTCGTCATCGTTTTTGCAAATGGAACATATTTATAGAAGCCCATGAAAAGTTGTCTTTTGTATATCAATCACAACCTACATTTGAAGCGGATTTTCGTAAGTGCATTAACACAACTGAGACGATTGACGAATTTGTGTCGAGCTGGGAATTGCTCCTCCAAAGATACAATCTTGTGGAAAATGAATGGCTTAAGTCGATGTACAATGATCGCCATCAGTGGGTCCCAGTTTTTTTGCGGGACACTTTTTTTGGGGAGATGTCTACAACCCAAGGCAGTGATAGTATGAACTCATTCTTTGATGGATTTGTCAATGCATCAACCACTATACAGGTATTAATTAAACAATATGAGAAAGCTATGGCAAGTCGTCATGAGAAGGAAGTGAAGGCAGATTATGATACCATTAATACTGCTCCAGTTCTGAAGACACCATCTCCTATGGAAAAATTGGCAGCAAACTTCTACACAAGGAGAATATTCATGAAGTTTCAGGAGGAGTTAGTTGAGACTCTTGCAAATCCTGCAACTAAAATTGAGGACAGTGGGATAATTACCACATATCGGGTAGCTAAGTTTGGGGAAGACCAAAAGGCACACATTGTTAGGTTCAATGTTTTTGAAAATAAAGCTACTTGTACCTGCCAAATGTTTGAGTTTTCAGGTATAATATGTAGGCACATTTTAGGAGTCTTCAGAGTATCAAATGTTCTTACACTTCCATCTCACTATGTCTTGAAACGATGGACAAGAAATGCCAAGAGTGGGATTGTTTTGGCTGAGTCTGCCCTTGAATCATCAAGCAATTCTCGAGAGTCTTCAACTGTTAGGTATAACAATCTACGCCAGGAAGCCATTAAATATGTAGAGGAAGGATCAAAGTCAATACATATTTATAGTGTAGCGATGGATGCTCTCCAAGAGGCTGCAAAGAAAGTTGCTGCCGCAAAAAAGCATGGCCCAAGAGTTGCACTGGTCAATGGAAATAATAGTCAGCAAATGCATGCTGTTGAAGGAAACCAAGTGGGCCTTTTTCAACCTCACTCTGCGGTTAGTATCCCGACCTTGTTTCACAATGGCATTTGCTTTGCTTATTTCCATGGCTTTACATTTCTCTTATGTTATGTTTTGTCTTTTTTTTATGTTGTGTTCATTATCTTTTCTTTAATTTCTTCTAACTTCATTACTTTTAGCGAGAAATATTGTTTTCTTCCTGTTTAGTATTTTGAATGGAGTAGGTTAGAACTTCTAAGATTTATTGTCGTGCCCATAGTTATTTAATTCGGATTCGGGAATTATTCAGAAGGAGAGTAGTTCGGAATGGGTCGTTTCAATAATTTAAGAATTCGGTAAAAAATGCAGCAAAAAAACAGAAAACGGACTTAAAATAAAATTCGAATTCGAATTGGTTTGGGAATTATTCTTTTACCTAAAAGAATAACAAAAATTCAGATGTTAAGTTTAATATTTGGTGCTCCTATTTCACTATATCTATTAATTATCACACCGGCATAATATACAAATGATATTAGAATAATATTTGATTTATAAATAACAATATGATACATAATAGATGTGTATGTGTTTATAAAAGTAGATTTGTTAGATTTCATTACATTATATAATGTGGATTATTAGATTTTATTATGATGGCAATACGAATTTATTGGAGTTGATGTTCATAAAATCAAATATATTTATAAATTCATCCAATCATCCTCATGAAATCCATCTCATTTTCATGTTTGTTAAGTACTTCTTCATGGTTCGTATTATAGTACTATTTTTAGACTCGTAGTAATTCCTAATTAGAAAAGCACACGAAAGTAATGACTTGATTTTTTATTATGGTATGATTTTTATATTCATATTTAATTCTACATTACCAAACGAAATTAATGATTTGCTTTGTATTATGATTTGATGATGGCAAAGAGGGGTTTCAAAACATTCAAGTGAATAAACCTCTTTGCTACAGGATCTTAATACAAACCCACCCCAAATCAGAATTAAAAAATAAAAATAATTTCAACTTATCTGGAAATCTGGCCCTTGGAATCCTTCGAAACTTGTAGAAGATGACCTTTAGAATAGATATGAACACATACTGAAGTTTGAAGATGATCTGATTAGAATTGAGAAAAAACTATTAATTTCGACATAAGCTGCTATATGCTACCGCCCCTGATAGTTAGCAGATTGACTGAATGATTTGTAATCTCCAGTTCTGCAAGACTATGTGAATCAGATCAGTAACTGGTGATGTTGCAACTCATTATGAAGTAATATAAGTTGAAAGAATTAAAAGAAAACAAGGAAAACTGTAAGACAGAGATTTGGTTGAATAAATTCTAGCCAACTCTACCGCCAGCCTCTCTTTTCTCTTTTTATAGCTCTATGAAAATTACAATCTTGGAAGGATATGGGGTATTAAAAAAGAAACAAAAAGAAACAAGCAAGGAAACTTCCTTTACAACAATTAGGAAGGTTTCCAAAACTAAATTTAGGAAAGTTTCTAGAATAAAACTTAGGAGAGATTCTAAATTATACTGAGGAAACTTTTTAAGCAACTAACCAAATAACAACTACTAATTATTTAGGAAACTAAACTAACTTATTGAATTTAGGAAGGAAACAAAGGTCTCTAAAAATTTGTTGGTACTGTTCACGTAAACAATGTTTCGTGTGAACAGTGCTGGTAGGACCCATGTTGACTGGTTTTTGGACTGGTCCAATGGACCAATGTCGGCTGGTTCTTAGATTGGTTTTTGGACTGCATCATTTGATTTTCATACTCATAATTAATCTCACATAGGAAAAGAAAATGAAATTAATGATCTGCTGTGTATTATGACGTGATTTTTAGACTCATAATTAGTCCTAGATTGGAAAAGATGCAAATAGTTATAAGGCATTAAGCTTTTTGTTTTCCGGAAAATTTTGTTTGAGAATGGTTGTTAAGGGATTAAGTTCTCCGAATTATTCGGTATAATTCGGATTCGAAAGAATTATTCGCGATATTTATCTCCAGATAAAAAATGCTTGAATTTTTCAGAATCTTTAAATATAATTTGAATTTGGAAGAATTATTTGTATTATTCGGTTCAGAAGAAGAATTCGGGGAATTAAATAACTATGGTACTCGTGCCTTCATCCTCGTTTGTGGATACCGTTTTAGCTTTTAAGGAATCTAGATATAATTACTTTAGCGAGAAATTTTGTTTTCTTCCTGTTCAGTATTTTGAATAGAGTAGATTGGAACTTCAAAGCATTTACTGTCGTGCCTGTCTTCATCCTTGTTTGTGGATATAATTTTAGCTTTTAAAGAAGCTTGATATATTATATCTATCATGGCTTGTATTATATCTATTTTTTTCCCTCTTTTTTTTATTATTGAAATTTCTAAATTGTTCTGTGAATTAAGCTCTACAGTTTACTCAACTGGAGAAAGTATATCTGGGTAGTGCTGAAGCTCTCTGAACATTGTCATTTTGTCTGTGCTGAATGGGACAAAGACTTGCTTTACATAGCCTGAGGGAAAAGAGTCCATGTGAGAGAATACCATTTATATGATCAACTAGGTTGTTGTGTATTCCACATGCATTGTGAAGATGTGAAGAGAAATTAAGTGGACCCTATTCCCACCTATGTATTATCATTCCTCCTGACTGTAATTGTCACACCCCAATTCCGTTCTATTTAGAATGGTGTGATGAACCGCTAACAAACCAACGGTTCAACCAGGATCTCGAGTAGGCTATATCCGTTTTATCTAAACCCCATACATCCATATCCATAATCAGAGTAAATACACAATAGCGGAAGTCTTATAATAAAATGAACTGAGAATCTACTGTGATATTAATATTTAAATAGCAAATTATTCGGTATCAACTGATTCATAAATAAATATCAAATACAAGTCCTTAATAAATCCAAATAAAGAAAACTAGAAAAATAACTAATCGAATACACATGAGTTGCACTCGCAAGAGGAGTCATGTGTATCCACTTCCTCTTCCACTTCCATCGCCGCCACGTTCCCGTACACTGGAGTATTTACATAATCTTCAACAGTCGTACCTGCATCATCAACTAAAAATATTCGATGTTGAAAGGGTGAGCACACATCACGGCTCAGTGAGCAAACAAAACAATGCAACAATACATATGCATGCGATTCAATTCATATCTTTGGTCTGGTTTAACGTTTGCACTGTGCTATAGAAAGGATAGGTGGCCGTCGCACCTCTATGCACGAGAGTGTGGATACGCCCGATGAACCTCTCACCGTCGCCCACAACACCCACAACGAACATTGTACAACGAAGGTCACGTTTATCGATGCACAATTCCATACCAACAAATAAACCCCTGATGGCTAGGGCTACAAATGGGGTTCGCTACTAACCAATCCTAATGTCAAACAGTGTATCCAAGGCCTCACCCCAGCATCCCTCAGAGCACCCGTAGAGATAGAGCTAAGGCCCCCCGGTAGAGTATAGGACTCAAGGACCGAGACCCTCCTTGATGCCCTACGTCGCAATAGTTCTGCTAAGGTAATGGCGATACGACGATGCTAATGCACAAGACTTGAGTTAGAGATAGAGGTAAAGTGCCTGGATCAAACACCACCTAACACTTCCCCTGATGCCCTATTCGCATCAAGCACACTAACCACACACAAACATTCACATGCCTATCCTTAGCATCAATCATCATGTTATAAGTAAACCAAATTAAATATGCATGAACAATAGTAACAGGAATATTGGATGACATGTTGAATGCACATTACAAGCATATTCGCATAGAATCAAGCATGGCATTGGACTCAAGAAAATAAAAGTAGTTTATTATTAACCAATTAATGTAGGTCTTGTTTCCTCACCTTAGCTTGTTAATAGATCTTCTTCCAAGCTTTAGAATCACCTTCATAATGTTATTATATTGCTAGAAGACCTAACAAAGTCGATAGAATTTAATAGAATTAATTTCGAATTTAAAAACCATGTTGTTAACTGGGGGTCGGAGATAGGGTCGGAGTCATGATCGACCCCTGGTGCGACCACCCCTATTCTGGACTTCCCGAACACTGGGGGTCGATGCTCAGAGTCTGGTAGGGTCGATTGGCCATCGACCCCCTGTGCGACCCCCTGTGGGTTTTGGTCAATTTTCTTCCTTTCAGTCCATTCTTCGTGTTTGGGGTCCTATGGCTTGCTCCTAAAGTTCATTCTACACACATCCTATGGTCTAAAACCATGAATCATTCACCTATATAGCTTTCATGAATTCCCCCATGGTTTTCCATGAAAACCTAACCATGGGTTGATGTTTTAGGACTCTCCGAGATCATACTCTCTTCATTACCTAACCTAAAGTCTGTAGAAACTCATGGAATTAGTATTCATACCTGAGAAGAATATTCCTTCTCTGCAACTCTTCTCCTTTTTGCTTTCTTCTCTTCCTTGCTTCTCTTCTTCTTCTCTTCCTTCTCTTCTCTTTCTCTCAATTCAATTAGGGTTGTAAAAGGAGTGAAAGAGGCTTAGGGACGTCCTATTTATAGAGTAGGAACTCCTAAAATAAGTCTAATTGAGATTTGGAAAGAGTCCAACCGAAATTAGGAAACATTCCTAATTTCTGTTTCTGGCGGCAACTGGGGGTCGATGATCCCGTCGACCCCTAAATCCTAAAGTGTCCGACCCCCTCTGTAAAACAGGGGGTCTGACTTTCTGTCTTGGGGGTCCGACCCTCCCTTGCTGGGTATGCGACCCTCCCTTTAATTTAAGTGTTTTTGGGTCGATTTGATACCTGGGATCACGATCTCCTTCACGCCCTTAGTCCATTTGGCTCGACTATGATGGGTAAACCTGATTCAAGGTGGTAAGACCGGGTTAGTTTGATACGGGTCTTACAGTAATGAATGGCTAGTCACTAGTGTATCGCTTAAGTTCTCTGAGACTTAGATTCAGAAATAATCAGTGCCCTATTGTCAGGATTTTTAGTGCAGAAGCACTGGTGGAGATGCAAGAATACTTTATCCAATACACTTGGAGAACAATATTTAAGCTGTTAGATGGGAAATTGTTTTAACAATATTTAAGGACAACAGTTAATTAATCAGATTTTAAGCAATTGGTTTTGCTGGGTAGCATAATGAAGCTCCAGGCATATGGTTGTTTGACCTATTAGCTTTACAGGAATGTCGAAAGCTAGTGTAAACCATGCTGATCTACAAGCCTATTGTTACTGGATCCCTCATTTGGAGCTACAGCTTTCATTTTGGGACTTTATTTTTGAAAAACACTGCATCTTATGGAGAGGTAATTTTCTTTGAACATAATACAAGAATTGGAATATGAACTGAGGAAGTACGTACCTCTGTGTTATGGGCATGATGATTTAATTCTATGGGCAATATCAGGCCTATAGTTATGGGAGAAACACACCCATCTTCATTCTTTTCTTTTTTTTCTTTTAACTCTTCCCCCTTTTTTGGAGTGCGATCCATATCTTTTTTTTGTTAAGCTTTAATTGAGGTGTGGGGGTTTGGCAGAAACAGCCTATCTTCTTTATGACTATCAACTATGCTTTTTAACGTTGTGTTTGAAATTTTTATTTACAGCTATTAAGCTTGTTTTATGTGTATTTCTCTTAGATTATAATGTTCCTTTTCTAGATATAATGTTCCTTATCTAGTGTATTTCTCTTAGATTATAATGTTCCTTATATATATATATATATATATATATATATATATATATATATGGGTAAATATCCTTATATATATTAATATATGTTCTTCATGAATTCGGAAGTTGCATCTACAATTTTGGCCTTCTGCACAATGTTATCTGCATGGAAGAATTGAACTGATATTTATTCATGGAGCTTACCGTGTTGAATCTATTTCTTATCATGGGGTTTCCTCCTAAAACTGCCTCCAAAAGGAGCTTCTTCCTCTCCAGGCACAATGAACAGCAAATGCTCACGCTCTGAATGTTGTACAACACGATAATATTGTAGCATAATCGATTGATCTGGTTATCCATACTTTTCTGAGCTTGCTGGGTAGTTTGGTTATGGCCAATAATATTTATTACTCTTTTTCTTTTAGGATGAGAAAGACCAGAAGATTCAGGAATTGACCACTGAGTTGGACAACACAAATCAGCGTTGTGAGGTGTATCGGGGGAGTCTCCTGGCAGTCTTGAAAGATATGGAGGAACAGAAGTTAAAGCTTTCAGTGAAAGTCCAGAATGTTAGACTAAATTTGAAAGATTGATTCAAGATGATCAGCCATGGGATTCAGCTTGCTCTTGTATTGTTAATTATCAAAGTGGGTTAACCTCAGTTCTTCTTCTTTGAGCTCTCTCTTTTTTAAGGTAAAATTTCCAATTGTTCTTTGCATGGCCACATAAGCAGGGCTTGGAATGCAGCTCACCTAAAAAGGTGATGTGCAATTCGTGTTGGATAGATAGCATTGGCCTCTTTTCAAATTTCAGAGCCAATTCAATCACATACTCCCCATGAATTGGCACTTCCTCTTTTTCAGTAGCATGACCTTTTAATGGCCTATTATAGCATTAATTTGCTGCATGCCCACTCCACTAGACTCAAACCTTAATCTAATGCCTCCAAGCCTAAGGTTGAAGATATAATTTCTCTTCACCATTATGAAAGAAAACTGCCCCCTATACGGCCATGCAGGAAACTGAATACTCTTAGCCTTCCTTTAGGGAAGGGAAGGGAATGGAAGGGAAGTGAAATCAATTTTGGAAAGATGAAGGGAAATTATTTAATCATGACTGTATAATCTACTTAAAATCCTTATCACATATGTTAATTATACTTTTCAGATATAATCTTTATTTTACTTTGCAAATCAAAAGGATTTGGTTAAAAATCAAATAAAATTTTAAAACTAGATTAGAGTAGTTACTTCAGGGGGCTTGATGGGCATGCGGCATGCCCGGGTTTTTTTTTTATATGACGGTAGCTCCTCTTCTGCCTTGCTAGAAGTTTCTACTTTCTTGTTGAAGCTTTGGTTTGATTTCCTTCCGTCTGGCCGCTACATATGGTTTTGTTTGTTTTAATGTAAAATTTTATAATTTTTAAAAAAATTCTAATGTTTGTTTCTAAGGAGTAAACTTTAGTGATGTCTAAAGAGGGGAAAGGAAGTTTTTCTTTCATTTCTCTCTTGGAAACAAACTTTAGAAATTTTTTTAACATGAAAAGTTTTAGGTCAACAAATGGAGCCTAAGGAAAAACCCTTTTCTAGGACGTGCAAATGTGAAAGTTGCACTAGAAAAAAATGGATCGAGTTTTTCACCACCTAGAGTGGGGGGAGATCGGAGAGGATCTCCATCGGATACCTTGAATTTTTTAATATTATTTTATTATGGATCAATCAAGTGTCAACTTACCATGATCAGTGTTCAACCTCATCATCCAATGAGATTTTCTCAGAGGTGGATCTAAAAATTAAAAGAAAAAGATTTTCTGTAATGAGACCACCCTTATAGTGAGGATTTTACCCACTCTAAATGGATCAATATACATTTCAATCCACTCAAAGTGTATTGGGATATATACAGATCCACTTTGAATGGATAGGTGAGATCTTTGAATGGATAGGTGAGATCTTCACTACAGGATGACTTCACTACTGAAAATCCCAATTTATAAAAAATTGAGGAAACATTTAATCATTCTAGCTAAATTCAACGTCCAGCTCACCATTTTCTTGTTTCAAACCTTACAAGGACAATTTCTTGTTCCGTGGAGTCCATACACGTTACCTACCAATTTGCCATTAATTGCTTCTTTCGTGGGATTGTTTTCAATAAATAAATTTAAAAAAAGAGAAAAATTCTTACCTCGCATCAAGCACTTAACGCAAATACGGACCATCTAACATATGAGTGACAAGTGGATGTCTTCTTTTTGAGAGTAAAACATGGAGAGAAATTTTACCAGGAAAAAAAAAAAAAAAAAAACATGAAGAGAAATGTTGTTGGATTAGATGGGAATCTCATCGAATTTCAAACGTTGGAGGGGCCGGGTTTTTCAAACACAGACAAAAATGATAAGAAAAGAAAAGAAAATAAAAAATTTCTCAAATACCTCCCATAACAATGCTCAGCTTGTATTATAAATATGGAAGAAGGTTTCTCAATGTGAGGGAATCTCCTACAACATGCCAAATGGGAGTATGAAAAATGTTATAGCTGATGTAGGACCCACATTGAGAACGTAGGAGAGAGAGTGTAAGAGAGGAGAGGTTGTGGGAAGGGATTCTTTTATTAGTGTGTTTACAAAACTCCATTCCATTAAATAAGGACCCCAATCGGTTGACTGACACCATATGGTTATGGGATATTCTTATTGACACCAATTGCCGGTATTCATGCTAAACCCCATCATACTCGGTCTAAAATACAAATAATTCTTGTATATCGAGACTTCCATTATGGCCTAATGCGTGCGTATGAAAAAGAATCAATATCTATGGACACTAGTCGATGTCTAGTGTCAATGCCACGGAATGGAGTAAGAGTGATGAAAATGAGCAAAGCGTAAAAACTGGATCTTGAGCCAGTTTAACAAGGTAGAATGGGTGTTAGACGAGAATAGTTCGTCTACATATACTTGTATCTTTGTAGGAATCCCATCACCATCGATATTCAATGGATCCCACACTCAAGAGGTGAATTTTACATCAATCAACAATCAACGATAATAAATTCCACGGATAATACATATACATGCAGAAAATCTGAAGTTGACAGCCATGAGAAGGATTGAAGGATTGCAGCTTTAATAAACTGTTTGATACTTCGTATATTATGTCTACAGTAGTTGACATCAGCTAAGGCAGATTTAAACTTAAAAAATGCCACATTAATAGGTTATTGGGGATTCTGGGCATTTTTTCCTTCTTGGGGAGCAATTGGTATCGTCACGTTTAGAAATTTGGTAGTTCAACACTTCACCTCGCTCTCAGCCTATCAGCCGAGAGGCTTTGACAAAATCTTCTATATCATGGAAGCATTTCTCATACAAAAAGCTCTTTACAATCATTGGTTAGGAAGGAAGAACCTGACAACCTTTGGTATATCATTCAGTGAGGGATGAAAGAAAATATATAGGATCCCAAAAAATTTTATTTTCGTATTGTTTATGTACAAGTTCAATTAACTGTATAAAACAATCCCAATACATTCGAACTCCTATAATATTAATCCATGATTCAATTAGAGGTAGCTTAACCTTCCCAAATCTCAACTCTTTGCTCCAGTCGGTAGGAATTTAGTGTATTCATTCCCTGTTGCAGAGCAACTTTGGGTGAAATGTAGATTGCAATCAAATTGAGCTGGGTTAATTTTGATAGACCATCTCCGACCCATTGAGAATTTTGAGAACTTTGTTGTCGACGTTTTCTAATGACATCGAGAAAACTATGGGAGCAGGCGAGGGGCTGCGGCTCTCACCTTGCGAAGCTTCTCTGAAAGTCAACATGGTGTTATCGTAAATAGAATTCTTGCAGTACATTATTTTCTAGGCCCCCATCTTTTTACTTCTTACCCTTCCCTGCTTAAACGAGGTCTGAGAGACACAGAGAGAGAGAGAACATCAAGAAAGCAGAAATTTCGCAGCTCTTCCCAAGTCTTCTTTTAGTCCCAAGCTATCTCTGAGAGGGGCTCTGTAGTAGCTAAGTCTCTGCTTCTAAATTCTATAGCTGTGTGATGGAGGAGATTAATGGCGACTGTAAGCCCCCCTCCTCTGTCAACGCCAGGGATGATGAATTGACGGTGTTCCAGGGGAAACCAGACTCCAGGCTGCACACTATATTAGCCCTCGTCTTATGGTTGGGAGGCATTCATTTTAACGTTGTACTGGTCTTAATGACCCTCCTCTTCCTCCCTATGTCTATGGCTATCGCGTACGTACTAATGCCTTTCCTGTTTTTTCTCTCCTCTTTTCTGATACTGCCTTTTTCTTTTCCCGCTTGACCTTTTTCTCATTTTCACATTTCGGCTCTCTTTTTACGATTTTACACACCTTTGATTCATTGCACCTTTTCAGGGTTTTTGGGCTTCTCGTATTTCTTATGGTGATTCCGATTGACGAGAAGAGCAAATCTGGGAGAAGATTATCCACGTACCATCCGGCCAACGTCTCCTTCCATCATCTTCTTATGTTTGATTCCATTAAAACGTCTGGTTTCTCACCTTTTCCCTCTATCTTTTGCAGGTTTATCTGTAAGCGCGTTTTTTGATTATTTTCCAGTGACTCTGCATGTTGAGGACATGAAGGCATTTGACCCAGATCAAGCTTACGGTAAGCAGCAATTCAACATTTTAATGCACAATGAACCCTTACTTCTATTAATCTCTCTCAAAGGAAATTTCCAGTGGTCATGAGTACTCAAGACACCGTTCAAATTGACATTGCCCAGTGCCCCGGCATCAGAGGCCCTACAGCTGGTCAATCTGACTGACGGGTGGTACTTCATATCAAGCTACTTGGCCTCTGTTTGGGTTATTTTCTTGTGGACATTGAACTTGCCTGCCATTCCTAATTATCTATGCATTTTATGCATTCTCTGATTACTGAGCTACTAAGCCATTCATGGGTTTTGATGTTGTCTGCCCCAAATCATATCAATACCAATTCTAATGCCAGTTGAGTTGCACTCTGATCGAAGACAGTTATTGGCGTTCCAGTGCCTTTGGTGGGGACTGGGGAGATACTGCCTAAGTACTGATATTGCTCTCCATTGGGCACAAAATTCATATTACAGTTTCTGTCGGAAAACAAGTACACATGATGATGATGGATTTCTCACAAAATGTGAATTTTAGGAGGTTTAGAGGAATCTGAGTCTTATGACGGTTAGAGGAATATGGTAAGTGGGGGAAAAGGGTAAGAAGGCTACTGCTGTGGGGTTCTTGGAAGTGATCATTTAAGGGTAAGGTGCAGAACCAATCACATAGAACTTCTGTAACAAATTAAAAAAGGAAACAGATCCATTAATGGTTCGATTAAAATGTTTAGTCCTCTTGGGTGACTATGAGGGTTGTAGAGAGGCTGCCGTTCAACTAGGGTTTGGTGGGGCATTAGCCTGGTTGTTAGGAAGAGAAATAGAAATAGACAGATGGGGGTGGGGTGAAGTGAAGGGTTTTGAAGTAAATCGATGACGAAAGTTTGGTAAGGTATTGAAATTCTTAGAAAGTAAAATTAAATGTTAAAAAAAATAACAGGAAGGGAGAGAAAAAGATAAGAGATAACCCCACTGTATTTCCATGGATCTCCAGTAATATACACCTTCAAGAAGGAAAAGTTTGATAATTGCACCAAACTGGAATTTGGAAGCAAAGATCCTAGTTGCTTTGAAGGAATGTAGTGTTATTAAGTCTAAAAGCTTGCCTGTTCACTTACAATATTATGTTGTGCCTTTTGAGTGGGTTAGGCCTATATGTCTTTCTTTATCTTTGTTTCAAATCTAAATAATAAGGGTTGTATTAGCTATGGCTAAGATCTCATTGAATGCTGCCACTATAATTTGAGTTCAATGCTTTTAATCTTTCATCCTCTTTTGATCAATCAATGACTGGACTGTATACTTTATGCAGTCTTTGGTTACGAGCCACATTCAGTTTTACCAATTGGTGTTGTTTCTCTTGCTGATCTGACGGGTTTAATGCCTTTTCGAAAGATCAAAGTCCTTGCTAGCAGCGCTGTAAGATTCACTACACTCAACTTCTGCAAGTACTGAGGAGCTTTTGCTTTCTCCATTGACGCATATCGAACATTGATCAGGTGTTCTATACGCCTTTCGTAAGGCATTTATGGACCTGGCTGGGGCTTACATCTGCAACAAGGAAGAATTTTACATCACTCTTGAAAGCTGGCTATAGTTGCATTGTAGTGCCAGGTGGGGTGCAGGAGACGTTTCTTATGGAACATGGTTCTGAGGTCTGTCTGTATCTCTTGCACTCCTTTTGTTTGTATTGAGATTAAATGTTCTTGCTCTTTTAGATACTAAAATTTCTGTTCATAACGATTTTAGAGGTACAATTTATAGTGAATTTCTAGTTTACCTCTTGTATCAAGTTCTATAACATTTTTGAAAGTAAAATGCAACTGTATGATTTCTTTAACAGTAAAAATGATGCAAGTGATAAAAGTCAAGCCCAAGGAGCTTCCAATAATTATTAAAAGGGCCATAACCGAGTATTGGTCTCGCTTTCACTGGGTCTTTGGAGCGGTAGACTAAATCTGTCCTAACCTCAGGATTTTGGCAGCATCCTTCAGTCTCAAACCAGTGTTTCATGCTGGCCAAGTGGCAGCCAAGTTTTTGCTATTGCACCAGATGCTGGCCCCTCGTCAACTGTAACTGCATGTTGTCCACACCTTCAATTAATAGTGCTGGAGTTTCTATTTGCCTCTCAAAAAACATTCTCACAAGTGACCAAAACTGGAATAATGTACAAAACAAATTGTTTCCCTGTCTAAAAACCACAAAATCCAAGACCTATAATTTCTCAACTGGGTAGAACTCTGAACACTTCCTTTGTGGCTCCTTTGTGACCTTTGAGCACTGTGAACTTACCTGATTACAACCTTCCTTTTGATGATTAATCAAAAGTTTCTTCAGTTTTCCCTTTCTTTGCCTGCTGCTCCATGAACGGAAGATAATTAATCACCCACTTCTTATGCCCATTGTATAGAACAACCTCCCCCTTTCTTGTTACGGATGTGCTGGGATCAGTCTTATAGACTAATGGCTTGGGTAAAACATTTACCTGAGCTACAGGCTCATGTCTCTGTCTTTTTTTTTGGGGGTTTGGGAGAGAGAGGGGGTGGAATAAGTCTTTGTATATGAAGTGTTGGTTTCCCTTATTCTTACCAATTTTTTTCAATTAATATCATTGGGTTTTGTTTGATTATTCTATAGATTGCCTTCCTAATGAAAAGAAAAGGATTTGTTCGCTTAGCCCTGGAGACAGGTCGACCTCTGGTTCCAGTTTTTTGCTTTGGTCAGGTATTGACTTTTGATGAAAGGTTCATGGGGTGCTTCAATTCTTTTCATCTTCTCCTGTTTCAGCCTTTATGATTTAAAGATAGCATCATCTCATGATTGGGTTATTTGGACATAATTTTCATGTTTCATACAGGTAGACCATCTCATAATTTTCTGTTGTTTCATTATGATGTCTTATAGTTTTGGTTGGTTCAGTACATGGTCACGTAGGCCATAATTTTCCTGTACCAATGTTGAGTACATGGTCACGTAGGCCATAATTTTCCTGTACCAATGCAGATTCCACCCATTTTTCTCCACAGTAAAATGTGTCAATCCCTGCTTATTGTTTTTGCATGGCATCCTCATTTTTCTTTTGGACTTCAAACAATTCTTCTTGTTGAATCATGCATTTAACCCCAACTCTTTACATTTGCATTTGCTGTTTCTTGCAAATGGAATAATATATCTTTCTTTTGTTGTCAACTTTGCAATGTGCAGTCAGATGTTTATAAGTGGTGGAAGCCCAGTGGGGAGTGGTTCCGGCAACTTGCTAGAGTTATCAAGTTCACTCCAATTGTCTTCTGGGGAATTTTTGGGTATGAATGTGATAGATAAAACTTTTCTACTCTTTCTTTGTCAATATTTTCTTGCACCATCTTTTAATTGACGATTATATGACATTGATTCTGCCACTCTAGTAAGTTGAGATGTTATGAGGAAATGTAAGCATATATGGGTTCTGCCCCTGATGCATTTTGATATTAGTCTCTACTATGTTACCATGTTGCATTGTTTAAGCTCATTGGTTGACTGAAGCTTGCAGTTCTCTTTATAGTCAACCCATTTCCATTTTTGCTATTTAGAGCATGATGAAGCCAATGCTGATTACCCATGTGATGGGCAAACCTCCAGTTGGTTTGTGCACCGTGCTTTTATCTGCTGTCTTGTCCATGCCTCAGTTACCGTGCAATGTATTATATGCCTGCTTCCCCTGGCTATTGAAATTAATAGTTTTAGATGAGCCAAAAAAATGGAAAATAGAAGAAATTCTGACTCATTTTTCTATGTTCTCCTTGGGTTAAACTTGCCATATTCGTAGGGGGCAAAACAGGGGATCCTTTTTGTCTTTTTGAGGTACCCACCACATGAAAGCACAGACCATCTAGAAAAGAGAAACTGGGCAGAAAGCCCATGCAAGTTGGTCCCATACATATGTCTTGACAAACAAGTTCCCTGAATCCATCTCATTTGATTTCCTTTGCTTTTGTAGAACACCTGTGCCGTATCAACATCCCATGCATATTGTGGTGGGTAGACCGATTGAGCTGAAGAGAAATCCACAACCCACTGCGGAAGAGGTATGAAGACTCAAACCTTTTTCTTGTTCCGTATGTATACTGCCTGCCTCTGATGCATGTGTATCCCTACTTTCTCCAATCAAGTTGGAAGAACCTCCATACCAGTATGTGGATATGTGGACTGCATTAACCCTTTTATTTATATATTTATTTATTTATTTTTTTTTTTTTTTTTTTTGGGGTGGGGGGGGAGGAGGGAGGAGTGGGGATATGTATAAAATAAAATGAAATGAAAACAAGAGCCTACTTCATCATGTATGGATCCTTCAATCTACAAAGCAAGGACTATGTTGCTGCCAGAAACAGAAATCCGACCATGGTTCTGTTGCCATGGATTGGCGAAGTTAAATCCACATTATTGTTTTACGTTGACATCTTTCAAGTGACTCTGAGTCCTTTTTTGTCATCCCCTAGAAAAATTCACTACTGACTAGAGCAAATATAAGAAGTATTTCATTTTTTTTTTCTTTTCATCTGGGCAGGTCGATGAGATCCACAGCAAGTTTGTTGAAGCCATGCGAGAGCTCTTTAAAAAGCACCAAGCCAGGGTTGGTCATGCTGATCTCCAGTTGAGAATTGTTTGATAGAATACTGTCATCTGCCTGTTTTTATATGTAACTTCGACTGATTCATCAAATCTGAAGAGTTATGGCAGCAGTCATTTATTCTAATCCAGTTTGATGCATATCTTAATTATCCACAGGCTACAGTTTGGCTCTCAGTTGTTGTCATCCTTATTTAAGACTGCACGTGGGATGAAATTCAAACCGAGGAGTGGTTTGAATATTTTGATTTGTAAAAAGAACAGAGAAGACAAGGATTGAGACCAAGAAATGTACCTAACATAAATGACTCCAGTTAGTCTTATGCACACTAGGGGTTGAATAAGGAAGGAGGAACTTGTCAAAAACCTCTTTTATAATCTCTTTTCATCTCATTTCACTTCACTTTACCACCTTTTTTTTTTTCACATTTCATTTAATTCCATTTCCCTTCCCTTCACTTCCAACCACACGAATCCATGTTTTCTCATTTTACTTTACTGGATTTGTTAGGAGTTACCCACCACTAGGCTTCGATTCAAACAGGGCCGCAGTCCAGAATGCAGACTTGCAAACTTGAAGACAAAAAGAGGCTCATCCGTATGGCCCACCACTTTATAGATTATTAGGTCCCAGGTCTGCAATTCCAAACGTGAGATAAGAGACCTACCTTACTTAAATGCCGTAACAAAGAGATAATTGGCTTCTAATGTAGTCAGAGAAAAGAAAAGTCTTCAACACAGATTATCACAATCCTTCACTGAACATCTTCGAACAGAATTCCTCATCCTAGATGGGACTCCTCTAATATAACCAGCCAATGAAAATTTTACACCCTTTTCTCTCCCCATTCCGGCCTGTCTGATTAACAAATATATGCCATTTACATTATCTTCACATGATCATTGGTCATCGTTTGTAAAATTACAGTTACAGACACATATATACACCCATCATAGGAAAGCTACAAAAAAACCCATCACTCCCAACTATCAAACGATATTGAGGGGACAAAATCTATGTCCCCAGAATTATCAAGGAAAATGAACAGACGGATTAGTGTAGATGATCTTACATACAGAATAAAAATTAAAACGTTTAACCCTTCACAAAGCTCACTCCTTCATACCAAGCTTTATGTTTTGAACTTTAACTGATAATTGTAGTTTCTGCTCCTCAATATCTTTCAAAACTGTAAGCAGGTTAGCTCGATAGACTTCACACTTATGATTTGCACGGTCTAGCTCACGAGACAGTTCCTGAATTTTCTTGTCCTTCTCATCCTACAAAAGATGGTTAACAGAATTTATTAAGTACAGAACAGATCGTATAAATATTTAGATGCACACCTATAAAATACTTCATGACATCATGAACCAGTCCAAAAAAAGGAAGAAAGAAGAGAAAAGAGGTGCAAAACCAAACTGAATGGTATTAAGAGTGCTGTTTCCTCTAGCTTAACATCATTTCAACACACAAATTTCATCAGTGAGGACACAACAATGATATGTACAAAGACCAGGAAATCTAATAAGCAGAAATCCTCGTCAACAGCAATATTATGTGGGAGACTTCAAGATAAATCTCCCATCCCCATATGATGTGTGTGCCCGTGCACGTTTTCGTGAATATGTCTGTGTTCTATGGGCTCGAGTTGTAATCATCAAGACCAACTATGTTCCCCGCCGCTTTTCAAATCCAGGCTATAGAACGCATGTCCAATACATCCATTTGTAAAACAGCTGTGTCATGATTCAATCACCAGATAATTCCTCTTACAGGTACCAAGGATGGTTGAAGTGATTCGCATTAGAAGAATAGATACAGATGAGAGAAATGGATTCTGTGCATATGAAACATGAGCTGAGGCAATTTATTAATCAGTAAAACCAAGATAGGTTGATATCAACCAACCCTAAGAAAAATCTGCATTTTTTCTAACCATGGATGAAGAGAAGGGGAAAAAATACAGGGCCATCCGCAAGAATATAAACAGCAATCAACTACCACTAAAAAGGAGCTCAACCAAATACATCAGCTATATCTAATCATTATGTCAGTTGGCTTGGATACCATTGCTGTCATTTACATAGACAAGACTATAATTTTTCAGTTGGAAAACAAAATTATGAACATTTTGTGTAGATAACACAAAATACTGTTTTGATACAAACCATTACCTTGTTTCCATTATTATAGAGTAAAAGCTAACAATATCACATTTTCAGAAATAAGAAACCTCTCTTTGGCGCCAGTTCAGCTGCCAAGGTCATGGCAGTCATGGGTGAACAACATTCCTTCTTTTGAGGAAAGCATACTTAACCCGCCCGCCACCCCACACACAGTGACACACACACACACACACACACACACACACACACACACAGTTCAGGGATGGGGAAATTCCTTTAGGCTTTGTTTGGTTGCAAGGGAAATGGAAGGGCAGTGAAGTGAAATTTTTATACTTTAAATGGAAATTTTTGTAATGATTACAACACATGCTATCACATTACTATCTAACTAATTCCAAATTATTCCACATTTAGTTATTAACTTACACTTCACTTTGCATCCAAATCCCTTCCATTTGAAAAGGGTAATAAATTTTACATCTTATAAGTATCATTACTAAATATGTTAAGAAAAGTAAAATAAATTTTACATCTTATACAATCATATTGTGTTACCACTACAAAAGTTTCCATTTAAAGTATAAAAATTTCACTTCTCTTCCCTTCAATTTCCCTTGCAACCAAACAAAGCCTTATGACTGCCCTTGAGAAACATTTTTAAATTTGATGGGTCCCAGTGAAGGAAGAGATCCTAAAAATCAGGACATAAGAGCTACATAAAATTTCATCTAAGATAAAAATCTAATTGTAACAGCATTTCCATGTATTGTTTTGGCCTTGACCCCTTTCATCCTCCATCTATAAAAGGCACCGCAGAGGCTTAGATAAGAATTCAAAAAAAATCAGAACCAGATGCAATGACAACCATCCAGTCAAGAGAACTCTTTCTGGAGTTTCCTCAACTAACAAATAGATTATTTCTTAAAGAAATTTCAATATATAAGTTTTTGCCTTACTTTAAGAGCCCTTGAGCAGTGGGATCGAATCACTGCATGTAAGCCGATGCAAAACAATACCATTTGATAACTTTAACTTTCACTCCCAAAACCATAAAGCAAGTATTAGTAATTTAAAATTAACCAAAAACCACCAAGTGAATAATTTTACCAGCTTCCACTCGTTCCCAAAAAAAGGGGGGAAATGATTGATTACTGTATGTTACATGCTAATTTAACATAACTAATCCCCACAAGTTAGTCACCAACCAAAAAATGTCACGATGACCAACAATATAACAATTACATAAAGTTGAATGGATAACCATTGGTAGTATAGGAATTACCTTACCCCTAACTAGTTTGTGAGCAAAATGATAATATTCTCTCTATGTAAAGTTCTCATTAAATACAAATTCTACGAATTTTTTTACAATAAGTTAAAACAAGTAAAAAAAATGTAGAAAATATATATCCAATTAAAGCAATTTACAAAGAATAAACTTATGCTCCCTCTGATGGAGCTGAAATTCCAAAGGATCAAATAAATGAGAAAATAACAGATATTCTTCTCAAGTTACTGAGGCCTAAAGCTTTAGGGTGCGCAAGTCAAATCCAGGAAGAATGAACAACAAACTGGGTTCAAAACTCTCAATAACTCTGTACCCAAAACAAGAAAATACCCAAAAAGGGGAAGAAGAAAAAAAACCCTAAAAAACCATAATTATCAGAACACCAATTCAGATATAACTTCGTTCCAAACAAATAGTTATAAAGGAAAGTTTGTTACTTAATAACAAACAAAGTCCATATAGAACATATCAAAAATAGCCCAAAGCACAGAAGACAAGGAATAAGTCAGATTTGAGGAGGGGAAGTGAGCTAGGGGATACTAAAATCCAAAAGCAGAGAACAACATTTAAACTTAAAACAGAAAGCAAAGAAATGAACTCACCTCAGTATGCGGCTGACCAGGCACCTTCACACCATCTTCCCGGCTAGTTCCATTGACCAGTGGAAGTTTCCCGCCATTCTTTTTAGCAAGAACAACTTTTCTGGCTGCCTCTTGTAAAGAACCCATAGCCACATTATAGATTTCAACGTTTTTCACCCCTTCATCTACATATTTAAGGGCTTCCTGACGCAAATTATTGTATCGTACAGTGATAGATTCTCGAGAATTCAGCAGATCACTGGCACGTTCTTCTAATATAACTCCACTTTTAGCATTTCTTGTCCATCGTTTTAAAATGTAGTGTGAAGGAAGAGTTAGAACGTTAGTGACCCTAAAGACAGTCAATATGTGCCTGCAAAGAAGGCCTGAGAACTCAAACATCTGACAGCTACAAGTTGCTTTCATCTCAAGAAAATTAAGTCTAACAATGTAAGACTTATGATCTTCTCCAAACTTTGCTACTCGATATGTTGTCATCATCCCATCATCTTCTATTTTGGTTGCCATGAAAGTAAGAGTCTCAACTAACTCCTCTTGAAATTTCATAAATAACTTTCTAGTGTAAAGCTCAGCAGCTTGTTTCTCCATGGGCGAAGGGGTCTTCAGAACAGGGGCAGTATTCATCGTATCATAATCAGCTTTCACCTCTTTCTCATACCGGCTCTCGAGTGCCTTCTCATACTGCTTAACCAAAAGCTGTAAAGTGGTTGAAGCATTCAGATACCCATCAAAATAAGAGTTCATACTGTCGCTCCTTTGGGCTATAGACATTTCTGCAAAGAATGTATCCCGAAGATACACCGGCACCCATTGCCTTCGGACATTGTATATCGCTTGAAGCCAATCATGCTCCCGGAGATTATACCTATCAATGAGGGCCATCCAACAAGATTCAAACTCTTCAATGGATTCAGTTAGATTGACACATTTGTGGAACTCTGCTTCAAAAATTGGGTGTTCAAGATACAGATGAGACAACTTCTCCTGGCCTTCTTTAAAGATGTGCCACTTGCAGAAACGGTGACGAGTTTCCGGGAACACCTGTGTCACGGCTGACCGAATCACTCGGTCATGATCAGTAGTGATCGAGACAGGAGGGCGTCCTGACATTGCTGTAAGCCAAGTCTTGAAAAGCCAGACAAATGATGCTTCAGACTCATTAATGAGGAAAGCACAACCAAACAACACAGGCTGGCCATGATGGTTTACACCAGTGAACGGGGCAAAAGGGAGACGATATCGATTTGATCTGTATGTCGTGTCAAAGGTAACTGTATCACCGAAGTAAGTATAGTTATTTCTGGCCTTCGGATCTGCCCAGAATATGTTGCTCAAACACTGATCCTCGTCGCCCTGGACAGCATAGAAGAATGCTGGGTTCTGAGCATGCATGTGCTTCAAATAATCCAAAAGGATCTGGGTGTCTCCTCCAAGGGTCCTCTGGCGAGTACTTCTCATATAATTCCTGCAGTCACGCTCGGTGAAACCAACATTGGTAATTCCACCATATTCTTTAACTAACACAGACATAATCCCACTCGGACCAATTCCAGCCCCCTGCAACGTATCAATCAAGGACTTTGCAGAACCGGAGACATGCCTGTGGGAGCGGAGGCAATGCACCTTATCCGGCGGGACAAGCTCGTGATTGTGTTCCTTCTCGAAACCAGACACAACCCATTTCCCCGATTCTTGTATCTTGACCACCAACATGGCTTTACAGCCAACTCTAGTCACCGCCCGGGGCCGTTTGACCTTGCCATCACTACCAGGGCGCTCTTTCTCAGCCCGAAACCCTTCCTTTGCGCACACAAAGGATCTCTGTATGATCGCTCCATCCCTCCTGGAGCGACGGGACATGCTGACACGGGTGCTAAACCCGACTCTCCGAGCATAGGAATTGTAAAAGGCCTTGGCGGCCTCTTCGGATTCAAATTCCATGCCTTCGTAAGGTTCAAGGTTCATGTCACCCTCGGGGATGTACAATTCCCTGCCAGCGGAACTCTCGCCCATCTCATGATCATCCTCATCAACGGGATGCTCGATGTCCACGGCGTCATCCGCCATGCCCATATCGAATTCAATCACCTCATTTCCCATGTTCAAAGGTTCGAACTCCATGGATTATGTTCTGTTAATTTTCCTGCTATAATCCAAAATGAAATACAGGCAACTGAAAGCATTATACAGAATTCACACCCAGGATAAGAAAATAACTGACCGTTGAATTGATCCAGATACACAGCCAATTCCCCAATAACGAGCTCCACCGGATCTTCGCAAGCAAAACTCTCAGAAGGCAGGCTCGAGGGGAAACAAAGATACAACCTTTTAGGGATTCCACTTAAATTATTGTCGAGATAATAACAAAGCCAAGTTTCTACGATTCCCAGGGTTTCATCCGAGATATTACAGAAGAGAAGAGACAGGGAGAGCGAAAGAGACACAGAGACAGAGACAGAGGGAGGAAGAAAATTATTGAAAAAAACCGTAGAAACTCAGAACCCCAGAACCTAGCATCCAGGGTTTCTCATTTTCTTCCCTTTCTTCTTGAACTCAAGAAATGAGTTTCTCTTTAACGAGGGAACGTCGAGGGCAGTTGCAGGAGAAAAGAGTAAGGAGAGAGAAGGGTCTGGCTGTCATCGTGAGAGAGCAAGAGCGAGAGTTGAGTGACGAGACGGGTGCGAGTACGACGATGAACTCTAGGGCAATGATCCAGTATTTGACGAAAGCAGGATATTGAGGTCATAGAACCGTTGGATCAAGTTTTGATCGGACGGTGCAATTCACAATGGTGACGTAAGGGCGTTTGCCGTGAAGAGACTGGTTCCTAAGGACCCGAATGGTCTCCTCCCTTTACTTCACAGAGGAGGGAGACCTCCTGTCGGATGATTGATACGTAGTTCTCTGGAAAACTCTGGAAAATTCAAGCTCCTAAGCTTTCAGTTGATCATTACCCTCTTAAATACCGAATGATACCGATCCCCTTACTCGATCCAAAAAGACCCACCTGATTAACACCATATTTTAATTCTTGATTCCTGAATAGCTTTAATTTAGAAATGTAGTCGGATCTGATACCTGCCCAGGTTCCAATACTCCTAAATGAATACGGATGCAAATCGAATTCGATTTCCAAACGTGAGGAGTTTAATTATGGCAAAAATTGGAAGGTGATCCATCGATAGATAATACTCTCAATCTTGAATTCCATTTACTTCTATTCCCTAAGAGCCATTTGAGAACAAAATATCGTTTGATAGATACGGTCTAATCCCAAATTCCCTCGGAATTGAACCGCTCCAAAATGAGTGGTTAGAGCAAGAATAACCATTACTCAGAAATAGCCATTAAACAGGGATTTTACCAAGGCTGCATGAACGTTGCAGTGAGAAGGATACAGAAAAGACTTGGAGAAGGGGAAGGAGACAATAGATGATTTCAGCCATTGGATCAAACTAATAAAGTTTATTGATCATAGATTCATACTGGTTCATGACTTTAGATATTCGGGTCAATTGGCTGATACAATCGAACCATATCGGTATTGGATCGATACAGAAAATGAAAGTATCAGATATCGTATCGTCTGTTTTTGTTCAGTATTGGGAGAATGCAAATAATCACAAGAATAATAATACACAAGCACCATTTTATTGTTTTTTCCTCTATCCATTGAGTGGAGTACAGAATACAGAGTAATGACTAAAGTATACACAGGATGCATATCAATACACAAGATATCTGATTCAAGAAATTTGATAATGGCTAATCCAGAATCTAAACCATGTTCATGTCACAAATATCATCTGTCCACATGATAACTTGAAAAATAAACAAACCCTTGTGATAATAATGTTTTATACACACACACACAACACACAGAGAGAGGTCCTTTGGCCTAGATTGCCCAATGTCAATTTTCAAACTCAAATTCAATCATATTCTCCAATGTATTAACATGCAGTCTACTGGTGATCCAAGCATTAATATGTACCCTCTCTGGGATTTTTTTTCAATTTATTTTTTTAAACTCTATTGGTGCACAGTACACTTTCATGATCGTTGGGAGGAATTGACTGACACTACGCACAAACCCTCAAACCCTGAATGAGCCAGCAAAGTAGCAGACGATGTAAGTAAAGCCTGGGATGTTTGACATGGAGCGTACCAAACAATCAACCACATGGATGTATCATTGCTTGAGGAATGAGAGCATAACAGGACATGATCTTTGTAAAAATTGGACTCATCATTCGTAAAGGATATATAAACTGAGAAATATAATTGGGTCCACTCTCTGTAATCCTATAACAAGCTTCTTCTCATTGCTATCGTTCTTAGATGTACAAATAGATTGGTTATGAAAAGGCTCCAGGAAGGTCGTGTGACCACACCTTTTCTGAAAGAACAGATGACTGAAGTTGCCTTCCCACATTGCAGAATCTCAGTAATGGATAACAGGGCCCCAATTCTCCTTGAGCAGCAGCCATAATTGCACAGTGGTAACTCCCAACGTACAAAAGTTCGTGTATCCATGCCACCAATAAGCAGTCTCCAACTTCATGGACAATTTGGAAAGAAGTCTGCCACACATGATGGAAATTAAACAAGGATGCTGTGAATTGTATAACAAAAGTAGGAATGATGACCATGAACAAGTGTCACTGATTCCTGCGAGGATGCTGGATGCTGGATGCTGTGAATGGCAGGTGATAACTCTTAAGCAAAACAAGGACAGTTAAATAGCAAAATAAAAAATACAACTACAGCCTAGAGCTACAGGACAGCAGAATAAGTCATTACACAGCGAATAGTGAAGGAATAGATTCTAGGTATCAATGTTTAATCTCCCCAGCCACTTCATTGGGTGATAACGTAAACTGTGTTCTCAAGGTATTTGACATTTCGCAATGGATTCAAGATAGAAGGCTGCTCCATGGTTATATTGCCCAACTATTGCATATATTTGAGACAAGGCCTCAAATAGTCCTCCACTGACCAACCAGAACTCTATAAATGAATCATATTGACAGCACAGACTGGATCCACACCAGCAAAGCCTACTATTTCAGGAAACCAGCAACCCAAGTGCACTGTCCAACCATATGAGATTGAAGATGCCGAGTCCAGATCCCCTCCGTAGCATATATGCAGTGGCCACCCCAGCACATAAAGGTCAAAGGCATATGGAGAATATGATTAGATCATATGTGCTCTTCCCTTCCATTCTCACTGCAGAAGCAGCAATCCCACATGCATGTGTTGCCCAACACAGCACAGAGCTGTAAGATGTTATATGTGCCATCAGAGTAAACAAGAGCCTCCGGGATCAGACCTACAAACACAGAAAATAATATTATCAGATCCCACAGTTGGAATCAGAAGACACTACCCAAGGTAAAGAAAACCCAAAAAACCAAGAGAAAAATTCTGAACTGTGTTTAAATGAAACAATAGGGACAGAAAACAATATCATCCAACCATGAATACACAATAGGGACAGAAAACAATATCATCCAACCATGAATACCATCCCATCAAAATTCTCCAAGAATGAGCAGATTACTGAGATGTACTTGGCACGCACAAGCAGAGGCCCAGATCTTCCCCTCATGCCAGAGAAAAGGATAAATAAAATTAAATAAAATCAAAGGATGGAAGAAAATCATTCAATTTAGCCAAATAACATAAAAGAATGAAGAAAAACTTTTGCAATAGGTCAAAAGAAGTCACTTTTGCAATTTACCCAACCATTACACTGCCTGATGTGTTTCTAGCTTGTACCTTCACTAGTCAAAGCTTGCATAAAAATGTCAAAGAACCAAAGCAGGATTCATGCTCTTTATTTTCTGCTCCCCATTTTATGTGTAAAGTAATTTTCTTTTCGAAATAGATGTTCATGAGATTTCAGATTAAAATCTACATATGCCATTGGAGTGAGTCTCTATGTGAACCATTTATGAAATTGAACCCAATTGCCTTACAGGAGATGTGTGGTACCCATAACAAATCTTTTTTACCACAGATAATCCAAGCAATGAAGCAAAAACCCAACAGGGTAAAATGTAAAACAAAAGAATGAAACAAATGCCAGCATGAACAGATGCAATCCACGTCTCCATCACAGAAAAGAAAAACAAAATAATTAGATACCTAGTAGTTGCACCAAGACCAAGTTTTCACAGGACCGAGTACCTGCCCGGCTGGGCTGTACCCGGCAGTGATGAGTGGTTCGTGAAGTCCTCCAGAACAAATCTTTTTACCACAGAGATAATCCAAGCGAAACCCGGCAGGATAAAATGGAAACCAAAAGAATGAAATAAATGCCAGCATGAACAGATGCAATCCATGTCCATCACAGAAAAGAAAAACAATATAAATAGATACCTAGTGGTTGCACCGAGACCAAGTTCTCACAGGACCGAGTACCTGCCCGGCTGGGCTGTACCCGGCAGTGACAACGACTGGTTTGTGAAGTCCTCCAGAACACGCTTTACTTCTGCTTTTGCCCTCTTTACAGACTGCTCTGTAGGACCCTCAATGAACAAATAGAGCTTCCGCTCCCCGGATCCTGGGACCCTACTACCTGGTGGATAATATTGCCCCCTGGTAGTTATAGCAGCCCCAGTCCAGTCTGAGATTGGACCCAAGGTTTCCTTATGGGTCACCTTCCAACGAGCATTCTGAGGGAAATCATTGATCTCAAACTCTGCTTCATAGTGTTCAGGCAGTGCATCAGCTTGGATTTTCGCAAGGTTATGCTGAAGATTCATAGCAGCTGCTAATGCCGCTGCTCTAGCTGCTCCATCACCTGGTCCAATAGGCAGAGCCGTCCCAGGTACTACTGATGCCGTGCCTGGTATACCCAAACCGATGACACCAGGGAGAGATACAGGTAGCCCATTCGGCAATGACGGGGCTGCTGACACTGGGATTGGCATCGAACCTACAGTTACCCTGGAGGCTGCAGCTATGGCAGCAACCTGAGCAAGGGCAGCTTGCTGAGAGATGTCACCTCCAGCCTTCCGAATCCCTTCATCGTCAGAGTCTGAATCTGACTTGTCTTCCTCAAAACCATATTCTCTTGCCTGTGCTTTCTTAGCAGCTTTCCTCACTTCATCTTCCTCTTCATTGAACTTAAAACCACTCCCACCATAACCAGTCCCATGAACCTGTTCAGTTCCCTGATTCACTTTCGCCATGAATTCATCAGCAAGAGCCTTTAGATCAGCAGGAACAGCTTGCTCAGAGAGTTCCAAAGCTTTTACAAGATCTGGAGCATATCTCACATCCTCTTCGGAGATGAAGGTAATAGCACAGCCCTTCCGGCCAGCTCGACCTGTCCGACCAACACGATGAACATAATCCTCATAGTGGTTTGGGACCTCATAATTGATTACTAGCTCAAGATCCTTCACATCCAAGCCCCTAGCAGCAATACTAGTTGCTATCAAAAGATTGCAGACATTGCTCTTGAAGTCAGCAACGGTTGACTCACGATCAGTCTGATCCTTGGCCCCATGAAGCGATAGGCAAGGGTAACCATGCTTTATCAAATCCCTAAACAAAGAATCGCATTTTTCTTGTGACTGGACAAATATCAATATTTTCCCTTTCTCATACCATTCTCCCAGTAATTCTAAGAGTCTTAGGAACCTCTCGCTTTCTGGTCTCATCTCAACCAACTGTGTAATATCCTTGTTCACAACACTCCTTCCTCCAACCTGGATTTCAACAGGCTTGCTTAATACTTTACGTGCCAGTATCTCAACCTGACGAGGAAACGTAGCAGAAAAAAGTACAGTCTGTCGGTCTGGTCGGGTATTTTGTACAATTCGAGTAATCTGAGGTTCAAAACCCATGTCAAACATTCTATCCGCTTCATCCAACACTAGGTATGTAACTCTTCGGAGATTAGTAATCTTTCCACTACTCGTACAAAGTATATCTATCATCCTACCTGGAGTACAGACAACGATCTCAGCACCTCGCTTTAATTCACTTATCTGCTGAGCAACCCCAGAGCCTCCATATACAGGCACGCAATTAACATTAAGCACCTTCGCAAACTTCTTGATATCACTGTGGATCTGCTGGACAAGCTCTCTGGTAGGAGCCATTATAAGCCCAATAGGCCCATCTCCAGGAACAACGGGTTGCTGATCCTTGATATGCCTCAACATTGGCAAAACAAAAGCCAGGGTTTTACCAGAACCAGTTTTTGCGACACCAATGCAGTCCCGACCATTCATAATTATTGGCAGTGCCTGAGCTTGGATGGACATTGGCTTTTCATAGTTCAGTTTCTTTATAGTATCCAATATTTTACTTGGCAATCCAGTCTGGTTCCATGTCTTAACAGGCTTTGGCACATCTTTCCCATGAACCTTCAACTCAAGTAGTTTTCTGTGAGCAGCAACATCTTCATCTGTCATCTTTGAGATCTCCTTCACTTCAATATAAAAATTCTTCCTGAAGGGAGGATACTGGATCTTCGAGTGGTCAACTATAGATAATTTTTCAACCTTAGTCTTCTTCACCCTTTTCATGAACTCATCATCATCTTCATCTTCAAGTGGAACTTCATCATTCTCAATATCACTATAATCAGAATCAGAGTCCTCACCAGGGATAATTCTTCCCATAGCTTTATTTGTACCTCTTTTGGACTGAACCCCATTAGTTTGCCCATCTTTCTGATCCTTCTTAGGATCGGTCTTTAAATCACCCAATTTCGAGGAGCTTTCTGAGCCATTCAGCTTCTCAACTTCAGGCAATACCATTGAATTCATGAAAGCATCCAATGGGTCTATTTCCTCCTCCCCATTGGCTCCTTTTCCTCCATTTTGTGTACCTGCTACAGCAGTTACAATTTCAGAATCAACCACCATAGCAACTTCTCCTTCACCAACAGGCTTACCATCTTCATCCATGTCCACATCATTCTCTGATTTCACTGTAGGCGCAGCATCTTCATCATCAGACTCCCCTTCCAGAGTCCAGTTCTTACCGGATTTCAGTACGTCAGCATTTGCTTCTCCCAGCTTTTCTCTCTCAGCTTCTTCCTTCTTCCTTCTCAATTCCTGCCATTCCTGAACCCTCCTCCTCCGCTTATCCATTTCCTCATCAAGTATCCTCTGCTCTTCCTCTAGATCTTCTTCCCGGCTTCTCTTCTCTTTGTTCTCGGAATCATCCTCACTCCTTTTCCTTCTGCTGTCATCACTGTCATCCCTGTGCCTATCTGACTTGCTGCTCCTTTCCCGTTCTCTCTCCCTATAATCGTCATCCTTCTTGCGCCTTTTTCTGTCATGGTCCCTGCTATCATCTGCATCTCTTTCCTCATCTCTATCTAGTTCCCGACGCTTTTCCCTCTCCCTGGTCCTCTCCCTTTCCCTTTCCTTCTCCCGCTCTCTTTCTTCCCTTTCCCTTTCTCTCTCCTTCTCTCTTGCTCGCTCCCTCTCCCTATCTCTCTCCTTCTCTTTTTCCCGCTCCTTCTCTCTATCCCTCTCCCGCTCCCTCTCTCTGTCTTCCCTTTCTCTCTCCCTTTCCTTCTCCCGCTCCCTATTCTCCCTTTCTTTTTCTCTATCCCTCTCCCTTTCTTTATCATCCCGATCTTTATCCCTCTCCCTATCTTTCACCTTCTCTTTCGTCCTCTCTCTCTCCTCATCTCGATGCCGCCCTCTATCCTTCTCTCTCTCCCTGTACTTATCCCTGTGCTTCTCCCTATGTCTATCATCAACACTCCTTTCCCTATCCGAGCGCCGACTTTCCTTGTCTTTCTTCTCGGAATCACGATCCCTCGCCCTCTCTTTATCTTTGTACCTGTCTTCATTCCTTTCCTTATCTTTTTCTCTATCACGATCACGCTCTCGGTCCCTATCGCTCCTCTTGGAATCCTCCTTCCTATCTGAATCTTCTCTCCTGGATTTGCGTTTCACCTCATCCATTTGCACTTAAGATCAACACAACAAAAACTATAGATAGCAGGATAAAGCAATAAAAGCCTATATAATTCCGATTTCCTGCAATTTCACCTGTTTTCGAACTGTAAAAACCCGTGAAGCGAGTGCGAATCACTTCAATCCCTGTCGATTTTCATAAAACCCAGAAAGATTGCCATCAATACCGAAGACCATATCCAATTTAAAAACACCCCAAAAAAGACGATAATCAATGATAGGGAAAACCTAGAAGAGACTGAAGATGAGTACTTACTTTCCCGGGAGAGAGAATTCGTCACAGGTAGGAAGGGAAACGCTAGATATACTTTCTGTCTCCCACTGAACAAGAAGAAAATCTGGTCTCCAAGTCGCCTAGCTATCTCCAACCTCCCTCCTCCCAGCCCTCGTTTTATACTTCACACTCTCATTTGTGGTTTTCTTCACGTCCTCAGCACGCAAATCGGACCGGTCGTTAACAAAACTGCTCTAACAAGGTAACAACCGGAAAACTGAACCGGCTTCACCCCAACCGAACCATTTCGTATTGATTCCTGGTGTAACAAAATGGTGTAACGAAAAAATGGGCAAAGGCCATTGCATTAGTGTCTGAATGCGGTGATAAATAGGCAAGGGTTCTCGCATCGTGGATGAATATGGATAAAGAAGCTAGTCCATAAGGGTAGAATTAGATTACCATCTTGAAACATAGGATCTTTAACGATAAGAGTTTATAATTGATAGTTGTTAAGAGGAAAATTAAGAAAGATTAACATAAATTACACTTAAGAGACTAGATAGAAGGATAAAAAAACAAAAAAATTGGATCAATTTAAACTTTGGTATATAGGAGATAAAAATAATAATAACAAAGTGAGCATAATAATAGATAAAGATTTAAAAAATGATGTGATAGATGTTAAAAGATATAGTGATATGATTATAGTTATCAAGTTGATGATAGAGAAAGAGATTGTCAATATAATTAACGCTTATGCATTTCAAATAGGATTGGATGTGAGTACTAAACTATGATTTCAAAACACATGGATGGATTAGTGTAAAGTTTTAGACAATGATAAAATATTATAATAAGGGGTTATCTAAATAGACATATAAGTGGAGATCGTAGAAGTTATGAAAGTATAAATGGAGGATATGGTTTTAAAGTGAGGGAATGAAGAAAGGACTTCAATTTTAGATTTTACTGTGATTTATGATTTGACCATTGTAAACACATACCTTTAAAAAAATTAGGAGCATTTAATCACACTCAAAAATAGGCATTATAGTAGCCAAATAGATTTTTTTTCTAACTAGATCTGATAGATCGTCATGTAAGGATTGTATACCAGAAGAAAAAGTAACCACTTAACATAAATTACTGGTCATGGATATGTATCTTATTATATCGGATCATAAGAAAAGTCAGGTTTTTTTGCCATAAGATGAGGAAATAGAGCTTAAAAAGAGATATCATGAAAGTTTTTATTGATAATGTGATCAAACAAGTAAAGTGGGATTTGAGTGAGACCCTAATACAATACGAAACAGAAAAGATTGCTTGTAATTAGAAAGTTACTAAACTAAAAATGTCCAACTTGTATTTAAAGAAAAATGTTACTCTCTAGAGACCCTTTGTGGTGGGATGATGAGGCTTAAGTAGCCATTAAAACTAAGAAAGATAGTTTTAAGACATAAAAAAGACTAAAAATATAGAAGATCTGAAAAAAAAAAATATATAAACTTATTAAAAATAAAACCAAAAAGATTGAGGAGAAAAAGGGTAAAGAAATATGAAAATCTGAATAACAATCTGAATACAAAAGAAATAGAAAAAACTATCTATAAAAAAAATGCTAGGATGAGAGAAGAGAAAATTAAAGATTTAGACCATATTACACATATTAAAAATATAGATAGTAAAGTTTTAATAAGGGATGAAAAAATTAAAGAAAGATGAAACGATTATTTATTTCTATAATCTACTAAATGAAGACACTTCTAGTATTAGTATCTCATAAGGTCGCATTATCCACTGAGACATCACATGTCATAGATATATAAGCAAAATTATGGTAATGGAAGAAAAAAATTCTTTAAGAAGGATGAATGTAGACAAAGCACCAAGCCCAGATGAGGTCCCAATAAAAGTTTAAAAGAGATTATAAATTTATGTGAGTATCTTGGCTAACTAAGTTGTTCAAGAAAATTAACGAACACAATGAAAATGCTAGATGAATGGAGGAGAAGCATTGTAGTTTCGACTTATAAGAATAAAAGTGATATTCAGAGCTACAATAACTACAGAAACATAAAACTAATGAGTCATACTATGAAACTATGGGAGAGAATTATTAAAACTCACATGAGACAAGAAACTACAATTACGAATAACCATTTTGATTAACCATTTTGATTTTATGCTAGGTAGATCCACTATAGAAGCTATTTACTTTCTTAAGAGACTCATGGAGAGATTTAAAAAATGCAAAAACCTCCATATGACATTTATTGACCTAAAAAAAACTTATGATAAGTTTCCTAAAGAGTTAATCTGGCAAGAACTAGAAAAGAAAAGTATTTCAAGCAAATATTTGGACATAATCAAGAATATGTATTATATTGTGGTGACCAGTGTTAAGAATCGTTAGGGGTCAAGGTAGTGTTTATATCAAGATCAGCGTTAAATCCTTATCTGTTTGTCCTCATTATAGATGATTTAATTAGAGACATTCAAGATGAAGTTCTTTAGTGCATGTTTTTTACTTATGCTTTTTGTACAATATTGGACAGTTAAAAAGCATTATATAGATAAACTTAGTATAGTTGAAATGATGATGTACATTGAGATAGATGTGTGGTCAAATTAAGAAGTATAAGTTAATGAATGATCTTATTAGAGCTAATTTGGGAGTAATGTTGATACATGAGAAGCTACGAGAAATTCGTTTGAGATGGTATGTCCATGTTCAACGAAGGCCAGATGTTACAGTATGAAAAATGATTTGATTCAAATTGAAGAATCTAAAAGAGCTAGGGATAGACCTAAAATTACTCTAGGGGAGTTGGTGAGGAAACACATGCATAACTTAGGTCTTGTTTCAAGTATGATGTTGAATAGAACTGTTTGTTAGACAAGAATCTATATTGCAGACTCTATTTAATTGGGACAAGATTTTATTGTTGTTATTGTTGTTATAATGAATTTGTAATTTTGCACTTATAATCAATCCAATATATATACAAAAGAAGACTTGTTACATGTTACTTCTTGTAGCATTTATCAAATGGTTGTTCCTTTTTTTTTTTTTTTTTTTTTGATACTTACATCGTTCCACATATTACACATTTTACACATATTACACATTTTTGAAAGAAGACTTGTTACATGTTGCTTCTTGTCAACTCTATCCACATTTTACACATTTTTAAAAGAAGACTTGTTACGTGTTGCTTCTTGTAGCATTTATCAAATGGTTGTTCCTTTTTTTTTTTTTTTTGATACTTACATCGCTCCACATATTACACATTTTTAAAAGAAGACTTGTTACATGTTGCTTCTTGTAGCATTTATCAAATGGTTGTTCCTTTTTTTTTCTTTTTTTTTTTTTTTTTTTTGATACTTACATCGCTTTTATTAGAAAAACGAATAAAGAAAAAAAAAAAAAAAGATACATCGGATCCTCACAAAAAGAGGAACCGCATTGGGACCCCCCCCCCCCAAAGGAGAGGGGAAGAGCTCTATCAATACTTAATGCAAATCCCAAAGTAACCTCCTAGAATGGGGAGGAACACAAGGATCATAGAAAAAAAAAAAAAAAAGACATCACACTATGCCTGGGGCCAAGGTGAATGCTCAAAGAAACTAAGAGATTTGATTAGGGCCCACACGAAGATCTATGCACAAAACAGAATCGTTCAGACTACACTCTAATTTTGGAGCTCCTCCTAAAGGTATAAGTTTCCCTTCGAGTTCTATCAGATCCATTAATGACAAACTGATCAATCTCTTCCCCAGGATCAAAAGCACTTATCTTGATTTGATCCTTTTTCATCAAAAAGTTCCTCTTCCAAACGGCCAACTTCAATGACTGAACTAATGGACCAAGTTGGGGGTGATGATCGTGTCACACCCCAATTTTGGTCTAACTAAAATAGTGTGATGAACCGTCTATGAACCAACAGTTCAATCAGGATCTCGTATAAGTCGTGTCCATTTAACCAAACCAAATACAACTACAACCATAATCAAAGTAAATAAATAATAGCGGAAGTCTTTAATATTAATGAATTGAGTATCTAACAGTAATAACATAATTAATTATCCAATTATCTCTCCAAATGACTCAAGACATAAAATAAAATAAAATAATCAATTATATGTTCTGATAATCCAACAACTAAATCTAATCGAAAATACATGAGTTGCACTCGCATAACAAATCATGCCACTCCACCATAGCTTCCATTTCCATCGCAACAACATGTCCGTACATTGGTGCATTCATATAATCTTCCACGGTAGGACTTGCATCATCAACTAAAAATATTCGACGTCGAAAGGGTGAACACACATCATGACTAAGTAAGCAAACAAGACAATGCAACAAACATATACATGCATTCAATTCATATCTTTGGTTTGATTTATAACTTTGCAATGTACTATAGAAAGGATTACTGGCCGTCGCACCTCTATACACGAGTGTATGAAGCCGCCCAATGGATCAAACATCATTGTCGTCCCAACATGCACCCATCATGGAATAGAGATAGAGCTAAAGTGTCGGATCAAATACCGCATAACACTTCCCCTGATGCCCTACTCATACCAATACGTAAAAACCCTATTGGCGATGGCTTGCAAACTGGGCTCGCAACTAACCAATCCTAATGTCAAACAGTGTATCCAAGATCTCACCCCAGAGATAGAGTTAAGGTCCCCCGACAGAGTCAGAGACTACATGTTCCGAGACCACCTCCCCTAATGCGCTACGATGTAATAATTCTGCTAAAGTAATGACGATACGACGATATTAGTGGGAAAGACTTGAATAGAGATAGAGCTAGAGTCTGGTGACCAAGATGAACCACAGCGTCACGTCTTCCCCCTAATGCTCCACTCGCATCAAGCACACTAACCACACACATACATTCACATGTCTATTTCTAACATCATCATCATCATCATGTTATAAATAAACAGAATTAAATATGCATGAGCAGTAATAGCAGAAATATTAGATGATATGTGAAATACACATTACAAGCATACAAGCATAGAATCATTCATGACATTGGACTCAAATAGTAAAACAGTTTATTATTAGTCAATTAGTTTAGGTCTTGTTCCCTCATCTTTAATCGATGTTTGTTCCTCTCCCAAGCTTTGGAAGTCACTTTGAATCTATTAAGAACCTAAACAATTAATGTATTTAAGTTAGGGTTCAAGTTTACCAAGTTACAGTAGTCAAAAACATTGTTTGGTCTCAAAATTTGCTTGCTGTTATCGTGTGTTCGCACTTGTGGTCGCAATATATGAAACCACACACTGTGTGGTCAAACCCTATGGTTGCATTTTATGCGACCACACCATGCGACCACACATTTCCTGGGAAGTTCCCGAATAGCTATGGTCGATCATCTGGTCACCCTGTGGTCGACCACAGGCTGCGACCACATAATGTTTGGTCAATTTTTTATTTTCAATCCGAATTCTTTCTGAGTTAATTCATTGGCTCATCACTTGGGTTCATCCTATGATTATCTTATGACCATTATTTACAGTTTCTCATTAACCATTATCCCTAATCTATTTTCTCATGGTTTTCATTAGAAATTTCATAACTGAAATCGTTACATTAGATTCAACACATCAACCTGATAAAAGGAACCTATCCTAACTGATCTAGCATACAGAGTCAAGTCCATACCTTAAGCTTACTGTATGGAGATAGAACTTTTCTCTTCAAAACCTTCTTCTCCAAATCTCATTCTTCCCCTTCTCTTCCTTTCTCTTTCTCTCTTAGGTTTAGTGTTTCAATTTGAGTTCTAAAAGAGTGAGAGAGGCTAAGGAACATCCCTTATATAGAGGAAAACATTCATATAGAGTCTCACTTTAATTAGGAAAGAGTCTCCCTCAAATTAGAAAAGTTTCTTAAACACGAAGTCTGTTCAGCATCGTGTGGTCGCACGTGGAGTCGCAGAATCGTCGCCCACACATAAAAAATATGCGACCACACGTTGTGTGGTCTCATGTGTGGTCAACCACACCATCGACCACACCCCTCAAAACTACTACCACACGATTAAAATTTTCTGATTTTTAATTTTTGACTGGTTGCTTCCACACGATCTTAAATGGTCAACCACACCAACTAAATTTGACTCGTTGCTTACCTTATCTTGTGGTTTCTTCATACAATTGGTTCACTTGAGCCGATTATGATGGGAAGACCGGTCACGATACGAGAACATAAGGTTAGACCGAATTCGTGACGTGCGGGTGTTACAGATCGAGTGATTTGGTCCCCAGCAGGTTCGATAGCATTAGCAGAAGGCTTTAAATGACATTTGGCTTCAACCAAATTTGCCACTCCTCCATCACCAGAACCAACGAGCCTAGTTTTCGAAGTTGACTTACATCGTTTTTTTTTCTCTGTCCTCTAAACTATGGAAAAAGATCCTCTGTAGTAAAGCCACTCTTGTGATGAGATCCCATCCATTCAAAGTGGATCCGTATGAATTCTGATGTACTTTGAGTGGATGAAAATACGTATCGATCAACTTTGAATAGATAGAATCCTCACATTATTAATACAGTGAGAATTTTCCTTTAACATAGCAAAACAATTTGAAATTTCCATCTCCCTCCAGCTTTGGCAGGTCAAGGACTCCTTGGAAGAAGGGATTTCCCTATCATCAGGCCTTTTCATTTCCATAACTGTGCAAGGCTGGTTTGCATCCACAATCTTCTGCAGTGATTTCTTACCAAATCTAGAGAAGGGTTCCGCGCTAGCTCAAATGGGTTACTCAGGTTTGTTTTCTTCCTAGGAAAAACAAAAAAACAAAAAAGCTTCCCAACAATTTTGATTTATCCCCAAAAGATTTATTTGTTGGATGAATAAAAGAACTCATGATCAAACAAGATTGGAAAAACATTTTTAGGACTTTTTCTTCTCCAACCTCTTTACATGTCACTCACAAGTCACAACCCTAACTACTTGAATATTTTGACAATGTCAAATGTGATATAGGGTTATTAACCCATCAAACATGGTTTTATTATTTATAATCTGAAAAAAAAAAATTCATATGAGCAACACAATTAAACAGTCCATCCTGATTGTACCACATGAAATGATGATGTGATAATTCTAATTATTGAAAATGGAATACATGATTTGGATTAATCACTTCCCAAATTTCCCATAAAAGAAATTACCCTTCCATATATTGACTATCGCATGCATCTCTATGTATATCAATGCACATTAATGGTATTCCGACCATTGTTATGTATACTCTCGTAGTCTTTAATTTGCAAAGCTCTATTTTGGTGGATGAGTCTTAACATGTGAGAAGAAGACCTTGTGAACCATTCCACAAAACTTGTACCATACAATCAGTCGTGCAGGTTTTTGGACCACCTTGATACGCTTATGAAAGAAAACTATTTAGGACTTATGATCTCCCTGATCATTTTATTTTTAACTTCCATTAGAATTCAGAAAACTTTAGTTTCTTTACTTCTTCTATTTACTATTTACTCAAATTCATACATTTGGATCTCATGTAGACTATAAATTGTGTACTTCACCCCCAAATTTCTTTATAACTATTATAGTAAAAAAAAATATTCACCCCCAAATTTCTTTATAACTATTATAGTAAAAAAAAAATATTTAATAAAAAATATATTTAAAAAATAATAATTTTGCGGTCAAGCCCCCTTGCCATATAAATATTCTATGTTTCCTGAACTTGGTAATATTTTTTTAGAGTGTAATCAAAGGGAAAAATTCTAATTAACATATTTTCTTAAAGAAGGAAAACAAGATAGACAGAATGGAAATGGATGAGGTCCTTTTTTTTTTTGGTAAAGGAAAATGGATGAAGTCTAAATTGAAGAAGTTCAAAAGTTGAATTATTTAATGGTTTTATGAATTTGTAAAGGGAACTCAAGAAACCAGGAAATTTTACATGGTAAAAAAGAAAAAAATATATTTTTAATGAAATTTTGTGAACCTCAAAAAACATTAAATTTCTTAAAAATTATTTTCCGAATAGGTGATTGGGTTTTTAGGCTCATGGTGCTCTGGAAATTGGTGAAGGTTAACATTTTAACTTTTTTGTGTATTTTGTCAAAAAAAAACAAGAAGTTCAAATTGCAAATACAACAACGGCTACGGAGGAACTCCTAGTTGGCACCCTGACTGGTCGTTTGGAAACAAAAGACAACAATGGATGTAGTAATTAATGACGCTCTAATTGAATATGATTTTTAACAAGAACTAGAAAGAGCCAATCTCCAACCGTCCAATCAGATGGAGGTCAATCACAACATCGATTCAAATTGAATGATGCAGCTTGAGCCTCAACCTTTGTTAGGAAATGCATTTCAATGAGACTCTTAATGAGACTACTTTCAATGCATTCAAGAAATAAAAGGGAGAGACAAGTTTCATGGTTTTTTTTTTTTTTTTTTTTTGACCTATGGAATGCAACCAAAGTGGTGGCCCAAAACGGGATTGGGGGGCCCTATGGGGCCCAAGGGGTTAGTCGATAGTGGAGGAAACGAGGGATGTCACGGTTGGGCACCCACTAGTCAAGCAAAACAAAAACCACTAGACCAAGCCAGCCTCTATTGTCGTTGAATTTCACCTGACGATGTTTCCACGTATTTGCAGATCCAAAACAAGCAGTGGGTGGGTTTTACCCGTGGCCATTCCAATGTCTAAGTCAGTATGGTCTAGGACGAGAATGGAACTTAGGAATAAGATACCCAAGTTCCCTATAGAGAAGGGACTGAGGTACGAGAGTTCTACAAGACATTCCCCTTCTAATCCACCGTGATAACAAGGTAATAGACTAAGTATAAATTGCAGGTGAGTGAGAACTCACAAAAGATGAATATTGGATTTTAGAGAAAATTCTAGAGAGTAATAGTACCTTGAGAGAGTGAAAATTCGGATCCTTTCTCTTTACTATCTTGTGCTATTTATAGCCCAAGTATGAAGCTTGTCGAACAAGCATCCTTTCTCCAGCTAACTTATTCTGATTTCCAATGTATCATCATCAAGCTATACGTAGTTTAGGAGGTCCTACGTGTTAGATTTATATGAACTTAATTAATTATCTAAACTAGTTAATTCAGTGTGAGTCTGATTGACACGGTATAATCGGTTTGATTTGGTTCGTCACATGATATGAGATAGGTTCGATAACCCTAATTCTGTTGTGGGAAGGATTTTAGGGTTACAGCAGTATTCTATAAATACTGAGTTAGAGTCCCCACAACCACAATTAATAAGTTTTATTTGCACCAATTAGCAAGAGACATCAGGATATCCTCTGGAGGTTGTGGAAGACTGTAGCCGAGGGATTTCAATCAAAGCTTGGAGTGTCGTTGAGCGAATGGAAATTGATCTCTTCACAGACAAGTATGTCTTTAATGATTCATAGTTAATGACTTATCTATTGTGTTCTAGGGCAATTGTATGAGATTGGAATGGGTTTCATTGAAACCCTAAAACACATAATATTCAAACATTAGGACCCCTTAAGACGGAAGTATATCTCCAAGATCTCTGTTTTTCGACCCTTTACGTGTCACTTGGGCAATTTAATGTGAATAGCTGTCATTTCCTCTTTCTCTAGTAGATCTGAAATCTCTACTTTTGTGGCGCTCCTAGACAAGGTGAGATGGCAGACCTGGTCAACATAAAATACATTTAATGTCCTCTATATGCATTTATAGGCATTTATTATAGCGCCATTAATACGCGTTTGTCATATTTAATGCCATCAAATCCCCCTGATATTAAGCTTACAGGTTGGATCAGATCGCCGCCAATAGAGTGAGCAAGATTTTTAACTATAAGGTGCATACGTGGATCCTCTTGAGGAAGGCCATGCGTACATCATCTGTTGTAATCCTCTCGATGATTATCGAACGGTCCATATTTTATCTATCACATTTTCCCCCAACAGCCTCCAAGCCTCATTGCTGATCTTAAGTCTGTCGATAGGGTTCGATAATGGCCACATCACTCTTGATCCTGATACAGATTCAAACTAGATCAGGAGATACCCGATAACCAAAAATATAATTTGAATCCAATTCCAATCAGATTATGTTAACACATAAGAGTAGATTTATTTATGGGATCATCTCTTTAAAAAAAAAAACATGATGATATTGGATAAACCATAATCAAAGAAAAATAACTTAATCAGATGAACCACAATGAAAGAGAATTCGGTTTCGGTTCGGATACACTTTTTCGGGTAAGGGTTCGGATCCATTGAGAGCCCAAATATTATGACCGTTACCAGATAGAACTATAGAAGTGATTCAAATGTACAACATTTGAATTTCAAACAGGATGCCGTTAGGCAACGCGCAAGAATCTATCAACGGCTATAAAATTATCTTCTACCCTAGAAAATGTTTTGAGATATTTTTCCATTTCTGATCTTGCACTCCTTAAGCTTCCCCCCCTACATCTTCCGAGAGAAGCACAAACGGAGAGAGAGAGAGAGAGAGAGAATGGAAAAGGTGTTTAGAGAAAATCAGAAATCTGCCATGGATGCATTCGAGAAGCTGGAAAAAGTTGGAGAAGGAACATACGGAAAAGTCTACAGGGCGCGAGAGAAAGCTACAGGAAAGATCGTAGCCCTCAAGAAGACTCGACTCCATGAAGACGATGAAGGAGTCCCGTCTACTACTCTACGAGAAGTTTCCCTGTTGAGAATGCTTTCCAGGGATCCCCATGTTGTCAGGTGATTTTCTTGCAATTCATTTTATTCTGCTTTTGTTATTGGTGTTCTTCTAGGGTTTCGTCTCCAGAAATTTCTTCCTTATTTAATTTTTTATAATATTAACCGATTCCGTGAGGTTTTCTTCATATGTTATTTTCTTTTCTTTTTCTGCCATGTTCTTGTGTTAGGAATAGTTTAAATATTAATGTTTCCTTCACATACTTGTGTTCTAACAGTCTTGATTTAGATCCTCCTCCATGTTATCAGAGCCCATGGTTCCTGTTCCTCTCCTGTGTGTCTTTCCCTGTACTCCCTCCACCTAATAGGTGGGATTCTTAGGTTGAAATCTAACATATTGTGTGATCAATTTTCCTTTTGCTCCAGTACCCCTGTTTGTCTAGGAATTCATTATTTTCGTGGGTTTCTCCTTTACAAATTCAAGCTTCAGTTCTGTTTCTTGTGCTTGCACTATTCATCAGGTTCTATTTTAGTAATACTGAAAAAAAAAAAAAAAAATTTTCTAATGTTGTTGGTGATCCTGCAGATTGTTGGATGTAAAACAAGGGCAGAACAAGGATGGGAAGACAATTCTCTATCTGGTTTTTGAGTACATGGATACTGATCTTAAGAAGTTCATCCGAAGCTTTCGCCAAACAGGAGAAACCGTTCCCCCTAAGACTATCAAGGTACTACAAAGTAAACAAACCGCTGCAGAGCTCCATTTTAACTTTTAATTAGTACAAGATCATAAAAGATGTTTATTTGTGATTCTTAATGCAGATCCTGATGTACCAACTCTGCAAGGGTGTTGCCTTCTGCCATGGTCATGGAGTATTACACAGGTATTCCTCTTCTCTTCTGCCCTATCCCTCTCTAATGCATACTTACATTGAATCCATTAATGTTAATTTAATCTCTGTACAATCTATTGTTCAAACATAGGGATCTGAAGCCTCATAATCTTCTAATGGATCGTAAGACAATGATGCTTAAAATAGCAGACCTTGGACTGGCTCGAGCAGTCACTGTTCCACTCAAGAAGTATACACATGAGGTATAAACATTTTTTTTTTTCTTTTTTTTTCTTTTTTTTTCAAATTCAGTTAAGAAATTCAACTAAACCAGACCCATGGTTCCAGATCTTGACCCTGTGGTACAGAGCTCCCGAAGTGCTTCTTGGAGCCACTCATTATTCAACACCAGTAGATATATGGTCCGTTGGCTGTATATTTGGTATGAACTCCCTTCCTCTGAGAACTTTATTTGCAAGGGCTTTCTTAAATAAAAAACTGTTATCATTTTTTTACAAAATGTAGTCTGATTGATATTGCTTGGCTAATCTGTATTCTAGCTGAATTGGTCACAAATCAAGCACTGTTTCCTGGTGATTCTGAACTGCAACAGCTCCTCCATATTTTCAGGTCCTCCACATTACTCCACACATGCTTTTTAACACTTAAACCTTTTAACTCTTGAGATGTTGGAATGGCTGATGGCTTCCTATTCTGATGCAGGTTATTGGGTACTCCAAACGAAGAAGTTTGGCCAGGAGTAAGTAAACTAATGAACTGGCATGAGTATCCACAATGGAGCCCAAAAAGTCTGGCAACAGTTGTTCCTAATCTGGATTCCAATGGGCTAGATCTTCTCTGGGTAAGTGGGGCCTGACTTCTTCTATTATCCGGCATTGCCACTAGCTATGCTAACATTGCAAATCAAAAGCAATAGGCCTCAGAAGACAATATAGTGTTAGGAGTTACGACCCCAGAAGAAAATACAGTTGTCTACAATTTGATACTGACATGCACAACTAATGTGTTTTGCAGAAAATGTTGCAGTATGAACCCTCGAAGCGGATCTCTGCAAAGACAGCTATGGAGCATCCTTACTTTGAAGATCTTGATAAATCATATCTCTAAAGCTTGCTCCATTGATGATTCAGAACTAGCTAAACTCTTTGTGACGTATTTTGCTTTTCTCAAGCATTATACCGCACTTTTAGAAAAGTAGTTGATTGATTTGAAATGACATTTTGATGTTTCCATTTCCCATGAGTTGCGGATTAGGTGTTATTTATTACTACCTTGTATGTCACTTTTCCTCTCTGGTAAATGGAATTGCTTTAATGTTTACCCAAAAAAAAAAAGATGGAATTGCTTAATTCCCTTCAAAATTTGCTAGGGTTTTGGTACTTTGAGAGTTTTTTTTTTTTTTTTCTTTTTCTTGTGCTTCCCCTGCAAATTTGGTGAAATATTACAAAACGACCACCCCTTTGACACACATTGTAGATTTGTTTTATAAACGGATCATTATGCCCTCAACCAATTTACTTCGGTAGACCATCATACCCATGACCATTATGCCTCTTCGTTTCTATGGAAATATTGAAGCCCTAGTTGCCGACATAACACCAAGCTTGGCAACCTCGTCCTCAGCATCTCCCACCTCTCCGATTCCATCAAAGCCATGTGTGGCATCACCCAGTGCCCAATCCCTGCTTCTCTTCCCTCTCTTCGTTGGAGAAGCAAGGAAGCAAATCCAGGGGAAATATTGAAGCCCTAGTTGCCGACATAACACCAGGCTTGGCAACCTCGTCCTCAACATCTCCCACCTCTCCGATTCCATCAAAGCCATGTGTGGCATCACCCAATACCCAATCCCTACTTCTCTTCCCTCTCTTCGTTGGAGAAGCAAGGCAGCAGATCCAGGGGAGCAGTTCAACCTATCCATGGGAAGCTGCAGTAAACGAGCTCTTGAAGCTATCAGCGGTAAGTTTGCCTGCGTTGGGTTCTCCTGGGGGACTTGTTGAAATTTCTGCAAGAAATAGGAAAAAGGAAGAGAATGGAGAACGGATACACTATTGGATCTAGAAATTAGTCGGCAACCATCTTCTTCCACGGTGTCTGAACTGTCTAAGGTGAATGAAGCGGGAAGATGATGGTGTCTCAGTGTCACCCCATCACAAATTAAAACAATTCCAATTCCAATTCCAATTCTTGATTTTCACATCTATCCCAAATGTTGAAATCAGTTTCATGAACATATTAAGAAATGGGAAATCCCATTTTGTGAGGTGCCATCCTTTCCATTTACTCGTCATATGGCTGTTTGATTTTAGTTTGAATTAACATAATAGAATAGCGTTATTTTGCTGCTATTCTTCCAAAACCTTCAGGGAATTGACAAACTCTGTTTTCCTATGCTTTAAATCTAACAAAAAATTGTAGAAATAATCCAGTTTATTCAAAGGAATACGCCATTCATTGCAACTCTAGAATGAACAGGAGAAAGCCTAGAACTGGTACGGCTCTACCATTCATTGCAGCTCTTACACTTTAGAAGAAGTTCAAATGAACAAAAGGGGTATTTTCTGGCTCTTATGAACACTGAGATTCAAGGAGATATATGGATTAAAATGGTCCATTGAGTCCCAAGTTTGAAATGGTTCATTGAGTCCCAAGCTTGCAGACAATTCAGACAAGAGACGAAGGGGTAATAATCGATTTCACTGTTAGGGTTGAAAATATATGGAAGGTTACCCAATCAAAAAGGGTAAAATGGAAAGTCCACATTAATTTGAGGGTAAAAGTTGGGATTTGAAAAAATAGTAACTCTAAAAACTTGTTAGATTGAGGTTTTGTAAAATTTCAATGCACTGCAGCCTGCACGGGAGGTTTATTGCATTTTTTTTCAAATGGAGGGAGTGCTGTAACATTTCAGCAAACTGTAAGGGAGATCTATAAAAATTTCCTTTTTTTTCATTTATTTATTTATTATTGAGTTAATTATACAGACACCCCTTCTATTGTAGTGAAACTACATAGAACCACTGTTTTTACAAAAGTTACACAGAATATCCCTCTAACAATCTTATCATACAATCTCACACACATCGTTACTTTTAACTTAACGGCAGATGGTCAAATTTTTTTAAGACAAAAATACCCTTACTAAGTGTATTTTTTAAATTAAAAAAATAAAAAAAATCACAGAAAAAATATAAAAATGAAATTGAAAAGTTTTAAAGGTAAAAAAGTCTTTTTAGCATCTAAAAAGAATAAACCCTTTTAAAAAAAAATTGTCTAAAAGACACTTAGTAAGGGTATTTTTGTCTTAAAATTTTTTTTACCTTCTACTGTTAAGTTAAAAGTAACGGTCTGGGTGAGATTGTATGATAGGATTGTTAGAAGGATATTCTGTGTAGTTTTTGTAAAAATAAGGTAGTTCTGTGTAATTTCACTACAGTAGAAGGGGTGTCTGTTACAGCTTGAAGAAAACCAGACATGGCTGCCTTTCCAAATAATACTTGCCCCAACCTCCTCAGTCCTTTTCCATCTCCCAAAAAAAAATGTTGTTTTTTTTTTTTTAGAAAAAAGACAGTTACCTCCCCTGTAACTTACCTTAAAGACAATTGACCCCCAATGGTTTTGAAAAAGACAGTTACCTCCCCTAAACACACTATTAAAATCCAAATAGCCCCACGAGTTAAGAATATTCCATTAGATGATAACGGTGGGAGTCCAATATTTTCTTAAAGACCAAACTACCCTTTTGGAGAGATGAACTACTTAATTTGCCTTTACTATTTAATAAGGTTACTATTTGCCAGTCGAACGATTCTCCGATCCCCCACTTGCTCACCACAGTCAAGCTTACATTTTTTCGGGCTTCCAATCCCTTGAATCGCCTTTGTCTTCAGAGCTCTCCGCCGCTACAAATCTTTGAACATCGAAGCAATTTCTCCTAAAATTTCTCCAGATTTTCAATCCATATTTTCACTCTTATCTTCTTTCATCTTTCTGCCATTTCAGTCGCCCTTAGTCCACGGTCATTTTCTCTCTTATTCTTCTTTGGTTTCTTCTCTCCTAAAATCTGTCCAGATTTTCAATCCCTATTTTCACTCCTATCTTCCCTCGTCTTTCTCCCATTCCAGTCGTCTTTAGTCCACAGCCATTTTCTCTCCTATTCTTCTTCGGTTTGTTCTCTCCTAAAATCTCTACAGATTTTCAATCCCTATTTTCACTCCTATCTTCCCTCATCTTTCTCCCATTCTAGTCGCCCTTAGTCCACGACCATTTTATCTCCTATTCTTCTTCAGTTTCTTCTCCTACTTCCTCTCTTGGCAGCTTCTGCTCTTGCCTTAATGTCGAAATCAAAAGCTAGATTAGTTGTCGAATGTCATTTCTCCTCCCTTTCCTAGCTCTTTCTCTCTTCAAATCTCGATTCTTCCCCTTCTTATTCTGCTGCAACTAACTTCTCATAGGTTTTCTCCTCACCAAAATTCGAAGATCCTCAACCCCTTTTTTTTCTTTTCGCCCTTTTCTCTCACACTTCACTCTTATCTATTGATTCGACAGGTACTTTAATTAACTCACCCATTATATATCCAGAGGAATTAGGAGGGCTGTTAGCAAGGAAGAGCGAAGGAGAACCAGAATATGAATTTCATATTAAGAATGAGAATTCAATATGATTAAACCCAAATCAGAATACCAACTCATGGATATCAAAACCAATGCTTAATCAAGGAGTTTTGACTCATTGGTTGCCTGTAATCGCTTCGCTTACATCTGAGTCTAACATATCATCTCCGCCCCATAGGAATGAACGTGAAGGAGAATGAGAAGAAGATGAGATTAGAGTTTATTTTAGTTGGGTATCGATGAACACATTTTATGTGTGAATTTAGGACATAAAATGTACATCTCTTATTCTATTTATGATGTTTCTCGGGTAGTTAATGTTGATTTTATCTTAATTGGGTGTAGGTGAAAGAATAGAGAAATTTGAGCTTGAAAAGATCATTTTATGAATTTTTGGTGATCATATCTAGTTAACTCACCTAGTCAACTCAGCAGCCGGGCATAAGACGAATTTTATGAGGAGAGCCACGAATTTTGTGTATAAGATCAGCCTTGGACCAAGTCAAAGAGTAGCTCAATCTCATGTGAAAGATTCTATTCTCTTGAGAAAATATTCCTTAGTTATTTGGAATCAAATTTCAATATTGGCATGGCATGAAAGAATGGAAAACTCCAATCGATTATGGAAGTTTTCAAGAAGAGATAATGATGCTAAAGATATGATGAGTTGGTGCAAGATTTTTTCTACTCAAGAATCGTCCACATACAATGAACCTACAAGATTAGAATTTGGTTACCAAAATTATCTCCACAAAATCTCTTGTAATCCAATTGTAAAGATTGATTGTGATCTTTACTCACTTGTATATATATGTGATGCTCAGCAATAGAAAAATCATCCAAGAATTTTATTATGAGTTTTTTTTTTAGTTTTGAGAATTTATGAGAGAGTTTGAGATTCTTAGTTTTTTCTTTTCAAGTTGTATTCTTCTTACTTAAGTTTATTAATTTATTTTTTTTTAGTTTTAATTTCAGATTTAGAACTCTGTAGTAGGGTAGATAAATATAGGTTGTACCCCATAACTAATTTAATTTAGGGGAGAAGGCTCCCTTTGTAATCGTTTGCACATCACCTTGGAATGACAACAAGATTACGAGCAACGACAAAGAAATCTTCTATCGAGATAAATTTTTCTTACATTCTTTTACTTTTAATTTCGTTTCTTTCTTGCAATAGATCTGTGTTACTTGATGGTTAGTGGTTTCGTAAATTTTCGTACCGTTATGAATGGTTATTTTTGTTTTTATTACTTGATTAATTTTTATTTGAAGTGATTAGGGTGTTAATTCAATCAAATCCCTTTGGTACGCTTTGCCTTATTTGAGTTAGGATAATAACGATTCCTCCCTAAGATCGACCCGTTACTGCACGATACCATGCACTTGCGGTTACATATATATTTAATCCACATCAGGTATAAAAGGGTTATATTGGTCTTTTAATAGTAATATGATTTAAAGTAGGGATAAAAGGTTGAGGGTAGAGTTGTCCATAAAAAATTTAACTTTAACACCGTTAAAAATTGGGGCTATTTGGATTTTAACAGTTTATTTAGGAGAGGTAACTGTCTTTTTCAAAACCATTGGGGGTCAACTGTCAATAAGGTAAGTTACAGGGGAGGTAACTGTCTTTTTCCCTTTTTTTTTTACCTGGCACTGACTGCTAAACAAAAGATCTATATCTATACACAAAAAGAATACTGAAACCAAAACTGAATTTCAAATTTCATAATTCGCTTGGTGTTATCCTGCTTGGTTAAAATTCTTACCAAATGTCATATGCTCCTCTTTGCCAAAACCAAAATTTTTTTTGTGGCAATTTTGGTGAAATTTAGAACATTCTAAAACATCTTTGCCCCCAAACCTCTTAAGAGGTGACATAAGTCCCCAACCCCCCCAAAAAAAGCCAATAAAAATGATAACAAACCAGAATGACAAGAGGAAAACAATCCTAAGAATAAAATGCTTATGACATGTAGGCCTTGGACCCCAGTAACATGCCATATAAAGATGAAATGTGTCCTCAATGAATTAGCCTGAAACAGCACGATGCTTGGCGGGGTTTCTTGGCAGTAGAAACACTTTTTTTTTTTTTTGGATACTTTTGGTAGTAGGAAGTAGTACGAAACACTTGACACACCAGAAGAACCATCAAGCCACGAGCCACATAAAGATGGTTGACCAAATGGTAAGTGAAATTGAAGCTAATCCGTAGGCCCATAGCAGAATAACAGAACATTCTCTCTCACCAGCACCAAACAATTGGGTCATTGTTCCTGTCAATTTCATGAAACAAATCAGATATGAGGAAGAAACATTATTTCAAATTTAAGGACACCTACTCTTCAGTCACTTGTGGCCAAACTTTTTCAGGGAGGACAAGACGCTTATCTTTGACAATCATGTGTCAAAAAGTTTCTTAATAAAGTTTCCCATTTCTTTTACCCAATACAAAAGTACAATATAAATCTGTTCTGGTGTTACAGTTACTAGTTCTTGCATGGAGCATCCTGCTGTGTGTGTTATCAAATTGCAAAAAAAAAAAATTTTTTTTTTTTGGGGGGGTGTGGGGGGGAGGGTACATAATTGCAATAAACATGTATGGTTGGTCCTGCCTTGGAGATACCAGTATAGATACAATACTCTCAATCATACAGAGCTCACTTAAGAGTATCTATTCTTCTCTTTACAAATAGCCTAAGAGGTATTTGTTGATTCCCCCATAACCAACATAAAGCACAGAACATAACACAAAGATGATAAAAGAAATGAGGCACCATAAATTAGCAGCTTGGATGTTAATAAATTAGCATACCTATGTTCATTGCTGGCGGAACTGCAAACTGAAGAAGAAGAACAAAAATATACAATGGATCTGGATGCACCAGGCCCAAATGCAGTGCCCCTTTAATAATGAAAATGCCCAACAGTGGGAGCGCAATATAACGAATTACTATAATCCCAACAATAAGGGACACATGAATATCTGACCCTTGTAAACCTGAAGTGTCAGAAAAGAACTGGCTTTAACAGAATTAAACAAAGATCCACCAAGAACTAAAAGTTCCATTGATATCAGGAAGTTCAAAATCAAAATCAGTAAGTACCTCTGAGAAGGTTTCCTCCCAATATCAAAGTGAGAGCTGGGATAGCTCCTTCACTGCAAACCAAGATGCAAATGATATAAATAATAATGATTTCTGACTTTATAAGGTGCACAAATATTGTGTAATCCAAATTACACATGACAAAACATGGAATCAGATTAGTGTGAGCAATGAAAACAAGTTTTTTGCCTAGTTGATGTTATACCATCCAATGCAGAATAAATGCAGCCTTCCCAGATAGAACAACAGTGAAAAACCATTCAATAGGTTTGGGCCATCCATTCAACAATAGGAGATTGAACCTGAAAATGTGCTTTAGTGGTTTGAAAAGCTAACCATTACATGATTACAAACTTTAGGATCTCCCAGCTTCTATAGCTGTTCAACCACCATCCATTTAATGGTTGCACGTACATGGTACACAATGTCCTCAAGTATGGAACGATGAATAAGTCAGCCATCTTACCAAGTATAGCATTAAGGCAAAAAAAATCTACAGTTCCTAAATGGATATGAAACACTTGTCATCAAAAAGTTCCTTTGAAGGTGGTTAAGTACTTAAAATAAAATTAAATGAAGTACAAATTGAAATATTAGAATTTCCTGATAAAGACGTAATAGATATTGAACTCAAGACACCATTTGTGGTGTGCATTTAAACAAAAGAACCTCTACGAACTTTTAGAGATCATAATTTATATAACATGCAACCATGCATGTGAAAATACAATACCCAAAATGAATAATACCCATGTTGGGGACAGCTTCTGGATCCCCAAAATCTGGCTTATAGAAGCCCAAGAAGCTTAGCATAAGAAAATATACTTTTAATGTAGATTCACTTACTACAGAATGAGTTATATGACATGATTGGAGAAGACACAAAAGTAGCTACTTTGCCTAGTCAGGGACTCAGGGTTTATATATAATTCAGACACCGTCTATCTGAGTGTTGGAAATACATGAAATGGCCTCAACAAGATGATAGGCCGGGAATGTGTACAATTTAGCATAAATCAGAAAATTTATTTGGTGGGGGGGGTGTTGGATTCCTACAGGCTCTGATTAATTGGAAGGGAAATTAAAAAGAAGGGAATCGAATTTTTTTTTTTTTTTTTATACTTAGAAAAGAAACTTTCATAATCATTATAGCACATGCTATCAAATGACTATGTAACTAATTCCAAATCATTCTATATTTAGTTATTAACTTACACTTCACTTTGCATCCAAATCCCTTGCATTTAAGAAGTAAATAAATTTTCCATCTAATAAGTATCATTACGAATTATGGTTAGAAATTTTAAATAGTTTATACAATCATGTTGCGTTATACCTATATAAGTTTCTTTTTTAAGTTTAAAAATTTCTCTTCCCTTCCCTTTTAATTTCCCTTACAACCAAACTGAGGCGCAGAGTTTTGCTGGTTGCAAATTTAAAAACAGTTAAGATCTAGGAGCTTAAGCATGAGTAGTCCAAAGCTAAAGATACTTATATATGTGGATCTAAGGCATGAGCTTTCAATAGGATGTATACCCAACCAAATAAGCAGACTCTTCAATGACGTGGAGAGGAGCACTTTCACCAATCAATAGCCATCGAATTTGAGGGATTAGTCCGACCAGAAACCCAATAATCTACAAGGAATTAAATACAGCAGTTCAGTTAGTGGATCATCTGTGAAGAATTTTTCACTAGAATTTCTTCCATTGAAACATAAACCATAAGTAATCATCAGTATAGCTGAAAGAAGATGTTCTAAAAATAAGCTTGCAGTCGGTGTGTTTTCTATACAAAAGATCTTTGTATGCACATACAGGCAAGAGAGAGAGAGAGAGAGAGAGAGAGAGAGAGAGTATAGTGAACTAACTTTCATGTTGATAAAATCCAACAAGCTATGTTTCAAAAGCAAAATGATAGACATACCTAAAAACATTTTTACATATTACTTGTTGTTTAGGGGGAACTGTGATGTATGTTTCTACTTCCTATAAGATGGATACGATACTTCCAGACAATGGTTGGAAAACATACAGTACATCTGGACTCACAAATGGGTCTGCAAGAAGAAATCATAAAATGGATTCCTAGAATCATCCAATCATGCCTATTTTGAACCAAAAGACCTCATAGGTATACAACTAAGGGAACTCTAGTACTCTACCTCATAAATCTTACCACTTGTATAAGGGGCTGGAGTTTATACTTATAACAGACAACCTCTATTCAGGAAGACAACTAACTACTGCTGAAAAACATCAAGCATGATAAGCATACCACTCCAGTAGTTGAAGGTGCGAACAATGTCTTCAAGTTTATCTTTCCTGAAAGCATCTTTAAATATTGTTTAAACTTTGAAATTGGATCCTGTCATGAAACATGGAAAAATGTCAAAACAATTATCACTACCAACCTTGTTATGATTGATCAGAATAAAGCAGAGATCGCGGCTTAAAAAGTACTAATGGAAACTAGAGCAGAAATGTGCATATTGCTGTTAAACACAAGGTGTTATCTTGGCATTTATCCAATCATGAACTTCTCTTATCAGTATTAATCCAATTTTTTTATGTGCCCCCCGCAAACATATGGCTACTCTATTCACTGGATCGGGAGCAATCGGAAGAGCCAGACCGGTACACTATCTCTTGGAATACCCCAGCAATGAAAGTTTCATAAAGGGACTGGAGTAGGCTCATTAGCACTCGTGGGAAAAGAATCTCACAAAAAAAAAATGTTTGGAATCCATTTTGATTCCTCATTTTGGTCCAATTGTTGAGAGCAATGAAAATGGTGTTTCCGTGTTCATGGATCTTTTATCGTTGTTTTGAATCATTGCCCACGAGCCAAATAGAGCATGCATGAAGGAGTCAGATGCTTCTTACAGCTGGGATGGCCAAATAAAAATAAATAAATAAATTTTCTCTCCAAGAAATGAGTGGGTGATGCCTGAATGGGTTTTTATGGAGTGTAAAAGTTGCCTTTCAGGAGTCCAAATTCAAGCCTATTTTCAAAGCGTGGTGTTGGAATCAAGAGTGAAAACGACCAGAAACATAGATAGATGGTATCTGTTAATAATACTGTACCTATCTAGCAAATATATTTGTTACCAATGGGAAGACCCCATTATTACTGGCTTAGAATTGGTAATTTCTTGCTTAAACTTCCGCTCCAATATCAGAAGGTCAATTTTGAAACATTTAATTTTAAGGATACAACCGACTCTAACTTCTATTTTCTCTAGGGTTGTAAAAATCGGATTAGAATCAGCCAACTCGACTCGGATTGGACTGCACCAATCCCAGTCGATCCCGATTCTTTGCTTGATGAGTCCGACTGAGTTAGGCCGAGTCCAACTGTTTCCTGATGATTCTGGCCAATTCCTGGACGATCAGTATCAGAATTGATGGAGAATGCTCTTGTACCCGATTTCAAGTTTTTAAACTTGATTTTCTCTATAACATTTCTGTATTCAAATACCATTTCTTTCTAATTATTTTTTCTGTTTCATATCATTTGCAGTCATTATATTGCCACATCATTTTTTTCCAGCCATGCAGAGGTATGATGAGGTAGAGGACACTATGGATCAATCAAATTTTTGGTTTACAGTCCTCAGATCCATGGCTTAATACCACCCATTAAATTTGAATTTTTAAGTCCAAATGTGCCCAAGAAGAAGGTTTTGTTTTTCCAAGTGCTATCATGCTACTGGCTGACATTTTAGCATGAGAAGAGGGTGTATTGACCAATGCATGAAGTGCCCAGGGGATGCCAACTAAGTAGATATACAACAGACACCTAAGTCACCTAGATAGTTTTGGGAAGAAAACCTGTTCCTCATACTCCACTAACATGGGGTAACCAGAAAACTATTTTACAGTCACCACCATTTCACCAGAGTCGTCAACCAACCAGGTGAGATGATCCTTGTGTCAACATGGAAGCAAACTTCAGCAATGGGACAGGAAAGAAAGAAGAAAGAGGAGGGGGGAGGAAACTTCAGTGTTATAATGGTAAAGCAGGAAATACCTGTGGTCTTGCCTCTAACGAAGTGCATGGCAGTGCAAACTGGTCAGCATGGTTATCCGAGATTGGTAAATCCTTTAAAAGTAGCGGCTCTTCACAACTCCCATTCAGTACTTTTGAAGGTTCTTCTGAAGAGTTACTCGTGGAGTCATCAATTCCGCTAGAATGCTTTTTTGAAGAAATCCTCACAATATTGTACACATATGACCACAAATAAATGGCCCCAATCTGAATTATCACAATAAGGATAAAAACACAGGTTGAAATGAGTTTCTCTGGAGTCAATGGCCAAAATAATACTGAAGTTCGTAATAATACTTAGAACTTTAGCTCCTGCACTCACACAAGTTTTGTGGAGGTCCATATGATTTATATATACATTCAATTTACATAATCACACTGAGATGTTTTTCAATGTGCTCCGTTGTGGATCTTTATGCATATATGCAAGAATGGGTATGTAGAAAGAGAGGAGAAAGTGAAAAATTATATATTTTTGTTTTTGACCAGACAGACCTGAATTCTTTCTCCTTGATCCTTATTCTATGCACAGGGCCCAACTATGAAATAAACATTACTGAATCAGCCACCACTCAGTTTGTCATTGCCCAATGATCACATTGTTAAGCTGTCTTCTCACAAAGTCACAGGTAAAGAAATACAGTTCATTGGCTACAAAACTACGAGTGGTGACTAGAGATTCAGCTCATACATCAAAAGTTCAAACCATCTAATTGGTAAGAATTCTTAGCTAATTAAGACCCATCTTAAGGGTGAAAAACCAAACAAACAGCTTGGTCAATGCAGAGGATACCTGCGTTAATTGTGTAACGGGAGGGGATAATGGAAGGTTTTGAGATCTTCACAACAGCAGACATTTTCTGTATCTATTTTCTGTATCTTTAGCAAGAATACTACAAATTTTAGAACACATTAATCAATAAACATTTATGTATAGTAAATTTAATAAAAATTATATTATTTTGACTTGGAGCCTGCAGTTGCAGGGTTTTTAGCCAGATGTAGAGGTGACATGATACATCAAGACCATTCCTATTACAGGGGATCCTCTAGTTTAACACAATTATGATTCTCTTGTCAATGCCTGCCACCAGCCTTGTGACCCACCTTATTTTTTCAACTTTTAGCAACAATAGCCCATGAATATTCTTAATTCCCTCTAAAAAATGAGGCCCTAAAAAGTGGCATTTGTTATCATGATAGCAAAACCAGGCGAAATTTAACATTAAAATAAAAAACTAGAAAGGTACAAGAACTACAAAATTAGGGAAAAAATTATATTGCAAACTAATCCACCATTAAAACATTATTGAACTATAATTATTTTCTAGAATAAAAAATGATTTGTTTCAACTAGTAAATGTTTCTTTCAGAATGGCAGACTGATTGTTCACTCTTTTACACACTCACATGTCAAGTTACCTTGTTATCTTCATAACCAGCAAGTAGTAATCATCCCTCATAATTTGTTTTGGAATTTTAAACCCCTGAATGATATTTTTAAGAAATGTGAGAAATGTACCGCCATAGAAAGTGAAGAATAAGCCAGTCCATATGTACTGCAGACATCAGGAGCTCCAAATGGGCTGCCTTTCTCTCTACAAACAGCTGGGATGATGACGACAAGAATATTTCCCAAATTTCCTGTTTCATTCAACCAAAAAAAAAAATTTGAGGCGCTACAGAATGGCAGAATGCAATACAACGACCCAACAATTTCATATTGCCAGGCAGCATGACATGTCATCCCTATACAGTTCACTATCCACATAGCACACATAGGGTGGTCACAGGGCTAAACATTCAATTGATGGACAAAGATTCTGTAGCCCCAAAATCAAGCTAATGATCATGACCACATATTCAATCGTCAAATAGTAACTTGAATTTGAGAAGCCCAAAAAATGTTATACTAAAAACGGTTGCAATGAACATATATAAATAAAACCTTCAAATCCTTCTTTTTAATAATGTTCTGAAAACTCAAAATGGGATTAAATCACATGGTGAATTTCCAGAATGAACAGACAAATTTAACGAAAACTAAAAATTACCAGCAGCACAGCAACCCAAGATAAGGCCCCTTAGATGTGAAGGAGGTCTTGTGATTTTTATTAGTATCCATCCAAATGCTGAACCAGTGACAAATGTAATTAAAATATTTAAAGGCATGTACCACCTACACATTACCAAAAGAATATCAGAGACAGGGAGAAAGAAAGAGAGAAATTCGTCTCCAATTGAATTAAACATGGTAAGTTTCATCTTGAAGTTGTAAACAGGATTAGAAGAGACTCACAATTTAACCATGCTTTCATATGTTAATGTTTTAGCAAGGTTGGAGGCCACAAGTGCTGGATTAAATACGAAGAACACTACCTGTTCACAAGGAAAGTTGATTAGCTTTCAAGAAAGAAGAATCAATTCTCTCGAGAAGTGAAAATATTTGAAAACAAAATATCCCTGATACAAATTTGTTACTCAAGACACATCAGAAGAACATGTTCAAGTAAATTAATTTGTATCTCGAGTAGAAGAGAGAGGATTTACTGCAGGGAAACAAACCAATATTGGGCCAAAGTTGAGAAATCTCTATGGAGATTCTCCAAGATGGAAGATGGGTTGCAGCATTATGGAGCTCATTTTTGTTTGGCAGAAGAAATAGCACCACCAAAGGATACCTGGGAACTTCAGCAGCCAAATTCTTGTTGTGTGATTTTGTTCTATGCTTTACTAGTCCACAATTTGTTCTATTTTCATCAAATTGTAGATGCTAAAGACAGCAGTTGGAAGAATCTTTTAGATCTAATTGTCCTTGTTTGATCAGTGATGAGAATTAAGAACCAAATATTTGTGTCACAGAGAAAGAGAAGTCCTGAAATCCCAAACTGATGCAGCAAGCCAGTCAGTTAATCCAGGATGTTATTTCTACATTGAAAATCCATGGACAAATCAAGTTGATATTTTATCTTAATCATGCAAGAAAACATGGACTGGTCCAAACACTTCCATAGGGATGCGAGACAACACACATGCACGTTTGCACTCCTCCCCCCCCCCCCCCTCTCTCTCTCTTGCAGGAAACTGTAGACATTTGGCATACAAAGATTGAAAACCATAATTTATAAATCATGCCACCAAGTTATCAAATTTTCAGTAGAATTATTAATAATTATATCCAACCTTGTTAAACCACAGAATTTAAAAGCAGGAACTAAGAACTCACTCTATTTAAATGCTTCCTTGCATCCTCTCCCAAAATACCAACGCTGTCAAGTGCGAGAAAGGACCCAAGAGCCGTAATCAATAGGACTTCCAACACTGGATTTGATGCAGTGACAAAGAGATCCAGAAGCCCCATGCTGAGAATTCCTTACGAATCTTACAAGTTTGTGTCCACTGCTATTGAAGAAAATATAATAAGTTAATCCCCATCAACATGAATTTTCTAACTAGGAACAAAATACCCTGATTTCTTTGAACAAAAAATGATTAAGAACTAAACAGGTTTGAGAGGGAAAGAAGCAGAATCGTGTTTTCCATTAGAGTTCCCTGAGAAACTGAATGCAACTTGAGATGAACAGCATTGCACCTCCAATTTTCAGTGCATATATAATTTGATAGCTCAACTCTCTCCCAGCAAAACTTATATGGAAATTAAGAAACAGAGGAGGTTGCCCTTAAGATAAACACCACCACCCCCTTCATTTTCAATCATAGATAACTACAGTTAAGAGTTTAAAATACTGATTGTATCAGAAATTTCTTAAAATTTCAAAACTGAAGAAAACACCCCCACCTCATTACTCTCAATTACATTTAAAATATCAAAAGAAATGTCACCATATTCTCAAAATCTCAAAACTCCGCTGCATTAGATCTTTGAAAATCAGAGTTCTTCCCAGAAAATCCGACGTTAAGATTCAACATTAAAAATATCTTTTCGAATCCCCAACCCAAAAAAACACTGAATTAAGTCAAAAAATAACTGAACTTGAAGAAAGCAGGAAACCATTATGAAGTTTATAAAAAAAATTCAGAATGAGAGAGAAAACCTGTCATGTTGTTTCAAAGCATACGAATCATACTTTGGCAACAAATTTATGATAAAACAAAAGGGATTCATGCAAATAAAGATGTCTTGGGACTAAGATCGGAAAGTTACCAGCCGACTCAGGGATGATTTGAAAATCTACTAGAAGCTTCCTTTGCCTCTTCAACGCAAAACTCGAAATGGGTTTCTCCGTTGTGATCACAGAGATGTATACTCAAGTCTTTGAAGTTCGAACTGACAAGACAATATATATATATATAAGAAAAATTCAGGTCCAAAGTCAGGCCACCTCAATGAACGTACATATATCCATGATATTCTCAAAAGAAGAGAAACCAAAACTAAATTCTCAACGAATTATAATCATTAAGACAGAACCATTATTACTACATTGATTAGATAAAAAGCAAAGGAAGAAATGTCCGTCGCATTGTCGTTTATTAAGTTAGTACAAAGCCTAAAAACACATTGTATCATCAATGCTAAACAGTTGGACTTAAAACGCTGCGCCAACAAAGGAACGAGGAGAACGGCTGGCGTGGGAGACTGGAGACTCAAACATCCCGTATCCAGATCAGTAACACTTCCAGCGTAAGTTCGTAAGCACCCACGTCACGGATCCATTTTTTTGCACCCTTTCCAATTTCCATCGCCACGTCGCTAACTAGCTGTCTGAGACTTTCAATCACGAGGTGTTATTCAGTTGGAATCGAAGCATCATTAGGTCATCATTTCGTTTTTTTCACTCAAATTTCTTGTCTTTTTTTGGTTAGATCTGGATCTAAAATCACTGTTCCTCCATGAGGATTCCACAATTAAAGGAATTATGGCGATTATAATATATTCTGCATTTAACCCATGTGTTAAATTTCAATGGGCGAAAGAACGTGGCCGGTCCCTTGCGTCCTCTCACATGATCACATGTGATGTGAAATGACTATTTTTTTCGTAATCATTTTACACCTTCAAGAGGAGTCTTCACCCTAATTTCAAAATAAAATATTTTAGAAGAATTTTTTTTTTATCTGCTCCGGTGTATGAGCATTTTAACCCTTTAATTGTGTTAGGACTCAGATTTGCTCATAGGCTAAATTTACAACAACATAAAATAATGTAAACAAAAATCATATTCTAAAGCCAGACATTTGAACAATTCAGATTATAGACCAGCACTTTATATATGGTAGGCATAAATGCCTTTTAAGTCATCTTATTGTCATAATTATTTTCTAGTGTTTATTCGTCAATCAATGAACCTCTTCATGTTAGGCTTACTCAATCGATCAATGAACCTCTTCATGTTAGGTATTTTCTCTTTATGTCTTTCGCCAAAAGTTTTCCTACATTTTAACTAATTGAACTTTGCACCCACAATTCTAAGGTCATAAATAATAAACCTTATATGAAAGGTTGAAATGCTTTCATTGTTTTTAAAGTTTCATCCAAGCATAAGAAGAAATACACTCTTTTCTATGGGGAAGAGAAAACTCTATTTTTTTCAATTATTTATTTTTCTTAATTTTCATTTGAACTACATACTCGTGGTAGAATCCAGTCCCACACATGATATGATACTCCCAATCATTGGTAGAGAAATCATACATAGCCTAGATTAATCATTTTTAAAATTTCACAGAAATCAAATCAAATATCTTCTTGTGTTTTGACACATGCATCCCTTTTATGTGTCCATGCTGTTTAATCTGTAGTAAAAAAAATATTGGATTTTTTTTTTTTTGGGAGAGAAATAAAATAAAACAAAAAGGGATGAACATGTGGCAGATTCAATGGACCCTGGGAAAAGGAAGGGGAAATAAAAAAAGAAGGGACGGATGAATGAACTTCCCTAGTGGCAGATTCAATGGACAGCCTCTGGTCTCTATCATGTCGGCTTGGTGTCAAGTCTATCTTATTTTCTTCATTTTTTTTTTCTTTTTTATATATGGCGGCTCATTATTATCAACGTCAAACTATAAATCGCTTTCTACGAGTTGTACTTAGTAATTTTATTTTATTCTTTAATTAATTAACAGTTGTCCTTACATTTACTTAACTTCAACAAAATATATCTTCCCCTTGAATACATCTTCCGTTGCTGAGGTTCAAATAAATGATTATATTTATGCCAATCATTATCTGAATGGTTAAACAAATACCGATTAATGGTAACAAAAAATATTTTTTTAACAACAGAATGGGAGCTATATCAGCACCTCATTCTGAGGCTCTCAACTCCCTTCATTGTCCGATAGTGAATAATCTCTCTATCGCATCATGACTTTGGTGAATGCATGCAATAATACCACTTAGAGAATCTGTACCATATTATTTATATCATTTGATACCATAACGAAAGTTATAGTCCAAAGAGACCCACCCCATCATATGGAATCACGAGACATTTTATTTTACCAAAAAAAACTAAAAAAAATGGGACTTTTTGCATTGATGAATGACTGAATAAGGTATGCCTACTTTGGGATTATAGCATTGGTATTTTTATACATACTCTGTTTGTTTTGATGTAAAATTTTACATATTAAAAAAATTTTCAATGTTTATTTTCAAGAGATAAAATAAAATGATCTCTAATGAGGCAAAAAGAAACTCGTCTTTTTTTTAAATAAACATTGAAAATTTATTTAACATGCGAAACGTTTATTACGTCAAAACAAACAAGGAAGTACAATATAAAATGCCAAGCATTTTTTTATCATTTTGGTTTTAATCAATGTTTGTTTTATTGCCTAATTAATTGTCAACAATAAATAATGACATTTTTTTTAAAGCTTCTCTTGTTTGAAATACATAAATAGAAAAAGAAAACGTAAAGTTATACCATTGGGCCCCACATTTATACCTTTTTAGTTTAATAAAAATTGCCTAGCACAACGTCGTTTATTATTAATGTTGATTAGTTGATAAGCTTTAACTTAGTCAACTTGTATGGGATCAAAATTTGTGACTTGGTAGTCCCTTATTTATTTGTCTAATTTAAATTCAAATTCAAATATAACATATCAAATGGTAAACTAAAGCTATAAAAAAAAAATAAATAAATAAAAAGAAGATTGCAAAAGTACAGAAGATGAAAAGAAAAATGCCATCAAAATAAGATATTCTACATGACACACCTTATATAACAAAAGTATTTAGTTATACGTAGACACACATTCATATTACCAAATTATTATTATTATTTGGTAATTTTTCAACTATATACAAATAAGTTATAATTCAAGAATTATAAGAAATCAAATCCATGCTTAGAAAAAAAAAAAAAAAAAAACCTCTAATGGACCAATTAAGAATCGCTTGGAATCGTGATCCAAACGGGATCATTGTCTTCCAGTTTCTTTAGCATTTTTTCTTATCAGTAGAGTTGTTTTTGTTTTTTATTTTTTTTTTTTTTTTTTTTTCGAGAAGTTCTTTTCATGGTAGGAGGTTTAAACTTTAAACTTTAAACTACTTCCAATAATGATCTTAACGGCATAAAAAGTAGAAGTATTAACATACCAATTATTGTCCAATAAAATTCGATTTTGATTAATTTTGAGCCAAATCAAATTGGTTCAATTTTCGATTTTCAATGTGGACCCAATTTTGACACCTCTACTTGATTTCAACCATCAGATGAGACAAAAAAAAAAAAAATAGATGTTCGGGGTGTCAATGGGCCAGTTGGTCCGAACTAAATCAGTGTCGAGTTTTATAGGGCCTGATAGAAACATGTTCATTAAGATGTTCGGATTAGATGGGTAGCACTGTGCACATTAACTAACAAACGGTGCGATTTCAAGTTATTATTGAATTGGTTCGGGCCAATTTGGGTTGAAAACCAGGCAGGAAATCCATTAAGGCCATCCAAAATGTTGAAATAATGAAACTAGGGTTTAATATTTGATCTAAATCAACTTGGTCTGGATCGGCTTCAGGCTAGCCAGGACCTGAATGGGACCAATAAGATATGTCATACCTCAGCCTAAAACATATCTAGTAACAATTTAGTTTTGACTTGACTTCAGAATAATTTGAATCAATTAGGTCCAAAAATTAACACCCTTAATTGTGATGCCCTGATGGTAAAGAAAAACACTCTTTATATAAAATTCGTCTAAACCTGAATTAAACAAATGATTTAGGCATTACTATTTTACGAGTTAGGGTTTCATGGTTTTACAACTTCTTCATCTTCCCTATCTCTGTGACCACCTCTATTAAGTAGGCAACACATCAACTAATTTGAGAGATAAAATAAACTACCCAATGCCCAATGGTATCTACAATCACCCTGAACAATTGATTTTAAGAAAGTTCGCATGTGAAACGTGACCCCCCACCCATTAATAAATAAGGTGCGTATCTGGTACAGATTTTTTTTTTTAATTAATTTTTTAAAAAGAGATAAAAAAATATATAACCAAGATCCAAAATATTCTTCCTAATACGTTACCAATATATATATTCTTACTAAGTTAGTCAAACGGGCCGAATGACAGTCTGGAAAACTCCAACCTAAATAATAAATCAATGATAGGAAAAGGTTGAAAATTGAAACAGTAACCTAAACCAGAATTGAAAGTCCAAATAGGAAATGAACGACAAAATGACAACTCAACATTTCGGACGACCTGAGGAGCAAAACGGTTCGTGCAAAACCTCTTTCCTTTTCACTGGTCCCAAATATAGAAAGCGATGGAAGAAACCACAGAGAACATCACAGTAACGAACAGTATACCATAGCTTCAATCTGTGCTTTTGTTTACGAAAAAAAATAAAATAAAGAAAGATAGATTACCTTTTTAAGATCTCAATTTGAATCTCCCGTTTTGAATCTGAAGAACAAAAAGCAAGAATCTTCAGATCTCTTGCTCCTCCTTTTTATCTTTCCTATTTGTTTCTTCCGATAGCTTCTGCAATTCTATCTGGAGATAAAGGAAAACGAAGTAATGAAAAAAAAAAAAATACAATACACGAACAACGAATGCTCATGTGAACTTCTAACCTAGATAAATTAGGGAGAAAATAAGAATTCTAACTTGCGTTTGACATAACCATCTCTCTCAGACGTTCCGAAAGCTCCGCTGACTGTAAACCATTTGGGAATGTACTGATATGACGCCCAAATAGTATGAATCTCTTTATTGGGTTGGGCCCTGCCCAAGCTGGATGGGACGTTCTAACCGCCTAAAGTTTGAACGAAAACGAAACTTCACGTACAACCTGCAACCTCACAAATGGAATCAAGCAACTCTAAACGTGATAACTCATAGCGACATTTACCAGTCTACCACATGATCTACTAGGCCACATAAATTTACAAATTGAATCCTATACCATTTATTGTGGGGTCCATTTAAATGTAAATTAAGGTTGTCAGGCCATATAAATTCCCATTTAGGGATCCTCCTTCCCTCTTTATTTAGACCACCCCTCCAATGAGGTGTACCCCTCTAATGAGGTGCAGTGAGAATCTCACCCACTCAAAATGGATCTATATGTATCTCAATGCAATACAGTGAATTGAGATACGTATCGATCTACTTTGAATGGATAGGATCCTCGTTACAAGGCTGGCCTCATTACTTAGGATTTTTTTCCATTTAAAAGTAATCAATTCTTTTTAATGCATATTCATTGAGTTATCATTGAAATCTCACCCTACAGAGGGTAATTTTGGCATCTGACTGTAAACATCCCTGTACAACATATATTTGAAATAAAATTTATTACATCCATAAAAACATTTTATTGTTAGAACAAAGTCCGGCTGTAGTCCGGCTTTAGTCGGAGGAATTTTTTTTTTTTTCCTTGAGGACTCAAACTATTTTTTTTGGTAAATCATATATCTATTGAAAACTAGAGGATCCGATTACAATGGAGGGATCCGACTAACACAAATTAAGGAGCCAAGGAATGGAACTTGATCATAAAGTCATCTCCGAAAATGACTTAGATATATGGATCACAGAGTTGGCCTCCCTTAGAATGCATACAAACTAACATTTAGAACAATATGAAGCTATTTGAATAATGTCATGATTGAATGAGGACCTCACAAGGGGAAGATGAATTGATAATATTCTGAATAATCTTCAGATGGTATGATTCCAAAAGAATATTGGAAAAACCTTCCTTGACAACCCACCTGTAAAGCCAAGGAAACAGCAATAGCCTCGCATTGACTTGCTGAAGAGCAATAAAATTTTTCTAAAGATCACATGAATGCTTCAAGAGGAAGTGTTCACATCATAAGCAGCATAACTCTAGCCTATTGGCTAGGTTGAAGCTAGTGTTGTTTCTTCTTTGTTAATATAGGAAGGACCAAATGTGCTATCTGAGTCTGGATCTGGCCTATTGAGCTCTAGATTTTTCTTTGGCTTGGTTTTTAGGAATCCTTTCTAGGGACCTTTTCTCGATGAAAACTGTTTTTTTTTTTTTTTTTTTTTTTTCTTTTCTTTCTGTAAACATCCGCTTGGTCAAACAGTTGGCCTTTTACTAGTTGAATCAAAGGGTTGGGAGGAGATGTAGTCTAACTAACTTGGGTGGCTTTATGATCTCTTCAATTTAATTGGTGGCTGATCTCAATTGTATAAACCGTGATGCTAGGTAATCCCCCTTAATTTATAACAATTCCTTCCCCCTGGATTTATAACAATTCTTGTTTAACTCTTATTGGGCCCACTTGCCTAATGTTTTCTAAAATTTTTATAACTTTAAATAGTACAACCTAGAATCAGGGCAAAGAATATTTGGTTGATCAGACTCAGCCCAGAGTCCATCATGTGATATGTTCCATGGGGCTCAAATTTTATGGAGAGGTGTACTTTAGATTCCCTGCATATATATTAATATTCAACTTAATCAGAGTTTGCCATGGCAAATAGAACTTTGAAAATCTAGGATTATAGAGATTACACAATAGTGATCAAAGTCCCATAAGTAAGTGTGCATGGATATATGGAGATGTAAGCCAGTACACGATAATATATAATTGAAATTTATAAAATTTTACAAGTAACCTATCCAAAACCTCTATTATCCATTTGATGGTCAAAATTGCCAAATCATTTGGCCATATGACAGAATTAGGTGGACCACTAAGATAAGCACTAGACATGTAAAATTTTGGTAATAATTAGTCAATAATGTGAATATTTCTACCAAATTTGGATCTTAACCTAAACACAAAAAGTGGGAATTGTGACCCTCGCACCATGGCAAAACTCATTGTTAGCATGAAGGTATGTACATCAACTTTTGGAATTCACTACTTACTCTCTCTCTCTCTCTCTCTCTCTCTCTCTCTTTGTTCAATCGGTTTACTTAAAACCCCCTCTACCCAAACTCGGCCTCCTTAATTCTCGAGTTCACTTGCTTGTCGTTGCAAAGCTGACTTAGGTATTGGAATGATCATAAGGTTATCCAACCTGCTCCTTTACTGTCTGTTCCTTTCTTATGACAGGTGTCGTCATCAGGAGCTCTAGACCAAAAGCAGCGGCAACACTCGCCACATACAATAATGATTCTTTTCAATCACATTGTTTCATTTTACTTTTGAATAACAATTAACATTGTTCCAACATGAACAATATCCCCCCACCGGATTCACATCCTCTCCTGCCTGAGATTCTGCAGGAGAGTCGGCAGCCCGAATGGATGGCCGACACTTGACTCTCGGGAGAATTCGAGCCCTCCATCCGAGCCGACACCCCTGTCGGGTCAGCTTGTCGGCCAGGGTGTAGGCTCGGATGGAGGGCTCAGATTCACTCAAGAGCCAGGTGTCGGCCATCCATCTGGACCACCGACTCTCCTGCCGAATCTCAGGCGGGAGAGGATTTTTTTCCTCCCCCCACCCACCCAATTGTTCCAACATAGACCCAGCAGCAACACTTTACTTTTGTGTTTAGTGAAAAGTTTTTCTGCTATGTCTCTCTCCTAAATAAACTTGTGTTATGGAGCATCTTGGTCTACAAAATGTACAAAATCCCAATCCAATTCTGTATTTGAAGTTTTCATAATACCTTTGACTTTCATTCAACTATCCACAAAAGCGCCTTTCTCACAAAATCGCTCCTCAGAGAATCTTGTATTCATTACAAGGATGTGGGTTAATTATTTGAACAGTAGAGTTGGCTGCGGCCACTATTAGGAGTGGTCAATGATAAATATCAATAAGGATAGAGAGAAGAGAGACTCACTCAAGGGTGCTGGCATAGGAGAGAGACTGGACTCATGGGTGCTGGCATAGAACCCACCTATCATTTAGGTTCTCTTGGTTTGTATTATATAATGTATTATATAATATATTATAAAATTTATGATTGTTTGGTATGATTTATAATGTCTATTTATAATTAAAATAAATCGATATAATTCATTATCTATAAATAGGTGAGTAGTTGTTTATCATTATTAGAATAATCTATTAGGTGATTGTTTATATTTCTCATTATATAATGTATTATGTTTAGTGGTATCAAACGGTCATTATTTATTACTCATAATCTATTATCATAATTGATTTATCACAAATAACTCATAATACATTATATAATACAAACCAAAAAGAACCTAGGGAAAAAAAATACGTTTCCCTTTTGTACGAAATGGAATTGATTTTTTCGTCTACTTTTCCTCAAGAAGTGAAGAACTAGATTTCTCCATTCTCTTTTGTACACCAAACCCACGCGACAAAAAAAAAAAAGGTTTCCTTGCCTCCATTTTTCCCTCCATTTTTCATATGAACTAAAATGGAGCATTCATCACTGACGATCCAAACATGCAAATATTCTTTCGCTATCAGATTCCTTGAGCTACATTGTAATATTGACTAACAAACAAAGTTTCCACTGTAATCTTTATTTAACTCTTGTCCGGATGGAGACATCTAAAAGAAAAAGAAAAAGAAAAAAAAAAGAAAAAATCAATATAGTTCAAAATGGGACAGCATCATAGCATTTTGGGTTGACGAAACCAATCGATAAGGGTTCTGGCCTTTGCCAATGAAACCAAAACTAATTGAAAATCAGTTTCAGTCTCTTACCAAGTTTTGGTTATTGGGTTCATATCTCTTTCTTCCCCCTCGCTGCCTTAACTCTGTCCCCTCAACCCTACAATATTTATGGATTAAGGACAAGGTTCTAAATCCAAGTATCAGTCATGTTCAAAATTGATCCATTTTGAACTAAATCAGTATACGGATCTAATGGGAAACCAACATGTATCTAATCTACATTAAAATAATATTAAAATAAACTAGAATTAGGGATTGACTAGATTCAAAACCAATACCATGTAATACCGATATCATGAATCAGCATGGTGATAGTATTTTTTGTTTGGCTATCTATGACGGCAAGATCTATTTAAGGCCATGGGATAAGACCCTAAAAATGTATAGAATCTTGGATCCCAAATTACTTGCAATCGATTAGGGCTCATGACGAATAATAAATTTTGTATTCCGCACTTGTTGAGAAACCAGAGTGAGAAAGGAATGACAAAAAATATGACATGCTTTCACAGAGAGGTGCGTCATTTTTGTCCCACATCGGTCAGTTCGTGAAGGAATGAAGGAAAATGAGTGTATAAATTGAGAAGAGCTATGACTTCAAATCATACTTACTTGGACAGGGTCTATGGGTGATCAAGAAGGTTCATGGCCTAGGTTGGTGACCTCCATTGCACTTGGGAGGGGTGCCCGTCTAACATCTCCCCAAGTGGGATAGCGTACGTCCTAATTTGTGACAGCGGGGGTACGCCTTAGCAAGGCCCCTATCCAATTTTAATGAAATTTTCTTTTGTAACGCATGAAACCGATGATGCTCTCAACAGTGGTTCGAATTTGAGCTCTGAAAGCATTTCCAAAAGATGTCCCCATGAGATGAGAGAAGATTGCAGTGTTAGATTTGAATGATCTACAAATTTCACAGAACACAATGGTAATAGAATTTTAGAAGTAATCACATACCTGTTGAGTAGTTTGATCTTCCTTTAGACCCAAGTTTTGATCGCAATCCCTCGATCATAGTCTTCCACAGTCTCCAGAGGATATTCATGTTTTCTTGCTAATGGGTGTAGAGAGAATGTTTCATATACTGTGGTTGTGAGGACTCTGATCTAGTATTTATAAAGATACTGTCATAACCTCTAATTCTCTTCCCATAAATAGAATTAGGGTTATCAATCTCAAACCAGTGGTAAACCAACTGAATTGATTTTTACCGTATCAATCAGACTCCCACTGAACAGCTAGTTTAGGTAATTAATAGAGCCCACAAATCCAACAATCTCATACTTTGGCTAAATTAATTACAAAACTATCATCAATCAGTGTGGCCATGGAATCCAACACACTAAAACTGCCACAAAACTTTGACCCATCCATCAAATATACCAATGTGAGAAATAACAAATAATACACCTCAATAAATGGTGTATAAATTTTCGTCAGTCACAAATGTCTACTCAATACATGGATCTCCTGAGATAATGCATGAAAGTAAATTTTCATGTGAGTCCAAACTTGATTAAATAACCTTTAATGAAAATTGCCCCAAACCTTTATGGGCAATATTACACGGTATTTAAATAATTCAAAAATATAATACTATACTTTGGCTAAATACCCCTTAAAACTTTGGCTAAATACTGTATTTTAATACTTTGACTAAATACTGTCTTGTATCTGTGACATGTCAAATAAACAATAACAATAACAATAAAAATAAATATTAATGTAAATATGATCATGATTAACATTCAAACCATAAATTACTGTGTCTGAACAACATGGATAAAAGTAAATAGGAACCAAGAATAACTAAAAAGTTTTCCACTAACTAAGCACATCAAAAGAATTAACAACGCTCATGCTAGGAACATGTCATTTGAAGACTCCCATTGGCAAAGCCTTCATTAGAGGATCAACAATCATCTGATATGTTGAGATGTGTCCTTTGAAAATTCAATCGGATTATATATACATTCTTTGGGACGATATATGCACTAGTCCTTTCAATATTTGTGCTAAACTGTAAAGGAATAATGGTTGTCAGAATTCCATCACCTTTAGTTGAATGTAAAATTCCTAAATCAATACCCCTCAAACCAAGTGCATGATCATTATATAATATTGATAACACCACCTTTGGGTAGACATTGTCTAACTGGGCTGTTATAAATTATGAAAAACTTTGAGTTTGAAAACATCACAATAAAACTGAATGTGCCACTTTGGTAGTCACCACCCAATCCCATTATAATATTTACAAAACTTGAATTAAACAGTAAAATAAGAATCTTTAACATACATGTTAAAATATTTAAGCATTCATACTCAAATAGTCACACATTATGCATCATATATCTCATCATGCATCTGGTAATTAACAAATGAAATGAATACTGTATAAAAACCTCAACCAAGTTCCAAAATTACATTAAAGTGTATTGTTTTAGCAAAAAACTCATTATCCAGTTATCAGAAAACACTCATATTTTATACCAGAATTTAGGGCATGACGAGACGAAGTCGACAGAACAAACCACAGTCCATTAGACCTTCCACGCACCGGTCAAAGGGGCGCGTGAACCCCACTCTCTGGGACTGGTTTTAAGCCTGAAAATCGGGTCAAACCAAAGCGACCCGGGTTGATTTTAAGATGAATCGGACTGTACCGGTCCGGCCACATGGACCCGGCTCAGGTCAAATTCCTGGGTCCTTTGGTCGATCCACCGAGTTAAATTTTCGGGTCCTCGGAGGCAAGGGCCTGTTTAGGGCAAGGGGATTCTAAGAACGGAATCACGCTCTGTAGGACTTGAACCTACGACATTGGGTTTTGGAGACCCACGTTCTACCAAACTGAACTAAGAACGCTTTCTTATCTCAATAGAGAAAAAGAAATCTGTAAACCCAATATTCGGGAGATCCTTTGCCCGAACCCATACGTGTTTCCGTAGGTCTTACTGTAACGGGTTTGTCTGGAAATATACGTACCCATATTTTTCCACCACGATGCGCATATCACGTCATTCGCCAATTCATTCGGATCGGGAAGAAGCAGGGCAGAGGGTGAGATAGAAGGGGACGGGAAGGCTTTCAACTAGGACACCAAGCTCGAAGCTGAAAGCGGTGGACAAATCTACCGTTACCAGGAAGGGAATATATAGGCAAAAAAAAACCCCAGGATCCCCTTTGTCCCCAATCTGACCAAACCCAAAGAGTCATGGGGACCCCTCAAGGCCATCTATTATAGTTTTTCTTAAGGCAAATGGAGGTGGCGGAATATTCACATTATGTAAGATACCCTGACCCTCAATAGTTACAGACAAGTCTATATAAGATAGAAAGGCGGGATGTCCATGACGTGTATGTGTGGGAGGTCATTTGACCCAAACGTCCGAATAATGTGCCAGGATGAGTGCTGATCTTCTAAGATGAGTTCCGCGGAGTAAGAAAGATCATGATCCCAAAAAGAGTAAAGCGGTTCCCAGGCGAGGGGGAGTCCAGAGCCCTGTACCTGCTATGACTTTCAGAAGGGAATCCTTTTGGTGACTTTAAGGTCGAACGAAAGCAAAGATTCGGGAAAGAACGTCCGGGAGTCTGAAAAGAAGGGCACTCTTTATCTTTCTACCCGCACAGGGTATTCTTCCTATATTACAGGAAAACTCTTCCAGTACAATATCAGAATTGTGGATAGGGAACTATCCTAGCGACCTACCTAATTTATTGTAGTAATTTTCGGGATCAATGATTGGACCATGCAAAATAGAAATATCTTTTGTTGGATAGAGGAACAAATGACTCGATCCATTTCCCTATCGATCGTGATAATCCTGTATTTTACATATCCATACGATTGAGTCCTTAGGTTTCCGAAATAGTGTAAAAAGAAGTGCTTCGAATCATTGCTATTTGACTCGGACCTGTTCTAAAAAAGTCGAGGTATTTCGAATTGTTTGTTGACACGGACAAAGTCAGGGAAAACCTTTGAAATGATTTCAATATTGGACCTTGGACATATAATAGTTCCGAATCGAATCTCTTTAGAAAGAAGATCTTTTGTTTCATGGTAGCCTGCTCCAGTCCCCTTACGAAACTTTCGTTATTGGGTTAGCCATACACTTCACATATTTTTAGCGATTCACATGGCATCATCAAATGATACAAGTCTTGGATAAGAATCTACAACGCACTAGAACGCCCTTGTTGATGATCCTTTACTCCGACAGCATCTAGGGTTCCTCGAACAATGTGATATCTCACACCGGGTAAATCTTTAACCCTTCCTCCTCTTACTAAGACTACAAAATGTTCTTGTGAATTATGGTCAATCCCAGGTATATAAACAGTGATTTCAAATCCAGAGGTTAATCGTACTCTGGCAACTTTACGTAAGGCTCGACCAATCGGTTCAACATTTCTGGTTATCAGGTTGGCCCACCGGGTCATGTCGCTAGGTCAGTGTATTCGGGTAGTGGACCAACCCACGGGTTATGCTCATTGGAACTGGGTCAGGTCTGACATCGGTTCAGGTTTGAACCACTCAATTGGGGTACATGTGTTCACCCGCACGTGCACCTGTATGACGTCAGCAAAGTTGATCCGGTCTAATGGGTTCATCAAACTAGGCCAACTCGCCAGGGTTTCCGAGTCGACCGACCTTTTTTTTTTTTTTTTTTAACCAGTCGGCGAGTGCATCTCACTCGCTTTTGTCGGAGGCGCGTGAGAGCGCATCTGGAGTCGGACGGCCACGAAATTTATATCATTGTGACCGTCTCGACGAGATCTTCAATTTGATATATTATTCTTGACCTTTCATTGGTCGAAAATTTTTCTTTTGGTACGAACGTGATTTGGCCATATTCGTTCGAATGAGTTGAAACAATTTCAATCCTTTCAATTAAACTCATAGGTAAAAATGTATATTATATTCTATCATTGATTCTAGGTCTGTAGGTCTAGCTCTGATACCAACTGTTAGATTTGAATGATCTACAGATCTCATAGAACACAATGGTAATAGAATATTAGAAGTAATCACATACCTGTTGAGTAATTTGATATCCCTTTAGACTTCAAGCTTTGATTGCAATCCCTTGACCACAGTCTTCCACAACTTTCAGAGGATATCCCTGTTCTCTCGCTAATGGATGCAGAGAGAATTGTTTCACGTATTGTGGCTATAGGGATTCTGATATAGTATTTATAAAGATACTATCATAACCCCTAATTCTCTTCCCAACCCCTAATTCTCTTCTCATAAATAGAATTAGGGTTATCAATCTCAAACCAGTGACAAATCAATCGAATCGATTTTTACTGTGTGAATCAGACTCCTACTGAATAACTAGTTTAGGTAATTAATGGAATCCATAAATCTAACATGCGACTGCAAAAGTAAATTTTGTGGTGCAGAATTTATCATTTTGCAAATGCAAGGTGAGTTGCTGCTCTGATTATGATATTACTGACTTTGTCTTTGGCTGAGAGAGATTACAGAACTGTCTAGAAAACTGTTTTGTGAATGATTAAGATCCACCAACTGATCTCTCTTAGTCATTGCCCCCATCAGTTAGGTGTTCCCAGCAACTGAGATAGAATCTGTTTCACAGACAACAGTTTGACATCAGATAAGATTGGCCTTCAGTTCCTTCAAGTAGAAAATTTATAGGCTGCTAGATAGTATGATGCAGCCTTGGTCTTCATGCAATTATTATATTATGAATGCCAAATGAGAGGATCTACTGGTTGGTCCTATCAACCACAGGGAACAAGTTGTTTCTGATAACCATTATGGCTACACATGAAAACATAAAATACTGGTGAAAAAGTGGGGTTTTTTTTTAATTTTAATTTGAAAAATGTATGTTAGTAAGAGTTAAGAACTGCACCAGATGCCTCCGTCTTGCCTTTTTTTGTTATATAAGAATATCAATTGATGGGCTTCACCCAAAACTGAAATTTCTGTGTCTTATTTTTAGCCTGTTGACTCTTCTTGTATTCTCACCCTGATTATGTTTATGATATAAGAATATCATTTGATGGGCTTCACCCAACCAACCTCTCTCCTCATATTTCGAGATGAACCCCTCCTTTAAAGGGCTTCATTAAGATTAATGCGGTCTATATTCTTGAGGATTCGATTGGTGGTTTTGGTTTTCTTTTCAGAGACTGTTTTGCCAAGATGGTTCATGTTTGTTCTAACCATTTAAAATTCAATTTTGCTTTGGAAGGAGAGGCCTTAGCTATAAGATCGACTCTCAATACAAGGAAATAAAGGAAATGAATGGGAATAAAAATGAAATTAATCAAAAAATAGAAAATTGACATCTTGTTTGTAATTATGATTGTGTGGCTGCCTTAGACTTTTACAAAATATGGTAATTAAATTTTAAAATCAATTTTTTTTCTTCTTAAATCAATGTAATTTGGTTATAAAATATAGTAAAATATTTTGAATTGGTTAAACAATCATGTTATGTAATGATTTGTAATAGTTTTGATTTTATTTTTTTTTAATTTAATTTCACTTCCCTTCCTCCTTTGATTTCCTTTGCAACCAGATAGAGCTTATGGTGCAATTTTTCTTTTCCAATGATTAACATTTTTATTGTAGACCTCGAGATCATAGATGGTATTATACATGAATAATGACATGTTGGAACAAACTACCACACCTGAAAAATGCTCATTATAACTTGAAGGCATTAATCCAAACATCATCTAACTCAACTCCACAGACTGAACAACTACATTGCCCAGTTGGTTGGTGTATTATCAGTGGGATGCAGGCATCGAGGATGTCATAGGTTTGATTCTCTTGTCTACACATTATGCATCAAGGTACCCCCTTTCCCATAGAGCCCATGGGCTAGGGGTGTCAAAATTGGACTCAAACCGAACCAACTTGATTTAGCTTGGACCCAACCGAAATCGAACTTATTGGATAGGATTTGGGTCGTTTTTATAGAGCCCAATGAAAACTGTAACCGGACCGAACTAATAAGATTTAAACCGAATCAGTCCAATAATGGACCAATAAGAATCTATTAAGCCAACATTTTATTAAATATACATGTAACAAACCAAGCCCGATAGAGTCATTAATCCAACTGTTTTATTACATATACCTATAGTAAATCGAAACCAAACCGATAGCAACGCGATAAGAGTTCAGCTCGATGACAACGAACAACAGACCGGCCAGTTGACTAACCTATTGCAGTGCTGCTCACCTTACCTGAATCTCTTATTAGACATGTTTCATACTGCCCTTAAAAAACAGCTCGAGACTAGCAAATGAAAGTACAGGTTTTAAAAAGGATTTAATTGCCCAACAAGCTAAACTTTCAGATCTAGTTGGGGTTGGCTTGAGCCCAAGCCGAAGTCTCCGTTGCAACCTTGGGTTTGATCTTTGCTTCAGCCAAGCCAAGCCCAAGCCCAACGTAAGAAAAATTATTAAGATTTTCACTGGTTGTGTTCCGCCAGGTTTTGGGGTTTAATGCATGAAGTGCAAATGTTTGACCATAAAATCAAAATACAAGGCTTATTTACTCATAAATCATAACTATGAGCCCAGTAAAGATGTCAATGGGCCAGGCCGGGCTGGTTTTTGTCTGGGCTGAACCGATGTCAGTTTTTATAAGCCCAGCCCAAAGCATGTTGATTAAGAGTTCGGGCTGGGGTGGGCTGCACGCTGGACACAATAACTAACAGGTTGGTTCGGTGTCGATTTGTTATCGAGCTGGGTTTATTGAAGTGCTGGTTCGGTCATGACCGGGCTTATCGAGCTTATCAGACACATTATATAGTAAGTTATATAGTCTATTTTATTATTTTTATTTATAAAATTAGCATAATTCCTTTCATATATATGTAATTCAGTAAACTGTAATAATTAACATAATCTTTTCAACCATAGATTCACATAATCTTTCGGATCAATAAATGAACTGTAATAGTGTAACACAATATTAAAATTTAAAACCATTAAAATTAAGAAACTGGGTCTCGACATACCTTATCAGTGTTCGGGTTGGGTATTATCGGCTCGAGTTAGTTCAGGCTTCTTAACGGGCCGGTCCAGTTTGGTTTCGGTCTGGACTGAAACGGTGTCGGGCAAGCCTAGACCGAAACCTGTCCATTAAAGCTCGGTCCGGTCTGGGTTCGGTTATATCGGGCCAGCTCGATCCTTGCTACCAAGCCAGGCCCAGTTTTGACACCTTTAGAGCCCAGATCCTCTTCTCGTAGAAGGAGAGTAGTTACTCTCTACGTGATCTCTATAATCACAATCCTAGTATGTAACCGGCAGCGGCTACCATTCCTCATCTCCCCTCGACTACGGCCTAGATATACCCAGTACCCTAAAATTGGTGATAATTACATGTATCATCCCTAATTCAAAACTCTGTCACAGACAACCCCATCCATTGGCTGATTACTATGGGTTGCTAATGTCATCTAAAACTCAAACTTTTGTTGTAAAAAATGCCATTAATGGGATTGGAAAATATCCATGTTGTTATTTTGAAAGATGAAATGTCATCTTTGCCCTATCCCTAACCCTTTTATTCTTCCCCTTCTCTTGTTTCAAAACGTGAACAGCCACCAAAAGAACCCGAACGCCTTCCTTCCTTCGATTCTACTCCATCGATGACGGCAAGTTCATTTTACTCCGATGACGACGACAAATTCAATCTCTAACGACGACAACATAGGATTTCAAGTTGCAGGCCTTCCCTTTTTTCTTTGTCTAGTCGCCTCTTCTAATCCTTTTCAAAGGCAAGTAATTTCAGGCTCCAAATCTAAAGCCACGACTTAATTGTTGTTGGATAGTACAATTATTGAAGGATAATTCGAGAAAAGAAGGGATATTGTTTTGGTGGTGGTTGTAGGGGTTAATTGAATGAGACCGAAGATGTTGAAATGGGAAGTCTGTACCTTCTTGATAAAATCGGCTTCATGATAGGAGCAGTAGCACCGGAGAAATCCGGTGGGGAGAAATCAACTAGAGAAAGAAGAGATATCAAAAATGCATGTAAATCCTCTATTTGACGGACCTGAGAAAGGCTCCTACTCCCAACGCTATTTCTGTATTTTTAGTTATCCAAGAGGTTGCTTCGGAACCATATATAATCGCTGAGGAAGGATAGTTGTGGAAATCTGTTATGGAAAAAAGTTTGAAATGATTTGATTGTGATGAAGATGGAGATAGATATGCACGTTGGTAGTAAAGATGGCGATGGAGATACTTGGGAATGAGACCTGAAATATAAGCGTTTGGGAAAGGTAAGCAAGAGAAAATTTGATATTTCAACCTTTGTTGGTTGTAAACTTATCAAAGGTAAGATTTGGTTTTAAAATCTATGGTTAACACTGTTAAGTAAATGGGTACGATTGTAATTATCACCAATTTTAGGGTACTGAATGTATTTAGATCGTAATCCAAGGGAAATACAAGTAATTTTCCTTTTTTTAATATTATAAAGAGAGAGGGATCTACACGCTAGCTAAGGGTGTCAACGGGCTGGTCCGGGCCAGTTTCGGTCCGGGCTGAACCGGTGTCGGGTTTTATAAGCCCAGCCCAAAACATGTCCATTAAGAGTTCGGGCTGGGTTGGGCTGCGTTGGACACAATAACTACGGGCTGGTCCGGTGTCGATTTGTTATCGGGCTGGGCTTATTGAGGTGATTTTGGACTGGTTCGGTCCGGACTAGGCTTATCAAGCTTATCAGACTCATTTTATATATAAGATATATAACCTATTTTATTATTTTTATCTATAAAATTAGCATCATTCCTTCTATATGTATGTAATTCAATAAATTGTAACAATTAACATATTCTTTTCAACTATAGATTCCCATAATCTTTTGGATCAAGAAGTGAACTATAATAGTGTAATATAATCAATCAAAATTTAAAACTATTAAAATTAAAAAACTGGGCCCAGATGGACCTTACCGATGTTCGGGTTGGGTATTATTGATTCGGGCTAGTTCGAGCTTCTTAACAGGCCGGTCCGTTCTGGTTTCGATCTTGGCTGAAACGGTGTCGGGCTCTACAAGCTGAGACCGCAACCTGTCCATTAAGGTTCAGTCCGGACTGGATTCGAGTTATATCGGGCTGGCTCGGTCCGTGTTACCGGGCCGGGCCCATTTTTGACACACTTAACGCTAGCTATATAGGAATCTTATACACTAGGAGGGAAAATGGGATTACAAGAAAAATATTTGAGTAAATTATAGGTATCTCCCTTGTAGTGTGCTTTTAAATTAGGTATACCCCAAACCTTTCAAACAATTTAAAAGACACCTTCTTAAATCAAAATAAATTCTAAAAAAATACACTTCATTAGTGAATTTCCATTAACTGACAACAAAAGCTAAAAGTTCTAATTTTAATACCTAAAATACCCACTTGCATAAGTTAAATAACCATTTTATCCCCATCTAAACCTCTCATTTACCTAAAATCCACTCTGTTAATGAATTTTCATTAACTTATGTGAGTGAGTTTTGTGTAAATAGGAGGTTTAAATAGAGGTAAAATGGTCCTTCAACTTATACAGGAGGATATTTTAGCTATTAAAATTAGAACTTTTAGTTTTTGTCGTCGGTTAACGAAAATTCAGTTACGGAGTAAATTTTTTTTTGGAATTTATTTTGATTTAAGGGGATATCTTTGAAATTGTTTAAAAGATTTGGAGTGAACCTGATTTAATGGCAAACCACAGGAGAGATACCTATAATTTACTCAAAATATTTTTATATCATTAGTAACCATGGATAATTGTGACATGTCAACCTATAATTGACATGTGGCATAGAATATTAATAAAAACAAATGGTATAAGAACAAGATTAGATACCCTGCAAGATATCAAGATACTATGAAGGATCGGATGGCAAACCACAAGAGAGATACCTATAATTTACTCAAAATATTTTTATATCATTAGTAACCATGGATAATTGTCACATGTCAACCTATAATTGACATGTGGCATAGAATATTAATAAAAACAAATGGTATAAGAACAAGATTAGATACCCTGCAAGATATCAAGATACTATGAAGGATCGGATACCTAAAAGATATTAGGAAGATTGCGTCTGCCGGGAGTCGAACCCGGGTCTATTGCTTGGAAGGCAATTATGCTAACCGTTGGACTACAAACGCTGGTTAATGAAAGAGGAACTTCTTTTATAAGAAAAAAAAAAGCCAAACACAAGGAAAACTAAGACTTTTTTTTTCTTCTTTCCTACATCCAATCACAGCCACAGAGAAACCGAGACAAGGAAAATGTTGGTGGTAAATTAGACCTGGATCTTCTGCCGCTCATACGATGCACCATGAACGCCAGAATCCTCATTGCCAGCGGCAGTTCATTACCGAAAACCTTTAGGGTTGTAAATTTGTAATTGAAACGAAATTAGAATAGACTCGATTGCAGAAATTAAAGAGAAATTACCAATAAGAGATGTTTCGCCAGGAGAATTTGATCAGTCGGAGTAACGACACCAGCATCGATGAACGCTTTTGGATAATCATTTTGTTGTACACATTCGGCAACAAAGACCATGAATACGGTCTCTGCGACAGTTTTCACCATTATCTGCACATGTCTTTGTCAATTGAAAGATATACTCTCGAATCTTGAAGCTACAGTGCGTATTCCAAGTCCACAGTACTTCGTCTGTCTCTCTCAGGCAAAGATCAGATTCAAAGGACGAGATGGTGGTGGAGGCAAGAGCAGAGGCGGAGGTGAGAGCAGAGGTGTTGATGAATGAAGGACCAAAAAAAATACTCAACGGTATGGTGCGGCGCAGTTCCCTGTGAACTCCCGTATATTGAAGCTACAGTGCGTATTCCATATCTCACAATATATCTTTCGTCTCTCTCAGGCAAAGACTCTGATATTCATCGGATTCAAAGGAGGAGATGGTGGCGGAGGCAAGTGCAGAGGCGGAGGTGAGACCAGAGGCGATGATGAATGATTTAAAAAAAAAAAAACTGAGAAAAAGTGTAGTTTCTTTATCCAAAAAAGGGTATAAATATATAATATATATCTGATGGGTCCCGATCATTCTCCATGGACACGTGTCAATTTTTGGCATAGATATTGGGACACACAAAAGCTGTCCCTTATGTCCGGCCTACCAGCTAGCAGCTCAGCAGCAAACTCTCTGCAGGAGAACCCAGGAAATCAGAGCCGGTGGAAACCGAAGAGATTTCCGGTGAGTTTCTGTCATCGTTTACGCCTGCGCAGTGGGTGTTCTTTACGCAGCCGGCGTATTTGGGAAACAAGGCAAATCCATTCTTCTCACCCTAACATTCTATTTCTGTCTGTGTGTTGATGCCGTTAAGTTTTCGGACTTCACAGAAATCCGTCACGAAACCCTAAATCGCCTTAAAAATTCATTCAAAGATTGAATCTGAACTGGAGGCTCGAGCTCCTTCTTTTCTTTCTTGGAACTCCAAAACAGGCAAGTTTCACCAATTTATCGTACAGAAGAATCCTAGATTCCTCAGCGGAAATCGGCAGTTACGGGCAGGTCACGTATTAAACCCTAGCTCTACGTCTTGAAAACTCAGGTAGTCCCAGGAAAAGCTCGTTTACTGTTTAGCTTCGTGGTGTTGTTGTTTCTTAGTGGCAGAGGAGAAGCGGGAAAAGTTAAATGTGGTTCTCATAATTAAGGTTCAGGTTTTGTATTTTATTCTGGTCGCAGAGCTTTAAAAGTTTACAATACTGCCTTGTTTTGGAAAAACAAAATGAGCAAGATGAAGGAAAATGGGGAAGGAGAAGCAGATATCTCCGAAGCGGTGGATGCCGAGCCGGCTGGTGGGGACGTAGAGAAAGAACGGTCGCCTCACTCGGGTGAAAACCAAAACCAAAACTCTGTCGAAAATGGGCATTCGCCGCTCGAGCCATCAGATGATAGGAACGTAGAATTGCCTGTGGAAGCTCATTCAAGCGATGATCAATGTTCTGTTGAACGGGCTTCTGAACCTGCTGCTGATGTCAATGACCCACCTGAAAGTAAAAGCGATGTTGATGAGACAGGTCCAGTGAATGAGCCCCTGGCCGAAGAAGCAAAAGAACGTGAGGGATGTCCAGTCAAGAAGGCGGAGGATGAGAATGTGCAGGAATCTAAGGATGCGGTAACGGGAGAGGAAGCAATTCCATCTGAAGAAAATGGTTTTAAGGAGACTCTGTTGGAACAAGTCGTGGTAGCAGAAGAGTACCAGGTTAAGAAGGAGGGTCCCAACCAGTCATTTCTTGTGGAGACGCAGTCGTTTGAGGGTGACGATTCGGGAACTGAGGAGGAACAGGCTGCATTCATGAAGGAACTGGAGAACTTCTTCCGGGAGAGGAGCTTGGAATTCAAGCCTCCAAAATTTTACGGAGAAGGATTGAATTGCCTGAAGTAAGACGTCAGTTTAAGTCCTTTTCAAGAATTTAACCTATATTTGTCTGCAAGCTTTTTGAGCTTTGGCTAATTCTTTTGTGTTTGTTACTGTCTTAAGGTTGTGGAGAGCTGTGACCAGGTTAGGAGGCTATGATAAGGTATGCATGACATCTGTTTTGTTGGCATTTGTTTTTATTGTTTATTCTTTATGATTTTACCGGAATTTTAAGTTCCTGTATGTGGTACTCTAATAGTTAGGTAACGTCAAGGTTTATAGATTTGAAAGTTGGAACCATGCGCTGTCTGCTTGAAACGTGACAAAACTCTGTTAAAGAAGTATCATATTGTCCCAGATTCCCAGTACCCATAAACATCTTAGTTTTGAGTCATTGATTTGAGTTTTCTATAGTACTTTCTGGGTTTAGTCTTCATGCAGTCATGAAACTTTTACCCCCAGCCTTTGGGAGATTTGTGCACTGTAGTATAGGTTTCACTAATACAAAATGTAATCATTCTTTTGATGTTTGTGGAATCTTTAGGTAACAACATGCAAATTGTGGCGGCAAGTTGGAGAGTCCTTCAAACCCCCGAAGTAAGAATCAAGAAGAATTAAGATATTTGATAATTTGGTCTGAATATCCTGGCTGTATGTAGCTTCCATGTGCATTCTCAAGGGCTTAGTAGATGAAATGTTTGCAGTTTCTCTTCTATACTATTTGTTCCTTTATTATGGAAAATTTGTACTTCTTTTGTGGTGATGAACTGACTGCTATTGGTCTGTTATGGTTTCTTTTTTTTTTTCTTATAGATAATTTACCTAACTTGTTGATAAAAGAAGGGCTCCTTTCATAAAGCACATTTAATTTCTTTTTGAAAAGACTTCCTAGACCTTCATGCATGCAAATTGGCAATATTCTTGCTGTTTCTCAAAACATTAGAGGTAGAAGTTCAATTGCATAATCTCTGTGATTATTTAATGGGACAGAGCTGGATTTATTTTGGAAGTCTGATATTTGTTGATTAGTTAAACTTAATCAAGTCAAGTTTGTCTTGTTATACATTTCTGTGTTAGTTATTACTTTAAGACCATGTTGAAATTGACTACACTTTCAGATATTAGATGTGTAGCTTTCATATTTGATTTGATGCTATGTGATTTTGCCATTCAGCTCCCCTCCCCAACAGAGAAGGGTTTTTATTTTTTTGTCCCTACATTTTTTGAGTATAGTTTATCGTTGGATGGTAACTTTTCAGGTGCTATTATGGGCTCACCTTTGTTTTTGCTTAACAGGACTTGCACTACTGTCTCCTGGTCCTTCCGATGTTTCTATGAGAAGGTTTGTTTAAAACTTAGAGATTATTTCCTCCTGTCTTGGGGCATTGTTTCTTTCATCTTTCTTAGAACTTTGCCATCTTTCTATTCTTTCTTGATGCATTTAGATTGTTTGAGGGTGAGGGTGAAAGATTGGGACACTCTGACTCAGTTACTTTGCATGTCAAGTTTACTCGTGATATATAACTTGTGTGGTTATTCTGAATGAAAATTTCTATTATGCTAATTCCATGCTTACGAGAATGATGCATCCATATTCAGGTTTTAATGTGTGTGTGTGTAAAATACTCCCTCTATCCCGCAAAGATGAAGAAGGTCCTTCTTCCCTGTTTTGGCTGTCCCAAATTGTTTGTTGTTAAAAGGGCCGAAGGCTCCCTAAATGGGCCTAAGGCTTAAGGCATGAGCTCTAGAAATCTTATTTCATGATCAATACATTAACTGTGTGATTGATTTGTATAGGATGTATTGAGAGACAAAAAGGAATTTAAATGCATGACGTTAGGTATCTATTTATTTGAAAATATAGGTAGTAGGAAAGCTGATGAATTTTATTAGGTTATTACCAGTCTCTGGAAGGGGAAAATACGAGGTGAGTTTGAGCCAAGGTTCAAAAACTTGGGTTTTGGTGCAAATCCAAAATTTTGACCAAAAAGGCTGAAACTTCGACCGAAATATTGCATTTTTCTAATTCGGATGTCATTTCGTTTCGGACCAACTGAAATCTCTGTTTTTTTTTTTTGGGGGGCAAAATTGCACCAAGTTTTTCAAAACTATGTTGAGGACCTTGCATGGCATGCTCTCTCATCCTTTTAAAGTAATGATTGTGTGAAATGGTTAAGAGATGAGTAATGGCCAAGAAGCTGCAATGGATAAACAAAACGTTCCCTTATTTATCAAAGAGGATAAAAAAGGGTGGTTCCCTCAAAGTAGGCTGGGTTTGATGTCATGCAGTTCAAATAGAGCTTGGAGAATAACAATAGCTAAACAAAAATTTGCAGGATAATCGCTTTGTAATCCTTTTTTACCTACTAGAAAGTCTAATGTGAAATAGAACCTTTGAAGGGTTTAAAGTGTTATATAATATGACAACCTGAGTGTCATCTTAAGCAAATTTGGAAGCTTTTCCTCTATTAATTTGAATTGTGTGGGTCTGCAGGGCAATGAGGCCTGGGTGGCAGAGTACATGTTATTGCTGTTGGACAAGGCGACCTAAGGCAGCAGCCAGGCGCCTAAGTTGGTGCCTAGGCAAGCTAGCGCCCGCCTATGTATACAATGCACATGTTAAGCTAGTATTCGGATAGAAGAAATTAACAGTGGCTTTAAAAATGCCTTGTTGCCTAGGCAAAGCCTTCACAATATTACTCCTTTTCGTTAAAAGAGGGTTTTGATTATTCAAATGCCAGCCTGGTTGCTGCTCCATGAAATCGTTACAGTAAATTAAAAGGGCCATAACCTGTTGTGACTCCTGCTTTCGCAGGGTCCTAGAACGGGTGAATTGGAGATGGTCTTAAGCTTTGAAATTTTTGCAAATAGTATCCGCTTTCTAGGCTTAAACCAATGCTCTCATGTTAGCAGCCCCTAGCTTTATACCATCAGACCTCAAGCAATGGGGTCCTCAATGAAATCATTACATTGGACCACCTAAACCTAATTCGCAAAGGGTTGGTGAGGCCACACATGTGCTTTATGTATAGGAAGTGATATAGGACAACCTAGGGTTTCTAGAATACCCTACTCTAATACAAAGACTAACCACAAAGACTCACTAAATAGGTGATCTAACAGGTATGGACTGAAATAAGCAGCAACACACATGAAATGCATACATGACTAACACTAGTATAGCAATATGTAATAAGCATTATGACTCTAGGTAACATGCTCTCAAGTCAGCAATAGTGAATTAGGATTCATAGTCGATCAATGCTAAACAACATGTTATGAAGTACTACTGTGCTAGAGCTGTCCAATCAGAAACTAGTAAAATTAAATGCCTAGCAGAAAAGTAAACCCAAATTCATATGAAATCAGAGTTATTTCAATATAGAAGGATAAGGAAATCTAACCAAGAATTTACTGTGACGAAAGGTTCAGGTGAAATATGATCCACACACTTGCTGTCCGGGTTGGAAACAGAAAAACAGCAAAGGATCATATCTAGATTGTCTACAGTAAATAAATAATGGAATAAAAACAGAACCTGGAAAAATAAAGTATGCATTAACCGAAACTAAAAATTGCAGAATAAAATAAGGACAGAATCAGCATACCTTTCAGCACCAGAATTAATAAACAAGGAACAAAAGGAAACAAAGAAACTGAGAGCAAGGGAGGGATGGGGGGTGTTCTTGCCGTAACAGAAAAAAGGGCAGGGGGTATTGCCGTAACCAGAAGGGGGGGGGGTGGAATGTTGCTGTGAGAGAGAGGGGAATAGGGAGGGATGCTGTGAGGTAGTTAGAAGGGGGAAGGGAATCGAGAAAGAGGGAAATAGAGGGGAGAGAAGAAAGATCGTGAGAGGGAGAGTAAGAGAGAACTTATGTGCGAGAGGGAGAACCAAGAGATTTTTTTTTCTTTAATCAATGCCAATTAGAGAAGTCACCTATTATATAGGCTTTACAATCCTAATCACATTCTAAGTCAAAAAGGATTAATAAAAGAAAGACTCCTAACTAACTCGAAAGACTCCTAAGTCTAAATCGTGGAAAGGGTCCACACCTCTTCTTTTACATTAGAAGAAATAAATAAAAAATGGACTAAGTTAAATATAATATTAAAAATCCTAAATAATCTAACTAAACTTTCCAAAATAAAGGATTACAAAGATTTCCCAAGTCAGGGAAATTCCTATAGAGATTCATATCCAAATCTTGTGGATCTTGTGCTGTGTCAGGAAGGCTGAAGGATTTGGAACATCTTCCTTGTGTAGGAACGTTTGAGGTACTTCCAAGAAAGCTGTTAGACCTTACAGATGGATGAATGAGACTGGTTCATGGCAAATTGCAGTCATATTACAAATAGTGACTGACTGTGTTGTTTTAATCGCCATTTGTTGAGTTTTGAAATAATGGCTGGCTTTATCTTTATTGTTCTTGGAGCACCCCCAAAAAAAAAAAAAAAAAAAAACCCCAATAGAAAAGGGGTTACCTAGCCATTGCATTTGGGGTTATTTATTTATTTATTTTCTTTTTTTGGGATGGGGGGGATCCTAGACATGTTTATAATGGATTTACCCTAAGCAGCTTCAAATGTTCTCATGCATGAGGCTAGCATTTCATTGTTAGTAGGGCTAATACACTGTTTGATGGTGCAAAGTGTTGTGATAAGCAAGTTTCTCTTCATAATATTCCTTGGATGTGGTCAATGCCCTATATCTTGTGGGAAATTTGAGTCCATTGATCTTGAGTAAACACCTTTGCCTATCGTGTAGGAAGTGTGGAAAAGTAGGTAATGGATGAATTTGAGGCTTGGGTATAAGCAAGGTTCTAAATATCGTATCGTATTGGCCCGTATTGAATGATACGTATCGGTATTGATAGGGGTTGATATGATACACCCCTGGTACATTTCTCTTATTTCTAAAAAAGTGGGGTATCGAGGTGTATTGACTTTATCGCGTCGATACACGTTGATACACGTCGATACACCTCAATACACACCGACACAGTTCGATACAAATTATTTGTTTGAAAAGTTCGGCAGCGGTTTAAAAATTTGTATGTGATCGATACGTAGTTGATATACGGTTGATATATGGTCGATACGTGGTTGATACACATTGATACCCCACTTCAAGTGTCAATACTCCTCGGTGTTCCTTTATATACCTGCTATATCTTCAGTTTCAACTTTCTGGTTCTTTGACCGTGTGGAAAAAGGAGAAGTGGGTGTTCAAAACGATGAAGAATCTCAACCTTTTGAGTTTCTTTAGCATAGGGCTTTGGTTTGTCATTGAAAATTGACTTGATATCAAACAACAAAACTTGAATAAGATCAACACACTCCATCCAATCAATTTGTGAAGAAAAAGTTGAAGAAACATGGTAAGTACAAGCAAGTCGACTCCCCCCCCCAAAAAAAAAAAACCAATATATTTGCTTGAAATCTCTGTTTTTTAGCATGAATAAGTTGATTGGTGTTTCTTATTTATTGTGTTTTTATGCTTTAAAATGGTGTTCTGCATGTTCCCTAAGCGTTTCTGTGCGTATCTCATTCATATCCTAGCATATCCAGTGTATCCATGATATGATACGTTACATCTCTTAATTGCCTGACGGATATGTTACCGATGCACAATACTTTATTCCTTGGGTATATATTAAGGACTGATGGCATGCCAAAAAAAAAAAAAAAAAAAAGAAGATGCAAATGCTTGGCTCCTAAATTTTAGTTTGTACATTCTGCTGAAACGTTGTATGGTGCACCCATTTATGTTAATATTCCTTCGGTGCACGTGTTTAATTTTTCAATAACAGCCTTTTCCGTGTCTGTTCGATTTGTACGAATCCTTTTTTATAGAAATTTTGAGATTATCTGAAACAATTCTTTGTGTTATCCTTCTCCATGTTTATTTTATCTGTATATTTAATTTTTTTTTTCATTAGTTTGCACCTTTTGGCATTAGTTGTCATTGATCCCTGATTTTTCACTTTATGCAGGCACTCCTTGACTATGAAAGGCATAAAATGCGTGGTGGTGAGCTCCATGGACCTGTTTCTTCCCTTGTGGAGAACATGAGTGTTGATAATCAGGTAAGGTCCCAACATTTATGATTTTCTTCCTGCCTGGAACAGTAAATGTATTTATTTGATATTCCTCTTTAGTTTTTCTTGGGATTTGTCCTTATTGCATTCGTTTTAGATTATTTTAAGTATAGAGTCTACATTCTTATTCGTTGTTATTATAAGCAGTGTATGTTGCTTCAATATCAGACCTTTATTAGTCTGTTTAAGGAAATGGTTTGTCATGGCTGCCTGTCATGAGACCTTTTGTGGGAGGGCTTTTTCAGTCACAGGGAAGGGGTATATGGCCAATCCAAAGATTTTATATCGACCCTCTACCAAGTCAGTTTGTGATCTATGATGCATATGTTAGACCCATGGTTGTGTATTAGCCAATCAAGTTTTGGAATCACCCATGAATTATCTGATCTTTACAAGGGGATTATCTGGGATTACACCTGTTTTTCAAGTTGAATATGGAGTAAACATCATTGCATCTAGTATACCATCAATAATATAGATATATACCCTGTTCTGCCTGTCCTTTGCTTGCTAGGATGGACGGTCTAGTGTTGGATAATGTGATCCATCATCATGTATTGGACTGATGTTGCCTGGTAAAGAGCCTCAGTTTGGTATCTATCATCCCTCTGTTCTCCTTTTCTAGTTTTATAGATCGGTGATTATGGTCATGCTACGATTCTCCTTTCTGCAAGGTTCTCAGGTTCCTTTGCTTTATTGAGCTCTGAGGGCTTCTTATTGAGGACTCTCTTTTGGGGGCAGCCAGACATTTTTTTTTTTTTTTTTTTTTAAGAATTTGACTCGTTGTGGATTCTTAGTTTCTAACTGTATAAAATTTAAAAAGATTAGTAGAGCGGTTGACTTGTGCAGAAGACTTATTTACTGTTAAATAATTGCATGTCTAGTCTTTAATCTAAAAAGGAAAAGGACATTGTAAACCATATCTTCTGTATTTACTTTAGAGAAGGGCATATATAAATGTTAACAGTTATCTATGTTCCTAGTAGCTTTATATGGGGAAGTTATAATCCATAACTCATGCTGGTTATTATCTTATGTTGAATAAATATGGATTTTAAAGAAAAGAGATCCATGATCCAATGGTCCTAACTCTAGTATCCACGAGAGTCCAAATCTGACATCTGTCTTATGCGGGCTTCATGGCTTTTGGGGATCCATGCAACATTGTCTGTACACTGGTGAAACCTTCTTATCTTCTTAGGCATATCACTTCTTTGGCTCTTCCATGAGAATTTAGTTCCAATGGAGACAGGTGTGAGCCTCCCTTGCCAATGAGTTTTCCTACAAAAGGGGGGGTGTCAGGGCTTCTCTCCACCAACAGGATGAGCATTCTTTTATTTGTTTATTTATATATTTTTGGGGTTTATATTCTGTAATGGTAGTCTGCTGACTATATTGGATTCTTCCTTATTATGGTTTCTGTCAACAGGCTGGTGGTAATCAAGCATCAGGGTCAGGTAGGGCACGGAGGGATGCTGCAGCTCGTGCTATGCAGGGATGGCACTCCCAGCGGCTTCTCGGTAATGGTGAAGTTGGGGATCCAATTATTAAGGTCTGTAAACTTGGTTGATAAACCCTTAACATATGCTTCCCTTATTATAGGACATTCTTGATTGTCCTGTGTGGTGTCCATTCATTATAATGACACTTTCCCCCTCGTTTTTGTAGGATAAGACTCCTGTTTCTGCACCAAAGCGTGAAAAACAGCTTAAAAGTGTTGGTATGGCTGTTTTGCATGATCTTAAACATAAGCCAATCAGCATGGTTTTTAGGCTGAACCTTATTTTCGTTCTCATTTTGTTTGGCTTAGGTTTACATAAACGTAAAAAACAATCCAACCTTGAGCATGCTGTCAAAGCTGCACGTCCTAAAGTTGTGAAGCCACAGTAAGATTCCCTGCACATATGTTTCTTTTTCTGTTTGTATGGTGATCAACTGATTAGTGTCTGATTTTTCTTTCTGGTGGTATATTTACACTGTGACGTTCTCTCTCGTCACTTGGAACTGATTGTTTGAATGTGTTTCCCTGATTTAAATGCTATGAACTACCCCTTCCTTTTGAGAAAAAAAGAGAGGAGGTATTTATCATTTGGAGTTCAATGACATGTTCTTTTGAAGTGCCAACTGATATTGTCAATTACCGTTACTGGTGACATGCTTTTCTGGGGCACTTGTTGGCCAAAACTTTGCTTCTTTTTTCTGTGATGCAAATGAAGGTGGATATTTATGTGCATCCAGACTAGCGTTAATTATTTGGAAACTTTTTTTACTTTGGGCTCTTGAAGGAGACCATTTATTATTTTATTGCATTTCTCAACAAAAATGAAAACCAAAGGGAAAACAGAAGATAACGATAATCAAATGAACAAAACAAAGGAAACTTGGGCTTGATTCTTTAGTAGTACCAAAGAGAAAATTGTACGTCAGACTTAAAGTTAGGCCTAATCTCGGTTTTCTTCTTCTGCCAGAATGGATACCATGGTTGTTGATATTGGACCCCCTGCTGATTGGGTTAAGGTCAACGTGCGAAAAACTGTAAGCTAGTCGAGATCCCCTAAGTAGAGGATGAAAACATATTTCAACTGTATTTTGATAAATTGACTGGTTGTGCATGTTGTGCCTGTCTACAGAAGGATTGCTTTGAGGTCTATGCTCTAGTTCCTGGACTTCTACGTGAAGAGGTACAGACAGTTTCTCCTTTTATATACAAGTCTATATATGTGTATATTGTGCTTCCTAAGACTGAGGAAGCCTTTCCTTGGTGGCTGGCTATATCTACCCCTTGGAAAACTGATGTGATAATCTGGACAGCTGAATATAGAGGGCAGCCCTTTGATTGGCTGTGTAAAATTGTGGCATATCTCAGTTATATGTCTCACAATGTACTGTTCTTGTCCCTTCATATCATCCAAGGTTTGAAATTTTGGATTTTGTCCCCATTTTGCTTCTTTGCTGAAACTTAAATATTTCGGTCGAATTTTGCCAAAATTTAGAATAATGGTATTTACAGCTGTTAAAACTGTTTTCTGAGGAGGGGGGGGGGGTTCTTTTCAACCATTTCCCAAAGCATTGTTCTACTAATGTTATGAAATGCATTTGTGCTGTACGAATAGATGGTTATTTGGACATGTCCATAAAATTTGAGCCCTACTCCCATGCGGGAGGCTTAGCTACCTTCAAGGAAGTTTTCCTTGCATTGGGTTATGGTTCTTTATCTTCAATGTGGGGCCTACTAATTTATTGGGCATGATCCTTTGAACCTGTGAAAGCAGGACTTGCACTGGGTTATGGTCTTTATCTTCACGGTGGGGCCTACTTATTTATAAGTCATGATCCTTTGAATGTGTGAGATGTTACATGTTATTACTGCCATAGTAGCATTAGCCAAAATTTTCAAGTTAATCACTTTGGAATTTGAATAGGTCTGAAATATTTGGGAAGATTATGACATTTTAAGTTCTTCAAATAATTTGGTAAATGAATAAATTTTCCCATTAAAATTTGACTCTTTGAAGAGACGGTTTTGCAAATAATTCACAAATGATTGGTCTGTTAAAAATTAATAATTACAAAGCCTAACTAAAAAGAATATAAAAGTGCCGGTTTTTTGTCCCTGAATGTTCACAATGTGGATGTTTAAAACCTGAGCTATTCTGTTCTTTATTTTTTTCTTCTGTAGTTTGCTTTTTAGAACAGTTCACTTCACTATGCTTTTATATACACTCTTAAATCATCTTGGTCAATGAATTATAGGGATAGAATCTGTAAATTCACCCTTAATAGCATCTTGTAGTGATAACTCTACATCTCCCTCTCCAGTCATCCTCTCCCTCTCCTCCTGGCTCCCACTCCCTATCTCCCCTCTCCCTCACTTCCCTCTCCCTCTCTGACTGTTTATGCAGGCTCATAGACCAATCCAAAACTTTGTGTAAGGTTTTGTAGACAAGGAAGGGGGAATCATAATCACAATAAAGTCAGTAGTAATTGCAAATAGTTGAGATTCAAATCTGGAGTTGGAACAAGACATCGGGGTACAAAAAAATCAGGATGACCTGATTAGAGAAGAACAGAAGTCAAATTATATATAAATGTCCCTTTAGCCTTCCTGGTTAACAGCAATGAAATTGAAATTGAATTGGTTTCGTAAATGAAAGATCACTCTTGTTATGATAGATGTGAAGATGGGACTATGGATTTCCTTACTATGAAGATAGGAATATATTCCCTGAACAGATCAGATTGCGTTTGAGGGAAAACAAAGATGAAGTGTCAAAAGTTAATGCTTGGCAACAGCACGAGTAAGGTCCTTGTGTTGATCCAAGAGTCTAAGCATGGGAATACAGAACAGATGCAAACTGGCAGTTCTGGAAACCGTGCACCTTTTCACCTAATTTTGCCTTTTGAGTAGTTCTTTATCACAAAGTTCAGGAAAAATCCTCAGCGGGACTTCTTGATATTTGGAAAGCAGCTCATTCTATCAATTGTAATCATGCAGCTGGTAATTAAAACTGAAAAAGTCTCCCTATTTCATTGACTCTCATCCCCAGGTTTTTACCATGGAAATCTCAAAAAGATTCTTACCCTTAACTTTTTAGACTAGGGCAGAATGAGAGGTGTTTGGGAGAAATTCCGTTCAGTTCTAACACAACGGAACCAAGAAATATGGGGTTCGTTGTCTTACTTCCGTTTGATTTCTGAAGCTTTTTGTGTGTTTTTTGGGCCATCTTCCATTCACCCTGAAACCTCCCCTCGCCTCCCTTAACAAATTCCTCTCAATCTGAACTTTCTTTAGCCATCATTTCATGAAGAGTAAATTCTCTACAGAGAAATGGAAGGGGGTTGCAGGATTGCTCAAAGACTAGTTACAAAAATGGAATAATAAGATAATGGTGCAGATTGGAGGCCTTGTTGCGGGACCCAGGTTGGGATCCGCCACTGGGCCCACCCAAATAGTTAAATAACTCAAATTGTTGTGTAGTGGAAATTCTGTAATAAACCAGAATCTACAAGGGGCTACTAGGTAAGTGAAGAAGAAAGGCATGTGAAGGGGATTGGATTTATTGAAGAGGTGGTAAACTTGGAAGGAGTGGATAAAAGAAGACAACAGAATTCCTAATAAAACTAAGGGTAATTTAGGAAAATAACTGAGAAGGGGAAAAAGGTAAAATAAATAACAAATAAAATAGGAACATGACGTGGGGAAGTTTGTGGTGCTGACCTAAAGGCTGACAAGCCAAGATCGAAGACTGGTAGAGAATAGAGATAGGTACTAGAGTCCCACTAGTAGAATATAACCTTGGCAAGCTAGAGTCCCACTAGTAGTATATAACCTTGGCAAGCTAGAGTCCCATTAGTGCCTGCTGTAGGGGTCTTACTTAAGCCCACTTAAATCACATAAGCAAAATAATATTTAGCTAAATATATTGAGAGGGAATTGTTGTAAAATTTGATGGATGCCTTTGAGCGCAGCTATGTTTGCATTATATAGATATGCAGATCTTATATACAGCAAAAATATTAAACACTTTTAGAATTCCAAAACCCTTTTAAAATTCCTCATACATAGATAATAGTTCCTAGACATGGAAAATTATCCCAAAGACATTGAAAACTGTTCCCAAGACATGGAGGGCTACAAACAAGATATTGAAAATGAAAACATTTAATGCTGCCTTAGAATTCTGAAAAGGCAAAATAGAGGTTGCTAGAAGATGGAAGTTGTAGAAGCTTCTAGGATAACTTTAGTTTAGTATTGTAACTATTGTTCACGTGAACTGTGTTAATTGGAATAGGCTGGGCTGAACCAATTCAGGCTAGGCCATGGGTCTGGTCTTGGACTTGGGCTGCCCTCCTTTACGAGTATACTTCTTGGAAAAGTACTGATTAGGCCTATGTGAGGCATCAGCCATTGGATTAGTTGGATGCACTGCATCAACTCCCTACTGGGTTAAAAAAAATTCAGCCTTGACAAATGTAAAAGAGACAAGTACTGCTCATAAACATCCGGGACAATGCGTTTGAAGTCATCAGCATGGATCCAAGTGAGATCTGTTTGGTGACCCTTCCACTTCACAAAAATTTATAATAGCCACCTCCATGACGTGTCATGATGTAGCGATCATCAACATCTTCAATGCATCCTTGGGAGTAGACTTCAATTGCAGGAACCGAAGGTTGATCTCGGTGTTACCTTCATCATCAGAATGATGGCCCATGTAAAGAGTCAAATCATCCACATTGAATACATTAGTGATATTCATGTCAGGTGGCAATTCCAACTGATGTAGGACAGCTTAGGGGACTAGGTTTCCTACACTTACAACTAGGTTAGGTATTAAGTTACCTAAAGTTTGGCTAGGTAGGATAGGTGGCAGCAGCAAAGATGACTTACAATGAGAGTGTGTAGAGCTGAATTTTATCAAATACTGATCAATATATACCTAACATGAGTTACCAACTTGACAATGATCAAATGGGTTGAAATAGAATTTCAGTAGATATAGGCAGCATTTGACAAGTAATGTATGCAGGGAATTTCAACACTCTTAATTAATAACTGCCAAGTTTCAATGCACAAGTAACCAATTCCTATGTAAATCAGCAACATTTCAATATCAGAATATGGAGTACTGACCATAATAGGGGCTTGTAACATGTGACTACAGTCCAAGGTGCTGTTCGGCAGTAAAAGAGACAGGAACAGGAAAAAAAAAATAACAATCGAACTGTTGCTGTCTATAGTAATAGGAAATAAAACAGAAAAAATCAGCAAGGTGTTTACTATCTCACAATGTCTGTAAATAATTTCAAAAACTGAACAGATCATTGGTATATATATTTGATCACAGGGAGATAAGGACAGAAATTCAGGAACAGAATTTTCATAGGGGGTAGAGAAAACCAGAGATAACAACTCTTAATCAAAGAAGGAAAAAAAACATACCTCTTTTGTGGACTGTAGAAACATTTCATAATCTTCAGAATTAAGACATTAGAAAAAATAGCAGAAATAGGAAAGGGTCTTACCGTAAAAAAGGGGGGGTAGAGAAATACCGAAAGAAAGAGATAGGGGAGGGAGAGGGAAGTTACGGAGAGGGGAAGGATTACTGTGGGGAAAAAGAAAAGAAATAACGAGAGGAGAGGGAGAGATTATCGAGAAAGAGAGAGAGAGAGAGAGCGTCAGGGGGAGGGAGAAGAGGAAATTGAGAGAGTGGGTGGTGGCTGTGGGGTGGGTTGGGGGGTTACCGTAAAGGGGAGGGCAACACTGAGAGAGAGAGAGAGAGAGAGAGAGAGATTTCAGTAAAGAGGAGACTTCAGTTTTTTTTTCCATCAATAATCATCATTATCTTATTGTAGAGAAAAGTAGCCTTTTAAAGGTTTACAAACCTAACCGCAACTCAGTTTGTTACGTGGGCAATAACCCACTAACGACTAACAACAAATAATTAAAAAATAAATAAAAGAAATGGGGTGGGGTCCACTAACAACTAACAATAAACAAATAAAATAATACATGGGGATGGGCCACTAGCTAATACCTGAGGGATTTACATGCCCTTTTACAAATAAAAAAAAAAAACCAACAAGAAATAGAAACATAAAAAAAAAAATATAAATAGAAACAAATAGTTTCTAGAAACAGACAATAAACAGAAAATAAAAAAGCTGTAAAATAAAACTCCTATGTGCTGCTTTTGCTAGCTAAAAACTACTGGGATGTCCTCATCTCCAACACATGCATCTGGGTCAATCTTCTTGAGGACTTTCTAAGGACCCATCTTTCGTGAACACAGCTTGTGGCTATTCTAGGAGCAATCTTTTCAGCGGGAATGCGAATCATTACCATATCTCCAGACTGAAATGTCACTAGACGCGATGCCTATTGACTGTGGCAGCATAGTTATCATTGATAGTAGCAATTTGCTGTTGCACATCAGCTTGTTCTTTGGTGATATGCCTAATGAACTCATCGGCTTCTATGCTGATTCTTGCATGGAGAGGAAGTGAGACCAAGTCAATAGGTCGTTTGAGTTGAACTCTAAGCATACTTTCAAGGGGAGTGCGTCCAGTGGTCTGGTTTACTGAACTATTGTAAGCCAACACAGCAATATCAGAGATGGATGTCCATGTCTTGTCATAATCTCGCATCAAGCTTCGTAAGAGATTGCCTAAACTCTGATTGACAACCTCTATTTGTCCATCGGTTTGTGGATGAAATGCTGTTGAGAATTTCAATTTGGTGTTGGTCTTTAACCAAAGGGTCTTCCAAAAATAGTTCATAAATTTGACATCTCGGTCCGAAACAATAGACTCTAGTAGCCCATGGAAACGAACGATCTCTTTGAAAAAGAGGGTAGCAATATGTCGTGCATCGGAGGTTTTACGGCATGGAATAAATTGTGCCATCTTGGAGAAGAGGTCAACAACTACAAATATTGAATCCTGCTTGTCCTGAGTAGGGGGAAGTTCAAGCACAAAATCCATACTCAAATGAAGCCATGTTGCATGAGGAATGGGTAGCGGGGAGTAGAACACATAATTTAGCTTGGTTCCTTTAGCAAGTTGGCATTGCTTAATCACATGCTCAACATCCTTTAAAAGGTGGGACCAATAGTAATGATCAGGTACTTGTGAGAACGTTTTATCACACCCAAAATGTCCTCCCAATATTTTTCCTTGTAATTGCTGAATAGGGTGTTGCCTTAGGGAAGATGCAGGATACATAGTCGGGTGCCCATAAAGAGATAACCATCATACAGTGAGTATTTAGGATCATTCCCACCTTGTTGTAATTTTTTGTAGACTGCGGAAAAATCCGTGGTTTGCAGGATACTTAGTCTTGATGTGATCAATGTTCATCATGGTTCAAAATCTTGGCGAGATCTCACTGAGATCTCGAGAATCTCAAAGTTCTCGAACAAGTCAAGACAAGGTTCTCGACTAGTCTAATGACTGGTCTCGACATTTTGGACCATTTCTTGACATTTTCGTCAGTTTTTGACCAGTTCTCATTTGGTCTCGACATAGTGTGTGAATTATGATTTTATGGTATACTTGACTACATAGGGTATTTTAACTTTGACAATTAACTAATTAAGTGCTATTATGTTTATGCCTAAAATATAATTTTATTGGCTCACTGGCTTTCTTTGATATTCTATTAGTGTGAACTTATGTAAAATAGCCAATATAACCTTAGGTTTACATCTTAACTTCTGACCGACACTACCAAACATGGGTGTAAACCCAAACAACCACCATGTGTGATTATTTTTTTTTTTCAATTTTATTGTTTAAATGTGATTATGTATGCTAATTGCTGAAAGAGTGATACCTCGGAGTATCAGGCCTTAAAATGATCATTTGAGCCCCGAGACACTTTGTAAGCCCTTACAGTTTTTTTACAGTGTCTCGCTGAGATCTCGGTTTCTCAGAGGGTTGAGACACTCTTGAGAGTCGAGATTTTGAACCTTGTAGGAAACGAAGTCCTAACTAAACAAGGATTAGGAACTTAGACAATAGTTTCCCAAACAAACCAAACCACTAACTAATCCTTCTCCAAGTAGATGTCATCATCTGATTAGGAAACAACTGAACTAAAATAGCTACTCCTATTCACAATAAAATGCTAATGCAAAAATCAAATAAACAAATTCAAATTAATCAGTCTCGGTTTGGACCATTCCGCCGATTTGTTTTAGTCCAAGAGTTGGTTCGGTTTGAACCAAATCAAACCAAATCAATTTTTATTTCTTCTTCTTCTTGCGGGTTTAAACCTGCACTGCATTATGATAATAGGATGAGGGGTGGGAGAGAAGAAAGAACAAGGGAAGAACCAGCCAAGGGAAAGGATGTTTCTATTCCCAGAGATGAAGGAAAAGAGAGAGAGAGAGAGAGAGAGAGAGAGAGAGAGAGAGAGAGAGAGAGAAGGGGAGGGTAAGGAAAGCCGCAATTCACACGCAACACTGGCCACACAGGCACCACTTTACTAACTCAATATTCCATTCTTTAGAATCTATTTTCTATAGTTTTGGTTACATGATGTTTAAAGAAAAGTAATTGTAATCTTAACTAAAATTAATGGCCTTAATTAGGAAACCAAATAAGCTCATCATACCTAAATGGAAATCAAATCCAAGTCTAATTTAAGCAAGGGAACTTTTTAATAAAATTCCTACCTTATCTACTTTTCCTAAAAATAAAATATTACAAAGATATCCCAATTAAAATTAAATCCTACAAAGATTCCTATCTAAACCCATCTCATCCAAGGGGCTTGCCATTGCATAAAAACTTGCCAGCTTGAAAACATTTTTCCAAGAATTTTGCAGAGGCGAAGAAATAATCTCGTGGGATGTATATCCTACTGCAGTCCGTAACAGAATTTTAACAGTGCACGAGTGGTAGGATTATAGTCTTTAAGTTCTGGGATCCTGTTCTTTAAAGAATGATGGCAGGGTCACAAATTCCGTCATCGCATAATCACAAACGATATCAGGTGCTTCGCCGGGCTCTATCTCAACTTCTTGATGGGTTGCTTCAGTCTACTTCGGAATGTCTTCAATTTCTGCCTTTGGTAACTCAACTGTTGGTTGGGGTGTTGGTGGTGGTGTAATTTGTGGCAGTGGCGGTGACGATGGTGCAATGGGAGGTGGAACCTATGAGACCGAACTGTTGATGGAAGCTTGCATATATTTCATTACAACCTGGAAGGAAGCAAAGTTGGAATCCATACTCTTCTGCATTGTGTTTTTAGATTCCTCTAAGGTAACAATCCGTTATGATAAATTGGCAATGGCCATGTCACTTCCATCTTTGTTGGTGTTAACACATGACAGAAGCTCATTGTTACTCACCATGGCTGCAGGAAATTCTCTCTGATAACAATTGATGTGGAACCCGGGTTTGGAAAACCCCATTGGATCCGTTAATGGGCTCACCCAAATAGTTAAACAACTCAAATTGTAGTACAGTGGCAATTCTATAATTAACCAGAATATATAAGGGGCTAGTGGGTAAATGAAGAAGAAAGGGATGTGAAGGGGATTCAATTTATTGAAGACAGGTAAACTTGAAAGGAGTGGATGAAAGAGGACACAACAGAATTCCTAAAAAAACTATCGGTAATTTAGGAAATCAACTGAAAAGGGGAAAAGATGAAAGAAATAACAAATAAAAGGGGAACATGATGTGAGGAAGTTTGTGGTTGTCTTCAACCTTAAAAATTCTCATCGGAAACCAAGAGGCGGTAACCAGATTTTGCTTGGAGAAAGAGAACTCTCTCAATTGGTCACTGATTGGTCTCAGATTTCAGGGAACAAGTCGTTACACTCATCTCTACTTAACCCAACACTTATCAACTCCAATACCTGACCATGGAAGGAAGTATGAAAGACTGAAACAGATTCTGGTGGTAGGAGAGAGAAGAGGTAAGTTGCAGGTTTTGGTTCTCAATGCGGAAGAGATTTCTTGTCATGGGCTTTTTGGGGATTTAGGTCGTCTATGGGAGGGGTGCTCACGGACAGAAACTGATGATGGTAGGAGGAGGGGTGGGAGAGAAGAAAGAACAAGGGAGGAACCAGCCAAGGGAATGGCTGTTCTGATTCGCAGACAAAGAAAAAGAGAGAGAAGGAGAGGGGAAGGAGAGCGGCAGCTCAAATGCAACACTGGCCATGCAGGCACCACTTCTCTAACTCAATATTCCGTTCTTCATAATCTATTTTCTGTAGTGTCAGTTACATGATATTTAAAGAAAAGTAATTGTAATCCTAACTAAAATAAAAAGTTTTAAACTAGGAAACCAGATAAGCTCATGATACTTTCCTGGAAATAAAATCCCAATCTAATTTAAACAAGGGAACTTCTCAATAAAATTCCTATTTTCCTAAAAATAAAATTCCCAATTAAAATTAAATCCTACGAAGATTCCTATCCAACCCTATGTCATCTTGTGGGCCTGCCACTGCATCAGGCCTCCATTCAGTGAGCTTTTCTATGTGCATATACTGATAAAAAACAACTTTGTTGAATGATTTTGATTCTGACAGCTGATAACGGTGTGAGAAGAGATCAGTTATAATACCTTAGAATCTCCTCGGAGAGTATCTTGAAGTATCATTCTGCCCTCGTGGTTCAAGTGTACAGTAATTTTTTTTTTCTATAATCAATGCACCATTGCATATTGTTGTTGGGCAACTCTTGATGGGGGCATATTTATGATGTTGTGAAGTCTAGGATTTGTTTGCTTGGTTTATAGCTGCTCTATCTTTTGGTGGATGAAAATCCATGCCAAATAAATGTTGCATTTCGACATTCGTCTCTGCTTTATAATTACTTCAATCCATGCCAAATAAAAGTTGCATTTCAACATTCATCTCTGCTTTGTAATTGCATTTTGCCTTGAGTCAACATTATACTTACTACTATGATGGAAGGTATAATTCTTAGTTCTGATAATATATTAACTTGTTTATTTGTGAGCTCAGGTGCGTGTTCAGTCAGATCCAGCTGGACGATTGGTTATATCTGGTGAACCAGAGCAGCCCGATAATCCTTGGGGCGTTACTCCCTTTAAAAAGGTCTGTCTATTATCTAATGGTATTGACGAAAGTCCCGAAACTTTAAGAGTAGACATTGGGTTGACTGATGGCTACCTTAGCCCCATGATAGGGTTATCCAAAGTGGCCTAGCTGTTCTGGAAACACAAGGTTATTGGTTTGATTTGAACTCAGATGATGGTCAAAGTTGAACCATTGACCTGATGGATCGTAATTGTCTAATGTATAATTTTAGACCGTAGTATAGAAAGGGCCACTGGTTCTTGAAGTATGGCTTGTTGATGAAACAAATTAGTCCTTGTAGGTCATGACTTACCGTCTTAGTAGTCATTATAGGTCATACTTACCGTCTTATTAGTCATTATAGGGCATTGCTAGTAAGTTACAAATTAGTCAGGAGTTGCTCCAATACATGATCAGTTGCATGGAACTCATTTAAGGTGGGATGGATTCTGTTGATTTCCATTTGTCAATCATAGAACTTTGACAAGTCAGCTGTTTTCATTCAAGCATACATTACAGTAACTGGGTTCTTGTTCCAGGTTATCAGCTTACCATCAAGAATTGATCCTCATCAGACATCGGCAGTGGTGACCCTGCATGGCCAGTTGTTTGTTCGTGTGCCTTTCGAGCCGTCAGATTTGTAGGATGTGCTTATGTTAGTACTCTTTGCTCATTTCAAGAGATGACAGCAGTCGTAAGTTAGAAATAGCGAGATTTTGGGGAATACATCAGACGTGAAGCTCAATTGTGCATATGGATATTTTGACATTCTATGTGCTTAGAGCTAGTCAAATTTTAAATTTATGTCAATCTGATTGGTATATCTAATTTGCAAATATGTTCAGAACTATTTGATTTCACGATATTGATATTATAGGCCGTAGGGCAGTTCGAAATTTCTTCTGCCGAGTTTCACTGCAATGTAGGCCTAATTGTTTCTTGACATTACAGACTTGTGAACATCTTTTTTGGTGGATAAGTAAGCAAACTTGTAGAGCTTGGTCAGCATGCCTCGTCTGGGAATGATTCCCATCTCTCATGCTCATGAGGTGACTGTTAAGAATCACTCCTTATCGAATTCCAATTCTTATCTGCCTGACCCTCGTTCTTTTTCTGATCCCATGATAGTTGTATTCATGGGTTGGTGCTCTTTCTTGAATTTGATTGGACGTGGCCTTGGGTTCTGGGTATATGTTCAAATTGATGAATGCCAAATGTAGGCCCAATCCATATCCTTTGCAAATCCTGGTTCAAGGTTTCGGTATTGGATCAGCCAATTTGTATTGATTTTGCACCTGTCTGATCCTCAATCCCAGCTTGTTTTAGTGCTATTTTAATTCAGATTGCACACATGTCAGTTTTCTATTGGATCTGTACATCGATTTGGATCGGATTATTTTGGACTTTGGCTGATATCTGTCCAATGCCTGGATTTAGAACCATGTCTCAAACTGACGTTGAATGTGCTTCATGTCCTTCTTGGACCCTTAGATGTCATAGTAGTTATTGCTTACCGGGGTTTCTCTATGCCCAATGATTCAGCTGGTCAGATTGGGTGGACGATGTAGAAAGCTTTCAAGTTCAAGGAGAGAAATAAGATTTAAATGAGAGCATCATAGTTCGAAAATGGTTGAAATCATCATGGGAGTTCTTTGCTTGGGTCTCTTAGATTGAAAATTGGAGACTATTGGGCTTGCTTTTGTTTTCAACTTCTGAAAGCATTGGCATTTAAAATACTCTTGTATTCCCTTTTCTCTCCAGAACACATGCAATGTACCAAAGCTCATTGCGTGAGCAAGGTAGATTTTCCTACTAGTTCCATAGAAGCAATGGAGATCAATCCTGTGCTAAACAATTTGAGGCATTTATGTCCAAGTATGTCATATCATATGGTCCACGTGTATGAAGGTCCTAAAGGTGAATCATTTTTTTTTAACTTTCTCAAGGGGTTATGAATCTAGAGTCTCTGGATCGGATCCATAATCCGTGCGTGATACGTAACATGCAGCCTTCATAGAAGAGAGGGACCCAAAATTTGAATCTGGATTCTTTTATAATTTTGTTTAAAGCTACATGACTTCACTGCTCAAAATCAAAATCAGCTTCTGTAAAATACATATATTCATCATTTTACATTACAAATATAATTTCTCTGCATCTCTCCTACATTGCAACCGAACAATCCATCATAGATATGATCAAAACTTGCAGCTAGAATTTAGAATTTCATCTTTTCATCTCCAGGAGAAGCCCACCAACTAAATGTTCAGCCCGAATTGCGTATAGCACAGGACACAGAAAGAAACGCCCCCGCCCGATCTGTGAAATCCTTTTCAGGAATAACCAACCATCATCATCGTTATCACTATCAATCAGTTGATGCTGCCAGGTTCATCCATCAATCGTAAAGGAGGAAGAGGAAAAAGAATTCCACATTAATCACTCCCCAGTTATAAAAAGTTGAAAAAAAGGTCTCTAATATCACTTGTCTCAGCAGCTCTCCTCTTTCTAGTCAGTGAATGAGGAACAAAAGAAGAGAGGCTCTAGCCTCCTGCTCTGTTTGTTTCACTTTTCATCAATAGATACAACACCATCAAGAGCACATCCTTTCTAGAAGAAAGACAATATAAGAGAAAAAAGGGGGAAATCTCAAGCTTTCATTGTGATGTGGAAGTTAAAACTGAAGATGAATGGATCAACATCTGGTCATGATCATGGGAACTGAAACCCTGAAGAAGAGACTGCTGGACTAGTGGACCTTATTGGGTTAATAGAAATCCAGAGCAAGGACAAGGTAATTGCAACTAGACCTGACCACACAAACACAATAGTGGGTGTCTTTCCTCTCCTTCCCATGAGCCCCTTTGCAAATGGATATAGATGAGTCAACACCCACATACTAAAGAAAGCTCCTCCCACAAACTTATTCCATTGAGGTTTTGCACTAAACACTGTCCTGGCAAAAGCAGTAGCAATCGCAATTATGTTCACCATGCCAATAACAATGGGAGGAATCATCAAAGAAGTCCATTTCACCAAATACAGCTCTGCATAGATATCTTCATTTTCATCTACAGCAGCCTTGGTAGTCAAAGTAAAAGAAATCTCGATCCCAGCAACAACCTTGAGCAGCCCCTGTAACACAGCAGCCAAGTGGGCACTAGTACCAGAAATGAGCCAAAACTGTTCATTCCTCCACCACTCCTCCAGACTAATTCCTGACCATTTGACTTCCAAGACAGCCGCACCTATCAGACAGAAGGTGATAACAAGGAGGTATACAAGGAAGACAATGTTCAAGGTCTGCACAATGAAGTGTCCTGAGAACAGAGAGAGTGCAGGGAGGAAGCAATAGATGATAAGGAAGGCAGAAGTGAAAGGGTAGACACCAACATTGATGTAAGATAACCGTTGGAGAAATTTGAGCTTCCTTGTTCCCAGGAAAGCATTGTTTCTGGAGAAGAATATCTCTACAGAGCCTGTAGCCCACCGTAACACCTGATGCAACCGATCTGTCAAGTTGATGGGTGCCGATCCACGGAACGCGTCACGTTTCGTGATGCAATAGACAGAGCGCCACCCACGGTTGTGCATCCGGTAGCCGGTCACCACGTCCTCTGTTACCGATCCATAAATCCAACCAACTCGGCCTCCCCACTCGGTCTTATCTTCGTACCAACAGGAAATGACAGAGACGGCTTCAGCGACGGTGGATGGGTCAAGGGGATCTCGTTGGGCGGTGAGGATTCCAGGTGGTCTTCCATACTTGACTGAAGCGTCATCAGCGAGTGGGCGCCCGTGAAACTCACAGATGGGTATTGAGTCTGATAGTATGGTGGAATTGCCGAATCGTTTTGGGATCAATTTCTCTGTCAGAAGAGGATCGAAATCGATGTGCGTCAGCATACGTGTCTCTTGCTCTCCATTGTTTATCTTCTCCAGATTCGGTGGATCAAACCCGTACAGTGCAAACCTCCTGAACATACAGCCGGTTCCCACGTAGAAAGGTCCCTGCAATTTTTTCCAAATTCCAAATGGATACTGCATGAGATCAGTCTTCATCAAAAACAGTAATTTTTCTTTTATGTTATTATTATTAGGGTTTACCTGAATACCATCCGAAGCTCGCATGTTGCCGTCGAAGAAGACAGTATTGTTATTAGCATAACGATCAGAGGGATCGATACCTTCGAAACGTTGGGGGAACTGAATGTAACAGATCTCTTCCCCTGCACGGTCCAACATGAAGCAGAGACCTTCTCGAATGGCTTTGCAGTTGTAGATATAGTGGTCGCAATCGAGATTGAGGATGAAAGAACCATTGGAAAGAACAGCTGAGGAACGCACCAGGGCGTTCATGGCTCCTGCCTTCTTGTTGTGGTCGTATCCTTTTCGTTTCTCACGTGACATGTAGACGAACATGGGAAGCCTTATGTCCACGTCCGTGAAGTCTATGGGCCCATCTTCTGCACATCCGCTCAAAGGGTCTGGACTTGGAGGCTTCAACATCACCTGTAACAATAGGATGATGAGGAGGAAGAAGACGAAACCAAAAATCAATTCAAATTAATTCCTTTTGAGTTTGCATCATATGTACATGTACCCTTTTAAGGGATTCCATCATCGTGGTTACGGTATGAGATTCACCTCTAGAGTGTGAGGCTCACTGAATATGACTGAATATGAATGATGCTGAGATCGTAAAGAGGGTACAAGCACATGTAAATAAACTATTTTGTCTTTTTTAATTACCTGGAGAATACCAGGGTGATCACCTTTGCCATGATCACGGCTAGACACCGCCCAAGTACCAGGCCAATGGGTGCCATCAGCCATCCATGTGGCCTTCTGGATCTTGACAGACTCCAAGGGATCAGCTCCCATCTCCCTAATGTGTTTCAACATCTTCATCTCCTCCCTTGCATTAAACGCGTCTGATCTCCTCCGAATGGAATCCGGAAGACCATTGATCCTCACCTTGAACTCATCATACTCTCTCTTGATCGTCCGTCTGTCCTTGACGAAATCAGACCTTCTCTTGTTCTTGGTGGGGTCCCCCTTAACTGCAAAATAGCTATCCGGGTTTCTAGGTTCGATGTCGTGTTTTCGACAGAATGGGACCCATAAGTTCCCAAAACTGCAAGCCTCAGCCATGGCTTCAAAGGTCAGGAGTGCACCACCGTCGTCGGATATGTAGCAGGCGATCTTCTCCACGGGATAATCAACGGCTAAGATAGAAAGGATGGTGTTCGCGGTGACAAGGGGTGGTTCCTTCTCTGGGTCGGCGGTGGAGACAAAGAGATCAACACCAGGAAGATCAGACCGTCCAGTGGGATTGGAAGGGGTGGGCAAGTCAAACTTTTCCCTGAGCACGGCAAGATCGGTGGATCGGTTAACTGGGTTGAGTTTGGGGAACTGGTCGAGAATCCAGGAGAAAGCGAACCAGACCTCACATATTACAGACATCAACCATAACCAGATGGCTTCCTCATTAGGGTGCTGGATACGCCATGCTAGAAAGAAGGCAAGCACCACCAACCTCACGAAAATGAACAATCTGTAAGGGAGGATGATTGTTGCAGGCATGGGTAGAACATGGCTGAGGGGCTTCCATGGTTTGTCTGCTGATTCCAGCATTCCAGCTTGGAGCCCTTCATCCCTGTCACGGTCGTCGTAGATGTCGTCTTGAGACCAAACGCCGCTGCCATAGTCGTAACTGCCCTTGTTCTCGAACATAAACCTGTTGCTGTCGAACGAGTCTCCGTTTTGGGATCCCATGACTGACATGGTACGGTTCATCTTTGAATTCGCCATGGGCGGCAATGGCAGCCTTCCTCTCGCTCCTCCGTCGTCGTCATAGTCCCCTACTTTGAATGGTTCCTTGCACCCTGGGCATAATCCTGATTCTTTCTGTGCATCTAGGAAGCAATCTCTGCAAATTTTGAACCTGCACTCAAGAACACATTCAACAAATTTATTTAAAACTCGATTTAGTTTGGAAACAAGAACATGTTGGGACTTGGGTAGAATAAACGCTCAAGACAAAGAAAAATTTCTAATGTTAGTATTAATTAAGTGTTTGTCTTATCCTCATCTTATTTCCAATGGGATCAGAGTCATTTGGCCGACTATGATTAATGGTGCAAAATTTTGGATAGTTAAAAAACATCAAATAAATAAATTTAGTATAACTGAGATAATGTTTGCTAATTGATGTGTGGCAAAACTAGAGAAGATAAGGTAAAAAATGATCGTATTAGAGTTGATTTAGGAGTAACGTCGTTCATGATAAACTATGAAAAATCGTTTGAGATAGTATGACTATGGTACGACTATGTTCAATGGAAACCCTTAGATGCTTCCATTTAGAAGAGTGATTTGATTCAGATTAAAGGATCTAAAAGAATTAAGAGGTATACCTAAGATGACTAAGGGAGATGGTGAAAAAAGACATGTATAGCTTAGGTCTTGCTTCAAGTATAATATTGAACAGAGTTTATTGGCTGACAATAATCCATATAGTCGATATCATTTAATTGAGATAAGACTTTATTTGTACGTACCTGCATTCACAAGGGGTGATATCTTTTCCTCTTTCGTCTGTCATGACCTTACCATCACAACCAGGCATGGCACATGAAGAACCCTTGGTTCCAGCCATCTGAGGGTGAGACACCTCGGACTCAATGACCTTGTCCATGAGATGGGCACGAGTGGCGCTGTTAAACCCACCGGTGAAGAGAGAATTCGCCACGTACTGTTCCTCTGCTTTCGTTGCCATCGACGATGAGTCCATGGGCTGGTTGTCCGGCGTCGAAGGAATGTGAACCGTGTAGTTCGTAAAGTCGCCGCTGTTTTCCCCTGGCATATCGTAATCGACCCCTGAAAGGTCGACATAACGCCCGCTTGAAGTCCTTCTTGCGAATTTCACGGTTTGCCCACCTGAGCTTCGGTTGCTCTGTGAGTCCCTTATAGCCTTCTTTGATGGGTTTGTGGATGCCATTTTTTTTTGCCTTCAATTTTTATGAAACACCTTCCGATCGCTTGAGTGAAGGTCAGCGATAACCCAAAATCAGCATCAGAGATGTCTTCTGAGTTAAACCCAATTTACGAAGCATCATTTCGGAATTTCTTTAATGACTAGAGCAATGGTTTTGCAGAGGAATGGCGAAGAAGCCTGTCTACCATGTACTGAAGGAACAAAGTTGATCAAAGAAGGAAGAGAGAGAGAGAAAGATGAAAAGAAGAGAGACGGAATAGAGAAAAATTTGTGGAAGTTCAAAAGGGTGGCAGCATGCATGGGTGAATTGATGGCGAGAGACTCAGTCCTCGTTTGTTGTTTTTGGGTTGTTTCTTGCGTGTTTTAAGTAGAGTGTTTGTGGAGATGGGAGGTCTTGGAGACTTCAGAACTTCCCTTTCACGTCCATATTTGTAGCCCCAAAGGTAAGCTAGCTCGTTATATTTTGATACATATGATGAAAGCAGAGTAGTAATGCACAGGAAAGGCGGATCCACATCGTTTGGGTTTGGGCGGGAGACTAGGCGGTCCGGATGGATGATCGCCATGTGGCATTTGGAGGGATCCGAGCCTTCCATCCGAGCCGACCCCCCAATCGGCTCAGCTTGTCGACTGGACGGTCGGCTCGGATGGAAGGCTCGAATCCCTCCGAGTGCCACATGGGGGCCATCCATCCGGACCGCCCAGTCTCCCGCCCAAAACCAGGCGGGAGATGATTTCTGTTCCAGAAAAACTTATGGTGTGGTGCCAAGTGGGATAATATGAAGATTAGCTCATAAATAGCTTTAAAATAGCTGTCTCGCATCAAGCTAGTTGTAGTTTATAACAAACACACCATAGCAAACCATTTCCCCATAAATTGTTCATACATGTGTTAGAATGTGTTTTAGGTTGAGAGTGCATTATAAAATGAAAAAAAAATGTATTCTTGTTCTTATATCTTAAAATACGTAAAAAGAATGTGGTCTTTTTTGGAATGTATTTTTTTTTTCCATTCTGCATTTTGAGCCCAGAACAAAAATACTTCACACTTTTAACTCGTTATCATTCTCCAATTTAAGAATACATTCTCCAATTTAAGAATATATACCAAATACAAACACAGTCTTGAAATTTGGTTCTCAAAAAAGCAAAGGGAATGACAATACTGTCAACTTTAGAAATTCATTCCATATTGGTTGCTTTAATAATAAAACAGACCAAAATAGAATTTCAAGAACAGCAGTACTGGTGGACTACAACTTAGGATCCTTCCGTCCCACAAAGATTCATCAGTTTTGGAGTTCTTCTATATTCCAATATGCTTGTCCATTAATTTCTTACGTTCCCATACTGTCCTTGGCATTTTTAATGCATGAGAGATGTAGGTCATTTATGTTGAGAATTATACCACTCTCACCTTGTCCTTAGGGAGTAGAAGACTTTGAGTTCGACTCTTTTTATTGTTTTGGGACCACTCACACGAGGTTGTTAAGTGTTCTTTTCTTTCCTACTATGGGTACAAGTGGAATGATTATCATTCAACCTCGAAATGACCTGGTTCAAGCGATTGTGGGGTCAGTATGGGTCTACGGGACTAATTAGGCCAAAATTCTAGATACCCATCATTAACAAAAAAAAAAAAAGAAAAAAAAAAAAAAAGAGTCTAAGACCTTGGGATATCTTTATACCCTCCCACTTAATGTCTGAAGTTTTTATTTTGAATTTCTTAGCATGTAAAGCATTCGTTATTCCTCCGTTTTCCTCTCTTGATTATCTTCTACATTTGGTAGAGTCTATTTCCACGTGTACAGTATAGTTTCATTCCACTTATACAAGGAGTATTATCCACATTGATTAAGTTTGAGTATAGTTACTAATCTTCTATCAATGTGAGATTATTTTCAATGCTCCTCATTACCTGTTACTCTTCTTTTTGGTGGCAGTAATGTGGCATGTGGTCTCTCTTTTAGATGACCGTAGAGGAACCTGAAACATTAATCTTATGTTAGGTTTCCATTTCAAAAATTCGAACTAATAAAAATGAAAAGACCCTCAACAATGGATGATTATTTAACCATTGTTGCCCCCCCGGGAAGCAGTTTTTGCTTGATGTAAAGCAGAACGCCTTATAAAAAAAAGGAACCATCTGTTACCATTTTTTTTTGTCTAGCACGGCACCATGGGTTAACCCTCTTAATTGGTGTTGGCGTGTCTTCTTAAAACCCTCGACCCAAAAAAAAAAAAAAATCCAGTTAAAATGGACCATTAATTTTATATGAAACCTATCCAAAAAAAACCCAATCCATCAAACGGTCAGAACAATATTCTAATTGGATCAGCTGCATGAACATGTACTTTCAGCTGCAACAAATTTTTAACTTCTTGACACAAAAATCTGGGGTTTTAATGAAAATTAGTATTAGGCAACGAGGTTAATTAGACCCAACCCGGTAAGATTTAGGCTAATTAGTCTAATTGGATCAGCTGCATGAACATGTATTTTCCATTGGATTTTATCACCATAGAGTATGGGATTTATTGGATATAAACGGTAATGAAATCTCAAGAAAAATACAACAGATACATGCAGATGAACTATTCTTGATTAATTTCAACAACTTAGATATATCTCACCTTCACTAGATCTATTACCCCTTCTCCCCTGCTTCTACAATGTTCTTGCACGGCTGGCCTACTTCCTATGTTACTGTGGGCTGTCAGAATTTATTTTCATCTGTTTGAGTTCCAGCTTCTATTCTAGCAAATTCTGGTTTTACATGAAACTGTGAAGATAGTGGTGAAGAACAAACAGGAAAAGATGAGAGAAGTGGAGAAAAATCCGTTTTCCAATCAATCTCAACCTTCTCTCTTATAAGTTGTGATCGCAAATCTGAGGCGATTCTTGCCAGTAGATTCACCGGCTTCGTCTTTTCATAGATTAGATATACTCACCGACTTCAACTTCCGCGGTCTCATGCAGCCATTTCTTAGCCCCCATGTATTTAAACATTATACTTGTGTTTAGTGTGCAAAATCCCCGGCTCGTTGCCCCTGGATACCTTGTAAGCTGCCAAGCCCGTCACATGCTTTGCTGGGCAGGTTAGGCTTAATGAACATTTAATATGGTTGGCATTTGTAGAACGTGTTGACCCGTTCCACTGTTATCCCTAATCCCTGCTCATGTTTCGAAAATAATAATAAAGTGAAAGAAAAAGATTAAAAAAAAAAGAAAAAAAAAGTGCTGTTTATAGGGAGTACATTTATCCATTTATCATTATGTTTAATATCGTCTATAAAAAAAGGAAATGATTGGAATTGTTTGAAACGTTCGAGAATTTTTTGGATTAAAGGCAAAGTACAAGGAAAGTTTGAGTAATTTTCTCTTTTTTTTTTTTTGTTTTTGATAAATTGGGTTTTCATTATCAACCACATAGAATCAAGAATGTGAGAATGTGACCCCTAGAATCAATATTAATAGGAGATCTTTCTATGTGGCCCCATTTAGTAATGGGTTTCACTTTGTCATAGCCCATAAACCATGTGTTTTAATTATTTAAGTTCTCTTTGGTATAGTTTATATTTATATTTATGAGTTATTTATGATAAATTATTTATGAGAATAAATTAAAAATCATAAATAATAATATTTAATACCATTAAGCATAAAAAAAATAATAATAGATTATCACAATAATGATAAACACCTTCTAACCTATTTGTTGATTTTATATTATATTAATTTATTTTAAATATAAATAAATTTCATAAATCATTCCAAACAACTACATATGTCACAATGTATTATATAATTAATTCTATAATACATATCAAAGAGAACCCCTATTTTATAGATTTTAAATTATATCTTTTATTTTAAATATAAATAAACATCATAGATCATATCAAACTATATATATCATAAAAATATAATTAATTCTATAATACAAACCAAAGATAATTTTAATATCAGACATCCTAAAATTTTATTTTAACCACTCTAAGGAGATGAATAAGGCGTACGTATAAGTCACTTATTAAACTACAAGTGTCAAGCCCTTTAAAGGTATGATTCATATGAATAGTAATATTGCTGCAACTATCAAAACCCACCTTTGAAATTAAGACACTAGACTCACCAATTGTCCCCTTAAACCTACCTACTTAGACAACATTTTCTTATATTAAAACAAAAAAATGGAAGAAGTTGATGGACAACCCCATCTGAGTAAGATTATGTTTCTTTCAATCTTTACTTTTCTTCCTGCCGACCACGTAGCTGGAATAACAGGATGGACCTTCCTCTATTTCCTTCTCAACCTTTTTAAAAGAAACCACCTTTACTAATTCAAACACTAATAGTCATAATCATAATAAAGTAAGCTACAAACTTTTCTTCCCCACTACAAAACTCTCTGCAATTCACTAAAAAAAAAGGACAAGATGATACAAGTCAACATTATTAAATTAAAAGAAAAGATCCAACTTCTGGAAATTCCACTAATTAACACCACAAGATTAAAATTAGCTCCTTTCCTCCATACTTCTCCTTTGTCCTTGTCTGTCATTAAATTTCTTAAAAAAACAATTTTCCCCATTAATTTAACAATAAATCAGTTCATGTTCACGTTGTAAAATTCGTTTACCTTTGTCCAAAATCCAACCATCTTCGCCGCATCTTCTTCCCCTTTTAAAATCTCACCTCCATACCCATCTGAGAGATTGATTAGAGGTCTGTTTCAAATGGGTTTGTCTCAGCAGAGCTGTATTAAGGTAGGGAGAAAATGGAATCGGCCGAGAGGTTTCCGGCTAAGCCCTCGGAGGTTCTCTGTTTATCGGCTGCGTGTAAAGTTTTTGTACTTGGTCAGGCTTTTAAGGAGGTGGAAATCTTCATATGGGCAAGCCATAGAATCCTTGAAGAAGGGCATCGGTAGATGCAGTAGCAGCAATAGGAGCTGCAAAGGAATGACAACAATGGAGGAACGAAGCTTTGATCAAGCTGATTGTAGGTTAAAAACTTACAGGCGCTCAAATTCTTTCTATTCAGAAGCCATTGCTGATTGCTTGGAGTTCATCAAGAGGTCTTCCGTTTCAGTTAATGACAACTCAGTCGTTCGGAGATGAGATGAGACCGGTACGAAATTGAAAGCATTCACCTAATTTTTTTGTTTTACAGGGGGTTGTGGTATTTTTTTTCCCTTCTCTTTCTTCTTAGATTTCATGAAATCTCTGTAGAGAAATGTGAATGACGAGAAAAAAAAAATTTACAGAAACCTTATTTGTTTGTTTATTTGAGTTTCTAGTTGCAAGATTTGAAACCCAGTATCTGTAATGGCAAGAAATAGAAAACCCTTGAAACTTCGAAATCCATGATTCCAACTCTCAAGCCCTCTTGAGGAAGAGATTGATAGAGATCTATCTGTCTTGGGCAAACAATGAACCGAATCCAGTTCACCAACAAACTCAGAAATTGAAAGTTGTGATTTTTCGGACAATCAAAGGTGGAATTTGTCGGTGCAGCTAGATGAGAAATTACAGAGAAGAGCTCCTTCATTCTGTATTTTACTTCTTGGAACTTTTTAGTTCAATGGACGAGGAAGATCAGAGAGATGCAGTAGAAATGCGGGAGGGGCAGCAATGGAGGCTGAGAAAGGCAGAGGGATAATTGAGGAATCTAGAAAATATCCAGGAGAAACTTTTTAGTGCTATGTTTGGTTTGTAATTTTTGAAATGGATTCTAAATCAAGAGAATACATTTTTAGATGAAAAACAGTGTTCAGTATGTATTCTTTTTCCTAGATAAGAGAATGCATCAAGATAACATGGAAGGACCATTCTGGTAGGTGTTTTTTGCCCATTCTGTGTTCTAATTTACATAAGGAAATGCTTTGCCTTTTTACACGTTTTCATTCTTCATTATGAAGATGCATTTCCAAGAATTCATTTCAAGAATGCATTTATAAGAATGCATACTAAACATAGTTCTAACCTGTGGATATCTAGAAGAATCTTAATCATAAGATAAGTATAGCACAGTCATAGAAATTAACCAATTTTTCATTAATTCATTTTTAGTTTTGATTTTAAAAAATCTTAAGCACTAGTCGGATTGAGATGGTATGGTCATTTTAGTGGAAGCCGATGAACCAGTATAGATGAATGATTTGATTCATTTTGAAGAATCTAAAAGAACTAGGGACAAACTTAAGATTAGTTGGATATCTATTCGGATTAGATAAATTTTCTTTCAGATTATCTGAATTTGAATCCGGATACCCCTGACCAGATACGAATACCTCTAAACATATATAGATACAAATCGAATTTGAATTTTAAACTATCCGTTTATATCCTTATATACAACCATAGAACCCTCCCTCCCGAATAATAATGTGAATTTCCACCACACATCAACTCTTATAGACTATCTTATAATTTCATATGTTGCATACCATATCTAAATGTAAAAATGGTTGATGATGCTTTATCATCATGTAGTCAAAAATGGTTCAGAATAAGTTTCGAGATTATCAATGAATCAAATAGATATTTATAACTATTATTAATATTATAATATGCATAAAAAAGTAATGTAAACACTTACAGATTTTTGAATATACAAAACAATGAAGTAAGGATAGGGCTGAATCGTGCCATCAATCACTATCCTTAAGATCATATTCACCCCCTTTACGTGCAAGGAGTTTCTGTGAACTAATCCTCAAAATAAAACAGTTCCGAAAATTTGAAGCTTCTTCCACTTAGGTTGCACTCCAAGAAGTGGTTTTCGTCAGAATCTCGACGGCTACAATTAACACTCAAAGAAAACAGAATGGTTTGAATAGTTTAAAACAAAGTAAGGTTGGAGGGGGAGAGAGAGAGAGAGAGAGAGAGAGTTCTATTCGAACTCAAAATAGTAACTATATGTCTTAGGATGTCTTCCTAGTTATAGAAAATGAAAAAACCCAAATCAATGGGTGCAATCGAGAGGTGTATCCATCCGACGGGTATGATGAATAAGTATATCCTTTGAAAGAATGGTTTAGATTTAATCTCGATCATAAGATCAACGGTTGGAATTAAACCCCTTAGACTGTACCCATTCATGAATATCATACCTCTACGTATTCAAATACGTAGAGACATATTCTTTCAAAAAAAATAAATCGACTGATTAGTGCATATGTTAATACATCGGATTAGTGCATATATCAATACATCGATATACGCATCAAATGAACTAGACCAGGACTGAAAATACTAAATAACAAGAGGATTTTTTTTCAAAAATACCTATACAATCCATTAAATGGCCACCTTTATCTACAATGATTATGTGGTAAGTGTACCTAACCAAATTAAGTTGATCGCAAGGTTAGGAAAGTTAACCACCAACAAAAACAAAAAAAAGAAGTTAGGAAAGTTAGCCTAAACCTTGGACCATCATTTATTATTTAGAAGGTTCTTATGGTTGTTCATGATGTTGCCAAAGAGGTAAACAATAAATGATCATTTGATTGGACTATTCGATGAGAATCATACATATGTTTGACAATCATATATTGCTAGAAATCATACACCAACTACCCTTTTAAACTACATGTAAGATGCAATCGAAATTAAATATATAAGGATATTTTCGTGAAATCATACATTGCTAGAAATAAATTGAAAATAGATTATAAATTAAAATTTTAATTGAATTTAATCAATAAAGGATTAATTGTAATTGTGCACAATCCAACATCTCTCCCCCTCCTTCTATCATCGAGGCCTTGCGACTGTGCAAGGAGAAACCCTCCTCCCATCGCCATTTCCCTTTGCTTCTCACTGATCTCTCTTGCCGGAGCATCTCGAGATGATACATTCTCTCTTCTGACCTTTGATTTTGAACAAATTCGGTCTTGCAAATATACTTCTTCTAGTCTACGTGCAATCCCTCGATTTTTATCTCCATATTCCAGATAAGCTCACTGTTTCTGTTCGTGATACACTTTTTTTATATATATTTTTGGTTCATCTTTGTTGGTTTTTCTTTTATTCTCTGTGGAGGAAGAGACAACATGGAGAATTTGATCTCTTCGGTGAACAAGCAACTGAGAGCTTGTACAGGTCTAGGCATAGTTAATTAAAACGGGAACAAAAAAAAAATAAAATGGAATGGTACGGGTTTTAAACAGCAAAAAAAAATACGGTAAAAAAAAGGTCAAACATTTTGAGAACGGCAAAAAAAAAAAAAAAACGGACGGTACGAATTTTAAACGGATCAAAACTAATACGATACGGCAAAGATCAATACGACAAAAGGTGTTTTAAACGGCCGGGTACGGTACGGCCGTTTAAAACGCGTTTTAACTAACAGTGGGTCTAGGTGACCAGGGAGAAGATAAAGCATTGTCGACCTTGTGGGATTCGTTTAGCAATTGCTGTCGTCAGTGGACTGGTGAGCTTATGATTTCACATGTAGTTTACTTTCTTCTTTTCTTTTTAAATTTTGAATGTTGATCTGTCGGTTGATTATTTATTTTCCTGTGCTTAGGCCTTCACTTGCTTATGGTTTATCAATGATTTGGCTCATCTTAAAATGCGAGATTTTGATAGTCTGAAACTTCTTTTCCTTTCGCTTTCTAGATAAGCTAACAATTGGCAAATGCTTGAGATGCTCAAGTTCATATTTACACGAATTCGTAAAGAAAAGTAAGCTGATTCCTGGGGAGATCGAGTTTCTTATGGAGATGTGTTAAAGACGTATGATAATTTTCTTGTAGAATCCATCATTCCACAATTTTTTTTTATGTTTAATTGTTCTGTAATTTGTCGTTATGTACACTTTGAATCTTATTGGATTTGATAAGTTCTATCTGTCTTCATTCTAAAATGGTTTTTCTACTTTGATCAAATCCTATAAAACTTTCCCTTTTTAAGATTAGAATTGCACTTAACTCCAAAAACCTATTTTTATTTAGGAGATCATGGAAAAGTCTACCAAATTTTCAATGTCTTTGGTTTTTCTGTTAGGTGTTTATACTGAGATGATTTCTTTATTTTGAGGAGTACATTTCAAAATTGTAATTATGACATTTGAAAACTTTGGCAGTAATTATTAGTATTTAAATAAGATTATAATGTAAATGCTACAATTGAAGTTAACCAATGCTTTAGCCCTTTCAAATTGTCAATAATTAACAGTTACACACTATTTTAGTAGCAGGATTCGTCATGAATACATTTAATTCTTGCTAACTGTATTGATAGAATCTAAAAATTTGGATATTAATTTCTTTGGTAGAATCTATAAAATTGGATATTATTCTTCTCTGATGCATGAGTAGTCTAAGAATTCTAGTAAACTACTTCTCCACATTTTAATCCAGAAGCACAATACATATTTTATTTGAAAGCCTTGTTTAATTAACTTGTCTAATGAGGAACGGTGTGAGAGGTAATATTTTGTCACAGTACAGAGAAATGATTGAGTGCTATTGTAATTTGAAAAGGTTGTGAGGGCTTTCGGTTGTTCAACCTGCAAAAATAAGTATAGACATGTTCTCTTCTATTATTTTTAGTGTTTTCTTTAGAAGACATTTTGACATTTTTAAGCCATTTTAGTGCTCCTAATTTTGACCATTGACTTATAAATCAAAATTAACCAACCATTTTTCGATATTTGATACTGATCTTACAAGGATTACTTAAAAATAGATTGCTAGAAGGGTTAGAACTGATGGTATAATTCTCTGCTTATCAATAACGCATAGCTGATCACTTGATATATGATGGTACCTACATGACAAGGAAGTTCTTTTTTAATTCTCAAGTACAATTTTCCTTGAACATTTAAATCCCCCCTGACATTATTTGTTTTGCTTTGCATTGTTTGCAAATGTTTTACAGAGTTGAGGGATTTCTTGCCCCGTGGATCTGGTAAAAGAAAAGCCAAAAGTTAAACTATTTCTTGGCAAGAGTCCAATCATTCCTGGTGGCTTTTCCTTTGAATCCTTCATCCGCCACAGCTCTCCCTGCACCGCAGCTTGGAGGATCCATTTGGTTGTGAAATCAAAGGTTGTCACAGCTCCTCCTGCAACTTGTACCCATTCCACTAATTCACAACTTTGTGAATCCTAGTCAAGCTCTGGTTTCCCATCCTGCTCGTAAGCAAGAGCATTCCAAATCTCCCAACTTCAGTCTTCAGCCAATTCATCCAATCTGACAGCTCACTTTGGACTCTTGGGTTCAAGTGGTCGATGTCTGGAGCACTTCCAAAGTCAACACCTGTGTCAGGAGTCTCTGTGCCATCAGAATATTTTGTGTCATCACTGCAGATGAAGGATGGCCCCCAGGCAACAGTCATCCAAGTTTGAGCATTAACCTTGCCATTGCTAAAACTATACCAGTAGCTACAAGTAATCGACCGATTATTTGATTGAATGAATACGTTCTCCCTAAAATCAAGGTTGATAACATCAACTGCCACACAAAAAATGTCTGCAAATTTCAAATGGAAAGAGGGGAGGGGCTAATGAGAGGCCGAAAAAACATGAGATATAGATTATGATAAAGCATCACATGATATAGATTATGATAAAGCATCACATGATAAAACTAGGTACGTAATATAATTTCTTTCCTATATGTTGTTCTCCAAAAATTCTTTTGTCGGTAAATGAATTCCCCTTTACTAGCATGGTTCTCGACTTCATTAACAAGTACATTAATGCACCATCAATCTAACAGCCAGAGAAAACATGTGTTGCCAGTTGAGAGATTAGCTTCTGGTCTTTGAGAAATTCAGTGGATCAGGTGCTGTTGTATTTGTGTGCTATGGATTAAAAATAAATAAATAAATAAATAAAATAAATAATAAAAAATTCAGGAATTTCAAGAAGAAAATAATTCGTTTGAGATATGTAGACCACAAGGGCATAATGATCCATCCCATGTAACCGACTCTCTATTAGTAGAGTCGGTCATGGGTGAGTAGTTTAGTCCTTTTGCAATTCGAACTATAACAAACATACCAATTTCATTGACTTAACAAATATGATTTTTGGTGGTAGATACTACCCAAGCTCCTACAGTTATTTACTTACTCAACATCCAACATTACTTTGAACTCCTCCAAAAAAATAAAATATCATAAACATAAAAAGAGCATCACTATGAAAAGTATTAAAATCTCTATCCTTCATCAAGAACCTAGAAAGCATTTAGGAGTAGAGTAAGTAAAATTGTTTGTAAAGAAAACTGCAGAGAGAGAGAGAGAGAGAGAGAGAGAGAGAATATTAGAGAATATTAGATAGTAATCTCTAGAGCCGAAGCAATCATGGGGAAAAGAATACCAACATCATACAAGCGATGAAGTTTTTAAGCATCACATCAAATGGTCAGTATCCTAATTCCTTTCTAAATACACATTCTACGAATAAGAGGAGCATGCCTTTCAAACAGAATTGTACAACTTCTCATGAAGATGCCTATCCACATTCCCTAAGCCAATCATGCAGTTACATCTAAGTCTTACAAACTAAACTGCAGGCTACAATTAGATAAGATCACTTCCCATATTTAACAGTTAATGCCTTAATGGTAATCATGATCCCTACAGGTTATGGTCCCTAAGTTTTGCTGTGCACGGTGAACCAATCAACCTACAAAAGAAATGGCCCATAACCCAGTGCAAATCCAAGCATTAGATGAGCAAGAAGATGTGCTCTCTATTGGCATATTCAATGCTAGATATGGGAATGAAAAATTTTCAACGAGAGAAATCAAACACCTAAAGAGAATTGAATTAAATCTCGAAATCGACATATGCTAAAGGACAAAGTTAACAGTCCGATGTATGATAGACAAAGAATAACAATCTTCCTTGATCAAATCAATGCTTACTCCATCAAACTTACTGAAAGAGGTTTCCCTGACAGAGAAGTTGGGACTAAGACTATTGGATGAAGGGCATTAGATTCCATCAAATTAATGCCTACTTTATCAAATTTCATGTGTTAATTTAATGAGAAAGTGCACATGATATTCCCTTTTGTATCATGGCTGCAATATGTGTTATACATAAATCAATATCAAACTATAGGAAGCTACTAAAGAAAAAGGGACTTTAGTAATTGGAAAAAAAGAAAAAAAAAGAAAGAGAAAGAAATACCTCTGGTGCCATTCAATATTGGACTAAACACAATGGTGTTCATGTAATGGAAAATTTTGCAAGCCTAATTTCTAGGTTGGACTAACGAATTAGTGTTCAATGAATGGAGCAAAAAGCAGTCCTTAAATACGAGTTTAAAATTCTAGTTTCATATTGTATCCCCAAGTTGAGAAGAATAAAATTCTAGGCAGGATAAACAAGTTATAATAACTCAATCAATTCGTTCATAGACCCCGTAATTTGTTATCAATCCAAACCTAACTGTCTCTTGATTATGCTCTTTATTTCAAACTTCTATCAAATTGATGCTTACTCCATCAAATTCATTGAAAAGAGGTTTCCCACTCAGCATTTCATTGAAAGAGGTAACAGATTTACACAATTTCTTTTACTTGTATCAACAATAAGTTTTTTTTTTTTTTTTGTTAATGTGAAAATAGAACAGTAACTCACTCACATTGAATTCAACATCCTATATACCTTCGAGGACAAATTTTCAAATACTCTTCTGTTGACATCAAAATGAGATGTACAAAAGAGTAACTGTTATATGCTAATAAAGACGAAGTTTATACAGGTATATATATGAAATTAGCACCCAAAAAAAATAATAATAAATAATAAAAAATAAAAAAAATAAAAAATAAAAAATACCACGAGCTAGACATGAAATTAGTAGAGGTTTTACTTGTACCTGGGCTTTAGTTGGTTTCTATATCTCTTGAATATTACTAGAGTCATCATACCTATTAGTAACTAGAATAAAAAAATTTCGTGCACAGTTAGACATGACAATGTAACACAAGTGGTTTTAAAATTCAAAAATCAACTATTGAAACCATCCCAATAAGTGGCCTTAAAACTTGTGTAAATCAACTACAGAAAACCATACCAATAAATGACTTTAAAACTGGAGTAAATCAATTACAGAAAACCATCCCACAAAAAATACCACTGGAATGAACTATAACAATTCTACTAGAATACAAAGATAACAAAAATTTGATATAGATGCAAAGATACTCAATAAAAACAATAGCAATTGATACAAAGATCAGCAATAATCCATGAATATAGATGCAAAGATTAGCAATAACCCAATAAAAAATTGATAATGTTTCAAGATGAAACTCGCTTAATATTTTTCTCTGTAATGCAAAAGCAAAGAAACAGAGAAACATTAAATTTTAACGGCAAAGCAAGCTCTTCACTAAGAATAGGGCTTCACAGAAATCGATTAGGCTTTTGTTTATAAAAGAAAAGAAATAGAGGAAGGGAAACGAGGGAAAGGGGATTATTTGCTGCAATCGTGAATATGATGGTAAGAAGATGGGGAAAAAACTGAGAGATAGGGAAAAATATGGTTCCAGTGTGAGGACAAATGTTTATCCATGCTGAAATGGATTGTGAATGATTTGGTGTCACCACATAGATTAAGGTCTAGGACCTAAAATATAATCTCATCCTGAGATAAGACTTCTATTGACTCATGACCCAACATATAGGCTTTGGTCTATTAGAGAACGGGTAAGCGTTCAAGGTACAGTTTGGGAAGGTGTTAGACACCCAAAACTGTCCGATCTGAAAATCAGCCTCCTGTATGATTCTACTTTCTTTAGATTCTATGGTTTTGACTGTTCATGGTCAATGAATGATGACTATGGCTCATGGAGGATCTTATGCCAAGTTGCTAAATTCTTCTAACCTAAGTTCAGCCAAACATGTTCTCAAAGTAAATAGACAAATAAAATAATGTACAGTGAACCGAACCAAAGATGGTTCGGTGATGGAATGAATTTGAGATGCCCAGAACATCTCAAGTTGCCTACGTATTCCAATCCTAAAAATCAAGTCTAAAACGTAGTTCGAAACAGAAGGTGATTAAAGTTTATGGATGTGGATTATGATTAAGCTTCCTTAGATTCAATTGTTCAAGTTGAAATTTATGCTTGATGATGATTGAGATTAAATCTAGAGATCGCCAATATGGATCGAAGTGAAGATGGATTTGAAAATGGATATGGATGTGGATATAAAAAACCTAAGGATACTAAGATGGGGTACCGTACTTGGAGAGTCCTCCAAGTTGCCTACGTATTCTAGAGGTTCTGAAAATCAGGTACAACGTAGTTCATTGCTAGGTGGATTAGATAGCCTCAGGGACTAATATATGCAAGCATTTTCAGGGAGTAAAGTATGTGTCCTCTCAGGGAGTAGGTATGTCTCTCAGGGAGGAAAGGTTTGTCTCTCAAGGAGTAGAATGTGTCTCTTAGGGAGTAGGTATGTCTCTCAAGGAGTAGAGTGTATGTCTCTTAGGGAGTAGGGTGTGCCCCTCAGGGGTAGGGTGTGTGAGGGTATATTGATTGAGGTGTGAAATCGTATCTGGGAGTTTCCTAGACTACCCTAAGATAGGAGAATGGAACCGAATATCTTAGGGTGATGCGCCTTCTTCTTTTACTTTCTCTTCATTTCTTCTTGATTTCAGTTTCCGCTGTTTTAGCTCTCTGCGTTTGAGAGAAAAGGGCCCCTTCATATTTCTGCTTTGAACAACTCTGTTTTCAATTTGGATAATCCTCTCTCTTTCTTCTTTTTTATTTTGCCTCTTGATTTTCAGTTTGCTGCTTTAGCCCTCTCTCTCTCTCTCTCTCTCCCCCTCTCCCCTCTCTCTCTCTCCCTCTCTCTCTCTCTCTGCGTTTGAGAGAAAAGAGCCTTCAAGCTGGTAGAATGTTTTGCAATTTTAGGTTATTTCTGGTTCTTATTTGTTATTTATGACCTTTAAGTGGGCGCACTACTTTGTTTTATTTTTTGGGCTTTTACGGTAGCAGCAAATCTTGGAAGAATTGCTTTTCCTTTTTATGCTCTTATGTGCTCTTTTTTCATTGGGATGGGATTTTCAGTTTCGAAGACTAATGGTGTTTTAGTGTTTTCTGTTTCTTTTTTCAAAGTTTAGAACATTCGTGGAGCAAAAATTCGGATTTAATTTTTAACAAATCTGTTGGAGCCGGATCAAATTCGGATGGGGTGAATAGAATTCGGATTCGAATTCGGATAGTAACATATCCGTACCGAATTCGATCCGTTTACATCTCTACCTAAGAATCAGGATCCGCGTAGTTTGAAACGATGTTCATTGGGTGATCCACTTGGATCAGAATATGGGTGGTCCAGTCAGATCGAATGATGATCCTAGATTATCTATGGTTGGATTCACATCACACCTATCTAGGTTTCTGTACCTTAGAGGAATGAGTTAAAGGGTAGAGATCCTCCTAAAGCTACCCTTCTAACCTAAACCCTAATTTTTAGAATTGTTGGGCTAGGCTTCATCATTCTTGATTAAGGCTTTTATCTTTTTCAATTTTATCTTTCCTGAATGTGGGTGCCTACATCCTACATGCACGTTCCCACACCTAGGAACATAAGCAGAAAGTAAGTTCTTCTATCAGTGTACATGCATGGCAGTTTGACTAGGATGTAGCAGAAAGTAAGTTCTTTGTCGACAACAGATATCATTCAAGCATGGCATTAACAGACATGTCAAACATGATAGTATGCACAGAGCAAGCAGTGTAAGCATTCTAAACATGGTAGTGCACAATATGACAGTGTAATCAAGTGAACATAGTAGATGTGTGGATATAACAATGTAGACAATATCAGATCCTAAATTTAACGGTTATATATCTCTTCAAAAATTGATGATCGTGGTCAACACTTAGATTTCATCAAAATAGTCAAGATCAACGGCTCAGATCTCACAAAATGATAATCTAATGGTTCAAATCACTCAAAATCATAATCCGACTGTTCAGATTCATTTAAATCATTCCCAAAGATAATCTAGCGATTTAGATCGCTCATCACGATAATCCAACTGCTCAGATTGATTAAAGTCACTTATCAAGACAATCCAATTGTTCAGATTGCTTAACATCACATCTAAAGATCATATTAAAATTCACATTAAAAAATTATGATCAAGGATGTATTTTAATCACATCAAAATTTCAAATCAATGGTCATGATCAACTCATTAAAATCTCAATCATATGGTCATGACAATTCTCAAAAAATTCAGATCATGTGGTTGGATCAACCAACATTAAAATTTCGATCAAATAGCCAGACCAATCACATTAAATCACATCACTTGGTCGGATCAATTACAATTTCCATCATATGGGCGGACCAATCACATTAAAATTCCCATCATATGGTCGGACCAATTACAATTCCCATCATATGATCGAACCAATCACATTAAAATTCTCATTATATGGTCAAACCAATCACATTAAACTTTCCATCACATGGTCGGACCAATCACATTAAAATTCTCATTATATGGTCTGACCAATTACAAAAAATTATTATCTATATGGTTGGATCAATTTTCATCACATAAAATTTTCATAATGGATCAATTTCATTCAATTTCCACAATCGAATCAATTCCATTCAAATTTTCACAATCGGATCAATTCCATTTAATTTTCACAATCGGATCAATTCTATAAAATTTTCAGATCAATTGGGACAGAATTACTATCAAAATAGATCAAAACAGATTTTTCCAATCAAATGGATCAGATTTAATTAAAATATCATACCAACATGAAATCAAACAATCACAAGGAATAAAAATAAAAACCACCAATCTGGTTCGGTTTTAACTTGACCGAAAGACTAGTGATGAGGTTTTACTGCCGGGGGTAGGCCGATGGTGATGGTGAGCAGCAGCTGATCGGTGGGTGATCACAACGATATAGGTCCGATGAAGGGAGGTTGCAGATCAGGTTGATGGCCACAGGCTAGGTCACTTGGGATGGTAGTAGCAGGTGAGGGTGGCTGGTTTTGCAGGAAGTATGATGAAACAGGTTGGAGGGTCACGGTTCAAGGGTGACTGCTGCAAGGCGGTGGCAATGGGTTGCCGGTGATCGCAAATGGTGAGGAGGAGAAGTAGGGGTGGTCGGCTGGTATGAATGGTTGCCACAAGTGAATCCCCTCAACTCCCTCTTTTCTTCTCCACTCCTCTTTTCTGTTTTCTTTTCTCTCTCTCAACTTCACTCTTTCTCTCTAAGTCTCGGAACTTCTTTGTATTTTCTCTCCCTTGTCTCATCCATTTTTTTCTTCTCTTTTTTTTTCTTGGCTTCTCTCAGCCAACCTCCTCCCTCTGGTTCGGTGGTCTATGGGGTTTTTTATAGGAGAAGATCCTCAAACAGTGATGGCTACGGTTGGAGTTTAATGGGAGATGGATCAGATGGGAGCGGGACTCGATGGAGATTGGTCGCAACAGATTTTGGGGGGGAAGTAGATGAGAGAGAAGTGGTTGGGCAGGTGTCATCAAACAGGTGAGGTGGTGGTGCTCTTGCGGTAGTGGTATGGGTTGGATATGGGTCGGTAGAGAGATTTTAGGGAAGTGGGTTGGTGATGGCGGATTGGGCTCAAGAAGCATGGGATGAGAGGCATGGTGGTGGATAGGTAGGTGGCGGTGAGTTGCTCAAAATGGAGGTGGCGGTGGTGGATTAAATGAGCATGGGAGAGGTGGAGGTGGTAGCACCTCCATCTTTCCCTCCATCGAACTCTCTCTCTCTTATCGGGTTCTCTCTCTCTCTTCCTCTTGACCGAATATATATATATATATAATATGTAGAATATTATATAATATATAAATATATATCGTATAAACATATATGTATAACAAAAATACAAAAAATACATGCACATGGGTTGAACCGGTTTGATCCGGACTGGTCTGGACTGGGTAAGGCTGGACTGGTCGAGTTTGACGAGGTTGGACTAAATTGGGCTTGAGCTGGGTTGAGCTGAGTTGGGTTTGAACTGGTTTCTCTCTCTCTCTCTATTATGGGTCCTTTCAGCTTGCAACTCTGTATGAAAAATTTTGACAACCTCTATCTCAGATTTTTCACGTCCACTTTGAAGAGGAAAGACAATGGAGCATATTGGTGCTCGAATCACCTGATTCGGAAGTCAGATGACCAAAATATGAAGAATTAAAGTTTTGACGATAATCCTACTGACAACTTTGCATGGGACCCGTTGGTGGCCTTTGCCCAGAATTTTCTACGTCCACTTTGAAGAGGACGAACAATGGTGGACATTGGCGTTTGAATCGCCTGATTCGGACGTCAGATGACCAAAATATGAAGAATTGAAGTTTTGACAATAATCCTACTGCCAACTTTACGTGGGACCCATTGGCGGTCTCTGCCCGAAATTTTCTACGTCCACTTTGAAGAGGACGGACAATGGAGCGCACTGGCGTTTGAATCGGAGCGTACTAGCGTTTGAATCGCTGGATTTGGGTGTCGGATGATCAAGATATGAGGGCGTGAAGTTTAATAATTAAACTCATGATAATTTGCATGCAGGCCCTTGGACAATTTATTATTATTTTTCAGGAAAAAAACCCTTGTACTTATTTTCGGACTGAAATTGTCATATCTTCTTCCTTTGACATCATAATTGAGTGATTCTAGTCTCATTTGGAAGGTATTTCTAAAAGCTATGCATTCATGCAGATTACAACCCATGACTTTGTTGTGGGACCTGTCAAAATCTGCCTCGAAGTTATCGCTTAACATCCAAACCTCGAATTTGACCCGTAACTTTTCTGAATATGATCACCAAGACTCTCGCACACTGGGGCATTTTGGTCAGCTCAAAACACCATAGAAGGCACACAGGGATTGATTAACTGTTAGTTTGAGAGAGTTTCATTCGCCTCCCCTGTACTTTCTAAATTTCCATTAATTACCTCCGCTCTTTTGCTGTTTATACACCAATAAAGCTCTGTTTGGCTGGGGATGACAAAAATGGGGTGCTTACATCCATCGCCACTTTGAAAGGTTGTAGGTACACTAAATGTTCACAACAAGGGTTCTGAAAAAGCACATAAAAACCATAAAGGGTCTCTGAAGAAGATGACGACGATGATATCAATGGGCATGGGGTAGGAGAAGAAGCATCCCATAAAGGGTCTCTGAAGCTTCACCTCAAACACAGATCAACAACTCAAAGAGCCCAGACATGGAAGAAAGAATCAGTCATTGATTTCACCTCCAGAGACCTCACTAGAATCCATAAACTTCACATGAGGAATAGAGAGAAGAAGTACCAAAACATGCTCGCAAGATTGACGGCCCAGAAGCATCCATTACCAGTGCTTAAACAGGTTTCTGCACCAACAGCGGCACCAGAATCTATTACAAATGATTTTACCGGCAGCCTTGTGGCTTCTCTCGAATTTAGGGTCACCCTCGGATTAGGCGAGTGCTTCATGGATATGTTATTGTGTGTACCCCTCCGAAACATTTCTCTTTGATACTTGATACAGGCAGTGATCTCAATTGGATTCAATGTCTTCCCTACCATGATTGCTTTGAACATACTGGCCCCTTTTATAACCCATAAGAGTCTAATTCAATTCTAGTATAAGCGGTCGTGATCCTCCATGTCAACTGGTATCCTCCTCTGATCATCCAGAGCCCTGCAAAATTGAGAACCAGAGCTGCCCTTACTTCTATTGGTATGGCGATCTCTCAAACACCATAGTAGAGTTCCAAATCGTGTTCTTCTTGTATCTCCAGATTACATGCCAACAACAAAATTGCAAAATAAAATTGAAAGAAAAAGAAGAGGGTTTCAAACGAAGAGCAGGGGGGGGGGAGAAAGGGAGAGAAAAAGAGATGAAGAGAGATTGGTAACCCTTCTTCTCTGTTGTATTTCCGACAAAGGTCCTCTTTCTCTTCCTGTGAAAAACGTAGGTTTCCTCTTCCTATAAAATAAAAAAATAAAAAAAAATAAACCGCAATATATAGGTAAAACTTTTAATGTAAAACTTAAATCAAGAAATATAAAGACTGAAATACCCTTTTAAAATAGATTTTACAATATAATTAAGAGTTTTTCCAAAAGAATATGAAATGTCTAATTTGTCCCACTCATTTAAAATTTTAATATTCAATTCTCGATTCATATTAGTATTTTCACGTTTTTGTTATGTTTCCAAATGTAACAAACCTTTGTTACAATAACAACATCCCTCTATATATATATATATATATATATATGGTATTATATGTAGAAACAAACAATCTGCCAACATTAAAGATTAGATTAAAAATGTGATTGATAATTCTCAATGAAAATAGGACCTAATTATAAAGCCCAATCAATCATGATAAAAATAAAATAAAATAGAGACATCCTTCTATGTAAATTTAACCAACTAAATGAAAAAGCTTCTACAAATGGATCGTAATATCGGTATCAGATCGATTTAATCGGTCAATTCGTATCAACTTTGGACCTGGCCAATCTCTAATCCAAATATGTTTTAATTCTATTTTAATGATGATCAAATGTGTATTGGTTTTCTATTGGATATCAATAATACCCCCATCTCTAATTCAACCCATTTCAATTGAATCATTAAAAAAAAAAATAGAAAGATATTTCAGACTTTTGTTTAGTAAGGCAAATAATAATAAAATCTCATTGTTTGGTGAACTGGACGAAGAAAAACTCTCTTTGACTAAATTAAGATGCCCATTGGTTGACAAGTAGCATAACACGTAGACAATTCGAAGAGAAAACAACATGGGCTGGTATAAAGGTATCAAGTATCAATGGCCAAGTTGGGCTGGGTTTTTCAAAACTCCAACCTAACCTAGTCTAGCATTGTCGGAGCCTTAAAGACCTCAACCTAGGCCCGAACTTTGTCAGGTCTTAGCATAGCCCGACCCTGATTGATTCTGATTAGGCTTCAACCAGATTGACCTAATGGACACTAAGGATTAGTTTCACATTAGCTTAAAAGAACCAATAACAAATAGTATGGAGTTTAGTAAAGAAGATACGAGCTCTGGTAGAGAGGGGTTTAAGCAATTTGACAGAGAGAGAGTGTGAGTGTAAAAATTAGGATTCGATTACCTTCGTTCTAAGCTTAATTTATAGAGGTAGGAAGTAGCATGGATTTCAGCTTGATTGGAGTGGTTTCTGATGATACAATCTACCACGAGCTTTCATGGTGGTTTTGATATGGGAAGTTGAGATTCCTATGATCCAATCCCGTAAAAGTAGGGTCGGATGTGGGTAGGAGATCTTTTGGGCCGTTGGATGACAATCTTGCTGTAGATTTCCCATTATTGCTTCTAATCTTCTAGCTCGGATGTATCATCGCTACCTGGCAGGCGACAACATCAGAGAATCTTCCCATATTGATGCCGATTCGCGTTTATCCCCGAAAACATGGGGATAACCATTTTGTATCCTTCTCCTGAGGTGGCATTCCCCAGCAAGTTTACAGATGACAACACATGTCACGTCTTCATTGGTGATGAGTGTTGGACATGTATCCTTTTCAAATTGGCAATTTTGTTCTTTTGGCTCCGTTTGGTTGCAAGAGGAATTGAAAGGAAAGAGAAGTGAAATTTGTAAACTTTAAATGAAAACTTTTATAGTTGTTACACAACATGATTGTATAAATTACCTAAATTTCTTAACATATTTAGTAATGATACTTATTAGATGTAAAATTTATTTTTCTTTTCAAATGGGTGGGATTTAGATGCAAAGTGAAGTGTAAGTTAATAACTAAATGTGAAATAATTTGAAATTAATTATATAGTAATGTAATAGCATGTGCTCTAATCATTAAAAAAAATTTCAATTTAAAATATAAAAAATTAACTTCTCTTCCTTTTAATTCCCTATCAATAACTTTTAGGAAAACCTATTGACATAACTCAAGACCGTAAATGCAATCTTCTATTATTATATACATGGTCGGGCTGAGCCAGGTTCAGCCTGAGGCTTCTATCCAAGACCGGCCATGTCAGGGCCTAAAAATACATGAGCCTAGGCCCACCTTGAAGGATAAAAAGCCCATCCCAGGCCCTGCCCGGGCTCAGGGCATGTTAGAGTGGGCTTGGTTCTTCGGGCCGAAATGACAACCCTGGATCGATTGCAGTTAACCTGGACACAAGCACCATCAGATTGACATTTCTTCCACCCCATGGTCTCGATCACACGAAATCAAGGAAATGTTTGGTAGAAAAAAAAAAAAACCCGAAAGAAAATAGTTTTTATTTGAAACAGTCGAATTGTTTGATCATAATTTTTTTTTTTGAAAAAATTAGTCATATCACCTTTGGATTTAATCTAAATACATCTATTATTTTAAAATTGACAACAATTACAATCGCACCCCAAATTCTAATAGTGTTAAAGTAAAAAATTTTAAAGACAATTTTTTTTATTATGTTTTATCCATTTTTTTGGTGTTTTTTTTATTCAAATCGTCTTTTTCAAGAGAATCTGGAGGAGAGATGACGCCCCTATTAGATGGGCTACACCTGGGACTCGGATGGATCTAAGCCAATAAGCTGAGCCGAGAGGGGGTGTCGGCTTTAATAAAGGGTTCAGATTCATCCGAGCCCCAAGTGTCATCCATCGAATGAGAACGCCACCTCTGGAGAGCATGTGGATCCGTTTTTTTTACCTTCATACACAACCTTATTCTCTTACAAACCCTCAAAATATCGAAAAAAATTATTTTGTTTTCCAGTCCCTTCAGTCATGAACTCTAAATTTAATTGTTGGAGATCACCTTTAGGATTATAGTACCTGTGTCGTTTGGTCGCGAGGATTCTAATCGTTCATAGTGTATTGGTATGAGCCTTGATATGCTATGAGCGTTCAAATCCCATTACCACTTGACAGTCGCCATAGGGGATCCAGGGGCGATCCAAGTGTGGAGATCACCTTACCAATATTAATACAGATACGGATGTATTAATAAGGGCGCCGAACCCGGATTCTCCCGGTTGTGAACGCCGAAATGAAACTGATGACTTCACGCGTTTTGGCGCCCAAAGTCTAGGAAAGACAGACACACTTTAAAACAAGCGAAGGAAGACTGAGGCAGAGCATATGTGGTGGGGCTCATACTCCAAGCGATCGTGCTCAAAGCTCTTCGCCCTCCTCAGTGACCTCTCTGCTATCTCCTTGGCCGCCTCCGCCGCTGCTGTTTCCGTCTCTTCTTATCCCTCTAAGCTCTCCGGCGCCTCCATGGACGAACTCCAGACCCTGAAGACCCGCCTCTGCATCATCGGTAGCGGCCCCGCTGCTCACACAGCCGCCATCTACGCCGCCCGTGCAGAGCTCAAACCTATCCTCTTCGAAGGTTGGATGGCCAACGATATTGCCCCCGGTGGACAACTCACCACCACAACCGACGTCGAGAATTTCCCTGGCTTCCCTGATGGTATCATGGGTATGGAGCTCATGGATCGCTGCCGCAGCCAGTCCCTCCGCTTCGGCACCGAAATCATCACCGAAACTGTCACCAAAGTCGATTTCTCAACTAATCCTTTCAAGATTTTTACAGATTCCAAGTCCGTTCTGGCCGATTCCGTTATTGTCGCCACTGGTGCTGTCGCGAAGCGTTTGAAGTTCCCTGGGTCTGGCGATGGACAAGGGGGGTTCTGGAATCGTGGGATCTCTGCTTGTGCCGTTTGTGATGGTGCAGCCCCCATATTCAGGGACAAGCCATTGGCGGTGATCGGTGGAGGTGATTCCGCGATGGAGGAGGCGAATTTCTTGACTAAGTTTGGATCTAGGGTTTATATCATTCACCGAAGGGATACTTTTAGGGCTTCTAAGATCATGCAGAATCGTGCATTGACCAACCCTAAGATCGAGGTTGTGTGGAACTCAGAGGTGCTTGAAGCCTATGGAGAAGGAGCCAAGGGGAGTTTGGGAGGTTTGAAGGTGAAGAATGTGGTCACTGGTGACGTCATCGATTTGAAGGTGTCGGGTTTGTTCTTTGCCATCGGGCATGAGCCGGCATCCAAGTACTTGGATGGCCAGCTTGAACTCGACTCTGATGGTTACATTGTGACGAAACCCGGAACGACACTGACGAGCGTCAGAGGTGTTTTCGCTGCTGGTGATGTGCAGGACAAGAGGTATCGGCAAGCGATTACTGCTGCTGGCACAGGTTGGTGCTACTATCTCTTGCCGGTGTTCTTAGTTTTGTTTTCTTCATTCAGTCTTCTGGTGTTGTATTCTCTGAATCGATTTCTAAATGATAAATTCAATGCGTGTTATCTGTTTGATGGGTTTCGTTATATTGTTGAGCTTAGTAAAATGATTGTTGTGTAAGAAAGACTCCAGTTCGTTGTTCTTAGTGAAATGATTACTGTTTAAAAAATACTCCACCTGGCTGTTTGCTTGGTTTTGCTCTTATTGGGTGGGTCCAATTTGTTTCATTTACGAGTTCTATATTCGCATTTGAGGCGGTTCTGCTGCTTCAAATAAATGTTGCTTTCTTTAGTGGTTGGTTGGAAATGAGTTTGGCATTTTAAATTTGTTTGCTGGATATCTCTCCCTTGAATTTTTGCATTAACCATGTATCTTGGTATTTGGAACTTGTCATACATGATTTGGTTTAGACATAATCTGCACCATCAGTTTATTATGTTCTCTCTTAAGGCTATCACTTGAACCTTTTAAGGAAACAACCATAGTATCTGATTGAGATTCAATTTTAGCTATCCTTCTTCAGATATTACATAGAGCAATTTAAAGTCCATATAATAATGCAGACAGAGTCCCAAAACGACAGCCAATGATTTCAGATTTATATGGCTGAATTAATAGGATAATTGGTAAAACTGCAACTGAGGCGGAGTTAACCCTTTGTGTTTTCTTTTCTACTATTTATTTTAGTAGCACAGGTTGTGGAATAAAATCTGTTGATTATTGATCACCAACTGCCTCCCCTCTCCCCCTCCTTTCTATTTGTTGATGGCCAAACCATCACTAAGTTTTATTTTCCCCCTAAACATGTGTATCACAAAGTGATTATTGCTAGGCAGCTTGCTGTGGATATTTTGCCTTAATAAATCCTATGAGATGAAGCACTTGCATGTCTTAGTTGGCCAAATGAATTTTATTGTAGATAGATCCTTCTCTTTTACAAATATTCTTCTCTTTTGCACTATCTCATTACACGGAGACCGACATTTTTGAGAAGGAAAAATGGTAATATCAATTATTTGGGTGAATGATAGGGCGACTGGGTGAGAAATAGTGGACAAACCACCGGGTCTGAACAAACAATGTCAAGCTTGCTAATTCAACTCTCTGTTAAAAATTCCCAAAATAAATATAGATTTTGCAATTAGATAATTTATAGCTCGGTTAAAAAGATTATCCTTTGGTTCCATTACTCATTAGGGAAAAAAGATAGGAGGAAAGGAAGATTCCTCGGCTTGGGAAAAGAGAAGGGGGGGTTGGGGGAGGAGCCACCAAGGAGAAGAAAATCACTCAAAATTGGAAGTTTTAACGTGTAGTACACCATGAGTATTAGCAGGGTTTTTCTTCAGTGGCCAGCAAGCATTTGGTGGTAGGAATTATCTTTGATGGGCTACTTATGAAGGGCAACCAAATTGTTACTCAGTTTCTGTAGTTCTTTAATAAAAAGACCTAGCACAAAATTACTAGTTCTTCGCCTTAAAGTTTATCTCTACTGGTGGTTGTGTAAACAAGGAGGCCATACATTCATGAAGAAAAATATGGGGTGGGTGGAGTTCACCATAGGCTACACCTATTGGACTTCTTTTCTCTAGTCTGAGCTGTTGCTGCCCATAGCATTTGGCTCTTCATGAATGCCTTTTTTGGCTCATTGCAAAAACTGACAAGGCAATTCATTTAATTTTCTCTAACTTCTTTGACTCCTTTTGACTCCTTTTGTTGCCCTTGCAAACACTTGTTAAAAAAAAATCTGGGTGTTTGTTCTCATCATCGCATCATTCTTCAAGACAGCTCAATTTCTTTGAGTCTGGATTCTATGTCTTCCCCACCCGGCCCCATGGGTTAGGGAAATAAGGATTAGAAGGTGGTACAATTGATCCTATATTTCATCATGATCTGAAATGATCATGTTTCAGAGGCATAAGACAATGACAAAGATCATCAGTTACGGCAATTCTTGGGGCTTCGTATTATTGAGGTTTGAATCACGGGTGAAGATTTGGGTGGAGGGAATTGTTTTTGGAGAGGGACTGAAACCTCAGTCTTCAGCTTTCTAACTTCAAGTTTTTCCTCTCCTTTTATGAAGTTTTAGGGAAAAGAAGGCAGGCCTTAAGGCCCTATCTCTTTTCATGACATGGTCAGAGTCTTACATCTCCAACCTCAGATCCTGGCATGGTTCAAGTAATCGGCATCGGAATTGGTCGATTTGTATTATTATCCGCTGAGACCGATACTGATTCCAAGCCAATTTCGTTCTTGTATCAGGTCCATCAGATTGGCTGCAGGATTGGCCAATATGATCTGATACAATTTTTTCTTAAAATTCTTTTGTGACGTGTCAACCATCCAGGGGAATCAGTTGCCATGTGTCAATCATATATGGTTACTTTTTAATAAAAAACAATATTGTTCAATTTTTTTACCATCATGGTTGATATCGATATTGGCTGCTACATACCTGGGTCCCATTACTGATTATGTAGTCATGGATCCTGGCTTGATTTTATCTTAATCCAAGAAGTACTGTTCACGCTGCCATGCGTATTCGGTTGTACTGGGAGCAGTTTTATACTTTTGGGGGGCATAGTATTTCTCTTGGTATAAGGTGTGATCTCGTAAGGAGATTGATGAGAGTTTGTAATTCATTCATTGGAATAGTGGAAACTGTAATTGATTGCTCTGCCATGGTCCATGGATATACCCCATCTTAGATGAATCATGTAAAAACGTTTTGTGTTATTTGTGTGTTCGATTTCTCTCTTTCATTTTCTTTTGCTATCGTTATTCTGCTGCGTTTTTAATTTCTAACAGTATGAACCTTTAGAATCTGATTCTCCAGCTCCCCTGATGCCTTATGAACTAGATGCATCAGGATACTTGCAATTATACATTCTCCATCTAAAATCTGCATTTACTACAGTGGGTTTCATTTGCTTCTATGTTTCATCTTATACAGGATGCATGGCTGCATTGGAGGCAGAGCATTACCTGCAAGAGATTGGTTCTCAAGAGGGCAAGAGTGATTGACTATCTGTCTGCTGCTCCAGTAAACCAACCCCGCCAGAAAAAATTACCTCTCATCTGTAGAAGGAAGCTTTCAGTTTGCATATGTTTGCAAGCTCAACTGTATGCATTGCTATTTTCGTGACATCAGAAATAATTTCTGGTAGTGTTATTTTTATTGTTATTGTTCGGCTACATGTCTGAAGGAAGGATACCAATTTTTTGTATTTCCTAATACTTGAGAAAGGATATTACCCCCAAAAAAAAAAAAGAACTTCAGAAAGGATATATGCGGATTGAAGAACTTATTCAGTGGAATCTCTCCTCAATTTCTTCCCATTAAACAAAGCCACCACCACCTCCATATCATAGCATCCCTCAACTCTGTGGAGGGATGTTTTGATATGATTTTATCATTGGAGTGTTGGCATTGGAAAATTCTCTAGATTGATCTTCGGTCAAATTTGGACAATCTATCTTAACCATGTACTTTATTCATCATTTACAGGGAAACTCGAAAGGGAATCGTTCATTAAGGAAACAAGTTTTTGGGCTATTTGAGTGGAAGCGGTGGAGTGGTTAGACGGCAATAGTTTTCCAGCGTCTGCTTTTTTTCCTACCTGTCAGAACATTGAAAAAACGTTCATATTTATATATGTTTTTTTTCCCTAATCATGGGCTGGGCCAAACAACTTGGATTTCTGGGCTAGCAGAAAAGTTTCATAATTATATATATATATATATATATATTTTTTTTTTTTTTTATTTTTTTTTATTTTTTTTTTTATTATTTTTTTTTTTTTTATATATATATATATTTTTTCTTCTTCTAAGCAATGTGGTATGTAAATGCTACGGAATCACTCTTTGGACGACAGTTTTGACCCATATTCCATCATTGGTTTCAGGCTCAGTGTTCTGGTCCAGCATAAGACAGATTCAAATCGTCTCCTCTCAGGGGTTCTCAGGAGGTGACTAGACTCTCACCAGCCGATGCCAACACGTGGGCATTAGGTGGATCCGGGCCCTCCATCTGAGTCGGTAAGGTGAACCGATAGGGGATGTCAGCTTATGCACCAACTGGGATCTAGCTGACGCTCATGTGTCGGGCATCGACTGGGGGAACCTCGTTTCCTCCTGAAGAACCCATGGGAGGAGACGATTTGAATTCTATCCACGTATACATGTAAGGACAAGGTGTTACTTCTCCATCTAATATATAATATCTATCAGTAGATTATATTTGGATGAGTGATATAATAGAAATGGAGAAACTGCTTATCACCATTTGAAACCTTTTTTTTTTGTGAGATTTATATCGGAATTTTTTGCAAGCTCTAGCTTTCCATAAATACTATAGTCCAAGACAAGCTTAAACAGAAAAAGTCTGAGAGCCATTCATTTTTCATCATATTGATTGGAATCTAGTTTCAGTTAAAAGGGTAGTTTTGAAAATACTATAACTTATGATGGATTTGTAAACCCATTGGAAAAGGAGCAGATCCTAGATTGGCATGGAACCATCAACCAGGTATAACTGGAAAATTCCTAATGCCCGGTTTGCAGGAAATGTTTCTCTCCTACTTCCCACACGCTATAGGTGGGAACCTCTTCCTACACACAGGATCTTTTCCTGTCGTGTGTAGGAAATAGGCTGTAGATCCATTTGGTTAGTTCAGCTCATTGTATGGTGAAATTTTTTTCTTTTCTATTATTTTACATAGAAACAATCAGATCCTTATAAATGTACAATAAATAGGAATGAAAATCACGAAAACCCAACTCTCACCAATCAGTCACGACGATGGAAACAGATCCTCTCCAGCCACCAGCCTTGTCCAGCTGACCCAACACTGTTGGATCTCTCTCTCACATAGGTGAAAGCGTGACCTAGCAGCGCTGGCTAGGCTGGGCGGGGCTGAGTGAGACTCGAGAAGACTGATGGCGGGAGAGGATCCAAGTCTGCATCTTTGACCTAACAACCACCCTTGATTGTGTGATCCAAATTACGTGGTATATATGAGAGCTCATGTAGTTCTTTTATGCTTTGGGAATAGTTTTGACAAAAAATAACTAAATATTTTGGGATTGGGGTGTAGAGTTAGGGGAAGACGAGTGAGGGAGCATAGAGAGGTGAATGTGTATAAGTATAACTAAGTTTGGGCCCTTCAGAATGAAAGAGAATTGAGGGATGTTGGAGGGAAAGGGATTTGTAAAATTATTTTTAAATAGATGGGTGAAGAGTAAATTCTATTACAAATGGGAAGAGGTATAGAAATAGGAGATATTCTATGTATTGAATCAATTATAGTTGGATATGTGAAAGATAAATTCCATTATGAAAGAAGAGGATAGTGGAGGAAGATAAGTTTTAGGGAAATTTTCAGCTACAATCTAAAAAGAATTGACCAAATCACCTACTACCCAAATTGTTTAAAAAAATCAACTATCACCCAAGTTAGACACACGTTTATCAAAAAGATCCAAAAGCAATTAATAGAACTGTTAGTTGTTAATGTAAGCCGTTAGAAAATACTTGAATGACAATAATACCCTCACCCCTTTCTTCTTCCTCTCATCTCTCTATTCTGTCTGCTCTTTATCAGAGACTCATATACAAATAACACAGGACAAAAAAAACAAGAAAAAAATGTTAGGATTTGAATACGAAGGAAATAATAAAATTAGAAAAAAGAGAAGGAACCCAAACCGATACAGCGAGACATGTTGTAGATTCTTGAGTCCTTCTTCCTCTTCCACTCATGGACGACTCTCTAATGGTAAACTTCTCCTGAAGCTTTGGAATTCAAAAAAAAAGTAAAAATCCGATTAAGAAAAAAAATCAAAAGTTCAAAACCTTTTCCATGTTCGTAAAAGAAACCCTAAATGATCGTGCCATGATTTTTCGTTCTACTCTTGTATTCGCTGGTGATGTATTAATGGCTGGCATAGGCTGGCATAGGTAGGTCCAATTGGTTTTTTCAATTTTTTTTTTAATTCTCTTTAGTTAGATTAGTTCTCATTTAAATGGACTGCGACAATGAAATTTCTTCTTCTTCTTCTTCGGCTCTTCCTTTTGTGCAACTGCAATTCAGAAATGGAACAAATCAACAAATAATGGAGAATTGTATGTTTCAGGTACTATAAATCAAGAAATAATGCAACATGTTCCGCTCCTTCTCAGCTCAATCGATTCCCAATCGGTTACTGTAACCTCAAAGAGAGCTTCTCTAAAGCCTTCCTCTTCGTTGTCGTCATTGTTATCAAAACTATAATCTGGAGTTAGGGTATCTCTTTTTTGTTTTTTTTTTATTTTTTGATAAAATATTGCAGAGAAACAGAGAGGAAGAAGAAAGGAGTATAAACGTCTACACACAATTTCAACTCTTTCCCGTCAGTTCATTAACCAAAGTTTGTCTAACTTGGGTGGTAGGGTTTTTTTAAACAACTTGAATGATAGGTGATTTGGTCAATTCTTTTTTGATGGTAATTGAAAATTTTCTTAAGTTTTAGATAGTGGGATAAAATATATTAAAAAAACATCTATGGATATTATTTTATAAAATTCTGATTTTTTGAAACAATAAGGCAATGTTGTTTATCTTCTCCATATTTATATATATTTATATATTTGTTGGATTTTTTTTATTAATTATAATTTATTATGTTTTCTTGGTTGATTAATTTTCTTTTTTTGAGGAAGTGATAATTGATTGTTGTAACGTAAAATGCGTGGTCCAAGTGTTCGAGTTCAACCCACAAAAAAAAAAAAAATAATAATAAAATAAAATAAAATCTATGGGATGTTTTGGTTTTACATCCATGGCTACATGACATATGTGTCAATCAAACTATTATAAACACGTCACTTATGTAATAAATAAAAAATTTTATTTCTTCATATGGAAAGAAAAAAAATCTGATATTTCCGATTTTTCTGATCCCTTCTGTTGTTGCAGACCGTAAGCTACCATCGATAAAGATCTCAGTATGGAGATCTATTTGACTAACATAGGCAGATGTTCTCTGGGGAGCAAACTCAACCATTCCATGGCCATTGTAAGTTAGTCTCTCTGAACACTGAAGTAAATTTCAAGAACCCATTTCAGTTATCAAATCTGAGAGGATGTTTTTATAAAGAAAACCGAAGGACAGATCTTCCCTGAGTTTGGGGGACCTAGAAGCAATGTCATACTGCAAAAACACAGGTCAATCAATAAGTTGCAGAAGCTCTCTTGTTGGGTTAAAACAATACCAGTTAATCTTCATTTACAATCATCTTCAGATCTGCCAGATTTGATTATTCCGCTAACGCCATGAACGACTGATAATGGCCTCTTTTTACTAGGTTTCAACTGTTCACGAGGCCTTTAAGACCAGATGAGAAATTTCTTGGTAAGTCGTGAAGAACATGATTATGGAAACAGAGCTTGAAGTGAATTAATCACCTCTAACATATTCTGCTTCTTATATAAGCTTTTGCATCGACATTTTAAATCTCAAATCGAACTTCAATGTGGGAAGTTCAATTCTTAATCCGGAAAATTTCAGGAAGTTGAGAAAAACAGCTACATTACAAAGAAAAGATCAGATGAAACAGTAGAACAGAGAATAAGGGTTACAATATATATGTCTAAGAAGTTATCTTTTGTATGGACTTAGTTAATTACTGGACTGATTATTTAGTGGGAGTACATATTACTGGTTTGACCGGTTTGGTCTAAATTGTCACAGTTTAGAGGTGAATAAAATAAAACCTAATTTACTGTAAAGTGAACCGATTTAGGATAGTATTATAAATATTGGATTCAGAGTCTCTGTAGTTTCTGTTTTTAGTTTTCGTTCTTAGTACTCATAGCTGAAGAAAATCAAAGGATCTATTGATAACTGCAGAAAAATTGGATCAAAGATCAAAGAACAGTTTATTCTTAAAATCATAAGTATATTCTAATAATGCAATCTTTTCAAGTTATACCAATCGTGTATGGAGATTAGGATTTGTTATTATGAACCCTCGACCTAGTTTTTTTGTTTACAATATATGATTTCAAAGCTTTAGGAATAACTTCTCGTTCCTAACTTCTGGTCTCTATCAAAATCTGCTTATCTTGTGGCCCAAAACAATGGACAGAAGATAGAATCAGAGAGAGAGAGAGTTGCAGACCAATAAATGGATGAGAGAGGCGGGTGTGGGGGCGATGTAAGGGCAAGAGGGACGAAAATGAAGTGGGGGAGGGGTACCGATGACTATAAGTTTGATAGTTGGAGATAGGACAAATTCGGGGGGTATACTTTGATAATATTATCACTATTGAAGGGTTGTCTTGGTCAGTATAAGATTTCCCAAAAAAAAAAAAAAAAAAAAAAAAGGAAGAAAAAGATTCATGCTTTTATAGAATCTCATGATATATATGTCATCCTTTTTCATTCCTTTTTTTTTCCTTCTAAAACATAAGGTCAAGACCAGCACAAAATAATAAACAAATCCTATTAAGAAAAAAAAGCCAACCAAGACAACATATTTGTGGGTCAAATTAAATTAAAATCATAATAAGACATCATGTTGGTTAGAATTTAGAAGTTCACAGAGGGAGAATGGGAGAATAATTTTGGGTCAATTCAAATGAAATGTGATGTTTTTGGAATATGAAATTCGATAGAGAAGATATGATTTAGATCCTTTATTTTATATTCACGTGGTAGAATAAATGTCTTGTGATGTTTAGAAAAATAATAAACCTTTGTACCAATAATAAATTAACTTTTTAAATCCATAAACACATAAATGAAGAATCTAACTACTTAATCTCTTAGCATTTTCAAGTTAATAGTATATTTTCACAATGAGCAGCTTGAAATTCATGCGAATTAAAACCTTTGGGGCTTTAAATGCCTTTCTTTAATCATGAGTGGTGGTTAGTATGATATGGGTCATGCATTGTTCATACATCTCTTAAAAATATTGTTGTGAAAGTACTCAATTTTAGTTTTAAAAAAAAAAGTCATTAAGTTTGTTATTTATTTATCGGATCTAAATCCTTACCTGCGGCAAGAGGGAACTGCGGCTGATCCAAGGGCTGGAGTTCAGCCGGTACTCGTATCAATACATCGGTATGTGGGCCAGCTGAAATTCAGCCCTTGGCAGCCCGCATGCAGGTACGCAGGAGAGGATTTCTATCCTTATTTATCTGTTTTTACATCTCTCTTTTTTTTTTTTAAGCTGAAGTCTCTCTCTCTCTCTCTCTCTCTCTCTCTTTGAAGTGATGGTTTACCAATTTTTCTTGTTCTCCCATTTTCCTGTTAGCATATAAAATTTTAATATGCCTCAATATCTTGTAATTTTTTTTTTCTAAAGATTAACTAATAGAGAATTACAAGATCGTCAAGATTGTATCCCTCACCTACGGCAATGCCATTAGTAAAGAAACACAACCCAACAAACAAGTCTAAAGTGTAGGTACTCAGACAAGTTCCACATCACATCACATCCCAAACCACCACCGGCGGACAACAAAACAAAGAAAAAGCCAAGTGAGAGAAAGTAGCATGCTTAACAAGGCCGTCCGCAATTATATTGATTTCATGAAAGCAACGAGTAAAGCGAGTGAATGTTGGCCAGAACAGGAAGCAAAACTAAAATCTGCTGCCTATATTTTTTTTTTTTGGCAAGTCAGCATAGCTACTACTGCCTACATTGCCTGGGAATGATACCTCGAAATAGACCATCCACCACCAATTGAGAGTCACATTCAATTCATATATATAGATACAGACACCCTTGCTGAACCACTTTTAACGTTTCAATCATTGTTGCTTTGAACTCTCCCATGAAATTTGTAGCAACCTCTAGATGCATTGCAAATGCATACAAAACCCTATGAAATGAATCAGGTCAAACTCTAATTACACCCACTCTACTAAGATTCCCTAGGAAACAATCATCAATGTTAAGCTTATGCCATGGCCCAAAAGGCTTAACCCATCGCAACTCTTTGATCACCCTTAGCCGCCCACACTAGTACTAAGATGAAGGTTATGCACTGGGGACCAATCATGGATTCTTCTCTCTTTATTTATTTATATTTTTTTTTTAGTGACCACATCTCTCTCTCCTGCAAAGTCACTGAAAAACCTCAATTAACTTTAAAACATGAAATTATGAAAATTGTACTTTGCGAAATTGCCGGAAAACCTATGAAATCATTAAATCTTTTTCTCCGACGAAATCAACTGTAAAATTCCGTAAAACCATAAAACCCTAAATTTAAAGTTGGAAACACCACAGTAAACCTAGTAGCCTGAGATAATAGAGATCACTGGGAGAACAAAGTTGTAAAGATGTTGGGGGCTGCAGATTTGCCAGAGTTGATGAGATTGCCTTGATTTGCAAATACCTCGAAGAAAGAGAGGAGTGCAATAGCAGCTCTAGAGGTGCGTGTCCATTAAGAGACACTGTCTCTCTCTGCAGCTAGATAACCTTTTACCTTACCTACCCAAAATAAAAAAAATAAAAAAATAAGTTTTGCCTCTTTTTTTTTTTTCTTTTTTTTTTTTGGGGGGGGGGGGTTGAGGGGGGAGGGGAGGATGTTATTCCAACTAGTTCATTTAAAATCTGTAAAAAAAAGTTCCTTAAATTCTTTTAATTGAGTCAGCCGGTTCCTCAATTATAGAATAAGAAGGAGAGCTAACACATACTATTCATTTTCTTCTTATGTTGTGTGCTTGCTTTCAGTTCTCAATTATTTTGGCCACTCTGCGCAACTATTTATTCATTTAGAGAAATGTGATATTAGAAACACATATCTGACTAAGTTGATTGTCAAATTCCTTTTTTTTTAATTAATTCTGATAGAGTCTGTAAGCCTCCACCTTGTTATCCACTGCATTTTCAGAACAGTGCATGGTGATGTGAAAAAGCTGTCAGGCTAGGCTTCTCTGTGCCTGGTTGTATAAATCATCAAGTTGTTACTATTGCAGGGAACCATCATATATATTAACATGAATGTATGCATGGAATAGTCAGTGCAGGCTATATATTATCATGCTCAAAATAATTTCCAGTGTTTGTCACAAAACACACAAGCTTTTCTAATTATTCAGTTTATTGAATTTGCAAAATTGTAGAAAATAGTTTGTAAAGTTTTTACCTCAAGAGTTAAAACTAGTAGATAGAGGAAATCCTAATTATATAAGGAGACTGTATATTATTTGGTAGTGGGACTATATTTCCAACGCTCTCTCGCATGTGTGGCAGTATATACTATAAACACGTGGAGACTGAAATCGATGAAAATCCACTCTAATACCGTGTAAAGTTTTTCATTTCAAAAATTTAAACTGATAAGTCAAGGAATTTCCAAATATATAAAGGGAACTGAAAACCATTTGATAAGTACTAATGTGAAACTAAACCCCCAACATGGCTAGCATAGGTTCTCTTTGGTATAGTTTATATTTATGTTTATGAACTATTTATAATAAATCATTTATGAAAATAAAATATGAGTCATTAAAAATAACCATTTAGTACCCTAAACATAAAGAAGTAATAATAGATAATCACAATAATGATAAACATCTTCCAACATATTTATAGATTTTAGATTATATCATTTTATTTTAAATATAAATAAATACCATAAATTATATCAAACAATTATATATGTCATAATGTATTATATAATTAATACTATAATACATACCAAAGAGAGCCTTAGAGTTGACAATAATTCATTTATCTTTTCAATTATTTCATTGAAACTAAACATAAAGAGAGAACATATTGCAACTCCATCTCCTATGGATTGCAGAAGAACTTCTCTCACTTTCTCTCTTTCTCTCTTTCTCTCTCTCTCTTTCTGTCTTTCTCTCTCTCAAACCAATTAGATGCACACACGGAGACTGAGGCAATCATAAATGAGTGATGCATGAGTGCATTCCATGTTCTATTATTTTATGCATATGCTTGCATGCACATATGAGGCAATAAAGCTTCTGGGCAATCTTGACCATAAAATCTAACTCAACAAGTGCTCTCCAGTTCTCAACATATTGATGCTTCAAAAAACAATGAAGAAACATGCCAAGAACCTGCCATCCAAGAAACAAAGGCCTCTGGGGTTTAGAGATTAATATAATTAATGATACTTGAAATAGTTTGGAATTTAGAGCTATTTAGAACATTAAAGGAAAAAGTGTATCAACCAACAAAAAGAAAGGAGAGGCCTTCCTTCCCAAAGAAACAAACCACTTGTATATATCTTTTCCAAGTTTCAAAGTTCCAACAAATCATCGTTTTTTTTTTTTCCTTTTTTCCTTCAGTTTATGGGGAAGTGGGTATTTAATTTCCTTTTCTTTTATCCAAAGTGGGTGAACCGTGGAATGAAATGCTTTACAGCATAAATTCCATTTCTCTATAACAAGAAGTGAAACAGATGGAGAAATCTTGCAGACTGATTCAAAAGCTTCCCAAAGAGTTATTGTAACTGACAGTAGAATCAGCAAACTGGTAAGTACCAGTCACCAGGTCAGAGAGAGAGAGAGAGAAAATTACAGGTTTACGCTTCCATGGTCTTCCATCATTATCAGAACAGGCTTTAAGGTTCTTCACTGTGACTTTTGCTCAGTAGGGTAAGCAGAAAAGAGAACGAAAGATTGCATGCCTACGATCAAGACAGGCTATCTATCTGTAATTGAAGGTTCTGGGTGTGACCTAGAAACTAAGATTCTCAGTTCAAATCAGTACTAGGTTTTAACATCCATTATTGGTACTATAATTCTACTAAATATTATTCAATGCGCAAAAGATAAACCTAAAATAATATTTTTTTTATTTTCATTTCATTTTATATATTTGAGCTTTAAAAATCTTCAGAAACAAACAAGTCAATGAGAAGGAAACAGATGATGAACTAGTTCATAAGTGATGGAACAGTAACAGCTCAAAGAGACCTAAGAGATGTTTCCACATTAAACCTAGAAGAAATCTACACTCAAAACCAGTATAAACATGGTAAAGAAGAGAAATCAAAGAAAAAAGAAAAAGAAACCTAAAATGATTTGTACATGAATTTGAGTTTACCGATCAACCTGTAGAAGTCCGTAAATGCTTTTTCTTAAATTTCCAACTGGATTTCATCTTTCAGTCTCTGAGGAAGGACTTGATCTGATTGTTAGATCTCCGTGAAATTACCTATTTCTTCTTCTTCTTCTTCATGAAATAGCTGAGAAGACCTTGATGTCACATTATTTTATCATTCAAAATCTATATATATATATATATTCATCTTCTTCTTATCCTTGAATTCAAATTTTCGAAGCTCAAATTCCACCTCAGCTAATCACCACTAAAATGGAGGCCTTGCAGCATTACCACTCCAACCATAAGCATCACCAGGGAAGTGATAGTTAGCCATGTTACCTCCCAAATTATAAAACGGAACACCACCGCCGCCACCTGCACCCTCACCCAATTGACCACCTCCACCACCACCTGTAACACCTGAAGACTGGGAAGCACTAGGTTGAACCTGCACCGGCGATTCCTCCTCCTCCAAAGGTAACCTCTCAAACACTGCATTAGAAAATGAAGCCGCCATCAACACCACCGGACCAGACGCTACCAACGACCCCACTACACTCCCTCCGACGACCTGTCCTTGTCCGCCGGCCAAAAATATAGTTAACCCACCAGCACCAGGCGGCGCCGGCGGTGGCAACACTGTCCCTGAAAGCGATAATATCTCGAATCGCCCGTGCAAAGTGACCACACTCCCTGCCGGAGCTGCCGGCTGCCGCAACGTCACATTCACGACCGCACCACCACCGCTGAGCACGCATACACCACGGCCTCGCCGCCTTGCATAATTTGTAATGGCCTCGATGACATCGGCGCCGGCCGATACTTCTAGTACATGAGATCGGAGTGCATTGGGACTGTCTCTGGTGACAATTATCGGTGGCTTGGGCTTGTTCTTTGAACCAGGAGGACGGCCGCGAGGGCGGCGAGAGCTGAGGGATCCTCCCCCACCGGAGGAAGTGTTACCAGCGTTAGGGTCTGATTTCTGGTCCTTCTCGGGTGAGTCATCATTTGAATCTGAGATTTGGGTTGTTTGATGTTGAGGGTCTGAGGATCTTTGTAAGTTCAGTTCTGGTCTGAGGAGCTGATGAACATAGCGAGAACCTGGACCTAGTTCCAACCCCTCCATAGGCACATCTATTCTCTCCCACCACTTACTTGCCAGCTTATTTGCCTCTGATTTCTTTCTCTCTCTATCTCTCTCTTTCTCTCTCTACAACAAAAGAAATACTGAAAGAATTAGATGAAGTCAAGAGCTCAAAAGCTTAGATTACATGTGTTTCTATACTCAAAGCTAAGATCCAAAGAAATAATAGAGTAAACTTTAAGTCTCTAGTACCAGTTTTGTTCATGATCTATTCAATCCATAAATCCAAAACCCCAGAACTAATACTCCAAAAGTAAAGGCTCAAAAATCATGCTACCTGTTTACAGACCAGTAATTCCTCGAAACCTAGATTCAGATCTTTGACTGCAATAAAGAATCAGAGTGAGCACAAGTTTTTGAGAAGAAACCCAAGAGAAATCAAGGTAGAAGAACTCTAATCAGTGCTGCTTCTACACATAGTTAACACAATTCCATCTGTTTTCCTCTGAAAGAATAGAAAATCTAGTTTAAGGGATGAAACTTTTCTGAGAAATCAATGAGAGAGAGAGAGAGGAGATGGGTTTTGAGGAGGAAATGGTGGAAAGCGTGCAAAGGGGCTAATACAGTAGCAATTACGAAGGCAGAGGCTTTGGCATATGGGAAGAAAGAGATATATTATATTCTATAGTTTATGGATTTTATGTTATATATAGAAATATAATAATACAAAATTTAGAGCTCGAAAGGGAAAAAGTAAAATTGACTTATTTGCCGTAATAAAGAAATTAATGATGCAATAACAGTTCTAGGGTTAAGGGTAAAATGGACCAGCTGGTTAAAGAACGCATATTGTCCATGCCTCTCCACTTGTAATATTATAAATCTCCTCGTGTTTTGTGGCTAATTGGATTCTTGTTTTATATTTATTTTATCAGAAATAGATTTATTATTTTTTTATATTCGGAGATTTTTTTCACCAAATTTTTTTTGAAGATTTTAAAAATTCATTAAAATAAATCAATTAATCAATTAATCAATGTAATAAATATTTTTTTAATAATTTATTACCCCAAGGGAACAAACTCTAGTCTCCCCCTCCCCCACCCCCCAAAAGGTCCTGGTCATCAAGAAATGTTCAATAAAAAATATTTTCATATTAACCATGACAAACATTTGTTTTGAAATCAGTTTAAAAAGTTAATGAATTCTTTATGCTTAGATGGGCACATTTGATTTAGTAAGGTTTTTTTTTTCTTTTTTTTTTTTTTATCCCTTTCGTTGTTGTGAGGTGATTTTATATATTGCAGCTTATCACCATTTCATTTGGCAAGATTTGATAATATATTTTTCATAAATTTTTTTTTGTAAAACTAATATTTCTCATAAAACTAATTCAATACCAATAGTGGATCAGAATTCATTTAGTACAAATAGAATAAAAATCTATAACTCGATATGGTATGCTAATATTAATATGATAATTTAAATGTTAATTAAATAGGGTATTCAAATTAGAAGATTATCTACAATTTGAGTTGGATGCTTTTTTCACAATTTTCTTTAGTGAAAATGACTTGACTCATTATAGTTTAGTTAGAATAAATTGAATTAGGTTAACTTGTTTATGTCACCCTAGACGGTAAGTGTATGATTATGATGCAAGAATTCTATGGCAAAAGTAATTGTAATCATTTGAATAATAACATTTGATTCGGATTCGTGCAATAAATTCATTAACTGACAGTTAAAATGAACTTTCATCATTGATATTAATTTCATTAGAAGTCAAATATGCTTTAAAGTATTTTTTTTTTAAGTATATTTATAATATTTCAAGTTAATTCTAAGTTTTTCACATAAGTTCCAAGGATATACTAATACCCTTTTTTCCCCATAAACCTTGTCATCTCAACATAATGGTGGGGGTGATAGAGGGATTAATTTCTGTATAGTTGTTTCGAAGTACTTTTTTAATTTCCTTAAATTTTTCAATATGCATGTTAGTTATTTTGGATATTACATTCACACAACTTATTGCAAGTGTAAGAATATTTAAATGACGTTCTTACAACAAATTACAAAATCAACATTGGAGATAACAAAAAAAATTATAATATATATATATATATATATATATATATATATATATATATATATATATATATATATATATATATTTTTTTTTTTTTTTTTTTTTCCTAAGGTTTTTGGAGTAGATGTTATTACAGCAAGAATCAACAACTCATGAGAAATAAACATAACTTTACCAAAAAAAAAAAAAGGAGAAATAAACATAATAAGATTAAATGAACTGATCACTGAATAAAATTCTTTTAGCATGAATTTTAATATTAAGATTTTCAACTCCCACATTATTTTGTTTATTTACTTGGTTTTAGATATTTGAGATTTGCCACCTTATTCTTTATTCTTCTGTGGTTTATTTGACATCTTTTGGCTTCTTTTGATGTAGGATTGTGGGTTCCCCCTGTCCAGTTTGTTGGTTTTCCTTGTGATTGATGGATGTTATGCATACTTTGTTGTTTCTTTTATTTATTAAATATGTCTAATGTTTTCCACCAATTTTCTTTACTGTTAACTAATAGTTTTTAGATTCCAACCAGAATGAATAGTTCTATAATTAATTTATGGGAGTCAAACATCCATGGCTCATCATCTTCTATGGATTATTATTTCATGGAAACAAAAAGAAAGCTTGCTGATTGGTTAGTTTTGAATTTATCAATTAATTTTAATTAACATAACCAATAGGAATGCATGCATAGAAAACACTCTTCCATAACCTATGGGTGAGAATTAGTATATAATGACATATGATGATGATGATGATCAAAACTTTCTCATTCAACATAAAACCCATAAGCAATTGTTATAGATATGGATTCCTAAGATCCAAACTGAACCTCAATGATTTTGAACCAAGGTAAATTTAGATTCTGATTCAGCCAGAATTCGGATTCTGATCCTCCCAAGCACACCAAGTAAATCAATCAGATCCAACGGTCGGAGAGGATCCATCATGCATATTACATTGGATTGTGCACTTGATCTTCTCTAATCGTTGGATTTTCATTGGGCTGCCCTGTGTATTGGAGAGGATCCAAGTCCCTAGAATTGATATGAACAATAGAAATCAAGTATGAATCCACCGGAATCAATAGTTGTATTCCGGTTCCTCAAACCGTGGTTGAGTGGCCATTGTTTTGGTGGGGTTGAGAGATGTCTAATCGAAATCTAGTCTGAATACTGATTATATGGCATATTGGATTTAAGTAGGGGAGAACGTCCCACGACGTTCAAAGAATCGGATCGAAATGGTCAAAATCTCATACAATATCACGAGTTATGGGATTAAAACTAAATGTAATAGAATTGATCCTGACTATTGAGAATGCATTAAAAAATATAATCAATGTATGGTCAAGATGCACTCGATTATACTACAATGCAATACACGATTTTTCTCCCGGGAACAACGCGCCTCTTGTTTCCCGTGCACTTGAATACTGGCGCCACGTGGCGCATAGGCCGATGACCACTTTCCACACTTTAACTTCCACGTGGAACAGACTAGTGCAGGGTTGCACTGTGTGGACGTGCAGACCTAAATCCCTGTAGAGCCATCTGTCAGCCACGTGTGGTCAAAACGTCAAAACAGAGTGGTGAGAATCGAAGTGTCAGACACGTGTAGGGTGTCGGGACATCGGTACTTGGTCAACCTTATCTACGGCAGAACTTGTCTGTTGCCCTTTTAATGGCCCAAACGGAGACGATTTATGAAATGATGTACGTGGAATGATTCCTTATGCACGTGGAAATGTTAGTTCTTGCCAAATCGGCATCAACATTTGACATGTATTTTTGGGTCCCACAAATGTACTGACAAAATCCGCCGTTCGATAGGCGTCCAATTTTCTTCTTTGTGGGGCTTCACCGATGGGGACATCGGCATTAGGTCCTCTCCTGAATCCAAGTTGGCGAGCCAAGTGGGTCTAATTAAAGTTTTATTGTCTTCCCATCAAATCGCGAAAACCATTCCCCCCTCTCTCTCCCTCTCCCTATAGTTCCCGATATCGGTGTCAGGTATAGGTATCGGTTAGTATCAGTTAAGTATCGAAAAATGACACACTTTTTTGGTATCGATCAACTCTATATCGGTCACATGTCAATCAAAATTGGCTCTTATCAATTATGTGTCGACCAATATTGACTTGTATCGTTTTGATATCGATCTTTATATCAATTCAACAAAATGATAAGTATCAAATGAGAGCTTAAAAACAAGGGTAGCCAAAACAAAAATGGTGTGGTCACGGATAATGATGGAAAGAAGAATGAGAAAACGGAAGTTTCAGCAAAGAAAAGCAAAAAGAAGAAATCCAAAGGTGAGACTGTTGTGAATGGTGACCCTTTGGATGGAGAGGAACCAGAAGCTCTTGCGAATTGACTGACTTCCAAGAAGCATGAAATGGTAAAAAAGGAAAAAGAAAAACCTAAGATAGCCCAGGAGTTGGAGCAGTGATCTTCTATGGAAATGCTCTGAATAATCTCACATAGGTAAAGTTTGGAATCCTAGGTCCTTTATATATATGAAAGTCCCTCTATTTACTAATTCGACTTGTTGAGATGGAAAACTTAATATGGTATTAGAACTCCAGGTTTTTTCCGTATTGTCACTTGAAAGATGGACCACATGCCACATGCCAAAAGAGAAGCAACACATGAGAAGGAGTGTTGGGAATAATCCCATATTGATAAAATCTGGAAACTTGAGCGCGTTATATATGTGAGAATCACTCCATTTACTAGTTCAAACGTTTGAGATGAAAACTTAATAGTTTTCATGAGGTCTATGCTTCTCAATCTCTCCTTATTTGAAAACTTCCCACCAAAAAACAAGTTTTCTTGTTGTATAGACGAGATTTGTTTTGAAATGGAACGAGAATATTACGTTATATTCCGAAGATGGAATCTGATTTTTGAATGAAGAATCTTCCAACCGAGCAATGACAACCCAATGACAACCAAACGCCAAGAAAACAAATGGGGAAGCAAGAAAACCGTATGGTATGGTTTTCTTTTCTTAACATCCAACCAAAACCATAAGAATTAGATTAAATAAGGATGGAAAACTTAGCAATAGCTCGAAAATTTCGAGTTCTCTATTGTTTAAGACCTTATTCTATTTTCGTCATTTTCAAACACTTGAAATAAAAATACAAGTTAATGCTGATTCATAACAACGATTATATATATATATATATATATATATATATATATATATATATATATATATATATATATATATATATATATATATATATTGAGTCATCATAAAAACCTCAATACAGAAAGGGACAACTTTGGTACTTTATTTAAGAATTGAAGCAAATCTCTCGTGAAATGACCAAGATATATAACCGTTAAAAAAATCCTCTATAAAAACTACCAAATTAAAAATTATCTATGAAATTATAAGTATATGTAATAAAAGTACCATTGATTGATATTTGTTTTGAGATTGATATCATTAATTAATATATTTTCCAACCTACAAAACATATGATATATATGAATTTTAAGATGTACAAATTTTTTTTGTAAAGTTTGTAGCTTCCATTCTTTTGTTAATTGATTTTATTTGTTTCATAACCAATCAGATTATCTCATCTTAGAAGTAAATCATATTTCATACTATTAGAACTCATATTTAAATAACAAATTAGGGATGATGTAACTTTTAAAATGGGGGAAGATTAAAATATATCCAAACATGAATTGATAGATAAACATCTCATTCTCACATCATATTTTATAAAAGTTAGTCATTTGATCATATGCAGTATGGATTACTTTTCTCTGTGGACATCTTAATCTCTATTTTAAATTAATTTAGGGACCACTTAGAAAAGTTAAAGCAGAAAAGCCGAATAAATCCGCCGCAAATTAATTACTAAAATAGTGGTTATCCATGGCCTAAGTAACATTTCAATGATTTAATTATCTTTTTTTAGTTGGAGGGTTCTATGGAATAAGAACCACATCTGATCCTTCTTCATTCGTTTCTTTTGATGTACACATATCCACTGAATCTCTAGAAAGGAGCAGCAAACCTATCTAATCAAGAAATCAAACTGATTCTTAATGCAAGTGGAAAAATCATTAGGACTAAATATTGTTATGCATAAGGTTAGTGAAAGAAAAGCAGATTGTATTCATATAATTAATGAATATAAGTATAAAACAGACCTATTAATATAATAAATCAATGTCACAAAATTCATTGATTTGATGTTACTTAGATTCTTTAGTCAATCTTAGAATCACAACCGCAAGACGAGCACGAAAGGAATCGAATTCTTACTTGGTAACTGTGTAGTCGTTGAAATTTGTACTAACACGTTGATGGAGAGAACTACGCTGCAATGAACCAAAACCAAGCAATAGAAAGTGTTAGACCTAGGTCTGAGGTTGAGTCTCCAATGCTTAATCAGATATCCGAGCAACAGTAGTAAATGATGAGTTATCAGATACATTTACCGTATGATAAATACTTGACTATTTATAGGATGGTACCGATGGAGAAACCCTAATCACGTATGGCGGCGGCCTGAAACCTTGGGCCATCGTTATGGGGATTCACAATCAGTTTATGACTATATTGCCCCTAACCTAATCCTCTGACATATCATCGTCACATGTCGTCCACCTATTGGTGGGTTATTTTAATCCATTCCTAACCTTTTTTTTTTTTTTTTTTTTCTTTAAAACACACATAAGCCGCTTGCCTGCCAAAAGGATGGATATGTATATATTTTTTTCCCTCAATATCGAACCCTAAAAGAAAGATGCACTGTTCCAAAAGAATAATGACTTCCTCAACACTGATTCTATATAGTTAAGAGGAAATCTTCTTTTTAATTAAAGATAGAGTGACTATCTGTCACAACTCACAATCACTATAATATAAGAATATAGTATGTATGAGTCTATGACAATGGAATATGTTCATCTTTAGGAACCCACAGAAATCTGAAATTATAAGAAGAAACTGATCACTTTACCATACAGCAAAAGAACTAGAATATAATGATGGGTGGAAGGCTCATAATTTCTTATAAACACAAAGTTTAAGGAAGTAGGGAGGAGAGAGAAAGAGGGACCACTTAATTAAATAATTAAGTAAAGCACATTAAGCTTTGACAAGGCTTAATTATGAATTCAAAGCTTAAGCAAGTTGCGGATAACTTTATATTTATGTAATGTGACCGATGAAGGCGCGCACTGCCACGTCAGTGGAAACGGACATGTTTGTCGACATGCACCAACTCCATTGTCGTTTTCCTCATTTTCTTTTTCTCTTAATTGCATTTGGTCGTATCGTAGACCCGGAGTCCTTTTCAATTTTCGTTTCTTTACTTGTTTTTTTTATTAGGTAAAAGGTTTCATACATGGTCGTATATCAACTTAGTCATTGGATAGGAATATTATAAAGAACCGATCCTTTCATTATCAAAAATAATAAATATGTGAACAACAATGGGAGGAAATGATTGTTTCCTCCCCTTCAAGTTGATTGATTCTTTGTTGGGTTTCACCAAATTTGGCCTGCTTGGAACCACACCAGAACAGTTCCTGGTTCTGTTTCAGTTTGGTTAGGCCAACCTATGGGAGATTTGCTGGGCTGGGCTAGTCTCTTATGTTGGATCAGAATCACATTTTCTTGGGAACTGAACCAATAGATCCAAGAACAATTTTGAGCCCGACAGGGCAGTAGGCCCAAACCCATCATGAACTGTTTCAACTCGGTCATCTTTCAGTATTCGTTCACGTGTTGGTCCGCCACGTAGGCAGTGGTAGATGGGACCATGGGCGGCTGGGCCCGGAGCGGTTGAAAATGAAAATCCGTGAGTAGGTATCCGAGGGTTTAAAGAGACCGTGAGGGTGGGTCCTACAATCATGTGATGTCACGTGATGTTGTCTGACTATGGACCGATAGTGAGGTCCAGGGCCACGTGGAATGCCCCTCTTAATTCTTTTGTGGATCCGCATCCTCTCCTCCCAAGGAGTCACATTGTCTCCTCCCAATGGTTCTGGAAAGACGCAACAATCTATCTCGGATGACCGCCACGTGATTTTCGGGTGAATCCGACACCTACGTCTGAGTCGACACCCTCTGTCCGCTCGGCTTGTCAGTTGAGTGTCAACTCGGACGTGGGTCTAGGATTCACCGAGAACCACGTGGCGGCCATCCAGGGTAGATTGCCACTGTCCTCCCAGAACCACTGGGAGAAAAGGATGCGGATCCTCCTCCCAGAACCACTAAAGGACAGCGACAACCCTATCTTGTCGGTTAGAACGTGGGTCCGGATTCACCCAAGAGTCACTTGTCGACCATCTAACAGGAGGTGTCGACTCGAATATGGGTCTCAGATTCACCCAAAAACCACGTATCGACCATCTAAATGGAATTATCGCGTCCTGGTTCTGGGAGGAGACGATATGAATCCTTCTTTTGTTTTATTTCTTATCTCCTTTTTCGCTTTCTGCTTTATTTTAATTCCTTCTGACGAGGCGGGTCACGGGCGTTGAACGACTTGTGGCCTCGTGGGGAATCGCGTGTCAGTTCCGTCTTCTAAAGCCTCTAAGGTGGACTGCTGAACTAACTTTGCAACAAGTAGTTATATATTTTATATTAGAGTTTACTAGAAACGTCAAGGGCCGTCTTAGCTCAGCTGGTAGAGCGCGTGGCTTTTAACCACGTGGTCGTGGGTTCGATTCCCACAGACGGCGCAATTATTTTAAAGGATTATTTTTTTAGTTAATTCAAGTTTTTAGCAGGTAAATGCAGTCTTAACTCATTCATAATATTAAATAGAGTTACAACTTTCGTAAGCCGTCTTAGCTCAGCTGGTAGAGCGCGTGGCTTTTAACCACGTGGTCGTGGGTTCGATTCCCACAGACGGCGAAGCTTTCTACTTTTAATCGTTTTCAGATTTAATTTGGTTTTAGTTTTTCCCATCTTCTGCTGCTACTGAGGAAGTGCTTGCACTTCGCCTTGCTTTGAAGACCTGCTATTTCTCTTCCTCTTTCTTGCTTCTGTGTTTCTTTCGATTGCAAACTTTTGGTGGATTATCTCAAGTTCTCAACAATGCTTCTTCCATTCCTCCTGCTGGTAAGGTTGCTATGTTTTATAACATCCAACTGCTCTTGGATAGTTCTAGTGTTTGTTTTTTCCTTTATGTTCTACCACGCCCATAATGTAGCTCAATGGGCTTCAACCTACCCTTATATAGGGTTCTGAACATCTGGCTTCCCAGCAGATCTCCTTTAACTTTGTTATTTTGATTTGCTCTAATTTCCAATGAATCTGCCCCCCTACGGGGATTTTGGTTTCAAAATAATAATAATGATCAATCTAAGGCTAACTAGCCTTCGATGGCTTCCTTATGAAAACATAAATGTGTATATGGGTATAGACAGTATCTCTTTATTCTTCGTGATATTGAACACATTTCTGATCCTTATTTGCATTTCAGTGGGTTGGTCTGGTATGAGAAGTTATGGGAAAGAGTATATTACAGCATTTCTAATTCGTGAATTTCTAATGATCGCCGTGTTCCGCATGCTGGATCCTCTACTATTCTATGTTCTTCCCGAAAGCGTGCCAATCCCTATGTTGTGTGGAGCTGAGCATCTTGGTGGAGTTATGGGCTTATGGCTGCACACTGATCATATGGAAAATGGGGATCACCAAAGGGGCAAATAGGGATCCATACCGGGAGCAACCACAAAGTGATAATGGAGATGGAAGCATACTTCCATTGCTTGTTTTCCTCAAACTGTGGAATTTGAGGATTGTCAACACTCACAGCCTAAACTCTCAAGGAGTGACCTCAGGATTGACAGAGGGATTGCCACGCCTGATAGATGGATGAGAATCACTACATAGATTTCATTGTTGTCTGGGCACTGGAGCACACTCAAGCCATTGTAAGGGTACATATTTCATGATTGACAATGCGATTGCCACGCTGTTAGATGGATGAAAATCAGTACATAGATTTCATAGTAGTCTGGGTGCTGGAGCGTACCCAAGGCATTGTAAAGGTACATATTCCGTAAGAGAATTTATAGAAAAGGGAAGGATTAATAGCATCAATTTTTATTGTTTTTAATATATATACATGATTCCATGTATTATGATGTATATACATATTTTACAAATCCAATAAAAATGTTCAAATGACATTAATTAAAAAAAAAAGATAAAACAAGATGTAATACAATAAGATGACCAACCGCTTAGGGGTTGAAAAATCGCCTAAAGGCCTAGGCAACGCTTTAACAACCATGCATAGATTTTCAAAAAACACGACCTAGATACCCATTGTCATTTTAGTAACTTATTATCCATTAAAAAAATAACTCTGCCAATGTTATGTTGTTGGTCTCAAGCCCAGATAAAAGATAAGGGTTGAAGTGTTAGGTCAGCAACCAACACCCAAAAAAAAACATAGTCAAACCCTTAACATGGATTCCCAAATGAAAGATATTCAAATTAACGCTAGGGTGTTCTTTGTAAATGATGCATTACACCTGGTCCCTGGTGTAGCGAAAAAATGGGCAAAAGCCGCCAAATCGACACTCGGATGCAATGATAAATAGGCATAGGTTCTCCCATCTTAGACAAATGCATGTAAAGAAACTAGTCCATAAGAGTAAGATTAGATTGGCATCTTGTAACATATGATATTTAATGGGTAAGAGTATAGAATTGATAGATGTTATGAGAGATAAGATTAACATAGCTTGCGTTCAAGAGACTAAATTAGAGAGTAAAAAGTTAAGGAGTTAGATGACTTTAAACTACGGTATACGGGGGATAAAAATAATAGCAACGGCGTAAAAGCATAATTGTGGATAAAGATTTAAAGAATGATGTGGTTGATGTTAATAAATACGATAATAGGATTTTCACTATCAAGTTGGAGAGAGAGAGAGAGAGAGAGAGAGAGAGAGTCAATAGCACTTATGCACCACAAGTAGAATTGGATGTGAATAATAAACTATAATTTTGGAGACATGAATGGATTAATGCAAAATTTTAAACAAAGAGAAAAGATTATAATAAGGGATTATCAGAGTGAACATGCAAGAGGAGATCATAGAGTTTATGAACACATGGAAGATATGGTTTTGGGGCAAAGAATAAGGAGGAAACTTCAATTTAGATTTTGCTATAGTTTATGATTTATCTATTGTAACACATACTTTGAAAAAAGAAAAATATCTAGTCACCTTCTAAAGTAGGCATCATTGTAGCCGAAAGATTTTTTTTTTTTTTTAATTAAAAGATCTGATAGATTATGTAAGGATTATAAAATTATAGTAAGGGAGGGCTTAACGACTCACATAAATTACTAATCATGGATATATGTCTCATTAAGTTGAATCGCAAAAAATGTCAGGTTTTTCACCCTAGGATAAAGTGGTAGAACTTAAAAGGAGATACCTTGAAAGCTTTTACTGCTAATGTGATCAAACAAGAAAAGTGAGACTTTGAGGGAGACATTAATACAATATGGAATAAGATGATGGTTTATATTAAAAAAAATTGCTAAAGATACCCTAAATATATTGAAAGAAAAAAGTCATTCCCCTAAAGAGTCTTGGTGGTGGCAATGAAATTCAAACAGTCCTCATAGTTAAGAAAGATAATTTAAAAACATAGGAAAAGATTAAAGATATAGAGGAAGGAGAAAAAACTATCTATAAAAATAACTAAGATGAGGAAAAGAAAGAATAGAAATTTAGACTATGCTAGATGCTATTAAAAAGAGATTGAAATTAATGTAGCTGAAATAAAGATGTTGAAATAGATGTGTTACAAAACTAGGAAAGATGCGTTAAGGAAAGACTATATTAGAGGTGATTTGAGAGTAATGCCGACACATGATAAGCTACGAGAAAATCGTTTAAGATGGTATGACCATGTTCAAGAGGGACAATTATATGCTCTAGTACGAAAGAATGATTTGATTCAGATTGAAATATCCAAAAGAGTTAGAGACAGACCCAAGAAGACTCTAAGAGAAGTGGTGAGAACATGCATAGCTTAGGTTTTGTTTCAAGTATGACATCGAACAGAATTGATTAAAGGAAAAGAATCTATGTAACCGATCCCACTTTATTGGGATAAGGCTTTGTTGTTGTTATTATTGTTTAATTATCCACTAAAAAAACCTCATAGCTAGTTAAAACTTGTGTGGAACTGAAAGAGCCACTAAATACAAGCAGCAACACAACCTATATAAACCCTTCTTTCTCACCCCGAAGCAATAAAAAAAATTAACAGTGAGAGCTCACTGGGATATATTTTTGGGAAGAACTTGCTCTAATCTACCTCCCCACTACAATGTCATCAATACCATATATTACATTCCCTTACATAAAATAACCGAAAAGTAGAAACTGATTTCAAAATTTTTTAAGTGGAGCGACTCACCCCACCATACAGCCTGTGTGATGGCTTAGCATGTATAATAAAGCATAACAAATGAGCCACACCATTACAACATTAAAGCAAGACCTAGAGCTACATTTTGCTCGCGATGGGAGAGGTCAGACATGAAACACAGACATGCTTCTTTATCCATCTCACTGAAGCTGATACCAAAAATCGAAGATTTTAAACTTCCTACAGTCATCCAACTTAAGAGTCACAGCTGGAAATCATCAGGAATCTGAAAATAACAAAAATTAGCATTGGGGTATACAAAATGAAGGCCATAAAGCAGTGTACATAACAAGTCCCTAAATTCTAAATTGTTCATTGTTTCAATCAAAAGAATCAAGGAGAATAGAACCTACTTTTAAGAGCCCCCAAAGGAATTATGGAAGAGAGAACTATGATTTTGGACCAGATAGCCACAAAAAGAAATATTATCTTATGACAAAAATATATAAAACATGATGTATCCAACCCTGATACAATAGCCTATCTGATATGGAGTGTTCAGACGGTTGGACAACAAAGCAAAGAAGTACAATACAATCTCAAATTCAGTTGAAAACTAAGAATCACTTATTTGGGTTGCACTAAATCTGACTCATATTCGATAATTTCCTATTTTTAAATCCTGGGAAGGGGATAAGCACAATTGGTGAGCATAAATTTGGCACAAAGTGGGTGAAAGATCCCATAGAGATGGTCATCATCTGGCTTATGTATAATATTCCAGTTTCCCTGATCCTTAGAAACTCTTTTGGAATGTCAATCATCCAAGACTGTTCAGAAAAATTAATATTAAATAAATAAAAAAAAGAGATGGAGGAAACACTTTTAACTTAAAATAATGTGATAAGCATGGAATTGCTTAACTAAATAAGAGCATTCTAGAATTTTCAGGAAATAAAATTAGTTTGATGAATATATCATCAGTTGAATAACTCCATTTCTAAGGATGCCCTAGTGCATCACAATTAGAGATACCATTTTAAACAATTTATGCATCCCCGGAGGACCCTATGATCAAGTTTCCTTAATATATTGTTCAAGCCACTAAATAATCAAGATGAGGTAACATGGATGGCAAATTGCTTACCCCTCGGGCACCCTAACAGATAGAATTTTCAACTTCAATTTCTGGAGATTGTACACGAAGATATTGATACCCAACTACCTAAACACCAAACCGGCCATTGAAAGTGGAATTTTACCATTTATATCATTATTTATTTTTTCAATTATGATAACTCTCTTTTATGTTACTTTAATATCAATATAGTTGATCTTATCTCAGCACATAAAAAGAAAAAGAATCGACTGGAAACTGCACATTAACATGATGTAGAATGAGAACAGTCTCATATATAATGAAATGTTTTATTAACTTTAACTATATTTAAATGATTCCACAGGACCAAATATAAAAGTCAGAAAACATAAACTCGACAATGATCACAATTCTGAATCTTCTTATAATCCAGTGAAGTACAAATCAAGCCATAGATTTCTTTTCTCTATTTGTTCCCTTAAAAATTAAAAAAGCAATGAACAATGAAAAATAACAAACACACACCGGTTAATGAAAAGAATAATGAATCTTTTCCATGTTGAGTTAAACTGATAGAAGGAAAAAAAAGAAAAGGGGGGAGGGGGGGAGGGGGGGAGAAAGGGTTACAGCTGGGAGCTAAAACAGCTAGAAAAATTTTTAGAATCATGATTACAGGGGCATTTAGAAATCAACTCGGGGTTTTACTAGTAGAGCATATGATTATCAAATGTCAACACTAAAAGTACTTAAAGTGGGAAATCTGAGGACTTGGTGCAAAAATGTCATCACAACTTTTCATTTTCTGATGTTTCCAAGATGCACTATGTGCTGAACAGAAAACTCCAGGATTAATGGGAATAAGAAAACAAGTACCATTGTCTTTACAAAAATGGCAAAAGTTTTCATAAGCGGCCATGCATGCATGCACAGCCCGCATTCCATGATGTTACCCAATATGACGAAGCTGATGGGAGAATCTCCCGTGTATATACCCCTTCCCCAAAAAATATTACAAAGCATCATGTTTGTTATTCTTTTACACTCCAAAAAAGGTAATTTCACTGAAAAAAAAGAGACAGGGACATAACCCCAAGAACAGGAAGAATACAAGTGCAAGAACCCGCTATACAAATGATGATCATCACAGATGATACTCCATTGAGCCATAAAAGTTGTGTAACTGAAGGTCATCAAGGAAGATTGTTCACCATGTCCACTACTTTCCAAATACCCATACTTCTCCTGACGGATAATAAGGCTATTTCGCTCCTTCCAACAGACAAAGACAGCATGGGAAAGGAAAAATGTTCAGAAGGATCATATCACAGTAGGTAATTTTTTGGTTCATTTAACCATTCATGAATCATAATATTCATAGGTTAAAAGAAGTAACCTAACTAGCCTAAAAGGAAGACAGGAATGTCGGCTATGCTTTCTTGGTGACACACAATGAATTAGGGAAATGATCCATTAACACGCAGATATACTTATATGAGAAGCGAAAGTTGAACATTAAACAATTATATCACAAAGAAGGCAAGCCATGAGAAGGAAGAAAACTTGGATTGGATACACACGATCCACACAAAGTTAGTAGAAAATACCAGCTCTGACCAGGCATTGAATAGCAGCAGTCCCCCCCTCCCCCTTTTTTCTCTTTTCTTGCAGGAATTGGGAGGGGCTAACTCCAGTCTCCACACTTGAGTATCCCCAGCTTTTGGAACCATCTTGAAGCTGTCAAGCCTTGTCCAAGACTGACCACAGATTCTACCCTTCAATCATTAACATGCCTACAAGTACCTAGAGGTTAAAATAATGTTCCCACGGTGTTCATAGTCTCATAGAAACTACAGACTAATGCCCCTTCAAACAATGCAAGGCCATGGAGCAACGCAAAATTCTGGCAGATTTTCCAGCACAATGGAAAAACCTGCCAAATTTTGATCTTGTTGCTTAAAGCCTCCTCAAATATATGAAATTATTAAGTCCTCAACCACCTGATTACCCTGCCACATACTAATCCCAAAGGTGATTCGGTTTTCCAGCATGCACTGACCTAGATAATTTGCACAGTTTCACTTGGGATCAGCCACAGCACTACATAAATCATTTTCCCTCGTTGCGCTCTATTTAAAGCCATATCTTCTACTGACTCTAAAGCTGTCACGACTTTCCTCATCATTTCAAACAAGGTCATTTTCAGCTACCTTTTTCCTACATTGCAACTTGCACCATATCATCCTCATTCGTATATCCCTTGGTCACTGACTCACTGTTGTGCAATTGTTGCTGGCAACCAACTTCCTATAAGCTGGTCATCCCCAAATTACCACAAGCATTTCCTAGAAAAGCTTTGTTCATTAATCCATGCGGCTTTCAAATAACCGCAAATCCTCACACCTTTCCCTCTATATTGTTGCTTTACAAAGCAAGGGAAAACAATTTTAATCTCCAAAGATAGCTTTACATGCATCGATGAGGTATAAGCCAGGAAAGATTGGATATCTCATTCAACTCAACTCAGCCTTAGTTCCTACAAAATGGGGTCAGCTAGATGGACCTTATTTTTCCATTCAACTCTATCTAAAGCCATACTAGTTGTCAACCCTAAGCCATGAATGTCTTATGATGCAGCAGCGGGCCCACAAGCTAAGATGGGCATGGATTAGAATCTTTTTTAGATTTAATTTTAATTGTAATATTTGTAATCTTTTATTTTGGGGATTTTAGATTAGAAGATTAGGTAATATTTTATTAAGCAATTAGTAGATTATGGTTTCCATCTTTAATTAGGATTTTAGTTACTTACTAGTTTATTTCATTTAGTTTAGGAAAGTATTTCTCTTAAATACACGTGTAGTAGGACTTTTATTTTTAGAGAAGAAGAATGAAAGAATGAATTGAGTTATAGTGGTTGTGTGCCTACGGGCAAAAAGAATTTGTGTGCACTTTTCTCTCTCTCTCTCCAAACCAGAAGAGACCCTCTCCTTTGGTCTATTCCTCTTTCCTTCTTCTCCCTCTCTTTCATCTATGCGATCAGGGACAACTCTTCTCTTTGGTTGAATCCCCTTTCTTCTTCCTCTTCCTTTTTCCCTCCCTTGTTATTCTTCTTTATGCTCCTCTGTTTCTGGGCAGTAACTCCAGCCCACAATTTCTTGTTAAAACTCTCTCGTCCCACCTCCTTTCACCCTGAAATTTAGGGAATACCTTCAACCTATAAGGGCAACCCATAACCCCAAGGTCCAAGACCTGAAAATCATCTCAGTGTGAAGAATCAAAACCTGCAACCCAAGCTTTCTCTTTCCCACTGCCAAACCCAGATTCAGACCTTCAATACCATCTTATTCCTTGCTGTTTGGAGTCAATATCAGTTGGGAACAGTACTCCTAGTCCCTACGAACCTTCATCTAAAATCTCAAGTCCATCGGATCCCTATCGAGTGAGATCTCTCTCTCCCCCACCCATTCTGGTTTCCGCCTCCCTGTTTTGTCTAAAGGAAGGAGACGAACTCCTTTCCAGATTCTTGATTGGATTTTATTTCCCACTTTCCCATAATACCCCTTCCCTTATAACTTATTCCTAAGTCACCCTTCTTTTGTCTTAATACCCACACTACCCCCATTCCTTGAAATATAATTCTTAATCTATCCTAAGGTTCTGTTTGGTTTCTTCAAGTTATTAGAAACTTCTGATTATTTACTGAATCTGCCACTAGTATTAGTACTTTGAGTTGATTATTGTTTTGGTGGGCCTACTAGCAGATCAATTAGGGTTTCCTCAATCCGGATCCCTCATCAATTGGAATCAGAGCCAAACCTGGGTAGGTATGAATGATAAGATGGTTCTCGACATTTTACTTGATATCCGTCAGCAAATGCAAAGCCTCATACATAGTTGTCACTAGGCAACGCCTAGGCGTACAGGTGTGATCCAAGGGCCTGAGCGCCAGGACGCTTTATTAGTGTTGAAAAGGCGGTCACCCAAGCTCTTTGGGCGTCACCTAAGCGTAGCCTTGGACTCCCAGAATGCCTGGGCGGTCGCCTTAGGCCTTATATGTGTTTTTTTTTTTTTTTTTTTTTCTGACTTTTCTTCACAAGATTTATTAGGCTAGGCAGGAACAACATTTATCAAGCAATACTTATTTATAATTAATATCATTTAAGTAAATAAAATATAATTTTATATTTCATTTACTTAAGATATTATTCATAAATAAGCAAATACCCCTCCATTTGAATCCAATAAAAATAGTCTAAAATTTAAATTCCAGAAGGATAAAAAATCAACCCTCAAATTCAAGAACAAAAACCGTATTTTTGGGTGCGGGGCGATTTTCAACTTCCAAATGCTAAGCTATTTTTCAAATATAAAAATTCTATAAATATTATTATAGTGAAGCATCACTAAATATCAAGAGCGCGCCAAAATAATCTCTTGTTGATGCCCAGCAAATAATTTACATTCAGACGACTTTAAACAGCATTTGCGTATTCCGAACAAGGTTTGACTGGAGTGTAACTCCTGCATTATAACTCGAATTTAAGCAATCTCAGATTTGTTGGAAAGTTGATTATGCTATCTTCGCAACGAATTCGAGATTGCATGAATCTGAATTAAATTAAAGGAGTCACACTCCGGTCAAATTTGTTAGAAGTACGCAAATATTAGTCATAAATATGTTTTTTTATATCCTATACTTTATTCATTATTTGTTGCCTTGTTGGTTTTCTCATATTAATTAAGTTATGTCTTAAATATTGATTATTTATATAGAATACTGCATATATATAAACATTAATATAGCATTAATATTTTAGAAATAAAAAATACACTGGGAACACCTTGGTCGCCTAGGCAACTCCTAGGCGGCGCCCAGGATGGCCCCGAACACCTTGAATCGCCTTGTCACCTTGACAACTATGGCCTCATAGATATGTTGGCCGATCATCAGCGAAATCCAAGGAACTTAAAAGCAGTGGGTTAATCACATTCAAATCTAACGAATTGCCAAAGAAAGAAATTCTTCCAAAATATCAAGAAGCCAAGAAGGAAACCCTAATTGATCTAGATTGAAGAAACCCTAATTGATACGCTAGTAGGCCCACCCAAACAATAATCAACTCAAAGTAATAATGCTAGTGGTAGATTCAGTAAATAATCAGAAGCTTCTAATAACTTGAAGAAACCAAACAGAACCTTAGGATAGATTAAGAATTATATTTCAAGGAATGGGGGCAGTGTGGGTATTAAGACAAAAGAATGGTGACTTAGGAATAAGTTATAAGGGAAGGGGTATTATGGGAAAGTGGGAAATAAAATCCAATCAAGAATCTGGAAAAGGAGTTTGTCTCCTTCCTTTAGACAAAACAGGGAGGCGAAAACCAGAATGGGTGGGAGTGAGAGATCTCACTCGATAAGGATCCAATGGACAGCAAGGAATAAGATGGCATTGAAGGTCTGAATCTGGGTTTGGCAGTGGGAGAGAAAAAGCTTGGGTTGTAGGTTTTGATTCTTCACACCGAGATGATTTTCAGGTCTTGGACCTTGGGATTATGGGTCGCCCTTATAGGTTGAAGGTGTTCCCTAAATTTCATGGTGAAGGGAGGCGGGACGAGAGAGTTCTAACAAGAAATTGTAGGCTGGAGTTACCGCTCAGAAACAGGGGAGCATAAAGAAGAAGAACAGGGGAGGGAAGAAGGAAGAGGAAAAAGGAAGGGGAATCAACCAAAGAGAAGGGTTGTCCCTGATGGCATAGATGAAAGAGAGGGAGAAAAAGGAGAGAAGAATAGACCAAAGGAGAGGGTCTCTTCTGGTTCACAAAGATGAAGGGGAGAGAGAGAGAGAGAAAAGCGCACACCAATTCTTTCTACCCGTAGGCACACAACCACTATAACTCAATTCATTCTTTCATTCTTCCTACTGCATGTGTATTTAAAAGAAATACTTTCCTAAACTAAATGAAATAAACTAGTTAGTAAACAAAATCCTAATTAAAGATGGAAACCATAATCTACTAATTGCTTAATAAAATATTACCTAATCTTCTAATCTAAAATTCCAAAAAATAAAAAATTACAAATATTACAATTAAAATTAAATCTAACAAAGAATCTAATCCATGCCCATCTTAGCTTGTAGACCCGCTGTTGCATCATCTTATCTCATCACTACTCCCAAAGTCAGTTATATATATAGGCATTTTTGTAATTTGGGTTTGTCGTCTTGTTTGTGGGTCTAGGATTAATCTTCACTTCTTGTGATATTGTCAATCTTATTGGTGTGTTTGTCTTCTATATCAGTCTTGGGTATATATTATTGATGCCATCAACTCAGCTTCTTAAGCAACCTTCCTCTTTTACAAATTCCTCCATTGTATAAGGATCTAAAAGACCATCTTTTAAGTACCCAAAAGAAAGGAACAAAATCTCTTCTTAATTCTATTAGACATCGAGAATGGAAAGAAGTTGACAATTGTCAAGCTATAAAAAATTAAAAAAAAAACCTTATAGAGACCTTACTAGATACTCTTTCCCCTTCATAATTTCTTGCCATAAAAAGTTATTTTTAATAAATGCTTCACAGAGTTGTCAACATTCCCTTTTCAAACAGGTATGACCAGAAGATAGTTTTGAACCACCAACATACAGATCGTAAAGGTTTTCATCCAATCAATTGGTTAATGAAACCATTACCCAAAAAATTCATTAATGTATAACCCCGCTAGTATAAATGCTTCCTAGCTGATTTTCAGAAGATTACAATGTGTATTGATTCTTAAAAAAAAATTGAATCAGAATGCGGCATAAAATCTATGATCCAAATACGAACTATTATGACAGGGGATGTACAATTGTAAGTTTTCATCAATCCAATCAAGTGTTAAGGCCCAATATGGGTGTAAAACTCAAGATTTTCATAGAACTCACATACCCTTCTATTTTGTTTTCCCTTTGATAATTGACTAATAAAACTTTTTCCTTTTTCCCTCTCTTCTTCTTTTTTTTTTTTTTTTGGGGGGGGGGGGGGGGGGGGGGGGGGGGGTTGATAATTCACTTGTAGAACTTTTACCTTCAGTCTTTTAATAAAAAAAGAGCCCCTTATTAAGTCTTTTTAAATGATCATAAGCTCATTTATATACTGAATATAAAGATGGTTATTTATTTTAGTTAATGTGGGTAAGGAGGATGTCGACCACTCAGCAATAATAATGTAAAGCAAGGTTTTAAAATTCAACAAATAGAGCCACCGCACGAAATCTGAAATTCTTTTTCTTCCCTTCCCCATCATTTGTGTAGAGAGACTGGTTCCCAATGCCCGAGGCAGGAACCCTTTCTCACATGCTCACTTCAAATGACAACTGCCATGTGGCAGATCAGATTGGATCATAGACTCCCACTCGCATATCAAGTTTCAGACATTGTTTGAGTTTGCCACATGGCAAAACAGAGCTTAAAAAATCCAGGGCTATGAGAGAGTGCACGGTAGTGGTTGAAGCACTGTAAGCATGCATGGGCACATGAGGATGAATGCCAATACACTGGAAGTATTTGATTGAATTATGCTCTGATTTTGACATGTAGCTAATCCAGGCCATGGACCATTTTCACTTGTGGGTATGTTTGTAGCTTCAATGGGTAAAAATTTTTGCCTTCATATTGTGTTAAATAACAAATAACATGTCACCATCAAATGTTATCTTTCACGAATATGTATTTATATTTAACTAGTGTCATGTGTATATAAATAGGATCTGTACTTACATTTGGTCATATCAGAAATACAAACTCTAATTGAATTCCAGAGCTCTCATCTTTGACATTGTATTATTTTGACATGGTATCAGAGCAAAAAATCGCTCTCTTGGTGTTCATCTTCCTCATCTTTCACTGAGTCTGAGTACGAAATTGTTTCTGTGCTTATTAGTCTTTCACTGATCTGCAATTTCTTTTGTTTCTCAGATCTGTTTTTTTTTTTTTTTTGTGTTTTTTTTTTAAATCTTGGTGATTTCTTGATAATTCGTTTTTGCAACTAATCTTTACACAAATTTCTCTGTGCAAAAATACTTCTTTGATACTTTCTTACAAGAATTCGTACTGTTTCTTGTAAGAATCTCTACATTCACTTTATGTTTCTTATTATTTTAGGGTTTCATATACCCTACTTTTCTGCAACTTCTCTGAATTCTTGAAATTTCTGTATCTGCTCATTGCTTCTCTTACGAATCCTCAAGTTACTCCTCAAGTTTCTTCTTCTCCCTCGACATTATATCCTGCTGAAAATCCAGGATATGTTCTAGTTACACAGCTTCTAGACAGAAGTAACTATTCTACATGGAAGAGGGCAATGAGGGTTGCATTAGGTGCCAAGAACAAGGTTGTCTTTGTCGATGGTACATATCCTTGTCCGGATTCGGCCACTGACTCTGCTGCTGCTACTGCATGGGATCAGTGTGATCTCATGATCACCTCTTGGATTTACAATAGTTTGGTAAAAGAATTGCATAACAGTGTTCTTTATGCAAAGTTTTCTCGGGAACTATGGCCTGATTTGGAGGCTCGATTCTCTCAGGGCAATGGCCCTCGCATATATGAATTGAAGCGGAATATATCTCTGCTTCGTCATGATAATCTGTCAGTATCAGCTTATTCCTCTACTCTCAAAATTCTCTGAGATGAGCTCAGTTCCCACCTCACTCTTCCTGATTGCAAATGTGGTGCTGGTTGTAAATGTGGCTTGTCATCTGCCTTTCAACAACACATTCAAACAGAGCAAGTGTACCTATTTCTCATGGGTTTGAGCGACACTTACAACACTGTTCGTACCCAAATCCTCACAATGGAACCAATTCCTTCCACTGGTAAGCCTTACTCTCTGGTTCTGCAGGAGGATCATTATCGAGGTTTGTTATCCTCACATATCTCTGTGGATAATACTGCATTTGCTGTTAGCCGATTCTCTGAATCTCGCGCGGCGTCTGGTTTGTTCTCATTGCAACTGGTATGGTCACTCTCGTGACACATGCTATATGTTACATGGCTTTCCGCCTAGATTTGTTCATCGTCCGCCTAAAGGGTCTTCATATACTACAAAACCGTCTCAGTCAAATTTAGTGACTGCTGAACCTCTGTTACTGACACCTTTCCAGATATTAACCCTTAGTTACCAACATCATCTTCTATTTCACCAATCCCACTCAATACCAACAGTGTTAAATAACAAAATAACATGTCATGGTAACATGTAATCTTTCACGAATATGTAGTTATATTTAACTAGTGTAATGTATATATAAATAGGATCTGTACTTACAATTGCTCATATCAGAAATACAAACTCTCGTTGAATTCCAGAGCTCTCGTCTTCGACATTCCATTATTTTGATGTATTGTTTGACTTTAAGTTTCTTCCTAGGTAAGGACTCATGAGTGCTTGTTCAGCTTGTACCCTATTGTGTTAATAGTCTTGCTTAAACAACAAATTTATATGATCAGCTAGGTAATTGTTGTTAGTGTTAACAGCAGAAGACTATATCACCAGGACAAGGGTGGCACCTCAACAAACTACAAATTATTGTTATAATCACAAATGATCTCAAAAACATGTAAATAAATTTCATTCATACCACAAAAATAAAAATATAAAATACTGGTTAAGTATATCTTCGATCCTGCAAAGGAATAAACATCAACTCAATTCCACAAATAAAGCAACAGAAACCAACTCACTAATTTGTAAATTTAGCAATGTCAATCGTCCAATTTGTTGGTTGTGTTCTTCTTTCCATATACCAAGCCAGTTTCCTGACATAATTGGAGGGAAGAACAAAAGGAGGCATATAAATTTCCCAAAAATCACATATCAAACCATTTTTTCGGATAATTACCATTTTTTCTAAAGATAGATAAAGAAAGAGAATTACCTGAGGATCAGGAATAGGTTTTCTTTTTTCTACATAACGGTAAGGAGCTGAAGCCGCAGCCAGAGCCGCCCTCTCCTGAAATTAAATGAATTAAATGAATGAATAACTACCAAAAACAGTTGACAACCAAACCAATCAGGAATGAAGGAATTGACAGAAAACACTACTGAATTATACGGGAAACTAGCGACCTCTTGTTCTCTTTTGAGATCTTGAGAAGGTTTGACCCAAAGAAAGTAGGCTAAGGTCCCCGCGACAGCCCATGAAGCGAAATTGGTTCCTCCTCTCAGACCTCCCATCGAGTTACCAATAAAAGATCTCACGTTTCCGAACGTCCTTCTCCAACGACTCGTCATTGCACTGAAACTCAGAAGTTCTCTGTTGATTTCAAGGATTTTTCTCTCTATGTCGGTTTACTCTCCTCACCTTTTCTCTTCAAACTACAAAGAAGGAACTTTCACGGTTGTAACCCACCACCGATCACGACTCTTGATCATCCAATCAGCGAATCCCCAACCGCGAACCCAGAGGTCTAGTCAGACTGGACTCTCGAGTCTCGACTCTTGTCTTTCTTTCAGCAGCTCATCCCACGGTTTTTTTTTTCATTAAATTGTCCTTTTACTGATCTCCCCCCACCCACGGTTTTCAGCTGCTAGTTTTATCTTGACAATTCGAATCTGCCCAGACCCACCCTGAACCCTGGCAGAATTGAATCCGGCCCGAACCTTAATAGGGTTGGGTTAGGGTTCAATTTTATATGAACCCTGGCAGGGTTGGGCTAGATTAGGGTTAACCCCCTGGGTTGAATCCGGCCCAACCCGACCCTGTATATATTTGAATATATTTATAAATAGAAAAAATTTCATCTAACCCTCAAAAACTATGTCAAATTCCACCTGACCCCCAACATTTTCAAAAGTCTCATCTACTCTCCGAAAGGTTTTCAAATGTCTCATCTACTACCAAAAGTATTTTCACCGTTAGTCAAATAGACCACACCCGTTAGTTGCAAATATTAGGACAATATTGCCCTTTTCCCTGTAGTAGAAGACGATAATGCCCCCCAACCAAATTCTTCTTCAACAGTAAAAGTAAAAAAGAAAAAACCCTGTTTCGAAACCTTTTTTCCCCGACGACTATCAACGGTGGAACCTTCTTTCGTGCCAATAGTGTGCTGTCCATTTGTAGTCGGCAACGACACACAGCAGTGTGTGCTTTATTTTACCAGCAATTAGCTGCGACAACTACATTGAAGCATCTTCGCCGACGATGGATTCTGCTTCTCTGTAGAAAGGAGAAGAAATCCGCAGAGTCTGTTTCTATTCCCGTACGAGCTACGAAGGAAGCCCTAGATATTTTAGGGCAAAGATTTGACATCAGACGACGATCGGAAGCCCCCTATCAGAGATTGCACGAACCTCCATTTGTATATTTTTCCCAATCTTCAGGTATAAAACCCTAATATGAAATTACCACAGTCAGTTGCCTACAAACATTATATAGTTATGAATTGAATCTTTAGTTATTCCCTCACAGTGAAGGAGTGCGTTCAGCCGACAGAACTTTTGTCGATTCCTCGACAGTAAGGTTAGTTCATTGTTAATCTGTGGGACTCTGTTTTCTAACCTTTTTTTATGCGTTTCTTATCCATTCTTTATTCTTTCAAATTTCTTTCAATTTTGTTCCCTCGATAGTGGTGTTTGTCCACTTCCCTAATGCTTTCCCTATTTTTTAATCTTAATTTTCATGGAAAGGTTCAAATGTTTGGAAACATCAGTATTGTAGTGCTGAGAAACTGCTCATTTACAAAATGTCTGAAAACATCGCTACTTTACAAATTCTTTATTCTCTCGACAGTGGTCTGGAAACAGTAGTGCTGGGGACCAAATCATTCCCCAGCACTATTGTTTGGAAACATCACTTTTGTAGGACTAAGAAACATCACTACTTTAGAAAATGAATTAAAGCTTGGGGGTGTGGGAATACAGAACCGATATGAGATCCAAAAATGAGAATTGAAGAGTTGATATACATGCTTCTCTCTAAGGATTCATAGTTTTCCCTTATATTTTAGTAGAAGAAAAAGAAATCATAAGGAAAGGGGAAAAGAAGAAGAAGACGACACCATGGAAAAATAATCGCTGAAATCATATCGGGCAAGGAAGAATCCTGAGATGGATCTTCAAAGTCGGGCGGGTCGGGTTGAAAACCATAACGAAATCGGGGTTGGTCATGATAAATACAATTTTGATTTGAAGGATAAATTAGTAAATGAACATGATTTTTTTATTTTACAATTTATAATTTGAGGGGTAAAATTGTATTTTAACAAATTTAGTGATTTTCGTCAGTTAAGTGAACCTAGGTGATATTTTTGCATTCTTATGAGTGTAGATGATGTTAGCATTCTTTGATGGGGTCTAAATGAAATTTTTTCTAAATTAAAATAAATTATAAAAATCTCACTTTGTTAGTGAATTTTCGTTAACTGACGACAAAAACTAAAGGTTAAAATTTTAATACCTAAAATACCCTCTGCATGAATTAAATAATCATTTTATCCCATTTACACAAAACCACTCCCATAAGGTAATGAAAATTCACTAACGGAGTGGGTTTTAGGTAAATGGAAAATTTAAATAGAGTAAAATGGTTATTTAATTTATGCAGAGGGTATTTTAAGTATTAAAATTTTAACTTTTAGCTTTTGTCATCAGTTAACAGATTTTCACTTACGGAATGAGTTTTTTTTGGAATTTATTTTGAATTAAGGGAGTGTCTTTGAAATTGTTTGAAAGGTTTGAGATGTACCTAATTTAAAGGCAAACTACAAGGAAAATATATGTAATTTACACTTCTTCTTTTTTAGGGAAAAATTGCAAGATATCCAAAATTGGATTTGTTTTACAAATTACCCACTCTATCCTATCCTTCCTTATGTTAACAAAACTATTTAAATTGAGTGTATTACAAAATAATCTTGCTAAATGTCATTTGGTATCTGATTTTCTTAATGACATCTTATTAAATCATCACAAATTTATGAGAATCATAATATACAAAGATAGTTTTGATATTTTAGGAGAAAGAGAAGGATTATCAGATATTATAAGATCTTGAGGTACCTAGATGATAGGTCATTTTCAAATAATCCTTCCTTAATTTTTTTTTTTTCTTTTTTGGTTAGTGCAAATTCTATTCATTCAAGAAATGGAAACAACTTTGTGGAGTCAATCTGGGGGTGGGAAGAGAAACCCTTTCCCATGGTATATAAGACCTCTCAATGGGGAGTTGTAACCCCTCCCAGGGAGTTTGCAATACCCTCCCTCCCAGGGAGTTTGCAATACCCTCCCTCCCAGGGAGAATTACACCCCTCCTTTCCCCCTTTTAACATGATGGAACGAAATGGACATTTCCCTACCCATTACGAAAATATCACAACAATAGATTGAACTTGAATATCCCCACTGGAGAAAGCCAAGGCCCATGAAACTTGCAGCATAGGATCACCAATAGCAGATCTAATGATATAACCGATGCCTCTTTTGGAAGAGTCCAAAGATAAGGCTGCATTAGTACTAAGCTTAATTAAGAGACCCATCTGATGGAGGAACCCATCTATGGGAAAGCAAAATAGGGTAATCAATAGGGGCAGCAATAACCTCCACTGGGATCATGGCATCCTTGTACTCCTTAAATGCAATTTCAGTTCTCCTAATAACCTCCTTAGGCGAAGCATCCCTATTCTCATAATATAAGGCATTTCGAGTCTTCCAAAGGTGCCAACAGAGAAAACTTGTGAAAACAAACACATTCTTTAAAGAAAAAAACTTCATCTACACCCCAACAAAGATTGCTAACATCATCTACACCCACAAGATTGCAAAAACATCACCTAGGTCCACTTAACTGACGGAAATCACTAAAATTATTGAAATACAGTTTTATCCTTTATTTTTATATTTTATCTTTTTAGTTTTAAAAAACTTAAAAGATTTATTCCAAACCGTCTTCTTCTCCGACGATTTGAAGATTTTTCCAGCAACGTGAGCTTGAGACAAAATCTCACCCACAGAATATGATTCATCCTCATAAACCCTATCACACAAGGTATGATCGTGATCGAAGGCGGTAGGAGTATGGAATCTCTGCTTCGAGAGTTAGCAAACAAGGGTTGCCTCCGGCATCGAAGAATCTCAATCACCGAATATGATTCATCCTCATAAACCCTATCACACAAGGTATGATCGTGATCGAAGGCCATAGGAGTCTGGAATCTCTGCTTCGAGATGTCATTAGCAAACAAGGGTTGCCTTCGGCATTGAAGGGTCTATTGAAGCGATGCCGAAGGTGGAAATTACTCAAGAGGACTTAGATAAAGAGTGTTCGATCTGTTTGGATGGGTGGGAGATTGGTGGGGAGGCAAGGGAGATGCCCTGCAAACATAGGTACCATTCTGGTTGTATATAGAAATGGTTGAGGATGCATGGATCTTTCCCTGTTTGCAGGTTTCAGATGCCGATTGGCGAAGAAGAGAGTAGGAAGAGAGAGCATGGTGATGGTGAAGATGATGAAGGGAGAGAGAGGAGGGTTGAGAGAAGGGAGATTTGGGTCACTTTCTCTTTTTCTACTGCAACTGAATCGTCTTCTTCTGATTCTTCTCCAAACAATTCCAACCCTGAAGAGCATTAACCCATTTTAATGAATTTTTTGCTTTTATTTTTTATTTTTATTTTCAGTTCTGATTTAAAAAATAAAATAAGAAGGAATTGAAGTTGTTGATTTGAAGAACTCGAAGATTTTTCCGGCAACGTGATATATCCATTTCCATTCTCACAACCCAACTTCACCACCGCCACCACCATGGACTTTCCACAATCACTGAATATGTTGCATTCGAAGAAACTACCGCCACCACACCTTTAAAATTAGGTAAAAGAGAATAGCAGAAGAGGATGGAAGAAGAAGAACAAAAGCTACGATCAGGATTGAAGAAGAAGAGTAGAAGATGAAAGAATAAGAAAGAAACATAAATAAGAAGCAGAAAGATAAAATGGTCTTTTATTTTAATTCTCAGAGCAATATAATCCATGAAAATTTTCATTTGAACTGACATCAACAATTAACAGGAATCTATAGACAGAATAGACTTATTGATTAATGGTATAAAGATTTTAAGTGGTAAATGATTTTTTACAATCTTGTGGATGTAGATGATATTAACATTAATCCTTGTTGAGATGTATATAAAATTTTTTTTCTTCTTTAAATCCTTTTTATATAGTAAAGGATCAGAGATTAAAATATTAAGCCATCCAAATAATAAGAGCCTTCAATTTAAGGAACATGGAAAGACAAGTGAGTTCCCATCCACACAACTGGAGCAAAGGCAAGAAAATAGAATGTGGTCTATGGATTTCCAGCTTTAGCCACATCTAATTTTTTTTTTCTTTTTTTTCTTTCTTTTAGATTAAGAAAAAGATCTATTCATTAGAATCAGGAATAGCCGAGGCATCAAAACTACACAAGTTTAACAACTAGGAAGTGGACGTGGGTCAACTCACCCTTCCTAGGCAGATGATAGCCCTCCTTGCTAAAACCTGTGCCACAGAGTTGGCACTCATTGAATATAACGAAAAGACAAAGATCCGGCCCGATAAGCAAAAGGCAAAAGGCAAAAGACAAAATATCCTTCACAATAGATTGCTAGTAAACATCCACTATTTGATTTAACACCAGTCAGCGCCTGAATCACCTCAAGGTTATCGGATTCGACCATTTAGGAGCCACATCTAATTCAATGTTTAGGCTTTTTGAGATGATTGGCACGTTGGCTGTCGTTTCAAAGATATTTCCGAGTACGTTTTAATTACATAAAAATTTAAAAACTTTTGTCTTTCATTAAATGTAAATTTAAAAAAAAAATTGTGGATTCCATTATTGTTGACAATGAGATCCTAAATAATGTAATAGTAAAATCAATTCGTTTTTAATGCATTTACAAATATAATTGTTTCATTGACTAAAATTTCTTAATAATGAAGATTGAACCAATTACGAGATTGTTTGACCAGGTCTACCTTTTAAGGGTATTTTGGTAAATTTCAGGACACATTGTTTCTATCATTTCGGATGACTTGAAACATCTGTCGGGGTTACATAAGACCTTGATGATGTTTTGAATCTTGCAGAAACAATGGAGATGAAGTAACTTAAAATCTAGGAAAATAGGAAAAAAAAATCGTCTGTAGCACTTTGTTATAGTAGAGTTGATCCTGACCATTGAGAATGCATTAGCCGTATATCCCGTTACACTCTCAATTGTCAGGATCAAATCTGCAACACTAAAATGCTATAGACGATCTGGCCAAACAAAATGTCTCTTGGGATTGTTCCAACCAAACAACCTTAAAATTGGATAAAAAAAAAAACATCATGATTAAGTAATTTTTGTCAATGAAGGGAATGAAAACGAATTGATTTTATTATTATTATATGTAAATTTTCATTTCCGAAAAAGAAAAGGAAATTTTAAATTTCTATGGTCAAACTTGTTTTTAGTTTTTATAGTGCTTTCAGATTTCACGTTTTAAAATAAGTTAAAGAACATTTAATAGATATGTGAATTTTCAAATGCACCTCTTATTTTTGAGATTTTTTATTTTTTAAATAGAAAAATATTTTTATTTGTTGTCCAGTCTCTTCTATCATGATCCAACAGTTGGAGTTTATCCGACATACATATCAATACACATTTATATGTGCATTGAGTGACCCTGGCAGATTACAGCTGGAAGGACTCGAACAATAGAAGACGATCCAAGCCTTATAAAACCCTTTTTAACTCTGACTTAAAAGAAATTTTTAAAAATAAAACAATGGAAAATAAAATATAACCTCACCTCTTTGTATGCAATAAGTAACATCCAAATTTAATATTCCAAAACTCGAAATAAACTATGTTTTACCAAAAAAATTGTAAAAATAAAAATAAAATAAAATAAACTACATTTTTTTTATTGGTACTAAATAAACTACATCATTGTCTTACTTTAATGGATTGCTAAGCTTTTCTTTTTCTTTCTTTTTCCTTTCTTATCTTAGACCAATGAATTCATTTCTATATTTTTGAGTATCCACCTTATCTCAATCGTTGATCGATTTGATAACTACAAGTTGATGTGTGTAGAAAAGCTCATAATTTTTCTAAGTTGCATTACCCTTAAATTAACTTTTATTTACATTTTTCAATGTCCAATGCACATATATCTTATGTATCACGGACAAGTAATTTATACTCGATGAACCCTATGATTGGGATGCAAATCCTCTGCACTGTATGAAAAGATGAAAAATTTTATTCATTCACAAAGGAGGAAAAGGAGCTACAAGGGTTTGAAAAAAAAATCTAACAATAGTGTGACCCATAACTTATTTACGGGGGGCCATGGCAGCCCACTTAGCTATCCCATGTATGTGCACATTCGAAGTCCTAGGAACATGACTATAAAAATATATTCATTGGATACCTTTAGTATCCAATTGTAGATAATAAATTATCTTATGTACATGATTGAAAATGAATGACGAGGGGGATTTTTTCTTAGCAGAGGGGAACAAACTCTTTTACAAATCCTACAACACCACATGGGACTTTGACTATAATTAGGGTCCTATTGATGAAAATATCTCACAATTAGGGGTGTTGATTTCAGGCTCTTACCGTGTAATCCAACTGTGCTCAATCAATTATAGATCGAGACAGACAGACTTGATTATTAAACATGTCAGGCTTAGGCCTGGTGCAATTATTAAATGAGTGTTCACGGTGCAAGGGTGTAGCCCAATTAAATCGACCGAAGGAACTGAATTGAATTTTGTTTTAGATCAAACAAATACAACCCTAAAACTAAAAACCTAAAACATTATATCGTCTTTACTCTTTTGCATTTCTTGAGTTTTCCACTTGTTCTTTCTATCCTCATCTTTGTCGACATGGGTGATCAGAAGCCTGATAAGAGCCTTATACAATTATACAATAAGGTATCCAATCTATGATATGAAAACAATTTTGGATTCAAAAACCAATCTCTCTCTCTCTCTCTCTCTCTCTCTCTCTCTCTATTTTTATTTATACTTTGACATGAGCCTATTACAGCACCTGTCCAGACCATTTAGCCCGATTAACATAATCAATTATGAAATGAAACTGACCAGACCAAATATAAAAATGTTTATGCTTTGCCATCGAGAGACTAATTAGCTAAAATAGCCATTACAGTATGGCATGTTAAAATGGTATGAACCGATTAAGCTTGACCGAGACCAAATGATTGACACCCCTACCCATGATGGCATACATGAAACCCACATGAGCAGAAGAAAAAGACTGTCAAAGATTGTAAAAGGGCATATAGACTACGGGCAATGTGTCAATCATTATCTCATTTTATAAATAGATAATCCCACGCATGTAATTATATTTTGAAGAACTAACTTGTTTCTATAGTATAAAACTAATAATACTACTTCCATTTTGTTTGTCCTTTTGCTCATTGTTGGAGTAAACAACAATTTAAATTAAATATTGTGATCAAAGTTTGTGAAAATTTATTGTTATTTTATTTTATTTTTAATTTTAATCCACTTTTTTCAATAAAATAAAGTCTGATTATGTCATATTTATGAACTTGAAAAACATTTTAGCCAAAGACATTCTCCAAAATGACATAAAAATATATCACTTTTAAATTATTTTAAAAATAAGATAAGAAATAATAAAAGAAGATTACAATTTTCTTAGTTCACTTATGTGCTTACATCAAGTAACACCAAAATTTAATATTTCAAAACTCCAAATAAATTATATTTTTTTTCCTAATTGGTGCTAAAATAAATTACTATCATTGTCTTGCTTTATAAATGCTGAGCTTTTCTTCCTCTTTATTTTTCCTTTTCTACACCAATGAGAGCATCCTCCCTATCTCAATCTTTGATCAATTAGATAACTACAAGTTGATGCGTAAGAAAGCCAAGAATTTGTAAATATAAGTAATTCAAACAATAAATTAATAACTAAATTCTCAAGCATTAAGTTGCAAATACCCTTTTCTACCTTTTTTTTATTATAAAAAGAGTTGCATATTCTCTTTTTTTTATGATAATATACTTTTTTTTTTGTCTTCAATTAGCTTTTATTTATTTATTTATTTTTGTTTTGTTGTTAAAATGTCCCATGCTCATATCTTATGTACCACTAGCACATAATTTATGAGTCGGTCTTTATGAAATTGGCTTGAAATCATTTAAAAAAAAAAAAAAGGTAAACAATGATAGGATAAAAACTTTGTAAATATGGAGAGTTTTGTCTGTGGGAAAGTTTTTGCCTGTGGTGTCCATCTCTATGACATAATCGATGTCATAGAGATTGGTGTCATAGAGATTAACCCATATTATATAAGCAACGTAATTCATCATGTCCATGAGGTGTGGGAAGGTGAGAAGCTAGGGTGCCCTTCAAAGCTCAAGCGCATGGTGAAGCCAGATGAGTCACACTTACACTTTGCATCTCTATTGACAGGTACCAACCAATTCGCTTGCAGATTAGCAATCTTCCATGTAGTTGAATTGTAATTCTTGGAGGGTGTAAGGAAATAATTTTTGAAATGGAAAAGTGATATAGGCACCTAAATTCATCATGGTCATCATTATTCTTGTCTTATAATAAACATAATCTTACCATTTTTATAGGGATGGGATCTAGCTATAGGGACAGCAAAAGGATTTAACTACAAGTCACCAAGATAAAGGAGGGGAGGGGAGGAGAGGGGAGGGAGGGGGGGGGGAATCGAAACCTCGACCTTTCCCAGACCTACGCTCTAATCGTAAGGCCCGCATCCATTGGGTTAACCAGCAGTCTTCCGGTCACCGCTTTTATGAGGAATGTTCAAGAAGGATGTTAAACCTTTCCCAGACCTACGCTCTAATCGTAAGGCCCGCATCCATTGGGTTAACCAGCAGTCTTCCGGTCACCGCTTTTATGAGGAATGTTCAAGAAGGATGTTAACAAGTACTAAGTGGCCCCCACAAAATGTCCATACAGTCTTACGTTGAATTTGAACATGTTTTTTAGGTATAGAGAATTTGAACATGTAAATGTTCAATAAAGAATATGAAACTAAAAGGTGTTAAATGGTTTGGTCCAATTTTGGTTCGTTGTGTAATGAATAAAATCAAAATCAAATCATTTATTAAATGGTTTTAAAATATTTTTTTTAAAATCGATTGTTAATCGATTTAGGTTTTTTGATTTTTAAACAGTTTCGTTGCTCAGAGATAAAGGAAGAGAGTTAGGAAGGAAGGAGAGAGAACGCCGAGGAAACCATTAAAAAACATTTCAATTATATATGAAAATGGATGTACGATTTAGAAGTATGTTTTGTAGAAAACAACATTAAAAAAAATTAATTTATACAAATATAAACATTTAGCATTGAGGGATCAAAGTAAAAATTTAATTGATTTTAACGATTCTAAATAGTCCACTTAAACAGTTTAATCTTTTAAACCAAAATCGAACCATTTAAAAACGATCTGAAATCCATCTCCATTACAAAAAAATAATATGAAATCCATTTATGTTAAAAAAAAAAAAATCTAAAACCCATCTCGATTTAGAGAAATGTTGTCACTGGATTCGATTCAGTCTCGCAGATCGAGCCGCGTAGCTGAAACACAAACACAGCAGTAAAGTAGGTGGGGTATACCTTGTGGCCGCTCCGATGTCAAAGTTAATGAATTATAAAAACAAGCAGAATGGAGTTCTTAATGAAAAACGCTAGAACTCCTTAGAGATGGGGTTCTCTAAGATACGGGAACTTCAGTAACCTACTCCTTTTTTGGTGAAGTGTGAATTATACAAGGGATTGCATAAATATTGTCTCAAAGGAACTTGGCCAGAACTATACTTGAATATGAATGCTCTCTTTTGGGTAAGAAGTTCTGGATCTCTTGTAATCGATACTCTTTTGCTATTTATAGGTCCAAGGGGGAGCTTCCTGAACAAGCTCCTCCCCACCTACCATCATCTCCATCATCTATCATTTAGAGAACAATAGATCTAGGGGATTACGACTCTCTACGGCGGCGCTTGGATGTCTTGTCAGCCGTTTACGATCTCAATCGATCTTCTTCGACCCCCCTTTCGTCCACGTCCTCCATTTCTTCCGACAATAGTAGTTGTCCTTTCTCTTTTATCGAGCATAAACCTTACTTTTTACTAATTCGATCCATGATATAATGATCTGGCCAATCAAATCAACTTATTTGACATCTATGGTAATTGTTTGTATTTATGAGTATTAATGACAGACCATTTAATGTCCAATAACCTCTATTAATCTATCAAATCATGATCAAATTGCCCAGAAGGGGGTTAAACATGATTTCTTCTCCTGAACACTGTTAGAAAAGACTCTTCCTTACCCTCATGCTTCGTACCTTAGATGCGTGCCACATATCCCATTTTTTGAGATCTGTTACAGATGTTTCATCCATGGTCTGATTTAAATATATTACTATTTTACCCTAACAAGAAAAACGTATAAAACATGTTTTTTTTTCTAGATATAAATTTCTCGAAACACGTAGAAAATTATTTATCATGCCATCTTTCCTTGGCGACCCAAGTAGCTTTCATGTTGACTCTACTTGAAAATCAACTTGCCTACTTTGTTAATTGGATTGAGATTACCTTCACTTCACCCAGAGCTTCTTCAAGGATCCAAATTGTCTCTTGTAGTTGGAGAGGCCAATCGTCCGAACACAGCTGGTGCGATTGACCCAATTAAAGAGTCGATTTTTACCCCTTCTTCTAAGGTCATCATTGTGTTTGGATGGGACTGTGAGAATAGTTAATGTCATTTTGTTCTTAAATTTGAATGGTTTAACAATTATATGTAAAGAAATAATAAAATAATTTTGATGGCAATCAACCACAGTCAATCTCAACAGTTAAATTCAAATCATCTCCTCCTAGGGGTTTGGGAGGAGACTCAACTCTCACCAGTTGATGCCCGATATATGGGCGTCAATTGGATCCAAGCTGTCCATCTGAGCGGGTAAGATGAGCCAATAAGGGGTGTTGGCTTATGCACTAGTTCAGATGGACGTCTCGAATCCAGCCAATGCCCACATGCCGGGCATCGACTGGTGGGAGCCGAGTCTCCTCTCGAACCCTTGGGATGAGACAATTTGGATCCGAACATGATAGTTATGTCTGGAGGGAGTTTGTTATGTCATTGTTTCTCTTAAGTTAATTATCTAAATTGAGTAATTCTTATCTAAATGTTGGATTATTGTAATTATCTAGTCCCTCTTTTATTGTTCACCAATGGTCGATGGAGGAGTCTCATATAGAGGGAGATTATGATTTTGATGAAGAAATTGTTATTGCCGTTGCATCAGTAGTAGTAATGGCAGTAGCCATGGTATGTAGTGTCGTGGAATATTGCTCAAATTACATGGACAAGCCAATATATACTAACACTTACAATACTTCTCGTGATTTCGTAAGTTGTTTATTGGAGTCCGACAAGAAATGCAAACACATGCTTAGGATGAATATAGATTGCTTTCAAATCTCCGATGTTACTTCCTTTATAGTTTATTTGGCTACTGCAGTCCAAGATAGGAACTCAGTTTTCTTAAAAAAGTTATTGAAAACTATAAAAGGAGTGGGTAAGTTTAATGAAGATATAGTTGACAATGTTTATGAATCTTCATCGTTTATGAACTTCAAATAAAGGAATTTGTAGTTAGGAGTGTGGAAGAACGGAAGTGATGGATCTTGAGGTTTTTTGATCGAGTCCATTGATCACCACCTTCAACTTTTGTTACAGGTATATTTCTTTTCCAAAATTCTGATTTTAGTTATTTTTATTAGTTTCTTGTCTTCTAATTGAAGCACCTGTTCTCTAATGCATTGGTGGTAGCCAAATTTCATGGTCTTTTTGTTATTGGAGGATAATGGACTTGGTGCTTGAGTTAAATGTATTGGTTCTAATTGATCTGTTGTGAGAATCATGTCTTTCTTATTCAATTTCAATTCATTTAATTTTTTGAAGGGTTATCTTGAATTTGTGTATAGTGCAATAGTTGAATTGCTATATCCTGCTTCTTCATGTATCTATACAGATTATATATTTAGTTTGTTCTTTACTCATTGGAGATTTAGTCTTCTCTTTTTGTATAGATAAGGTTTTTTATGAGATTGATTCCTTGATGTAGTTATTAGTGGGTATTTCAATTGGTTAACAACATCATCAGCACATTGAATTATTAAGAGGAGGGGGGGCATCTATCGTTTATGTTTGGTTGTTGGGAAGAAGGGAAGAGAAGGGGGCATCTATCGTTTATGTTTGGTTGTTGGGAAGAAGGGAAGAGAAGGGGGCATCTATCGTTTATGTTTGGATGTTGGGAAGAAGGGAAGAGAAGGGTTGTTGCATATAAGTATTCAAAGAGTCACCATCTTCAAACCTAACTTGCATGATTATGATTATTGTTGCACTAAGAAAAGAGAAAAGGATAGAACATGGGGTGAGATGGAAGGTCATAAAAAATGACAATATATATAGATGGCCAGAGTCAAAACACTTCATATGGTTTTGGGAAAACTAATGCCTTTTGGGTGTCACAATAACTTAGTCTAGGTAAACCTTATCAAAAACAAATAACAATCATCTGGCTATCTCTTTCTTTCCACATAGCCTATATCCCAATAGCCATCAACTATATTGTTGACACCTTGGCCCACCAGGCTTGTCTGTGTCTATGTCATGTTTGATAGAATGCCCTTAAGCATTCTTTGGTTAGTAGAATTTTGTAATTCTAAAATCTTGCAACACGTTTTCAATCATGGCAGACACTTTGCTTCTATAGGTAAACGTCATCCTTTTACTGGTACTGCCAAAACATCCTCGATCTATCGATGATGACTATTAAGTTTCTAAATGTTTTTTTTTTATGTATATATAGATAATTTTTTAAAATAAATATAAAATTAAGCTTCTAAATGTTGATCACAACTTGAGTAAATTGGTAAACGATCTTAAATTTATTTCTAAATAATAATAATAATCATTTAAAAATTTTCGAACTCATCGAAGAACATAGGCCTTTAATGGAGTAATATGTATCAAATGTGGGCCATTGGACAATGATAGGCAAGGTTAACACTTATTTAATGGTGTGCCCATTCATTAAATATATAATTTTTAATAAATGAACTAGAACAAGATTATATTTAGTAAAATATATGTTAGATTATAAAATTTTAAAATTTTACATCAATTTTACATTCAACCAAACAACCGGTGCAAAATTAATTACACTTCACTTCTCGTGCAACCACACAACTCAAAAGGAAAAACAATTTTCTTTCACTTCCCTTTCCTATTTCCCTTACAACCAAACATGGCGTTGACTCTACTTGAAAATCAACTTTCCTACCTTGTTAATTGAATTGAGGTCATTATTGTATTTGGAGAGACTGTGAGAATAGTTAAGGGTATTTTGGACCTTCAACATATAGAGGGATGCCAATAACTATAACCCTGGATCTATTGTGAAGAATTCACCCATGATGTAGAAAACTTTTAATCACTAATTTCAATTTAGCCATCGAATATAAATAAATAATCAAGGAAAGAGCTTTCTCAAAGAGTTATTAATCTACAAGCTAGCAGACATATTGAAATCTTATATACTAACAAGGAAAATGGGAGTATAACAATAATCGATAACCGATCACTTGAAGGAAAACAAGGGGAAAGAGAAAAAAGGATTAAGATTCAAGAAAAAAAGAGATAGAGACAGAAGTACATATCAGCTTGCACTTCTTTTTCCGAAAAAAATTCTTAACAACCATGTAAACTTTTTCCTAATCCAATGAATTTGACTAATTTTTTTCTTCATAAAAAACTATCTCTAAATATAATTTACAGATGTTGGGATCCTACTACTGTAGTGCTTGCATCAGACTATGGTCCATTAGCTTTTTTCTAGTATAATATTTTTTCTTAATTAGGTTTAGTGGAAGTAGATTGAGAAGTAGGAAATCTCAATCATACTTCTGGAAATCCGAGAGAATGTCTACACCAGAAATGTATTAATAGCAAGGTACCTTTGAAAATATGGAATAAAGATTCATTTGGTTATATTCATACAAAGATTACCCATCTTCAAAAGGGGTTAGAAAAAATCCAAATTACCCATCTTCAAAAGGGGTTAGAAAAAATCCAAAACCTTCCATCTCCGGATTTCTCTCAGTTCAAAGAGATTACCATCATTAAACACTTGGAGGAGGAATTAATTAAGGAAGAGATTTTCTGGAGGCAAAAATCGAGAGTTGACTAGCTTTTAGGAGATCAGAACAATGCCTTTTTTCATGCAACCACTATTCAAAAAAAGAAATTCTAACAAAATCCTTCAAACCAAGGATTCTTCAAGGAGCTAGATTGATAATGAGAGAGGTTTTTTCTGAATTTTTCTTTCTCACTTTGTGCAAGCATTTACTTCGAAAGATATTGATGATCAAGCTCTTAACTCTATCATCTTGGCCATTCAACCGAAGCTACCTACTCAACTCAATAATCTCCTATGTGCTCAGCCGAATACTAAAGAAATTTATATATAATGCAGTATAAAATATGGCTCATTAGAAATTGCCTGAATCAGATGGATTCCCTCCTATCTTCTTCCAGAATTTTTTGGAGACCACTAAGGGAGACATTGTTAAATTTATTTAGATCTTTTTTTAGCTAATGGAGGCCTCCACAAAGACCTTAATAGAACTAAAAGAGGCAGTTATACCCCATCCAGGGGAATTCTACAAGGGGACCCATTCTCCCCAGCTCTTTTCATTCTTTGTGGACAGGCTCTTTCTTACCTGCTTGATAAAGCTATTATAAAGGGATTTTTTGATGGTATAAATTTGGTTTCTACAAGTACCTCCCTGATACGAATCGTATCAGGAATGACTATTTCGAGGGCAGTCGGCTTCCTAGAAGAAGATTAGAGAAGAAATTGGGTTGTAATTGCTTACCTTCTATTCCATTCCTTTCTTCTTTTATAGTCTATTACAATTCTAGAAGATATTTTCAATTACAATTTTATGGATATAACAATTCCAACACTTCTAATCCTACGGTTACTATCTTATGTCAGGGGCCGATGGTGATCGTAACATTGCCATCCCCTTCAGTGGGAACCTTATCCTCAAGGTTCTGCTGAAGTTGTTGTTGTCAACCAAGGTATCGTTTCAACTGCAAAACATGGAATAATAATTCGGATACAGATATTGGAGGAGGATCCAAAATCTCAGCAAGCATGATCAACTCCGAAACGGGATCATGGAACAACGTCGCACTCAGCTCGTTATTTATGGCGGTCACCAAATTCTTGGATCCATCATTGAGAGCGAGCATCTCACAGAAGTATCTCAGGGCTGAATAGAACAAGGCGTCAATCTCAAGGGGGTGGTCATGAATCCCCATCTGCTGGTCTATCATGCAGGAGCCATCATTGACTAACAGTGAAGGGAACAAACCATCAGTTAAACACAAATTCAGTATCTGTTTGAGTCCCATTTGGACATCCACCCTTTCTTGCAATGCATAATCACCAGTTATCTTTCCATAACCTCTCAACAAGATGACACACCACGATTCTGAATCAATTCAAATTATGGATGTGAAATCATATCATTTTAGGGAACTGATTGTGGTAATTTCAGTTTAGGATTTCATACCTGAAGATTGGGGAAAATATACAAAACACCGACGGAGAGCTTCCGATCGTTGCTAATGTCTTCCTTGCTACCTCCTCTGAGAAGAAAGCAGAGATTGTGCGGATTTCTTCTCCTTTTTACACAGCAGCGGCATCCATCATCTGCGAAGGTGTTTCGCTGTAGTTGTCGTCGAAAAATTACCTCATACCGTTAATCTACGAAGCTGGTTGACAGTATACTACGTATTTGTTGCCGGATTAGTCGTCTGCGAAGCTGGTTGACAGAATACAAACCATCGTCTCCTTTCATTGTTGCAACTCGTCGGGGAAGAAGGTATCTTTCTTTTACTTTTACTGTAGAAGAAGAAAATGTGTATACAAATTGGTAAGTAAATATCAGTTTTCGTTTGGGGGTATTATGGTCTTTTAGTTTTGAAATAAGGGCATTATTGTCCTAATATTTGCAACTAACCGGTGGGATCTCTTTGATTAACGGTGAAAAAATTTTGGACGGTAGATGAGACATTTAAAAAGTTTTGGGTAGTAGATGATACATTTGGAAACTTTTGGGGTTAGATAGAATTTGACATCCTTTTTAAGGATTAAGATGAAAATTTTTCATTCTATTATACTGGAAACAGATTGCATGGAGGTCATTAATGCAGTTCAACAGGAATCATTTCTTCGAGACATTCTATCCAACCTATCCTTGAAGATATTGCCTTTCTTCGATCTTCCTTGAGATGTTGTTTTAATTTTATTACTCCTAGGTGAGCTAATCAAACAGCTTCTTCCCTAGATTGGGAGGCTCTCACTTGTTCGGCAGAGATGGGTTGGCTAGTTCCTCTCCTCGGCTTCATGAGCTGATTGTAAACGATGTCTTTCCCAATTATCTTCTCAATAAATTTTCCTTCTACCAAAAAAAAAAAAAATGATTAGTTGCATCATGAGACAAGTTTGAGCAGTTTGTCCCCTTCTTTTGTCATAAACCATTTGTTATACTAATCATAAATTATTATTAATAGCATAAACTTTTGATATGGTGTTGATATTATATTTTATTTTTAGTGTGGTCATAATATATTTTATTTGAAAAATTATTATTACTATAGCGGCTTATTATTTTTTCAAATTTCATAAGACATTCATTTTGTCACATGGATACATGATGTATCTATTTGACGATGGAATAGAGGAGATTGTCTAAATTAATTATGTGTCAAATTTCACATATATTCCAATCAAATAACCCTTTATTGGATTAGCATGCCATATGTCACTTTTTGTATATTCATGCTCGTGAATTAATATTTTATATGTTATTATATAGGAATAGACTATTTAAATTAGAAAAACCAGAAAAATAGACGGTTCAGATTTATCTTCTGACATCTAAAAATATCATATTCATTATTCACTGTTATGTTGATAAGAATCCTTTTTTCTATATAATTTCTATTTGTGTTAGGTTAATCATAATAAAATAAAATAAAATTGGATTTGCTTACTCAACAATTGAACTTTAACTTGCCATAATAATAATAATAAATAAATAAATAAATAACAAAAAAGAAAAACTACAGATAAATTTAACTTTGTCAAAAGATAAAGTGAGGCTAGAGTTTGTAAAGTATATGGGTCATCTCTAAAAACGTAATACTAACATATATTATTTTTTTTAAATTCCAAATTACAATTTTTTTCTTATATGTTTTAATAATTTTTTAATAACGAAGATCATGTCATTTTGTTGTATCATCCTCCAATTTATACATAACTAATTTGGGGACCACTAAGTCTTTTTTGGGTTGAGATTTATTTCGAGCAAAAAGGCTACTGATAACATCAATGTTCTAATACATCTCAATAGTTTAAGTGATATTATCCCAAGATCAGCTACTCTCTAGCTAAGGTTTAAACTAGGTTATAGTTCTATAGGTTACGAAGTACCACTACCATTCATTTATTATTTTTCTTATATACCAAACCAATTTGAGTTCAAACTTAGGACATAAGGAGAGAAACGTGGGTTATATAAAATAAAAAAAGGGAAAATGAAATACACACTACTCCGGACAATTTCCAGTGTGTTCAATTCAATCCAAATCGAAATTAATGGAAGCTGATATAACTTGTCATCCAAGTTTTAAAACCTAGTATTTTTTTTTTTAAATAATAAGGGTTGACGTTTCTTGTCCGGCTACATAGACCCTATGCTAGCAGGCCCAGCACCAGTGCATGGTCTAATAGAAGGACAGGCACAAATATCTAACAAGAAAGATGTCAAAGGATCATTTCATAGGTCATGTGAGGAGGATGTAGGGGCACATAATCGGACAAAAAAAAATTCAAGTTATAAAGATGAATGATCTCTGAGCTGGCAGTATAGGCTATGCCTCTCACAATTTAATGTTTTATTTATTTTAAAAAATAAAAAATAAAAAATAAAATAAAATAAAATAATAAGAACTTGTGAGATGGCATATGAGAGAAAACATGCCATATGATATATAAAGACAACTGAGTCCCACTCACTCCCCACATTGGAATTCTGAATTACTCTCCGTGGTTTTACCATTCTGATGTTCAAGTAATTAAATCAATGAAGCTGAGTCTTTTTGCAAGGGATGATTACAAAATTTGGGGGGCCTTCCAAAAATGGCGAGTTCTATCAAACTGATGTTTCTGTTGCTTCCTCCTCATCTTCTGTCTTTGATGTGGGGATATGATCGAATCTACAGAGCACGTCTTTCTTTGTTGTTCATTTGCTTGGGCTCTATGATTTGGATCCTCTCTCTCTCTCTCAAGCTTTCTTTGAACTCAGACATATCGATGTTGGCATGAATCCATATGTGGTTTAAACTAAGTCTCGAGGACAAATTGGCCACCCAAAAGCATTTTAGTCTCTAATCTTTCATTTGCTGGTTTAAAGGATCTTTCGAAATGGCATGGTCTTCAACGGTCTTAAGTGGACTCCCTCAGAGGTGTTGGCTAAGATTTCTAGGTATAAAAATCCTCTCCCGCCCACCTGCCGCCGGCTAAGGGTGGGATTTCAGCCGACCCAGCTCCCAATGTATTGGTAGGCGGGCCGACTGATCCCCAGACCTTGGATCAGCGGCAGGAATCTCCTGATTCCTGCCTCGGGAGAGGATTCAGTTCCGGTTTCTAGGGCTTTCGTAGAATTCTGGGCTGCCCAAGCTTAGTCGTCCGTGTGCTATCCAACACTGGACTGTTCCAAATTCCGGGTTTAATAAAATCAATGCTGATGCCTCGCAGTTTTAAGACGAGGTTAGGTGGTTTAGGATTTATAGTCAGGGACCACCTCGGTCGGCAATTGTTAGCTGTGTCTGAACCTTCAAGGTGTCGGGAGTAATCTTGTATTGATTAAGTCTCGAATCTTGGGTGCCTCCCATATATTTGAGAGGCTCTACACTATATAGTTGGAACTTTTGAAATGAATACTTAAACATGGTATTAGAATTCCAATTTCCTTCTTTACAATCACTTAAAAGAAGAATTACATATGCCACGTGTACTATCATCCAAAAGAGAAACCACATGTGAGGAAAGTGTTGGAAACCCTGGTCTTGAACGTGAAGGACCATTTGTTCAGATTCCATTTGGGAAGCTTTGTCTTGTTCACGCGTTTTTATGAATAAATTCGTCTTCTACCAAAAACAAAATAATACACCCTCACATGGTTACCTTTCAATGACCCATCATGGTCCCAGATCTGTGAGGAATGTGACCCTACAATTGATGTTCAGTTACTAGCCAGAGTGGGAGGTCCTGGACCTGTGGGGAGGAGGGATTTACATCGTCTCCTCCTAGTGGTTCTGGGAGGACAACGGCAATCTATCTCGGATGATTGTCACGTGGCTCTCGGTGAATCTAAGACCCACGTTTGAGCCGATACCCTCTATCAACTTGGCTTGTCGACTGAATATCAGCTCGGACGTGGGCTTCAGATTCACCAAAAATCACATGACAACTATCTGGAATAGATTAACATTGTCCTCCTAGACCACTGGGAGGAGAGGATGGGGATCCAAGGAGGAGACCCTATAATTGTTATCTAGTTATAGACCACTGGGAGGAGAGGATGGGGATCCAAGGAAGAGACCCTATAATTGTTATCTAGTTACAGGCCAGACTGGGAGACACCTCCAGATTCTTCTTGCTATTTTAATTATTTAAGTTGTGAGGTGGACTGGTGAAGGATGGTACTAGAACACACGACTACCACATTATAACGCTTTAAGCACGTCTGGGGTGTATTATAATATTTTATTTTCTTATTATTATTGTTATTTTTTTAAAGAAGCACAACCATGTTGCCAAGTTTAGAGCAATTGAAATCAATTACATAATATTCCATTTGGTTTTCAAATTTAGTGAATAAATAAAATCACTATCATTTATTTACCTATAAACTTTTAATTCATTCTAAATTTTATATTAAAAATTTTAAAACGTAAATAAAAAAATAAGAGCCAGAGTCATGGACTGAATGTGCACGAAAATAATTAAATATAAATTTATTGATTAAATTTAAACACAAAATTTAATATGTAAAATTAATCCACGATGGACCCTACCTATCCTCCATACAGTTGAAGAGATGTCTTGTAAAGCTAGGCAATGAGTATTTACTGTAATTTTTTTCTCTAAAGATTCCATTGTTTCCATGTAAAGAATTATTTTTACTGTTGATTTCAATCTAAAAATGGAACAAGAAAAACTGAAAAAATAAGAAAATTTTCACGTAAACAAACAGGCCTAAAAAGAAAAAGGGAACAAAAGAAACCCATTAAGGTCGGCAGAAGAAAAACTAATCAAGAAATCTATTAATCACCCGGAAATCCCATCTTAGGTGTCTTTCCAAATACAAGCTGAAAACAAATAGAAACAGAAGAAAAAAGGGATAAACTAAAGATGTCCCACAATTTGAGTACAGAGAGAAACAAAAGCTTCTGTAAGTTGTGAGGCCCTCTCTCATGATTCCTACAACGTTCCCAGAGCCTCAGAAAGAACACAAACAACCAACACCTTCTCCACCACTCCGGTGGGCAAGAAGTGTTACCACGCCAGCCTAGCTTTGTTAGCTTCCCCCCTCCCCTTCTTCCCTTTCTTACTGTACACACAATTCTGCCCCCACCTCCTCTTTTCCCAGGCCGTCATTGAAGAAAGCAAAAATCACGCGCTCTGGAATCTTTAAAAGGGCCCTCTTTCATGCTTGAATCTTTTTTTTTCTCCTACTTTTTTCATCAACTACAACATTACCATCCCTAGGAAAATTCTCACAAATCTTTGCATGTGGGAGTCCTTGTCCTCTAAACTCTTAAAAGGCACGCTTTCTTTCCTCCTTGTATCAAGAGGCAATTTGGGAAATATCTTTGCTTGATCTGTTGTACTTCATGTGGCTCCTAACAAGCTGCCCAGCAGCGAGGGCAGACATGAGGGATAGTTCCCCAGCAAGCACGGAGCCAGCTACAATGGTGGCCAAGAGCCTTGCATTTGATCCAGGTGAATCTCTGTTCGCACCCTTCACTCCAAGTAGGTTAAGACAAGCTGATTGAGATGCAAGTTGGGTCCCACCACCAACTGTACCCACCTGCAGCATGACACCAGAAGGAAAGAAATGAAAACTATTTCAGATTCCATCTAATTTTTTAAACAAAGGCATCTTTCTCATCACCTCAACCCCACCCCAAAGTCCCCAACCCAACAAAGCTGTTCCCAGTCGACCACTTTTACAACTCTTAAAATTTTGAAGACAGAACGGCAGAAATCATGCAACTGCAAAAAGAATTCCACCATTTTAATATTGGCCGAGTTGACGGATTCTAGCCGATTTACAGGGGGGGCCAAAATGCCCAATCTTTATAGAGCTCTTTTCCCATGCCATTGTCAAATATGACAACAGATTCTTTTAGAATAGAGATGAAATTAAACCTGTTCAATGTATAAAAGCTAAGGTAGGCTCCATATTTTCACCAAATGCCTCGATATAAATCGGTAATGATGGTAATCAAAGTTGTCAGACAGGACAAAAGATGCTGCAACTCTAATGTCTGCTGTCAACTTGTTTGTATAAAATTTCAGTGAAGGAAAGAAATGAATCGTGTTCTGATTTATGCCAGTGAAGACAAGGATGAAACATTAATTGGGTGGCTATGGAGAATGATCAATACCTCAATGGAAGGCATGGTCACAGAGATGTGAAGATCGTTTCCGTCGTTAGTGGGTTCCATCATGGTGATGCACTGAGAGCTCTCTACATTCTGGGCCGGATCTTGGCCAGTTGCAAGGTAGACAGCAGTGACTATGTTGCTCGCATGTGCATTGAAGCCACCCAGAGCACCGGCCACTGCTGAGCCAGCAAGGTTCTTTAGCATGTTAAGCTCTACCAGGGCAGAGACACTGGTCTTGAGGACCGTCCTCACCACCTCTTCCTTAATGACTGCCTCACAGACTACAGATTTTCCACGCCCCTCAATCCAGTTCACTGCAGCTGCCTTCTTGTCCGAACAGAAATTTCCTGCACAATTTGGAACAAAAAAAAAATCAACAAAAGATGATAGAATGGATAGCACAAATGGATATGAAAAGTGAGGATGATAAAGCACTTAAGTATTGAGAGGATTCCTTTTTCCTTTTTTTTCTCTTACATATATTGTGAGGATTCCTAATCACAAAAAATATTTACTAACAAAGGGCTCCGAAGAACTACTACCGCAAGAAATTCCAGGATTCAAAAAATTTTGGTTCCAGTGGACATGTATTCAATGCCGAGAGTCAGACAACCCAAAATGCATGCTAATATGAATAAGCATATTTCTATTTGTTGAAGAAGAGCTTTCCTTTTCTAACACGAAAGTGAAGAAAGGGCTTTCTCCTCTGTTGGAGAGACCATCCACAAACCTCTTGTATTTATAAGATCCTCACTCAATATAATAAGTTTAACTAAATTAGTTAACTAAGTGTTCAGAAAGTGTCATTCAATTTTGCATGGTCATTGAAATTTAAGCAAGCTGCATAAGATGAACCAGACTAGTTTCTATGAGCCTCATGTGCTTTTGACAAAGAAGACAAAGATAAGTATCTTCTAACCAGAGATTGCCACAACATCCATGTCAGGGAAATCATTCTGAAGGTAGTCAAGGACATTCTGGACGCCTTTGGACACCATGTTCATTCCCATAGCATCGCCAGTACTGCAGGTAAATCTCATGTAAAGGTTCTTCCCAGCCATCGTGCATTGGATGCCTTGAAGCCTTGCGAATCTGCTAGATCTGCACCCAAGAGGATTCACAAGAATTAGATTGACATAGGCTCATCGTGCTAAAAGTTTTAATGCAGCAGAAGGTCAAGATCCAAGAAATTCGAACCCTAATTCTGAAATGAACTCAACCACGAATTCGAAAGGGCATGTAAGATTTAACATACAAGAAAGATTCCAATGCCAAGCATGGTTTACTATATTTTTAATGTAATGAAGATCAATAACAAGCCAACAAGTAAGAGAAAAAAGTTTCCCATCTCTCAATAATACAGAGTACAGACAAAACAAAAATTTGCAGAGGATACTTGCAAGTTCCAAACTTCAGAAAGAAGAAAAGAAGGGGGAAAGAAAGGGAGGGAAGGGGGGGGGGTTTAAGGTGAGAGCTAGAAAGGTTTTCCTTATTCCAATAGAAAACAGGGTAAAGAAACAAAAGAAAAACAAACTACAGGAACAAAAACATTAAGACTTTAGAACGAAATCTACAATAAATCTGAAAAAAGTTAAAAGAGGAAGGAACGATCAAAATCGAATGACGACGTTAAAAATTAAACCTACTTGTTGAAAACGACCGCCAACGTCTCGAAATTGACCGGATTCTCCAGATAGAACCTCAACTCTGCAGCCCTTTTCGCAGAGCCGAACCTCACAACCGGCGCCCTACTCATCCCATCTTTGAGCAACACACTGGTAGCACCACCAGATGCGTAAATGGCTTTGCAACCCCTGTTGGTACTGGCCACCAAGCAACCCTCCGTGGTCGCCATAGGCACCGTATACTCACTTCCGTCAAGCAACAGAGGACCTGCAACTCCAACAGGAATCTGAACATACCCGACCGGCATCTCACAGCATTGCCCCATAATGGAAGCGTAGTCGAACCCCTCCAATGGCAGTCCATCGAGTGATTTCCCCAACATCCTCTGCAACGCCTCACGGCGTATTGTCGCCGCACGCTTGCAATCGCCAAGCCTCGTTTCGAGCGAGTAAGAGGGAATTGTTCCATCAACAACCGATCTGATGACCTCTTCGTCTTCTTCCGGCATCGGCCTAATAATGGGTACCAGATCGACAACCTTCGGAGGTGGAAGAGGGCAATCCAGGGCCGCAGGACAAGGGCCACGGCGAGTGTTTTCCTCAATGAGGAACTGCTCATTCTCGTCGTCGACATCCCAAGCGTCCTGAGAAGCACGGGTGATGAAAGATTGAACAAAATCGATGCCGAAAAAGCCGAGAAGGTAAATGAAGGAAGCGATGAGAGAAACTATGGCGGCGATCTCAGAGAGGTCTACAACATGAAGAGGGGTGGAAGTACGGATCTTGTCACGCCAGCGGTGGAGGAGGAAATAAGCAACGGAAAAGAAGAGAGTGAAGAAGATGCCATTGGTGAGGTAAAGAGGGAGAGGAAGAGCATCTGAAGCTTTTGGAGTCGAAGGACGATTATGATCATGATGATCCACAGCTTTCATCGTCGTCGATGAATGATGAAGCTGCCGCTGATGATTCTTAGGACCAGAACCTTCCAGAGTTGGAGTTTTCGCCTGTCTTCTGCGAACAGCTTCCATGGCAATTCACCGGAACAAAGTCCGGTCACGACGAAATGGAGGACAGAGTACAGACCGAAAGAGGACGGAGGGAGGAAGGGGGAAGGAGGGGGGAGCTACTCCTACCTCCCTGCCGCACCTTTGTGGTATAGCTGTTTTTAGATACACGAGCGGGGTTATGGGAGATGGGTTACATGGCATTTATATAGAAAAGGGTGAGCGCGTAGGCGACTGAACCACACGGACGGCGTGGAGTGCACCATAATCGCATGGACAGCACGTATTTACGCATACGCGGAACTTCCCACGTGACTAATAGTCAAACGTTTATATTTACCTCTCTCTTTTTTAACCAGGCGAAAATAGTAAAAACCCATCAGTAAAATAGTAAAACGGTTAATAAATTTACCTGTTCCTGCTGTAGTCTCTTTTCTGTCCACTAAATATCAACGCGGTTTGTAAAGACTTATGACCGAAAACAACGGTCTCCCATCTCTGACTCCTCTCGGGCTAATAAATAGTAATTAAAGGATGAACGGACACGTGTATGAGGTAGCGTTTGGATACATTTTTTAAAAATCAAAATCTTTTGTGATAATAATAATTCATTAAATTCTTACCAAAAATAATAATAATAATTCTTTTTTTTAGTAGAATAAAAATAATAATAATTCATTAAATTAAAAATGATGATTAAGCATACAACTTGATTGAGCTGTCAAAAATTTATATTTTTATTAAAAAAAATTATTAATTTATTATGCAATATTTTAATAGATTCTTCCAACTTCCAACATCTAGAGTTATCTCAAGTCCCAATAATGGGCTTTTATATGGAAAAAAATAAAATAAAAGACAGTACATTATCAAAACCTAACCTGGGTTATGATCATGGTAGGGGGTTGTTGGCGGAAAATACCTCCTTGAAATCAATCACAAAAAGCGACCATGTGGCCTTCATTTCAATCACAGAAAATAACCACATGGTGTTCATCTAGGATGCTGAAAAGAAATGTATTATGGTAAATATTAAAAGATGCTTAAGTTTGATCCCCCTGGTCTGACACAGACTGGATGTAATGAATAGACAGGGGTAGCTGGGCCATTAATGGATCGCCATTAATGGTCATAAATGCCGACAACAACCATTAATGCAAAATACATTGATCTGACCCGCCGATTCAAAAGATCTCGATTAGAATCGACGAAAAGGCGAAATATTACTTGGAAAAAGAACCATGACAGGGACAATGTTTGGGGGCCCCGAAAAACCTGGCCCACTAAGGGGGTCGAAAAGTAATCCAAAGGGGTCGAAAGGTGGCTGACATGATGTAATGGTCTGTTCTAAGGGGTCGAAAGGTGGCTGACATGATGTAATAGTCTGTTCTAGGGGGTCGAAGGTCTACTGGCCTACTGTACCTTAAATAGTCAAATCACTGTCAGGAGCCAGCTGGTCTAAAAAGGAAAGGTTCATGATCTGTGGAGTATATATATGTAACCTGGGAAGGGCAATAACACAGGAGAAAAGTATTCAAGAACAAAGTTTCGTCTCTCTGGGTGGCATCTTCCTTCTGTCTCTTCTACCACTATTTTTTCTGCTATCTGTGACTAATGCATGTTCTTGGAGTCATTGGGAATATATTCAACTAATCACACCTCAGAAATCCTCTCTTTAAGGAGCTCTTGAATCTTATTAAGAGTTCCATACTGTCTGTTTTCCCTTTACGGATTCCATCGACAACAGTTTGGCGCACCATGTTTCATTAGTTTGAATCTCCCTTTGTTGTCACCATTTTTCATTTTCTTTCCTACCTATCCTAAACAAGGTTTCGAAACATTAGTATGGCACCGGCAGGAAGGGCAGAAAGCTCTTACAACTTACGGGAAACTCAAGCCAGAAGGGTTGAAGCTCATATGGCTAGAAATCGGGAAGAGACTGAGGGGGTGCCAGACCCTCAAGATGTGTTTCCTGAGGAACCAGCAAATGAAGGAGTAGGCGGATCTAACCCGGATCCGGCCCAGTACGTTTCTAGGGAGCAGTTCGATATGTTAGCACAGCAGTTGGCAGCTTTGACTAAGTTGCTATAACGGCGGTCGACAGGGGTACCAACAGCCTCTGTACCCCCGGTGGATGTACCGGAAGTCCCACCAAAATCACGACAATCAAGGCGCTCTGTGCCGCGTGCTGCGTCCTCCGACCTAAGAGGGGAAAGCCCGTCAGTGGATTCGTATACCCGGCAGGGTCGAAGCCGACGATGGGGGGACCCACTGTCTCAGTTTGTCCCCGGGGTCAACCCCACTGAAGTCATAGAAAGTAGTCAGGAGTCTTTGGGCGTTTCCTGCCAGTCGACAACCTCTCGACGAAGGGGGTCTAGTCAAGGTGCTAGATGGGCTAAAGCGGGAGCACACACCGAATCAGAGGTAGCGCGAGAGGCCCAAAGGAGGGTCGATGAGGCCAGACGACCCCGAGAAGATGCACATGCATGCGTAGATGGTGCCCGGTGGGCCCGTAAGGATCTCCAAGCAAGGAACCAGGAAGCAAGGAGACTCTAAGAGGAAACCCAAGCCCGAATTGAAGAAGCCCGACGCATTCGGGAAGAGGTCCAGGTTAGAAGAAACGCCCCACAGGCAGAACAGGTGGCGGCTGCGCCATCTGTCACCGTGCCATCAATTGCAGTACCAGCCGCAGCAGAACCAACAGCGAATAGCTCTCATGCGGGGAACGAGAACACTGAGAGGTTGGAGCGCCTCGTCAAAGAACTCACCAACCACGTGCAGCAAGTGGAGAGGGGGGTCGACTCGGCGGCTTTGCAAGAGTATGCCACGGAGACAGCCTTGGCGGATGAAGTTATGAATCATGCCCTGCCCTCAAACTTTATTGTCCCGAATGTGGGATTGTCACACCTCAATTTTGGACTAACCAGAATGGTGTGATGAACCGCTAATAAACCAACGGTTCAACCAAGATCTCAAATAGGCTATCCCCGCGTTATCTAAACTTACACACATCCGTAATCATAATCAGAGTAAATACACAATAGCGGAAGTCTTATAATAAGAAGAACTGAGAATCTATGTGATAATAAAATTTAAATAACAATTTATCCTGTTTCAACTGAGACATAAATATATAAATACCAAATACATGTCTTAATAAATCCAAATAAAGAAACCTATAAAATATCTAATCAAATACACACGAGTTGCACTCGCAAGAGGAGTCGTGTGTATCCACTTCAGCTCCAGCTTCCATTGCTGCCACGTTCCCGTACGCAGACGCATTCATATAATCTTCAACGGTATAACCTGCATCATCAACTAAAAATATTCGACATCGAGGGGTGAGCACACATCACAGCTCAGTGAGTAGCCAAAACAATGCAACAATACATATGCATGCAATCAATTTATATATTTGGTCCAGTTTAAAGTTTGCAGTATGCAATAGAAAGGTTTAGGTAGTCAAAGGTCGCGTTTATTGACCCCGCCTCTATACACAAGTGTGTGACGTCACTCGAAGATCACGTTTATCGTCAACTCACATGCACCCAACCATGAACATTATATAACAAAGGTTAACGTTTATTGCTATATATTGCCATACCAACACGTAAGCCCCTATTGGCGAGGGCTGCAAACTGGGCTCGCAACTAAGCAATCCTAATGCCAAAAGTGTATCCAAGGCCTCACCCCAGTATCCCTCAGAATGTCCATAGAGATAGAGCTAAGGCCCCCCGGTAGAGTCAGAGACTACAAGGACCGAGACCACCTCCCCTGATACTCTATGACATAATAGTTCTACTAAAGTAATGGCGATACGACGATGCCAATGCACAAGACTTGAGTTAGAGATAGAGCTAAAGTGCTGAGACCCGCCAAAGGTTAACGTTTATTGACGTTCTCATCACACCCCCCTGATACTCGCTCGCATCAAGTACATCAACCACACACATACAAGCACATGCCTATTCCTATCATCATCATCATCATCATCATGTTATAAACAATAAAGTAAATATGCATGAACAAGTAATAGAAATATTGGATGGCATGTTGTATGCACATTACAAACATATTCACAAAGAATCAAGCATGGCATAGGACTCAAGAAAATAGAAAACAGTTTTGTTGTTAACCAATTAGTTTGGAGTTCTGGTTCCTCACCTTAGCTTGCTAATAGATCCTCTTACAAGCTTTAGAATCACCTTTATAACGTTATTATATTGCTAGAAGACCTAACAAAGTCGATAAAATTTAATTAGAATTAATTTCAGATTTAAAAACCATGCTGTTAACTGAGGGTCGGAGGTAAGGTCGGAGTCCTGATCGACCCTGGGTGCGACCCTCCCTTAACTCTGAATTTTCCGAACACTGAGGGTCGATGGTCAGGATCACCTAGGGTCGGATGGTCATCGACCCTCGGTGCGACCCTCTGTGCACTTTGGTCCAATTCCCTCTTTTAATCCATTCTTCGTGCTTGGGATCCTATGGCTTGCTTCTACATTCCATTCAACATTCATTCCATGATCTAGAACCATGAATCATCCACCTATATAGTTTTCATGCATTCTTCTATGATTTTTCATGAAAACTTAACCATAGATTGATGGTTTGGGTTTCTCCGAGATCACACTCTCAACAATAACTAACCTAAGGTCTGTAGAAACTCATGGAATTAGTATCCATACCTGAGAAGAATAATCCTTCTCTGCAACTCTTCTCTTTTGGCTTATTTCTCTTCCTTGCTTCTGTTCTTCCTCTTTTCCTTCTCTTCTCTTTCTCTCAATTCGATTAGGGTGAAAAGGAGTGAAAGAGGCTTAGGGACGTCCTTTAAATAGAGTAGGAACATCCTAAAATAAGTTCCTTTGAGATTAGAAAAGAATCCCAATTGAAAATTAGGAAATTTTCTAATTCTATTTCCTACGGTAACCGAGGGTCGATGGGAGGGTCGATGATCCCGTCGACCTTAGGGTTCTAAGCTGTCAGACCCTCCCTTCAAAACTGAGGGTCTGACTTTCTATTTTGGGAGGTCCGACCCTGCTTAGCTGGGTATGTGACCCTTCCCCTATTTTAAGTGTTTTTAGGTCGATTTGATACCTGGGATCTCGATCTCCTTCACGCCCTTGGTCCATTTGACTCGACCATGACGGGTAAATCTGATTCAAGGTGGTAAGACCGGATTAGATTGACACGGGTCTTACAGGGATGGTATGATGGTAAGACGGATCCAGAGAGGCACTTGGATAACTTTAAGGTAGGAATGGTCATCTATGGCTACCATGATGCCTTATGCTGCAGAGCCTTCCCATCCACATTGCGAGAAGCTGAAAGAACCTGGTTCAACAATGTCACACCCCAATTCTGATCCAACCAGAATGGTGTGAGTGAACCGTCATTGAACCAACGGTTCACACCAGGATCTCGAATAGGCCGTGTCCACCCATACAAACCAATTACACATAACCACAATCAGAATATAAATATACAGCGGAAGACTTTAAATAGAATGAACTGAGTATCTATTGATAATGTAAATAAATATCCCATTGTTCAAAATCAAACACATAATAGTAATATCATTACATCCCTTTAATTCAATTAAAATAACTGAAATAAATAAAATAAATCACAGGTACACGCAGAAAGGGCACTCGCATGAAGCGTCATGCTCGTCCTCTCCTGCCTGTACGTCCAAAGCAGCTACACCTCCATACGCCGGAGCGTTCACATAATCGTCCACAGTGTATCCTGCATCAACATCTAAAAACAATGTATATACAAAGGGTGAGCACACAACACAGCTCAGTAAGACAATCAGACAGTTTTACAAGATTATGCATGAGTAACAATCATTTTATGTTGTGGTCTGGTTTTAAGTTTGCAATGTGCTATAGAAAGGTTTGGTGGCCCCCGCACCTCTATACACGAGTGTGTGGCGTCGCACAGTAATCACACTACCACCAACCCACATGCACCCATCATGGAATAGAGATAGAGCTAAGGTATACCCGCACCTCCCCTGATACTCTACCCATACCAGTACCTAAGCCCCTATTGGCCAGGGCTCGCAAACTGGGCTCGCAACTAACCAATCCTATATGTCAACAATGTATGCTATATCCTAGCACAACCGTCTACGGCATAAAGATAGAGCTAGAGCGTGCAGGCCGGGTCGGAGACCACCAAACCTCACCTCCCCCTGATACCCTATCCGCAACTAACCCACTAGGATAGAAACAATACGCAGGTAGACCCTATCCCAACACAACTCCCTACGGCATAAAGATAGAGCTAAAGCATCGTGGACAAGGCAGCGTCGACTTGGAATCCTCAGTACCACCCAACGATGGCCGGGACAACATCAATATCGGAGACCAACGTACCACGATCTTCCCCTGATACCCCACCCGTACCAAGCATGTTAAGATAGAATACTACAAAAGGTGCCAGTGTGAAGAGCGATCCCAGGCCCATGCCCCACTCCACACACCAACGAAAACAATCACATGCCTAACAATCACATCCTATGAATGCATGAACAATAATAATAACTGAAAGTAAAGGATGGCATGTGAATATGCACAAACATCACATCATAGATATTCAATGATTAACAACGATTTATTGTCCATTAATTATTAGGTTTAGGTCAGATTCCCTTACCTGACGCTCGTTCAATAACTTGCTCCACGTCGCAAGATCCAAACGATAAGTCACAGCGTCCTACATAATATTAGGGTTTCATTAGAATATATTATTTAAGGTTTCATGTTGGTCGGAAACCAATATGGTTACAAAATACCCTCACAGAGCTGACTGGTGGCATGTACCGGTCGCAGCTCTATGGGAAAGACTGGCGACCGATATGGTCAGCCGGTCCCCCACAATTAACCTCCCGAGAGGTAGCGGTCGCAACATACCGGTCGCACTATGTGCAACCGGTATAGTCGACCGGTATGTCTCCGGAAGACCATACATGGGTTCTTCGACTGCCGTCGATCATCCTCCATAGATTTTCAGGGTTTCTCCTATCCATTCTAAGTCTAGGCTTTGAGTTAGAGTTATCCCCAACTCATTCAAGTCTCGTTTCGATGAATATCATCTCGAAACTCGAATCTAGGGTTTGACGGCAACTTAGGGTTTATTGGCCAATTTAGGGTTTTAGATCAATACCTACTTTGCATGGTATTGATCCACCCACACCACTAACATAGGGTAAGAAGATGGATCCAAACACTTACCGTTGACAGGTGTAGCGAGAGCTTCGTCAAACGGTAATGGCGGCACCTCCTTCTTCTTCCTAGCTCCTTCTCCTTTCCAAGCTCTTTCTCTTCTCTAGGGTTGGTGAGAGACAATGGAAAAGGATTTGAGGGGTTTAAGGGTGTATTTATAGGCTAAAAATAGGGTTTAGTAATCCTACTAGGATTAGGAAACTTCTAGGATTCAAAATCAGGAAAGCGGGATCCGCAGAGACCAATTTTCAAATTCCCGCACATAGCTGTGCAGGCCATACCGGTCGACCGGTACCATCATCCGGTACCATCGACCGGTATACCTAAAATCAGGTATAATTGGTCGACTTCGGTCCGATTTCGTACCTGTTTGTTATCCGCTTGCCCCGTCTGGCTCGGTGATGATCGGAAGACCTGTCACGATACAAAACCAAGGTTAGATCGGGTTTTCAGAGTGCGGGTCTTACAACTCCACCACCCTTAAAAGAAATTTCATCCCGAAATTTGCATGTAGGTACTACAACTCCCCCACCCTTAAAAGAAATTTCAGCCTCGAAATTTGAACGTACCTTGATCGTCAAAAAGGTTAGGGTACTCCTTTCTCATCGCACTCTCTTCTTCCCAAGTAATTTCCTCCACATTTTGGCTTCTCCAATGTACCTTTACATAGTGGATATCCTTGGTTCGAAGTTGCTGAACTTTTCGGCTCGAGAGCATTACAGGCACCACTTCAAAAGTTAAGTCTTCAGTCAAGTCTGGAGGATCAGCGCTCAAGATATGCGATGGATTTCTGACATACTTCTTCAGTAATGATACGTGGAACACATTATGAACGCTAGACATAGATGGTGGTAGAGCCAATTGATATGCTACATTACCACGTCGATTCAATATCTCATATGGTCCCACATACCTGGGGCATAGCTTCCCCTTCTTACCAAACCGTTTCAGACCTCGCACCGGTGACACCTTCAAAAATACTTTGTCACCCACTGCAAACTCCAGATCTCGACGTCGATTATCTGCATAGTGCTTCTGTCGAACCTGAGCTGTCTTTACTCTTTCTTTGATCTGATCAATCACTCGGCAAGTTTCTTCAACAAACTCCAGTCCTACAATTCTTCTTTCCCCCACTTCATTCCATAACAGAGGTGTACGACATTTTCTCCCATAGAGAGCTTCATATGGGGCCATCTGAATTGTAGCCTGATAACTGTTGTTGTAAGCAAATTCGATAAGTGATAGCTTCTCATCCCAAGCTCCTTTGAAATCTAATGCACAAGCTCGAAGCATATCCTCCAAAATTTGAATGGTTCGTTCTGACTGTCCGTCCGTTCGAGGATGGAAAGCTGTACTGAACTTCAACTTTGTTCCCATAGCTTTCGTAATCCTTCCCGGAACTTTGATGTAAAACGGGGGTCTCTCGTCGGATACTATACTTTCTCGGGACGCCATGAAGTCCGACTATATTATCAACATATAACTTGGCCAACTTCTCCATGGTATACCGAGGTCCGACCGCAATAAATCGAGCTGTCTTGGTGAGCCGATCTACTATAACCCAAACCGCATCCACTTGACCTTGGTGTCAAAGGTAAGCCAGTGACGAAATCCATAGTGATACAATCCCACTTCCATGCAGGTTCCGGTAACGGCTGTAGTAAACCTGCGGGTCTTTGCCTTTCCGCTTTAACTTGTTGACAATTCGGACATTGAAACACGAAACGAGCTATATCGGCTTTCATACCCCTCCACCAATAAAGTCTTCTTAGATCATGGTACATCTTGGTACTTCCCGGATGTACCGAATATGGAGTGTAATGAGCTTCGGTCATAACTCGGCCTCCGATATCGCATCTTCGCTCTCGGGTATACATAACCGTCCGCGATACTTGAGTAATTTGTCCGATTCCAAGGTAAAGTCGGATTACACGTACCCTTCTCTAAGGTCTTCGTCCTCCCCCACCCCGTCTTGAGATATGGATCCGTAGGATTGCTACCTTGATTTCATCAATTAGACTCGGCGAGATCTTCCGGTGCGGCGAACATCATAGTGAACTTATGAATCAAGCCTTGCTCAACTGGATCGTCCGCAGTTTCGATAATATGTTCTTCATCAATTTCCATCGAACTCGAAGCTGCAGCACACAATGCAGCATTTGTACTCGGTCCCGCCTCGGGTTTCGATGCCCACTTTCTCGCTTAAGGCGTCAGCCACCACATTTGCTTTTACCGGATGGTACTGGATGTCGCAATCATAATCTTTTAACAATTCCAACCACCTTCTCTGTCTCATATTCGGATCCTTCGAGTGAAGAGATAAGTTAAGCTCTTGTGATCCGACTTGATCTGAAACTTCTCACCGTACAAATAGTGTCTCCAAGTCTTGATTGCATGAATAACCGCTGCTAGCTCCAAGTCATGCGTAGGATAGTTCTTCTCATGCTCTTTTAACTGTCTTGATGCGTAAGCTATCACCTGTTCTCCTTGCATCAGAACACACCCAATACCCAACCTTGAAGCATCCGTATATAGAGTAAACGGTACGCTTGGTTCGGGGATGGTCAAGATAGGTGCAGAGACAAGTCTTGACTTCAAAATCTAGAAGCACTTCTCACACTCATCTGTCCATATAAATTTCTCTCCCTTCTTGGTCAATCTGGTGAGTGGAACCGCGATCCTGGAGTAATCTTCCACGAATCTTCTATAATAACCAGCCAACCCAAGGAAACTACGAATCTCTGCAACAGATTTTGGTGCTTCCCATCCTACTATAGCAGCTATCTTGCTTGGATCAACCTTGATACCGTCTCCGGATACAACATGGCCCAAGAAAGCCACTTCCTTCACCAAAACTCGCACTTCTTGAATTTTACATAAAGCCTCACATCCCTCAGCCGTTGTAGGGCTGCTCTCAAATGCGCTGTATGAGTCTCCATGTCTTTAGAGTAAATCAATATGTCATCGATGAATATGATGACCGAAGTGTCCAACATGTCATGGAACACTCGGTTCATCAGTTCCATAAACGACGCTGGAGCATTGGTCAACCCGAAAGACATAACCAGAAACTCATAATGCCCATACCTCGTCCCGAAAGCGGCCCTCGGAATATCTCCGGCCTTGATCTTCAATTGGTGATACCCCGATCGGAGATCGATCTTCGAGAAAACCTTTGCACCTTGCAGCTGATCGAACAGATCATCGATCCTAGGCAAAGGATACCGATTCTTGATCGTCAACTTGTTTAGCTCACGGTAGTCAATACATAGTCGTACACTTCCATCTTTCTTCTTGACGAACAACACAGGTGCTCCCCAAGGCGAAATACTAGGTCGTATGAAGCCCTTATCCAGCAATTCTTGTAATTGGGTCTTCAACTCCTTTAACTCGGTTGGGGCCATCCCGTATGGCGCTCTAGACACCGGAGCCGAACCTGGTATAAGGTCTATCACAAATTCTGTAGCCCCGTCTCGGTGGTAAGCCCGGAAGATCTTCCGGAAATACATCCGGAAACTCCCGAACCACCTCTATATCCTCCATCTTGAGTGACTCTGCTGTGAGGTCGACTACAGATACGAGATAACCCACTCCCCCTTTCTCCAAGCATCTCTTAGTCTTTAGGGCGGAGAGGATCAACTTCCGCTTCCTAGATAGCTTAATCCCAGCGAAACTGTATTCCCTTTCCTCTTTGTCAATAAGCACAAGCTTCCTTTCACCACATAAAAGGACGGCCGAATGATGGCCTAACCAATCCATCCCTAAAATGACATCAAAATCTGCCATCTCAAGTATTACTAGGCTTGCGTCTAAGTCTCGGCCCTCGATACTTACAGTACATGGTCCATAATACTTGGTCAAAGCCACTTCGACTCCTAGTGGAGAGCGAACTATCAAGCTTGGGTTCAATTGCTTGATTGGTAACTCCATTCGCTTCCCAAAAGAAACAGAAACAAAGGAGTGCGTGGCCCCAGAGTCAAATAATACTCTGGCGGGTAAACCAGCTACATTTACAATTCCTGAAATATATTGCCCCTTAGTTCTATATGCTCATGCAACTGAAAGAATAAACCAAATAGTAAGGGATAAAGTCGTACCAATTACCACATCAGGTGATGCGGCTGCCTCTTCAGTGGTGACTGCATAAACTCTGGCTTGCTGGGGAGCTTGCTTCTTAGGTAGCGTGCAGTTCCTTGCAACATGTCCCAGTTGCTGACAGTTATAACACTTAATATCAGAGTGGCGCAGCGAAAGCGTGGTGGGCCCATAACCCACAGGTCCCAGGATCGAAACCTGGCTCTGATACCAAGTTGTCACACCCCAATTCTGATCCAACCAGAATGGTGTGAGTGAACCGTCATTGAACCAACGGTTCACACTAGGATCTCGAATAGGCCGTGTCCACCCATACAAACCAATTACACATAACCACAATCAGAATATAAATATACAGCGGAAGACTTTAAATAGAATGAACTGAGTATCTATTGATAATGTAAATAAATATCCCATTGTTCAAAATCAAACACATAATAGTAATATCATTACATCCCTTTAATCCAATCAAAATAACTGAAATAAATAAAACAAATCATAGGTACACGCAGAAAGGGCACTCGCATGAAGCGTCATGCTCGTCCTCTCCTGCCTGTACGTCCAAAGCAGCTACACCTCCATACGCCGGAGCGTTCACATAATCGTCCACAGTGTATCCTGCATCAACATCTAAAAACAATGTATATACAAAGGGTGAGCACACAACACAGCTCAGTAAGACAATCAGACAGTTTCACAAGATTATGCATGAGTAACAATCATTTTATGTTGTGGTCTGGTTTTAAGTTTGCAATGTGCTATAGAAAGGTTTGGTGGCCCCCGCACCTCTATACACGAGTGTGTGGCGTCGCACAGTAATCACACTACCACCAACCCACATGCACCCATCATGGAATAGAGATAGAGCTAAGGTATACCCGCACCTCCCCGATACTCTACCCATACCAGTACCTAAGCCCCTACCGGGCCGGGGCTCGCAAACTGGGCTCGCAACTAACCAATCCTATATGTCAACAATGTATGCTCTATCCCAGCACAGCCGTCTACGGCATAGAGATAGAGCTAGAACGTGCAGGCCGGGTCGGAGACCACCAAACCTCACCTCCCCCTGATACCCTATCCGCAACTAACCCACTAGGATAGAAACAATACGCAGGTAGACCCTATCCCAACACAACTCCCTACGGCATAGAGATAGAGCTAAAGCATCGTGGACAAGGCAGCGTCGACTCGAAATCCTCAGTACCACCCAACGATGGCCGGGACAACATCAATATCGGAGACCAACGTACCACGATCTTCCCCTGATACCCCACCCGTACCAAGCATGTTAAGATAGAATACTACAAAAGGTGCCAGTGTGAAGAGCGATCCCAGGCCCATGCCCCACTCCACACACCAACGAAAACAATCACATGCCTAACAATCACATCCTATGAATGCATGAACAATAATAATAACCGAAAGTAAAGGATGGCATGTGAATATGCACAAACATCACATCATAGATATTCAATAATTAACAACGATTTCTCGTCCATTAATTATTAGGTTTAGGTCAGATTCCCTTACCTGACGCTCGTTCAATAACTTGCTCCACGTCGCAAGATCCAAACGATAAGTCACAGCGTCCTACATAATATTAGGGTTTCATTAGAATATATTATTTAAGGTTTCATGTTGGTCGGAAACCAACATGGCTACAAAATACCCTCACAGAGCTGACCGGTGGCATGTACCGGTCGCAGCTCTGTGGGAAAGACTGGCGATCGGTATGGTCAGCCGGTCCCCCACAATTAACCTCCCGAGTGGTAGCGGTCGCAACATACCGGTCGCACTATGTGCAACCGGTATAGTCGACCGGTATGTCTCCGGAAGACCATACATGGGTTCTTCGTTGCCGTCGATCATCCTCCATGGATTTTCGGGGTTTCTCCTATCCATTCTAAGTCTAGGCTTTGAGTTAGAGTTATCCCCAACTCATTCAAGTTTCGTTTCGATGAATATCATCTCGAAACTCGAATCTAGGGTTTGACGGCAACTTAGGGTTTATTGGCCAATTTAGGGTTTTAGATCAATACCTACTTTGCATGGTATTGATCCACCCACACCACTAACATAGGGTAAGAAGATGGATCCAAACACTTACCGTTGACAGGTGTAGCGAGAGCTTCGTCAAACGGTAATGGCGGCACCTCCTTCTTCTTCCTAGCTCCTTCTCCTTTCCAAGCTCTTTCTCTTCTCTAGGGTTGGTGAGAGACAATGGAAAAGGATTTGAGGGGTTTAAGGGTGTATTTATAGGCTAAAAATAGGGTTTAGTAACCCTACTAGGATTAGGAAACTTCTAGGATTCGAAATCAGGAAAGCGGGACCCGCAGAGACCAATTTCCAAATTCCCGCACATAGCTGTGCAGGCCATACCGGTCGACCGGTACCATCATCCGGTACCATCGACCGGTATACCTAAAATCAGGTATAATTGGTCGACTTCGGTCCGATTTTGTACCTGTTTGTTATCCGCTTGCCCCGTCTGGCTCGGTGATGATCGGAAGACCTGTCACGATACAAAACCAAGGTTAGACCGGGTTTTCAGAGTGCGGGTTTTACAAACAATCTCCCTCCAAGGTCAGTCAGTACCTTCAAGGAGCTTGGCAGCCTGTTCCTCTCCCACTTTCAAGGGAATAGGGTACAGAAGAAAATTTTATCCCATTTAATGGCAGTCCAGCAGGGGGATAAGGAGCCTCTGCGATAATTTATCACTCGTTTTCTCGGAGTGGCAGGAAAGATCAAGGACCTACAACCGGATGTGGTTGTTTCTACCCTGTCCAAGGCATGCAGAGACTCCCAGCTAGTTTTCTCCCTCAACAAAAAGTATCCACGGACCCATGTAGAGATTTTTAGTCGCTGTGATCGATATGCTTCGGGGGCGGAGGTAGTGGCGGAGTTGTCTGCGCCGATAAGTGTGACCCCCACACTGGTGGAGAAAAAGAAGAATGAGGCCCCGGAGAAAGTTTCGAAGGAGGGAGAAATCAGCAAAAAATCCAAGAAGAAGTTGTACCTCATTTGACCCACCCAGGAATACACGCCCCTCAATAGAACCATGACAGAGATACTGAATATTAAGAGAGGCGGTACCTTGCTGGTTCCACCACCTCCCATGATTGCTCGACCAGATGAGCGAAATTGACGGTTATACTGTGCGCATCATCTAGATCACGGCCATGACACCAATTCATGCCGTCATTTGAAAAGCCTAGTGAAAGATCTTATCCAGCATGGAAGGTGGACAGAATTTGTAGACCCAAGGGCAGGCGTGGCTCAACAAGATCCCGCTGTGATGCTTCCCTCACCTCCTCTGGCCAGAGCACCAGAAAATAGAAGAGAAAGGGACGAACGTACACCCCTACCTCCACCCAGATCACCCCCAAGGGGATTTATGGGCCAGATCGACCTAAGCAATGAAGGATTACAGGAGTGGAGAAGTGGACCCCCCGCACTCGGGGTCTGAACAGTTCGAGAGAAGAGTCCCCCACAAAAGATGATGGGACGGGCAGGTCCGGAACAAGACTTGGGGCTGGGTGATGATGAATATGTTACACTCAGTCAGCCTGAGTGTATGATGGTGACCGTGTAGCCGGAACATATGCGGCGGGAAGTGCTCCCGATTGTCATCGAACCAGTGGAGGAAGGAGCATCCAAAGGAAAGCAAGCTCGAGGAGAAGCAAAGGATTTGGGGGAATCATCTTCTAAAAAATTCAGGTACGATGGGTACATTTATTTCGAGGATGATGATTTAATTGATGTAGTTACTCCCCACGAAGACCCCTTGGTTATTAAGATGGCCATCGGAGAAGAGTGGGAAGTGAGTCATATTCTGGTGGACATGGGGAGTGCATGTGAGATCCTATACTACGACACTTATCAAAGGTTGGGCTACAAAGATGAGCAGTTGCGACCCATTTGGTACTCACTTTTGGGGTTCAATGGCGAAGGAGTACAAGTAAAAGGAGCTATCTAGATCGATACTCGGTTGGGAACTTATCCAACCCAAGTAAGTATTAGCATGAAGTATATGGTGGTCGATACTCGGTCGAGCCATAATGGTATTCTTGGAAGGACTAGCCTAAATAAGCTGCGAACCTGCCTGTCATTGTACTACTTGCTGATGAAGTTTCCAACCGAGTGGGGGGTGGGGAGTTGCAAAGTAGACCAGTCGTCTCCAAGAAATGTCACGCTGCATCACTGGCGGCCTTGGATGAAGATCAACCTGTGCAAGTGATACAACTGGACGAGTACCATGATGATTTTCCTACTGAGCGGACTACCCCTGTCGAAGACCTTATTGTTGTACCTTTCAAGGAAGAGCAGCCTGAAAAAACCTTGTGGTGTCTGCTATTCCAGAAAAGCAGAGGGAGGAACTCATCGAGTTCTTGAGAGCAAATTCGGACGTCTTCGCTTGGACACCGGAGGATATGCCAGGGATTCCACGATCTACCATAGAGCACCATCTCCAGATAGATCCACACCAGCGTCCCATAAGACAGAAGAAAAGAGCTGTGTCAGTAGAGAAGCAAAAAATCATCGACCGGGAGGTCGAAAAGTTGCTAAAAGCCGGGTTCATTAGAGAAGTATACTATCCCGACTGGCTGGCGAATGTTGTGTTAGTGCCTAAAGCAGATGGGCAGTGGCGAGTATGTACTGATTTTACAGATCTTAATAAAGCATGCCCAAAAGATTCATACCCCTTGCCTTGGATAGATCAGCTCATCGATGCTACTGCAGGACATGAGCTTCTATCCTTTCTGGATGCTTATTCAGGATACAATCAAATAAAAATGGCCAAGGAAGACAAAGAGAATACCGCCTTCATTACTAATAAAGACACCTATTGTTACAATGTAATGCCCTTCGGACTAAAAAATGCAGGGGCAACATACCAAAGACTTGTCACCAAGGTTTTTGAGAAACAAATCGGAAGAACAATAGAGGTATATGTGGACGACTTCCTAGTCAAGACAGTAAAGGCAGAGGATCACCTAGCAAATTTACAGGAGGTTTTCAAAGTAATAAGGCAAAATTCCATGCGACTTAACCCGGCGAAATGTGCTTTTGGCGTGTAGTCTGGCAAATTCTTAGGCTTCATGATTTCCCAGAGAGGGATCGAGGCCAATCCCAGCAAGATCGAGGCAATCCAAAGTATGAAAGCTCCAACCACGCCTTAGCAAGTTCAAGTACTCACAGGTCGACTCACGGCCCTGGGGCGATTTCTATCACAGTCTGCGGATAGATGTCTTCTATTTTTCAAAACTCTGAAGGGGTCGAAACCTTTCGAGTGGACGGCTGAGTGTGAGGAGGCATTTCGGGGACTCAAGAGGTACCTTTCCTGACCACCTTTACTAATCAAGCCTGAGACTGGAGATACGTTGTTAATTTACCTGGCGGTCTCACCATGTGCCGTCAGCGGAGTATTGGTTAAAGAGGTGGACCGGGATCAACATCCGGTATACTACGTCAGCAAAGTTTTACTGGACGCGAAAACTAGGTACCAATCTATCGAGAAGTTAGCATTGGCAGTAGTGGTTTGTGCTCGCAAGCTACGACCCTATTTCCAATCTCATTCCATCGTGGTGCTGACGGATCGACCCATAAGCAAGTTTCTAGCCAGAGCGGATGTATCAGGGCAGATGACCAATTGAGCAATTGATTTGGGGGAGTTTGATATCAAGTTCCAGCCACGGACGACTATTAAGGCACAAACATTGGCAAATTTCTTGATCGAGAGTATACTGCCAGGAGGTGAAGAAGAAAGAGGAAATCCAGAGTGGACCCTCGAAGAGGCAAAGATTAAAATTTTTCTTGGCCCAGAAGAACCCTCCTGGGTCATGTATATAGACGGAGCCTCTAACCAAGAAGATGCGGGAGCCGACATTGTACTTATTAGCCCTGAAGGATTTAAGGTACTCACATCAGTGCGTTTTGATTTCTCAACAACCAACAATGTAGCAGAATATGAAGCCCTCGTAGCTGGACTTAGGCTTGCGAGAAAATTAAAGGTTACTCGGTTGCAAGTATATGGCGATTCACAGGTGGTAATAAGGCAAGTCACTGGTGACTATGAGGCTTGACATAGCCGCTTGGTTAGATACCTGGCCCTCGTAAAGCAACTCATCGAGCCCCTGGAGAAGTTTGTAATGACCAGCGTGCCGCGTGATCAGAATGCGGAGGCAGACGCACTATCTCGCCTCAGGTCAAGTGATTTTAGTAGCTTCGATGTACTTGTATATATTGAGCACCTGTCGGACCCTAGTATCGACCCCATGGGAGAAGTTCTGCTTGTCGATGTTGAGCCGTGCTGGATGGATCCATTGCTCACTTACTTGTGGGAAAATGTCTTGCCGGAGGATAAGAAGGAGGCTCGATGCATCCAAGCTCAAGTGGGGTCGTATGTCATTCATGATGAGGTACTATACAAAAAATCACATATTTTTCCACTACTTTGATGTATCCCACCCTCGAAAGCAGAGTATGTTATGGCAGAAGTCCATGAGGGAATTTGTGGGGCTCACCAGTATGGGTGCACCATGTGTTTCAAAATCATCAGAATGGGATACCATTGGCCCCATATGATGAATGATTACGAAAGGTATACTAAAAGTTGTGAAGCATGCCAGAAATATGCTCCTGTATCCCACTGCCCGTCTACGCAGTTGCAGCCTATCCCTGCGTCTATTCCTTTCGCAGTCTGGGGGATGGACATACTGGGGCCATTCTCGAAAGCTAAGGGGCAGTTGCAGTACATATTGGTGGCAATCGACTACTTCACCAAATGGATCGAAGTAAAGGCAATGGCGAAGGTCACGGTGCATAATGCAAAGGAGTTCTTTAGATTGGAAGTTCTATATAGGTATGGGATCCCGCAGGTACTGATCACTGATAATGGTCCGCAGTTCTCAAGTCGAGTATTTCGGGAGTTTTGTCGGGATCATAATATCGGACACCGTTTTGCCTCGGTAGCACACCCAGAAGCTAATGGGTAGGCAGAAGTTACTAATCGCACCCTGCTACATGGGTTAGCCAGGCGAGTGGAAGAACAGAGGGAGAAGTGGGTGCAAGAATTGCCTAGTGTGGTTTGGTCATATCGAACTACGCAGCGGACTGCCACGGGAGCTATTCCTTTCAAGTTGGCTTTCGGTTCCGAAGCTGACATTCCTGTCGAAGTGGTGGAGAAGAGTTACAGGGTGCTGAAATTCCAGGAGGAAACTAATAAAGATATCATGTTAATGGATCTGGATTTAATAGAGGATGTTCGTGAGACCGCCCGGTTGCGAGTGGCAGCCTACCAATAAAAAACAGTAAGATATTACAACTCCAGGGTGAAGAAGAATACGTTTCAAGTGGATGACTTAGTCTTACGAGCAACGGCCGTTACTATCCCTACTTAACAGGGGAAATTAACCCCAAATTGGGAAGGACCGTATCGGGTTGTAAAGGTCACAAGGTGTAAGACCCGTGTCAATCTAACCCGATCTTACCACCTTGAACCAGGTTTACCTATCATGGTCGAGTCAAATGGACCAAGGGCATGAGGAAGATCGAGATCCCAGGTATCAAATCGACCTAAAAACACTTAATTTAAGGGGAGGGTCGCATACCCAGCTAAGCAGGGTTGGACCTCCCAAAGCAGAAAGTCAGACCCTCAATTTTGAAGGGAGGGTCGGACATCTTGAACCCTAGGGTCGACGGGATCATCGACCCTCCCATCGACCCTCGATTACCATAGGAAATAGAATTAGGAAATCCTAATTTTCAATTGGGATTCTTTCCTAATCTCAAAGGGACTTATTTTAGGATGTTCCTACTCTATTTAAAAGACGTCCCTAAGCCGCTTTCACTCCTTTTACAACCCTAATTGAATTGAGAGAAAGAGAAGAGAAGGAGAAGAGGAAGAAGAGAAACAAGGAAGAGAATTTAGCCAAAAGAGAAGATTTGCAGAGAAGGAGTATTCTTCTCAGGTATGGACACTAATCCCATGAGTTTCTACAGACCTTAGGTTAGCTATTGATGAGAGTGTGATCTCGGAGAAACCCAAACCATCAACCCATGGTTAGGTTTTCATGGAAAATCATAGGAGAATGCATGAAAGCTATCTAGGTGGGTTATACATGGTTTCAGACCATGGAATGAATGTAGAAAGGAAAGTAGGAGCAAGACATAGGATCCCAAGCACGAAGAATGGACTAAAAGAGGAAATTGGACCAAAGTGCACCGAGGGTTGCACCGAGGGTCGATGACCATCCGACCCTAGGTGATACTGACCATCGACCCTCAGTGTTCGGGAAGTTCAGAGTTTGGGGAGGGTCGCACCCAGGGTCGATCATGACTCCGACCCTACCTCCGACCCTCAATTGACAGAATGATTTTTAAATTCAGAATTAATTCTAATTAAATTCTATCGACTTTGTTAAGTCTTCTAGCAATATAATAACAATATAAAGGTGATTCTAAAGCTTAAAAAAGTATCTATTAGCAAGCTAAGGTGAGGAAACAGAACTCTAAACTAATTGGTTAATAACAAACTGTTTTCCATTTTCTTGAGTCCAATGCCATGCTTGATTCTATGCGAATATGTTTGTAATGTGCATACAACATGTCATCCAATATTTCTATTATTTATTCATGTATATTTACTTTATTGTTTATAACATGATGATGATGATGATGATAGGAATAGGCATGTGATTGTATGTGTGTGGTTGGTGTACTTGATGCGAGTGAGTATCAGTGGAGGTGTGATGAGAACTTCAATAAACGTTAACCTTTGGCGGGTCTCAGTACTTTAGCTCTATCTCTAACTCACGTCTTGTGCATTAGCATCGTCGTATCGCCATTACTTTAGCAGAACTATTATGTCGTAGAGTATCAGGGGAGGTGGTCTCGGTCCTTGTAGTCTCTGACTCTATCGGGGAGCCTTAGCTCTATCTCTATGGACATTCTGAGGGATGCTGGGGTGAGGCCTTGGATACATTGTTTGGCATTAGGATTGGTTAGTTGCGAGCCCAGTTTGTAAGCCCTCGCTAATAGGGGCTTACGTGTTGGTATGGTATTATATAGCAATAAACGTTAACCTTTGTTGTATAATGTCATGATTAGGGTGGATGGGGACGACGATAAACATTAACCTTCGGGCGGACTTCCACACCCTGTGTATAGAGGCAGGGTCAATAAACATTAACCTTTGACCACCCAACATTTCTATTGCGTATTGCAAACTATAAACCAGACCAAAGATATGAATTGATTGCATGCATATGTATTGTTGCATTGTTTTGTCTACTCACTGAGCCGTGATGTATGCTCACCCCCTCGACGTCAAATATTTTTAGTTGATGATGCAGGTTATACAGTTGAAGAATACATGAATGCTCCAGCGTACGGGAATGTGGCGGCAATGGAAGCTGAAGCTGAAGTAGATACACATGACTCCTCTTGCGAGTGCAACTCATGTGTATTCGACTAGATTTTCTTAGTTTTCTTTATTTGGATTTAATAAAGACATGTATTTAATAATTAATTACGTCTCAGTTGATACAGAATAATTTTGCTATTTAATATTACTATCACAGTAGATCCTCAGTTCATTTTATTATAAGATTTCCGCTATTGTGTATTTACTCTGATTATGATTACGGATGTGTGTAAGTTTAGATAACGCGGGGATAGCCTACTTGAGATCCTGGTTGAACCGTTGGTTTGCTAGCGGTTCATCACACCATTCTGAACGGTGCGGAATTGGGGTGTGACAACTTGGTATCAGAGCATCTCAGGACTTGTCCGCTAAACTAACATACATTCGAGACAATTGTGAACTGAGATAGGATAAAAATAAAAACAGTAATATAAACACACCGTAAGCACAAGTGATGGTTGAGACCAAATTTAAAAAGAGAAAAATGCATCTATTAAAGGGGAAACAAATTACATACAATGAGTGAGAGAAACAAAATGTATATACATAACTAAAGCAGAGTACAGTCCATAACCCGGACAGTTACTCTGTAGTACAAGAAAATAAGTACAATCAAGAAGCTGGAGGCGAAGGAGGAGGCGGGGCCTCACGATCTCTGTCATAGTCCTCAACATAGACTTTAGTTAACCAGGCTATCTGAGTCTGGGTCGTCTGGAGATTAGCTGTGAGATCGGCTACTCTCCGATCAGTCGCACGATGTACCTCTAGAAGCTCCTCCATCAGTGTGTCTGATACACGCTGAGCGTCTAGCAACTCCTCCATCCTCAGGTCAGATCTGCGCTGAGCCTCCCTGATCTCCTGCAGCATCTCCATCATGTCAGAAGGTGGGAGTGAAGGACCAGCCGCATGCGAAGGACCAGCCTCAGGTGCAGGAGCCGCCTCAGAAGAAGTGCCAACTCCAGCCGCATGTGTAGGGGAAGGCGGTGGTATCGAGTCGACATCCATATACATACGGTCATCATCGTCGATAGGATCCACACGAGCTCTATCAGCGGCAGCAGCGGCCTCGGTGTCAGCCATCTCAATGCGAGTATGAGGGCGCACCATCGCGTTCCTCTCCTCATCACTAACCTGGGCATCCCGCATACCCATCTTGCAGATAGCCTCCCAATCTAGAGGCGACGAGAAGGTCTTCTCCTGGATCTTCTCATCTACCAGGTCAACCCCAAGACGGGTCAGTAGAACTGTAATCATGCGTCCATAGGGTATATTACCCCTATGACCAGACAATGTAGCACTAATCATGGTCCGCATGATGATGTAAGGAAGGTAGACCGGCTGTCTGGTGCAGATACTGTATATCAAAAACTGGGTCAGCTGAGAAACCCTCTCATAGTGCCCACTCTGCGGGATCAGATTATGCTGGATAATCTTACAGAAGACCCGTGGAGCTGGACGCAGGTAACAAGCTCTCATCTGCCAGCGATCAGGTCGTAACAGCTGGTTGTCGATCTCTGCCCTCATCTCCATAGAAACAAACTGTGGCTCTCTAGGCGCACAGTACACCATGGGGCCGTCATAAGGTATGCCCAACAGATCGGCCAGTTGCCGATAATCAAAAGAAATGTGCACCCCTTTAACGTAACTGGTGATGCGCAAGTCCTGACCATGCTCAACGTCATTGTAATTCCCCACCACCTGGAGATTACAATAGAACTGACGCACCAAATCCAGACATGTGCACGTGTCGTAGGTGATGACAGGGAGTCACCCCATATCACCAAATGCCCTCTCTACGTTGAACAAGGCTAGCTCAGCCAAGTTCACCATACGACCACCCTCCACTTTCTTACGGGCATAGTCGCATACTATGCCTCGGCTTCATTAGAACGGAAGCGAAGTGGATCACGCACTCTGGGTATCTTGGTACGAGCCATGGTATCTGCAGATAAGAAAGAGAAAGGGAGACAAGGGGTTAGTAGGATAAAAATCTGAAAATTTAGTATTTTAACGATGTAAGTTGTCCAAAAGCCTCACTTTTCACCCATACACGTGGGCGGGAGGACTTACTTAGGTTCCCACACATCCTACGACACTCACACAGTAGGAAATGGAAACCCACGAAGACCAATTTGAAGAAATTTCAAGAAATCAAAAGACGAATTAGGGCAAAAACGAGCAAAATTTAAGTTTCTCGATAACCAACCGATGAAATTCAAAAATTTTTGAGGGATTTCGTTCCTCGAGATACCAATACCAAAATCCCCCAATAAAAATCAAATTTTTACGGTTGGAAAAATTTTAATTTGAAAAATACAAGTTAAATGGACAAAAACCTAGAAAAGAAAACCTAAAAACAGGTAAAAATGAGAGAACATACCTGTATGGATGACGTGGATGTCGAAACCCGGAGCCAAACCGACCAAAAACAATGGAGTGGCACTGTAGCAACTCAGAGGAGAGAGACGAGTCGAAACGGGGGGGAAATAATAAGAAATGACCCAAAATCGGATCTTAAAAATCTGATTTTTAGTCTGAGGGTCGGACAATTCGACTAGAACAATCGACCCTCGAATCGACCCTCCCATCGACCCTCGGCTCTCGGGAATCTGACAGAAAAATTAGGGTCGGAACTGAGGGTCGGACACCCATCGACCCTCACATCGACCTCAGCTCTCGGGAAGAACAGGTTATTCCCAGGGCCGGATACTAAGGGTCGGACAAACCATCGACCCTCACCATCGACCCTGCATAGAAAAGACAGTATTTTTCTTTAAAAATGAGCTGGAGATTGAAATTTTATATCGGTTAGCGTGCCTACTTGAAGTATAAATGATTGTCTCATATATTTGATGATTTTAGGCACCACCAATCACAGAAGGAATTATGTCTGGACGTAGGGTAACCCGACAGAACCAAAATGCAGTTCCACCACCACCACCCGTGGAGGAGACCAGTCAGGAAAATAATTATGCATCGGGTAATCCAGAACAGGCAAACCCTACATATTTGCCACCTCCACCACTAGAGCTAACAACCGTGGTGATGAATCTGGCTCAGCAGCTGCAACAGATGCAACAAGCACAGGCTCAAATGCAAGTTGCGATGGGTATTATGTTCCAAGTCACGCAAGCTGTACCTATGCAGACAGGACAAGCCAGTGCAGCACCGGTGGGTAACCACCCAGCACCTCAGACACCTCAACAACCTGCTGCACAGATTCCAGTACAGGCTCCGGAAGCAGCTCAGGTTAATTACCAGTATCCACCCCATATGTTTGGGGCATATCCCCAAAATTAGTTGGATCACTCTCGATTGGTGGAGAGAATTTTGAAGATGAAGCCTAGGGAATTTAATGGCAAGCCGTCTGATCCATTATGGCCAGCACACTGGATAGACGAGATGGAGAGAAATTTTCTTATGATGACTATTACAGAAGAAGAGAAAGTATTATGTGCCACCTTCATGCTCAAAGGCGATGCACATCACTGGTGGAAATCTACTCGGGACTATCTATTGACCAAGCACGCCCAACTGACTTGGGCTATATATAAAGAAGCTTTCTTTGAGAAGTATTTTCCATGAAGCTTCAGAGATTCTATGGAGAAGGAGTTCCTGAGTTTATATCAGGGACAGATGTCAGTGGATGCATACCAACAGCGTTATGAGGAGCTGTTTTTCTTCGCACCACTGAGTATGCAGGAAGAAGAAACCAAAACCCGTAGGTTCGTCACGGGGCTGAAAGGAAGCATCAGAGAGCATGTTCTGGGCTTAGAAAAGAAGATTTATAATGAAGCTGTCCAAATAGCTCGAGTCATTGAATCGAGCCAGAAGGAGAGTTATTTCACACAGAACCGGGGTATCAAAAGGCCAGCTGGAAATTCTTATAACGGAGGCAATAATAAGACATATAAGCCTTTTCGCCCTCAGAATGTTAATGCTGCAACTAAGACTACTCCAGGGACTCAACCTCAGCCAAAGCCAAATTCTGAAAGCCCGAAGTGTTACAACTGCAACCAACCGGGACATATGGCAAGGGAGTGCCCTAAGCCCAAGAAGCAATTCCATCAGGGACGGGTATATGCTGTTACATCCGAGGATGCGGCTGCATCACCCGATGTGGTCACAGGTATGACTGAAACCTTTTAAAGTTGTAATTACATTGTGTGAGCATGTAGACTAAGTTAAAATAAATCACAGGTATCGTACCTATAAATGGCGCACCCGCCAGAGTACTCTTTGATTCAGGAGCTACTCATTCATTTATATCTGTGTTATTCGGAAAGAAGATAAACTTACCCATCAAAACATTAGACTATAAATTACTTGTACGGTCACCGATGGGGTTAGAAGTGGAATTAGAGAAAGGATATGGACCATGTCCAGTCCACATTGGTGAGAAAACCTTAGATGCAACCTTGATACAACTTGAGATGGCAAACTTTGACGTCATCTTGGGAATGGACTGGTTAGCTCGGCATTCTGCGAACCTACTATGCGCCGAAAAGAAGCTAACATTTAAAGACCAAGCAGGAGCAGAATTCAATTTTACGGGAACCAAACTTCCCCGTAGACGCAAGCTCATACTCTCAACACTAAAGGCTAAGAGATGCCTTGAGAAAGGGGCAGTCGGATATCTAGTATCAGTGGTCGACCTAACCAAGGAAGCACCATAAATAGAAGATATTGAAGTCGTGCGGTACTATCCCGACGTATTTCCAAAGGAACTACCAGGATTACCACCCGATCGAGCCATAGAGTTTGTGATAGATCTGATACCTGGAGCCGCACCAGTATCAAAAGCACCTTATAGAATGGTTCCTACGGAACTGAAGGTGCAACTACAAGAACTACTGGACAAGGGTTATATTCGACCCAGTATATCACCATGGGGAGCGCCGGTGTTATTCGTGAAGAAGAAGGACGATAGTGTTCGATTATGCATCGACTATCGGGAGTTGAACAAACTGACAATCAATAATCGATATCCACTACCACGGATCGATGACTTGTTCGATCAGTTGCAAGGAGCAAAAGTATTTTCTAAGATCGATCTTCGATCGGGCTATCATCAATTGAAGATTAAAGAGGGTGATATTCCTAAGACAGCTTTCAGGACCAGATACGGACATTATGAGTTTTTGGTCATGTCTTTTGGATTAACAAACGCACCATCAACTTTTATAGAACTAATGAACCAAGTTTTCCACGACATGCTGGATACGTCGGTTATAGTATTTATTAATGATATATTGGTATACTCCAAGGACAAAGAGACTCATATCAAGAACCTAAATGCTGCCCTACAACGTTTAAGGAAAAAGAAGCTATATGCCAAATTTTCAAAGTGTGAGTTTTGGCTAAGTAAAGTCGCCTTCTTAGGCCATGTAGTATCCGCTGAAGGAATCAAAGTGGACCCCAGCAAGATCGAGGCTATTGTAAAGTGGGAAGCACCAAAGAGCGTTTCAGAAATCAGAAGTTTTCTGGGTCTAGCTGGTTATTATCGGAGATGCGTAGAAGACTATTCCCGAATTTTCGTACCTCTCACCAGTTTGACTAAGAAAGGTGAAAAGTTCGTGTGGATCGATAAATGTGAGAAGAGTTTCCAAACACTGAAGACCAGATTGATATCCGCTCTGATTTTGACTATTCCCGTTCCAGGACAAACATTTACTTTATACACTGATGCGTCGGGACTGGGATTGGGATGTGTGCTTATGCAAGGAGAGCAAGTGATTGCTTATGCTTCAAGACAGTTAAAGGTACATGAGAAAAATTATCCCACTCACGATCTGGAGCTAGCGACAGTAGTACATGCGGTCAAGATATGGAGACATTACCTATACGGAGAGAAATTCCAGATTAAGTCAGACCATAAAAGTCTTACTTATCTATTTAATCAGAAGGAATTGAATATGAGACAAAGAAGATGGCTGAAACTATTGAAAGACTATGATTGTGATATCCAGTATCATCCGGGAAAAGCGAACGTAGTAGCGGATGCGTTAAGCAGAAAAGCAATGATAAAATTATAAGGAGAGATTAGCACAACTGCAGCAATGTGTACTACCGGAATGGTATTCAATCATGAAAATGAGCAGTATGTGATAGACGCAACGGATGAATCAGCCAACCATGGGTTCATTCATCGGTTTTCAAATATGTTCGCTACATTGAAGATTATACCGGACATAATGGAGGAAGTGAAGACAGCTATCAAATCAGATTCTTATCTGAGAACAATACAAGAAGATATCGAGAAAGGTAGGACTAATCCTGAGTTCACCTTGAACGAAGAGAAGGTACTGAAATACAACGGAAGAATATGTGTACCTGGAACAGAAAGTATGGACATTAGACACCGACTAATGAAGGAAGCCCATACCACCATCTATTCGATACATCCTAGAAGTACAAAAATGTATCATGATCTAAAGAAACTATATTAGTGGAGGGGAATGAAAGCAAATGTAGCCAAGTTCGTGTCTCAATGCCTAAATTGTCAGAAAGTAAAGGCTGAACGACAAAGACCCGCAGGACTGTTACATCCATTACCGGAACCAGCATGGAAATGGGACTGCATCACTATGGACTTCGTCACGGGACTACCACTGACTCCTCGAGTAGTTGACGCAGTTTGGGTGATTGTGGACCGTCTAGCTAAAACAGCTCGCTTCATACCGATACGACCTCAGTATACACTGGAAAGGTTAGCAAAGTTGTATGTGGACAATATTGTTCGATTACATGGTGTTCCAGAAAGCATTGTGTCTGATAGAGATCCATGATTTACTTCCAAGTTTTGGAAAGGATTGCAAAAGGCTATGGGTACAACGTTGAAGTTCAGTACTGCATTCCACCCACAGACAGACGGACAGTCAGAGCGTACAATTCAGATTCTAGAAGATATGCTACGAGCATGTGTAATTGATTTCAAATGATCATGGGATGAAAAGTTACCATTGATCGAGTTCGCTTATAACAATAGCTATCAGGCTACTATACAGATGTCACCTTATGAAGCACTGTATGGCAGAAAGTGTCGAACTCCTTTGTTTTGGAATGAAGTTGGAGAACGTAGTATTGTTGGGCCGGAGTTTGTTGAAGAAACTTGTCGAGTGGTCGACCTTATCAAGGAAAGAGTGAGAACGGCTATGACCCCTCAGAAGCAATATGCAGATACTCGACGCAGAGATCTGGAGTTCGCTGTAGGTGATAAAGTATTTTTGAAGGTATCGCCTATGCGAGGATTGAAAAGGTTCGGACAGAAAGGGAAACTAAGTCCAAGATATGTCGGGCCGTATGAAATTCTAGCTAAGCGTGGTAAAGTGGCTTATCAGTTAGCACTACCACCATCTATGTCAAGTGTGCATGACGTATTTCACATTTCCCTATTGAAGAAGTATGTCAAGGATCCAACGCACGTTTTGACAGTAGATTTACCGGAATTGACTGATGATTTGACATTTGAAGTAACACCAACAGAAATCACCAGCCGAAAGGTTCAACGTCTACGCAATCGAGATATCTATTATGTTAAGGTCACATGGAAAAGTAGAGACATGGAAGAAATTACTTGGGAAGAAGAAAATGATATGCAAAAGCAATACCCTCACTTATTTGATTCAGAAGGTACGTACAATTTCGAGGACGAAATTTTTATAAGTAGGGGGGAGTTGTAAGACCCATGTCAATCTAACCCGGTCTTACCACCTTGAACCAGGTTTACCTATCATGGTCGAGTCAAATGGACCAAGGGCGTGAGGAAGATCGAGATCCTAGGTATCAAATCGACCCAAAAATACTTAATTTAAGGAGAGGGTTGCATACCCAGCTAAGCAGGGTCGGACCTCCCAAAGCAGAAAGTCAGACCCTCAATTTTGAAGGGAGGGTCAGACATCTTGAACCCTAGGGTCGACGGGATCATCGACCCTCCCATCGACCCTCGGTTACCGTAGGAAATAAAATTAGGAAATTTCCTAATTTTCGATTGGGATTCTTTCCTAATCTCAAAGGGACTTATTTTATGATGTTCCTACTCTATTTAAAGGACGTCCCTAAGTCTCTTTCACTCCTTTTACAACCCTAATTAAATTGAGAGAAAGAGAAGAGAAGGAGAAGAGGAAGAAGAGAAACAAGGAAGAGAATTTAGCCAAAAGAGAAGATTTGCAGAGAAGGAGTATTCTTCTCAAGTATGGATACTAATCCCATGAGTTTCTACAGACCTTAGGTTAGCTTTTGATGAGAGTGTGATCTCGGAGAAACCCAAACCATCAACCCATGGTTAGGTTTTCATGGAAAACCATAGGAGAATGCATGAAAGCTATCTAGGTGGGTTATACATGGTTTCAGACCATGGAATGAATGTAGAATGGAAAGTAGGAGCAAGACATAGGATCCCAAGCACGAAGAATGGACTAAAAGAGGGAATTGGACCAAAGTACACCGAGGATCGTACCGAGGGTCGATGACCATCCGACCCTAGGTGATACTGACCATCGACCCTCAGTGTTCGGGAAGTTCAGAGTTTGGGGAGGGTCGCACCCAGGCTCGATCATAACTCCGACCCTATCTCCGACCCTCAGTTGACAGAATGGTTTTTAAATTCAGAATTAATTCTAATTAAATTCTATCGACTTTGTTAGGTCTTCTAGCAATATAATAACAATATAAAGGTGATTCTAAAGCTTAAAAAAGTATCTATTAGCAAGCTAAAGTGAGGAAATAGAACTCTAAACTAATTGGTTAATAACAAATTGTTTTCCATTTTCTTGAGTCCAATGCCATGCTTGATTCTATGCGAATATGTTTGTAATGTGCATACAACATGTCTTCCAATATTTCTATTATTTGTTCATGCATATTTACTTTATTGTTTATAACATGATGATGATGATGATGATAGGAATAAGCATGTGATTGTATGTGTGTGGTTGGTGTACTTGATGCGAGCGAGTATCAGGGGAGGTGTGATGAGAACGTCAATAAACGTTAACCTTTGGCGGGTCTCAGCACTTTAGCTCTATCTCTAACTCAAGTCTTGTGCATTAGCATCGTCGTATCGCCATTACTTTAGCAGAACTATTATGTCGTAGAGTATCAGGGGAGGTGGTCTCGGTCCTTGTAGTCTCTGACTCTACCGGGGGGCCTTAGCTCTATCTCTATGGACATTCTGAGGGATGCTAGGGTGAGGCCTTGGATACACTGTTTGGCATTATGATTGATTAGTTGCGAGCCCAGTTTGCAAGCCCTCGCTAACAGGGGCTTACGTGTTGGTATGGTATTATATAGCAATAAACGTTAACCTTTGTTGTATAATGTCATGATTAGGGTGGATGGGGACGACGATAAACGTTAACCTTTGGGCGGACTTCCACACCCTGTGTATAGAGGCGGGGTCAATAAACGTTAACCTTTGACCACCCAACCTTTCTATTGCGTATTGCAAACTATAAACCAGACCAAAGATATGAATTGATTGCATGCATATGTATTGTTGCATTGTTTTGTCTACTCACTAAGCCGTGATGTGTGCTCACCCCCTCGACGTCGAATATTTTTAGTTGATGATGCAGGTTATACAGTTGAAGAATACATGAATGCTCCAGCGTACGAGAATGTGGCGGCAATGGAAGCTGAAGCTGAAGTAGATACACATGACTCCTCTTGCGAGTGCAACTCATGTGTATTCGACTAGATTTTCTTAGTTTTCTTTATTTGGATTTAATAAAGACATGTATTTGATAATTAATTATGTCTCAGTTGATACAGAATAATTTTGCTATTTAATATTACTATCACAGTAGATCCTCAGTTCATTTTATTATAAGATTTCCGCTATTGTGTATTTACTCTGATTATGATTACGGATGTGTGTAAGTTTAGATAACGCGGGGATAACCTATTTGAGATTCTGGTTTAACCATTGGTTTGCTAGCGGTTCATCACACCATTCTGAACGGTGCGGAATTGTGGTGTGACACAAGGCCTGGGTCATATCATCTGGAAACAATAGAGGGATCTACCTTACCGCGCACTTGGCATGCCAAAAATCTTAGAAGATACTATGTGTAAGATATTCAGTCTCCCATTCAATAAGAATTTACTTATGTTAAGGCTTAAGGGTCTCTAAAAAAGAAAAGGCCTAAGGGTCTCAAAAAAAGAAAAGGCCTAAGGGTCTCGAAAAAAGAAAAGGCCTAAGGGTCTTGAAAAAGAAAAAGGCCTAAGGGTCTCAAAAAAGGAAAAGGTCTAACGGTCTCGAAAAAAGAAAAGGCCTAAGGGTCTCGAAAAAAGAAAAGGCCTAAAGGTCTCGAAAAAAGAAAAGGCCTAAGGGTCTCGAAAAAAGAAAAGGCGTGAGGGTCTCGAAAAAAGAAAAGGCCTAAGGGTCTCGAAAAAAGAAAAGGCATAAGGGTCTCGAAAAAAGAAAAGGCCTAAGGGTCTCGAAAAAAGAAAAGGCCTAAGGGTCTCAAAAAAAGAAAAGGCCAAAGGGTTTCGAAAAAAGAAAAGACCTAAGGGTCTCGAAAAAAAGAAAAGGCCTAAGGGTCTCGAAAAAAGAAAAGGCCTAAGGGTCTCGAAAAAAGAAAAGGCCTAAGGGTCTCGAAAAAAGAAAAGGCCTAAGGGTCTCGAAAAAAGAAAAGACCTAAGGGTCTCGAAAAAAAAAGAAAAGACCTTAGGCTCTCGAAAAAAGAAAAGACCTAAGGGACAAGGCATGAACAATCACTTACAGTAAAGTAGACGAGACATGAAAACGAACTGTATATATATATATATATATATATATATATATATGGTAAAGTGGTGTACATAAAAAAAAAAGAGAGAAGGGGCTATCATCCCTATGAGGGGAGTAAGTCATCGGAAGCTGCGTCAGGATTGTTTGATGGGACCGAAGGAACAGGAGTTGAAGAAGCTACTTCTGATGGAGCAGGAGTGGAGGAAGATGCCACGGGAGGAGGAGCCGAACTTGAAGGGCCGACAAGCTTGTCCCGGATTACTTTTTGCATCAGTGGGACCTGAGAGAAGTCGAAGGAGGGCAAGAGGGCGGACAACTCTGAATGTACGACAACTAGAGCTTCACGAATAGCTCTAGCCCTTTCCCGCCGGAACAGACCCTCCATGTCTTCCGAGTCCAGCAGGGCCTTCAGTGTCTCTTCTTTGCTACTCAATAGCAACGACTGAGCATGAGTCAGTTCCTCTGTCAAGCGGTCAACAGTGGCCTGCGAGGCGGTCAAGTCATTTCTTAGTGCTTCTTCAGTCATTGCAGCCTGGACCACGTCGACTGATAGCTCGTCCTTCTCCGTCTGCAGTTTCTCCTTTTCAGCGATCTAGGCATCACGAGCATTTTGCAGATCCATGACTTCCTTCTCCAACTGAATGATAAGCTTACTATTGACGATAGCTTGCTCTTGCATGACCTCATTGGACAGCCGCGCCTCTGATAGCTCCTTCTTGGTGGTCTCGAACACCTTGCCCCGAGTGGTGTACTGTTCGTCCAACCGACTGTATCTGGACTTTTCTTCAGAGAGTCACCTTCAGTTCTGGTCCAGAGATGCCTCGAACACCCGACACTTAAGTTCCACCTCTTGGGCTAACTCCTCCGCCTTTATGAATCTTTCCTCGACTTCCACGAGCCTCTCGTTAGCCTCCTTTAGCTGGCCCTCCATCTATGCCTTGGCAGCGACGGCCGCATCACGCTCATTCTGTGCCGCGACCATCAGCCTCTCACTCTCCAGGGCAGCAGCTTGCACCCCCAGCAGCTTATCCAGCGCAGTCGACAGCATCCTGTGGTAATGGTTCGACCCGCATATCAACTAAAACAAGACAGATATCATAAAAATGATATTCAAACAGTAATATACAGAGAAAAGAAGAAAACGAAATAGGCAGAGGGATGTACCTGATAAATGGCTGCGCTTTGGTCCCGATCAAGAACCTCCAAGGAGACGGGCCGGAGTGTCTGAGCGTCTGACGGAAGCCATGTGTGATGAATGACTTCCCGTGCCACGACACGGTTTTGGAGCCCGCTATCCGTAGAGTGTACCCTCCAGGAAGGTGCAAAGATGGGAGGACCTGCAGTAGTCGAACTGGGTCCAGGGGTAGGAAATGGACCTGAGGGTAAGGAAAGGGGGTCGACAGCCCCCAAAGAGCTAGGGGTCGTGGAAGAAGGTTCTTCGGAAGGCAGAAGGGAAGATGTGCAAGGAATGGCCTGGGAAGGAACGGCCAAGACTAAAGGAGAAGGGGCAAAAGAAGAGGGAACAGATAAAGGGTCGACATCCCCCGAAGAGCTAGGGGCCGTGTAAGAAGGTTCTTCGGAAGGCGAAAGGGAAAATGAGCAAGGAATGGCCTGGGAAGGAACGGCCAAGACTAAAGGAGAAGGGGCAGAAGAAGAGGGAACATATAAAGAGTCTGTAACCCCTGAGTCGGGGGCTACCGTAGAAGGGGCAGAAGAAGAGGGAGCAGATAAAAAGTCGACAACCCCTGAGTCGGGGGCTATCGTAGAAGGAATGGGAGAAGAAGGAATAGACCCCACGTTACCTGGGGAGCCTGGTGGGGGGGGTCGACTGGTGCCGGCTCAGCAGGGGGCGTGGGGGAAGATGGGATTGTAGAGGCTTCTTCAAGAAGAAGCACTTGCAGAGCTGGGGGTCCGGGTGGGATCCTCGATAGCACATCTTGAGGAGTATCCTCGGGAAAGATGCGACGAGGAACCCTAGGATTCAGTCTCCTCCGCTTCAGCCGGTGCATTGTCTCGGCGACAGTGGCGGTGTCTTAGTCGCCACTCTCTGTAAAAAAGAGGAAAGGAAAAATTATTAGAACCTCAAAAAAAAAAAAAAAAAAAAAAAAAAGAGAGAGGGGGAGAAGTACTCCTACCATCCTCATCCACCTCGATTACGGGGGGTAAGCTAGCCATTTCAGTTGAAGGCGAGGGGTCGACAGAGGGAAGGTCTTGTGGGGCTTCTGATCTGGCTGGAAGATTTGAAGGCCCATGCTCGAGGGAAGAAGGGCCTGCTTCAGAAGGGTCGTTGGTCGAAGGGAGTGAAGATGCTTCGGGAGGAACAAGAGGAGCACCTTCAGCTGCGTTCTCCAGAACCGCCAATTTGTGGGCCACGGCGACTGCTATCTCTTCCTTTTCTCGTCGTTGGTGCCTAAATAGGTCGGTCCCCATCAAATCTTCCCAGATGCTGTCATCTAAATCCTCCACTACAGAACAAGGTAACAAGAAATGTGTTAGAATCAAGCTGGCAGGTAGAAAAGAAAGTTAAGGTTAGCAGTATTCCAAACTTACTCAGACCGTACGGATATAGGAACTAGTTGCTGGATAGATTCTTGAATTGGATGGCCCTCCCTTGACCTGCCACCCGTTCGAGGGTCTCCATCTCGAGCGATGTCAGTGGAGGTGCGACCCCTACTACAGAAGGGTCGATAAACTGCCACCGGTTCTCGATGGGGAAAAACCGCCTACCTTGCAGAGTATGGCCCCTCCTGATCAAGGCCCCGAAGAATCTCTCTTTCCAGTGGGGGACCGACGAGGGAGTGGTTTCTATCATGGCCAGGACTATATCTAAATTTCGACAGAAGAAGTAGTAAATTATGTTGGGTATTTGCGGCTGGTTTGGGCGGTGGGGCCAGAACAGAACACCCACATCAAACAAAAATTGGAAAAATCTTAAGGTAGGGGGTTCCCGGCACCTAAGAAAGAAGATGATAAAGGAATGAATATGGGCCCAAGAATTGGGAGTGAGTTGAGTAGGAGCTAAGCCGTAAAACCCTAGGAGCTCGAAAACTAAAGGATGGCAGGGGAAGCGGAAGCCAGAGAGGAACATGTTCAGATTCACCACCATTTTGTGGGAATAAGGGTGGCACGCCCGGTCCTCTAGGGTAGGGGCCACTAAATCTACTGACTTAGGCACGTGAAAGGTAGCCCTAAGGTCTTGCAGTTTGGAATCAGTCATCACGAACCTCACAGAGGAGGCCACGCAGTGTGGACCGACATCTTCGGGGGAAGTTGGGGGAATCTGCTCGGGTTGACTGCTAGAACCCTCCCCACTCCAAGCAAATCGTGGAGGAGATGATCTACGCAGAGTGGGCTCGGAGGACCGACCGACAACAGCTTTGTCTCGAGCCATCGAGGGTTGGATAGAAAGTAAAAGTAAAAGGAAAGGGAAGACTTACTTAGATAAACAGCCAAATTCTACAAGACAACTTGCCTCAAAGTAGCCGAGGGAAGCAGAATCAAGTGAAGGAATGAGAGAAGATGTTCACGGCGGAAGCTTTAGCAGGGTTCGAGTGTGTAAAGAAGGAAAGGAGGAAAAGGAGAAGATACTTATAGATTCGCAGGAAGATGGGCTCCAGCTAGGAAGATGATTCTCGAACGAAGCGACTGACAGTGAAGATACAGGAGCAACTCTTGAGGGGGAAGCGACGCGTGGACGGTTACGATGGATAGTTAGTGATGAGGAATGATCAACAATTGAAAACAACGGTTTGATGGGAATGAAAACGGCCCATGCACTGATTTAGGGGGACGTGCGTTCAAATTTTGAAAAATAGGATAAAAAATCATTAGGCTGAAAAAGGGACGGCGGGAAAAGCTGTCACGCATTCATGAGATGATATTTTCCTTGGTAGATGTGTCTCCTCCGAACGAAACGACTCGTGAAGGAGACAAGGGGGTCCTGTTGGGGGAAAATACCCGCTTGAAACCAATCACAGAAAGCAACCACGTGGCGTTCATCCCAATCACAGGAAACAACCACGTGGCGTTCATCCAGGATGCTGAAAAGAAAGGTATTATGATAAATATTAAAAGATGTCTAAGTTCGACCCCCCTGGTCTGACACAGACTGGATGTAATGAATAGACAGGGGTAGCTGGGCCATTAATGGATGGTCATTAATGGCCATAAATGCCGACAACAACCATTAATGCAAAATACACTGATCTGACCCGTCGATTCAAAAGATCTCGATTCGAATCGGCGGAAAGGCGAAATATTACTTGGAAAAAGAACCATGACAGGGACAATGTTTGGGGGCCCCAAAAATCCTGGTCCACTAAGGGGGTCGAAAAGTAATCCAAAGGGGTCGAAAGGTGGCTGACATGATGTAATGGTCTGTATTAAGGGGTCGAAAGGTGGTTGACATGATGTAATAGTTTGTTCTAGGGGGTCGAAGGTCTACTGGCCTACTGTATCCTAAATAGTTAAATCACAAACGGTGGCTGTCAGGAGCCAGCTGGTCTAAAAAGGAAATGTTCATGATCTGTGGAGTATATATATGTAATCTGGGAAGGGCAATAACACATGAGAAAAGTATTCAAGAACAAAGTTTCGTCTCTCTGGGTGGCATCTTCCTTCTGTCTCCTCTACCACTATTTTATCTGCTATCTGTGACTAATGCATGTCTTTGGAGTCATTGGGAATGTATTCAACTAATCACACCTCAGGAATCCCCTCTTTAAGGAGCTCTTGAATCTTATTAAGAGTTCCATACTGTCTGTTTTCCCTTTACGGATTCCATCGACAACAACGGTGACCAATATCACATCCCTATGATTGGCTTGGTAGTTTATGGATGGAGCTCATGTTCTACCTTTCATTTGTCTAGTCATCCATTGAATGGATCTAATAAACGATAAGAGATGAGCCCTGTCCGATAGTTTATGGGAAACTTGATCCATGTTTGCCAATATTTCAAACTTTGAAAATAAAAATTTAGGAAAAGTTTCTCCTTAAACTTTTTGTCTAGTTTTTTATAGTTATGTTTGAATTTTAGCAAAAGAAAAAAAATTTTGAATTAGAAAAAAGAGATAGACTCACACATTTATCATTGTTTCATCATTAATCTTGTCTTATTTTGTTTTTCCTTTTTTTTTCCTTTTTTTTACATCCAAACATAACCTTATGCTTGGACTATATTTACTCAAACTCTCCTAATCTAAAACTTATTTATCAATTGGTTATGGAAAAGCAAAATTCCTTACAAGTCTTTTTCTATAGGGATGCAGAATCACTAAAGGTATAACAACAGTTCCAGAAAGAGTCATTTGGCCATTTGGCCCTTGTCTTCTCCATGGTTTATACAATTGTGTAACCCTAATCCATGGCTATGCCTGATTTAGTTAATGAATAGATCTTTTTCTTACCAATAAAAAAAAAATCACTAAGGGTATATTTGGATACTAAGAAAAGAAAGAAAAGAAAAGAAAAAAATTGTTAACGAGTAAATGAATTTGTAGATCGACTAATTACCATGTGGTAATAAATGGTGAACATTCGTGGGTCCATGTTAGAGAGGATCTCATAAATATTAAATTGGTAAATCTCAACCTAATATGAATATATAATGTGTGTCAATCATAGTTCAAAGTTATTGACAAATAAAAAGATATCAATTTTCAAGTTTTTTTTTTTTTTTTTTTTAGGTATAATAAAATTTTTATTTTGAAAAACACAGAGATCCAAGAAGCATAATAGCACAAGGTGCGTAGCATTCTGTCAAACATGTGATATGCAAGACTTACTGAATCAATGAGCCAGCAATGAAGTTAACTTCCATTGGAAACTAAGAAAAGATGCATTACAAAAAGTAGACAGATCCTTTGATGTGTTGTCTACGATTAAAATGAAATCGATGAGCAGAGAGGGGTCTGGAGAGCCAGATAGCAGTTTCACCAAAGTTAGGTTGTCTGATCCTTTGACCTCCTCCATATTGTTTGCTTATAATGTGATGTGCTGAACTAATGTGATTTTACAAAATTTGAGGCTTTCAAATAAACCTGCTTATACTTTGCAAAACAAAGTTAAAAGGGTCAATGCAAACACCCGCTTGATCAAATGGTTGACCTTACTTGGTGAAGCATGGACTAAAAGATGGGTATCGAGTTCAACCTTATGCCGGTAATCTTACATAGGATTCCCTCCAACGGGTCGGCCTAGTGAAGATCTGACATTGGGCTGTGTCCCCAGGGAGTCGAGACCGTGGGATCTCTAGCTGGGCAACCCAACCACTGGAGAAGATCCCGGTGTGACAAGCTTTCGATCTAGGCTTGACTGAACATTTATGAGAAACCCTATAAATTGTCATACCAGATCACTTCGAAAACGCTTTGTTTGGGTAGTTTCCTTCAGCAGCCCGCAATGTTCTGTCAGAGGAAATAAAATACCCTAACTAGTAATTGGGTCATCACGAGCAATAAGCGTCGACAACGTCCTTCTCCTAGACACTGGGCAGGCACCATTACCCTTACCCTACCCTACAGGGTAAGGGTTTGCCTTGATTAAAGCCAGTTTGGGTTATAATAAAACACCATAAACATAAGAAACATACAAATGACACATGGCTTCAACACCCTTGTGAAGCCTTCATTAAAATACTTCAAATTTAATGGTACAAAAGTTTCATGTAAAATGTCATTTGCAGAGAAAATTTTATAATGAAACAAACACAATCTTAAGAACAGTCAATGAAAAAGAAGAAACTCATTTGGTTAATCCAAGAGACCCGACTCCTGGTAGCTTTTAACAGTATCAACGAGGGTCTCTTCTAATGGCCTGTATTTCCACCCCAACTGCAGCAGTTTCTCCCAACTCACCTTAGCACCTTCATCTGCTGCCTCAATAAAACTGTCAAATCAGAGAGAAATAAAATTAAGAGAAGACCTTATCTGGGTAAAACCTTCACCACTCAGACGGAAATTAACCCAACCCAAGACAGAAACAGGCCAAAATTGCCAGAGCTGCAACTTGGATCAGGTATGAAAAGCCCATGCTGAATCCAAAGAGCTACATTACTCTAATCTAACAAGTGTAACTCAATATTCTTAAACCTAGGCAACTTGTGGTGGGTCAGATCGATAGAGTTCAAGCAAGGGTAAGCTTCCATGTATCCAAATATAGAGATATAAACAGAAGACAAATCTACCCTATATCATGGTTCTAAATTTCCTCCTTTTCGTTTTTCAACAAGGCTGAAACGAAATAACATCAGGAATTAGAAAAATGCAATATTTCATTCTAAATTTCAAATCAGCATCTGTGCATTGTAGGTAAGCATTTCTCTGTCTCTATTTCGGTCATTTCGATAAAGTTTTGGTAAGCATGTCTAGTCCAAGATGGCACCAAAATCCGAGATTTTTAACCTTGCCTTTTATCACACAAAGGCTCGACGGCCTCATGGCCCACACCTATGGTTTTCTTAGTACATCAAAGCTGACTTACTTCTTTGGATAGTTGTAGTTAGGAAATAAGCTCCTCAGCTTGTCCACCAGTTCCTTGGTTTTGATCATGTGTGCACAGCATATGTATCTCCCTTCTGCTTCAAGCTTCTCGTATACCAGCAGCAATGCTTCAGCTACATCACGGACATCTACAATCTTCCAGATTCTGTTTTCCACAGACTCCAGTCCTGCTTGGTAATATTGTTAAGAAGTAAATTAAAAATAAAGAGCCATTTACAAAAAAGGGAAGGGGAAAAAGAGGTCTACAAGGGGATCAGCTCAACATGCAAACAGGTATGACAATCTTGAGGCAAAAATTTTTAAAGGAAGACTCCTTTCTACTTTAAAACAGAGTTTTACGTACCCTTGAGCATGCCTCCAACAGAATTACATATATCTAATACAATGCGTCATGCATTTTTTGACCTTTGTCACGGGGAGGGGGAACAAGAAAGCAATACAATTGCCACATATCTGTAGTTCTGTACACATCGAACATTCTACCCAAAAAGGGGGGAAAAAAAAAAGCAGGAGCCAGAAAATCAGTCACCCCAACTTCAAGTCAAACCCAAGCTTCAAACCACAGGAATTGACATAGAAACTATCAGAGTTCACTCGTGCAGTGTAAACTACTTTATAATGATAAGAGATTAGTGAGGTTCTCTGAGACAACACAGTTGTAAGTCCCAACTTCCAAATCGAGTTATGTATGTGCATGTGTAAAGAAAAGATAACATATGCATACTAAATATGAAAAGAAAAAAGACCTAAATATGCCATAATGTAAGAGTAAACCTTTCACAAGCTTGAGTATAGGCTGACTACTAGCATTTAGTGTAGACTGCAGCATTGGCCCGACAACCAGAGTTGGGCAAATGGTTACCATATCAAGCCCACTTCTCTTTGCATATTCCCAAGCCTCACTTTCTGCTAAAGTTTTGGAAAGACAATAGAAATTCTGGCACCAACATGAAAAAAATGGATGCTTAGTTTATGTACAGAAAAACCTTCCTATACAGATGTAATCCCAAAATCCTCAATGTCAATAAGGATTAACAGTCAAACGGTTAGAAAAGAACTAGGAATTTCTCATCAAGACAATAGTATCAAGTGATACCAAACATAAAACAGTTATGCCATTTTATTATGTTGTAGAAGCACAATCAAGGGATCCAAGAGATCAGTGAACTAGTGAGAAATATCATATGCAAGAACAAACGCACAGAAACATAAAATGCTTCAAAACACCTCCCCAGAAAAAGAAAATAATAGCATCTTACAAATACAAACTGATGAACACCCTGTGAGAAGTCACACTCACTTCAGGAGCCACTCTCTTCCTTTATCCAAGGACAATATTCTTCCATAGGGAAAGATTCTACAATCCTTGTATGACTAAGAATTCTAGGCCTTACATCTTTTTAGATTTACATTCCTAACTAAACCACGGATAGCAATATCTCAAACCAAAAAACTAAAAAAAGGAATGAGAAAAGAAAAGGCCAGAGAACACAAATAACCAGGAAATTTGAACAATATTTGTACAGCTTTACCAGGTGCACTGGCTAGGAAATCAAGCCAGAAATGCTAGTGTATTTTCATGTTCAAAACATTTCAAAAAAAAAAAAATACTAAGAAATGCTACTTGTGCTCAGGAATTTCAAACAATTAAAAGGATGACAGTCATCCCAAAAATTTTGTGATGCAAGCTCAAGAAAGAACGTAGATGCACATAAGCGCACTCTTTTTTAAGTTCTATGTGGGTCGTTTAAGTAGTTTTATTTCTTCTATTTTATTCAGTACTCTTATGTAAAATAATAGTCTATTCGTCATTCATGCACATTAAATTTCTGATTGATTAATGTAATCAATAGTTACACTTAAGTTTTAAGTACAGCCAGAAAAAACTCTTTTGGGCGTTGAAGCTAAATGCCAGGTTCACACCTCTTTTTAGTTTCCAGCAGTGTAAATCTCAATCACCTCATCAGTTTCTGTTTTGAGGTTTTTCAATTTAGGGTGCATGATTTGATTCCATTTATCAAGTTTATTTCTACACCAGATTAAGGTAGCAGAGTAGGCTGGGATCTGATATCAGTGACTGGTGGAAAAATCAACCAGATACAACAATTTGACACGAGTAAAATGATTCAAACAAAAAGCAGGTTCTGCAGTAATAAGAACCCCTCCAGTGTTCTTCATGCATGGACAAACATTTAAAGTAATTGCATTTAGCAGGTTGTTATCAAGTTACTAATGGTACCACAAGCAAAAAGAATTGCAGAAATGCAGATAACCAAGTCCAGGAAAAAATTTGAAGACTTCTCATTACACCATATTCACGCTTCCTGGAATTATTTTTCAGAGCCTTCTTCAGGTTCTTCATTTAAATAATTAAATGTTTGAAAAAGGCCGCACTTTTAAGCACTATGCCCGCAGACCCATGGCACACAATCAAAAACATAAATTTGGTACATTTTTTTTTTGCTAAAGGTCAAGAATTTTATAAATGAGTGAATAAGAAAATACAAACTATCCACCCTTGCTTGGTTGCCTCACCTTCGGCAACGCCATCAGCAAGGACCAAAAAAAGGGGACAAAAATAACTTAACAGAAACGAAATCTTGGACGCCCTAAGGCATCCCAAACTACATCCCTAGCTACGAACTCTGGGCACTGATCCCAGTACTGGGTTTGTTGTTCTGTAGAAGCCTTCTTCGCTAACTTATCAGCAGCAACATTCACCTCTCTGAAACAATGCGTGAATCTCATTTCTCTCCAATCCATGCATGTGCAACCCATGCATAAATTTGTACATTTATGCATCATAGACAAAGACAAAAACATAGCTACGATATTAAAAACATATGGCACAAAACTGATTATGGAAATATCCAAACATTCACTTATTTTCTCTGAACAATCTGATTTACTCTTTTAGAATACCCTTTTTTTTTTTTTTTGGGGGGGGGGGGTGCAGTTTAGAATATTAGTCCATTGAATTGATTCTGAATTGTATATTTCACAACAGCTTACCTTGGTTTCCCTGCAGTATTCCTTATCAGACCAGCATATTTCATCCATGATTTGATTCTTTGGCCAATTTGGATTCAAGGAAACAGCAGCTACAGATGACACAACCACAACTCTCTTCACTTTTGCTTCAGAACATGCCTTGAGTACATTCAGTGTACCAGTAACAGCAGGTTCAATAAGTTCTACCTGCAAAAGAGTTATCTGAGAAATGATATGAAAAATATATGTGCAAATTGCATGGAAAATGGATATTGCTCAGTATCAGGTCCAATACGATTTTTGCTTTGTGTTCTTGTTAAAAGAAGAGGGGAGGGGCGGGGGGGAGATGTCTACCAACAAAAAAAACCAAACCATGCTACCTTTTCTCTGTGACCAACCAAAGAACATCATAGCGTGATAAGATAAGGATACTTTAATTGGATTGTTGTTCTTCAAGTTACATCCTACATAAGCTGCATCCATGTTATATGCCACAAGTAGCATTAATCTGTTACAAAATTGCATTTGTGTATACCCTAGGTGCACCAGGCTAGCTAAAAAATATTTGAGATAAACACCATCACAGATGAAGCACATTTATACCAGCTGACATCATGATCAGATCAAATTACCTTAAAGGGAGGTGACCATACCTCAGGATTCTGTACTGTTCCAGGAGGGACTGGGCTTGCAGTATGAAATACTCCATCGCATCCTGCAATGGCTGCGTTGAGGGAGCCGTAGTCCAGCAAATCTGCCTTGAAGAGCTGCAGGTACTCCAAAGCATTGTCCAGTTTCTTCAAATGAGCATTCTTTGCATCCCCTGCAAGAGATTTCAGAGGACATTTTTGGAATTTCAGCAGAATTTGAGCTGAGAATGTTTGCTGGAAGGATTTAAGAACAAATTATCACAAAACAAAAGAAATTATATTCTGTGCGATTGCATGATTTGGAAGCATTAATTACATTCTAACATAACTTTTGTCAGAAACCTATCCAAAACTGAAGAGAAAAAAAATCAAAGTTTGTGAAAATGCATCGAGTGTTTCACTGTTTGCTTATAAAAGAGTACAGAAGACCATAGAAGATGTAGTATTCAGGTATTTGGTTGCCCATAAAATACCTGTCGATGAGCTTATCATGTGCGGAAGACGACCTTTTCTGGGTGTAAAGAAAATACTCTCTATGCCGTTTTTGAAGAACCTGTGGATCTTATCATCCTAGACTCTATTTCAGACTGCATGAACCCAATATCTAGATGACCTGATTGTCAGGATGAGATCTCGGGTGGAAGTTGACCCAGATAATTTTTGCAGGAAGCTTGTGTCATGCATCACATTTGTTTTAAGTCATTAACTTTCTATTGTCCCAGCTTTTTCACTTTCACCTCTCACTCTCATACTTATATAAAACCAGTATACCCTCTGAACACTAGACCGTCTCAATAGATTTATCTTCTCTATCTGGAGCTCAGTTTTATTGTCTGCCTGAAATCTGTGGAAGGAGCATCGAACTATACAGATAGCTCCTAAATTCTTAGAGTGCAGAATAGAGTCTGCCTCTAAAAATTTTCAGTTCTAGCCTGGATTGGTTTGGTTTTCTTCATTCTTGTAAATCTAAGGTGGAAATCAATTAGATCTGCTATCAAACTTGCTTTTAGTTTCAGCAGAACTGTTAGTTTTACCATTTCCCCAGTATTTGTACTGTTTCTCCTACATATTAGGCAGCAAATCAGAACCAACACAAAGATCCTACTAAGACAGCCATAGAAGCTCTATCTTCTTCTTCACATCTGATGTCTTTCAACCTTTAGCCCAACGGTTACAATCCACTGAGGCCTTTCAAAGAAACTTAGCATAAACATATAGATTCAACCAAACTTAGTGCAACAGTACGAATTCAATCATCTAACAAATTGAACTTTTTCTTAAAATTACCCACACTTTTTTTTTTATCAAGGATCCAGAATTAAGAACAGGTCAGGGTTTATATCTTATGTATACCAATTTATCCAAAGAAGAATTGTACACCACTTGGGCAATCTGATTCCAATGGGATGAAAAAAAAAAAAAAAAAACTTATTTTTTGGGGGAAAAAAATTACAAGTTGCCAACCTGTTAAGCTAGTAGTGGATAGTGCTTGTACTATGCCCCTAAGCATTAAAAATCATCCTCACCTCAGTTCTAACAATAAACTACCAAACTCTACCAAGGGTCTTCCACATGTCAGCTTAGTTCACAAGCCCAAAGGGTCCTCATATAGGACACCAGCTTGAACCCTCTGTAAATTTCATACCAAAAGCTCTTCGCAATAGCCATTCAAATATATGGTGTACCATATAGCTAAGGTTAATTATAAAACTAGACACGTAGTCCATCTAACCTCACCCTAAGAATGGTCTGAGTTGACCACATCATCCTTCAATACGGATGAAATTGAAGAAATAAAGGTGTGAAGACCCACCAAAATGGTGCAGAGTCCTCATTTTGGCATTACAAACCCCTTCAGACGGGAGCCACCAACTAAACATTTGTTTTGACAGTAATTAATATACATACTAGAATGATAGCACATCCTCTCTATTTACTATGTAAGTTGTTTAAAGAAACAATTTCTAGAAGAGCTTAGCAGAAAGAGCATCATATGCCCCAATAGCCCCATCTGCCATGTGGCTGCTCATATATATATATATATAAAAGGACAGGATGGCATCATATTAAATTTCAGTCCAAAAGGATTTACAATGTGGCAAAAGTAAATCGCTCTTTTTTAGTAGTTTCACAAAGTGAATCAACCTCCAAATTTCAGCTTCATACATACCATTAAGTAAGCCCAGATTTGACACTTGGCGCCAAAAAAACGTTGCCTATCCATCTAACAATCATGTGTAAGAATAAATCTATGTCCAGGGTTTCCAAACAAACCCTAATATGTCCACACAGGGTTCCTAGAACACAATGGAGTCCAAACTGTTCAATAAATTAATGCATATGTGTGTGTTGTAGAACGCACCTTTCTGATGAAAATCCACGCTTTGATTGAGAGTCTTCCACAGCCCTCAGAGATCTGTTTTGTTCTCTCAATACATGGGAATAATGAGAGAGCTGAACAACTTAAGCTGTAAGGACTCAACTTAGTATTTATAATCTTATCCCAAACCACTCAATACTTAGTATTTATAATACTATCCCAAACTCTGGTTCATCCCCACAGTGAACCAGCTTGGTTTATCTCTAACCTGTGACAAATCAGACCAAACCGGTCATCCAAGTAATGAGAATCCCATTAGTCAACCAGCCCAATATTAATTAAGCTCACACAAAATGACATCTTATAGTCTCCCACTTAGACTAGATTAATTACAAAACCAACATTAATCAGTGTGGCCATAGAATCCCATTACAAAACAAATCGTCACAAACTTTAATCCAGCCATCAAGCCTACTAGTGTGGAGCGACAACAAATATTACACCTCAATATACGGCATACAACTTTCTATCATTACAAATAAAAGTCTACTTAACAGCATGAATCACTTTGAGATAAATACATGAAAATATTATTTTCATGCAATCCAAAACTTTGATCAAATTGCCTTTTACCCAGTCGCCTTGAAAACCTCATAGGAAATAAACTTTAACATTAACTCATACTTTAGCAAACCTCCATTAACTTGGGTTAACACCTAAATTTGGTTTACAGCCATGAACTTTGGTTAAATACTGTCTTGTTACATTGAAATGTCAATCAAATAAGCAGTTAAACAAATTAGCAATAATGGAAATGCTAAAGTAAACACAACTATAGTCATCAATAACTGTGTCCATCAAATACAAAGGCAACACAAACAAACATAGATAAACAATATCATAACATAAACAACTTAGGCTGCAGAGACTCAAGACCCAGTATTTATAATGCTATCCCAAACTCTAGTTCATCTCCACAGTAAACCAGGTTGGTTTATATCTAATCCATGGCGAATTAGACAAAACTGATCTTTAACCTAATAAAGGAAAAAAATTTCTTTCTCCTGTTGTTGAAACTATTCCAAACCAATAAAGGGATATAATTAAGTATCAAAAAATAAATAAAGGGATATACTCTTTTCTTTCTTCTAACAACAAAGCTGAGACACAGAAGAGTGGGTGAACACCTTTCTCTCTCTCTCTCTCTCTCTCTCTCTCTCTCTCTCTCTCTCTCTCTCTCTCTCTCTCTCTGTTGTTGAAACTATTACACACAAAAGATGGCCAAAAGGTTCTACGTATCTACCGATTGGATTGTTGGATAATATCCTAGTGAACACCTTTCTCTCTCTCTCTCTCTCTCTCTCTCTCTCTCTCTCTCTCTCTCTCTCTTGTTGTTGAAACTATTACACACAAAAGATGGCCAAAAGGTTCTACGTATCTACCGATTGGATTGTTGGATAATATCCTAGTGGGCTTGATTAATTACCGGGCCTATTGAGTAGTAGGAGTCAGTGTCATTAGGTTGACCGGTCCGATCTGATTCGTCACAAGATAAAGAGATAGGCAAACTCTATTTCAATGTGGGACTAATTAGGGTCTGTGATAGTATTATATATACTAGGCAATGTTCAGAATTTTGGTCTAAATTTCAGATTTCGGTCGAAATATTTTGGTTTTTTTTAAAACCGAAACGATACACGTCGGTACCAAAATTACTGGTTTTTGGTCCAAAATTTCCGTTTCGACCATATTTTGGCCGAAATTAATGTTTCGACCGAAATTTGGTCGAAACCGGTTCGAATCAGTTGAACTGATTAGGGTTTTCCTTACCTATTTAAATTCTTTATTTCGATGAAACCAGTTGTTCACCAGTTGAACTACTGGTTTCGTCTCCTTCTCGGCCGAAAGACTATAGGGGGCGACAAAAAAGGTTAGTTTCGTTCCTTCCCTTCATTTTTCCTTTCTGAACATTGATTCTTTTTTCGATTCTATTTATTTTGTTTTTTTTGGCGGTCTCAGTTTATTCTCCTTTGCTTTCTTTGGGGCTTTATTACTGAGTAGTAACGACTACCCTCTTTTTGATAAAATTGATAACCTATTTATCAAATGGAGGGCTTTGTCAGGTTTCTTCCTAATATCACTGCCTTTCATTTGTGCTTTGTTTCCTTTTAAAGATTTTGAAGGTTCAGTGGTGGATGCGGTGGAGCTTTGTTTCCCTTTACTTTCCCGTTTTAATTGTTCAAGCATAGCTTTTTGGTGGAGACAAACGAGAATTGATCAAATATTCCTTTTCTCCCAAAATCTCAGAAGAAAAAGAAAAAGTAACTTGAAGAAACTAACTAATTCGATCTCCCACAGGTGAACTTCCACAGTCAATCTTCTTCCACTTGCATATTAAGATAAGATAGGTACACTTTTAAAATAAATATATAACAAAATCAACGACTTGGGGAATGCATGGTCTTCCGATTCATCCGAAATCTTTTTTTTTTTTCTGCCAAGTTTCGCCGAAATTTTGGTTTCTGACCTGGCCAAAACTAGGCAAGAAACCAAAATTTCGATCCTTGATACTAGATCATGAGTCTCTACAACCCTAGTTATTTTTTCTCTCTCTATAGAGCATTGAAAAGCAAGTGGAACCTTTACAGGTTGTGGAAGACTGTCATCAAAACTTCTAATTAAACGGCGAAAATCAAACTCCTACGCACATGTATGTTTTACAATTATGGTTTACATTATATTCTCATCGTGTTCTAGATCTCTATATGATTTTTTTTGGGTAAGTAGATCTCTATATGATTGATTAAGGTTTGGGATGAAACCTGTGATAGAAAAAGTCTAACAAGGACAGCTTTGAATAATTATCAAATAGTTACGACTTAGGTGAAAAATCCAGGCCAATAAAGGGATACTATTTTCTTTCTTCTAACAACAAAGCTGAGACACAGAAAAATGGGATGAACAACTGATATACTGTTTTGAGAATCAAAAGCAGAGCCAACAAAAAAACATTAAAATGTCATCCAATGAAGAAACAAAACAACAAGTACCGCAGACAGGAGAAAGAGGCAGCAACAAGGGGTGAAATATAAGAGCCAGTCGAGTCACCTGGATCTCTAACGGTTCCGTGAACTCTGTAGCCCTTAGAAAGGAGAAGCTTCACAAGCCATGACGCCACATACCCTCCTGCGCCTGTCACACACACTATTCCCTTCTCCGCCATTTACGATTAACCTGCAAAATTAGAGAACCCAACACTCTTTCTCTGAGACCAGTTTCTTCGGCCGAAAACACCGTTGTATTGGAATTGGTATTAGAAAGTCAATACTTTAGAAAAAGAACGTTGTGTGGGATTATCTAATAACTACTGACATTAAATTTTTTTGGTATAGAGTGACATTTGTTGTTGAGTATAGCTATCCAACTGTTGCTTAGTTCGGTAACACATGAACACATATACTTCTTGTTCTTACCAATGTCAAAGCGAAGGAAAACGCGGTCCTTTCTCTGTGGATTTGGGTTTTTGGACGCTGCTGGTTTTTCTGTCAAAGACAAAAGTTGAAGGACTCTCCAGACGGGTTATTATCGTCTTCAATCACTGGAGCTTCTAATCGAGATCTAGCGGTTGGAGTTAACCGCGTCTACTGATGTAGTAGTAAACGTATCGAATTAATTCCAACCGCTGATCCTCCAAACGGCCTTTCATTTCTTATTTTTAGAAACATATCTGTCACATCTCTCATCTTTTATTTTTGGAAACATATCTCTCACATGACTCACATCCTCTTTATATTATTGTAAACTACCCACCCGTCATTGCGATAATATCTCAAAGACTCGGAAGAAACCCAAATTTATTTAGATGCTAAAAAAAACTTTATAATTTTCAAAACTTTTTAATTTCATTTTTATATTTTTTTTTATGATTTTTTTTTATGTTCTTTTTCCTTTTTTTTTCCTTTTTATTTTTCTCTTTCAACTGTAGCTTGTTTATTGGTGCGTCTATTGTGCTTTCATCGTTTACCATCGTAGGTGGTAAACATGGCCTCAGAAGATTATAAGAAAACTACAATCATAGCGGTTCATAGAGTGCGAGTCTTACACATACACATAAGATAAGTTAAATTTATAATAATTAAACATATGCAAATCCATTTTCTTTAAAGAGTCAATCAAAACTACACCATCATCCTTTGGGACAAGAACGCACTGATCCTCTTAATATCTGTGCAGAGTCAACCGAAACTACACCCTTATCCTTTGGGACAAGAACGTACTGGTCCTCTTACTATCTGTGTAGAGTCAACCGAAACTACACCATTATCCTTTGGGACAAGAGCGCATTGGTCCTCTTACTATCCGTACAGAACCTGCGAAGGGATAATGACTCTCAAAATCCCACCATCTTTTGGGTGTATAAAACTCCTAAAGTCAAGATCTTTCATCCATGTGCATGAGTATATATGATCTTTGACATCATCACTTTTGGGTGGACAATGTCGCTCTTTACTGTTTCCACAAAAATGAAAATCTTAATAATGTCACCTTTGAGTAAGCACTATTCTTCTTTGTTGTGTCTATAAATGCATAAGTACTGGATTTGAACATGTCATAATAGAACTGGGTTTGCCACTTTGGTGGTCCCACCCAATCTTTACACAACATGTACAAATCATAATTTGAATAAACTGGACCAATTTAGGTGAACACTGTCATTGTCACACCCCAATTCCGACTGAACCAGAAGTGTGAGTGAACAGTCACTGAACCAACGACTCACACCAGGATCTCAATAAGATCGTGTCCACTCATACAAACCATTGCACATAATTATAATCAGAATATAATAAAATACAACGGAAGTCTTAAATTAAATTAACTGAATTCTCTATTGATAATTTAAATAAAATATTCAATTATTCTCCACATCAAAACGTAAAAAAATATCCTTACATCAATTGTAAATCCAACTGAAAATAAATAAATAAACTAAACAAATCCTAGAGGTACACGCAGAAAGGGCACTCGCATGAAACGTCATGCTCGTCCTCTCTTGCTTGCACTTCTAAAGCAGCAACACCTTCATACGTCGAAGCATCCATGTAGTCATGCACAATTTAACCTGCATCAACATCTAAAAACATGTATATATATATATATACAGGGTGAGCTCACAACTTAGCTCAGTAAGACAATCAAACAATGCAACAAACATATGCATGAGTAACATTCACATTATGGTCTGGTTTTAAGTTTATAATATGCTATAGAAAGGATTGGCGGCCACCGCACCTCTATACACGAGTGTGTGAAGCCGTCCAATGGATCAAACACCATTGTCATCCCACATGCACCCACCATGGAATAGAGATAGAGCTAAAGTATATGGATCAAACACCGTCAACACTTCTCCTGATTCCCTACCCATACTAACACGTAAGCCCCTATTGGTGAGGGCTTGCAAACTAGGCACGCAACTAATCAATCCTATATGTCATCACAGTAGGTCATATCCCAGCACAACTCCCTATGGCATAGAAATAGAGCTAGAGTCTAGTGGTCAGGCCGGACACCACAAAGTGCCACTTTTTTCCCCTGATAACCTACCCGCACCAAGCATGCTAAGACAGAATGATACGAAAAGGTGCTAGTGTGAAGAATGATCCCAGACCCCAGGCCCTTCACATTCCACACACCAATGAAAATAATCACATGCCTAACAATCACATCCTAGCATAGAGAGTATGCATGAACAATAATAATAACTGAAAGTAAAGATGACATGCGAGTATGCACAAACACAATTCTATAGAATCATAGTTTTAACAACGTTTTACTGTTATTAAATTATTAGGATTTAGATCCGATTCCCTTACCTGACGCTTGATTGATAACTTGCTCCGCATCACAGAGTCCAAACTCACTATCACAAGGTCCTACATGATGTTAGGGTTGAATTAGAATAGTTTTACTTAGGGTTTACGTTGGTCGAAAAACCAATAAGGTCAAAACACTTCTCACAGAGCAGACCAGTCGCGGGTACCGATCGTAGGTACCAACCGCGACACTGTGGGGAAAGGTGCGACTGGTATGGTCGATCGGTCCCCACAGACCAGCTTCGAGAGATACCGATCACAGGTGCGACCGGTATGTCTTCGGAAGACCATACACCCGATTCTCGCCTTCCGTCGGTCACCCCCTATTGATCCTAGGATTTCTCCTATACATTCTAGGTCTAAGCAATGAGTTAGAGTTGTTTCCAACTCCATTCAAGTCCTAGTTCGATGATCTTCAACCTAGAACTTGAATTTAGGGTTTACCGACTAGATTAGGGTTTGACGGCAAAATATGATTTAGATCAATACCTCGCCTTGCATGGTATTGATCCAATCATGACTAACCATTCTAGAGCGTTTAACGTAGAGGAAGGTTTAAGTACTTACCGTTGGTTCGCGGTAGAGTGTTCTTCATCCAACGGCAATGGCGGCTCTTCTTTCTCCTTCCTTAGCTTCATCTCATTCTTCAATCTCTTTCTCCTCTCTAGGGTTTGTGAGAATCAATGAAAGGGATTTAAGGAAGTTTATGTCACACCCCGATTCCGCACACTTCAGAATGGTGTGATGAACCGCCAAATAACTAACGGTTCAACCAGGATCTCTTATAAGCTATCCTCGCGTTATCCAAACTTAACACGCATCCACAATTATAATCAGAGTAATACACAATAGCGGAAAATTTATAAATAATATGAACTGAGAACTAAGATGATATTCATAAATAATAGCAAATTATTCTGTGATTAACCGAGACATAAATATTTAAATACCAAATACATGTCTTATAAATCCAATAAAGAAACCTACAAAAAATATATAATCGAATACACACGAGTTGCACTCGCAAGATGAGTCGTGTGTATCGTCTTCAGCTCCAACTTCCATAGCTGCTATAGTTCCGTACGCTGACAGGTTCATATAATCTTCAACAGTATATCCTGCATCATCAACTAAAAATATTCGACGTTGAGGGGTGAGCACACAACACGGCTCAGTGAGTAGCCAAAACAATGCAACAATACATATGCATGCAAAAAGTCAATTCATATCTTTGGTCTTGGTTTATAGTTTGCAATGTGCAATAGAAAGGTTGGGTGATCAAAGGTTAACGTTTATTGATACTGCCTCTATACACAGGGTGTGGAAGCCCGCCCGAAGGTTAACGTTTATCGTCGTCCCCATCCACCCTACCATAACATTATACAACAAAGGTTAACGTTTATTGTTATATAATGCTATACCAACACGTAAGCCCCTATTAGCGAGGGCTTGCAAAACCGGGCTCGTTGCTAACCAATCCTAATGCCAAACAGTGTATCCAAGGCCTCACCCCCAGCATCCCTCGGAACATCCATAGAGATAGATAGAGCTAAGGCCCCCGGTAGAGTCGAGACTACAAGGACCGAGACCACCTCCCCGATACTCTACGACATAATAGTTTCGCTAAGGTAATGGCGATACGACGATGTCAATGCACAAGACTTGAGTTAGAGATAGAGCTAAAGACGAGACCCGCCAAAGGTTAACGTTTATTGGCGTTCTCATCACACCTCCCCTGATACTCGCTCGCATCAAGCACAACAACCACACACATACAAGCACATTCCTATTCCTATCATCATCATTATCATCATGTTATAAACAATAAAGTAAATATGCATGAACAAGTAATAGCAATATTGGATGGCATGCTGTATGCACATTACAATCATATTTGCATAGAATCAAACATGGCATAGGACTCAAGAAAAGAAAAACAGTTTATTATTAACCAATTTAGTTTAGGGTTAAGGTTCCTTACCTTAGCTTGCTAAAAGATATTTTCCAAGCTTTAGAATCACCTTTATACTGTTATTATATTGCTAGCAACCTAACAAAGTCGATAGAATTTAATTAGAATTAATTCATAATTTAAAAACCATTACGTCAGCGAGGGTCGATGCTAGGGTCGATGGGTCTATCGACCCTCCCAAGACCTGGATTTCGAATCCCGGGGTCGATGGTCGGAAATGTAAGACCCGCACTCTGAAAATCCGGTCTAAAACCTTGGTTTTGTGTCGGACAGTCTTCCGATCATCACCGAGCGGACGGGGCAAGCGGATAACAAACAGTGCGAAATCGGACCAAAGTCGACCAATTATACCTGGTTTTAGGTATACCGGTCGATGGTACGGATGATGGTACCGGTCGACCGGTATGGCTGCTGCAACTATGTGCGAGAATTTGGAAATTGGTCTCTGCGGGTCCCACTTTCCCGATTTCGAATCCTAGAAGTTTCCTAATCCTAGTAGGGTTACTAAACCCTATTTCTAGCCTATAAATACACCCTTAAACCCCTCAAATCCTTTCCATTGTTTCTCACAAACCGAGAGAAGAGAAAGAGCTTGGAAAGGAGAAGGAGCTAGGAAGAAGAAGGAGGTGCCGCCATTACCGTTTGGAAGCCTCGCTACGCGTCAACGGTAAGTGTTTGAATCCATCTTCTTACCCTATGTTAGTTGTGTGGGTGGATCAATACCATGCAAAGTAGGTATTGATCTAAAACCCTAAATTGGCCAATAAAACCTAAGTTGCCGTCAAACCCTAGATTCGAGTTTCGAGATGATATTCATCGAAACAAGACTTGAATGAGTTGGGGATAACTCTAACTCAAAGCCTAGACTTAGGATGGATAGGAGAAACCCTGAAAATCCATGGAGGATGATCGACGGTCGAAAGAACCCATGTATGGTCTTCGAAGACATCCGGTCGACTATACCGGTTGCACATAGTGCGACCGGTATGTTGCGACCGCTACCTCTCGGGAGGTTGTTTGTGGGGGACCGGTGACCATACCGGTCGCCTGAGTCTTTCCCACGAGGCTGCGACCGGTACATGCCACCGGTTAGCTCTGTGAGGGTATTCTGTGATCTCTGTTGGTTTTCGACCAACGTGAAACCCTAAATAATAAATTCTAATGAAACCCTAATATTATGTAGGACGCTGTGACTTGTCGTTTGGATCTTGTGACGTGGAGCAAGTAATCGAACGAGCGTCAGGTAAGGGAATCGACCTAAACCTAATAATTAATGGACGATAAATCGTTGTTAATCATTGAATATCTATGATGTGATGTTTGTGCATATTTACATGCCATCCTTTACTTTCGGCTATTATTATTGTTCATGCATTCATAGGAGTGATTGTTAGGCATGTGATTGTTTTCGTTGGTGTGTGGAGTGGGGCATGGGCCGGGATCGCTCTTCGCCCGGCACCTTTTGTAGTATTCTATCTTAACATGCTTGGTACGGGTGGGGTATCGGGGGAAGATCGTGGTACGTTGGTCTCCGATATTGATGTTGTCCCGACCATCGTTGGGTGGTGCGAGGATTCGAGTCGACGCCGCCTTGTCCACGATGCTTTAGCTCTATCTCTATGCCGTAGGGAGTTATGTTGGGATAGGGTCTACATGTGTATTGTTTCTATCCTAGTGGGTTAGTTGCGGATAGGGTATCGGGGGAGGTGAGGTTTGGTGGTCTCGGCCGGCCCGCAGCTCTAGCTCTATCTCTATGCCGTAGACGGGTCTTGGGATAGAGCATACATTGTTGACATCTAGGATTGGTTAGTTGCGAGCCCGGTTTGCGAGCCCCGGCCGATAGGGGCTTAGGTGCTGGTATGGGTAGAGTATCGGGGAGGTGCGGGTATACCTTAGCTCTATCTCTATTCCATGATGGGTGCATGTGGGTTGGTGGTAGTGTGATTCCGTGCGACGCCACACACTCGTGTATAGAGGTGCGGGGGCCACCAAACCTTTCTATAGCACATTGCAAACTTAAAACCGGACCACGATAAAATGATTGTTACTCATGCATAATCTTGTGAAAGCTGTCGATGCCTTCGAAATGTGTTTGTGCTCACCCTTTGTATATACATTGTTTTATATCCGGATGCGGGTTATCCGTGGACGATACGTAAAGCTCCGGCGTATGGTGGTCTTGCGGTGTTGGATGTCGGGCGGGACGGGACGAGCATGGCGCTTCATGCGAGTGCCCTTCTGCGTGTACACGTGATTTGTTTTATTTGTTTATTTCGGTTATTTTGATTGGATTAAAGGGATGTAAAAGATTATTATTTTATGTGTTTGGATTTGAATAATGGGATATTTATCTACATTATCAATAGATACTCAGTTCATTCTATTTAAAGTCTTCCGTTGTATATTTATATTCTGATTGTGGTTATGTGTAATTGGTTTGTATGGGTGAACACGGCCTATTCGAGATCTTGGTGTGAACCGTTGGTTCAATGACGGTTCACTCACACCGTTCTGGTTGGATCAGAATTGGGGTGTGACAAGAAACACCTAGGGTCGGATGGTCTATCGACCCTCGGTGCGACCCTTGGTGCACTCTGGTCCAATTTCCACTTTTAATCCATTCTTCGTGTTTTGGGGTCCTATGGCTTGCTTCCTACATTCACCCAACACTCATTCCATGGTCTAGAACCATGTATAAACCATCTAAATAGTTTTCGTGCATCCTCCCATGGTTTTCCATGAAAACCAACCATGGATGGATGGTTTGGGTTTCTCCGAAATCCTACACTCAACCATATCTAACCTAAGGTTTGTAGAAACTCATGGAATTAGTATCCATACCCGAGAAGATACTTTTCTCTGCAATTTCTTCTCCTTTTTGCTAAGTCTTCTTCCTAGCCTCCTTTCTTCCTCTTTTCCTTCTTCTCTCTTTCTCTCAATTCAATTAGGGTTGTGAAAGGAATGAATGTGGCTTAGGGACGTCCTTTAAATAGACTAGGAATGTCCTATAATAATCCCATTGAGATTTGGAAAGAATCCCAATCGAAAATTAGGAAATTTCTTAATTTCAGTTTCGTCGAAAACCGAGGGTCGATGGGAGGGTCGATGATCCCGTCGACCCTAGGGTCTTAAGCTGTCCGACCCTCCCTCAAAACGAGGGTCGATCTTTGGGTTTGGGAGGTCCGACCCTTAGCGGGTGTGCGACCCTCCCTAGAATTAAGTGTTTTAGGGTCGATTTCATACCTGGGATCTCGATCTCCTTCATGCCCTTTGTCCATTTGACTCGACCATGATGGGTAAACCTGGTTCAAGGTGGTAAGACCGGGTTAGATTGACACGGGTCTTACAGTTTAGGGGTCCTTATATAGGCTAGGGTTGAGTTTAGGAAGCTTCCTAACATTAGGAAAGTCCTTCGGTTTAGAATTTGGAAAGTGGGACCCGTAGAGATCCATTTTTGGATCTAAGTGGTCTGTCTGCGCAGGCTATACCGGTCGACCAGTACCATCGACCGGTATGAAATAATTATCATACATGGGTCCGTTTTCATACCTGGTTGTCATCCGTTCCTCCCTTCTGGTCCGGTGATGATTGAAAGACCTGTTACGACATGAATTAAAGGTTTAGATCGGGTTCATGGAGTGCGGATATATATAACCATGAATGTTTTCAAAAATCAATTTTACAAGTTTGAACATTCAAATAAACATGCACTTTAGCTCAACAATCATTATAGTACAAGAATATTGAGAAAAACTAGCAGAAACACTACAAATCTAGCTCCAAAAGAGCATTCATTTGGATAAATAATTTTTTCAATATACCAAAATGCTACAATATATATTCTAGATTGAAGAGCATTAAAACCCAAGTCCAACGGAATAAATTGGAGGTCAATCCAACATTCCTAACTCCCACAATCACAGTTTAAGTCTGGATTGTGAATACAGTTTTTAAAACTATAGGCAAACAGGCCCTTTGTAAGACCCGCACTCCATGAACCCGATCTAAACCTTGAATTCATGTCGTAACAGGTCTTCCAATTATCACCGGGCCAGACGGGGCGAGCGGATGAGAAACAGGTACGAAATGGACCAAATAAGTATGAAATAATTCATACCGGTCGATGGTACCGGTCTTAGTACCGGTCGACCGGTATAGCCTGTGCGACAGACTACTAAGATCTGGAACCGGATCTCTGCGGATCCCACTTTCCAAATTTCGAACCCTAGGACTTTTCTAATTCTAGGAGGCTTCCTAAACCTAAACCTAGCCTATATAAATCCCTCTAAACCTCCTAAAACCTTTTCCATTGTTCCTTACAAACCCTAGAAAGGAGAAAAGGTTGAAGAAGGAGAATGAGTTAGGAAGGAGAGGGAAGAGTCGCTAGTGCCGTTCAACGAAGAGCAAGTTACGGCAAGTCAATGGTAAGTGCTCAAACCTTCCTCTACATTATATGAGGGTTAGCTGTGATTGAATCAATACCATGCAAAGCAAGGTATTGATCTAAACCCTGTTTTGCCGATAAACCCTAATTTAGTCGATAAACCCTAGATTCAAGTTCTAGGTTGAGATCATCGAAACTAGGACTTGAATGGAGTTGGAAACAACTCTAACTCAATGCTTAGACCTAGGATGTGTAGGAGAAACCCTAGGATCAATAGGGGATGATCGACGGCAGTCGAGAAACTGGATGTATGGTCTTCCAGAGACATACCGGTCGATCATACCGGTCGCACCTTATGCGACCGGTACCGCGACCGGTACCTTTCGGGAACTGGTCTGTGGGGACCGATTGACCATACCGGTCGCAGGTTTCCCCACAGTGCTGCGACCGGTACCTACGACCGGTCAGCCTTGTGAGAAGTTTTGTAATCTCGTTGGTTTTCTGACCAACGTAAAACCTAAGAAAAACTATTCTAACTAAACCCTAAAATCGTGTAGGACTTTGTGATAGCACGTTTGGACCTTGCGACGCGGAGCAAGCTATCAAACGAGCGTCAGGTAAGGGAATCGGACCTAAACCCCAATAATTAAATAACAGTAAATCGTTGTTAATAATTATGGTTCTGTGGATTGATGTTTGTGCATTCTCGCATGTCATCCTTTACTTTCAGTTATTATTATTGTTCATGCATACTTGCTATGCTAGGTTGTGACTGTTAGGCATGTGATTGTTTTCATTGGTGTGTGGAATGGGAAAGGCCTGGGGTCTGGGATCATTCCTCACACTAGCACATTTTCGTATCGTTCTGTCTTAGCATGCTTGGTGCGGGTAGGTTATCAGGGGGAGGGAGTGGCACTGTGGTCTCCGGTCTGGCCACTAGACTCTAGCTCTATCTCTATGGCGTAGGGAGCTACGCTGGACAGGGTCTACTGTGATGACATATAAGATTGGTTAGTTGCGAGCCCAGTTTGCAAGTCCTCGCCAATAGGGGCTTACGTATTGGTATGGATAGAGTATTAGGGGAGGTGTTGGCGGTGTTTGATCCGGACGCTTTAGTTCTATCTCTATTCCATGATAGGGTGCATGTGGGACGACAGTGGTGTTTGATCCACTGGGCGGCTTCACACACTCGTGTATAGAGGTGCGGTGGCCGCCAATCCTTTCTATAGCACATTGCAAACTTAAAACCAGACCATGATGTGAATGTTACTCATGCATATTTTTGTTGCATTGTCTGATTGTCTTACTGAGCTAAGTTGTGAGCTCACCCTTGTATATATACATGTTTTTAGATATTGATGCAGGTTACACAGTGGAGGATTACGTGGACGCTCCAGTGTATGGAGGCGTGGCTGTTTTGGATATGCAAGCAGGAGAAAACGAGCATGACGCTTCATTCGAGTGCCCTTTCTGCGTGTATCTCTAGGGTGTTTATTTGGTTTATTTTATTTATTTTCAGTTGAAAATACAGTGATGTAAAGATATTTATTTAAGTTTTAAGAATTTGAATAACTTGATATTTTATTTAAATTTATCAATAGATTACTCAGTTCATTTTATTTAAAACTTTCGCTGTATTTATTATATTCTGATTGTGGTTATGTGCAATGGTTTGTATGAATGGATACGATCTTATTAAGATCCTGGTGTGAACCGTTGGTTCAGTGACGGTTCACTCACACTTCTGGTTCAGTCGGAATTGGGGTGTGACACCCTTAGTCCGTGGACCAGGATGAACCATGGTCTGAATCAAAACGGATTGGTCTGGTCCGACCGAATCGATAATCCCGGTTCACCAAATCGGGTTTCTATGTCAACACTTTGGGTTCTCAGGTAGACCATATTTGGCTTTTCGGGTCATCCCATTCGGGTTACTGGATCACCCATTCGGGTTGACCCACTTACAGGGTCCTCACGTGGTCCGGCCTTGACTGGCTGGTCAAGCCTGGGTTGTCTTGGCCTGGCCAGGCTAACTAAGCCTGGGCTGGGCTAGCCATGGCTGGGCCGGTCTGGGCTTGGCGGGCCTGGGCTGGGAGGACTCGGCCCAAGTCAATCCTACAAAACCGGTTAGGGTTTACGATTCTGCGCCTCAGAGTTTTTTTTTTTTTTTTTCAATTGTCGGCGCTTGGATCTCATGAGCTTTTTCAGGCAGCGCGTGAGGGCGCGTCCGGCCACCTCTAGCGACCAACTTTGTGTCGGTCGACTCGTCTTTCAGAGTCCTACAAGCTGGTATGATTTATTTTGAATTTCACAGGTCTGAAAAAATTTCGAAAGGTTTTAAACTTTGACAATTTCATGGAAAAAAATTATAGAGAAAAATCTCTCCTTTTTCAATTCAATCACTCCTTCCATCTTAACGGTCTCTTACCTACGATCCTAGCTCTGCGTGGGTGGCTCTGATACCAATTGTTAGAATTTTTAATGCAAATTGAGTTTTCCCATGGGATTTTCCATGAACCCTAACGAATCCACTACACAGATTACTATAATACAATGGACAATAAAAGAGATTATAAAATACATACCATTTGTTGTAGATTGATTTTCGACCTAGCTTGAATGCCTCGATTAGAGTCTTTCATAGCCTCTTGGGATCCCTTTTGCCTCTGTGCATATGGGAGCAACATAAAGATAAAAATCAATGGCTGCGGGACCCTAACCATAATATTTATAATACTATCCTTAACCGATAACCATTCCCATAGTGGATCGGGTTAGTAGTCTCTAACCAATGATGAATCAGACATGAACCGGTCAAACCAATAATTAAACTCCCACTTAACAACTGGTTTGGTAATTGATTAAGCCCACACAACAGGAATCTAACAGAGTCAAGAATCGAAGGTCGAAACTCGAAAGGCAGTGGAGGTGCTCCGGCAAAATCTGATTTTTAATTGTTCATCAACAATGAGATTGATAAAGAAAATAATTTTTTATCTCGAATATGAAATAAAGAAAATAAATTTTTATCTCGAATAAAATTAAAAGAGAGGGAAAGTTCAGTCATTTACTGAGGGAGGGATACGATGGATACAGTTTTTCACAAGTAAGAAGTGTTTGGGATATTATCGCAAACGATGACAGTTAGATAAAATTACGATAAACTCGAGGGGGTCTAGCAAATATTTTCTCTTAATTTTCTCACGTTTTTTTTTTGTTGAAGTTGAAGCATTCCCTTGTTTGATTTTTTTGAGGCGCAGAGTTACTCTGTTTTTTCTTTGATTTTTTTTTTCAGTCAAATTTAATCAGTCTCCATCATTTTAGGACACAAGAAGATGATTGTACCATTTAACTAATTAATCATCATAGATTAGATATTAACCTATTTATAAGGGGTTGATTGTTACCCGTCTACAATCGCATGCATACCTAACAAGCTATAAGTGGCATAATAACATGGTATAAAGTGTTTAATTGGACTCATACCCATTGGTCTATAGTTGAACTCATACCATTCGATTTAGTTTTGAATGATTAAACCACCGGTTTCCAATTGATAAGCAACCAATACAGCTACTGACCCTCTTTAGATACTTTCCTCCTTTCTAACTTATAATTGCTAATTGATAAAGGATTAAAGCCGCCAAGACTGAAAGGAACTAAGTACATTGAATGTGAAAAACTTTATTTACCCAAAAAATGTGAAAAACTTACACCCACATCAGGTGGAAAAAGAAGATGTTAGCTCTTTATATAAAAGGAGACGGCTCCCCTAGTAATTCGTCCCACATAAATTGAGAAAAGAAAATATTAAAAATTACAATTTATAAAAGAAGACATACACTAATGAGAGACACAAAACCACTTAACTAGACTTTAAACCATCAGTCTAGTCCATTTCCCCATCATGTAAGACTCTGACTTGCCTTTTATTAAACAGTGACTCTAGCTTTGGCCGTTTTTAGATAGGCTTGGTCTGATTAAGTGTTCCAGTCAGCAATTCACTCTGTATCTCTCCGTAGGTGCATGGAAAGTGACTCTTCACTCTTCTATATTCATTTTCAAATTTTGAGGCACATTAGTGACCTTACTTTGTTTTTACCTGAGCATAAAGGAGTAATGGATTTTAAAATTTTGAGGCTTGAACCGGCTTACGATTGCAAAGCAAGGTTGGACAATCATTGCCCAACTAATTCTCTATGAGTGCAACCTGCAAATTATTTGTGGTAAATATTTTTCTCCCACTGATTTTCACCATTATGCTGCAAATCGCTGCATCTTGGTTGTCAAATACTATGTTTAAGGGATGAAAAATGATCAAAGGTAGCCTACTGTGGAAAGCTGGAGTTGGTTCTACGGATTCGGCTCATCTTGAACTTGAGACTGTCCAGTGCTCGTTCGATAGGATAGGTATGCACCCAGAAGGGCCAGAACAAACACCAGCCATAAGAAAGGCAATCAAAAGAAGGTTAAAACTTATTAATTCACCTCTTTGGTGACAACAAGTTGCACCTTTATTTAAATATTAAAAATTTCATATTTAATGCATAGTTTTACAATCAAATATGTTATTCTTTATTAGCAGTCGATGAAAAAGATAAAAATCACTTGGTTAATCCAAGAGTCCAGACTCCTGATAGCTTTTAACAGAATCAATCAGAATCTCTTCTAATGGCCTGTATCTCCACCCCAATCGCTGCAATTTCTCCGAACTAAGCTTAATACTTCTCGGACCTTCATCTAGCTCAGTAAAACTACCAAATCAAAGATAAATAAAATTAATAAAATATTTTATCAGGGTGAAAACCTAAGTTCACCACTCAGGTATAAGGTGAAGGAAATAAACCCAACGAATTATGAAATAGACCAAGAATTGCCAGAGCTGCAACTTGGACCCTCCCCTAACAAGTCTAACCCAAGTTTGCTTATAGACCTAAGCAACCTGTGGTGGGTCGGGTCAATCTAGGTTCAGCCAAGCCAAGCTCTCTTGTATTGGAATAAAAAGATGAGATGGGGGCCCCAGATTGCACAGAGGCCCAACGGCCTCACCTGTAGTTTTTTTTAGTACATGAAAGCCAACTTACTTCTTTGGATAGCTGTAGTTAGGATATAAGCTACTCAGCTTGTCCACCAAGTCCTTTGACTTGGCCATGTATGTTGTACATATGTATCTCCCTTCCGCTTCAGGCTTCTCGTATACCAACACCAGTGCCTCAGCTACATCACGGACATCTACAATCTTCGAGGTTCTGTTTTGCACAGAATCAGATCCATCTGCTTGCAATGTTGGAAAGAAATAGTTTAAAATAAAGTTCCATTTCCAAGGGAGGGGAAAAAAGAGGTCTAGAAGGGGGTCAGCTCAACATGGAAACGGTTATAACAATGTTAAGGGAAAGTTTCTCACAGGAAGTTTCTTTTCTACATTAAAACACAGTTGCACGAAATATTAGGCATGCCTCCATCAGAATTACATGACATATTCTATATTATAAATTAATCGAAAATGCATCTTTGAATCTTTGTCGTAAGAAAAAAAGCACTACAACTGCTGCATATATCTGTAAATCAAACATTCTACTGAAAAAGGGGGAAAACAAATATCAAGCAGGAGCCAGAAAATCAGTCACCCCAACATCAAGGCAAACCCAAGCTTCAAACCATGGAATTGACAGAGAACCCTGCAGAGTTCATTCATGTAGTGTAAAACTACTTCTCTAATTATACGGTTAGTGAGGGTCGCTAAGACAATGCAGCTGAAGCTCATTGAGTTCAAAAGTCTCAACTTGCAAAACTAATTATGTATATACATGCATGTATAAAGAAAAGATAACATGTGTACCAAATATGAAAAGAAAAAGACCTAAATACATCATAATGTAAGAGTAGACCTTTCAGAAGCCTGATAAGAACCTGACTACTGGCATTTAGTGTAGACTGCAGCATTGGCCCCAGAACCAGAGTTGGGCAAACAGTTACCAAATTGAGCCCACTTCTCTTTGCATATTCACTAGCCTGACTTTCTGCTACAGTTTTGGAAAGACCATAGTAATTCTGGCACCAACATGAAAAAATGGGTGCTTAGTCTATGTAGAGAAAAGCTATCCTATGCAAATATAATCCCAAAATTTTCGATGTCAACAAAGAGAAACAGTCAAACAAATAGAAAGAAGTTGGAATTTCTAATAATAAAAAAATAGTATCAAGTGATATCAAACATAAAACTGTTCTGCCATTTTATTATGTTATGGAAGCACAGCCAAGGGATTGAAGAGATCAGAGAACTAGTTAGAAATACTATATGTGAGAATGAACACACAGAAACCTAAAATGCTTCAAAGTTCAAACCACCACCCCCCGCAAGGGGTGCGATGCACACCCTGTGACAATCACACTCACTCCAGGAACCACTCTTGTGCTTTATCGAAGAAAAATATTATTCCATAGAGCGAGAGAGAGTCTACAATCCTTGTAAAATTTGGAATACTATGCCTTAGACCAATTTAGATTTACGTTACTGACCAAATCCATGGATAGCAATATCTCAAACCAAGAGGACAAAAGGAAATTTAAAAAAGAAAAAAAAAAGAAAAGGCCCAGAGCCGACAAATAACGAGGACATTTAAACAATAGCTATACAGCTTTACCAAGTGCACTAGCTAGGAAATCAAACCAGAAATGCTACAGTAAATTTTCTTGTTCAACCCATTTCAATAAAATTCCTAGGAAATTCAACTTGTGCGCAGGAATTTCAAGTAATTAAGGAGATAACAATAACCCCAAAATCTATGTGATGCAAGCTCAAGAAAGGAGATAGGTGCATACAAGCAAACTCTCTTTTAAGTTTGTCTGTGGGTTGTTCAAGTAGTTTTATTTCATTACTCTCACGTAAACCCTTATGTTTTTTTGAACAGTCAAAAGAAAATCTGTTGGGGACTGCAGCTAATCCAGATACCAAATGCCAGGTCACCCTTTTAGTTAAGTTTCCAGCTGTGTTTAAATCCCCATCACCTCAATATTTGCTATATTGTGGTTCCTCAATTTAGGTTGCATCATTCAATTCATTTGATAAAGTTGATTTCTACACCAGATTTAGGCACCAGAGTATGTTTCGATCTGATATGAATGGCTGGTGGTAAATTCAAGCAGATGCAACAATTTGACATGAGGAAAATGATTCAGAAGAATTCAAATGACGCGTGGTCAAGCATTTAAACCTATTTGGATTTACCAGCCTATTATCAAGTTACTAATGGTACCACAAGCTAAAAAAATCCAGTAATAGAGATAACCAAGTCCGGGAAAATTTTTGAAGACTTTACACCATACTCATATCCTGGGAGTAATTTGCAGAGCCTTGCACATATTCTTCATTTAAATGGTTCAAGAAACGAAATATAGAGTAAGTACTAAATCTGCAGACCCAACGCACAAAAGAAAAACAAAAATTTATGCATTTAGCTTCATAGACAAAGCCAAAACATATCTGCAATAATAAAAACATACGGCACAAACAGGGAATTCAGGAATCACAGATTGGATAATGGAAACATCCAAACATTGACTTATTTGCTCTGAACAATCCACTTTATTCTTTTACAACACTAGTTCATTGAACCGAATCTGAATGGTATATTTCACAATAGCTTACCTTGGTTTCTTTGCAGTATTCCTTGTCAGACCAGCATGTTTCATCCATAACTTGATTCTTTGGCCAATTTGGATTCAAGGCAACAGCAACCCCAGACGAGACAACCACAACTCTTTTCACTTTTGCTTCAGAACATGCCTCGAGTACATTCAGTGTACCAGTAACAGCAGGTTCAATAATTTCTACCTGCAAAAGAGTTATCTGGGATATGATATCGAAAATATATTTGCAAATTCCAAGGAAGATGGATTCTTATAGTGGAAAATAGATATTTCTCAGCATCAGATCAAATTCACTTTTCACTTTGTGTCTTGTTAAGGGGTGGGAAGGGAAGATGGGAAAAAATATTTGATATACCAGAGAAGAAATCATTATCACAATCAACCTTAGAAATGAGAAAAACTGGAAGATGGTCTACCAACAACATAGAACATGCTACCCTTTCTCTGACCAACCAAAGAGTGTCATAGCGTGAAATGACAAGTATACTTTAATTGGATTTGTCGTCCTTCAAGTCACATCTTATATAGGCTGCAGATATGTGATATGCCACAAGTAGCATTAAGCTGTTACAAAGTTCTATTTGTGTATACCATGGGTGCATCAGGTTACCTCAAAAACATTTGAGATAGACACCATCACAGAGAGAGAATATTTGTACCAGCTGAAATACATGATCACATCAATATAGCTTAAAGGGAGGTATCCATACCTCAGGATTCTGTACCGTTCCCGAAGGGACTGGGCTTGCAACATGAAATACTCCATCGCATCCTGCAATGGCTGAAAGGAGAGAGCTGCAGTCCAGCAAATCTACCTTGAAGAGTTGCAGGTTCTCCAAGGCATTGTCTAGTTTCTTCAAATGAGCATTTTTCACATCCCCTGCAAAAGATATCAGAGGACCTTGTTGGAAGTTTAATGAACAAATGACCTAAAAACAAAAGAAATTATATTATGTGCAATTGCATGATTTGGAAGTAAATCTCAGAGATTATCTTTAATTTTATATCCTTATAAATATTTAACTCCCACGGTATGCGATTTGAGTTTGTTTGTTTGAAAGAGATTGTAATCTCTCTCTCCCCTCTCTCTTCTCCCATGATTTGGGATTTTCTCATCCTCTCCCTCACTTCCCCATGATATCCTCTCTCTTCTCTCTTCTCTCTTCTCTCTTCTCTCTTCTCTATCCTCTTCCCCCTCCCCATGTTTCCTTTCTTCCTACTTTTTTTCCCTCCTGCAAACCATCTCTCTTCCCTCCCTGGTAGCCCCGTTAAATTTTTCCCTTCTATCTTTAAGGCAACCCACCACCAGCAGATCCTTCCCTCCAATCTGCATCACTTTCTCCCTCCCTTTCCACTCTCCTTCTCCCTCTCCCTCTCACTCTGCGGCTCTCCCTCAGGCTCCCTCTGCATCTCCCTCTCCCCCCTCTCCCTCTACCCTTAGTTCTTTCGGAAGTTTCAGAGGTCTTTTTTTCAATCGTTAAATCAATGCCACGTGTTGATCATTTGAGTGAAATCAACCAGAGCAGATCATATTGGGAGGCCCTCTCCACTGAGCAATATGGGAATCAGTTAAGGAATGGAATTGGGAGCAGCTGATTCCTATCTGATTACTAAAACATGTTTGAACTAAGTCATTATCTTTCAGATGCCCCTGCTTTTCACTCTTCACTTTGGTACTCGTACCGTCGTACGACCAGGATATCCTTGAACAGTTGACTGTTGCCTTTGGAGGGCAACAAAATTCTAGTCTGCCTCTATCTCTTTAAATAGATTAATCTTCTCTATCTGGAGCTCAATTTATTAATTATCTGCCTAACATCTGTCAATGGGGCATTGAACAATACGGATAACTCACTGAATTCTAAGAAGTCAGAACAGAGAGTCTCTGCTTAGCTCTGAAAGTTTTCAGATACCTGATTTGGTTTGCTTTGTCCATGCAAACTCAGATGGAAATTGATTAGATCCACTATCAAACTTGCTTTTAATTTCAACAGAACTGTGAACAGTTTTATCATTTCCCCTGTATTTTTAATGTTTCTCCTACGAATCAGGCAACACATCAGAACCAACACACAGATTCTACTTAGAAAGCCATTAAGTTTACCTTCTTCACACCTGATGTATTTAAGCCTTAGCCCAATGGATACAATCCACTAAGACCTTTCAAAGAAGCTAAGCGTAACCATATAGATTCAACCAAACTTAGCTTTACAGTATTATTTCAATCATCAAACAATTGGAAAGGAGCCAAATGAAGGTCAGGGAATGAAACCTGTCATCACCTATTTATCCAAAGGAGGAGCATACATGAAACCAAAAATTTACAACTTGCCAACTTGTTAAGCTAGTTATGGATAGTGTTTGTACCATGCACCTAATCTTTGAAAATCATTCTCAGCTCAATTCTAACAATAACTACCAAACTGCACCAAGTAATCTTCCACATAGCAGCTTACTTCACAAACCCAAAAAAGGGTCTTCATCTAAGACATTTCAGCATGAACTCGTAGTAAATTTCATACCAAAAGCACTTCGCAACTGGCAAAATGGCAAAATAAAGCCATTCCAACATATGATGTGCCTATAGCTAAGGTGATCCAGGAAACCAGACGCACGGCTCATCTATCCGCTCCCCAACAATGGTATGGGTTGGCACATTATCACTCAATATGGCTAAAATTGAAGAAATAAATGAGTGAGGACCCACCAAGATAGTGCACAGTCCTCATTTTTGGCATCACAAACACTTTAGACGGGCCCCACCAACTAAACATTTGTTTGACAGTAATTAATAGGCATACTAGAATGATGGCACATTCCCCCAATTTACTGTATAATTTTTTTAGAGATAAAGTTTCAGAACGGGCTTAGAAGGATGAGCATCATATTGCCCTCTGCCATGTGGCTGCTTAGATGACAAAAAAAAAAAAAAAACAGTTTGGCATCATGTAAAATTTCAGTCCAAAAGGATTTCAATGGCAAAATTAGAGTACCAACACCTCTAAGAGGTCATGAGTCAGCTCTCCCTGAGCCTACCAATCCAAAAAAAACTGGCAAAATTAGAGTGCTCATTTTTAGCATTTTCACAAAGAGAATCAACCTTTGAATTGCAAGACTCCACACCATTAAACCCGGATTTGAAACTTGCCCCAAAAAGCATCGCTCGTCTATTCAGCGGTCTTATGACACATCACCATCCATTGAGCAAAGATAAAACCACACTTCCTACTAAACCTCTCAAGATAGTCATCCAAGATACCCTTTTTTTCCTTTCTAATTTATAACTTCAAGCTATGCATAGAACTGGTAGGAGAAAAAACAATATTTTATTCTGTTATGATACTAATACTACCACCTTCCCCATTTATCTTCCATTGAAGCCTATGAAAAAAATAAACCAGTTTGCGATCCTAATTGCAAAGTTGCAACCAAGTGGTGTAAAATAAGGGAAATGATTTATTTTCCATAAGAAAGCCATCCGTTCTCTATTCTTTCATGCAATCTACATATGGACCCAATTATCCCATAAAATTGATCTCTCTCTCTCTCTCTCCCATATATTACTAAATAATTAAGCATGCAGAGCAGAACCAATCCAAAAGTGTCCATAAATTCATTAGTTTATTTCATGATTCTATAATCAATTGCATCCAAAAGAGACCAAAATAAACATCATCCAAAGTTTACGTGATCAGAATAAAAACCAAAACTGGAAAGAGCAAGAACTATTCCACACAAAAGATGGCCAAAGGCTTGAGTGTCTACAGATTGGACAGCTTTGGGACTGGTTAAATATTGACTTAGCTGAAAAATCAAAAACCAATAAAGGGATATAACTACAGATGGGCAGGGTGAACAATTGAAATATGCTCTATGCCTCAACTCCCATATGAGACTTAAGAGCATAACCAAGAAAAGTTCATCAAATAATAAATTAAGCAAATAAAGAAATCAAAAAATAAGTAGTACAGACGAGGGAGAAAAGGGTATCAACAGCGGGTGAAATCTCAAAGAATCAAGAGTCACCTGGCTCTCTAACAGTTCCATGGACTCTGTAGCCCCTAGAAAGGAGAAGCTTCACAAGCCAGGACGCCACATACCCTCCTGCGCCTGTAACACACACTCTTCCTTTCTCCGCCATTTATGATTAACCTGCAACTATTAGGTATTAGAAAGTCGGAGAAGCTTTAAAAAAAATCGTGGAGTGGGAGCTATCTGATAACAGCTTATATTTGTGGCTATTTATACTTAACAGTCATTGCGCTTGGGAGAATGACGCAGCTAGTGAGGTATTGGTTTAGCTCGATAGCACCTTTGATACTTCTCGATCATTCAAAGCCAAAAAAACTCACTTATTTAATATTTTCCTGAAGACCGTCTTGATCTAGAAACGTACGTGGGCAGGCGTTATTGCTGAAACCTCGACATCATAGCACCCATCATCCTCTTCACTCTTTCCTTCGGATTTCAGCTTTAGAATTGCATCCAATTAAAGTTCAACACGTCTTCGTCCTAAATGCTTATCTTTGTCGGGAGATTTTTTTACTTTCCTGCTGATTTTTAAAAAAATTCCGAGACATCTATTTTCCTCTATGAGTTTAGATATTCTATTTTCAGGCGATGGCTCCATTCAATTTCAACGGCAGCAGACGCAAAACAAGTGACCTTGAGACCTCAACCTTCTGAAGAAGCATTCTCTGATATCTTTTTCACTCTGTGACTGAGAAGAATCTTACCCTTTTTTTCAAATTTTTTGATCAAATGAAAGGTAAACAACTGCCTATCTGATGTTGAGAATGTTTCGAAATCACTGACTCTGCATCTCCTCGCCGGACAAGGATTAGTTTCAGTTGCCGTCGATTGGAAACTCTCTCTGCAACGATTACTTTTCACAGGTTATGATTGGAGAGGTGTAGGGATTTTTATACTAGTCAAGCAGTACTACTAAGATATATACAGTCTTTGTGGACGGGCAGTCTAAAAATACGATGTGACAGCCACGTGCTCGGATTCCGCAATGGATTGGTGCAACTGTACAAGCCCAACTCTACGGGTGGGTCCCCTGACACGGGAGCATGTGTCTCTGTGCTCCCTTTACAAAGAAAAATTCCTAAACCAATGTGTTTCTAGGTGCAGGGCCCACTCGTAGCCCAGGACAGATAAATTTGGGCCCTTCACCTGCTCCCCAATCGTGGCCCAGGGCAGATAAAGTTGGGCCCTTCACCTTTGTTGGGCTTTACACCCTAGCCATGAGCTCCAGCACTCGACAAAATTAGCACTTATGCACGGAAGGTGGTGCCAAGTCAATGAAAGTATTGGAGGAGACATCGTATGGTTCGTATATATAGATACATTATATTAATATGTAGGTATCACATCAGATTATATACATAAAAGAATGATACAACAATTTCTTCTGTTGGACGTCTGGCGAATGGTCTCGATTTGTCACTTGTCGAATTTCAAACCCAATGGCAATCATTTATCCTCCTCATGTATGTCCATGGATATTCTTATAATCCATGAAATTTTAATGTTATTTTTGCCATGTGGTAAATTTTGTTAGACTAAAACTTGACATGGGAATGGACATTAGATTACCGGTTATATTTATCTACCAGATTTTTACTCCATATGATTTACCATATACAAAACATATGTTTGTCACCTAAATATTTATCTCTTGATTGGTTAACAAAAGAACTAGCTCCCATCATTGAATTTACCAATTATTTTTGTAAACTAATATAATATTTTCATATAATACATATTGGAGTGTGTAATCTTAAGAATGGTTCATCTGTATGTACTTGTATTCTTCTTGGAATCGATTATATCAAGTGAATCCCACATTCTAGGTGGGTCTTACACCATATCGACGGTGATGAGATCTCATGAAGAATACATGTACATGTAAATGATCCAAATTTTGTAATCCCAATCAGAGATTGATTGTATAAAAAAATTTATCAGCATTAAAAACACACACACACACATCATTTTCCTTACTTTGTTCTTACTTATGGAGTCAGTATAATTATTATTATGGACCCTCCTCCTCCTCTTCCTCCTCCTGATGTACCATCATCATCATTGTCATTAATATTGTTATTAAGTGATTTATTATGATAAATTATTCTGTTTACATGTTCACTAGGGGAAAAAATGCATGCTCCATGATATACTCAGAATGACAATCGCATCACGTAATCAGAAATAATTTTTTGGGTACTCCATATTGAATGACAATACATATCATTTTCCTTATTTTGTTCTTCCTGATGGAGTCAGCATAATTATTATTATGGACCCTCCTCCTCCTCCTGATGTACCATCATCATCATTGTCATTAATATTATTATTAAGTGATTTATTATGATAAATTATTCTGTTTACATGTTAACTAAGGGAAAAAATGCATGTTCCATGATATACTCCTTAGAGAATGACAATCGCATCATGGAACCAGAAATAATTTTTTTGGGTACTCCATATTGAATGACAATTTGGGATATTGGCTATTGACACTTATAAAATTATAGGAAATTAAAATGATATAATATGATGAGGTGTATCACATCAACTCTGACAACTATTAACTTATAAAAAGTGTTGATTAATGCTGTTCTTGCCTGTCATTAAGAATTATAATACTGATCTGTACCCCACATTACCAAAATATATATATATATACCCAAAAAAACTTGTAATATTGAAAGTGATGCAAAAGATGATAGATTTATCCTCAATAATGACATGGATATTATGATACTGCCAGGTCCATTCTGAGTTTTATATCAACCTACAATCTTAAATTCAAATATTTGTTCCGTCAAAAGTTATAAATTCATCTATCATTCACCAATAATCTTTTTTTTTTTTTTTTTTCCCTCTTTGTAAGAGCGAATAATGGAGTTGTCAATGTAGGAAATCGGTTGGCCTTATGATTGTCACAGAAATAAGACAAACAATAGAATTAGGTGGGCAATCAAAACAAGGTTACAACTTATTAATTCACCTCTTTGACGACAAGTTAGACCCTTATTTAAATATAATTTTTTTTCATATTTAATGCATAGTTTTACAATCAAATATGTTATTCTTTAGAAGCAATTAATGAAAAAGAAAAAATTCATTTGGTTAATCCAAGTATCCAGACTCTTGGTAGCTTTTAACAGAATCAATGAGAATCTCTTCAATTGGCCTGTATCTCCAACCCAATCGCTGCAATTTCTCCGAACTCAGCTTAAAACCTTTCGAACCTTCATCTACCTCAGTAAAACTGCCAAATCATAGATAAATAAAATTTATAATCAGGGTGAAAACCAAAGTTCACCACTCAGGTATAAGGTGAAGGAGATAAACCCAACGTATTACAAAACAGGTCAAGAATTGCCAGAGCTGGACCCTAATCTAACAAGTCTAACCCAAATTTGCTTATAGACCTAAGCAACCTGTGATGGGTCAAGAATTGCCAGAGCTGGCCAAGCCAAGCTTTCTTGTATTGGAATAAAGAGATAAAAAGATGACAAGGTGGCCCCAGATCGCACAGAGGCCCAACGGCCTCACCTGTAGTTTTCTTAGTACGTGAAAGCCAACTTACTTCTTTGGATAGTTGTAATTAGGATATAAGCTACTCAGCTTGTCCACCAAGTCCTTTGACTTGGCCATGTACGTGGTACATATGTATCTCCCTTCCGCTTCAGGCTTCTCGTATACCATCAGCAGTGCTTCGGCTACATCACGGACATCTACAATCTTCCAGGCTCTGTTGTTCACAGAATCAGATCCATCTGCTTGTAATGTTGGAAAGAAATAGCATAAAATAAAGCTCCATTTCGAAGGGAGGGGAAAAAAAGAGGTCTAGAAGGGGGTCAGCTCAACATGGAAACGGTTATGACAATGTTAAGGGAAAGTTTCTCACAGGAAGCTTCTTCTCTACATTAAAACAGTTGCACGAAATTTAGGCATGCCTCCAACAGAATTACATGACATATTCTATATTATAAATTAATCGAATATGCATCTATGAATCTTTGTCGTAAGAAAAAAAGCACTACAATTGCTGCATATATCTGTAAATCAAACGTTCTACTGAAAAAGGGGGAAAACAAATATCAAGCAGGAACCAAAAAATCAGTCACCCAACATCAAGGCAAACCCAAGCTTCAAACCATGGAATTGACATAGAACCTTGCAGAGTTCATTCATGTAGTGTATATTGGGAATAGTCCCACATTACTAATGAGATTGGAATCCCGTGGTTTTATATATGGAGAGTCCCTCCACTTACTAGTTCGAATTTTTGAGTTGGAAACTTGACATGGTATCAGAGCTCCAGGTTCCCTCTCATAATAACCCAAAAAAAGAGAGGTCAAGTCACCGAAAGAGAGATGCCAGATGCACAAAAGAGGGACGATCACCCAAAAGAGGGACTATATATCACCCAAAGAGGGATCAGTCACCCAAGAAGAGGGACCAGTCACCTGAAAAGTGCCATGTATTGCCACATATACTACCACATATACACCACCTAACAGTAGGGTTACATGTGAGTGGGAGTATTGGGAATAGTCTCACATTACTAATGAGATTGGAATCCTATGGTCTTATATATGGAGAATCCCTCCACTTACCAGTTCGAACTTTTGAGTTGGAAACTTGACAGTGTAAACTACTTCTATGATTATACGGTTAGAGAGGGTCAGTGAGACAACGCAGCTGAAGCTCATTGAGTTCAGAAGTCTCAACTTGCAAAACTAATTATGTATGAACATGCATGTATAAAGAAAAGAAAACATGTGTACCAAATATGAAAAGAAAAAGACCTAAATACATCATAATGTAAGAGTAGACCTTTCAGAAGCCTGACAAGAATCTGACTACTGGCATTTAGTGCAGACTGCAGCATTGGCCCCAGAACCAGAGTTGGGCAAACCGTTACCAAATTGAGCCCACTTCTCTTTGCATATTCGCAAGCCTCACTTTCTGCTACAGTTTTGGAAAGACAATAGTAATTCTGGCACCAACATGAAAAAATGGGTGCTTAGTCTATTTAGAGAAAAAAAAAACTATTACAATGCAGATATAATCCCAAAATTTTCAATGTCAACAAAGAGAAACAGTCAAACAGATAGAAAGAAGTTGGAATTTCTAATTTAAAAAAAAAAAATAGTATCAAGTGATATAAAAAATAAAACTGTTCTACCATTTTATTATGTTGTGGAAGCACAACCAAGGGATTGAAGAGATCAGAGAACTAGTGAGAAATACTATATGTGAGAATGAATCAATGAACACACAGAAACCTAAAATGCTTCAACCCCCACCCCAAAAAAGCACCCTGTGAAAATCGCACTCACTCCAGGAACCACTCTCATGCTTTATCAAAGAAAAATATTATTCCCTAGAGAAAGAGGCTACAATCCTTGTATAATTCGGAACACAATGCCTTAAACCAAATTAGATTTACATTACCGACCAAATCCATGGATAGCAATTTCTCAAACAGAAAAGAAAAAAGGGAAATTTAAAAAAAAAAAAAGAAAAAGAAACCCAGAGCCCACAAATATTGAGGACATTTAATAGCTGTACAGCTTTACCAAGTGCACTAGCTAGGAAATCAAGCAAAAAATGCTATTCCTAGGAAATTCAACTTGTGCTCAGGAATTTCAGGCAATTAAGAGGATAGCAATAACTCCAAAACCTAAGTGATGCAAGCTCAAGAAGAAAAGGTGCCTACAAGCAAACTCTCTTTTAAGAAATCTGTTAAGGACTGCAGCAAATCCAGATACCAAATGCCAGGTCACCTTTTCAAGTTAAGTTTCCAGCTGTGTTTAAATCTCCATCACCTCAATATTTTCTATATTGTGGTTTTTCAATTTAGGTTGCATCATTCAATTCCATTGATAATGTTGATTTCTACACCAGATTTAGGGACCAGAGTATGTTTGGATCTGATATGAATGGCTGGTGGTAAACTCAAGCAGATGCAACAATTTGAAATGAGGAAAATGATTCAGAAGAATTCAAATGAAGAGTGGTTAAGCATTTAAAGCAATTTTGAATTACCAGCCTATTATCAAGTTACTAATGGTACCACAAGCTAAAAAAATCCAGTAATAGAGATAACTAAGTCCAGGAAAATTTTGAAGACTTCTAGTTACACCATATTCATATCCCTGGACTAATTTGCAGAGCCTTCCACATATTCTTCATTTAAATGGTTCAAGAAAAGAAATATAGAGGTTTTCCAGAGGTTATACACTTTTAAGTACTATATCTGCAGACCCAACGTTCAAAAGAAAAACACAAAAATTTGTGCATTTAGCATCATAGACAAAGCCAAAACATATCTGCACTAATAAAAACATACGGCACAAACATGGAATTCAGGAATCACAGATTGGATAATGGAAACATCCACTTATTTGCTATGAACAATCCACCTTATTCTTTTACAACACTACTTCATTGAACGGAATTTGAATGATATATTTCACAATAGCTTACCTTGATTTCTTTGCAGTATTCCTTATCAGACCAGCATGTTTCATCCATAACTTGATTCTCTGGCCAATTTGGATTCAAGGCAACAGCAGCCCCAGATGACACAACCACGACTCTTTTCACTTTTATTTCAGAACATGCCTTGAGTACATTCAGTGTACCAGTAACAGCAGGTTCAATAAATTCTACCTGCAAAAGAGTTATCTGGGATATGATATGGAAAATATATTCGCAAATCCCAAGGAAGATGGATTCTTATAGTGGAAAATAGATATTGCTTGGCATCAGGTCAAATTCGCTTTTAACTTTGTGTCTTGTTAAGGGGTGGGAAGGGAAGATGGGAAAAAATATTTGATACAACAGAGAAAGAAATCACAACGGACTGTAGAAATGAGAAAAACTAGAAGATGGTCTTGGAAGATGGTCTACCAACAACATAGGACATGCTACCTTTTCTCTGACCAATCAAAGAGTGTCATAGCATGAAATGTAAGGATACTTTGATTGGATTTGATGTTCTTCAAGTTACATCTTATATAGGCTGCACATATGTGACAGTAGCATTAAGCTGTTACAAAGTTCTAATTGTGTTGGGTGCATCAGGTTACCTGAGAAATATTTGAGATAAAAACCATCACAGAAACAGTGAATATTTGTACCAGCTGAAATACATGATCACATCAATATAGCTTAAAGGGAGATATCCATACCTCAGGATTCTGTACCGTTCCCGAAGGGACTGGACTTGCAACATGAAATACTCCATCACATCCTGCAATGGCGGAAAGGAGAGAGCTGCAGTCCAGCAAATCTGCCTTGAAGAGTTGCAGGTTCTCCAAGGCATTGTCTAGTTTCTTCAAATGAGCATTTTTCACATCCCCTGCAAAAGATATCAGAGGACCTTGTTGGAAGTTCCAGAAATTCCAGTAGAATTTAAGAAGCAAATGTTTGTTGGAAGGTTTAATGAAAAAATTACCTAAAAATAAAAGAAATTATATTATGTGCAACTGCATTTTTTGGAAGTAAATCTAGGAGATTTTCTTTTATTTATCTTTCCCCCCTCTCTTCTCCCATGATTTGGGATTTTCTCTCTCCTCTCCCACACTTCCCCATGATATCCTCTCTCTTCTCACTTCTCACTTCTCTCTCCTCTTCCCCCTCCCCTTCCCCATGTTTCCTTTCTTCCTACTTTTTTCCCCTCCTGCAAATCATCTCTCTTCCCTCCCTCGCGGTAGCCCTGTTAAATGTTTCCCTTCTATCTTTAAGCCAACCCACCACCAGCAGATCCTTCCCTCCGATCTGCATCACTCTCTCCCTCCCTTTCCCCTCTCCTTCTCCCTCTCCCTCTCACTCTGCGGCTCTCCCCCAGGCTCCCTCTGCGTCTCCCTCTCCCTCTACTTTTAGTTCTTTCGGAAGTTTTAGAGGTCTTTTTTTCAATCGTTAAATCGATGCCTTGTGTTCACCATTTGAGTGAAATCGGCCAGAGCAGATCATATTGGGAGGCCCTCTCCACTGAGCAATATGGGAATCAGTTGAGGAACAGAATTGGGAGCAGCTGATTCCTATCTGATTAATAATACATGTTTGTACCAAGTCATTATCTTTCAGACGCCCCTGCTTTTCACTTTGGTACTCGTACAACCCGGATATCCTATAACAGTAGACTGTTGTCATTGGAGGGCAACAAAATTCTAGTCTGCCTCTATCTCTCTAAATAGATTAATCTTCTCTATCTGGAGCTCAATTTATTAATTTATCTGCATAACATCTGTCAATGGGGCATCGAAAAATATGGATAACTCACTGAATTCTAAGAAGTCAGAACAGAGAGTCTCTGCTTAGCTCTGAAAATTTTCAGATTCCTGGTTCGGTTTGCTTTGTCCATGCGAAACTCAGACGGAAATTGATTAGATCCGCTATCAAACTTGCTTTTAGTTTCAACAGAACTGTGTACAGTTTTACCATTTCCCCTGTATTTATTATGTTTCTCCTATTTATCAGGCAACACATCAGAACCAACACACAGATTCTACTTAGACAGCCATATAAGTTTATCTTCTTCACACCTGATGTATTTAAACCTTAGCCCAATGGTTAAATCCACTAAGACCTTTCAAAGAAGCTTAGCGTAACCATATAGATTCAACCGAACTAGGCTTTACAGTATTAATTCAATCACCAAACAATTGGAAAGGATCCGGAATGAAGAATTGGTCAGAGAATGAAACCTGTCATCACCTATTTATCCAAAGTAGGAGCTTATGTGAAACCAAAAATTTACAACTTGCCAACTTGTTAAGCTAGTTATGGACTGTGTTTGTACCATGTACCTAATCTTTGAAAATCATTCTCAACTCAATTCTAACAATAAACTACCAAATTGTACCAACTGCCAAGTAATCTTCCACGTAGGAGCTTACTTCACAAACCAAAAAGGGTCTTCATAGGACATTTCAGCATTAACTCTCTGTAAATTTCATACCAAAAGCACTTCGCAACTGGCAAAATGGCAAAATAAAGCAAGTCCAACATATGGTGTGGCTATAGCTAAGGTGATCCAGTAAACCAGACGCACGGGTCATCTATCCGCCCCCAACAACGGTCTGGGTTGGCACATCATCCCTCAATATGGCTAAAATTAAAGAAATAAATGAGTGAGGACCCACCAAGATAGTGCACAGTCCTCATTTTTGGCATCACAAACACTTTAGATGGGGCTCACCAACTAAACATTTGTTTGACAGTAATTAATAAGCATACTAGAATGATGGCACATTCCCCCTATTTACTGTATAATTTGTTTAGAGATACAGTTTCGGAATGGGCTTAGAAGGACGAGCATCATATTGCCATCTGCCATGGCACCAAAAAACAAGACAGGTTGGCATCATGTAAAATTTCAGTCCAAAAGGATTTCCATGGCAAAATCAGAGTACCAACACCTCTAAGAGGTCATGAATTCAACTCTCCTTGGGCATAACTATCCCAAAAAAAAAGAAGGTAAAATTAGGGTGCTCTTTTTTAGCATTTTCACAAAGAGAATCAACCTTTGAATTGCGAAGGCTCCACACCATTAAAACCAGATTTGAAACTTGCCCCAAAAAACATCGCTCATCTATTCAACGGTCTTATGACCACATCACCCTCCATTTAGCAAAGATAAAACCACACTTCCTACTAAACCTCTCAAGATAGTCATCGAAGAGACCCTTTTTTCTTTCTAATTCATAACTTCAAGCTATGCATAGAACTGGTAGGGGAAGAAACAATATTTTAGTCTGTTATGATACTAATCTTACCACTTTCCCCATTAATCTTTCATGGAAGCCCAAAAAAAATAAACCAGTTTGCTATCCTGATGCAAAGTTGCAACCAAGTGGTGTAAAAATAAGGGACATGATTTATTTTCCATAAGAAAGCCATATGTTTTCTATTCTTTCATGCAATCTACAAATGGACCCCATTATCCCATAAAATTAATTCACAAACAACTATAGTCAGTCTCTCTCTCTCCCTCTCTCTCTCTCTCTCTCTCTCTCTCTCTCTCTCTCATATATTACTAAATTAATTAAGCATGCAGAGCAGAACCAATACCCCCCAACACCCCCCCCCCCAAAAAAAAGAATCAAATCCAAAAATGTCCATGAATTCTTTAGTTTATTTCTTGATTTTATAATCAATTGCATCCAAGAAGAGACCAAAATAAACATCATCCAAAGTTTACGTGATCAGAAGTGAGAACAAAAACCAAAACTGGAAAAAGCAAGAACTATTCCACACAAAAGATGGCCGAAGGCAGAGTGGACAGCTTTGGGACTAGTTAAATATTGACTTAGCTGAAAAAACAAAACCAATAAAGGGATATAACTACAGATGGGTGGGGTGAACAATTGAAATATGCTGTATGCCTCAACTCCCATATGAGAATTAAGAACAGAACTAAGAAAAGTTCATCAAATAAGTTAAGCAAATAAAGAAATCAAACAATAAGTAGCACAGACGGGAGAAAAGGGTATCAACAGCGGTGAAATCTCAAAGAATCAATATTCACCTGGCTCTCTAACAGTTCCATGAACTCTGTAGCCCCTAGAAAGGAGAAGCTTCACAAGCCACGACGCCACATACCCTCCTGCGCCTGTCACACACACTCTTCCTTTCTCCGCCATTTACGAATAAACTGAAACTACTAGGTATTAGAAAGTCGGAGAAAACTTTAGAAAGAGATCGTGGAGTGGGAGGTATCTGCTAACAGCAGACATTTGTGAGTTTGTAGCTACTTGACGGTTGTTTGAGCTCGATAACACCTGTTATACTTCTCCATCATTTCAAAGTCAAAAGTTATTTAATATTTTCCTGAAGACCGTCTTGGTCTATAAACTGACGTGGGCAGGCGATATTTGCTGAAACCTCGATAGCAAAGCACCCATCCTCTTCACTCTTTCCTTCGGATTTCATCCGTAGAATTGCATCCACACGTCTGCGCCCTAAATGCTCATCTTCGTCAGCAGACTTTTTACTTTCCTGCTGATTTTTTAAAAAATTTCCGGGATATCTATTCTCCTCTATGAATTCAGATATTCTATTTCTGGCAGCAGACGCAAAACAAACAATCGGATCCAAATCGTATCCAAATTGTTACGTCTGAGAGCTTCGGGAGGAGACTCGACTGCCATCATCCCATGCTCGATATGAAAACGGGTCGAATGAACCGAAGATCCAAATCGTTTTTTTCTGTCGTCGATCCAAGGGAACTGAGTTCAGTCTGACCACCTTGGCCACCTGCCAATACATTGGAGGGTGAACTGACTGAAATTCAACCCTTGGCAGATGACAAGACGGCAGAAGAGGATTTGAATACATGAATCGAGTCCTTGATCCAAGCTGATAAGGTAATAAGCCGACAGAGATTAATTTCAATTGCCGTCGGTTGAAAATTCTCACTGCAACGCAAAAGTCGATACACTCCTAGATTACTTTTCACAGGTTATGATTGGAGGTGTAGGCATTTCTATTCTAGTCGAGCACTAGTAAGATAAAACAGTCTTTGTGGACGGCCAATCTAAGAAACACGATGTGACAGCCACGCGCCCAGATCCCTCAATGGATTGGTACGAGCCCAACTCTACAAGTGGGTCCCCTTAAGCGGGAGCATGGGTCTCTGTGCAGGCCCCATTCGTGCGCAGGCCAGATAAAGTTGGGCCCTTAACCTTTGTTGGTCTTTACCCCGTAGCCATGAGCTCCAGTACTCTACAACATGAGCTTTTATGCACGGAAGGGGAATTCACATTCTGTCCTCTCAAAGGTTCGGGAGGAGAGACGATAGACGACAATCTTGTTAGATGGTCAATACTTAGGGTTCGGGTGAATTCGAGTTCTCCATCTTTGCCTACAAGGGGGTGTTGGCTCTGATGGAGGATTCAGATTCACCCGAGTCCCAAGGATTGGCCATCTAACGGGGTTGCCGCCCCTCCTCTCGAACCTCTGGAAAGAGAGGATTTGGATTCACGAAAAGTGGCTTTAGGGTAGGGATCACATGCTGTCAGGTGTGGATTGAATCTCTCATGTCAAGTCAATGAAAGTATTGGAGGAGGAGGCATTGTATGATTTGTATAAATAAATACATCATACTAATATGTGAGTATCACATTGGATTATATACATAGAAGGATGATATAACATTTTCTTTCGTTGGATGTCTAGCTAATGGTCTTGATTTGTCATTTGTTGAATTTCAAACCCAATGGCATTCATTTATCCTCGTCATGTATGTCCATGGATATTCTTGGTGATCTATGCACTCTCTTGGTAATCCATGAAATTTTAATACTATTTTTGCTATGTAGAAAATTTTGTTAAGCTAAAACTTGACATGTGAACAATGGACATTGGATTACCAGTTGTATCTAACCAGATTTTTACCCCAAATGAATTTTTTTTTTTTTTGGGTAGAAACCCCCATATGATTTACCGTATACAAAACATATGTTTGCCAACTAAGTATATCTCTTGATTGCTTAACCAGATTTTTACCCCATATGATTTACCATATACAAAACATATGTTTGCCCCCTAAATATTTCTCTAGATTGCTTAACAAAAGAGCTACCTCCCATCATTGAATTTACCAAATATTTGTAAACAAATATAGTATTTTTGTATAATACATATTGGAGTGTGTAATCCCAAGAATGGTTCACCTGCATATACTTATATCCTTCTTGGGATTTCATCATTGTTCATATCTAGGGGGCATCACACTACATCGACGGTGATGAAATCTCATGGATAATACATGTACATGGAGATAATCTAAACTCTGCAATCTCAATCCTAGAATGCTTGCATAAAAATATTTGTTCCCATTAAAATCCCCTCCCTTTCCTTTCCACACACTAAAAAAAAAAATCATTTTCCCCATTTTATTCTTCCTGATGGAGTCAATATAAATATTATTATTGACCTTCGTCGTCATCTTCATCTGAATTATTATTATAAATTATTCTATTAACATGTTTACTAGGGGAAAAAAATTACATTCTACTTTATATACTCCTTGGAGAATGACAATCACATCAAGTAACCAAGGAAAAAAATACATGCCACTTGACGCTTGGAGAATGACAATCGCATCCCGTAACCAGAATTTTTTTATTTTTTTTGGCACTCCATATAAATTTATTGGACAATTAACTCTTGATCACGACACTTGTCATAGAAAAAAGACAACCAATAGAATTGGATGAACAATCAAAACAAGGTTACAACTTATTAGTTCACCTCTTTGGTGACAAGTTGCACCCTTATTTAAATATAAAAAATTTCATATTTAATGCATAGTTTTACAATCAAATATGTTATTCTTTAGTAGCACTCAATGAAAAAGATAAAAATCACTTGGTTAATCCAAGAGTCCAGACTCCTGGTAGCTTTTAACAGAATCCATGAGAATCTCTTCTAATGGCCTGTATCTCCACCCCAATCGCTGCAATTTCTCCGAACTCAGCTTCAAACCTTCCGAACCTTCATCTACCTCAGTAAAACTGCCAAAGCACAGATAAATAAAATTAATAAAAAATCTTATCAGGGTGAAAGCCTAAGTTCACCACTCAGGTATGAAGTAAAGGAGATAAACCCAACGTATTACGAAACAGGTCAATAATTTCCAAAGCTGGACCATAATCTAACAAGTCTAACCCAAATTTGCTTATAGACCTAAGCAACCTGTGGTGGGTCAAGAATTGCCAGAGCTGGCCAAGCCAAGCTTTCTTGTATTGGAATAAAGAGATAAAAAGACGACAATGAGACCCCAAATCGAACAGAGCCCCAACGACCTCACCTATAATTTTCTTAGTACATGAAAGCCCACTTACTTCTTTGGATAGCTGTAGTTAGGATACAAGCTACTCAGCTTGTCCACCAAGTCCTTTGTCCGGGCCAGGTATGCTGTACATATGTATCTCCCTTCCGCTTCAGGCTTCTCGTATACCAACACCAGTGCTTCAGCTACATCACGGACATCTACAATCTTCAAGGCTCTGTTTCCCACAGAATCAGATCCATCTGCTTGTAATGTTGGAAAGAAATAGCTTAAAATAAAGATCCATTTCCAAGAAGGGAGGAGAAAAAGGAGGTCTAGAAGGGGGTCAGCTCAACATGGAAAAGGTTATGACAATGTTATGGGAAAGTTTCTCAAAGGAAGTTTCTTTTCTACATTAAAACCCAGTTGCACGAAATTTAGGCATGCCTCCAACAGAATTACATGACATTCTATATTATAAATTAATCGATTATGCATCTCTGAATCTTTGTCGTAAAAAAAAAAGCACTACAATTGCTGCATATATCTGTAAATCAGTATATCTCTAAATCAAACATTCTACTGAAAAAGGGGGAAAACAAATATCAAGCAGGAGCCAGAAAGTCAGTCACCCCTAACATCAGGACAAACCCAAGCTTCAAACCATGGAATTGACATAGAACCCCACAGAGTTTATTCATGTAGTGTAAACCACTTCTATAATTATACGGTTAGTGAGGGTCACTGAGACAACACAGCTGAAGCTCATTGAGTTCAGAAGTCTCAACTTGCAAAACTAATTATGCGTGTACATGCATGAATAAAGAAAAGATAAAATGTGTACCAAATATGAAAGGGAAAAATACTGTTTCCTCCCCTGCAGTATGCCTAAAGGACAAATGCCTCCAAAAGTTTCTGGAAAAGACAACCGTCCCCTTTTTTTAAAGTTATAAAATCCATACATCAGTTCATGGAGTAATCAGATCGAAGACACTTGAAACAAAAAAAATCCTCTTAATTTCTCTTACAGGAAGATTCAAGTCGCCTTCCACCATGATGGAAGACAAGGGCATAGTTCCTCTATATCATTGCAATTCTGTCCTTCTGAGCACCACTATAGCTGTAATCGTTAGAACGAAGAGAGCTGGAAGAAGATTCAGGATTCCCAAAATAATCTTCAAATATCAATCCAAATGCATCCATATCCAAAACAGAGAAACTTGTGAGCCCATCAGCAAAACTTATTTTACTGAAATTTCTGCAACGACCACATTCCCTTAAATACCGTTTGTTACATGTGAGAAACCCATTTCTGATGGCAAAGGAGTTAAAACATATCAAATTAACAAACCCTCTTTGCTACAGGATCTCTAATCAGTCCAAACATAAAATCTGCAGGAAAAAGTAATAGAAAAAATTACTTATCTCGAAATCTGACCGTCAGAAACTTATAAAATTTGGTTTGGAAGTCCTTGATAACACTTATGAACACTCCTCCAAAGTTAAAGAAGGTCTGAGAAAAATTGAAGAAGTTGTGGGGCCCGAAAGTTGACTGAACCTGTTAGCGCTCCAGATCTGGAAGATGATTGATTGCTTCTAGTTTGGTAGTAGTTTATCAAGGGAACTCAATGGATCTACAGGTAGGCTATGTCGCCAGCCAGTGTAGTATGTTTGTATCTCAAAACAAGAGTCAAAATATCAAGGAAGAAAGAGGAACAAGAGGTTGAGTCTCACAACCTGGTGAGGCTCAACCAGAAATTAATTACTTTTAATTTTCTAGAAAAAATCTACTGCAGCCAGCCTACATTCTCTTTATTTATAGCTTTGAAACATTACAACTAAAATAGGAAAGAACTAAGCTTGGAAAAACTAAACCTCCTTTATAACTTAGGAAGTTTCTAAAACATAGAAATAAGAAAGTTTCTAAAAACTGGAATTAGGAAACTAGATTTTAGGCAAGTCTTAATCTCTAAGCAACTAAGACTTTCAAACTAACTAGCCTAATTTTTAGGAAACTAAACAATGGAAATAAGTAAACTAAAAATTAAGAAACTAACCAAAAGATTCTAACTATTGTTGTTGGTACTGTTCACGTGAACAGTGTGGGTTGGGCCCATGTTGACAGATCCTTGGGCTGGTCCATTACTGGCTGGTCCTTGGACTGCATCAATTTCTCTCCTTTACACAAGCTTCTATAAAGAATCATCAGCACTTGCAAAGTATCTCCGCACCTCTGCAACTCACAACAACAACGACAATGGCTGAGCTTCAGAGTTTTCATGAGATGCCGAGGGTCATCACCTTCCTCTCCTCTCTACTTCAGAGAGTGGCTGAATTGAACGACGAAAACCGGCAATTCAAGTCGCATAAGATAAACCCATCTGTGAATCCCTTATCATCATCTAGTACATCGACAAACTCTGGACCTCCTGTCCCTCTATTCTCCCTTTCGGCCCTTACGACCACGCCATTGCCCGCTTCTGGGCTACCTACATCGACGGAAAGGTATGCATTTGGTATCTTTCTTCTCCAATCTGCTCGATCTATCTTACTTTTGGTTGATTTGGTATAGTGGAAATGTAGAACCCGGTTTTAAATGGGATAGCAAAAGCTGAAAGTGAGGAGGAGAAAGCGGCCGGCGTCGAGCAAATTTCGTTGCCGCTGTCTGGGTCGACTTTGAACAATTTCCCAGTATTGGTCTGCACCACGAGCAGATACCCTTTGTTGACGTAAGTAATGCCGTTCAATCCACATAAACTGTAGGGTTCATCGTGATACACGGGTTGGGGCCGATCTTGACAAGATGGCCGATTCTCCAACAATGTTTACCTTCTAGATGAAGTTTCTGGTGGACTTGGTGATGTAAGTGTTGCCCTGGTAATTGATGGTGACATCGTTAGCCATTTGACGGTCGGAGGAGGTGGGATCAGTGAGTGAAGCGAGGAAGAGGCATTGACAAGAGCGAAGGTTGTAGACGGCAAGAGCGTTGAAGGGAGGGAGAGGATCGACGGCGTGGATAACGGAGTTAGATACCTTTTTTTTTTTGGGTAAAAGTTAGATACCCTATTTCAATAAGGGTAAAAATGGTACTTCACCCTTGTAAAGGGTTAATTTGGTCATTAAAAAAAATGGCTTTCACTGTCGGAATCTAATGGAATATACCTAACGGCGTGGGTCTATTTGTATTTTAATAGTTCTTCCAAGGAAGGCATTGTCTTATCCAAAAACTTTTGGGGGCATTTGTCCTTTAGGCATACTGCAGAGGAGGAAACAGTATTTTTCTCGATATGAAAAGAAAAAGACCTAAATACATCATAATGTAAGAATAGACCTTTCAGAAGCCTGACAAGAACCTGACTACTGGCATTTAGTGTAGACTGCAGCATTGGCCCCATTACCAGAGTTGGGCAAACGGTTACCAAATTGAGCCCACTTCTCTTTGCATATTCATAAGCCTCACTTTCTGCTACAGTTTTGGAAAGACGATAGTAATTCTGGCACCAACATGAAAATATGGGTGCTCAGTCTATGTAGAGAAAAACTATCCTATGCAGATATAATCCCAAAATTTTCAATGTCAACAAAGAGAAACAGTCAAACAGATAGAAAGAAGTTGGAATTTCTAATTAAAAAAAATAGAGTCAAGTGATATCAAACATAAAACTGTTCTGCCATTTTATTATGTTGTGGAAGCACAACCAAGGGATTGAAGAGATCAGAGAACTAGTGAAAAATACTATATGTGAGAATGAACACACAGAAACCTAAAATACTTCAAAACCACCCCCGATGTACAACCTGTAACAATCGTACACACTCTAGGAACCACTCTTGTGCTTCGTCGAAGAAAAATATTATTCCATAGAGAAAGAGTCTACAATCCTTGTATAATTCGGAATACTATGCCTTGGACCAATTTAGATTTACTTTACTGACCAAACCCATGAATAGCAATATCTCAAGCCAAAAGGACAAAAGGAAATTTAAAATTAAAAAAAAAAAAAAAAAAGGCTCAGGGCCCACAAATATCGAGGACATTTAATAGCTGTACAGCTTTACCAAGTGCACTAGCTAGAAAAACAAGCCAAAAATGCTACAGTGTATTTTCATGTTCAACCAATTTCAATAAAATTCCAAGGAAATTCAACTTGTGCTCAGGAATTTCTAGCCATTAAGGGGATAACAATAACCCCAAAATCTATGTGATGCAAGCTCAACAAAGGAGAGAGGTGCATACAAGCAAACCCCCTTTTAAGTTTGTCTATGAGTTGTTCAATTAGTTTTATTTCAATACTCTCAGGTAAACCCTCATGTTTTTTTGAACAGTCAAAAGAAATCTGCTGGGGACGGCAGTTAATCCAGATACCAAAAGCACCTTTTTAAGTTAAGTTTCCAGCTGTGTTTAAATCTCCATCACCTCGATATTTTCTATATTGTGGTTTTTCAATTTAGGTTGCATCATTCAATTCCATTGACAAAGTAGATTTCTACGCCAGATTTAGGCACCAGAGTATGGTCGGATCTGATATGAATGGCTGGTGGTAAACTCAAGCAGATGCAACAATTTGACATGAGGAAAATGATTCAAAAGAATTCAAATGACGCATGGTCAAGCATTTAACGCAATTTCGACTTACCAGATTGTTATCAAGTTACTAATGGTACCACAAGCTAAAAAAATCCAGTAATAGAGATAACTAAGTCCAGGAAAAGTTTTGAAAACTTCTCGTTACAACATATTCATATCCCTGGAGTAATTTGCAGAGCCTTGCACATATTCTTCATTTAAATGGTTCAAGAAAAGAAATATAGAGGTATTCCAGAGGCTGTACACATTTAAGTACTATATCTGCAGACCCAATGCAATAAAGAAGCAACAAAAATTTGTGCATTTAGCATCATAGACAAAGCCAAAACATATCTGCAACAATAAAAACATATGGCACAAACAGGAAATTCAGGAATCACAGATCAGATAATGGAAACATCCAAACATTGACTTATTTGCTCTGAACAATCCACTTTATTCTTTTACAACACTAGTAAATTGAACCGAATCTGAATGGTATATTTCACAATAGCTTACCTTGATTTCTTTGCAGTATTCCTTATCAGACCAGCATGTTTCATCCATAACTTGATTCTTTGGCCAATTTGGATTCAAGGCAACAGCAGTCCCAGAAGACACAACCACGACTCTTTTCACTTTTGTTTCAGAACATGCCTTGAGTACATTCAGTGTACCAGTAACAGCAGGTTCAATAATTTCTACCTGCAATAAGAGTTATCTAGGATATGATATGGAAAATATATTTGCAAATCCCAAGGAAGATGGATTCTTATAGTGGAAAATAGTTATTGCTCGGCATCAGGTCAAATTCGCTTTTCACTCTGTGTCTTGTTAAGGGGTGGGAAGGGAAGATGGGAAAAAATAATGGATATACCAGAGAAGAAATCACAACGGACCGTAGAAATGAGAAAAACGGGAAGATGGTCTTGGAAGATAGTCTACCAACAACATAGGACATGCTAACTTTTCACTGACCAACCAAAGAGTGTCATTGCATGAAATGATAAGGATACGTTAATTGGATTTGTTGTTCTTCAAGTTACATCTTAAATAGGCTGCACATATGTGATATGCCACAAGTAGCATTAAGCTGTTACAAAGTTCTATTTGTGTATACCATGGGTGCATCAAGTTACCTCAAAAATATTTGAGATAAACACCATCACAGAGACAAGTGAATATTTGTACCAGCTGAAATACATGATCACATCAATAGCCTAAGGGAGGTATCCATACCTCAGGATTCTGTACCGTTCCCGAAGGTACTGGGCTTGCAACATGAAATACTCCATCGCATCCTGCAATGGCTAAAAGGAGGGAGCGGCAGTCCAGCAAATCTGCCTTGAAGAGTTGCAGGTTCTCTGAAGCATTGTCTAGTTTCTTCAAATGAGCATTTTTCACATCCCCTGCAAAAGATATCACAGGACCTTGTTGGAAGTTCCAGAAATTCCAGTAGAATTTAAGAAACAAATATTTGTTGGAAGGTTTAGTGAACAAATTACCTAAAAACAAAAGAAATTATATTATGTGCAAATGCATGATTTGGAAGTAAATCTAGGAGATTTTCTTTTATTTATATCCTTATAAATATTTAACTCCCATGGTATGCAATTTGAGTTAGTTTGTTTGAAAGAGATTGTAATCTCTCTCATCCCTCTCTCTTCTCCCATGATTTGGGATTTTCTCTCTCCTCTCCCTCACTTCCCCACGATATCCTCTCTCTTCTCTCTCCTCTTCCCCCTCCCCATTTTCCCTTTCTTCCTACTTTTTTCCCCTCCTGCAAACGATCTCTCTTCCCTCCCTCGCGGTAGCCCTGTTAAATTTTTCCCTTCTATCTTTAAGCCAACCCACTACCAGCAGATCCTTCCCTCCGATCTGCATCACTTTCTCCCTCCCTTTCCCCTCTCCTTCTCCCTCTCCCTCAGGCTCCCTCTACCCTTAGTTCTTTTGGAAATTTCAGAAGTTTTTTTTCAATCCTTAAATCAATGCCTCGTGTTCACCATTTGAGTGAAATCGGCCAGAGCAGATCATATTGGGAGGCCCTCTCCACTGAGCAATATGGAAATCAGTTGAGGAACGGAATTGGGAGCAGCTGATTCCTATCTGATTACTAAAACATGTTTGTACTAAGTCATTATCTTTCAGACGCCCCTGCTTTGCAATTTTCACTTTTCACTTTGGTACTCGTACGACCAGGATATCCTTGAACAGTTGACAGTTGTCTTTGGAGAGCAACAAAATTCTAGTTTGCCTCTATCTCTCTAAATAGAATAATCTTCTCTATCTGGAGCTCAATTTATTAATTTATCTGCCTAACATCTGTCAATGGGGCATCGAACAATACGGATAACTCACTGAATTCTAAGAAGTCAAACGCCTCTATTTAGCTCTGAAAGTTTCAGATTCCTGGTTTGGTTTGCTTTGTCCATGCAAAACTCAGACAGAAATTATTTATTTATTTTATTTTTTTTGCTAAGGATCCGATAATAATATTGAAAAATGGAAAATAAATAAAGGACATCATAAATTCCTATAATAGGTCTAAAACCCCCACCTTCGGCATTGCCATCAGCAAGGGCCACCATAGGAAAACCAAATAAACTACTGAAAACAATATCTTGGTCTATGGGAAGCATCCCACACAACCTCCCTAGCAACAAACTGAGACGAAAATTGTTTAGATCTGCTACCAAACTTGCTTTTCGTTTCAACAGAACTGTGAACAGTTTTACCATTTCCCCTGTATTTATAATGTTTCTCCTACATATCAGGCAACACATCAGAACCAACACACAGATTCTACTTAGATAGCCATATAAGTTTATCTTCTTCAGACCTGATGTATTTAAACCTTAGCCCAATGGTTACAATCCACTAAGACCTTTCAAAGAAGCTTAGCGTAACCATATAGATTCAACCAAACTTAGCTTTACAGTATTAATTCAATCACCAAACAATTGGAAAGGATCTGGAATGAAGAAAAAAAGGGCGTCCCAGTGCACGAAGCTCCCGCTACTGCAAGGTCTAACGAGGGCAGAATGTACGCAGCCTTACCCCCACAATGTAGAGAGGCTGTTTCTAGGATTCAAACCCATGACCACCAGGTTGCAATATGACAACCTTACCGTCACACCAAGGCTCGCCCTCCAAAGGAGGGTACATGAAACCAAAAATTTACAACTTGCCAACTTGTTAAGCTAGTTATGGATAGTGTTCGTACCATGCACCTAATCTTTGAAAATCATTCTCAGCTCAATTCTAACAATAACTACCAAACTGCACCAAGTAATCTTCCACGTAGCAGCTTACTTCACAGACCCAGAAAAGGGTCTTCATAGGACATTTCAGCACGAACTCGCAGTAAATTTCATATACCAAAAGCACTTCGAAAGTGGCAAAATGGCAAAATAAAGCAATTCCAACATATGGTGTGCCTATAGCTAAGGTGATCCAGGAAACCAGACGCACTTGGTCATCTATCCGCTCCCCAACAATGGTCTGGGTTGGCACATCATCCCTCAATATGGCTAAAATTGAAGAAATAAAAGAGTGAGGACCCACCAAGATAGTGCACAGTCCTCATTTTTGGCAACACAAACACTTTAGACGGTGCCCACCAACTAAATATTTGTTTGACAGTAATTAATAGGCATAGTAGAATGATGGTACATTCCCCCTATTTACTGTATAATTTGCTTAGAGATACAGTTTCGGAATGGGCTTAGAAGGACGAGCATCACATTGCCCTCTGCCATGTGGCTGCTTAAATGACACCAAAAAACAAGACAGGTTGGCAACATGTAAAATTTCAGTCCAAAAGGATTTCCATGGCAAAATTAGAGTACCAACACCTTTAAGAGGTCATGAGTTCAACTCTCCCCGGGCCTACCTATCCAAAAAAAAAATGGCAAAATTAGAGTGCTCATTTTTAGCATTTTCACAAAGAGAATCAACCTTTGAATTGCAAAGGTTCCACACCATTAAGCCCAGATTTGAAACTTGCCCCAAAAAACATCGCTCGTCTATTCAGCAGTCATATGATCACATCACCCTCCATTTAGCAAAGATAAAACCACACTTTCTACTAAACCTGTCAAGACAGTCATCCAAGAGACCCTTTTTCCTTTCTAATTCATAACTTCAAGCTATGCAAAGAACTGGTAGGGGAAAAAACAATACTTTAGTCTGTTAAGATACTAATCCTACCACTTTCCCCATTAATCTTCGATTGAAGCCTACGAAAAAAAATAAACCAGTTTGCTATCCTGATGCAAAGTTGGAACCAAGTGGTGTAAAAATAAGGGACATGATTTATTTTCCATAAGAAAGCCATCCGTTTTCTATTCTTTCATGCAATCTACAAATGGACCCAATTATCCCATAAAATTGATTCATAAACAACTAATGCGCTCTCTCTCTCATATTACTAAATTAATTAAGCATGCAGAGCAGAACCAATCTCCCCCCCCCCCCCGGACACACACACACACACAAAAAAAGTGTCCATGAATTCACTAGTTTATTTCATGATTCTATAATCAATTGCATCCAAAAAGAGGCCAAAATAAACATCATCCAAAGTTTACGTGATCAGAAGTCAGAGCAAAAACCAAAACTGGAAAGAGCAAGAACCATTCCGCCAAAAGCTTAAGGCAGAGTGGACAGCTTTGGGACTTGTTAAATATTTACTTAGCTGAAAAATCAAAAACAATAAAGGGATATAACTACAGATGGGTGGGGTGAACAATTGGAATATGCTGTATGCCTCAACTCCCACATGAGAATTAAGAGCAGCACCAAGAAAAGTTCATCAAATAAATTAAGCAAATAAATCAATCAAACAATAAGTAGTACAGACAGGGGAGAAAAGGGAATCAACAGCGGGTGAAATCTCGAAGAATCAATAGTCACCTGGCTCTCTAACAGTTCCATGGACTCTGTAGCCCCTAGAAAGGAGAAGCTTCACAAGCCACGACGCCACGTACCCTCCTGCGCCTGTCACACACACTCTTCCTTTCTCCGCCATTTACGAATAACCTGAAACTACTAGGTATTAGAAAGTCGGAGAAAACTTTAGAAAGAGATCGTGGAGTGGGAGCTATCTGATAATAGCTGATATTTGTAGCTTCTTAACGGTTATTTTAGCTCGATAGCACCTGTTATACTTCTCCATTATTTCAAAGTCAACTTATTTAATATTTTCCTGAATACCGTCTTGGTCTAGAAACGGACGTGGGCAGACGCTAAATTGCATCCATACGTCTTCGCCCTAAATGCTTATCTTCGTCAGCAGAAATTTTACTTTCCTGCTGATTTTTAAAAAAATTTCCGGAATATCTATTCTCCTCCATGAGTTCTATTTTCGGGCAGCAGACGCAAAACAAGTAGCCTTGAGATCTCAACCTTCTGAAGAAGCAATCTATCATCCCTTTTTCACTCTGTAACTGAGAAAACTCTTACCCTTTTATTTACTTTTTAGGTCAAGCGAAAGGTAAACAATTGCCGATCTGATGTTGAGAATGTTTCGAAATCATCAAATCACTGACTCTGCAACTCCTCGCCGGACAACGATTAGTTTCAGTTACCGTCGATCGGAAATTGTCTCTGCAACGCAAAAGTCGATACACTCCCAAGATTAGCTCTACTTTTCACAGGTTATGCTTGGAGGTGTTATCATACGGTCTTTGTGGACGGCCAGTCTAAAAAAACACGATGTGAGTCATGTGACAGCCACTCGCGCAGATTCCTCAATTGATTGGTACGAGCTCAACTCTACGAGTGGGTCCCCTGACACTCGAGCATGGGTCTCTGTGCTTCCTTTACAAAGAAAATTTCCTAAAGACCGATGCGCTTCTAAATGCAGGGCCAACGCTTGGCCCAGGCCAGATAAAAGTTGGGCCCTTCACCCTTGTTGGGCTTTACACCCTAGCCATGAGTTCCAGCACTCGATTAGGGATCACATGCTGTCGATTGGATTGAATCTCTAACGTTAAGTCAATGGAATGATGGATAAGGATGTAAATAGATGGTCAAAAATTTAGATTCCATTTGAATTCGCATTAGTTAGGAAAATTCAATTTCAAACAATTGGATTCAAATTCTAATTCGAACAATCGGATTCATATTCGAATTCGGATAGCATAGGTCAAATACAGATTCGTATATCAGTCAAACGGCCAAGTTACATCCACTCCGTTTAGCCTAGTGTTAAGATGCAAATAACCTTAATGTTTATATAATCATTTAAGATTTTGTCTCTTATTTTAATAGGATAGATTATATATTTGTTTTAAACTAGAGTTTTCTCTCATTTTTCATGTAATTTGTATTCTAATGTTATTTTCCATATTCAAATTGGATTTTAATCGGGTATCCGGTTAAATTTCGAATTCATACAAATCCATCGGATATCGGATCAGAATCGGATACAATAGTTGGTAAGCAGATTCGGATTCGAATAGTGATGTATCCGATTCAAATTCTATCCGTTTACATCCCTAAGTATTTAAGGAGGCATCGTATGGTTAGTATGCATAGGCACATTATACTAATATGTAGGTATCACATTGGATTATATACATAAAATGATGATATAACAATTTCTTCCGTTGGATGTCTAACGAATGGTCTCGATTTGTCACTTGTTTAATTTCAAATTCAATGCAATCATTTATCCTCCTCACGTATGTCCGTGGATATTCTTAGTAATCCATGCACTTTCTTGGTAATCCACGAAATTGTAATACTATTTTTGCCATGTGGTAAATTTTGTTAGATTAAAACTTGACATGCAAACAATGGACATTGGATTATCGATTATATTTGTCTACTAAATTTTTACCCAATACGATTTACCATACACAAAACATGTGCTTCCCACCTAAATATTTCTCTCTTGATTGCTTAACAAAAGAACAAGCTCCCATCATTAAATTTACCAAATATTTGTAAACTAATATAGTATTTTTATATAATACCTATTTGAATGTGCAATCCTTATCCTAAATGGTTGCTTAAAAATATTTTTCAGCCTCAGAGTCCCTTCCCCCTCCCCTCCACACACACACACACACAAATAAAAATCATTTTTCCTATTTTGTTCCTCCAGTGTAATTATTATTAACAACCCTCGTCATTGTTATCGTCATCATCATCATTAATATTGTTATTAGGTGAATTATTATTATAATTATTTTATTTACTTGATATACTCCTTGGAGAATGACAATCACATCACGGAACCAAAAATAACTTTTTTTTATACTCCATATGAATTTATTGGATAATTTGGGATATTGAATATTGACACTTGATAAGATTTAGAAAATTAAAATGATGTAATATGATGAGGTGTATCATACCAACTTTGGCAACTAGTAACCTATAAAAGGGTTTGTTAAGGCTATTATTGCCTGTCATTAAGAATTATAGTATTGATCTGTACCCAAAAAAAAAAAATGAAGGTGATGCAAAATTTTACCGAAAAAAAAAAAAGTGATGCAAAAGATGATTTATCCTGAACAATGACATGGATATTATGATTTTGGCGGTCCATTCTAACTTTTACATCAACCTACAATCTTAAATTCAAATATTTGTTCTCCCAAAACTTATAAATTCATCTCTGATTTTGGCCGGTCCATTCTGATTATTGTGGGTTTTTTTTTTTTCTTTCTTTTTTTTATAGTAAGAGCGAATAATGGAATTGTTATCGAGGAAAATCAATCCGACTCCAAATTGCGACACTTATCATAGAACTAAGACAGACAAAAGAGTCAGGTGGGTTGGATAACTCGGGTACCACTCTAATGTCTAAATCAACTAAAGAGTGATAAGCAGACGAATTCAAGTAAAGAAGCCTGAGTTCAAAATAAAGAGAAGTTGGTAGTGAATTCAGCAGTATAACTTTATAATCGTTAAAGTTCGGTCCGTTTACCTTCGTAGTAGGGATATTTATTGAGCATGGAATGGTCTTGGATGACTCTTTCCAAGATCTTTAGGGAGGCATCGTAGTGGAATCAGAGTCTTTGCGCATTCCCTTCTCGAGATTTGATGATCGTGATAGTGTAATCGAGCTTTGCAGCCTTCTGATATAAATCTAAGGGCCGGTTTAACAATAACTATTATGGGACTCTTTATAAACGTGATTGGGCCCATCTCATCTCTTACCGACAACTTGACACATGGAGCTAACTACCATGAAGTGAATTAGCCTTCCCTTATCCGAACGTGTCAAATATTGGCATATCTGTAACTGTTCGAGGGTACAGAATCGTATCTGACCTGATAAACTAGATGGAGACGCATGTTTCTTAGGTTCTCTTTGGTTTGTATTACATAATGTATTATGAGTTATTTGTGACAAATCAATTATGATAATAGATTATGAGTAATAAATAATGACCGTTTGATATCACTAAACATAATACATTATATAATGAGAAATATAAATAATCACCTAATAGATTATTCTAATAATGATAAACAGCTACTCACCTTTTTGTAGATAATGAATTATATTGATTTATTTTAATTATAAATAGACATTATAAATCATACCAAACAATCATAAGTTTTATAATATATTATATAATACATTATATGATACAAACCAAAGAGAGCATTAGTATAATCAGTCCGTATAGTGACACATGTTCTTTTTTTATTGGCCGCATTTGCCATGGTCCTAACATAAATAAATTTAGAATGTTTCATAAATAAACATAACACATATGGTTTAAAAATCTTATGTATGCACTTTACTTATTTTTTATATTGATTATCTGCACTTGTGCACACTAATATATTGTGATTTGAGTTATATAAAAGGATCAACATATGTGGTTTATTATAGTGATAGACTCAGTGATTATGGTTATGTAGAGAATATTTGGGGGAAAAATGTTTAGAGTTTCTTAAAATTAAAAAAAATGCATAACCACACAACACACAACTATCATTTTGTAACCTCCTCATGCACACGAGTGCTACAATCTCCACTTATCACCCAATAAAGAAGTTAATTATAGTTATCAAAATATCTTACCCTATTGGCCAAATAGATCAACTTAAGACCTAGATCATAACTATAACCCAATTAGTAATTCAAAAATAGTAACATATTGGTCTTGGTTGGTTTTTGTATATCATATTAATTTGATATTTGTTACCAAACTATTCTCTGACTCACTTTGTTTTGGAGAGAATTTTTTACACTATCAATGTTGGGGAAAATTTTCAAGTCAAACCAATGAAGGGTTTGGAAAATGATTTAAAACTAAGTGGCTCACACAATCAATAATAGAAAAAATATTAAAATTGTGAGATCATGTAAAGTGTAGAAATTTTATTTTATTTTATTTTTTTCCATCAAAGCACCAAACTAATTTATAACTAGTAATGATCATAAATTGAAGAGACTACCTAATTTTGATTCGGTGGTTATCCAAGAAGTTGGTAGATCCGTGTCCTACACGCTCATCTTTTGGCACTGCCAGCTAGAAAGGAAAAAAAAATTCAATTTGTTGGTAAAAGAAAGAGAAAGTTCAATTCTCATTTACCAAAAAAAAGGTTCATTTCTCTCATTTCATAGATTGCTATATTTTAGGTCTTTGAAACAAATATTAAAAAAAAAACTTCATATAAAATATGGCACAAAAATTTTTACATCAAAACAAATGGAGCCAAAATTATTAATTAAAAACCCCTAACTGCCCGACATATCACTTATCTATGCAAAACTCCCTCCCTCTAAGCGTTTCAAACCTCAAATTAAAAGCCTTAACTGCCCCACATATCACTTGTCAAATCTCCAACTCCAGAAATTCCAATCGTAGTGTTGAAGTGTTGAAGATTCAGAATCTCTTGCATATTCGTTTTTCATCATTGTCTTAATTTTTAAGAGATTCTTGAACTCCAAATCGATAGTGACCAAAAAGTGAGAGAGATGTCAGAGGACTGGAACCATTGGAAAGAGGGAAAGAACGAAAGAATCGATGGAAATTGAGGGCTCAAAGAGAAAGTGGCTGACAACAGGAGGTTGGTCATGCCGACGGCGATAATGGTCGTCTGTGGAGCAGACAAGGTCATTCCCATTTTTTGTTTGCTTTCTTTCCGGCCTTCTCTCCCCACCACGGCACCATCCTCACATGGAATCTGGATTCCAAAGAATTGTATGGAAAATATATGAGACTTTTTTAGTAGTTAAATGGGAAGATGACAATTGAAATAAAATTTGATGAAAAAAACATAAGGATAGTTTTGGTAGATAAAAATTCATGCAACCTAAACTTTGCCCATAAATTCACCCACACCCTGGCATTTATGAAATCTGTATCATACAGGTTCAGACTTAACAGATAAAAAATTATATAATACTGAAATTGCCTTCAATTGTTTTGATTTACTATTTTAACCTTTCCTTATTTCCATTTTTTTTATAAAGGAAAAAAGCTATCGTAAATCTTAAAATTGTAAAACCGAACCGTGAACTGTAGTTCTAAGTTTTACTATTGTTTTCACTCCCTTTCGTTTGGGAACTTTTCTTCGCCGGAGAACCGAAATCGAAGAAGAAAGCAGGAGCAGAAGGAAGCCGGAGAAGACTTCGCCGGAGGAAAACATCACCCAATCGAAGGTAGTTCTTTTTCTTCTCTGTTATGTAACATTAATGAAACTTTCTCTGTGCTCACGAACCGTAAACTTTTGCTCATCTCCGTTTTACCAAGCCTTTAGCCGTTGCCGTCGTGGTTTCCCATGAGAATATCCCACGAGCACTAAACTTAGATTATTGACATCAAAAAGACATTAAAAAATGAGTTAAGTGCGATGAAAAAGACAAGTTTATCGATTAACTTTTTCATTCAATAAACTGGTGAATCATGTTTTATCTTTGTTTCATTCAATAAACTTGTCATTCGATAAACTTATAAATCCTCTTTTGAATGAGTTAATCAGTGCGATGAAGAAGATTAGGGCTCCATGTGCTGCAGTCAATCCTATTAGTTTAATGCTTAAATGGATATTATAATGGGTTGTTTAACTTGGAAAATCAGTGCGATGAAGAAGATTAGGGCTCCATGTGCTGCCGTCAATCCTATTAGTTTAATGCTTAAATGGATAAATTAATGGATTTTTTTAAACTTGGAATCGATGCAGTGAAGGGGGGGGTTCAGAGCTGGAAAAAATCAGTTTTGTCTAGGTCAAGCTCTACCGAACTGTAAATATTACAATCATACTGAACAGTACAATCATAATGGAATGTGGAAAGTTTTGTCTGGGTTTGGATTGGTTCTCTCTTAGAGAGTCGAAAAAAATTATTGGTCTCCAAGTGGTTCATTGGAGTGCAGGACAATCACTTAAACCTGGGATTGTTGGAGCAGTTTACTTCCAGGATTCACCTAGCCCTATAGGCAGGGCACAACACATAAACATTGCTTCTCTTCCCTATTAGGTTATTACTTTGTTTTTCCTTTCTGTTTGGAGCCCATATTCAATTCCTATGGTGGACTTAAATAACATATGAAAATTTTCATTGATGTGACTTCATTGCAATATCGATTTATCCTGGAGTAGTGGACTTGAAACTCTTTGAACCCTTGGCATATTACTATGTACTGTTCTATCATTCTTACTTTTGTATGTTCTGATTTGCTTTATTGTGGGCTCCTTTTGTCTTCCCAATTACTTATTTTACAAGCATAGAAATGTCTACTGTTCTTATTTTGACCAGAATAGAAATGTTTATTGTTCTTATTGCAACTGAATTAATATTTCTTTGAATTTCTTCAATTTTCTTGGACACAGAATAGAAATGTCTACTGCTACTACTATCACTTATGCCTTGGAAGATAGGAAACATCAGAGATGTTGATCCAGATAAGTTTGGTTACTTGGATATTGTATATGATGTTTACTGTTCTGTTTTGAGGCACATCCCACCAGGTAGAACAATCAATTCTCTGTAAAGTATATAATCTCTGAAAAGAATGACGAGATCTCAATAGCCAATGATGATGATGTGTGACAATGTTTCGTATACATGAGAAGCGAATTGAAAATGTTGACAAGCCCATTGACATGCTAGTTCATGAAGTGAAAGTCACTATTCCTAATAGCACGCTTTATTATATTAATGGATATCCTAGTGCAGTTATTGGCAGGGATGAAAGCGAGGGCAAAGAAGTTGATATATTTGGGAATGTAGAAGATGTTGTTTTACAGGGTCTATCTGATGCCATTTCAGAAAATTTCCTGGTGCATTCCATGGAAATTGCTCTCGCCATCTATACAATAATCTCAAACATAAGTTTCCAAGGATGCAGTTAAGGAATGACTTCTGGGCAGCATGTAAAGCATCTAATGCTGAGGTGTTTCAGAAAGCAATGTGTGGAATGCAATCCCACAACAAAGATGCACATGATTGGTTGATGAAAAACCCTGTTAGGATGTGGGCTAGACACGCTTTTGACAAAAAAGCTAAAAGTGATCACATCACTAACAATCTAAGTGAGTCATTCAATCAATGGGTAAACAATTACAGAGATAAGCCAGTTCTGTACATTATAGACGCCATTAGACTGAAATTGATGAAGAGACTACAAAAGAGGTTTAAGAAGGGTTGTACTTATAAGGGGAAGTTGACACCAAGGATCAAAAAGAAGTTGGAAGTGGTTAAAAATGATGTTAGGTTCTGTATGCCCATATATGCTGGGGGTGATGATTTTGAAGTAATAGATACAAACTCCAAGAGATTTGTGGTTAACTTGATCAAGAGAACTTGTGTCTGTGGAGTATGGGAATGCTCAGGGGTGCCATGTAAACATGCTGCATCAGCTATTCTATTCAAAAGGTCTCATTTGGAGGATTATTGTGATGAATTTTACACATTAAAGAGATATATGCAAGCATATGGGGAAATTATTCACCCACTCTTAGACTTGAGCACTCTATCAGCACATTCACCTCTCTATGGTGCCATGCAACCTCCACCATTGAGGAGGGCCCGTGGAAGGCCTCATAAGAATAGAAGAAGAGAATTGGGTGAGGCAGCACCTTAGAGTTCAGGAAGAGAGGTGGAACAATAAGATGTGATGTATGTAAGGAGATAGGCCATAACAGTAAAAGCTGTAGTGAAGAAGAAAGGACAATCTTCATGAAAGGTATTATTTATAGATTTATACATTATTCTTAGTAATGATGAAAATGTGTAACATAAATGCTTTTAATGTCCTTGTAGAGGAAACAAAAACAAACATTGCTGAATGAGAGCAATTTCTCATCTCAGTTGGAAACCAGATCTCAATCATCTGCCATTGTTACCCAGGAGATTTGTATTCAAGCAAAACTAAGAGCACAGAAGGCAGCCAAGCTTGAGACTTGAGAGGCAGAAGAAAAGGGCCAAGGATGCATTGGGCCAGTGATTTTCATTTCTCTGTGTGTTTGAAAACAATATTCAGGGGATGATGTTATTTAAGTAAACAATAGTGTTTTAACAACTTTATCCAAACCCTGATGTAATTTTAGTAACAACGGTTTTGTTTTGTTTTTTTTATTTTTTTATAACAATGTTGGCTGGATTGTTTGTAGTGACTATCATAGTTATTTGATGTTAATAATTTCCAGCATATATGATAACAATTTTCAGCATATTTGATGGTTGAAATCCATGTTATTAGGTGAAAATAGAATTTGTTGAATGTATGTAATTTTTTCTGTGTTACAGGTTGCTTCAGATTGAGAAAGTTTCAAAAAGTGAGATTTTGGGTTATACTTCTCAATGCTTTAGATTGCCAGGCTACATGTCCAGTAGGACTTACAGACGAACCGATTCCTCATGGTTCAAATATACACAGAATCGGCTTACACAGATATTTGGTTCAAGTATATGGAATTAAAAAAGAACCCCAGTCTTGACTAAACAATTGTCTTGTATATCTAGAAGAAGCCATCCTTCAAAGTTGTCTTGATTCACCAGATCATAGTAGAATTCAGAGGTACCACGTAAATACACTTTCAAATTAGGTGAGCAGAAAACCATTTTTTTCCACCAAGGATTTAACCCACTTACCTAAGGAAAAGCAACCTAAGCATACGATGTTAAGTTGGCAACTATAAATAATTGATATAGCATAAAGACAGTGCAACATCACCCTTGAAGCGGAATGACTTACTTCAATCTATTCAATTGTATGGCAAAATCACAAAAAAAAAATATCAATTGCAGGGAAAGAATCATATAGCTACCAATCTACATCTCATTGCTTTTCCCACTAATCAGAATTTTGGACGAACCTTGAAATTCTAGGGTTTCAAGAAAAAGAAAATCGAAGAGAGGGACCCTTCAATTTTCTTGAAACTCTAGAATTTCAAGGTTCTCAGAGAAAGAGAGAGAGTGTGTGTATTGTGAAATTGCACAATCTGAAAGACACCAAAGGAGGAAGAAGAGGGAGTCTAGTCGAAGAAGAACTGAGGGAGGGAGCAGAGGGAATCTAGCTGGAGAAGTTTATACTTGCCAATGTAAATAGGGGCATCGAAAAAATTTTCCACCGAAGAGTAGCCGCCGGAGAAGAGAGTAACAGAGTAGCACTACTCTGTTACTCTCTCAAAAGTTAAAACGTCTTTAATTTTTGTACAATAAAAAAGAAAAAGGTCTTTCCTTTCTTCGGTTTGAGAGCTTTTTAAAATTTTTTTTTTTTGGGTAAAATTTGAGAGTCATTCGTCTTTGTAAAAAGTAATTATCATTTTTTCTTTTTTTAAATAGAAATAAATCTTTGCCTTTTATATTGGGGGTAAACTAGACTTTTCCATTTTTCTGTCAAATACTTAACAGCATTAGGAGTGAGTGATTTATGGACAAAATTTGGGATTACATGAATTAAATGTAAAGATCAGGGGGGATGGGTAAAATTTTCCCAATAATTTATTATGCTTAATTATTGTTTAATATCTTTTAATCGGCTGCGTGGACGCACCCGGATAGGAATGATTTTTATACTTTGGACAAAAGAAAACTATTATTAAAGGGGAAATATTATTTAATGCTCATAGATTGAGTGTCAAGACGAAGAAACTAAAAAAGAGAGGCTTCCATGCCAGCAGCGGAGGAATCTCCACAGCACCAATCACGGTGATGGAAATAATTTCATCAACAATGGAGCCCACATGGTTTGAGAGCTAGGGTGGGTATCCTCCTTTTTATACCTATGGGTTCTAATAGAATTCTTTAATTCTAGTGGCGAACAGTGGAATTTCGGCTTGGCTTTTTATGGTCTCACTATTCGATTCCATTTCGATAAGAACAATAAAATGTTCTCCATTTGGGGTTAGTTTAGGGTTAGTTTATTACGGGATCCACATCCTCTTGTACAAGAGAGAATCTGGAGGAGGAGGTGGTGTCTTATGTGGATAGACTGACATCTGAGGTTTGGATGAATCTAAGTTTTTCATACGAGCAGACATTGAGTCGACAAACTAAACCAACAGGGGGTGTCAGCTAGGATGCAGGGCTCGGATTCACCCGAGCCCCCAAGTGTTGCCCATCCACATAGGGCGCCACCTCTCCTCCAAATTCTCTTGAAGGAGAGGATTTGAATACCTTATTATGAGAGTTCGGATCACTTGCATATGCATATACTTTTTATGGGATTTTATAACCATCAATGTGGTGTGAGCCTCACCTCTTCAATGTGAGACTCACTTGATAAGAACGGTGATGGATCTAAATTTGAGGCTCATAGAATTTTTTTTTTTTTTGTAAATTGTCATGAAATACACTATTGAAAAACAAGTGCCAAGATGCTTTAACGCGTAGTGGTTATTGGTAAACTTAGTGCATGTTGATATGGTAAAAATGTGAGGACATATTTTCTTAAACTTAACCACTTGGGGGTCTTTCTCCCATATGATACAATGAATAAAATTAAGAAAAGGGTTGTCCATGCCACTAATGTGGTAGGAATCTCCTAGTTCACACTAATCAATGTACGGGGATTAATTTTTGTTGACATGAGTTTCGGAGAATGGAGAGTGAATAATGTATGACTAGGGAGATGATTCCCCACACTGCTAATGTGGGGGAAATCTGCCATGCCACATCAATCAAGGATTAATTTTATAAATGGATCCACATAGTTTGGGTATCCAAATCCTCTCCTCCCAATTTGGGAGGAGAGGCGGCGCCCCGTTAGATAGCCGACACATGGGGCTCGGGTGAATCTGAGCCCTCCATCCAAGCCAACACTCCCTTATCGGCTCAACTTGTCAGCTCGGATGGAGGGTTCGATTCACCCAAACCCCAGGTGTCGACCATCTAATGGGGCCGTCGCCTCTCCTCCCAAACCTCTGGGAGGAGAAGATGTGGATCCTAGGGAAGAGACGATCCTTGACATATAATGGAGTCTGTTTACAATTTTTTTGTTGCTTGTTTGGTATGATCCCGATTATAAGCTAGTAATCATCAATTGATTATAAATAAATTAATTTCTGATTTATGAGAATCGATTAATTGAATGATACAGCTACAATCATAGGTTTTAAAATGATGAGAACCAATTAAGCCCAACCAAACCCACTGTAACCTATCGGTTGATACCTTGCTACCAAGGATGTGAGGGCATGGGAAAGCATCCCACATAAAATCAAAATTAATGAGAAAAAGATCCAATATCAGAGTAGGGATCCCTTCCTACACGCTCCCATAATGAGTAATGGAGTCCCTTGTTGACACTCTCTTCTTACAAATGTGGATCCCTTAACAATCTCGACTCTCACCCTTTTATTGGTTTGGTTTTCCATTCATACATTGTGGGTAACCCTTTCTCAAAATTAATACAGGGAAAAGGTATAAACATTTTTCACCCTAATTTCTCTGATTCATCTGTTTCAATATTGCTAAAACATATGAATTTAGATGGAAGTACCTATGTGTAAATTTAAAAAACTTAATGTTCTCAAGCCTTGGCTTTGTCATGAGATGAGTTTAAAAAAAAAAAAAATGGAAATATCTCAGATCGGGTAGCAAAAACTTAAAATTGAATCCTAAGGGTTTTTTTTTTTTTTTGCACCAAACTTCCTCCTTTACGTGAACTTGGGTCGACAACATAACATTGGCAGAGTTTAAAAAAAAAAGCCAAAAGTTCCATATAGCTTAGGCATTGTACTTTTGTTTTTTTTTTTTTTTGTGGACAAAGACATGCAGGTTAAACCTTTGATGGAAAAAACCACCCCTTGGAATATTCAAATCAATCCCCAACTAGACACGTCGGTGATTTCATTGCCCTCTCCTCCAGAATATGAATCCCTTATCCAATAAGTAATAGGAAGGAAGATAGTCGACTAACAACGTCTCCATATACCCTTTCACATGGGGTGTAAAATGACTAAGAATAGACGATTATTTCATACCCTATGTGAGAGGGCACGAGAGACACTGTTAGACAACAATATTTTGTTAGATTTATGTGGGCTAAATTAATTATCTAAACTAGTCAATTCAGTGGGAGTCTAATGAATACGATATAATCAGTTTGGTTTGATTTGTCGCATAGTATGAGATAGGTTTGGTAACCCTAATTCTATTGTGGGAAGGGTTTTAGGGTTACAGCGATATTCTATAAATATTGGGTTAGAGTCCCCACAGTCACAGTTAATAAATTCTATTTACACTCATTAGCAAGAGACATTAAGATATCCTCTGGAGGTTATGAAAGACTGTAACCGCAGGATTTCGATCAAAGCTTGGAGCGTCGTGGAGCGTATGAGAATCGATCTCTTCACAGACATGTATGTCTTTATGATTCATAGTTAATGACTTCTCTATTGTGTTCTATGGTAACTGTATGGATGAATAAATAAATGAGTTTGATCAATCATTAAGTACAATAATTTCTAACATATTTTTCATTAAAATGATATTTGGGAGAGAGTTTCCTACAATACTAGTGGAGGATAATCTATCATGCCATACCATTGGGGGATCAAATCGTCTCCTCCCAGGGATTTTGGGAGGAGACTCAACTCCCACCAATCGATGCTTGACACGTGGGCATCGAGTAGATCTGAACCCTCCATTTGAGTCAATAAGGTGAGCCGATAGGGGGTGTTGACTTATGCACTGGCTTGGATGGATAGCTCTGATTCAGTCGACGCTCACATGTCAAGCATCGACTGGTGGGAGTCGAGTCTCCTCCCGAACCCGTAAGAGGAGATGATTTGAATTCACCATTGGGTTCACAAGGCCAAAAGAATGACTCTCAAAGAAGAGAGAGAAAATATATAAATACGTGAGGGTGTGGGAAAGAATACTGACGTTGTGGGATTTTTTTAAACCGATCACTACCCGATTACGTGTTACTTGCATGGATTTGGCTTGAATACTGATGTTGTGAGATCTTTTTAAATCAATCACTACCCTGTGGATTTGGCTTGTTTCAAGTTTGAAATGAACTTGAAACTTGTCAATGTCGACCGAGCTCTAATCGATAGTAAATCCCCAATTTATTTTGAACTTGAGACGAATCGAATCTCTGCACTGATATACGGGGAGAAAAAATGACTGTCGGATCTTATATTTTCATTGATTTAAGTTGATGCAAAGGCCATAGCCGGACAACCATCCCGCCCAATTATTATTTTTTATTTTAAATTTTTTTTTGATGAGAGCCAAATTTATTAGTTGCAAAGTCCAAAATATAAATGGAACAGACTGAGCAACGCACTGAACGCAGGTCCTTAAAAAATCAGAGCAACGCGTAGAATGTTAAAAAGAGAAAAGGAATAAAAAGCACGCAAGAATAGGCAAATTGGGGATTTATGCAAAACTGCATTCAATAGTCAAGAAGAGAGAGAAAGAGGGGTCCCACGTTCCTTCCACCCTGTATACCTTGAATGAAAGAATACATACATCGGGTTTTCCCTTTCCGGTTTCCTTCCCTTCTTCTGTGAAAGTCATGACCCTCTTAAGAAATCTCCTTTTCCTTTGCCAATCTCCCCTAGATTCTTATACAGCTCCCATTGATTAGCTTCTCTAAAGCATGTCAGATTCCAGCAAACTGCACCATACTTCCATACCTGTGTTCCTTTTGAATCAGTTCTTCTAAAAGCCTCTTCAAATCTAGGTTTTTATTTTTTTTATTTTTTTTATGGGGTTTATGAGTTTTAGGGTTTATTGGGTCGACCACGGTGTCACCTAATCTCGTCAAATGAACTGAATTTTCGCAGGCTCTGTTCTACATGTTTTTTGAATTTGGCTTCCTGTTGGTGGAATTTGATCTGTGATCACCATATCCTGGTTATTCATAGGGGTTTCTTATATCCCTCCTTGCGAGATGAAGATCAGTGTTAACAGGCTCTACCAGATTGTCACCTGTCTTATTCGAATTTAATCGGTTTTCAGAAGAATCTGCTAAGCGGGTTTTCTGAGTTAGGTACCATATTTATTGGAATTCCATGGCTTATATGTCCATTCCGGGTTCTGGTTCCGGATCGGGATCGGGATCGAGTTCGAATTCCGGGTTTCAATTCTTGAATTCCCCTTTTGGGGACACCACTTACACCAAAGTCTTTGTCGGTGGATTGGCTTGGGAGACGCAGAGCGGTACTTTGCGTCGATTCTTTGAGCAGTTCGGAGAGATTCTAGAGGCAGTCGTGATCACTGATAAAAATACAGGGAGGTCGAAAGGATACGGCTTTGTGAGTATTTCATGCTTTGGGGCGTTAGGTTGTTGCATATTTTTCATTTATTTTGAGCCGGTATTCAATTTTTTTTTAATTACCCTTCTCCTCCCACCCCACCCCCCCCAAAAAAAAATAAAAAATTCTTACATCAGGATTCTTAGTTGTTATTGGATATTATATGATGAGGAGAAATGTTCTATAAAAATAAAAATAAAAAAGGGGAGGCGAAATGTTGATTTTTGGAATTGGGATGAAGCTTTCGTCATGGATTTAGCCAGCAATTGACTTGCTTTTCGTTGGGTTGGTTTGTATGGAGGGTTTAGGTGACTTTCCGTGATCCTGAATCTGCAAGGAGGGCCTGTGCTGATCCAAACCCTGTTATCGACGGTAGGAGGGCTAACTGTAATTTGGCTTCACTTGGGCGGCCTAGGCCAGTTCCATCTCATGGTATTTCTTTTGATCCTTCTTCCATTTTTCTTTACTTGTGATTTGTGACTGCATTTTTGGACCTCATGATTTAAAGAACTCTATTATTATCATTAAGTTGGTCATATCTGTTTTCCCACTCGATTAATTTAACTTTCGTTTAACTTGAACCTGAACCGGTTGCAGTGCCCATATGGATAATTGTATTACCTGAACTTGATTTCTTTTCTGATCTGGATTCGGTTGGTTACATCCTCATTGTGTTTCCTGTTAGGTTTCTGAAACTTTTCATGCCTTAATCTCATGAGTGATTGGGATTTATTACACTTCACTGTCGAAATATGCAATCCTCATTGATTTTGGAAGAGCGGAAATTGAGGCTTGTTCATATTGTTGAACTTACGTTGTGTCAACAAGTTCTCTGAAGATATATCTGAAGGAATTTTGTCTTTTGGTTTTTCTCCTTTCGTGTCTCTGTTGGAGTTGCTTGGGATCTGCAGACTACATTTATAAAAAATAAAATAAAAAAACGATGGAACCTTGAGTGCAAGCTCTGTGCTTGATCTCTCACTCTGGGAGCACACTTGATTCTTTCCTCTCGCTATTCTTATCCTCTTTGACTACCCAAAAATAAACTAGAAAAAGGTTGCCACCTGGCCGTCAAAATCACTTTTATTCTTTTAATGTCAATAGCCCCATAATTTTTCCCTAAAATGCTGACCTTACAGAAACTTTGACATCATAGTCCAATCACATGTCTGATGAAATTATTTTTCATTTTTTTATTCCCCGTTTTATTGGGTTTCCAATGTGACCTGATCAGATAGACCTGTGAGCTAACTGTGAGGATAGTGGAACCCTCCTCTTTGCCTTTATTGTGGAAGATTATATTTGAAAATGGATTTATCTATTTGTAATCGTGGTAATAATTTTATGCATGTCATAAAAAGATAAATGTACAAACTGATTAAGCATCAGCTTATGTTCAGGTCCAACATCGATTACCCAGATAAATCCTCATGCTTTTTATTCTTACTGTCTTTGAATTTAGTGTACATAGCTATTTCTTTATTTTCTTCCTTTCGTCAAGCTTGGCTTAAGTGTATTTTAATCCTTTTTTTTTTTAAATGATTTATGTATTTACATGCACTTTATGTATTCATGTATGTATATACTGATGGATGGATGGATGGATGGATTTTTTACACTGAGTCATTAAATACCTGATCTGATGTAGAGATAATAATCCGATACGGCAGTACCTTTTTAATTTTAATTTTTTTTTTACAAATATCATTAGATTTAGTACTAGTATTTGTTCATTCACACCTTGGTTTCTTCCTTTCATGTGTTATAGCTAGGAGTTATAAGATTCAAGCTGTACTTTGAATTTTTAATGTGCTGTTTGATTGGGTGCCTTATTAATATTATTATCAATAATAATAAAAATAATAATAAAAATATTATTATATTGCCAGAACCTAGTGCATTGAAAGTTATTCGACTTCCTTATCTCTGCTTCATCTTCTTTTTTTTTTTCTTCCTCGAGCCCTTTTTGTGGACTCCAGTAATTATTTATATTCTATAAGAATACTTATTGTTGCGTCCTTTGCTTGGTTTCATATAGGTCGCGGAAGGTCAGCAGCTTATGCAAATTTACAAGTTCCTCATGGAGCTTATGTAGGAAGCCCTGGTTACCAACAACCAGTTTCTTACAGCTACCAACAAGGATTTGCATATCCTCCATATGGGTGAGTGTTCTTTTATTCAAGTTGATGATGGCATGTGCTGTTCCAAAAGCTTGACATTTGACTTGGGATTTGTATGAGTGGATATATTTAGTTAAATGCTGACATGGGAGTCCAAGATCTTTTGTTTCGTTGTCTTTCCAAATCCTCCATCCACCCACCCGGTCTGATTGTGGGGGTGTGTGATGCTTTTTTTGGGAAGGGGGCTAATACCATTGCTTGTATAAGTAGCAGTTTTAACCATGCTGTCAAAGTTATGAGCTTGAGTCATGGTGGACGCACGGAACGAATACTCCTCTCTTACTGAATGATTGACAGTTGTGTGTGTGTGTGTGTGTGAGAGAGAGAGAGAGAGAGAGAGAGAGAGAGAGAGAGAGGTTATATTATAATGGAGAAGTTGCTTGATACATATGTGTATGTGTGTGTGTGTGTGTGTGTGTGTGTATGTGTGTGTGAGAGAGGTTATATTATAATGGAGAAGTTGCTTGATACATATGTGAGGTTATATTATAATGAAAAAGTTGCTTGATAGTCCCGGGTAATTTAATTGTAGTATAATTGTGCCCGAGGATTGGCTAAATGTTACATTGGGTTTCTCCATATATATGCATATAGTGTGATTTTGTACATATGTAAGGTTATAATGGAGAAGTTGCTTGATAATCCCAGGTAAAGTAATTGTAATATAATTTTGCTTACTAATTTATCCGGAGGATTGGCTAAATGTTACATTTTGGAGAACCATGAAATTCAATGCTTCTTTTATAAACAGCTTATACAGTCATCCTTTATAGTACAGACTCGAGAGAACAGATGACCAGGGTTTGGGATGGATCACCCAATATGAAAATTTTTTTCTCCTTTGTTTCTTCCACAGCTACATGGTAAAAGGAATGTCATATTGAATGGAAGTGCTGCTTTCATGAGCAATTTTGACAATGTACAGTAGGCAGACCCAATTTCTGTGCTCTTTTCTTGGTTGTCTTCCAACCTTGTCCTGTATCTAGAAACTAAGGGGCAATTTGGGAATGTTCCATGGAAGCATTCCAGAAGTTTCTGATTTTACTGGCAATGGAGCTATCCTCTGACAGGAGCATCTGGAATGCTTCCAGAGATTGTTCCAGACGGCCACTTAATACTTGAAAACAAATAAGAAGAATTCACAAGCTAAAATATTCTCAAGGGATGCTATGATTTTCTTTTTGTGCAGGTACACAACATATGGACCGGAATATGCCTACCAACAGGTTGAGAGTTTCAAAATCACTATCACTGTCAGAAATTAACTCTATTTTAGAGAGAAAGTGTACAGGAACTGGGTGATTACTGGCCAAGCTGACTTGCTTCAATCTGTGTATGCCATCTTCTTTTCTTGCAGGGTGTTTATAATCCTTACATGGGTCAGCAATATCTTCAGATATATGGGGTACCAGGGCAAGCTAACACAGCTATCTACCCATTTGGGCAATTTGGTCAGCCTCTTCCTGGCAGTCATGGGTATGCACCGGTTCAGGGGTACTCAATGCCAGCTCATCATCTTATGCAATATAGTGGGTCCAGTGTCAATGGAGTAACCAGCACTCCTATTTCTGCAATTCAAGCATCATATCCTACAGGTGACTTCTCTAATTTATATAAGTTATATCTGACTGCCAGATGGCGATATCTATTTGACAGCAACCAAGTTTAAGGTAATTTAATAGGAATGCATATGTTTGTGCTGCTGCTTAACTGAACAGCCTTGTCAATTCTAGTTACTTGGCAGTGTGATTCAGACATATGAAATTATCCATCCATTTGTCTGTCTATCCACCCCACCAACAACAGTCATGATAACAAAACCTTATCCCAACTAAATGGGGTCGGCTACATGAATTTTTGCCCTCCAATCAGTTGATTCAGTTCTGTTTAAGGTCATACTTGTAACAAGGCCTAAGCTATGCATGTTTTCCTTTCCCACCTCACCTATAGTCATATTCGTTCTGCCCCTAGCTCTTTTAAATCCTTTGATTTGAATCAAATCACTCCTCCGTACCGGAGCATCTAAAAGCCTCTGTCGAACACAGTCATACCATCTCAAACGAATTTCTCATAGCTTATCATGTATCGGCGCACTTCCAAATCAGCTCAAGTATGATAATTCCTTACTTTATCCTTCCTAGTTTTGCCTCACATCCAGCTCAACTTCCTCATCTCAACTACAGTGAGTTTATCAATATGATGCTTTCTTAACTGCCAAACATTTTGCACTATACATTATAGCTGGTCGAATGATTGTCCGAAAAATTTTTTCCTTTAAGTTTGAAGGGAATACACCGTTCACACAACACTGCAGACGCGCCTCTCCACTTCATTCACTACCCACCCAACTATTAATACAAAATTCATTGATGTGTGCTTGGATGGAACATATGCATGTCATACAATGAAATTATGTCCATCTCTAGTTTCCTACAGTATCAATTCTTGTGGTTGCACTCTCTTTCTTTGGCCCGTAATTGATTAACCAACATTTATTTATTTTGGCCCAAACTTATATCAGTTTTCATTACTATTAACTATAAAAAGTGTAGGACTGGATCAGATATGAACAGCTTTTGGTTGCCCTTGATTCAGGAGTCGGATTGCTATGGTTTAACAGCATTTCTTGTTATAAAAACTAGCCATCCCTATGGAACTTGGAACCAAAATATTAAATACTGTCTCTAACACCACTCTTAGAAGTTTTATGCAAGTACATTAATATAGTAAGAAAGTTGTATATTCAGAGGGTATTAGTACAAATGATTAGGACAACTTTTATGCATTGATTTGTATTTCTTGATCATACAAGAATATTGCAGTTATAAATTGGTTTTCTAGCTGTATATGTACGTGTTATCCAAATCGGGGAGGGTGAGAAATGGGCTTGGTAAGGTCTCAGCATGATATATGCATGTAACTTACAATTAACCTTCTTTCTTGGATTTATCAGGTGTAGCAGCACCAGTTCTATCACAGCCGCATTTCATAGTTCCTGCTCGTTCTTCTCAGTTCACCCAGGGTAGTGGTTCAGACCAAGCGGCAGGTTGAGGGTAGATCGAATGAATTGTATCTCGAGGTATGGAAACTTTTATCTCTCTCTCTCTCTCTCTCTCTCTCTCTCTCTCTTCTCAATTAGGGAGGACTACAAATTTATATTGATAGGTTGTTTCCATCTGCAGTTATCCTTAGATTGCAGCAGGACTAAGAGCAGCAGTACTGCTACTTGAGTGGCGGGCTTCGAATCTAGCCTTGCAAGTTATTATCTTTGCATTCTAGAGGTATATTGTGATTCCCACAACATTGGGATATAGCTTAAATAACAGCCTCGGTCGGGTCAATTTATGCTTGCAACTTTGAAGTTATTCAAAGAAATTTATGGTACCTAACAATGGACAGACTGTTAAGGTGTTCTGGCAGATTAGTGATTCACATCTAACAGAATGGTATCCTCCATTTTCACAGCACAAATTCTGAATACTCACTGCTCAATTAGTTTGATGTCACATGAATTGAGATGCATGAAAAAAACACATTGTTTTTGCGCCAGTTTCACCACATTTTTGTGAGATAAGAACTGTAGGGGTACAGTTTTCCTAATTAAGAACTGTAGTTATTGTTTCTCTCTGAATGTCCCTAAACTAAGCACTTGTTATGTCAGAAATATTAGAGACGGATTGATATATTGTCAGTTTCACTCTGGGAGGGTTGCCTTCAGTTACATTGGTGATGTTACAACTGTTTGAATCCCTTGATACTGATGTAAATAGATGGACCAAAGTGTACATTTTGGCTTTTACAGGCTTCTCTTTTACATTAATACTTATGTTGTGGAACTTCTGTGTAACATTAGCGCTGTATTTTTGCAGGTCATCTATAGTCGTGGTCGCCGGTGATAGCATGGAAGTCAGGTGTCACGTGCTCCAGTTGCTGGAGCTAGGAATATGAAGGGCGTGGATTGCTCCTCTGTTTCCGTAGTGTCTGGAAAACCCTCATTTCCTGCCAGTACTTGAGATTGCTGGCAGATTATGGATTGGTGGATGCTGGAATCTGGTTTCCAGTAACCATGTAGGAAAAAATTGTGTAAATTCGTCATGTAGAATCAAAATATGATTCTCTGATGTAGACCCACGATTTGGGTGTATAGGAGTCGGTCCTTAGTTGTGTGAAGGGTTGGTCTTCGTCTGTATTTAATGGTTTTCTGTATAGCTGTTTTTTATTGTTGGATCAAAGTTTAGGGATTCTGGGATTTCCTAAAAATGCCGCACCCGCTTTCGGTCAACAGCGCCCTTCTCTCGCGAGCCATACGGTGCAGGTGGCTGTAACGTATGGTCAAGGGTTCTCTGGACGGCAGTGGGAACTATGTTAGCACTTCAACACACTCTCTCTCATCCCATGTCCCCTGCTGAATGATCTGCTGTGGGTTTTGCCCACCAATGGTCACAAGCAACAGTGCCGCTCAGAAAATCCCCATCATGTTTTTATTACTTGGTCTTTGGTTTTCATTGAAATCGTTGTAATTTAGAATTAATCAAAGTGTCATGGAACATTTGTTGGACTAGAGCAAGGGAACCAGTCAATTTAATCTTTCATCTTTTTGGGAAAGCAAAAAAAAGAAAAAAGGTCCTACGCGCTTGTCGTAGACACCTTTCCTACAGTCATTGTAAATAAAGTTACGTGGATAGATGATGTGGCCATTATAGTTACTGGTAAGAGTTATGGGGGATAGATGATGTGGTTATTGTAACTATTGCTAGAGTCATGTTTGGGAAGTTATAGGTCAAAATAGGTCAAATTTTAGAGATTAAATCAATCAAATATCTTCTTGTGTGTTGGCATGTATATCTATGCATATCTACGACACTTTGTCTCGAATTTAGAGTCCTATTTTGTTGAAGTAAGCTCCAAGAAGTCTGAAGCTTCTTATTTACCCAAAAAAAAAAAAAAGTCTGAAGCTTCTTAACAGGCTAACAATAAATCTAGGGTTGCATGTCCACAAAATTTGAGTTTTTGTTCATGAATTATTGGCATTTTAAAATGGGTGTCTATGAAAGGTTTTATCATGGCGGTGTAAGAATTGAGTTCTGAAGGTGAATCTTGGTGTGACAATAAGGTTGTCATATTGGAACTTGGTAGTTGTTCTCCCTAGATCTTATAGTAATGAGTCTTGTACATTTAGAGAATTTGGGCTGTGTAAGAATCAAGTTCTAGATTAAAAAAAAGAAAAAAAGAGTTTTTATTAGTAGTGAGTTGGGGTCATATATATTGGAGCATATGAATTGGAATTGGGAATGTATATCTAAAATTTATTTATAGTTATCTTAAATTCTATCATGAGATGTCCTTTTATGAATTTTATCAAGATATAGAAAAATTGTAAAGGTATGAATTCCTTCAAGTTTATTACAGATAAGGAAAAATGTAAGTTGAATCTTTCCAGAATGTAAAATTTAAAATTTATTAGTTAGCTCATTATACGAACAAATGAATTCTTCCAACTCAATTTAGACACAGAATTTGTTCATCATGTTCTTTCCACCTTATGTAATCTACAATACAACAGCCTTCCTCCTACGAATCATGTACCATTCATCGATCAGTTTTCATGTAAAATTGTGTAAGCAGAAACTTCTCTGTAAAATAAAATAATTTATTGTTTATTTTAATGTAAAATACAAAGAAAAGGAAAATTTTCACATAGTAACTTTAAGAAACATCTCCTACCACTCAAGATTTTAAAAAACAACACCTATCACCCAAAATTCCAAAACGTTTATCAAAAAGACTCAAATCGTTAAGACGGAGTCGTTAGATGCTAATGTCAGCTTAAAATCATTTTTGTATTGACATCAATACCCTTGTTTGAAAGGAAAATGTCGAGCTTACCCTTCAGTAATTTTTAACCCTACCCCCAAATCATCTCCTTCTTCCTTTCTGTTGCTCTGTTTCTCTGCCTCGATTTTCACTGGCATATATTCATATTGGGGATTCCATCAACTTGTCTGCTACTCTCTCTGCAACGAATCCTAAATAGAACTTAAGAGTATATTTGACGATGGGAGTACCAGAGTCAGACCCTGTTTCCAAGCTATGTGAAAGTTCGAAGATATTTGAAGGAGAGAGAAGAAAACCAGCATAGCAGCCCTTTTATAATCCGGAGAAGCTTAGAAGAAAATCACCTTGAAACCTGAAACCATTGTTTTGTCTTCTCTCTAATCTCCAGGAATCCCAAAAGTGGTTTTGGGTGTTTCTCCAGCATCTCTGCTCTCCTTCTCTCTATTGCAAGGAAGCAGTTTACAATTATCTTTTATCCATGGAATGGAAGGAGACACGTGATTTGGGCGGATTATGGACGAACGAGAAGTCATTGGAACTTTCTAAACTCTGTGGAAGCGATATTTGTTCACACGAGGCTCGAGAATGGTAACGAAATGTATGCAATTGCTCCTCATCCTCCCCTCGATCGCTACCTTCCAAATAGATTTGATTTTACATGAGATCTACAAATTCACAGAAATACTAGAAGGAAACGACTGTATATCCACTGTACATATCTCTTTCTCAGATTTTCTCTTCGTTTTTGCTTGTTTAAGTTCTTCTTTTTTTATCTTCTCAAATTTTAATTTCGTAATGCCCTCTTACTAGTAACCACCAAAGAAGAGGGGTTAGCGCGCTGATTTTTTTCATCATAATACACATCTATGAAGGGAAAAAAATAAAGGAGCTTTCTTCTCAGTTGAGTTTCAGGGGCCATGGAGTCGGCGACTCCGCGACTAACTGTGACCCAACGAGCAATGGGAATTTTGTTTTAGATCCTTGGAGAATCTGAAACATTCCCAATTGCTTGTAAAAATTTGATCTGTTCAAACAATTTTGGGGTTGAAACTTGATTTTATTCAGAGACAAGGCAAGGTACAAATGGATAACAATTGATGCATTTTCCCTGAACATTCGAGCAGGATGACTTGGTTTTAATTAATTTTTTCCTTTCTTACTTGTTCTTCACAATTGGATGATTGGGTTCTTTGCCGGATTCACAAGAAAAACTCGAGCAGCCAAAAATTGGTTTCACGGGTGTAGACCAAAGAACAAAGCCATGCTTTTTCGTCATTGTCTCCTTCCCGATTTGATGATGTCCTTGAATTGCTCCTGAAAGTGATGACCATTTCTTTGAGCTCCTCTGGATCAACTCTCTTAAGAACCTGCAACTCAACATCCAAAAAAAATTAACCATACATCCAAAAAAAACTAACCATTTTCCAGAGAAGGAACCAGTGGGCAGTAGGATGTTGACGGAAAAGGAACCAATGGGGGTAGGTGATGTTTCTCAGTTTAAAATGAGAAGGATATAAACGTCTAGACAAAATTTCAACTCTTTCCTGTCAGTTAATGAGGTAACATCAGGAATTTTGGGTGGTGGGTGATGTTTTTATAAATTTTGGGTGGTAGGAGATGTTTCTTGAAGTATTTGGGTACTATGTGAAATTTTCTCCAAAGAAAAATATAGAAAAAATTTCATCTAACCTCTAAAAACTATGTCAAATTCAATCTAACCCCCAACAATTTCAAAAGTCTCATCTATTACCTAAAAGGTTTCCAAATGTCTCATCTACCACCCAAAATATTTTCACCGTTAGTCAAAGAGACCCCATCCGTTAGTAGAGTCTCGTTAGTTGCAAATATTAGGACAATATTGCCCTTCTTATCAATAGTAAAAAACGATAATACCCCCAAAGTAAAAAGAAAATCTCTCTTTCGATACCTTTCTTCCCTGACGAGTTGCAATGGTGAAACCCATTGGTCGACCAAGGATTGTGGGAGAAAAGTGAAGGAGAATAAGTAGGAAGGAGAGAAGATAGGGAGTGGGGCCGTCAATGGCCAGAGTGAGAGAGAGTCCAAGAAGAGGGGAAGGTAAAGAAATTTTAAGAAAAAAAATGGGATTGTGAACGTTAGAGAAATAACTAACTGAAAAACTACAAAACATTGCAAAAAATAAACCTAGAAATGAAGGAATTCTGACCAAGAAGATGATGACATTTCTGAAGAATCTACAGACTACAGCCAGGATTTCATTTGTTGATGCATCCATCAATCAGGAAGTGAAGTGTCAATGGAACAAAAACAATGTGCCACTGCCAAGAACTAAAATCAACTGAAATTGACTGAAATCGAGAACTGAAGATGACGAACTAAGTAGATGAATTCAGATCTAAACTCAGACTAGAACACAAATCCCATAATACGAACATAACCAAAACTGCTTGAACAAAACCGATGAAACTCAAATTTGTATTTCAAGAAATAGAATTGAAATTTCAAGATCTAAACTTAAATGTCTAAAACTGGAATTCAGAGAGATTTCAGAGAAACACAAGACATGAACCGGAATTGAAGCGGATGATATTAGAAGCTTTGAATGACCAGAGAGAAATCATCCGAAAGGGCTTGCCGGAACAAATGACTTGAGAAAAAAAAATTCAGAGATTTCTAAAATACAAAGAAATTCAGGAATCGATGAAAAAAAGAGATTGAACAAAACTAGTAAAGACATATCTGAAAAATCAAGAACGATTGCCAAACCTGAAATTGAAGAACATGAGGAACTGTAGGTAGATATGATTTGTTAAGGAAAAACCAAGAACAATCAATCTTGATCGAAACAAACGAAACTGAGACGATGAATGAAACTTCAGATTTGAGCTAAAAACAGATCTGAAAAGATGATGCAGATTGAAACGGACATGAATGAATACAGAAAAGTTGAAGTAAGAACATCAGTAGGGATGAACATTTGCTGGAATCGCTGAGAAAATGAAGAACAAAGAAAAACTACGACCTAATCGCTGGACGAATTGAAGAATACCGAACTGCGAGACGAATAGCTGAAAAAGACCAAGAATTAGTGTTTTAATGAAAGAGACAAATTAGTAACTTTATCTTATTTTAATATTTTAAAGTTTAAAATAGAAAGAGTAAGAATGTCTACTCATATGTTCAGTCAAGTCTGTCAGTTAAATGGGCCGATTAGAGTTTCAAAATACCATTGGATGGTAGGTGGAATTTGACATAGTTTTTGGAGGTTAGATGAAATTTTTTCAAAAATATATTAAGAAAATAGAAAAGTTTTATATAGAATAAAATTTTACATTTATATGAATTTTATGCTTATACATATGAACATAAAATTTTACAATCGAACCAGCATGACCTTAATAACATCAAATTGTTCATATTGTAACATTCTTAATTTACTTTAGCAAAAAAATAAAAAGGTCAACTGGAATTGATTAAAGCATTTTGATGAGATGGGAAGGATGCATTACGGGAGATAGGGCTCGTCTCGTATTGACTAGTTGATCCAGCTGTCCATTGGATTGACTCGGCTTATCAGCATGTATGCCGATGCAGCCTAACCCTTTCGATGAACAGTTAGACGACAAGAGACGAGTTAACATTGTGGTTGGGGTGTTAGGGTTGTGAAGTTAACATTCTTATGACTGGCAACCAAAGGAACCATTTGATAGTCTTGAAAATATAATGTTGAAATTGCCGAATCATACATGGAAGATAAGATTTCGATGTACTTTGTGGGTCTTGTGTCATTGCGTTGGAATTTAATGGATTTTATTTCAAGAGATTCAAAGTGTTATTTTACCATGTCATAGCGGATCGTCTCCTCCCAGTTATTGTGGGACGACAGCGGCAATCTTACCCCAGATCGTGACACGTGGATAAAAGAAATCCAACGGTTAAGATAAAATCCGATCTGGGGTAAGGTGTTACACAAGCGTTACACTGGAACAACACCTCCTTTTTGCAATCAAAGGAAGCCCCCGAAATAAACCTAAACTGAAGAGAGACTTCCTCGAGCGGTGAAGTTGCAGAGCTTCCTCGAGTAGCAGGAGAAATCGAACGAAGCCCCCTAAACCGAAGAGAGAGTAGCAGGAGAAATTGAGTAGCAGGAGGAAACGAAGCTGGAGAAATGGAAGCTCTGCAACTTCTTCATCTTCATCTCCCCTTTGTTTTCGCCGCTCGAGAAAATCCCTACCGAAGAGATAAAGATATCAGAGGGATCCATACCAGAGCCTGTGAAAATCCGAAGGTTGCCGCCCCTCTGCAACTTCTTCATCTTCATCTTCATCTCCCCTTTCTCTCTGCCGAAGGTTGCCGCCCCTTTGTTACTCGATCCTCTAAGCTCTGCACAACCAAACAAAAGAGCCCAGATCCTCGACAGAAGAGTCCTCGGCTCCTCTGCTTGAAGTTCAGAAGTTGGATTGTTGCCGCAAATCTGTTCTTCTTCTTCTCTCAGGTATTCTTCGTGTATGAGAAAAATAATTAATGTATTTTATTTCCTAAAGAATAAACCCACCTGAGGTCATTCAGCCGAGCAGCTAGTGTTGCAGTCGATTCCGACTCAGGTGCACTTGCTTCTCCTCCTCGTTCTTTTCAATTGAACAGACGCCAGGGCTTCTTAGAGCTAGATTAGCGAATTAAGCATCACATTCCAAGAACGAAAGACAAAATATTTTGAGCAACTGTATGAGAGTGGCTTATTGATTGAGATGGAAGAGAGAATTCCAAATCCTTCTGTTAAAATTTTCTGGACTTCTTCATCTTGTATGCTATCGTCCATTAGTTACTAAAAAGTTGATATAAAGCATCTCTGTCTCAGCTGTTTTGAATTCGTATAAGTTTTTTTGAATGTAAACAGATTTTCATTAGATATGAAGTATACAGATTTTCACATGAATTCTGTTCCTAGAATACTATAATCCAATGAAAGTCAATGAACATAATCACATAATTAAGGTTACTGTTAGACCAAACAGAGATTTTATGATCTATCAAATGACCAACCCCAATGTAAACAAGGATTTTATCTTCAATGAATTCTGTTCCTAACTGTTCTATACATTTTGTGATTGACAAATGCAGTGGAATTTCATTAGCATATAAGGTAACCAAAACTTAGAAACCAAACATATTCATGGATTTATCTTATACATTGATTTTAAGATACTCACAAGTGGATCCTGTTAGCTTTCAATGGTAAATCAGTGTGTAACTATGCCATCAAGATTGCTTTCTGTTCTTCAAATCTATCATGTTTGGTAATCTTATCGCTCTATAAGTCAAATCTGGAGGTGCATTGACTTTGACATCAAATCCAAGAACCATCTTCATGCCTCAGACAAGAACTCAGTTTGAACCAATATATTGTATCTCCTGGCCAGAACTTACTCCATTGATAACTTAGTTTTCCACAGTTAAAACCAAATATTTTCCTGAATTTCCTAAATTTTTCCGAACTTTATATTAAAGGAGATACTGTAGCACTTCCACTACATAGATCAGGAAAGAATGGTCTGAATTTCTTAAATTTTTCTGAACTTTAAATTCTTCTTGACTAGGCTTCTTGGCTTTATTATGGGCTTTAAAATGAATTTTTTTTTTCAAATGTTGAAGGTTAATAGAACTTCTAAGCACTTATTTTTTTTATTGAATTGGTTATATATATATATATATATTTTATTTACAACGGGAGATGATGATATTGAAAAAGAAGATGATGGTACACCCAAAATTGGAATGATGTTCGAAACAGAGGAGAAAGAGCCTTTTTTATAGTTTTCAATAACATTGTCACAGTTTGGCATTTGTAAATGGAAGATCTTGTATTTTTTGGATTTTTAGAATGTTTATGATGAGTAAGAGCCTTTGTAATGCATCCAGATTCTAGAATGAACTATTTAATATTCTTGGGATAAAAGAGCTCTTTTTGGCGCATTGGTAAGAAGCAACAACATGGTTTTAGAGGCCATTTTGTGGATGGAGCAAATTATGACATTCTACATAAGTTGGGCTTCCTTTGGTCTTATTGGTCTTATAGAATTCTTGAGTTTGAGCTCTCTCTCTCTCTCTCTCTCTCTCTCTCTCTCTCTCTCTCTCTCTCTCTCTCTGTTACTATTTTGGTTGTACAATTTGTCTTTGGGTCTTTTGGTCCCAATTTGGACTCCGAAAACAAGTAATGACCAGCTTAGGATTTGATTTGTTTTCTAATTTGAAGTTGTATAAGAGTAAGGGTTAGTCTATTGGGTAAATTAGGATACTATTTTTTACTAGATAAGGCAGTCTTAGTCACTAATTTTAGAGGTTAAAGCAAATATTTGTTCCTTCAATGTTAATGAGGATACTGTTTTTTTACTGATTTTTGGACCCTTGGCATCATTGGAAAGGTGATGTAATTCAATTCCGATAATACCAAGATCTTCTTGATACAGGTTGATTTTTGAAATTTTATGTGTTGGACGAAATTCTTAGTTTATCAACAATTTGTAAGTTTATTCATCTCTTTCCTATTCCATTTTTTATGTAAATTTTCTGTTCTCCATGACAGCAATCCAGTCTTTCTTTTTTAAAAAAACTAAGAGGGAGCTGCAAGAATGAACTAGAAGAGACGATTAACCAGGTGCCTTTGAACTTCGATTGCAATAACCTAACAGAGACTCAATTATTTTTTATGATTGGCAATCAAAGCAAGAAACCTTATGAAATTTCTTACCATGAACTCTGTTTATGATTGGCAGCCAAAGCAAGAAACTTAATGTTATTGTACCTTGAACTAAGTTTTTCCACCTTTTGTGAAACCACTATGAAATTTATAGCTTATATTCAAAGATGTGCAAATATGTTGTCTCTTTTGTTTTTATCAAGACCATGGTTGCAACTCTTCTTATGTTGGACATCATTTCATTTTTTCCTTGATTGAGAACACAAAAAGACTTGCAACGTTCCTATTTACTCTTTCTAATGGTAATTTTCATGTGTCCTGTACTTGAGAGCTCAAATTAATCTGGATACCATAATAGAATTGGGTTTCACATTAGACCCAAGACTATCTCGGCAGATCCCATTTCTTTGTGGAGCTGTCCAATTCACATACAATAGATTGATAAACATGAATTCAGGGCCAGATTGGCTGACACAAACACTAACCAATCCCATACAATCTCATCTTTGAATTGGAAAACAGTAAAAAAATAAAACAACTAATATTACCAACTTGACAACCAATTTGGTTCCTAATCCAATTGAAAAACAGTAATAATAAAACAAAGTGAAAAACAACTCTCTTTTAGGGTTTCTTCAAGTCTAGCTTCCTAACAGCGTCAAGGAGTTCTTCATACATCCCAGTTCAAAGTCCATAATCTCTAATTACTCCTCTCTAATATCCTTTTAAATATTTTGATGAAGGAGGTGAAGCAGTTGCTGTATTGGACGTTGTACACCGAAAGTGTTGACCTATCTCCTCGGTTGGCATATTGATCACCGAACCCTGAAAGCTTTCCCCTATCTCTTGATTAGATACGATCTCTCTTATTTCCTCTATCCATTCAAACATCCCACACCCACGATTATCAGGCTGCAATGCAATTAAACACAATAGTAAAGAACAATGTATATTATGACAATATGAGCTTTCAACCTCTAAGATCGAACAACATGAGCTTTAAATACAATAGTAAACATCCCCATGTAATTCTCTCTTTCATCTCTAAGATCGAACAACATGAGCTTTCAACCTCTTAAAAATTCACTTTAAAAAAAAAAACTGTTAAGAACTCAAATCAAAACTCCTTTATGTGTGAAATTTGGATCTTCCGCACTAAACCCAGGATCACAACCCAAATCCCACACTCAAAATCAAGTGTAGTTTAGACAAAACCTACCAGTTAGTTCACACACTACTGTACAAACAAAACCATCAGTAGAGCATTCAGTTATGTACACAGTCAAGAAAACAAGAACCCACTGCTCAATTTCATTACCTTTGCAAAGGGCTAGAAGACGACGCTTCTTGCCTTGGTTCTCTCAGATACCCAAGTAATGTTTCAGCCTGCCAAGTCACATAACCAAATTCAAGGTTTGAATAAGTTCATCTCTGGACAAGGAAGGAGAATACGAGGATTTTTTAAGCTACAAACAACATTCATGAAAGTAAAAATCAGATTACATAGGATTGCCTGCAGACTGAAATAAATCAGCATAAAAGGGATACTAAGAAGGAAAACAGAACCAATGTAAAAAGTGTGGTAGCTCAAAATATACAGCTAGAATCACACCTCAGAAGTCACAAAAGATTAACATGGTCCGAACAGAAGTCCTGTAAGAGAACGTTCAAAACAATGAAAAACCCTAAATATCCCACAAGTAACAAGAACCAAAAACAAAACGAAACCCTAATCCTATTTCAGAAACAAGGCTTAGAGGATTCACAACCCTAAACACCAAAGGTAAGAGAGAGAGAGGAGAGAGAGAGAGAGAAATAATATACATACCTGGAATGAATCAGAGGGTTCGCGGATCTGGGTGGAGACCTTTGATTTCATGGGTAGATTGGTTTCCTCTATCTGATAGAAGGAAATCCTCGAGCGGCGTAGAGAAAGGGGAGATGAAGATGGCGAAATTGCAGAGCTTCCTCGAGCGGCGAAGTCTCTCTCTTCGATTTAGGGGGCTTTGTTTCCTCCTGTTTCGTTCGATTTCAGAAAGGAGGTGAGGTTTCAGTGTAATACTCGTGTAACACCTTACCCCAGATCTGATTTTATCGTGGCCGTTGGATTTCCGTTATCCACGTGTCGCAATCTGAGGTAAGGTTGCCACTGTCCTCCCAGGACAACTGGGAGGAGACGATGCGGATCCATGTCATAGCTAGTTGTGGGAGAGGTTTTCTTTTTTTTTCTTCATTTTTTTTTTCTCTTCCTTATAGAAGTTTAAATGACCAATGGTTGACCATTTGTGACATGTGTGAGTGATCAACAAAAATATTTTATGGCAAAGACATAATGTTTGAGCATGTTTTTTTTGGAGATAACATTTGATTGTGTCTATTATTCTCTTATAAATATAAAGGAGGTTTAGCTGTTTGTATTTGAAAATCAATAATAATATGATTTTACAGCCCCATTATTGTTGGTTTTTAATTTTGAATAGGTGCTGCAAACTATTAAAATTATTGTGGGCTTAATTAATTATCTAAACCAGTTATTCAGTGGGAGAACCAGTTTGGTTTGGTTGTCACATGGCATGAGATAGGTTTGGTAACTCTAATTCTATTATGGGAAAGGTTTTAGGGTTATAGCAGTTTTCTATAAATACTGGATTAGAGTCCTGTGAGGACTGGGGAAAAAAATTAAGAAAATTTAATGTATCCTCATTTTTAAAATTGAATTTACATGTAGTCAAAGTTGTCTACCCTCATTACGCTCAAACTGGGATCTGGAAAGTTCTCACCTTCAGATCCCATCCACTCATGCCAGTGGAGGGTAAGAAGACTGGAGTCGCCACCTAGATAAAGTCTAGGACCTATAAATGATGTCCCTTAATGGAGGGACACTAATGACTCGCGCAAATAGAATGGCTATCTCGTCTCACCAAAGGCGGGTAAGTGTCAAATTACGAATTGGGAAGGTGTTAGGCACCTAACTCGTCTGGTTGGACCGGTCTCCCTAAATCCTATCATTTCTTACAATTTATGAACACTTATGGCTATCTAAATATAATATAAGGTAGAAGGGGGAATCATAAATTCATTTCTAATTCTTTACTAACTATGCATGGCATAAGCTGAAATTAAACAAATTAAACAAGAAAATAATTACAAAATGAATTAAAAAATTTAATAAATGGCCTATAATACATCAAAAGAAAGGAAAAAAGGACATACAACATATGACCGTGGTCTGGGAAAATCCCAGACCGCCTACGTATCCCTATGCGGCGGTGTGTATGTACCAGGTGTGTGCAAGAGAAGGGACGCTCCCAAAATATTTGAACGTATCCCAAGCGATGGATGCTCCCATAATCATGGAACACATCCGATGGTGAGAGATGTCCTCACAACAGTGGGACCCATCTCAGTGTTGAGGTACTCCCTATCACAAGGAAGTCCCCTCGATGAGGTAATCCTATAATACATGAAACTTATCTCAATTTGACCGAGCGTGGAGCGACCAAACTCCCCTGTAGCCTACGTATCTGTCGAGACCTCTGTCTCTCGAGAATTAGGTCAAGCGTAGTTCCCATGGTTTGACGAGCCATGGACACGCGTGACAACACTCAGGAAAGGTCAAATGCCTCAGCTCCCCACACACGGGGGTACACTAAATTTCACTCGCATCCTACACTCGGGATACCCAGGTGGGTAGTCCGTCTGGCTAGATTCATTTAAAATACTCAGGAAGACAAATCCAATGGTTCAAATTAATTTTAAGCACCCATGATGAAGATCCAATGGTCCAGATTCATCTAAGACACTTATGACCAAGATCCAATGGTTCAAAATCCTTTTAAGCACCCATTGTGAAGATCTGATGGTCCAAATCACTCAAAATCACTCACAATAAAAATCCAACGGTTCAAATCCCTCAAGATCATAATCCAACCGTTCAGATTCATTTAAACCATTCCCAAAGATAATCTAGTGGCCCAGATCACTCATCATGATAATCTAACTGCTCAGATTCGATAAAGTCATTTATCAAGACAATCCAATGATTCAAATTACTTAAGATCACAATCCATCCATTCAGATTGATTAAAATCACTTCCAAAGATAGTCCAATGGTTTGGATCGTTCATCATGATATTTCAACCATTCATATTCAATAAAGTCACTTATCAAGACAATCCAATGGTTCCAATTATTTAAAAATCACATCAAAATTCCAAATCAAAGACCATGATCAACTCATGAAAATTCCAATTATATGGTCATGATCAATTCTCATAAAATTCAGATCATGTGGTTGGATCACCCGCATTAAAATTGTAATCACATGATTGGACCAATCACATTAAAATTTCTGAGCACATCGGATCATTTTCATCCTCCAAAATGCAAGATCAACGGCCATATTTCATTTCATTACATTCATAACAAGAAAGGCTGAGCCAAAACCCAACATGCACATGTGGAAGCCGACGCATATGATCAAAGAATCATCATGTATGCAAAAATATAATAATAAAATGAAGCAAACAACCACAATACGACATACACGTATGGTAAACTGGAAAAGAAACCAACCTGATGTGCGTCGGCGAGATTGAACAGCAGGATGTCGTGAGGATCGACGATGATGATCGTCGCAGGATGTCGCGAGGATCCTCGGGTTGATGATGAAGGTCCTCGCAGGATCTCGCGGGGATGGTTGTGCTCAACTGCTGGGTGTGAGTTGGGGATAGGTGTGGGGGATGGTCGTGCTCGGCTGCTGGGTGTGAGTTGCGGACAATTATGAGGGATGGTCGCTGGGTGCAAATTGCAGACAGTTATGAGGGATGGTCGCTGGGTGCGAGTTGCAGACAGTTATGAGGGATGGTTGCTGGGTGCGAGTTGGGGACAGTTATGAGGGATGGTCGCTGGGTGCCAGTTGCGGACAATTATGAGGGATGGTCGCTGGGTGCCAGTTGCGGACAAATGGGCAAGGGGTTACTGGGTGCGAGTTGGGAGAGACGGGCAGGGAGCTGCTGGGTGCGAGTTGGGAGAGATGGGCAGGGAGTTGCTGGGTGCGAGTTGGGAGATACGGGGAGGGGGTTGCTGGGTGCGAGTTGGGAGAGATGGGCAGGGGGTTGCTGGGCGCGAGTTGGGAGAGACAGGTAGGGGGTTGCTGGGTGCGAGTTGGGAGAGACGGGCAGGGGGTTGCTGGGTGCAAGTTGGGAGAGACGGACAGGGGGTTGCTGGGCGCGAGTTGGGAGAGACGGGCAGGGGGTTGCTGGGCGCGAGTTGGGAGAGACGGACAGGGGGTTGCTGGGTGCGAGTTGGGAGAGACGGGCAGGGGGTTGCTAGGTCCGAGTTGGGAGAGATGGCTAGGGGGATTTCGAAAGGAAAAAAGAAAGGCCAGCTTTCCAAAAAAACTTCCTCATCCTTGTGAGCGTCGGTGGGGTATTTATGGAAGCAGAAGGTTGGATGAAGAGAGGTGAAGTGGGGCTCAATGATGGAGAGTGGAGTTATGAGGGATGGTGCACGATGTGCTGGGTTTTAGGGAGAAGAGGTGGAGTGATTTGGGGGTATGGTTTGGTCGGCGGACAGAGGGAGGTACCCTCCCTGGCAGTACCTCCCTCTCACCTTCTCTCTCTGTTCTCTCTATTCCTGCTCTTTCTCACTCTCTTTCTTTTTGTTATGGCTCCTTCCCAACAGCCATGGCCCCCTCTCTCCCTTTTCTTTGGCGCTTTTCCTCTCTTTAGGCAGCCTCCTGGTGATCGAGTGTCGATGGGAGATCTGCAGTGTAGTTGGCGATTGGCTCAAGAAGAAGCGGCAATGGCTGGGTAGGTAGGTTGGGGCTGTCGATTTTGGGGGAGGGAATTTAGGGATGAGGGATGAGGTGTCGACCTCCCCCTCTTCCACTCCAACTCCCTATCTCACCATATCTCTCTTTCTCACTCTTTCTCGCCCTTTCTCGCTCTTTCTCACTCTCTCTCTCACTTTCTCACTCTTTCTTACTCTTTCTCAATCTTTCTTTTTCTTTATTATTAGGGTAAAAGACAATTACCTCCCCTGTAACTTAGCATATTGACAGTTGACCCCCAAACGTTTCAAAAAATACAGTTACCTCCCCTAAATAATTATTAAAATCCAAATAGGTCCAATTTTTAACGGCGTTAAAGTTATATTTTTTATGGACAACTCTACTCTCAACCTTTTATCCATATTTTAAATCTTATTACTATTAAAAGACGAATATAACCTTCTTATATCCAACTAAAATAAACCCAAATCTCATCTTCTTCTCATTCTACCTCACTCACCACGTTTCCTTAAGTGGTATTTGAAGCACTGGTTTTGATCGAAAATGACGAAGCTCAGAGGGAGAAGTCTTCGATTAAGCACTCGTTTTCCTCTCATTTTCCTTCTCTTTCATCGCTGACCTACTTCAGTCTTGAGGAATAGAAAGGTAAATTATTTTTAGGGTTTATTCAGTGGTTCCTCTTTATACGAACAATGTCGGATTTTGCTCTTGTAACTGCAATACAAAAACTGAAAGAAGAAAATATTCACCGGTTTGTGCTTCAAGATTTGAAGAGGTCAAATCTCCCAACGATTTGCAGCAGTTTGTGCTTCAACATTTCGAAGGAACATGGAAACTTCAAGCCCCTTGCAGCGACAGGATGAAACTACTTCAACATCTCAGCAAGAAAAATTTCGATGACTCCTTCAGCGGAAACATTTCAGCCATTTCGAATCATGAACCGCTTCAATGTTCATGGATTTGCAGCGGTGGAGAATGTGTTAGACGACGGCGATTCTAGGGTTTCGAAAACGGAATCGGGGGAATCGTTCCTCTGCCAAATAGTAACCTTCCTAAGTAAGGGTAAAATGGGTAGTTCGGAACTCTAAAAGGGTAATTTTGGATTTAAAAAACTATTCAACTCCAACCGTTACTATATAATGGAATATTCCTAACAGGTGGACCTATTTGGATTTTAATAATTAGTTAGGGGAGGTAACTGTATTTTTTGAAACGTTTGGGGGTCAACTGTCAATATGCTAAGTTACAGGGGAGGTAACTGTCTTTTACCCTTATTATTATTATTATAATTTTTTTTTTATACACCCCTCTCATTGCGTATTATGCCCAAATGAGAGCGGAGATCCCCGCAGTGGCAAAATCGAGGATGCTGACAAGTCCCCACAGTCACAGTTAATGAAGTTCTCTCTGTACCCATTGACAAGTGATATAAGGATATCTTCTAGAGGCTATGGAAGACTTTAGCCGAGGGATTTCGATCAAAGATTGGAGAGCGTCCTGGAATGTACGGGAAACGATATCTTCAAATAAGTATGTCTTTATGTTCATTGTTTGAAGCATCTCCATTGTATTATAGAGTAACTATATGGATTGGGATAGATTTCATTGAAACCCTAATTACAATAATATCTAACACAAACACCATACTTAATCTTCTTAAAATATTGCAACACAATGCTTGACCCTCGGGATATCAATCAATCGGTCTCAGCCAGGTTTAATCGGTCCCATCATTTTAACGCCCCTACATCATGACTGCTCGTTTAACTAATTCATCCCTCATTGTTGAGGCATGAACACGTTTATATTTGTTCCGATCGATCCCAGTGTATAATCGATCTTATGCTAATCACCTGTAAATAAGTTATAATGGGTTTATGCCAAAATATTAATAAATAAATAAATAAATAAATAAAGAGAAAGATGTTGGGTTTCAAATATATAATTGTTCTTATGTTCCATATTAGATAAATTTTTGTAGGATTATAAAAAGCTCTTATAAGGTTTATGATCACCAGCGTAGACCAAGATAAGGACGGAAGGAACAAGTGGAAGACTCAAGAAATGAAAGAGAGTAAGAGACGTTTTGTTTTAGGTTTTTAGTTTTAGCGTTATTTTGTTTTGTCTAAACAAAAATTCAGTTTGGTTTAAAAGTACATTCGATTTATTCTGTTGGTTCAGTTAGGCTACACACTTGCATTGTGAACGTTAGTTTAATAATCGATCTGGACATAAGACATGCACCTTTGATAATCAGACTGATCAGTCTCCATCCATAATCGATCAAACTATATCTGACTACAATATCCACTATATGGCTAGAAGATGGAATTGAGTGTTCAAGGTGCAATCATTCTTGGAGAAGGGAGTTGGAGGGAAAGATATTGGATACTTGCATGCATTGGATAGGGAGAACTAAGACCCGAACCCGAGTCTTTAAAATTACACAAGACTTGACATGTTGTAACCGTCACTTAACTGTGCACCCTTCGCTCCCTTATATAGATCATAGATTTTTATGCGAAAATTTCACGTAGTACCCAAATACTTTGAGAACATCACCTACCATCCAAAATTCCCAAACGTTTATCAAAAAGACCCAAAACCTTATGATGGAGCCGTTAGATGCTGATGTCAGCAGTTAACAAATTTTAGATTGATAGTAATACCCTTATTGTAAGAATCAGTGGGTGGTAGGTGATGTTTCTCAGTTTAAAATGAGAAATGTATAAAAGTATAGACAAAATTTCAACTCTCTTCCGTCAGTTAATGGGTTAACGTTTGAGAATTTTAAGTGGTAAGTGATGTTTTTAAAAAAATTGAGTGGTAGATGATGTTTCTCAAAGTATTTGGGTATTACCTGAAATTTTTCCATTTAGACGCCGTCCCTTTGAGAGGAGAGGATTTGAAGTGTACTTACTGGTACTAGTACGTAGTGAGTTCTTTGCAAATATACCGCTTGTTTGGAAGACAAGAAATGAAGACAGAAAAAAATTTAAAAACATAATATGACAAAAATTGTATTTTTTTTTTGAACCATTTATTTTTTGGTAGAATGTCCTAAAAGGCTAAAACTTAATTGCCGCTTTAAGTAATGGTAAGCTGCTAAAAATCGCGTGGTAGTTGAATCAATGATATCCATGTAATTTGCTTATGACCTCAGGCAAAGAAAGCCACCCTCGTCTCCGTCTCTTCCAGGACGACGACGAAGTCAGATGAAGAGGCTTCTTGTCCTTCTATATCTGCACTTTTTTTACGTTAATTTTGGCCTCTAACTCGACCCAGAGAGCAAGCTCACGATCCCAAGCACCTGATCCCTCACTGAGGTTCCATGGCTGCTCTCGGTTTTCTGGTCAGATTCACAGAGAACAGCTCTGAAATCCTATCCATTATCTGAATTCGATCCCTTTCCATGTCCTCTTCGCAGGCATTAGGCGGAACCTCCCGCCCCGGTCGCATTCTCGGCCCATCGTTAGACAAGATCATCAAGAATGTGGCCTGGCGGAAGCATACCCAATTGGTTGCTGCCTGCAAATCCGCACTCGACAAACTAGAGATCCTCAAAGATTCACCTGATCCAATACCCGACACGCCCATCCTTGGGTTCACTCCTGCAGATGCTGAATTCGTTCTACAACCTTTAATCCTTGCTGTTGATTCGGCCTCCGTCAAGGTCATCGAGCCTGCTCTGGATTGCGCTCTTAAGTTGTTCTCTCAAGGCCTGATCCGCGGTGAGATCGATCGCCCCGCGGGTGATGACAATCCCTCCGTATTGCACCGGTTGATTGATTCCATTTGCAAATGTGCTGGTCTCGGTGAAGATGGGATCGAGCTGGCGGTGCTGAGGGTCTTGTGTACTGCTATCCGGTCTCCGTCTGTGTTGGTCAGGGGCGATTGTTTGATTCAGATTGTTAAGACCTGCTACAATGTGTATGTTGGCAGCATGAACAGCACTAACCAGATCTGTGCCAAGGTTGTTCTCGCTCAGATTTTGATGATCGTTTATGCCAGGGTTGATGAGGATTCAATGGACGCCAATGTTCGTGCTGTTACCGTTGGCGAATTACTGGAGGTGTCCGATAAGAACCTGAACGATTATAGTTTGCTCCAGTTTGTTCAGAACTTCATTCACGACATCGTGGAAAGTTGCCAAGGGGTCTCAGATTTGAAACTGTCCCCTTCTCCGTCGCTTGAATTGCAAAATGGTCATGTTTCATTGCCCACTGAGGAGGGAAAAGGTGAAATTGGTGATGGAGAGTCGGTTGATCGGGAAGGATCCAGTTGTGGAAGTAAGATTCGAGAAGTTGGATTTCTTCTATTCAAAAACTTGTGCAAGTTTTCAATGAAGTTTCCAACGCAGGAGAATCCGGAGGACCAAGTTCTTTTGAGGGGGAAAATTTTGTCGCTGGAGCTGCTAAAGGTTGCAATGGATCACGCCAGTTCATTTTGGCGCACAGACGAGAGGCAAGTGTTCATATGCTATTGAGCAATCTTTGGGCTTTCTGGTGTTAGATGTTGCTTCATCTGGCACTAACATTATTCATTTTGAAGTTCAAAATACAATTTAGATTTCGCTTGTAGTTATCGGGACTTCATTATCTTTTGGTTTATAACGCCTATTTTTCCCCAGCAAAATAATATGTCTTCAATCCCAGTTGGTAAGAATCTCTATTATCAGTTTAAGAAAAAGCTACAAATCAAAATAACAACAGGCGCCGATTAAAATTCACGTTTGGTAAGTAAAAGAATTTATGCTATGAATTGTTGTCAACTGCATCTTGGTGCAAACCACAAGGAAGGTGGAAGAACTGTTAGTTTTACCATCTACAATTCCTTCCATTACCTATCGTTGCATTAACGGAATTGTGTTCTCTCCATGGTTTGACCTGTGGTGAACCAAAATTGCAGCCTTGTTTGCCTATCAGCTTGGCTGTTTTTGTCCTTCTTCTTGCCTCAAGCTACATCAATATCCTTCCCAGATAGCACAACCTTGAGCAGATCCGTTTTTGAACTTCATTGCAAAATCATGCACCAAGACAATTTATCATTTTATACTGTACTTTGACTGTTTGACATGTGCACATTGGCAAGCCCTTTCTGGACCAACATGGTCTATTTGGATCCCTGTCTTGGTCTCTTTGTTTGTCAGCTGGATTGAGTCATTTTATCTATGAAAAGAAATAGGATTGGGATATTTGGTTATATGCAAGGTAAAAAGATTCACTAATCAATCTATTACAATCTTTAATATATCATATGATCAATTTATAGTTGGGAAAGAAATACTGCTTAGGTAGTGTTGTTGACATGGGTTTCTGATAACATGAACATCAGTTGAAGTGACTTTAGAACTTCTGATGCAGTCCAAGAAGGCAACCAGCCCACATGGTCAACACTGTTCATGTGGTACTGTTCACGTGAACAGTACCAGCAGATTTTTTGAAATATTTGTTCACTCTTTTATTATTTCTTTCTGATGGCAAAGGGGTTAAAACATATCAAATTAACAAGCCCTCTTTGCTACAGGTCTTGATTCAGTCCAATACAAAAATCTGCAGAGAAAAGTAATAGAAAAAAATTCTTATATGGAAATCCGATCGTCAGAAATTGATGAAATTTGGGTTGAATGACCTTTATAATAGTTATGAACACTCCTCCAAAGTTGAAGAAGATCAGAAGAGAGTTGAAGAAGTTATGGGGCCCGCAAGTTTGCTGAACTTGCTAGCGCCCAGATCTGGATCAAGTTTGATTGATTCTAATGGCTGTAGCAGCAAGTCAGCAAAGCTTAGCAGCCACTGCAGGAGGTCAGATTCATATGCTGGAATAGAATGCTTGAAGTTAACATGAAGAAGAAAAGGATAGAGGAAGAATGATAGGTTGAGTCTCACAACCTGGTGAGGCTCAACCATAAAATTTTAACTCTTTAAATTTTCTGGAAAAACACTAAGAGCTACCGCCAACTTCTACTCCTCTTATTTATAATGAGATTAGGAAAGAGAGAAAACTACTAAAACTAAACCTCCTTATAACATAGGAAGGTTTTAATACAATGGAAAGAAAACTTTCTAAATATGAAAATAGGAAAGTAAATACTTGGTCTCCAAGTAATTGACTCCTACTATCAATCTATCCTAAATATTAGGAAACAAACTAAACAATGAAATTAGGAAACCAACTTTTAGGAAAGAAATAACAAAAGAGTGAAAAAATCTGTTGCTGGTACTGTTCACGTGAACAGTACCACGTGAACAGTGTTGACCATGTGGGCTGGTCAGCCAATTGGGCCAATTGGCTGACCCAATTGGAAGGTTCTTCTTTCGGCCCCTTCTGGAGTAGACTTGGCATGCATCACTTTCCTAAAGTTAGTTTTCTAATTTCATTGTTTAGTTAGTTTCCTAATATTTAGGATAAATTGTTAGTAGGTTTCAATTACTTGGAGACCAAGTATTTACTTTCCTATTTTTAGATTTAGGACTTTTCTATTTTATTGTTTTAAAACCTTCTTAAATTATAAAGGAAGGTTGGTTTTACTAGATTTAGTTCTTTCCTATCTTAACTGTAAGGTTTCAATCTATAAATATGAATAGAAGTAACTGGCGGCAGTTCAGATTTGGACCAGAAAAAAAAAGAGTTAAAACTTTATTTCTGGTTGAGTCTCTCAAGGTTGTGAGACTTAACCTAATTGTTTCTTCTTCCTCTTGATATTCTTATCTTTGTTTTGTTTACAATCATTCTACCCTAGTATACGATCCTGAATTGCTGCAGAGGCTATTGAACTTGCTAGTTTGCTGCAATAATCATCAAATACCAACCCAGCATCAATTCAAATCTGGCGAAAAACTGGTACAACAGTTTTTTGACTCTCATAACTTCCTCAGGTTTCAACAGATCCTTATCATCTTTCAAAAGGAATTCATATCTATACTAAGGAGTCTATAATCCAAATTTCATGAAGATTTGATGGCCATATTTTGAGATAAGTGATTTTTATTAAATTCTTTCTATTTTCTGTTTTGATTGGACTGTGAAGATCTTATGCAAAAGAGGGTTTTGTGATTTGTGTTGTGTGGAAACCCTCTTTGCATCAATTTGGTATCAGAGCATGGTTGAGGAGAGTTCTAACTCTCCTAATCAGTCTAACAATCCCAATGACCTTGTTAATCTGGTTCTCCAACGATTGGCCAAAATGGATACCAAGTTAGATAGCATGAATGGGAGAATGAGTAATTTGGCGGAACGAAATAATTCTAGGCCGGCTAGAGTGGAAGCCCCTAGAAGGGAAGCCCCTAATGCCAACCTAATGCCAAGACGTATTCTTAGGGCTCCTCAAAGAGTCCCTAGAGAGGAATACCACAACCCACCCTATAACGACTATGATGAACCTATTCGTTACCAAACCCATAAAGTACGGATGGACTTCAAGGAGTTTCATGGGAGGCAAGACCCTTCAAGCCTTTCAAGATTGGCTGAATGCCTTAGATGACTACTTTGATTGGTTTAGCCTTCCCGAACCTAGAAAACTGCAATTGGCCCGCTCTAAACTAGTGGGGGGTGCTTGTGATTGGTGGCGTAACTATGAGTATAGTCTCATGAGGAGTCGTAGAGAACCCACTACTTGGGAGGAGATGAAGGAAGAATTAAAAGAAAAATGTTTGCCACGATCCTTCCAAAGAAGGTTGCATGACCAGCTGAATAATCTTCGACAAGGCACTATGAGTTTGGAAAATTATGTCTATCTGTTTGACCAATTGTGTACACGGTCTGGATCACGGGACAACGATGATTAGATGATATCTTGGTTCCGTTTGGGGCTGCGACCTGAAATTAGAGAAAAAATAGGAGTGGTTGATATTGTTAGTTTTAACGACTGTGTTGATAAAGCTTTCCAAGCCGAGAACCTTTTGAAGTCAACACCGAAGGCCACCTCCAGTTCTTATGAAGTGAAACACCCTACACCAAACAGCAAAGCCATAGGGACTACATTTCATGCTACTCTAACGACAGATAAAGGTAAAACTCTCATGGTAGCAGCTACGGATGTGCAATACTATCACTGCAATGCATATGGTCACTTTGCTAGAGATTGTCCACAAAAATTAAAGGTAAACTCCATAGTTGCTGCAATCGAGGCCAATCCAAATACATAGGTATGTGAGCCGCAAAGTGATGGCACTCCTGTTCCTAATACGGATGTCACGGATGATGGTGAGGATTCATATGGAATCCATATAATCAGCAATATGGTTTTGATTGCCCCAAAAGTAGATGTGAATAATTTTGATGCCTTTGCTAAAACTCCAGGGATTGACAAAGGTGACCACAGTTCTAATGAAGACCACGGTGTTATGGAGACAATTGCGGAAGATGAAGAATTGAACAAGATAGTCCCCATAAATACCACGATTCTACTTGACTTTCCTCAAGATGTTGAGCATATTGACTTTGTGATACCGTCGAAATATCTTGAAGAAAGTGGACCCAAAGTGATGGATTTTCTTCCAACATTGCAAGCACAGCCAAAATTTTAAAATCAGAAGACGTTGCCTACCGAACCCACTGAAATCATTCTTCATCATTATCGAACTCGTGGACGAGTTCACTTTAAGTGGGGGGGAGTTGATGCAGTCCAAGAAGGCAACCAGTCCACATGGTCAACACTGTTCACGTGAACAGTACCAATAGATTTTTTTGAAATATTTGTTCACTATTTTGTTATTTCTTTCCTAAAGTTAGTTTCCTAGTTTCATTGTTTAGTTTCCTAATATTTAGGATATATTGTTAGTAGGTTTCAATTACTTGGAGACCAAGTATTTACTTTCCTATTTTCAGATTTAGGACTTTCCTATTTTATTGTTTTAGAGCCTTCCTAAATTATAAAGGAAGGTTGGTTTTACTAGATTTAGTTCTTTCCTATCTTTACTGTAAGGTTTCAATCTATAAATATGAATAGAAGTAACTGGCGGCAGTTCAGATTTGGACCAGAAAAAAAAAGAGTTAAAACTTTATTTCTGGTTGAGTCTCTCAAGGTTGTGAGACTCAACCTAATTGTTTCTTCTTCCTCTTGATATTCTTATCTTTGTTTTGTTTACAATCATTTTACCCTAGTATACGATCCTGAATTCCTGCAGAGGCTATTGAACTTGCTGGTTTGTTGCAATAATCATCAAATACCAATCCAACATCAATTCAAATCTGGCGGAAAACTGGTACAGCAGTTTTTTGACTCTCATAACTTCCTCAGGTTTCAACAGATCCTTATCATCTTTCAGAATGTGTTCATATCTATACTAAGGAGTCTATAATCCAAATTTCATGAAGATTTGATGGCCAGATTTTGAGATAAGTGATTTTTATTAAATTCTTTCTATTTTCTGTTTTGATTGGACTATGAAGATCCTATTGCAAAAGAGGGTTTTGTGATTTGTGTTGTGTGGAAACCCTCTTTGCATCAACTTCCACATCTTCACTTCTTCCTTCGAAGTTTGGCAAATATCTTAAGTTTAAGCTAACTAAAGTTTTTGTGAAGTTCCATTTTTTATGGAAGCCAATTAAGTATCACATTGGTTCCAATGAAAATTTTATTAAGAAGAAGAAAAAGACCAAAAAAGCATTCAATGGTCTAGAAAAAAAAGGGAAAAGTAAGGTTTTGCGGTTGGACGATTGGTCATTGACTGAGAACAAGGGGATAGCAAGATGAGGTCATGGGGATTACATAGGCGTAGTAGTAAGGTATTGACAAAGAAAAGGATCAGGCCTTTTATATGAAGTTATTTCTTTGCTTGTTAGAGGGGGAGGGGGAATAGAAGAATGATAAGAATGAAAAATTGATAGCAGAGCTCAGTGCTTCTTGTGTTTCTGTTTTATTTTTTATTTAAGTGATTAAATCTTATTCTCACCCCCTTTTTATGATGTTGTCTTCCCACCACATCCAACACTTGTAGATTAACAAAATTTCACATTTCCTTGTCCTTGACACAGATTTCTCAGTGCCATCAAGCAGTATCTCTGCCTGTCATTGTTGAAGAATAGTGCGTTGTCAGTTATGACTGTTTTCCAGCTTCTATGTTCTATCTTCATGAGCTTGTTATCAAAGTTCAGGTCAGGATTAAAGGCTGAAATTGGGATTTTCTTTCCCATGCTTATCCTCCGAGTGCTCGAAAATGTGCTTCAGCCTAGTTTTATGCAGAAAATGGTAGTTCTCAATTTGCTAGAGAGGCTCTCTCAGGATTCACAGATCATCGTTGACATTTTTGTGAATTATGACTGTGATGTGGATGCACCAAATATTTTTGAAAGGTATTATACATAGTTCCTATCTTTTTTTTTTCTCCCTTTTGGAGGCAGGGGTTGGGGGCCCTGGGGGGGGGGATGGGGGTAGGAGGAGACTATTGATCTCAATGTTATCTGTATAGGCCTATGTGTATCCTAGGTGTGGTCTAGATGAGTAGGCAGCCTGAGGGTGTCTGAGTCACGCCATCCAGGCAAGGTATATTAATGCATATTTACCTGCAAATTGGTGTGAGGGCATATTAACCTGCATATACTACTTATATCAAAGCATATTAACCTGCATATACAACTATATCAAAGCATATTAACCTGCATATACAACTTATATCAAAGCATATTAACCTGCAAATACAACTTAAATGCTTCCATTTATATATCATATTTACATGTTTTTTCCTCCTCATTTCACATTTATCATACATGTGCATAACTGGAATTAGTGTGAGGGCTAGTTGAATCCTACCTGTGCAATAGGTGACTGCCTGGGCTACCATAGAGACCTTTGAATGGGATTGTTTATAGGTATTTTAACAAAATCGATTAATCTGGTATTATCTTCTGAGGCAAGCCGGCCTGTCATTAATAGCTGCAGTTCACACAAATAATGTTGACAGTAGACCTCCTGGTGAATTCTGTGCCTTTTAACTAGTAATTAAGTAGGTACCCTGGTGAATTCTATCCCTTTTAACTAGTATGTGATGCGAACCCAGGGTCCGAAAATCCAAATTGGATCTGCTATGGACTCACTCTAGCAATTAAAACCCAAATATGAGTGTAATGGCAAATCTATAATAAACCAGATTGTCCAAGGGTTTACTAGGTAAGCTAAAAAGAAAAGTATATGAAGGGGTTTGTGAATTATTGAGCAGGGGTGATGTGGGTAATAACTAATAACACAAGACTAGGATAGCACAAGAATTGGGTTAAAAGAGGGGTTAAGAGGGAAATAGGGAATAAAACAACTCTCACAATGGGGAAGGGGTGAGTCGTCTTCAAGCTCTCGACAGAGAGCAAGAGGCGGAAACCAGGAGCTGGTTCTCCCTCATAACTCATAAGACCATCAATTGATTAGGGATTTTAGGGAGAAGTAGCCAACCGACAGATCTATGAAGACAACCCAACAAAGATTCAAAACAGCAGGCAAAATAATAAATTTAAATTGCTGAAACTAGGTCTGGCAGTAAAGTCTGGAACTGATCTGGTTTCAGGTTGGGATCTCACAATAGAGGAGAGGGTTGAGGTTCTAGGGCTTGGGTCGCCCCAGGGTAAGGATGATATTCTCCGAGTTTGAAGGTTAGGGGATTTGGGATGAGGGAGATCAACTTGGTCTCAATGAGTTGTGGACCTGCCCACATAGCAGAAAACAGAAAAATAATAGCATAAATAAAAGGAACAAGAAAGAAGGAAAGGGAAAAGAAAGGAAGTGCCCCTTTCGGGTGCTGCGAGCCGGTCGCCCAGGCCATGGTCTGCATGTTCCGATTACGCACCCTGCATCGTTAGCCACCTTCGATCCTGGTGGAACAGGAACAAGGAGGAGGGAAGAAGATGGAAAGACCTTGATAGAAGATTCAAGCTGCAGTAGAGGAACAGAGAGAAAAGAAGATTGCTCATGGCCAGCAGGCCTACGTACCAGCACAACAACTCAAGCCAAAACTCAAATTCTCATACCTTTTACTTCTACTCTCCAACGCAGTTTCATAGCACTTAAAGAAAACTTGCAACTGAAAATAGAGACCCTAAGGAGTTAATCTGGCAAGTACTAGAGAAGAGATGCGTTTCAAGCAAATATGTAGACATAGTTAAGGATATGTATTATAATGTGGTGACTAGTGTGAAAACTGTAGGGGGTCAAGGTCGTGAATTCCCAATTACAATGGGGTTACATCAAGGTTCAGCTTTAAGCCCTTATTTGTTTGCTTTCATTATGGATGATTTAACCAGAGACATTCAAGATGATGTTCCTTGGTGTATGCTTTTCACTGATGATATTGTTTTGGTGAATGAGACAAAAGCAGAGATTATTGCAAAGTTGGAGCTATAGAGATCATCTTTGGAATCAAAAGGTTTTAAGATAAGTAGAACGAATATGGAGTATATGATGTATAACTTTAGTTACACAAGGCAAGGAATCAAGTATCGTGTATCAGTACCGTATCGGTCAGCTGAAATTAAGAGATGTATCGTATCGTATCCTGGATACGGTGGATACGCACGGATACGCATGGATACAGGGCAAGATATGCACAAAATGATTAAGGAACATACAAAACACAATTTTAAAGCATAAAAACACTATAATTAGCAACATTGAGAAAGAAAATGTTTCTTACATCATAGACACATGATTATGGGGCAGGATACGCACAAAAATGATTAAGGATTATACAGAACACATTTTTAAAGCATAAAAACACAATAAATCTATAATTAACAACATTAAGAAGGAAAGTGTTTCTTACATGTATATTACTTAGCTAATTCCATGTCGAGTGACGGCCCAGATCGAACTCTGACTCATATTGGAGAGGAAGAGGTGTAACCAATATTATTTGGAATGTATCTCTTATCCATGTACAGTAGGTAAACCAATCCATATGTTGATTATAGAAGGTAGTAAACTGGTAATAGAAACGTACATACTCTTCTGAAGTCGATATTCTCCTTTCTGGGACCCACGATGCCTCAGTTTGACTTCCATGTGAGGTACTACCAGCGTCGATGTTCACCATTCTTGCTCCATTGTCTACAGCAGAACTCATGCTCATTGACTCCATTTCATATGTAATCATATTAATATCATCATCATGGAGTTATTGCCTACCCTTCTTCCCCTTTTGGCTGTAACTCCTTTGTTGTAAGCAACCACCATGATCATCGCCTTGAGTTGTATGAGTATATCCTGCCTCCTCTGTAAAGTACACCGGATCATATGATTGCATACCACCACCACCACTACCAGCATCACTTCTACCACTGACCCCACTACCACCACCACCGCCACCACCACCACTACCATATCATCATCATCATCATCATCATCACCACTATCCTCAGAAATAGTGCCTCCATATTTAGCACCTGACCTCGTCCTTTTGGCATCACCATCAGAGGGGGACAAAGTACTCTCACTTTGGACTTGATCTTGTATTTGTGATGGTGGCTGTGTTTCGTCCTTTTTATTTAGTTGACGAATGATGTTATCTATTAAAGGATCAGGTCTAGAAGATTATCTATCCTTAGCAATCTCATCCATCACAAATGCTCTATCGGTGTCCTCTACCCATGCTCTAACTGGGTCATCCTCATCAAGCGCATGGGTCATGTCAAGTGGGTCGATGTAGGCTTTTGTATCATTTGGCCGCTTCAACTCCATAAATTTTTTCATCAATCTCATGTTGTAGTGCACGTAGACGGCGGTTGCGTGGTTTAGTATGTATAAGCCCAAAAGTGTTCCAGTTCCTTTCACAACCATTTGAGGAGGTTGTTTGGGACAAAATCCAAATTGCAATCCTCCTCAAGTGTGGAGCACTTGTGCTATAGTTAAGCCACCAATCAGCTGTACAAAGAACAATATTTTCAATCAGCCACTAATTAGTTAAGTAAAACACAAATCAGTTAAGACAAAAATAATATGTCCGTTGTTTAACTTACTAGGAGCCATCTTGAATGCAGCAGCCTTAGCAACCCGATCATCAAATTCTCCTCGGCATTCATGGAAAATTTTAATCTACAGTAGTTAAATAACTTTAGCCAATCATTAAGGGTTTGTGCAACTAACATTTATGGAAAACAAAAGTGGTTTTTGTTACCTGTTCTATGGCCAACAATGCATTACTTGTATCTCGCTCTATTCTATTGATAACTTTTCTAACAGTTTCTATATATTTCAAGTCATACGCCAATCCAGAGTTTGAATATTGTTGATCCGGGTTTAAGTAATATGCTACACATCCAGATGTAAGATACATTAGAAATTTATAATTCAAATCCTAACCGATAAATATAAAAAGCAATAGTCTAAGACTAATGGAAACCAAAGTACCTGCCATATGAATGTTTTGTAACAACATTCCTTCCCATCGGTTCTCTATAATCTTTAAATATTTTTTTCTTGGATGATGGGTTCCATTCATTTAACTTATACCTTATCATCCCTATTGCATCGACCAATAGCACCATTGTTCGCTCCTTATCACCTTTAACCAACTTAAGTAGAACAAATAGGGGCTTCATAATTTGAGTTATTTCATCAACCTTCTTCCAAAATTTTGTTGACATAAGGATTTCTGTCACCTCAGTCCCTATCTTGGTTGCAATCTTGGTTGCATGATATGTACTCGACAACCATTCTCCACTAGTTACCATCTGGAGTAAACCTGCCTTTCACTGCCCAAGGATGTCCAAGGCAACGTAGTTAGTTGCAAACCTTGTTGCTCTAGGCCTTATCAAGTCCCCTTGAGTGCTTCTTCATTAAAGCCAACACCTAACTGTGATTGTAAATAAAATTTGTCACTGTTCTTGCTTGACCATCCACCTTAGCCACCTCGGGCAACTCTCCAATATCTTTAAATATTAAATCAACACAGTGTGCAGCACAAGGTGTCCAAAATAAGTGTTAGTCTAGCTTTTTTGTAGTTAGCAGCATTATCTGTAACAATCTGAACTACATTTTCCTCTCCAACTTCCTCAACAACTTCATCCATCAATTTGAAGATATAATGTGCATCTTTCACGTGAGCGGATGCATCCACTGACTTAAGGAAGATTGAAGATATGATGGACAGCCTTGTGGGCCCATTCCAACCATCACACATGATGGTTACTCTATACTGGGACCATTTCTGTTTAAAGGTTTTTATATAATCATTTACTTCACCCACTATGGCATCCAAGTAAGGGCCACCAATTTGATAAGCTGTGGGGGCCGTCACACTAGGTCCACAACGCTGTATCTCCCTCACCATTGCCTTGAAATAGGGATCTTTGGCCTTGTGTGATGGGATAAATGTACTGTGGAACCATCTAGCGATAGACTTTCCCATTCTCTCATCCATGGACTTAGAATGCATTGACTCTTCTATCCTCTGTTGCCCTGCATCTCTTGGTTTGAAGGGCATTGAAGGAGCCATGTCATGAATTTCTGGGTTTTTTTTCCTCTTGCCTCTCACTCAATCAAACATACCTCTTACACTGTTGGATTTACTCAATAAAGCTGGTTGCTTGCCTTTGCTTCTCTGTGTCCCACTACCACCACCACCACTACCCCCAACATCCTGAGACATAGGCCTTATTAGTTGGTCCTCATTCCAACGTTTCTCTCCTGCCTCATGCCTTGATCTCGTAAGCACCTGTTGAATCTCATCTTCAGCATCCATATCGGACCCTTCTTAATCCTCTAAATTTAAGTGACCCTTATCCTCTATAAGGTTTTCTGTTATTCTCTCTATATCATCCTTCCTCTGTTTTCTTTTTGCTTTTCCTTCAACTAAGTGCTTTGTCATTGCCTTGCTCACCTCCACTGGACATTTTGAGCATTTTTTGACATTAGCGAAACCCCTTGCCATGTGTTGCTTTTGCCGTGTCACCCCACCACCATGATGTTCAGTGCCACAGAAATTGCACTTTGTCGTCAATATATTGCCGTTGATTTTAGTGCAATACAACCAACCCATGTCTTTGTTCGCCATATTCCTACACACCGCACGTGTGATTCGACATACGAGGTTAATATAAAATGTCAAACATAGCAAACTATTTTCATTTAAAAAATAATTGGATTTTTTTCAATGATATGATGGATGATTTAAATTTTACAAGCAATGATGTAACATCTAAGATGAGAATTGAATTGAAGTGAGAATTCTAATGAGACAACAACTAACACTAGAATCCAAGGGCAACAAACACATGTAGCAAAATGAAAATGTAGTCTATCAGTTTTATACCTTAGATTTTTTCTAGTACATAAGCAGAACCATTATGCCCAAATTAGGGTATTATTCAAAGTAGTCTAAAAATAAATATCATAACAAATTCCAGAATAGTCCAATTAATCAACATTCTCCATGTAAAAGAATCCAAACACAACTAATATTTTGACAAGCATTCTGAGGACAATCATGACGATGCTCAAGAGCTCAAGCTGAAGGGCAGGCTCTTTCGGAAGCCCACATTTTGTTTCAATGTGGCAAAAAAAAAAAAAAAAAAACTACCAAGAAGGAAAATTATATTTTACACAAATTTTTTTTCTATCATTTTATATGGAAATATTTTATCTATAAAATATTAGCTGTAAAATTTTACTTAACATCAAAACAAAAAACAAAGTTAAAAGTTAACGTCAGACCAAACAAACAGAGCTTTCATGTAATATCTTCTTACTTTTACAATGTATTTCTTTACATCTGTACCAAAACAAACAATGGAAAATTATATTTTCTAATCATTTTACCTTATAACAAACAATGAAAAAAAAGTTTTCTTTATATTATTTTCTGTGGTACTAAAAGAACTGTTTGGTCTTTCCATCATTGCTCGTAAAGCCACTCCTACGTGTCAGGAATCAACTGATGATGGGAATTTGCCTCTCCTCCCGAACCCTTGGGAGGAGAGGATTTGAATCCGTGCATCATAACAAACAATAAAAGATGGGAGGAAATATCAACTCCTGCACATGGCAGCAGACGAGAAAAGAGCCCTACACCGACAATCATATTGATTCCCATCTAACTCCACTCCACAGAGATAAAGTTGGAAATTAATGTCCTTTTCCAAATTGATTAATTTTATGTTTTATTTTTGCATAAAACAAACTGATTCTATCAATCTCTCCCATATCATTATTGATGGCACTTTCCAGGTAGCTGGGTCTTGGTGATGAGTTTTTTAATTTTCGTAATAGATGACTCAAAGATCACAAAAATAAAAAACTATAAAAACAAATGTTGATAAAAACTATTTTCAAATTTTTCCTACACAAATGTTGATTATGTTGATATGATGTCAAATTTTTAAAAACTTTTCTTCTTCTCGCACATCTCAAATTCTCAATATGAAATCAAATGATTTAATAAAAAAAAAATAAAATAAGACAAATTGAGAGAACAGAGAGCAGAGATCAGAGAGCAGAGAGAGAGAGCAGAGAGAGAGAGAGCATAGAGCAGCGAGAGAGAGCTAAGAGGTATTATATATCTATTTTTTTAACCAAAAAATAAAAAAATGCTGAGAACAGAAGAGAACAGTAAATTCTTTGTTTTTGCAGAGAATCGATACTGCTCGATATTAAAAGGGTGTATCGACCAGTCGATACTGGTCGATACAGGTTGGGTTTTTTTTTTATTATTTTAAAAACCGTATTTAAAGTGTATCGATACACTCAATAGTGTATCGAACGTATCCAGGCGTATTAAGCCGATACGCCTCCATACGCTTCGATACGCTCGATACTGTGTTTTTAAAAAAAAATTGAGAGACGAATCGAGGTGTATCATATCGACTAGTGTCAATACCGATACGTATAGTTCGATACGATACGTATCGTGTCGATACTTGATTCTTTGACACAAGGACGGATAATGAGGTGGTGAACATTCTTGAGAGGGAGATACAACAAAGCGATCATTTTAGGTATCTAGGTTCAATCATAAACAAAGAAGGTGATATAGATGATTCACAGAGGATTAAAATAGGATGGATGAAGTGGAGAAGTGCGTCTGGAGTGTTGTGTGATCGGCATATTCTTTTAAAACTTTTAAAGGAAAATTCTATAGGACAGTCATTCAACCAACTATGATGTATGGTGTAGAATGTTGTGCAGTAAGAAGCATCATATTGATAAACTTAGTGTAGCTGAGATGAAGATGTTAAGATGGATGTGTAGCAAAACTAGGAGGGATGAGGTAAGGAATGATAGTATTAGATGGTTTAAGAGTGGCGCCGATACATGTTAAGCTATGAGAAAGTCATTTGAGATGGTATGGTCATGTTCAACGGAGGCTGTTAGATGCTCCTGTGCGGAGGAGTGATTTGATCCAGATTGAAGGGTTTAAAAGAGCTAGGGGCAGACCTAAGATGACTCTGGGGGAGGTGGTGAAGAAAGACATATATAGCTTAGGCCTTGCTTCGAGTATGACATCGAACAGAGCTGATTGGCAGACAAGAATCCATGTAGCCGACCCCATTTAATTGGGATAAGACTTTGTTGTTGTTGTTGTTGTTGTTGTTTGTGTCTCTCATGGGATTATTCACCAAACTAGTTGCTCCTATACCCCTCAACAAAATGGGATGACTGTGCGTAAAAACCGTCACTTGCAAGAGGTTGCCCCGTTCCCTCCTTTTTCATATGCATGTGCCTCGTTATTTCTGGGGCTATGCTATCTTAATAGCTTGCTACTTAATTAATCGTATGCCATCCTTTGTTCTTTAGGATCAGTCACCCATATCACTGGAACACCCGTCACCTCCCTTGCTCACCTTACCCCCTCTATCCTTTAGGAGAACTTGTTTTGTCCATGACCTTCGGCTCGGTCTTAATAAACTATCCCCTCGCGCCATTAAATGTGCTTTCATTAGCTACTCTTGCACTCAAATAGGGTACAACTGTACAAGTGTTATGATCCTCTTACCAGGTGGGTCATCGTCAATACTGATGTTACATTCTTTGAGAATACTCCATATTTTCCGGTGCTGGATCTTAGTACATCGATTTCGACCCTGTCCCATTCCATTATGAGGATGTTTCCCCTATACCACTGGCGGCTCCAGCTCCATTACAAGTGTATTGACGTCGTCCCCGTACAATACCGCCTGTTCCAGCATCTCCATCCCCCTCCTCGGCTTCCTTGCCTGAAGATCTTCCCATGGCTCTTCGCAAAGGTAAACACTCCTGTACATTACCACCACAGATAACATTCTTATTACTCAGTTTGTGACTACTGCCCATCTCCCTTCCCCCCATACTTCTTTTGCTTTGGCCTTAGCCCATACTGACATTCCTGCATCTTATACTGAGGCTTTATCTCATCTTGAATGGAAGGACGCTATGGATGTAGAGATAGCTGCACTTGTATCTCGTCAGACTTGGTCTATTGTTGATTTATCTGTGGGGAAGGAGGTGGTCCGTTGTAGATGGGTCTTTACTGTCAAATATCTTCCTGATGGTTCTGTGGAACGCCTAAAAGCACGTTTGGTTGCCAAGGGCTTTATGCATACATATGGGGTCGATTATTTTGAAACCTTTTCTCCTGTGGCTTGGCTCAATTCTATTCGTCTACTTACCTCTTTGTCTTTCAATCTTGACTGGCTATTATTTCAGTTGGATATTGAGAATGCTTTTCTCTATTGTGATCTCCATGAAGAAGTATATATGGAGCAACCTCCGGGATATGTTGCTCGGGGCGAGATTAATGCTCACAAAGTATGTAAACTTCATAAAGCTATATATGGCCTCAACAGTCTCCCCTTGCGTGGATTGATAAATTTACCAAGGTGATGGTTTATGTTATTGATTTGCTTACTGAAACTGGTATGTTTGGATGCAAACCCATTGATGTTCGTATGGATCCTCACTTCAAATTAGCTACTTGTAATAGCGCTGCTTATAGTGATGTTCACCAGTATCGCCAACTTATTGGCAAGCTTATCTACCTGACTATTACTAGCCTGATATATCCTATACTGTTGGAGTACTCAGTCAGTTTATGCAAACTCCAAAACAAGTTCATTGGGATGCCGCATGTCGGTTATTGCGGTATCTAAAAGGGGCTCCTGGTAAAGGATTACTTTATCAATCACATCTGTGTGGTTATTCTGATGCTAATTGGGCTGGTGCTGATGATGATCAACAGTTTACTACTTGTTATTGTACCTTTCTTGAGGAAATCTTATTACATGGGGCAGTAAGAAGCAGACAACTGTTGCTAGATCAAGTGTTGAAGCTAAATATCGTGCTGTGGCTCAGACTACTGCTGAGTTATTGTGGATCAAGAAATCCTTGGTGAACTTGGCTTTTCGATTTCTCAGCTGATTCCTATGTATTATGATAATCAGGGTGCCATTCACATTGCTAGTAACCCTGTCTTCAAAGAGCGTACCAAGCATATCGAAGTCGATTGTCATTTTGTTCGTGATGCTATTATGCGACATACTATCTCAACTTCGTTCGTTAATTTGGAGTCACGTCGGTGACATGTTTACTAAGGCTCTGATCAAGCCAATGTTTCTTCACTCTTGTTCCAAGCTGGTGCCAAATATATTTATACTCCATCTCCAGCTTAAGGGGGAGTGTTAACGCAAGCAATATCAATGGTCAAAGCAGCAAGTCAAAGCAGCCTATAGGAGTCCTTACTTTACTATTAGTTTCTTTCATATTTGTACACTGCTTTGACTAGTAAAAGCTGTTAGTTTAGGACTCTATTTTATTTAGTTTTTTTTCATAGTAGGACGCTAACTTATGAAGTCCTAGATCTTATTGGTTTCTAATTACTGCTTTTATAAATAAAGCCGATTGGGGGGGGGGGAGGAGCCTATTTTTAAGTATTCTGCGATCTCTCCCTCCCTCCCCCTTGATATTTCAGATTACACTATATTCTTGCTCTCTCTCGCAACGTCAAAGATGTCAGGGATATGGAAGCAAAAAGATCTATATAATTTCATGGAATTGTTTATAAACTATGAAGACGCTAGGTGGTAGATAAACTTCATCCAAATGATGTGCAGCAATCCATCATTGATGCTTTATCTCATCTTTTTTAAATTGGCTAAAAAATATTCTCTTTCAACCATATTTGGGGCCTTTCAATTATGCATTAGTCTGTGCTTGGAACATTTGATCACAACTTAAGTAAAAGGATCAGCAAAATCTCTAATTGATTTTTACTTTATGTCCTTGTGGTTCTTCTTGTGTAAAATGTATTAAAACCATTTTAATTCCATCAGATATTTGCAGGACTGTCAATGGCCTCGTAAAGACTGCTTTAGGTCCACCCCCTGGTTCCACTACAACTCTGACTCTATCCCAGGATATGGCATTCCGGGTTGAATCTATTAAGTGCTTGGTTGGCATCATCAAGTCAATGGGAGCTTGGATGGACCAACAGATGCGAGCTACCGATTTGTCTCTGTTGAAAAGTCCTGAAAGTGATGCATCAACTGACAATCATAGCATGCTTAATGGAGAGGAAGGTGCTGCCGTTGACTGTGAACTGGAAACAAATTCTGAGTTGTCAGAAGCTGCAACACTCGAGCAACGCCGAGCTTATAAGATAGAGTTTCAGGTCAGGTACTGCTACTTGAAGAGATACAATGCAGTGGACATTTGCCATTGGCTTGGTGTCCGTAAACATTAATGATCCTTCCATTTGTTCCCACTCATGGATGGCTAACTACTTATGGATTTGCATTTCCTGTTTTAAGTAACAAGAAGCTATGTCCGTAAACATTAATGATCCTTCAATTTGTTCCCACTCATGGATGGCTAGCTACTTATGGATTTGCATTTCCAGTTTTAAGTAACAAGAAGCGAGCTCTTCAATGGATTTGCATTTCCTGTTTTAAGTACCAAGAAGCTAGCTCTTCAATTTGGGGGGGAGGGGGTTGGGGGTTACCATGCTATTCTCTCCTAGTTCATTGTGTCTTATTGATCTATGCTCATTAAATAATTTTGATGCAACCATCCCAGTTGTGGTGACAACTTTCCTGAATTAATTGCAGAAAGGGATATCCCTGTTTAATAGGAAACCTTCCAAGGGCATTGAGTTTCTAATAAGGGCCAAAATGATTGCTGGTTCTCCAGAAGAAGTTGCTTCATTCCTGAAAAACACCACTGGCCTGAATGAGACCATAATTGGAGACTACTTGGGTGAAAGGGAGGAATTCTCTTTGAAAGTTATGCATGCATATGTGGATTCTTTTAATTTTGAAGGAAAGGATTTTGGCGAAGCTATTCGGTATTTCTTAAGGGGCTTCAGGTTGCCTGGAGAAGCACAGAAGATTGACCGCATAATGGAAAAGTTTGCTGAGCGTTACTGTAAATGCAATCCAAATTTTTTTACAAGTGCAGATACAGCTTATGTTCTTGCTTATTCTGTGATAATGCTCAACACTGACGCCCATAATAGCATGGTGAAAGAAAAGGTGTGCTTCCTAAGTTGTTTTTTACTTTCTGTCTACATTCTGGTTTTTTTTTGTATTAACAGCCCCAACTCATCAATTCTTCTGTATTCAACCCCCCCTCGCCCACACACACAAAAAGAAGACAGCCACTATTCTGGATTTATAGAATATCTTCAGTGGAGAAAATGATTAAAAAAAAAAAAAAAAAAAAAACTCATGGAACCTTTCTGGTTTACTGGGTTCTCCTTTGTAAAGAAGAGAAAATGCAAGAATACATTAGAATATTCCTATAAGAAACATACAAATAATTTAGAAAGTAGAGTATATACCTGTATGAACACTGTATTTACATGCATATATAGGTGCATATGTACATACATATATGCATATGCACACATGCATTTACAAAGCCATTCATTCACACATACATATGCATGTGTGATTGCTTGGAAATTACACGTTACAAAAGTTCTTGTTGGGAATGGTCCCATATTGCTTAGAGACTAGAACCTTGGGTGCCTTATATATATGAGAGTCCCTGCACTTACTAGTTTGAATTTTTGAGATGGAAACCTAACATGGTATCAGAGCTCCAGATTCACTCCGTACGGTCACCCAAAAGAGGGATCACATGCCACGTGTACTACCACCCAGAAGAGGGGCAACGCTTGAGGGGGGAGTGTTGGAAATAGTCCCACATTGCTTAGAGACTAGAACCTTGGGTGTCTTATATATGTGGGAGTCACTCCATGTACTAGTTTGAACTTTTGAGATGGAAACTTAACAGTTCTAATTTTCTTTGTTTTTCCTTTTTCCATTTTTTTTTTGGTCTGAAAGTACTCCAGAAATTTATTGTTTATTCTTCTAATCTTGCAAGAACTATAACACCTCTATTAAACATTTGTGATATTTTTATGGAGATTACACAGTTGATTTGAGTTGAATTCTGAGTTCTGACTTCCTCTCCTCACATGATTTGTTACTGAAGATGTTGAAGGCTGATTTTATCCGCAATAATCGTGGGATAGATGATGGAAAAGACTTACCAGAAGAGTATCTGGGGGCTCTTTATGATCAAATTGTGAAAAATGAAATAAAGATGAATGCTGATTGTTCTGCACCACAGAGCAAGCAGGCAAACAGCTTCAATAAGCTATTGGGCCTGGATGGCTTATTTAATTTAATCAGCTGGAACCAGACTGAAGAGAAACCCTTGGGTGCAAATGGAGTTCTCATAAAGCACATCCAAGAGCAAATTAAGGCCAAATCAGGCAAATCAGAGTAAGCCTACTTCTACTGTACCAGTTGTTGATTTTCATTAGAGTATATCTGAGATACTTGTCGATTTGCAATAAGGATTTTCCTTTTTGAGTTTTTTCGTGTCTGGGTTCTTGTGCCTTTTTGTCTGTTCGGATGTTTGGGGAGTTGCCCCACTCTTGTTGTACATATTCTGATTCTTTTCTAAATTTGTTAATTGTTCCCCCCTCCCCCCTCCCCCCCACACACACACACACACACAAAAAAAAAAAAAAAAAAAAAAAAAAAAAAAACCCTTAGGAATGGAGCACATTGGTTATGCGTTAAGATTTCTTTGATTTTTTTAGTTTTTTATTTGAGAGATCTCTTACTTGGGAACCATTAAATGGTGGTTCCATCCTCTGGTTTCTCCAGAAAAAAAGATGGCTATACCTTATAGGTCATACTTAATGCATTATCTATAGATATTGTGGATTTTACTTGCTTTTTTTTTTTTTTTTTGAGGATTTTATGAGAAAATCACTCTCGTCAATACTGCAGATCTGTTTATTACGCTGTCACGGATACAGCAATACTGAGGTTTATGGTGGAAGTTTGCTGGGCTCCGATGTTAGCTGCATTCAGTGTGACTCTTGACCAGAGTGATGACAATACTGCCACCTTTCAATCTTTACAAGGCTTCCGACATGCTGTGCATGTCACTGCAGTGATGGGCATGCAGACACAGAGAGATGCTTTTGTTACATCTGTGGCCAAGTTTACTTTTCTCCATTGTGCTGCAGACATGAAGCAAAAGAACGTTGATGCTGTGAAGGTATGTGTATGGTCTTCTCATAGATTTAAGATCTTCGTGTTCAATTCTGGTATAGGTTCTCTCTAGTTGGAGTGGGATTAGAGATGCTTGTATTAGAAAGGATTACTTTCCATCTTCCCTTCCTACCTGTGTTTGGACAGGTGGACTGATTTTGATTGTCCTGTGGCAGTTTTTATTTTTTTTTCTGACTTGTTTTATTTTGCCGTTTGTGAGACCATGACTTAACATGTTTTACTGGTTTTTTAAAATACTGTCATATCGTATGGCAAAGGTAGGTGGCTGCGCAACATCTAGGCCCAAGCATCTCTCTCTCTCTCTCTCTCTCTCTCTCTTGCTTGCTTGCTCCATGTTGTGTGCGCATTCTCCTCACTGCATTTCTCTTGCAGGCAATAATATCGATCGCCATTGAAGATGGTAATTATCTTCAGGAAGCTTGGGAGCACATATTAACATGCCTCTCACGATTTGAACATCTACAACTCTTGGGAGAGGGTGCACCACCTGATGCATCCTTTTTCATGGTATCTCAGTCTGAAGCAGAAGAAAAGACACATAAGTCTGCCGGTTTTCCATCTCTAAAGAAGAAAGGAAATGCTCTTCAGAATCCAGCTGTAATGGCTATTGTTCGAGGGGGTTCTTATGATAGCACTAGTCGTGGAATCAAAGCCTCGGCGCTGGTAACTCCAGACCAGATAAATAATTTTATTTCCAACTTGAATCTACTTGACCAGATCGGAAATTTTGAGCTGAACCACATATTTGCCCATAGCCAAAGGTTAAACAGTGAAGCAATCGTAGCTTTTGTGAAGGCCCTTTGTAAAGTTTCTATTTCAGAATTGCAGTCTCCAACAGATCCTCGTGTTTTCAGCCTTACCAAAATTGTTGAAATTGCGTAAGACTCTTTTATCTCGTTAAAGTTGTTATAATTGAAAAAAAAAAAAACATAAAACTTATCAAAATTCTTGGTGTTTTCAGAACCGTGTCAATAGTAGCGATGGAAATCTCTCAGGCCATGCTCTGGGCAGTGCTTAGCACAGGACATAAGGACTACGGGCATGGCCAGGGTCCAATCTAGATTCTAGATCTGAAATGAGCTCGTTGCTATCCTGAAGTGCAGGATAGGTCTTTCTTGAATCACAGATACCATTATGATGTATATCTCATATCTGTAGGCTTAGTCATTACTGGGTTAGTTTGCTTGTGTGGTCAATGGAAGGTCTTGGGCTCCAACATTGTTTAAAATAGTAAACACACTCGCCTATACATAGTATTACCTTAATATCATGGTTTTCTCAAGGAATATCACCGATCTTAAATTTCCAGAAATTCCCTGCTGAAATTTTTAAGAAAGTCTTTTAACCTGCTTTATATAGAAATTTACTATAGTTTGGATATTATATTCATGCGAACACTTCAATTTGATTTTGCAGGCATTATAATATGAACCGCATCAGATTGGTGTGGTCTCGCATATGGAGTGTGCTTTCAGATTTCTTTGTCGCAGTGGGGTTGTCAGAAAATCTTTCTGTTGCCATATTTGTGATGGATTCATTAAGACAGCTGGCGATGAAGTTCCTAGAGCGTGAGGAGCTGGCAAATTACAATTTTCAGAATGAATTTCTTAGACCTTTCGTGATTGTCATGCAGAAAAGCAACTCTGCAGAAATTAGGGAATTAATAGTTCGGTGTGTTTCACAGATGGTCCTCAGCCGTGTCAGCAACGTGAAATCTGGCTGGAAAATTGTTTTCACGGTATGTTTTAACTTTTAGGGTTTGTACTGTTTCATTGTCTAAGACTTGAAACTTAAAATGTCCGTGGTACCGAATCAACTTTCACATTGATGAAGCTTGCATTCTGTAATTTTAGATGAGTGATGGACAAGAAATTATGCCTTCTGAAACTGTAGGAACGTGGTAGCCGTTATATTTCATTCCATAAATGCTGGACAAGAAATTCTTAGCTTTGTGGCACCTAGTAAAGCGGATGGCTGGCTCATGTTATCTTACGTGTAAATGACTCATCCATTTTTTTTTTAGTCCAGAAGGCTCTAGAAAAAGGCTATGTGAAGCAATGTCTTGAACCGATTCATATGGTTTTCCATGTATTCGTGACGAGCTATAATTTTTGAACTCAGTCAAAATCAGATTGACCATGATTAGGTCACCATTCTAAGCAATTAAAGTTTACACATTTGTGTACTTCATACTGTTTATATTGAGTTTGCTTCTTAAAACTATCCTCCGTAAGGATGATGGTTTTCCAGATCACGCTTCTAAGTGCCTGCTTAAAATGTTAATAGTTTCTGAAGAGGACAGGTTGGTCTTTTGAAAAATCTTTGTTACTCATATTATGATGTTCTTATTGCCAGGTTTTTACAACTGCTGCTGCAGATGAACGAAAAAATATTGTCTTATTGGCGTTTGAAACCATGGAGAAAATAGTCAGAGATTATTTTCCTTACATAACTGAAACAGAGACTACAACCTTTACTGACTGTGTGAAGTGTCTTATAACCTTCACAAATAGCAGATTTAATAGTGATGTCAGCCTCAATGCCATAGCATTTCTCCGATTTTGTGCAGTTAAGCTTGCAGATGGTGGGCTAATTTGTTACGATAAGAGTGAGGAATGTGATTCATCTATTCCAGTTGTGGATGAAGATCATTCATCTGGACACCCCTTCACGGAAAAGGATGATCATGTCTACTTTTGGGTTCCTTTGCTCACAGGTAACTTCTTTCAATCTGCCTTAGAAAATATAATTTAAGTAAATCTAGGCAAAATTAGGTAAAATTTGTGGAAATGGGGAAATAATGGGGAAGTCTTGAGTATTTCCTAATGAAACTTTGCTAATTAAGCATTTAAAAGAATCTAGGGTGGATTAGATATAAGAGAAAACCATCCTTACTGCTTTATAAGTTTGGTACCTACTCTAACACTATATCGTGTGGGTTTGAGTGCTATTGGCCATTACATGACTATAAGAGGAATGATACTGGGTAAAGCATGCATTACTAGAGTTTATGTTCCGATATATTTTGTAGGAGAAGGTTTTCTGGTCTAGCGGTACACATAAATAAGCCATATCTAGTGGTCCACATAACCACCAAGCGATGGTTGGATGCCCACTTATGCTGCATGGCATATTGGATTGGGCTTGTGGATAGGAGCACCCCAAGGTCCCTTGCTCACTGTCAAGTTTCAGCCAAATGGAGATGGCCATGTTGCAGAAAAAATCATTGAAAAATCTAAGAATTTGATATGGGTGCAAGGAATTACCGAGCGGGTGCATGGACAATCATGGGAGGGTATGGCATTACATGGGTATATAATTGAATTTGGGCCTAAAAGTTGACATGTTCTAACCAGACCTTCTCCTAAGTATCCAACAGTCAGATTTACCGTTTGATTCTTCCATGTTCTGGAATTAAGTGTCGCGACCAAGGACCCCCTTACCTGGTCTGCTGACCAGGAAAAAATTTGTCATATTTTATTTATCTACAACTTTTGATGAATTTTTGACAAAATCATAAAAAGTCGATGATTTAAAAAATTCAGTATATGAACATCAGATGGATATATATTATATGGTACATATTTATGACATCCTAAGGTCCTCAGGTGGTCTTTCAGTCATTCTAATTCACACTTCTGTAGGTGTCAAATGATTTTGCAACCTGACTCTTTTTTTCCAGCCCTTGGTTTGTTAAATGCAACAACTAACCTAAAACCTGTCATTTGGAAGCCCCCTCCCCAAATTCAAGTGAGAGAGCAGTGACTCTGGACTTCTCGTCCATCACTCCCAAACCCAAGTGCTAATCCGAAAGCAAAAACAAGGGATTTTTCATCAAAGAGATGGTGTTGGTTTTAGATGAGTTGGGCTTTGGTTGCAGAATGATTGGATTTTGGGTTGATGTTGAATTTAAGATCTTTAAGATCATGTCGATTTTGTACTCCATGAGGAATCTCTCCATTGATGCAGACTGGAAGTTGTTTGAAATGTCCAATTGTCGAAGTGACGAGCACGTGCGGTAGCTCCAATGGAAAATTTCCAGCTGAGAGGCCGTCTTCACTAACAAACACCGGCTGTGGATTGAACTTACTGATTAAGATTGTTGCTTCAGATTCCACTGTCAAAAATAAATTCAATTAGAGTAATTGATTCTCATCTTAATTTGGCTATTGGGTGATATTGAAGTCTAAAAGGTTTCGGGAAGATTGTTGTTTAATGGATTGAGTCTTTCCTGCTGAGGTAACTGATTTTTCTCTTTGGAATGTTACCATTCAACCTGTTTTGACTAACCCACCTGATTGAAATTGGTCCAGAGAGATGTTCATTTGCCATGTTTTGAATCTTTAGAGTCTTCAGCTTTTCAATTGAAACAAGGATTTCTCCTGTGAGCATTTTTTGGCTGCTGACAATTCTTGTACACCTATATAGCCACCAAGCTTCCTTCAAAACTGACCACACAAATTCTCATGCCAGATAACATAAGGCAGCATAAATCGATGAACCATTAAATTCTGACATCCTTGGTGGAGTTCGTTCTGAGTTTTGGATGAGAAAATTGACCAGCATGAATTATCGTGCCAGAAAACATAAGCCAGCAGAAATTCAGGAAACATTAAACTCTTAGATGGCCTAGGTGGAGTTGAGAATGAGGCTTGGCTGAGTAGTCAGGGACTCAAGGACAGGGATAAAACTTGGAGATTACAAATTTACACCGAAGCCCACGAAACGGAGGGAGATTCTGTTCTCAAAGAAGGTCAGTTTGTTATGCATTTGACACCTCCAAGGGTGTCAACCAGAAAAACCCTATGTATTTTTTGGGTTTCTTCAAGAAAAAAAAAAGAAAAAGAAAAGAAAAAGAAAAAGGAGAACGGTTAAAATTTGAGGTTTTCAGTAGAAATCTCCTTGTTCAATCAAAATATATTGAATTTTGTTGAAAGGAGAAGGGTTCAAGTTTGGGGTTTTCAGTAGAAATCTCCTTGTTCAATCAAAATATATTGAATTTTGTTGAAGTATGGTGAAAAACACAGGTTAGAGCTATTATTTTAGGTATTTTGATTGTCCAAAAAGAGCAAAAAGAGAGATCTTGTGAAACATTTCACTGAAATCGACAGAACTATGGTAATGAAATCAAGTATAAGAGATTTCAATTTTTTTTCTTTCGAAATGTGAACATCTTCTTTGTTCCTAACTCCCGTGGGTGAGGGTAGAGAAAATTCTTGGTTAGATGCCCCCCCCCTCTCCCTTGATTTTCACGAAGCCAGTGCATTACAATTTAAGGTGTAAATAAGGATGGGCTTTAGGGTTTATTTCTAGTTTTTTGGGTTCTTTAATGCGGTACAAAATGCATGCTGTGTTTTTAAAAATATATAGTATACGGACATTATTATCCATTAAATTGGAAAATATGCGAAGAATATACTCTAGAACATGGTATGTAAGTTCGGGTATGGTAAAAAAAGGGTACGGATACGTATGGGTATTATACGGACTAGACTTCAATAATATATATTTTTAAATCTGGTGCAAAAGAACATGTACGAAAATACGATACACGTTTAATATGTTTTTGAAAATTATTATACTGACATAGATACATATATATAAAGAGGGATATATCATATACCATATATATTGCTAAAGCAAAAAAGAAAAAGAAAAAAAGAAAAGTCTCATCCAAGGCTCAAAGTGCTAGAAAGGACAAAGTAGCATCATGTCATTAGTCATTACAAGAAAAACAAATGTGTGGTTGCAAATTCTGGATGAACCCTTTGAATAAAGCGATCCATCTTATTTTAACATATGAAAAGTAAGTGACCAAATGTACATGTGGATACTTGTCAAGGTAGTATCTAAGTATTAAAATATCCAACGCTTTGTTGTTATTAGAGTTAAAGCAAACTGGCCTTGCTGTGACTGTTACCACATATGGTTTGAGAGGAATCTTATAAGGTGGACGGCCAAATCCAAAATGTTTGCCCAGATTTGGGATGCTATTATTTTCGATGTGCGTGGACCATAACACAATTTTTCTCCCCTTCCCCGGATACGGCTAGGAATATATTCATTTTGTCCACTTAGAAGCTGGCCACCGAATGCGGTGGTCTTTTTGTTCTCTTTCTTTTTGGGCCTTTGCCCTAGATTGTAAGGAGCGTGGCTCTATCCTTATGATACCCAAGTTTGTTCTCCCTTTTTCGGGGTGTTGTTAATGCATTTATCAATTCACCAAAAAAAAAAAAAAGCAAATGGCAAAAATTCATAAGAAATCAATCTTAAAGGCGAAATTTATGTGGATGAGGATAGAGGGGTAGGGAAGGAAAGAGAAGGGAGGAACCGAGAAAAGAAAGTAGTTGCTAGAGGAGAAGATACAAAGAGCTATCGGAGAAGGGGGCAAAGACCATTCTTAGTTAGACCCCTCAGCAGAAGAATTAGGTACTATTTTTTTGTTTAACTAAATCAACATTTTTTAACATGTATTATACGTGTTTAATACGTTTTATACATATTATACGTGTTTAATACATGTTCTTATAGAATATGCTTTTTTTTTTCTGCTCTTTGAAATAGCTATTAAAAAACATCTTTTTGAATGATATGTATGGGTATGTGTATTATATGCATATTAGACGCATATTTACTATGCTCTAGAATATTCCCTCTTCTTTTTTTTTCCTTTGTGGTGTGTGTGTGGGTTTTTTTTTGGGGGGCGAGGGGGGGGGGATAAGGCAGAAGCAAATTTTATGATAGATCATAGATCAGTGAAAAATCTTCATTGTTTGGATATTTTGTCTTAAAAATCTACGTTTTACTGACAAACATACATTGGCCATATAAGCCTAAAAGCTCTATAGAAATGATATCACATTAGTAATCGGTTGTTACTGCAACTTCCACCATTTAATCTTTAACGTCTTTTTCTGCTCTTACTGTTGTTTCCAATTAGAAAAGCTTCTAATCATTCCAAAGTGTTAAATTATTTCCGATGATATAGATAATTGCATTTGTTGGGATAAGGCTTTGTTGTTGTGTTGTATAGATAATTGCATTTGTTTATTCATTTTTCTTTAAATTACATTTTAAGTAAGGAAATGGAGCTCAAGCTTTATGGAGCATCATCTCCACTTGCATAGCAGGTTTCATCCTTATAGTAGATCACACCATTGTAAAAATAAAGGTTTGATTTTATATTATATTTTGAAAAACGATTATAAAGTTAAGATATTTTTAAAATATTGGGACTGCTCAAAAAGGGCCGCGGGGGGGAGTCCCATATATTGTAGAAGATACTAGCTACCCAATGGGCAAAATGATGAAAACAGCCCCTCATGTGGTAAATATGTGAGCCAGTGACAAAAACCATTTCATTGTAGGCATTGAAGGACCCTTCTTTCTCAAGGAAAAGGGTTTCACTGTGGGCAACATAAAGACGAATCTCTACTTCACAGCAGATGGAAGGGCTCTTGATGGCAAAGGGGTTTAGGGCAACTCAAATTCACAAACCCTCTTTGCTACAGGATCCCTATTCAGTCCAACACAAAAATCTGCAGAGAAAATGTAATAGAAAAACATTCTTACCTGGAAATCCGACCGTCAGAAATTGATGAAAGTCGGGTTGAATGACCCTTATAATGGTTATGAACACCCCTCCAAAGTTGAAGAAGATCAGAAGAGAGTTGAAGAAGTTATGGGGCCTGCAAGTTTGTTGAACCTGCTAGCGCCAAGATCTGGATCAAGTTTGATTGAAGCTGTAGTTTCATTACCAGTTTAGCAAGTTAACTCAAAGGATCTGCAGGAAACCATGTCGCTTGCAATTGTAGAAGATTTGTAACTCAAAACAAAAATCAAATCTCAAAGAAGAAAGGAGAACTAGAGGTTGAGTCTCACAATCTAGTGAGGCTCAACTAGAAATTAATTATTCTTTAATTTCTGGAAAAACTCTACTGCAGCCAGCCTGCTTTCTCTTTATTTATAGCTTGAGATCTTACAAGCAAATAGGAAAGACTAGAAAATAGGAAAGACTAACCTCCTTTATAACATAGGATGATTCTAATACAATGCAAAATGAAAGTCTCTAAATCTGAAAAATAGAAAGTTATGACTTGGTCTCCAAGTAATTAGACTTTCCAACTATCCTTTCCATATATTAGGAAACTAACTAAACAATAGATTTAGGAAACAAACTAACTATCTAATAGTGCTGACTAGGACAGATTAAGTGCTGGCGGTAGAGATAGTATATCTACTATTAGGAACACTGTTCACATGAACAGTACCCATGGCTTGTGGCCCTTCCTCTTCCTTCTTGTGTAAACCCTGATCTGCATCAGCTCTTGTGCCATGTAGAGGATTTGATTCAGCCAAGCTGCCAATTTTGGTAGTTGGGCCAACCCCTTGCATTACTCGGTGTGAAATTTTTTGGTACATCTTAGTTAATGGTCCCACCATGCTTTGAGTAATCCCTTGTGTTTTGACTTTGAAACTGTCAAAATGTTGACCCAAATTGATTTCTCACATATAGTGTAATGCTTTTGAGTTATAACTTTCCATATGAGCAACCGATTGATTATTGTAAATAAAATCTTCATTCTTTATAAGAAGTGAGTAATTATAGCTGATCTAAATTTATTGGCATTGGGCTTGATATAAGGAAAACCGAACCAAATTTGATTTCTTGTCACCCTATAATCGTTACTGTCACTTCCTTTATTATATTTGTTGTGCATGTCAAAAATCATGTCTAATCTAAAATATGAACGTGTAAATTCTTTTCAGGTTTGTCCAAACTAACATCTGATCCCAGACAAACTATCAGGAGGAGTGCACTGGAAGTTCTCTTTAATATTCTAAAGGATCATGGACACATATTCTCACGACCCTTTTGGCTCGGTGTTTTCAAATCCGTCATTCTTCCTATATTCAGTAACTCTAAAGTTGAAGGAGAAACAAAAAACATTCACGATGGCAGGTTTTCACCAGATTCTAAATCCTCACAGCCTGAGGAAACTGCATGGAGTTCTGAAAGTCTTACAGAGGCAGCTCAGTATCTAGTGGATCTGTTTATTAGTTTCTTTGAATTGGTGCGTTCTCAGTTACCAGGTGTTGTATCAGTACTCACAGGGTTCATTAGCAGTTGTGGTCAGAGTACTGCTAGCACTGGTGTAGCTGCACTGCAGCGTTTGGCAGGTGACTTGGGTAACAGACTTTCTGAAGAGGAATGGGGAGCTATCTTTCTGCGCTTGAAAGAAGCAGCTGCATCTACTCAGCCTGGATTTTTAAGGGTTCTCAGAACCATGGATGACATCGAGATGCCTGATGAGTTGCAAACCTATACAAATATGGAGTTATTTTCCGACCAAGGAATTGTCAATGATGATCTCGAGGACGATAGCCTGCAAATTGCAGCCTATGTCATCTCTAGAGTGAAGTGTCATATAGCTGCTCAATTACTCATATTACAGGTGCCTCTGTGTGTGAGTGTGTGTTTTAATATTTATAAATGGGTTTCCTAGTTCAATCAAGTAGAGAAGCTTCTCCTTCTCTACATCGGTCACCTATTTGAGCCACCTAGTGGGCAGAGGTTGCATTTAGACCATTGGATAGATAAGGGGTTTTTGTTCCCATGGCAAATTTCATGATCGGCCTTGTTACCCATGTTAATCGATGACAGTGTTAGACCCAGCTTATGGGTTCTAAAGCATGAATATCTACCCTCAACCTTCCCCACTCCTTATCTTCATCTATATTATACAAAGATATCAGTTTTACATCAATCTATTAATGATTTTTTTAGCAGTTTGAGAATGATGCTTCTTTCTGTATTTGCACTAAAATATTTTATTGCTTTGTTATATTTTTTTGACAGGTCATAACTGAGCTTTATAAGACACACCAACGATGGTTATCAGAAGCCAACATCACAGTCCTTCTGGAGATATTTTCATCTGTTACTTCCAATGCTCACAAACTTAACTCTGAAACCATTCTACTGGCGAAGCTGAGGAAAGTGTGCTCAATCTTGGAGATTTCAGATCCTCCAGTAGTTCACCTTGAAAATGAGTCTTACCAGAGATACCTTAACTTTTTGCACAGTATACTCATAGACAACCCATCTCTATATGAAAGGATAAACATAGAACCCCAACTAGTGACAGTATGTGAACAAATATTGCAGATATACTTGAATTGTGCAGGTTTCCAGTCCAAACAGAAACCGGGTAACCAACCGGTGCCACACTGGAGACTTCCATTGGGTTCAACAAAGAAGGAAGAATTGGTTGCTCGAACTCCATTGGCTGTACTAGCATTGCATGTATTGAGTGGCTTGGAGAGTGATTCTTTTCAGAGATATGTGTCGAATTTCTTTCCTTTGTTAGTAAATCTTGTGCAATGTGAACACAGCTCTGGAGACGTGCAGCAGGTTCTAAGCTACATGTTCCAATCCTGTATATGGCCAACAATAATGAGCTTGTGATGTATAATTCAATTATTTATTTCACATTCTTTTAATTCAAAATTTTTCCTTACCTGTTTATCTTTCAATCGGCTGGAGCAGAGCCATCTCTTGTTTTATTTTACTTTTGTAGAACATGTAGAGGCTGGTCTCACGTTTTGATTGTACAGGAAATTGAGTTAATAATACTGAAGGTTTCTTCATCCTGGTAAACCACTATCTGCTGTTTTAAAGTTTCATACCAATTTGATTTTCGTAATGCACTCTAATTTCCCTTCCAATTGGAAAACAGGATGTGTTGAATTTCAATTCCTTATTTTCATTAAAAAAATGCAATAGCCAGTTCAGGAGAGATCAATAGAGAGAGAGAGGTGATTTTCCTACTCGACTTTCAGCGATTGCAACAGCAACAAATCGGATGAATTCTTCACTGTCTCATCGCGGAGCTGATGCCTTATACAGAGAATCCCCAGGCTCTGATCTGCAAGCTCATCTTCGACATTCAGTCGTGCTCCGTCGACTTGTAGAAACATTCATGGCGGAGTTGGAGTAACAGGTATCGGACAGTAGAAAAACGGTGGGGGTGAAGAAGATAAGGGAGTGATAGGAAAGTAGATCGTCTAAATCTGTCTGATCATTTCCCATCCTCTGCATGGAGACATGGATCAAGTAATCGTTATCAGACCTAACTGATTGCTGCTCTGTTATAACAATATATATGGTTTTGACATGTGTCAATTTTCCATTAGATTCATATCCTTTTCGATCTGAATCGGATAAACAAGCACTCTCGCAAATTACGAGATTTTTGGAATGCCTGACAACTTTCTCGCATTATTTATTCCTAAATCTCACCCAACTGCTTCTCCACTATCCGACGGGATCCGTTGAGACCGGTTCTTTTTCATAAACGTGTTCGCTCAACAGGATCCATCTTCTTCACATACGTGTTTTCTCAGCAGGATCCGTCACCGTCTATATAGGATGAGAATACTGAATAACCACGGTTTAATTACTATGAACTCACCCACTGAAGTTTCATAACAGCTTTCATCTTAAATCCCAGGTATATACATTGTGGAAGTCCATTGATCATCCTCAAATCAGATCAACCATGCTTGCAGCCATTTCAATATCGACCAGCGCACCTGAATTTCAAGCTAGGAACACGGTTTCTGCAATTTGAGTCACATTACTTGGAGCAAAAAATAATGGAAAATTATGCTGAAGAGCTTCGAACTCCACCAATCACTCTAGTTTCTTTGGTAGGATGTCCGGAGCTTCATCCAACAATCTCAACTTATCTTCACTCAGAGAAGCCTCCAATCAATACTTTAGCGTTACCGGATTTCTCGAAGATCTCGGTATTGGCTAAAAAGCAAATGGAGAATGTAGATTCTCATCTTCCCGTTGGGATTTTGAAGAGAGATTGGTTATTGAAGCATCGAACTAGTGGGATTTTGAAGAGAGATTGGTTACTGAAGCATCGAACTAGGGTTCCAGCTGTTGTTGCTGCTTTGTTTCGTTCCGATCAGGTCTCCGGAGATCCTACAATATGGCTACAGGTCTGCACCGATCTTGAAAACCTAAAGTACGAATTCGCTCTTCTTTTCTCCATTGTTTATCCCTCAATCCCTCAATTTTATCTCATTTCAATAACTACAACCGTCCTCAAAATTCGGTAAGCTGGTTTTTTTTCCGATACATTTTAGCGGAACTTCTATCTGTTTCTCTCCGGTAAGACGGGGTTCAATTGGTGAAATCGTTGAGACCTGCTCCAATAGTGTGGCATTGAGTCCCAGTCACCTTAACAAGAATTATCATTGTACATTATTTTGAATTTGAATTACTATTCCGCTTATGTCTGTGTTATTACCTCAAAAGCGGAGGAAAGGAATTGATACCGCAGCTGGCTGGTGGGAAGGATTTTAATAGTTTCTGTTCATACAGTACACTTGACCTCAACTTTAGTGGTCACTTATCCTTTGTATTATTATCAGACAAGAAAAGCACCCTTTTTTTTTTCCCAGGATAAGTATCTACCATATTGATAGAATTGAGGTAATAGTACAACATAGAGGTACACTGTAAAGGTACAATAACAACAACAATAGCAATGATAGAACCTCTAGCAATGGCTAGTTTTTGAGAACTGTTACAAGAAACATCTTTTAACGTCTCTTGGACAGATATGTCCAAGGGGGTCTTTGGGCTCTCTTGGATGGGTACGTCCAAGGGGTCTTTGGGCTCTATAAATAGAAGACGTCCAGGACACTTCAAAGAGACCTTTTAGAATGTCTCCTCACTTACTTTCTCTCCCTTCTTTGGTAGAGTCTCTTCATGTTTTTCCTTTAATGTTTTGAGAGATCTTTCTTTTGTAAATTGAGCACATTCATTGGTGTCCCGATGTGGCCAGTAAGCGAGTGCAACGAGTATTAAGGGGTCTGCAGGACTGTTTCATCTTGGAGGCTGATTTGCATCAACCTGGTTTGTACCATAAAGGGTGAGTCTTAAGAAGAGTGACAGGTGGCACAAGTCAACCCCACCATTTCTTAAGGTTTTTAACTTATAACTTTGTGATGCTGTGCGTGGTGTGTGTGTGTTTGCTGACATCTAATTTTTAGGACTGCAGAATTGCTTAATAGCAACCATGATAAACCCATACTGAAAGTAGAGAGTGTTTCTTTGTTATAGATGTTGAATAGAAAGATGTACCATGATTTAAACACATTGGCTGCGATAGTGTGTTGATGGGATTTTTATTTTGGTAGAACATTTGGACACCATTGATTTGAGAAAGGAACAAAAGGGTGTAGTAACTGCATGTGCATGTGAATCAGTCACGTACATGAAATGGAAGATTTTACTTTTGGTTTTTGTCCTGATCTATTTTTGTCTTTTGTTATATCACACACAGTGACACAACTGAAAGAATGAAAGTGAAGAGGGTGGTAACGGTCCATTTATTTTGAAAGGTAATGATTGTTCTCTTTTTTTTTTCTTTTTTTTTTTGGCCTTTGAGAAGAGAATAGTTTTTATATTCTGGATTGTGTGTGAGGAGACTGGAGACAGAGCAAAGAAAAAAAGTAAAATTAAAGAAAGATCTCACCGTCATTTCATGTTCCACTTTCTATCTTATTCCATATAGGTCATGATGAGGAATTATTGATTGGGAATTACTTGACTAGTTCATCAAAATCTCGAGAGTGAGAAAGAGCACTAATTTACAGAGAGCCTTATCACCTAACATTTAAAACTGTTACAAGCATGACCTCTTTATGTCATCAGATTGTCATGAGTAGTTTGTATATTGTGAGGAATAACCGGTTTTGAAGAAAGTGGGTGGCATCGATTCATTAAAAATAATGATGGGTGGAAGTGGATGTTTTTCAAGTGAGGAAAGATGGATTAGGTTGAACAAAATTAAAAAGGGATTATCTCATAGGAAAATAATGTATCTACTTGTGCTGTCTCTCTTTTTTCATAATTGGAATGAAGTAATGAATTGGAGAGAGATAGGAGTTGGGCCTCTTGAGATATGGATTGGACAAATGTGAATCTTAGAATTCTGAGTTCAAGGGTTCATGTCAACTATGAAGTTGACTATCTTCATGGAAAACTTTTGTTTAATAAGGAACATTCTATGCCAATTGACTGTTTGGTTGAGGAGGACTTTAGGTTACTGGGCATTATGGGTTAGCAGATGGCTATTGTCATATTGGAACTTCCTATACTTTTGTCAGTATCATGTGCCAAAGTGAATGCTCGGAATATTATTTGTAGTCACCTTACTTTTATGTGGTTGGGCGTTAAAATCTAGACTTTGATAAGTCTAATTTGTTAGCGATTAAACTTTAAAGCCCAGTGGCCTAGTTAGTTGGCCTGGCCTAATGGTTATTTAATCCAAGTGGCATTGTATAATGCATGTTGGTCTGATAAATAAGTCATTATTATTATATATGTATCTCTATGCATATAAAATTTGAAAATTGCATGGAACTATGTATTAGTATTTCTTATATGAATTCTTGAATTGCAATTATCAAATCCAACTGGAAGTACTTGATTATTTTCATGTTAGAAGAAATTATGAATGGGAGTTATAAATTTCCCACTATATATATTCTCATCTTAAACTCAAAACTGTGGGGGGTTATTGTTGGGAATGCAGATCTTTACATGTTGAATCTCTATGCAAAGGGATAAATGTATTTAAGTAAAATAGTTTAAATCTCTGCTTGGAAAGTTGTGACTTTGGATAGAATCTAGAAGATGAGCCTAGATTCAGTTATGAAATTGTTTGATTCATATTATTCATGCAAACTACATTTGGCTAGTATAGAGGCTGTGTATACACGTTAGATGGTGGAGTGATTTAATAAACCTGGGTTACAGGATCTACCATGACTAGCTATATGTGGTTTTATAAAAAAGCTATATGGTTATGACCTAAGTGGCTAAGTCAGTGCTTTTATAAGTGGCCAATGCAAGGTCGGAGTAAGGTACTAAGGTCAATAATAGCAAATAAGACGTACATGTCTTGGATACATATAACTGGTGAGGTAAGAAAGATAGTACTACTGACTTTGTTTAGTCAGGAAAAATCTGATTACTGTTATTATAAACCCTGAGGCCACCAAGGTGGTATGAATCTAAGGGAATGGTGATGCAGATCTCTCAGTGATTAGCATAAGAGAGAGTGATGTGGCAGTGGGACTTGGGTTGAGAGAACCCTGATTGGATCCACTATGGGCCCACCCAAGTGTTGAATGGTTTAAGTTAAGGCGTATTGGCAATATGGTAATTTCAGGAGCAAGTTACCAGAGAAATCAGTAGTTGAGAATTGGGATACGCAGGGAATTTGAATAAATGGTAAACAAAGATATGGACAAACTATGAATAAGTTATAAAGGAGAGGACATTTTAGGAATTAGAGGAAATATGCATTAAAAAGCAGTTGATTTTGGGTGTCTTCTTCAAGCTGTCACCGAGAATAATGGCGGAAAACCAGTTTCATTCAAAGAGAGAGAACTCTCTCGTTTGGTCTCCAAATGACCTGAAATTTCGAAGGGTAGCTTCCTAATCTACAGCTCTGTTGTATTTAGTAGTCAATTACTATATGTATAAACTGAGTTTCTAATAAAAGCTAAAAGTTCAAAGTGTTTTCTTTTTTATTTTGGTTTGAGTTTCCCTCCAAAGTTTTGATCTTTTCAACTTGATTTTGGTAGAGTGACAATCCTTATATCTCACATTGGTTATGCAAAGTGTTTTGAGCTCTCTTACATAGAAATAGAGGTATGGATTGGATTTGGAGTGTTTTTTCACACATGTGTGTGCGAACTGAGTTGAACGGAGCCAGACTGGATCGAACCAAACCAAACTGAACCAGTTAGGGTGAGTTGGGTCTGGCTTGGGCACGGGTATGGGTATGGGTATGGGTATGGGTATGGGTATGGGTATGGGCATGTGTAGGGTCTAAATTAGATATACCTATTGGTTCATACCTATTCATGTATAGACACTCATTCATGTAAAGGCACCTATACATATAAAGATACCTTTATTCAAGTAAAGTTTCCTATATATATAAAGACACATTTATATATATAAAGACACCTATTCACTTATAGGCATGCATCCTTACACTCAAAAGGGTGTATCCATTCATGAAAAGACACTTTTACATATATAGCTGCCTCTCTTCATTGAGAAGGTGTGTCTCCTCAAAGAGAGGTGATGGAGAGTCACCTGAAATCTATGAATACTCTATCTAAATTAGTTCTTTACTCATGATTTTAAAAGCAAAAATACTCTCTGATTTAATTCTATTTTTAGACTTTTTGAGCATTACTTTCTCACTCCCTTTCTAATCACATTTTAGGTGTGCAACCTTATGTGATTTGAGAGTTGCTTCATCTTAGAGGTATAAACATATGTAAACCCGGATTGCACTTATAATGGGCATTTAAAAACCTTATGGAGAGTATTCCAAATACGACAACTCTACACTAGTTCATGTCACATCATCAACTTGTTCGTGTTGCTTCATCAACCCTACTTCAAATTTCTGGTTCAATTAACATAAGACTTGACTCACTAAGTTAGTTCTTCTTCACTATTTACAACAACCTTAAGGTTTTTTAATTTTTGTGAGTTAATGACAATGGCTAGTTCAAATGGACCTATTGACTCTTTGAAGTTTGAATGCCGTTGCCCTTTCACTGCTATGAACAAGGTGACTGTTGTTACTGATTTTGATAAGATTGAATCAGTTGGGGGCAATAATTTTAAGAGGTGGAAACAGACTGTTTTGTTTGCCTTAACCCAAGTAGGGGTTGCTTTTGCTTTGACTAACCCTAAGCCCCCTCAATCGGATGACCTGGAGGCCGGAGCAAGATGCAAAGCGGTTAGCATGGATTGAAGCCGACTTTCAATGCAAGAACCGTATATTGAATGCTTTGACAAATGAACTGTATATTGTTTATAATTCTCTTGAGTATACTCATTTGATTTGGGCTGCTTTGGATAAGAAGTATGCTCTTGATAATGCTGGAATTAAAAAGTATGTTGTTAGTAATTTTTTTGAAATTTCATATGTATGATAGAGAGAGCATTACATATCAAATTAGCAAGTTCCAAGTATTAGTTGGAAAATTAGCCAAGGAGAATATGGTTCTTCCTGATGCTTTTGAGACTAGTGCTTTGATTGAGAAACTTCTAACCTCTTGGGATGCATTCAAACTTGATATGAAGCACAAGAGGAAGGAATGCACTTTTGAGCAAGTTGTAGTTCGGATCAAAATTGAAGAACGGGACCATGTTAAGGACAAAGCTGCCAAGAGCGAAGAGTATGCCAAACTCAAAGCCAATATTGTTGGGACCAAAAAGCAAGAAAATTTTAAAAAGGGATTCCATGTGAAGAAGGACAAGGAGTTTAAAAAGAAGAAGGGTAATTGTTTCTTTTGCGGTAAACTGGGTTACTTTAAGAAGGATTGGCGGAAAATGAAGAATTTTGATAAAGCAAGGGCTATTCATCCTTATATGAATGGGTATGAACCAATAGGTATATGTCATTTAGACCATACCCATACCCATACCTATACTTGTGCCTAAGCCTGACCTAACTCACCAAACAGGTTTGGTTCGATTTGGTTTGGTTCTATCCGGTCTGGCTCAGTTCGATCTGGTCTGGCTTGGTTTAACTCGGTTCGCACACACATGTGTGAAAAAACACTCCAAATCCAATCCATACCTATATTTCTATATAAGAGAGCTCAAAACACCTTCCAACCAATGTGAGATTTAAGGATTGTCACTCTACCAAAATCAAGTTAAAAAGATCAAAACCTTGGAGGGAAATGAAAATTTAAACCAAAGTAAAAAAGAAAACACTTTGAACTTTTAGCTTTTATTAGAAACTTAGGTTATACATATAGTAATTGACTACTAAATACAACAATTCCCCCACAAGTTTCGGTAAAAGCAATAATAGCTAAAATAACTGAATGAGCATTTGAAATACAATAGGACAGAGTGTTGCAAGTGTCTTTCAAACTTGAACCTACACTAAGCCTGATGAACTACGCTACAGAATATGGGTGAAGTCAAACTTCTTAAACCTTTCCTCAGCAGTATAGCCAACTAGCTCACCATCCATATCCTACCAGTCGACCTTCTCTGCATCCCTATTATAATAATGGACATTTTAAACTGGCCTTGTCCCCAATTTTAGTCTCGTGGAAACTCTCCTTGGTAGGCGGCCTTACCTTCTACATCTACTTAGGTTAGCCCATAGTGTGCACCACATTTATTACTCATATTCTTTTCATTGCGGTGATACTACTTTCCATCTATCCAGAATGAGCCAAATTGTAGTAGTATTTACCAAGTCATCTAGTGACTTCGTTTGTACCCTTTGAACCTAATTCAGGGTTAACCTCTTCATGTAGGTTGGGTGTTCATCACGACTTATGTTATAGGCCTTAAGCTCATTCATTTAGATGTCACTTACGTATAATGTTTGTTAGCAGAGGCTTTGTGAGCATATTTGCCAGATTTCCTTCTGACCTAACAAAGTTGATAGCTATCGTTCCTTCATTTATACATTGCCTAACAAGATTGTGTCTTAAACGGATGTGTCTCTGTTTACCATTGTACACTTTGCTTTTAGCTTTAACAATCTCTGCCTGACTATCACAATGCATTGATATGGAAGGCACTAGTTTTGGCCACAACGGTATATCTGCGACCAAATTTCATAGCCACTCAGCTTCAGTTCCAGCTTTCTCTAAAGCCACAAATTCTGCTTCCATGGTAGAGTCTGTCCCACATGATTGTTTACCGATTTACAAGAAATTGCTCTACCTTCTAGTGTGAAAACATATCCCCTAATTACTAACGATTCGTTTGTATCCAAAATCCAATTAGCATCACAATATCCTTCTAGTATAATTGGTTCCCACTATAGTGTAGAGCATAACTTATTGTACCCTTCAAATACCTTAGTAACCTGTATAAGGCATTCCAATGCTCTGTGCTAGGATTATGATTGTATCAACTTAACTTCCCTACTGCCAAAGCAATATCAGGCCTGGTACAGTTCATCAAATATGAAACTGATCCAATAATTTAGGAATATCTCTTTTGAGAAACTGGTTCACCCATGTGTTTCTTCAAATGATATCCAACAGCCAATAATGTCTTAATAGGTTGAATATCATAGTAACTATACTTTTTTAGTATGTTTTCAACATAGTAAGCCTGTGATAATATAATCTCACATTCCCTTCTGATGATCTTAATGCCAAGAATCACATCAGCCTCACCTAAATCTATTGTATAAAACTTAGATATTAGGAGACTTTTAGTTTGCTTAACTATATTTAAGCTTGTTCCCATGGTCAACATGTCATCCACATAAAGTATAATGAAGACACATTTTCCTTGATGAAACTTACTGTATAAACATCTTTCTAAGTCATTTACACGGAACCCATTTGACATAACTACTGTATCTAATTTTTCATACCATTGTTTTGGGGCTTGTTTGAGCCCATATAAAGATTTTACAAGTTTACAGACATTGCGTTCATGTCCAAGTACCACACAACAACCTTCCGGTTGCTTGATATATATTTCTTCCTCTAAATCACCATTTAGAAATGCTGTTTTCACATCCATTTGGTGTATTACTAAATTATATACGAACGCTATAGCAATCAAAACCCTAATAGTAGTGATCTATTTGCTGGAGCGAAAGTGTCAAAATAGTCAAGGTTTTTCTTTTGTCTAAATTACAACAAGTCTAGCTTTAAATTTGTTGAGGGAATAATCCGCTTTCAATATCTTGCGAAATATCCATTGTGTCTAACACTTTGGAACCTTGAGGTAAGTCTATTAATTCCTAAGTATGATTTGAAACAATTGAATCTAGTTCACTTATTATTGCCTCTTTCCAGAAAACGACATCCGGAGATGTGACCGCCTTTGTGTAAGTGAAAAGATCTTTGTTTATAAGATATAGAAGCCATTCATCTCCTTGATACGTGGTCTTTTTCTGTCTTTTACTTTTCCTATATAAATTTCGTCATCCGGGTTTGAGGTATTAGATCTCTCAGGTATTTTAATATTAATTCTTGACATTTCCTTATCTAATAAGAAATCATCAGTATTTACCTTACTAGGTAGTAAATTTGATTTATAAGGAAAAGCATCTTCAAAAAATTCTGCATCTCTAGACTCAATTATACTATTTTCTTCATACACATCATAAATGGTTTTAATAACCATAAATCTATAGGTTGTAGTATGGGCAGTATATCCTATAAATATACAATCACATGTTTTAAGACCTAGTTTCCTTTTCTTAGGTTTTGGTATTAGTACCTTTGCCAAACACCCCCATGTCTTCAAGTATTTTAAACTTGGTTTGTGATCATACCATAAATCAAAAGGTATCCTACCAATCATTTTATGAGGTACTCTATAAAGTATATAACAAGCCGAAAGCATAGCTTCCCCCACATGTCAAGTGGTACTCCCAAACTTATAAGTATTGCATTCATCATCTTTTTTAAAGTTGGGTTTTTCCTTTCAGCCACATAGACTCGGGTTGATAAGGGGCTATTACCTCATGACTAATACCATTTTCTTCACAAAATTTTGTGAGATTTGAGGTTCCATATTCAGTACCTCTATCAGTCTTAAGCCTCCTAATTTTTCTCCTAGTTGGTTCTTAATTTGTGCTTTAAAAATCATAAAAGCATTTTTAGCTTCATCCTTAGATTTAAGGAGATAAATCCTAGTAAATCTAGAATAATCATCAATAAGGTTATAACATACTTTTTTCCACCTTTTGACTCGTATGTTTTAAAATCTCGTAAGTCACTATGTATTAAATCAAGGAGACCACTTTGTCTTTCCACCGATTTATGAGGCTTTTTGGTAAATTTACCCTCCACACAAATGCGACATTTATTCAAAGGTGATTCAAAGTTCGAACTCAGTAACAATGAGGCCTAAGTTACATAATTTAGTGACATACACTGCATTACAGTGTCTTAGTCTACCATTCCACAAATCATAAGATTCAACAAAATGAATAGAAGAAGCATTAGGCTTGCCTTTTATTAATTCAGCAATACTTAATACAAATGGGTCGTCACTAAGATAGCCTTTACCAATAAAAACATCATTTTTTAAGAGAACACATTTATCTGACTCAAATGACATTTTCATCCTAGCTTTATTGAGTAATCGTCCTGAAACCAGATTATGCTGAATCTCCGGAAAATGAAGAACACCCGTAAAGAAGATCTTAACAAGGGAAATGTTGCATCAGGAGGAACATATTTAGATTTAACACATGTCCCTTTTAAAAATTATGAATCCGCCATTGATGATTGGGCACCATCCTTGTCCATTGTCATCATAAGCTTTGAGTCCACATGGTCTAGGAAAAAATTCTTAGATTGGGTTAGTGGAACTCTCCAAGGTTCTGTTATTCACTATCTCAAGCAATGGGAAAGTACCCTAAAAGGACAAGCAGCGAAAGAACTTCTTCAAAATTCGATGAAATCTTTTGATGCGTTATTATTTGATATTGTAAAACTCCTTAAAAATGAGTTTTACGGAATCAGATCCGACGAACAAACTGCAGAAGATATTACATACGCTTTAACCAAGCTAAAGTTATGTAATATGAATAGCGTTGAAGAATTTTCTAAGACATTTCAGCAAAATTATCATCTTTTACTAGTAGGCTCAACCAAACACTGGTTGTCAATTCTTTGCAAAATTACCCCCTCCGTGGGACACCATTTGCAAAGATAATTATCCCAAATTCTGTCTTGAAACAAAAAATACGGACACTCTAGGAAATATGGTTGTTGATTTCTTTAATCCAGGAGTTCCAAAAGCTTTTCATGATGAAATTAATGGTGCCTGGAAAGCAGATGTCACGGAACAAAAAAAACTGTTTCAGAAACATTTGAGTTCTCTTTCTAACATGTTGGCACAATATTGTTTTAAATAAAAAGAACTTCAAAAACTCATTCTAGGTATCATTAAACAAATGAACTGGAATGATAATTATGATTTAGATAAAATCAACATGTTTTTGCAAATTGCTGAATATATGGAACCCCCTCCTTTAGACCAACATCTTTCCTGAGGTAAGTTTTAGAGTGATTTGCCCTTTGCCAACAACACTTGAAGTTTTTGCCCATAAAGACTTTCTCCTCAGAATTAATAACGCAATACTTAAAGAAAGAATTTCGGACTCCACATATGTGCCTAGTAGCACCAATGCCATAGTGTCAATGACCCAATTCATTGGGTTCTCAACAAAATGCACTGCAGTGAGTCAGTGACCATGGCTGCAAAAATGTCGGCCTCAATGAGATTAGCCCCTTGCTTTATTAGAATTCTTCATTTTCCAGCAATCCTTCTTGATCTGACCCGGTTTACCGCAAAAGAAATAATTGATCTTCTTCTTTTTGAACTCCTTGTCCTTCTTCACATGGAATCCTTTTTTTTTTTTTTGGTCTCAACAAGATTGGCTTTGAGTTGGGCATACTTTTCGCCCTTGGCAACTCAATCCTTAACACGGTTTTGATCTTCAATTTTGATCCGAACTACAACTTGCTCAAAAGTCGTAGAAGTGAAAATTGATTTTTTTTTTTATCATTCATTGAGCATCCATTCCTTCCTCTTGTGCTTCATATCAAGTTTGAATGCCCCAAGAGGTTGGAAGTTTCTCGATCAAAGCACTAGTTTCAAAAGCATCGGGAAGAACCATTTTCTCCTGGGCCAATTTTCCAACTAATACTTGGAACTTGTTAGTTTAAAGCTGAAATGCTCTCTCCATCATGCATATGAAATTTCAGAAAATTACTAACAACATACTTTTTAGTTCCAGCATCATCAAGAGCATACTTCTTATCCAAAGCAGTCCAAATCAAATGAGCATACTCAAGAGAATTATAAACACTATAGAGTTCATTTGTGAAAGCATTCAAGATAGGTTTCTTGCATTGAAAGTCGGCTTTAATCCATGCTAACCGCTTTGGATCTTGCTCTGGCCTTCGGGTCATCTGATTGAGGGGGCTTAGGGTCGGTCAAAGCAAAAGTGACCCCTACTTGGGTTAAGGCAAACAAAACCATTTGTTTACACCTCTTAAAATTATTGCCCCAAATGGTTCAATCTTATCAAATTCAGTAACAACAGTCGCCTTATTCATAGCAGGCGGAAGGGCAACGACATTCAAAGAGTTGATAAGTCCATTTGAACTAGCCATTGTCATTACAATACTTTAAAAACCTTAAGATTATTGTAAGTAGTGAAGAAGAACTAACTTAGTGAGTCAAGTCTTATCTTAATTGAACCAGAAATTTGAAGTAGGGTTGATGAAGCAACATGAACAAGTCGATGATGTGAGATGAACTAGAGTTGAGTCGTATTTGGAATACTCTCCTTAAGGTTTTTAAACGTCCCTTATAAATGCAATCAGGGTTTACATACCTTTATACCTCCAAGATGAAGCAACTCTCAAATCACTTAAGGTTGCACACCTAAAATGTGATTACAAAGGGAGTAGGAAAGCAATGCTCAAAAAGTCTAAAAATGGAATTAAATTAGAAAGTATTTCTGCTTTTAAAATCATGAGTAAATAACTAATTTAGGTAGAGTATTTATAGATTTCAGGTGACTCTCCATCACCTCTCTTTGAGGAGAGACACCTTCTCTATGAAGAGAAGTAGCTATATATGTAAAGGTGTCTTTTTATAAATGGATATGCCATTTTGAGTCTAAGGATACATGCCTATAAGTGAATAAGTGTCTTTACATGTATAAATGTGTCTTTATACATATAGGTACCTTTACTTGAATGAAGGTGTCTTTATACGTATAGGTGTCTTTACATGAATGAGTGTCTACACTTGAATAGGTATATCTATCCATGAATAAACACCTATTCATCCATACATGAATGGGTATGAACCAACAGGTATATCTCATTAAGACCATACCCATAGCGGTGCCCTTGCGTCACCCGATCCGGCTCGGTTCGCACACGTGTGAAAAAAACACTCCAAATCCAATCCATACCTCTTTCTATATAAGAGAGCTCAAAACGCCTTCCATTATCAATGTGAATTGTAAGGATTGTCACTCTACCAAAATAAAGTTGAAAAGATCAAAACCTTGGAGGGAAACAAAAATTCAAACCAAAGTAAAAAAGAAAACACTTTGAACTTTTAGCTTTTATTAGAAACTTAGTTTATACATATAGTAATTGACTACTAAATACAGCAAGCTCTTTTAGATTCAAGCAACAAGTTTTCAAAACAGCAAGCAAGAGTCAGTACAGAAATCACTGAGACAGAGCTTGGCGGTAGGACAAGATCTAAGTTCTGGTTTCGATATCACAACATAGGGAGTTTTCAGACTTGATCTCCTAGGGTTCTGATCGCTCAAGGAGGGGTAACTAATGTCCAAGGTTTCAGGCCAAACAAAGTTGTGGACAAAGAGATTGATGAGCATATGTTGTTTCCACAGGTGATGGTGATAGCAAAGAAGATAACAGAAAGGTAAGGAAGAAAGAAGAGAACAGGGAGAAGAAGTTTACCTAGAAGGAAAAGTTGAACCAGGAAAAATGATTTTTTTTTTTTTTTTTTTGGGGGGGGAGGCTCATACCAATTCCATACTCAATATTCTGTTCTATTCTTCAATTCTGAATAATACGTTGGCTGCATTCCAATATAAAGGAAAAGAAAAGACTCATAAATTGGAAACTAATTCTAAGACTCCTAATATGTTTAATATGTTAAGACTCATAATATGCTGAGGACTTAAATTGTTTAAATCAAACTGGAAATAAATCAAATCTAAAAGGACTCTAATAGCTAGCTAATAACTAATAACTTAGAAATTACTAAATCCTATTTAAATCCTCAAAATGAAAGATTACAAGTATATTTCAATTAAAATAAAATCCTACAAAGATTCTCAACCATATCCATCTCCTCATGTGGGTCTACCACTGCATCAGAGAGGATAAGAGAAGAAATAAAAGAAGATGGGGGTCTGTTATGAGATTGTAGACATTACCGTGAACAGTAACACGGGGTTGTTGAGGGACACGATCAAAAGAGGAAAATACTGAGGCCTTACCAATCATGTGAGAAGAAGCACCAAAGTCAATGACCCAACAATTAGAGGTTGTGAATGCATAAGGCAGTGGTACCAGTATGGGCCAACGTAGTAGTGGAAGTGGAAATAGAGCCCTGAGTATTTAGCTGATTGAGTTGAGTAAGCATGCTATGAAAATCCTCTTTAGACACAGTAATAGAGGAAGATGAGTCTCTATCGGCAGGAGCAGCAGGTTTATGAATATCACCATCAGAACTAGTTGTACTTGCAAACTGAGAAGGAGCCTGGAACCCCATTGAGGAAGCTTATCATGCTTCACCAACATTTATCAACAGTATGATTTCTGTTGCCACAATGAGAGCAGATACGCATAAGTTGATCAGAAGGTCCACAACCACCACTACAGCCTCTACCATGTCCACAACCGCTACTAGAAGTAAATAAGGTGGAATTGCCTTTGGTAGAGGAGCCATTAGACTTGGAGAAGGTGGGATCGACGATGCGCTGAATACGACAAAATGCCTCATTTAAGGTAGGGACTTTATCAGTGACAAAAAGTTGACTTTTGATAGGCTGTAACTCAGTACTGAGATTAGAGAAGAAGGTAGCCACCTGAAATTCTGTAGGCTGAGCCTTTAGAGTAATAAGGTCAGTAGTGAGAGGTTAATGACATTTAATTTTTTCCAGATGTCTTTGAGTGTACTATAAAATTCTACAATGGACCTGTCTCTTTGTTTACCATAAAAAAGTTGCTCATATAAATCATAAACACGAGACAAGTTAGTATCCTGAGCAAATCTGTTTTGTAAGTCTATCCAAACACCTTTGGCAGTGGTGTGGAACATGACATTAGCAGTAATGGAGGACTAGCCAGACCATTAGAGTGACATTCTCATGGGTCCAAGTAGCATAATTTGCAGCCTTATAATCGGAGGATCACCTGTCAAATAAGCCAATTTGTCTTTGGCTGTGATAAATCTTCACAACCTGCTTCTAGGGCAGGTAATTAGAGGATCTAGTCAATTTAATGGATGTGATTTGGATATGAACCCACAGATTTCTTCGAATCACTCATACTGTCAAACTTGGGTAGAGCAGAAAAAAATGCTAAGATCGGAATGCTCCATTATCAATACCAGTGGCAAAACAGTGAAGAAGTGAGAAGTCAAACTGATAAGAGGGATGGCAATTCTGTTTATAATCAGAATTGTCAAAAAGTCCTAGAGTCAAGCAAACAGATCCTTAGGACTAAATTGGGACTAAGCAAACAAACCCTTAAGCCCTTAAGCAAACATGCCCTTAGAAAAGGTAATTCTGGAAACAAAGATGGAGTTAAGTGATATGGGCATGGTGGTAATTGTGATGAACAGTGTCATCTTCTCCAACTTACGATGATAGACAAAAGAAAACTGACAAAAAGGGAAGTGTCAGGGTAGATATCGAAACTCACTCACTCACGTCACGACAAGGCTGTCTGAAAAATAGACGAGGATGATCATAACTCCCTCTCCTCTTGATTGCAACCAATATTAGGGCAATACAATGGGATTATGTAAAAGGAGAGGACTTCTGAAACATCTGGAGTAGATGTCGGCAAATCTGTGAGTGTAGCAAAAACCTGCAGAAAGCAGATCCAAAGGTTATCGATACCTTCTAGCAATAAGAATTGATACTATACAGCAGAACTTGGATCTTAGCGGAGCCAAGGATTAAAATCTCGAGTCTCGAGGTTGTCTCGACCTTGAGCCAGACCGAGATTTCAACATTGAGATCTCGGCGAAAACATGCTGAAAAGCCGCAAAGGCTAGAAATGAGTGTTTCAAACCTTAAATAACCATTTTAAGGCTTGATACGCTAGGGAAACACTATTTTAACTTATATAAACACATTTAAACCATAAAATTGAAAAATTAATCACACATTATGGTTGTTTGGGTTTACACCCATGTTTGGCAGTGTCGGTCTAAAGTTTAGGTGTAAACCTAGGGTAATACTGGCTATTCCATATAATGTTACACTAGTAAAAGATCAAATGAGCCAGTAAAATTATATTTTAGGAGAACAATAAATATAATAGCACTTAGTTAGTTAATTGTCATAGTAAAAAAAACCAAAGTAGTCAAGTAGACCATACAATCATAATTCATACATTATGTCGAGACCAGTCGGGAACTGGTCGAGAATTAGTTGAAAATGTAGAGAAATGGTCGAAAACTAGTTGAAAATGTCGAGAAATGGTCGAAAATGTCGAGATCAGTCGTGAACGAGAACTGGTCAAGACTGCTCGAGAACTGATCGAGAATCTCGAGATCTCGTCTCATACCCAGTCTCATCTTGACCAAGTCGAGAAGTTCGAGAAATTTGAGATCTCGTCGAGATTTTAATCTATGAGCGGAGCCTTGTAAGAATCACCGATTGAAACCCCAGCAAAAAACAAATTCTTCTCTATAGGGGAAATACAGAAGCATTTTGAAATTGCAGAGAAAGTATCTTCATCTGCTGTAATGGACCAGAAACTCAGCAACTCATAAAAAGAATCTTTGAGGAACAGAACCAGCAACTCAGAAACAAACAATCAAGCTGTGCTCGTAAAAATTTTTTTGATCTGCTCCAATAACTCAATAAGCAAAACCTGACTGTGAGCAGATTGCATAGTGATATGCATATCAATCCTCTTACTGGTAGGCTTCCAAGACTCTGGAATTAGTTCTTTAATGGATGGGGGCAGCACAAAAAAGGAGAAGAAGAATAGGAAGGTGAGGATTGAGAAGACTCTCAAAACAGTAATGGATGGAGAGAAATATGTTTCTGATCAGATTGGCTCTGATACCATGTGACAGTGTAGAAGATGGACCAAGATTGAGACAAGGGATGTGGTCGAGAGAGAGTGCAAACCGTGTTTATAGTATCCTAATCATATAATGAAACTGCAGAAAATAAAGGGGGAAATCCTAATCTTTAAAGAACTGTAAAACTATTCTAGAGTTACACTAGGACTAGAACTCCTATCCTAGAGTTACACTCGGAATAGGACTCCTATCCTAGAGTTACTATAAGAATAGGATAAGTAAACTGATAGAACTCTAATAAGAGTAAATCATGACAACATCCACTTGACTCAATGAGGCCAGTGCTAGCCGGGTTATGAACAACTGTGCTGGTTGTAATAAATCGACTTGCATGCTGGTTCTTGCTCCAGCATGAGAGCCATGCCCCCACCATTGTGGCTGGGCAATGCTATGGTTACGAAGGGAGATATTTTGCATCAACACCAAAACCATAATTTCAAACTAACTTTATTAATCACCAAAACAAGAAAAATTGACCCCAAAATTTTCATCCCAAGCTCTACATTACCAGGCTTTTAGATCTTTTTCTGATTTGAACTTGACTCAGTTGGGTTGACTAATACAATCAAGGATTAAAGTATCGTGTATTGATAGTGTATCGATTGGGCGATTTTAAGAGACGTATCGTATCGTATCGTGTATACAGTGGATACATTAAGATACACTAGGATACAGGGTAAGATACACATGAGAATGATTAGGGAACATGCAAAACAGAATTTTTAAGCATAAAAACACTATAATAAGCAATGTTGAAGTATTTCCAAGGATTAAAGACATAGTTGATGGCCTATCCAAAAAAAAAAGACATAGTTGATGACATTCAATGAGCTACAACCTTCGGTTCACATGGACTATAGGTTTTCAGCAAGAAGAAGACCAGAAAAGTAAAAAAAAATTAGTTGGATCAAGCTTTATAAGTGCGTATCAACTGTATCGGTTCGTATCGAGGTGTATCGGTTCGTATCGAGTTGTATCGAGCCGTATCGAGAAGTGTATTTTATTTTTGCGAGAATGGAAACATAAGTGTATCGACATGTATCAAGTGTATCGACCGTATCGAAATGTATCGAGCCGTATCGGTTCGATAAAGTCAATACATGTGGATACACTTTTTGTTTAAAAAAAGAGATACGTATCAAAGAGTATCGTATCGACCACTGCCGATACGGATACGTATCGGTGGATACGGAATGTATTGTATTGATACTTAAAACCATGACTACAATAGTATGATCAAACACCAGAAAACTTATAACCATGACTTAGTTTTATTTTTAAAACACCAAAAAAGAACAATAGTAAGATTTGTGAATCTCCCACATGAAGAGGAATAAGTCATGGATTGCAACAATCATCCTGCCTATATTGACCCCTGTGGGTTGCTTGTTGGATCATTTGCATTCAATGGTCTCCCTATGGATCCAACCTGGTTATTTATAACTGTTGTGTTTAGAATAATGGTCAAAGAGTACAGTTTTCTCCCCCTCAATCTCTTATTAATAATGACAAATTACATTAATACCCTACTAGGAATTGCGACACTCCCCCTAAAGTTGGTGCCTATATATCATGCATACCCAATTTAGACAATATAATGTGAAATGATTTCCCAGGTAACCGTTAATGAAAATGTCTGCCAATTGATCCTCTAATCGGACAAATAGAATTTGAATCTGACCACTTTCTAGTTTCTCTTTGATGAAGTGATGATCAATCTCAACATGCTTGGTCCTATCATGCTGAACCGGATCATGAGCAATATTGATGGCAACCTTATTGTTAAAAAACAAAGTCATCATTGAAGGACTTTTAACTTTCAAGTCCTCAAGCAAACCCTTCAACCACAAGAGCTCACATATCCCCTGAGCCATTGCTCGAAACTTTTCTTCTGCACTGGAACGGGCCACTACATTTTGCTTCTTACTACACCAAGTGATCAGATTTCCATCCACAAATGTGCAATATCTTGAGATTGATTTTCGGTTTGGACTACTAGCCAAATCAGCATCAGTATACGCCTCCACCCGAAGATGATCATATGGGGAGAGAAGAATCCCTTTCCCTGGAGCAGCCTTTAGGTAATGAAGAATCCTATAAATTGCCTCCAAATGAGTGGAATAGGGATCATGCATGAATTGGTTCACCAAACTCACTGCAAATGCAATATCAGGTCTGGTATGTGACAGATATATCAGCCTCCCAACTAATCACTGATACCTTCCTTTATCAGTCGGAGTTCCTTCTTTCTCCTTGAGCTTTGCATTGGAGTCCAAAGGAGTATCACATGGGTGGAACCCCAATAATCCTATCTTTAAGAGGAGATCAAGAACATACTTTCTTTGAGAGAGAAAGATGCCCTTTGTAGAGCGAGCAACCTCTATCCCAAGAAGTACTTGAGCTTTTGGAGATCCTTGATTTCAAACTCTTTTCCCAAAAACAGCTTCAATTTTTTTATTTTATCATCATTGTTTCCAGTAACAACGATATCATCTTTCCCAAAAACAGCTTCAATTTTTTTATTTCATCATCATTGTTTCCAGTAACAACGATATCATCTACATATACAAGAAGTGTAGTGAAGCTTCCTGAAGCATGCTTGATAAATAAAGTATGATCAGCATTACTCTGAACATATCCAAATGCTATCATAGCTTTGTGAAACCGTCCAAACCATGCTCTAGGAGACTACTTAAGACCATAAAGGGAGCTGATGTAAATTAAATGTGTATGTAACCACAAGTGCGCGGTATCGTGTAGTAACGTATCGATTTCAGGGAGGAATCGTTATTATCCTAACTCAAATAAGGCAAAGCATGCCAAATGGATTTGAATGAATTAATCATCCTAATTACTTGCAATAAAAATTAATCAAGCCACAAAAAGGATAATTATCAATTTCTAACAGCACGAAGATTTACGAAACCACTATATTAACCATAGAGTAACACAGATCTATTGCATGAAGGGAACAAAATTAAAAATAAAAGAATGTAAGAAAAACTTATCTTGTTAGAAGATTCCTCTGTCGTTGCTCGTCGTCTTATTGTCACTCCAAGCGATGTGCAAACGATTACAAAGGGAGCCTTCTCCCCTAAATTAAATTAGTAATGGGGTACAACCTATTTTTATCTACCCTACTACAGAATTCTAAATCTGAAATTAAAACTTAAAAAATAAATAAATAAAAATAAACTTAAGCAAGAATAACACAACTTGAAAAGAAGAAACTAAGAATCTCAAACTCTTTCATAAATTTTCAAAACTAAAAAAAAAAAACTTACAATAGAATTCTTGGATGATTTTGCTATTGCTGAACATCACATATATATACAAGTGAGTAAAGATCTCAATCAATCTTTACAATTGGATTACAAGAGATTTTGTGGAGATAATTTTGGTAACCAAATTCCAATCTTGTAGGTTTATTGTATGTGGACGATTTTTCAGTAGAAAAAATCTTGCACCAACTCATCATATCTTTAGCATCATTATCTCTTCTTGAAAACTTCTATAATCTAAGAGCTTTCCATTTTTCCATGCCATGTCAATCTTGTAAATTTGATTCCAAATAAGTAAGGAATATTTTCTCAAGAGAATGAAATCTTTCACATGAGATTGGGCTATTCATTGACTTGGTCCAAGGCTGATCTTATACACAAAATTCGTGGCTCTCCTTATAAAATTCATCCCTATGCCCGGCTACTAAATTGACTGGGTGAGTTAACTAGACAAGATCACCAAAAATTCATAAAATTGTCTTTTCAAGTTCAAATTTCTCTATTCTTTCACCTACACCCTACAAACATAAAATCAACATTAAATACCCGAGAAACATTATAAATAGAATGAGAGATGCATACTTTATACCTTAAATTCACACATAAAATGTGTTCATCAGATTCCCCCACACTTGAGCTTTGCTAGTCCCGAGCAAAGAAAATAAAATAAAATCTTAACTCACTTTTGTCTCGTGAGTGTTTTTAGAGAATCAACACATAAAATTCATATAAAAATTTCAAGCTTTAACTTTGGTATTAAGGAAAGAGAGCACACACACATCTTATTAGTTAAGACACTCAACTTGGGATCAAGAAAACATAAAAACCCCCACACTTGAACTTTGCAACCTCATATGATTCAAACACTAAGGTCGCATCTCAATTAGGAAATCTTGTTATATCTTCCAAACATATCTCTCCTTAGGGTGAACCCTTTGTAACATACTGGTAACCAAGACCCAAGAATAGCTTTTAACATTTGTATTTCACAATTTTTTTTTCTCCTTTTTTCTCCTTTTTTTTTTTTTCCTTCCCCTTTAAGCTACTCCACTACAGTTGGCTTGAGAAGTGCAAGTGGTTATGCATTCCCATGTTACTATGTAGCTTCGCTTTTGGCATATATCTTTAAGGACATTGATGCTAAAGGTTTTTTTTATTTTTTTTTATTTTTTAACAAGAGCTGTATCCAAGGAATTTCAATCAAGACACCTCGCTTCCTAAGGCGGAATGCCCTATCTAGTTCCAAGAACAAAAACTCTTATATTATTATTTTTTTCTATAATAATTTTTTTTCTCTAGTACAGGGAGGTTTCATTTTTATTCAAAGGTTGAAATTACCAACTACAACCATAAAAGATTCATCCCTTCAGGTGAGGTAAGATGTATTTTCCCACCTCAAAATACAGCCTAAGTACTATCCTCACATAGGGTTTTATTACTTCGTATGTGATATTTTCCTAGGTTTCTTTCTCCTTCCTCTTTTGTGTCAAAACCATAGAAAAAGTGATTGACTTTCCCAAAAATCAAAGTTAAAAAGTTAAAATCTTCAATGAAAGCTCAAAATTTATTTTTTTAATGAAATCTTAACCCTTCCTCCATACTTAAATCATGCATTGTCCTCAATGTATGTAGAAAAATAAAAGACATGGGGAATAAAAAACTCCCTGAATCAAGGACCGATGTAAAAAGGCTCATGGAGATCCATGACCTCTTCAGTGGAGTTGTGTGGAAGCTCCAAAAATGGCTTCAAACGCTGGCCATTCACTTTGCTGGTTGCACCTGTACCTGGATTTAAAATCCCAATTGCATCCGATGAGAAAACATTTTGAACAATATAAGGGCCCTCCCAACGAGATCTAAGTTTACCAGGAAAAATATGCAAACGAGAATTATAAAGCAAAACCTTGTCGCCAGGGGTGAAAAACTTCCGAAGGATATGTCTGTCATGATAAGCCTTGGTCTTGTCTTTATAGATGCGGGCACTGTCGTAGGCATCATTTCGCAATTCATCCAACTCAGAGAGCTAGAGTCCTCTATGAGCACTAGCATCTAACAAATCAAAATTTAATTTCTTAATTGCCCAAAACGCCTGATGTTCCAATTTGACTGGTAAATGACAGGCTTTTCCGTACCCAAGACGGTAAGGGGATTAACCAAGAATGGTCTTGAAAGCAGTTCTATAAGCCCACAAAGCATCTACGAGGCGAATGGACCAATCCTTACGAGTCGGATTGACAGTTTTTTTCAAAATCTGCTTGATTTGTCGATTGGACACTTTAATCTGTCCACTGGTTTAAGGATGATAAGGGGTTGCCAATTTATGAGTAATACCATATTTCCGAACAAAGGCCTCAAATGGTTTGTTGCAAAAGTGTTTTCCCCTATCGCTAATGATAGTTCGGGGGGTACCAAATCGGGAGAATATATTCTCCTTTAAAAATTTAATGACTACCTTGTTGTCATTGGTCTAAGTAGCAACAACTTCTTTCCATTTGGATATGTAGTCCACAGCTAACAAGATATACTCATTCCCAAAAGACTTTGGGAATGGACCCATAAAGTCGATGCCCCAAACATCAAAAACTTCAACCACCAGAATTGGGTTGAGCGGCATCATATTTTGCTTGGTAATGCGGCCTAAAGACTGGCAAGAAGGGCATGCCTTACAGTAATTAAAGGCATCCTTAAAAAGACTAGGCCAGTAGAATCCAGACTGTAAAACCTTGGCCGTGGTCTTATTTGGCCCAAAGTGACCGCCACACGCCTGATCATGACAATAAGACAGCATAGATTGCTGTTCACGGTCAGATACACATCTCCTGATAATCTGATCAGGACAAGTCTTGAACAGATATGGATCGTCCCAAAAATAGTACTTGACTTGGGAATGGAATATATACCTATCCTGGGCGGACCAATGGGAAGGAGTCGCACCCGTTACCAAGTAATTTACAATATCAGCAAACCAAGGTTTACTAGATACTGCAAACAATTGCTCATCTGGGAAAGACTCGTTGACTGGTGAATCAACAGTCAAAGAATTAGGCAGTCGGGATAAGTGGTCAGCAACCGGATTTTCTATTCCTGGTTTATCCCTAATCTTTAAGTCAAACTCTTATAAAAGCAAAACCCATCTAATGAGACAAGCTTTGGCATCCTTTTTCTGCAAGAGATGCCTTAGGGCAGCATGATCCGTGTACACAATGACATGGGATCCTATCAAGTAGGCACGGAATTTCTCTAAAGCAAATACAACAGCTAAGAATTCCTTTTCAGTGGTAGTGTAATTAAGCTGTGCATTGTTTAGAGTTCTACTTGCATAACAGATTACGTGGGGCAACTTATTGATCCGTTGCCCAAGGACAGCTCCTAATGCAAAATCAGAAGCATCACACATAAGCTCAAAGGGCTCTGTCCATATGGGTGCCTGAATGACGGGGGAAGTGGTCAAAACCTTTTTGAGTTAATTAAAACTCTCAAGGCATGCATCATTAAAATCAAAGAGCTGGTCTTTAGCAAGTAAAGAGGTAAGAGGACGAACAATCTGACTAAAATCGTTAATGAACCTCCGATAGAAACCGGCATGTCCTAGAAAGGAGTGAATGTCCTTAACAGATTTGGGAACAGGTAGCTTTTCAATCAGTTCTACCTTGGCTCTGTTCAACCATGATCCCCTCTTTGGAAATGATGTGACCCAACACTATGCCTTGTTTTACCATGAAGTGGCATTTTTCCCAATTTAAAACTAAATCTTTCTCCGTACACCTGACAAGAACTAAGGAAAGATTATGTAGGCAATCAGAAAAAGTAGACTCGTGCACAGAAAAATCATCCATGAATACTTATAAATATTGCTCTACCATATCTGAGAAGATGCTCATCATGCACCTTTGGAACATGGCAGGGGCATTGCATAGCCCAAAAGGCATGCGTCGGTAAGCATAGGTTCCGTAGGGGCATGCGAGAGTGGTTTTGTGTTGGTCATCTAAGGCAATGGGGATTTGATTGTAACCGGAGTATCCATCTAAGAAGCAATAGTATTCATGTCCGGATAACCTCTCTAGCAATTGGTCAATGAAAGGCAAAGGAAAGTGATCTTTCTACGTTGCTGTATTCAGCTTTCTGTAGTTTATGCACACTCTCCACCCTGTTTGGATACGGGTTGGAATCAATTCATTGTCAGCATTAGCAACTACAGTGACTCCTGACTTCTTTGGTACCACATGTACTGGACTTACCCACTCACTATCAGATACGGGATATATGATCCCATGATCTAAGCACTTTAAAATTTCTTTCTTAATGGCTTCCTTCATCACAGGATTTGCCCGTCTTTGAGGTTCCATTGAGGGGTTGGTACCTTCTAGAAGGTGTATATGATGCTGAACAATAGACGGACTAATACCCTTGATGTTAGCCACAGTCCAACCTAAGGCTTCCTTGTGATTTTGTAAGAGTTTGACTAACTCTTCTTCCTGATTAGAAATCAAATTAGATGCAATAATTACGGAAAGAGTGGTCAGGTCCTAAGAACGCATACTTCAAAGTGGATGGTAACTCATTTAATTCTAAGCTAGGTGGTTCAACCATTGAGGGCTTGGGAGTGAAAGTGGATAGAGGTCCTAGAGGTTCCACAGATGTGTGGATACTCCATGCCTCTGATGAGAAAGTGTCCTCTACTCCTCCCAACTCTTCCATACACTGTAAGAATTTTGAATCAAAGTCAATGTCAAAAATGGTCTCTACTTGGTCAGGGAATTCTTGGAGCATATGTACTTCCTCATTTGGTTGCTTACCCAACCTAAATACATTTAAATCAACAGTTTGGTTGCCAAATGATAGTTTCATGAAACCGTTCCTACAATTTATCAGTGCATTGTTTGTAGCCAGAAACGGTCTCCCTAAAATGATAGGGATTTGATCCCTATTGGAGACAGGATGCGTTTCTAAAACAATGAAATCAACAAGAAAAAGAAATTCCCCTACCTTCAATAAAACATCATCTACCATTCCTTTAGGAGTCTTTACAGAGCGATCAGCTAGTTGAAGCGAGATGGACGTTGGTTTCAACTTTCCTAATCTTAATTGTTGGTAAACATGATAAGGTTGAAGATTTACACTTGCACCTAAGTCTAGCAGAGCATGATCAATAAAGGTGTTACCTATGATGCAAGAGATGGTAGGACAGCCAGGGTCCTTGTATTTGGCTGCCACAGGATGGTTCAGAAGGGAACTTAATTGTGCAACCAAGAATACCTTTTTGGGAATTTGATTAATCCGTTTTTTTGTGCATAAGTCTTTAAGGACTTTTGCATAAATAGGGATTTGGTCAATTGCATCTAAAAGTGGGATGTTCAATTCTACCTGTTTGAAGACCTTTAAAATTTTATCAACTAAAGCAGTCTTCTTTCGGTTTACCAACCTATTAGGGAATGGGGCTGGTAGAGTAAAAACTCTGTCCGAGACGGTCTCTTTGGGTCTTTCAAGTACATCAGACGAACCTAAAGAAAGAGGCTCAGTAGCTGCCTCAGATTGGGGAACATTAACGGGAGCAACTGTGGGTTTGTTCTTTGGTGCTTTATCCCGTAGGTACTCTTGGCCACTCCGTAATGCATGGACTGCATTACATTGTTTGGAGGGCCCTGATTGATTATCTATATCATTCACCTGAGGGTTTGACCTATTTGGTTGTAGGTAATGGCGTGGGTTGGTCTTTGGTTAGCTGGGCAGAATACCCTTATTCTTTTCACACATCAGGGTAACCAATTCAGTAAGTGTCTTCTCTATACTAGTATGTCCTGCCATAAGAGCTATCATATTCTTCTCCAACTCATTGAGTCTGGCCGGCTCACCCGTGTTAGAAAACCTAGGGGGTTGCTGAAAATTACCTTGGGGAACAAAATTGGGTTTAGGGGGAGCATATGGCCTGGTGTGACCGGGAGGACCTTGATTTGGAAATTGGGGTGGGTCCACACGGTTCCCTTTATTCCAAGAGAAATTTGGATGATTTCTCTATCTTGGATTGTAAGTGTTGCTATACGGATTGTACAGTGCACTTACATTAGCATTCTGAGAATTTTCCTGTGAAGGGCATTCCCCATTGTCTGTCCAGGAGTTTGACACTAGTTGCACATTAGTACTTGTTTTTGGACAGGGTCTCTAGGAACTAAAGCTTCTATCCTTTTGATAAGGCTATCTAAGTGTGCCTCCTTAGCTACTATGCCATCAACAAAGTAACCTTTACTTTTTTGGGTGCGATCTATCTCCTGCACAGACTCCCACTTTCGTTTTTTTGGTGAGATCCGTTAAAAAATTCCAAGCATCGTTAGCATCCTCATAGGAAGTAAATCCTTGAGGACACATAGACTCAAGCATTTGCTTGGTAGGAAAGTATATCCCCTCGTAGATAATTTGATAAAGTTGCCATGTTTCAATACCATGGTGAGGGCACTCTTGGAGTAGGCCTTGGAACCTCTCCATGAGTGGCGAAATAGACTCAATTGGCTCTTGTTTAAACTACACATATCCCCTTGAAGTTTATTTGTCTTGTAAAGAGGAAAAAACTTTTTAAGGAATAACACAGTAAATTTATTCCATGAAGTAATGGAATTTGTGGGAAAACTATAAAGCCATTTTTAGCTCCATTCTTGAGTGAAAAAGTGATGCACCTCAATTTGACAGCATCATCACTGAGCTGTTGCATCTTAATGAGGGCACACACCTCCTCACTCACGGAGGAACAAGTATGCATCCTCTGAAGATAACCCATGAAAATGGGGAAACATGGTAATGAATTGAGTTTTCAATTCATAGTTATTGTCTGTGGCAGCCGGCAATCGAATACATGAGGGTTTTGCTGCCCTAGCAGGGTAGAACCTATCCTTAAGTGTCATTTTTGGTTCAGCCATTGTAAATGATGGGACTCTTACTAGACGATTGCTAGAATCACGAGTCTACACACTCATGCACAAAACCTTTTCAAATGATAAAATTTTCTCTTTCTTTTTCCTCTAAATTCGATGCGAAAAGCTGGATTTTTTCGAATCGGGGTCAATGCAAACCTCCTGATCAATGGCTTAGAGACCGGTCATATCCGCAATCACCTTGAGAAACAACGCCGTTACCGCCGAAGCTATTGATCGTTATTCCTCTTGATAATTCGATAGCCAGCATCCTTTAACACCACATCATGATCAGGATTGGACCGTTGATTGTACTGTTCCAACCTAACGGATCGGAGGTGCAAAGAAAGGCATGAAAAGCAATGAAAATTTTTTGTATTTTTCTTTTTCCTTTTTTTTTCTTTTAAAATCACTTTGAACTATTTAAAATAGAAAAAATAATGGCTAGCCTCCCCGGCAACGGTGCCAAAAATTTGATGTAAATTAAATGTGTATGTAATCGCAAGTGCACGGTATCGTGCAGTAACGGATCAATCTCAGGGAGGAATCGTTATTATCCTAACTCAAATAAGCCAAAGCGTATTAAATGGATTTGAATGAATTAACCATTCTAATTACTTCTAATAAAAATTAATCAAGTCACAAAAACGATAATTATCAATTTCTAACAGCACAAAGATTTACGAAACCACTATATTAACTATAGAGTAACACAGATCTATTGCATGAAGGGAACAAAATTAAAAATAAAAAAATGTAAGAAAAACTTATCTTGTTAGAAGATTCCTCTGTCGTTGCTCATCGTCTTGTTGTCACTCCAAGGCGATGTGCAAACGATTACAAAGGGAGTCTTCTCCCCTAAATTAAATTAGTAATGGGGTACAACCTATTTTTATCTACCCTTCTACAGAGTTCTAAATCTGAAATTAAAACTTAAAAAATAAATAAATAAAATAAACTTAAGCAATAAGAACACAACTTGAAAAGAAGAAACTAAGAATCTCAAACTCTCTCATAAATTTTCAAAACTAAAAAAAAAAAGCTTACAATAAAATTCTTGGATGATTTTGCTATTGTTGAGCATCACATATATATACAGGTGAGTAAAGATCTCAATCAATCTTTACAATTGGATTACAAGAGATTTTGTGGAGATAATTTTGGTAACCAAATTCCAATCTTGTAGGTTCATTGTATGTGGACGATTTTTTAGTAGAAAAAATCTTGCACCAACTCATCATATCTTTAGCATCATTATCTCTTTTTGAAAACTTCTATAATCTATTGGAGCTTTCCATTCTTCCATGCCATGCAAATCTTGTAAATTTAATTCCAAATAAGTAAGGAATATTTTCTCAAGAGAATAGAATCTTTCACATGAGATTGGGCTATTCTTTGACTTGGTCCAAGGCTGATCTTATACACAAAATTCGTGGCTCTCCTTATAAAATTCATCCCTATGCCCGGCTACTGAGTTGACTGGGTGAGTTAACTGGATAAGATCACCAAAAATTCATAAAATGGTTTTTTCAAACTCAAATTTCTCCATACTTTCACCTACTCCCTACAAACATAAAATCAACATTAAATACCCGAGAAGCATCATAAATAGAATAAGAGATGCATACTTTATACCCTAAATTAACACATAAAATGTGTTCATCAGGAGCATTTCAGTTTGCATACCTTCCCTTCAGTGCTTGCATCTGTAAAACCAGGTGGACAATCCATATAAACTTCCTCTCTGAGTTCCCCGTGAAGGAAGACATTCTTCACATTGAACTGTTGTAAATCCCAATTGTGATGCACAACACATGCCAAAAGAATCCTGATTGTGGTCATCTTGGCTACTGGAGCGAAGGTTTCTTGATAATCTATCCCATATGTCTGGGTGAATCCACAAGCAACCAACCTTGCCTTATATCGATAAACTATTCCATCACTTCTCTGCTTGACCATGTAGACCCACTTGCACCCTACTGGTTCTTACTAGGTGGAAGAGAAACAAGATCCCATGTTTCATTCTTCTTTAAGGCTCTCCTTTCCTCCATCATTGCAGTTTTCCATCGTTCATCTGTAATTCCATCTTGTCATTTCTGTGGAATAGAGACAGAGGAAAGCGAGGACATAAATGCACAGAAGATAGGAGATAAAGAAGTATATGACACAAAATTAGAAATTGGGTGAGTGGTGCAAAACCTAGTACCTTTACGAAGGGCAATGGGGAGGTCAGAATCAGAGAAAGGAACTTCCTTACCAGGTGATAGCTCAGTCTCTGGATCCAAGGTAGACGAAGGGACATGTGTAGTTGCTTTGATGGTAGTAGTCCTTCCTTGCTTGCTTTTGGCACGGTTACGGCTGTAAACTTGCAGAGGTCTAGGACTAGTAGGGATAGGACCAGGTGAAGGAAGTGCATCTATCTCAACCGAACTTGGGGTGATAGCATCTGTCCCAACCGAAATTGGTTCTCCCTCTGGAACCGAAATTGGGACAATGATGGGAACTTCCTCTGGCACATCTTCAAACATAGGTACTTCAGTACTATCTTGCTCCCCCTAAAGATGGGACGAGTAGTACATCTAATGCTCATGGAAGATATCTTTGCTAATATAGGTCTTCCGGGTAGGAGGATGGTAGCACTTATAACCTTTTTGTGTTGCAGGATAGCCAATGAAAATACACCGTAGCCCCCGAGGATCAAGTTTGCCAGGAGATTGGTGATTATGAGCATAACAGACACAACCAAAAATCTTCGGTGGTAGTACAAAGGAAGTAGAGCCAAGGAGGAGATTCAAAGGAGCTTTGTTGTTGAGGATGCGTAATGGAAGCCGATTAATAAGAGAGGCAGCAGTGGGAACAGCATCACTCCAAAAACGAGCGGGAACATGGCCATCAAGTATAAGGGCTCAGGCTATCTCCAGAAGGTCGCGATTTTTCTTCTCAGCCACCCCGTTTTGAGTAGGAGTGGCAACACAACTTGTTTGATGAATGATGCCATGGTCGGACAAATATTGTTGAAACGTTCCATCAAGAAATTCCTTCCCATTGTCATTGCAAAGGATCTTCAACTGAGCTTGGAATTGGGTCTTGATCATGTTGTGAAATTGGCGGAAACATCGAAACACAACACTCTTATTATGCATGAGATATACCCAAGTAATCCGTGAATAACAATCAATAAAAGTTACAAACCATCGATGTCTAGAAATAGAGGGAGTCCGAAAAAGACCCCAAACAACATAGTGTACCAAATCAAAAGACACTACTTTTATTGAAAGAAGGGGAATAGGTACTTCGAGCCTACTTAGCCAAAATACAGGCTTCACATAATAACTCGTTTTGATTACAATGCTTAAATAAAGAAGGAAACAACTGGGATAGAACTATTGGAGATGGGTGACCGAGGCACCTGTGCCATTGCTGGAGGGTGATGACAGCTATGGAAAGTTGTTGTAGTGAAGGTAGAGATGATGTGTGTGCTGAAGGACCATCGTCAAGCAAGTAGAGACCACCATGCAATCTACCATGTCCAATCGTCTTCCCGTTCACCAGATCCTGAATTACACACGAGGAAGGAAAGAAGGTTACTTTACAATTCAAGGATTTTGTAAGACTACTAATAGATAACAAATTTGTGGAAAAACTAGGAACATGTATAACAGACTGTAAAGTAAGATTAGGAGAGCAGCGAATGGAGCCCTTTCCAGAGATAGGAGAGAGGGATCCATTTGCTACTTGGACTGTATCTTTCCCAGGAGAGGGAGAGTACAGATGAAAAGAACTGGCTGAACTTGTCATGTGACCAGTGGCTCCAATGTCCATAACCCAGGGGCTAGGAACAGAGGAAGCACAGTGACCCTCATTAGAAATACCTGACTGGACAAAATATGAACCTGGTGTGACAGGTGACGATGTATTTGCAATAGATGGCCGGAGAAGATTTCTGAGGGCCTGAAGTTCTTCTGTGGATAACATAGTTTGAGGTCCAGTAGGGGTGCAAATTTCTATCTGATTGGCTTGTGGTGCTTTGAAGTTCTTCGATCTCTGCAGTCCTCTTTCACGTCTTGGTCTCAAAATCTACTGGTTTGCCATGCAATTTCCAGCAAGTATCTTTCGTATGGCGTTCTTTCCCACAATATTCACCCTAGACTGGTTTATTAACTGTAGGGGCACTTAGCTGAGTGGGAGCAACTGGTTAAGTGGTTTGGAGAGCTGACCTTTTTGCAGGAAGTGGGGGCATCATTGAGGTACGATGCATATCTTCAGGCTGAACCAAGGCATAAGCCTGTTCTAGAGAGGGAAGAGGCTCTCTACTGAGGATCTGAGATCGAATCTGATCAAATTCCACATTCAAACCAGCCAAGAAATTGTATTCCCGCAGTTTATCCTTTGCAAGCTTCATTGCAGACACATCAACAGCACACTCAGCAGTGAAAGTGTCATAATAATCGAGTTCTTGCCACAAGCTATGAAGTTCAGAGTAGTATTGGGAAACAGTAACATCCTGTTGCTTTGTGGCACTAATCTTCACATGAAAGTCATGAATCAGTGCATAATTTTCAACCTGGGAATAAGTCTCCTTTGCAGCCTTTCAAATCTCTGTAGCATCAGGTAACAGAACATACCCTCCTCCAATTTTGGGTTCCATAGAACCAATCAAGTAGGCCATCACAATAGAGTCCATATGTGTCGTCTTAGACCACATTAAATAGTTTGCCCCCTCCAACTTGATTGGGTTAAGGGGAATAGAGGTAAACTCAATTTTTGGCATCTCCATATTAGGGGAAACGACTTCAGAGGAGTCAGCCATGAAAATAAGTGCTTAACAATGTAAAATACCTGTGACTGAGATGCCGTGTATCAATCTTATGGGAATGAGATACATAGATACAGCAATTTTTGATCTTCAAACTAGCATGGAAGACTTGAGGTTGGCTATCAGGGTGATCTCTTCAAAGGACATCCCTTCAATAGGGATACACGGAAACGCATAAAAAACTGGTATAAACTGTTTTAATTCATAGGGAATGAATAAGGATGATTCTGGTGAATTTCTTGATGTTGCTAGTTGTTAGAAAATTCTGGCAGCAGGATTTAGTGCATTGGGTAAAATCAGATTAGAAAATTCTGGCGGCAGGATTTATGGATTGTAACAGTGATGGCGGTAAACAAGGGAGAGACAGGGTATGGCGGGAAACGAGGGTGTATGGATTTATGGATTTCGATCAGGCTCTTTATGGATGGTGGTAACAAAGGGAAAAACAGGGAATGGATTTATTGAATTTGATCAAGCTGCAGCAGGGTTTATAGATGGCAGTGATTAGGAGAAGGATGACTGGGTGATAGGGTATAGCGATAATGGGAAAGAAAAGAAGAGAAGAGAGGGAAGAGAAAAGAGGGTGGGAGCTTACCTAAAGCTCTGATACCATGTCGTGTTTAGAATAATGGTCAAAGAGTACAGTTCTCTCCCCCTCAATCTCTTATTAATAATGGATGACTTAAAGTAGGATTACAATACTACCCTAATTCTAATAAGGGAATAAATAAAAGACATAACAGAAAAATAACTAAACAAATTACATTAATACTCTACCAGGAATTACGACAATAACTTTTCTGTTTGGGCTTGGCCTTGCACTGCTCAATTATTATTGAAAATTTGTTTTCAAACAGTGGCTGTGGAAAGCATTGCTTGTTCCATTCTAATGTTGTATTGGAAACGTCTAGTAGTTGCTAGCTATATTCTTAAACATACTAAGTTAAAAGATCAAGTTGTTAGCTCAATTTACTTAAATGTTTCAGTTTTCTTATGAATCTTGTATTGGATGTATTTTATTGATTCAGCTGAAATTCTAACTGTATACAATATTAGGGCTTCAAGGCTTTTACTTTGTTCCAATTATACCCATGTTTTTGGCCCCCATGTTAAAAGTCTTCAAAGCTAGTAAAAATGCAGCTGAATTGTATTGTTGTACTGAAATTTTAACCTTTTGGTAATTTTTTTCATGTTAAAGTTTTGTCTTGTTTGAATACTTTTCATGGTTTTGGCCATCATCTTGTCAAATAATATTCTGTTTTATTTTCTTTTCCTTGGATGCTTCTTTCGGGTGTTAATTCTTATGATTTTGTATGATATCAATGTATGTTTCTCTGTGTCTGCAGAATTGTGGTTCGTGGAAGGAACATCAAATTGGTTGTGGTGGTTGTTCAGTCAACTGATAAGGGTAATATCCTTATATCAAGTCATTCCCATAGATTTTACTAGAATATCTCCTCAATCACACTATCGAAGTAATTCAAGATGACCTGCAAGTTGTCCTTATGCTGGGTTTTGTTGAGACTCAAAGTTTGGATTTCGAGTTTCAGATGGCATCATATACACGTTACTCACATCTATACACAATTATTAGGTTATTCATCTGAATAATATTTCTTATTATAGGTTTCCAATATTAATAGTAGTTGACATACTGACCTAGATTTGGAAGTGTTAAAATATGTATCATTATTAAGTTTCGGTGTTTTGTCTAGTTGTTTAGTTGTCACCTGGTTGTGTCTAGGTGTCACCTAGTTAATTCTGTTTAATTTCCACTTTGTTTAGATTAGAGTTAGAGTTTCCTTCTTGGATTCTAACTCTCCTATTGTCAACTCTTGCTGCAAGTCTTTTTGTCTTTTTTTCTTTTTGTAAATCTTTCTTCAATGATAAATACAAGGTTGACTGGGCCTTAAAGACCATCCAAGCATTCAGTTCCTAAGAGTGCTTTCAACATGGTATCAGAGCCTCAATTCTGATCCCCCTCTTCTTGCAATAACACCCTCTCTCTCGGCACTCTCTCGGTTCTCTCTGTCTCTTAAAAGGGCAGCATTAATGAGGTGATTTCTTATGGATCTAGTTGCTGCCCTCCACCTTTACCTTGAATATACCATGATCTGATTTTACAGATCGATAGGAGTTGTCCACATCTGCGATTGGATTTTTTTGGTTGAAGATCGAGTTTATTCTTCTACATTGAAGATTGAGTCTTCCCATATAACAGATCCAATTTCGCACCTATTGGAGAGCATCCCTCAGCAATCAACTACTGCACATCAAATCTGAAACTTTTTTTTTTTTTTCGATTTATGATCTCAACTTGCAAAAAACCTTGCTTTTTCGATTTCAGCCACCCCTTATCAGAAGTGGCTGATTTTGTAAGGAGCTTCTTTTCTTCTCTAACGAGGACCTTGATACAAATTTTGGGTCATTCTGACGGCTATTTTTGGATATCTCTGGTATCTCCTTATTTGCGATTCCTCTCGTTGATATCCCTTCACCTTTTCTCGGATTTAGCAAAACTCTGTGGTGTCGATTTTCTATATTGAATTGATTTACTGCAATGTATGATGTTACTACTGCCTCTTTCGGTTCTGATGGATGGAATCGCCATGAGTACCAACCGTTTGTCGTTACTTCTATCAAGTTTGATGGTACTAATTATCTAATACGGTCTCGATCAACCTATCTGACTATTGTTGGTTATGGCTTCACAAGGTCACTCTTTTCATGGTTTATGTTGATGATACAGTTGTCACTGGAAGTGATAGTGGCGAGATCTCTCGTCTCAAGAGCTTCCTTGGTCGTAAGTTTGAGATAAAGGATCTAGGAAAACTAAGGTATTTTCTTGGAATTGAAGTTTTTCAATCCTCAAAAGGTGTCTTCCTCTCCCAAAGAAAATATATCATTGATCTTCTATCTGAGTCTGGTTTGTTTGGTTTCCATCCTTGTTACCCTCCTTTGGAAGTTAATATTTGACTCAAAGATAAGAATGGTGAACCAGATGATAAAGGTCGTTACCAGTGGCTCGTGGGAAAGTTGATCTATCTCTCACACACACTCCTAGACATTGCTTTTGCTGTGAGTTTAGTAACTCAGTTTATGCATGATCCCTATTTCTCTTATATGGAGGCTGTTCTTTGTATTCTTCATTACTTGAAGTTAGCTCCTGGAAAAGGGATTATTTTATCTCCTTATGATCATCTGCGGATTGAGGCATATACATATGTTGTGCTACTTTTGTTGGTTGTAATCTTGTCGTGGCGTAGGAAGAAGCATAATGTTGTTGCAAAGTCAAGTGCTGAAGCAAAATTTCATTCTATGGTTCAAGGGATCTGTGAATTACTTTAGCTCAGAATTTTACTAGAAGACCTTGGTTTTCCTGATCCCCTTCAATGATCTTGTACTATGATAACAAAGTTGCAATTAATATTGCTCATAATCCAATGCAACATGATCGTACTAAGCATGTAAAGATTGGTCGCCACTTCATCAAGGAGAAACACAAGAATGGACTGATTTGTATGTCCTTCGTGAAGTCAGAAGATCAGTTAGCTGATGTATTCACTAATGGTTTGGGTGGGAAACTTCTTCAACCTAATTTGGTCAAGTTGGGCATGTGTGATATCTATGCGCCAACTTGAGGGGGAGTATTAAAATATGTATCATTATTTTCGGTATTTTGTCTAGTTGTCTAGGTTAGTGCTGTTTAGTTTCCAGCTTTGTTTATATTAGAGTTAGAGTTTCCTTTCTGGATTCAAGGGGCTTGTTTTATAATCATCCCAATCCCTAATCCCAGTTGATTCCTACTCCCAAAAGCAATATGGTAGCAGAATACTGTTTGGTAAAAATGGTTCGTTCCAATGCTTGGATCACTTTCAAAACTGTAAAAGATTAGGAATTCGGGAGCTTCTTTTTGAAGCTCTCGGCACTCTAAAGCAAGTGAGAAAGAGCAAAAGTGGGTTGAACAATAATATCCAATCCCAATATTTCCCGTGGCTCCACGACTATCTTCCCAAGAAATCATTGTTTTCTCCACAACGGATGGCTCTATGTGAAATTGCAGGCGAGTTTCTCTTCTATAAGATTTGATCCCCTCTCTTTCTCTCTCTCCCACTTTCTCTCTCTCTCTCTCTCTCTCTCTCTCTCTCTCTCTCTCTCTCTCTCTCTCTCTTTCTCTCTCTCTCTTGTGTCCTGTAACCGTAGGTTATGAGTTGCAGGTTTTTTTGCCCTCCAGATTCTTGGGTTCTTTCCCGCTGCCAATTTCGTTGTGAGTTGCAAGTGTTTTTTTTTTGTCCTCCGGATATTTGGGTTCTTTCCCGCCGCCAAATTTCATTGTGAGTTGTAGGAGTCTGATTCAATGGAAACTCATTTGTTTATGTTGTCCTCTAGCTTTATGGTTTTGAAATTCTAGTTTCCAAGCGAGTTGTAGGGGTTTGATTCAATCGCTTTCTTTGAAAATCCCTTTTTCTGATATTTTGAATTCAATATATATATATATATATATATATATATATATATATATATATATATATATATATATATATTCCAAACAAGGGTTTATTCTATTTTGTTTTCTTGATTCAATGATGGTGTTGATGGTTGAATATATACTTTTTCAATCTTCTTCTTCTTCTTTTTTTTTTTATGAGAAACAAAATCAAAGATAAAACCGGGAGGTTCAATTTGTGGTGGTGGTGCTGATGGCTATTCTGCCGTAGCTTGAATTGGTAAGAGATAAAAGCCTGAATTCCATCGCTCTTTCTATCTATCTATTACATTAAAGGCAAGAACCCAACCCAATGCCGTAGTCAATCAACATGAATCTTGCACCATCCACTCTTTCTTCACTCATTAGCTTTGTTTTTGCTTTACCACTTGTGCGGGTTCATTCTTGGCCAAGAACTTGAATTTGCTAAGTATAATCCTTCTCATTTGTGAGTGGGCGGTGATGCTCTAAAGTAACCTTAAGTGTTAATTGAACCGAGAATCCTTTATTGAATTCATTATGTTCATCTTGAATTGATTCCAGATTGATTTTTACCAAACATGCTTCTGATCTCAATCTACTCTGGAATCGATTTGAGAGCAGTGTTACCAAATACTATCCTAATCTCAAAAATCATGGGGTCACCAAAACTTGCTCTCAATTAAGATTAAGGGATTGGGAGCAGGATGATTATCAAACGGGCCCTCATTGTCGACTCCTGTTGTGAGTCTTTTATCCTTTTTGTAATTTTTTCTTCCATGATAAATACAAGGCTGGTTGGTCCCTAAATATCATCCATGCATTCAGTTCCTAAGAGTGCTTTCAATAGGAAGAAAGATGATGTTAATTTTTGTTGTGAGAATTTAAATTATTTTTAATAGCTTTCTTGTGGATATCCAAAGGCTTTTTATGAAATCAGAAATAAAGAGTATGTGTTAAAATTGTACAACGCAACTCAACTCAACTCAGCCTTGTCCCAACAAAATGGACCGGTTATATGGATCCTTTTGTCCCCATCAGCTCTATTCAAAGTCTTTTCCTAATATCCAATCATCCCTCTGTATTAGAGCATTCAAAGGCTTCTATTGCACATATCCATGTAACCTTAAGTGACTTTACCGTAACTTATCCTGTATTGGAGCTGCGCCTAAATTAGCTCTAATTTATTCATTTCTTATTTATGTTTTCTAGTTTTACCTCTCACTTATCTCAACATCCTCATTTCAGCTACACTAATTTTGTTTATTGTTCAGCTCCATACATCATTGCTGGTCATAGAACTGTCCTATAGAATTTACCTTTGAGTTTTAAAGGAATACGTCAAAATCACACAACACTCAATACGCGCCCCTCCATTTATCCACCCTATCCTAAGTTTTTGTGTAACATCATCCTATATTATTCCTTCTTTTGAGTTAAAATTTGTAAACTTTTAAATATTTGTTCATTTAAATTTAGTGATGGTAGGAGGGGGAAAAAGGGAAGAAAAATTTAATGTAAATACTTTTATGTTCAATGTAGATGAAGTCAGTGAAGATCGTATGATTGCCCTGCGGAAGCATGCTGAAGTTGATTCCAAGTACCTTCTCATCTTCATCCGGAATGATGAATCAGAACTAACAAAATCGCTTAACAGGCAAGCAATAATTTGAATGTACTGTAATACAGTTCTCAGTTCTATGCTAGAACCTCAAACTGTTAGTGATCTCGGCATCTTATTGACTAAACCTTGCAGGTTGGGGGGTGCATTTGCTGAACTAGCAAATATATATTACAGGGGTGAAGGTCGAAGAATTAAAACCTGTATTGAGAAGAAGAGCTTCAACTTTGATGAGTTGAATATCCGCTATTGCTTTAAGGCTAGGACTCGCTTTTCTTTCTTTTCTGAAGTTTATGTTATTGTTTCTATAATTGCCATATACTTCGATGACTGGTACAACATGCATTATACGTTTTATCTTTTTCAATTTTGAAATGCGCTAACCCTATGTAGACTGTTGATTCCCAAACACTAATATGGACTGAGTCCTTGTTTTCAGTTTGTTAAAGTGTTTGGAGTGTTATCGTAGTTATATTAGGATATATGTTAAGTTGCTGTGTTAGATTGGGTTTATGTTACGTTGCTATTGGTTAGTATTAGAAAGAGCATATTGGTAATTTTGACTATTGGTATTTATTATAAATAAAGGCTTTGGGTTTTAACCTCTCTCACCATGATCAACTTCTCATCATTTATTTTCTTTTTCCTTCTTTTTCTCCATTGTTGCTTCTTCTCATTCTTGCTTTGCCTTTGTTACATGGTATCAAAGCGGAATTGATCAATCCCATTATTCCCCTTTTGGGACTCATTTAAGGCTCTTCATTGTGGTGTGCAACCACTACTGTTGAATCTTATGTTGATGAAGATTGGAATGGAATTTATTTGAGTTATGTGCTGCTGTGAGGGCTGAATGATTGGTTCAAGTGGTGCTCTTTCCCTGGTTCTTCTATTCCATGTTTAAGTTTTTTCATTACTGATGCTATTCTGAAGGTATCATCCCCCTGATCTTCCTTCTCAGTTTTAATTAACTCTTCTTAAGGTCGCTTTGGTGTCATTTTTGTTTTTGTTTTTGGTGTCAGGTTTGATTTACTCTTAGGTATAAAGAATTATAGAATGACAAATATATTTGGTATGCTATCTGAAGAATAATTTTTATAATCATCTTCTTCCTCTCATCTCCTCTTCTTCTTCCTCCCGCAGCCCCACATTCCTGCCTAAGACACCCTAACCCTCTGTCATCCCCTACATCTTCGTCTTTTGCCTTCCACAAATCAACAGCGAAGCTCCAATGGCAGGCCTCGGACCCCATGATTGGACCTATGGTTCACCCTTTCATCTTTGCTAGAAAGAACAATCTGTCCATTAACAACCACTCTGATTTTCTGATCAACAAGCCCTAATTCTTTGCACATATGGAAACCCTTATAGAAAGCGTAGATGTTCATGAGACTTCCTCCAGCGATAATAACCCAATTGGGCACTTCCCAATCAAATTGTTGCAGTATCTCGATCGCAGCACTCTTTTGGCCTTTGTAAAAAAGAAAAGAAAAAAAAAAGGAGAGAAGATAGAGAAAATCAATGTGAGAATAACACATCAGGAGATAAATAGTAGCAACACAGATTTGCAGTAGGTCAAGTGAACAGCAGTAGATCAGATCTCTGCAGATCATAACAGATTTGAGAAACAGATCATGATGGCAGTAGCAGGTACTTTAGAAAAATAGCAGATCATCAGAGGCAGCAATGGTGGCTGCACACCATGGAGGAGAATTTTAGACAACTCTCCAAACGGCACCTGCTCTGATACCATTTAACAAAATAGAAAAAATAAGAGAAGATGGAGAGAATCAATGAGTAAAGGAAAGAGAGAGTGTATCAGCTCCTCTCCTTATAGCTTGTATTTATAGAAAATAAAAAACAACTATTAGATAGGATCTATGACTCTACAAGTCAGAGTCCTAGTCACAAACTAAAGACAAAGTAAACTCAAAATAAGAAAAAGAAACTAACAAGCCTAATTGGTAAAGCAAACTAATAAAGCAAACTAATAAATGAATTAAGAGCCCATATACTAATAGGAGTCCAAGTCTTAGAAACTAGCACTGACTACTTTGACTAAGTCAGCAGTGTACGGTTACATTTCTATTACGCTAACTTCCTTCAAGCCTCAGACTGTTCAAAGAGTTTGCAAGGTCTATGGGCAGCTCCACAGTAACCTCTCGAATCAACTGCATGCACCCCAAAGTCGATATCAAGAATAAGAACAAAAGCCCCATTGGCGATGAGTTGAACCAACTGGGCAATTGAGATCCGATTGGCAGGGAGGAACACAGTGGATGGAATCCTGTGCAATAGGCAGAGAGAGCCGCAGAAGTGTCCCGACTCCAGCAACTGGCCGATTCATCTTCCTCAGCTAATTCACTTGGCTGACCAAAACAGTCATGCCCATTGCCCAGATCCTTGAAACTCCCAGTGTGGCTTATCCCACAATGTTTAACCCAGAGATCATTCATGCCCATAAACCGTTGGGGAAGAAATCAATTGAGAGAACAAACAACTTTTCAGTGGCAGAGAAGGGCATCTCGTTGGGGAAGAAATAGGTTCACAACTCTCAAACGGGTAGCGAGTTGGGAGAGGGATTTATAACAGAATGTGAAAATTACCTCCTTACCCTCTGTTTTGATCAGTAGGAATACGTGCTCATCAATGTTTTACGCAAGAATGACTAAAAACTGTTTTTGGCCATAACACAAAAAGTGGTATTGACCCTATTATGGTTTTTGTGTTATTCCTATTCTTTTTAAATAAAAACAAGCTCCAAAAATGATACCAAACAACTGCAAAAACGAAAATGTGTCAGAAAAACAGAAACAAAAATGACACCAAAGAGACCCTTACATCCCCTTCGTTGTCCTCTTTTTTTAATCTGTGGTTTATTTCTTTTCTTTTCCTGCAACTGTTTTCTTACGGAACTGCAAAGAAGGTGATTGATCTCCCTAGTGAGCAATAAGTTTGCCCTAAGATTTTGTGCAGACATAGCCTCCCCATGTTAAGTTGCTGTTGGTTAGTATTAGGAAGGGCATACTTGTAAGTTTGGCTCTGATGCTTGTTATAAATAAAGATTGTATGGTTGGGAGGGCTTTAACCTCTCCCACTGTAGTCAACTTTTCTTCTTCTTCTTCTTCTCCTTCTCTTTTTCCTTCTTCTTCCCCATTATTGCTTCTTCTCGTTCTTGCCTTGTTACACAGTTGATTCCAGTGAACAACATTGATTTTTTTTTTTTAAACAAATAAAAAGTTACTGATCTGAGTGGGGTACAATGCTTTATTGCTTTTATTATTTAATTGTTTATTGTTCTTTGGCAACCTCCTCTTCTTTTTTGATCCTAAAAAAGATCACTGAGAGGTTGTTTAACCTTTGAGAAAAGGTGTGAGTGAGTATATCTACATCCCTTTTTCTATTCTTTGAACAACTATTATGCTTGGTTTGTTCAAATACGGACCATCAGCTTGGTTATTGCAAATGCAAGCCATGTGATATTAGCTAATATATCCACAATCTGGAAAAATATATATATATACCTAGAATTCGGTTTGGTGTGAGGGAATTTTCTGTTAATGAAAATGAAACTAATGAAATTGCAGGTTGCTGTATACGCAGAATTCCGACGAGACTGGATTGAAGCTTTGAGATTTTATGAGGATGCATACCATGCTTTACATGAGGTATCTTTCACGTACTCCAAAAACAAATATCATTCCTATTAATATCCTTGAAGTTCTCTATCATGAGAGATGTCCTGCTGCCCTTATCTTTCGTCTTATTATACATTGTTGAAACTGACATTTCCTTTAAAATAACTTATGTTAACAAGGATACCAAATAAAGTGCAATTGGCTCACTGGTAACTTGTTCAGTCAAGTTGGTGGCATGATACCCCATGTATGGATACAGGTCATGCCAGTTTCTTCACACCCTCCTGTTTACAGAAAGAGTTTTCTTTAAAACTAAGTAAAATTATTTGCATCTTTCTATGTTTATTCTGAAAGTTCCACAAAGCATCAAAAACCTATAAACCCCTTTTTTTTTCCCATCTCTAAGGGTCACCCAAAATCTGTAGATTGTTTTCTGAACAAACGGTGAGGTATATAACAGGGTTGATTGTAGCCTTGTAGGATTCATGAGCTTACCTGACGCTTTGCTCAATCCTGAATTTGAGTAGTTTCTTGGAACCCTAGTTCTTATAGGACCCATTAATTGCAATGATGTAGGAATTTTGACAGCAAGCTGCCACAAAACCTGTGCAGGATAGAATTATTTATCGAACACTTTTATTAATAATATCCATAGTTACCCAACAATTAACTAATCTTTATATGACAGTAAGGCTTAGCCCTGTGGTTTACATAATGTTTAAAAACATCTTCCTTAAGGTACTGTTTGAGAGTTCCTGTTCCACCCAGCAGGACCATGGCAGGGCACCAAGATTGAACAATAAAACCTGTTACACATAATGGTTTTGGACAAGTTGGGTCTGGGTTGACACAGTTATGTGGCCGCAGAAAGTTCTCATTCACCGAGTAGATTTTAAGGCCTAGAAGGCCTGAACTGTAAATTTTATTTACTTTCCATCTTATTTTTTACGTTTAAAAGTTCTAGTTGCAGAGGAGTTTACTTTTCACTTTGAGATGTAAAAGGGCGTTGTTCCTAATCCATGTAGAATTCTACTTTTCAGTCTATAAATAAAGTAATAAGCGGCTTTTTGGAGGCACAACTTTGGTATTTAAGCAATAAAACTGTTACTGTTATTAGCATGGATTCATGGTATGCTTGGATTGATTTCCAGCAAATGTTGGGTTTTTTCGTATTGATTGGGTTGATTCTCAACCACTACAATTGCAATAATGAATTGGAAAACAAACTTGTATTGTAATAATGAATGAAAAAGCCTGATTACATTAGGACAATAATAAACCTTTTTTTTTTTTTTTTGAAGGGAGTACTAATTGGATTTGACCAGACTTTTGATGCTAGAAAGATTGGTTGGAAACTTGGAATTCTAGAAAGCCTAGTTGGAATCCATAGACTAATGAGTTCCATTTAAATTAAGTAATGATTTCCTGTACATGTTATTTTACTGTATCTATGTTTCATATGTCTACCTGTGGTCCTCAAGAAATGAAGCACAATAACCTAAAGGCTGCAACAAGAACCAGATAATTTTCAAATATTATGTAGTGCATTATAACTAAATGAATATACTTTCTCTCTCCCTCCTTTCTTTGTGTGTGAGTAGGGCTGCTTGAATCCATGTGAACATTTCATCTCAAGTCTTTTCTTTGACTAAATTGTACTCATAAATTGATTTTTATGTATAGATTATTGGGACTTCAGCAAGGTTGCCAGCAACTCAACGCCTGGTCGAGATAAAAACAGTTGCAGATCTATTGCACCTTAAGATATCAGCTTTGCTGCTGCATGGTGGAAAGGTCATAGAAGCAGTTGTGTGGTTCAAACAACACATTGCGTCTTATAAAAAGCTTGTGGGAGCACCAGAAGTTGTTTCCATTCACTGGGCCTGGATGAGCCGGCAATTTTTGGTCTTTGCGGAGTTACTGGGGACAAGTGCTGCAACCATTCCAAGCAATCCTTCTCTTGTTTTAGGCACATCAGAGAAACCTTTGACTGGGTGGGAATTCCACCCTGCTTACTATTATGAGGTGTGTTTCCCTTTTTACCTTCCATAGTAAAGTTTTATATCCCTCCCCCTCCCCTAAAGGAATGTTACAGAAGTAAAAGGAATAATTAGGCTGGAAAGGCGGATGGAATGAAGCTTCTTGTGAGGAACACATGCACACCTAGACCCCCTCAGGTTTCTGAATTCAGTCACCTTTCTAAAATGATTCTGGCATCCCTTGGGTATTCTGGTGCATCGCAGATAAACTTTTCCATTAAGTGATTGTGGTTAAGTTAAAATCTGCACATGCTGATTTAAACATTTTAGAACCCATGTCTGCTAAGCTTGAAGCATTAATTAAAGGTTTAGAAAATACTGTCCTTAATGAATGACGGGGTTTGATGGTGAGGAGAGTTCTTCTGCGGTAATTAATTGCATGAAGTTGAATGCTTGTGGGCCTTGGAGATACTGTCAATCTCATACAGAAAGCTAAATCTGTGTGTTTCGGAACATCAATTTTACCTGGAGGATGAGGATTGTATTTTACTCTCATCCTGTTTTGCGGGTGCCATATTTTTGTTGGTTTACTATTAGTATTGTGTTGTGTTATTGTTGTATCCATCTTTTTTATCCCTTTGAATAAAATTTTCAGTTGTCCATTAGAAAAAGAACTCAAAACTATCCTTGACCAGCTTAGACCAATTGATTGAGGAATGTAAAACAATTATTTAACAAGAAAATGCCCTTTAAGTACAAATAAAGAAAATTAAGAGAGATTTCCTAAGCATAACTGGCTCTTCCATGAATTGTGTTCAGTGCTAGAGGATGCCAGTGAAAAAACCATCCTCTGTTGAGAACCACCCCCCCGAGACATCATTGTTTGATGAGAAGACCATGATAAAATCAATTGAAAACTTTATCTGGGCTGCAAAGGTGTTTGTTCATTATCATAAAATGCATGGTAAATATAAGTGAAGGTATTTTTGTTGAACAATGCACCTAGTTAATGTTGATCTCAGTTTTAGTGGTCTAAACTAAAGAAGGTATATGAAATCTAATGTAAAGCGGCGGAGGCTTATGAAGTTGTAAAGGACATGAGGGGATCTTGGTGCAATTTACCCTATTAATTATTAACTTACTTGAAAATAGAAAATTAACATTATTTTATTGTCCAAACTGTATTCTCCAGTGATGCATGGCACCTGCTTATCAATTTGGACCTTTTTATCCAAAACCGTCTTCTTCTGATAAATTTTCCCCTCTTGTTAGGTACCTGAAAGCTGAGAGACAAAACTCCCTGATTAGCAGATCCCTAGAAAAATGCCTCAATCTTATTAGGTTAGCTGGCCCTTCCGGTCACTAGCATCGCATTAACAACGAGAATACGTGCATTCAATGTTCAAGAAAGAGGAGTTCAGTTGTTGGATTATTGGATTTTTTTTTTTTTTTTTTGCATCCAATCCATAGGCTAGTCAACCCTCCTAATATTTGACTTATAAATGGATGGTAACTATATTCTTGTTATGCAAGCATCACATTGACAATGTGAATAGGTGCATTCAATGTTCAAGAAAGAAGAGTGTAGTTATTGGAATATTGGATTTCTTTTCTTTTATTTTTTATTTTTTATTTTTTTTATTTTTTTATTTTTTATTTTTTATTTTTTACTTTCAATCCATAGGCTAGTCAACTTTCCTAATGGCTGAATTATAAATAGATGGTAAGTGGTTACTATATTTTGTTATGCAAGTTAAAGAACTTAACTGTGAGTTGAAAAGCTCAGGCCTTATTTAGAAATGGAGTGCTGTTAACCAAACAGAAAAGGGACCTATTTATATTATTCTATTTTATTTCATTTTAACCTTTAATGACAATCTTTTATTTGGCAACAGTTAGCGGCTCACTACATGAGAGAGAAGAGACATTGCCAGGAAGTTGCTTTATCGGCATCAGAATCCTCAAAAGGTATTGGAAGTAGCTCTGAATCTGTGATACAATCCATTTTTGTGGGCCAATTCACTAGGTTACTGAAGCAAGGAGAAGCAGCAACGCAACCGTAAGTCTTGTAAATTGGTAGCCAGAATGGCTTCTGTCTCCTTTACCTATACTAATGCTGATACTTCTCATTTTGTCATGCAGTCTGACTGATGCAGAGTATGTTCACCATGTTCTTGCAGAAGGGAAGAGATTTCAGGATTCTTATTATATTATTGCTCTGCTCAAGAAGTCTTTTGAGTCATATAGTAGCCTTAAATCTCAGAGGATGGCCTCTTACTGTGGGAATCAGATGGCCAGAGAATACTTTGCTCTTGGTGAATTTGGTAGTGCAAAGAGCCTTTTCGATGGTGTTGCTAGTCTGTACATGCAAGAGGGTTGGATTACATTGCTTTGGGAAGTTTTGGGTTCCTTGCGTGAGTGCTCCAGGAGACTTGGTTCTGTAAAAGATTTCATCGAGTACTCTCTTGAAATGGCTGCACTGCCTATATCATCTGGTGCTGAGTCCTTCGGTTGTGAAGTATATGGGCCAGCTGGGCCCCCTACTTTTCCCCAGAGAAAGCTGGTACACAAGGAAGTTTTTGGGCTTGTGAAAGGGGAGCCCATTTTGACATCAGATGAAGGCAATTGTATCCTTGCAATAACAGAGGACCAACCCCTCCATCTTGAGGTTGATCTCATCAGCCCCTTAAGGGTGGTACTTCTTGCTTCAGTTGCTTTCCATGATCAGGTTATTAAACCTGGTGCACCTATCCCATTTACACTATCACTTTTATCACAGTTGCCCAATCCTGTTGAGATCAGTCAGTTAGAAATCCAATTTAATCAGTCAGAATGTAATTTCACCATTGCCAGTCTTATCAAGGAAGAAGCAGTGGCAAGTGACATTGGAGAGACAGGCACCCGTGTAGAGACTGCACAAAATCTAAGCCTGCTTACAAACAAGTGGCTACGGTTGACGTATGACATCAAATCTGGTAAACTATTTTCTCTGTTCTTTTGATATCTTACAAACATGATCAAATCTGTACTGCACACATGCAATACATGCCAGCATTTTCAATCAATGGACCCAATTAGAGGTCTCTTAATAAATGTGTGGATATTAGGTTCCTAGATGGCCAGGCTTCAGTATACATGTTCTGGTTCTACATAGTCCCTGCTTGTGCTCCATGTGTACAGTAGAATCCTTGTTTTATCTGTATGATGATACCCCTGCTGCATACATGTTTTCCCTTTCTTATTTTATGCTGGTGTAAATATATGCTATGGATCTGATTGGTTGCAAGGGGAATTAAAGGGAAGGGAAGTGAAATTTTAAAACTTAAAAAGAAACTTTTGTAATACTCTAAATCATTCCATATTTATTTATTAGCTTACATTTTACTTACATCTAAATCCTTTGCATTTGAAAAGTAAAATAAAGTTTACATCTAATAAGTATCATTACTAAATATGGTAAGAAATTTAGGTACTTTACAAAATCATGTTGTGTTAGAGCAATAAAAGCTTCCTTTTTTGGTTTGAAAAATTTTACTTCCCTTCCCTTCCCTTGCACCCAAACTGAGCTTACCTGAATACTTGATTCAGAACAAAGTGGGAAGCTTGAATGCGTATCTGTGACTGCAAGATTGGGACCCCACTGCACAATCTGTTGTCGAGTCGAAAGCCCTGCTTCGATGGATGATTTGCCACTTTGGAAGTTTGAGGATCTTGTGCAGACCTTTCCAACAAGGGATCCTGCTCTTGCATTCTCTGGGCAGAAGATTGTCCAAGTTGAAGAACCAGACCCACAAGTTGATCTTGTTTTAGGTGCTGGCCCTGCATTAGTTGGGGAACACTTTTTGGTTCCTGTGACTATAACCTCCAAGGGCCATGCTATCTATTCTGGTGAGTTGAAGATTAATCTAGTGGATCCAAAAGGAGGTGGTCTGGTTAGTCCAAGGGAAAGAGAACCATTCTCTATGGACAGTCACCATGTTGAGCTCCTTGGCATCTCTGAACCAGACGGCGAAGGTGAATCTCAAGCAGGTATGGATTCTATCAAGAAAATCCAAGAGTCTTTCGGATTGTTGCCCATTCCTTTTATAAAACTGGGAGACTCCTGGTGTTGCAAACTAAAAATCAAATGGAATAGACCCAAGCCTATCATGCTCTATGTGTCACTGGGTTACTTGCCAAATAATGAAGCTGGTGCACAGAAAGTCTATGTCCACAAAAGCTTGCAGATCGATGGGGATACTGCAATAGTGATGATCCACAGTTTTATGCTGCCATACCGGCAGTACCCATTGTTGCTGTCAAGGATTAAGTCATATGATTCTGGTGACTCACCATCACTGGCTCTGAATGAAACCAGGATTCTCATTGTCAGTGCAAAGAATCGCAGTCAAGTTCCTGTGAGGTTGCTGTCCATGTCCATTGAAATGGATGATGATGAGATTGGACGCTCATGTACAGTGCTGCAGGGAGGTGATAGTCCACTGGATAATGCAATTCTTGTGCCGGGTGAAGATTTCAAACAAGTTTTCACCATCATACCTGAGTTGGATTTTCCGACACTTGCCATGGGAACTGTGTCTCTGAGATGGAGTAGGGAGTTTAGGTTTGAAGAGCAATCTCATACTGGCCTTATGGCAACTGAGGTTTTAACTAGACACAAGCTACCTCATGTAAATGTAGAGATGGCACCTTTGATTGTGAACCTGGAGTGTCCTCCCCATGCCATCCTTGGATCTCCCTTCACATGCTATGTGAGAATTCAGAACCAGACAGAATTACTTCAAGAGGTCAAATACTCGTTGGGAGACACTCAGAATTTTCTGTTCTCTGGATCTCACAATGACACATTTTTTGTTCTGCCAAAGTCTAAGCATACTCTTGGTTACAAGCTTGTGTCGTTGGCATGTGGTTCACAGCAGTTACCCCGGGTTACTGTGACCTCACTGAAGTATTCCACTGAACTTCAACCATCAGTGTCTGTGTCCACTATTTTCATTTTCCCTTTCAAACCTGAAATTAAGATGGATGATGTGGGATCCAAGTTGCCAGAATCTATTGTTACTTGAGTAAACTCCACATTCCAGACCTATTTGAAAACCCTTTCTCGAAAACTAATTTTCTAATGTAACCCAATTCCAAAATTTTTTTGGTGCATCTGAGGATCTCATCTCCACCTAGGATCTGCTGATTGCTTATTTTTTGGGTCCCAACAGGTTTGAGTTTATAATAGCAAACGTAGTACATCTTTCAAAGGGGAAATTTTGCTAGTTCGGTAATTTTTGGAGTTATTCTTTCAAGCTGTACTTGATTCTGATTGGCTATTATTATTTTTATTTGTGGCTTTGTATCAAGGTGAGTTTGCCATGATTGGCGAAATTTGCACTATTTATCAATAAATATAATATTAAGGCTGGATTTGGTTTCCAACTTGAATGATTCCTTCTAATTTTTTAATTCCTATGGCTTTGTTTGATTGTAAGGTGAATTAAAGGGAAGGGAAGTGAAAATTTTTTAACTTTAAATGGAAACTTTTGTAATGATTACAGTATATGTTATCACATTACTTTGTAACTAATTCCAAATTATTATTTTACAAAAAAAAAATTTAAATTATTCCATATTTAGTTATTAACTTACCTTTCACTTTGCATCCAAATCTTTTCCATTTGAAAAGAAAAATATATTTTACATCTTGTAAGAATCATTATTAAATATTAAGAAGTTTAAATAATTTATACAATCAACTATTAAAGTTTTCATTTAAAATTAAAAAAAATTCATTTTCCTTCCTTTCAATTCCCCTGCAACCAAACAAAGTCTATAAGATTGATAAGCTAATGCTCCACAATGGACTAGTTAGTTGTTTGGAAATGCTGTTAGATATTATTGGGTTATGTTTGCTTGCAAGTAAAATATAAAGAAAGAAAGTGAAAATTTAGTCTTATTAAAGATTTTTCAAATTTTTTAAAAAAAATGTACCCGATCCCGTTTAATAGGAAAGGGTTAGTTGACTTTTCAACTTTTCTTGAATAGGATCACTCTATAAGTTAATTGTTCTGAGTTGCAGAGCTACCATGAAGCGTGTGTGTAGTACATACATGTGGTGATAAATTAGGGCGTCCAAATCCTCTCCTCCAAGGCTCCTTGGCTCCCACCCCATCCAACCACTAGAGGGTGAGTCGACTCCCGTCTCCCACCCCAAGGGTGAGCTGGCTCAAACTCCAACCCCCTCCAACGGTTGGATGGGGTGGGAGCCGGGGAACCGTGGAGGAGAAGATTCGGTTCCTAAATTAGGTCGTTCAATATAAAGTAGTTGTACAAAAATGACTTGGATCTTCTTCTGTGGTACCAGTCGTCCATCGAATAAGTTGGGATCTTTGGCACATATGCGGATGCGTCTCACTGACGACTCAACACAAGCACGTGCCAAAACGATTCATGGCTTGGTTTTCTTTTCATGTGTTTCCTTGAGGACAGTGATGAATTCATTGCAACTCACTTCAGCGAATAGATTACTGTAAAGAATAAAACAAGCTTCACAAACTAAAAAATAATACCGAGAGTTCTTCATTACTCACACCATCATAGCTTGGGAAATGTAAATTAATGTGTGAAGTCTTCTCTGTTCATATTCAACAAACGGGTGGCGTCTCTCAACATCTGTGTGGCTTAAATTATTGAATTCTCAGACCATTATAGCAGCTCACAGCCTATCCCTTCATGTAGAAATCAAATCCTAAACAGGATACAGAAAAATAAAACGAAATAAAAAGAAACAATTACACAATGTAAAGATTTACGTGATTAACAAGGATTTTTTATTTATGTCCATGGTAAGATGAGAACTGTTTCACTATCAATGGAGAATAGGATTACAATGCTCGTCCTTACTACGCCTTTCGTCTAGTTACAAAGAAAACCAATACTATATATTTATAACAAACCGTTGAACTCTATACATGTATATTTACCGAAGTAGTCATATAGTCCAATGGAGTTTAATATAGGCTATCTGGAGGGAGTGATAGTAATTTGCTCTTAGTTTTACAAGTATCTATACAGTTGCCACACTATGTGCTCTAATGGATGGTGATTCCAAGACACAGGTGTGAACATACATAATTATGTTTACTTTGGAGTGGATCATATGAGAATCTTAAAAAATTGAGGACAAGTGTTCAAGAATAAGATTCTCTACAAAATATTATGATTGGTCCATAAACCAGAGAGGTCTTTATCATTGTCGTCAAGCATTGTGGGTTTTTTTGTACAAGCGGTTGATGTCATATTGGTTTGTTAGGTGCATGGTGTTTGTAGATATGCTCAACAAATTAATCCACTTCCCGTATAAGAAATATTTCAAGAGAGATATGTTGAATTATGATTGGATAGAAATACTGGGTCTGGTGGCATGCTTTGTAAATTATTTTTAAATGTTTTTAAATAATAATAATGTATTAAAAATTATTTTCCAAAATTTTTAAAAATTTTATTATTGTCCAATCAATGGTCAAGATTTTTTGTACGTTAATTTTTAGATGGACTATGATGACAGTAATGAATTCAATGATTGTAATTCCATTATGCAATTTTGTAAAGTGGGGATAATATGTCGTAATGAAGGATTCAAATTTTGGTTTTGTGCCTGACTATGCCAAATGATCGAAATTTCGTTGAAACTAGGTAAAAAAATTCAGATTTCAAACTTGGTTTCGGTGGCCAAAAAAATTTATTTTTGAGCCCAAGTTTTTTCTGTAGTGCAATTTTAACCTTTTAACATATCTATTGAATCATTTGCACCCAAAAAAATAAAATAAAATAAAATAAAATAAAGAAGTAGAAACACACATACCGAAAATGGTATTTCTATATCTACATCATAGCTTGTTAACATTCGCAATGAGAAGAGTATTAAATTAAAAACAAAATAACAAACTAATGTTATATAACTTATATTGTTATTACAACATATCAAAATATTCTTTAATTATCAAATACATAGAATAAGGAAATCCACTCAAATCCATGACGAGTTCCATGGTGCATCTAATCCCCAAGCTTAAAACCATTACTGTTGCCGATGAAGGTTATTTCATTGCATCACATATGCATCCTATTCATAGACTTTACATACAATTTTATGAGGGAAAAAATTAGTTTAGAAAAGAAATGGTTACTTTTTTGTTGCAAATATTTGAAGCCTTGATAAAACAAAGTTTACTGCATTTTCGAGTGCGAGGAAATGGTGGAAGATGAGAAGAAGAATGGAATAAATGAAGAAATTTTGGAAGAAATTCAAATTAGAAATTATATTTCACCAAAATTTGGTCGAAATTAGTCTCTTTAGGTTGAAATCTGGTTGAATTTGACATGTTTCGACCTAAATCTACTAAAATCGATTGAAATCTACTGAAATATGCGACTATTTGGTTTTGACCTATAGTTTCGTTTCGGTTTGGCCAAAAAATCGAAACATTTTAGTCAAAATTTAAAACCATTGTCGTAATATAACATTTTTTTCTTTTGGGTAAACCAATATATCTATTTAATTGGGGACTCAAATGTCATATATACTCGATGATATCCTTGTTTATGATTGTCTTTATTTATTGGAAGTGTCTAAATGGCATTTCAATAGGTACATTTGGAGTATGACAAATTCTTTCAAATATCTTGTCTCATTTCTTATGAGTTTTAAAGTAATGTATAATAATGGTTTTTCATAATTTTTTGAAATTGACCCATCGTTATGTCATTGTCGGAGGTTGTCATTGTCTTACATGGGTTTTGAATTTATATGTGAAATGACAAAAATGAAAAAAAAAAGTGTAATACTAATATGGGAAAAAGTAAGGTATCAAGTCATCTGACACCTCATGATGATTCAAAAAATGAATGCAATACTAAGATGGCAACACTTCATGAGGTGCCAAAATAAGAAAATCCATTATTTCTTAAGTGTTAAGAAATATTTTTTTTTATTTTTATTTTATTTTATTTTATTTTTATGAGGAAGTTAAGAAATAAATGTTGTTTATACTAACAATATTGCTTTGTTTTTTTATAGGTTTTTTTGGTTGCAATGGGTATTAAAGTGAAGGGGAGTGAAATTTTTTAATTTTAAAAATAAACTTTTATAATTGTAATATAACATAATTGAATAAATTACCTAAATTTCTTAACATATTTAATAATGATAATTGTAAGATGTAAAATTTATTTTTCTTTCCAAATGCAAGGGATTTGGATGCAAAGTAATGTGTAAATTAAATAATTAAATATGGAATGATTTAAATTAATTACATAGCAATGTGATAGCATGTCTTATAATCATTAGAAAAGTTTATTTTTTAAAATGAAAAAATTTCACTTCCCTTACTTTTAATTCCCCCCTTGTAACCAAATAAAGCCATAAGAAAATGGACAATTTTATTTGGAAAAATCTTTTCATTAACAAGAACAAGAATCACCTCACTAAAAAAAATGTATAATACTAAGACGATTTAAAAAAAAAGAAAAAGATATCAATACATTTGAGATATTATAAGGTGTCAATGTCAATGAGAAAATCCTTTATAACGTAAGTGTTAAAAATATAAACGTTTTTTTTACCAAAAAGAAAAAAGAAAATATATAAACGTTTTTATGTTTATTTTTTCAGTAAATATAAATCTTGGAAGGCCTAATCAGTATGTATCTAGTTTTTTTTTTTTTTTTTTTTAACATGATCATAAAAAAGATATATTTCCAAATAATGATATTTCTTAACTTTCAAAAAAACCAAACCTTTGGAATTTGTACAAACAACATTTATTTATTTATTTATACCTTACATAAGGTCTTTTTGGTATGATTGTTGATTTTGTTTTTGTTTTTCATCTATTTATCAAAAATTATTTATAAAAATCATTTTGGATTTAAAAAAAAAATTGTTTGATAATTTATTAGACATAATGGATCATAAACAAGAAATAGATTCCGTATGATTATATATAAAATAAATTTTATTTACACTCTTTTCTTCCCCTCATCTCTTCAACTTCTTTTTCACATAGTCTCCCATCTCTATAGGTATTACCTACATCTTCTTGGTTTGGTACAAACCTTCACAACAATAAACGAAGAAAAAAAATATTTTATAGTGACTGCCGCCTAACAATGAGGATCACAACCACTAATAACGTAACGGCATATGTCCCAATACATTATGAAAAATCAAAATCTTACTATCATTTAACAGTCGCTACAAAGGATGATCATAATCGAAAAACGACCAGCAAAATTTGCTTTAGCCTCATCACATGTTAGACTGGCTGGACCAGCAAGATTTGCAGCAGCCTCACCACTTTTCCTCCCTCCCCCTATAGTCTCTCTTATTGAAGCAGGGACTGGGAGAATCCCAATCCTATTGAAGCAGGGACTGAGAGGTCCAGAAGTCAAATCTCCACTCTTACTTTATTCTCAAACACAAAATAACAACTGTCAAACGAATTTACCAAAAATAGAAAAAAATATTTTCAAAGAACCAATCATTATCCGTCTCTATTCCCCAAAAGTATAGTTATCCTCCTCTCCATACACTAACAGGTTATACAGGTATTCGTCACATGGTATTTAAAACTAGAAGGTTACCAATATAAGAAAATGAGGGTAATTTCGTACTTTCATATTTCTTGCCTTACACGCGTCCGTCATAATTAGTAAAGACTGTCCAGTTCTAAGCCTCGGGATCCCACGACCCGCCGTTCACTCGTGCGGCGTTTTCTTTTTTTCTTTTTTTGAAATTTTACGAAAAGGCGGTTTTTATAAACATCCCGTCGTCAGTCCGTCTCTGCAGCACTCCGGCCTCAGAACGTAAAACGCTTCCTTCCCCGCTCACTACATTGAACCAAGTTGTTGTTCACTCAACTTCCCTCTGTAGTAGATCTTCGTTTCTTTGAGAATCTTTATGCCAACCATGGGTTCTACTGAAGTTAGCAAGACTCTTCGCAGTCCCGAGCAGAAGTATGGTAATGGATGTGATGGTGTCTTTCTCTACTCGTTACACTGTTAGGGTTTCTTTAGGGTGTTGATTGAACGATTTTCGAACTGTTGTTACTCGATATATATAATCTTGAACTCCTGGTGTCGAACTTTGGTTTTATTTTGGGTTATTAATTATTCGGATTCACGGCATTATGATGGTTTGTTTGATAATGTACTTGTATGATCTTACCTTTTTTATGTTTATGAGCATTTACGCGAAATTAGCAGTTTTTTTTTCATAAACTTCATAGTTTTAGTTGCTTTTGGATTTGAAAATATTGGTGTAAATATAGTATGGAAGCGCTTCCTCTACTGAAGGAAAAAAATTGTACTTGGTCGCTTTAAAAGAACCTGTAAGGCTGTAATCTGCCGGCCGGTTTCCGTCGCTATGCGGGAACTGTGCTCGGGCTTGGTTGGAGATCACTCCTGGCCTTGCACTTTCGCTCATTGTTATGTGGGATAACACTGGTCCGTTCTTGATTTGGTTGAGGTAGCACTTCGTACACAGAGTAACTCTGTTTCTTCGGAGTTCTTGGACTGCGTGCATTGTGAGAAGACACAGTGAAAGCTTAGGATATACTGGAAACCTTGTGTTTGGATTTTCACCTGAATACCAGCTACCGTCTCAAATTACGGAGGAAGAGACCAGTTCATTATCGTAAGGTATATGATCAATTTCTGAAATTCCTCTCCTCCATTATTTTTCTTGTTAGACTTATGTATTTATTATAGTATTATCAGTGTGTAGCTACAATTGGGACAGGAGAGTCGAACCTATGACCTCCTAGGAAGCTTGCGTTCGGCTGGCAGAGTTCCAACTAACTGTGCTGAGAGAGAGAGAGAGAGAGAGAGAGAGAGAGAGGTGCATGGTTAAGACAGGAGAGTCGATCCCGTGACCTCCTAGGAAGCCTGCATTCGGCTGGCAGAGTTCCAACCAACTGTGCCGAAGAACATATTATACTGTTGCCTCAAATATCCCAAGATCCCAAATTAGGATTGTGAGAAGGATAAAAGGTGTCTTGACTAGGTTAGACTAGATTGCTTCAGCACTCGGGATCTAAAAAAAAGTACACGTTGCTCTGCTTTCCTCTTTCACTCTATTTCAAACTTTGACGTTGTGATTTTCTTTTGGTAAGAAATGACTTAGTCCTTTCCTCTTCTTCCCAAGCATCATCCAAAACACCAATACCTCTTACCCAACACCGTGGCACAGAAAGGGGGAGAAATTGGGTAATAGACATTTCAACTTCTATAATAAAAAAAAAAACCTTATGTGATCGAGACAGTGGCTAGAATGTAGTACGTTCTTCTTTCACTTCCTTTTTCTCCATCTGCAAGTCCATGTATTGCATAATTTTCCTATCTGTATCTAAATGCAATTTTTGTTTAATTTAACACCTCTCCCTTTCAGTTTGACATTAATTCATTACCTGACCTATGCAAATCCCAAAATATTCCTTCTCATATCATTTTCATTTTCTCCTCATGCATTTTGTTTGTTTAACCTAGTAATACTATAGAACTTCATTTTGTGGTTAGTTATTAGCACCACGCCTGTTTCAGATTCTTTTACCATAACTGTAGTTTTGGTGATGATATCTATAGATTATACAGGTTAAAAAGTTATTTTGGGTTTATGATATTGGATAGATTTGTACATTTGTGAAGTTTTCTTGAATTTTCAGTGAAAAGGCAATATGGTTGAAATTTGTTGGGACCAATAAGCCACTAGTGCAAAATTTTCAGTATAACCCCCTTCAAATATCTTGAGCATAGAGAGAACCATCCACGTGAAACTCACTCTAGGTGCTGAAACCAACCATCTAGGTGTGGCAAAATTTTTGCCCTGTGTACATGCAGCAATATTTTGATTTAAATCTTGGTCCTTTCTGAATCGATACCAAATAGGATATGGGTTAGGTAATTCAAATGATTCTGTCTTATCTGTCCTCTCTTCTTTTATAGGAATTAGATGTAATAAATAATACAATTTTGTTACTTATGAGATCTTGGTAGGAGGTTTCTTCTGCGATCATTCTGTTTTGAACTAGCGTTAAGATAATATAATACATGATAGGAAAAATTACGGGTACCTCCCCTCTAGTTTGATCTAATACCAAGTACACCCCAAACCTTTTGAACAATTACAAAGACACCCCAAATAATTACAAAGACATCACCTAAAATCCAAATAAATAACAAGAACACCTACACTGTTAGTTATTTTTTGTTAGTTGACGACATAAACACAAGCTTAAATCTTTAATACCCAAAATGGCCCTATCTTCCTCCTTTCTTCTTCCTCACAATGGGTTCTACCAAAAACTAGATTTGAAGCTCACCCGGTTAACTTGATCCTGAATCCGTCTCTGCTATATCCAACACCTTTGGTTACGAAGATGATGCCGGATCCAATGATGAGATTCAGCTCGCCAACGAATCCCCTTGAATCCATATGTCGATCTAGTCAGGATCAGATCGAATGAGGTTTGAAAAGAACTATATCCCACACCTGTTCGTCCACCGTGGAACCCCAATTACAATCTTCTCATTCTCCTCTCTTTTTCTTCTCTGTGGTTGATCTCTGCAATCGAAAGAGATGTATGGAACCAAAACTGCTAGAGACGTCACCAATGAATTTCAGCATCAAATTCCATATTGGAGGCCAAGCATCCACACCAGAAGAGCAAACATCATCATTGTCAAATTTCAAGATCTTTATGGGTTTAATGTGGAAGGGAATGTCGATGATGTGAACATTTTTAACGAGGTGAGAGAGAAGGTGAGGAGCAGGGCCGTCTGTGGTGGTCTTTGGAGGCAAGCAAAGGCACAAATTGGTATTTGCAGCCTCAGATTTCTTCCAACACCGAAGACCTTGCTGTGCCCTCCCTTAAGTTTTTAGTCCTCGCGAATACCATTGCCTTGTAAAAGCTCATCAGGAAGGGAATCCCACCTATTCTATGGCCTGATGTCTAGTTTTCAGTGTCCAGGGTGGCCAAAAAACGGTCGACGGTGTATGAAAGCTATTACGAATATGTGATCAATGCCGTCGAGGGGAAATCCACATCTGCTACATGACAGATCGATCATGGAAGTTATTGGATTTCCTTCTATTGCAATTGTAAGCCATTGAGGCAGCCCTCGTCTTAGGACTTAGTTAATATTCTCTGATTCTGCGCTATCTGTTTCATATTTTTACATTTATTTTTGGCCGATCTTTGTTTGTCATCCTTCTGAGGGACAGGTAAACCCATTTGCTGTTGGGAATGGAAGATAACAGACATTGGGATCCAAGATCCTCACCGTCTTACCTGAAGTGAGATACGAACTTCACACCACTCGGACTCCCGAGGTGTATTTTTGTCCATTGTGTGGAAAGTTTAACACCATCCAAATTAAAAAATAGTTGTAACTGTCTAAAAGGTTTGGGGTGCACCTGGTATTTGATCAAACTAGAGGGAGGTACCTGTAATTTGGTAGGATCTTTCATACTTGATCATTAGGTTTTGGGTGATCATATTCAAAATATGGGGAATTGTAACTCTAAGCTGGCAGCGTAGGGTACAACCTCTCACATACCTTCTTTTTATTCTTTTTCTGTCATGAAAAATGAATAAAATATCGAGATGTGAGAAGGTGTTGTCCACGTCCTATATTATTTAATACCTTTTACATTATTTGGGAAAAAGAGATCAGACACGGAGAACCCAAATTTAAACCCGGTTCCACATCGGTATGCATACTTTTCTGAAACCTGGGTTTGAACTGGGACTGGGTTGGGCTTATATGATTGGACACGCAAAGTGTGTAGATTTGTCAAAATCTATGCTGCATCTTAGGTGCCAACACTCATGTATTATTGTACCATATTTGATTGGACATGGACACGTGTCTGCAATGACCTGGATTTCTCCAAAATTTTGCTACATCTTAGATGCTAACTCACCCATGAATTATTGCACTCACCGTCAAAACCATGGTAGGAGCCACTAGAAGGTTTTCATATTGTATGACTTGCAAGCTCTTTTCTTAAAATGAACACTTGACCATCAACAAACTTGTCTGCATAACAGACTTGAAAGCAAATCAAGAGGGGTTTGGGTGCGTGTCTGTGGGTTGGGGGCAAAGAGGGGAGAAGAAGTGTTTATTACTACTTCTGAGCAAGTTGTGGAAGTTGGATTTAAGACTGACAATCTGTAAATAAATGAAGATCATTACTATATTTACAGTAAAATTACGTGGAGACTTCTTAGTCTGTAGATAGTCATGGTTTTACTAAGTTCCAGATCTTTTTACAACTTCTGGGTGGGTTTATTGATAGTTTGGTATCTTAGTATTCTATATGAGATTTTGATCATTTAGTACATTGTCCATGCATTTCTCTTCCTGACCCTGTGACTCTTTGAAGTTCACGATCAAAATTATGTTCTTTTAGTAGATTTTGGTAAGTAGTTCTTTCAAGAATTCTTGAATTATAGTCTGTTCTTTAAATTGTCATTCAAGGCTGTTCTAAGTCTCTGATCTGTAAGTATTGTGTAAGTATTTTGTTGTTAATTGATATCTTTTATGTGTCCAGGATCTGACTTCTGTGGCTGGCGATATGTGCCAAGTGCTATTATCTGTTGGCATCTAGATTTGTGGATGTGTTTTCCACACCATTATTTGAAATTTAGATCAAAGTGGGTGGAAATTTGCCAAATGTTTTGGTTTCACAAAAGGACTAAACCGAAATACTATGGAAAACAGAAAACATGCCATATTTTGATGAATGACAGAAATTTTGGTTAAAGTATTGCGTTGACCAAAATGATACATTAATATGCAAATTTCGTTGAAGTATTGCGTTGATCAAAATGATACATTAATATGCAAATTTTTGAGTCATTCCAAGGTGAAAGATTGTCAAAATAGTTGAAATGTGCAAACACAATTCCCTGGAAAGCATTCAAGGAGTATTTTAAGAAAAGGAAAGCTTTCAACACTTTACCCAAAATTTATCATCTTTTAATTTTTCGTGGCTTAAAAGTTGAATTTTAAATACATAAATGTGGAATTTTTTGTTTTCCACATAAACATGCATGCATTTAGATGCGGAAAATATGAAATGACTTTATGCAATATACTGGTCATGGTCTCCTTTTTCTCAGTAAAACTGTATTTTCTTGGTTGAAGTATTGTGTTGACAAAAATGATACATTAATATGCAAATTTCTGAGCCATTCCAAGGCAAAACATTGTTGAAATAGGCGAAAAGTGTGGATTGTGCAAATGTCAACATTTCTGGGAAAGCATTCATAGGGTACTTGAAGAAAAGGAAAACTTTCAATTCTTTACCCAAGAATTATTATCTTTCAATTTTTGTGGCTTAAAGTTCAATTTAAAATATGCAAATGTGAAAATTTTGTTTTCCACAAAAACATGCATGCATTTAAATGCAGGAAAATATGAAATGGTTTTATGCAATATATTGGTCGTGGTCTCATTTTTCTCGGTAAAACAGTATTTTCTCATATGATTGTTGGAAGATTGTAAATAAATAATTAGACATAATATTGTAAATAAATAATTAAACATAATATTGTAAATAAATAATTAAACATATTTACATGATAAAATATAGTACATTATGTTATGTCATGGTTCTGTTATTTTTAATAAATGGTTTGTGATATGACTCTTGTTAACGTAATAAAATTGTAACCGTACACTGTTTTGGCTTAGTCAAAGTAGTTAGGGATAGTAGTTTCTAGGACTTGGACTCCTATTATTATATGGACTCCTAATTTTTATTAGTTTCCTTTATCAATTAGGCTTGTTAGTTTTCTTTTCTTATTTTGTGTTTACTTTATCTTTAGTTTGTGGCTAGGACTCTAACTTGTAGAGTCCTACATTCTACTAATAATTGTTTTCTATTTTTTATAAATACAAACTACAAGGAGAGGAGCAGATACAAATTGATTCTCTCCATCTTCTCTTATTTTTCTATTTTGTTATATGGTATCAGAGCAATCCCTTGGGTTGCCGACTTGCCGTTTTGAGAGTCGTCTAAGGTTATCTGTTAGATGTGCACCCACCACTATTGCTGCTCCTGCTATTGCTGCTCCTACTATTGCTGTTGTTACTGTTACTTGGTTTACAGTGACCTATATTTTGCTACTACTACTATTTGGTTCACAGTAACCTATATTGTACTGTTACTACTATTTGGTTGATAGTGACTTATATTGGGCTGTTACTATTACTTGGTTCACAGTGATCTATACTGTATTACTACTACTACTTGGTTCAGAGTGACCTATATTATGTTGCAAGTACTGCTACTGCAATTACTACTATTGCTGTCACTACTACTATTATTGCTCCTATTACATCTGCTGCTTCTGCTGCTACATTGTTTCAAGTTGAAGCTCTCACATTTCCCATGCTCTAGCTTAAGGGGGGTGTTAGCGTAATAAAATTGTAATCGTACACTGGTTTGACTTAGTCAAAGTAGTTAGTTATAGTTTCTAGGACTTGGACTCCTATTAGTATATGAACTCTTAATTAGTTTATTAGTTTTTTTTACCAATTTGGCTTGTTAGTTTCCTTTTTTTTATTTTGAGTTTCTTTTGTCTTTAGTTTGTAACTAAGATTTTGATTTGTAGAGTCTTAGATCTTATCCACTAGTTGTTTTCTATTTTCTATAAATACAAGTTACAAGGAGAAGAGTAACAGATTTAAGAAGAAGAAGAAGAAGAAGAAGAAGAAGAAGAGGAGGAGGCGATAAAAGCCCCTATCGATTCAATTTAAAGGTTTGTCTTAACAATAGATTTACAAGAGATTAAATAAATAAACCTAATCTGACTCAAAAGACTAATTTACCCTTAAGCAAAGAAATAAAAGAAAAACAATAAAAAGAAAGGACTGTAAAGTCTCGCCACTGACGATATACACATTCGTTCACAAGGAGCAGATACACATTGATTCTCTCTAACTTTTCTTATTTTTCTATTTTGTTACAACTCTTATGTATAAATTATAATAACTTACTTTGGTAAGAAGATACAAAACCAATCTGATGCACTAGCAACTTAGGAATCGAAGTTTCTAATTGTTTTTGATAATTTTTTGGGAAATTTTCAGCTACCACCCAAAAAGAATTGACCAAATCACTTACAACTCAAGTTGTTTAAAAAAATCACTTACTACCCAAGTTAGACAAACGTTAGTCCATTTACTGATGGGAAAAATTGAAATTGTGTGTAGACGTTTATACCCTTGTCATTTTAAACAAAGTAAAAAAAAATAATAAAAAGAGGAGAAACTGAAACAAATGATTATCCCGGTGTACAATTCTTAATCCCAATTGATTTAAAAAAAGGATTATTGAATAGAGAGAAGAAAAAGAGAGAAAGAAAAGAAGAAAGAAGAATATCAAACTGAAATCCTTGTATTATTTTACTTGGGAAAATTGACCTCCATGTACAAAGGAACAACTCAGATCTTGCAAGAATACGAAGAAGAAGAGGAAACAATACAATCAAAACCGGGGTAGAACCTTTTCCCCAAAAGTGCAAACTATACAGATTGGAGTAGCAGAGTGAAGTAGCAGTTTCAATTACGCTCCAAATACATTCCTTCCGATCACAACCTTCATCTTTGGAACAAAACCCAAGACACCTGTGTAACGAATCCAACAACTACAAATCCGACACTGCACCTTCTTTTCAGCCGCAAGGTGTGGTGAAATCGCTTCTTTCCATGAATAAATCGTCTTACAAACCAAATTCGACTCCACTACTCCAGAATCTTCACCTTGCATTCTCCTCTCCTCCTACGAACACAAATCCCTCAATCCATCTTCACTCCCCTCCACCATTTCAGCTCCCAACACCTCCACCGCAGCCGGAACCGAAGCCTGCAAAGCATGATTGGAAGTGAACACTCTAACTAGATACCTCTTATAGAGAAATATCTCGGAGACCTTGCGGTATACAAAGCGAGAATCAGAATCTGCAGGGAAACCAGCTTGAATAGGCTTAATGTAGGAGAATTTGTTGGATTTTGGAGAGAGAAGATGAAGGAGAGAGAATTGAAGAGGCGAGACCAGATGAAACAAGGGTTTTTCCGACGCCTGTGTTGGAATCCCAAACCATGTAAGATGATTTATGCATGGAAAGAGCAGTTGTTGGATTCGTCCTCGGCGGGCTACTGAATTATTGTCGGCGATCAAAGTAGCAGATCGGCAGTTCGAATTTAGGGTTGGAGGAACAGTAAAAATTGGGGTTTTTTGTTTTAAACAATATACGAAATTTTAAACAATATACGAAATGAAAAGAGGAGGAAGGGTGAAAAAGAATAAGGGTAAATTGGACTTTTTCCCTTACAAAAGGGTATTATTGTCTTTCAAGTATTTTGTAACGGCTGACATCAGCAACTAACGGTTCTGTTAGTTGCTTTTGGATCTTTTTGATAAAAGTTTGTCTAACTTGGGTGGTAGGTGATTTTTTTTTAGGTGGTAGGTGATTTGGTCAATTCTTTTTGGGTGGTAGCTGAAAATTTCCCTAATTTTTTTATGTTATGTATGTTTAAATATGGGTCTCACAGAGTTTCATTAGAAAGTTATAAGGATTTCCCCACATTTCCCTTCTTTTCCTAAATTTCTTCCAAAATTTGGTAAGGTTTTGGCCATTTAGATGAAATATTTCGGTTTCAACAGAGTGCAAGATGACCTACGAGGTCACAATTTAGAACCTTGGTCATGTTTCAGAATCAAGCTTTATGATATGTTTGAAACAGTCCATCCCGTCTGAAATTGATGATTGTAAAATAAGAGGTTTAGTGGATATGACACCGAATTTGGCTGAATTTAGTGGAAATAAGTCTTTGGTTGGGTTATATATATGTTAGGCGCTTGTTCCTATGGGTTTTCATTGTAATAGGCCACTTTAATGGGCCTAAACTATGGATATAAGGTAGGAGTACGGGATTAGTGTGTTAGCAACTTAGCAACCTAAATCTAGTTAGATAAGTCTTTATCTAGTTGGATGAGACTTCTAATGCTTTAAATCTTTTATTGCTTTTAAGCTTTTTAAGTTACTTTCCTTTTTTTTGGTAGATTTCTATTAGAAATAAACACCTCCTTAAGTTATCGTCTGGAGGAGTTCTAGGACTAGTTTGCTTCCTTTTTTAAGTTTTCTATATATGTTTGTAAGGAGCTGCAAGGCTGAGCACGAATTTACTATCAATAAACATGGCTGCTGCCTTTTATTTCGACTGTGAGATTCAGCTCTTAGTAGTGAGATGCTGCTGTCTTTGTGAGATGCTAGAAGGGCTGATGAGATGTCAACAAGTTCCTTGGTCGGATGTCTGAGGACCATATTTCTACTTTCTGTTTATGTTCTTGTTCTTCCATCTTCAAGTAAGTACTTTCCTGCAACCATTTCAGATCTGTTCCTGCTATCTTCTTCACACATCCATTACACCTACCTCCATTAGGACTCTATCATGTCTTCTAAATCCCCTATTAGATCCACCTCATATTCAGAGATGATGTTTTAATTCTGTTTTATAGAATCATTACAAAGTCTGATCATCCATCCATTGTTTAGATTTTGGTATTTGAGTTTCCATCAAAAAATTGCTTGCATCCTTCCATTAGTCCTACTTCATCTGGACTGCTCATATCTTTCAACCCAGCCGTTGGATTGCTTTGATTTTGGGATAATCGTTCATTTCATATTACTTGCTTGTGTCCTAAATCTGATCCCTAGTTGTGGGGTCGATTTTATGTTATTTACATTATCCCTATTCTGGTCCTATCCAATTCACTGCGATTCTGGCTTTTGGGAATCACTCCCCCATCACATAGAGGGCCTGATGGCAAAGAGGTTTTCAACACATCCAATTCATAGATCCCTCTTTGCTACAGGATCTCTACACAGTACAAACCCAAATCTGATCTAAAAAACAATAGGAAAATTGACTTATCTGAAAATCCAATCCTTGAGATCACTTGAAACTGATAGAAGATACTCTTGAGAACAATTATGAACAGTTGCTGAAGTCTTGGATCGATCAGAGGTGCACTGCAGAAGGTGCAAGCCTCGAAACCTGCTGTAACCTGTACCGCCAGTGGCTGGGAACTAATCTGGCTGTTCAGGTTGTATTCCTCTATTCCCAAGCTAATAAACCTTCAACTGTAGAGCCATGAGTCAGTAGCACAAGGATAACTCAAAGAAAATAAGAAGGAATTTGAGAAAATAGAAGAGAATGGGTTACGGTTGAGTCTCACAACCTTGGAGACTCAACCAGAAAAAAATTGCAGTCTCTTTTCTTTTCTGGAAGTCTGCCGCCAGCTACTGAGTTCTTATTTATAAGCTTGAAGATTACAAACATAATAGGAAAGTTTCAAAATTAGAAACTCCTAACTAAAGCTGAAACTTCCTTTATAGAATAGGAGAGTTGCTAAAACTGAAATTAGGAAAGTTGCTAAAACTGAAATTAGGAAACTTGCTAAAACTGAAATTAGGAAACTAAGGAAACTTCTATTTTCTAACAATGGAAATAACTGAATACTATATTTTAGGAAACTAATCAAGCAAAGAATCCTAAAATTTCTACTAAATGCTGGCGGTAGTATCTAAAGTTGACTGGGCTGCTTGTGCTTGCTTAACCAGAACTGATTTGACCCAATGGGCTAGGCCCAGGCCCATTTGAATGCTTGCGTCTCCTTCTCCTGGCGTAAGTCCTGATCTGCATCAAGGCCATATGCTTGCGACGGATCTCCTTGCTTGGAAGGGAATGTAAGTGGATTCACCAGATCTTTAATGGTAAATCCCTGTGCGACAAACTTGGTAAAATTGCATTTTGCTTCCGTATATCAGATTTTTGGATGGAAGGGAACCTAAGTTCATGGACCACCAAGTCTGGAAACTTCCTCCAGATTTGTAACACCATTGTTTTTGACATTAAGGGAATCTAACCCCAATTGTTAGTCCCTGCCTGAACACCCTTAGAAATAGGTTCATTGTTAGTGCCTGGGAGTTATCTATCCAATTTTAGTGTTGACAAGATTTCCTTTCTGATCTGCCTGTTGATCGTTCTTTTTGTTCTCTCCCAGGTGCCCCTTGTAAGCTCCTTGTTTGTATCCTCTTTGAGTTTGTTTATATAGATTCTTTATTCATCCAAGAAAAATCTAAACAGCATTTTCTACATATTGAACAGTGAAAATTGCCACATCACCTTTCAACATGTCACAAATAGGTGTGCAGAGCACATAATGTTTTATACTCTGGGCATCGTACAAAACCTTTTGCCTAAAATAAGTTTGGTGTGAAACACCACTCCCCTCCCCCAGGAAAAAAAAAAGGAAGTCTGATGGGTACTGCATATAGGGTATTTGAATTGCTTTTTAGGTGCTTTTCTAGAGATGCTAGGGGGCTTTACGTTCTCCCTTTCTCCCCCCCCCCAAATTTAAAATAGAATAGATTTAGAAGAAAGGCTTGTTGAGGCTTCTTGAAACTGTAAGGAGGTTCTACACTTCATTTATGTTGTCAACATCTTATTCCACTGGTGCTTAGGTCTGCCAAGTTGGTGGTGCATGACATAGTTTAATTTGGAGTGGAATTTGCTGTCATGATTTGATAATCCTATACCTTGTTGTGGACTATCTCCCTTAGGTACTCCATTGTTGTTATTAAATATTATATTTCCAGAATGAGAAAATGTTTGCCGCTGAAGTCATTCTTATTCCCTAAGATACAATGTCTATTTGTTTAAATGGGTGAAACCGTGGTTTTTGTTTTTATTGTCTGGTTGGGGATGAATCTTCTTCATTTTTCTCATTCATAAAATTTCTCTCTTTAACAGGAAAGAAAATGATCAATCTTACTTTAAACTTAAATGACCCACCAGGTATATACTTATTATCCTCTTTCTCTTATTCTGATATTTATTGCATCGTTAACTACAAACATATTTATTTCGATTGTCTCATGTTATTATATTTTAAATATGGCTGTTACTGAGATATTTTATGCATTTGATTATTATGTCATTTCTGTAGATGATTCTGGACGTTGTGTCATGCTTATGAAGGACCACAAAACTATATGCCGCGTAAAATGCCATGACCCACCAGTTGACCTGTATGTCAATTTCTGCTTGATGCTTGTATAGGTGCCTTGTTCTGTTAATATTGTTTTGTAGTGAAATGGTGTTCTTATATCAAACTTTGCTAGATGTGCCTTGGTTCTGATATTAGTCTGGTAGCATCTTTCAATTTTGGTTTGGATTGATGCTTTGTATGTTCATGTCAAGATGAGAGGATGGGAAGAAGCAAGTCCACTGACTATGTTGTGGTTTGGCCTTGTATTTAATTAAAAACCCCAGATCTTCGGTAGCTTTAATTGGTTGGAACTTGATATTTTCTTTTGCTGGTATTTATTTTTGGTGCATGCTAAAGAAAGTTAAAATGACAATCAGTTAGGTATATTTTTGTCGTTTTTTCGAACTCTCAACCTGGCAGTAGATAGGAGTAGGTATGATTACATGCTGCTTGCATTATGGTCCATCATACAAGCTTCCGTTATTAAAAGGAGCAAAAAGCTTTATAAATTATAACAGACTAGCAAAGGGTATTCCAAAAACTTTTTATTAGAAATAAGCTTAATGATATAAAATACGCACGCTGTTATTGACTGAAAGTCAAAACAGTTAATCTTGTGGACTGTTGGACTTCTAGTTAGTTTATTAGTTTGTTTTATTAGTTTCTTTTACCAATTAGGCTTATTAGATTTTTTTCTGTTTTTGAGTTTACTTTGTCTTTAGTTTGAGATTAGGACTTGTACATTCGTAGATCCTATCTAATAGTTGTTTTCTATTTGTTGTAATTGTGAGTTTATGTCTAGGTTCATTGTATCTTGGTAGGTGTGGTATAAGTCTCTGGTAGGTGGTAACAAGGATCAAGGTGCCGGTTTCGAGACCTGTTTCGGTCAGGCTCGAAATCTGTACAACCCGACGAAACCTGGTATCTTCTACTAGCTTTATTGACTCCATGGTTTTGAGGCTTAAAAATGTTTTTTTTTTGTCTGATTTTTTTTGTGTACCCTATTTAAACCATTTTACACCTATTTCTATTGTTAGTTTGCAAAAAAGACATAGAAAATAGCTACATGTGGTGTGGACCAATGTTTGGTAGTGTACGCTGAAATATTACACAAATGTCACAATGTAGTAATGTACTAAGCTACTAACTACTAAGCCACTAATTAACAATATTCATTAAAAATTAATACATTGATGATTGAACTTAGAAATTAGAAATCTCACCAGTTAATTCTATGTGGAGCTTCGTGGTACATTTAAACCACGTGCAACATACCACTGATGGTGGCGATAACGCTCCTCAGATTGCAACACGTATGTATCCCAGAACATGTTATCACTCCAATTGTTCTGATAGTCTCCAACAGCCCACCAGTAGATAGAGTCATCAACATAATATAAGTACCCTTGTCGAGGGTAAGACTGATCGAGTGTATGTGTGGGTGGAGCAGGAGTAGGCATGAACGTCGGAGGAGAGGAACATACTGAAATATGGAGTCGACGAACGATGATCCAACAGTGCCACTGCTAACACCTGAGACTAAGTCATCTCTAAATTGATTGCTGGGGTAGGAACTAGAATAACCCCCATACCCACCACCTCCAACCCCACTAGCCCTAGTAGTAGACCATCCAAATCCACCATGTGCTGTCGAACCGATACTCTCGCCGGCACTCTCTTCAAGAATTGTTGGGCTCGAGGTCCGTGTGATCATGAATTTTGGTGCACACCAATGCCCAGTCCCTCCAGTCTGAGAACTCTCCCCTAAATGCATCCCTTTCATGCTGCCAGACATGGTCGATATATCCATGGGATCTATTTCATCCATCTCCTCCTGTGGCATGAACCGTTGCCGTGATCCTCTAGTGTACCCTCTACTACTACCACTAGGCCGGGCTCCGTGGTCAGTATCTTGTGTACCATGATCATATTGAGACTCCCCTGTGAATCTCAATGGAGGCGGCAATGGATCTAGCTGCAGTGGTTGGTCATACTGATCGGGCTCATTGTGTAAGGCAGCATATCTGTCATCACCACCACCACTAGGTTCACTAGTACCACTAGGTTCACTAGTACCAGTACCACTAGGTTCACTAGTACCAGTACCACCTTGGGTGGCAGAAGGTGACTGTGTTTCTCCAAAAGAAACCGGCCAATCACTCTCAGTCTCATCACTATCACCAGTCTGAAATGGACGTCTTGCCTGTGCGTGGACTCTACCCTCAGTAGCCATAAACTCTCCCACATCAGCCTCCAAGGCTCTAGCAATAAGACGACTTGGTCGACCACCAGCCTTATCTAATTGAGGCTCACCACGATCTGTAACCCACTCGTTCAAAGGATCAATTTCCTCTCCCTCCAACTCAAATATCTCATTCAGCTCAATGGGGGTTTTAGCATCTTTGTCCCTGCTTAACCGTATGTGCTCTTCTTTCAGTCTCAAATTATAGTGCACATACACCAAGTCCTCAAGCCTTTTTGCACCCAACCGGTTTCGTCGCTTAGTATGTATAAGCGAAAATGTGCTCCAGTTTCGTTTACATCCTGTGGCGGAGCATGTTTGTGATAGCACCTTCACTGCTATTGCACTAAGGTTGGGTGACTCCAATCCGAATAGGACCCACCATTCAGCTGCAAAATAGCATAAGAAACAAATATTAAATGATGAAAAAACCCACAATGGCATATTGGCATACATAAAGTAAGTATACGTACCAGGGGGTGTTGATTGTCGACCAAATTCAGCCGCCGCCCTACCAAAACTCCCAGTGGCATCTCTAAAGCTTTTGAGCTGAACCAATTTTGATGAGTAATAGTCTTAGTAAAAATAAAATTCTTATAAATTATGTTGACAACAAAGTAAGTAAAAGTCTTACTTCTTGCAAAACAATAGACTGTGCTCTTGCGTTTGGCTCAAACTTGGCAACCACTTCTTGTACTACATCTATCAATTCTTGACGTATTCCCAAGTTGTCTTTGTATTGATACTTAGGATTCAGATAATATGCTAAAAATTGACAAATATTATAATTAGGTCAATGCAAGCTGATGTAATTTTAATTAGTTGAGAAACTGAAGTACATCAAGTAAAGACTCACCAGCCTTGTGTAGTGGGTGCTTGAGCTGTCGTTCCCAACGATCTTTGATGATGGCAATATATTTTGAGTTTTCGCGTCTGTAAGCTTCCTCTACTTGCATCTTCATCATATCTACGGCAGTCCACAAGTATGGTAAGGTGGCCTTCCTTTGTCCATCAACCATTCTCAGCACTTTCACAATATGATCTAATATCGCCACAACTTTTTTGACATCATCCTAGAATTTATCACTGGATATGGTTGCTTGTGCTGTTCTACCAGCTGGAGAACTAGACTGAGGCCACTCAAACCACTCCTTTGAAGTAAACATTGATCTCAAGCTAGACTTCTTCATGTCAAAACTCTTGAGGGCAATGTAGTTTGTTGCAAAACGCGTTAACCGTGGCCTCACCAAGTCTCCACCACACTTGGTTCTCATCATCTCTAAGGCATATCCATGGTTATAAATGAAAGTGGTTACTTGCCTTGCATTTTCTAGTCTCTTTCACCAGTTTTATTTCCCCCATGTCCTTCAGCATCAAATCAATACAGTGGGCTGCACATGGTGTCCAAAAAAGTCGGTATTTTTTTATTATTCATCAACCTTTCCCCTGTTTTTTTGAAGTTACTACCATTATCAGTGACCACTTGTACCACATGATTTATCCCCACTTTTTTCACCACTTTCTTCAAGAGACCATAAATGTACTTGGAATCCTTGATATGATTGGATGCATCAACAGACTTCAGAAACGTTGTTCTACCATCACAATTCACCAAAAAGTTGATGAGAGATTTTTTGGTGGGTCCGGTCCACCCATCACACATCATAGTCACCCCATATCTTTCCCATTGTCTCTTCAAAGAATCCACATATTGTTTCATTTCTTTTTTATGTCTGGGTAGGTAGGTGTTGTACAACTCCTAAGCTATAGGCCCTTTAACTCCTGGACCTGCCCTACCTATTTCATCCAACATATTCTGATAGTGAGGTCCTGTGGTAGCATTTGCTGCAATGCCACGGTACATCATCCACTTGGAGATTTTGTCTCTTACTCTCGTCTTGACATCAGTCCAAAAATGGACAACTTTTTTTGTTTACTATCCTGTTTGACAAATAGATCAGGATCCGCCCTTAGGATCTCAACATCTGGGTCACGAAAAGGTGGTGGTGCCTGTGCAGTAGCTGGAGTCCTAACACTCTGAGTCTTCCTAAAAGGTTTCTTAGGGGCACCCCTACTTCTCAGCCTCGACCTCCTCTCCTCATCCTCTGCTGCTGCCTCTCTAGATGACCCAACTCCTCTAGTCCTTTCAAACTGTCTTTGTCGATCTATCTCTCTTTGCTTTATACTTGCTATCTTCGCTCTCTTCAGCTGTCTCACCTCTGCCTTTGTCATTTCTTGGTCTACCTCATCACTGTCAAGGCTAATGTCATCTTCATTAATCCCTAGATTGCCCTCCAGACAAACCTCCTCAAACTCCTGTTTATCTGTCTTCTTCTTATTTCTTCTATCAATATCACTCTTCATTAAGCTTGCCATATCCTTCTCACTTCACTTGGTACGTTGGGGCAACCCATAACATCCTTGTTACCACCAGCAATATGCCACTTCAATCTAGTGGCACCACCTTTTTTTATCTGCTTGCCACAATAATTACATTGTGACTATTTCTTATTTCTTATTGGCAGTTAGTGGTATCCTATGCCTCCATGCAATGTCACCACTTGCAGTTGGTGCATCAGCCATTTCAAACACTTATACTGTTGAAACAAAAAGACAACAATTATTACAATTGAAACAAACTATATTTTCATTTCTAACAATACTTTATTACATAAATAATATCTTATAACTAAATAATACACCTTAAAGTAAAAAAACAGCATAGGTTTATTATTTTTTACATTGCATTATTACATAAAACAGCAACATATTATAATTTCTAACGCATTTATATTTTTTCCATAAGTTAAAAATATTTTATTAATTTTTCAGTAATTGAAATGCCCTTAAATCAACATAAAGAATTAGTTCACATTACTTTTATTACATAAAACAGCAACCCACCATAAAATAGCAATACTTTTAAAAATAATTTTATTTATCAAGATTTTCAAAGTGAAAACAGAAATATTTTATCATTTATTTATATTTATTTTCAATTTAATTAATTATTTTATCAATATCTGAATTAAAATAATTAAATAAAAAAAAATAATTCTACTCCATACAAAATGTAGATCATCCTATTTTGTTTAACATATATTTAATTCAATGCCATAAAACATGTGTAAGACGTAATTTTTTCAAAAAATAGTTGTAGGAAATTTTTTTTTTTCAAACAGAAAATCTAATAAATAAACTATTTGTCAAAAAAAAAAAACTACTTCCATGGATTCATAGATCGTGTGTTAGAATCAAACATATAAAAAATTGGAAGCCATCCATAATGTTTGCATACCATTTCATTCAAAAATACACAAAATAGAGAGAATGAGTTACGTTGAAGAGAGAAAAAAGAGTTGAGAGATGAAGAACCTTGAATAATCTTGACAAATGTTGAGATCCCTTGAAGAAATTAAGTTTTAGGAAGAAAAATGGAGAGGAATGAGGTTGGAGAGCAAAGAGGGGAGAAAAGTAGAGAAAGGAGTCGAAACCTACTGATTTCGAGTAGGTTTCGACTCTAAAAAGGGGATGGGGGTTTAAGTTATGGGCATGGATTAAAATCTCGGTCGCCGATTTTGCTGGTTTCGACACTAGCCGAGACGAAAACAGAGGCGATAACCATTTTCGTCTCGGCATTTACCTATTCTCGTCGAGATCTCGCCATTTTTCGCTATTTCTCGCGAGATCTCGGCGAGAGATCTCGCGAGATTTTGCTTTTTGCTTTTTTTTTTTCTTTATAAACAGACAGAAGGTCTGTTCTCGGTCGAGAACTCGACCGAGAACAGTCCCCTCTGATATTTTCTTCATTTCTTCATTTCTTCATTTCTTCCCCATTTTTTTTTTGTTTGGACTTCTAAATTGCTACGAGTGGTGCTTCGGACTGCGGGGATTCGTCGTAAGAGCTTCATATCAACTGTTGAAGGTAAGTTTCTTGCCGAAAAATGAAATTTTTACATGAGACTACAAAGGGGAGAAATTTTTTTTTCTAGAATGTGATGAAATTTTTATATGTTAGTTACGTGAGCCCGATCTACAAGCTCACGGTTTCGTTTCCGATTTTGATTGTTGTAGGTATTTTTTTCAATTATTTGCATTTAAAAATGAATTTTCAGCAATTAAAATTTAAAATATTAATTATTATTACTCATTTGATGATGATGACCTATTTATATGTTAATTACCGTTGGCCGATTTACTGTCCTACGATTTCAGATTTCGATTTCGGTTGTTGTATGTTTTTTTTTGAATTATTTATATTAAAAAAATAATTTTCAGCAATTAAAAATTAATTTAAAATTGATTAAAAATGCTATAAAATCGAGAAAAATAAGGAAAAATGTTCTGATCGCATTTAAAATATGAGAAAAATTTTGAAATGTAATTTCTACTGTGTTCAAGTTTGTAAGGTTATTGAAGTTTGTGTTTTCTATGAAACAAGTGCTTGGAAATTATGTCGGGACCAAGTTCCAGGGGGCGGCGATGGGGGCGACGGTACCGGTTCCCGAACCCGACCCCCCGCATGGCAAGATGCGACCGCCCTTCGGGGTGATAGGAAGAAGACCCAGTGTAATTTTTGTGGGAAGAAGCTTGGTCCCTCGGCGGCATCACAAGACCAAGCAACACTTGAGTGGAGTGGGCAAAGATGTTTCCAAATGCCCGCAGGTGTCCCGTGGAGATATCCGGGGCCATAGGTGAACAAGTTGAGGGGAGGGAGGCGGAGGAGGGCAGCAATGGAAATAGAAAAACAACAATTTGAAGAGGCAATTCGAGGCACCGTACGGAATCCAAATGAGGAACATGAGGTTGAGGGATGGGATGTAGAAGATATGACAGAGGCAGAGGCAAGACAGAGCGTCATGCGGCAATGGCTAGTAGAGAAACCCTTAGATCGGATGCGAGAGAGGAGACGGACGGGGAGCAGTACATCCGGAGCGGTGGCAGTGGTAGTGGATTTGTTGAGCCCGAGCCACGGAGACGGAGCAAAGGGATTGGTTCCTGGTTTTCTAGATCACGAAGTAGAAGGGAAGAACCTCGTGCCACGGGGACGGGATGATTATGTTCAAGTTCTAGAGCAAGATCCCGCAGTCTTTACGAAACAAGGTAGTAAGCAAAAAAAAATAAAGGCAATGTTTGGGGGAAAGAATAGGGAGTCAGTAGGGTATTCTTACTCAAAGTGGTCGTTTTATCATGGCATCCTAGCAAACGCCACCACAGGCCCTTTCTTTCAGAGCATGCTAGATGCGATTGCCGAGGCGGTACGGGGGTTAGAGGGCCAAATCAATATGAGTTAATGACTCATTATTTGCCTCAACATAAGAAGGAATTACAAGACCGGATTCTAAGCCGAAGAGGAATTGGGAAGATTTCGGAGTAACTATTATGTGTGATGGTTGGACTGGTCCTACCGGAAAGTCCATCATCAACTTCATGGTTTCTTGTGATGGGAGGACGGTGTTCCTTAGGTCCGTTGATGCATCGGCTGAAGTAAAAGATGCAGATTATATTTATGGGCTGTTGCAAGAGGTGGTGGTTGAGGTGGGAGCTCGAATGTTGTCCGGATTGTGACGGACAACGGCAGCAATTTTAAGAAGGCGGGGAGATGTTAATGAACAATCCCGACTACAATCTCTTCTGGACTCCATGTGCTGCCCATTGTATTGATTTGATGTTGAAGGACATGGCAAGATAAGTAAAGTCAAGAGAGTGGTTGAGCAAGCAAGACAAGTAACCACTTTCATCTACAACCATGGTTATTCCTTGAACATGCTCAGGGAGAGATGTGGGGGGGACTTGGTCGGACCGGGCATCACCGGATTCGCTACGAACTTCATAGCATTGAAGAGCTTTGAGGCGAAGATGGCCGGACTCGGATCGATGTTTGCATCCGAGGATTGGTTTTCGTGGAGACAATCGGCTACACCCCGGGGAGTGGAAGCACGTAAAACCATCGGCTTCGCACAATTTTGGCAAAATGTGAAGGTGGTAGTAAGGGTGTTGCATCCCGTAGTACGAGTGTTGAGATTGGTAGATACCGAGCGAAAACCAACCATGCCACTTCTTTATCTTCTTGTGGACGCATTGAAAGTACGTGTTAAAGCTTTGATACCACGTGGCTATGAGAATTATATAAAGATCATCAATGACCGATGGGAAAGCCAACTCATGCATCCATTGCATAAGGCTGGTGAGTAAATTTGATGATGTATTTACTTTAGTGTTACTTATGTACCAATATAATTTTTATTTGTTTTAACCATGTGTCCATTGTCAAATATTTCAAAGATACTATTTGAACCCCAAGTACCAAGATACGCATGTACTTGGGACCGAACGCAGAACTCATTGAGGCGGTGAAGCTAGTGGTTGCAAAGTTGGAGCCGGATCCCCAGCCACGGGCATTGGCAAACCTAGAGGTGAGTTGTGTGCTTGATTCACCGGAAATATGTGCTTCAACTATATATTGTAATTGCAAATATTTATAAGTTTTCGATTGTGTGTAGATTAAAACCTTTAGGGAAGCCCGTGGGAGTTTTGGGTTCCCATTGCGCAGTGGGCCGGACGTGACAAAAGTGATCCGTGTATGTATTACGTTTAATTGACATACGAAATTAAATTATCTTATGTTTTATGTATTACATTTAAATGACATACGAAATTAAAATATGCTATTGTTCTTATGCGAATTAATGGTGGGTGTTGTATGGTAAATATGCACTCGCTCCGAAGAAGATAGCAAGTAGAGTGTTAGCTCAAACATGCTCGCATCCGGTTGTGAGCGAACCGGAGTACTTTCAACCTCATTCATTCAAAGAGGCGGAATCGACTTGGCTCCCAACGGCTAAATGACTTGGTCTTTGTGCATTACAACATGAGGCCGAGGGTGCAAAACATGTTCTTTGATAAGGAGGATGATACCCCGCTCGAGCTCGCCAACATCTTCCAAGCTGACTCGAAGAGGAAGATCCATTAGTAGAGTGGGTGCGGGAACGGGGAGTACCCGTGATGGACGAGCCCGGGGGGATGCCCGACTCCCATTTGGCCAGCCATTTGGATACCGATGTCGACGAGTTTTTAGCCTCGGAAGAGGGTCGAGTCCATACACGGTCACCCGTGCCATTTGACCCTCCTGGCGGCACCGATACGTAAGATCCCGAGTGGAGTTGGAGTGGTAGTGATCATGGGGGGGGGGGTCGAGCCACTTTTGTCAATATTGGGGCTGATCCAGAGCCACGAGCATCACCTGTTAGATACACTGGGGAGAGCCATGACACTCATACAACACAGGGATGATGACCATGGTGCACGTGCGCCATCTTCATCACGTAGACCAACTCACGTATTCGGCGTGGGCCTCGACATCATTCCCATTCTCAACATGATGAAGATGCCGATTGTAGTAGCACGATGGACGCCGAGGTTGATAGCCTCTCCAGTGGCTTACGAGGATTGAGTGTGGAGGAGAATAGCGATTCATCGCGGTGGACATGAGCAGTGGAACTTTCCCGGATATAGCACTCGGTTCAACATACACCTCAAATGATTATGTTGATATCAACTTCGTCCCCCATCCCACTACGATCGCATATGGTTCTTCTTTCGACGATGGTTCGGATGCGGGAGCACATACACGGAGTCATAGTGGATCAACCAACTTCTATTCCATTCCATCAATACTTCCGCAAGATTCTACGCACCGCAGTACTACTTCGTAAGTTTTTCCATTCTTCCCAAAGATTGGTATCCTTCGGACAGCCATCGATGTTATATTTATGAATCATGTGCAAGACTACCAAAACTACTTTGCATCAAGAATGTCATGGGAAGATTATGTTGCTCAATTGGAAGACAATTTGCGTCGACAACTTTCCCAGATGTATGATGATAGTAGGATGGATCATCCACGACACTCTACGTATTACTAGACATTGTATCTGTATAAGGATTGTGGAATTGTGGACTATAGGCACATGGAGACTATGGGATCATTCAATGTTGAATATTTGAATTTTGAACTATGATGTAAATTATGTAATGATTTATAATGAAGTGTAATTTTGTTTCTCTTTCCCCTAATGCATTATGTTATTGTCTCATTTGCCATATTTGATTGAATATAATAGCTAATATTAACCTAAATTAACAACGGACTTCAACATTGGATCGTGAAAACATGGGTGTAAACCCAAACAACCACAAATGGTCATTAGTTTTACAATTTTATACTCTAAATGTGTTTATGTATGTAAAAATAAGGTTCCCCTAAAGTTGGAGACCTAAAAAAGACATTTTGGCCACCGAGACAGCCTTTTTAAGCTGTTTCGGACAAAATGCATAGTCTCGGCGAGATCTCGGCGAGATCTCGGTTTCGGAGGAGGCCGAGACTCCTTCGAAACTCGAGATTTTAAACCTTGGTTATGGGTCGAAACCATGGTTTCGACCGAAACATGGTCGAACCCAATGGTTTCGAACCGAAACCATGTACTGGCCAGTTTCGAGCCTGGGTTTTGTCTCTCCCAGGCTTGAAACCGAGTTGTTAGTTTCGACCGAAACCTCGAACAGTGGGTGGTAATGGCATAAGTCTAGGTATGGTATAAGTCGATCTTAGTAGGCTATGGTATAAGTTGATCTTAGTAGGCTATGTCACCAGTCATCATACCATATTTATGATGAGTGGTTGGTAGGTATCCTAATATTTATGTCATTGTAAATCTCTTTTCCTATAAATAGAGAAGGTCTTTGTCATATTGATAAGGTAAGTATTTCCTCATTATTATTTCAACATGGTATAAGAGCTAAGATCATAAGCACCACCCACCACCACCGCCTCTTTCTTTCCTCTTTGGTTTAGTGCCACCAGTCATTGCCGCCTCCCACAGCCGCAAGCCGCTGCCATTTTGGTATTTTTTTTCCTCTTTACCTTGGTGGTGAATTTTTTTTCTTTTCCCTCCCACCAAGGGCCTCTTACAGCATGCAATCTAGATTACGAACTGAATCGTGATTTCTTGATGCTTTCTCTAGAAGTTGGTATGCCAAGTTGAAACCTCGCAAATTTGTATCTATATGTGGTGCCTTGTTTGTGACTAGCATTGACCAGTAATCATGTCTGATATTTCATCAGCCCTAATTGGATAGGAATGAGTACCTTCGCGTGACTTTCCTTCGTTCTCTAATCTCTACTTGCTCCATCAAGTTAGATGGAAGCAGTTATCTGATGTGGTCTCGTTCTCTTTCCCAATGTAATTCCACTTTGCGAGGTATGTGGCAAGAGTTGGATTTTTATGGTTCTTTTACTGCTACCTGTGATACAAATGCCACTGCCTTTAAACAGTGTGATGCAGTCAAAGTGTACACAAGAAGACAAAAACACAAGAAGGCGAGCACAAGAATATAAATGCCTTGAAGCCAAGTTGACCAAGCTAAGCTGAATTTAGACAGCTATGGACATCCACAGCTTGATTTTCTTTCCTTTTCTCCTACAGATTACTATTAAAGTTGTTTCCTAATATCAGTCAGGTTCTATTTACATTATAGACTAGTATTTTGTTTTGTTGGGTTTTTTTTTTTTTTTTGAACTTTCCAAAAGCTGTAAAGGTAAGGTTCTTATTATTGTAGTGGTATTTCTGAAAATCAATCTTGCCATATTTTGTAACTTATCTTAAAGCTTATAAATAAGATGAAGGAGAAGAGAGACATAGACTTCAAAGAACCAAGAAAATTTCTGTCGAAATTTCTTGTTGAGTCTCCAAGGTAGTGAGACTCAACAGAAGACCTTTCTTTTAGTTTTCTGTGTGTTAAGCATTATCCCATCAATTGATTTCTGCTCCTTATTGGTTGGCGACATCAGACCTCAAAGTTTCAGATCCTTATTTGCTGTTTAGAGAAGCATATCCATCCAAGGTTTAAAATCTCAGATCTCGGGGGTGTCTCGGCCCCTGGGAAAACTGAGATCTCGAGATCTCGGCGAGATCTCACCGAGACTGTGCAAAAAGCCTAATGTTAGTTAAGATTTATTTGTTTCAAGAAAAGTCGTGTTTAGTAGGTTAGAGATAGATTCTCCATAAATTTAGTTGCAAGAATCAGAATTTAAGGATGAAACTCCTAGAATTGCTCCGGAGAAAGAGAAGGAAAGTTGATGGTTGGTTTTGAAATACCGAATGCAGTAAAGAATAGAGAGCATATTCTAATAATGTTCGTTCATTGATGGGCATCTGGTCCATATATGGAAAGAGTATTAAGCTGGAGAGGGGCACAAAAGGAAAAGAAAAAGAAAACAGTGGCTGAAATTCCATATTTGAAAGTAAAATAATAAAATAAAACTGAGATCTCGGTGATATTGGTGAGAAACTACCGAAATTTTAGTTATCCCCGAGATCTTGGGCGAGATCCTGCACACGAGATCGAGATCCAATCTCGACCTCATTATCGTCTCGGTCTGTGTTGAGAACAGCGAGAAGACAAAGATCTCGCGCGAGATGTCGGCGAGATTTTATTCCTTGTATCCATCAGGTTCAACAGATCAGACTTTCCCAGTGGTGGTAATATTTTGGAGCTGATTTCTGACTTTTCTTTACACCCTCTTCCATTGGTAGATCGATCTCAGATTTGGATATGTCAGCACACATCAATTAAAGGCCGTCCCCTCCAAGTTTGAGAACATTATAACGGCTAGATTTCCAGCTAAGTATATTTCTCTACATTCTTACAATACTGATTTGCTGTTTCTTTAAGGATTTCAGTTGGGTTGGTTGTGAAGATCCTTCTCTGTGCAAGAATAAGGTTGAAAATTGAATCAAATCTTTAATCTTGCCATCGCAATGGAAGGACAACTTCTAGGTATTTGATTTTCTTGCTAGCCTCAATATCGAGTTTGATAAGATTCGGGCTTATGTCCTTAATCGTGATTCGTTACCTTCCCACGAGCAGGCCTATGCTATGGTGTCTTCTGAGGATAGTCGTTGCGGTGCTATGGTCCTCCCTGTGACACACATAGTTCGAAATTTCGATTCTCGAGGGTGTCTCGACCCTCTGAGAAACCGAGATCTCGGAAATCTCGGTCGAGATCTCGACGAGACATTGAACAAAAGCGGTGAAGGCTTAAAATGTGTATTTCGACCCTAAAATGACCATTTTAAAGCTTGATACTCTGGGGGAACCCTATTTTAGCATATATAAACATATTTAAACCATAAAATTATATAAATAATCACACATGGTGGTTGTTTGGGTTTACACCCATGTTTGGTAGTGTCGGCTTGAAATTCAAATGTAAACCTAGGGTAATATTGGCTATTCTACATAATGTAACACTACTAGAAGATCACAGAAGACCAAATGAGCCAGTAAAATGATATATTAGGAGAAGAATAAACATAATAATACTTAATTAGTTAATTCTCATAGTAAAAAAAACCCATAGTAGTCGAGTAGACTATACAATCATAATTCATGCATTATGTCGAGACCAGTCAAGAATTAGTCGAAAAATGGTCGAGAACTGGTCGAAAATGTCGAGAAATGGTCGAAAATGTCGAGAAATGGTCGAAAATGTCGAGAAATGCTCGAGAACTAGTCGAGATGGTCGAGACACTGTATCGAGGCGAGATCTCGTCTCGAGCTCCTCGAGATCTTCGAGATCTCGCCGAGATCTTCGAGATCTCGCCGAGATTTAAAACTATGGTGACTCAAGAATGCTTGGCTCTCTATTTTGGCTTAAGTTCCTCATCTCGTGGAGGTCTAACTTGTTGTGTAAGTACACGTTTTGTTTCTAATAAGGTTCCTGTGAAGTGTGATTTCTATGGGAATGAACGACATACTTGAGACAAGTGTTGGAAATTACATGGCCGTCCTTCTGATACTCGTGGTCGTGGACAAGGTCGTCCTGCCTCCGCAACGGCGCACCATACTATTTATCTCTGATAAGGTTCTTGTGAAGTGTGATTTTTATTTATCTCTTTGTCTCTCTCTCACCTTTCAGTTTTCCTCCATTGCAAACCAAGCTTTCTTTCTGGCTTTCTGAGCACCCTCATTCATATTTTGTCCACAAAGAAGAAACCCCACCAACCTTTGCTTTTCCGGAGACAGGAGGGACATGGAGACTGCGGCTGTACAAAAGTGGGACTCGGTCTTTGCCAGAGCGAGAAACAGTAGGCCGAGGGTCGTGTGGTAGAGAGAAACAGGGGATGTGTGAGATGGGTCAATTCGGGTCACCAGTAGGATCTGTAAGATAGCCAAAGTATCATTCCTGTTCGCAACTAGAGTAATTTGGATGTGGCTTCCACATGAATTGTGTATGGGGCTAGAAAGTCATTAAAAAAAAAAAGGAGATCGAAAAATTTTCAAAGATAAAAGTAGATGCATGAACTTCTGCTTGCCTTGAGGATGATGTGCAAGCTGTCATTGTCAATTTGCTCAAAAACATCCATTAGCCCAACTTGCAGATCTTTGGTATCGATTTCGCGTCACCGTGTTGTATCATTTAGGAGGCTGATTCAACTGCAAGCACAACAAGGTGATGATGGCTTTATCAGTGCTGGCATTAAAGCAGCAGTTGTGAAATTGTGGCCATTTGTCTTGATTTGTGGTGGATGGATGGTGAAATGCCTCCCAAAGCATTGAGCTCAACTATATTTTCTTTTTTCATTTCTTTCTATCCCTCTCTCTACTCTTTGTTGGATTATTGCCATCGACTTTTATGAAAAAATTTCAGCTACCACCTAAAATAGTTTTGAATCATCACCAACCACCCATACTTTTCAAAAAACATCAACTGCACCCAAGTAACTAACGGAAGAGATTGAAATCACTGTTAGACATTTTTATCCTTTTTGTTTTTAATTGAAAATTTTTAAAAGCTAGTAAAATGACTAATATAACCCTTCACATTTTCGTTTTATAAACAGCCCAAACCCTACTCTTCTCCTTTGCAAAGAAAAACCTGCGACTGCCATTGTTGAACTCCAATTCTTTGAACTCCAAGTTTTTTTCATGGCGAAACTCTTCTCCTTTGCGAAGAACATCTCACCGCATAACAATCTTCTCAGCTCAGCTCACCAAATAGAGCTTCGTAGCATAGAGATTTGATAAAGAATACTTCGGAAGCAAAGTATTCAGATTTATAATGGAAAAGAAAAAGAATGGTTTCAGAGACTTTAGACCTAATTTCTCAATGAATTCCATGGTTTTTGATATCGTTGCTACAAACAAAAATAGAAGAAAACCTCAAGAATCACTGAAGTTTTCTCTTCTTCTTTTTTTTTTTTTTATTTATTTATTTTTTTTTATGTGTATAATTAAAACCGAAGTTTTCTCTTCCTCTTCCCTCGTCTGAGATTCTTGTTCTGTAAAGTCACTGCTCGAGACAAAGTTTGATTCCTTGTTCGCTTCCCATTTCAGAAGGACTCGTCTTGGCAGTTGGATTCTCCGAAGACTCATCCCTTTCGATTTCTCTCGTCTTCTTCTCTTCTTTCTCCAGCCAAACCCCATGGTTCCAAGTTGAGTATGCCCTTGAGGCCGTACGAAAGGGTAATGCCACTGATGGAGTTCGTGGTACTGGCACCATTGTTCTCGGCATCAAGAAGAAATCTGCTAGTAAACTTCAAGACTCGTAACATTTTTCTTTACAAACACTAGACAGACAGATCTGTTATGTTAGGAGCCATTCATCCCTTAACAGACACTAGATCTTCAATTAGAGAAGGGATGAAGAAAACCCTAACTTTACCGTGAGAAACAAGAACCTAACTTTACCAGAGAACTTTATTAATTAACAGAGACCGTAAACAACAGAAGAAGAATGCCAAATGAAAGAACGAATCCCTGAATCTCTCAAGAATCAGATGAACTTCTTTAGAAATTTTTTTCCTAGGTCTGGTTTTTATTAGTTGCAGGATGCTCTATTTCGGCGATCTCTGGTTAGTGGGTAGGTGAAATGATTGATTCATTGGTCCTCGAAGAAGATCTTAGAAGAAGAATGCATAGAAATCCAATCTGCTGTAATATCGATCTGAAACTGACAATAAATCAGATCCAGGGAATTGAAAAAAATAGTCGATGTGCTGCTGTAGAACCAGAAAAAAAAAGATCAAATCTCTCGTCTTCTTCTCTCCTTTCTTTCTTCCATTGAAGTCGGGACTTGGGCTTACACTTTGGGGGTGTATGGTGAATTAAGTGAAGGAAGGTAAAACCATCTTTCAACATATCCTTTAGGGTATTATTGTCCATTTCAAAATCGATTTTAGATGACATCAGAACTAACTGGATTCATTTAACGGAGTGGATCTATTTGATTAACGGTGATAAATGTTTGGGTGGTAATTGATGTTTTTTGAAAGGTGTGGGTGGTAGGTGATGTTTCAAAACTATTTTGGGTGGTAGCTTAAATTATTATTATTATTATTTTTTTCTATCCTTCCAAACAACAGGAAATTTCTTATTTCTTCTCATTTCTTTTCTCTTTAAAATTTTTCCCCCCTTTTCTTTCGTCTCTTGACATCTGAACACAACCTAAGTGATTCTCTCATCAAGAGTACTCTTTCCACACGATCTTGAGTTGCTGGAGGATTGCCTCCTCAAGAGCACTGTTACTCCCGCAGTTCGATCTGTTGGTGCTTCAGTCATGGTACGCTCGATCCCAATTGCCGCTATAGACCGCTATAGAAATAATCAAAACACCCTACAACCAAAAAATCAAGCTCCTTCCCATTCACAAGGTAAGAGAGGCAATGAGGCATATACCGCTTCAATCTTCACGAGTTCATGGGCTTGGGAGGGGGCAGGGGGCAAGGGGGAGGGGGGAGGGGGGAGGGGGGGGGGGGGGGGGGGGGGGGGGGGGGGGGGGGGGGGGGAGGGAGATAAAAAAATTCTGCACGTAGGCATACCGTACCGAACCTATTTCTGATTCTATATTTTATTGTGCCTACTAGTTACCAAACACATTTTTAATTTTGATGCAAAAATGTTTTTTCATTAATGATTTTTATAAACAGGTCATAAATAAAACATAAATGATACGAAAGATAGCGTAAGTGCTGAAGTGTTTCATTGTGGAAGGGAACTGCAACCACAATATATATGAACTTTAGAATGTGGTCTCTACAACTAGAACCACATGTCCATTTGATGATAACTGCGGAGAGAGCGAGAGAGAGTCATTAATGAAAATGTATAAGAAAGTCACTGTAGGGACCTTTCAATTAATGAGCGTTAATTGTGTTGGACTTTGAAAGTGCTGACTTGATGTGTCTTGAATTCAAGTCTTTCAACCATTCAAGCTACATGGAGATGAACTGCCTCATTTCTGTATGTGGGGACTGCATGAACTCAACAGAATGACAGTAAGAAGCAATGGATGATTTCTTACTGAAGGGACCATTTGGTCGGAAGTAAAGTGAGTGAAATTGGAGTCAAGTGAACTAACTTTTTTCACCTTCTAACCAGATATCCTTTGAAAAGTTTTCTTTACCTTTTTGCTTTTTATTTCACATTTCTACAACTTTCCGGGTTGTGGAAGCTGATTGGACCTGTAAACCAGCTGACATTGACATTTGACCTTAGATGAGTGTTGGTTATTTATTTTTTCCTTTTCATCTCTCGAGCATACCTCTAAATCTCGGCGAAATTTCGGAAATCTCAACTTTTATATGTTCAAAAAAGGCCGTGTCTGAGATAATCGAGATCTCAAAAATCTCAGAAATCTCGGACCTCACCTAGACAGGGTCGAGATCTGAGCTTTAAAACCTTGTTCTCAAGAGGGCAAACTTCACATGATTCTCACAGAAAAATAGTAAAATAAGAAATGTGGTCAATCCGTATCTGGATATTTAGAAAACTCTTGATAAAACCCTGTTCATATGAGGCGATAGCCATTGAAAATTTACACCTGGGCCTATAAATCAATGTAGTACTTTTGCCTATTTTTTTTCCAGTGTGGAACATTCAGTTAGCTGACTCTTTTTTTCTCCCTCAGTTTATTGGATTGGAGTATATCTGACATGGAATGCAGGGAGAACCTTGCATTGACCTTAGATGAGTGTTGGTTATTTGTTTTTTCCTTTTCATCTCTCAAGAGGGCAAACTTCACATGATTCTCACAGAAAATAATGTAAAATAAGAAATGTGGTCAATCCCCATCTGGATATTTAAAAAACTCTTGCTAAAATCCAGTTCATATGAGGCGATAGCCTTTGAAAATTTGCACCTGGGCCTAAAACTCAGTGTATTACTTTAGCCTGCTTTTTTTTTTCCAGTGTGGAACATTCAGTTAGCTGACTCTTTTTTTCCCCCAGTGTATTGGATTGGAATATATCTGGCATAGAACGGAGGACTTCAGTACATTCAATATCTGGATTACCTCAGTTTTTCCTGCAGGCTGATCCTGTGGATCCTTATCAGCAGGAGGAATGGCCTAGATTCATGGGTTTTCTTCAAAAATTCAATAAGGTAAAGACCTTTTTTTTTTTAATTTATGAGTTGCAACCCTTCCGTTTTCTACTTAACCAACAGTTTATCTATTCTATTTCCTTGAGAACTTAAAATGTCTATTTGGATTGTTTTTGTTAATCACCATCTTTAATTAAGATATTTCTTAGTGGTGATAGTGGCATGAGCTTGCGGATGGTTAGTTTATGCACTTTCTTTTCTTTTCTTTTCTATGTTTCAAATTCTTTACTGTGTATTCTCTGATAGTGGATCCAAGCGTTGTTGTAATTATCTTGTTTTGGCATGTATTTAGAATTGAGGTTAGATTATCTCCAGCTATGTATGTTTTTTAGTGCATCTATTCATCGTTACTGACTCCATGGTTTTGAAGGTTGCTGTTGTGGAATTTGAGTCATTGGTATGTTACATACTTCCTCCTGATATTGGTGCAATTACAAACTGTGCTGCAGTTGCCTATAGAGTAAAGTCAGTTGGATCTGGTGAGCTTCAGATTTTTTTTCCCTCTGTTGGCTTAGACATGAATTTTCTACTATTGATATGATTTCTCGGTCTATGGAAAATAGAAAACAAATGGTGCCTTTCCATGTGCGTGACCCATTGTCGTGCACTTGTTTGATTTTTTTGTTCCTTACATGCTGTACTATTCCTTGAGAATTCAGCCCATCTCCTGCTGTTTGATGGTTTTTGCTTGTGTGTATACTAGTTGGTTTCATATATATTTTAGCCATAGTTGTCAAGGCGCCAAGACGACCCTAGGCGTTGGAGGGGTGGTTGGGCGCCTAGACGTACCCAAGGTCTTGTAGCTGTAGGGGTACATCTTCCTTAAGAGGATTTATACAAAAGGAAGGGGGTTAGAGCTTTAATTTTTATTGTTTTTAATGCATATGCATGATTTCATTCATTATGGTGTGCATGCACGTGGATGCGCACGTGCAATAAAAATGCTGGAATTGACATTATTTATTAATAAATAAATAAAACAAGGCGTGGTAGAAAGGTGACCAACCACCTAGAGGTTGAAAAACTGCCTGGACGCCTTGACAACTATGATTTTGATCGATCAGGTTAGGGGGTGAGTAGTTGGGTTAGTAAATATTTGGGAATTTCTTATGTATTGGTTCACCATTTCCAGGTCATACTTTGCTGAAACCCCAAAAATCAGCTGCCGCCAGAGAGGTTACAATGCCAAAATTTAGGATGTTTGAAGAAGTTAGTAGTAGGTCAGAAAGTAATGTAAGGGAGAGGGATGTTTGTGAGAAGAAGCACTGTCCTGATTTTGAGTTTCAACAGACACCTGTGGTTTGTGTTTCACATGAATCTGTTGAGGAAGCCTGCAGATCTGAATCCAGGGAACAAAAGCAAAACTTTTTTGAGAAAAAATTTCCATGCAGTAGTGAAAGGGTTTCAAAGATAAATTTGGAGAAACAGCTTCCTGATATTAAGTTCCAGCAGGAAGTTGGGTCTAGAGATGAAGCTCATTCTAGATCGCAGCCCATGCCAGTGCCTCAAGATAATAGTTTTGGGGAGAATATTGTGCGGGTAGACCCCAGTTACTTGAAAACTCTCGGTCAGTCTCATTCAGGATGGGTTTTTGGTGCAATCGCTGAGCTTGTTGACAATTCTAGGGATGCCAAAGCGGCAAAGTAAGTCAATTGATTTTATTTGTTTCTATATGAGCTTTACTTTCATGATGGTAGTTATTGTTCAATACTTTGCATATGGTTTCCACTTGTCTTTAATTCTTTTGGCTGCTATTTGTTTTGTTATGGTTGACTTACAATTGTGGTATACTCAACAGCTTGGATATTTCTATAGAGAATGTATATTCCAAGATACTTGGGGAAGATATACCTATGCTTTCTATCATCGATGATGGGCTTGGCATGTCCCATGAAGAGATGGTGAGAATGGTATCTTTTGGGCGCAAACAACCTGATGTAGATCCAGATCGTGTTGGAAGATTTGGAATTGGATTCAAGGTCTTCTGTGCTTTGTTCATTTTCTTCTTTCTCATGTTTTTCGTCTGAGCAGCTTTTGTTGGATTAGCTTTCCTTTATTGTTTTGCAATATTTTATTTTTATCTTGAATGTGACCGTTTTGGGATTACAAGCATAATTTTTGTTATATACTGCAATTCTACCAGAAGAATGTAAGCTGTTTCGTTTTCTTATTCATGATATGCCTTTTATGCTTATTTTATGCTTATCGTTTTCTGTTCAAGTGATGTGTAAATATTGTTTAGGCAGATATTTATTACAAAGGGTTGATAAGCGATGCACCATAAATTTAAACCTTAAATTATGAAACTCTATATCATAGAAATTACGAAACCGTAGTTGTCAAGGTGCTGCCTAGGCGCCCAAGCGCCCTTGTGATGCCTTGGAAAATCGGGCGCCTTGGTCGCCTAGGTGGGAGCCTTGGTCGCCTAGGCACCCCATCAGGCCTCCAATTCCTTGGTTCGCCTTGGTGCCTTGACAACTACGTATGAAACTTAAAGCTTAACTTATGAAGCATATTGCTGGTTGAGGTGTTGAACCCCTACTCTGATATTTGAATCATTAAACCTGAAACCTGAATCCCTATGAATCCACCATGAAACCTTACTTAAATGGCTAAATCCATTGAGAATCACCAGAATAGTTTGTTGGAGTTGCAGGAGAGGTGGAAGCTGTTCCCACTTCCTAGTTGCAGGAAGGAATAAGAATGAAGAAAAAAATCCCCTTCATAATCAAGAATTGGTGATGAAGATAAGAAGAGCAACAAATTACTTTTTTGCCTAAACTTGAAATACAACAAGTGCAGGCCAGACCCCCTTTCATATGTGCCTATGGGAGCTCAATACCATCGACTGCTGGCAGTTTCTTGTGGCCTGTCATAATTTGTATCGTCCATTCCACCAAACGAGTGCTGGCTAAGACCAAGTAGTTTGTGAAGCCAAAAAAATATGTGGTGAACCTTGCCTGATTGACATTGGTGTCATGTATCTTTTACCTATATTGTATCGACTATATACGAAATGGTGAGAAAGTGATTCTGGATATGAGTTGCAATCATAAACTGAACAAAGAACCTCATTGCTCTTCATGAGTGATCTAGGGTTTGGTGACTTTTGTCTTTTACTGGAAAGTGGAATTTTTCTTAATTTTGGGAACATGTTACATGGGTTTGTGCATGGGAATATTTGCTGGAGTTAAATCCACCTAATCCCAAACTTGCAATACACAATGTGTCAGAGGGATTCCACTAGAATATGTTCAACTGTAGGGTGTGTTGAACATGTATTTTATGCACATACCCATGTCATGTCTTTTGGTGGATGTACCGTACTGATGTACCTTGGAGCCTTGGGGGTACATGAAGTGCCAGGTTAATGGTAGTAGAGCCATGGTGGGTACATGTGTCCTAGCAAGAAGAAAGAATCCTTGTGGTATAGTAATGATTGAAAATGGATGTGTGCTTGTTATATTATAACACCTCTTGCTCTCCACAAAATTTTGTCTCACCTCTTTTGTGTGTTCTTTCTATTTCATTTTTTTTATTGAATCTCTTCTTTTATTGTTGTCTATAAGGTAAAACAATTATGACATGTTTATGCCTAGTAAGTTTTACATATTGCGTTTGATATGGTATTTGGTCTTGTGATCTGCAAACATGGATACAAATGTACTATCTGGCTCATGGCAACTCACATAAAGACTAAATCAATAAAGTAGGGACATCACTATAGATATATTTATTATTTAGGCTCGATTTGTTTCCATGGAAAATGGTGGAAAAAGAAAATTTCCTGTAAAACAGGATTTTCCTCTGTTTGTTTTAATGTAAATGCGAAGAAAGGCATTGAAAAGTAGGAAAATTTTCTTCCATGTAAAATATAATTTGCATGGAAAATTTTACAACAAAACAAATGGGGCCTTAATGGAAATGTTTCACTGGAATACACAACCAAGGGGGCATCTTTTGACTGCTTACCTAGTTGTGCAACGTGAAAGGGGATGTGGGAAATCCAACCGTTGCATATCTAGGAATTGGTATGGATTGTCCATATGTAATATTTCAGACTCGAATTCAATTATATTACTCTCCCATGTATTGGCACATTCCACTTGTATTCTCAGCTGATCATTCATTTTAGTCGGTTTCATTTTTCCATTGGATTTTCAATGATTTTATATTGCCACTTGGTGGACTCTTATCTGTCCACAAAATCTAGTATCATTTGACCTGGCAAACGGTAGGTATTTCTGATGTCCATGAATCCCATAATGGACATGCCGTCAAGGAGAATAACTCGCTTATTTAATGGTTCAGGATCATGGGACCCTTTTCTGTCAGATAGGAAAGGCTGTTGCACAAATGTACTTCTAAGTAATTCTAAATAGATTGCCCTAAGTTCTTTCCCTTTCAATTATGTAAGAGTACTTTTATTCTCTCTCTCTCTCTCTCTCTCTTTTTTTTTTTTTTTCTTTTAAAGACAATGGTAATTTAAACTAAGATTAAGTTTTACGTTTATATGTATTTGTCCTTGTTAATTGTTACAATCACTTACTTAAGTAAAGCAAGTTAAGAAGGACAATCACTTTTATTGGCAATTGTGTAGTAAATTGGCATGTTGACAAACTAATAATGGTCATGTAGAAACTATTAACTGGGTAATTGTCTCACTGTCCGCTAGCAGTGACCCAGAAACTTTGCCCTTATTTTGGAGCATTTATTGAATGTAATTGTGTGAAGTTCCGCCATGTAAAATTCACTGATATTCTTTTGTTCGGTCTGGTTCCTGTGTTGAGGGAATCCAGGCCTTGTGTTTTCTCTGGGTTTCTTCAATAAAGTATTTATTCACAAAAAAAAATGCTGATATTTTAGTGCTGCTGCATAACTTCTTTCTGTGTAATTCTTTGTCCTAAGACTAGGATGTGTCAAGAAGTCTCCACTTCCAGCATCTATTGCACTGATTTTAGGCACTTTGATTTGCAGACAGGAGCAATGAGACTTGGTCGGGATGCTTTTGTTCTTTCCCAGACTACCAACTCCAGATCCATAGCTTTTTTGTCTCAATCTTTAAACGAAGGCAAGGATGTAAGACTCAGAATCTTTTCTATATGCTAATTCCATATCCTTTTCGTTATGAAGCTTTTACTCTTCATCCTAAATTTCTAATACCACACTTTCTTCTCTTGCATCGCAGAATCTTGAGATCCCTATTGTAAGCTATTCCAGACGAGGACAAGTTATGGATATCAACACAAATGTCCAATCGAAGGAGTTAGCATATTACAATTTGAAGCGCATAAAGGAATTTTCACCATTTGACAAGTATTTCATTGGTGTAAAATCCGGGTTATTTAAGGAAAAGGGAACTGGAACACAAATATATATTTGGAATTTGGATAGGTGGGGTTCGGAATATTGTTTGGAATGGCAGACTGGACTGAGTGGCAATTCCTTTCGTGACCAAGGTGACATATTAATTCGATCTAGACGGATCAGGTCTCGGCCAGGGCAAATTAGCCAAAAGGTTAGTCATTGTGTTCCTGTTATCCCAAAGAAATTTTGTAGAAGAACAGGATCTCGCCAACACCCCCTAGTTGCAACGCAATTTTTCTTTTTCTTATTCTTCCTCTTTGGGTTCTATATGATGTGTTGCTAAAATTTCTGGTCCTGCTTTCTTCCAGGGATATGCATCTGTCATAATTGCTGAAGTTTCTGTGATTTTATTTTACTTCACGTGGTTGATTTTTTGGTTTCCAGGTGCCATTAGATTATTCCCTTCGCTCTTATCTGGAGGTCATTTTCTTGGATCCACGGATGAAGATATCTGTTCAAGGTTCATTGGTAATTTCATATTTCCTCATCGTACAATGAATGGTGTTGCTTTTACAGGCTGATTTTGAATGGATTGACTTACAGTTGTTATTATTATTTTTTTTACTACTTCAACAGGTTAAAACTCGACCCCTGGCAAAATCCTTGAATAGGACTACTGTTGTAGAAGGTACTGTCTTGGGAAAACCTGTTAAATTGACTCTGGGCCGCAGTCAACTAGAATGGGAGCAAATGAATTGTGGAATGTTCTTGTACTGGCATGGTCGCTTAATTGAGGTACATTTTTAATGACAGTTCCACCCCCCCTCCCCCCACACACACACACTCATACCCCTAGGCATGGTGGTGGGTGCTTGATCTAGATATATGTTTGTATCTCGTCTAACTTGAGCCCTTCGTAATCATTATAGAAAATGTTCGTTTAGACTTACGTCATTTTGTCGCAAGATTTCTAATATATCGTCTTTGTGACATCTGTTGTCCCTTCTGTTGTACACACTCATACCCCTAGGCATGGTGGTGGGTGCTTGATTTAGATATTTGTTTGTATCTCATCTAACTTGAGCCCTTCGTAATCATTATAGAAAATGTTCGTTTAGACTTATGTCATTCTATCGCAAGATTTCTAATATATCGCCTTTGTGACATCTGTTGTCCCTTCTGTTGTATTTGTTTAGTTTTTTTTTTAGTTCTTCTCACTCTTTTGGCAGTGAGCCTTGGATCCAAAAGCTATCACCCCCTCCAATGTTTACTTCTTAATAATTTAGCCATGTTTAAGTTATTTGATCTTTCTTTTCAACTGTAAGCTTCATTCTGCAAAGACAGTGTTACAATGGTTATTTTTACTCACTGTACTATTTTGGAGCTTATCCCTTGTTTGTGACTTTGTGTGCCTTGGTGCTTGTTGAATGATGGAATGACTTGTCTGTAATAGACAGAGGTCCTCTTATTTATAATGTGAGAATGAATACAAAGAAAGAAAGAGATAGTATAGGTAGTACAATGAGGGTAGTACAGGTAGTACAATTGTATAATACAGGTAGTACAATGAATCTAGACAAAAAATGAAATACGTAATATTCTCAACACTCCCCCTCAAGTTGGTGCATATGTATCATGCATGCCCAACTTGGACAATATCATATGGAAGGATTTCCCTGGCAGACCTTTGGTAAAGATGTCTGCTAGTTGGTCCTCTGATCTGACAAACGGAATCTCGATTTGTCCACTGTCCAGTTTCTCTTTGATGAAGTGACGGTCTACCTCAACATGTTTTGTCCTATCATGCTGAACCGGATTATTAGCAATGCTAATGGCTGCTTGATTATCACAGAATAATTTCATGAACTGGTTACACATAACCTTCAAATCTTTGAGTAGTCATTGTAACCATAGTAGTTCGCATATTCCATGCGCCATTGCTCTGTATTCTGCTTTTGCACTGGATCGGGCAACTACATTTTGCTTCTTGCTGCGCCAGGTTACCAGATTGCCACCCAATAATGTGCAATAACCAGAGATAGACTTACGATCAGGACTTCCTGCCCAATCTGCATCAGTATAAGCCTTCATCTAGATTTGTTTATTTGGTGAATCTGAAATGGCATATGTTTCCATTTTCAGAGGGTCATTAGGAGATAACTGGATTCCTCTTCCAGGGGCTGACTTTAGGTAGTGTAGTATCCGATAGACAGCCTCCATATGTGTAGAGTATGGGTCGTGCATAAACTGGCTTACCAAACTAACTGCGAATGCAATATCTGGCCGTATGTGGGCAAGATATATGAGTCTGCCAACAAGTCTCTGATATCTTCCTTTGTCTTCTGGTGTGCCTTCTTTTGCCTTTAGCTTGGTATTGGGATTGAGAGGAGTATCACAAGGTCAAGCCCCAAGTAACCCTGTTTATGAGAGAAAATCAAGAACATACTTTCTTTGAGACAGATAGATGCCTTTTGCAGATCTGGCAACTTCAATCCCAAGAAAGTACCTAAGTTTGCTAAGGTCTTTGATCTCAAACTCCTTCCCTAGGAATGCCTTTAGTTTCGTGATTTCATCATTGTTATTGCCAGCAATGATGATATCATCTACATATACAAGTAAGGCTGTAAAAGTGTTAGGGGAATGTTTTATAAATAAAGTATAGTCAGCATTGCTTTGAACATAGTCAAATGCTACCATAGCTTTATTAAATCTTTCAAACCATACTCTAGGGGATTGTTTTAGACCATAAAGAGATCGCTTCAACTTGCAGACTTTTCCTTGGCTTTTATCATCTGTGAAACCCGGTGGGCAGTCCATATAGACATCTTTAGTAAGTTCTCCATGAAGGAATCCATTTTTTACATCTAACTGTTGCAAGTCCCAGTTGTGATGTACAACACAGGACAGTAAAACCCTGATGGTAGTCATTTTGGCCACTAGAGCGAAGGTTTCTTGGTAGTCAATCCCATATGTTTGAGTAAATCCCCGTGCAACCAATCTAGCCTTGTACCGATCTAGTCCCATCTGGTTTTTGTTTCACTGTAAAGATCCACTTGCATCCTACTGACCTTGATCCTGCAGGAAGTAGAACAAGATCCCATGTACCATTTTTCTTCAGAGCCCTCATTTCTTCCACCATTGCAGCTTTCCACCTTTCATCCATAATTGCATCTTGCCATTTTTGAGGAACAGACACAGAAGAGAGCGAAGACACAAAACACGGAAAGAAGGGGAAAGGGAGTCATAGGAAACATAATTGGAAATAGGATGTAGGGTGCAGGCCCTAGTTCCTTTTCGAAGTGCAATTGGAAGATCAAGATCAGAAGGAGTAAGTTCCTTACCAGAAGAAGGCTCAGTAGATTCAGTTTCTGGATCCAAGACTAGCGAAGGGACATGTGCAGGAGTGGTGGTGGCCTTTCCTTGCTTGTCTTTGGCACGGCTATAATCTTGCAGAGGTGGCTTGGTGGTTGGATGCTTGGATGGTGTAGTTGTATCGAGCACTTGTTCTTGGACTATTTTTGGTACATCAGGTATATCTGGTATAAGTACATTAGGGATATCAGGTGCATCTTCAACTGTCTTCTCCCCCTGAAGAGGAGCCTGATAATAAGAGAGATGCTCATGAAAAATGACATCTCTATTAACAAGGACCTGACAAGAGGGAGGATGATAACACTTGTATCCTTTCTGTATTGCAGAATACCCTAAAAATATGCACTTTAATCCACGTGGATCAAGCTTGCCAGGGGAACGATGGTTACGAGCATAACAAAGACAACCAAAGACTCTAGGAGGAAGAACAAAATCAGAATTTTCACGTAAGATGTCCAAGGGAGCCTTGTTGTCTAAAACTCGAAAAGGAAGGCGGTTGATCAGGGATGCTACAGTAAGGACAGCATCACTCCAGTATTAAGCGGGAACATGTATCTCAAACATTAGTGCTCTAGCTGTTTCGAGTAAGTGGCGGTTCTTTCTTACAACGACTCCATTCTGAGCAGGAGTGTCCACACAACTTGTCTGATGAATTATCCCGTTATCAGCCAAGTATTGCTGAAAAAATCCTTCAAGATATTCCTTACCATTGTCACTACGGAGCATCTTCAACTGAGTTTGAAACTGCGTCTTGACCATATTGTGGAAATGACAGAAGCATGCAAAAACCTCATTTTTTTGACCCATCAGATAGACCCATGTAGTACGAGTGTGACAATCAGTAAAGGTTACAAACCACCTATGATCAGAAATAGAGGTAGTCCGTGTTGGACCCCAAACTTCAGAATGGACTAAATCAAAGATACAAGGACTTCTCGAAACATAAGGTAAATAAGAAATACGAGCCTGTTTGGCCAAAACACAAGCCTCACATAATAACTCATTTTTATTACATTGTTTAAATAATTTTGGAAAAAAATGAGATAGAAGTAGAACAGCAGAAGAGGGATGCCCAAGACGGCAGTGCCACTGCTGAAGGGTACTGACTGCGGAATCGGAGGAAGGTGCTGAACGACCATTGTTAAGCAAGTACAGGCCACCATGTACACTATCATGTCCAATCGTCTTCCCGTTCTCCAAATCCTGAATCACACAATAGGTAAGAAAAAATGTTACTTTACAATTTAGAAACTTTGTAAGACTACTAATGGAGAGTAAATTTGTGGATAAATTAGGAACATGTAGAACGGAATTCAAATCAAGGGAGGAAGAACAGTGGATGGATCCAATTCCAGATATAGGAGAGAGGGATCCATCAGCGACCTTCACAGTATTATGTCCAGAAGGAGAGTATAAGTAAAAGGACTCAGACGAACCAGTCATGTGGTCAGTGGCTCCAGTATCTATAACCCAAAGGCTAAAGATAGAGAAAGCACAATGACCATCATGGGAAATACTTGACTGAACAAAAAAAAGAACTTGGATTGATAGATGCAGATGTGGATGATTGATTTGTAGTCGCAGGAGATAGTCGAAGGAGACGCCGGAGAGTCTGAAGTTCTTGTGCAGAGAGTTGTGGCAGAGGACCAATAGGAGGACTTGCTTCAGTTTGATGTGCCTGAGGTGTGTGGGAGGACTTTGCTTTGTGCATACCTTTTTCTCGGCGTTTTGCTTCAAAATCTGCCGGTTTGCCATAAAGATTCCAGCATGTGTCTTTGGTGTGCCAAAGCTTGCTACAATACTCACATTTGATAGCATCACGGGAAACAGGAGGATTCTTGTATGTCTGAGTATTTGTCTAGAGAGCTGACCTATCCGGAACAGAAGGGGACAACATTGTTATTTGTCGTTGGTCCTCTAACTGAACCATGGAATAAGCCTGTTTGAGGGTGGGGAAAGGGTCCCTGCTGAGAATCTGTAATCGAATAGGGTCAAGCTCCACATTTAGTCCTGCTAGAAAAGTATAAACCCTGTATTTCTCTTCCCTTTTGTGAAATAGGGTAGCATCTTCTTTACATTTAGCATGAATAGAATCATAAAAATCAATTGTTTGCCAATAGCTCCTCAACTTAGTATAATATTGGGATACAGTCAAATCTTTTTGGATAGTTTCATGAACATTTTTTTGAATGACATAAATTAAAGCAGCATTTTCAACTTGGGAATAGGTGTCCTTAGCAAACTTCCAAATTTGTGCAGCAGTATCCAATAACAAATAGCCCTCGGCTATAATGGGTTGTATGGAATTGAGGAGATATTGCATTACCAATGAATTTTCAGCATGCCATTTCTCCAAAACAATGTCCTTGGTTAGAGGTTTTTTCCTTGGTGCCGGTGAAATATCCCGATAATCCCCGAGCTGTAATTGAGAGTTGGGTGGCCCGAGACTACATTAGGTAATTACCACCATCAAGTTTAGTGGTATTAGTGGGAATAGTGAGATTGTCCATTTTAAAACTCTCTATCCCAGAAGAGGTTACTTCAGATGTCATCCTTGAGTTGTGTATTCAAGAACAAACACCCAAAAACAATATGAACAGCCTCCCTGTTTGGTTATAGCACAATATATGGAGATCAAAGTAGAAATATCACTTGTCAGATATCCTAACTTGTCCCATGTGCAACATAATATATGGATATCAATTCTGGTTTGCACCCACTTTTTTGTTTATTGGGGTAAACTCAGAAACCCATAGATATCCGACCAGACTGAACCATATTATTAATATCCAGAATGATAAAAAAAAATTGATTTCCAATAAAGAGAATAAAAAAATGATCCGTAATGAGGGATAAAAAGAAGGGCAGTACCTATATCATTGTATGATTCCCTCTTTGGTTGCTGACCCTAGTGGGGAGAGAAAAAAAAACAAAAGAAAAAGAAAAGAAAAGAAAGAAAGTCGGTGGTCGGCGGTGGTAGGTTGGCGGCGGCGGTGGTGAGGCGGCGGAGGGATCTGGCGGTAGAGCTAACTTGGCTCTGATACCATGTTGAATGATGGAATGATTTGTCTGTAATAGACAGAGGTCCTCTTATTTATAATGTGAGAATGAATACAAAGAAAGAAAGAGGTAGTATAGGTAGTACAATACAAGTAGTACAATGAGGGTAGTACAGGTAGTACAATTGTACAATACAGGTAGTACAATGAATCTAGACAAAAAATGAAATACGTAATATTCTCAACAGTGCTCAATGTTCAAATCTTTGGGAAAGCCGAGATTTTCGAGATCTCGGTGAGACACTGCACAAAAGCTGTAAAGGCTTAACTGTATGTTTCGACCTTAAAATGACCATTTTAAGGCTTGATACTCCAGGATACCCTATTTTAGCATATATAATCACATTTAAACCATAAAATTGTAAAAATAATCACACAGTGGTTGTTTGGTTTTACACCCATGTTTGACAGTGTCGGTCTGAAGTTCAGATATAAACCTAGGGTAATTTTGGCTATTCTACATAGTAAAAGATCTGTAACACTGTAAAGGAGAAAACGAAAGAAAGAAACCAATAGAAATGAGAGAAATCGTAGAGAGGGGGAGAGTTTGATTGTGATTATCTTCCCCTATCCCTTTACTATTTATAATCAGTTAGGCAGCCCATGTATAACTAATGACAATCCATATACAGCTGTCCATTTACAGTCAATATACAACTATCCATATATAGTCCATATCATGGTTTAAAATCTTACTGAGATTGCCGAGAGTTCTCAGTAATCTCACTAGTCTCGACACTAGCCGAGACGAAATTGAAGTCGATAACTCATCTCGGCCAGATCTTGGTGTTTTCGACTAATTTCGTCAATTTCTCGCGAGATTTCGGGGAGAAATTGCTTTTTGACCTTTTTTTCAAAATGAATAAAATGGCCTATGCCCTGTTCTCGGTAAAGAACTCAACGAGAACAGGTAAGTTGGTGTTTTCTCTACTTTTTTTGAAGAGAACTTGATTTCTTCTTCATTTTTTCTCGGTTTGATCTTTGAATTTGCTTCTGGTGGTGCTTCGGACTGCGAGGATTGTTGTGGGAGCTTTGTATCAACCGTTGAAGGTAAAATTCTTGCTCAAAAATGAAAATTTTATATGAGGTTATGAGAGAAAAAAACAAAAGTTTATAGAATGTATGATGATAGTATAATGGATCATCTGCGACACTCTACGTATTATTAGACATTGTATGTGGATTGTTGTGGAGTTGTGGCCTATGGGCTCATGGGGACTATGGAATCATCCAGTATTGAATATTTGAACTATGATGTAATGATTTATAATGAAATGTTATTTTGTTTCTCATTCCCATAATGCATTATGTTATTGTCTCATTTGCCATATTTGATTGAGTATAATAGCCAATATTAGCCTAGGTTTACAACAGACTTCAACGTTTACTATCAAAACATGGGTGTAAACCCAAACAACCACAAAGAGTCATTATTTTTACAATTTTAGACTCTAAATGTGTTCATGTATATAAATGAGGTTCCCCTGAAGTTTGAGGCCTAAAAAATGAGTTTTGGCCACTAAGATAGCCTTTTTACACAGTCTCGGTGTTTTTACACAGTCTCGGCGAGATCTCAGTTTTGGAGGAGGCCGAAACTCTTCCGAGACACGAGATTTTAAACCTTGGTCCATAAACAGCTGTCCATATACAACCAATGTACTACTAAGACACACCTAAGACCTAGTCATCATAAGACAGAAAGGAAAGAGACAAGTGACACCTAGACGACTCTAGGTGGCAACCAGAAATAAATCTTAACACTCCCCCTTAAAATGGAGCATTTATGTCATCGAGACCTAGCTTGGAACACTGAAGAAGAAAAGTGTCATTGAACAGAGCTTTTGTAAACATGTCATCAAGCTATGAGAGTTGGAGCGAGTAAATGGGGTAGAGACCACTTTACACATGACAGCATCCCGAACAAAATGGCAGTAAACTTCTATATGTTTGGTCTGTTCCTTGAACACTTGATTACTGTTAATGTGAATAGTTGCTTGATTATCACAATACATAGGAATAGGTTGAGTGATTGGAAACCCTAGTTCACCCAAAATATTCTTCACCCACATAAGTTCTGCAGTAGTTTAAGCCATAGCCCAATACTCAGCCTCAGCACTGGATCGAGCAATAATAGTTTGCTTTTTGTTGCGCCATGTAATGAGGTTCCCTCTAAGGAATGTACAGTTTTCAGTAGTTGGTCGTTGATCATTATCAGCCCCGGTCCAATCAGCGTCAGAATAACCACAGAGTTCAATATTACTGTGAGACCGATAAAGTAACTCTTTACCGGGAGCACCCTTGAGATATCGTAATATGCGACATGCAGCTTCCCGAATGAACTTGTTTCAAAGCCTGCATAAATTGACTAATGTCTCCCACATCATAGGATATGTCAGGCCTGGTGATAGTAATATAAAGTAATTTGCCAACAAGACGACGATATTGATGGATATCTGCATAATCCTTCCCATCACAGGTAGCAAGTTTGAGATGAGGATCCATAGGAGTGTCAATTGGTTTACACTCAAGCATACCGGTGTCAGTGAGGAGATCAATAATATACTTTCTTTGAGAGAGGCTAACAATGCCAAGGAAGTAACGAAGCACATCCAAATCTTTCGTTTGAAAATGTTGATGGTGAGAGGCTTTCATTTCATCAATACCCTGTAAGTCATCTCCAGAAACAATGATGTCATCAACATAAACTACAACGATAACTACCTTGGAATTGCGACGACGAACAAAAACAGAGTGATTAGTATAACAAGGTGTGAATCTATAATCAACCACAACCTTAGTAAACATGTCGAACCATGCCCGAGACGACTGTTTTAATCCATAGATAGCCTTATGGAGCTTATACACTCGAGTGTCCCCCTGAGCAACATACCTCGGAGGTTGCTCCATATAGACCTCCTCCTGTAAGTCTCCATATAAAAAGGCATTCTTGACATCCAACTGAAAAAGAGGCCAATTCAAATTGACGATAAGGGAGATAAGAATCCGAACGGAATTGAGTTGAGCAACGGGTGAAAAAGTTTCAAAATAATCCACTCTATATGTTTGAGTAAATCCTTTTGCAACCAAGCGAGCTTCGAGATGCTCCACTGATCCATCGGGATTATAATTCACAGTAAAAATCCACCGACAGCAAACCACATTCTTCCCCAGGGGCAATTCTATAATTGACCAAGTATTCCATGAAAGAAGAGCATCCATCTCGGCATCCATAGCATGTTTCCACTCAGGTCGGGATAATGCCTCAGTATGAGAGGTTGGAACATCTGTATGAGCTAAGGCATAGGCAAAATTTTGGTCCAACACAGGATGGTGAAAGGTATAGACATAATGAGCAATAGGATATAATGGGAGCTGAGTGCAAAAGCGTGTACCTTTCCATAATGCAATAGGAAGATCATCCGATGAAGGCTTCGAGGAGGATGGGGCAGAGACTGGAGTGACGGCTGGCACCTGTTCAGGGACAGCAATAGTATTTCGACGATGCCGATATACCTGTAGTGGGGCCTCAACAATAGTCGACTCAGGGGGCAGAGAGGAAGGCAAACCAGGATCCTGGATTAAGATTGGAACAAGTGGATCAGGGTATAAAACAGGGTAATAGGGTGTATGTTTGAAAAAGATGACATCAGCACTTATCACCTCGTGCCTTATCTGAGGATCATAACAATTAGAGATGTAAAAGAATTGAATTCAGCACGGATAGTGGTCTATCCAAATTCGAATCCGATTGACAGTTACAGTATCCGAATTCGATCTGGAATCTGCTAGATTTGTAAAAAACAAATTCGACTTCGAATCTGAGTGCATAATCGGAGTTCCGGATAATATACAATTCGAATCCGGAAAAAAAAAACAAACAAAACCAATCCACAGAGAGAAACGCCTATCATTAAATACAAAGCGAGAGATGAAGATTGATTCCAAGAGAAAGAAAGAATCTCCCGTGGCCGTCCAATCTGACTTGTATTCCGGATCCTCCCTCTCTCTCCCCTTCTCCCAGTAGCATCCTGCTGCCGTCGTCTTTCATGAAGAAAAATGAATTGGCCATCGTCGATGACTCTGCCGCCAAAGATCTGAGGCGTTTGCTCCGGTTAGATTAGTTTTTAATATATAATAAATCCAGATCTGTATCTAGGTCAGAAATAGTTCGGTTTTCTCTCCACCTCTTTCTCTCTTCTTGCCGTGGTGCCGCCATTCCTGCACCTCTTTCCACCTCTTCATCCCTTTGTCTGTTCATACTTCATACCAGAAAACAAGTTGGAGAGCCTAAGACAGTTCACAAAGTAAAAAACATTAGGGGAAAAAAATACACGTTAAGATGACCCTCTGCCAATTAAATCAGACCTGGCCGTCTTCCTGATAAGGAAAACCCTAAAACTCTCACGGCTGTCGAAAAGAAAATCTAGGGATTCATTTCATTGGAAGAGAAAGCAAAGAGGGAATGTCTCTTGATTATTATAATAAATGAAAAAAAATAGGAAGCTAGCTGTTATTATATCTTAACTTTCTTTTTTTTCATTTATTCTAATATTATATTTGTTCTGCCTTTTGAGGTTACTTAAATATTAAAGGTTATTTAAGGTTTAATTAAATATTAAAGGTTATTTAAAGATAACAATAAATGTGCATTTAAACGGAGCGGATTAAATCCGATCCGTAAAGGTGAAATCCAAATTCGCATCCGAATTCGACCTCAATTATCCAAATTCGAATCCGAATCCGAATAATCGGGTTCGGAGTCCCCTAAACCGATGCGAATTCGAATCGGATTTGGATTTTCGGCTATCCATTTACATCCTTAATAACAATGATACCCTTTTTGAGTGCGAGAATAATCAATAAACACACACTTGACAGCACGAGGCGATAATTTATCAAGTCTAGGAGGAAGGTCATGTACATAGTAGGTGCATCCAAAAGTACAAGGAGGGATGAAAAATAGAGGAGAGGATGGATAAAGCAAAGATATGGGAGCTCGATTCTGAAGAATTGAAGACGGCATGCCATTGATCAAGTAGCAAACAGTCAACACAATATCACCCCAAAAATATCGAGGCAAATGCATATGAAGGAGAAGAGAACGAGCAACCTCTAATAAGTGACAGTTTTTACGTTTTGCAGCCCCATTTTGTTGTGGAGTGTAAGAACAAGTAGTCTGATGAATGACACCTTTGGATGAACAAAATAAGGAGATAGTGGCCTGAGTGTATTCAGGAGCATTGTCAGATCAAAAAATCTTAATGCCAACATCAAATTGATTCTTTATTTCGAAATAAAATTGTTTGAAATACAGAAAGGAAATTAGAGCAATCCTTTAGCAAATATAACCAAGTAGTTTTAGAGTAGTCATCCACAAATGTGACAAAATAGCTAAAATCAGAACGACTCTTAACCTTAATGGGACCCCAGATATCAGAATAGACTAAGGAAAAAGGGGTTGTACTTTTGGGTATAGTACGTGACGGGAAAGAGGAACGGTGATCTTTTCCTAATTGGCATGCCTCGTACTCAAGTGTAGTGACATTCTTGCAACCAGGAACCATGAGTTGAAGGTGAGAGAGAGAAACATGACCCTACCGAACATGCCAAAGCATTGGTGAAACCTTAGTGGTAATAAGTGTAGCGGTAGAGGTTGGGATGGTGTCTAAGTAATACAGTCCATCCTTCTCATGCCCCCTAACAAGCGTCCTCGTCTGAAGATCCTGAAATACACAACAGGTAGGGAAAAAGGTGACGGAACAGTTTAAAGTTTTAGCCAAAGAGCTAACGGATAGTAAATTCATGGGTAGACGAGTGACATGAAGCACAGATGAAAGAGATAAACTAGGGGATAGTGAGACAATTCCTTTACCAAAAACATTGGTAGCGGATCCATCAGCAAGATAAACATTGGACGGTTGCACGGAATGGGTAAAAGAAGAAAATATAGATGACATACCAGTTATAAGAGACGAGGCTCCTGAGTCAATAACTCAAGGAGTAGAGGCCATGGATGCAAAGAAGACAGCATTACTTGTATGCTCCAAAGTAGCAGTGGGTAGAGCATTGCCCTAAGTATCTAGCTGATTGAGCCGAGCCAATAGATTATGAAAATCATCCTTGGACAATATAACAGTGGAAGAGGAACCTCCATCAACAAAAGAGTTAGTGTGGGGGTATCACTCTGGGATGTAACAACACCAGCTACCTGAGAAGGGGACTCTGAATTCCATTAAGGAGGCTTACCATTTTTCACCCAACAGCAATCAACAGTGTGGTTCTGTTTACCACAATAAGAACAGATATGCATTGAAACATCACCTAAGCCACCACGACCTTGACCACGACCACGACCTCTGCTAGAGCTACCACGACCTTGGTTGCTACTAGAAGTGAACAATGCAGAGTTGTCAGTGGTAGTAGTGTTGTTGGACATGGAGAAAGTAGGGTTGACAATGCACTGAACACGGCCGAAGGCCTCATTCAAGGTCGGAACATTATTCCAACAAGAAATTAGCTTTTAAGAGGCTACAACTCAGAACTGAGACCAGACAAAAATGTTGCCACTTGAAATTCTGCACGCTGGGCCTTCAAAGTATTGAGGTCAGTAGTAAGGGGTTGATGGACATTCAGATCTTCCCAAATTTCTTTGAGAGAGCGATAGAATTCCACAATAAACCTGTCTCCCTGTTTACAATTGAACAGACGTTCATATAAGTCATAAACACGAGATAAGTTTGTATCTTGAGAGAAGCTCTCCTGTAAGTCATTCCAAACGCCCTTGGCTGTTGTGTGAAACATGACATTGGCAGGCACAGAAGGTTCCATGCTATTAAACAGCCAAACCATGACAGTAGCATTTTCGCGGCTCCAAGTGCCATATGTCGAATCCTTGGAATCTGGGGGATCATTGTATATATAAGCCAACTTATCTCTAGCATTGAGATAGATGGTCACAGCTTGCTTCTACAACAGAAAATTAGATGAACCAGTTAATTTGATTGAAGTAATTTGGACATGCACACAATCTACATGATTCCTAGATTCACTCATGTTTGGAAAAGAACCAAAACAAGAAAGAGAGATATCTGTTCAGAATCTTACTGCTGTAACAATGGGATATCCTTCAAAAAAAAAAATTGTTTCTTATCTTTCACTGCTGTAGAGGTACAACTTGTAGTACAGGAATGAATATCAACAAAAACTGTTGAATAAGAAGATGAGTCGAAAATATCAGGTGGCGCTGGTGGCTGATCACATCGTTATCAAAAAAAATATCGGGCTAAATAAAGAATTGCTCTTGACCAGAAGCAATGCAATAGAATCACAAGAAAATTCAGGAACTGTGCATCATTCAACTGATGAAGAACAGATTCCCGATAAATACTATGTTGAGATCCCATGTTAATCGATTCCATCTTATCGAGGTTTGAGTCTAGAATTCATGGGACAAAATTAGGGAAAGAGAATAGAGGGAGAACCGAAATAAACTCTCAAACCCGCGACCAAAAAAACTTGCAGCAGAAGTTTATTAACCTCGCTCTGATACCATGTAACACTGTAAAAGAGAAAACCAAAGAAAGAGACCAATAGAAGGGAGAGAAATCGTGGAGAGGGGGAGAGATTGATTGTAATTATCTCCCCCTAGCCATTTACTATTTATAATCAATTAAGCAACCCATGTACAACTAATGATAGTCCATTTACAGTTGTCCATATACAATCCATATACAGCTGTCCATATGCACTCCATATACAACTGTTCATATACAACCAATGTACCACTAAGACACACCTAAGACAAAGAAAGGAAAGATTAAAGATTGTAAATATAACCATACGAGTGACACCTAGACAACTCTAGGTGACAACCAGAAATAAATCTTAACAAGATCAAAAAAGACCAAATGAGCCTGTAAAATTATATTTTAGTAGAAAAATAAACATATAGCACTTAATTAGTTAATTGTCATAGTCAAAAAACTCAAAGTAGTCAAGTAGACCATATAATCATAATTTATACATTATGTCGAGATCAGTCAAGAACTGGTCAAAAATGTCAAGACTAGTCAAGAATCTCGAGATCTCATCTCGACCTGTTTGATATTCTTGAGATCTCGGCAAGATCAGATCTCGCTTATATTTTGAACCATGTTGGTGCTTAATATTTAAAGTATTTTCCTTTGAAAGGGAATCCACCACTTTGTGGACAAAGATTTTCTTTTAATTCAATTTTCGACAGTTAGTTTTTTTTCTTTGTCAGGTACTCTAGGAGGATAAGCATATATTACATTTGGATCTAACCTTTCTTCATAGACCATCTGAAGTGCACATGCATTTCATAACTTTTCAGTTTGACCTTCAATGTGGACAATCACTGAAAATATTTGGACATTCAAAGTAGGCACTTATATTAACCAAATAGGTATAAGTTCATCACCCACCCTGTTGTTTATTTTAGCTTGATGGAACATTTTTTTGAGATTGGCACTTCCTTCTGAGGACATGCTTTTGTCACTGTGGGTTACTTTTTAAGCTCAGGAGTTGTAATAAATAGCAAATGATGTGTGTTGAATCTTCTGGTGGCTGTTTTAGAATTATCTAGATTCATTTATTCTTACTTTTTTATATATTGTAGATATCTTGTCCGTCTTGTCATTTATATGGCTAGGTTTTTTTTTTTTTCTTCAATAGATATTTGGAAAATTGGTTCAATGGCATTGTCAGGGCAAGGCTTCCTTTGTTGGGCCATGTAAACAAATAATTCTATTTTATGTGCCAAAACTTCTAACATGTTTTTCATTGACCCACCAAATATACCCTAGCATATATTGCAGTGTACTTCTCTAGTCCCATAGTTTAGTAAATATGTGGAGTACTTTGAAATACAGATTAGTTTCAAACAAATATGTTGAGTAAATCAATGAATCCAAAATACAATGCTGAGGCTGAGAGGCTACAGTTTCCTACCTTGGGGCTTGAGACCAGACATACGAACCATACAAAGGATCTAAAGACTAAAGCACCCTTCAAGAAAACCTGAGAAACTCCTATAGATATTTAGACATTAGTCACAATTACACCATATCTCATGGGCAAAAGCACAGTGAATCAAAGATGAGGGACAGATTCAGCATCTATATGCATGTTGCATGCATTTAAATTTTTGTAGAATCACTAGAAAAAATCGTTTATGAACAGGCTGCACAAAGGACCTCCCCCTATAATTAACAGTTCGGCCAGCTCCTTTAGGTTCAACACCTCCCTTAAATGGGAGTATGAGAAAGCTATGCACTTATTTTCACCATATCAAAGCACTAAAGATACATCTAAAAATGAATACATTTTCTTTCTTTGAGTAAATGGAAATTCCTGAATGTGCCTCATTTTATTTTACACATTTTTTTTCTTTCAACAGTTACTGTTGTCCTTCACAATATCCTCTTTTTGTTTTATAATTTCTACATTAGTAGCTGACTTCCTCCTTATTAGTTTTTTTTTTTTTTTTTTAGGAAAGAGGGGGGCGGGGGGGTGGGGGAGTAAACTAATTCCTGAATTTGATTCTCAGACTGTCTCATTTGCCATTTTGAAATGGATTTTTTTTTTTTAGCTGAATTTTTTATTGCCCTTTCCTTGTTTTTCTTTCTTTTGTAGGCTTACAAGAGAGTTGGTGGCATGGTTTATAATGCAGACATGGGTCGTGGAGTTGTTGGAGTTATTGATGTTACAGATCTAATGGTAAGAGGTTGCTTTTGGAATAGTGATTGGGGAAAATTTATTACTGTGTAGTTTTTTTTTTTTTTTTTTTTTTTTGTAGACAACAAGGAAGAACATAATTTCATTTCAATTTTAATATCATGAAGTACATACATTTTGTGTGAGAAGTCTAGAAAGCCCAAAAGGTAAAATCTTCAAACATGCCATACAAAAAATATGTGATCCCAGATAATATAAGGTTAAGTTGTATGGTGAGTGTTAAAATTGTAAATAACTGGAACTTCCATGCCCACAAATTAAGAGAAACAGATTGGGGACTCGGATGCAACCAAAATATCGAAGTGGGGGACAAGTCTGGAATTTAGAATAAAGACTGGATAGAAACAGATTTAATAAAGCAGGGGCTTTTCTGTAATTCCAGATTAAAATGCCTTTTTCAACCTTCCATGATGAGAAGCAGAAATCCAGTAGAACCAATTTTGCTTCTGAATGAGAGCTCTCTCATATGATCACTGATTGATCTGAGATTTCAGAATTAGATAGCTAAACTACTGCCCCTGAAACCCACACAAAGATCAGTTGAAACAGTCTCAAAAAAATAATTAAAAAATGCTGAAACTATCCATGCGGAGGTTATTGTAGCAAAACATGTTCCAGGCTTGTAACTCACTACAGAATTGGAGTTCGTAGCTAACAGTTGGGGTCTTGGGCAGTCTATACCAAAGGTACTCCCACCGCACCCTTTGGAAGAAAAGGGATGAGATGAGGTGTTAGACTTTTATATGATTAGGTTTTCAACCAAACCCATCCCAATCCATACAGGAACCCTAGATTACAATGGAAATGTGATAAACAATAAATCTTGAAGACACACCTGTTTGTGAAGATTGATTTCTTCTATGCTCCAAGCTTTTATTACAATCTTTGGTCACAGTCTTCCATAGCCTCTAGAGGATATCCTAGGATCTTTTGCTAATGGGTGCAGAGAGATTTTTACAAAATTGTGGCTACGGGGACTCATAACCCAGTATTTATAGAATACTATCATAACCCTAATCCCCTTCCCACAATAGGATTAGGGTTACTTTACCTATCTCAATCATTTGACGAACTAGACCAAACTGATCCTATCATGTTAATTGGACTCCCACGAATTAACTGGTTAGGTAATCAATTAAGCCCATAATATTCCAACAATCTCCCACTTGAACTACATTAATTACAAAATCACCATCAATAAGTGTAGCCATGGAATCCAGCACACTAAACCGTCACTAACTTTGATCCATCCATCAAGCCTACCAATGCCGAGCAACAGTAAAAAATACAGCTCAATATTTGGTGTACAACCTTTTCTCAGCCACAATAGAGGTCTACTCAATACATGAATTGCTTAAGATAATGTATGAAAATAATTTCTCATTCGAGTCTAAATACTTGATTAAAGAATCCCTTAATCAAAATGCCTCAAACCTTTATAGGCAATAAATGATGGTATGCGGAAGCATAATACTACACATTGGCTAGACACTGCATTCATTCTTTGGCTAAATACCGCCTTGTACTTTTTGGCTAAATACCGCCTTGTACTTTTTGGCTAAATATTGTCTCACTAATCCCGACTGAATACTACCTTGTTACCTTGGCTGAATATCACCACAATTTTTTGAAATGTCAAACACATAACTATGTGAGAAAAATAACAATAATGCAAATGCTAAAGTAAACAAAACCATGGGTATAAAACTATGCCTATAAAACCACAGGTAACACAATCAAATACAGACAAACAATGTCAGAATATAAACATAAAGAGTTTTCTACTGATTAAGCATGTCAAGAAACTCCCACTAACTTAAGCCTTCGTCTATGGATCTATAATTATAACCCGTCCCAGAACTCCCACTGCAAAAGCTATAGGTTAATCCATATAAATCCTCTTCTTATTTAGTCTTTTGCTACATGTGTAGATTTATTTAATTGTTCACACTTTGTCCTATGGATTACATTATGCCTTGAATAACTGGTTGAACCTATGGCTGCTCAAGCTCTTTAGAAAACCTACCAATCCTCACATTTTGTTGTCCATAGAGAACTACTTGCCTTTTATCACCAATAGTGGCTTTGGACTAATAAAATATCATCAGGGTACACAACAACAAAGCATACAATTGGGAGTGAAGGAAACTTAACTATTCATATGCCTTTGACTGTGACTGTCTGGCTTTACAGTTACAAGTTAATCTACCTTCTGCATCATGCCAAGATCTTTCAACAATACTTAAGTCTCTCTTTTTAAGCAAGTAGGGATGTACTCATTCATGCTCCACTTCTCCTTCACACTACCATTACCTATCATAACTGGTACTTAGTAAGCTAAGCCATTAGACTATCTCTCCACCCCTTTTTATATTAAAAATTTTATATTTTCTTTGAATTTCTCGCAGATAATCCATTTACAATATATTCCATTTAATTGCTACTACATAAAACCTCATGGACAGAACACCTTATAAGCAGAGAACACTTCTCAAAAGAATACATCTAGATCAAGAAATGGATCAGTTTCTAATCTTTTCATACCATTTCTTATAACTTGTCCCAGAGAGGGAGGGAATAGTCACTTAAATTGCTTTACTTGAATCAACATCTTGTTTATGAAATAATATTCATGATAAAAGCTAAAAAATAATGCAACGAAATTAACGAGACATGCATGATTAATTTACATAAAGTAAAACAACATCTACAATTATATGTAGGCAAACCATCTCTGTGAGAGTCAACCAAACTACACACTCATCATTTGGGACATAGTATGCATCAACCCTCTTGATGTCTATGCATTAACCACAAAAGAATAATGATCTTCAGAAATCCCATCACCTTTGGGTGAATGGAACCCCTAAACCAATATTCTTTAAGCCATGTGCATGAATTTACAAATCTTTGACACTGCCATTTTTAGGTGGACAATGCCACTCTTTGCTGCATTCACAAAAGTGGAAATTTTTTATAATATTACTTTTGGGTGAGCACTGTTCTTCTTTGTTGTAGCTTGTAAATCCATAAATTTTGGATTTGGGTGTATTATGATAGAACCAAGTGTGCCACTTTGGTGGTCCCACAAAATCCTTACATAACAGTTATAAACCTTAATTTGATAAACTTGGACAGTGCCACTTTTGGGTGAACACTGTCATTTTCTGAACCATTTACAAATATACACTTGAATTTGAACACATCATAATGAAACAAGGTGTACTACTTTGGTGGTCCCCAAAGTTCCACCATGATATGAACAAATCACAACCTACAGCCCTTGTAGGATATTTTACCATAATTGTTTCATTAGCATTAACTTTACAAGTCTAAATATTCATATAATCATCCACTCATATCTCAACATGCATTTGGTAAACAATAAATGGAACAAATACCGCAAAACAACGCGAACTGGGTTCCAAAAGGGTATAAAAATGTATTGTTTTATTAAAAACATAATCCCAATTCCCAGGAGACCAAAAATGGTCAAACCATATACCAGATTGAAGAGCATGAAGAGACAAATTTGGCAAAATAAGCCAGAGGTCCTTCTAACGTTCCACGCTGGGGGCCGGTCTGGGTCCTGAACCCCGGTCTAAAGCCAAATTGGCAGTCGGGTCTGGACCTAAACCGATACGAACCGCCCAATTCAATCAGCCAGCTATCCAGGGGACCAGGTCGGGTGAACGGGGCAAGCGGTCTGTTTCTAGGTCGGTTACCTGTGTAATTGGGCTGCCCCATTGGGTTAAAAAACTTGGGGTAACGGGTCGGTCTGTAGTTCGGATTTTAATTTGGTTCGGACTAGTCTACCGGTTCGGGTTCCACATGTTGAACCATGCGTGTACCAGACCCAATGGTCAACTGAGTTGACCCGGTCTGGTTGAATCGACTGACTTGGGCTGACTCACAAGGTTAACCCTAACCGTTAGGGTTAACGAGTTGGCCGCCGACCAATATTTTTTTTCCACTGGTGAGTACATCTAACTCGCCACTTTTGGCGGCGCTTGAGGGTGCATTCGGCTGCCGAAGGGGGCGATTTTTTTATTTTTGCGATCGTCTCGTCGAGGCCTTCGATACATTGGAATGTTCGACAAAAAACGAATCTTTGATAATTTCGTTCAAAATAGAGGGAAAATAAATCTCAATCTCAAATCCTACTTTCTAAAGTATGTCATTCTATTCATTAACCATCGATCCTAGGTTTGTATGAGTGACTCTGATATCAATTATTAAATTTTTATATGATTAGGTTTTTAACCAAACCCATCTCAATCCATACAGAAACCCTAGAACACGATGGAGATGTGATAAACAATAAATCATAAAGACATACTTGTCTGTGAAGAATGATTTCCTCTACGCTCCAAGCTTTGTTCACAGTCTTCCACAGCTTTCAGAGGATATCCCAGGATCTCTTTACTAATGGGTGCTGAGAGATTTTTACAAAACTGTGGCTGCGGGGACTTATACCCAATATTTATAGAATACTGTCATAACCCTAATCCCCTTCTTACAATAGGATTAAGGTTACCTTGCCTTACCTCTCTCAATCATGTGACGGACCAGACCGAACTGGTCCTACCGTGTTAATTGAACTCCCGCTAATTAACTGGTTAGGAAATTAATAAAGCCCATAATATTCCAACAGAGGGAGATCGATCAATCTGATATATAGGGGTTGCAACTATCACCTAGAGTAGGGTGCCAATTACAGCAATCGAAATAGAAGGAAGAAATAGGAGGGAATTAAAAATAGGGACAAGGAGAAGAAGACTGAGGAAAGAAACTCACCTGGAAGACAGGGAGTTCTGAATTGCCGGTAAGAAGAAGACGAAGGGGGGGGGAGAGAGAGAGAGAGAGAGAGAGAGAACAGACAACAGGCTGCCACACCATGTAGGCACCAATCAAACACGAACCCATTTTTTCATTCAATTCTAATCTTTCATCATTTTAGTACATGTGGATATATATAAAAAAATTAAAACCAAATTAACTCCTAATACAATACTAAGATTAAACTAAAGATAAAACTTAAGTAGGATTTTAATGCGTATCCAGTGCAGAAGGCTCCCGCCACTGCGGGGTCTGGGGAGGGGCTATGCATGCAGCCTTACCTTCGCTTCGCGGGATGGTTGTTTCTAGATTTGAACTATGACCATCAGGTCACAATGAAGCAACCTTACCATTGCGCCAAGGCTTGAGGGCTATATAGCAACTAGCTAATAACTGATAAACACAAAGCTTGAAGTATCTCCTATAATAAAGTAAAATGTCATTACAAGAATGCCCAATTAAAAGTAAATTACTAAATATTTCTATCCATATCTTTCTCTTCTTGTGGGTTGGGAACTGCATCCGAAAAAAAGAAAACCCCCAAACTATTTTGCAATATAGGAAGATGTATATCATAAAGCAAGGAAAGCCAAATGGAATTAGAAGAGTTACTATTGAGTGTTGACCCTGATAAATTCTTTTGTTGCCAATGCCTGGTTTGTCCAATAATGAGCAATATCTGCACAAATTCTAGGGAAATTCTGCGTAATCTTTTAATAATCTTCTACTCCTTTCCTTCCATGAGTCCTACATAAAGCATATGGAATATGATGTAGGACAGCCTAGGGGTCTAGGTCTCCTACACTTACAATTAGCTAGGTATTAGGTTACCTAAGGTTTAGCTAGTTAGGACAGGGGGGACAGCAGCGTACATGACATGCAAATAGAGAGTTTATGGCTGAATTTTACTAACCAATGAAAAATAATAGTTTACCAATTCAGCAATGTTCAGTAGAGGTGATATAGGGGTCAACATTAACGGCAGCATTTATCAATTTGTTATGCAGGGTATTTCAGTTTCCTTAAAATATTAACAGCCATATTTTAGTACATTCCAAGTGTGATTGTTCGCCCCTTCTTCCTTACCATGGCAAGTCTTTGTGAAATAACTTCGATAAGAAGAAAAAAAAAAAAGGCGTTCAGAGATCCTCCTAGCCCAACCCTAGACACTCTAAGATCCTTTTTCAAACCTATTTATACCTAGCATTCTTCTTATGGCTAGATCCAATCTCCTGGCTTTATGACATCTAGGCAATGAAATATTTTCAGGAAAAAGCTAATCATAATGATTTTCGGGGAAACTAACTTCAATGAAAATCAGTGACAATCCAATATAAGTAATGGAATACTAACCAGAACATGGTTGTCAAGGCGTCGCCTAGATGCCGCCTAGGCGTCTAGGTGCTCTTGTGACACCTTGAAAAATCGGGCGCGTTGGTCGCCTTGGTAATTATGAACCAGAATAGGGGTTTGTAACACGTGACTACAGTCCATATAGGCCAGAGTTCAACTACGTCAACCTATTGCCCAGTAGAGGTAGAAAACCAGAAAAATAGCACGGCTAATATGAATGGGCAGCAATATAACCATCCTGTCCAGCAAGGTTAGATATGAAGAGTGGAAATATTAAAGAACAGAATTTATTCTACCTAGCAACAATGGGAATTAATAAACAGAAAAAAGAGAAGGAAGTGACACACTAATTTACTGGCTAATTAGTAGTAGAATAAAAATAACCACAGAAAAAAAAAAATATAAGATAGGATTTCATTGGGGGGGGGGGGGAATTACAGTGGGAATAACCAGGCACATATGTATTATAACAAGGAAAACAGAAATGGGGTGAAAATTCCAATTTCGTGGATAGTAGAGAGGATCCACAGTTTCAGAAATAAGAAAACTAGAAGGAAGAAGAATGGAGAAAAGGGGTAAGAATTCAGAAATTGACATAAAAGGGCCAGGAGAAAAGAAAGAAATTGAGAGAGAGAGAGAGAAGAGAGAGAACTTACAGCAGTGAGAGAGAAGTCTTCATTTTTCATTAAACTCGCATAAAAAGAATTACAGCAGCAAAAAAATATAATTCCTTTAAAGGCTTACACTCCAAACCGTGGAGGGGGTGGGGGGCAGTTACAACTCTTGTAACTAAAAAAAAAATAAATGGGGTGGGGTGCAAACACGTTAAAAAAGGGGGGGGAAGACTTTACATGCTTGTTAATAAATAAATAAAAAAAGAAAAAAAAGAAATACAACATAGAATCACTGGTTAAAACATAAACACACATGAACCCACCCACCATCTTGTTCATGTGAGAAATTGACATATGTGAATAATGGAATTACTGGTTAAAACATAAAAAACCTATCATTTATTTGTCACACAAGCAATAATCGGATTAACTTTATGATAGAATCATTCTATTTTTTCTGATATAACTTCTTTATTTCCATATCCAATTTATATCCTAAACCTTTGCCTTTCCTTTTGCACTGGTACAGGATGATAGGAATGGTCATGTGTGGGTTCACAACAACAAGCAAGGTTTCCAGGACTGTGAACCTTATGCTGAATTAGAGCGATGGCTTGGAATCAAGTCTAATATATACTGGGACGTTAATTTTGATACACTTGAAGTGGTACCATGCCCGAGTTTCTCATTGCTGTGTTTATTTTGTGTTAGCTTCTTTTTACTAGTGGAATACCAAATTTAAGGGCCTTTCCCTTAATATGGATCTTTGTTGTATTGCCATTCCATGTTATTTCTTATGTAATAGAGTTGTTTAGGTGCTATAGGTTTTTCCTTTTTTCATGAACTATTTTTTGTCAAACTAGAATACTGGGTCTTTGAGTTATGTTTGACAACTAAGTTAACACTTTGTGATGATCTTACATTTTTCCTAGATTCCTACTCACTAAATATCATATACTGTTGCTTCTGTTAATTATCCAGAAAAAGGGAAATGCAAAGTATAAACCTGATCATGAGTGGGTGCAGTGCGACAAATGTAGAAAATGGAGGGTTTTGCCATCTGCCTTTGATAGCTCTAAATTACCTGACCAATGGTACATACTTTCATGTTCACATTTAATAAGTTGTTCCATCTTTTTGCTAAATTTTAACTTGTGGTTTCCTCTTTGTTTAGCCACTCTGGTTCTTTTGCTACTTTGCAAGTTGTGTTGTTAAGCTTTTAGCTCTTGCTATTGGTACTTAAAATTGCTTGAACAAGGGAGTGGGTCCCAAGGAAAGGGATTGAATAGTTCAACCAAAGCCGAGTGCCTGAAAAAATGATTAATAAAAGAAGGAATCACCAACCTGAAACAAATACAAGTGACGAAGCCCTTAACTCCGATACTACCTTCGGGCAAGGGAATGATCCCTGCTTACAAATGGTCTATTATAATGCTGACTTTTTTTACCTCTAAACTTGGTTCTCATGGGTATTCTTGTTGTAAGTGCATGTTTGGACAACTAAAAAGCTTTAAGGAAGCGGCAGGTTTCTGTCTTCTATGTATCCTGGGGTTTTGCAGTTAACATATGGTTCTCCTTTCCTGTCTTATGTGATAACTTTGGGGCCTACTTTGGTCTTTTTTTGATAACTATTGATCTGGTTCTATACTTCTATTCAAAAGTGAGATTTTCTCCCTTGTGCATCATATTAGTGTGCTTAATAGATGGGAATGGGATTGTTGGACAGGCACTCACATACATGATAGCTGGATGGGCACCTAATCCTATTCACATGTCAAGTTTTAGCCCTAATGGATTTAGTCACGTGGCAAAATAAAGCATATAAAATCTATGCTACAGAGATGGTGCGTAGACATACATTGGAGGGTATGCCAATACATGAAAGGTATATGAATTAATTTGGCTGCGGCCAACCCAACACCATTCCTTAGATATCCAATGGTCAGAATTTCCACACCAGCCTTCTTTCCCGTGTATTTTCAATAGCCAATCTATTTAAAATCTACCTGTTACTTTTTTTCCATAGGCTGACACTCTTTTTCACAACAAGTAATAATCAGATTGGGCTGAATTTACTAGTTGATAAGGGACAGTGAAATGTACCAGTGCCCCAAATTTGAGTGCCAAGTTCGCCTACATATTACTTTTTTACCATTGGTTGACACTCTTTTTCACAACATGTAGTAATTTGATTGGGCTGGATTTTACGGGTTTATAAGGGACAGTAGAGCATACCAGTGCCTCAAATTTTGAGTGCCAAGTTCGCTGTGGCGCCCAGGTTAGAGATATGACGGGGAAAGTTACGGTTTGATTTATTTCTGGTCTGGAGGATACTTACCAGAACATTCTCTGCTACAATATATTTGGTGAAAGTACCCCTTCTCGGGATTTGTTTTAGCTACTAATAGGTATTTAAAAAATTTTCATTCTTAATCTGTCATAAATTTGTACTCATACAAAACGAGGGTTTTAGAGAAGAAAAGGGCATTGCGATCTGAGCAGCCTGTTTTTGTTTGATGTCAAAAATATCCAAATATTCATTCCTTAGAAATGGCTCTTATAATATGGATTGTACTTGTTTATTGCAATGATATCAATATTGATAACTGTATTAATTAACAGTAACATGTGTGTGTGTGTGTAGGTTTTGTCAGTTGCCACCTTTCAACGGAGAGTGTGCGAATGATGAACAACAAACTGGACATGAAGTTATAACTGTAGCTGCTAAGCGATCTCATTATGGTGCCAACAACATCGTGCAGAATTTCACTGCCAAAAAAAAATCACAAGGTAGCTGATATTTGTCCTTCTCATTCTGATTTGATCTGTATCTTCCCCCCCCTTTGTTTTTTTTTCTTTTCTGACTAGTCAGTAGAGATCCAATAATGAAATGGAGAACATGTGCTATATTATACAGGCGGAAAGAGGGGTGAGTATTAACATAGAAAAAAAGATTGAGGATATCTAGCAGCTGTAGATTAGCAGCAATCAGAAAATCAGTATAAAATTTTAGCTAAAAGCTGCTGCCCCATGGTAGAATTGATCTTGAATATCTGTTCTGTCATACATCAATGTTAAATGGAAAGACCCTACTGAAATAAGACAAACTGCTGTCATGTTCCTTATTAATCAGCGGTATTTAGGATATTTGACAAATAAAAGAAATAACTTAAAAACAAATACATTGTCTCAAAGAAAACAGGTCGATATACTGACAGTCCTAGATCTCTATCAAAACTCAAACCTCTCATCGATTCTGTTATGGAACAGTAAAAATTACTCTTAACTGTGAAACTTGATCTTGATACACTGTTTTTCTGATATCTGAAATCGGCTACTTCCAACCAGATTTCAAAACCATGGAATTTCCCCTCTTATTAGAGTATGTTTCTGCTATTGCTTTCCTGATTCTCCTCCATTTGAAAGACCTCAAGTTTGGCAGTGGTGTATCTCTATCATAGAAAGATACAAGAGCCAAGCCACCAAGCCGCCAAGCCGCCGAGCCAAGCCGCCGAGCCAAGCCATGAGCCTAGCCACCAAGCCAGCCATCAAGCCAAGCCCAACCATCCAAGCCAAGCTGCTAAGCCATCTGTGGCTCGGACAGCTATTGGCTAGGCTGGCCAGCAATGGGACAGCTGTCCTAGCTGTCCTAGAATGGCTACATAGCTTCTATTTATATAGTTTCCCTAAAGTACACTACTATATATATAGTTTCTATTTATTTGTCCTTCCTAAAGTCAACTATTACTATTGTTGGCTACCTTCCTAAAATCAATTTTCCTATTTTGATAAGTTTCTATTTTTAGTTTAGGAAAGATTGTATAAGGCAATAGAACATAAGACTTTCTTCTTTTGTAAAGTTTCAAAAGGCAAGATTGGACTCCATTCTTGTGAAGTTTCTACAAGGAAGGATTGCCCAAGTTTTACCTTTTTAGTTTTATTTCAGCAATCTCTCTCTCTCTCTCTCTCTCTCTCTCTCTCTCTCTCTCTCTCTCTATATATATATATATATATATATATATATATATATATATATATATATATAGATGCAAGAGAAGGAGAAAGAAGTTTAGAAAAAAAGAGACTTTGCTTGCAATTTCAAGCTGAGTTTCCAAGGCTGTGAGACTCAGCCGAAATTCTCTCCCTCCCTTTCTTCATTGTTCCTGCCCTTCCCCTTTGCCTTATTACCCCCTTATTCTATCGTTGCTGTTCCCCCTTCTCCTTATTGATTTCAGCAACTCCTAGTCCCTGGTTACTGCTACTGTGGCTTCAAGAACAAGAGCCGATTAATGCTGGCTTACCTACAAGCATAATTGTCAAGGCGAACCAAGGCATTAGAAGCCTGACAGGACGCTCGCCTAAGCGATCAAGGCACCCGATTTTCCAAGGCGTCACAAGGGCGCATGGGTGCCTAGGTGGTGCCTAGGCGATGCCTTGGCAACTATGCCTACAAGTGTTGCTGAATCAAAGAGGAAGTATCCACGAACCATCCTGACTCATCAGATCAAGATCCATCTTGCGGCCTGTTCTGGAATCTTCATGTTGCAGAAATATTGAACAGCCCATAAGTTTCTAATCTTTGATCAGATCGGCCCCAAATTTTGACATTGTTGCATACTCAGATGAAGCTGCAATCAACCAGAATTGTTTGATCATCCAACGCTCGGATTGACCAGAAAAGCTAAGCCTCTATTGCTGATTCTTGGTTTGTTATTTAATTTATTATTGAGACTGGTTGTAAAAGATTCTATTGTAAGGCTAAGACCTAAATTGACTGTAAAATCCTAGCCTTGCACCACTAATAAAAGGCAATAATATATCTATAAAAAGAAGAGGGAGGTAATTAGGCACATGGGATGCATAGTTGTCAAGGCGTCAAGGCAAACCAAGGTGTAAGAGGCCTGCCTGATGGGGCACCTAGGTGACCAAGGGGCCTGCCTAGGCGACCAAGGCTCCCCATTTTCCAAGGCATCACAAGGGCGCCTGGGCGCTTAAGAGACGCCTTGACAACTATGATGGAATGTACTAGAGATGCTTTATGGCTTGGGCATACGCTTCATCATTGATATACTGCAAAATATTGTACGTCCTAATCTTTGTAGGTTTATCTTGTTGTAGTGACCACTAGGGAGTTTCTCCTTCTTGAGGAGCACCATCGGTTCATCACCAACATATAATACTTCAGCTTGATGTTGTTGGTCAGCGACAGCCTTATGTTAGATTCTTTGAGATTCTTCTTTACTTGTTCATGCACTTCAGCAATTTTCTCAGCCATGTGATCCACAGCAAAACTGACCTTATAACTTTGGTAGAGGAACCAGGTCAAGGTTGTATTATGGCAAATGTCCAAATATGTTCCCAAAAGGCAACTTTCCTATGGATTTTTCAACACGTTGAAGGCAAAGTTAGCCACATCTTGTTGTTTCGGTTCATCACAAGCAATACAGCTGTGTAATTTAGAATAATGATTTCAACATATCAATAATGGCAAAGGTCATTTTATTATATAGGTAATTACAAGGGAACAACTATAGAAAGAGAAATAAGAAAAGATTGCTATAACTCATCGTCATTATCTAAAATGATTAGACATTGACTTAGAGACAAAAACACACTTGTACCCATATTACAACACACACACCCTTAAGTTGGTGCATAGATATCAATCATGCTCAACTTGAAAATAATAAGTTGAAAAGCCTTGCTAAGAAGACACTCCGTAAACACATCGGCCAACTGCTCTGTAGATGGAACAAAGAGAGTGCAAATGAGACCAGCTTCTAACTTCTCCTTGATGAAGTGATGCTAAGTCTCAACATGCTTAGTCAAATCATGCTGGACCGGATTGTAAACAATATTGATGGTAGATTTAACAAAAGAGTTGCATGGGAAGTGGTGCAAGGACACTCAACTTATGAAGAAGCACTCGAAGTCAAAGAAGTTCACAAATACCATGGTCCATGACCTTAAACTCAGCTTTTGCACTTGAACGAGCAACCAAAACCTGCTTCTTGCTCCGCCAAGTGACAATATTTCCACTAACCAGAATACAATATCCAGAGGTAGAGTGTATATCTTCTAAATAGCAGCCCAATCAGCATCTGTGTAGGCTTCAATTAGTAGATGGTCATAGGGAGACAAAAGGACTCCTCGACGTGTCCAGGTGTAGACTTCAGGTATCGCAAGATCCGATGCACAACCTCCAAGTGACTTGAATATGGATCGTGCATGTACTGACTGGCCCTGCTAACGGCAAAGGCAATGTCTGGCCTAGTGTGTGAGAGAAATTAATCTCCCAATCAATAGCTGATATCCTCCTTTGTCGACAGGTTCACCATCCTATTGCTTCATGTGTGAATTCGCCTCAAGGGAAGTATCAACTGATTGCATCCCAGCATCTCAGTGTCAAATAAAGGGTCAAGGGTATACTTCCATTGAGTAAGAAAGATACCTTGATCTGACTAAGCAACCTCAATCGCAAGGAAGTAACTTAACTTACCTAGGTCTCCTTTTTTTTTTTTTTTTTTTTTTTGGGTAAGTACCCAGGTCTTTAATCTCAAGCTAGGTACACAGTAAACTCTTCAGGTGAGCTATTTCTGCCACGTCACTCCCGATAACCACAATGTCATCAACATGAATAATAAGGACAATATTTAGCTCACCACTCTTCTTAAGGAACAATGGCCTTATGGAAAAAACTAAGCTTGGCCCGAGGAGATTGCTTCAACCCATATAACACTCATTTTAATTTGCAATCCTTACCATGAGTTCTGGGACCAGAAAAGCTAAGAGGAACATCCATGTACACCTCCTTTTGACGTCTAGTTGTTGCAAATCTAATCCCACATTAATTGCACAGAAAAGAATAACACGAACAATGTTCAACTTGGCATCTTGGGAAACATTTCCTGATAGTTTACATCAAACGTCTAAGTGAAGCCCTTGGAAACCAACCGAACTTTATACCGGTCAACCTTACCATCCACTTTTTGTATCACAGTGACACCCACTTGCAGCCCACAGGTTTCTTCCTCAAAGACTAAATTTCAAATGAGTGAGGTTGATCTCCTTGCATCTAGGGAATAGGTCCATCTGATTTTGTTGAGCACTAATCTAGAGATGTCTATAGAGCCCCTTTAACACAAGAGTGAAGAGTAAAGAGTAAGGGGATAATGGGCAGCTTTGTCTGATACCTCTTCTAGCATTAAAAAATCCCATCGAGTTACCATGACCAACATAGAGAATCTCGCAGAAGAGATACAGACTAAGATCCATTGAGAGAAGTAGTCCTGAAAATTCATTCTGGCAAGACTTTCCATAAGCGATTCCAATCTGACATTATCATAGACTTTGTGAAGGTCAATCTTTAGCATAGCCGTTGGAGAGTCAAAACCCCAAACAAGATCATTACAAACCATGATATTGTCAACACTATTACACCCATGGATGAAGGCCGATTAGTTAGGGCTAAATCCCCAACCACTTCTTTAAGTCTAAGGGCAAAAACCTTGGCAATGATTTTGTAAATGGAATTGCACAAGGAGATGGGCCTAAAAATCAGAAATAGAATAAACACACTCTTTCTTAGGAATCAAACATAAGAAGGTTTGGTTCACCTCTCTTATCTGCCTAGGATTGGAGAAGAAGCTGCTAACGGTCCAGAGCAAATCCACTTTGACAATCTTCCAAGCAGCATCAAAGAAACCTATACTGAAGCCATCAGGGCCTGGGGCCTTCTGAGCTTTCATGGATTTAATAGCTCTAAGGATCTCATCTTCAGTAGGAATAACATCCAAGCTAAATCTGTGGCTTTGAGATAAGGCTTTATTAAAAAGCCCTGGGGGAATGCTTTGAAGGGGAGGAAGAGCCGCCAACCTAAATAAACAAACAAAGTAATCTTCCACCACTTGCTTGATTCCTGTTATATCTTTGATAATATGCCCATCCTTAGCTTGCAAAGAAGAAATGTAATTTCGGTTATGATTAGCTTTGGGCGACTTATGAATATTGCTGGTATTTCTGTCCCTCAACTTCAGCCAATTAATTCTAGATTTTTGTTTGAAGAAGCTCTTTTCTTGGGCCTCTACGGAAGCAATTTTAACGATATAGCCATAGTTGTTAAGGCGACAAGGTGATCCAAGGTGTTCGAAGCCACCCTGGGCGCCTAGGCGACCAAGGCGTTCCCAGTGTAATTTTTTTTTTATTTCTAAAATATTAATGCTATATTAATGTTTATATATATGCAGCATTCTACATAAATAATCAATATTTAAGACAACTTAATTAATATGAGAAAACCAAGGCAACAAATAATGAGTTAAGTAACACGTATTTATGACTAACATTTACGTACTTATAACAAATTTGACCAGAGCGTAACTCCTTTAATATAGTTTGGATTTAAGCAATCTTGAATTCGTTGTAAAGATAGCATAATCAGTTTTCCAACAAATCTGAGATTGCTTGAATTCGAGTTATAATGAAGGAGTTACATTCCGATCAAACCTTGTTCGGAGTACGCGAATGTTATTTAAAGTCGTTTGAATGTTAATTATTTTTTTGGGCATCAAAGCAAGAGATTATTTTGGCGCGCTCTTAGTTTTAAGTGATGCTTTACCATAATAAGATTTATGAAATTTTTATATTTGGAAAAAAGCCTAGTATTTGGAAGTTGAAAATCGTCTCCGTACCCAAAAATATGGTTTTTGCTCTTGAAATAGAGGGTTAACTTTTTATCCTTTTGGAATTTGAATTTTAGACTATTTTTATTGGATTCAAATGAGCGGTATTTGCTTATTTATAAATAATATTTTAAGTAAATGAACTTTTACTTAAATAATATTAATCATAAATAAGTACTGCCTGATAAATATTGTTTCTGTCTAGCCTAATAAATCTTGTGAAGAAAATTCAAAGATCAAGGGATATGAGAACAAAAAAAGACACATTGAAAACGAGGTGGCCGCCCAGACATTCTGGGCTTCCAAGGCGCCCTAGGCAACGCCCAGGCACTTAGGCGACCGCCTTTCTCAAGTTCACAAGGAGCTTTGGCGCCCAGGCTTATAAAAACGGCTCAGACGCCTAGGCGACGCCTTAACAACTATGGACATAGCCTTTTCAGCTCAATAAAGGCACCGTCATTTGTTAAATCTTGAAGCCTAAGCTGAATATCATTCATTTCATTCCTACACTCCTGCACTGCATTAGATATATTGTCGAAGGATCTTTTGTTCCACGAAACGAGATCACGCTTGACCTCCCTCAGTTTCTGGGTGAATCTAACCAAAGGTTGGTTAGAATCCGAAGGAATCCTCTCCCATGGAGATTTCACGACCATCTGAAAATCATCATGGTAAGCCTACATATTGAAAAACTATATGTAGGGACAAATAATGAGAATAATCGGGCAATGGTCAGATATCCCTGAAGAAGCAAAACATGCCTCTAAAGCACTGAAAGTCGAAAGCCACGGGTCATTAACCAAGGCTCTATTAAGCTTGCAATAACCCTTTAATCACCAAATCTTGTGCTATTCCACATAAACTTCATCCCAACCCATTTGAGGTCGACCATACCGATAGAATCTAGACAGGTCGGGAATTCTCCAACAGATTGCTCATCGAAATGCCCTCCCACCTTCTCATCTGTATATCTAACAACATCAAAATCTCCCATGATTCCCCAGGGACAGTCACCTATAGTAGATTGAATAGTACAAAGCTACTCCCAAAGCCTTCTACGCTCAGAGGAAGACTTGGACGCATACACAGTAGGAATATAAAACCCAATATGACTAGAGCAATCAACGACTTTAAAATGGATGCATTGACCAGACATGTAAACCACCGAAAAGTTTGCCTTTGAGTTATCCAAGCACCAATGACAACCATTTGCATGAAAGTTCTAGTTGAATTCCATCTTCCAACCCAGGGCAATATATCTGGCAATATCTGATGCATTAGTCTCTTTTACTCTGGTTCTCCAAGGAAGCAAAAAGAAAGGTGACATTTGTTAATACAGGATCTCACTTCCGCTTGCTTAGCAATGGAATTCAAACCCTTTATATTCCAAAAACATCCTTTCATCATTGAAAACGATACGAGGAGGAGAACAGAGCTCGAACACGGTCCCTTCAAGATCGTGAAGCTGCTTAAAAGATCTTTCATGTCTCTCATGTCTCTTACCTTTGTCTCGGCCTTTAGGCTTCCGAGCAGCATCAGATTGAGGGGAGGATACCTCACAGAGACCAGATTCACCAGATTTGTAAGTCGCCAATGGCAAAGAATTGGATATGCCCTCTACAACCTTTAGACTGTTAAATTTGGGTAACAACTAGAGCAGAAAGTGGCCTGATGATTGGGAGGAGGGGAGAGTGGCTGGGAATTTAAAGGCAGCCCATCATTTGACTGAGCTTAAGGAGAAAGCGGGTCAGGAAGGTGAAGATTTGGTTCTGCGGGTTTAGGAAGGGGGTATCTAGGCGGGTAATAGGGATCAGGTCAGGGGGGTGGGAGGAACTTGTACTGGGGTAACACTTAGGGTCAAGAGGATTGACCACAAAGTTGATTCATGGGTTTAGAGAATAAGAGCTTGAACCTTGTTCAGGGTAAGGTTGGACCATGACTTGGTTCTTGAGTCGGTCGACTTTTGCGGTTTTTTTTTAATTTATAAATTGTAACATTCAGGACTTTCTTCACAATCAAGGGCTCTCTAAGGCAGCTCCTCTGCTCATCAGAGGAAGGAGATGAGAGAATGGAGGCAGACCTTAGGGGATCATCTGCAAGTAGGTTCTCATTGTCGATTTCTCTTTCACCATCGTCTGAGGGAATGATAACATCAGAATGGCAATCGCCAGCTCTCGAGGCGGGGATGTCAGCATCATCTGAGGATTCAAGGGCAGAGAATCGGTTATTGGTCAGGAAAATTTCGGTATCTATATCTGTGTCCTTTCTGCTGGGGAGAGCTGAATCAGGTAAGGCTTCCTTAGACCATGGTTCAAAATCTCGTCGAGAATTGAGATTCTCGATCAGTCTCGACATTTTTTACCATTTCTTGACATTTTTTACCATTTCTCGACAATTTCAACTAGTTCTCGATTGGTCTCGACATAATATATGATGTATGGTCTATTTGACTACTTTAGGTTTTTTGACTATGACAATTAACTAATTAAGTGCTATTATGTTTATTCTTCTCTTAAAATATAATTTTTATTGACTCATTTAGCCTTCTTTGATCTTCTACTAATGTAACATTATGTAGAATAACCAATATTACCCTAGGTTTACATTTGAACTTCAGACCGACACAGCCAAACATAGATGTAAACCCAAACAACCACCATGTGTGATTTTTTTTTTTTCAATTTTATTGTTTAAATGTGATTATGTATGCTAAAAGAGTGAATCCCTAGAGTATCAGGCCTTAAAACGACCATTTGAACCCTGAAACACTTTTTAAGCCCTCTCGGCTTTTTTACAGTGTCTCGCTGAGATCTTGACCGAGATCGGTTTCTCAGAGGGTCGAGACACCCTAGAGACTCGAGATTTGGAACCTTATCTGAGACCCTTCCACGTCATCAACCACGTCTTCTTCTTCTCGATTAACCCTTCTTGCAACCCTAGTAGCATTTGCATTACCACCGCCGGTAGATTTCTTCCTCCAATTTGGGCAGGGTTTGGTTTCTTTTTGCAAGGCTGAGGTATTCGCTTGGCTTGCTAGTGGTGGAGAATAGACACCGGTGTCATGGCCGAATGCTTGGCATCTGGTGCACATCGCGGTTTCCAGTCATATTGTACGTGTTGATTCCACCATCTTCACTCATCAAAGCAGATTGTTACATAGTTCGGGAGTGGATTATGAGCTGGACTTCGATACAAATCTGAGCAAAAGCCAAACGAGTTTGAGCTTTTGTACACCTATCAGAGAAGTGGGGGTAGCAATAACAGAGCCTATTGAGCTCAATGCATCTTCACACCAATGGATGTCAAAATTGGCAACGATTTGATATTCATGTTGTCAAACCGCAAGAATTTGTCCCACTGTCTCATTACAATTGGTTTTCCTACAACATACCATATTCCTTTCTCCAAAACTCCTATCTTAGCATCCTCATTTGCAAATCTAAACACGTACGTGCCATTAGCGGCAAAAAGGGTCTCCACACCCTTTAAAAGTTTCTGCTGTCTTAATAGGGATTTTTCCACCAACTGATAAGGAAGCCGCCTTCCAACAAATTGCCCTACCAGCATCAGAGACCAGTTGGATATCTCCTTTGCATAGGTGCTGTCTAGACAGGAAGCAACTTGTTGGCTGTTGCTCTCCTTCATTTACAGGATCCTTGAATCTTAGGGGAAAAACCTCACCAAGAGATAAGGGGGCAGAATCAAAGAGGGCATTCCATCGCCCTCTAATGTCTGAACCAAGATGTTCAGAGCCGATAGGGGAGGGGGTTGGGTTGCGCAATAGGCTCCCTCCGCGGGAGAGGGGGGGGGGGAGCAAAGGGGCCAGTCAGGTGCTGGGTTGGGGGGATGTGAGTAGGTGGTGTCATTGTAGCCGGAGGGTGGCCGGTCATTAGGGGCCTGCCACAACTATAGGGGGAGAGGGGAGAGGGGGTCAGATCAGCTTTTGACTAACTTGCTTTTAAAAACTTGCTAAACAAGAAAATCAGCAACTCTAACTTTACCATTTCTAGACCGGAAAATACTCAACAAATGAATGCGAGGAACCAATCATATGATTGTGGCCCCTGAGTCGATAATTCAAGGATTGGATGCATAGAGACACAATGCCCACCAATAGAAATACCTGAAGGGGCAAAATTGGAATCAGAAGAGACTGTCAGGGATGTAGCCACGGAAGCTGATGGCGAAGTGGAGTTGGGTGTAATGAGGAGACGACAGAGCTGAATCAACAAATCCTCATGGAAGAGAGACTCCAATGGAAGCAACATCAGCAGCCTCAGAGTAGTGTGCCTGAACTGGACCAGAGCCATGACCACGACCATGCTTTGGCATTGGCAGGACGACCATGGAGCTTCCAACAAAATTCTTTCTTGTGGTCTTCCTTCCCGTAGTGCTCACTTCATAGACTCCTTGTTAGAACTAGATTGATCACTGGGTCATATGGTGTCACCATCGCTAGAGGAAGCGGAACCTGAGAAAAGAGCAGAACGATCTTGTGACACAGGTTGTAACATTGCAGTACATTGGCTGTTCGATTGATCCATAGAGTAGGCCTACTCTAGGGATGGAAAGGGATCACAACTAAGAACATGAGCCTGAATCGGATCAAACTCAATGTTAAGACCGGTGATGAAAATGTGCACATGAAACCTGTCCTCCCATTTGACGAAGTTTGTGGCATCTGTGGTACGAGAAGCAGAAAAATTTTCATAATAGTCTAACTCATGCCACATACCTCACAACTCATAATAGTACTGGGATAATGTCATCTCCTTTTATTTAGTCTAGTGGCTCTTCTTCTGGAGCTCATAAACATGGGTATCATTGCTGACCTAAGAATATGTATTTTTGGTTGCCTTCTAGATCTTTGCTTCTGAATCCAGTAAGAGATAACTCCATGTGATAGTAGGGTTCATAGAGCTAATTAGATAGGACATAACCAAGTAATTGTCCGAAATCCATTTAGTCTGAGCAGAACCAGCATCAACAGGCTTCACAATATCTCTTGTGGACGCTATAAAAAGGAAGCACGAGCGAGACGTTAAATGATCAGATAGTTGTTCTCATCCAATTTAATAGAGCAAACAGGGAACTAGGGAAAGCCAAGAAAGCCTCGATTACTAAAGCCTTCTGGTGGGTCGATGCGGTAGTCACGTCCGACATAGTTGCTGGTCAGAGAGCAAAAAAATACGAACAAAAGCCCTCACAAGAACAGAGCATAGGCGAATCTGTCAAACCAAACATTCACAAAAAATAGTAGAGACCCTGAGATCTCTCAAAAAGGCATGGATTCACCGAAAAGAAACCTCAGTGGGAGAAATCGCCACTGAGGAGTGGGACGATTAGGCGTCAGGAGGTGGCAGAGGCGCTAGATGGTGGCGGCGCTAGAGAGTGAGACCAAGAGAGGAGAGAGGCGGTAGCAGAACTGAGAAGCGAGAGGGAGAAACATCGCTAGCGCTAGCATTGGAGAGCGGTGGCGCTGGCACTAGGGTTTGGATCCCAATATAGATACTCACTTTAATGCCGTGTGGAATTTAGAATAATGATTTCGCATGTCAATTGTTGACGCAAGCTATTCTGCTGATGCTGCTTTGACTTAGTCAAAGCAACATATTAGAGTCCTAGTCTTATTCTAATTGGTGCAGTATATTAGAGTCCTAGTCTTATTCTAATTGGTTATTGTACACTGCTGTAACTGCAGTTAGTTTAGGACTCTTATTTTTAGTTTCCTTTTATGTTAGGACTCTGTTTTCTAGTTTAACTAGGACTCTAACTTATAGAGTCCTAGATCTGTTATATTTCTCTTTTTCTAAGTTTATAATTACCAACGACAGGGGGAGAGTTTTAGCTGTTCAGCTTCTGCAATCTCACTCTTCCCCTGATATATCTTATGTTTTTTTTATCTACTCTGCAACATCAATAATGGCAGAGGTCACTTTATTATATAGGCAATTACAAGGGAACAAATATAGAAAGGGAAATAGGAAAAGAATTGCTATGACTAATCGTCATTGTCTATAATGACTGGACAATGACTCAGAGACAAAAACACCCTTGTACCCATATTTCAGCGAATTAGGTTACAAGCATCTGATTAACTACCTTATTTCGTCTCTCTATCCTCCAAAAGAGGCCTTGGAACTTTCGATCTCTATTTGAGGTAATCGTATTTGGAATACTATCCAATCATACAATCTATTAGCAGATTTGCCACATGTGAAGCATCTGGAGTCTTATAACTGGCTATACAATAAGCCATCTTAGAAAATTTGTACATGGCCACAAGTTTTGAGTATGCTTGGCATGGGGTATGTGACAAATCCAAAACAAAGTCCATAGAAATGTCAAAGGTGCCTTGATAATGAGCAGTGATGCAGTGACATTTAGAATCTTTTATTCTGAGATTGGCTCTTGGATGCTTAACAAATGTAACATCTTTGTATGATCATCACAGAGAAGTAGTGGCCGGAAGTATCATGGCAATGGTTTTGTCATGCCCCAAATAACCTGCTAACCTGCCACTGCTAATGATCATCTGAAGCAGGGACCTGGGGAACCCAGTCTAGTGTTGAAGAACAAATATCTGTCATGAAAAAAAAAATAATCGGACAAGACCAATTGTAGTATAATGAATGTCCCTCATGGGAGGCATCATTCGGTAATTCCTCCAAAAATAATTCAGTGAACTTATCAAATGATGGTACATCAATGGATTGCGGTGGCTCTTCTTTTCAAGTGACTAGTATGGAATCTATTTCAAAATCACATAGGACAATCCATTTTTTGAAACATAGGACAATTGTTTACCATATAAAGGGCGTACCCAGTGCATGAGGCTCCCACCACTATGGGGTCTAGGAAGGGGCAGATGTGTGCAACCTTACCCCATTTTTCTGAGAGGCAGTTTTCAGATTTGAACTAGCGACCACCAGGTCTCAATGGAGCAACCTTACCGTTGTGCCGAGGCCCGCCCTGTTCCATCCATGCATTATTAGCATCAGTAATACTGTTGTTCTAACCTGCCTCCAAATTAAACCTATCCATTTTAACCAATCGTTGACCTAAAATTTGCTGCTAAACTACCTCCAAGCCATGTAATGAATCAATTATAGATACGTTCATATCAGGATCCATGAAAAATATTTTGCCAAAACAATAGACTAGGTAATCAACATTTTCATCATGACATTTATATGCATCTCCTCAAATAGTAGTTCATCAAAATAGCTGTTGTCAATGGAGAATGGCACTTTACTCTGACGCTTCACCGTCTCTTGATGATCATTGCTGATCCAAATAACTAATATATAGGTTTGGATGAGCAATTATTGGTCAGCCAGGCTTCTCCACCGCCTCATTTGCCATCACGTTTTCTTCACAGCCATTGTTTACTTTCAACATCATTTAGTTTGGAAACTTGATATTTTAGTATCCTTGAAATCGTTCCCTTGATATGCAATGGCCCAATGAACGTCTTCACAAACTTCCCCATTCTCATCAACCACCTTATCAAAATCCTTTGGAATACACTTGCAGCACTATGTAGATTGTAGAGTCGTGTCCATACTTGCAATTATGCTGATGTTACTCAAGAAATAAGCATAGGGTTTGCCTGTGGACTAGATAGCTCCAAAGGCTTAACCAGCAATATGTGGACCTCAAATTCTAATGTTTAAGGGTTTTTTTTTTTTTTTTTGGAGGGGTGTGAATGAATGAATGTATTAACAGCACCCCAAAAAGAGGGAAAACAGACCTGGGTGTCCAAAAGACAGCCAGGCTCCTTACAAGAACAAGGGCAAAACCGCTATAAAGAAAGCCACAAAAGAGAGAAAAAACCGACACCACCTCAATTGGAGTCAAGGTTTCAAGAGGGTAGAATGAACCTATTCCTGAAGGTATCTGGAACAGAGGAATGTAAATGCATGATGGTTCGTCGCACATAAAAAATAATAGCTTCCCAAATTTGGACAAGGGATCCAGAGCAGTGGAACGTAAATGCAGGATGGTTCTCGCACATCAGAAGTAAGGTATTGCTAAATGAAGATTATGCGAAAACCCTGCTACTAGGAATTTTCATTGAGCTGGTGGATGACATTGTGGACATATGTCGTCAATGGGATTTTGAGTGGTGGACTGGTGGTGGGTGCTGTATGCATTCAAAGGATGTATTCTGTGGCAGGATAAAGATGAAGCAGTGTCAATATGTAACTTCTCTGAGCGCTTATGTTGTGTTTGTGTGTGGTGTGCTTTTGGGGGATCTAGTATAGATTTCCTGCTGCTGCTGGATCCTGCATCCTGCATCCTGCATCCTGCATCCTGCATCCTGCATCCTGCATCATGTTTCAGTGCTTATTCCTTTTGTTGTTCTTATGTTAATTTTGCTTAAATTTGTGGTGTCATAGGTGAGAGTGAGGGTGAATCAAGTCGGACAACGACCACGAATATAGGTGGGCCGGGATGGAAGACTCTTGCGAGAGGTCCAGCCGATGAAAGTGATGGTGACTCAAGTCAAACAATGCACAAGGACATGGGCCCAGGAGTGAAGAGGCGTTGGACGGTAAATGGGAGTGAAGGTGATTCAAGGCGATCTATGTATAAGGATATTGGTCGGCCAAAATTGAAGAGGCTTAGGAGGGGTCCTGCAAGGAAATGTAAATATCATTGACAGAGAAGATAGATACTGGAAAGCACTTTGCTGATGTTTCCCTCCGTTGTAGTCATCTTTTTGCGGCAGGAAATCTTGTCAGCGGTCAATATGTATATAATTCTGATGTCCCATTTGTAGAAAAGAAAGGAAGCAGCATTTTGTTCTCTTCTACATAAAGTTCTGGCGACTATTTGAGAGCTTGATTCTTGGTGAGTACATAGAACGACCTTGTACATGCAGTGTCATGCACAAAATCTATTTCCATATATTTAATATATTAAATCAATGATGTAATTATCCACATCCGATTCCATAAAAAAAAAAATATATATATATATATATATATATACCACGGCCCTTATCTTTTATATTTATTAAAAATATTGCTGTAGTCGATATGGTTTCGATCTGGGTTAAATCGGTTTTGATCTTGTCCACAGGGCCAAGTTAAACCATTAAGAAAGGCTGGTTTGAGTTCGTGTTCGACTTTGGTTTTTATCAAGCTGGCTTATTGGATTCTTAATGGTCCACTATTTGGTTTTCTATGTGTATATTTTGGAAAAGATTTGGTTAATGGATCCTTATTGGTTCACTATCAGTTGGTAATGGTTTTCTATATATGTATATTTAGTATAAGATTAGCTTATTGGGTTCTTATTATTCCAATATCGGAATGTTTTTTATTCAGTTTCGGTCTATGGGGTTGGTTTGATTTAGGTTTATCGATCTGATCTGATTTTAGTTTTTTCATCGGTCTCTACAAATCAAGCACAAATACAACCAAAATTTTGGTCTGGTTCGTCTTTTCATATGGTTTCTGTTTTGGTTTCAGTTTGGGCTCAATTATGGCACCTATACTTATGAATATATACAACACAATTATTCAACAAGGGAACATATTGTTATTCCACATGTGTACTGGAAAAAACATGCAGAATAATAGTCGCGGTTAAAATTATACAATGGCAAATTACTTTTAAATTATTTTTTAACCCTAACTTCAGAATCAAGCAAAGGGCAGTCAAAAGCAAGGTTACAATTTCTCAACCAAGCTTGGCCTGTCTCAGTCAGACCCAGCCAAGCCCATAGGTTGAATAGCTCAACCAATCCCTTGAAAGCTTTAGGCGGCTTCAGTAAGATAGTTATCTGTATGTTCATCTATTCTTCTTGGGACTTGATCATCATTTATATTCAATGGGTTTCATTATCTGGAGGTGGGTCTCATGCTAATGATGATTTGCAAATACTTGTATTCTCCCTGGGATTCAATCACCATCTATATTTAGTGGATCCCACACTTTAAAGGTGGGTTTTACACCATAGTGATGGGATCCCATTGAAAGAACACGTATATGCATGATTGCACAAGATCCGTAACTGCCGGTTTCGGATCCTCATTATTAATTAAAGGAAAATTTTCACGTACTACCCAAATACTTTGAGAAACATCACCTACCACCCAAGATTTTTGAAAACATCAACTACCACACAAAACATGAATCTAGGAACTTTTGCTCGCATTGTATTATTTGGTCTACGTACCGGAACGGATAACATTTGAGATTATGCAGGATTATACATGAAAGATCCTTTTTTAATTCCAAAATGTTTCCCCATTAACTAAGATAAGAGAGTTGAAATCTAGACGTTTATAGCTTTCTCATTTTAAACTGAGAAACATCACCTACCACCCACTGGCTCCTTCTCCGGCAACATTGAATCTCTGATCATTGAATCTCCGGCAAGTGGTTAGTTTTCTTTTATATTTATATTCTCACATTTATTTGTTTTTTCATTCATAACAAATTACCTACACCGTGCACCTCCTCCACCGCTAATTTTTTATAATCCCGGTCACCGGAATCGCCCCAACTCTGTTCGAATTCTGTCTCAGCAGAGATCAACTGTGACTTTATTTCTTTGCAGACAGAATCAAAACTTAATAACTTCCCAATAACCCATCATTTTGGAAGATATGGCACGTGATTTGATGATCCCCGTACTCAGTTTTGTCCACGCGACCGGCTGTGACTTTCTCTTGGATCGCCACACAAGATCCAAACGTTCAGGGGTGGGAAATTCCTCCCACATCGGTAGCGTGGGAAACCTTTCCCGAAAAGGTAATATTGCTCTGAATTTGCGTAAATTTTATTCAACTCTTATAAGAACTTTTTGTTGACATCAGGATCTTCGAAGTCAAATCGATCAGTAACCCAAGTTTATGATTACATGGTTTTTTTTGGAACTTTTTGATCTATTCGCAGTTGCGCACACACAGAAATTCAGTTTCAACGAGAAACCTTGAATTTGATACTCTGTAGCCGTTATTGTTCATAGTATATCATCTTGTCTTGTTGGGGAAAGAATGGCTATAGATGCCGTCGAAGCTTCATCTTCATCTCCCTCTGCCTCTAATTTCTCTGCCCATTCCAGGTATTAACAATATCAGTAATGTTGATGAGTTATTCATGAGTGAGTGATTGAAATTGAAAATTAATTTCTAATCTTTTTATCTTTTTCAATTACTAAATTTACAGTCAACCACGTCACTACTACATTGCCGTTGACAAACTACAATTCAAAATGGTAATACCACAGTCCATGATAACTTCGTCGGAGTTCCAATTTTTATTTTTCATTTAAAGTACAAATCTGGCAGGTGACATTGGTGGATTTGTTGTGTGTCATGGAAACGTTTTTCCTTACCTATTTATTACTCAAGGTAAACTCGAGCAGAAAATTGAAGAATTTGCAGAGATTGCAAGAAACCCCAAAAAAATCAAGAACCAAAAATCTAGATTTTATAGAGAGGAATAGGTGAATCTGGTTAAAGATTCAAGAGAAAAAATGAAATCAAACCAAGAAACGGAGACGATGCAGACAAAGTGATTCACTGCTCCCCACTCTTGGCTTACCCTTCAATGGCAGATTCATTGAGCAATTTACACCAAGAAAAGCAGTATTATTTACTAAAAAATAAATTTGAGCTAACATCAGTATCTAACAGTTCCGTCTTAACAGTTTAGGTCTTTTTGATAAACGTTTTAGAATTATAAATGGTAATTGATGTTTTCAGAAATCTTGAATGATAGGTGATGTTTCTCAAATATAGAACATGAAATTTTTCCTTAATTAAAACTTATATTAAATTATGTTTTCCTGTTGTATCGTTTCTCTCCTTTTAATATGGGTATTTCTTTTTTGTGTTAATTACCCATATTGCCCCCGAAATCCCTGATGTTCTTTCATCAATCTCCCCCATTCACTAATAACGCGATTGGGAGTCTCACGCTTCAAGTTATCAACCCTGATAACGATTTTCGTGGCCTGCTACTCCCGGCTCCCCGAACTCCTGTTGCGCCTGCGCCGAAGAAGGAGAGCTCTCTCTCTCTCTCTCTCTCTGAGAAACAGCGGGTCTGACTCTCTGTGGTTGTCAAAAACAGCTGAAATTTTGTATCTCAGAAATTCAGAATAAGATCCATCCATCTCTGCATTTATCCGATTACATGACACTTCCATCTTGATTTCTGGAAATTGTGTTCCCATCCTAGCCGATTGTCTTAATCTTCATTTCTGGCAATGGCGTATGGGCTTAAGATGAGGGAGTGTTTATACAGTAATGCTGGTCAATTATTGGCAAAAATCTGCCGTCGGCATCACCAACACCAGGGTGCTGCAAGGTAATATGCACTCTGCAGAGCCTTCGTGCTTTCTGCAGCAATGTTCCTCCTGAAGCAGAGCAATATATTAGTATGGAGAAACCCATCAACGTTGCCAATCCATCCGGTCGTTTTGTGTAAAGTTTTTCGTACTAATCATATTTTAGAAGAAAATCTTTCTGAATCTAATTTGTTTTTATTATTTTAATTCTTTATTTGCGTCTTATGCTGTAAATGTAAGAATATTAGTGTGGGCTAAATTAATTATACGGTTAGTTGGTTCAGTGGGAGTCTGGTTACAGGTAGACCAGTTTAAGTATGATTAGAGATGGACCAACCTGGTCCACTGTGGGACTGATCCAGGGTTGGGGTGGTATTATATATACCAATGGTTATTCTTCTCCTGTCATACGCAGAGAGAGTTCAAGGGATCCCCGGAAGGCTGTGGAAGACTCAAACCCAAGTGTACTACAGAGGAACGGCGGAAAACAATCTTCAACATATAGGTATGAGATTTATATTGTTTACTGTGTTTTCCCATTGTGTTCTAGATATAGTGTGGATTTCAGGGTTGATCGAAACCCTAATGGGTTTACTGGGAAACCCAAAAGAGATCTTAGTTTTCCTACAGTGGTATCAGAGCCTCCCACACAGATCTAGGATCGATGGGTAAGCACTCTAGAGATTAAGGTTGAATAGATTGAGAAAAAGGAGAGATTTTTCTCTCAAATTCTTCATATCAAACTGTCTGGAATTTAGACCTTCAAAATTTTTTTTATGACCATGAAAATAAAACAAAACTACATAGGATTGTAGATCTCGGAGAGACGGAGCCGACGACATAAGGTAGGTCGTCGGAGATGGTCGGACGCGCCCTCACGCGCCTCGAAAAGCGCGTGAGTTCCACGCGCGGCGGCCATAAAAAAAAAAAAAAAGAAGGGTCGACGTCATGGTTGAGTCGACTCGGAAACCCTAGCGGGTTTGACCGAGTCGACTCAACAATGGGGCGGCGGGTCACACGTGTTCCTCACATGGTCGACCCGATCGCCCAGTCAACGACCCGAACCCGTTTGACCTGACCCGAACAACTGACCCGTTGACCCGGATACATACCCGAAACTTTTGACCCGAAACCCGATTGGGTGAACCGGTTAGCCCGGTGGTTGAACCCATGGTCGGTTCACGGTTTATCCATGGTTCAGATCATACCAAACCGTTGGGTCGGTTTGGACCAATGTATTTCCAAAAAAAAAAAAAAAGGTTTTACAGTGGGTTCGGTCCGCCCTAGCCGAACCGGGCAGACCGAACCGAACCCACCTAAACCGGCCGAACCGGTTCAGGATGCAAGAAAGCATTGCCGACTTTGATCGGCGATTGTGGGAGCTAGGAGCGTCGGATTTTGATGCGGTTTTTTACGCTGTGTTCGTATTTTTGTGCTCTACAATTTGGTACATAGTTTGACATAGTTTGGTGATTTGGGGAATATAGTTTTGACTAAAAAGTATCCCAAATTAGTCCGATTTGCAGTTTTTCTGCTTGTTTGTCAGCTATTTTGTATCAAATGTTTGTAGAATATTATATGTGCATGAAGTTTTTGTTTGTTGACCCACATGGTGCTGCAAAGTAGGGTTTGGAATATCATTGTGGAATTAGGTCGATCCCACCAAAGTGGTACACTTAGTTTCATCATGATATCTTCAAATTCAAAGTTGAATGTATTTGTAAATGCTTATGTAAAGGCGATGTACATCCAAAAGTGACATCGTCAAGTGTTGTTCAAATGAGGGTTTGAGGGTGTCATGTGAAGATTGGGTGGATTCCACCAAAGTGGCATACTCAGTTCTAGCATGGCATTCTCAAATCCCAAGTTTATGCATTTACATATACAATAAAATGATACATTATACACTGTTCTCCCAAGTGTGAAAAGTAGCTAAGAAAGACAATGTTAGCCCAAAGGTGGCATTGTCAAAGACTAAAGGTATATTCATGCACATGATTTGAAGGGGTTTTGATTTTAGGGATCTCATTAGCCCAAAGGTGATGGGATTCCAAGAGTCATTATTCTTTTCGAGCTTCTGCAAAGAAACTGAGAAGACCACTGCATGTTTATCCCAAAGGAGAATGTGTAGTTGGTTAACTCTTGAAAAATGATACATATACTTGCATGAATGGTTGATATGGTTAGTGCAAGTAAATGATATATGTATCAGTATTCTATTGTTTGAGATGTATTTATATGAGTTCTGTATAATTCATTTGTTGTTTGATATTTTGTTTGAACTCATATAATGATGATGGTGTGTATCGTACAGGATGTCTTTCCCTGTGACTATGCCAGGTGGTATGGTAGTTTCTATTCCTTCTTTGTCCGGAATGAGTTTTAAAAGATGGTATGAACAGTTAGAAGCGAGTCTAGGCATGGTTGACTTAGATATAGCGCTTAAAGAGGATAAACCTGCTGCCATTACTGATTTTAGTACCCCTGATGAGAAGCATAAAATGGAAAAGTGGATGAGTGCAAATAAAAAGTCTATCTTTGCTCATGAGGCAGGCCATTCCTGAAACTATGCGTGATGGTGTTCAAGCAAAGGAAACGGCTAAAGAATATTTAAAAGAGATTAAAGGAAAGTTTGAGCTTTCTGATAGAGGACAAAGAAACACCTTAATGAGCAAGCTTACCAATGCAAAGTATAATGGTAATGGAAGTATCAGAGATCATTTCATGGAGCTTTCATCAGCTGCTGAAAAGATCAAAGCCATGGGAATTAACGTTGACAATGAGTTCGTGATTCATTGTGCGTTATCTTCTTTACCTGAAGAATATTGTCAGATTCAAGTAGCCTATAATACTCAAGAAGAAGAATGGGATATGAACAAGTTAATTTCTGTTTGCACTAAAGAAGAACAGAGACTGAAGAAAAAGGTTGAAAATGTCAATATCACAGGTCATTATTCTAGAGAACATAAGGGTAAAGGAAAAGTTGGGGTAGGACCCCATAGAAATGATAAACACTCATTCAGGAAAGGAAAACCTTATGATAGAGATATGAGTGATGTTGAATGTTTCTGGTGCCATAAAAAGGGGCATATGAAGAGAGAATGCAAAGCAAGAGAAGCTTGGTTGGAGAAGAAGAAGAAAGGAACTGGGACATCAGAGAAAGAAGATGCCAAGTGATGATGTCATTTAATAAAGTTGAATCCATAGGTTTAGTTAGTTTTCTTTATTATTATCAGTTGTCTTTAAGTTGTTTTGGATATTTGTTTAATGTCTTACTTTTCAGTTAATTATTTATTTGAAAGATTTCATTTAGACACTTTTGAGAAGACTAAATTTCATATTAAATTTAAATGAAAAATATCTTTAATAATTTGATTATTCTCTTGAATTCTGAAATAATTATGGGAATTTTTAGATTCTCTTAGTCAGTGGGAGTTTTTTCGATCCGCTTGGCTAGTGGGAGATCGGGTATTTGTTATTTCTTAAACATTTATTTTATTGCTTCTATGCATTCATTCACAAGACATGTCAAAGTTGTAAGGCGGTATTTAGCCAAAGAAGGCGGTAAGCCAAAGTGTGGTGTTAGTCCAAGCTGGAGGCGTTTTGTCTATAAGTTGGATAATATCAAGGTGCGTTGACCTATAAGGATTATAAGGTAACGGGATCGTAGTTAGTCGATCATTGGACTCATTTTCATCTCAAAGCGATTTATGTCATTAAGTGGACCTTTGTATGTGACTGACGGAAGGGAGTACACTATTTGTGTTGGAGTACTTTTCGCTGTTGTTCGACATTGGTAAGCTTGGTGACTGAATCAAAGTGGTCGGATTTGTGTAATTAAATTTCATGGCCACATTGAATCAACAGTGACTTTATAATTAATGTAGCCCAAGTGGGAGAATGTAAGAATATTAGTGTGGGCTAAATTAATTATACGGTTAGTTGGTTCAGTGGGAGTCTGGTTACAGGTAGACCAGTTTAAGTATGATTAGAGATGGACCAACCTGGTCCACTGTGGGACTGGTCCAGGGTTGGGGTGGTATTATATATACCAATGGTTAGGGTCCCCGCAGCCACGGTTATTCTTCTCCTGTTCCCATACGCAGAGAGAGTTCAAGGGATCCCCGGAAGGCTGTGGAAGACTCAAACCCAAGTGTACTACAGAGGAACGGCGGAAAACAATCTTCAACATACAGGTATGAGATTTATATTGTTTACTGTGTTTTCCCATTGTGTTCTAGATATAGTGTGAATTTCAGGGTTGATCGAAACCCTAATGGGTTTACTGGGAAACCCAAAAGAGATCTTAGTTTTCCTACAGTAAAAACATTTAGAAAAATCTTATTTTGCAGGAATAAGTTTCTTTCTTTCTTTTTTCGCCATTTTACCAGGAAGCAAAAATAATTCATAATCACCTACTTAACCTATATTTATTCAAATTCCTCACTTTTTATTTATTTTTAAAATTTCTTCAGAAAAAATAGACTTTCTCATTTTTTGTGATAATTTAAAATCCCAAAATTACCTCTTTAATCATCTCCTCCAACCCAACAATCGATGCTACCAAAGCTCCAGCCCGGAGCATTCCTCTCCTCTTCAAGTCATTAGAGTTGGGTGATTCAGGTATTTTAAATCATCAGGGGAGAAGGAAATGATTAATGGGGTATAGTTAGAAGAAGGAGTGAAAGTTTATAGTACAGAGATCAGAAAATAACTTTGAAATAAAAAAATTTGGGTAAATATAGGTAAAATATAGAGCAGTCATCGATATAATCCTTCATAATTTCACTTTCATAGTTGGAAATAAGAAAAAGAATCTAAAACCAACCCATGGCAGATGAGATATCATCAAATAATTGACAGTTAGCAGTTTTTCTGTAACTTCTCTTGATACTTTTCATCATTTCTTATTTGCCACCGAAAGTGAAAGCTTCATTTTTTACCTTTTTTTTTTTTTTTTTTTATGTACAGACTAGCTAAAACGGGTATGGTACGGTCCTACTGTACTCAGCCATTTAGTATGTTTATTACTACATTGATCTCAAAGATAACGAGAGAATACTGAAGTCTTGTCGTTTAAAATTCGTTTAATACGCTTATTCATATTTGTATCTATATTCGTATTTTAACCTGCATCACATCATTTAATATTCTTATTGCCTTCTATATGTAACCGATATGGAATTGAAGGCCTGCCACTTCTTCACAATTGTTTTTAAAGCTGCATCTTCCATGTGGTAGTCGATTCATTACTCATTACTTTATTACTTGCTACTTGCTAGGGTGGCTGTGGGTTATGGGTTGTGAGCTGTGGGCTATGGGTTATGGGCCATGGGTCATGGGCATAACAAATGTATATATATATATATATGGATTAATGTTTGAAGTCTTAGACAAATATAAAATATTAATTAATTACTTAGCTAAAAATGAGGATTATCACTATTTTATGACTAGCCACATCATAAATATCATGTGCTTCTATTGAATTAACCACATGGCTAAAGATGAGAATTATCCCTCTTCCATTGATTTAGGTATAATTCTTCAATTTTTTTTTGAGTAAATTCTAGATATAATTCTTCAATTTATGAAGGCATATTGCCATTTTTTTTATCAGACCATATTAATTATGATCTGTTTAAAACTAGTACTGTTTGTTTTAGTTTTTTTGCTATTGTGGAAATGTTTGACCATTTTTGTTGTTCCGTTTTTGTTCTGCTCAATTTAAAACTTGTGCTGTTCCATTTTATTTTTTGTTGTTCTCGTTTTAACTAACTATCGTTCAGATGTATAGGACTGTGTTTTTGTTGTTGTTGTTGTTGTTGTTGTTTGACTATGTCTGTAACCTTCCTTCTCAAATTCTTTGCCAATTTAAGCATGTTTAATGGAAGTAGTGTGAGGGGGCCTATTTGTACAATTGGGTAACATTTGTTATCAGATGGATAATTTGGTTAGTATTTGAATCTGGCATAGAATGTATGTCTAGTCTCATTTTACTTAAGAGTAAGTCGTTTGAATTCAAGTATCAGATATGTGGGAATCTGACACGTGACCAATATATAATATGTGATAATATTAAAACGGGATCTGATTCTATAGTCCATTACGCCCATAAATTATCAAACATATTTTTATTTTTTTATAAAAAAAATGATTTTCATTAAAAAATTTTGATAAATAAATAAAAATAAAAACAAAAATAATACTAAATAGAACCTAAGTTGGACGAGACATCAATCAATGTACATGTACTCTCTATGGGATCACCTGCATGTTGCATGTACTGCATGTACATGTACTCTCTATGAGATCCTATCACCATCGATGTGATGTAAGACTCACCTCTAAAATGTGGGACCCATTGGATGGAATCCCAAAAAGGATACAAATATATGCAAATAACTATTCTAGCCATATAACTCACCCTTATAGAATCACAATCCAATTAAACGAAAACCCCAAGGGGTAGCTCAATCGGCAAAGAGCCTACGTCTCAGGAAACAGAAGATATTGAATTTGACTCTTCTTACTGCCACTCACACGGATTGTCAAGCACTGGGATTCTCTGTAGTGAAGATCCTCTATAGTGAGCTATAGTGAGGATCACATCCACTCAAAGTGGATCGGTATATATCCCATTGCACTTTGACTGCTTTGGGATATATGTCGATCCACTTTGAGTTAGTAGAATCTTCACTACACGACTGGCCTCACTACAGAGAATCTTTTTCCGATTGTCAAGTGTTCTTTCTTTCGTACTATGAGAGCAAGTGGAATGATTCTCATTCAACCCCAAAATTATCCCATCATCGAATTCCACAATGCGAGTCACGTTGAACTATACAAAGAGGGGGTCGACCTGGACCTCCTGACGACAGCATTGCAGTGCCTAAATCATGATTTTTCTCAAATACTTTATTTCAACTGCGGTAATCATGATTTTTCTCAAATACTTTATTTCAACTGCGGTATCTTTGTCGATGAGGACAAAGAGATACCGAGAAAGATAGAGAAACCGCTGCATTTTCAAACACAAAGAAAGACAACAATGGTGTGGGTGTGATCGCATTCTTCTCTGGAAATCTGAGTCTGAGATATCCATAAAGGAAATTGTAGATGCGGCCATCGCCTGATCATTCTGGAGTTCTTTATCTAAGTGCTGTGATCAGTGATTCATCGACAATGGAAGAGTTGGAGGATGTGATTCAATGCGCAATTGCACATTGTATGAAATCCATGGCCCAGAACAAAACGTTGGCAAGTAAGAAGCTCTGAAAGCGCTAACATCTGATCTTAGCTTGAAGAATTGCCTCTCTCTATCGCTAATACTTAGATCTCAAGTTCTGACCTGAATTTAGAAGAAGAAAAAAAAAATCCCCTTTACAAGAACGAAATAGACTGGGGGCATATAACAGCAAAACTTTTGCCCTAATTTAATCCAATGATAATCCTGAGATATCCTTGTCGATTTTCACATACTTGGACATAGGCTAATAATAGAAGAGTGATGGATATTACCTTTTTCATAATTTCACTCCCAAGATTGGAAATAATAAAAAAATAAAAAAATCTAAAACCAACCATGGCAGATGAGATATCATCAAATAATTATCCAGTTTGCAGTTTTCTGAAACTTTTCTAAATACTTTCATCATTTTCTTACTTGCCCCGGAAATGGAATTTTCAGAGTCCGGATCACATGCTGGTATTATGCTCTTTGACTAACATGTGTCTATGTGATTGAGATAATTTCCGTTAGCTAATGTATAACTATTTTTAATTCTAATTTTTTTTATTCCATTATTTTCTATTTTAATTGAAACTTTTGTGTTTTTGCTTTTGTTTTGTTGTTGTTTGCCTATTTTCCTGACCATCCTTTTCAAATTCTTTGCCAATTTAAGCAGGCTGTTTGATGGAAGTTTTGCACCCACCCCTCTTAGTGTGAGGGGTATCTATTTGTACAATTGGGTGATTAATATTTGAATCTTGCATAGAATTTAAGTTCAGTCTCATCTTACTTAAGAGTAAGGGGTTGTCTAAATCAAGGTTTTAAATCCAGGTTTTGGATACATGGGAATTCGACAAGTGATCGATATTATATATGATAATATTAAGAGAAATTTACAACTACCTCCCTCATCGTTTGTTCAAATTTCAAATTGCTCCCAAAAATTTTAAACAACAACTGTTCTTTTTTAACTAAAATGGTGTTAAATGTAATGTTCAATGGACAAATATGCCCCGAGTGTTTGTAAGCAATAAATCACTTCTATCATGAAATGACAATTTAACCCAGTTGTTTCACTTAAAATTAAAAAAATTATATTTCAACGTTTCTCTTCTTTCTTATTTTTTATTCTCATCTCCAGCGAGTTTCAACTGTAAATCCGACAAGCATCAACTTCAGCAACCATGAACTCCGGCATGCATCAACTTTGACACTCCTCTGGTGGGTGAACTCTGACTCTTCCTTTAATCTTACAAATCTATGCATCTCATTGCGATCCGTGCCTTCCACTTCTGAGTCTTAGTCTCTCTGTAATTTTGGAAATAAGGTGGGGTGAAAAGGTTTTTTTTTCCGCACCAAATGTTATGATCCCATATCGGATCCCACAAACACTAAAATGTAGTTCTTTAGTCTTGGGGTTCTCCCACCTAATAGGCTAATCTTTTGGGTTGGGCTCTCCCTTGGACTTAAGTTGTAACATTTGGTGCTTTCATTGAGAGGCCGACCTTGCAGGAGGGACGATCTAAAGAAAGAGTGACCTGGGAAAGAGTTACTTGGTGAAGCAAAGTGAAAGCCGTCCAGAGTGGGCAATCTGGAGTGGACCGACGCCAGGTGGCAATGTTATGATCCCATATAAGATCCTAAAAACACTAAAATATGGTTCTTAAATTTTGGGGTTTTCCCACCTAATAGATTAGTCTTTTGGGTTAGATACTCCCTTGGCTTGAATTGTAACATAGACGGAAAAGGAATCCGGAAGACTTACAAATCCAAGGTTTGGTGGCAGTTGTGGGAGTGGGAGTTTTGGAGTTACTGGTTCTATGGGAGAGGAGAAATCGGACAAAAGAGAGAGGGCCTGCATCGTGAATTCTCTGGTTTTCAGCGAAAGAAGCAACAGTGGCATAAACAACATGGTGTTTTCTTCGGTGAAATCCAGGTTCGGCAAGTGACACCTGGTAAAGCCTAGTCATATTTTTTTTCTCTTCTTTTTAATCCCTACAGGATCTGAACTTATCTTCTTCTCCAACAAAACACAGAGGACCCTCGCTTCTTCTGTGCTCTGATCTGATGAATCACATGTGTTTTGCTACTGAAGAAATCTGATACCGGTGGATTCTCCTTCGAGCCATTTTAATCCAATTCAGGAAATTGGTCTATCTTGTTGATCTCCATTTCCCATTGGAGCTTCATGTCCGATCCTCTTTCGCCCTGACGGTGTCGATCTAGCTGTTGCCACTAATGCTGCCACCATTGTCTCCATCACTATTACTGCTTCTTCTAATCCCGATTATCATCTAGTTCGTCCCTATCTTGCTCGCCCTTTTGCCATCAGACGTTTTCAACATCATCGTCTCCTCTCTCTAATCTCTGCCTTTGTCTCCTCCTCATGGAAGAAAAATATAATATTCAATGGTTTCTACAATTTAAGAAGATGCTCATTGTTCGGTAGTGAAATGAGGAAGGAGAAACGGTTTCTATTTACTCTTTTTGTTCTCAAGGAAAAAAAGGTTAACTACATCTCTACACCCCTTTATGGGGGTACTTTTACCATTAAAAAATTATAGTTGATTACACTTATCTAACAAAAGCTGCCTAAGATCTATTGTTGGGTTTTTAGAGTTTTAAAAAACAAAAACATCAAAAGTTTCAAAATTTTAACTCTATTTTCTAATTTTGGTTTTGAAGAGAAATTTTCTCACTTGTATTTTTTTGGTTGGCATAGCTTGTAGGACTTGTTTTAGTCCCATATTGCTTGGAGAAGAATGATTGAGGAGGTATATATGTATTGTATGACCTATAACATCTTGAGCCCTTAAATGAAAGGATGCCTCTAGAGGGAAGGGTCCGGGGGGTCCGGGGTTCGGGGTTCTTTTCACACACGCGCGCGCGCGCCGAGCCGTGCCGGGCGGGGCGGTGCGAGTGCGGGTGCGGGTTTATCCATTGTAGTTTCATAAAACCCGCTTGGGATTCGTCCATACAATTGCGGACGCTACACAAGCGTGGAATTTGTAATTTCTATGCGTGAATGTGGGATTCGAACGAGAGAGACTCAAAAGCCACACCAACCATGAGGGCTTGGGTTTTCTGTAGCTGTGTAGTCTCTGCAATCGCATTCAGGCCGTTGAGAACACATCTACACGTATAGTAATGCAATCCAACGGCCCATACGGGGCTACAGGGACTGCTTGATTGCATAGGATCCAAGCCCCTACCATAAGGATGTGTCTTAGGTTGACGTTTTGTGAAACCAAGCCGTCGCTGGATGAGCGAGAAATGGGTTTCCTTCATTGTGCGGTCATAGGTAATGAATTGTAGTATAGGCAGCATGAACCGATATACACAAATAAAAAAATCAATTTCCATATCCGACGCATTTTTTCCTTTCCTTCCCTTATCATTCACTTTCATCATCTCTGTAAAAACAGAGAGAAAATGAGGGGAACCGCAATGGAGATTTCAAGCAACAGCGGCGATAAGAAGAAGAGCTTGGTGTCTCCGTTGCTGCCTTTGCACCGGCGGACCTGACCAGCAAAGGCGTCGACATGGATTCGCTACGGGAAAAGCTCGCAGCCTCAACCCTATGTTAAGAGTTCACGTGCATGCGACACCGATCTTGGTTTAAATGGTCAATTAAATTATTTTTCTAATTTAATAATTGAATTAGATAAATAACTAAATCCATTTCATCCGATTATTTGCTGTTAAGAAAAAGGTTTTTTTTTTCTTCTTAAATTGATAAACAAAGGGAATATCATCCGAGTCTGGTGACAGAAGGTATAGAGACTCAGACAATCACTCGCAAATCCAGCAAACACAATGCCAGAATGCCGACTAACTGGCGCCGTTGGGTCGACATTTTTTTGTCCGGGTTGTCGATCTGATCTCCCTATGCTTGAAAACTCGCCACCGGATTCCGCCTCCTCCACCTCCACCTCTCCTCTTTCTCTACTCGGCTCTGTTGCACACTACCGCTCTATCTCTTTCTGGTGGGCTTAGTCTCAAATAGAAACCCAAACCAAGCAGATCAGTGCACTGGTGCAGTTCTCACCATCCAACTGGTTAGGTGATCTGAATCTCCTTGTCTTATTGTGTTTTTGTAGTTCTTGCGCAGATAAAAAGCAGTGGAGAAACTCCATCGTGGTTGCAGTGACCCCTCTCTCTTTGCAGACTTGCGTTGAAGAATGATAGGGAAGACGATGACAGACGCGAGAGATTTTGTAATGAATCTTTTATTCAGTGTTTCTCATTTAACATTTGAATATTACACCATCAGTAGATCTAACCGCACAAGACAGAGGAACCAGCTGTCACTCATCTAGCGGTAGCTTGGTTTCCTCATGTCCAAGCTGCGACCTGAGAGGATTCGGATCTGTAGGCTTGAGGCCCATCCACACATGCAAATGACATTCGCACACCCTTTTAAATCCGAGCTCTTTTTTTCTTTTTCTTTTTTTTTTTAAATAAAAGGATTTATATGTTTGTGCAACATGGCATCGTGGATCTTTGTGTATCCCTTCCATACAAAATTGCATAGCAAAAGTGGTTCGTACACACCCATGGTGTGTTCTATTTTTACATATCCTTGTCAAATGGACAGCTGATGTGGTCATTTAGACTCTTGAATAAATATCATGATTTGAATTAGCCACATGTATTTACGTGTATCCTATTTATATTTATGCGCTCCCGTACTTGGATTAATATGGTGCACTCATCCATAACCTTGGATTTTTTTAAATCTTTGTTTTTGCCATGAAACAAATTCTGATGGGTTGAAACTTGAAATTTTGAAATGTGAGTAGGAAACTTAATAGTATATATCCACAACGTGGGTTTCCTCTAAAATATATTCTTATTGACAAGGATTCGATGTTAATGTTGTTGACATTGGCAATCAGTATCCATCTGGTCGCCCAAAACCCCCTCACTCCTACTGTCTCACATATCAATATTACCCCATGTATATTGAGGTTTCTATGGTGATCTAACAAGTGGGCATGAAAAAGAATCCATATCAATGGTTCATTAACACCAGTTGGTGTCATATAGACAGACCCCTCATTTAATCTACCACACTACTCCTGGCATTTAAATGGCTACATAAGAAAGGTTCTACCATAGTCATGATGGAAACAGGCTCCCAATTGCCCAAGAACCAAAATTTGTATTGACAAGCAAGTTCATATGGTATTATAAGACTGGGCACCTTTCAGTTTATATGTTCCGTTTGTTTTGACATAACATTTTATATGTAAAAAAAAAATTCAATATTTATGTTTGTTTCTAGTAAGTAAACGAAAGACGAAATTCTTTTTCCATTCTTTTTAGAAATCACTATATTTTACTTCTTGGAAATAAACAATGATATTTTTTTTTACATATAAATATTACACGTAAAATTTTACATCAAAACAAACAGAGCATAGTAATTCTAATCATTGAATATCTAAGGAATAGTATAGATAATCCAAACACCTCCTTAATAGTTCCATACAGCTCTATATATTTTTAAGAGGTTTTTATATCATGATCAATATTATGATCGAGCATACCTTATATGTAGTCCAATGATTCTTTTATTATTATTATTTTTTACTAACGAGGATCCTCCATTCTTAAGATGGATTGAATAAACCCCAAATCCATGTAGATCTCATCATCCACATGTACCAGATCAGTCCAGGACTCATGAAAACCATCAATTCTTGAGTGGATGGCCCCAAGAGGTGAAGAGTAGAACTCAAGATCTCTGCTTCTTGCGGCATGGTCCCTTGTCAACTGAACCGCTTGATGTTCTTTTCAGTAATATGATAATAAACGCCTAAAGACAGGAAAGACTTGACGTATATAACAATTTTCATTCCTATTTATTTGCTACCAAAAATATTAAAAGGTACTACTAATCTTAGGCAAAAGGATTCATGTAGCGTCATACAACGGACCATCAGATCATATAAATGCACATCTATAAATACTTGGTTTAATGCGATCATGCATAAAAATCATCTCCTTAATTTAAACTACTCGTATAAAATTTTCTTTAAATCTAGAAACCTTAGGTTCTCTTTGGTATGGTTTATATTTATATTCATGATAAATCATTTATGAGAATAAATTATGAATCATAAATAATAACATTAGATATAAACAAGTAATAATAGATTATCACAATAATGATAGACACCTTCTAATTTATTTATAGATTTTAATTTATATTAATTTATTTTAAATATAAATAAATATCATAATTCATATTATATATATTATTAATTAATTTTATAATACATACGAAAGAGAAATTATAATGTAATATATTATTAATTTTATAATACATACGAAAGAGAGACTCAACCATTAATTTGAGAACTTAAAAAATTTACCGGACCCTAGATGACTCACATTTAAATTATACGTCATTGAATCAAAAGTTTACAAGAAAAAGGCGGTGGAATAGGAGATACCATGGGCATGGTCCTTGCATTACAGATTTACTGTTTGGGAATTTTTTGATTTCTAATGTTTTTTTTTTATAGGTAGATCCAAGCAGGTTGAACTCATGCTTTTTCTGAGATATAGATTTTTACTAACTAAGCTATTCTTGGTTTTAGTTTTATTTATTTATTTATTTATTTTTGTGTGGAAAATTATAATTTGATTAACAATACTAACTTGTCATAAATAGTTAAATTACTTGTAAGTTTTAATTTTTAACGTTCAAAATAGAAACAAGTGAATATGATTTGCCCGATCAATACAAATATTTTTACGCTCTGTTTGGATTGTGAGTCCAAATAACCGGCGATTTGTAAGTTTTTCTCTTGAAAGATCGAGGCCTCTTCACAATTTCAACATGTCTTGCTTGAAATGGAGGAATCAAATTCTTCCTGGATGCATGAATTTGAATTCCAATGGAGAAATTATACCATCGACCACGTACATCAGTTAAGATCACAGTTTTCGAAGACGAACTTCAAGGTTTCATCAGCCTGCAAAGATAATCCAACTCTTCCAAACAGAGATCTTCAAAAGTTTCTTAAAAACTCGTTTTGCTGCCAAGAGGAATTTATGGTGAGAAATCTGAGATTGAGAGGACATAGATATGGACTTGCGGAGGTCAGGGCAAAACTCATCTCTGAATTGCTCTCTCTCTCTTCTTTTTTTCTTGAGCAAAATCCTCCCCTCCTTTTGTCTCTCTCTCTCTCTCTCTCTCTCTCTCTCTCTCTCTCTTGATTGAATAGTCCCACCCAAGTAGGATAGGATGTTACCAAAGTTTCAAACCCAGGTATTGGACATAATATCGGCTATGTTCAAAACCGATATGAATTGGTTGATCCGAATGAACTGATACCAATACCAGACCAACACTTCAAAGAAATCATGAGTTCAAGTCTCCCTAGAGCTTACCTATCTACAAAAAGAACAAAAGAAAAAAAATAAAAAATCACTTCTTTGTTATTCTACTCCACTTTGCATGGGACCCATTCCTTAACTCCCTCACCCCCCATCCAGGGGAAAAAGATCCTCTCCAACGGACCAGTCTATCTAGCCTAGATCAAACCGTTTGGATCACTCGGTACGCATACTGATCTCAGGGGTTAGATCACTTGGTGTGCATAAGATGTAAAACAACCTATCGCCTAGGTCTCTCACACTTACAACTAATTAGACAATAGGTTACCTAATATTTAGCTAGTTGGGAGACTTGGGACAGATGACAGCATCATACATGTCTTGTGTCTAGAGATTTACAGTTAAATTTTATCAAATAATGATTAATATATTTCTATTACCAACTAAACAATGATCATTAGAGTGAAATAGAAATAAACAATTAAACATAGCATTCGACAAAGTATTATGCTGAAAATTTCAATGTTCCCAAAATGATGACAACTATGTCTAATACACCCCTCTTCTTTCTCCCCCTTTTCTGATTATTTCTGAAAGCCCATATTCTCTCATTCTGAATCCTTCATTCTTATTATTTCTATATGGGTTTTATTTTCCTACAATCAAATACTAGCTCCCTTCCTTGACCACGAAATTCAATATTCTATTTATGTTATGCTCATTTTAAAGTATGTCCAATAGTTCATTGTCGACCCCTCCTTGTAACTTTTATTATTTCATTATCCCATTGTTAAATTCTACCATTATTAGACAATTTATTTAAGTCTTGGTTTCTATTTTTAATTTACTATACAAAGCAAATGTTCAGCCCATGTTGTGTTTAGTTTCTAAACTCTATTAATAACATTTTTTTTTGGTAAGAAGAAAATCCATTGAGAAATAAAATGGAAAAGGGCCTCCGTTTAGATTAATATCATGGAACCAAGGAATGGAAAATGGTCAAATCAACCAACCCTGAAAATGGTTAAGGCCTTCCGGGCAAAGGTATGAGCTATTTTATTTGCTCCAAAAATAGCTCCCATTAGAACAAAAGAAAACTTACAAGTATGAAAAGAAGAAGCAAGATGAAGGATATCCCGTATAATCGATCGTAAGGAGAGATCACATGAGGTATTTTTTGCAGATATAATATCTAAAACCTCCTTACAATCAGCTTCCACCTCTACATTCAAAAGATTTAAGGATAAGGTTGTCTAGATAGCCTTCCTTAATTCCAAGAGTTCTCTAATTTTTGGGGAGGCGAATTGATTATTGCTGGAACAAGCTTTTAAAATGCTGCCCAAGTAGTCACGAAAAAACAAAACCAAAGCCATTGGAATTATCCTCGAAACTGGCATCGGTATTCAATTTGATGCAATCTGGGAGAGGAGGATTCCATAATGCTGAAGAAGATGTATCACTTTTCTTTACTAATTAATGTTGATCAGAAAAATGAGAGGCTGACTTCAATGGGACTCCAATCATAAGACTAAAAAATAAAAATTATTTATGGCTCTCTATAGGTATTGACATATATTGGTGCATATATTTCAACATCGTTTCTCTAAGTAATCCAACCCATATATATTGAATTATTATATTTACATGAAATTAGTTTACGTAAGCATTGAATGTTGCTATTATTATTTTAAAGAGTGCTGAAAGTTCTGCATAACAACTTGTCGAATACTGCCTTATTGATGTTGAATCCTATATGTCATCCTATTTGATCATTGTTAAGTTAGTAATCACTACTACATTGATCACTATTAATAAAATTCAACCATGCATAAATAATTTAATTGCAAGACATGAATGATACTATTGTATAATCTAATATCTAGCTAGCTATAAATGTAGGAGACCTAAACCCGTGATTGTTCTACATCAGTGTATTCGACTGGAGTAAAAGACTTAAACCCCATGTTATTCTATATCAATATACTCGATTGAATTAACTAACAAACTAAAGATGATTCAAACCCTAAACCCTAAACCCTGAAAACACATACACCTAAACATATATAGTCATCCATGCATTGGTAAGCAATAAATATCAATCCGGAGAATACAAAGAGTATGAAAATAATAATTAATGGTGAGGATGATGTATACAAGTCACAGTAGCACGTGAAGATTATGCTTAAGAGATACATATGGATGAGAAAGTCACGGAGATAGTTTGTCTTTTTCCGTGGGAAACCAGACATAGCTTTTCGAAAAACGTCTTTACACCTAACACAAGAGCGGATTTTGCTTTTCTGGATGGATTTTCCCATCGATTTCCTTTGAAAACCTTGTTGGTGAAGATAAGGTTGATCACTTTTAATTATTTCTTTTCTAAATAAAGAAATGCTCTTGCGTAGGGTTATTTTCCTTCCAGCTGTAAAAAAAATTAATAAAGAAAAAAAGGAAAAAAAATAAATAAAGATACAGAGTTATCGATTACTCTCGTCTTTTTCTTCGATGGTGAAAAGATTCTCTCTGCAAATTAATATCTCTGGCGAAGAAAAATGCCTCTGTGACTTTTGCCGCTGTGAAACTGTGGTCCTAAATAATTAATTTCTTTTTAAATATATATTTCTGTAATCCCACGCCTAAAAAGTAAATAGATTTTAAAATTAATTAATTTTACCCATTTTCTTCCAATTCCCTATTTCATATGATGTGATCACCTTATTATTGTTTTGGTAATATATATTAATTATTTATTTTAATGATAATCCTTTTTAACCAATATTAGTGTCATACGTATCGATTTACTTTGAATGGGTGAGATCTTCATTACGATTCATTACAGGGTGGCCTCACTATAGAACATCTCAATCCTATGGAGTATGAGTCTCATCATTATCAACATGTTGATCTAGGGTTCTTAGAATTGGTATCGGATTGGTCGAATAATTCTAGTTTCGATCGACAACTGATTCTAATTATAGAGTTTTGAGTTTTTATTTTATTTTTTGGTAAATAGATAATTTATTAACCCAATAAGAGAAAACAGCACCAGCAACTCCAAACTGTAGGAATCAAAAAAAAAAAACCCTAAGAACCACAATACTAAAAAAAAAAAAAAAAACCCCAAGAGGTCCTGCTTATGAGAGAACCCCTCGCAAGACCAGGCAAGACTACAAAAACAATTCAGTGAACATCAAAACCCCAAAAAACCTTCAAAAACTTAACAATGGCAATGGACTTGTACACAAGACCAGACAATCTCTACTGAGAATCCCTAATACACCATCTTCTAGCCTTCCAGAGATTAATGGCACATCCGATCCAGCCACTAAAAAATAAATTCAAGATAGAATCCAAAGAATGATTCGGACTCAACCTTCTTCTGATCATCATCAAGACTTCAAGGCACTCTTGAGATGACCGCCGAGGATCCCCAATAACCCAGCAACTCAGTTTCATGGAAAAATCAAATAGAAGCTGAATCTATTCATGTTTTGAGTAATTTTCATCTTTATGTTATGTAAATTTTCTGACACTCTCTCTCATCCTCTGCACATAAATATAGAAAACTTTGAATTCATTCTTCTTATGCTAATGATAATTTGTTAAAATTATTGTAGCGTGGATTAACTACCAAATACCTAACAATGAAGAAAATATTGTCTTTCTAATAGTATTAAAAAGACCCACTAATCACTGATCTGACTAATGTGAATGAGAAAGGGGGTAATGTAGGAATAAAATGTGTTTCATTTCAAGAAGCAATTAAAAATGGAGGATAAAAGAAAACAAAAGAAAAGGAAAAAAGAAAGAGGGTGTTGGGGTTAATGCATTTATTTATTTTTTTATTAGTTTTTGGTACGAAAGCAATTTCGGCCTGCTTTACCTGCTTTTTTAATAAAGCCGGGATGAGAGAGAAGACATGAAAAAAAAGAGAAAATAAAAAAGAGATTAAATATAAACGAAATACCCTGAATTCTCATATTTCTGTAGTAGCTTCAAAGCTCTACTTCTGTTTTCTCTTGGAAACCCGTAAAATCTTTTCTTATCTCTGTGATCCCTGTATTTCTGTCTTTGATTCTGGAATTTTTTACTTTTTTAAGGTAAGAAAAATGGAGTTTTCTGCTTCATTTTCTAATTTTCGTATTTTTGCTGATTTTTCGGATGTTTTTTTTTAAATTTTTTTTTAATGCTGATAAAAATCGGAAAAAGATGGAATTTTGGCAACTGATTTCTGTTGAGAGATAATTTCTAGTGATGAAGTTCTGATTTTTTTTGTCTTTTTTTTGTGCAGGATCTTCGGTTGGATTTGGAAAAATCCCCATTTTTTTTTGTCTCTGTAAATTAGGGTTTTGACCTTTGAGCTTATTCTTTTTCGATTTTTTACTTCCCCTATCTAGGTTCTTGTTCTTCTTTTCTGTAACAATTTTTGTTCTGATTTCTGATGTAGGGTTCTCTGGTTGTGCTCGAATCTTAGGCTGGTGAAGGACAGGTCTTTCCGGGATGGGGTTTATGCTTGTCCAGAGTGTACTGAGGGTTTAAAACTTGGGCTTAAATCTTTTTCTAATTCTGTATCTTGAATTTTCTCCAGTGGAATTTCTCACAGAGTTAGTGTTCTGTAGTAACTTCCTCACTTCAACATAATGATATCCTGATGTTAGAGCAGAATCTCACCTTTGTGTCACACTATCCAAAAATTTCGAGTTTAATTCTTCTCATTTGAGCTTTGGAGAGCAATTGAAAAGCTGCTAGGATTTTTAGATGGTATGATCCTTAGGTTCTTGTATTTAATGATCATTTAGGTGTTTATGTTATAGAGGACTATCCAATTCTATTCATGATATCCGGATCTGATCCGGGGATCATGTCTGGTAGAGAATCTTTCGGCGTCGGTCTTCAGAAAAGTACTGTCACTTCTCAACCATCGGGAATTCCCAACATGAGATTAGCGTTCAGTTCAGATGGTACAGCAGTTTATAAACCTGTCACCGCAAACTCTCCAACAACGTTTCAACCCAGTAGTGGAGCTGCTCCCACTGGTAGTGCTAGCGGTGGCGGAGGCGGTGGCGGTGATGGCTCTGCTGGCGCAATTGTTCAGCATGGCCTTAATATGAACATGGGCGAGCCAATGAAGCGAAAGCGAGGAAGGCCTCGAAAATATGGTCCTGATGGCACCATGGCACTTGCATTGACGCCCGTGTCGCCTACTGTACCCTCCGGGGGATTCTCTTCGCCTTCGACAACCGCCACCACAGCTGCCGCCGCCGCCGCCGCCGCCTCCTCTTCTCCATCCTCGAAGAAGGCAAGGGGCCGTCCACCGGGGTCTGGGAAGAAGCAGCAGATGGATGCACTTGGTAACTTCTTTCATCAAATATGTTTTTTTGTTTAGTTCGTAATGTTGTTCTTGTGGTTTGGTTTCATTTGGGTTTTTATGCTCTCCTGTTGTTAATATTTGTAGTTTGTACGCCACGTGTTTGGGCTTTAATTTCCGTGGTGGAGTTGGGAATCTTTGGGGTTGTTGGGAGTTGGGATTTCGCTGCAATATGTTCTGACTTCAGTAATGTCTGGGCGATCTGGGTTTTCATTGTTTTCTGTTGAGGACCTTGAGGTGGTCTTTAGTTTGGGTTTTGGTCTCATAGCAAATAAGGTTGATTAATGAAAAGAAGATGACTGTATATGAATCAGTAAAATGCCAAAAGAAGGCAATTTTGTTTTGCCGGACTTTGGATCTGTTAGATTTGACTCCATATATTTTATAAAGGAAAGTACATATATGCCCTTGGTAGTTAATATGGTTGTTTGACTCTATTGGGTTGTTCAACTCTTGTATTCCCCTGTTAGTGTAGTGTATATTCAAATTGATTTAGCATATTGGGCAAATAAAACCTGTTTAAGAGGGATGTCAGGTCCATTTCCTGTGAAAAATAAAAATCTTTTTTGTGGCTTTTTTTATTTATTTTTATTTAATTTAACAATATAAAAACTGGCTATTTGTTGCTGTTGTACTAATAATTTTAACAAATTATTTGAATTGAAAACTGCTTATTCTTTTATTTTTCCTTTGACAAATGAGATTTAGATATTTAATTCTAATGTTATGAATGTAATCATTTGTGTGACCATTTGTATGTGGGTTTAATCACACTTTCTATGATTTCCATAAAAAGTTCCACTAAGTTGGGGTTGGGGGAGGGAGATCAAATTAAAGTTTATTTTTTTTTTTTTTTTTAAGTTGATGAGTTATTGTTTATATTGAAAGTCATGTCAGTTTGATAGTATCCATATAATTGTTTCCACTAAACCTCAGAAAACCCAGTTGAATCCAGAGATATTATTTTTATTTTTTTTAATCCTGGTGTGTTTTCTATTCTTCTGTTTTTTGAGCCGTTTGTCTTCAGCGACTGATTGGTTATCCTCTTTAACTTGCAATTTCTGTTTTTGAATTGTCTTATCATGTGCTTTTCAGGATCATCTGGGATGGGATTTATGCCACATGTTATCACCGTTAAGGCTGGAGAGGTGTGCCTTCCTCTTAATTTATTTTTCTATTATTCCTAAAATGTTGTTATTGTTTGATTCCTGTAAAAAACTTCATTTTGGTGTAAACTTAAAGAGGAGCCAATATGTTGTTCTGTACTTTTTGGTAGTAATTGTGTGTGTGGTAAATGTACTTATTGGCATCAGTTGCTGTGTTTATGATGTGTAATTTTGATGTTTTTGATATTTTTTTATGACCCTGCCTCAAGATTTGTTGCAATTAGATGTACATATTATGAGAGTATTCCCCCCCCCCCCCCCCCTCTTTGTCTCCTTTTTTCTTTTTTTATAGGCAGACTTAAATTTTTCTTGTATCTTTAAGTAGTAGAATTTGTATTTTGGTTTCATGGATGGTGTTATTTAGGACAAATAGTATCTGCAATGTCGATCTGCTTCTCTTAAGGCCTATATACAATCAGTTAATGTCTTTTTCTGGGTCTTCTTGCCATATAAATTGCTTCTCTTAGCAAAGTCAATTTATCTCGAATTTTTCCTTTATGTTTCAACAAGGGAAGGTTCTCCCACATCCCTAGATATCTACCAATTGGCATTTTAATCAGTGGACATATTTACCACGCCATCATCTATCTATCCAGTGATTTTTCAACCCAATTACATTTTTTCAGGTGGCAATATAAAATTATGAAAAATGGCTGTCTTAGCGTTTTTTATCTAATGGTTGAAATTACAAGTTAACAATTCAATACATGGTGGGCCATATGGTTGAGGTGAGGTCCAAACTGGACTTGTTTAATCCAAGGGATACTACCCATCTAACAGTTGGTTTGACATGATGACATGATCATCCTTCATGTGGCTCAAAATGGGATGTATGTATTCCAATCATACTTGTCAAACTCTGGTCCTAAACAAGGGGAAATGCCTTAAAAATGAGTTGAAAGTGTAAAATATTTACAACGGCACCACTATATTCCATTGTGATGAAATAGAATTATTTCCACCTGACCAAAAGAGATCCATTTTCTAGCCTTTTATATGACCTCTCATTTCTCTGCAAAGAAAGTGGGAAGATAAAGAGAATCTTAACCTTTTGTACAAAGTTGGAACTGTACACATGCCACTGTATAGATTCCTTTGGATGAATGGTTTTGTTGGACCATTTTAACCCTCAAAATGGCTGAGAGTGTGGAATGTCAAGAGAAGCCTGTTTGGCTCATCTAGGAAACTTTTTTCCATCATATTAATTGATTTTCAAAGCTTATGAACATAACTTTTGTGGTGTCTATTTCCTCTTGTTACTTTAAGGTAGAAATCTTTTGGTTCTTGGTGGACAATGCACTGGTGGCACCAAAACATTCTTTTGTTTGCTTGGAAAAAAATTATTTTGTTCAAATGCATGTATGAATCCTTGTGTGTGTGTGTGTGTGTGTGTTTCTTTTGGAATACATGTATGAGAACCTTGTTTCAGGACAAATCCATTGCTCATTTCTGGAGAATGGCTTGAGTCTATACCACTTATCCTGGAGAAGAGAAGGGCATCTTTTCTTCTGGACATACCATTGAAGACTGAAATAACCAATTAGTGTGACAGCAGACTGAGAACTAATAATCTAGTAGATGTGTGTGGGAAATCCTTACATTCTTCGCTCCCTGTTAAAAGCAAAACAATGACTCTAACGCTCTCTTTGGAATGTATTATAGAATTAATTATATTATACATTATGACATGTAGTTGTTTGGTATGATTAATGGTATTTATTTATATTTAAAAATAAATTGAAATAATCTAAAATCTACAAATAGGTTAGAGGTGTTTATCATTATTGTGATAATCTATTATTACTTCTTTATGTCTAGTGGTATTAAATGGTTATTATTTATGACTCATAATTTTTTCTCATAAATGATTTGTCATAAATAACTAAAAAACATAAATATAAACTATATCAAAGAAAGCCTAAGCTACACAAGGGTATAAACTACACTGAGAAAGTAAAAATGGCTAAAATTTCCACCACAAGTTGTGTATATATATATATATTGGAGTATCAACAGACCTTTTATTTTGAACTCGGTGTAGATTCTCCATTGGTTGGACAATTTTCCGTCCTCCTAAAATAATTCTCGAATCATTTGAAAAGAAGGTTTTTTTTTTTTTTTTTTTAAATGCATTTGACCAAAATATGTTTTGTGGGTCTGTTGTACATGCCTTATTTACCATTGATGAAGGTTAATTTTCAGATTTTATTTGTACTATAGTTCATCAGATTTTGTTTAATGTGGGCAATGATGATCCGCGAGGGCGAGCCTTGGTGTGACGGTAAGGTTGTCATATTACAACCTAGTGGTCACAGGGTCAAAACACAGAAACAACCTCTCCGCATTGCGGAGGTAAGGCTGCATACATTCTATCCCTCCCCGACCTTGCAGTAGCTGGAGCCTCGTGCATTGGGATGTTCTTTTAATGATGATCTGCGTAATCCTAGTGTTGATAGTTTTTTTAAGCAAAAGTGGGCGTAAATATCGGTAGATACGTAAAGAAAACATAAAGAAAACATGTATTTACTGCTCTTATCAAATTGTAAGGTGCTTATTATTTACTGTTTCCATTTATTATGCTTATGCCTCTATAGGTATGATTTCTAATTCCAAAATGCAATGCTTTTAAGTATTGGATGTTTCCATTTATTATGCTCTTGCCTTTATAGGTATTCTGGCTTGTGCTTTGAACTTTTTTGAATGTATGGGTGGGTATTTTTCAATCTCATCTATTGTTTACTTTTTCTCTGTCAAAGAAGTTTATATTTTGATTTTCTTTTCAGGACGTATCATCGAAAATAATGTCATTTTCCCACCATGGTCCACGGGCTGTTTGCATTCTTTCAGCAAATGGTGCTATATCGAATGTAACACTTCGTCAAGCAGCAACTTCTGGTGGAACTGTAACTTATGAGGTTGGTGTCCTTAATTTTTGCCTGACAATTATGGTTTGTGAGGTTTTAGTCAACTGGCAAGATAAGCTGTAGCCTGTAATCTGAGGGGTGGGATTTAGGGGTTCCAGTAATGCAGGCATCTATTCAAAAGATGTCCGGGGACACTAGAACAAAAGAACTTGCATACAGAGTAGGGGACCCCAATATGATTTTAGATTACAATGGAATTTCACCATAAGTTTATCTTCTGACTTTTAATGGATTTTTGTAGCCCCGTAAACTTAAGTCCTGTAATTTATAGCATTCTTCTCACTGATGGATGTTCCACATACACACTCACTGACTCACTCACACAAAGCGGGGATGATGCTGCACATGATAACAGAAAGTTGCATGGCATGCTGAAGTACCTCATTTATCTCTGTGGAGTTAAGCTTCTGATGGTTTGGGTATTGTTATAACGTGTTGGAACTTTAGATATTGCCATTTCAACACATCATTTCTTGCTGTTCCATGGCATCAATTAAATATTAAACTGACAGTTTGTAAGACTACCAAAATCCTGACAAGTCTAAGTTATTGTATGATCTATGAATTCATCGAGCCTTGTGAACATTTTAGTCCTTGTTTCTAAATGAATGCGTTCACATGGCTTATGAGTTTGTTGAGGATGCTAAATAGTCCAGAAGACTTTTCACTGGCTTCTGGACCTTTGAAACAAGTTTGTGATGCATAAAATCTTTGAACTAGTATTTCTTTATGTTGTGATATTTTAGTACTCAACCCTTTTCTTTCCTCTTCTAATGTTATTTTGTTTTGAATTGGATATATAAGAGTTGGATGATGGTTTGCCCTACATATTACCTGAGTTTACAGGTTTGTGGAATAAGGTTTTTTCTACTTTAAACAAGATCAGGTGGGTGTTTTGTTAGCTGAGGAATCTTAATTAGATTAACAAGTAACTTCGCCTAGGTATATATCTTTCCAGTTTAGTTTTAACTGCTCTTTTGCCAGTCAAGCTTGGCAGCTAGCATTTCCATTAAAGGTTTATAGTTAAATCGTACCACTGTACTACATCTATTGCAATGTATTTAAATGTTTGAAAATACCTTTATTACCTAATAATTTCTCTTCTCATTATTATCGGATTTTTATGTTGTGAATTTGTGCTCTTGACGAGTATTATTTCTAATTCTTGAGAAAACTGGCAATGAGATGGGTCAAACATGAGGCTTGCCTTGCACCTCTGCTATTGGTTAGCAGCTTAGCGCATGGTAACCCCTTTATCAGTGTTAGATCCCGTCTGCCATGCCAAAAACATTGGGGATCCGCACCATAGTTATACTATGCCTAGTGAAGCGTAATGCTTTACTATTTGCCACTTGGTGGTACGTGGTTAGTCCATGTGATATAGGACCCCACATTTATCTCAGCAGTCAAATTTTAGCCCAAAACAAGCATGGAAAGTGGTTCGAACTCTAATTCAAAGTTATAATAAAATAATGAAAATGTCATCGAATGGAAATAAATGTAAGATACAAAATGGCGTCTTTTGTAATTTTAGCCACTTCCTCTACTGATTTTAAGCTGAAATTGTACCAATGAGATTCTTGTCTAGTCCTCACTCCCAAAGACTTACCCTTCTGCCATGTGGTAAATAATGAAGCGTTATACTTCACTAGGTATAATGACATCTAGATTTTCCTTTAGCAAAAATTCGGTTCATTGAAAATTTAGCTGAATTTGAACTAGTTTGAAAAGTTCAGTATCTTTAAAAGTTTGCAAATTGTTCCTTGAAAATTTTGGACTCCCAAAATTCAGTCCTTCATAATATTTCACAAAAATGAATAATTTGGAATGTTTACAAAATTTCAATAAAAATGGATAAAAAAAATTAGAATCATTTCAAAATATCAATTAAAATTGAATAAGTTGGACCTAAAATTTCAAACATAGACCATTAATTCCAGAATTAATTGAATCTGATATTTTCCCAATAGTATTCTTTTTCGCCGGATTTTGACTGAATTCTCAAATTGGCGGAAGAAATTAAACCCAAATTGCTCTCCTTCCTAATTATTTCTGTATCCGAATTTTTGAAATATGATCCACACTGCTCTGTGGCGCTCTGCCGGGCCTGCCCTGTTAATATGGTATAGTATTGGTATATTGACGGAAGCTAACCCATTGCTATCCATAATAAGATCCTCACATTGGTTCTTTTGTCCATGGCTTTAAATTTCTTTCTCCCTCTTAATCTCAGTTTGGTTCCAGGTGGAAACCACATTAAAGCAAAATTTTCAGGTAAAATGTCGAAAAATGTAGGGGGGACTGAAAAGGGTGTACACGCTGTCGGTGTCTACAGCCCTCTCACAGTCTCTCTTCCCCTACCCTCTCTGACACTGTCTCTCTTCATTCTCTCCACCCACCCTATTTGACGAACTGTCTCATGCCCCCGGATCAGTGGGGTGTGTAGATACCAAGGCACGTGCAGATCCCTTCCCTGATATTAAGATTTTGTCTTAAGTATTTCTTTACATATTAGAGCCTAAGAAAAAGAGCCCTGTTAATGTAAAGGGTTCAGTTTGCATAGACAGGTGGTGATTCTCTGTTGCTAAGCTAACAATCTAAAGCTCTCTTATATATTGCTTGTGCAGGGACGATTTGAAATCCTGTCTCTTTCGGGTTCCTTCCTGCTCTCAGAGAGTGGTGGTCAACGCAGTAGAACTGGTGGATTGAGCGTCTCTCTAGCAGGTCCAGATGGTCGCGTTTTAGGTGGTGGTGTGGCTGGGCTTCTAACAGCAGCAACTCCTGTTCAGGTCTGTCTTGATCCTCTATGATACTTCTTACCCCATTTTGTGAGGAACCAAGAGACATTGGTAATTTTGCTGATTGATAAGTTGAGCACTCCTTGCACTGCCCTTTATGTTATGTTTCATTTATCGTTGATCGAGTCTCATAATTAACTAAACATATTTTTTTGTTCAACAATCTTGTAGCACCATCTTCATTCTGGGAGACCCCTTTAGTTTCAAAATCATACTATCCGCTGAATTAGCCACATTGACAGTGGCCTACTGCTCCCAAACATTTCAGTCCAATACTCAAAACGGTGAGGACTTCTAGGGAGTTGCAGTTATTTTTTCCTAAGGCTCCATTTGTTTACGTGTAAAGTGATGAAGAATAAAATTTTCGCTAAAATATGATTTTCTGTTTTTTGTCGACTTAAAATGCATTGAAAAAGAGTAATCTTTTCATGCAAAATGTCATTTGAATGGAAAATTTTACAACGAAACAATCAGGGCGCAAAGATGTAAAAGGGGTGTGAGAAGTGATTTTCTTCTTAGTGCATTGGATGTGCCTTCATCTAAAACTTGCCACATGGTGGTACTGAAATATGTTAAGAGAGCATGGAACTTATTGGGGTGGTCCTGTGAATTTTGAACACAAATCTTCTTCCAGGATCTCATGACTTGTGCTGAATGGGCAACCGGATCTCATACCTGTATGTTTGTTCCATGTTACCTGATACGGTTTATAATCCTTCTCTTATCTGCAGGTAGTTGTTGGTAGTTTTATTGCAGATGGCCGTAAAGAGTCAAAACCGACAAATCAATCAGAACCTTCTTCTGCACCATCAAGGCCAACCCCTGGTGGTGGTGCTGGTAGCCCGCCGTCAAGAGGGACCTTGAGTGAGTCCTCAGGTGGTCCTGGAAGCCCGCTCAACCAGAGTACTGGAGCTTGCAATAACAGCAACCCACAAGGCTTGGCTAACATGCCGTGGAAATAGGAAGAATGGAAACTGCGCAGCTATGGGGGCTTCTCCCAGTGTAGTTAGTAGGCATGGGCTCTAATGGTGCTAATCTAATCCCTAGTTTAAGAGACCCATTTGTATTCTAAATCCCCTTGTTCCCATCTTGTGTAAATTTAGGTGTGCTGAGAAACGATTGCTGAGTGACTTTCCAGGCTCAACCCAGCTAATCAGGAAGCACATATCAGGTAGTGAATCACTGCTTCTCCCCAGCACATTGTCTTAAAATGTAGGTAGTTTCTGTGTTAATCAGACGACTCTTAGAATCAAAAGATAGTGATTGTTTCTTATGTGTTTGATCCAGCTTTTCTTCTGTTTTATTTTATTTTATTTTTTGATTTTTTGGTGGTCATGTGTCATCCATGTAGCATGGTTGCCCCTCCCTTCGTCAGCATCGGCTAGGCTTCTTATAGACGGAAATGAGGTGTTAGTCCCAGTGAATGTGGGGGCATGGCTTTAGTCATCGGTTTTGGATCGGCAGATTCATATCAGTCTTGCCGATACTGGTGCCAATCACACTGATTATTGATATATTTTGTGGATCGGGCAGGCATGATCCGATATGATTATAAAACCCAGGTAGCTTGAATACAGTTGCAGTGATATTGAAAGTTCGATTTCTTGCAAACGAGAAATCCGATGGACTTGAAAATTTTTAGGGAAAGGTTGTGTTTTGTTGGGTTCAAAAATCCGGTGGCTGATCAGAGATTCAACTGTCGGAAAGGTAGATTTGAGCTGGCTGAAGTGGAGCGTCGTCTTCCCAGGTTTGACTTCCATGGTATCAGCATTTTGGAAATTTCGATTCTTGCAAACGACAACTGAGATCGACATGAAATTTTTAGGTTGAAGTCGTTTCTTGTTGGGCTTTAAAAATCCGGTAGCTAGCAGATAGGAAATTCAATGGTTGGAAAGGTAGATTTGAGTTTTCCGAACCAAAGTGAAGCGTCTTCCCAAGTTAGAGTTCCATTTGAAACTTTGATTTCTTGCAAACCAGATATCCGATCAAACTTGAAGTTTTGAGGGGAAAATCGTTGCTTCTTGGGCCTCAAATATTCGGTGACTGATCGAAGATTCAATGGTCGGGAACAGTGATAGGAAATTCAACAGTGTTTTTTAATATTTTATTATTTGCTGCGGCTGATTCAGATGCCAATCCCAAAAAGTGATCGATGCCTACCGATTACGACTGATCGTCGGACGATACTGATTACTAAATCCATAATGTGGAATTAACTGAATTACATGAAAGAAGAACCAATGCAGCACTATCGAAAGAAGCACGAGAAACACGAACAACACTACACCAGACCTTTTGGAGCAACACTACAAAATTAGTGCGCGTGGAGGGCGCGTGTACTATGAGGTCGCCGGAGTCTGGAGGTTGTTCTACAGAGAGAGCTCCTTCACTGCAGTCAGCAATCTCCGAGGGCTGGGTCATCACTATGAAAGATAGGACCAAGAATCTCAAGGCCTTAACAGAGAAGAAGAAACCTCAGCAACGAAGCGATTCTGACCGTTCAGGCGCTGAAACGAGCTAAGAAACATAAAAATTCGCGGTAGCGAGAGATGGAGTGCAAGGTGAGGCGCTTGATAAAATCGGATGAAATTGCTGTTCTTCGGAAGCCGCAGAGGCAGAACGAAGGCCTTTTAGCACTTCAGGTTTGCTTTTGATTCCTTGGCTTGCTAATGCTATTCCCAACTCTCAAAGCTCTTTTAACTGATTATCGGACCTAATTGAGCTATTAACGCTGAAGATATTACGCTTGATTTTGGAGTTCAAGTTCTTATTGCTCAATTAGGATTTTTTTTTTTCTGTATGAAATATAAACACACTTTTTTCCTCTTCTGTCGTTGAAACTGATACCATATATTTTACGGATTTTCAGTTTTCTTCCCAGTGGCTTAGATTTTATGGTTTGTGAGCTTCCTCTATGAGCTGTTGCTTTTGAATTAGGTTCTCGTTGTGTATTAGTATTCTTAATTGGGAGAAATAAAAAACCTTTTTATTTTACCTTACTCCTTCAAGTTTTTTGCTGTTTCTGTCCTCCAGAGTGCCTACTTGGAAGTTCAGTCTGTTGGGCAGTTTGTTATTTGGACTTTGGCTGATTTTTATTTGTGATAAATAATTGAAAATTATTGTAACATCTGTCTAATTAATGAAAGAAATTCATGTTCTTCAGAAATTTCAGGGTTCTTTTTGCTTCTGTAGTAATTTCCTAAATTCTTGTACAAAACTAAAATTCCAAATGGATAATTCATCATTGGACTGTTTTGTAAAAGGATTTTCTTTGATTTTAACTTTTAATTCGGCAATCTTGTATAGCTTTAAACTATGTATATCTATGGTTTTTAGAGAAATCAGACTACTCATCTCTGCAGTTATCTTAGTTTCCACTCTATATATCAACTTGTGCTTACATATAGTGTAAGAGGTTCTTGTGGAAATTTCCAAGAGTTGCCGGAGGAGAGAAAAGGAATATGTGAAATTAAACTGAAACTTTCTTCTCCTTTTGAAACAGTGATTTCATCTGAGTGAAAATGCAGCCAGCAGAAAACAATGTTGGCGAAATTTGATTGCGGTAGATGGTTTTATCATAATCCCTCCCCCCTGGAGAAATTTTTTTTCTTAATGTCTTAATTGTTTTTAACTTACTAATCCTTGGTTTATTTATTTATTTTTTTCTTTGAGCACCAAAGGTTTGTGGTGGTAACTTTTAAAGCCTTTTTTATACTCTAATTGTGTCTATGTCACGGTAACTATACATACATGGAGAATACTGTCACTTGTTAACAGCATATAAGGATGTTCTAACTATGTACTACGATTTTTTAACTGCGTAAATTTTTTTTATTTATTTTTTATTTATTTATTTTTTTTTACAATGTATAAGGATTTTCTAACTGAGTAAAAATGATTTTTCTAATTGTGTACTAGGATTTTCTAGCTGAGTAAAATGATTTTGCATACCAGGATTTTCAAATTGCAAACAAGGATTTTCTAACTTCGTATAATGATTTTGTAACTGCATACTAGGATTTTTGAACTGTGTAAAATGATTTTCTAACTACGTACTAGGATTTTCTAACTGTGACCAGGATTTTCTGTTGTGTACCAGGATTTTCTATCTGCATACTAGGATTTTCTAGCTATGTATATTGATTTTTTTAGCTGTATATGATGATTTTCTAACTATGTATTAGGATTTTCTGACTAACTAAAATGATTTTTTAACTGCGTACTATTATTTTTTTAATTGTGTAAAATGATTTAATACATATTGGGCTTTGCTTACTTTTGTGCTGTAGGTTGTCATTGTAAAGAGCAAGTCCATTATAGGTTTCAGCAGAACACAGTATTTCATGATATCTATATGAGTGAATGATCTCTGAGCTGGTGGTGTGAGTTATATACCTTCTCACAGTTCAATATTTTATTTATTTTTTGAGGAAAGAGAAAAAAAAATTAAAAAAAGGATGTGAGAGGGCATACCCCACATTGTCAGTTCAGATTTACTTTTCCCTATCTATATTATGATAAAACTCAATTCTTTCTCCTATCTGCCATCCAATTGGCCACATTTTAGATTAACCACTGCATGAAAGTTGCGTTCACTTGACTAGATTCTACATTAAACTCACTCGTGGGAAAACAAAATAATATAAAATGGTTAACAATGCCAGAGAATTTAACATGTTAAGAACCTTGCGAAGTTGGTTATTCATGAAGAACAGATAATAAGGTTTTCAACTTCTTTTATGCAGGAATACAGATTGATTATTACCCATGTAATAGGTACCTTAATTGAAATTGCTTACTTGTACATTTAAAAAAAAAAAATTCTAAGTGCATTGTGGTATTCTTTGAAATGAAATTTCATCTGACCTTTCATTTATGCTTTTGTAATATTTATTGGGTTACAAAAAGGAAGATATAAGTGTATTCGTGTGCTAAGGTCCAAGCTGCTGCTCACATCCAATGCATTACAAAATTGTATACTCTATGAACCATGGGTTTTCTAGAATCCAGATGTTCTCATCTACTTCTAAAGCCAGAAAGGCAGATTAAAGCCCAGAGCAAAGGAGATAAAAACATTAGATAACTAAAGGGAAGAAAAGTGAAATTAAGTAAAAAAAATACTAAAAAGAAAACGTTTGTAATTGTTATCTAACATGTGAAACTAACTCCAATTCATTTCAAATCTAGTTATTAAATTTTACTTTATTTTGCCACCAAATCCCTTAGATCTAAAATTAAAAATAAAGGTTACATCTCACAAATATAAATACCAAATATGGTAAGGGTTTTAAGTATTCTACATAATCATGATTACAAAGTTTCCTTTTCCTTCGTTAAAACAAGGCCAGAAGTTCTATGCACTCGGTCCTGCATTGAGCTGTTGAATCATAAAAGCCCCCCTTCTAATGAAACAACATGAATCCCCCCTTAAAAAAAATTCATTTCCCTTACCTTCCTTTACTAGCAACCAGATGCAAATCCCCTCCCCTTAAAATAATTTTATTTCTCTTCCCTTCCTTTTACTTGCAACTAGATGGAGCCTTTGGAAATCATAGTTTCCATCAATATTTTTATGTATCTTTCAATGATGTTTGGAAGGAGACTGAAATGGGGCCATCCATAGACTCTTTCATCATGTCTTTTAACTTTCTTTTGTAGGTAAAAGTACTTGTCTTGATTTCTTTGACAATGTTATGGACCTTGTGAGACTGCTTTGTGCTTTTGGATAAATCAAGTGTATGAATCTGTAATATTGGCATTACTTTTTCTTTTTCTTTTTTCTCCTTTTCCGGATAAGGCAATTGTGAGTATCAAAGTTTCGGCATCCTCAATACACCAAGTACTAATAACTCATGACTTTGAGCTTCCCTTATTATACAGTCTCTATCTAACCTCCAATTTCTCTATTTGTAATTTTCAACCTTCTCAGGTCTCTTAGAACTGTTTCCCTTCAAGTGTCTGACCAAAACGCCAACATGCTAGAGCTACATTGTTGGATATAACTGTCTTCCACTGCTGCTTGTCACCTCGAAAGACAGGCTGCTCCCAAGATTTATGTTACATTGCCAATTTTGGCCCCAGTTCCTTGCCATGGGAATCCAACCTGTCTTCGATCCTTTCACTTTCACTACAACCACCTCACCATCGAACCCGACATTCGTGATCAGGACTTGATAGTAGTAGGAACCCCCAGCGACTGTGAATCTCAATCCTTCATTCCTTGCCCAGTTCACTCTACATACAGATGATTCTCCTCACTTAAGTTGCCAAAAATTGAACCACAATGAGGCTACAAAGGAATGGCTGGAGGACTCTTAATGACTTAAGACATCCCTGTTCTGAATTGCCACTATCAGTATAAACTTTGGTCAGACATTGAGGAAATATAGTGGGAAATCAACTTCTTTCCCCAACCATTTACTAGTTGGGTTTACTTTTTGAACAGGGTAGAGATGATGTCCATCCTGTTCTTGGTCAGGTGCAAAGCCTAAAAGGCAGATATGCCAGTGTAGGGTGAGAGGATCATGCTGATCAGAACTTCCCAAGCCTGGGTTCCTCTGATTTCAGCTTTGCCTTGCTCATTCATATAATACATAATACACATCTGAGCTAGCTGTTACTACTCCTAGCCATGAAATCCTATTTTTTTAAAACCTATGGAAAAAAGATCTGTGGACGGCAAAGTGGGAGGGAGCTACGTTGGCACCCTACTCCCTACTCTCACTCTTCCTCCTTTGCCCCCTACCGAACGATTTGCTGTCGCTTGCACCCATTGGTGGGTTCAAGCAACAGCAGAGAACCCTCTCTGAAAACTTATTCATGCCAATCATTCTTCTTCTTTTTTGGGGTATTTAATCTATTAGTCCCCGTGGAAAGGAATGGTGGTTGGCCTCACCCTCAATAGCCTATTGCCAAGACAGTTACTGGAAGTGAAACTGTTTGAATTGATTATTTTTTTTTGGGGGGTAAAAGAAGATCTATTCAGAAGAGCACGAAAAGCTCTGGAAGACAGAGCACATTGAATCTATTACCATGGATCGGATACCAACCAAATTGTTGTTGACTTTATTGATAGAGCCCTCCTTTCCAGAGTCAGCAATGCTGTTAATATCTCTTGGAATAGACATGAAAGAAATAGCATCAAAATACAAAGACAAAAAATGTCACTGATAATTTGCTCTTATAGACATGGGAGGAATTTTAGTATATAGTCTTTGAATTTTGAATTGATGAATCAATAGCTACCGTGATAACTTAATCTCTAAATCACACTACAACTCATTTTAGCAACAACTGCACCTTCATTCCACAACCTAACCTAGAAGGACTTTCTCATGCAAAGATGGTTGAGGCTTACCTCCTATACTGTACTGGTACAATATCAGCTTTTCTCACTGTTATTTCATCAAAACTGCCTTGGACATCTCGAAGTGCTGTTTGGGGAAGTTGCACCACCCGCCATAGTCTGATGGAAGCCCGTAATTTGGTGGACAGAAATGATAACAGAAGGGCTACCTAGCAAGCACCAGCGGATGTGATCGACCCATCTCAACTCGAAGCAACCCCTACAGGAACGTCCTCTGTTGAATAACATACTACTTAGTCCAGCACTGTTCTTCCCATAGCTTGTCTTGTGAAGGTCCCCTGATCACAAGCAGCTTCTGCAACAGCACGGTAGCACAATGTTGATGACAATAGCTCTCCTCAAACCTAGTTATAGAACTAGAACACACAGCCAAAATGACAGAAGACTAAAAAGAACTAGAACTAGAACACACAGCCAAAATGACAGAAGACTACAAAGAATAGAGGCAAAGAAAAGTACGTGTGATGATGGAGCCGTTTGTTTCTTTGGAGTATGTTGCAGTAGCAAACTTCCATTGCTCTTGCCTAGCAGTAATGGCGCCAATATTTGACAAAAGCAGGTAGAGGAGTGTGGTTTGGAAAATAACCATTAGTGACTGCTACATGCTAATGCTGGGTTACTGCTTGCTTTTGCCTTGTATTATTATGTAACAAACGTTGTTTAGCCCGGGCTCTTCTCTTGAGAAGAAAGCAAAAAAGGGACTAGATGAAGATCAGCAAAATAGGAATGGAGATAGAAGACTTGGAGTCAAATGGCTGGACGGCTTGGATCCAGCCGACGCCCACGTGTCGGCCATCAGCTGTGGCATCCGCGTCTCCTCCCGAACCCCTGGGAGGAGACAATTTGGTTCCCTTTTGAAGGGATTCAAAGTAGATATTTTTCTCTGGATTCTAAAAAGGTTGGCTTGGTAAGAACCAATAGGTTAGTACATGTGGCTTTTCTAGTCAGGCAAGGCGAAGCCCTGCTCTAATGAACATTACCTCCAAGCCTGAATTGGATTTTAAAATCCCTTTGGAAACTAGTCAGACCATAATTTAAGAAGGCAAAATGTATGGGTGTAAGAGGATAATCAAATGAGATTTAGATAGTTCTGCGGGGTGATAAAAGTGAACCTCTGGTTACTAGGACTTATGGGGAACTTAAGAAGATAAGAGAATGAGCAAAACTTCTCTGAACGAGCAGATCGTTAGATATTGGAGAATATCTCGGATATCTACATTCAAATTTTGTGGCCCAACTCTAAAATATGTCCCACCGTTTGATGGAAATTTTCAACCCTCATTTCCAGCGATCAAAATAGTGGATGATAGAAGACATTGCACGGATAAGGATCCTGTAGATCCAAATCAATCAAATTCAATCATCAGTCCACCTTTTGTTAATCCTTTACCTTATAGGCCATTACCTAGTGCTGGTCCCACTTGCATAAGGACCTGGTTCAAAGTGGCTGCTCTCAAGACTCAAATCAAAGCATTCCCCTTAGCAGCCTGAACTTTTACCATAGCTCCAAGCAATGACCCCTAATATTATCACTTTACCATCTCCACAAATTGTAACATAAGTAAATAGAGATTGTGCCACAAACTGGATCACCAACTATGGTATTATAAGACAAATAAGAATCACCAAAAAGGCACACTTGTAACATTTTTTTTTCCCCTGAAAATTAAGAAAAGGATAGACTGCTACTGTTTTTTATTTCTTTATGAGATTAGAATCCAGACTCCAATATGTAAAGCGTTGGCAATAACCAATTCAAGACCGTTAATTACTTGCTTTATTCAAGGTTACTGTAAATACAGTATGAGCAGAAGACAAACTCAACAAGTTCAGAGAGGGAAAACACCATGTTAATTCTTTGCTTTCTTTAGCAGGAAACGCAGGGAAAAAAAACCAAGAGCTAAAGTTTGCCAAAACCATCCTTTTGCATTTGCAGGGTCCACCCTCTTTGCTAGTCGCCATGCGTATATAGCCTCATAAATATGTGCTGCTGCGGCTAATAGGAAAACTATCCGTATTGTCCGCATTGACCGGAAGAAGAAAAGGGAAATAGATCTTATGAACTCAAAAGGACCCAGATTAGATATGTAAGCAGCAGAGAACAATGCAGTCATTCCAATCACACAAAATAGCCAGGAATATATGGTAGGACCAACCAGAGATTTACTCTTCCTCTCCTGCCAGTAGGAGATGGTTGCAGACATGCCCTCTCTGGGACTTGTAATAGGCACGTATCCAAGCTCCTCCTTAGCTTTCATGTAGGAGCAGTAATGGGTGACACCAACCTGTAAGACAGCTGCTTATAAAATGAATTTTTTTCAGGAGCCATGACACGGTAGTTCGATGGTTCGACTATTAAGCTTGGGTTTGGAAGCCTAAAACCAATATCTAATATGTGCTGTGATATATATACCACTAAAAATACAATATTAACAAACTGAAAGCTTAATACATACAACAAGTAGTCATTACTAAGGCTTTGATAGGTTGCAAGGGAAATTAAAGGGAAGGAAAGTGAAATTTTTAAACTTAAAAAAGAAACTTTTTTTTTACAGTCATGCAAATGGCTAAGTAACTAACTCCAAATCATTTCGTATTTGGTTATTAATTTTCACTTTACTTTCCATCCAAATCCCTTACATTTGAAGAGTAAAATAAAAATTACATCTAAAAGTATCATTGCTAAATATGTTAAGAAGTTTAAGTAGTTTATACAATAATGTTACCTTATTATTATAAGAACTTAGTTTTTAGGTTTGAAAATTTTCACTTCCCTTCCCCCTTCACATTCCCTTGCAACCAAACTCAGCCTCAGAAAGTGAAAAATACTACGGGAGGTTCAGAATCTGCAAATCTCCTATGGTATGTATTTATGATATAAAAAGAAAAGGGAAATAGAGCAACGTTAGCACATGTAATGCCAATAACTCTGTTGCATGTTCTGTAAAAGCAGCTACATACATGTCTGGCAGGGCTAAACCCTTCATTTATTTATTTATTATGATTTTTTTTTGGGGGGGTGTTGGGGGTGAGAGAGAGAGCGAGAGATTTACTAAAGGTTTGTCAGTCACTAATACCGAAGCTGTGTATATGGATCTGCTAGGGAAAATTAACATGAATATGGGTACATAATGACGCAACACCCCACAAGCATTACGAGCTATGTACCACCCCATAGGAGGTCCATCTACGAGATTTTGCATGCTGAAACAGCATAAAAAAAAGTCCCACAATTAGCATATCATTGTCCCCTATAATATCAGGTCTGCCAATTAAGTAAGCTAAGATCTGGTGGGGATTAGTCTCTCCACTGATGTACTAGGACACGAACATCATATTTTGAATTAATCACCCAAGGTCGGGCTTAACTGTCTTTTTGAAGTAAGAACCTGATACTTCTATAGATCTTTGTTGTATCAGAGCTAAAACCTCAAACAGATGCTCCTCTTGCAAAGACTTTTTTTTTTTTTTTAAGTTTCTAATGAACTGCGGATTGTGAATACATGCATCAGGGAATCAATGACAATAAATTGGCTCCCATATTAAGCAAAAGAAGTTACAGGATAAACATACCTTATATACTTCAGCTGGAAGGATCAAGGGCTGAGGAATCCATGATCGATTTAACCATGGATATAAGAACGTATATATAGCCCAAAAGATACGCCCCAGGAAAAGTGCATGGCGTACATCTAATGTAATCTTTGGCAAGTCATACTCCAAGCTTTTCAATAGTGGGCCAATAAATTCAAATGTGTTTACAGGAGACCCTGGCAACAAGAAGAGTACCCATGTAAGGCAAACAGGAAGGAACAGATATCACCAGGATTTGATAAGAGCACTTGTTCAGAGAAGATGCATAAAAATATAACATAAAAGACAGATACAAAGGATGAATGAAACTTTCCTTCCTTAAGTTGAACATATTCATTAGCACATATGCATCGAGTTTAAGGTTTAACAAGGAGATATTGGAAGGTTACGAAAAAAAACCCGAAAGGTTTAGGCATAGGAGAGAGGAAGGTAAAAAATGGCTTGGATTGTAGTAAAAGAGGAAACAAATTCTTATACTTTACACAAGATGTGGCCCCAAATAGAGTGCGATGATTGAAAAAGATAGTGTTGCTGAGAGCGAGTAGTGCTACTGAAGCATGGTTCAGTTGAGTTGCTAGTAGCAATCTCCTATAGTACACGAAATATATAAAAGAAAGAGAAAAGGCCAATGATGCAAGGAAAAAATAAAAAATAAAAAATACAGCTTTTTACTGTACAAACCTTAATAAAGCTCTAAGAAAGACAACCACGTCTTTCCACAAACTTAATCTTCTCATAGACCATTCCATTTAACTTGGCATTTATACATCTGCATCCTTAGAACTCTTCATAGAAGCCAAAAAGGTAATCATTTTAATTATTGTTGCGACTCGGTGCTCTGCTTTTGTGAAGTTTTTAAAAGTTCTGTTGTTCCTCCAGCCAAAATACTAAAACATGGCTGCAGGAAACTCTCAAGAGCACTCAACCACCATACCAGAAGCTTTACTCCTCGAACTGGAAATAAGCCTTTCAAACTGCTTCTGACACACTACGCATACCAAAAGCCTCAAGAAAGAAAAATAAGAATAGAATGCATAGTGAAGTGGATAAGAAAATGATCTACTGAATGCATACTATGCAAAGTTTCATAAACATGAACAAAAAAAATGTCAGAATGTATGAGAGAGAGAGAGAGAGAGAGAGAGAGAGAGAGAAAGAGAGAGTCAGAAATAAGTAGATCTAGTTTAAACCTTGGAGTATATCTGTGGAGCAAAAAAATAAAGAAGAAATCAGCTGATGTTATAATAAAGGGCAATTTTCACCTACCACCCAAATTACCCAAACGTCTATAAAAAAGATCCAAAACTATATAACAGAGCTGTTAGTTGTTGATGTCAGCCGTTAGAAAATTCATGAATGACAATAATACCCTTATTGTAAGGGGAAAAAAAGTTTCCAAGAACATTTTGATCGAAAATTTTGTCTTCAACAACAACGACATCCTCACACAGGTTCTCCTTCAGAGAAGAGCTCTTTTTTTCACCGGAATTGGCGGTGGAGGTGGTGCTTGTGGACTTATTTTTTCACTGGAATTTGCGGTGGAGGTAGTGCTGGTGGACCTTTTTTCACTAGAATTAGCAGTGGAGGTGGTGCTGGTGGACCTTTTTTCACCGGAATTGGTGGTGGAGGAGGTGCCGCTGTACTTTTTTTCTTCGTTGGGTTTGTTGGAGGTGGTGGAGGCAGCGGTGGTGCTAACGCTGAAGGGGGTAGCTCAACCAAATTAAACTGGATTGATTCATCCTTTATTCACTGAAACCACATACATTGATTTTCTATTTCTTATAATCTGCTTTGTGCGTAATCAGACCCAGCTTCCTTTTTTGGGCCAATCATGCCTCAGAGTTTTCCTTGGCAACATCTCATCACATTAGGTCCAATGCTGATCATTGAAGAAACTCCAATGCCGATCTGGTCTATCGGTCCTGCTGAGTGTGAAGACACCATTGAGGTGCAGAGTTTCAAGGATTTTCTCCTTCCGCTCTGCTCCTCCTTCTTCGAATCTACTTCTTCCTCCAGACTTTTAGATCTAACTTTCCAAAAAATTCTCCATTGAGATTTCCATCAAATTTGTTGAACTCATGGCGAGGTAACATGTTTTGTTCCTGAAGAAATTTCTTGCTTCTGCATTTTACTTCTGATTTGGAAATTCTTGTTTCTGAAATTTCTTTCTAGCTCATCTTCTTACTGCGGCTCTGTTCCTTGGAAAATCTGAAGAATATTTTTTTCTTATTTCTTGTTTCCATCATTCTCGGTGGATTGGAGTTGGTCGGCGGATTTTGAGGGAGAGAAACCAGGAAAGAAAAAAAAAAAAACAGAGAGAGTGAGAGCCGTGAAGTGGTTCGATCCCTTCTTTGCGGCAGATTTGAAGAGGGTTAAAGGGGTTTGTGCGGCTGAGGTTTCAAACCCTTAAGAAAAATTGCAAGAAGGAAAAAATAGAAGATTTGAGCAATCGATGCGATGATTCATTGCAGTTGCAGAGGATTTTTTTTTACTTTTTTGCTAAAATGTTGCAGAGAAACAGAGAGGAAGAAAAAAGGGGTATAAACGTCTACACACAATTTCAACTCTTTACCGTCAATTAATGGACTAACGTTTGGAAAATTTGGGTGGTAGGTGAAAATTTCCCTATAATAAAGGCACCAGAAGTCTAGGAAGGAGCTAGTAGGGAGGATCTAAAATGAAAATGGGAAGGCCAAGAATATTCTAAAGGTAGTGAAAACCACACAGGATAAAGGAACAAGAGTAATATAGCAGTCTCCAATAGTTGGGACAAGGTTCAGATGGGGTCAATGATAACAATGCCAACATGCAGTGACATCACTTCACCAAATCCAACAATTCTTCATCAGCGTTCACCCTGAAAAGCTTTTAGAAGTATAAACAAAATTCTCAACTTTGTACAGGCACAAGAAATACTTCAATTCCAAATAGCAACCTTTTTTTAACTTTGCTCAGTAACGAGGGATAGATGCACTTCTTCCAGTACTTCAATTCGAAGAACATTAGCTTCCAAAAATGAACAAACTAAATTACTCCCAAAGGACTAGATCAGACATTACCGTCAGAAATAAAGTATGGCTGGCCAGCAGCAATAGGATGTCCTTTTCTCCCAGGAATGTCATCCAAGAGTCCCATGCTAAGAAAATGATCTATTGACGGCATACTATGCAAAGTTTCATAAACATGAACAAAAAGGATGTCAGGATGCATGTGTGTGTGAGAGAGATAGAGAGAGAGAGAGAGAGAGAGAGTCAGAAATAAATCGATCCAGTTCAAACCTTGGAGTATATCTGTGGAGCTAAAAAATAAAGAAGAAATCAGCTTATGTTATAATAAAGGCACCAGAAGTCTAGGAAGGAGCTAGTAGGGAGGTTCTAAAATAAAAATGGGAAGGCCAAGAACATCCTAAAGGTAGTGAAAACCGCACAGGATAGAGGAACAAGAGTAATATAGCAGTCTTCAAATAGTTGGGACAAGGTTCAGATGGGGTCAATGAAAACAATGCCAGCATGCACTGAAAAATCACATCACCAAATCCAACAATTCTTCATCAACATTCACCCTGAAAAGCTTTTAGAAGTATAAACAAAATTCTCAACTTTGTACAGGCACAAGAAATACTTCAATTCCAAATAGCAACCATTTTTTAACTTTGCTCAGGAACGAAAGATAGATGCACTTCTTCCAGTACTTCAATTCGAAGAATATTAGCTTCCAAAAATGAACAAACTAAATTACTCCCAAAGGACTAGATCAGACATTACCGTCAGATATGAAGTATGGCTGGCCAGCAGCAATAGGATGTCCTTTTCTCCCAGGAATGTCATCCAAGAGTCCCATGCTAGCCAATATCAGAGCAAGAACAAGATTGTCCACATAAATCCAATCTGTCTTTACACTTGCTTCACCAATTTTGAATTTTAATAGCCCCAAGTTAGCAAGAGAAACTATCCTAGGGATGTGCCTCTCTTCACCAGGCCCATATATGGCAGCAGGGCGAATTGCACAAGTATAAAGACGGGTACCTTCTTTTTTCCTGACAAGAAAACAGGCCACATAACTTTAGTAAGGTTGAATAAAAATTAAAAAATCAATCAGGAAAATATCTTAAAAACTTTATTCTGTTGGGTATCATCAGTACAATGACATAAAAACTGTTTATACAATGAGCAACAACCCCTCAACCAAAAATATAGAAAATAAAATATTGAAGAAACTTGTGTAATTCCAGAGTAAGGTCTTCCTTACCATCCTGCATGTGTTGTGAACTATCACCCGATGGATCCAACTAAAACATCTTAAAGGTCATAGTCGGCATTGATCTTGATTTCTAGGGACCTAGTTGCTTTTCGTCATTCTCATCGACCACAAAACGATTGTGGTAAATTTCCCATGAACAGGATAAGCATGAAATACCATTGCCACAACAGATGCCCTTGGTAAGATCCATTCAACTTGGGTGCACATTTATAAGGGAGATAAGGTCTAGTGTTCCAAGAATACTTCAGCTTCCCTCCTTGTGGAAAAAAAATTACCAAGATTTCATGAAGGCTCTGCTTGGTTGGAAGTGAAGTCAGAAGTGAAGGGAAGGGAAATGAATTTCAAACGAAAATAAAATGGAAATGATGTAGTGAATAAAGGGAAAAAGAAGACCAAATTGATTGGTTTGCATCAGATTGTTTAGTTGAGTTCATGTGGTTTTAGGACTTACATTAGTTTTCTCACAGCTGAATGCTTTTGATGCACTGTTTCAGAGAGTGGGTTTCCTAAATCTTAAGGCGGTGATCTCACTGTCGAAAAAAGAGAATCCCCCTTACGTCAAAGGGTGCTTGAGCGCCTAGCTTTTCTGTTTGTAAGTTGTTGAACGAGTCCTAGAATGGTCAGGAATTGAATTTAATGTCACATGTCCATTTTATGGCCCCACTTGAACACCTGGTAGAATAGGAGTCATTTTCAGCCTAGCATATTGTTTTGGTTTGGAGTTTGTTTTTGCCGTACAATTTCGGGTTTTGAGTAGGAATAGTGAAAATATCTTTTGGGTATATAAATAGATGTACTTGCACTTAGAACCCCATGATTTTATGAAGTAGAGTTACAGTTTTCTTCAATTGTGCTGAGAGGATTCATAGCACTCTTTTGGGTGGATCCCAACGTCTTTTCTCTGCAGGTGGATTCCTGCTCCTTCTTTACTTCTATTTTCTTATTTAATTTCAATTCTGTACTTCTGTTCCAAAATCGACAAATCAGTTTCCAATCCTTATTTTCTAATCTGTTCTACGATACCCTGTTTCCTAATAATAGTATTTTGCTCATCCATTTCTGTTCACATTTGTTGCTCATCCATTTCTGTTCACATCTGTTGCTAATCCATTTCTATTTAATCTGTTACTAAATAGCTTCAAAATTTCATATGAATTTCAGCTATTTGTGTATCTTCCACATCTGATTTCTGGACTCTAGCTGCTTATTACAAAAGGTTTCATCCTGCCATGTTTTCTCTTATTTCTAACATCAAACCTAACAGCAATACCCCATATATCACACATTAAAAACCTGATTTTCTAAGTCAATCTGACAGATCCTGTCAGACTCCAGGGAGAACTCCATTTGAGTTTCCTGGCATTTAGCCCACTCAAAACTTAGTAATCAGATTTCGCTTTCCCCTCTTTTATACCCCTGTTTCTTATCATCGATATCTTTTTCTTTTTTTTTTCTCCGTGTAACTGAATTCAGTTGTATCCCTTAGTTCCATTCTATTCTATGAATTCCTACCTGATTTCTTTTTTAGTTTCATATCTGTCATGATTCCTACACATCTGTTCCTATTTCCCAGAATCCATTAAAGCAGGTTCTATTAGCCTTTCTCTAAATCCAGGTTAGGTTTTGTCAATCCGTATTAGGATACTTTCCTAATCATTACCATCAAGACTGTGTTTAACTCAAAAACTTTCCAAATATACTCATTAAATGTTACCTCACCATTCAACAAGATTCCTTGAATTGAATAAGAAAATAAAGAATCCACTTGAATAGTTTAATTACCATAACTCAAAGATCTTAAGTTAATTACACAACCATGACCCCAAAGTTTCCATTTGTCTTTACTTGCAAACTAGATCTAGCTGAAAGGAAATTAATAAAATAAGATATTTTCCTTGGGCATGTAAGACGGTTACTTATCAAGATACCATAAGCACCCTTTTTAACATATATCGAGGTATGGTTGAAAACCAAACAAGAGACTTCATCATGGGGGGAAATGAATAAGTATACGTTTTACACCAAAATCCTTTTCTTTCATAATTAAACTACACCCTGTTGACGCATAGAACCAGTAACTCCTACTTAAAACCTGACACTACCATCTCAACTAAAAGTTCCGGCTAGATATACACAAAACGATGAACATCTGAATCAGTATTATTCATGTGCTTTAAAAAACTGAAAGTAGGGGCAGATCTTGATTATGGATCAAGACCATAAAATGAAAATGGTCAAGAAATCAATGAACATATGTTTATCCTCATTCAATCCACTTAACTACATAGTCCCTGCCATCTATCTTCATGTGCACCATTACAAAACACAGCTGAGTCAGGAAATAGTTCAAATACTAAGCTGAGAATTCCTATATATAAAATAACCTTTTTGCTTACCCACAGAAAAAATAAAGGATGTATAAAAAAAAAGGCAATAAAATAATAATTGAAAACCCACTTGGAAGGGCGACCATTGCTCTTCAGAACCAATTGCTCAGCAACAGATTTACTTCGGCCATACGGATCAACATGGTCATCAGTAGGAAGATAAGGCAAGGCTTCATTGCCATTCACAATCTCTCTGCCCCCATACACCACGTTGTATGTGCTCACATAAACCAGTCTCTTGATCCCAAACTCAAAGCACGCATCTAAAACATGGCAGGTTCCATTTATATTCACTTCATCAACACGCCCAACTTGGAGCATTTCCTTCCCAGACATGCCATATGATGCAAGGTGAAAAACACAATCTGCACCATGCAATGCCTTTTCAACATCTTTCTTCTTGCTCACATCACCTGGAAATGACAAATTTGGAACAATGAAATTCTATTCTAAAATAATATAAAATCAAGATTTCAATTGGAGGCTTGGATTTCCCTTACTGGCTAAGACCAAAGTTATTATTAAAGAGAACAGAAGAAACAACAGTCTGTCTAACACAGTTTTGTTGAAAGTTAGGAGTAATGTATATTTTGTTCCCAATTTACCAGAAGGCTCTGTTGGTTTCCACATAAAAACTGTGTAAAAGGTAACTTATCAAGTAAAATCATAAGTTTCCGTATTGATTTTACATGCAAATTTTTCCTTCTATGCGGCTTCTACCTGGAAACAAACAGAACAAAGGAAAGGGGAAAGACAGACGGTTTTTTTATCACAAAATACAGAACATTCCTTTAGTATGGGAACAAAAGAAACAAATTGAATATAGATCATGCAAAATATCCATATGAGCCCTTGTTTTCCTCCAGTTAGCATATTTTGACAAGGGTTCATTGGTTGAGTGATAGACTAAAACATAATCCACTATATTTCAATGTGGAATTGGAGCAGTTATCAGGGACCATGAAGACGATCCATTTGCTTGCCTTGGCCAATGCTATCTAGGGATATCCATGTTTATATGTTATGAAATCCAAGCCATTGATAGGACCCTGAAACTGGCTTTGGAAGGGAGACTGGAAATGAGTGGCACTCAACATTAGGCAATTTGAGAATATCCTTGACAGCTAAAGAAGCGTTAGCAAGGTCAATCTTTGCACAATGAACGACTTCCACATTTGAGGTGACCCAATATTGTTAATTCTTTCATAAATTTCAAAATGCCTAAATAATCTACCAATTTTTCTTCCTGTAGAGAAGATCAAGAGTTTCTCATAAAACAATAGGAATCATAAGCATTGTTTGTTGTGGAAATAGTCCCATATTACTTAAGTCTGGAACATTAGGTGTCTTATATACTTGAGAGTCCCTCCACTTACTAGTTTGAACTTTTGAGATAGAAACTTGATATGGTATCAGAGCACCAGGTTCCCTCCTTTCCCATGTCATCTTTCCATGTATATACCTACACTTTCCACGTGTATGCTGATGTTCATTCCAGCTACACGTGAGGGGGAGTGTTGTGGGACTAGTCCCACATTACTCCAGTTTGAAACATTGGGTGTCTTTTATACTTGAGAGTCCCTCCACTTACTAGTTCGAACTTTTGAGATGGAAATTTGACATTGTTCAAGATTTCGGCCTAGGCTGAAAATACATGCTTGGCGACTCACCTGGTTTACCAATTTCGATCATTTTGCCAAAATTCCACCCTCTTTGTCCAAGGCGAGAAAATCCCAATTAGATTTTGAGATTTTGGCAAAATCCTTTATTTTGCTTTTGAATCAATATTTAAAACAACTATGAATCAATGCTTTAAAACAATTGTAGAGCATCCACTTCAACATTTGGGTGTATTTGAAACATAATTTAGCCAAATTACCTAAGTTTCAAATTTCTCATTTGGCTGTTGTGATGGAAAGGATTTAAATCGACAGGGATCCTATGTTGCTTGTGTATGCCATGGTGTATTGAATCCTCTCAAGTTTAGGAATCGGCATCGATCCCTGTCAAATCTATTTTTCATTTTTTTAATTGGTATCGGCCACGTCTCATGCAACCAATGGCTCCGATCCTGATCGGTATTGGCTCAGTTTGGACCATGGCCAATACCTGGAAGGCTGGAACTAAAACCTTTCCTCAAAAACTACAACTGACATCCTTTTCTTTTCAAGGTCCAACCCGGTTTTAAAAAACTATGGTTTGGCTGTCGTCAGGTTGTGAGTTCCGGTCGGGACTTCTCAGCCAGAGTTGGGAGAATAGGCCGAAGTGGGTTGTACCAATTTTATGGGAGTATCGGCCGCGTCTCATGCAACCAATGGCTCCATGCCAAATCCTGATCAGTATCGGCTCAGCTTCGGCCATGGCTGAAGCCTGGAAGGCGGAACTAAAACCTATCCTAAAACACTACAACTGACCTCCTTTTCTTTTCAAGGTCCAACCCGGTTTTAAAAACTTTGGTTTGGCTGTTGTCGGGTTGTGAGTTCCGGTCGGGACTTCTCAGCAGGAGTTGGGAGATTAAAACGAAGTGGGCTGTACCGATTTTATGGGATGTCTCGGAAAAAGACAAATTACCATCACACGATTAGAAGTTTTCGCTTCTCCTGAGTCTCCGCTCGGAAAAAGACAAATTACCATCACACGATTAGAAGTTTTCGCTTCTCCTGAGTCTCCGCTCCGCCAGAGTGGCAAGAGAAAGGAAAACATGTCATAATTATAAAGAAACCAGGGTAAAATGATAAATAGAAAATGTAGAGACAACGACCCACGGGTAACGGCAGCGCAGCGACGTCAACACATAAATTGTTCAATATGGCTGCAACTCCCGCCGGTCGCATTCTCCTGAGGTGCCTCGCTTAAGGTATCCGACTGAACTGCGACTCATGACTCGGGAGGGAGGAAGGGATAACGAGTGGAACAGCCCGGAAGGGAAGGGATGACTATAAAATGGACGAATCACTATCTAAATCTGCTGAAAATAAGGTCACAGTGACAAACAATTTAATGATTGAACCTGGAAACACCGCATTGTATTGTAGAACATGAAGATCTAAAACACACGGATTAATGACGGAAAGGAAGGAGAAGCATATTAATGTAATTGAAAACACGAATTCTGAAGCCAACAAAAAAAAAATGAAATGGAGGAACACAGGAAGAGTGGAAAGCATTAATCCTATAAGAACCAATGAACTCATCATCGTCTTTGGGGAAACCAAAACCGATTCACCAATTCATTCAAGAAACCCCAAAAAGAGGAAATCGCCACAGAAATTGACGCTACATATGTCATAAAAATAAAAAAAATAAAAAAATAAAAAAAACTTCTAGGGTTTCTTGTAAGGTAGTTAGATTACGTACCTCGGATGCACCGAACACCGATCTTCTTGAGATCATCGGACCAGGGAGAAGTTGAACGAGTATCGAGACATCGAACTTCTCTAGCTCCCCTTCTTACAAGCTCTATGCAGAGTGCGGAGCCCACAAACCCGAGCCCTCCCGTCACAACGAAGGTCTTCCCTTCTATTCCCTCATTCTCGCTCAAATGCATATTTTCCCTTTGATTTCACTTCTTTTTTATGTTTTTACTTCCTCTTCCCTCCTTTATTATTCGTTCTCCTCAGTTTCTCAGACTGAACTGAGAGACGGTTGAGATGTGAGTTTAACTTGGCGAGATTGAAATGCGTATCATCATCGAGGAAGAAGAAAACCGATGACCAGAACTGGCTTGACGATCCACCTCCTTTCTAAACTTACGAGACTCAGACTCGTGAGGACATTGATCCGCTGTTACTTTGAACAAAAAAACCTTGGTCTGGACTCTGGACTCTGGATTCTGAACTCTGGACTCTGTATCATTGAAGCGTGGCGGCGACCTCATTGGATGATTGGCACGTGGAGGTCGGATGAATTGTCAACTCGAACTGAGGGATCGGATTCATCCGACCCCCACATGGCGACCATTCAGTGGGGTCGCCGCCACGCCTTTGAATCCTTGATATGTAGTTTTTCAATCTTAAATTTTGTATAGGCCGCGATAAAATTTTACTTTTAACGTTTTTGATATGTAAGAGAGTTTAATATTTATTTTTTAGAGATAAAATATAATAATTTTAAAAAATACAAAACATATTTTTTTATCAATAAATATTGAAAATTTATTTTACACAAAATGTAAAATTTTATATCAAAATAAACGGAGCTACAAAGTAACTTTGAGCTAAGAGTGTAAAAGAAAACCGAAAACATTTATGGTTATCGATCAGAATGTTTAAATCGAAACCATTAAATTAATTAATTAATGATTTGATTCTAATTAAAAAATAAAATTATTTATGTAAGTGATTTGATATGATTTTAAGCTAATTAAGCGACTGAATTGGTAAGTGGAACATTTTTTTATGAAGTGCACTAAGTCTCCGTAATTAGACTGTTCAACACTCAAGAATGCACATGATAGATTGGACTTTGAGAGGAAGGGTATCCTCTAAACTTAGATGCCCCTAAAGGGATACCGATGTGATTTGAATTCAAATTTTCATTTGTTTGTTTACACTTCTGGCTTATGTAATTCGGTCATTTTTCTCATATTGTTTCCTGTAAAAGGGATTTTCCATTGTTTGTTTTAATGTGAAATACAAAGAAATGCATTAAAAAGTAATAAAATTTTACATGAAAAAAATTCTAACAAAACAAATAGTCATACAAACAAACAAACAAGTTTCGTAAAAAGAAAGGAAAGAGAATGTCGTTTCAAGTTTATCCAAATAAGCACTCGACATTTCCAAGAGAATAACGATTGATAAACACGGTTCAAGTTTTGATTCCAATGGAGTGAACCGTTCCAAAAATACCTCTGGGAGCTAAAAAACTGGAGCTAAAAAAACTTACTTCTCTTGCTCCGGAGCTATTACCACTACTGACTGTCATCACCACCATCACTAGCACTGCCATCATCACCACCACCCCTCAACGGCCACCATCCCCACCACCACCCACCACCCATAGCCGCTACCACTACTCCCACCGTCGCTGCCACCACCCCCACCGTCACCACCACCACGACCACCATCGTTGCCACCACCACTACCCACCACTTACCACCGATGCTGCCACCACCTTCCACCATCGCCACCACCACCACCCACCACCTTCCACCACCACCGCCACCACCACCCACCCACCCACCACCTACCATCACTGCCACCACTGCCACCATTGCCGCCACAACCACCACCCACCACCCACCAGCAATGTCGCCGCCACCACCACTGCCACCACCACCAACACCACCATCACCAAATAGCATTCTAGAAGCATAGTTTTTTGCTTTTGGAGTAGCATTATCAAACATTATTCTACTCCAAAAATTCTGACTCTAGAAAAGAAATAGAAAACAACTCCAGACCAGAAGTAGTTTCATGGAAACTAGAGTGTTATCAAACGGGGCCTAAAATTCTTGTCAATCTCTTATCCCTTAGTCTTTCAACATCCTAGGTCATTTTCATTACGCAACAACTTGGTAGGTGTGTACATATGTCTATAACATGTATTTCTTTGAGCAAAAATGCTAACCTAACCAATCTGTGAGCTCATAGTCCCATTGCAACGTAGAAAAATAAAGTTCATTTATTATTATTCCTCTCAAAAATAATTAGGATTATGATTTAACCTTGTATATCAAGCTCCATAATAAATAGGTTTTTCCATTATTTTTAATATAAAATGCAAAAAAAAAAAGTCTGTACAATATAGGGCTGCAACAAGGCTGGATTGGGTCGGGTTTTTCAAAATCCTAACCCTAACCCTGACTATTTAAACTTAACCCTAACTTAGTCCAACTCTGTCAGGGTCAAAAAATGTACAATCTTAACCCTGACCTTGGTAGGGTTGGGTCTAACCCTAACCTACTTTAATTGACCTTGACAGGACCAAATTGTACTAAGTTAACCCTGATTCAGGGTCGGATTGACCATGATTGGCCCTGAAACATACAACAAATTGTCAAATAACATATATATATATATATATATATATATATATATATATATATATATATATATGGGGAAATGTTATTGTAACAAGGGTTTGTTATTTTTCTAAACGTAATAAGGAATCGATTCTGCCACATGGGCAGATGATGTGTCCATTCCAACCGTTGGATAGAAAGAGCATAGTCTAGATTACCCATATGTCGAATTTCAAACTCTAATTCAATCAAATACCCCCCTATGTATTGGCATGCATCCAATGTATGTCCATGGTATGTCCATGCATGTGTATGAGTACTCTAAACATTACTATAACATTTTCCAAATTTGAATGAGTAAGATTAAAAAAATATTAAAAATGAATGGTCTAGATTTATTTTATTACGTTTCTAAACATAACAAACCTTTATTACAATAACAATAACCATATATATATATATATATGGTCGGATCGGACCAAGCTCAACCTAAGGGTTCAAACGTAACCCAACCCAACCCTGCCAGAATTGATCAAAATTTGGGCCCTAATCCAGTCCTATCAAGGTTTGGGCCGGGTTCAACCCTGTCAGGGTTTAAGATGGGTTTGGGCGGGTTTGGGTTGTTAGGGTAAAACTAGCACCCCTAGTACAATATCCATTGAAAGAAAATTTTTACTAGTGCTCCGTTTGTTTTGATGTAAAATTTAACATATAACATTTTATATGTAAAAAAAAATTTTCAATTTTATTTACAGGAGATAAAATATAGTGATCTCTATGGGGATGAAAAAATAATTTCTTATTTCTTTTATCTACTGAAAACAAATTTTAAATTTTTTTTTTACAGATAAAATGTTACACATAAAATTTTATTGGCATGCATCCATTGTATGTCCATGCATGTGTACGAGTACTCTAAACATTATTATAACATTTCCTCAATTTGAATTGGTAAGATTAAAAAAAATATTAAAAATGAATGGTCCAAATTTATTTTGTTACATTTTTAAACATAACAAATCTTTGTTACAATAACAACAACCCTATATATATATATAGTAGGGCCGGATCAGGCTCAACCCAGGGGGTCAAACCTAACCCAACCCAATCCTGTCAGGGTTGATCAAAATTTGGGCCCTAACCCAGTCATATCAAGGTTTGGACTGGGTTCAACCCTACCAGGGTTTAAGATGGGTTTGGGTTGTTAGGGTAAAACTAACACCCCTAGTACAATATCATTTGAAAGAAAATTTTTACTAGTGCTCCGTTTGTTTTGATGTAAAATTTAACATGTAACATTTTATATATATATAAAAAAATTAATATTTATTTCCAAGAGATAAAATATAGTGATTTCTATGGTGATGAAAAAAGAATTTCGTATTTCTTTTACCTATTGAAAACAAACTTTTAAATTTCTTTTACAGATAAAATGTTACACATAAAATTTAACGTACATAAACAATTGGATAATAGGAAACAAACAGGATCTCTAGGTAAAGTTGCAAACTTAAAATTCAATTTTCTTTCTTCTTTTCCTTTTTTTTTTTTTTCTTCAAAGTTATCCAAATATACTTGACCAACTCATCTCATTCTATCTAACAAAAAAACTTACTAGACCTTGGAGGGGGGAAAAAAAAGAAAAAATGGAAGACCAAAAACACTAGAAGAGATTAAAATTGTTAATTCTAAGGCTTCCATAACTGGCACTGGCATAAGCATTGAGAAGCTCATTTTGTGCAGACCAAAACTCAGCTTTCAAACCAGCTCTCCGCAATGCCTTGAGTACTTTGTTCCGATGACTGTATCCTGTCACCACTACTTTCTGACTATTAACATCCACTTCCACTTTATCAATTCCTGCATCAAATATCACAAACTAATTCATTTTCTTAAAAAAAATATTTCTTTGAATGATTTATGCATTACCCATTATTTTAGGTTCATTGCCGGCATGAGATCCAGGAGAGGGTACCCATGTGGAAAGAGGATCCGGACTCCTTAACTACTACTGGAAGAACCATCACGGCCTCTCAAGAATCTCTCCCAATAAAAGAAAAATTATATTTTGAAATAGGATTAGAGAGTACCCCTCTTGATTATGTATGAGTCTCAATAAAATTTTGGCAGTGGAGAACAAACAAAAGGAAAGAAAGAATCATACCCTTTACTTTTGATAGACACTTCCTCAGTCTCTTTTCATGTATTCCTACCATCTCCACCTTAAATTCTATAGTCTGCAAAAATTTCATACTCATTAGAAAGACATTCAGAAGAAAAAGGCTTGCATGCATGACTACATCCTCCCTCATATGCATGAACCCAATAAACAAAAAAAAACAAAAAACAAAAAAAAAATGCAACCTTTGGATACCCACCCATTTATGGGTTTTTCTTATGAACATCGATCTGATGTCAACAACTGTTGACACTAACAATCAATGTCTGTCGGATCACACATCTCAAACACCAAAATACCTCTTGTATATTGATGTTTCTACGTGGTCTAATGATATCCCATGAAAGGGAAATGCCATATAAAAAGACTGCCCATTTATTAGATCTTGTCAACAGAAACAAAGACAATATGAAAGGGAAGAACCCTGTAAGGATCCCATAAAAAAACCTTACCTCCATGAAGGACCCTAGATTGGAAAATGACTGATTGGGATGACTTGGAGATTGTTATGAGGAGAGCAATAAAGAAATGCAGAGACAATGATTTAGAGCAATTGGAATGAAGGAGGGAATGAACAAAGGGGGAAAGATGATATATGTAGTAGAAAGGGATAAGAGATAAAGATGGAATAAACAGTAAAGTGAGTTTCTTGGTTCTGCATCTAGAGATCTAGGTTTTAGTACTATTGCTTTTTCAAAGGGAACAGAACCATGAAAACAAAATGACAAGGAAACGGTTATACCGAGGGGTTATGATCAGCTCAAGCTTCAAGGTAGGTTCTCCATCTGAGGAAAGCAAAATGTTGAGTATCAAGTATTCAAAATGATGGGCTTTGACGAGTCCAACTTAGCTTTTATGTGATCTTCAAAGCCCATCATAAAAGAATGAAAAAAAGAAAAAGTGAGTTTTAACAATGACGAGAGAGAGAGAGAGAGAGAGAGAGAGAGAGAGAGAAACCCTTTCAAGAAATAAACCTAGAGCCAAGTTTGGTATTTTTTGGATAGTGTTATCACAATCAAAGGCCAAAGAGAAGGATGCCTCTTCTTTTCATTTGATTGGCTACATTAATACATCACGTGTTTACAAGTACAACAGTCCATCTACCCTGCTAAGTTTATAAAGACGGCCGTCCAGAGATATCAAACCGTTGTAGGCTCAACAACCAAGAAACCAATCCGGACTACCAAAGAGTCAAAAGACATGGAATTTGGAGCTCAGGTGCTTTACTGAATCTGGATCTCAGTTCTAAAAATTCTAATTTATTCTCTCAAAAGTCGTATCAGACAGATTTTAATCATTAATTTCTTCACAACAAAGAACATCAAATCAAGACAGCGATCAAAGGGCTGGGTCCTACAATAGCCAGGCCTGTGTTACTTATGGTAGTACAGAATGTTATATATTCTATAACTTTAGATGATTTCATGTGTAATTTGGATATCTCCAACTAATACTTAAGCTTTTGAATTGAATAAAACATCATATACTTCAGTTCTAGTTCACAATACTGTCTTTTATTCAAAACCAAACTGGCCAACTAATAGATTCTGTAGTTGATCTTTTGTTATGAGTTTTTTTGGGGTCAAAGGTCAACCCTAGTAAGACAGCCCCACAAGGAGAGGATAAGAGATTAGGATGACATGCATCCGGTGAGGAGAATCAAACTAGGGTCCTGTTCATGAAACCTAGGTTAGCGCTCAATCGCAGCTGGTTGCCACCATCAAATGCACTTCCCCTATTCATGGTTGTAATTTATATGAAACTCATAAGGATTTATTTTTCTGTTATTCATATCAACAGCTACTCTAAGAGGAATGTTTTTATGTGGTGCTAACGATTTAATAACTATCTTTATAGCTCAAGAATGTTTCAATTTATCCTCCTACCTATTATCTGGATTACCAAGAGAGATGTACGGTCTAATGAGGTTACTACGAAATATTTACTCATGGATGGGGCAAACTCTTCTATTCTGGTTCATGGTTTCTCTTAGCTATATGGTTCATCCGGGGGAGAGATCGAGCTTCAAGAAATAGTGATTCTTTCTTCTTCTTTTTTCCAAAAGATTTTTAGTACTTAGCATTACTTTGGTATGAAAATTTCCCTCATTTCCAATAAAGAAGGGGATTCAAATAGGCTTTGTATAGAAAAACAAAAATTCATGTTAACACATCCTATTTAATTAGGAAAAGGGTTAAATTGATATGTATTCAATTTATTTTTTTCCTGGCTGGCCCACTATGTTGAAAGGCTAGGCCAAGCCTTGCTAACAACTTTGATAAATGAATTCCTTGGGGGTTCTACCTACCCCAAAAAAAGAAACTTTGATAAATGAAAGCCCAAGCCACGCCCATAAACTTGTGGGCTAAAAACTTCAGAGAAAGATTGTGAATTTGGATTTGTGGACTGAAAATTGCAACCAATAGAAATGAGAAGGTGGTCCTCTTGTAAAATCCTAGATTGATCTCTGCTCTAAATTTCTTTCAAAACATTCCATTTAAAATTTTCCATTTTAATATCAGAAACCTCATAAAAAAGGGGTTTAAAAATAAGATCGGAGGTGTAATTGGATGGTCAATATCCAAAAGCTTTGAGATTAGCATTTTTGTTTTTGGTTATCAACACTCATGACTAAAAAACTTGTCAGATATTTTTGTTTCCCTTGTTAGCTGCAAAATTCGATTATAGGTATCGGATACGGTACTAGTGGTTTCCACAACCAATCCGATAACGACCTGGCTTGGTCGCTATCAACCAATATTGGTCCGATCCAGCTGAAAAAACATCTTTTCGGAATCCGGCCCATCCCATGGGCACTGTCAAACCACAAATATCCTCGCATTGATTTTTTTTTTCTTTTTCTTTTTGTTTTTCTGCATGAAGATTAGGTTTCTATTTCTACACTTGCAACAAAGATCTTCCTTAGATGCTTTGAACCACTGAGGAAGGGGAAGGAAGAAAGGTGTGGAGTTTACTAGCTGATTTTGTAAATTCATGCTTATACTACTAATGTATTCTAAATGATCAATTAATGGAATGGAGTAATACCTATATATCATAGAGCGATGGATCATGTCATAACCAAAAACCGTTGGATTCACTCACATTTTAACCGTCAAAACTTTATGAAGATGTTGGGGGGGGGGTAGATCACACAATGATATCTTTCAAAGGAACTAGGTTGCTTATGGTGGGATTGCTGGTCCTGTTAGCGAGGATGATGTTACTGTTGTTGCTGCTGCCGCTGCTGCTGCTGCTGTTACTGTTGTTGCCATTATAGAGCATAAATGTTGCCTGCTCCAGAGTTCCTTCTCTGAAAACATAGATCCCTTCTTCCTCCTCCAAGCGACGGAACTTTTTATCAAAAGGGCGGTCATAAACTCGATGAAGAGGCATACCCCTGAAAACAATAGTAATTCAAGAACTAGAAAAGAAGCTATTATTACAAGACACAAATCATAGCAATTCAATAAGAAGCAAAGCTGCATAGGACATCCCTGGAAGAAGGAATGCAACAACAATTTAGATGTAGAACTGTAAACTTGATTCCACGGATAAGGAGAGCAGAAAGAGGGCCAAACTATCCAATGGGCCCTTGTGGAAAACTGAATTTTATGACTCAAATCAAATGAAAAGGGGCTAGAGGAGGAGCAAGTCACACCGGGCATGGTTCAGCAGCATGTTGAATGTGACCTCATATCCAGTGGGATCCACTTCTTGAGTGTCATACCCACACCCCATGGACGGTGATTGGGACATGTTCAGCATTCACGTACGTGCAGCTGAACTGCCCTCAGTGCTCAGTCATATCCCAGATGAAATTGAAATCTGCTACTCCCAATAAGGCAAATAAGGTCACAGGGGTCATGGGGTTGACTAAACATGACATGAAAGACATCTTTGGGCTGAAACAGAGTTCGAGGACTGGGCCCATTAGGCTAACAGAAAACTCAACAAGATACATCATACATGAGCATTATGCTTTTCATACATGTTACACACTTACACCCCATGATACCGAATAGATAAAAAGAGGGCGTGGGTTATCAGGATTCAAATCCTCTCAAATCCGGGTCACCACTTACCATTAGGGTTCAAGAGATTGGAATCAACACCGGAATCGGGTGGAGACATTCCAATCTGATTCCGATCTGAGTCAGGAAGAAAGAAATTGAAAATAAAACCAAATTAGATCCCAATCTAAATAAGACCTACATAACACAGGCCGTCTCAGGTTCCAATCCAATGGTTTGACTGCTTATGTGCATGTACGTATAGAACCATTTCCCTCCATCAAGGTATTTGGTATTCCCAAAACTGTTCCCCTTGTAACTTTATCAGAGTCAGATTTGTGCCAGAACACAAATGAAATTTCAAACCTATCCCCCTGATTCCTGAATATTGAGGTTTCTATGATAATGAGTGTGCTTTAAAAAGAATCCTTATAACCGACCCTGTTAAATTGAGACAGACCTGTCCCTGTAACCCGACTTGTTGGAAACAGTATACTCACTGCAGTGGTAACTGGTAAGTAGGTAATATCAATTGACAAGTGATAAAGGCCCAAAGGCAATTTCATAAATTTTCCATACTCACGGTGTGTGAAAGTAGAGATCAGGATTTAGAAGGGGACAACGTACATAAAAAGAATCTCTAAGGTGAAGTCGTCTGTGCACAGAGAAATTGACGGTAGAAGAGACAAGAGGGGTACTACAGGCCCCAGAGATAAGTTGGGGTATTACAGACAATTCATAAACAAGGGATGGATTTTATGTGTGACTCGGTGGGTATGGCTAACCAGGAAAAATTTTTCTTCCATAAAAAACTTAAGAAACAGAGGCGCCAAAACCCATTAACCCTAGGAGGAAAGACGGGCTTTACAACGCGGTTTGAGTCTTTCTCAATTGATAATTGCGTGCCAACTGCAAAAGTGCCAAAACACCATTTTTCTACCTTGGCCCTTTGGTCAACGAACCAAAACTCATTAAACCCCTACCCAAGCAATAACTTGCCATCAGAGTAGCATAACAAAATTAGAAATATGAGGTGGAATCCTCTTCTCTTACCAATTTAGCACCCCCAATATTATTTATGGGAAAAGGTTCTTTAAACGGTGGAGTAAGAGATACGTCAATATCCCACACTCTATCTCTCTCGATTGACAATACTTTCCCTAATTAATATGGAACTCTCAGTAATTAGAAACAAATCACCAACAAGTAATATTGTAATAATGCGAGAAATGGATTCATACATGGGAGGGGAATGGAATCATGGGATCTGTCTTGCAGGGGGAATGATTTTGGGTATTTCAAGAGGTGAGTATTCTCCATCCAAGGGTTTCAAATATGTTTGTGGCTTGCATACATTAAACTTTCGGCCTAAAACAGAAAAAGAAACCATATTATGCATCTTAAAGTTTTCATCTAAAAAATTCAAACTGGAAAACGAAAGGACTCTGTACTCAAAGTTTCAGTCTTAAGCAATATCAGACTGTCCTCTACAGACTCTAGCTTTTTCTTATTTTCATTCCATTAATGCATTTTAATTCTTTCTCTTATTTTCATTACCTCTCAACTACTATTTTTTTAAATGTTCTATATTTAATTACAAGAATTTTATTTCAATTTTATATGAATGAAAAAAAAATTTAAGAAAGAAATTTATAACTTAAATATATGAGAAAAATAAAGGAGGAGAGAGATGGAAGACAAAAACAAAAAATATTGGATCGTGAGAAGCCGTAGTCCACACTGCCAGCTCTTATTCATCCTGAATTTATATATTCTAATTATATGTAGAAAACCATTTATCCTGCTTTTAGGTGGGAAGGGATGGATGGAGAGGTTGGGGTTTTCATGAATCCAACAACTAAAAGTAGACCATTTAAAAGATAACGACACGAAAAGGGGAGAAAAATATTCTCAATCTCAGCGAAACTGGAAACGACGAGAATGATTCAGAAAGCGTGAGTGCTTACGAGACGTGTCGACAGCTTCTGTTTTATACGATTAAATCCCTTAAATATTCCAATCCAAGAGCTGAAGTTTTCTTCGTACATAAGCACACATGCTTTCTGAATCACACTACCACACCACCCACAGAACACAAGAAAAACCTAAAAAAAAAAAAAAAAATTCTACTCCGAATTCCCAAATCAGAATGATCAACCACTGATAAACGAAAACGATATGAGAAAATGTAATCCGATCAGACAAACAAAGGAACAGAAGAATCAAAAAGCGAACAGGAGGCAAGAAATACGGACCTAACGTGGAAGAGATCGGAGATTTCACGCTTCCCAAGGTAAAAGGAGACAGCATCCACGAAAGCTCGATAAGTGCAGGTATGTAGCCCGTCGATTCTCGGGTACGGAAGCCTCGGCCGCGGCAGCGTGTCCGTCGGCGACCAATCCCGACACCCTCCGGCAGCGGAGTATACGTACTCTTTCCACGCAGCACCGCCGGTCGACGACACAGTGAGACCAATGAAGCCGAGAGTGGCCATGATAGGTTCCAGTTCGTCGTGAGTCATGATAGGCTTGAACATCCTTGTATTCCAGAGTGCCAGTTTCCGAAGCGATTCTTCCATTCTCTCTGATCAGGAGTCAGGATGATTCTTCAATAACTTTTTCTTTTTTGTTGTTGTTGTTTCTGTAAAATCTGTGATGAAGATTTGTGGTCTGTGGAGGAGTAATCCAAGATTGAAGATGGAGAAGAAGAAGGGAGATGAATGAAAGGAAAGCTTAAGAATAGGGAGGGATGTGGTGTGGGTTTGGATTTCTAATTCTGACCGAAAGAGTTTGAAAAGGGTTTCCATTCATTCCTTTTAGCGGGCATATTTGGGATCTCCATTGACTCTGGGAATCAGTATATGTAATTACGAAACTACCCATCAACACCAAATATGGAAAGACAGAGACAGAGAGCCAGTGAGGTGTTATCTGTTATTGTCATCCATTGCCACTTGCCATGGTTGTGTCATGCACATAGTTTACTAATACAGAATCTTATTTATTACATTTTTTTTTTTTTTTGGTAAAGATTTATTACAGATTCTAGAGAGAGAATGATTTTTCAGATTTTAATTTCTTGAAATAGCATTTATTTGATTATTTACTTGGAAAAATGGATTTGATTTATAGTGAATTTACGAAAATACCCCTATTGTGAGGTTTTGCAACAATATAATTTGTGATTGATATTCGGGAAAAAAAATTGTATATTATATTTAGAATATTTCATAAATTATATTTGAGGTATCTAAATTAGATTAAAACTAACAAAATTTTAATTCTACCCATTAGTTTTCATGTTACAAAAATGATTAGTTCTCGATGGAACAAGCATATGAGGGAAGATAAAGAAAAAAAAATTTCAGCCATTGAGTCTAATGCTGAATTCTGAATTATGGCGCTTGATTTATTATTATTATTATTTATTTTATTTTACAAAATAATGTATGATATTCAACTTTGATCAATTTTACTTGGTGGAAGGGAAGTGTTATTTATTTTAAGCAATAATGGTATTTTCTTTGTATAAAAATTACAATAAACAAGTCTATTGGTGATTGGCTTTTGAGAATCTACATGGGGAATGTAAGGGACTGATCGTGTCATGTTTTCATGATCATGCTGTTTTTGACTTCTCATTTTTTTTTCTTTCTTATTTTTTAATTGCAATTTTTTTATGAAATATTTTATTATATTTTATAGGGGAGGGGTTTGATGAGGGAACAATTTTCAAAGATAGAGTTTTGTAGATGATTAGATAAAGAAAGAGGGTATTATGGGAACTTTAAATACGGAGGTAGAGGTTTTTCATTTTTTTGAAGGTGAGATGCTTTAGGCTATGCAGACATACCCCGTTGAGAAGGAGATGAAACTTTCTCTTATTTTATGTATTTAAAAAATATTATCTTTCAATATGATTTTAAATCATCCCTTAAGGAATTATTATTTTAATAAATCCTATTTAATTGCAATATATTTTCTAAAAGATTTAATTATATTTTATACGTTTTAGAAGTTATTAGTTTTCAATGTGATTTTAAAATTATCCTTAAGAAATCATTATTTTAAATAGGGGAAAAGAACATTGAATGACAACACTCTTCTCTATCCTCACATGAGAGTGTAAAATGACTTTGCCATCCTTGGTTATTTTACACCCCTTGTGAGAGGGTGTCGGGGCATTGCTTGACAACGTTCCTCCTCCCTCGTAAATAAACCTTTTTTTCAATATATAAGAACAATGATCCCTACACCGTCAATGTGGATATCTCTCTCACACACTCTTTCCTCCCTTATATGTACTTTCTCCTGTTGATGAAACGTGTCGCATCTTTGGTGTACCCCTATTGGTTAACGATTACATCCCACACTGCTAGCACAAGGGGCCTACCCCAATATATATTAAGAAAAATTTTCCTTAATGGCTTGATTGGGTCACTCGTCTCAATTATGATGATGGATTCATCATTTATTGAACTTTTTCCCTTATATTTTTATGTCTAAAATTTATTCAGATGGTTAGGATTCCATATTTTTGACAATTATACTTTTTATCATTAGTTATATAAATGTTATATAAGAATTGAGTGTATTCTAAACTTAATGGACTTGTCCATGTCATCTTGTACTAACATGTCAAGTTGAAGGCTAATTAAAATTTGTCATATATAAAAAACGAAAAATTTTAAAAATAGTCCAATCATCCTAAAAAATATTGTTAACAAAAAATTTAAAAAATAATCCAATCATTCTAAAAAAATTGTTCTTATTATCTTAAGGTCCTATCTTGTTGCAAGGAAAATAAAAGAATAAAAGTGAACCAAATGTATGTTAAAATTAAAAATCTTGTAATCATTACTTAACATGAATCGTTTTGTTATTATATTTTTTTACTTTGTAATATAATCAAATCCTTTGTATTTGAAAAATAAAATAAAGGAGAGAGGTTCTACGAGTATTAAGGAATAGAAAAAAAGATTCATAATGACTCTAGAGTGGGAGGGAGATACTATGAGAACTTCAAATACAAGAGGGGGGGAGGGTTTATATCTATTTGAGGATGGATGATTCTAAACTATGGAATCCCTTAGTTGACGGGCAGTGCAGGATAATTTTTGCTTAAAATAAAAATTATATCTAGAAAGTATTAGGGAAGAGGTTTTCTGGGGAGCGGTTTTGAGAAAAGGGCTTTCATGGGTGGTAAAATGAAGGAGAGGGGTGTTACGGAAATTTCAAATAGAGGAGAAAGCTGGAAATTTTGTTTTGGTGGATAACTACCCATGGATAAATACTCATAAACAAATGGTGGATATGCACTTATTTACTATGCGGCAGATGATGTAGAGCTGAGAATTCTACGGACATACAACTCTTATGGTCCTCTTTCTTTACTCCCATGTCAAGTTTCATCTCAATTAGAATTAGTCACGTCAAAAACAAATGATGAAAAAAAAAATCCAAGACAATCAAAATAATGCATGAAAGTAGATGGAACGACTTGAGAGTAGTTGGAAGGATAAATAATTGAATTTGACACTGAAATTTGTTATGTAACCTATTTAGAATCATTTTCTATATATTCAATAGTCAAATTGCAGCATTACTCTTCCACATAGTAGAACAAGTGTGCTCATCTATTGATTTGTGTGTGGCTTACCAATAACAAAAATTATAAACTTAACTAATTCAATGTTAACATAATGGCATAATTATGTCTGTTAATTACTTTATTGATCATTTAGCAATATTTTTTTAATTTCAGTAAGACAAGTAACAAAAACTATTTTAGAAATATGAGAAAAAAAAATTAATTCCATAAATGATACAATGAACAAAGAAAGGATCATAGAAAAAATTCTGAACAGATTTTTTGTAGAGTTTAATGCTTTTGAAAGAACTCCTTAAATTTATTATTATTATTATTATTATTTTTGTGATAGAAGGCAAATAAGAAAATCAAACTAAAAGAGGGTGTTGTATAGAACATGTTCAGCCACGTGGCTTTGAAAATATACAAATCCAAACCATTGAATGGGGAAGGGGAATTTACCCATTAAAAAAACAAAAAGAGTAGAGGGAAGGATGCATGGAACTCCCTTAGTTTCTTAGGCAAAATGCAGTGAATAGGGAATGCAATTCATACATCCTTATCTTTGCCATGTGGCATGCAAACTGTAGAAGAAATGAAATGCTGAATGAGGAGAGAATATCATGTATTGGTCAAGTGAGTCAATTTTGAGTTTTTATGTCAATCAAATGGTCCATATTGTATGGTTCACTTTCTCTTGACTTTTCAGTCATGTCCAAATTATTATTATTATTATTATTATTATTTAGATTGCATTCAAATATGACAAATAAGTAAGAGAGATTGGGACTTGATACCCACCAAAACTGGTGCTTTACCTAATTTGCCACGTGAAAGATATGGCTCATAGAGTTACACCTGGATTTTGTATCAACTCATCTATTTTTCTTAGCTTCTTTTGAGGAAGGAGGTTTTTTGAGGACACTGGCTTGGCTTGTGTCAATGGCCATTAATATTGATTCCTTTTGACTTGCAATCATTGTATCATCATGAGAACCACAAATACAGGGAGTATTATTTGGTATTCGGATAGGGTAGAGTTGAATTTTGTGCCCGATCCCACAGTAAAAGGAGAGGCTAGGATCTATTTGGACCCCTGAATCTGCTTCCATGTGACTGGTGCTTACAACTCCATCAGACTTGGAACTGCTCAACCTAAATAAATCAAGGTACAGGAATTCCCACAATACCAGTATGAAGAATCTCCTACAGCACACCAATGTGGTACTGGAAATGGTATTACTAATGGGGTCTTACATGGGTAGAGAAGAGAGAAAATGTCAGAGAAGAAAGAAAAAACACCAAAATATGAAAGAGTGGGGGAGGGAATCCCCACAGGTGGGGATATTTTTACCTAAGATAAAATAAAACAATAAAACCGACAATGGGATAAGTTTATCTAAGGTGGCAATGTAGGCTACGCCACCTCACATGCATTTTTGTTTATTTTTTTCTAAAAAATAAATAAAAAAATAAATTATTATTGTCATAAGAGTTTGTTTTTCAAAATATCACAAAACCTATTCCATCATTTGGACAAATAAGGTTTCTATTCCAACTGGTGAATAAGAAAAATACGATCTAGATTAACCACATGTCAAATTCCAGTCTCTAATCAGATACCTTTTTTATATTAACATATATCTCATAATCTCCTAACCATGAATGCTTTAAATTACAAGAACATTAAAAACTAATAAGCAAGATCTGTCTTGTGATTTTTTTGGAACACATTCTATTCTTATAGTTATAACTACCCATGCTGCTTTCCTCATTAAACAAAAAAATTGCTAGCCAAATGTGACTTGAATTAAAAACTTACTGTACATTAAAGGAAGGGTCCCAAGTATGTCAATCAGTATGGCATCGGCAATTTAATACGGTACAATAAATAAAAGCCCTTATTATTATCATACCGTACAGGTAGAAATATGATTTCCTCTTACCATTACCATATTGGTTCAATACGGTTTTTAGGCGATATGGCATACAATTTTTATACAATACAAAATATGCTTTTTATTTGGTAAGGGCTTTGGCTTTTAGTTCAGTACGAAATATGGTTCTATTGCAATATGAACCAGTGAAGTACATGTGTGATAGTGTGAGCATGTGACCCGATATACAAACAGTATATGTTAGATAAACTGTATACAAATTCGTATATAAATGATATACAAATCAGCATATAAAAGATATATCCCGATGATATATTAGTATGAACTATTACCATACCAGATAGAAAATGATATCAAATAAAAACTTGAACCATTACTGTATCAGATATAAGACGACATATCGATATGAACAGACAATACTGGTTTCGATATAAAATTGACACCTTAATCCTAGGGAAGCGTTATTATTATATGGTCCCACCCATATACTAGTGAAAAAAGTGGAATAAATAAATAAATAAATAAACAACAAATGCACCTGGCTATAAAATACCTCTACGATGCCCAAAAGCATCCAGAGGGGAAGGGAAATTTACACACTAAAAATAAAAAGTGAGGAAAAAAAGCTGGATAATTTTACAGATTCCCAATCTGGAAGCATTTGAATCGATATTTTGCGATCCATTTCCAGCTACTCCCTCCAAGAAATTGTTACCTTATTGAGATGGTGAGATACTTGTGGTAAGGTTTGCAGCTTACCAAAAACCTTTCAGACACTTACCATTCACTGAATTGCTATTTGAGTAGAGATAGTATAAGGCATCATCCTCTAAGAATGCTAATACCTGCAGTACACCTGACTATCTTCTAGAGACCACATTTCATTTTCAGCTAAGAATCACTAGTGTTGAGGAATTAAAATTACAGACACCCAATGAACGCCAACCCTTTTTAACACCTGCATTTGAACGGCTTAAATGGCAGTTGAATCCACCAGTTCCTAGAAAAAGAAAAGGAAGAGGAAAAGCAATGAACAAACTTTGACCATATCAGTTATACTTCAGCTGGTCGGCTAAAGAATAGAATCTGTAGTGTTTTTTTTTTTCCCTTCTTGTAATAGATCTGTACTAAGCCTTTCCTTTGTAGCAAACTTCATTTTTTCGCTTTGGCAAACCTGAGGCATCGGTACTTCTCCCCGCTTACAGTGATTTCAAGAGCCCCATCCTGATTATCTTGATTTGAGGCGGTTCCCATTAAGACACTTTTCTCTTTCTCAAGGTTTTCTCTCTCCATCTTAAGCCTAGCTTCTTGTCGGGCAATCTCAGCCTGTAATAAGATATAGTGAGGTGCAAAAGTTAAAACACTACTAGTATCAGCTAAAATCCTTGATTTATCAATTTTGAAGAAATTTAATCTACAATATAAACATTTCAAAAAAAATCAGAAGTTGAACAGTTGTTACTCTCCAAGTTGACTTTAGTTTGGACCATGTGACAAGAACATCCACAGTAGGAATAGGAATAGCTGCCTTATTAATCAGTTATCAAGTACTTATTGACATGCATATTAAGCTAATTGAGTTTGAACAAGTAAGAGTTGGCAATGTGTCAGAAAGAGCTTTATATAAATCCGATTTCAAATCAGTGCAGCCAAGAGCATGAGGACCATAAATATAAGGCTGCTACACTATAGTCATTGCTCAATTACCTTGAAGTAGTAGCAGCAAAAGAAAGAACATAACTTATAAATGTAATTGTTGCCATATCTGAAACACAGGCAGAAGAAGTTTCATATTTTAGCAATAATTTTCAGTGATTCCTATTTATTTGATCAAGAACACAGATGGTTCAAGAAAGTGGTCAAATAAGCATGCTGAACCGTCAGTGAACTCAAATTCACCCACCTAGATGGAATCATGACAAAGAACCACATAAAATTCAAATAAAACTGAAAGCAAGTGGAGGAGGAAAGAAGCAACAATATAAAACTAAATTTGATGAGGCAAATAAAAGGGTAAAGATACCATCTTCTCTAAGTGTTTATACTTACATAGTTATATGGCATTTTTTTGCTTTATGATCAAATTTTTCTTAAAGATGGTAAAGATCTATCAAAGTCAAGATCAACAACACAGACTAGACCACTTACTACGCGTGAAATAGTTTGTAGGTAAAAAATAAAGAACCGAGTGACGCAACCATACATCCAATCAATTGATTCCAATGTTCAAATATCAGCCTAGAATCTCTGTTTTCCTCATTTTCAACTTATTCAAAACTGCAAGACAAGGCTTGTCATTGATAGAATTTCAACTCTTATCAATCTTGACAGTGTTAAGAATCAGAAATGAAAAAAGAAAGTGGCACTGGTTTTCTAAAAGGGATTTCAGGCTTATGCCTGGAAGATGGCCTGAAGCAACGCTGAAGGAGAACACTTCAAAGCTTATTAATAAAGGCCTACATGTCCAAAGTGAGAGGAACCAACGAAATATCCTTCACAATATGAAAAGTTTGGGACCATGTCCTCTATACATGAATCCAAAACAATGCTCCCCATAGGAAATTACGATTGATCATATTATGTCCTCACATTTTGCAACACTTGGTTTGTTTAAAACAGCTGTTCTCAATTCATGGGAAAACAGGAAAACCTTGAATGATGAGTCTGTCATATTAGGGTGCGAAGCCTTCTTCGGAATTCAGACAGATGCACAATATTTCAAGTAGATTGACAATCATATGGGCGGCTGAGCCCTGATTCACTTCTACAAGTTCCACTATGCAGTTTCACAACCAGAACCACATCCATACTTCAATCACTGAAATGACATTAGATTCCCAAATGTGCATGAAATTTCCAAGATTTTATGGAAAAACAGGGGCTGCAAGCTGTTCTCAAGCCTTATCCATGTAGTTATATTAGAATGAAATGGTGAGACATGACAGTGTATTAGGTTTGGGTCCTGAGGTCGAGTTGAAGCCAAGTGAAAATGAAAGCAATTATCAGGAAATGATCTAGTAAGATCCAAGTGGCTTGCCTATCTGTTGACAGTTGGAGCGACGAACATTTCATGTGCCGCAGACAACGGAAACTTTGATAGAGAGTAGAGAAGAAGTGAGTTGCAACTTCTTCTACTTGGATTGGGTTTTTTTAGTATTTGTTTTCCCCAAATAAATTCAGCTATATCGAAAAAAAAGAAATTAATCCGAAGAGAGAAAAGAACCTGATGCAATAAGAAACAGTAGAAAACCACATCGACTACGAACATCAATTCAAAGAAAAACATCAGATTGAATGACCAAAACAAGAAGTACAGGTTTCTGATATCTCCAAAGAAATTGTTAAGGATAACATTCGTATTTACCTCACGACGAGAAAGCTCGGCTTTCCAAGCAGCCTCTCTTTCGGCGACCTCTCTCTCCCTCTCTTCGATGTAGCTCTGCATCTCTCTCTCCTTCATGATCCGGTCTTGGATGTCTGCATCCAAAGCTTCTTTCAGCTCCTTCACGAACTTGTCAACCACTGCTTTGATTCTCAAAGACATGTCTCCCTACCTAAAATCTACCACTTCAAAAACTACCCCTTGACCAGCCACCGCTATCGCCGGATACCAACGTTTTCCCCCTGGCTGCTTCCGCTCCCAGAATCATCCACCATGTTTTACGACCAGGGTTTATAGGTTGGCAACTGAAGATTCCCAGAGAGGGAGAGAGGAAGAAACCCAGTTTAACTACCTTGGAGAGGAGACAATACCAATGTGTGCATAAGACGAAACGAATCGATTGGATTCTGGGGACCTTTCACTTAAATAATTATACAATAAGAGATTATCAGAAAAGGAGAAGAAATTAGAAGGATATCTTTCATAAATACCTCTACGTTATACCATTAATTACCGAAACACCATAATTTGTAGCGACAACGAAAGCAACCCGGCCCTCATTGTTCTTTCGCGGTTTTCAGTTGGCGGGAAACTATTAACTAGTTTTTCCAATCTGTGATCTTTTAGAGTTTGGCCGTTCTGGTTTCACCTCTATTGGACTCTCTGCCTACAAAACCAATGTAACCCAGCTGCAGTATCCAGAACTTACAAATTGGGGGAAGGTGGATTCCCTTTCTTTCTGTTGGGCAATTAAAAGCCTAATTACATTGGATGATCTCTATGGTCAGAACACAATGCTGTATCATCAATTATCAATTCCAGGACTCTTCGTCTGCCAGAGGTCTGGAAGCTGGTGGTCTATTGATGCCAGCTTTGCAAGGACTTGCAGTGGATTTCAGCTCGATTTCGTCAAGAATAATGTCTCATTCTGATTTTTTTTGGTTGCCCAGCTGTGGTTTTCTCTCTGTTTTCCTTTTAATTCGTCCTTCTAGTGGTTTTTTGAGGTCTTGGGCTCCTTCCCTCTTCTTCTTCATATATTCTTCTTTCCTCCAACAAAAAAATTTAAAAAAAATAATAATAAAGATAGCTATGATCCATCCATCATTCCATTATTTGGGTTAATTTGTAGGAGTCCAGAAAGCAGAGACTGAGATTCGTTGCTATTGATTGTCCACAAGATTTAGATTAAGTTGTTAGCTAAAATTACTTAAGAAGTATATAGTTCCAGGCCTTGCACTGAGGCCAAACCCATGGGCAGCCCGGTTAAGACTTCATCTGACCGTACCTTACAGCGAAGATAATAACTGGATCAGAAACAATGTTCAACCATTGGAATACATATTCATTTTATATCAGTACACAGGGGCATAGGAGTGTGACCCTCATTTCTGCATTCCTCTGTAACAATTACCAAGTGGGAACATCCCTTATCCCTGCTACACAACAATGAAGCTAAAACATGTTCAGTCATGACAGGAAACATGCCATGTTTTGCTTACAACTCATCTCTGTAAGCATCATTCCTTGTGTGCTCAGTGTAAGATGTGTATGCTTTGATGATCGACTCATATATTTCAATTCCTTTCAGGTACTCCGCTTGATTTAAGAACTGCAAGGTTAAAAAAAAAAAAAAGAGTTGAAGACAGCAATAATTGGTTATAAAAATTAAATAAAGTAACCAGAGAAGCAATAAGATAAATAAAATGCAACTCTGGGTATTTTCTAGCTTTGTGATCAATTTATGAGTATGAATGTCCTAAGAAAAAGAAAATAAAGCAAGGCTGCAAAATAAAACATGCTAGTGAAAGAAGATTGGACCTCGCTCTTCTACTTCAACACTGGTCCTGAAATATGCTTAGTGTTAGAAGTCATAACAATAACAGGGAGAGGCTCAATGGACCTATCAGGATTATCTCTAGAAGGCAGTAAACCTCTCCCCTCTTTTATTTTTGGCTATCACTCTTCTAGGGTTGTATTCCCTATATGGTATAATATTGATTGAATTAAGGGATTTCAACATATTGTTGAGACTCCAAAAGCTACAGCAGTCTCTCCTCCTCTCCATTCTTCATCTTCTCTCCAGAATTTACACTTGCAAACATATCTTCAGGGTTACGGTTGGATACTTCTGACCTAACTTAATTTCAGGTCTGATCTGGCCTGGGCATGTTCCAGCCTAATGACCTGACCTGCAGCCAGGCTGATTCTTCAGTCATCATGACTTGAGATGCATTTGTAGCATGCTTTCCACGAAGTGCATCCTAAAATGGAAAGAAAAAGCAAACATTGCAGACTGCTTCTTCTACCAAGCAAGACCCACAGAAGTGGAAAGAAGCTGGTTATTTTCTGCCAAGCACTCCTGCATGAGCGCACCCCGGTGGCCAAACATGGCCTAAGTGTTTGACTAGGAAATTGCAGGTTATCAATAGGTCGACAAGGCTCCCTTCCCGAAAGGAAGAACGTGAAATTATTTTTTCTTTTCGCAGGGACCAGGAGATTGGATCTAGCCATAAGAAGAATGCTTGGTATAAATAGATTTGAAAAAGGATCTTAGAGTGTCTAGGGTTGGGCCAGGAGGGTCTCCTAACGCCATCTTTTTTCTTCTAATCGGAGTTATTTCACAAAGACTTGCTATGGTAAGGAGGTATAAGGAACACACCTTGTCTCCATATTGGATCAAGAACGAGGTCAGAGGGATCACAAACTGCTAATTCGTATAGAGCCATGGAACCAGCTCAACCAGAAACTAGAGCTGTATGCATTATATGAATAGAAAGCAAGCGATCTGGATTACAAAAATCCAACCGATTCAATTGACTAGTGACTAGAAAGATATACCAAGAACAAAGATAGGTGTTAGTAAATGGATCGAATAACGTATATCTTTTTTATCAGAGGTTGAATCGATCATCAGAAGAATTAGAAACAAAAATTAGGATACATTCTAGGAAAATGAAACTTTCATGGAAGAGAAGCAAATGAAATACTTTCATAAAAATTCTCGTAGAATCAAGTTTTCATTCCTTACGCCAAATTAGAAAAATGAAAAAAATTTCAAGTTCCCTTCTTATGTATTTCTAAGTGCTATTCTTACCCAAGTGTTTGCCACTTCGGGTCTTTTAACTGAATTACTGCAATCCACAATACTGGTACCTGTTCTAAAATCCCAGTGGTTAATGATACACATAAGTATGATGGTATCGAGCTAAGCAGCTCTTTTATGCAGATCATGATGATTATTAGCTCTTCTAGTCATTACACTTCGAAAAAACATAGAGATTTTTTGGTAAAATCAATCATTTATTAATTGGATTATAAGAAAAGGACTATAACAAATCTCTTCTTTCCATCCAGCAAGAAAATTTATAAAAGTGGAAATTGTTCCAATCCAAGCAACCTAGTGCTGGCCCCACATTTCGACAGCTTTTCCTCGTTAGACCATGAAGTAAGATCGTGCCTCAATAATCAGCCCAGCAGGGATCTAATTTGAACAAGTTTCAACAAATCCGAAAGCATGTGGTTGGAATCGGTAAAGTAAAAGCTTTTCAACAAAAAATGCATCATGCGCGCATCGATCGTTCCTATGATTCTTTGATAGAAAGAAATTACAAAAGGCATGTTTGCTGCGATTTTGAAATGATTAATGATCGCCGAAGCAATGTCTAAACCCAATGATTCAAAGCAACAATAAAGGATCCATGAACAAGGAAACACCAGTTTCAATGGTCTCAACCATTGGATTAAAAAAAAGGAATCAAAATAGATTTGAAATGAGACAAAGAAAGGGGTTTAGAGAGGGCTCAATAAATGAAATGCCTAAGGTTTTTCCTTTCAATTCTTTGAGAATTATCCAACTTGAATTATGAGTATTAGTTTTGTTTTCTCTTTTTAGTGGAATAACAACAACAACAACAAAGTCTTATCCCAACTAAATGGGGTCGGCTACATGGATTTTTGTCCTCCAATCAGCTATGTTCGATGTCACACTTGAAACAAGGCCTAACCTATGCATGTCTTTCCTCACTACCTCCCCTAAACGTTGAGCAAGAGGAGCAAAGACAAGTCCCAAGACGTTGTGGGTGCTATGGCGACACCATAGTTGTCAAGGCGACAAGGCGATCCAAGGCGTTTGAGGTCATCCTGGGCGCCTAGGCGACCAAGGCGTTCCCAGTGTATTTTTTTTTTTTTAAATATTAATGCTATATATATATATATATATATATATATATATATATATATATATATATATATATATATATATATATATATATATATATATATATATATATATATATATATATATGCAGCATTCTACATAAATAAACATTTAAGACATAGTTTAATTAATATAAGAAAACCAACAAAAAAACAAATAATTGAGTTAAGTAAGCAACACGTATTTATGACTAACATTTGCTTATTTCTAACAAATTTTACCGGAACGTAACTCTTTTAATATACTTCGGATTCAAGCAATCTCAAATTCATTGCAAAGCTAGTATAATCAGTTTTCCAACAAATCCTAGATTGCTTGAATCCGAATTATAATGAAGGAGTTACACTCTGGTCAAACCTTGTTCGAAGTACGCAAATGCTGTTAAAAGTCGTCTGAATGTAAATTATTTTTTGGGCATCAAAGCAAGAGATTATTTTGGCGCACTCTTGGTTTTTAGTGATGTTTTACTATAATAAGATTTATGGAATTTTTATATTTAAAAAAAAAAGCCTAGCATTTTGAAGTTGAAAATCACCCCCGCACCTGAAAATACGATTTTTGTTCTTGAACTGGAGGGTTGACTTTTTATCCTTCTGGAATTTGAATTTTAAACTATTTTTATTGGATTCAAATAGGGGGTATTTGTTTATTTATGAATAATATCTTAAGTATGTACTTAAATGATATTAGTCATAAATAAGTACTGTTTGATAAATGTTGTTCATGTCTAGCTTAATAAATCCTGTGAATCAAATTCAGAGATCAAAGGGAAAAAAAAACACATATAAGACCCAAGGCGACCACCCAAGCATTCTGGGCGCCCAAGGAGTCCAAGACGGAGCCTAGGTGACGCCCAGAGAGCCTGGGCGACTGCCCAGGCAACACTCATAAGGCGCCCAGGCACCCAGGCCCTGGAATCACGCCTGGATGCCTTGACAACTATGGGCGACACAATTAGCTCAGGTGGAGTTAGCCATGGCTGAGACCAGGGAGAGGGTTGATGTTGTGGAATAGAGTGGCGAAGAGCTTAAAGGCCGCTTGGGGAACTCAAGGAAGAATTCATTGGCCGATTGGAGGAGCTTGATAGGGCCTTGCAAACTGTTAGCAACACCACTGCACAACTGCAACAAGGGGAGCTCGACAACTTCAAAGCTCAAGTGTTGCAATGTTGGCTACCTTTGAGGCTCGCATGGAGGAGATGCGATCAAATTGGGCATTGTGCAAAAGGGCCGTGGCTAGGGGAGCCACTACCTCAAAAGAGGCGTCTAGGGTGGATGTGTCAAAGCCCAAGTCCTATGATGGACGAAGGGATGTCCAAGAAGTCAATAACTTCTTGTGGCACAGAAAGATATTTTGAGGTGATAATGCTTGAGGATGAGCCAACAAAAGTACGCACTACCACTTTCTACCTCAAAGACGCTGCCACACTACGGTGGCGTAGGAGGCATGCAGACATTGAAAGAGGTACATGCACCATAGACACTTGGGATACATTCAAGAAAGAATTAAAGAAACAATTCTATCCCGAGAATGTCTCATTCTTGGCAAGAAGGAGTCTTAATTCTTAAAAGGCTCAAGTAGACTAGGTCTATTCGGGATTATGTGAAGGATTTCTACACTCATGTTGGATGTCCCAAATATGACCAAAGAGAACTATTATTTAACTTCATGGAAGGTCTCTAAGGCTGGGCCGCACAAGAGTTACAACGTTGTGGTTTGCGGGATACTGCCTTGGCTATAGCAGCGGTGGAGTCCATACTCGAATACAAGAGAAAAGAACCCTCAAAGTCCAAGAAGGCATTCAATGGAAAAGGTGGGGGGGAGACGGCATTCAAATAGTCTCATCCAAGGGAAAGCGCCCTAGCAATCCTGCAACATATAAGGAGGTAAGCCAAGGGATGACAGGAGAGATAGGTAAGAGCCCGAGAGTGCCTGTTTCCTTTGCGATGGACCACATTGGACTAGGGACTGCCCAAAGAGATAAGCATTGCCGGCTTTACTTGCGGAAAAGAGTGAGGAAGAGGAAGCTCACATGGGTCCCTACAGCAATTAGCCGTCACTAAGGCCAAGACGGAAAAGGTCAAGCCCACATGTGCTATGGTCGACACAGGTGCAACTCACAACTTTCTCTTGGTGGAGGCAAAGAAGCTCGGATTGAAGATGTCCAAAGAGAAGAGATGACTCAAGGTCGTCAACTCCCGAGCTCGTCCCATTCATGGTGTGGCTTAAGGGGTCAAGATGCACATTGGGACATGGAAAGGCACCGTGGATCTGTCGAATGTGTATATGGATGACTTTCAAGTTGTGCTTGGCATGGAGTTCTTGAAGAGGGTAAAGGCAATACCCATGCCTTTTATTAGCACGATATGGATCATGGTTGAGGGAGCTTCTTGCATGGTCCCAACGGTGTCAGGGACCAAGGATGGCCGTAAGCTACTATCAACAATGCATTTGGAAAATGGGGTCAAGAAGGGGGAAACTACATGTCTCACCAAGTTTATCGACAAAAAGGAGTAAAGGCCTACAGAGGTGCTACTTAGGCCTATTGAGAAGGTCCTGGCCTCTCTTAGCCAACCGGATGGAGTATTCTTGGACTTGATCAAGGAAGGGTTTGAGCATGATCCAATGGCAAAGAACTTAATCGCCCTTGCACGAGAGGGCAAGACGTGTTGTTTTTGGGAGAAAGATGACGTACTCTACACCAATAAGAAAAGGCTCTATGTTCCCAAGTGGAACAACCTGCGACGTAATCTCATCCGTGAGTGCCATGACACAAAGCGGGCTAGTCCCCAGGGCAGCAGTGCACACAGGCATTATTGGAAGCAGCATACTATTGGCCTCAGATGGGGATGACATTGAGGCCTATGTGAGGATTTCTGCGCCAACAAGACAAGGTGGAGCAACAACAACCTTTGACGCCGCACACGCTTGTAATAGGACACATTGCCCCTCAGGGTCCAAGGCTGCGAAGGAGTGGCAAGAAAAGATGGACGTGGCCAAGTCTTACCTTGACAAAGCCACGAAGAAGATGAAGAAGTGGTCTGACAAAGGGAGGCAACCAGCAAAATATTCCTTCAAGTTTTAATGGTATACGCTGATCACACAACACTCTAGACGCATCTCTCCACTTCATCCATTCTTTTTTAATCCTCCGTAAAACAGCATCCTTTATATCACATTCTTTATTTATGATTGAACCTAGATACCTAAAATAATCACTTTGTCGTATCTCCCTCATCAATTTTCACTACCTCGTTATCCGTCCTTGTGTGACTAAAGTATACACCATATACTCTGTCTTTGTTCCATTTATCTTAAAACCCTTTGATTCCAATGTTGATCTCCATAGCTACAACTTGATGTTAATCTCTGCTTTTGTTTCATCCACTAAAACAATATCAGCCAAAAGCATGCACTAAGGAACTTCATCTTAAATGTCTCTAGTTATATCATCCATAATGAGGGCAACAAACAAGGGTTTAAAGCTGATCCTTGATGTAACCCAATTGTAATTGGGAATTCACTGCCTTGACCCCCTTACAGTTCTCACACTAGTCACCACATTATTATACATATCCTTGACTATATTTGCTTGAAACACTTTTCTTCTTTAGTACTTGTAAGATTAACTCTTTAGGGACTTTGTATAAGCTTTTTCTAAGTTAATAAAGATCATATGGAGGTTCTTCTTGCCTTCTTTAATTCTTTCCATGAATCTCCTAAGCAAGTAAATAGCTTATGTTGTGAATCTACCTGCCATAAAACCAAATTGGTCCTCCATAATAGAAGTTTCTTGTCTCATGTGAGTTTCAATAACTCTCATTATTTCATAGTATGACTCATTAATTTTATGACTCTGTAGTTATTGCAACTGTGAATATCACCTTTGTTATTATAAATCAAACCACAATGCTTCTCCTCCATTCATCTAGCATTTTCTTTGTGCTCATAATTTTATTGAACAACTTAATTAGCAAAGATACTCCATAAATTCCTAAGCTCTTCCAAACTTCTATTGGGACTCATTTGGGCTTGGTGCTTTGCCTATACTCATCCTTCTTAAAGCATCTTTTACTTTTGTGATTTTGTCACCCTAATTTTGCATATATATCTACAACCTATGGTGTCATACTGGGTAATGTAGCCTTTGGGGACACTATTACTCGAAATGCCTTCATTGGCTATAAAAATAATCGTTCTATCTCTCTTTAATGTCTTCATCCCTTACTAGAACTCTACCATCTGCACTTTTAATATATCTAACATAGTCTAAATCTCTCATCTTCCTTTCTCTCATCTTAGCTATTTTATAGATAGCTTTTTCTCCTTCCTTTGCGCTTTAGATTGTTATTAAGATCTTCGTATTTCTTCACCCTTACTTTTCACATAATCTTTTTGGCTTCATTTTTGGCAAGTCTATACCTTTTTAAATCCCCTATATATCCTTAGTCTTTTGCCATGTCTTAAAACTATTTTTTTTAGCTTATTTGGCAGCTTGAACATCATCATCCCACCACCAAAATTCTCAACAGGAATGATGTTTTCCTTTCGAAACACTTAGGACATCTTTAGCAACTTTCTTAATACAAGTAGTCATCTCGTTCCACATTGTACTAATGTCTCCCTCAAAGTCCCCCTTTCTTTGTTTGATCACATTATCAGTGAAAGCTTTCAAGGTATTCCGTTTTTAAGCTCCACCACCTTATCTTAGGGCACAAACCCGACCTTTCTTATGATTCAGCATAACGAGACACATATCCATAACCAATAATCTATGTTGAGTGGTTAGGCTCTCTCCTGGTATAATTTTACAATCCTTACATTACAACCTATCGGAAGAAGAATAAAAAAACATAAATTGAATCATTCTTTCTCAAACCGTATGAGGAGAAAATTTCCTCTACAGTTCTAGGAGGGCATTGTTCATCTATACCCATCCAATGAGCCATCTATAGAATTGTTTCAATGGATATTCGATCCTGAAGAGAACGCAAAGATCTTCGGAAAGTAGGTTTTTACGACCCAATAAAGTATCAAACTTATTTAAATGTTCCCCTTACACTACAATTACTCAAAAAAGGTGCTTAACCTACGAGAAGTGTTCATGATATTTCAAAGAAGGAAGAAGTTTTAAGGAACTTCACATTAAAAAAGGTTGGGTCACCTGTATTTAGATCTAGCTTTGTATAACTTTTTCTCCACCGTTTGAAGGGGAATGGTCAAAGATCTTAAACACTACACAAGGGTCCTCAATATGCACCAATTTACATAGAAACCAATCCTAATACATTTGAGAGTCAGCAGATCTAGAATGGCAAAATTGCCAAATTTAAAGATTACATCATAAGGAAATAAAATCAAGTGTACAGAACAAATATGTTACAGCAGCACCACCAATATCTATTCATTTCTATGCTTAATGGCATTTCCTGTGAAACGGATATGTATACATGGAAAGCTAAAAATGTGATTGGAAGCATAGAGAGCAAATTTAACATTTTACCTCATTATGGTCATGGAGCAGTATAGGAGTGTTTGCCATGGGAGAGAAGCCAATTGCTGGCAATCCTCGTAGCCTGAAGTATCGAGCATCTGTTGAGGCTGGAAAAACTTCTGGTTTGCCAAGTTTGCCATTAGCTTTCTTTACTGCGCCTTCTAAAAGTGACCACCATGGATTAGAGTCATCTGTAGCAGTGACAACAGGCTTCCCAAACTCATTTAGAGTGGAAACTCTCTGTTTAAACTGCCCCAAGATAACATGGTTAGAATTGAAAAAAATGCACTACCAAAATACAAAACTTACAATCCTGATGCTTCTGCTTTCACTATGGATATTGACAAAAACAATCATGCACACAAAGACCTATGTTTACAGAAAAATATTAGCAGTCAAAGCGGTAAATTAGAAAGAAAGATGAGGACAACTAGTATAGTGGCAGTTATAGTAGTAATTTCCGTTTACTCTCTTCCTTTCTACTGATCTTGTTCACATAAAATATTGACAACAACTCCAATGCCAGTTTAATGGCAGTGGAATTAATAAACTAAATGCTTCCTTCCCACATTGCTAGCGTAATTTTTAATATAAAGGAAATCTTCCAAGTGCTTTTATACCTCAAATGTCATGCTTCGTGAAGAAGGTGCCCATTCCTCTTCAAGGCGCTTCTCCAACATTTTCTCATCAGCAGTTGGCGGGACTCGAATATCAAAACCTGCTTCAGCTTCAGATGGCTGCAGATTCATAACGAACCCCTGATAGAAGGAATATATATGTTAGTTACATCAGGAAGCATAGCAAAAGCTGAAACTTATATAAAATAAAAAAAATTAAAAAAATTAAAAAAAAAAAAAAAGAGAGAGAGGGGGGTGGGGGAATCTCAGTGGTTTCAGGGAGTATGTTTTGCCCCCTTCAAGGCGGTAGAAGGTACTGAACCGACAAAATAGGTGGCTACACTGCTACACAAGAATATTCCATCTTTTCTAATGGCATTCCATTACTTAATGCCCAACTTGATCAGTAAACAACAAGACGTTAACAGATTGTTTGAGAAGATCAGGGTACTCAGCCCTTTTTCTTCTCAAATTGAATCTAGGAAATAACTATAAGCAGATTGATTTCCAATCAGATCTAGATCTATTCAGATTCTATTTTGGATATTAACACATAATCAAAATTCTTATACTCCGTCTCTAGAAAGGTTAATGTGTTTGAACTAATAAAGAACAAAGAAAAAAAGGGAAGAGTGGTGGTACCCCTCCTTGAATATGGATTCTGGATGTTACCGATGGCCATTCTTTGGCCCATTTGGAAAGAGAGGATCTTTGTTTCCTTGTAAAAAGGCAGAAAAGAAAAAATTTCCTATAAAATAGTATTTTCCACTGTTTGTTTTAACGTAAAATGCAACAACAAAAAAAAGGGAGGGGGGGGGGGGATTGTAAAAGCAGGAAATTTTTTACATGGAGGAAAATTTTCATATAAAATATCATTTACATGGAAAATGGCTTAAAGGTAGAGTGTGCGTAGCAGCACTTCCCGGTGCATTCATAATTTCATTAGGTAGTGTTTTATTTCAGGTTCATATGGTTTATAAATGTTGTATATTGGTTTTATACATATTTTAGGTGCATGATGCTACCACTCATCCACAGAAAATTACAACAAAACAAACAGGATCAGAGTAACGCTAGGGCTGTTGAGCACTGTTACTCTGTCCAGTCTCCAATCTGGACCAAAGAAAACCTAATGCCATCCCAGGCTTTGATCAATTAGAGAATGCATTTTTACATTTTTCATTTTTTTCAACAACCCAAAACCCCAAAAAAAAAAAAGGGTTTGGGGGAGGAGATACTGAATGGTAAATCATTATTTTAACTGTGCATATGAAGGGTTCTTACGGATTCTAATTTAAGCTCTTTTATGGAAAGAACTAAGGTGTTCATATTCATATTTTGATTTGCAAGTCTGCAGTCAATTTTCGGGTGGACTCACAAGGTTCAAAGGTTTTGACTGATGACATGGATTTTGAAGTTAGTTGAATTCCTCAATGCAGAAGAAATATTGACAAGTATTCTAGAGGTATTCCAGCTTCTCTAAGTTAGAAGACGCAAGATAAAATGAAGAAACAAATGGTTCAATACAAAATAATTGTTTTAGAAAATGTACTAACCAGTTTATTGACTAAACAACAGAATTGGATTTGAATTTCATTGAATTAAATAGGAAACCATGTGTTTGTTAGGGATTGGGATCATGTTTACTACTTCGAGGGTACAGCCTCCTAAGAAAAGGGGATTAAGGGAAGAAGAAGATAGAGAATAATCTGTAATTGCTTACCATGTATTCCTTTCTCTTCCAACTATATAGCCTATTACAATTCTAGAAGGTACCTTCAATTACAGCCCTATGATTATGACAATTCCAAGACTTCTAATCCTACGGTTATTATCCTATACCAGTTGGCAACATAGTTGTCAAGGCGCTAAGGCGAACCAAGGCGATGGAGGCCTGACTGGGCACCTAGGCCCCAGCGACAACCACCAAGACCAAGGCGCCATTGCCGAGCCGCTTCTGTAAGAACCTTGTCCTCAAGGTTCTGCTGAGGTTGTTCTCGATGGAGGAATGCTATATCTGATAGGGAGTGACAGCCCCACCGAACAAGAACTTAGATGGTGGAGGCTGAAATCATAAAAACAGTTCGACTTTGAGGGATGCTGGGCCCATGAGCAGACGTGATGGAGCTTCCAACATTGAAGCCAACATGAATGGCGCAAAAATGAAACCATAGGATATATCCTCACCGTTTGGGCTCAAAGCGGTAGTCCATAGAAACACAAAGGTATACATGGAACCTTCAAACAGTGATTGTATCGCTCCTAGTAACACAACCTTCCCATCAGAAGCAATGGCTACAGCAGCACCCTTGAACTGAGCAAGCAAGTCCTCACTCTCTGAAGGATCCCCATAGTTCTCATTCCATGTTGACAATATAATGGCCATCCCAATTGTAAGAAAGCAAGCCGCAACATCAAAAGGAACAACAGGGCCGAAGCCAAGAGTATCAACTAATGCATTGCCAAGCAACCCAGCTATAATAGCAATGAGACCATTGCCAAGAAATATTGCTTTGGAGAATGTCAGGGACAGCCACTGTTGATCAAAGGTCCTCTTATCGTTCTGCAACAAGCCATGATTCAAAGGTTGAAAATAGAAGTGAAGTAGCAATTCCACCTAATACGCGCCCCAACATGAGAACTTTGTAATTGAGAAAATGTTTAGTGATGCAACTCAGGATGTAAGCTATGCAGTAGGTAACACATGCCCTCTTTCGGCCTTTTTTATCCGCCAAGGATCCAATAATAGTGCCAAACAACAAGAAGGATCCAAAACCAGCAAATAAGAGTTGTCCAAGCTCTCCCTTCCCAAAGCCATATGTACTGTAGAGTTAGTAGACATATGGACTCTGCAGCCAACCCCCAACTTTCTGTAGCAGCAGGTCGGTCACTTCTTCGGAGCTGTAGACTATGTTCTTGGTTACATAATCATGAACTCCTTTCCTCAAATGTATCAAACCCAAACAACATACACAAGAACAAGGAATCTTAACATGTCAGCCCAAGGTTTCAAACATGCATAACAATCAACCAGTGAAGTCTGCAAAACTACATCATTAAGTCCAGATTTCAATGCATACCCATGTTCCTTTTCCCCCTGAATAAGATTACCTGTCTTGGCAAAGGCTGAGGTGTCCAAAGTTGAGGTTTCAAGGTTGGGCACAGCTTCACTGCTCATTCTGTTGAAGTTCTCAGCTATTTTTATAAGATCTGAAGACAAGAAAGAACCAGCAATCATGATATCCCATGAGACATCATCTCTTTCCCCCAATTTATCGAAAAGAATTTCTGCATCTTCAAGGTTCCCTCCAAGTAGATTTTGAGATATAAAACATGCTTGTACCATGATCAACACCATCACTGAATTGGATTAAAATCCATTCATTCGCATATCATGGAACAACATAAAAGCACCTCCATAATTTTTACTCCAAACATACCCAGAAATTATTGATGTCCAAGAACCCAAAGCTTTATGATACATTTCATCAAATACTTCATGAGCAGAACCAATCCACTTGTGATTTTCATGGAGTGGATCGATGTATTGCAAAAACATAAATCTAATCCAAAACCCATTTGAATTGCAAGACAATGGGCCATCCCTCCATATCCAAGACTACTCCCAAGAGATGGTATACCTCTTTCATGCTGATTGTAAATCAGCTAGGGCGCGCCAGAGGAGCGTCGAGTGACTTGATTCTTTGCTCTTCGACTCAAGAAGATCAGCAGTCTAGCCCAGTTGCTTTCCTTCCAGTCGCTTCCTCAGATTCTGGATTCCAAACTCAACGGTGACAACTAAAGACGAGGGTTGCGCTCGTTGCGGGACTTAACCCAACACCTTACGGCACGAGCTGACGACAGCCATGCACCACCTGTGTCCGCGTTCCCGAAGGCACCCCTCTCTTTCAAGAGGATTCGCGGCATGTCTTCCGCCACTTCGACTGATGCGGACAAAAAACCTCGTCGTGAAAGAGGTAATGAATGGGAAGCCCCGGGTCAAACCGCGTTTGTTGTTGCCTGTATAGCTTTCGTCAGCAGAGATGACGCAACGCATTCTAGGCACAGATCATTGGTATTGGATGTATCGTTCCGGCAAATGCTATGTTCAACTATGCCCACCCACCTCGACAAGCCCAAAACTTCAGTAAATAAATGAACGGAGGGGATTTGAATTAAAGAGTTTTTGAAACCCACTGATCGAAAGGGGAGATCTGAAACATATAATTGGAAATGTAAAATTCACATGAGGAACACCAAACTCTCGCATCTCTTGATAAAAGCAGAGAACAAAAATAAAGGCTCCATAAATTGAGAAGTTGTCGCTGGAATGGCTTACCGATTTGATAGGAAGAGGACCCCAATTTTGTGAATCAAAACTGTTGTTGCGATTGTCACCCATCACAAACACATAACCTTCAAGGACGACCACTGGATCCATTTCATAAGCAAGTGGTTCTAATATGAAATCTTCCTCTTGGCCGGCATCATAGACCACCAATTTTCCATCACAGACCTCAACACAGTCTCCAGCTTTGGCTACAATTCTTTCGTTAAACACATCACTTGAACTGTAACCAAGTTCCGTGATCAATGTTGTCCCCGTGGAAGGAGCTGGTAACTCAGCGCCAAATTCCTCATCGTACTCAAGGATAAAGAGTTGATGAGGCTTGCAATGGTGTCGTGTGAATCTCTCATACCAGGTATAGCAGAGAAATAGGGAAATAAGGAATTGGGGATTCTATAGAGGTTTGAGAGCAAGGAAGCTCAAGTCATTCTGGACTCCATCGTTCTGGCCATCAACGACTGCAGCATTCACTTGTGCCATCGTCGGGGGCAGATTGTGCGAAAGGTCTGAAGTAGCCGTGGGAGGAGCTAGTAACTCAGAGATGGCAAAGGAATGCATACTTTTAGGTTCCATTGCTATACCTTTCCCAGATTCTTCAAAAGCCAGTTCATCATCTCCATTCCTAGATTCCTTACCAGCATCGATCCAGCTAGAACTATCAGAATCGACAAAATTCTCTTCACAGAAGTCACGTTCAGAGACCCTTTTTGTGCATCTCTTAACTGAATCAAGAAAAAAGTAATCGGACCTGATAACGCCTGCAGGTTCTTCTTCTGTCACCACAAAATCTCTCAACGTTACAGTGAAAATGGGTGATTGGACGACAACAAGGTCAGTGTTAGAGACTGAAAGACTCTGAGATGTCGAATCGGAAGAAAGATAGGATGGGGTTTGTGGAGGATTAACGGGAAGTTGTAGATGGTAGGGAATGAGAGAAGAATCAGGAGGACTGCTAACGGGTGCTGCAGTTGAAACTAAGATTGGGTTTGAGTGGGTATTGGCACTAGTGAAAAACGACGAAGGAGATCAAAGTGAACTGAAGTGAAGCAAGAAGGGTAACCAATGGGTTGGGTGGTGGTAGTCGGCAATGGATAGGGAGGGGGCGGTGGAACGTTGAAGGAGACAATCGAGCTTTTCCTCCATGGAGTTTAAGAGCTGAAAGAGCTCCGAGAAGGTTCGCCGTTGTGCATCCATCATCGTCTGGTGAGAGTCCATGGGAGAGCTCTCAATGAAAGCACCAATGTTTGGGATTGGGATCGTGTCTGCTACTTCGAGGGTAGCAGCCTCCTAAGAAAAGGGGATTAAGGGAAGAAGAAGATAGAGAATAATCTGTAACTGCTTACCATGTATTCCTTTCTCTTCCAACTATATAGCCTATTACAACTCTAGAAGGTACCCTTTAATTATAGCCCTATGATTATGACAATTCCAAGACTTCTAATCCTACGGTTATTATCCTATACCAGTTGGCGATGGTAGGATCGTAACAGTGTTCTTATTCAATTAAATCTGCATGTAGCTAAATCCAATTTGAATTCTATGCACTAAAGAACCTATGCCAATATCCATTAGATGGGAGGGATCTCAAATGATCTCAAGATGTAACACCCCAGCCAGCTGAGGTGTTAAGCTCGCTGGTCTTACACAGTGGATAAAAGTCTAAGTTATTTTGGTAAATTACCCTCTAGGCATTCAAAGGTAAATTAATTTATATTATAAGGGATTAACAATACTTGAATGTTTATGAAACATGGAAACTGAGGTTAGGTTTGTTATTTGTATTTAAATATTTAATATTGCTTACTTGTTATGAATAAATATATATGTATATATATACTTAAGTATTTAAGTTGTTAAATCTTGATGTATTGTCACCTTCTAGAGTAGTGGGTTATTTTTTTAGAGCCTTAGTATCATAAAACCATGTGGTCAAGAGTTTATGTCTCAAGGGAGACAAAAGATTAGGATTTTTATTTTTATATATATTAAATTTAAGTGTGGGGCCTACATGAAATGGCTGTCCACTATTGGTTAGAATTGCTTTAAGATATATAATATAATGGAATGACTTTGGGTAAATGTGAGTTTTGAGTAAGGGTATTTTTTGTCCCTAAATTAAAAGGGTACCAAGATAAAATTAAAGTGGTTGATTGTAAGTGCTTCTAAGGGTATCTAAGAGGGGTATAATGATTCTTTTACATTTTTAAGATTCCCTATAAACATGGGTTCAAAACCCATGCATTGGATAGGGAGTAGGGGCATAGAAAGAAATTCACATTTAAGCATATTTTATAATTTCAGAAATAAAGAAGGAAACTATTTAAAAAAAAATAAAAATAAAAAAAAAAACTAAGTTACAACTTATTTTAGTTTTTCCCATTTTGTATTTTCGTTGCAAAGGGAGTGAGGTGTTCTTGTCAACATTAAAACCCCATCTCTTGAGGATTTGTAGTGGGGAAAATTGCTGAATCATTGAGGGAAAAAGTTGAAAAGGATATGCTATGAGTGAAGGGAGTAATGGCATGAATGTGCAGCTAGGTTGAAGGTGGGAAACTGCTGAAAACGTAGGAAGGGTTAGAGAGGAGTGTTTTGGGTGAGTTTGAGAAGAAACGTTGGTTTCTACCTTGAAAAGTGTTAGTGTGGGGGATGTATTGAGTTTTGAAGAAGGCATTGAGAATTCCTAATGTTTCGAGAGGCAAAAATCTCTGAAAAACTAAGTGCTGGAAGAGGAGAAAGGTCCATTAGTTGTAGCAAAGAGTATTGAGCATGCAAGCTAAGGAAATTGCAGAAATTTAGTGATGCAGCAGTACTTTTCCTTTGATCATACCATTGTAGCTCCAGGTAAGTTCTGAAATCATTTCTGAGTTTGGGAAATTTCTTGTATGTTAAATCAATGGAAAATGAAATGGATTTTAGATTGTTGCTGTGTTCACATTGTTAGTGATGATGAACAGTAACACTGTTCATCAAAGCACTAACAAGGTAAATGCAAAGGATATGTTACATGTATAATGAAGGGGAAAATGATTTTTGTCAAGGGAGAATACTTTTTAGACTATACTTGAGGTAATTTGAAAGGTTATGAGTGATTGGTGGTGGTGAATTTGATTAAAATAAGAAGAAGAAGAAGTTTTCAGAAATGCAGAAATTTTTTTAAAATCCAACGACCACCAAGCCCCTTTTTGACCAATCTAAAATAGTTTTTTTGATGAAATCTTTTTTCAAAGACTTTTATCAACCTATAGGCTATATGTGGTTTAAATTTGAGAATTTTTCATGAGGTTTTTGGCCCTCAAATGAATTTTATATCGATTAAAGGTTTATTTTACAGAAATTGCTGTTACAGCAGGTTAGGTAAAAGTATAGGGCTATTTTGGTCAATTTAAAATAATTTTTAATGAAATTTTTTTTTCAGGGACTTCTATTAGCCAGTAAGCTAGATGTGGTCAAAATTTGGTAATTTTTCATGAAGGTTTGGACACACTAATGCAATTATTCTTGAATTAAGGTCCCATTATACCAAAGTTGCTGTTACAGTAGGTTTTGGGGTTTAAGTGATGGGGGTTTCCTATAGGGGACCTAAATGGATTGGAAAACTAAACAAAAGTTTAGGGGCTTTGTTATGATGTATTGTAAGGGGTTGAAAGGGATTTCCTAAGTTAATTAAAGTCTCATATGTCCAGGCTCTTAAGCAAAGACAGCAAAGTAAGGGGGAGTTTAAGTTTGAGCTGGAGGGGGGTCTTTTTTGGCCAAGAGGTTCGGGTAAGGACACAAGGCATCCCAATGGTTTTAAAACCATTTTTGGGATTTGCTCATGTATTCTAAAGAGGAAAAATATGGCTTTATGGTACAGGAGGCGAAGGTTTTTGCTTGCTGCACTCAAATTTGGTTAAAATTTTAAGGAGCTGTAACCAAGGCATCTGTGAGTTTCAAGGTGAGTAATTGACTTCTTGTAGTGGGGTAGTAATATAAATATATTTATGTGCATGCTATGGTGATGAATGCTCTCTGATTTTGATGTTTATGCACTTGTTTATGGAAGAATGAAATGTTTTACTGTATTGGCATGTGAAATATGATTTATATGATGCAAGGCGTTTAAGGCTGTAAATATTTTGATGTTTATTGAATAAGGACTGTGGTGTTTGTGCTGTTATGAATATGGAGGCATTTCCTAATGTTTCTACATGGCATCTAACCATGTATCAAGAGATGAGGTTATTTCAGTGAAGTATAGTACAAGCTAGGATAGTGTAAACTAATGGTTGAAACCAATGGACAGCAAACTTTGTAGTTGTTTGTTATGTGTTTTTACATGATGGTGGTGGTAAGAACACCATTATTAAACTGCTGCAAACTTTTAGGAGCTTCACATAAACAAAGAAAGGTAAGAAATGAGCATACTCTAGTAGAAGCAAGAGTAGAAATGGAGTAAATATATACTATAGCAGAAAATGTTATTTTTCCCCCAACTTGTTAAGAAAAGTAGGGACAGCAAAAAGGTTTTATGGTGACATCGATGACTTGTGGTAGATGTTAATGAAAGACAAATGGCTACGTAGTACTATCAGTTGTTGCATACACAGAACGCCACTAAAGGGACAGCAAACTGAAATTAATGTTTAACAGAAAATAGAACCTAGATATTTAGTCTAGGTGAGCAAGAACATGATGGTAAATGGCAAGAAACAGGAGCATCCGGTGAGCCGAACAAGTGGCAAGAAACGGGAGCATCTGGTGAGCCGAACAAGTGGCAAGAAACGGGAGCATCCAGTGAGCCAAACAAGCGGCAAGAAACGGGAGCATCCGGTGAGCCGAACAAGTGACAAGAAATTAGAGCATTTGGTGAGCCAAGCAAGTGGCAAGAAAAGGGAACATTCGGTTAGCCGAACAAGTGACAATAGACGGAAGCAGCTGTTGAGTCAAACAAGTATCAAGAAACGGAAGCAGCCGTTGAGTCAAACAAGTATCAAGAAACGGAAGCATCCGGTGAATCAAATATGGGACAAAAAAATGGATGCATCCAGTGAGTCCAAAAATTCAAGTTTTACCTGATGTGCTTAAGTCAATAGCTTAATGTAAAGCTAAGTAAGAACAGAGATAATAAAGTAAAGATGAAGATCAAGCCACTGAGGTTTGAGAATGGAAATAAATAGCAAGCACACAGAACTACAGATAGTATTGTGGAATTAAGGCAAAGTAGGAATTCCTACATATGTGACACTAGAACCATGGTAGGATGATGTGAAAATACAACAAATGTGAGGCTTAACCAAGTAAAATTATTATATGCATACTTATCAAAGAAAAGTTAATATGGTTGTTCCATGAGATGTTTGTTATATTGTTTAATGCATGTATTCCTACCAAGATGTTAATTATTCACTAAGCTTTGCTTAACCCAATTGTTGGCACATTTTTACAGATGAGTAGCCAGTTATGACTTGTGCAGAAGACCAAGTTGGCCACTGAACCATCTGGCATTTATGTTTCTTTTATGGACAGAGTTTTGATGTACAACTAGTAGATAGTTGTTGTTTGCTTTGGGATATGTGTGGCTGCAGGTTTTTGGATGTATAGCTACACCTTTTGATATATTTTAATAAAATGAGAACTTAAGGATGTATTTTAAATGGCCCCCAGATATGTATACGTAGTAAATAACTTTGTTTCCGCTGCTATGTTAATATTAATGGATTGTAATGATGTAAATGTGTGATATAGGATATCATGGTATATGTATGTAAAAAAAAAACTTATAATGATTCGTTTCTCCCACTCCTAGGAAGGGGATGTTACACAAGATGTGTTTAAAACTTATAATGAGCTCTTGGTCTGAAACCAATATTGTCGTTCAACCTATAAGAATTATGATCTTTTTGAGAATCATATGTGAAAATTAGACTTATTACTCCAATCAGAAATAGAATGATGGCTGGTCTAGTACGTCGGTTTCACAAATGTAATGAATCAGTATTACGCCAAGCTGACTACTAACTAATTCAAGAGCTTACAGTTGGAGATGGCGTGCCAGCCTTCAAGAAGACCATATTCACTGAAATGACTTCGCCTTCTGCCCTCAAACCAGCCTTCACCAAGTCAAATTGTGAAGCCCGGAAACGCCTTATACTCTCGATACTCTTCAGTAGGTTCTCCATTGCACTATTGTCGTAAAGTTTTGACCCATGACCAGGGGAACCAGTAGCCTTAATTACAAGCCACCACGGGCACCTCTCCCCAAAGAAAACACGATAATTTTCATTCGTCGATGCCAGCCCTGTCAGAGTTCCAAACCATATAATTGAACCATATTTTTGAAAGTCAACCAACATCGGAGTTCAAATAAAACTGAATTTACCTTCATCAAGGACAATTCCAACATTCATTTTTTCGAATTCTTCTGACTGGGCAAATTTCTCAGCCCCGTCATGACCGCCTATTTCTTCGTCTGGAACGAACGAAACATAAAGAGTCCTAACCGGCTGGAACCCAGAGTTCTTCAATCGGCGGATGGCCTCCAGGTACTGCATCCCAACACACTTCATATCCTGCGATCCTCTGGCATAGATATCTCCGGTCTTATCAAGGTGAGCATCGAAAGGAGGATGAGTCCATTTATGGTACTCCGCAGCTACAACGTCCGTGTGCGAATTCAGGAGAATGGAAGGGAGATCAGGGTTTGTACCAGGCCACTTGAGAAGAAGAACAGGTTTACCCTTGACGAATTCAATGGATTGCGATTCGAGGCCGATGGTTTTGGCCTGGGAGAAGATGAAATCTGCAGCTCCAGAGTAGTCAGGACTTGGCTGAGCTGTGTTAATTTGAAGATACTGCTGGAATCTGGAGATTATCGCCGATGAATCCTCTGGCAATGAAACAACGACTCTCGATGTGCACAAGAAGAACAGAAGGAAAATCAGCAAATTTGGAACATATGAGAGAGAGCAAATTCCATAAGTTCTCACCATTTTTTCACGAGAGAGATCAGTGAGAGCTGCGAAGTGACACTCACTCCAGTCCTAAAAGAATAAGAATCGATTGCTCCCCTGCCTCTCAGTTGATTGGTGGGTTCCATCGTTTAATCCGATGTCAACGAATCTTGACAGCGGGGATCGGTATTCGTCCGTGCAAACACCAATCTCTCTTCCATCTTAAATACCTAAAATACCCTTGTACATTGAGGTTGCGTAGTGACTTATGACCAATGACATCTGAAATTGAGGGGTGTCACCGTAATAAGGATTGCAAGTGAGCAAGCCATCCCGTACAATTGGGAATTTGATTCAGGGACCACCGAACCAGTCAGGAATTCGGGACAAGGGTGTTCAGAAAATTCGGGATAAGGGTGATTATTCCGAACTGAACCGAATCGAATTGAAAATTAAATGATTCACATATAATAATCGGTTTGATTATGGTTTAAAACCCTTAAATCATTGATTAATTGAGAAAAATGATTAAATAAAACTGGTTAGGAAACCAAATAAAATCAGCTAATTAACTAATTGAATGTATAATATTTCATATGTATAAGTCAGGTATTTATGCCATTTCATGCCTTGTTATGACATGTCACAAGAATGTCATGAATGGGATAAATAATGATAAAGAACCACAGAAAATTCACTTGAAACTGAAAGCAAGTGAAGAAAGCAAGTGAAGAATGAATGAGATAAACTAACTTTGATAAAGCAAATAGAAGAGTAAAGATATCATCTTCTAGAAGTGTATTCTAGTTCCATGGCTTCATTTTTTTCCATTCATGATCAGATTTTTTTTCTTAAAGATGGAAAAGATATATTCAAGCTCTAGATCACCCAAGGATTCAAATTTCGGTTTCGTGCCTAGTTTTAGTCAGGTCAAAAACCGAAATTTTGATGGTTTTGACTGAAATTTCGCCGAAACCTGGTAAAAAAAATACTTATGTTTCAAACTTGGTTTCGGAGCTCAAAAATATGCTTTTTGAGCTCAATTATTTGTGTAATGCAATTTTAATCTTTATAACATATCTGTTGAATCATTAGCACAAAAACAACATTGAAAATAGTTTGGGAAAGACCATTCATACACTTTACATACAATTAAAAAAAAAGTTTGGTTTCGGGAAGAAACCCTTGCCTTCGAACTTCAAATCTTCAAAGAATTGCTGAAATGAGGTTGAATCCTCCTTAAAGTTGATGGAAATAGAGGAAAACAAGAAGAGCCGCGGGGGGCACTGGGGCATGCTCTTCGGTGAAAGGAGAGGAAACCTATCAAAATAGACATGTTTCGTCGAAATAAGGCTCTGTTTTGTAAGTATGGTTGAAGTGGTTCAACAATGTTTCAAACCAGTTTTCAACCATATTTTGGTCGAAACAGTAATTTCAACTGAAATATGGTCGAAATTGATATTTCAGTCCGAAATATGGTATTTTCGTTATCGACAAGTAGTTTCGTTTCATATTGCCCAAAAATCAAAATATTTCGGCCGAAATTTGGAACTATGAGATCACCACAGAGACTAGGTCACCTACTAAAGTGTGAAATAGTTTGTAGGAGAAAAAAAAAAAGGAGTGAGTGAAGCAACCATACATCCAATCAATTGATAGCAATGTTCAAATATCAGCCTTTAATCCATTTTTTCTCCCCTTATCAACTTATTCAAAACTTCAAGGCAAAGCTTGTTATTGATAGAATTTCAACTCTATCTTGACAGTTTTAGAGTCAGAAAATAAAAAGGAGAAAAGTCTGGTTTTCTAGAAGGGATTTCAGGCTCATGCCTGGAGGATGGCCTGAAAGAAGGCTCATTCTGATTCATAATTCCATTGGATGGTCTCCACAGTTTAAACACAATGCTGGGGTCTTTAATGATCAATTCAATTGCTCTCTGTATATTATGCAAGAGCTCGTGGCCTATTCTGATTTTTGCTGGTTTCCCAGCCCTGGTTTTTCTTTCTGCTTTAAAGATCTTTTGAGGTCTTGGGATCCTGCCCTGTCCTCTCTTTTCTTCATAAAATTATTCTTTCCTTCAAAAATTAAAAAAGAAAGGAAATAAAGGTGGCTATTATACATCTTCCAATTATTAGTGTAAAGTTTGTCAAGAGTCAGTGAGCAAAGTACGTGAGATTCATTGCTATTGATTGTCCACAAGGATTAGATAAAACTTCAACTCTGGGATTCTTATTTCTGGTTCAAATTTCTACTCCAACTTCAAAAGGATTCAAGAGTATGAAGGAGTAGAATCATGTTTGTTAATCTAATTTAGTCATGGGCTCCAAAGTAGTGGTGGGCGGTGGCGGATGGTGACACTAATGGGAAGTGGTGATGGTTGCTGACGGTAGTAGTGGGTGGGAGGTGGTGGTGAAGGGTGGCGGTGGGTGGGAGGTGGTGGTGAAGGGTGGCGGTGGGTGGGTGGTGGTGGTGGAGGGTGGTGGCGGTGGTGGTGGGTAATAGTGGATGGTGGTGGCGGTGGTGGTGGGTGATAGTTGGTGGTGGTGGCGGTGGTTGGTGGCTGGTGGTGGTGGCGATGGTAGATGACGGTGGGTGGTAGTGGATGGTGGTGGCGGTGGTGGGTGGTAGGTGGTTGGTGGTGGTGGCGACGGGGGGTGGTGGTGGTGGTGGCGATAATAGATGGCGGTGGGTGGTGATTGAGGTTGGTGGTGGTGGCGGTGGCGGTGGCGGTGGTTGGTAGTGGATGGTGGTGGCGGTGGTGGGTGGTTGGTGGTGGTGGTGGCGGTGGTTGGTGGCCGGTGGTTGGTGGTGGTGGCGATGGTAGGTGGCGGTGGGTGGTGATTGAGGATGGTGGTGGTGGCGGTGGCGATGGCGGTGGGTGGTAGTGGATGGTGGTGGCGGTGGTGGGTGGTTGGTGGTGGTGGCGACAAGGGGTGGTGGTGGTGGCGATGGTGGTGGGTGATAGTTGGTGGTGCTGGTAGGTGGTGGTGGCGGTGGTTGGTGGCTGGTGGTGGTGGCGATGGTAGGTGGCGATGGGTGGTGGTGGCGGTGGTTGGTGGCCGGTGGTTGGTGGTGGTGGCGATGGTAGGTGGCGGTGGGTGGTGATTGAGGATGGTGGTGGTGGTGGTGGTGGGTAGTGGTGGTGGTGGGTGGTGGCGGTGTGGTGGTGGTGGTGGCGGCAGTGGGTGGTGGAGGGTGGTGGCGGTGGTGGGTGGTGGCTGGTGGGTTGTGGTGTTGGTGGTGGTAGTTGGTGGTAGTAGTGGTGTGGGGTGATTTTTACTCTAAAATTGTGCTCTGAAGTCGAAAAGCATCTATTTGATGCTCCAAAAAATTGGATTCTAAAGCTCATTTGGAGCTGGTTCACTCATGGATTCTCCAGAAGTCCGAACCGGGTTACCAAACAGGCTTCTACTCCATTTATGCTCCGGAAGTCAGAATCCAACTTCTCAAGTATTACCAAACACCCCCTTAAAATCACTAGTTTCAGGCTTGGCACTGAGGCAAAACCCATCTGTGATGAGATGGCACCCACCTACTGGTGCAACTGTTGGCAGAGCAGATGTTATTAAGGATTGGATTACACTGTGCGTCTGTGCCTCCTTGGCCACCAGAACATACCGATGATTATGCCTGGATCAGCAACAATGTTCAACCAGTGGAATACATCTTATATTTTTCATATCAGTACAAAAGGACATAGGAGATTGACCTCCATTTAGCATTTCTCTGATACGGTTACCAAGTAAGGAACATCCCTAATCCCTGCTACACTACAATAAAGCTAAAAATGCCTGTTCACACAGGATAAGGGCCATGTTTTCCTCTCTTACAACTTGTCTCTGGAAACATCATGTCTTGCGTGATCAGTGTAAGATGTGTATGCTTTGATGATCAACCTGTATATTTCAATTCCTTTCAGGTACTGTCCTTGATTTAGAAACTCCAACAAGGTACAAAAAGTAGTTAAAAGACAAAATAATTGGTTATCATAAATTATTTATCTAAGACTCTCTTTGGTATGTATTATAGAATTAATAATATAATAGATTACGATACATGTAGTTGTTTTGTTTGGTATGATTTATGTATTTATTTATATTTAAAATAAATTAATATAATTTAAAATTTACAAATAGGATAGAAGGTGTTTATCATTATTTTGATAATCTATTATTATTTCTTTATGTCTAGTGGTTCCAAACATTATTACTTATGAATCATAATTTATTCTAATAAATATTTGTCATAAATAACTCATAAACATAAATATAAACTATATCAAAGAGATAGATAATAAATAAATAATCAGAAGCATGCCTTAATGTTAGACCAGGAAATTGTCCGTGGTCAATATAACCACAACACATCCTCCCCTTTCCATCCAGCAAGAAAATTTATGATGGAATTGATCCAATCCAAGCAATGAAGTGTTGACCCCACATTTTAACAGCTTTTGCAGGTTAGACCATAAAGTAAGCTCGGCCTCAGTAATTGGCCCAGCAGCCTATTGGACCAAAGAGATGATTGCCATCCTCTGATGAAAAAGCTGCTTGCAGGGGAATGGTTAAAGACCTCAGAAAGTACACAACGGAAATCAATCCTAACACATAATAAAGTCGGCAGAACAGGAAAAATTGCCAAACTTGAAGAATTGCATTAGATGGAAACCAAACCAAAAAGTGTAAAGAACAAAATATGTTACAGCAGTAGTGGTGCCCAACATCATTATATTTGTAAATGCAGATCTTTACTGTTAAAAGAAAATGGTACTATTGATTTCTCTGTTTAATGGTTTTTCCTATGCAGTTATATCTAACGGGAAAAAAAGACAAATGAAACACAGGCAGCATATATATATATATGGAAAAAACCACAAAAGTGACTAGAAGCATAGAGAACAAATTTGAAATTTTACCTCGTCCTGGTCATGGAGCAGAATAGGAGCGTTTGCCATGGGAGAGAAAACAATTGCTGGCAATCCTTGTTGCCTGAAGTATCGAGCCTCTGTTGAGGCTGGAAAACTTCCGGTTTGCCAAGTTTGCCATTGGCTTTCTTTACAGCTACTTCTAAAAGTGCCCAACTTGGATTAGAGCCATCTGTAGCAGTGAGACTGGCTTCCCAGACTGATTTAGACTGGGAATCTAATGTATAATCTGCCCAAAAAAACATGGTTAGAACTGAAAAAATGCATTACCAAAACTTACAATTCTGAAGCTTCTGGTTTCACTATGGATATTTAAAAGTATGACAAAAGCAAAGATGAAGAATTAAGAAAAAAATATTAGTACCGATCAAAGTAGTAAATTAGAACACAAGATGAGGGCAACTAATACAGTGGCAGTTGTAGTAGTTGCCTTTATTTTCTTCCTTTCAACTGATCTTGTGCACATGAAATATTGGCAACAGCTCCCATTCCAGTTTGATGGCAATGGAATTATAATAACTAAATGTTTCCTTCTCACATATCCAGCTTTATTCCTAAAAAAAAGGAAAACATTCCAAGTTCTTCTATACCTCAAATGTTTTGTTGCTTGAAGAAGATGTCCATTCCTCTTCAATCTGTTTCTCCAACAATTTCTCATTAGCAGTTTGCGGGACTCGAATATCCAAACCTACTTCAGCTTCAGATGGCTGCAGATTCATAATGAACCCCTGACAGAAGGAATGTGCAAGTCACATCAGAAAGGCATACTAAAAGCTGAAACTCAAAGGAGTGTAAAAATCTGTCTGTGGTTTTACAGATGCTTCTGGCCAGCTTTGGGTAGGTGGAGGGTGCTGAGCCCTTGACAAACAATGGAAGTGGTGGGAGCTACAAGTTGGGCCGAGAGGAAACAGTTTCCAAGAAAAATAAGTCCACAATTCCTTAAAGCATGTGCAGAGAAGAGGAAGTAATGCATATTCAAGCTTTTCTAATGGCATTATTGCTTAAACCACCGGAGTGGATTATAGTTGGGTATGCCCCACCTAAACATGGTTACTGACTCACTGTTAAGGACATAAATTGAATCGTGTGATGAAGAGAAACCATTTACGCCCCAAACCAACAAACTCTTAACTTACAGAGAAAAAAAAGGGATCTCTTTACTTGTTCATCCAGTCCCAGATTTACAAGTTCTACATAATATTATATATTATCTTTTTCTATACCCCTTTTTCTGTCAGACAGAATATTCGCTCAGGGGATCTTATACTTGTATTTAAAATTAAAATAATAATAAATATAAATACTTACCGGAGAGGAGAAAAAAAAAATGTATATTCAAACCCCAAAAAAAAAATACGTAGTTACTGATTCATTGTCTGGTTAATTTGAACTGATAAGGCAGTGGATCAAATATACAGCTGTAAGTTGAGATTTCATTCTCAATGAAATTACCACTTCTTCCCCCTTCCCCTAGATTGCTTATGTACAATGTTAACCTTTCCGATTTTGTTTATTACAAGGTTCTTGCTGTTGAGGTATACATTCCATGGTTATAATTTGTCTATCTGTTTTGGTGCTAACAATCTATCTAAGTGTGAAAAAGCCAAGTGATTATCCAGTCATCAACTTATTTGAACAAACAACCAAGCATTAGGAAGTGTGTCATTGAACCCAAGTCTCAAATGGAAGATCAAGTGGATTTCATGGAAGATCCTGTTTTGCTCAAGTGACACTTGTCATGAAGTTGCAAGCCTAAGATGGAAGATTTAACATTTCCCAAACTTCGTGAAGATTCAAGAAATTGAAGAAATGTATTAGATGTCTGAATGCAATCCTAGCACAAAGGTCTATCATGTATATGTATACTGTATAGACGATCCTAAGATGTAAGTCCCAAAGTGCTCTCATTTAATCGGCATTGACTAAGAAACTAAATCAATATGGACCAAAGGTTCACTATACATACAAACCTAGACTTAGCCATTTGGTAGGCAAAATGAACCGTATTTGGTATTATATGCCATGGCACGAAAGTCAGCCCACAAAGCTGTCCAAATGCCTTACGCTAATTTGTCCAGAAAAGCTCAAACAGGGGTACCAGTTGATGGACCAGTCAACCGATGAGTTCAGTCGATCAATATTTTGATTAGCGGTTGGCCTATGTACAAACTGCTGTATATCGAGAGTTCTCCTAAGACTTTTGGTCGATGGACCGGTCAACCGATGCATCATCCGATGGAACCCGAGAGGTTCCTGAGAAGAGCAATCGACCGATGGACCTGTAACGGTCGACCAATGACATGACCACATATCTCACAACGGCTATATTATGTACGGTCAAAGACCCTAGCGATCGACCGATGCTTTCGAGCAGTCGACTAAAGTTGTTTAGTTGTGTCTCTAACGAGTTATTTTTTAAAGGGACTTTATTCTTCAAATAGGGGATTCATGGCATTCAAAGTAGAATTCTTGAACATGACTCTTTATCATCTTAATACGTTTGGAACTAAAGATCATTTTACAAGAGTTGTGAGCACACATTGGGATTGACCAAGCACTTCATCTTGAATTCCTATCTTACAAAGAGGTTAGTGCTTTATGCTTTGATTTGTATATTTGTCTATCAAGAGCTTCACACTTCATTGCAAGTGCTGAAACGGGGAAGGGTGTCTCCATTGTTGGTTTATCACGGTGATGATTGTGAGGTTATGTGATCCAGGGAAAACCACATGGGGTTTGATAGTGAGCATTGGAAACTATCGTGTAAGGGTTTGCCACCTACCAGAGAAAGGAGAGTGTTAGTGGATTCCAAGCAAGGTGCTTAAAGAGTGAGCGTAGGACAGGAGGCCCATGCCAAACCACCATAAAGTTATTGTGACAAACACTCTCAATCTCTCTCTACCCCTTTCATGATTTTTGTAATCAACATATTGACACCCAAGGGTCTTTGGGAAGAATTGGTTCAATTCTTAAAGTATCAAATTCCACAATTAAACCAATTCACCTTTCACAACCCCCCCGGGTCTTCTTGATTGCCTACTAATCTTAACACTTGCCACCTAAATTTGTGTTGAACAAGTATGGGGAAAAAAGGAAAGATAAAACAATAACAAAGCCTTATCCCAACTAAATGGGGTTGGCTTCTTGGATTCTTGCCGCCAATCCTCCAATCAGCTGTGTTCAAGATCATACTTGAAACAAGACCTAAGCTATGCATGTCTTTCCTCATCACCTCACCTAGAGCTATCTTAAGTCTTCCTCTGGCTCTTTTAGATTCTTCAATCTGAATTAAATCACTCCTCCATAAGGAAAGATAGGGCGTTCCAGTGCACGAGGCTCCCACCACTGCAGGGTCTGAAGAGGGGCAGAATGTATGCAACCTTACCTCCACAACGCAAAGAGGTTGTTTCCGTGTTTCAAACCCGTGATCACCAGGTTGCAGTATGACAACCTTACCATCACACCAAGGATCGCCCTCTTCCTCCATAAGGAATGATATAAAGTAAAAAAAAAAAAAAAAAAGAGAGATCAATTCAATCATCTGCTGAGCTTGTTCAGTCAATGATAAGATGTTAACATATAGCTATGGTTTAAATACTATGACAACATAGTTATGAGAAGATTGGGGTACAAATAATTCTTTTTCTTCCAAAATTGAAACTAGGGAATAAGTGAATAACTATAAACAGGCTAATTTTCAACCAGATCTAAGCCTGTCCAAGACTCATTTTTGGACAATAATACATAATCAATATTATTAATCTTGATTTTCAAGAAAGGCAAATGTGTTCAAACTAACAAAGAACAAAGGGAAAAAGGAAGAGAGTGGATTAGATTACAATGTGCCTCGTTGGCCATCAGAACATGCCCTAAAGTGATGATAACACCTGGATCAGAACAATGTTCGACCAGAGGAATACATCTTATATTTTCATATCAGTACACCAGGAATAAAAGTTTGACCTCCATTTATGCATTTTTCTGTCACAGTTACCAAATGTGGAACATCCCTTAATCCCTACTACACTATAATGAAGCTAAAACATGTTTAGTAATAATACACAGGCCATATTTTGCTCACAATTCATCTCTGGAAGCATCATTCCTTGTGTGCTTAGTGTAAGATGTGTATGCTTTGATGATCGACTCATATATTTCAATTCCCTTCAGGTACTCCACTTGATTCAAAAACTGCAATGGTACAAAAAGTAGTTAAAGACAACAATAATTGGTTATCATGACTTCGCTAAGACAATTAAAAATTAATAAAGTAATCAGGTAAGCAAGACAAATAACATGCAACTCTTAGTGTTTTGTCATTGTGATCAATTTAGGAGTATGAATGTCCTAAGAAAAAGAAAATAAAGTAAGGCTGTAAAGTAAAACATGCAAGTGAAAGAAGACTGGGCCTCACGCTCTTCTACTTCAAAACTGGCCCTGAAATATGCTTAGGAAACAGATCTTCAGGGTTACCGTTGGCTACTTCCAAGCTAACTCAATTTCAGGTCTGATCTGGCCTGGGAATGTTCCAGGCTAATGACCTGACTTGCAGCCAGGCTGAATCCTCAGTCATCGTGACTTGAGATGCATTTGCAGCATGCTTTCCACCAAGTGCATCCTAAAATGGAAAGAAAAGGCACAAAGATTGCAGACTGCTTCTACCAAGCAAGACCCAAAGACGTGGAAATAAGTTGGTTATCTGCTACCAAGCACTCCTGCATGAGTGCCTCTCTGGCCAAACATGGCCTAAACGTTTGACCAAGAAATCGTCCGCTGCCAATATAAGAAAAGGGACCATAACACATCCTCTTCTTTCCATCAAGCAAGAAAAATTATTAAAAATGGAAAGTGACAGCTCCTGGCTAGACACAAAAGGTATGTTGCTGCCATTTTGAAATGATTAAGGATCGGCAGAGTAATGTCTAAACCCAATGACTCAAAGCAACGATAAAGAATCCATAAACAAGGAAACACCATTTTCAATGGTCTCAACAATTGAATAAAAATGAGGAATCAAAATAGATTCGAAACAAGAAAAGGAAAGGGGTTTAGAGGCGGCTTAATAAATGAGCCCAAGGATTTTCCTTTCATCTCTTTGAGAATTTTCCAACTTGAGTATGAATGATTTTTTCTTTTTTCTTTGCTTCTTTTCGTGAAGGAAGATTTTAAAAAAAATGACTCAAATCATAGTCAAATTGATTTGATGATTTTATGCATATATTAGACAGTAAAATACATTAATGAATCATTCTTTCTCGAGCCATACCTGGAGAAAGCCTCCAATACGGTGGGGGCATTGTTCATCTATATCTATCCCAATGGACGTTTGTTCCCAAAGAGAAGGAAGAGATCTTCGCTAGGTTTTTACAACCCAAGAAAGAATCAAACTTATTTAAATGTTCCCCTCATACTATAGTTACTCAAAAAAGGAGATCAACCTATAGGAACTGTTCATGATATTTCAAAGAAGGCAGAAGTCTTTAAGTAATTTACATTAATCAAACAAAATGAAATTAATGAAACATTTAAAAAAAAATGAAAAGGGGGGGATGGGTCACCCATATTTAGATCTATCTATGTATAACTTTTTCTCCTCTAAGGGGAATGGTCGAAGACCTCAAACACTATGCAAGGGAGCTCAATATGCACAAAATTACTTAGAAATCAATCCTAACACATTTTAGAGTCGTCTTTAAAACAGGCAAAATTGTCAAATTTAAGATTGCATTATATAGAAACAAAACCAAACAGTGTAAAGAACAAGATATGTTACAGCAGAAGCACGATTATATTTTTAATGCAGATCTTACTCCTAGAAAAGTATCTATTGATTTCTATGTTTAATAGCATTTCCTTTGACACAGATACGTATACATGGAAAGCCAAAAAAGTGATTTGAAGCATACAGAGCAAATTCGACATTGTACCTCATTATGATCATGGAGCAGAATAGGAGTGTTTGCCATGGGAGAGAAGCCAATTGCTGGCAATCCTCGTTGCCTGAAGTATCGAGCATCTGTTGAGGCTGGATAAACTTCCGGTTTGCCAAGTTTTCCATTAGCTTTCTTTACTGCGCCTTCTAAAAGTACCCACCATGGATTAGAGCCATCTGCAGCAGCGAGCATTGGCCTCCCAAACTGATTTAGAGTGGAACCCTTTTGTTTAAACTGCCCCAAGCAAACATGGTTAGAATTGAGAAAAAGCACTACAAAACACAAACCTTACAATTCTGATGCTTCTGCTTTCACTATGGATATTTCACGGTCATGACAAAACATTCATGCACACAAAGACGAAGAATGATTAAAATAAAATATTAGCAGTGATCAAAGTAGTAAATTAGACAGAAAGATGAGGACAACTAGCATAGTGGCAGTTGTAGTAGTAATTTCCCTCTACTCTCTTCCTTTCTACTGATCTTGTTCACATAAAATATTGGAAACAGCTCCGACGCCAGTTTAATGGCAGTGAAATTATTAAACCAAATGTTTCCTTCCAACATTGCAAGCATTATTCCTAGAAATAAGGGAAATCTTCCAAGTTCTTTTATACCTCAAATGTCATGCCGCGTGAAGAAGGTGCCCATTCCTCTTCAATCCGCTTCTCCAGCGACTTCTCATCAACAGTTGGTGGGACTCGAATATCAAAACCTGCTTCAGCTTCAGATGGCTGCAGATTCATAACGAACCCCTGATAAAAGGAATATGGAAGCTACATCAGAAAGGCATAGCAAAATCGGAAACTTAAAAAAGGGGGGGGATAAAAATCTGTCACTGGCAGTGAGTATTTTTTGCCACCTTCAGGGTGCTGAGCCCTTGACAAAATAGGTGGCTACACTGCTACACAAAGAAAGTGGTGGGGCTACATCTTGGGCAGTTTACTAGAGGAGGTAGTTTCCAAGAAAAAGAAGTCCACAATTCCTTAAAGCACGTGCATGGAAGAGATCGTGTCCAGTCATGCATATTCCAGCTTTTCTAATGGCATTCCATTATTCAATGTGTAACTTGATCAGTAAATGATAAGATGTTAACAGATAGCTAAGGGCCCGTTTGATAACACTCCAGCTCCCATGGAGCTACTTCTGGTCCAGAGTTGTTTTCTACTTCTTCTCTGGAGTCAGAATTTTTGGAGTAGAATGATGATTGATAACACTGCTCCATAATGAATTCCAGAGCTGATTGGGAGTAGAATGCTGTTTGATAAAATTTACTCTGAATTGAATCCAAAGCTATTTGAGAGAAGAATCCCGTTTGATAAACAATAATCTGGATGTTATTTATTTTTATTTTTTAAAATTACAATTCAAGCATTCAATTAAAAGCCTAAGTTAGAATATATATAATTGTAAATTTAAATTTTATAATGTTTACAAAATTAAGCGCATAATTTCAGAGTTATTCAATTAATGACATATCAATTAAAAATATGTGTAAAATATTGAATTACATCATACTGAAAGTAACAATTGTATTTTGATAAAAATATACATAACACAATCTTGAGTTACCATATATAGTGTTTTCACTACTCTAATCTTTTGTTAATCATATATATATATATATATATATATATATATATATATATATATATATATATGTGTGTGTGTGTGTGTGTGTGTGTGTGTGTGTGTGTGTGTGTGTGTGTGATGGGAAGTACATCAAACTCTAATATATATAGTGTTTTGTGTGTGTGTGTGAGATGGGAAGTTGATTGCACTACTGGCCTCCTACGGTTATAATGAGTTGTGTTAGTGAAGAGTGTTTAAGGAAAAAAAAACAGCAAGCAAGGAAGAAGAATGGATGAGCAGCAAGGAGGTAAGAGAAAGGATAGCAAGAAGAATATAGGAAGCTAGGCAGAGAGGGAGCCTACGACTAAGGAGTAGCAGCAGAGCTGCGGTGGAAGTTAAGGTAAAGAAATATCAAAGAAGGGTGTCTTCTCGAATTTCAGTCGAAGGTGAAGGAGAAGCAGCAGGAGCTGCTGGGGTTTGATCAACACAATGGGGAAGAGTAGAGGTCGGACTTGATTGTACATCGAAGGAGAGAAGCCAGCAAAAATAAGGTGTCAGCCAGGAAAATGACGAACAGAAAATAGAGAAAAGCAATATGAATAGAAGAGAAATAGTAGCAGGAACTAGAGTTGAGTACAAATTAAGTATGAAATCACTTCTTTGTTGTGGTTGCTGCGTTTCTTTTTCTTATTAAAAAAAAACAAACCCAGAAAGAAGAGATGATACTCTAGTTGAAGAAGGAGAGGAATGGACTGACTTTACCATTTTTTCTCAATCTCTAGCTACTGCCATCAGTCTGAGCAGAGAAATCTGGGCAGAGCTAGAGAAATCCATGGGAAGGTTAGGTCTATCTTCAAAAAGCTCTGCAATTTTTTCCCCTTCCCAGATCATGGGTAAAATTTTGCTGTAAAACCCTCCAATCGATCGATTGCCCGAACCCCAATCGAACTTGCTAACCTCAATCCATCAATCGATCGATTGCCCTAACCCCAATCGAACTAGCTAACCTCAATCCATCAATCGATCGATTGCCTAACCCCAATTGATCGTTAGAATGAGAACGAGAATCAAAGAAGTGAAGAAGGACTAGGGAAGAAGGAGATGGGAAGGAGACAGGAAGGAGACGGGAGGAAGGAGGTGGGAAGAACGAGATGGGAAGGAGACAGAAAGGAGACGGGAAGAAGGAGGCGGGAAGGAGACAGGAAGGAGACGGGAGGAAGGAGGCGGGAAGAAGGAGAATGGAAGAAGAGGGGAAGAAGGAGAGGGGAAGAAGGAGAAGGGAAGAAGAGGCTTACCAGGTCTCTGCAATCTTGTCGAACCTCACCAGTCGAAGGTCTCCCACTGCAGCTCCGTTCCAAGAGTCTCCCTCAAATATCTCCTAGCAAATATCTCCCTCTCTGCAATCGTGTTTTATCGGGAGTTACTTGGAGAGACTCCCTCAAATATCTCCCATCAAACAACTCCAGGAGTGAAGAAGCTACAAATTTTCACTCCATTTTTTTAACTCCGAGAGATGTTTTCTCACCGGTTCACTCCGTTGGAGTCAAATATTGAACCGGAGTTATCAATCAGTATTCTACTCCGGATTGGCTCCGGAGCTAAGAAGTAGGAGATGGGAGTGTTATCAAACGAACCCTAAGGCTAAATTTTATGAAAACATTGTTTGAGAAGATCTTGGGTACTAATAGTCCTTTTTCTTCTTAAATTGAATCTAGGGAATAACTATAGACAGATTGATTTCCAATCAGATCTAGGTCTATCCAGATTCTATTTTGGATGCTAACACATAATCAAAATTCTTATCTTCTGTTTCAAGAAAGGTAAATGTGTTTGAACTAATAAAGAAAAAAAAGAAAAAAGGGAAGGGAGTGGTACCCCTCCTTGAATATGCATTCTGGATGTTACCCATGGTCATTCTTTGGCTCATTTGGAAGAGTTGCCCTGTTTATTTCTATGTAAAAAGGTGGAAAAGGAAAAGTTTCTTATAAAATAGTAATTTCCACTGTTTGTTTTACTGGAAAAAAAAAAAAAAAAAAGGAATCGTAAAAGCAAGAAATTTTTTACATTGTGGAAAATTTTTCATATAAAATATCATTTACACGGAAAATGGCTTAAAGGTAGCAGTTCATACATAGCAGCACTGTCGCAGTGCTTTCAAAGGTTGCAGTGTTTTATTTTTCAGATTCATAAGGTTCATAGGGTTTATATATGTTATATATTTGGCTTTATATATTTTAGGTGTGTGCTGCTACCACTCCTAAAATGGAAAATTTTACAACAAAACAAACAGGACCAGAGTGACACCAGGGTTGTTAAGCACCATTACTCTGTCCAGTCACCAATCTGGACCAAAGAAGACCTAATGCCTTCCCAAGTTTTGGTCGATTAGACAATGCATTTTTACATTTGTTATTTTTTACAATAAAACCTCCACCGGCACCACCACCACCACCCTAACGGAGACTGTGAATCTTTTTTTTAACTCACTCCAGTTCACTCCATTGTTATATTTATTTTTTAATTACCTCAATCCACCTCCAATGAGGATGTCACATCCCTCTTTCTATTCTGACCTATAATCCCCATGGTTAAACAAAACATTAAGAGGTCAACTGAGGTTGATTCCTCAATTTGCAAACTGAAATCAGCAAATCAGAAAACTAAAACGACATTGCATGAAAAAGTTCAAATTAAAACCTATCAAATTGATAGCATCAATAAATCCCCATTACCCCTCCTAATTCCTTCCACTCCCAGACCTGAAAAAATCCAGACAATATAACTACATAGACATAAAAAAACTTTACTAAAAACCAATCTAATCTCACCAAAGAAATATAGAATTCAATGAAAAATGTTTGGAAATTATAGAGCAGAAGGAAGGAAAACATTATGTAGAAACAGTACATGAGAAGGGTTCAGAAATTCTCTTACGGATTCTAATTTTGTTCTTTTATGGAAAGATATAAGGTGTTCATATTCATACTTTGATTCGCAAGTCTGCATTCAATCGTTAGGTGAATTCCTCTATGCAGAAGAAATATTGATAAGTATTCTATAGGAATTTCAGCTTCCCCAAGTAAGTTAGAAGACGTAAGATGAAAAGAAGAAACAAATGGTTCAATACAAAATAATTGCTTTAGAAAATGCACTAACCAGTTATTGACTAACACGACAGCATTGGATTTAAATTTCATCAAATTAAATAGGAAATCATGTGTTCCTATTCAATTGAATCTGCATGTAGCTAAATCCAATTGAATTCTATGCACTGAGCTCTTGGTCTGAAATCAATATTGTCGTTCAACCTAAAAGAATTCTGATATTTTGGAGAATTATATGTGGAACTAGATTATTCCAATCACAAATAGATTCTAATGACTGATCTAGTACGTCTATTTCACAAATTTAGTGAACTATTGCGCCAAGCAGATTAATAATTAATTCAAGAGCTTACAGTTGGAGATGGCGTGCCAGCCTTCAAGAAGGCCATGTTCACTGAAATGACCTCGCCTTCTGCCTTCAAACCCGCCTTCACCATGTCAAATTGTGCAGCCCGGAACCTCCTCACGATATCGATGCTCTTCAGTAGGTTCTCCATTGCACTATTGTCATAAAGTTTTGCCCCATGACCAGGGGAACCAGTGGCCTTAATCACAAGCCACCACGGGGACCTCTCCGCAAGGAAAACGCTGTAATTTTCATTCGGCGATGCCAGCCCTGTCAGAGTTCCAAACCATATCATTGAACCATAATTCTGAAATTCAACCTACTTCGGATTTCGAATAAAACTGATTTTACCTTCATCAAGGAGGATTCCAACATTCATTTTCTCGAATTCTTCTGAATTGGCAAATTTCTCAGCTCCGTCATAACCCCCTATTTCCTCTTCTGGAACAAACGAAACGTAAAGAGTTCTAACCGGCTGGAACCCAGAGTTCTTCAATCGGCGGATGGCCTCCAGGTACTGCATCCCAACACACTTCATATCCTGCGATCCTCTGGCATAGATATCTCCGGCCTGATCGACGTGAGCATCGAAAGGAGGATGAGTCCATTTATCATGCTCGACAGCTACAACATCCATGTGCGAATTCAGGAGAATTGAAGGGAGGTCAAGATTTGTACCGGGCCACTTGAGGAGAATAACAGGCTTGCCCTTAACGAATTCAATGGATTGTGATTCGAGGCCGATGGTTTTGGCCTGAGAGAGTATGAATTCTGCAGCTCCAGAATAGTCAGGGTTAGGCTGAGCTGTGTTAATTTGAAGATACTGTTGGAATCTGGAGATTGTCGCCGATGAATCCTCTGGCAAAGATACAACAACTGTTGATGTGAAGAACAGAAGACAAATTAGCAAACATGGAAATGATGAGAGAGAGCAGTTGCCATGAATTCTCTCCATTTTTTCACGAGAGAGATCAGTAAGAATGGCGAAGTGACACTCAGAGCTGAACTGTTTTTGTAGGATTTGATAAGAGTTCAAACTGACACAAAACGGCATGGAACACAACAAAGGTCCACCGTTTGATTGGTCATTGGTGGGTCCCGTATAAAAAATTTCTCGAATCATCTGACGCCACACTAGTTCTGTTCTAATCGTTGATTCGTCGTAATAGAAGGCGTCTTCGTGATAAGGACAGCATGCATGGAAAGCTCGCGGATTCAAATCCTCTCCTCCCAGTGATTCGGGAGGAGGGCGGATGCCTCTGTTGAATGGGCGACACAAGAGGTTTGACTGAATTCGAGTCCTTCATTCAAATCGATACCGAGCTGATAGAAGATGTTGACTAAAATGGAGGGTTCAAATTTACCCCAGCCTCAAGTGCCATCGACCATCCAATTGGGGTGTCTCCCTCCTCCCGAATCACTAGGAGGAGAGGATTTGAACAGTCCGGTTCCATGTAGTCATCGTTCAGATCATATGGGTGATACGCACTAAGGCTATGTTTGGAAGCCAATGGAGGGAAACAACAATTTTAAAATTATTTCACTATTTCTTTTGTTATTATTATTATTATTATTATTATTCTATAGCTATCCATATATGTAATGGTATTTTTGAAAATCACAATCATTCAATTTTAATGTTTTTTAATCTAAATCATGCAGCTTTAGGAGAGTGCATGATAATGTTTAGAGTAATAGTATACATGCATGAATATAGACGAGATGTTCTAATAAAAAAATATGCATGAATATAGTCGAATTGGACACATCATCTATCTATGTTACAGAATAGATTCATTTGTGATATTTGAAAAAATAATAGACCCTTGTGACGAAAATAAAAATGAACTAGGACATCTCTTATGTGTTTCGGATGATTTTCTTCTCCTACCAAATAGAAACAAGGGTTTGGATCTTCTCCTGTTGTTGGAAGACTCCAGCTCTGTAAACTCTAGCCACTAAATCACGCGGATAGACTAACAAGAGGAGAAGATCTTTTTTCTGAAAAATAATTCAATAAAGTATTCCAAACACGCCGTAGCATCTCTAACTCGGACAGAAAGAGCCTATATGTTCATGTACTCTTCATGAGATCCCATCACTGTCAATGTAGTATGAGACTCACTAGATATGAACGATGATAGAATCCTGAAGGATAAAAGTACATGCAGGTGACCTATTATCGAAAGACTACACCACATTCAGCCAAATAGGATATGCACATAGCACTTCCCCGTATTGTTGTTAAATTAGTAAATGGAAAATGCAGAATTGCAGATACAAGTGATCTGGTAAAGGACGATTGAAAGAGAAAGGGATATTTTTACCCTAATTATGACAACTTATCTATCAAAGCATTCAATGAATTTTAACTCCAACTTAATTGTACAGTTTCATTGAGTATTTGCCCTGATCAAGTATTCAAATCCTCTCCTCCTAGAGGTTTGGGAGGAGGGGTGGCACTCCCTTTAAATGGTCGACACTTGAGGTTCGGGTGAATTCAAGTCTTCTATCTGAGTTGACACCCCCTTGTCGGTTTGACTTGTCAGCTCAGATGGAGGGCTCAGATTCACCCGAGCCCCAGGATATCGGCCATCTAACCGGGTTGCCACCCCTCCTCCCTAACCTCTGGGAGGAGAGGATGTGGATCCGATAAAGATTGCCTCTGATATAAATTTGAGAGAACTCGTCCCTAAAACTATATTAATTCAATCCTTCATTCGGCTAAATATGGGATCATAATAATACATCATGTTTTTGAATCGACATCCACTTCGGTTCAAATCCAAAGAATTCCATTCTATCACATGACTATGTAATTAACCGTAAATTATTTCATATGTAGTAATTAACTTATGTTTCACTTTGCATTTGAAAAGTAAAATAAATTTTATATCTAATAAATATCATTATTAAATATGATAAGAAATTTAGATAGTTTTTTCAAACATCTTGTGTTGTGTTATAGCTATAAAAATTTTCTTTTTAAGTTTAAAGATATACTTTTTTTCCATTCATTTCCCCTTGCAACCAAACTAAATTGTAATGTTGATTCAGCTGGAGTATTAATCTAAGGGAAGGGTAAGAGCAATCACGGATCGGTCAAATGACTCAAGTGATCTGTGTGGGGCTCGGACAACAATTTTAGTTCCTTCCCTATGTCCTCGACTTGCAATAAGTAGAGGATATATACCTAATATGTGATCGTTTTTTAATTATCTAATCCAAAAGCTCAAGCTATCAGATGGAGACACCAACTAAGATCAATGGATTGGATGAATTGAGGATCAGACAAGGAGCTTTGCAACCTCATTGTAGCCCTTGTTAGCTTCAAGGAAAGTCCTTCCCTAATTCAGGATTAGGGTCTCTCCCAAAAAGGATGGCAGTCCAATGGGTTTGTATTTATTTTTGTTTTCTTAGCTTCCCTTACCTCAGGGAGCATCTCTCAAATTTTTGGGCTTATTGAATATATTTTATTAAATCATTAAAAAAAACCTGAAATACGAAGTAATTACAAGTCGGAAAAATAAGCAATACACGTCTTTCCTCACTTCTCCAAAATCATTTTAGGCATTCTCCTAGCTTGTTGATCCCTTTCAATGTAAAATGAATCACTTTGCATATTTCTATGCCACTTCAAATGAGTCTCTCATAATTTTTATGAATTTCGACATCTCTTAGGTTTGCTCTAATTTGTTTGTTTTCTATTTTATCTTCTCTATTTTTACCACTTATCAATTTCAACATCTTCATTTTAACTATATTAAGTTTATCTAAATGTTTTTTCTTTATCATCCAACATTCAACCCCATTCATCAGTGCAGGACTATAATTGTTCCATAAAATTTTCTCTTGAGTTTTAAACGAATAGATCGATCGAACAACACTCCGGACACCCCTCCACCTCATCCACCCTATTCTAATTCTTTATACAATACCATCATCTATTCTCCTCCTTTATTTATGATTGTTCCAGAGGAATAGATCTTACATTTCATATCAGTACACAGGTGCTTTGGAGATTGACCTCCATTTATGCATCTCTTGTCTCTCTCACAGTTACCAAGCAAGAAGCATCCCTTATCCCTGCTACACTACAATGAAGCTAAAACATGCCCGGTCACGACAGGACACACGGGCCATGTTTTGCTCTCTTACAATTCGTCTCTGGAAACATCATTCCTAGTGTGCTCAGTGTAAGATGTGTATGCTTTGATGATCAACTCATATATTTCAATTCCTTTCAGGTACTCTGCTTGATTTAGAAACTGCAACAAGGTACACAAAGTAGTTTAAGACAAGATAATTGGTTATCATAAATTAATTAGAGTAACTCAGCTAGAGATAATTAATAAATAAATTATGTAACTAGAGGTCAGCAAGACAAATAATATGCAACTCTGGGTTCTGTCTCCGTCCTAATGATCAATTTGGAAGTATGAATGTCCTAAGAAAATTAAAATGAAGTAATGCTGGAGAGTAATGCAACTGAAAGAAGTCTTTGTGACCAATTAGGGAGTATGAACGTTCCTAAAATAAAGTTAAGGCTGCATGTAAAACATGCAAGGGAAAGAAGATTGTCCCATAGGAGAAAAAAAGTGAAAGATTCAATTTCAGGTCTGATCTAGCCTGGGCATATTTTAGTCTAATGACCTCACTCGCAAGTAGGCTGATTCCTTAGTCATCATGACTTGAGATGCATTAGCAGCATGCTTTCCACCAAGTGGATCCTAAAATTAAGAGAAAAAGGACAAACATTACAGACTGCTTCTGCCAAGCAATACTCAAGGAAGTGGAAAGAAGCTGCTTATGTGCTGGTACTATCAAGAGCTCCTGCATGAGCTCCCCCCTCTGCGGCCAAGCATGGCCTTAAACAGCCTATTGGACCAGAGAGCTGAATGCCATCGTCTGATGAAAAAGTTGCTGGCAGGGGAATGTTTAAAAGATCCCAAAAAGTACACAATGGAAATCAATCCAAACAAAATTTAAAATCGGCAGAACAGGAAAAATTGCCAATTTTGAAGAATTTGCATATATGGAAATCAAAACAACAGTGTAAAGAACAAAAGATGTTACAGCAGCAGCACTATTTGGTGCCCAACATCATTATATTTGTAAATGCAGATCTCACTACTAAAAGAAAACAGTACTACTCATTTCTATGTTTAATGGCTTTTCCAGTCCAGCTATATATAAAGGAAAAAATGCGAATGAACACAGACATTAAAAATATGTATACAGGGAAAAACCACAAAAGTGACTAGAAGAATAGAGAGCAAATTTGACATTTTACCTCATTATGGTCATGGAGCAGAACAGGAGTGTTTGTCATGGGAGAGAAGCCAATTGCTGGCAAACCTCGTTGCCTGAAGTATCGAGCATCTGTTGAGGCTGGAAAAATTTCTGGTTTGCCAAGTTTGCCATTAGCTTTGTTTACTGCACCTTCTAAAAGTGACCACCATGGATTAGAGCCATCTGTAGCAGTGTGGACTGGCTTCCCAAACTGATTTAGACTGGGAACCTTATGTATAATCTGCCCAAAGAAAACATCCTTAGAATTGAAAAAAATGCATTCCCAAAACATGAACCTTACAATTCTGAAGCTTCTGCTTTCACTATGGATATTTGACAGTCATGTCAAAACATTCATGGACACAAAAATGAAGGATTACGATAAAATATTAGTAGTGATCAAAATAGTAAATTAGAATGCAAGATGAGGACAACTAATACAGAGGCAGTTGTAGTAGTAATTTGCCTTTACTCTCTTCCTTTCTACTGATCTTGTTTGATGGCAATGAAATTTATAAATTAAATGCTCCATTCCCACATTGCTAGCTTCATTCCTAATAATAAGGAAAACCATCCAAGTTCCTCTATACCTTAAATGTCATGTTGCGTGAAGAAGGTGCCCATTCCTCTTCAATTAGTTTCTCCACCAATTTCTCATCAGCAAATCGTGGGACTCGAATATCCAAACCTGCTTCAGCTTCAGATGGCTGCAGATTCATAACGAACCCCTGACAGAAGTAATGTGAAAGTTAGATCAGAAAGGCATACCAAAAGCTGAAACTCAAAAGGGGGAGTGTAAAAATCTGTCTGTAGTTTTTACGGATGCTTTTTGCCAGCTTTGGGGCCCTGGAGGGGGCTGGCCCTTGACAACAAATTGAATAACCAACAAATTCATCACTTATGATTCCAATCAGAAATACTTTGATGGTTTGATATGAATCTGGGTCTCATCCATCAAAACTGGCTTATCAAGTGAGAAGAGCTTGGAGCATATCAATTCCCAATCAGTCCATTCAGAACCTATGTGAGACGGTCATAACATTCCCCCACCCTTCCACTGCCGACGTTCCGGCAACTTGCACTTGAGGTGGCTTTTGCACTGGCCTTCATTCCAGGTAGCGCTTTCCCCAAGCGACAGTCACGGCGGCTTGCACTCGGTTTTCACTCTTACCTTCATTCCAGGTAGCCCTTTTCGAGGGCAACCCTGGCGGAGTCAAAAAAAGCACCAAATGATAGGAAGCTGTGTCTTATCAGTCAAAACCAACTTACAAAATGACGGGGGCCAAGACCATATGAACTCCCAATCAGTCTCATTCAGAACCTATGTGGGACTAAAGGTCGTAATATGGTTTCACAAATTTTGTTACCCTAAGCACCTGCAATGTAAAAGGGCCAACTGAAGGAGAATCAAAGCAATGGACTAAGAACTAATTCAAGAGCTTACAGTTGGAGATGGCGTGCCAGCCTTCAAGAATACCATATTCACTGAAATGACCTCACCTACTTCTTTCAAACCTGCCTTCACCATGTCAAATTGGGCTGCCCGGAACCTCCTTACACTCTCCATGCTCTTCAGTAAGTTCTCCATTGCACTATTGTCGTAAAGTTTTGCTCCATGACCAGGGGAACCAGTAGCCTTAATCACAACCCACCACGGACACCTCTCCCCAAAGAAAACGCGGTAGTTTTCATTAGTAGATGCCAGCCCTGTTAAAGCCCCAAACCAAATAACTTAACCGTAATTTTGAAAATCAAACTGCTTCGGAGTTCGAACGAAACTGAACTTACCTTCATCCAGGACGATTCCAACATTCATTTTCTCGAATTCTTCGGACTCAGCAAATTTCTCAGCTCCATCATCACTGCCTATTTCCTCGTCTGGAACAAACGAAACGTAAAGAGTTCTAACCGGCTGAATCCCAGAGTTCTTCAATCGGCGAATGGCCTCCAGATACTGCATCCCAACACACTTCATGTCCTGCGATCCTCTGGCATAAATATCTCCGGCCTGATCGATGTGAGCATCGAAAGGAGGGTGAATCCATTTATGGTGCTCGGCAGCTACCACGTCCATGTGCGAATTCAGGAGAATGGAAGGGACATCAGGGTTTGTACCAGACCACTTGAGGATAACAACAGGTTTGCCCTTAACGAATTCAATGGATTCCGATTCGAGGCCGATGGTTTTGGCTTGAGAGAAGATGAAATCTGCAGCTCCAAAGTAGTCAGGGTTAGGCTGAGCTGTGTTAATCTGAAGATACTGTTGGAATCTGGAGATTATCGCCGATGAATCCACTGGCAATGAAACGACTACCGATGTGAAGAAGAACAGAAGGAAAATAAGAAAAAACGGAACAAAAGACAAAACGCAAGTTCCATAAAATCCCGCCATTTCTTTTACCAGAGAGATCAGTTAAAGAGTAGCAAAGTGGCACTCCAGTCCTTAAGAAGCTGAACTCTTCATGGAAGACAGGAAGAGTAAGGATCGATCGATCGACTGCCACTGAGTACTGACAGAGAAAACGGCATGGAACAGAACAAATGTTCCAACGTTTGTTTGATAGGTGGGTCCCGTTGAAACCATGCATTAGAGGATTTATTTGCAGGGGATCACGAATAACAGTGACGCCCCTTAGGCCGCGTTTGGAAATACTTCTGCCAATGTTTCTAGGCATTTTTGCTTTTAGTGAACAATCATAACAAGTGTTTCTAGGTTACTATGGCGGATAGTTTCAGTAATCAATATCGGATTGACTGAGATCAATACTGATCCAATACCAATTACTGGTTAAATATTAAGGTCGGTATGGCCAAACCAAATTGGCCAAACCGATTCGATCCTTTTTTCTTAAACTTTCAGGAGAACCATTTGATGGGTCCAATTGCAAATGTCACTTACCTATGATGAAGAACCATAAACAAATATTTGAAACATTTTAGTATATAAAAAAATGGATTTTGATCACAACTCGATCTGATCCAAACCTATATCTATTGATCAGGATCGGGATTGGATTGCCATCGATGCGGTATCAAGGATACGATCCTTCGAAAGTATTCTCGTACTACTTCATTGCCACTTTTTAAGTGTTCTGTTTTTCTTTTTTGCATCAATTCCACTCGTGAGGGTTGATTTATCTCTTAAGAATAGAGAAGTGAACTGGCACATTCAAATGTGTTTCGGGTGCTTGTTCAATTTTTCTACTTCTGTAGAGTAAAAACAACATAAACATTCCTTTAGTATTTGCCAAACGCGGCGTTAGCATATTTAATTTATGTTTTCTTGAAGCAGTTGAAGGTAATATCACCTACACCACGTTCGTCCAAAATAGACCCTGCTCCTCAATCGGCACCTCCTCCTGATGAAACTTAATAATAATGAAATAAAAACCATGTGGATCCAAGTGATATAAAGAAATCTAATGGTATATAAACTCGTATCAATATGAAATCATCCAATGTCTATTTGATATGAGTTTATTTTGCAGGATAGAAATCTCTCTTGCTGACCTGCGGACCGCTAAGGGTCAGATTTTAGTCGACCCTTATATCGATGTATTGGTATGCATGCTGACTAAACTTCAGTCCTTGGATTAGCCGCAGTTCACACCTGCCGCAGGAGAGAATTTGGATCCTTATTTTCATATATCCCCTTTTCATGTAAAGGTGTTAAAATTGTACCAAATTGTTTAGGAACTGTTTGATAAAACTTCAACTCTATATTCTTATTTATAGTTCAAATTTTTACTTTTACTTCAAAAGGATTTAGAAGTATATGGGAATAGAAACATGTTTGTTAACCTAATTTAGTCATGGACTCTAAAATGATGGTGATGGGTGGTGAATGATGGCACTAGTGATGAGTGGTGATGATTGGTGACAGTGGTGGTGGGAGGGAGGTGGTGGCTGTGCAGGATGACAGTTGATGGGTGGATGGTGGTGGTGGGTGATGGTTGGTGGGGTGGTGGGTGGTGGGTGGTGGGTGGTGGAGGGTGGTGGCGGTGGTGGCTGGTGGCTGGTGGTGGTGGTTGGTTGGTGATAGTAGTGGTGTGGGGTGATTTTTTCTATTCCAAAATTGTACTCTGAAGTAAAAAAAACATTTATTTGATGCTCCAAAAAAATTGGATTCTAGAGTCCATTTGGAGTCAGTTCACTCATTGATTATCCAGAAATTCAAATCGGATTACTAAACAGGCTTCTATTCCATTTATGTTTCAGAAGACAGAATCCAACTTCTAGAGTATTATCAAAAACCCCCTTAAAATGTGTCCTTCATGGATGGTATAAAGGTGTTAAATGGTTTATTATTGGTTAAAATGTATGATTCGATCTGGTGCGACGTATATGAGGGTAAAAATTAAACTAAACCCATTAATTGAACGATGTCAAAATTAAAACAAGAACCTACTAGTAATCGGCTTCAATTTATCGATTTTTAATTGGTTTTGCTTGCAATTATAAACAGTATAATGCATCAGTTGATTCGGTTGTTCTGATCAATTTCTAAATGACTCGTTTATCCCATAGCAATTTCTTCAGATAAACATTGAAACTATACCACTACCTTAATTAGCTTTTGTTGTCAGCAATGCTAAACTAATTGCGGATGATATCAAGTACATTACCCATAATTGACTTCATTTGCCAACGTCACTTGAATCCAAGAATTTGGCATAAGGGGTTGCTTAATCCATAGTTTTTAAAACTAGGACACCAAACATTGAAAATTAGGATTTAGTTTAGGGGTAAAATAATAAACGAACCATTATTGTATGAGAGTAATCGGTGCCTAACCGGTTTGAACCCATTGGTTTGAGCAATCTAAAAGAACAAACAATCATCATCAATGTTGTAAACCTAGGTATCAAACACAATATCGATCATGTCTAAAACTAAACAAATTTGTATACGGATCCAATAAAAAACCAACACATGACTAATACTATATATAATAATATTAAGGGTTAATTACACAGACACCCAATCTACTGTACTGAAACTACATAGAACTACCCTGTTTTTACAAAAGCTACACAGAATACCCCTCTAACAATCTTATCATACAATCTCATTCATACCGTTACTTTTAGCTTAACTGTAGAGGGTCAAATTTTTTTTAAGACAAAAATACCCTTACTAAGTGCATTTTTGAAAAATGAAAAAGAAAATAAAAAAAATCACAAAAAAATATTAAAATGAAATTGAAAAGTTTTGAAGGTAAAAAAGTCTTTTTAGCATAAAAAGAATAAACCCTTTTAAAAAAATTTGTCTAAAAACACTTAGGCTATGTTTGGTATCATTTTTGTTTTTATTTTTTATCTATTTAACAAAAATTATTTTGAAAATACTTTTTGTTTAAAAATAAAATGTTGTTTGGTAGTTATAATAAAAATAGATGATAGAATGAAAAACAGATTTGGCATACTATGTATAAAAATGATTTTGAAAGTCTTCCTCTTCCTCTGTCATGGAGCGTCTATTCATCTTCCTCTGTCAAGGGATTATGGAAAGAAATCAAACCAGGAACCATCTTTGGAGAAACGATGTCGCCTCCGTTGGAATGATTGTCGTCGTCGTCGTTATCGCCGTCAGAGCCGTCTCTAGGACAAAGTTGCAGGTCTGCGTCTCTGTGCTTTACTTCCGTTCGTCAACGAGAAGAGCGCTTGAGGGTTTGATTTGGGGTGGTTTTATAAAAGGAAAGTAAATTACTTTTTTAACCCTTTATTTTAACACATGTTTTAAGTGTTTTGCACAAAACACAACAAAAATAATTTTTGACCAAAAATCAAAAAGAGGTCTCAACCTCTTTTTGAATTTTAACTTGTTTTTATTTTTGTTTTTCATAAATATCACTCATAAATTATGCCAAACCCCTTTAAACTATAAATTTGAACAAAAATCAAAAACAAAAATGATACCAAACACAGCCTTAGTAAGGGTATTTTTGTTTAAAAAAAATTTGACCTTCTACTGTTAAGTTAAAAGTAACGGTGTGGATGAGATTATATGATAGGATTGTTAAATGGATACTCTGTGTAGCTTTTGTAAAAGCAAGGTAGTTCTGTATAATTTCACTACAGTAGAAGGGGTGTCTGTGTAATTAACCATAATATTAAAATAGAATCAAATAGAAGACCAATCAAGTCCAAAATTGATACGAATCAATTGATCAAACAACGATATTATGAATGGTGGATATTTTAGCGGAGATTAACGGTTAAGAAGGATAAATATTTATAGTTGGAAGTTAGTTAAAACCGTTGAAAGGTATATCCCAAATTACCACATTTTGAATTCATATAAATAAATTCAAATTCAGTAGGAAATAAAAAATTAATAGTTCTTCTGTTTTTTATATTTTGCAGTTAAGGCAGAAAGAGAAAGAAAATTCGATTTTTTTTTTTATGAGGCCTGATTTAAGGATCATTCTCTTCTTGTTTTGTTTCATTTCCTTTATTGATATCGTTAATGGAGGAAGAGTAGGAGCAGGAACAAAAGCAGGAGGAGGAAAAACTAATGGACAAAAACAAGGAGCTTCGCCGCCTAAGCAATCCGGTGGCACTTTCGATGTTAAAAGCTACGGTGCTAAAGGCGATGGGCGAAACGATGATAGCAAAGTAATTATTTTTATCTGCTTCATTTGTTTCAATGGAAAATGATGGAAAGGAAAAAAAAATTTCTGTATTAATGAAAATGAAAAAAAAAATTTAGAGATAATTAATTATAATACGCAGGCCTTCACGGCAGCGTGGAAGGCAGCATGTGGATCCTCAGGAACAGTGAAGCTTGTTGTACCGAAAGGGACCTTCTTATTGGGTCCAGTAAAATTTGTTGGGCCCTGCAAGACCGTTGATTCCATTACTGTTCAGATGCAGGTAATCATCTTCAATCTGATCATTTTTCTCCATTTTCCTTCCATTCTTCAGGCATTGTCCATTAATGTCTGTAACTTGTCTCTTCTCTCTGCAGGGTTTCTTGAAGGCAACCTCGGATCTGAGCAGATATGGTTCTTCAGATGATTGGATTGAGTTTGGATGGGTGGAAGGTTTGACTTTGACTGGAGGTGGGACCTTTGATGGCCAAGGTGCTGCATCCTGGCCTTTCAATAAATGCCCCAGTACTGCCAAATGCAAGCTCCTTCCCACCGTAAGTGAACCAATGGTGTCAATAGGTTGATTTTGATATAGATTAAATTCATGTTGAGTTTAATAGGGTCTATCGAAACATGTTCATTAAGAGGTTAGTGTTGGATGGACTATACTGTGCACAATAACTAATGGATTGGTCCGATGTCAGTTTTTTTATCAGGCTTAACTTATCAAGTTGGTATCGAATCGGTTCGGGTTGGAAGCCTAGTAGGAAACCCATCAAACCTATCCAGAAAGATGAAGCAGTGAAAAAAGATTATTTTTCAATTGTTTTCGAACTAGACCGGGACTGGTAGGATATGTCATACCTCAATCTGAAACATGTCTGGTAACAATTGAGTCGATTTTGGGTTAATTCAAGCTAGCTCGGTCTGAACTATTAATCCGGTCCAGTAAGATATGCCATACTTTAGGTAAGGATTTTTGAATTTTAGACTCTATAGCATTGCTCGGAAATTTTAGAAACCGGAACAAGAACCCACCCACCATTAAAAATTAGGGTTGCGTAGTTTGAAAGCAATTAGTTTATTGGGCGAGTTTTGGGGATTACCCCAAAGACCAAGAACCCATAAAAACACATCAATCCTTCATTGGGAAGGAATCGTCTTCGATAGCCCAATTGTGCCAGGTGTGATCGCACAGTTGGCTTTCATCCAATGCACATATCAATACATGGGTATCCACTTCAGATGAAGGTCTGCCGTGTGATCATGGCTGACACTTCTCCAACAACAGGACAGGATTTCTATCCTCCCTATCTGCCTCACATAACAAAACCCACTTTTCTTTTTGTTGCAGAATGTGAAATTTGTTCAGATGACAAACACAGTAGTGAAAGGTTTAACTTCCTTAAATAGCAAGTTCTTCCACATTGCTGTTCTTGACTGCAAGAATTTTAAAGCCAGTGGGATCAGGATTTCAGCCCCAGGAAACAGCCCCAACACCGACGGCATCCACTTGGAACGAAACACTGATGTTTCCATCTCCCAATCCGTCATTGGGACAGGTGACGATTGCATTTCTGTCGGACAAGGAAATTCCGATATCTCCATCACCGGTGTCAGCTGCGGACCTGGTCACGGCATCAGGTACTAAACATAGTTCAAGTAATCACTATCAGATCGATCAGTAATGAATGTTGACTTTCATTTGATTATATATATATATATATATTTTTTTATAGTGTCGGAAGCTTGGGCAAATATAAAGATGAAGGGGATGTGACTGGGCTTGTTGTTAAAGACTGCACACTCACTGGGACGATGAACGGAATTAGGATCAAGACATGGGCTAATTCACCGGACACCAGTGTAGCTTCCAACATGACTTTTGAGGACATTGTCATGAACAATGTGGCCAATCCCATTATAATTGACCAGACATATTGTCCTTATACCACCTGTGCTTCTATGGTAAGTTACACCCATACGATCCTTTAAAAATGGATTGAATTTCATTTTTCCGTTTGTTTTAATGTATAGCCAATATCATATATAATAATATTAATACAGGAAACTGATTCGAATTGACATAATCGTAACAACGAAGGTAACCATTTGGAAATTGTGATGACGTATGCAGGCACCATCTAGAGTGAAGTTAAGTGACATATTTTTCAAGAACATAAGAGGGACATCATCTTCTCCGGTGGCGGTGACACTGGAATGCAGCAAAGGGATACCATGTCAAAATGTAAATCTTCACGATGTTCATTTGGACCTTACCAGTGGAGGAACCGTCGCTAAATCAGCCTGCAATTACGTCGAAGCTAAATATAGTGGGACCCAGATTCCGCCACCATGCACCGCCATAGTTACCAAGTCCTGATCAGTCAAGTCCACTCTTTACTACTCAGGCAGTCAGGCTTGTTATTTACAAGGAAAGGGATCCAGAGACGATGGATGCACTGGACCAGCCGTCCTTACCCTCTTGTAATTTTGACTCTGTACGTTTTTGTAAATTTATAATTACGATGTTTCGGAATTGTAATTAAGTATAAGTAATGTATTACAATATTAAGCCCTCCTTTCAAGCGAGTGGCTTCTTTCCACTTTGTAAATTTCACAAGATAATATAAATATCAAATTTATTAATTATTTACGAGAAATTCTGCCCTTGCAGTAAACGTTTTATCACCGTCAAATTTGCATCAATCCCTAAGGGAAAAATCAAAACTATCCAGGTAAGTCGTATTTCAATCTTCTTTTTTATACATATTGGTTCAGTCCAATAAAACGTTCAATCTTAAAAATTAAAACCACAACCGATAAATAACAATACCATTGGTTTCACTCTCAATCAGTTTCTCTTTAAGGGTTTCTTATTAGTTTATAGGGTTTTTCGGTTTTGGTTTCTTGACATCGGAATCCATGCAATCTTCTTATAGGGTGGAACGTGCCTACAAGAGACAAGGGAGATAGACATTAGACAGAGAGGTTGGGTTCTGGATCCAAACTCTTGATGCTTAAGTTAGTATTCTGAAGCCCAAAAGGTCATGGAACATGATCGTTTAGGGGGCAGAGTTCGGAGATAAGAGTAAGGTAGTAGAAAGTAAAATAAATAGTGAAAATGTGGTGAAATGAACTGAATAATCTTGTAGGAGTTGTCTCCTAATCATGGAGTGTGGATGTGAGCTGGCAACCAAATCCTCTCCTGCGGTCCTGCCGCCTGCCAAGGGCCGGATTTCAGCCGGCCCACCCCCCAATGTATTGGCAGGCGGCCAGACTGAACCCAGGTCCTTGGATCGGCGGCAGGAACCTCCTGTCGCAGGAGACGATTTGGATCCTGTGAGCTGGGTAAGGTAGGGTTGGATTATTCCCGTATTTAAGATTAATGAACTTCATAAGTAAAGATTGCACAAGTTCTATAAGGTAAGATTGGATTCTTACCAAACTCGAACCATTGAAAATAACAGAATCATCCCTTATTGGATACTGGGTGAGACAGTTGCAAGAGTCTCTATGCGGTGCCACATGACACTCTTTGATAGGTTGATAGTTTACGTTTCCAATATTGTCTACTCATGTGGGTCCTACCAGTTTCAGTTTTTCAACAGCAATAGGAATTCGATCTATTCAATTTTGGTATTTTCAATTTGATGGCGTCTATCTTTTCTGGTTCTGCCTCTATTTTGACATTCTTATTAGGTGCCTGGATCGGCCAAGACCGATGGCCGATCCCATGTAACAAGATTATTGGCACGGTTTGATCGGGATGTTTCTGATGAATTAAAGCACGAATCAAGTAAAGAAGATTGACCCCAAATCTGGATCAGTCGATTCTTGGCCCGCCCGATTCTGAATATTTGAACACTGCTCCTACTGATTAGGACCTAGTCAGTCCAATCCAATCCAATCCAATCCAATTCTTTCTACATCTCCCGACCTCGGAAGAGTCCGAATCGTTTCCCCACGTGTTACATTTTAGGAATCGTTATTAACGTGGGTCTCACACTCCAGAGGTGGATCCCACACGGGTCCGTCGGCGACTTCAAAGTTGAAACTTCCAAATGTGGTTACCACCCGGTTTCCGTTGGTCTGCTGAGTTAAACGGAGTATCATTTTCAGGAATTTTGTCGGAACCATTTGAGCCAGTTATTTTGACGACAACTATGCCACGGTCCCCATCCATCCGTACATGGTGGGTCCCACGTCCTATTTATTCGCTTTCTGTCGTTAGGAATGAGTAGGTAAGGAATCACGGCCAAAGAGTCAAATAGGCCCTGTGAGCTGGCAAAGTGACAAGTCAACGAAGGATGAAAGGCTGGTTTTTGTCGCAGGCACGTGCCCACTGGTCAATAGTCCAGGTTGGAATGCTAACGGCCAATGACCAACGGTCGTGGGGCCTTGTATCGCTGAATCAGGGCGACGACTGGGCCCGAGCTGTACATATCTGAACCAGAATCCGCCAAAGCTAACGTTGAAATAAGGGTGTCAAGTTAGAGACGGAACCGATTGTCTAGATCGAATCGGTCTGTTTTAACCTGACACTGAACTGGACGGAAATGTCACCGATCATGTTTTGGATCGAATCGATCTGTTTTAACTTGACACTGAACTGGACTGAAATGTTGCCGATCATGTTTCGGACTAGGCCTAATGAAAATTATCAGTCTCGATCTGGTCTAGCCTATTTGGTGTCCTGATAAGGAGGATCGTTAAGGACCGCATTGATAGGAGCCCGAAGTTAGCCTAAGATTAACTTGGTCTGGACTCAAAGGAATTGATGGGATTCGTACAAGCGGTGGAGCGTGTGGTTTAATTCGATGTAAAGCAAAGAACCTTACTAGGGCTTGACATGCCTCAAATCATCTTGAAAGAGAAGAGTGCCTTTGGAAATACGGACACAGGTGGTGCATGACTGTCGTCAACTCATCTCGTCAACTCATCCCATAAGGTATTGAGTTGAGTCCCGCAATGAGATCTAAATCGACCCAAATCAACTCGTTAACACCTACGTTGAAATATGCTATAGGGAGAGAGACAGAAGTAGACACCATTTCATTTTTATATATTAGACGAGTAAAAAAATGAGGTTAAGAATTTATTTATTTATTTTTTCCTCCAACGTGACAACAAGATTTTCCTTAAATTATTAGGAAAGATGTTGGGTGAGTTGAGGGGGTTGGTAAAGTGGAGAACAAATCTATAAAATAACGTGGCACTGGCAAATGAAGATTCGAACCACGGATAAAGAATTACTATGAATAGAAAAAGTGGAAAAGGGAAGAGTTTTAATACATATTGGGTAGAGGGAAGTGTGGCAAATTGGGGATTAGAACTATGGATAAGAAATGTCGGAAAAGATTTTTCTGGTCTGTCGATCCGTTGATGGATTCTATGGTTGAGACTCTAGATTCATCCGTCTTCAAAAGTGTACAAATTTAGATTCCTTGTATATGAAATTCCGTTTTTATCACTCTTCTGTCCTTGTGTCTTTGATTTCTCTGGTTTTCGAATTAGAGAATCCTTGCCAAGGAATATTTGATGTTAATGACAATTAATTTAGGTAATGATCATAAATTCTAGGTTTAAAAATATTCACTTCCCTCTCTTTCTCAATCAAGATATTCTCTAAGGGGCTGGGCATCGAGTGAGTGATCCCATGGCCTTGAATCACTCTACAAGTAGCCTCATTTATCGGGCTACGCATCAAGTGATTTAATGCCATCAGATCACTCATTAGGTTCTCTAACTGTTGGAGAAGATCCAGAGTATTCTTTTTTAGATTTATGTGGGCTTAATTAATTACTTAAACCAGTTATTCTGTAAAAGTCTAATAAATACATTAGAACCAGTTTGGTTTAATTCGTCACATGGTATGAGATAAGTTAAATAATCCTAATTCTATTATGGGAAGGGTTTTAGGGTTACAGCAGTATTCTATAAATACTGGATTAGAGTCCCCATAGTCACAGTTAATTAGTTTTCTCTGCACCCATTAGCAAGAAACATCATGATATCCTCTAGAGACTGTGGAAGACGGTAGCCGAGAGATTTCGATTAAAGCTTGGAGCGTCGTGAAACGTATGAGAATCGATCTATTCAGAGACAGATATGTCTTTGTGATTCATAGTTAATGACTTCTCTATTGTGTTCAATGGTAACTATATGGACGGATAATGAGTTTGGTTCAAACCCTAAGTACAATAATTTATAATAGTTGGTATCACAGCGAACCATACAGACCTAAAATCAATTGAGAATGATTATAAAGACTCATAATGAATGGTCAAATTGAAAAGAATTTTTTTTTAAAATTTTGGATCGATTCTCATATCAAACTCCAACAAGAATAAAAAAAAGATTCGAATGACAAAATATGGCAAGCAATATACCATTAAAAAGGTCTCAGAGAGACGAAATCGATGATATAAAAATTGTCGGTGTCAGCCCCCTGACTCGCCGGCACTCACCAGCGGTATTCGCGAGTGGATCTCACGTGCGAGTGGGAGAATTTAAAAAAAGAAAAGAAAAAAAAATAGTTTTGGACGGCATTGACTCGATCATCAATGGGTCAACTCAGAAACCCTAATGGGTTAAGCCTTCACTCGGACCGAGTCGACCAGAAAAAAAAAAAAAAAAAAAAAGATCAAGTCACACGTGTGACGTCCAACGACCCTGTTGACATTAATCGGGTTGGTCAACCGATCCGAAAGCCCGACCCATTGACCAGCCCAATGACCCATTTGGTCTGCCCAAAAATCCAAAAATTCTGACTCGAGATCTGAATGGTCGGATCGTAAAAATCGATGGTTGAACCATAGGTCCAAACCACGGTTCGATTTGCATTAGACCATTTGGTTCGATATAGACCAAAGTAATTAAAAAAAAACTTAAAGTTATATTCGGTTCTGTTCAAATCGAACCAAATCGATCATGGGCAAGCCGAATTGATTGAACCAAACCGACCCTGACAGGCTTATAAGGGTCTGTTTGGTTTTTGCTTTTAATAAAATGGACATTAAACAGTGATTTTAGGAGTTAGGAAGGTCGGATTAACCTGCGATTTATTCTGTTGGACTCCATTTTTTATGCTCTTCAATCTGATATATATTTTGATATATTTAGATATATTGGAAAACATGTTGTTACGGAAAAAGATCCTATGGGAACTTGATTTTTAATGTTTTTGTTGTTTTTTCTTAAAGTTATTGGTCAAAATTAATTAATTGAGCTAATGTGCATGTTTAAATGAATGTTTAGACTTGTACAATTATATTTTAAAACATTCATGGTTAAATAAATATCTCACAAGAGCTGCAAGTTGAGATTTGTTCATATCATAATAAAACTTGATGTGACCACCAAAGTGGCAACCTTGTTTTATTATGATGTGTTCAAATTTAAGCGTCTGTGTTTGTAACTGCTTCAATTTGATGGTGTTCACCCAAAAGTAATATTATCCAAGTTTATTCAAATTAGGATTTGTAGCTATTGTATAAGGATTTTATGGTGACCATCAAAGTGGCACACTTGGATTCTATTATAATATGTTCAAATATAATATTTATCCATTTATAAACTAGAATAAAGAAGTATAGTGTTCACCTAAAAGTGACACTGACATCAACTCCTACTTTTACGGACAATGCAGCAAAGAACGGCACTGTCCACCCAAAGGTGGCGTTGTCTAAGATTATAAAGAACGACATTGTCCACCCAAAGGTGGTGTTATCAAAGAATATAAAAAATTCATGCACATGATTTAAGGATATTGGCTTTAGGGGGTTTCATCCACCCAAAGGTGGTAAAATCTTCGAGAGTCATTATCTCTTCACAGTTATTGCACAGTTATCGAAAGAACCAGTGCACATATTGTTCCAAAAGATGTGTGTATAATTCAATTGATTTTTCAAATATGTAAATTGGCTTGCACATGTTATGTATGTATTCTTCCTAATTAACTGAATTTGGTATTAATCAAAGACTTACAATTATTTACAATGCAATATAGTTGGAACATATAATGATTAAATATCTCAAGATGTCTGTCAATTACAGTCAATTTTATCAGTTGGTATGAAAATTGAAAACTAGTCTAGGACTATTTAGCCTAGATATACTCAACAGAAAATTATATTCTAGTTCTTAGGGCGTTTGGTCTCTAAGATGAAGTAAGACAATGTTCAAATGAGGAACATTGAAAAAAGATATTCCTTGTGAAATCCAAATAAATGTTTGATATTTCAAGAAATGGTGGAGAGATTTTTTATTCTTCAAGTCCATCAGTATCAGTTTTTGATGATAATAGGTGGTATTGGGAGTGTGAGAAAGTATAAGGTAGAGCTGTTAACTATTAATTATAAGCTCAAAGATAAGTGAATATTTGTATGTTCATTAAAACCTATGTAAGTGATATTTTAGACTTTTTATTTTCTCACAACAATTGTAAAGTCAGATCTTGGTAACCTATAGTACTAAAAAATATAGTGAACCTTAAAATGAAAGAACTAAGGATAAAAGTTCAAAGAAAAGAAAAAAAATATGAATGTCAATGTCATAGTGCATAATATATATCCAGACAAATGTAAGTTGCGAAAGGGGTAGAGAACCCACAGAAAGAAAAATATTTTTCTATAGAATAGTCATAAACTTTATGGCAAATGATTAAACATTAAGAAACTGCAAGATAAAATGGATCTAAGTATGTAGTTTGACCTAGAAAGGACATGTAAAGAAAAAAATAATTTTATAAAACTCGACAGACTTAAGTAAAAAAAGAATAAAGATTATGAAACTTCTGAACAAGAAGGTGCAGTAGATTGAACACTTAAGCATTAATCGTAGTCTGAGCCCATATGAGTACCAAAACCTTTAATTTATTCTTTTTAGATTATCTATCTTTAAAAGTTAAACTGTATATTGTTATCTTCCGTCCTAGTCATAAGGGTTTATGACTATTGTCTAAAGAAAGATTAGAAAGAATAATATTCTAAAATTCTTCTTTCAAGATATATTACATGTATATATGTGAGAATTAATTAAAAGAGAAGATGACAAGATTAAAGTAACTGAAGGTTATTCACAATAAGGATTTATTGGACTTGGTAGATATCGAGATTTTATCTAAGACTTCTTGTCATAGTTTAGTCTATGGGTGTTTTTTTAAATAATGAAAATTAAGATGAAAATTTTTTAATAAAAGAATTAAAACTATTGGATCTGAATGAAAGAGTTATAGGAGATCATGTGATATTGGTCTATTCCTGATAAATTTGAATAAGTGTTCATAAAATTTTGAGAATGTATTAATTTTGTAGGAAAATAATTGATATTGTAGCATATATTATTAATAGAGTGCTAGTTAGTCAGTTCCAATTTAAGTTATCCTCTTGTTTAAAACTGTAGAGCTGACATGGTTTCATAATACTTGTAGAAGAGTGATTATTTTAGGATATTGAGTTATCATATTATGGGATGTCAAAATAGACCCAAGAAACTTAAAGTTTGATGAGACCACATGAAAATGGATGTGAAGCAACCAGTTGAAATACCAGAAATGTTACTAAAATATAATGAAATGATTATAGAAATATTCATTAAGATCAATGCTTCAGTCATAGTAGCAGAGCCAGATGAGGCAATAAAGAGATATACTAGATTATGTAGATCTGTGATTTCATCCAATCACATGTTGTACTTCAAAATATATATTTTTAGTAATGGATAAATATAAAGATCCCAATTTTTGAGCAAGTTGTTAGTAATTTCAAGTAATGAAATTACTCTTGAATGTTTAATGATCATAAATGATGTCTTGTTGTCTGTGAACAATATCGAGACTTGGGATTTTATACTTTTGTCAATGAGCGGTGTACTCATAGGTTAAAAATAGATATACAAAGGAAATGTGTGATTCCAGTGAGAGAATTGATCAAAGAAAATCTAGAAGAAAATGTGTATATACTTTAATCACAAGGTTTTGTGGTAAGGATAAAGAAGATATATTTTAAACACTTATAAAGTCAATCTGTGGATTAAACAGGTATCCAGATAATGGTATTTGAAGTTTGACAGGATTGTATCTTTTTTCAATTTTATTGAGATTGTCATTGACCAATGTATATATTAAGGGTGTCAAAAATGGGCCCGGACCGGTAGCACAGACCGAGCCGGCCCAATATAATCCGAACCCAGTCCGGACAGAACCTTAATGGACATGTTTTGGTCTCGGCTTGTAAAGTCCGACACCGTTTCAGTCCAAACCGAAATCAGACCGGACCAACCCGTTAAGAAGCTCAAACTAGCCCGAATCAATAATACCTAACCCGAACACCGATAAGGTCCATTCGGGTCCAGTTTCTTTTAATAGTTTTAAATTTTGAGGGATTATATTACACTGTTATAGTTCACTTCTTGATCCCAAATATTATATGAATCTATAGTTGAAAAAAGTATGTTAATTGTTACAATTTACTGAATTACATGCATATAGAAGGAATGATGTTAATTTTATAGATAGAAATAATAAAATAGGCCCGATATGCTTGATAAGCCATGTTCAGACCGAACCAATCCGAAATCACCTCAATAAGCCCAACCCGATAACAAATCGACACCGGACCAACCCGATAGTTATTGTGTCCAGCGCAGCCCAACCCAGCCCGAACCCTTAATGGACATGTTTTGGGCTGGGCTTATAAAACCCGACATCGATTCAGCCCGGACCGAACCGGCCCGGACCGGCCCGTTGACACCCTTAGTATATATCGATAGGTCAATTGGAGTAGATTCACTTCTTAGTCATATATGTTGCTGATTAATCACTGGCTTGTAGTGACTTGATTTACTAATTGAAACCAATGTTCTTCTGTCTAATAATTTCGAGTTGTAAAAACATGTGAGCAAGTACTTTTGTACCTAATATTGTGTTTGTTAATGATAGAAAAAATAAAATTTTATATTTATCTCAAAGTATAAACATTATTTTGAACTATTTAGTATGCATGTATAACCATTAAGTTATGGATGCTTAAATCGATAAAGGAGACAAATTGACAGAATTGTGTATAAAAAATGATATTGAGTGTGAGCATCTACAATGCAATAGGGAGCTTGATATATGCTCAAGGTTGTAATCATTTTATGTAGTCTTTTCAATGAATCTTATGGAACGTTTTTAGTTAAATGCTGGTATAGTTTACTAGACAGCGAAAAAAAGGATGGTCATGCGATATATGCAGAGGACCAAATATTACATGTTCATTTATGAAAGTAGTGATACTCTAGGCTATTTTGATGTAATTTTAATATTTACATTGATGACAGAAAATCAACCTCAAGGTTCATTGTTATGGTAGTAAGATTTTGTAACTCTATATAAAGATAACAAGCAAGGTATCTGGTGTGAAAATTTCTTCTCTGATTTGGAGGTTGTAGACTCTACTTCTAAACCTATTGAGATATGTTGTGACAATAGTTCAACTGTGTTCTTCTCAAAGAATAATAAGAAATCTAGTATTTCAAAGTATAATAGAAATCGAATCTCTTCAAGTAAGAAAAATGTCAAAAGATTTTATATCGTTGTAGATTCTCTGACGAAGATTTTGTTAGTGAGAGCCTTCAAGGGACGGTATGTCCAATATAGAAATGATTGAAAATAATTAATTTTATCAGATGCTTAAGTGATCAAAGATCTAAAAATCAGTGGGAGTCTCTAAATACGATTAATCAGTGAAAGACTCTTTATGTTTATACTTGTATTTTCACATTGCTTACTGTATTTGATTATATTACTCATGGTTTAATGGGTACAAATTTTTAAACTATGATTTTGTTTACATTAGCATTTACATTATTGCTATTTAGCATATATAGTTATATGTTTGACATGTCAAAGATAAATCAGACTGTATTTAGTCAAAGATAAATCAGACTATATTTAGCCAAAGATAAATTAGGCAATATTTAGCAAGATACCAGGCAGTATTTAGTCAAATAACGAACAAGACAGTATTCAATCAGATATATAAGACAGTATTCAGCCAAGATAAGAGACGGTATTCAGTCATACAAATAATGATAGTAAGTCAAAGTGCGGTATTAATCCAAGCTAGATGCGATTTGCCATAAGAGGATAATATCAAAGAATAAAGGCGGTATCTAGCCAATGTATGGTATTATATTTTTGAATTATTTAAATATCATATTTTAGTTGTCCATAAAGATTTTGGGTTACTTTGATTAAGATTCTTTATTCAAGTTTGGACTCGCATGAGAGTTTACTTTCATGCATTATCTCAGGCGATTCATGTATTGAGTAGACCTCTGTTGTGGCTGACAGAAATTTATACATCATATGTTTAAGTGTATTATTCGTTGTTGCTCACATTGGAAAGCTTGATGGATGTTTCAAAGTTAGTGACGTTTTAGTGTGTTGGATTCCATGATCATACTGGTTGACGGTGGTTTTGTAATTAATATAGCCAAAGTGGTCGATTGTTAGATTTATGTGGGCTTAATTAATTACATAAATCAGTTATTCAGTAGGAGTCTAATAAACACGATATAACTGATTTGATTTTGTTCGTCACATGGTATGAGATTTGTTAGGTAACCCTAATTCTATTGTGGGAAGGATTTTAGGGTTACAGCACTATACTATAAATACTGAGTTAGAGTCTCCACAGCCATAGTTAATAAGTTCTCTCTCCACCCATTAGCAAGAGACATCAGGATATCCTCTGAAGGCTATGGAAGACTGTAGCCGAGAGATTTCGATTAAAGCTTAGAGCATCGTGAAACGTATGAGAATCGATCTCTTCACAGACAGATATGTCTTTATGATTCATAGTTAATGACTTCTCTATTGTGTTCTATGGTAACTGTATAGATGAATAATGAGTTTGGTTCAAATCCTAAGTACAATAATTTCTAACATTATTTTCTTCTCCTTTACAATTAACTAAATGGAGCCGAAGCATATCCCATTAGGGACACATAATAGAATCATAAAAAATGAACCAAGTGGTGGTTTCGATGGATGTGTGTGCCTCTGAAAGAGAGAGAGAGAGAGAGAGAGAGAGAGAAGTAGCTGACTAATGCATCATCTATGAATCTTCTTAGTAGTTTCTTATGTGTCAACAAGAAAAATGAGAGTATAAAACAAAGAAGGAAGGGAAAATGAAAAACAAAAAACACAGATTTCAAAGAAGAGAAAGAGAGAGAGAAGTATAGATGTATTTTCTTTTCCCTTATTGTATTTAAAGATTATTTCAAACTCCTGAAAACTCGTGGATCAAAAAAAAAAAAAAAAATTATTATTAAAAATTCAAAACAAGTTAAGAGAAAAATTCAAATATAAACTCCTTGAGGCCTTATTCTCATCTTCCTGGAATCAAATCATAATATTCCTTATTCTAAAAAAATCATGAGGCCCTCTTGAACTCTTCAGTCTATTCTATAAAAAAAAAAAAGTCAAAGCTTTTATTAATGATCCCACTAATAGAACTTCTAAGGGAGGCTGATCAAGTTGTGGCATACGGATTAGGGATGTGGAAATTTAAATTATTGGATATCTAAAAAATGATGTGGATTAATCATTCATCAAATTCTATACTTAATTTCAATTGTATACACCTTCTGATTTATTGTTGTGAAATTTGTTGATACAGCCTTAAGCAATGTCGTGCACTTTCTTGGTAGTCTTAGATTTTTTTTAAAGCTTTATCTTACCCCTTGACCAATTTCCAATTGAATTGAAATAGAACCATAGAATATTTATGGGTGATTGATTGAGTTGTGCCAAGTGGATTGCAAATAAAGTAATTTGGCCAAATACCTAGAATACCTAGAATGGTTTTGATTGATTATTTGCCAAATTGTGTAATGAAATTGCTGTGCAACTTCTTGGTAGCTTTCAGCAATGTCATGCTTTATTTTACTATTTGACCAATTTTCAATAAAGGTATCGTGTTCAAGCCTCCTCTCTTTCTGTTGCCGATGACCCTTCATATAAAAAAATCAGTCCCCAACTAATATACCGAACAAATAAATGGATAATTATAGATACCCTATAGTATATCCCAACCATATAACCTACTCCCAAATAAAAAAATTTCTTTATTCCACTTTGTCTCCATCACATCAACATGAATGTTTGTCTTTAGACATTAGCTCATACGTCCTCTTTAAATATATCATTTTAATATGTTGATTAGAGGGTGAAGTTGATTGGTTTGAAAATTAGCTTATACACTCCAAATTTGAATGCTAATTGAATTGAAATAGGTTTTCTTTGGATGACTTTCGAAAACTAGATAGGGATAGGGATGCATGGCAAAGCATTCTAGACGTTTCAATGGACAGGTGACGCGACTGGGTGGTAAGAGAAGATCTTTTTCCGAAACAAAGAGCCTCTGTAAACTTAAAACAATGCTCACTGCCTGGTTGTCATCACTATGCTATAGAACGCTTCTATATACAATTGGATATTTTAGTATGGACAAAATGGGATTATTTAGACTTGACATATGTCAAGTTCAGTGATTCATATAAATCATCTCAATCATATAACTTTCGAGGAAATCTCTCTTATTTTTTTTGTAGTACAAAACATTTGTTTTAAGGCATGTTAATGTTTACATTAGATTGAAACCAACATATAATTAAAGGGTTTTTTTTCTATTGACACTAGGAAATAATTTGATTTTTTTTTTTGCCTTTCTAGAATTATATATTTGTATTTTAGTGACAATAATTATAATCATGCTATACGTTCATTCGAAAAAATGTGATAATGACATAATGGTAAATTATTCTCAAATTTTTTTTATTTTATATTTGATTTAATAAATTTTTAGAATAAGACAAAATATAATTAAAATAAGACATCACATTCAAAAAACACTAAATGACTCATTCAAACACTTCCATTAATTAAATAATAATATAAATAACATATGTTGAAAGTTTTCTTTCATGAAAAGAAATGAAAACTACTAACATGATTTATAATTGTTTCATTTATACATACGAAAATATATCCGAATTTTCATCTAATGACTCCATCATGAGCATGAAAAGTATCTACCATGACATATCCATCATAAGGGATTGTTACATTTATTCTTATAACAATTTAATGAGTGTGTATTAAATAAAAACATCATCACGGTAGGGATAGTTTTGATATTTTAATTCAAAACTTAAACAAATCTGATGGTAACAAGAACTTTATTATAAGTCTACTTGATTTTTTTAAATATTATAAATCTAGTTGTAACATGGTTACAAGTGGAATTTCTTTAAGAAAAGTTTAAATATTTGTTTGGGACCCCTTGTCCTATGCGAACAGGCAGACAAGAACGATATTGATGGCATGACGTTTTGACACCTAATACTGCATGGGACCCATCTCATTCAAGAAAGTCAGATAACCACCCATTAGCCATTAGGGTTATTTCTTACCATGATTAAAATAATTAATTAAATAATTAAAGAAAAAAAAGGACGTATACGTCTATGCGATGCCCTTTTTATAGGTATATGACTGTTTTTTTCTTTTTGGCAAGCGATCCCCTTTAAGGGTTTACCAATTATGAATAGATAACACTTTTTTTAACTCTTTTTCTTTTTATTTTTTATTTTTTATTTTTTTTTTTATTTTTTTTTTTGCGTTTCTTCCCTCAATTTTTTTTCTTACTTTCAATTGTCAAACAGTTTTTATTTCTTAAAAAAATAGACAAAGGTTTTCCACACTGTCGGAGTTGCGTAATCCCTCACGGGATGGAAGAGAGAAAATATCTGATTAAAAATGAGTGTTAATTGTATGAGAGGGATGGGAAAGAATCCCGGATTTACATCGTCTCCTCCCAGTGGTTCTGGGAGGACAGTGGCAACCTAACCATCCTATCCCGGATGGTTGCTACGTAGCTCTCGGTGAATCCAAGACCTATGTCCGAGCCGATACTCTCTGTCCGCTTGGCTTGTCGACTAGGTATCAGTTCGGACGTGGGTCTCGGATTCACCGAGAACCACGTGGCAACCATGCGGATCCAAGAATCCCAAATGTTAGCATGTTGAATTAGTTTTTTTTTATTATAATATTAAATGGGAAAATCTATTTATACCCTTTAATCTAAAGCATTTTCAGAACACAAGTCTTCTAACAAAATTTGAGCAATTTCATTTGTTACCCGTTATCTTAAAGATACCTTTTGTTATACTAAGGGTTAAATGATGTTTGGTTACAAAGTCTTGTTTGTAACCTATTGAATTACAAAGACATTAAATTATAAGGTAACTAGTTTTCCTTTATCCACATTGAAGATAAATGTCATCAGCCTATGATTTGAGGCATTAAATTGAGGTGGGATGGATAGTTTAAACCATTCGTCTTCATAATGTTATTTGGTTTCTTCCTCTAATGGGTTATTACAAAGTTAATACTGGTGGTGCATATGATGTTGACACTTCCATTGGAAGTATTGGTGTGATATTTAGAGATTCTGAAGCAAATCCAATCAAAGCATTCTCTCAAAAAATTTATTGCTCTTCAGCGAGTCAATGTGAGGCTATTGTTATCTGCATGACTTTACAAATAGCTGTCAAGTACAGTTTTTCCAACATTCTGATAGCTAGAATTGGATTGTTTGAAGATTATTTAGAATATCGTTAGTCCCTCTTCCCCTTGTGAGGTCCTCATTCAACTTATCGGTGCTATTATTCACTTGGCTTCAAATTGTACTAATTGTTAGTTAAATTCTAAAGGAAGCCAAATTCCATTCCTTGGCTGGAAGGTTGAGTCGTTTTCAAGAATGACTTTATAGCTAAATTCCATTCCTTGGCTTATGAACTTGTGCAAGTCAATGCCTCGGTCTTGACCCTATCCTCTTTCAATAGATACATGATTTACCCAAATAAATAAATTAAAAAAATAATATATATATATATATATATATATATATATATATATATATATATATATATATTCTGAAATTTAACATATGACTAATATGGAATAAGTATCTTAAGAAATTTGAAAAAATATTAAACCTTTGTGTCAATATTGTTTATTTAAAAAAAAATTATTATTTTGCTCGAATCTATTAATTTCTTGGCATAAAAATTGAAAATATGTAAGATTCTTTCCACTCCTGTCAATTCTAAAGGATTTCTAATGGATTTCAATAAAATACGAAATGGAATCGATGGAGACAGAAGACGGAGTAGCCATGTACCAGTAATACTGTTACCAAACAGTAAAACCAAATTTACAATGAGATAGGGTCCATCTCCAGGTGTGCAATTAATAAAAAATTGAAATTTTAAAATTGAGATGCCAACTTGGCCACTCTTTCCGATGACTATATCGTCTTCTCATTTCTTTAATTCCCAACTCATTTCGTCATCTCATTTCTTTAATTCCCAACTCTTTCATGGAAGGTAGCCTAGACAAATCTCCAACTACCTCCGTTAGGTGCCATCACCTTGCCACGTGTCAGTATTTCAGTAGCCACCTATGGCTCAATCGAAGCTGTCGAGAGTAGGAACCGGTGGTCTAAGATGGGTCCCACAGTACATGGATTGATTCAGTCTAGATTCATAGGCCCCACGGTATGGAAGTGGATCCCACATCCATGGACGGTGTGAGATGCAGAGGATCCAGAGTACTTGACTTACGATTAAATACAGTAGAGTCTTCCTATACTGTCTATTAAAATATTTACAAATTCATACAGAAGCTTGATCTCTAATAAATCGTATGAACGCGTCATCTTCTGCAAGGAAGAACGAAGAAGAGAGAGACCAAAGATGGGGCTGAAGGTGCTATCAGCACTAGACACGGCGAAAACCCAGTACTATCACTTCAAGGCAATAATCATCGGCGGCATGGGTCTGTTCACCGACGCTTACGATCTCTTCTGCATTTCACCAGTCATGCGGCTGATCGGTCCACTCTACTACACAGGAGACAACTCAGATCCTTCCATGGAGGGCGTTACTCCACCCTCCATCGTCTCCATCACAATAGCCATCGCCCTTATCGGCACCGTTATCGGTCAACTCGTTTTTGGCTGGTTGGGTGACCAGGTGGGTCGGAGGCGAATTTATGGTTTGGCACTGGCGTTAATGGTGGCTAGCTCCATTGGATGTGGTTTTTCCATCTGTCGAACCAGGAAGTGTGTTCTTACCAGTATGTGTTTCTTCCGATTTTGGCTCGGTGTTGGAATCGGTGGAGATTACCCTCTTTCTGCAACCATTATGTCGGAGTTTGCTAATAAGGTAACACGTGGATCGTTCATCGCTGCTGTGTTCTCGATGCAAGGGTTTGGGATTCTCACCAGTTCTGCTGTAACCATGGCAATCTGTGCTATCTTCAACCGTGTCTCTGGTTCGCCTGGACCACTTGTACGGACTCCTGAATCGGCGGATCTGGCCTGGCGGCTGATTCTCATGATCGGAGCTCTCCCGGCGGCGATGACCTACTATTGGCGTGTGATGATGCCCGAAACTGCCAGGTATGTTCCGATCCCTGGTGGGGTCCCACATTGGATCCTCTATTCGAACTAGAACCGTTCATTTGGAATCTGGATAATAGATAGTAATTTGCCAATTGATTTACCTACTTGACCTTAATCTTTAGTTATTAAGGTGTTGATTGACCTATCAATGTTAAGGGCATATTAGTAATTTTATTATGGAATCTCTTGTGTCAACTTTGTTTTTGTTTGTTTAGATGGAAACTGAAGGGAAAAAACATAAAAAATGAAAAAGGAAAAAAATAATTGGAATCCTGACTATGTTTGCGTTGAATGTAACTTACCATGTGCTTCGCGTGAAAAAGTAGGAAATATATCTATTCTCTCATTTCTATGCTCTATTTAAAACGTTGATTAATCCATCTCACTTGCGTGGAGAATTTCATAGGACCTCATCCCCGTATTTTTCCGATGAATCCTTTCTCTGGAGAGAGGATCCACATTCGAATCAGCATTGTCATTTGATGTATGTTTTATTTGTCGAAAGGTCGAACTCAAAACTTTAAATCATTTGTGAAATTATGAAAAAGAACCAACTAGTAGATGAAAGCATTCAAAAAAAGACAGGGTTCGTCTTTTATCATCCAATCGTTCTGACTGTCCATCGAACGGACTGAGCTGGTCGAGTAATAAATCTTCTAGAAAGTCAGCTAATAAGCCATGAACTCAGTCAAATTCCCCATCCCTAGTCCCTACCTCAACACATGGAAGCCCATAATTGTAAAAACCGGACCTGCATTAGGCGTCCAGTTTTGACCCGGTGGATTCTGGTTTTGGGTATTTCAACATTACAATGAGAAAAAGACAAAAGAGGCCTAGTTCTTGTTGAACCTAATTTGACTCATCTGTCCAGCCTAGTATTCAAAATTAATTAATATAATAAATTATGATATATGTAGTTGGTAGTATAATTTTTAGTATTTATTTATATTTAAAATAAATTAATATAATCTAAAATCTATGAATAAATTAAAAAGTTTTTATTATTATTATAATAATCTATTATTACTTTTTTTATGTCTAATGATACAAAACGATTATTATTTATAATTCATAATTTATTCTCATGAATGATTTATTATAAATAATTCATAAACACAAATATAAATTATACCAAAGAAAACCTGTCTAGCAGTACAAACGCTTATTATTTATGACTCATAATTTATTCTCATAAATGATTTGTCATAAATAACTCATAAGCATAAATATAAACTATACCCAAGAAAACCTACCCCATATATCAAATCATTAATAAGGATTTTTCTTATTAATGACACCAATGATTGGGTTTGTCGTCGTGTAAAAACCCATAAACCTCATCTCAAAATACCTTTTGTATATTGAGATTTCCATGATGATCCAATGACATCTCATGAAAGAGAATGAAACCATTGACACCAGCTAATGTCATATAAAAAGACCCCATTGATGGATCATGGATGCTTCTGTATGATTTCTAATGAATGTTACTTGTTTGCAGATATACAGCCTTAGTAGAACAAAATATTCGTCAGGCTGTGAAAGACATGGAGAAAGTCTTAGACGTATCAATGAATGAGATGAATGAAGATATTGATCAGATCCTACCAGATCCACCATCTTATGGTTTTTTCTCTATGAGATTCCTTCATCGCCATGGTCGTGATCTATTTGCCTGTGCAATGTCATGGTTCCTCATAGATGTTGTCTTCTACAGTAACAACCTCTTTCAATCTCAGATTTACGGAAGTCATTTGCCTCCAAGGACCCAAGTTAATGCTTACCAAGATGCCTTTAATGTTGCAAAGTTTCAGGCTATTATAGCTATTTGTTCTACAATTCCTGGATACTGGTTCACAGTTGCATTCATCGATCGGATTGGAAGAGTCAAAATACAGATGATGGGTTTCTTTGTTTTGGCTCTCTGCTTGTTTGCTATTGGGATCCCTTACTATATGTACTGGAATATTCACGCCAATGCAGGTTTCTTGATCCTTTATGGTTTGACCTTCTTCTTCTCCAATTTTGGGCCAAATACAACCACCTTCATCATCCCAGCTGAGTTATTTCCTGCAAGATTTAGAACAACCTGTCATGGAATATCAGGTGCAGCAGGCAAGATTGGTGCGATCATTGGGTCAGTGGGGTTTCTATGGGCTTCACAAAATATACATAAGAGGGAAGTGGATCATGGGTATCATCAAGGGATTGGGATGATGACATCTTTAGTGCTTCTTGGTGTTACAAGCTTGGCTGGAATGGTGTTTACCTTCTTCTTAACTCGTGAAACTATGGGAAGATCATTAGAGGAGAATGAGACAGAGGACGTAGATAATGCTGTGAGTTTGTTTACTAGTTTACGTAATTCTAGTGAGAGATTGCATGCACCACTGAATGCAGTTGCAGCTTTATGATCAGTAAGTACTCTTAAGACAGATGAAGAACCCATGCATATGATTAGATCTCTCTTCTCTTATGTTCCCTTGTTGTATAAAAATGTTAAAGAGTACTGAAGATTGAAAACTGGAAGAGTCCTGATATTCTTTGTAGTTTTGAATCCTTACTGGATGCAGGGTGGAGTTAGCAGATGAGTCATGGAATTAGATGCTCTTGTTTGTCAATGTTACCATGTAAACCTTTGTATATAGGGTCGAAAAAATAGTTCCGGAATATTTCATTTACTTTCCTTTTTGTTGTACTCCTCGTAATGGTTCAAGATTTGGTACCGTATAGCTAATCGGTGTGGTATGGTATCATACTGATATATCAGTGGTACATATCATTTTATCGATTTATATACTTTTTATATACTAATTATGTTGAGTTTCTATCCCAAAAATTTGAACTAATAATTGGAAGGACTATTAAGTATATAAGACATCCAGTGTTTTAAACTTAAACATTGTGAGACTATTCCCACAACAGATTGGATATCGTATACTTGCTGTTTATATATTGGGTCACACATACTCCACTATCACATATGTACTCAACTAGTCCACTCGTGTGCCTCACTCCCAAGTCTAAGGTAAAGTATATCGTATTTCGTGTAGAATTAAAATCATACTTCATACCAAATTAGAAACCATATTTCATATCGGATAAAAACCAAATTTTGTACCAGTTAAAAAAACCATGCATACCGATGACAACTTGGATATGTGCATTCAACTGATAGGACACCAAGTACCAACCAACTGCGCTAAACAATCGTTCACACAAGACTTCATTTAGGATATGAGAAAGTTTATGAAATTCCAATCCCCCTCACCTCTATTCTTAAACATCAAACAGTGTAACAATCAGGTGAAGTTGAGATCATTTGCCCATTGAGCTCATTAGCCTTCTCAATGATAATGGGCCACAGATGTATGAGGATGTAATCTGCTGATCTCCCCTTGACATTTCGATCGTTTACTACACGGACCTCCCTTAGAGAAATGTAAATTATGTTAATCTCATAGCATACTGATTATATATAAGATGCATGACATGGAAAAAAGTTTGGAAAACTTATGTCAGATTGTGTGATCTTGCACCTAAGACATAGGAAGGGAAAAATGATTGTCGCCCCCCATAAAATGAAAAATCACCCCAATGTTGGATGCCTTTCCATGTGCTTTCATTGATCCCTGTGTTAGTGCAGGGGCCATGCAGTGTGGCAGCGATCCCCCTCCTTTCTATTATATTGGGAAATTAATGATGGCCACAATGGCACCAGTGTAGTCAGCTCTCTCACATTCTCTTTCACTCTTTCACGCTCCCATTGATTAGATGTGGAGTTTCTATTACACATCTCTGGCGTGGTGATTCCCCCCTCATTTTTTCTTACGTGTAGAGGTTTTCTAAGATGACTCGTCCACCATAGAGTTTATATATGATCACTTAGTTGTGCCACATGGAAGAAAAACTACAGTTCTGACCATTAGATTGTCTAAGGCTGTGTTTGGTATCATTTTTGTTTTTGATTTTTGTTCAAATTTATAGTTTTGAAGAGGTTTGGCATAATTTATGAGTGCTATTTATGAAAAATAAAAATAAAAACAAGTCAAAATTAAAAAAGAGGTCTCAACCTCTTTTTGATTTTTGGTTAAAAATTATTTTTGTTGTGTTTTGCTCAAAACACTTAAAACATGTGTTAAAATAAAGGGTTAAAAAAGTAATTTTTTTTTATTTTTATAAAACCACCCCAAATCAAACCCTCAAACACTCTTCTCGTTGACAAACGAAAGTAAAGCACAGAGACGCATACCTGCAACTTCGTCCTAGAGACAGCTCTGACGGCGACGACGACGACAATCATTCCAACGGAGGCGACGTCGTTTCTCCAAAGACTTTCAAAATCATTTTTAGACATAGTATGCCAAATATGTTTTTCATTCTATCATCTATTTTTATTATAGCTACCAAACAACATTTTATTTTTGAACAAAAATTATTTTCAAAATGATTTTTGTTAAATAGATAAAAAAAAAAAAAAACAAAAATGATACCAAACATAGCCTAAGGTATGGTTAAGATTTTGGATGGACCCAAATCGTCTCCTGTAGTTGGAGAGGCATAAGCCATGATTGCACAGCTATCCTTCACCCGATGTGCAATTTTAAAGCAATTTGGATTAACTTGACTACGAGTCAAAGTTCAGACTCAACTTCAATCATATATTTCCACATATTTTTATCTAGGAGTTAAGTTGTCCAACTTATTAAATTTATTTTTCCATTGTGATTTTAAAATTTTATTTTGCCACTTAAATGACTCAACTTGGTCACAAAATTGACATGTGAATGGGGTCTACTTGTAACAAATATTTTAAGCACATTTGATCTATGATGCGTGTCGAGCGCAACTAAAAATAAATTACTCTACCTATAATGAATATAAATGATAAGTAAAGGTCGATCCACAGAGACTAGTTAATCAAATTGTCTACTTACCAAGAAAAATGGGGATTTTCTTTTGCAATTTAATTGACAAGAAAATTAAGTAACAAAAATTCAATGGAATATGATGTCGATTCAAGAAAATTTACTTACGGCTGCAAATTGATCACTGACCTCATATATATTATTCTCTATTCAAATATTTAACCAAGGATTATCAAAAAGCCTAACAATCCTTACCTTCCCTAATTTCATTAATTTGAGCTCAGCACATAATTTAATTCTTATCAATAAACCAATTGGTATTAAGCAATCCTCATGAATTTACTGATAGCATTACACTCTCGGAGGGAATTAAAGATGAACAACAATCTAACAAGCGTCAGATTATTTAATTCATTCTATATTTCTTTTAAGCAAGTAATAAAAACTTGGATCATAATTGTTTTGCTCAATTGTTACTTTTTCTGAACACCATAACAATTACGGATTATGGATTCAGGTTAACAATAAACCACATAACTCAATCAATTAATAGACCTCTTAATAAACTGAATCATACAGTCATTAACTTGAAAAATAAAAAAAATACAGATATTTGAATAGAAGAATAATTAAATTAAGAACAAAGTCTCACAATTTTACTAACCGGATTGAATTTCCCTTGAATCGACTAAAGAACTTAAGCTAGACATAATAGAAAAGAAAGACAAAATAAATAAAACTATCTTCTCAATAATTCTTGGATGCTCTATTACGTAGCCTTTACATTGCTTAAATAGCCAGAGTAGAGAAGATTAAAACTGGTATGTCTAGAATTGACAACCTTATTACATGAAAATAAAGATTAAACAAAATCCTCTTACCTAGATTAGATAGAAAATCATTCCATCATTAACCAAATGTCACCCCAAGATTTGCCAATCTTTGTAATATTCCATAGAGGTATATATTCTCCTCAAGATTTCTGACAATCAATCAAATCCTTTCAATAGTAAACCTTCTATGTGTGGTAATCTTTCCTTCTCTGATTTCAATTCAAATCAGCTATTCAGATTTGATTTTTAGATCACGTTTGATTTCTAGAATTCTTTCCACATTAAAAACCTGCATGAAATTCAGAAGGTCATTATTAAGAATATCAGAATTTTTTTCATTTTAAACATAAATCACCAATACTTTCCACCAATGTCTTATATATAAGGAATCATCACAAATGAGTACCATAAGACATATAATATGTTAAATAAATTAAATATAAGGGAAATAAATATATAAAATTATAAATCCATCAATCTATCACATGGAAAAAAAAATATATGCACCTTCATAAATTCCAAAGTGGATATGTTATTTACGAAAACAATCCTTCTAGTATAGGGATTGTCTAAATGACACCTCTATAGGTGTATTTAGAACATGACACATCTATAGGTGTATTAAAAACATGACACCTTCTGATATTTGCCTATGGTCTTATTCCCAAAAGTTTTTTAAGTTAAAGATAAAATGATTTTTTTCACAATTTTTAAGAGTGATCTATATCATGTCATTGTCACAAAAAATTTTATTTTTTTTTACTTTTTTGATGACATATAATATGATAGAAATAAGGGGGGGGGTTTAAATTTGGAAATGGGGGGAAAAAGAGGGGGGGGGGGGAAAGGGGGGGGGGGCGAAAAGCGGCAAAAAAAAGGCGGGGGGCCGGAAGGGGGGGGGGTAATGGGGGGCCTGGGGGGCGGGGGGTTGGGGGGGGGGGGGCGGGGGGGGGGCGGGGGGTTAACATGTCATTGTCCAATACTTTTTTTGAATAGACATATAATATGATAGAAATTTACCCTCATTTAAAAAAAAAAAAAAAAAACTAAGAGGGCAAAAAAATAAGGTGTCAATAAGAAAATCCCTAACTAATTTAAGTAATTTTCTCGATGATTCTTTTTGGTTGCATGGGAAATTAAAGGAAAGATAAGTGAAAATTTCAGACTTGAGAAGGAAATCAGCCCGATAAGGGTCTGAGAAGCCCACATTCACATTGTGACCGATAACTATTGGTCTAGTCCAGTTTCAGGTTTTTTTATAGAACTGCCCTTATCGGGCTAATTTGGCTTGGGCTCAGTTGCCAGTTGGATAAGTAGAATCATCAACTTCTAGTATTGTATTGGGTCTTTCTCAGCCCATTTTGGAAGCCCATTGAGGCAAACCAGCAGGAGGGGGGAGCATAAAACATAAAAAAAGAAGTAAGGGTTTTAAATTGGTTTGAGCTAATGAGCCAGTTGGGCTACTACCAGGTTGGGCTTAACTGTTGGCCTTATTGGGCTAGTCCTAACTCCAAACCGAACCAAAACCTGTATCTTTCTGACTCGAAACTAACCCTATATAAGAATTCGATCCGATTCGCATGTAGGCGTTTCGGTTTGGTTCGGTCAGTTCAACCGGTCTGGTCCTCATTTTGACACCCTACGCGGCAGTACCGGCTACGGCCACGGAACGGAGACAAAGGAGGAGAGAGAAAAATAAAAAAAAGCTCTGTGAAAAGACGCAGGCTACACTGGCGACGTTGCCGGTTCTTCTTCATCTCTTCAGTCGTTTGAAGTTGTTGAGCACTCTCGACCTATTGGGAACGAAACGTGAAGGTTTGTAGTGAAAACAAAGAAGAAACTACACAATTGAATTGGAGGGCGGTCATGGAAAGTTCTGCGGAATTGGTTCCTTTTCCTCTGTTGATGACTCCGATCGAGTCGAATTACAGAGCTTGCACAATTCCTTACAGATTCCCGTCCGATAATCCTCGGAAGCCGACGCCAACCGAGCTGGTTTGGATCGATCTTTTCTTCAACTCGGTTCCGTCTTTCAGGTTTGCGTGTTAGATAATTTCTGAGGTTCTTTCCGCGAAGTTCATTTCTTTTGTTTTTTCTCGTCATTCTGCATTTATTGAGGTTCCTAAATAAACGTTGGAAAGTTTTGTGAAATCTCAGTGGATTTTATGGAAGCCCTTTTTTTTAGCATCTTCAGTTCTTTCTGGGAATTTATGTCTTCTCCCTCTTCCTTCTGAATTCTGAGTTTTAAAACGTTATTTTGTGTGTATTATGTAAGCCTCAGCACAGAAAACTTTGAATTTGAAAGGAAAACAAGTGGGGTATCAGCTGTACCTAGATAGTGAAGCCGTGACAAGAATAACTTGAAAGTGAAAGGAAAAGAGAACAAAAAGGGTTCTCCAAGCCCAAATGAGAAGACAGGATTCGTGATTTGAACTTTGAATAATAGTTTCAAATTCCGATCCAAAATATTTCAATTTTCCATCGATACTTAAATTAAAATCGATTCACTGATGTTGATGTTGTGGAGATCGGCTGAAGCAATATAAGAATAACGGTGATTGTGGTTGTAATAACCGAAATATCTAAATTTTGCTTCTGATCAAAATCAGGATCAAACAAAAAAAAAAATTGGTTCTTAAATATAAACTACCTTGATTAAAAACTACTTTAGCATGATCAGCTGACGGAAATAGGAACCTACCGAGTGAGAAATCGTAGATTTCACAAAGTCAGTTGTATTTTTTTAAAATTTTGATCTCTCTATCATCTGAAACACTCCAAGTTGTTTAAGTTTTCTCATGTTTCACAATCATGATCAACCGTCATCCATGAACAATAACGATGGGAAACTGGAAAACTTAACATCAAACTGGGGAGGTTACAAGAAAGTGTTGCTTGTCATGCATCATGGAGCTTAGAGGTGGATGCCAATTTTTTTATCCTTTAATCATTAAATTTACCCCTTGCGTCTGAATTTCTTCCAAATGGTCGCATAGTTGTCAAGATGAAACAAGGCGAACAAAGGAGTTGGAGATCTGATGGGGCACCTAGGCCACCAAGGCGTCACAAGAGCGCCTGGTCGCCTAGGCAACACCTTGACAACTATGGATGGTCGACAGTGTTGATTTGCTTCCAAGATTTTGTCCAAACAGAAAACTGGATACCATTTAAAAAAAAGTTCATAAAAGCTCAAACAGGAACTTTCTTGTCAATTGGATGAAACGAGGGGAAAAAATTACTGGGGGAATTGATTTCACAATTATTTGGATGTCTTGAACCTGCAGTCCTTCAATGACTGAGGCTCTAATTCTAAACTGATGTTAGGCAACCAGGGTTACAGTAAAAATGGTCTATCAAGGGGCAATGGCAGACTTCTACTGTTAAGAGATTGTAGGTTTTTGGACATTCTTTTCCCTCTCCATCTGTGTAAAAAGTGATGGCTTTGCAGAGGTAATCTAATATCTATGTGGTTTGATGACTGATAACTTAAGTAATTAGTAGAATAGCAAAATCCTCTGAGTACTAATGCACAGTGGTTCTACTGAATATTTAATTTAAAGAAAAAAGTTGTCTGGTTACATGATGCAGTAACAGTGTCATGGATGGATCGACACGAGCCAATTTGGCTACCCAAGCCAAACCTGAACCGGCTCAAACCTAAACCAACCTTTTGGTCTGGAAAGGGTTGGTAGATGATTAATTAGATTAGGAAGTTTTAATTTATAGGTTTCCTTATTTACTATTTCTATTTTATGTCATAGGGATTAGATTTGATTTCATAAAGATGTTATTTACTTTCTAAGTTTACTTCAAATTAGTTTAGGAAAGTTCTACCTTTAAATAGAATATGTATTAGGTTTTATTTGGAGAATTGGAAGATTTGAATGAAAGGAAGAATTGAGTTTTGGTAGTAAGCCTGCGGCAGAATTGTGTGAAGCTCTCTCTCTCTCTCCCTCTTGTTCATCTCTGCGATCAGGGCAGTCTTTTCCTTAGACTGATTCCCACCCCCTTCTTCCTCTCTCTCCTCCTCCTTTCTTCTTAACCCTCCCCCTGTTCTGGGCGGTAACCCCAGCCCCAACAAAACCCATCGAACTCCTTCGTTTCCTTTCCATTTCCCCTACAACCTAGAGTGTGAGTTTTTCTCCCCAAAACAACCCAACCCCAAGTCCTTAGCCCCAAATCATACCTTTGCTGGGCACTACAAATCTGAAACCAAACCTGCAACTGTTCTTACCGCCAGGATCAATTTCAGACCTTAAATCTAAATTTATGATTTGCTGATCCTTGTGTTTCTTCATGGCATTCAAGAGACATTTGAGTAGCGATCTTTCTCTCGAAGTTTCGGATTGAATGATGGTGAATTGAAGGAGATACTTCTCCTTTTCTCGATTCTGGTTTCCGCCTCTATTCTATCAAAAGGTTGAAGACAACCTTTAGGTCACGTTGCTGTTTTCATTATCTTTAATCTGTTTTCCAGATTTGCCCTGAGTTAATAGTTTAGTTCCAGCATTGCCTTATGGTCCTAAAGCTTTGTTTGGTTCTTTAGAGTTATTTCAGATTTCTGATTAATTACAAAACTGCCACTACTGGTTGAGTTTTGAGTTTATTTACAATTCTGCCACTGTTTGTTGAACCAAGCTTCCATGTTATTTGGTTGGGCCCATTAGCGGATTAATTAGGGTTTTCTCAACCCGGATCCCGCTTCAATTGGTATCAGAGCGAATATCCTACAGTCATGGTGAGTAACAATGAGCTCCTAGCACGTGTTACCGCCGACAAAGAGGAAACTAACATGGCCATTAGTGGTATATCAAACCGACTGGATGGGATAGATGCTTCTATTTTAAATTTTCAGGATATGATGGCAAAAATGCAGATGTCCATTGACTCGTTGTCCCAAGCTATAAAAGGTAAGAGTCCCATACTTGGAGATTTTTCCAACTCCGTCTCATATGTTCCACCTCCCAATGCCTCTCCACCACCATCACCATCACGACACGTACCACCACCACCACCACCATATGGAGTTGGTCGACATGGAGAAATTTTTGGTGCTGACAAAGGAGCACGGCTGGATGTGCTTGATTTTAATGGAGACCAAAATCCTGAGGAATATCTTGACTGGATCCATAGCTTGGAGATATTTTCCAAATGGTACGGATTGTCAGAGCCTAGAAAATTGATGTTTGCAGAAGCTAAATTGAAGGGCACGGCACCAGAAACAAAATCAAACTCGCGGCATTGGTGAGATAAATACTTGGGCTGAGATGTATGCGGCAATGAACCGTCGATTCCTACCTCTTGATTATAAGCAACGGACGCATCTCAAGTTTACTCAATTACGGCAAGACAGTATGATTGTTGAGGAATATGTGGCCCGATTCTATTATTTGGCTACCCGATCTGATTTTGATTGGGATGAAGATGTTTTGGTCGCACAATTTCGTAATGGTTTGCATCCACAGATTAGTGCTTCCTTGGCTTCCAATAGGTTACATACAATGGAGGACCGTACAAGTGGCATATCGGGTCGAGGAAAATTTAAAGCGGCCATACAACCGAGAAGCTTCCCGAGACGTTCTCTAAAGGTAACAATTTTGTCAAGCAAGCTCCACCACCAGAGAAGTCTTTTAGCAAGCCCCAAGAAAGTGGTTCTAGTATGGCATCTTCACGGCCGACCCGTCCATATTCTCCGCCTCGGCGTGGTTATGATAGGCCTCCTTCAAAACCGAGGGCCGAGATCCAATGTTATACCCGTAAGGGTTTCGGTCACTTTGCTTCCCATTGCCCAAATCGTTCCATTGCTTTTGCCGATAAAGAAGAACTCATGGCTCACGCCACGGAGGAGCAACGTAAGAATGAGATCGTATACTTGGCAGCCGAAAGCACGATAGTGATGATAGCGACGATGATGTTGATCGGTTGCACCAGCCTTTTATGGTCCTTCGCCCTCTCTTGGCTACACGGATACCCGAAGAGGATGATTGGCGACGCGGTAATATTTTCCGGACACGGTACGATGCAACGGTTCCCTATGCACCATGATTATTGACGGCGGCGGTTGCACCAATGCGATATCGAAGATATGGTTAACAAGTTGGGTTTGAAGACGAGCCCCATCCGCATCCCTACAAGGTTGGATGGATAAATAACAATAATCTTAAGGTTCATGAGCGATGCTTGGTCACGTATTCCATCGGCGGATTGATCGACAATCGCTCGATGTGATGTGTTACCCCTCAAGATCCGTCACCTTCTCCTTGGTCGCCCTTGGATGTTTGACAAGAAGGTTCAGCATGATGGGTACGAGAATACGTACACCTTCAAATTCGGTGGGCTCGATATGCAACTTCTTCCGGCAAAACACCTTCCCGCCATCAAGCTTAAAAAGAATGCTAACTCGCTTCTCCTCCAACGCATTCCATCTGACGGTATTCTTGGTCCTTATCCAGACTCGACGGAGTCGAAGTTCTTTTGAGAAGCGGAGAGTTGATGCAAGAACGGTGTCATGGATGGATCGACACGAGCCAATTTGGCTACCCAAGCCAAACCTGAACCGGCTCAAACCTAAACCAACCTTTTGGTCTGGAAAGGGTTGGTAGATGATTAATTAGATTAGGAAGTTTTAATTTATAGGTTTCCTTATTTACTATTTCTATTTTATGTCATAGGGATTAGATTTGATTTCATAAAGATGTTATTTACTTTCTAAGTTTACTTCAAATTAGTTTAGGAAAGTTCTACCTTTAAATAGAATATGTATTAGGTTTTATTTGGAGAATTGGAAGATTTGAATGAAAGGAAGAATTGAGTTTTGGTAGTAAGCCTGCGGCAGAATTGTGTGAAGCTCTCTCTCTCTCTCCCTCTTGTTCATCTCTGCGATCAGGGCAGTCTTTTCCTTAGACTGATTTCCACCCCCTTCTTCCCTCTCTCTCCTCCTCCTTTCTTCTTAACCCTCCCCTGTTCTGGGCGGTAACCCCAGCCCCAACAAAACCCATCGAACTCCTTCGTTTCCTTTCCATTTCCCCTACAACCTAGAGTGTGAGTTTTTCTCCCCAAAACAACCCAACCCCAAGTCCTTAGCCCCAAATCATACCTTTGCTGGGCACTACAAATCTGAAACCAAACCTGCAACTGTTCTTACCGCCAGGATCAATTTCAGACCTTAAATCTAAATTTATGATTTGCTGATCCTTGTGTTTCTTCATGGCATTCAAGAGACATTTGAGTAGCGATCTTTCTCTCGAAGTTTCGGATTGAATGATGGTGAATTGAAGGAGATACTTCTCCTTTTCTCGATTCTGGTTTCCGCCTCTATTCTATCAAAAGGTTGAAGACAACCTTTAGGTCATGTTGCTGTTTTCATTATCTTTAATCTGTTTTCCAGATTTGCCCTGAGTTAATAGTTTAGTTCCAGCATTGCCTTATGGTCCTAAAGCTTTGTTTGGTTCTTTAGAGTTATTTCAGATTTCTGATTAATTACAAAACTGCCACTACTGGTTGAGTTTTGAGTTTATTTACAATTCTACCACTGTTTGTTGAACCAAGCTTCCATGTTATTTGGTTGGGCCCATTAGCGGATTAATTAGGGTTTTCTCAACCCGGATCCCGCTTCATTACATCTCTTTCATTCCTATCTCTCATTTAATTGTGAATGGATAACACTAACGGATAGGTCCTCATCTGTGAAGCTTAGTTGCGGTTATGTCATTATAACTAGGTGGACTCAAGCACCTGTCAGATAGTTGCATCCTTTACTAAACTTTTGATAAGAGACCAACTGCATAAATCTGGATCTGACATTTGGACCAATATCTGTAGTACTGGATCATAATTTTGCTTGTGTTTTTACAGTTTTCTTAAATTAACAATTTGGGGAAGTTCAAATTCCTTTGATTTATTTGGACGTATATGTTAATTAAATTAGACATTCTATAGAATGTGGGAGCATGAAAGCATTTGGAATAGAACATTAATTTTGCCTGGGATGTAGATGAAACATCATGCCATGTCAGAAATGAGAAACTATAAATTCATTACAAGTGGGGTGCCACTATTAGACTATGAATTTTATATTTAGAATGTGAGAAACTATACTCATTGGTTTTGTCTTGTTACAGGAAACGAGCAGAAAGTGACAATACGGTCCCAGACGCTCATCTTAGAGCTGAAAAATTTGCTCAAAGGTACTTATATCTTTCCTTCCGTAGTTTATCATTTTTCTCTACGATGATAGAGGTGCAGGTGCTGGAGCTTTGTTTCTTGAAAATTTTCCTGTTTAAACAGTGACATATGAGTCTTTTGTAGTTCTCCCTGTTATCTTTCTAAAAAATCAACCATTTTCTTAATATATTATGCTAAAGTTATGTGTGACAGTTTTATTAAGGTTTTTCAGAATCAGAATTGACCAATCAAACTTATGGTCCTTCTCACTTGATCATTATGTCTCTAAGTCTTACAGATAACCTATGACTGAGGTGGCTTATGCCTAATATGACTAACTAGTGCTAAAATTTCTGAAATGAGTTGTGTTCCAAATACCTACTTGATTTGGTGGTAGTGCAATGTTTTTTGGTGCTTGTATCCATGAATGAGGATTTATCCTTTCATGGAAGTTACCTATTTTACAGGGCATTGTTATTTGCTTCCCCATCCCCAACTGGCTCCCTTTTAATGCCCAGCCACACATACGAATCTACTATTTATTCAGTGTTTGTGTGTATAAAAATTAAAGTCCTTCAAGTTCCTTGTTCCACAAGTAACTATGGATGATATTTGTGATGATATTTTAGCGTATTAAATTTAATCATTCACCGTAGTTTGTTTGCTGGCTACCACATATCCGGGTCAAGTTACTGGAGTTCGTGCAGAAATAATATATTGGTAAGCTATAGTTTACCATATTCTGTTGGGTACTTCAGTTTATTAGACTCGTTAAGAGATGCTAAAACTGTGGGTATGTCTGTTTCACTTGTGAGCTTATTAGATTCATTGTTTGTTAACCCCAAGGGGATAGCTCAGTTGGCAAAAGTTCAACACCTCAAAATAAAAAAAGTAACGAATTCAACTCTCCTTGGGGCAAAAAAAGAAAAAAGAAAAAAAAGAAAACATTGTTTATTTACTTTTATATGCTTTTAGGGTCACGAGTGTCAAATTTTGTTCTCCAAGGGATTCTATTATCATCTGAATATATATTGCCTAAACATCTGTTGGTTGGATACATGTTTATAAGATTGTGGATCTGTATCTGTGGTTGCATGCATCATTACTTTGATATGTTTTTGTCTTTATTATTCAGTAAAACCGTGCTTGTGCTCTGTATAGTTCGTGCATTTTCGACCTGCTTGTATTCTTGCACTAACATCATTTGCACTCATAGATATCATCACAATAGTGCACTTAAAGTTTCTTGTTCTCTCTCTCTCTCTCTCTCTCTCACACACACACACACACACACACACACACACACACACACAGAAACAACACACGTAATTACACATTTCTTGAACTGTTGGGGTATTAACTTCGCTAATTCTATTGTGGATATTTGAATATGTTGGAAGGTACACAGAGATACTTGAGGACTTCAAGAAAGATCCTGAAAGTCACGGTGGACCCCCTGATTGCATTGTAAGCCAAATTCCATTATAAGTCACTGGAGTTTACCATGTTAGGAGCATTTTTATTAATTAACATCATTTTATGACAATGAGACTGAATTTTATTTTCTTTGTTGTTAATTGAAGCTTCTTTGTAGGCTTCGTGAGCAAGTGCTCAGAGAATTAGGATTTAGAGATATATTCAAGAAAGTCAAGGTAATTGTCAATTTTATCACTTGATCGATAGAGCTCACTGCCCAGTGAGCTGCTTCATTTCTCCATTTCCACTTAAGTGTATGTTTCTCATTTTTATGAATTGGAATTTCACATTTACCAGGATGAAGAAAACTCTAAAGCCAGCTCGCTATTTGGGGATGTAGTTCTGCTTAATGATGCCATTGAAGATGAAGTAAAACGTATAGAGAACTTGATTAGGGGTATTTTTGCAGGGAACATATTTGATCTAGGTTCTGCACAGGTATTTCTATTACTTAGCGGCATGAATATTATAACTGTAACACTATCATTGTGGATTTTCAACAGAACCATAAGGAATTTCAAAGTTTTTTTTTTTGGGTGAGTAAAAGTGATGTCATTAGTGTCTACCAATGTATGAAACTCAATTCTTTGGTGTTGACTCATTTTTTCAAGAAGATTTCAGTTTTTGGAACAATACATATTACCTCAACAGAACTGTAATTGTTGATGGGGTTAGAAACTAATTTTAGATAGATGAAGTGGCAGCAAATTTCAGAAATTCTTTTAATGATATGAAAAGAAAAAATTAATGGTTTTTGAAGAAATGGTGCTTTCCAATGTGGGAATACAGTGAAACATCTTTGGGCACTGAAATATATGAAAAATAAAAAATGGTCTCTACAAAAAACCATCAATCTGGAAAGTAAATCTTGTCATGGTATAGGCAACATGAGCTTGTTGGAAGTGAACCTTATTTATTTTAACACTTTCCCTTTTGAAGCTGGGTTCAATTGTTGACATGAATGCGAGCATAATTTTGCTCAATCTCTCTACTAATTCTACGTTGTCCTTAATTAGCTTCTTCATAATTCTGAACTTTTTATGAACTGTAAGCATTGTGTTATAAGGGTATGTCACCTGTTTCATACTCGTAACTCTTTCATAATTGTGAAAGGTAGTGTTTCCAGCACATTGGAAATTTGGATTCCAATGGCTGCCTTTTAACATGTATCTGTGCTCGCATTTCTTGAAGCTTGCAGAGATGTTCGCAAGGGATGGGATGTCCTTTCTGGCTAGTTGTCAAAATCTTGTGCCTCGACCTTGGGTTATTGATGATTTGGACACATTTAAGCTCAGATGGAGTAAGAAGTCCTGGAAAAAGGTTACTCCTATCTTCCTTGCTAATTCCCTCAGCTAGTTACCTTTTACTTCTATGTGCACTCTGTATTTTAAAAAGATAGTATTGTTGCTGTATGGGCCACTAATCAGCTTGTTTGGTTTTATGACAGGCTGTAATTTTTGTTGATAATTCTGGTGCAGATGTCATATTAGGAATCCTCCCATTTGCAAGAGAGTTACTTCGACATGGTACACAGGTTTGCTTTCAGTGCCTAAAAGGTGTAAAAAAGTAGTTTTGAATTCCAAGCATGAAAGCAGTTCAATTCAATCTAGAGATGATATTTATGTAAGTTGGGTTAGTAACATTTGTGCTTCTCATTCATCATAATGTTGAAGTTGTTCTTTCATCAAGGACACTCCAAAGTCGTTATTCAGGGGCTGTATGTTAGATAAACTTGCCACTTTGGCAATTGGATGAATGATGAATTGTTCATCTCTCTCTCTCTCTCTCACAAAGTTGCTGTTGGAAGCAGGTTTTGGATAGTGAAACCCATAAAACTCTGAAGATTTCAAAGAGAAGTCAAGTCATATGGAACAATGATCTTCTTGTTTGGAGGTTTTTTGTGATTGAGCAGAGTTAATCAAGTCTGGCAAGGGTTATGGCAGAATCTGTTTGTTTTTGTCGTTTCTGTCTTGACCATACAAGACTTGGGATGCTCAGTTGATTTGGTGATGTAACTAAAATTTCATTGCCTGTGACAAACATGATCAACCTTTCAAACACCCTTCCCCCTTTTTCTTTTATTTAACTGGAGGTTGTCAGCGGTTGTCTTGTTGAAGCATGTGGTAGTGGTTGACTGGTTGTATAAAAAATTTGATTTTTTTTTTTAGTTCAATAAAATTTGATTGTTGTTTGTAGCCTAAACTGCTTTAGGTTTGTGTTAATTATTATTTTGAATCCATATTAAAAAAAACAAATAAATAAATAAAAACTAAACTACTGAGACTGTTCTGGAAAACTAAGCGCAAACCTCTATGTTGCTCTCGTTGTTTTGACTGGTTGCAGCATATTACATATTCATGATACATGTGATTTGCCTTAACTGATTCTTGATTCAATGTGAATTAAGCCCAGTCCTCTTTTCAAGTCTTCAGTCTACTTGTATGCTGTAAGGACACAGCTAATTGAACGTTGTTTTTTTTTTGGTGAAAGACTGCAATTGAATACTAATCAGATAAAAAAATGAACCTGGCAATCATAGTTGTCAAGGCATCGCCTAAGCGTTTGTCGTCCAGGCGGTCTTTCAATCCCTGGGTGGTTGGTTGCCTTATTGTATCACGTCTTGTTTTATTTATTTATTTTTTTTTTTTGTAATTGATGCCATTTGTAACATTTTTATTGGATGTATATAGTACATATATACACCATAATGCATGAATCATGCATATATATTAAAAACAATAAAATGTTCTAACCCCCCTTTTTGTATAATTGTCTAATGGTCTAATAAAAGATGTACCCATACAACGCCTCGGGTACACCTTGGGTACGCCTAGGCGTCCAGACACTCTTCAACACCTTGAGTCGCCTTGACAACTATGTTGGCAATATCTCTCTTAAAAAAAAAAAAAAAGAAGAAGAAGAAGAAGAAGAAAATAGCGTGAACCTGCCAACCATTTTGAAGTGTTGATAAGTATTCTACTTTTCTTTAATAAAGAAAACAATGGGTGATGGTTAGATCTTCTTTATATTGAGGTTGGAGGTTATGTCATGACCATGTATTTTTTAACAACTAGCATAAATTGACAACTCAAATGTTTTGGGCTAGGTTGTATTAGCTGCTAATGACTTGCCTTCAATCAATGATGTAACCTACCCTGAACTCATCGAGATTATTGCAAAGGTAATGGGAAGATTCTCTTACCTTGATTTATGTGATATGCCTTCATATTAATGACTCCTGACATTTCAAGTGCATGTATTAGGTGAAGGATGAGAATGGACAGCTCATGGGTGTCGACACTTCAAATCTTTTTATTGCTAATTCTGGTAATGATTTGCCGGTAAGAAAATGAAGCATCAATTTTGTTCAATGACAGGTCTTGGTTTTCCCTGTGCATGTCTTGTCCTTCTCTAAATAGTTGATTATAATTCCAATAGTAACGGTTCTCTCTTGCTTTCCATCCCATCTTCAGGTTATTGATCTTGCTGGTGTTTCACAAGAGCTTGCTTACTTGGCAAGTGATGCAGACCTGGTTGTCCTGGAAGGCATGGTAAGTGATCCAGCTGAATTTAGTGAAATTGAATGCTTATCAGCTTTGCGGTTTTCTAGGAATCTGTCTTTGAATGTGGGTTTGATATTCAAATTTGCCAAGGTCCAAAAATGTTGTTGGGTGATTCCAATTGGTCAGACACATGTTGGTGATTAATGAATTCAAATAGTTCTTTTGGTGACCTCTTGATCTCTAGAAAGCCATGGCGTGCATGTTGTGCCCCTTGTGAATATTAATGCAATGGAAATGATAAATAACTTAGAAAGGAAAAAAAAAAAAATGGCCAAGGCTGTGAATCCTAAGTTTATCCATGAGCCAGTGCCAATTTCATTTACATAATTTTATGTTCCGCACATGGCTGGAATGAGTTGAACTTCTCACTGTAATTGGTTTATTTCCTCAATGTTGTGTAATGCAATTCTTTGCTTCTGTATGCAGGGTCGTGGGATAGAAACAAACCTTTATGCGCAGTTTAAATGCGACTCTCTCAAGATTGGAATGGTAATTTGTTTCTTAAAACATGAACTCATCTTTACAAGGGTCATTACCTGATTTTGTCTTCCCCCGCCCCCCCTTTTTCTTGTCAGTTTCTTCCCCCCTTCCCCTCTCCTTTCCTTCTCTTTGATGAATCTTTTACCTGTATTCTTTTTCGCAGGTGAAGCATCCAGAGGTCGCTCAGTTCTTAGGTGGAAGGCTCTATGATTGTGTTTTCAAATACAATGAAGTTTCGAGTTGATTTTTGACATTAGTTATGTTCCAATTTATTGCACCTGTAAGCATTTTACACTGCTATTAGGCACCTACTTCTGTAAGAGTGAAGAGTTTGAATCTCTATTGAGGTCTTGTGGCCTTTAAATACTAACACTTAATAGAAAATCAGACTTAAATTACATTCAGTCAAGACGATGACTTTATCTTTTTCACCTTTTGGGAGCCTGGGCAGATTATCTTTTTCTTTTAGGGGGAGGGGGATTGAGGGGGAAATACAGAAAACTAAAACAAGTATGTAATGGTTAGCAGTTTCAAAAATTTGTGGGAAATTTATTTTACTCTCGACTTCAAAAACTTTTCGGAATAAGACAAGCGGTAATTAAAACGGTAATTAAAATGTGCAATGTTCTAAAGACAGTAGATGGTTTCATTGTTAAAAAGTCATGATTTTGATTATTTTTATTGAGAACAAACACACGTGATTACACTTTCATGAAAGCAAAACAGTAGTGTAGAAAAGAAAAGAAAAAAACATAAAGAGTTTATGGGGTAGCTAAAGCAATCACTTCTTCTTGGTGGGATAAGAAGCCATTTTGTTGATTCCACATTGACCATGAGCTTTTCCTGTGTTTCTCTTCATCCGAATATAACCTTTCTCTCCCCATTTTCCTCCCCATGAGTTCTTCACAATTATGTAATCCAGGTTCTTTGTTGAACCATATCCAACTGCTGTGACTCCATGGTCCAGTTCTGTTCCACAGCGGCCAGTGAAAACACCCTGGTAATATTCGTCATCAGTATCAAGATTAAGGCAACAATAAGAGAGAGAGAGAGAGAGAGAGAGAGAGAGAGAAGCCTACCCCACTGTAAAATTGGAAATCTCTACCGGAGGCCTCAATAGCAACACTGAGAGGTTGGTGGGCCAGTGCCTTCAAAAGGCTCTCTTCATCATTCTCAGGCACATCTTCATAACCACTAATGGTCACCACCCCAACTTCTTCCTGAAATTCATCAATAAATTAGTTAACCAATATATCAACTGTAGACTTGCCACTTGGCATCATATGATCTTCACACATGGCAATGCTTGCCTGGACCCAACACAATGGGCTTACATGCTGACCATCAAAGAGTTGGGCTCGATCAAAACCCCATTATATAGCAAAATGAGCTGCAACCTTCTTTTTTTTTATTTTTTTTTATCTTTTTATAAATACCTTCTTCTCTTCACATGTGCCTTCCTCCATGAGGTAGGGATAATCTTCCTCCATATGAAGTCCACCATTGGAGACAATGAAGGCGAATGCATAATCCATGAGTCCTCCATTGCACCCGTTGTTGTTGGGTTTGTCGCAATCTATCAGCTCTTGCTCCGACAATGATGTCAGGTTTCCGGTCACTATCTGATTTATGCCCTCAACAGCAGCCACAGTAGAAAATGCCCAACAACTTCCTGCAATATTTTTACCATCAAAACTAAGGGTGTCAATTTTGAATCGAAATTAGTAAATCAAATGAAATCAGATTAGTAAAGACTGATCCGAATGTAAACTAATCGGTTTGCTTTTGGTTTTGCGTATAAATAAACGAAACCGCTTTAGAACCATTAAACAGATGATTAACCAAATATAACAAAAAAAAATTTAATAAAAACCAAGTAAAACTGTTTAACTACCAATCTATCTCTGTGCTACTTGGGGGTGCCATTAAAATATTTTGAAGAAGAGATTAAAATATATGAGATTATAGTATTCATAATATTTTTATGTAGTATATAATTTTTAAACGTAACTCCCCATGAACTGCATAAGAAACCATTTACAAATCGAATAATTGAAATTGATAAACCAATTGTAAATGGGTTCGGTTTTAGTTAATACTATAAAACCTTGAAACGAGCAGAGCTGAACCAGTAAACCGTTTATGAAACCTATTTACTACCCTCCCATATACACCCTTAATCTTGAGAAACGTACCCATTCAGGAAGAGGAACTGGACTCCCTATTTACAACCTTATTCTTTTTATTTCTATTTACTACCCTCCCATATACACCCTTAATCTTGAGAAACGTACCCATTCAGGAAGAGGAACTGGACTCCCTATTTACAACCTTATTCTTTTTTATTTTTTTAAGGACAGATATCTAGACCTTTGGTTTTGATTAATCCCGCGGATCCATATTGACCCCACAACCAGATGGATCGGATCATTCTAAAGTTGGATGAGAATCATTCCAATTGCACCTATAGCAGGAAAAAAAGAACACTTAACACCCCGTGTGAGTGGTTCTTAAGGCAGTAAAAAGAGTTGAACTCAGTATCTTCTGTTTCCTAAGGTGTAGGCTGTTTGCCGACTCAACTACCCCCTTGGGGTTTATTTACACCTTAATCAAGCCCACTTCAACTTATACTCCTTTTTTTTTTTGGGTAAATAACTTATACTCCTACTTGTAGAGAGAGAGAGAGAGAGAGAGAGAGAGAGATTAATCTATTGTTACTTACCGCAGCCACCTTGGTTTTTGACATTAGTGACAGCACCTTTCTTCCTCCAGTCTACAGACTTGGGGATATCTGTCACATCTCTATACATGAAGTTTTCAGAGGATTCTCTCCTTCTGGGCTTATCAGAATCAGTCTTCGCCAACCCAAGATAAGCTCTCTTGAACTCTTCATGGGTCATGTCTGCAAACTCATTCAACCCAAGCCAATAGCTTGTAACTTCCTTATTTGTCTCATCAATGTGCTCCAAATTATCTTTGAAGATATCAAATCTGTCCAACTTCTCCTCAATGCTTTCATACACCTTACCATGTTTCGACATCCAGGACTCAAACAGATCAATGAGTCTATCTATGGAAGTCAGATCATCGGGTGAATAACCCACGATCGAAAAATCATGAGCAATGGTAACAGAGATAAGGAAAGAGGTTGAGAGGAAGAGGAGGAATAGCTTACAGGATGAAGAGAAAGCCATCTTAAATTTGTTTTGATTCAGGAAGGAAATGGAGACAAATATGGATGAATGCAAAGGAGGGGAGAAGGTGGTTATTTATAGGTTTTTCATATATTGCTTTCAAGTAAAGTAGGTGAAATGAATTCTTGAATGCTGTTTGCTGAATCTTTAAGCGTCATTCTTTGAAAATAAAAAATAAAAAAAGGCTTTTACTCCAAGCCTGTTCTTTGTTTAACAAAATATGTTGGAAGAGTAAGCGGAATTGCTTGATGGGTGCACGCAAGGTTCTAAATTCAGGTATCAGGACAGTGATTCGGATTTGTTGGTGTCAGTCAGTATCGGTCTGAGCCGGAAAGACACCTTTTTGAAATCGGTTTAACCCTATGATATGGATCGGTTATTATTTTATTAAAAAAATATTTTTTTTTATATATTCCTTGCAATTGTGGATGATCTCATGTGGCAATCTATCTGTTGGATGATTGACACAAGACATGGGATATTAAAAAAAAAATAATAATAACAGGTATTGATTTGGATCTGTTCATCCAGATATTATAGTAGTGGGTAGATTCTAAAAACAGGCAATATTAATCTGTATCAGATCAGGATCGGTCATGTCCAAAACTAATAAGAATTGTCTAATCCGACTGATCATTTGAACTATAACATTGGCCAAATTATTAACACCTTTGTTTTGAGTGGGGTAATGAGCTAAATTACTAACTCACAGTAATAATACTAGTAGTTGAACTCAAACTGGGGGTGTCAATCGGTTATATTTGGTCTAACCATTTAGGTTGGATCAGTTTCGATCTTGTACACTCATGTTCAAAACAAACCATTAAGAAGATTTCAGTTTCACTTTCGGTCTGGTTCAGTTTTGGGTTTTATCATACTGGTTTAATGGGTTTTTATTGATCTACTATCGATTCAATTTGGTTCGATTCGTTTTTCTATATGCATATTTAATTTAAAAAAAAAAATGGCTTAGTGAACTCTATAAAATCATTATTGGATTAGTTTCAGTTTTGATGGCCCACATAAATTTAGTAAAATGTTGAATTAATGGACTTTTATCAATCAATTATTGAACTGATTCAGTTTTGTTTTCAGTCTGAGCTCATTGGGCAGGTTTGATTAGAACCCAATCATTATCAACCAATCTAATATACCACATGGAATTGCAAAGCTTTTAAAGTTAATTACTTAAAAATTCAAAATCCACCTCAATTTGAGTCTTCAACATACAAACATGGACCTTCAAGGAAAAAAAAAAGATCGACAAACTAAAAGGAAATACAAAGAGAAGGTTCTGTCTAGGAACAAACAAGAACACAAAAGACCAAGCGAACAGTTATAAAAAAGCTCATGTATGCTGGGTTGACAGTAGAACATTTGGTCCGGTTGAGTTCGGATCATCTACATGTATATATTTTTCATGAAATCCATCATCATAAATATAGTATGGATCACATCTCGATCTACAGTATGGGACTCATTGAATTTGATCGATTATAAAATTCGAGAGAGCATACGAGTAAATGTGAAAGCAGAAGTATAAAAGCAACATACAAAGGCTGCAAGAGCTAGGCCAATGGGGGTTGAGTGGGGATACGTAACGTTTAGCAGCAAGTACGAAGCGGAACCAAATCATCTCCTGCGGCAGGCGGTTCCTGCCGCTGATCCAAAGGTTTGGGATCAGTCTGGCCATCTGCCAATACATTGGGGGGTGGGCCGGCTGAAATCCGACCCTTGGCAGACGACAGGACCGTAGGAGACAATTTAGACCCGTACGAAGCAGAGGAGCAGATCAGACCACCAGTGAAGCTCACGGAGATGCTTTCAAGACCTGGCATGCAGATTACGAGGAAAGAGGACCCGGGATGAATAAATACTAGGCTTCATGTAAGGGTGTTAACAGGCTGGTCCGGGCCCGTTTTGGTCCGGGCTGAACTGGTGTCGGATTTTATAAGCCTAACCCAAAACATGTCCATTAAGAGTTCGGGCTGAGTTGAGTTGCGCTGGACATAATAACTAACGGGCTCGTCCGGTATCGATTTGTTATCGGGCTGGGCTTATTGAGGTGATTTTGGACTGGTTCGGTCCGGACCGGATTTATCAAGCTTATCGGGCTTATTTTATATGTAAGATATATAGCCTATTTTATTATTTTTATCTATAAAATTAGTATCATTCCTTCTATATGTATGTAATTCAGTAAATTGTAACAATTAACATACTCTTTTCAACTATAGATTCATATAATCTTTCGAATCAAGAAGTGAACTATAACAGTGTAATATAATCCATCAAATTTAAAATCATTAAAATTAAGAAGCTGGGCCCGGATGGACATTACCGGTGTTCGGGTTAGGTATTATTAGTTCGGGCTAATTTGGGCTTCTTAACGGGCCAGTTCGGTCTGGTTTTGGTTTGGGCTGAAATGGTGTCGGGCTTTACAAGCCGAGACCAAAACTTGTCCATTAAGGTTTGGTCCGGATTGGGTTCGGGTTATATCGGGCCGGCTCAGTCCATGCTGCCGGGTCGGGCCCATTTTTGACACCCTTAGCCTCATGTTTGATTTGCAAGAAAACGAAAAAATGAATAAAATAAAATTAAAAATGAATAAATATAAAATGATTGTGTTTTTTTTCCCTTTTTTTATATGGATACAATTTTGGACTTGGGATTAACTACATGTATATGTATTCTTTTGGGGATTTCATCACCATAGATGTGGTGTGGGATCTACCTCTAGTGTATATGATCTATTGATTATGAACGGTGATGAAATCGAATTTGGATCACCTGTATGTACATGTACTTTTCATGGGATCCCCTCATTATTGATGTGGTGTGAGAACCACTAGATGTGAATGGTAATAGGATTCTATGGATGATTCAAGTATATTCAAATGAATCTGTTCATAATGATGAATGTCTCAATTGCCCATAAAGCTATTCCTATATCTGTATCCAACTACCAATCCTCTTATGGACTAAGAGATTCTCTTTTCATTGTAGGTGAATATTGAAAACCATCTTTTTGTTCTTCTAGGGGTATCAACGGGTTGGTCTGGCCAAATCAGTGTGGGCTTTATAGGCCCTGTTCGAAACATGTCTATTGAGAGATTCGGGTTGAGTGGGTTGCATGGTAACTAATGGGCCAGTCTGGTTTCAGGTTGTTATCCGACTGTTTCAGGTGGAAAGCCGGATAAAAAACCCGTTAAAGCCATATAGAAGGTTGAAGTAGTGAAGCTATGGTTTAGTATTTGGTCTAAATCAGTTTGGATCGGACCATTATGGGGTTCAGACTAATCGGTCCATTTTTTCTGGTGGGTTTTGGGCTAGCCTAGACCACATTGGGATGTATTTCAACCTGAAACATGTCCAATTATAATTTGATCCGATTCAATTTTGGATTAATTTGGGTAAGCTTAATTTGGATTACCCTCCTAAAATGAACACCCCTACAGTTTCTATTCTTTTCTTGCCAACCAAACATACCCAATGATTCTCATCCATCTCGATCAGTTTGATTGGATGAACAATTAATGTGATTGGGATCACCTTGAAATGATTGTAAAATGACAATTTTTCCTAATTTTGAATGGGAGACATGTATTGATGGTTGATGATCCTCTGGTCCCAAACCCATCTTCCGGTCCTTGGACTCCAGACATGTGGGTCCCCATACTATCCTTTTACGAATCATACACATGGCAGCACCACGTAAGCTGAGCGAAAATTTTTATTATCCATAACTGTGGTACAAAATTATTTTTTGGGTAAGTGTGGTACAATTTCACCAATCAGCTTCTTGGGGCTGTACGGCAATTAAAGGTATTTTGTCTTTATATATGTATATATGGGACATGTCCCGTGTATGAATGCCTGGTATTTTGATGTATACAACACTTGGGATAATTTTTATTAATTTTTTGCTATTTTACTGATTAAAAAAAAATAAAAAATGTCAAAAAAATAAAAATAAATATTTAACACGAAACCGGAGCGATTCAATTGAGAGTATTACATTCATAATCAATAGGTTTGTGTAACGGTTTCATATTAGTTTTATAGAGGTTAATCTTATATGGGTCTCGTAAGGAATTTTGTGTGAGTTAATAAGTGGTATCAGAACAGTCGTTCTTCGGACTTTATCTTCGCGAAGAATTGTCATAGTGAATTGCCATAGTGAAGTCATCAAGAACTTATTACCTGCTGCCAAACAAAGATCCTAAAGCAGAGTGAAATCATTTGAAAATGGTTATTTGAACCAGAGTGGACTATAATAGACGTCGTTTCGAAAATGTGGTGGATTGTTATGAATCCATATTAGCCTTGTGGGGTTAATCCCATATTGGTCCCGCAAGAAATTTACTTTGCAAGTTAATATGGTATTAAATTCCCTCAAGTTAGAAGCTGGTTTTAGAAGCGCATTCTCTTAAGGTTTGTATCACTTTCTCTTTTTTTTTTGGTAAAAGTTCGTATCACATTTAGTATCAAAAAAACCATGGATTTTGATTTTAATTGAACGATTCATCTTAAGCACATAATTCACTTTCTAGGTAGGTTTGGCCATGTCTAAAATTGATTTGATCTGGATTGGTTCGATGAACATGTTCTAATTTGAAAAGGATATGTAAACGATTCATACGTATATAATAATATTAAAACAGACTCGAATCGAGAATCGATCAAGTCCAAAACCTACATGAATCGGTCTCCGTTTATCATTAATAATTCTAAGAGACCCCTTTATCGTTGGCATCATTAAAGAAAAAGGTTATTCAATTGACTAAGATTTACTCACATTCAAGATTCAGTATATAAACATTGATATCACACAATCAATTATGAACCATCGAAGAACAATAAATTGAAGGTGTACCATGTTCCAGTGCTGGATGTACAAAGAACAAATAAATTAAAAAGATGGTTAAATCCTTGAGCTGCTGGATCATTATTTGCAGGCATTATTTGTCAATGAAAACCATGTGGGCATAGGACCACTTTGTCTAGGATAAAGTTTTATATTCATTGATCCTTCCTTCTTTTTTCCTTTTCTCTTTTATGGGGTATAAGTAACTTTAAATGGTGAACATATGAGGACTATAAGACTATTCAAAGATGTATATGCTATTAAGAATGCATGAAATTAGAGATGATGAAATGAGATATTATTTAAAAGGTTTAAAGGGAGAAGGAAAAATGATTATTTTGCACCGTTGTTAGATAGATTCAAACAAAAATTTTCTGCATGGTGCGATTGATTGTTTTCATATGCAAGAAGAGTGGAGCTAGTTCGGTCTGTCTTAAGTGGTGCTTTGATACATTCCTTTGGCATTTACAAATAGCCAAAAGCCTTGGTAAAAACAGCAGAGGACTGGATGAGAAACTTCATTTGAATTGGGAATCCACTATCCAGACATTCAGTGACAGTGAAATGGGATCATATATGTGCTCCAAAGGAGGAAAGAGGACTAGGAATTCTCATGTTGAAAGATGTTAATGATGCATTGTTATCTAAGATGATTTGGAAAATAAGGTTTGAAAATACCTTATATTCCAAATTCATGAGAGGTTAATATTTTAACAAATATGGCTTTATGCGTACACCTGTTGCAGAATCGCCTGTGTGGTGCAGTATAAGAAATTTGTGGGACTAGTCATCTAAACACTGTAGATGGTTAATAAGTAATGGTGAACAAATAAATATCTGGACAGATAAATGGCTTGGTGATTTCACTTTGAAAGAGGAGCCAGAGGTTGATATTACAGTTATTAAAGGTACTACATGTACTTTGTCCCGGTTTATTAAAAACGGTGCTTGGGTCTGGCCGGTTATTTTCTCATGAAGATTGCAAAGTTTGATTTCAAAATCCTATGTGATTCCCTTTTGTAGTGGTCAGCATGATGAGATCCTATGGAGTGGCGAGCTGAATGGGGTGTTCTCAACAAGATCTGTTTGGAATCTCATTAGAATTCCAAAATCGAAGCTGTCATGGGCAACTGAGTTATGGAAATATAAATTACATCCTCGTGATAGTTTTTTTGGTTGGAGATGAAATCATGGTAGACTGCCTGTGGATGGAGTGATTAAAAAGAAAGGGATTTATCTTCCTTCTCGATGTTTCATTTGTCATGAAGCAGAAGAAACAATGCAACATGTGTTTGTGGAATGCCAAGTTGCAAAAATGGCGTGGACAGCTGTTTGTCAATGGTTTGGAACGGGATGAGTGGATTGTGCGTCAACTAAAGATTTGCAACAATGGTAGCGACAAAAATCTAGAATCATGCCTCTAAGACATATCTGGAAAGTGTTGATCTATATGGCCCTAAGGGTGATTTGGATCACTAGAAACAACTATTTTTTTAACAATGCCAAAATATACAATCTCAAACTGTTGGGAGAAATTGCCAAGAAGTGCAGGGATTTGACGGATTTGAAGCCATGTATTATTCAATCTTTTCACGATCTGAATATAGCTCGCCACTTGAATCTAAAAAGGGGCATTTCTATAGCAACAACTATTTTGGAGTTGTTTTGGTAGCCTTCTTTGTTGGGTTGGTGCAAGATCAATGTCGATGGATGTAGTTTGGATAATCCGGGATATGCCTCATTTGGAGGTGTAATCCGGCACAAGGGCGTGGTATTGATGGTCTTTGTTGAATACATAAGAATTGATACAAACTACAAGGCTGAATTATATGGTGTTCAACATGGTATTCGGGAAGCATTATCCTTGGGATTTCAAGACATTTGGTTGAAGAGTGACTCTACTGCAGTGATCACGAGTTTGTTAGCAAACAATAACCCGTGGTATGCTAAACAAGTATGGAAAGTGTTGCAATAGGATCTTGTTGGAAGAAGAATTTGTTACTCTCATTATTTTCGGGAGACAAATATTGTGGCTAACAAGCTGGATAAGCAAGCAGCCCATGATAGACGTTCTATTGTTTAGTATAACTGTCCAAATTTCGTTAATAGAGAGGTCGTCTAGGATGCTTCTCAACGACCTAGATTTAGATTTTGTTGAGCTTTTGTGCTTCCTTGAATCTACTGATAACAATACCGAGGTGGATTCATGGTGGTTTAGGGTTGGTTTGTACTTTTCTTTCTTTTTTAATACAAAGAATCTCTTGCAAAAAGAAAAAGAAAAAAAAAAAAAGAGATATTAATTACTTGTTAGTTATTGATTGACATGGTGATTCTTAATGATAAAAAATTGATGATATATATTTGGAAAAATATTTTTCACACCCCTGTAGAATGGTTTAATCTTACTCACCCGCCTTTATTTGCAATAATATCCTTAACACCCCTTACTTTTGAAAATATGTATCAAAAGAAAAAAAAATAATGGAAAAAACTATGCAAAAATGAAATAGTATCAAATCCTATTTACATCATAGGGGGTAACTATGATCTTAAGAAGAGTGATCTTGATCACGACTTAATCGTACAATGGTTTGGTTTGTCACATTTGGTGTTCTTGATGTGTTGCTCTAGGTTGTGGCCAACCCAGACCAATACCCTTAGACTTCATCAAGCTTCAGAACATGTAGTTCGATGGATTTACGAATGATCATTAATGTTGTGACCATCTTGGAAAAGAGGAAGATAAGGAAAGCTTCATGATATAATGTTCTCCAGGTTTTATATTTTGGTTCCAAATTCATGGAATTATCAATTATTCATTTAATTTATTCAACAAAATCATTATTAACAAGACAATGTTCAATGAATGGAGGAAATAGTACACAATTAAAAGCAAATTAATTAAGGCATGAAATCAGAGTATCAGAATTTTATACTGTAAAGATCATGATATTACAGAAAATGATGATGAAAAAACTTTTCTTCATCAATTGAGAAAATTTTCTTATGGGTTCTGAAAAAAAAAAAAAAAAAAAAAACTGTTACCAAGTAGGTGTATTAATATAATAAATGATATTTGTGGAGGTTGTGAGTCGTAGTAGACTGTCTGTAGTAAATAGAAAGTCACTAGAGTGGCTTTTTTGCATTAATGGTTGATTCTACTTCACAAAGAGAATATTCTTTATTATTTACTTTGTACTTCATATAATATTCCATTAGAATTATTTAACATGCTCAAAAATCAGTAGTTTTTAAAAGAGAAGAGGCAAACTAAATGTGTATCTATCTGTGTCATTTTAACAAAATAAGATTATAGTTATTGATTGAGATTAAAATGGCCAAAACATCATCCTAAGTTACAACTTTCATGTTGTAGGTTCAATCATAAAGAGAAAGAGTGGGTAGAACTAGTTTTGGAAAATTGAAGTCGGAAAGAGTCCTCAAACATTATATTATTGTAAAAAGTTTCGTACATGGCCATGTACATATATCAATCATACTTTCAACTGTAAGATAAAGAAGTATAATCTCAAAACTATCATTCCCTTCTTGAATGAAGGGGTTGATACATTGATCATGTACATACACAGTCTGTCTACAAAAATTATCCCATTTTATTATTATAAAAATTAAAATTTATAAGGAAAGTAATTTTGAGTTAGAAATGTAAGATACACACATCATCTAACACTTTTTTTTTAAATAATAAATAAAACATTGAGGTGTGATTAAGCCTAGCCCACATGGCCAACTCTGAGACCAGTCATCCAGATTTATAACACAATTTTAATACTACTAATGCTTTATGGGGCCAACAATAAAAAATATTCAAGTTGCTAAAAGAATATTTTGATAGGTGAATAGTAAGGCAAACTAGGAAGGGTTTAATCAAGAACAATAAAATAGAGATAATCAATGATTATGAATGATAGTTATCCTAGTACAAGGCTCTGTTACTATAAGATCTCATAAATATATAGTAGATTATATGTAGTCATATTCTTGCAATGCAGAGAAACTGTTTTCGTAATTTTAACATGTGATCACCAAATTATAATATGACAACCTTATCATCACACTCACACCAAGACTCGCCTTGCCTTCCGACCCAAATCAGCGACAATTATCTTAAATAAAAACTATGTAGATTAGATGGCTAATAAGGACATCCAATTAATGCAAAAGCTTGAAGAAGTGACCCAAAGTAAATCAGGAGTCGTGAAAATGACAATTCATTTTGCTTTGTTTGGTACGAGATGAAATGGCACACTACAAACCAAAAATTAATGCTGGTTGAATATTTATTGGTAAGAAAAACATGGTACACATAAAATTTACATTATGTATAACCTTAAATAGAGTGAAAATGATTTGTGCAATTGATAAAGTGAGTGTGAAATTTCACCAAAAAAAAAAAAAAAGTGGGTGTTAAAAGCATGGAGGTTAAAATGATTGAAGGTACCTAATTTTGCCAAGTGGACAGCTTTATTTGGTCAGCATAATCATTAAATAGATGGGAAATTTGAATAATGACATATTAAATTTTAGGACTTATCTTAGATTATCTTTGGTATGTATTATAGAATTAATTTTACAGTACGTTATGACACATATAATTGTTTGGTATTATTTATGATAGTTATTTATTTTTAAAATAAATTGATATAATCTAAAATCTATAAATTGGTTAGAAAGTGTTTATCATTATCATGATAATCTATTATTATTTCTTTATGTCTAGTGGTATTAAATGATTATTATTTATAATTCATAATTTATTTTCATAAATGATTTGTCATAAATAACTCATAAACATAAATATTAAATTATACGAATGAGAGCCTTAATTATATAGTCAACCATGTATAACCATGCATATTTCCTTTATATTTACAAGTATTCAATTCTTGTACACACTTTCAAATAAAAAAATAATTTTCTTAATAAGAAAAAAAGGCATCACAATGATTGGTTGAGAATTCATACATGTCTAAAATTTGAATGATTGTTACATAATCATGCGGACAATATGTGCACTAAATTTAAACCCCATCAAAAACAACTACATGGCCGAGAAAAACCACTTGATGCAGAAAATTTTCCTAACAAATATCTAATTGGGTTTTCGTTTCTTAAATTTTTTTATTTTTATTTTGATGAGATTCAATATTGAAAGATGATTTGGAATATTCTTATCCTTTCCCAACCCCTTTTATATTTTGTATAGAAAAAACATATCCAAATTTTCGAGGGAGTCAACCTAATCAAGGCACAATGGGAGTATCTTTTATTTTACTAAATGGTTCTTAAAGTCCCCCTTTTATTTTAGCTATAATTTCTTTTTTAAATTAAAAAATTCAAATTTGAAAAAAAATAAAAGAAGAGAAAGTCTTAATATGTATTAATTATGCGATTTAGATAGAGTATCAAATTTGACATGTGACTTATCAAACGAAATCCTTATTTATCTAACTATTACATGATAAAGTGACCAACCAGGTTACATTATAAAAATGGTTACTTCTCATAGTCTTTGAGGTATTCTTTAGAGGGCAATATCTTAAAAAAATCTTATTAAAATGTACTTCGGATTTATTTGATTAAATTGTCTAACAATAATGCTAGAGTTTGTAGAAGTACATGATTTTTTTTTAATATTGTAATATCATATGGGAACCAAATAATATATTACCAAAAACATTGAGTACCAAATAATAAATCCACCCAATATATCCCCCACTTCCTCCACTCTTCAAAAAAACTCTATGAAGAGAATGAATATTTCTTAGTATAATACAATATTTAATCTTTTATGTACGGCTTGTACATATTTCTTAACACATTGAATGCTTCATCCAATAGGGAATAGAAATGTTATCTCCTTAAGGTCAAAATGACGATCATATATACATGGTCATACACAAAACATTTTCTTTACAATATAATTCTTTTTCTTCTAAAAAATTTTGTAAATAGTCCTCGAACTCTTATTTCATTGGTAAATTCATGGATTCAGTTCATAGTATTGGATACGCATATCAACTAGTATTGATTAGGTATTGACCATATGCTATTAAAGAATATTTTTTTAATATCGATCAATATCGTTCACATATTGAATTAATCATGTATCAATCCCCATATTAATTCATCAAAACAATGCCATATACCTAGATAGAAATCCTCTCCTGCAGCAGGAGAGGATTTCAATCCCATACACACCTAGGTCAACTTTTTTAATTTTAAAGAGGAAACACGTGAATAATACAGTTTAAAGCATATCGAACTAATATGGCAAAAGAACCAAACGGTAGATTCTTTTCTCTTCTGTTTTTTTTTTTTTTTTTTTTTAATTGGAAGCGTTAGAGTAGGTGGGAACCGAATCCTCTCCTCCACGGTTCCCTAGGTGAGGGGGTGGAGAGAGAGAGTAGAGTAGGGTAAAACTGAAAATAGCTATATTGTAATAAACGTGCCAGCTGGATGCTGCTGGATAACCTCTGGACATGATCAAGCCGTAAATTGACACGTGTTCGACGAAAATGACTTCCAATAGCTGGATTCAAATCGTTTCCTCCCTGTATATTCAAGAGGGGGACGTCCTTATGAGATGGCCGATAAGTAATCCGAATCAATAGGAGGTGTCGACTTGAACATAAGGTTTCGAGAGTCACGTGTCAATCATTTGACGGATGTCTCCTTCCTCCCTGAAGTACAGAAGACGATTCGATCCCTAATAGCTTAACCCCGCGGTGTCCCAAATTCCCAAGTCCCAACCCAAAATCTGGATGACGGATATACCCTCATGTAATATTCAAAATTTCATCGAAATGCCCATTTCCTGTTTTCCTGAAACATAGAATGTACTGGCCTATCATGTTATCGAATCATGGGCCTTCTTCGTTATAGGAGATGTGTTGACCATTTAATCCTTTTTTGTAGGTACAATAGAAATCATATGACCGGTAAGCTGAGTCTAAAATCGTCAATTCCTTATTCCGAGCGCGCGAATCGGAACCGGACCCAATTTCTCAGAATGTCATGGCAAATTGGTTATTGTCGAGAAAGATGAGGGCATATTCTGGATAAGAAAGATCCCTGACGACTCGAAAGAGGATGATGGCTGTTGGACACTTCCATTGTATTGATAAAACCGGTTAATCTTTAATGGTTTATACCGGTTTCTGTAAAAGACCAAAGCCTCAAAACAGATTTCATTAAAGATTAGTTACAAAAAGGGTAATCGCAATTAACAAATAAATGAAGTTGCAGGGTATGGAGGATTGGGATTAAGTTACATTTTTTTTCATATATAGATTGATGAAGGAAAAGGAATTTTTGGAAGAAGGAGAAGAAGAGCACATGGAGTTTCTTCAAGCTGTGTTTTCGAATGTTTGTTGTTTTATGTTTTATTAATTTATTCGAAAGTTTTGATTTCTAAAAGAGGATTTTCATGTCTCAGTCTTGTATAATCAGTCTCGATTTGATGAGAAATTGAAAAATCCATGGAAAAGGGCTAAGAATTCTTCCTCTTCCTCTTCCTCTTCCTCTTCCTCTGTGTTTTTGTCATTTTCGAAATTTTCTAGCTTTTTCTGTTCCTGGTTGATAATCCGTGTATGGTTTTTGCTCTGTTTCTGGTTTTACAGTGCATTTGGTCAAAGGATGTTCTAGAAAGTCCGTCCTTAGGAGGATATTCAATTTTTGTAGTCTCATTTTCTCTTTTGATCTATTCTTCTGTTTTCGAGTTTATAAATGCCGGGTTTCTTTTTTGGGTAAAGAAATGCTGGGTTTCCTTGCTTAGGTTTATAGGAAAAATGTTCATCGGGAAACCATGGTGTTAAGAAAATACGTAGAGTTGTTTCTTTCTGTCTGATCTGGGATTTGGGTTCTTTATTTTCTGTGTGGAAATTTATAGTATTTTTGTTTATCTAAGTTCCATTCATTTTGTTAAGAAGTTCTAGAATCGAGCAATATGGGTTCCTCTGCGGAATCAATTGAAGGGGTTGTTGAAGAGATCATGAGAATTCACAGATCTCTGCCCGCTAGGCCTGCTATAGATGAGGTTGAAGCGGCGCAGGCCTTGATCTGGAACGTTGAGAAGGAAGAACAGTCGAGAATGGATGCAATTTCTAAGCAGAGAAAGGGCCCTAATATACCAGATGAGTTGTTCTTTCTGATGCAAGAGATGCAGAAGAATTTATTGTGTTTCCAAAGTAAAGAACAGAAGAGAGAAGCGGTAAAATTGCTTGATCTCGAAAACGTCCACGCGGTATTCGATGAATTAATCCAAAGAGCATCAAAATGCGTTCCGTCTCCCTCCAATTCCAATCAGCATGACAACTCGAACGGCTCCATTTCCACAATTTCGAGCGGTTCCTCTACAAGCAGTGCTTCTGCCTCTGTTACTGGTCTCCGATCTTCAGTAACTTCATCTGGGTTATACACTGATAAAGACTCTCTAATGAGTTCTGAGCTGTTCACTAGAGATGATAGTCATCTGAAGGTAGCGAAATCATCCCTTTATATCGATGGAATTCGAACTGTTCCATCTCGGCCCCTCGTCTCGGATTCTTCTCTCAAACCTGTATCTACTTCGGGTGAGTAAAACTTTCCGAATGATCTTGGTTCTTCTGTCTATTCCTTGTTCCCTATGTTTTATTCATTTAGGTTACGTAATCCTTTCCTATTCTAACTTAGATTCTGAAACTTTGAGGAGACTTTCTTATTGTAAATTATTTGAAGCAAGTTTTTGGGTTGCTGATATTACAAATTTGTTGACAATATTGTTGTCTTTTGAATTACTTCATGTGTTCTGTTCGCCATTTGGTTCTTTGGATGTATTGCATTGAGATTCAGATTATTAATTTAATACTAGAAATACTGTATCCTAGGTTGTTTTCTTATGGCTTCTGTCGAGTGTGTAGGTCAAGATGGTGAGAAGTTTAGTCTGATTAAAGTAGCCAGTTTGATTGAGATCTCCTCAAAGAAAGGTTCAAAGGAACTCAACCTCCAGAACAAGTTGATGGATCAGATAGAATGGTTACCTGACTCGATAGGGAAGCTGACATGTTTAGTCACTCTCAATTTGTCTGAGAACCGGATTATAGCTTTACCGGCCACAATTGGAAAGCTTTCTTCTTTGGTGAAACTAGACCTGCACTCAAACAGGCTTACCGAATTACCTGAATCCATTGGAGATCTCTTTAGCCTGGTTTATCTAAACTTGGGAGGGAATGGTTTAACATCTCTGCCTGCTGCAATTGGCAGATTATCCTGTCTTGAGGAGCTCAATGTAAGTTCGAACCAACTGTCATTGCTCCCTGAGTCAATTGGAAACCTTGTCAGCCTGAAGAAATTGAACATTGAGACAAATAATATTGAAGAAATCCCACATACTGTTAGCCAGTGGACAGCTCTTGTTGAGCTAAGAGCAGATTATAACCGGCTGAAAGCCATTCCGGAAGCTGTAGGAAGGATTTCCTCACTTGAGGTTCTCTCTGTTAGGTATAATAATATCAGACAACTACCTACCACAATGGCATCTTTGACCAACTTGAAGGAGCTTGATGTTAGCTTCAATGAGCTTGAAGCTGTGCCGGAGAGCTTGTGCCTTGTGACCACACTTGTCAAGATGAACGTAGGGAACAATTTTGCTGACCTACGGTCACTACCACGATCCATTGGGAACCTTGAGATGCTGGAAGAGTTGGATATCAGCAATAATCAGATACGGGTCCTTCCAGACTCTTTTGGGATGCTATCGCGGTTAAGGGTGCTTCGTGCAGATGGAAGTCCTCTGGAAGTACCACCTAGGCATATTGCAGAAAAGGGTGCAAAGGTAAGTCAGTTTCTAGCAGTTTTTCAGTTTTGGAGTATCCATTAATTTGAGGCTGACCACAGTTTTGTGTTTCCAGGCAGTAGTTGAATACATGGCTGAACTCGTAGCAAGGAGGGAGATCAAGGCACAACCAATCAAGCAAAAAAAGAATTGGACTCAGTTCTGCTTCTTTTCGAGGCCTAACAAAAGGAAGCATGATGCTCTGGACTATGTGAAAACCTAGTTTTGGAAGCTTGGACAAAGACAGAACATGACAGTCTATTGGGTAATTTCCTTTGCTGATTTTCTATTTGACGTGCTCCTGTTCCAACCAGTATTACTTGGAATAAATTAGTCTTTAGTCCAAGCAACTTGTAAAATTTGATCCCTATAAGTTGTTGACACTGATAAATATCTTACTCTGAATTAATACTACTCTAACAAACACAATTGGTGAAACAGTTGATTTTAAGTGTTTACCCAACCGAAGCACATTACTTAATATTTTTCTTATATAACACTGGCACTTTCTAGCATCTCATGTTGTCTTGTCAACCCTCATCTAGAATCTTTCTGACACACCCATTCTTGCAGGTAGTTTGAAGTTCAAAAGTTTGATTGAAACTCGATGTTAGTTTGTCAAATCCTCCTGGTCCAAGAAATGGAAGGGTTATGCAGATATGACTCCGATCTTTGCTTCTTGTAGTGTAGTTCTCATTATCTGTTGTTTTATTTCTATGTATTTTTGTCATTGAACTAGTATCAGATCTACCATTGACTTCAAGTGGCAAGAGAGAGAGAGAGAGAGAGATTGTATTCCGCGTAATCAATTGTTAAATAAATATGTACGGCTTCCCTTTTCACCATTTTTCATTGTAACATATTTTCTCGGAGAAACTTATATTGTCTCTTATTCAAGGAAGATTTGGTCTAAGATTTAGCTCTGAATAGTGTACTTTTACACCCATGGCCTTAATATAATCTCACTGCATTCTTCTGTAGTGCATCTCCTGTCTAGGATTCCAGCTGCTGATTCTCACTCAGGTCTTCACTGAGCATCAGAGCCTTTTGGGTTAGTTACATTGGTGCCAATCTTCTCATACGTAGTTTACCACAAATTACATTGAGTTCCCCTGGCTTCTCTGTCTTGCTGAACTGACAATTGCCCTCAGGTTTAAACTTGAGTCAAATTGGCAATCATGGGATCATTTTGTGCTGTCCAGTGTATCAATCTATCAAAACCATGGAGCTTGACACAACTTGTTGATTTTGTGGATTCTATTCGCAGTGAAATCAATTTGCTTAGAAATATCGAATTTGGAAGATATCAGTTATTACTGAACCATCTTGTATAAAATCAGTAGTTAGGTTTTAGTTTGAAGTGTCATCAACAAAAATTCGTGTGTTTTAATTTATTTTTTTAATGAATGCAAAGAAATCAACAATTTTCAAATTCTTTGACACCAGGAGCAATATTGCCACTGATCCTGACCATTAGAACATTATTGAATCCTTTCCTATTTGTCAGATCCCTTCTTCTGTTGCATACATATTAGGCATGTAACTCTCATACATGGTGACCAAGCTAATAGAATATCTTGGATGGGTATTGATGCAGTATTATTCAGCCCATGCGAATGAAAATCAAGATCACATCAAGATCAAGTCACAAGATCTTAAGATCTCACAAAATCTCGCAAGATCTCACAAGATCCTACACAATCTCACAAGATCTGATAAGATTTCACACAGTCTCGCAAGATCTCGTGAGATCAAATCAGATCTCACAAGATCAAATCAGATCCTGCAAACTCAAATAAAGCATTTGATTGGAAAGATCAATCTTAGAAGGATGTGATGTTGCTGAAGCAATCAAGGAAAGATATGATGCTGCTTAGTTTTTATAGTAGGAAGTTATCTCTAATATATTTCAATTCTTTTAGTAATTACTTTCTTAATTAGTTTTCTTCCAAGTTAGTTAATTTCCTTTCCATGTTGAGAGCCAATTTGAGTTCTATTTAAAGTGATGTAAGGCTTAGGCCAAAGGATAGATCTGAAGGAATGAAAGAAATTTGGTTTATGCCATGTCTGTGAAAGACAGATGAGTGAGAGACTCACGAGGTGAGAGACCTCTAGTGGTGAGAAGCTGCCCAGGCCTTAGGTGAGATGCCTTAGGTCATATCCCCCTACCTTTCTTCCATCCCTTCTTCCCTCCACCTATTGATTCTTTTTATTTTCTTGTTATATAAAAAAAAAAAAACACACATACACAAAAAGAGAGAAAGTAGTGTTCATGATTTACTTTTCATTGATCCTATTGTGAGGCTAGTTCCTAATTTGTTGAGTTGAGGACTGGTCCTACATTAGGTATCCAAAAAGGAAAACTGTGGAATATCTTGTTTTAGTATGAACCTACTTGGAAGGAAGAATGTCATCGTCTCTGCCATACTAATCCTGTGGAAGGACCTTGAATGTGCAAGAGAATTTCACATCCAAGTTTCATACTTCATGCCCATATATTACTATGAATTATGACAGATTTTGGCCGAAGTGTAGTTATACAATGTACTCTTCTATCTTCTTCATCATTGGTTGCTATTGTCTTATTTTAGAGTAAATAATTCTACTGTGGAGCAGTTTCATATTTGAACTGAATCTGGATGAACTGAGAATCCATTGAAAAATGGAACCTTTACATTGATGAAAGGATCCTCACATCATGATTCAGGTGGTTTACTCATTACCAATACCGAGAAGTCTTATCCTGTGGCTGATACTTTTCAAAAGGAACTTCTATTGAGCCTTCATCACAGATTTTATCTTGTTAACCTTCTTGATGATGTACAGCCTCTCTTGGCCTCACAGGTTCTGTTTGGTTACAAGAGAAATTAAAATGTAGGAAAATTAAAATTTTAAACTTTAAAACATACATGACTATGTAATTAATTCTAAATCATTCTATATTGATTTATTGACTTTGACATCAGGTTGCATCCAGATTACTTTACTAAATATGGTACGAATTTTTGATAGTATATACAATCATATTAGATAATGATGATTATAAAAATCTCTTTTTTTAAGTTTTAAAATTTTCATTTTCCTTCCTTTTAATTTCCTTGCAATCAAACAGAGCCATAAGGATTCTTGGTGCTCTTACCACCTTGTACATGCCAGTATCGGGCTGGATTGGACGAATTAGTGTCTGATCCGAATTGCAATACTGAGTCCTACAATTTTGCTTACGCTGCCATAAAACATTTTATGGAAAAATAATTATTATTTAAATTTTTTTTATTTTATATTTTTCTGTCGGTAGGGTTTTATTCTTTTTTTTTTAGTTATACTTATACATGACCCGTAAACCCTTTTTAGTTGTACATGACCAGCAGTCAAGATACAGTCACTATTTTGGAAAATTTTTTTTAAATTTTAAAATGGATGTTTTTAACTTTTTATATTGCATTTCAGTAAAACATTTTCTTCCTTTATAATCTTTATACAATTTTATATTGATTTCAAAAAATCACAAATATTATTTTACAACTAAACAAATACAGCCTAATAACTAGAATGTTGACACGTCACAAATGAATTTAAAAAAAATGTATCGGGTCAGATCAGATCTTGGGACCGATACAAACACTAAGATGGGAATCAATACTGATCCGGTATCGGTCTAAGCCGATACAGATATGAATCAGTTTGATCTGAATACAAAAACCTTATTTGAAGTCTCTTTCTTAGGTTATCAAAACCAATCCCCCCCCCCCGCCCCTCGCGGCGCCGGGGGGGGGTTTCGCCCCCCCCCCCCCCCATGGGGGGGGGGGGGGCCCGGGCCCCCCCCCCCCATGAGACGGCGGCAAGAACCTCTGCGCGGAGCGTGGATCCGATTATCAAATGAGACGACTAGAATTGGCGGCGCCCATTGAAATTAGAGGCTGAATCCCAATAAAGTTGGTCCTTGCCTTGAGACAATTATGGAAAGACTTTTGTGGTAATAGATTGGGAAATGTGATTAAGATTCTGATCATGGTATAGAAATCGTGTTGGTTGCATCCAGGTGATGGTCAGCACGTGAGTGTCGATTGCATCTGAGTTGTCCATCTCATTTGATCATCAAGCTGATATTTTTATGTGTTTCACCTTATCTGCTGAGATGGACAGTTTTGGATATCAATTGGATGCAAACGAGTCTTCTGCCGAACTCCTGACAAGAAACGATTTGGATCCCTGATCATATATTTCTAAATCCTAATTGGAAGAGCATTTTCCATGAAATTGGCGTGAAAGAATCTTTCATGTCACATCAATGATGAATTCATGATATAAAAAACGGACTTAAAATAAAATTTGAATTCGGATAGGTTCGGGAATTATTCTTTTGTTTAAAAAAAATTCGGATGTTAATTTTTAATATTTGGTACTCATATTTCACACTATCAATCAATTATCACACCTGCATAATATACAAGTGACATTAGAATAATATTTAATATATAAATAACAATATAATACATAATAAATGGATATGTGTGTATAAAGGTGGATTTGTTATATTTTATTATAGTATATAATGTGGATTGTGGATCATTATATTTTATCATGATTGCAATACCAATTTAGTAGAGTTGATGTTCATAAAATCAAACATTTTCATAAATTCATCCAATCATCCTCATGAAATCCATCGCTTTTTCATGTTCGTTAATTACTTCCTCATGGTTTGTATTATAATATTGAAAAAAGTTCATCTACACCCCATTAAGGATTGTTAACATCATCTACACCCACAAAATTATAAAAACATCACCTAAGTCCACTTAACTGACGAAAATCATTAAAATTGTTGAAATACAATTTTACCCTTCATATTGTAAATTGAAAAATTAAAAAAATATGTTGATGGACTAATTTAACCTTCAAAATCAAACTTCTATTTTCTCTCTCTCTCTCTCTTTCCTTTTCACTCTCACCCAAGCCCTACGTTGTCGGCGGCATCCCATCTCTGACATCCTCTTTGTCGTTCAGTGATCTTCATACAAGGGGAAAGAAAGCATTAACTAGGAAATCGAGTGAAGAGAAATGAGAGAAAAGATCATAGAAAAGAACTTCCTAGCTCCTGAATCAGAGAGAGAGAGAGAGAGAAGACGTTAAAAGGAGTGAGCTCCTGAGTCTCTGTAGATCTTCGTTCTCGGAAGCGACGAAGACAGCCGGATGACCTGCTGGAATTATGATGTCTGTTCTCTCTGTCAAATGTGCCCTGACCTTCTCATAATGGCCCCCTTCTTCCTCCTCGTTTTTTGATTTTTGTATTTTTTTTGGTGGTTTCCTCTTGCCTTCCACCGCCTCCTCTTCTTCTGCTCAACAGGTGAGGGCATGCCATCTCCACATATCCTGATCCTCCATTCACCATTACCACCTTGGTTGTTAAGATATATACTTGTGTCTATATCTTAGTCATTCATTTAATTATGTTTTATCTTTTGTTTTTCTCATTTTTTATATAATGTAATTCCTTCTTGTAAACAAAGAATTGAATGAGAATTTTTCGAGCGTATTCTAGAAGGCTCTGGTTTCTTGTTTCATGGTGTTCAATTTAACATGGTATCAGATGGTATTCAAGCTTCCGTTTTTCGATTTTTCGTCCCTGATATTTCTCTAGCATCCTTTTCTGCTCTGGATTCTTCTTTGATTTCATTTCTCTTGCCTGAATCATTCATTTCTCTATATTTCTTTTCGGTTTCTTGTTCTTGAAGCTTCGATTTAGGTACCTGGAGTTGCAGAAGGGACCCATCATGGCTCTTTGGCTGATGTTGGCAACACACACCGATACATCCGCCCCTTGGAGCTGTCTATCATCCTCTGGTTTAACCAAATAGAGTTGGTCATAGTTGTTAGAGAATTCAGGTCTTTTGTTGAATAGATTGTATGGTCTCCTTGATTCTCCTCTTCCTATGTGCCAGCGTCCAGACTTCGATGCTTCTCGGGTCAGTTCCCTGATCTAGTCATGTGAAGCCCTCACTATCACTCCTTCCCTTTGCTTTCCAAGCACCCTATCAATCCTCTTAGATGGCGGGTCTCTTTAATGACGGGCTTCTCTCTCAGATGCGGGGACTGTGGGGCACTTCTCAAGTCAGTGGAAGAAGCTCAAGAACACGCAAAGCTTACTTCTCACTCCAATTTCGCCAAATCAAAGGAAGCCGTACTCAATCTTGTTTGCAATTCTTGCGGCAATCCTTGCCGATTCTCACCTTTTTTCGTTTCTCACCCTCAGCAAAACTCGATTCAGAAACGGAAGAAACTGGTGGATGCCCTCGTTGTGATTCAATTGTTCCAATTCCTCTTCCAAAGAAACCAATAATCGATTTCAACACTACATCCATCTGAGAAGAAAGGAAGAACATAATTTTTTTTTTCATTCTTGTAATAAGAGATTAGAATTGTAAATCCCAATTTCTTCTTCCGTATGTTAAGCGGTGCTGGTAGTCGGTTTTGCAATTACCAGCTTCTTTGTTACATGGTGGTTCCATGGGTTCAATGGATTCATGGTTCTCTGTAAGTTCCCAAGTCATCCAGGTGAGTTTGCAATAAAGGGTATAATGGTCTTTTAACCTGATTAAAAGGGTAGTATTGTCTATAAAATATTCTAATGCAGCTGACATCAACATTTAACAGAAATCTTGTGACGGAGTGGACTTTTTTGATTAGCACAACAAAGTGGACCTAGGTGATGTTTTTGCAATCTTGTGGGTGTAGATGGTGTTAACAATCCTTGATGGGTGTAGATGAAATTTTTTCTATAATATTTATTTTTAGACTCATATTTATTCCTGATTAGAAAAGCACACGAAAGTAATGACTTACTTTGTATTATGATATGATTTTTATACTCATATTTAATTTTACATTGTCTAACGAAATTAACGATTTATTTTATATTATGATTCGATTTTCTAACTTATATTTAATCTCACATAGGAAAAAAAATGAAATTACTGATCTGTTTTGTATTATAACGTGATTTTTAGACTTATAATTAGTTTTAGATTGGAAAAGATGCAAATAGTTATGACATTTTTTTTTTTCGAAAAACTTTGTTTGAGAATTAAGGCATCAAGTCCTCCACTAAGATAATAATAGTTTTTTTAGTATAAGAATTATTCGGTATAATTCGGATTTGAAAGAATTATTCGCGATATTTATTTCTAGACAAAAAATGCGAGAATTTTAAAGAATCATTGAATATAATTCGAATTCGGGAGAATTATTCGTATTATTCGATCCGGAAGAATAATTGGCGAATAATTCAGAGAATTAAATAACTATTCATCTGTTTGGTAGCTGTCTTTCCCTAAGCTCACACATAGGGATACCATTTTTTAATTTGTTGATGATTAAAATTATAAAATAAGGTCAATTATTTTACAAGGTATCCAAATCCTCTCCTCCAAGTGTTTCAGGAAAGGGGCGCACCCCCACTGTATGGACGACACCTGGGCTCGGGTGACAAGCATTATAACAAATCATTTTCAGTAACACATTAGTAAATCATCTCATTAATGTAGCTGTTGGATTGGAACCTATTGTAAGATCTTAACTTCCCGATAATCCAAGCCATGAATTTTCCTAGACGAACCAAGTTTCTTGCTTTAACCATGAATACTTTCAGTAGGTCCGTAGATCTGGAATAATCTAGCCGATGAGTCCAATTGTTTGTCACCAGGTGTAAATGACAATTAAATTAGAAAAAATTATACAGACACCCCATCTACTATTGTGAAACTACACAAAATTGTCTTATTTTTACAAAAGTTACAAAGAATACCCTTATAACAATGCTATCATACAATCTCATCCCCACCGCTTAAGGGTGTCAAAAATGGGCCCGGCCCGGGGGGGGGGGCGGGGCCCGGCGGGTCAACCCGGGTCCGGACCGAATCTTAATGGACAAGTTTCGATCTCGGCTTGTAACACCCAACACCGTTTCAGCCCAAATCGAAACCAGACCAGACCAGCCCGTTAAGAAGCCCGAACTAGCCCGAACCAATAATACCTAATCCGAACACCGGTAAGGTCCATCCGGGCTCAGTTTCTTAATTTTAATGGTTTTAAATTTTGATGAATTATATTATACTGTTATAGTTCACTTCTTGATCTGAAAGATTATAAGAATCTATAGTTGAGAAGAGTATGTATGTTAATTGTTACAATTTACTGAATTACATGCATATAGAAGGAATTATGCTAATTTTATAGATAGAAATAATAAAATAGGCTATATATCTTATATATAAAATAAGCCCGATAAGCTTGATAAGCCCGATCCGGACCGAACCAATCCGAAATCACCTCAATAAGTCCAGTCCGATAACAAATCGACACCGGATCAGCCCGATAGTTATTGTTGTCGGCGTCCAGCCAGAGCCCCCAACCCGACCCCGGCACCCCGAATTCTTAATGGATATGTTTTGGGCTGGGCTTATAAAATCCGACATCGATTCAGCCCGGACCAAAACCGGCCCGGACCGATCCGTTGACACCCTTACCACCACTACTTTCACCTTAAGAACGAGGGTCAATTTTTTTTAAGACAAAAATACCCTTAGTATATGTAAAATGTCCTAAGAGGGTTTATTCTTTTTAGATCTCCCCACAAAACCTTATTTTCTTTTCCTTCTCTTCTCCATTGCCGTTTTCTTCTCCACCATATATGAAAATTCATAGATAATATCCTCTGGTTTCATTTATTATTTGTTTGCCAAGGAAACAGAGAGCGACGATGCCAATGAAACAGAGGGTATTTCGATGGAATCAGCAGAGAAGATAAGGACGATGTCACCTTTATTGATACCCAAATTGCCATCGAAGAGTGCGAGCTTGTCGGAGTAGGCGGAGGAGCTCCTAAAAAGGAAAGGAATCAGACTCTTTTGGTGCACCAACAGTCGAAGAAAAAGAACCAAAAATTGCACTTATCGGAAGTTGCTGGAGGGATGACTGAAACCATTCTATAATCTATACCAAAGAACTTGAAGAAGGGGACGAAATCGATGGACATTGCCTTCAACCAGGAGATTCACAAAAATGAGATTGCAGATCCGAAGAGGAAAGATGAAGAGAAGGAACGATGCAGATGCAGCAATCTCGCTGCAAGGCAGAGGAAGCCTCTTATGTTCCTGAATCTACCATATATTTTATGAAGCCTCGAGCTCCTAGGATTCCAAAACCTCCTCCATGACCTTCAAAATCACCCTCTACATCTTCCTCCTCTTCAGAGTCATCTTCAACGTCCTCATCCTCCTCCTCTTGTTCATCAGTCTCCTCCATACTTACGAAGATGGAACCTACGATATAAAAGACGAATCCGCCGGTGGTTCAACCGCCACCGCTGTTGGCGAAAACTGCCCCTCCGCCGCCAACTCTGCCTCTGTTGCGGTCGAAAGCTTCAAAACCACCGGCGACGTAGGTGAGACGAATGCCAGAGTTGGTCGAGTTCTATAACTCAATGTTGCGCAGGGATTCAAGAAGGGATTCAGGCGCTGGAGTCTACGACGTTCCGGTCTCCGTCAGTGCTCGCAACCTGATCGGTGAGATCGAAAATCGATCTGCACATTTGCTCGCTGTAAGTCTACTGGTTCAGAACTTCTGTTTCTAACATATTTACCAAAAATGCCACTGTCTCTCATGGTCAACCTTCTCAAATGATTAAATTGCCCCTTTCAAGGTCTTCGGTGATAAAGACCTACGGTGGTGGATCCGAGTTCATAAAAGAACTTATGTCACTCAGAAATCCATAAGTGATCGGCCATCCCTACGGTGGCGGATCGAAGAGTATTGAAAATGAAAAACAAAATATAAAAAATCACAAAAAAAAGTTTTATATATATATATATATATATATATATATATGAAATTGAAAAGTTTTGAAAGGTAAAAAAATCTTTTCAGCATCTAAAAAGAATAAACCCTTTTAGATCATTTTACACATACTAAGGGTATTTTCGTCTTAAAAAAATTGACCATCTATCGTTAAGGTGAAAATAAGGGGGGTCGAGATTGTATGATAGCATTATTATAGGGGTATTCTTTGTAATTTTTATAAAAACAAGTAGTTTTGTATAGTTTCACAATAGTAGTAGGGGTGTGTGTAATTTTTTCTTAAATTTATCTTATATTATAAGTTAAGGGTTGCAAGTTTGGCCTAGCAAACATGAGCCCAACTACCCAACACCTCAAGGTCTCGTCTAGACTTCAGCTGCTCTAGATCAAGGTAAGAATTTCTAGGCCCAGGGTTGGATGCAAGTACTGAACAATTCACTGTTGCATGCACCCATCAATGGTGCTTAGAGAACTAGGGGTGTCAATGAGGGACCAAATCCTCTCCTCCCCTCCTCCCTGGCTCCCACTCCATCTAACCATTGGAGTGTGAGCCGGCTCGAACTCCAACGCACTCCAATGGTTGGATGGAGTGGGAGTCGGGGAGGCGGGGAGGAGAGGATTTGGTTCCATCGACAAGCCGGTGTCATGCTTTATAGGGTATGACTGAAAGATGTTCATATGCACATTAACTAAAGGACTGGTCCGATTTTGGGTTGTTATCGGTCCGATTTGGGTTTAAAGTCCAATAAGAAACTCATTAAGACCATCTAAAAGGCTGAAATAATGAAACTAGGGTTGACGTTTTGTTCCAGACCGTCACAAGGAAAACTATAACCAAAATCTTTTTTATCCGGCATTACATTAGAATCACGTGCATGTAAAGCACCTTTTAATGTAAACAGATTTCTTTGGAGTAACAAGACTTCCAATTACGATACGCGTAGAGAAAGAATCACAATAAGTGCAAGGAAGGAGGCATTTTGTACTCCAATGCGCAGGGCTTGAACTAACATTTCCGGATGGATGAGTATATTGGGTCTGGTTCTGGCCATTATTGAATTTGGGCTCATCAGTCTGTTTTTTTGGATTATTCTATACTAAATCGATAAGATATGTCATACCCTAATCCGAAACATATTCAATAATAATTCGATCCAATTTGATAATCAAACAATCTAGATTATCATCCCAAAATTAACAACCTTCTCCTTGTTTTTTCTTTCTTGGAAGCATAGCTAACTGGAGAATTTTGATAACATATATCTTATGCAACAACCGAATAACTGACCCTAATCATTAATTCAGTTACGAGGCGCACCATCTTTTTGATAACATATATCTGGATTCTGATGCAACAACCGAGTACCGACCCTAATCATTGATTTCGTTACGAACCCGGTCCATTTTTTTTTTGTCCTGATTACATAAACCACATAACAGCAAAACAACTAATTTTTCATTGACAGAAATACCCTGGAAAATGAAATCCGTTAAGGGGTAGTTGATGTAATTTGAAAACTTCCAGCTAAGCCGAATACCCCACCTCGGATTCCCCGGGAAATAATAAAATCAAATCCGTCGAATATAAAAACTTAATTAATTAGTTGTGATTTAAGAATGAAGAAATCACATTACTTCCGCTGCAAAAATTAAAGTCGCCGCAAGATTCTTCCGCTGTTTTCGCAATATTTTTCTGATAAGTACTAAGAACTCTGACGAGTTTCAGAAAGCTAAAAACGGAATTCAATTAGGGTTTTTCAGTAGAAAAGAAAGAAGAAGCGGTGGAGAAAGCAATCTGCCGGAGAAAATGTGGGTGGCGATGAAGAAGGCGACGGTGAGATTGGTGAGAAAGAAGCGGAAATTGGTGGGAGGTTTTATGAGGAAGGTTATGTGGATGTCTCTGCTACTGAAAAGAAGAATTGCTAGGGTTCGGAGAAGAAGAAACAGAAGCCAAGTGTTGAAGTACGATCTTTTAAGTTATGCCAAGAACTTTGATGATGGAAAATGGCAGCAGGAGGAGGCTGATTTCTATCGTAGCCGATCTTTCTCTTATAGGTTTGGTCATCCAATTCTCGATTTCTGAATTTCTCATCCATTAACAATACCACAATTTTTCTCTGTTTCTTGAGGTTAGTTACAGATTGAAGCTTCCCCTCTTTTTTTTCCTTCTGCAATCATTCCCCTTCAAACAAAGGTTTTGTTTATTTGTGGATCTTAATTTAGTCGTAGCCTATGAACAAAAGACAATCGTCATGTGAATCCATGGTATTATATATATAGAGGAGGGAATTTTCGTTGTTACTTTAGGAATCTTTGTTAATTAAAGTTCTGTCGTCATACATATTCTCATAAATTTACACGAATCAAAGCTGCTCAAAGGACGTTCTTGGAACAGAGATCGAGGTTGAGCAATGTGCTCACTGGATCGGGCTTGGTATTGGCTGGATTTTGCCAGCGCAGCTGTGTTTTGTCTTCTCCAAATGGCTGACCATATCCTGTGGGATGTTATCAATCATCAGCTCATTCAATCCTTTCAGTTTCATACTTTCAAGAGTGACAACTCTTATATAATTCGGAAGGTTGAGAAGCAATTTTTTTTTTCCTGATAAATAAAAATTCTATTGATCAAGCAAACAGGGAGCAGCCATAACATCAATCTTACAGTGATCAATGAGCCACAGAATAGAATTGGGCCATATCACCAGTACAGGAGATAGCCCTCCAGGCCAGAGATTGTGCCAAACAATTGGCCTCCCTAGGAACATGATGAAAATTAGCACAACCCTCCAAAGCCAACAATCTAATATCCTCAATAATGGACAGCATCTCCCTTTTGAGAACCATCATTAAGAAAATTAACAACATCTAGACAATCTGATTCAACAAGCAAATGAGAGAAGCCAGCATTGAAAGCTTGTGAAAGACCAGCTCTCAGAGCTAAGGCTTCAGCAATGGCATTGGTTGAAAAGGTAATATGTTGGGATACTGCTAGAAGAGGAGTGCCTTCTGAAGATCGAACGACAAAACCAACCCCACTGCCCTTCTGATTCCCTAGCATTGCAGCATCAATGGTGAGAATCAAATTTCCAATTGGAGGGGAAGAAAATCAATGTCATCGGATCAGAAATACCATTGTGCCTAGAAAGAGGTCTTCTGGAGGAAAAACAACCCCAGAAAACTCCTTACATGCTCTTTCAGTGCTCGATGAATCACATCAATTGGAGAACAATCTTTATGATCAAAATATAACTCATTGCGAGCTTTTCATAAGGTCCAGCACATGAAGGCTGCAAAAGTAAAGACCTGCCTGAAAGAACAGCCCATTGTAACCCTTTGACAATCAACCGGCAAAGTTTATTTTAGAGAACCAAATTTTGATCCAAAAGCTCCTCTTTCATCCCCCCAAGCTAGATTGGCCAGAATACTGGTTCCTGAGAATAGTTTTACCTGTATGTACTTGTATCTTCTTTAGAATCTCATCATCATTCATATTCACTGGTTTCCACACCACATTGATGGTGATGCGATCCCATGAAGAATATAATATTCATGCAGGTGATCCGGTAGATCCATAGAAGGCAATTGAGCATAATAATTAAGAGTGCAACAGGGTAGGTTGATAAAAACCTCAATCCATCCTTACATCCCCTTAGCTCAACACAAGCCTAGTCCAGTCCAGCCCAGTTGGACCCCAGGCTTGAAAATCCCAGCCCTAAATAAAAGCACAGCCTAGGTTAATTGAGGCGATTCACGGATTTCCTTACTTTTATCTTCTGGTTATAGGCTATGGATCACAGTTTGAGGAATTGGAATTAGATAATCGGTTCCAATCAAATCGCAAATCAGGGGATCCCCAATTCCAATTCCAGCCGCTTTGAATCCACGGATACTGATTTCAAGGATTGAAGCTGTTTCAGGCTGATTCGAAATTGGAATTCTCCAATCCATGGAGGAGTCCGTTACCAAATCCTCGAACATGTGAGTACAACATTAATATGGTACGTGTTTAATAATATTTAATATGATAGCTTTTGCTCATTTTTCTTCTTTAAATCCTCAAACGTGTGAGTGATTCTTCTCCCAAAATACACAAAAAGAGAGAGAGAGAGAGAGAGAGAGAGAGAGAGAGAGAATGTGGTGATGATATGCTCTCAGGCCGCTTGGCCCCGTCACTTGATAAGCTGGCTTTGATGGATGAGACCCAGATTTGTATCAATTTGTGCTTTCATTGACTCACCAGCCACATTTGCCTTCAGAGAGGGCGACCGCGAAAAAGGCTATGTGAAATGAATGCCAAAGTAAAAGTCGCAGCGAGTGCAAGCCACTAGGACATCGGCAGTGGGAGGGTGGGGGAATGTCATGACCTTTAGTCCGACATCAGTTCTGAATGAGACTGATTGGGAGTTGATATGCTCCTGTTCCCCTCACTTGTTAAGCCGATTTTGATAAATGACACCCACGGTTGTATCAAGTTACTCTATGTCTCTTCTGTCTTCCCTGGAAAATTGAAACAACCACCATATGGTACACAGTCCAAGACACAGAAACAATAGTCAGAAATATAGAAGAAAGCCAACGAAAATGTGCTAGGGTATGCTCACGCTACGAATCGTGGAGAATAGTTTTTTTTTTTTTTTTTTTTTTTTTTTTTTTTTGTAATTAAGAGAATAGTTCACCTATATGTATTTATATTTTTCTTGAGATTCCATCACAGTCCATATTCAATGGGTCCTACACTTTAGAGGTGGATCCCACACCACAATAGGATCTCATAAAAAATATATGTGCATACAAGTGATCCGAACTCAGAACACATACAACTACATGAGAGCTAGTATCTCTCGGGCTAAGAATAGAAGAGAATGGTTTTTTTTTTTTTTTTTTTGGTAATTAGGAGAATAGTTCACCTATATGTATTTGTATTTTTCTTGAGATTCTATCATCGTCCATATTCAGTGGGTCCTACACTTTAGAGGTGGATCCCACACTACAATAGGATCTCATAAAAAATATATGTGCATACAAGTGATCCGAACTCAGAACATATACCACTACATGAGAGCTAGTATCTCAATAAATTCCTCGAAAGCCCACAATTTAAGCCCTATTGAAGCCATCATTATGGGTTTCGTCCTCATCTCCTCTGTACTGTCGAACAAACCCAACAAGCAATACTTCAATTTTTTTAGGAATTTCCAGAAGTTCCTTAGGTACCATGCATCCCATCGTCAAGATTGATTTCTTCGAGAGAAAATGAACATTTGTTTTTGTTCTGTTTTCTAATGGTTCTTGGACTTGACATCCATAGAGAGAAAATGAGCATGATAATCCTAAGAACCATCCAAGACTTCTTTCTAATGTTTCTAATTCCAGGTTTCAGATACGGTATTGTTTATGTTTAAAACCGATTTGATCCATATTGGATAGGTTTAAAATTCAATGGAAAGCAACACGTGTCTGGTCTTTAATAAAACAGGCTCGAATCGACTATTGATCAGGTCCAAAACTGATACAAGTCGATCGATTCAATACCAATACCTTGAAACCTACTTCCTTCGTTAGTAGTTTAGGTTTATTTTCTATCTCGCTTCAATTTTTTACTGAACCAATGATTCGAACTGGTCACCATTCAGGCCCAATCAAACCAGAACCGGTCCGGATTTGTGTCTAGTTTGGATTAAGGACTATGATTGAACCCAATATAGTTTATCGGAGCTATTCTTGAGCCCGGGTCTGAAAAACTACCCAGCCAACGAAATCAAACAAGGACTATGCCGGTTTTTCACATGTACACTCATAGTCGTCCTCATGTGAGATAATGACATCTTGAGAACGACATAATGATAAATTACACCTAATTTACAGATTTTTAGGAATATAAAAAGGCGGTTACCCATTGTTGGTCCCACTAAACATAGGTCCAGGGAGGGGTGAGTTTGAGACAATGTTAACATTTTAGTAATTTTGTGCAAAGTGACCGTTCTAGAGACTCAAAGAGAATCACTTGCTCATTTGACAAAGGATAATCGAAAGAAAGTTACATCTTCTAAATACACCTAATCACCTGTATAGGTGTCATTTAGACAATCCTATCCGTTAATCAAATACTGAAAAAGTTGGTTGTTATGTTACTTGTTTATTTCATTGAGAATTACATAAAGTTTCGTTGGTTTTGATATAACATTTTGTTTTTAACATTTCATATGTAAAAAAAAAAAAATATTTCAATGTTTGTTTCTGTTGAATTGATGTCTTGTATTTTATAAGGTCCACACAATTATAAGGGTAGTATTTATATTAGAGTATGAGTCTATTACATGTACAGAGTAAACTTATAATTGTAGTGGGATTAAGATTTTTAAGTTTTTTTATAAATTGTCTCTGTATAAAAAAAAATCTAAATAAGACTGTAAGGGTTGTCAAATGATTTTACTCTGACAGTGGAGAGCTGAAGGTGTTGTAAGGCTGACAGATGAGCTAAGCTTGTCAGGTAGAGAGCTGTAGAAGTTTATTGGGAATAAATAATTTCTCTTTTCTCTGGTAGACGTAGGAATCTCACGATGGGGTATTGAACCACGTTAATTCTTTTTTTTTCTTTTTTTTTTGCGTTCTTAATCCTAACAAGTGGTATCAGAGCTGAGTTCGGTAGATCGGTCAATGATCTAAGAGAAGGAAGAAGATACGTAGTATGAAGAAGAAGGAAAAAAAAAGTTGAGTTTTTTTTAAAACTTTTTTTTGATCTACGATTTTCAAGATTATGATTGCGATGGTGTGAAAAAAAAAAAGATGAATTTGAAAACGTAAAAGGAAAAAAAAGGTGTAATGATTACACTTGTGTGATTCTTTTAAATTTTTTTTGTTTTCTCAGTTATTTTTTGAGAAAAAAAAAAGATGCCGTCAAGAAGAGATGGAAAGGAATCTCAAGCTAGGATGATGATTCTTTCTGTCATCACATGTGCCAGCAGGGATCATGGAGTCAAGATTTGCAGAGTTCGACTCAGGTGCGGTGGCAATGGATCTTAGTGACCTAGTGGACTTGATCGGATCTGGTGTTAGATCTTACGACGGGTTTAAATCCCAATACAATGCACATAATGACCAGTTTATGTCGTACCATGGGACAAATGAGTACTGACGAGCTGGGACAAGGAATCGGATCTCTAGGTCTACATTGGAGGTGCAGAGGTGAGAGACTTGGGTTCCAGATGCAATTGGAGTTGCAGATGACTGGAATGAGGAGTCGATTCTCAAGGTTTGCATTGGAGGTGCAATGGTGAGAGGTTCGGGTTCCAGGTACAACTGAAATTACAGGAAGATTATGAACGACGGTGATCTTTCCTGTGATATTACAACAGTGAGAGAAATAGAGTCACATCACATCGTACGATAGTGAACTGTACGAAACGGGGTGTGGGCTATGCTGGTTTGGGTGTAGCGATTTGACAGAGACGGGTTTACAGAATCAACATCAACGTATTTTCTTCAAGGTGGTTTGCAGAATCCAAACCAGGTGGAGATTTATTAAGTTGATGTCTTGTATTCTGTGGGATCCACGCAATTATATGGTAGTATTTGTATTAAGATATTAGTTTATTACATGGGGTAAACTTATAATTATGGTGAGATTAGGATTTCTAGGTTTCTTTATAAATTGTCTCTGTGTGGAAAAACCTAGGCAAGACAGCTTAAGGCACTGTAAGACTGACAGATGAGCTAAACATATCAAGTAGAGAGCTGTAGAAGTTTCTTGGGAATAAAGAATTTCTCTTTTCTTTAGTGGACGTAGGCATCCCACGATGGGATACTGAACCACATTAATTCTTTGTGCTTTTTTCTTGTTTGCATACTTTCATTCCTATCAATTTATAGTACCGAAGGCATACGTTTATAAGCATCGGAGTCTGACATTCCCATGGTTTTGGGGTGTAACTCCATCGTTGAACTGGAACCCCGCTTGGCCAATTTAGTTGGCCCTTCCTTCTCTCCACTGTCCTCTTCTCCCCCTGAAAAACTGAAGTCCTCTACCCCAAAATCCTCATTTTTTGGTATCGTTTCAAATTAAATCATAACAAATATTTTAAAAAGAAATTTAAAAAATATAATATAAAATGAACGGTTGATCGTGTTTTACTTTGCCCCTCCCCACTCCTCCAACCCACCCATTTGTTAAATGTGTATCACATAGGCCTTGTCATAACATGTAGGTCTGTTAAATGATGATGTGGCACCGTTTATAATTTTATAATGACAAAATTACCTTTAGATAAAATCTTTCTTGTTTCTAGTTCTATGTCGTGGTGGAAGATAGCTTCTTTCCCATTTGCTTATGATTCTAAACAATAGAGTGAATACCGTGTTTTTTGTGATTAGGCTTGGGCTCATCCAAGACCACATTGATGGACAGCAACGAGATCAGAGGCCTAATGGCGTTCTCGCTAGCGAACTTTTCTGGTGTGATAGGGTCGTGCTCAGCCATATTGGCCTAAGTTAGCGACCCCAATCTGAACCCTCGTGGGGGAATCGAAGAGAACCTGCACAATCATTTAAATTCCAAACTGGGCGGCGATGATATGGACCCTCTCCTGATTGGTTACGAGGTTAAACAAGGTAGCGGCAAACAAGGATGGGGAGAAGAAAAGGAGTTCAGCACCGATGAACTCATTTACCCTTCGCTCTTCATATCAATTATAGAGGAATCAATATGAAACTTTTCGTTGGAGGTAATGATCTCCCTCTAATGTCTTTCTCACTTTCACTTTTTCTATTCTATTCGACTTCTATTTATATGATTACTATTTCTTTCACTTTTTATTTTACTTTCTCTTACCTTTAGTCTTCGCTTCCCAGTGGTGCTGTTTCTCGAAACCTGTTTGAGTATGTGGGGTGTTAAATGATTTATAATTGATTTAATGGTCTGGTCTGGTGCGATACTGTGTATAAAAAAATAAAATCAAAATCAAATCGAATAACTAAACGGTTTCAAAATTGAAACCAAAACCCACTAATAATCGATTTTGGTTTACTAGTTTTTAAACGGTTTCTCATTAATCAGTTTTGTTTATGGTTTATAAAAGGTTTAACACATTGGTTATTAATCGATTTTTTCATGAAAAAAATGAAAAAATTTAAACTAGAAGGAGAGAGCCAAGATTCAAGAGAGTGAGACTTGCTATATATTTAATCAATAATGCCTATTTTATGTTTTTCATTTTGGTTTTATGGTTTAGGTTTTTGAAAATTAAGATTGGGTCTTGAAAAAATAATATATTAATTGAAATTGAGTCTTTGGAGAAATAATACATTAATTGGGATGGAGGTGTTGAAGAAATAAAATATTAAATTATTAATAGAGAATAACTAATGATATTAGGATTTATTAATTTAGTTTATAAGGAATGATTTTGCATTATTATAGAGCAACTTTTATCATCCGATTTTTGTTAGAAATGATTGAGAAGCAGAGAGGTTCGGAGGTTGAGGGAGGGAAGTTGTCAATTATCGGTTTAAGGCTTTCTCTCTCTCTCTCTCCTTTTTTTAAAAAAAAAATGAGAAAACTAGAGAACTATAACCAAGGGTGTGGAGATGAAGGGGTAATTGGGTCATAATTTTGTATTTTTTCTTAATCAACTAAACGGGAGGGTGTAATTAAAATTAATCGTGAAGTTGAAGATTGGATAACTTAAAAACAAAATACATGAGGTGGATAAAAATTTTATTTTATTTTAATAAATAATTTTTTATAAATAACTCATAAATATAAATATAAACTATACGAGAATGTGACTTTGATGTACCTTTGAAAACTCAAATTATGAAGAAGGGTTTTAATTTGGATTAGCTTGGATAGCATTGGAGACATGACAAACCTATTTCTCTAAAAGTTGGGGTCCCCACGTTGGTAGTGTTGGAAAATCTCCCACGTTAGTGGAACCATAAAATAGAAAGGAGAGAATATTAATTATGTGAAAAGTGTAAGAAAGAATCCTAGACCAGCAGTACCGTCGGGACCATTTCCCTTTTTGTAAATTTGGTAAAATTGAACTCTTTTCTCTCTGCCACGTGGCTAATCTTAACCATTCATCTGGGAGGCTCCAGGATTAACCTCTGGTTCAATATGTTTTCTTTTTACTGTGTCGGCAGCTGAAGTAATGGTGTGGGCCAGTGTGAAGGAGAGGGAGACAAGGACCCTGCAATCAGGAGAAGATAAAGAACTAAAAAAAACTATCAGATCAGAAGAAGATCATACATCAATACAATTCAAATCTCTTGTCTGGTCAACTTTTTGAACCCCAACAGCTCTGATCTTGGATCGCAACAGATTCTTTGTCTTTGAGATGCTAATGATATTCCCAATCATTGTTGAAGTTATTGGTATCGGATCATCGATTTGTATAACTTAACTGATCTAATCTGTTTTAATATTATTTTTATGAGGATCGGATCGGATACATGGTGGTTTTTCATTAGATCCGATCGATTTTAGACATGACCCATATCGTGTCTGATACCTAAATTTAAAACCATGTGCCCAAGTTTTACATGGTGATCTTATGTATATTCATGACCCTCTTAAAGTCTAAACATTTCCGTGGTCCTCTGTTGACTTTAGTTCATATATCCTACTCTCATGCTTAAAGATAGGATCCCATCAGCTCGAACCCAGTTCCTCCCCCATAAAGGTACATTTCCGTCGACCCATTATTGTCATTGTCTAATGAGTCCCACACTCCATGGATGATGAGGGATCAATGGCAGAACTTGTACAGGGAGGGGATCCAGGTTCCATGAACCCTTCTTTCTAAGATGCGCATATTAATTTATGGGTCAAGGTTTTTCTTATCCAGTTGCGTAGATCATGTGCTAAGGTAATATCCAATGGGAGGACCGACATAAACATAGGTATTTAAGAATAAATTAAGAAAATCATTTCACAGCTTATGTGAGAGAGAACGCTGGACCAAGTCAAATGACTGAACAGTTTGAATTCAATCGAAACCCACGTATCAGGCATCAACTCGTGATAACCGCATCTCCTCCTGAATCCCTGGGAGTTGGGAAGAGATGTTTGGATCCTCATCCGCATCATATACTCTCATATAATCAATAAATATGTGGGAATGAATAAAGATTGTGAATGAATATTCAATTTTAAGAAATTAATATGATCAAAATTGTTGGTGAGATGTCAAGATGGTAGTAGATGGTAGATAGAGGGTCATGATTCAGGTTAGAGGAAATGGAATCATCCATTTTTTTTATTTATTATTTTTTAGGTAAGTAGATAATCATCCATGTTAATTTGTGAAGTAATTACAAGAAATTCAAAAAAAAATTGATGGGATTGTTTGCTTATCACTGGATATTTTTTTGCTAATTATTTTTATTTAATTTACACATCAAATTCACATGACTGGAAAACATTAATATAGATTTTTTTTTTTTTTCATAATTAACACCAGGGGAATCACTTTACATTTATTAAATAATAAAAGTTGCAAATATTTTTTAGGTTTTGTATCAACACATTTTCAGCTTAGTTGATGCGCATCAATGATTAGATTAATTGGATTAGATTAACATTTATATATTCTTTTTCTGCATGTAAACATGCCTACAAGGGTTCTAGATGGATCAGAATCATCCACCGAATCAATCTAGACTGATTCCTCATCATGTATGGACATAACTTATTCTTTATGTTTGTGTCAATACCATCAGAATTTGTCTTAATCTATACAGGACTCGAACGAAGAAAAAAAAAATTCTTGGTGAAAGATAGAAAAGAATAGTTCACCTCCATGTACTTGTATCTTCATTGGGATTTCATCATCGTCCATATACATTGGGCCCCACAAATTTAGAGGTGGGTTCCAAAAGAACATGCATGCACAGGTGATCCGAACTCTGGCAACAATATAGCGTCCGTTAAGACTAATTACTATCAAGGGAGAGGATCCACGTTATTTATTTCGGATTAGTAGGTTTTTTTCAATATATTTAATCCTAGACTGTCTAGCTATCATTCATGGTTGCCACCCTGAATTTTTGTGTTTTTCCATTATTATAAAAATAAGGAGAACATGAGATGAGGTTATGTTGTAACTACTACAACTAATAAGTGACTCTTTTTTTTTCTTTTTTTTTTGTTTGCATCACAAATTTTTTTCAAATAATGTTTGTATCTCGAGTTGGACAAGCAAAGCTGTCAAGAAATTCTTGAAGAGGAATCGGTATCGATATCAGAAACAAGAATAGTTATTGATATTGGTATTAGATAGGGCCATACGGGTATCAATTAGTATTGATGATATCCTAAGGTGGTATATCTTTTTTTGCCTAGATTAGGTATCAACAGACATCGGCCAAATCAGCTTGTATCAGTCAAGTATGTTGATTCAACAAACGATACTGTATCAACCAGATATTCATATCGGTCACTGCCGATCAAACCAAGCCGATACCTTGAATCATGCTCTCAAGACAAATAGAATAAAATTATAAAATTATAAACTTTGACAGAAAAAAAAAAAAGAAAATGCGTTAAAAATGCTGCACACCACAATGGTTAATGGACCCCCACAACCACAAGTCCTCACACCTCAACCCAGAAAGAGAATAAAACAGCCTGTGTTAGAGCTGTGAACACAACATCTCACCTCTTCCCCTTTCCTACACTTCCAAAAACTGTAAAAACAACACCAACCCCATCACAATTCACGACCACAAGAGCAGTAGCAGGAGACCCAATCTCTCTCTCTCTCTCTCTCTCTCTTCTTCTTCTGCAGACACCATGACCTCCATTCTTGAGAGCTTTCAGAAGCGAAGCTTCTTTCCATCCAGACCCACCACTGATGACCTCCCTGTTTCTCAGGAGAACCCAAAAGAGCAAGGCTTGCGTAGGAGGCTCTCATCCATATCATTGAGGCTCAATCCCATTTCATCCACTTCTGCTGCACATTTCCGCTTTATGCCCAGATCCAAATCCATGTCATCTCTGGGAGAATCAGCAGGAGGATCCATAAGGAAATGGTGGGATTGGGGATGGGCTTGGATCCAGTCAAGAAAACCAGTATTCGCCAAAGATCTGGAGATGAATGAAGAGGAAACTGCCATTCTTGGTAGCCACAACAAGGGCAGCTGGAAGCATGTGTTCTACAAGGTGAGATCTGAGTTCAGAAAGCTTGTGGGTTCTTCCAACAATGTTGGTTTACCTCAGACTTTCAGGTACGACCCCTACAGTTACTCTAAGAACTTCGATGATGGCAAGACGTGTCAAGCCTAATCAAACCCACTTGTTCTTTCTGTTCATGTTGAGAAAATTAAGATCAAGAACAGGGTTCTCTGTTTTCTTGAATTAGTCTTTTTGTGGGTTTAATTACTTTTTGTTATATTTGTTCAATCGATGGAGATTATTAGTTTCGGGGTAAATCATATTTTTTTGGCAAAAGGGTACTTTGCTCCTACAGTTCTACTACAGTACACCAAAGGTGTGTTGCAGGTTTAATGGCGGATTTTGCAGCTACACTTGGGTTTGGTGGCATAATGAACTCCATGAAAATGAAAACTTGTGGGAGTGAAGTTGAGGAAGGTGATGGTGGTGTGCTACAGTTGGATCGTATGGATCATAAGTCTTCAAATTGCTATGTTGTAAATTACAAAATATATTTTCTTGTCTACATAATCATCTTGTGTAGTAAATATTGTGGTTCTTTTATTCCTTTTTTTTTTTTTTTTTTTTTGTATTGAATTTATGAGCTTATTTAGAAATATTAATATCTTTGGTCTATGCATTTGTTGTTAGCAGATCTGATTTCTTTCAAGTATTTTGGTTCATGGCTGGTTACCTCCTCCTTAATTTCCAAAGTTTTGGGCAATGGGATATAAATGAAGGGTAAAATTTGTAATACACTAATATGCTTCACTCTTTGGCAATCAAGGAGCTGGTAGATCTTAGATTGGGCAAAAAAATTTACAAGAAATGGATCTTACGTCTTTTTCGTTCTCTCTCTCTCCTCCAAGTGATCGATTGTCGGTTCTTTGTGTACTCTCATTATCCTGCTAACATATAAGATTCCAATATACCCGTTAATATGTAGATCCTCCAATTTTTTAGACAAGAACTTCCCATAAAAGTGTCGGGGTGAGAAACCGAACCAATAAGAGGGTAGGATAGGGAATCAATGTGGGACTTACATTTGTCAAAAAAGAGTGGAAGTAGTGGGCACATGGCTCATTATGTGAGAGGACATGGGAAACGATTCCCACTCTTGCATTATGATGTGCAATTTTTGCACATGGGGAGGTCCGGTAGGGGAGCGAAGACAAGAGAGTCAAACCCATAACTTCTTTGGTGCCCCTCCACTCTTTTATTAGCCATCCATCCAATTGCACGAGCAATTAATTGTCTTCAAAGATAAAATTCATGTGGACGAAAAAAATAAATAAAAACACTTATGATCAAATCATGGATGAAATGCACAAGTCTACATTACACTGTTATTTACTCATTTTCGATCTATAATAATAACCAAAACATATTAAAGACCATATTTATTGTGTGCACTAGGAGTAGTTGTATGTCATCCTCTACTATAGAGGATTTTTTTTTTTCATTAATGATGGTATCTAGATTTTTGGCCTGACTAGTTCTATGGATCCATACTGATCCCACAATCGTATGAATTGGGTCATTCTGATATTGAATGAAAACCATTCCATTTACATCCAAAGCAAGAAAAAAAGAGCACTAATTAATACCCCTTTATGAGTAGTCCCAAGACAGTGAAAGGAACTGAACTCAGAACCTTTTGTTTCCTGAAGTGTAAATTGCTTGCCAACTGAGCTATTTTGTGGGGTTTACTATAAACGATTTTGAGAACTTAATCCCACTATTTAATAAAGTTTTTATTTCCCAAAAAAAAAAAAAAAAAAAAAACACAAAACTATTAAACAGGAAAAAAAAACTTAAAAAGATGTAGCTTCAATTTGAGATATGTAGTTAGGTGATTTAACCATTTCATCTATTATTGGATGTATTGTTTATTAAAAGAAATTGGATTTGTTAGTTGATCATATGTTAAATCGGATGGTTCACCACAACCAACACATCCATCAAATTATTGACTCTGTTATTTTATGGAGAAATGCTTGTGATTAGGGCGTGAATGGATTCTTGATGCATTTATACAGTCACCATCATTGTTTTAGGTATCGATATTTTATCAGTTGCAATCAATACAGATACTTAGTTGATACGATATCGTGTTGCTGAAGCAACTTTAGGAATCGATATTTTACAGTTACCAAAAAAGTATGCCACATCATCATATGATCGATACCCATCTTGATACCGTGAACCAAATCTATGTTCACAACTGGACTCACAAATTACACTCAAAAGATAGTGGTTACCGCTGCTTTACTCTTATGCATGTTTTGTTGTACGATGTAACACTCAAATCCATGATTTAAAATTAAGATCGAAATTTTAAAACCAAAAAAGAAAAAAAGAAAAAAACTACAGTTGATCACCCATGCGTTGGCAAATTGCCCGGATGAAAATAAGGTCAACACAAGATGGGATATTAACCGTTTGATACCATTAGATATAAAGAAAAATAATAAATTATCACAATAATGATAAACACCTTCTAACCTACTTGTTAATTTTTTATTATATTAATTTATTTTAAATATAAATAAGTATCATAAAAAATAATAAACAGTTATATATGTTATAATATATTATATAATTAATTATATAATAAATACTCCAAGACAACCTTTGGTTGACTTCAGAATTGGAAAGAAAAGGGCAAAGGTAATTAACACTTTCTTTATTTAAAAAATAATAATAATATTTTGCTAAGGTAGAAACTCAATTGACGGCGAGGTCTCACCGCCTGAGGCTGAGGCGCAGGCCGAGGGATTCCACGTTTAATCATTTAAAAAGAAATCCTAATCATTATGTGTACAACACTCCAATCCTAAGCCACCGACACGGCCACACCGACACCAATAACTCAACATATGAGAATTTACAACCCCAAAAGGACTAAAAATTTAGTCTTTCTTCAGAAAATAATAAATTATGCTGCAGGCCCCTGGCATTGTGAGAAATCACACAGGTATGATTCATTCTGAATCCCAGGTTTGTCAACTTTGGTTTCAGTTTTTGCATTTTGTATGATTCAAATCTCATGTAGCAGGGACCTGCAATTGCTATCATCTACAATTACCACACTCTTGCTCTGCAATGGGGGAAAAATCTTTAATCATCTAAGCTATCATATATACAGATATACCTCTTGCAAATTAAACTACCACATATCTCTGCAGCTGCATTTCCCATCTCTGAAATGGTGGAAGTTGCAGGGATCTTTGATAGTCAAGTCACGGCCAATAAAGGTTGACATGAACTTGCAAGCAGAATGACAATCTCTGCACATCCGGACATTCTTAACTACCCGTATCGGCATTCCTCGGGTTAATGAAATTAAGCCGAAAGCTAATGCTTTGATTTCGTTGTGATAAAGACCTGTTCCACATTCTGCCTCTTCTGAATCGTGTAGCAAGTGGTTTCTATCAGCCACATAACCCAATGCCTCCATTTTTTCTTCCAGGATTGCTACTTCAGCAAAGACTTCTTTCATTGGAATCTGATCTGAAGCAAACTCATAGATGGTGTTTCTAACTTCAATCCAACTAGAATTAGCTCTAACAAAATTATTTTTGGTTTTAAGCTTCAAGGCATCCTTCCAGTTTCCTAATGTTAGGAGAACCTGTTTGAGCAATCGATTGGCTGCAAAATCATCAGGTTCAACTTCTAGAAGTTTTTCAATTGCATATTTTGCAACCTTCATATTTCCATTTATTCGGCAGGAAGAAAGAAGGGTCCTCCAAACTAAGGACCCTGGTTTGAATGGGATGACCTCATCAATGAATTCCAAAGCTTCTTCATACATTCCAGCCCTCCCCAGAACTTCAACCATGCAGCAATAATGCTCCACGGATGGCTCAATCCCATAAATCTCATCCATTGAGATGAAGAAATGGAATGCTTTATCAACTAGACCCTCTTGGGCACAAGCTTTGAAGACAGATTTAAATGTCGTTGAATCCGGTAACTTGTTCTTCAATTGCATCTGGGTAAACAAATCTAGAGCTTCCAATGGATAACCATGGTCGACTTTTGCAGAGATGATGGATGTCCACGAGACAGAATTTTTCTCATGCATCTGTTTGAAAGCTGTGACTGATGCAGCAATCTCACCGCATCCAGAGTACATTGTGATGAGAGAATTCCTGGTGCTGGGGTCAGAGATGAGACCCCTTTTTGTCAAATAGGCTTGTGCCTGTGTTCCAACATTCAATAGGACAGGGTTTGCACAGGAGCTCAGTATCAGACAAGCACAAGTGGGATCAAGATCCCCTTGAGACCTTTGGATACTGAGTAGTAGTTTGTGGATTGATTCATGGTCCTTGGCCTTTAGGCAGGCTTCAATTAAGAATCCCCAAGAGACCTCAGCCTCAGGTATTAAACTGCAGAGCTTGAGAGCTTGTTGATGATGCGATACCTTCGAGTAAAGCTTCAACAGAGTATTGACTACTGCAACATTAGATCCATAACCAGTTCTTAGTATCTTGCAGTGCAACTCTTTCCCCTTTTTCGCATCCAACAGAGCTAAGCAAGCTAGAAGAACAGATGTATATGTGTATTCATTAGCTTGAGCTCCAGCAAGCTGCATTTCCCTGAAGAGTTTAAGAGCTTCTTCAAAACATCCATTCCAACAATACCCTGCGATAATTGCTGACCATGTAACTGTGCCAGGATTTTTTATTCTCACAAACACCCTTCGAGCCGCCAGTATCATCCCACACTTAGAGTACATGTCAATCAACGAGCTGATGACATATGGATCAGGTTTTAAATCAAATTTTATGATCTGGGAGTGGAACATTTGTCCCAATCTGAGATCCGACTGTAAAGAACACCATTTCAAGATGCTTACAATGATGAATTCATCGAAACCCCCTTCTTTTAAATGTACTTTAAAGAGCTTAGGAACAACTGCATCCACATCACCTGAACCATCGAGCTCAATGCACTCAATGTACATATTCAGAAGAGAACTAATCAAATAAAGGTCTGATTCAAAACCAGCTCTTAGTATATACCCATGAATCTCTTTGCCAAGATTTAAAGATCCTAAGTCAGTGATGGCTCGAAGCATGCTCGCTAATGTGAACTCATCACAGTTGGAAATTTCATGCATCAAAGTTTGGAAAATCTTCAGCACTTCATGGTTATGGGTGTTATGAACATAGCCCGAGATTATTGTGTTCCAAGAAACCAAATTTCTTGTGGCCATCTTGTCAAAAACTTGCCTTGATAAGTCTATATACCCACAACTTGCATAAAAATCTATTAGACTGTTGTCAATAAACAGGGAAGAAACAAAACCCATCTTGATGGTAGAGCAGTGAACCTGCATTCCAAAATCCAAGCAGCTCAACTTTGCACAAGCTCCAATGGCCATCGAGGAAGCAAAGACATCCGGCTGGATTCCAGCCTCTATCATATCACAGAAGAGACTTAGCCCTTCTTTCTCAAGCCCATTCTGTGTATACCCACTTAGCATCGAACTCCAAGACACCAAATTAGGCCACAAAATACAGGAGAAAGCATGCGAAGAATCTTGAAGAGATCCACAACTAGCATACATGGTCACAAGTGCATTCTCTACAAACGAGTCCATGATACCATCAGTTTTTAAAATCCGGCAATGGACTTGACGCCCGTAGATGAGATTTCTGCTTGCAGCACAAGCACCCAAAACAGTGGCAAAAACAAAAGAATCTGGTTGTAACGACGTGTAACTAGAGTCTTGTATCATATACAGAAAAATCATCAAAGTTTTTATTGCAGGCCCATGACGGGTATAGCCTGACATGAGAATGGTCCATGAGATCAGTGTCCTCTCGGGCATTTCATCGAACAGAGACTGTGCTTCGTGCATGAGTCCAGCGCCCACATAAAATTGGAGGCACATATTGAACAGGAGAAGGGTTGATCTGGTACGTGCAGGGTTTGCTTTCAATATCTTAACGTCGTGGGTATTAATGTGGTATCTGTTGTTTTGACGAAGAAGGCGATTGCTGTGGATTTGGAGAGTGGGTGGAGGGAGGGGAGAAGCTGAAGGTGAGGGAGGGGCTACACAGGTTAGTGTTGATAACATGAGCGTAGCTGCTGAGCTTGACCTCCTCCTGAATGCGGAACACCCCAGCCAGAAGTACAGCAGAAGATGATTGAGGAGAAGATGAGCAAGAACAAGAAACATTCAGGAACAAGTTTTACTTCGCCACCAGAGATTCTCAATTTCAGCGATATAAGCAGAAAAAGATGATAAGACGAGAATCAGCAGCGATTGCGGGTATAGCACAGAGGGTGACATGGAGGGTGAATGATCTCGTCCATCCATGGTGTTCCAAACTCTATCTGAAACTTGAAAAGAAGAAAACATAAGGCCAGGCTTGCAGTCCTGAACCAGGCTGGGAAAGGTCGTGGCCCAAAAATTTTGTTTAGGCCCAAGTCCAACACAGGCCTAAGTTTATATGGAAACAAATGGAACCTGAACAAAATAAAACCAGTTCAACGGGAGAAGGTAAATATCTTGAGCCTGGGGGATGCTAGAGTCTAGATCCAGTTCATGGCTTCACAGCAACTCCTGGACATGATTGGTGAGTAAAGCCAAAATGGGTTTTTGTCCTGCATTCACAAGGGGATAGAGAAGGGCTTGGGAGAAAGATCCTCTCCAACCAATTGGTCCGCTTAGCTTAGTTCGAATGGGTTAGGATCACTCAACGCATATTATCGATATATTAGTATACACGCCGAGTAAGCTCAGCTCTTTGGATCTCAACTGGACGAGCTAGTCAAACCCAAGATTAATGCTTTCGACCCATAGCAAAGTAGTATTTAATGAGAATAGTGCATCTGCATATACTTGTATCCTTCTTGAGATTCCATCACCGTTCATATTCAGTGGGTCCCACACCACATCGACCATGATGAGATCCCCTGAAGAGTACTTGTACATGCAGGTGATCCGAACTCGTATCTAATGCCCCTAGATCTTAAGCCTCTATACAACGTCCCAAGTTCCAACCTTGTGAGCGATTGCAAACCCAACTTCACCAGGGCAGAGAGAGAGAGAGAGAGAGAGAGAGAGAGAGGTAGATCTCGAGTTTAAGCCTCCTCTCTTGCACTTGTTCCTTTATATGCCTTCGAAATCTTGAATGATGGCCTAAATTAGGGGCTCATGTTTCTCATGGATTCCATGTGAGTGGAGCGGCCCACATGCCAACTCACCACTTATGTACTTCTCCCCTCAGTACTCTAGGTTAGCATAGGATTCTCTTGAGGAGAGATGGCACCCTGTGGCTAACCATATCTCCTTTGTGGGAGGAGATAGAGTTAATTATACTTAACCTATACCGATAGGGGTCCTATGCACACTTACATTTTGAGAATTTACATTGAGCTCTCTGTCTGAGAAAGTAATAGTGCACAAAAACACTTCTCCCTTTCTGAAGTTCTATCAAAGTGCATCAGAGGCAGCCACACTATGCAGACGTGCGAAAGGTTAGAAGACAATGACTCGACTCGATCCCTACATAAAAATAATGGTGGATTGGCATTGCTCATCACCAAAAACATGCAATTAGGGTCTTTTTAACAAGGGTCTCTGTAACAAAGGTCTTCTTCACAAGGGTCTTCTTTACAAAGATCTCAGTTATTGGTTACATCAACTCCATACACATATTGAAGAATGGGTTTATCCTCTTGTTCAAATATAGTAAACATCTTCTTCAGAACATCATCATCACATCTAATCTCTAGTTCTTCTTTTGTGGGATAAATAGAAGAAAAATCTTTGATATTAGATTTTGGAAGCAACCAAATAAGAAAATGAAGATAAAACTAACAGTAAAATAATGGATACATATCAACATAACAATAAAGATAACCAATATGGAACCAACTGTTGAAGGAGGGGATGCAGAGGACAGCCATCATAACCAAGAAAATCAAATCTCATTCATCAAGTAACAAGAATAGCCAACCCTATGGAGTACTATAGTACAGTAAATAATGACCTAATTAAAAACTTCAAATCCATAAAATAGTAAATCATACTCTCAACTAGAATTGTATATATAGAAACTCCATTGAATGTTCTTGATATTGCATAGCAAACAAAAATCAAACTACAAAAACATAAAACCAACTCAAAAGTCAGAATGCTCATTCCACCCAAACAATTAACTGATTGACTTAAGAAATAATTACCCAAGAAATAACTAGAAATAGTTGTTAAACATCATTTGACCAAGTGAAATTACCATATAAATGCCTAAAACCCTAAAAATATCTAAAACCCTAAAGATCACTACAACCCAGTTAAGGATAAGAAATTGGTTTGTATCTCCGATTCAATAGCTTAACCTCAGAGGTGATTGGAGTATGGCTAGGAAATGAGGGTGAAGCATAAAAAGAGAAATTACTTACCTTAGGTGAGGAGTAGTAATCAATTGGACTATAAAGTTGCAAGTCGAAGTAGTAGATCGTTAGAGTATGGAGTCACAGGTCGGAGTACCAGGCTGGACCATGGAATTGCAGGTCGGATGTTGCTGGTCGAAGTTGTAGGTCCTCCTTCCTGGTTCTCCGCAATGAAGAAAAAATGTGAAAGAATCGTATAACATTGGTTTGTATTGAGGGCAAAAATGACACTTCATTCTCCTATTAAGGTTAGCTTTGTCATTATAACATTGAGGACGAAGGTGAGATCATCATCTAACAAGAATAAGCAAATGGACAGGGGCTACAAGGTTAGGAGAAGTGGTTGTAATTGTCCAAAACATTAAGGTAAGGGTTGAATTATGACAAAGTCCATGAAAAGTATAAGTAATTTTTCCAAAATTTTGTTTCGTTGCATGAAGACTTTTTGCAAATGACATCTTGCTTCAAAACCAGCAAATAAGCTTATGGCAAACAATGAGATCCTTGACTGGAGACTTCATTTTTTTTTTTTTTTTCCCTTTTCCTTCTCCTTCATGAGTCAGATGAAGGCCATAAATCTTGAATCAAAATTCATACATAATTTAGTATTATTATTAGGTAAGGAGGTAGTTGAATGCTGACACCCATTAAGAAAAAAAAAAGAAAAAAAAAGAGGTAGTTGAATGGCCATGTCACCCGAACTGGACATGTTACACAAGCAGCTTGGCAGCATATCTAGTAATCAAATTTTAGCTACAGATAAGATAAGGTCCAAAATTTCAACCTATGTAGATTCCTACATGTGGGTAAAAAAATTAAAATAGAACTGAATAGGAAGATAATGGTTTTAACACTTCAAAATACATGGAAAAAAGTCTACTTACTATGAAGTAGGCCCTATGATTGAATTTTATTGTGCAATTTAACACGTGGCCATAAAAGGATGATCTATCAAACCTTTTTGTTGGATTGATCACAGCAAAATTACAATTAGAGTGCAGTTTTCCCCTGTGACCTACCCATATTAATCCAGGTGCAGAGCAGGTGGTGGTAGCTAGAATGATCTCACCAGCGCAACAAGAACAAGAAAAACAAAGGTCCAGACTCTAGAGCCCCTGGGCAGGGTGCCATGTTTATTCTGAATTCTGAAAAGCTCATCACAACATGCTCACACACGCACGCATAAATCTCTGCAACCGACTTTCTCATTTTCTCCCAACACTTTCTTTTCCATTTTTTCAGCTCTTCTTCTTTCCCTCTTTTGGACACTTTTTAGACCTGCCTTTTTCTGTAGGCCCCCTTTAAAGCATTTAATGTCCCAGATCTCCCTAGGTCCTAGCTTTCCCTGCCCTTCATAGCCTTTGCTTCAAAAGCCCACCCCCCTACCCATCTTCAGTTTCAGTGTTTTGTACCTACTCCCTCCCTTTAAACTAATCATATATAACAATACCCCCACACACACACATACCACCGATTTATCTCTCTATCTCTCTTCACTGTTATGATGTTGGCCATGGAGGAGATCCTATGTGAAATGCATGCAGAAGATACAAATGAACAAGGTTTGCCTCCTGGTTTTAGGTTCCATCCAACTGATGAGGAGCTTATAACCTTCTATCTGGCTTCAAAGGTGTTCAATGGGATATTTTGTGGTGTGAAGATTGCAGAAGTTGACCTTAACAGATATGAACCTTGGGAGCTTCCAGGTATTATACAAAGATTGATTTTAACTGAGAGATGCCATTTTCTCAGACAATATTGGTTTCATTAGAATGTAAGATATAAAAGAAAGCCTTTGAGATCTTTAATTCAATTTCTGTCAATGTCAAGAACCAAGTCCTTCTGACCAGGCACTTAAATTCAAGTTCCTGTTAATTATCTGTCTCTGGGTATCTATACCTTTCTCTATCAATGGTTTTTGTCTTTTGTATTATACCAGGGTGGAAGGTGCTCTGACTCTATGATTTCTTTCTCTCTCAGATGAAGCCAAGATAGGGGAAAGAGAGTGGTACTTCTTCAACCTGAGAGACAGAAAGTACCCAACTGGGTTGAGAACCAACCGAGCAACAGAAGCTGGATATTGGAAAGCAACAGGCAAAGACAAGGAAGTTTACTGTGCTTCCACCAGAGCCCTTCTGGGTATGAAGAAAACACTTGTTTTCTACAAGGGCAGAGCTCCCCGGGGTGAGAAGACCAAGTGGGTAATGCATGAGTATCGACTTGCTGGTGATTTCTCTAATCATCATACATCTACAGTAAACCCTAAACCCTAACCTTTCAGGATGAGTTGAGTTTTTTTTGTTATTTTCTTGATGGATTAGCAACTTGAATATTTAATTTTGGATGACTCTGTTTCTGCTTTTTCTGCTACTTCCATGCTAAGTTAAGGTTGTAGATCTCTGCATTTAGTTTGTGGAAGTGGGGGTATCTTGTTGTGTTGTTAATTCTTAACATATCTTTGCAGGAAGAATGGGTGATTTGCAGAATATTTAATAAAACTGGAGGACAGAAGAAGAACCCGTTTCTTCATGCTCACAGATACCTTTTAGAAGCTGCTGCGTTGCCTCATCTGCTTGAATCTCCTCCGTCGTCATCCATGGATGAATATCGATCCAAATCCCAAATGAAAAACCTCCAAAACCGTCGTCAATTTGCTAACCTGATGATAGAACCACAACTTTTGGCTATGAATAGCATGCAGTCACCTTTTTCACCCATCACCACCATTAACTCCAACTCCAACTCCAACAAGGCATCACATCCAGAGTCTATTATCAGAAAGTCACCGCTCTCACACAGACATCATCAAGAATGGGCACCCCAGGAAACTACTGTTCCCAAACAGTGCAAAACAGAGTCTTACGTTTCCCATTTTCAACCACTAACTGATGCCAACTTTTACTGTGGACAAGTTCAAGGGAGCTCATCTTGTCAAAATCAAAACCCATTGTTTTTTGAGATGATGGGGAGTGGGGTTTTGGGTTTCACAGAGACTGTTCATGAGATGTCCACTTCAGTTGCTTTCAACAGTATCGGATCTCAGATGATGCTAGATCCTCCCTCCAGAACCCCTCTTCACTGTGGGACCTTGGATCATTGATGTCTTTTCTTCTTTCATCTCATATATATAGACCTATATGGGTAGAATATATATATATACGTATGTATTGTACCACTGTATGCATGCATCTACGGTAAAGAATTTGCTCACCTTGTACCTTCTCTGCAATGTAAATGTGGAACTGTAATTCTTCATCCGTTTTAATGCATTTTGGGAGTTTTCCTCTAGTTATTGTGGGGAATTTGCTTTGGATTTTAGCTCCTCTCTTCTCTCTCTCTGTCTCTGGAATTCATAGAAGAATAGGTTAGAGTTGAAGATTCGAAAGTGGGGTGAGAGTGATGGGAGAGGACAGAGGGAATTGATGTGACATGAATAATGGGACTGGGAGTATTATCATTTGACGTCACCTCATTTATGATTGATGACACAGGGCTCCGCATACCTATGCCTGTGGATCCCCATCTGTGTGTGCTCCATGCGTCAGGCCATTTATGAGTTTGTGTGAAATAAGGAGAAAACTCATGCACCTGTTTCAGGATTCAAGTCCTCCCATGCGCATTCCTAGTTCAATCGCTGTAGTTTTTCTGTACGTTTATACATACAATCACTAGATTTTCTCGTATCAACATAAAGGATATAAAAGAATTTGAATCCCACTGCTTCGTAATCCCATGTTTTCATCATTTATTATACAAGATGATACATGATACATGATGATACGTGATACATAATAGGTGTAATGTCTATAATGGGTAACTAGTGAATGTAAGTACATATATGCTGTCTGAACTCCCGTGACTTTCCTGCCATTATATATGAATGAATGATGATGATTCTCTAATGATGTTTCTCGACAAATACGTACTGATTATTGTCCATCAAATGCCTGTAAGTCCACTAAATATTAGCTCCCAAAATCAACATCATCAACGATAAAACCTCAACCTTTTGGATTGCTTATTAGTCATTATATATGATATGAAATTCATGAAAAAAAAATTCAGAATATACATATAAGGTAAATGATCTCTGAGCTTGCTGTGTGGGTTACACCCTCTTACAGTTTAAAAAAAAAAATTGACTTAACTACACTCAGAGTTACTATTTCCTTAGATATTTTAAGATCCATCCAATGCCACTAGATTTGTTTCCTTAAGAACAGGTTTTTCCTTCCCCTCTTTTTTTGGGGAGAAAAACTGAAATTAAAGTTTCATTTGAACCCTAATCGAAAAAGTCATCAAAGAATTGGCAATAGCATGCACCCTCGTGAACCACTACCAGATCCCCAGGTGACAGGGGAGGAGCAGCACCTCAGGTCACACAAATTTTCCATCACCATGGATTGAAAAAGATAACAGAATTCGAGTAACACGAGGAATGTACTTTCGGCAGCACAATTCCAACACTGACAGCAAAGATACACTGAACCAGATCTCTTTAGATACTTTAAAGAAGGCCAGAAACTCATGTGATTCCATATTCTGAATGGCAGCAAAGATTCATTTTTTTTTATCTATCGATGAACTAGATCAATGCCATCCTACACTTGTTCATGATGCAACAGAACAAAACTCTCCTTTTATTCTACACAAAACAAAGTCGCACTTGGAATCTATCCACAAACATTTGGCTTAAACAAAAACAGGTATTTGGAGATGAATTATTGAAAACCCCAGCAATCTTGTAGATCTCCACATGTTCAGCTCATGCATCACCACGTTGCTGAATTTCTGTATCAGGAAGGTGCTCATTAGGTTCAACATTAATAACACAAAATAACCAACGTCAGCTGTCTATTGTCAATTATAGAAAAGGAATACTAGAAAGATGATATTATAAGATCTCTCATCATAAAAAGATTTAAACCATCAAGTTAGCATTGTCCAAGGGGTAAAATTTTTTACAATGAAAACACGAATTGTTTTCAAAGGAAAATGTCTTCTTAATGGTCCAGCTTAAACAAGGTTCTGTTCTCTCGGTGGCACAGCTAGTTCTTCCATGTGGTGAAGCCAGCATTGGCTGGGTAGAGCAACATTTTACCAGCCACATGTCAAATTTTTTACCCGAATTCAATATACCTTCCCATATATATATATATATATATATATATATATATATATATATATATGCACAATCCTCCCATGTTAGTTCTTGCATCTGTTTAGTCACATGCACCCTTTACATAGATTTGCCACTTCTTTGTTTTGCCACATCACCCAACTTAGATTGGGCCAAACATGTAGGCAGGAGACGCTGGGTCTACCGGTCCAAAAAAATTTTAGACCCCATCCAACATGCCCATAGTTAACAAAATCGTGAATTGTGAACTATTTGGACGAACAGAACTTTGTGAATTAGTCGCCCAAATCCAAATCAATGGAGAAGGTCGCCACTTATTATATCTTACATATATATGACGAAATAATTCAGGAATTAATGAATAATAGAAATAATTCGTATTCTTAGTATATCATATTATTTAAGAAAAAAATTAATTATATCAGCACCTCCCACGTAGGGAGATACTGGTCGGGAGACCCAAGACAGCATATTATGCGGATTTCTCCCACCAGATTGCTATTGCGTATACTTATGAGTGTCATCCCCTATTCATAAGGGGGCCTCTCTTCTTCCTTTGGAAAGCTCCCCAACACCATCCATGGCTCTGGATCAAAAGGCTTCCTTAAAAACTGCTGTGGTAACGTGGAAGGAAGCCCAGCAACTGATTGTTATTGTCTAATAAGATATTGGGCCAACCCATATTTTGAAATAGAAGTGACCGCTATTGTCTATATTGGACCAGCTATATCTTCAGATAGAAGTGGTTCCCTGTCAATCTTTCTATATTTGCAAAATGGCATCAATAGAATCATCTCATTTTAGCTCCGCCCAGCTCAACAGATGTTAGCTGTTTTCTCAGCTGACATCAACTAGGATCCGCCGATTTGATTTCTCGGCTCAAGGATTGGCGGAGGGCATCGTTACTACCAGTACAACATCACTTGTATGTTGTGAAAGAATGATAATTGATTAGAAATAAGGAATAGATACAACAAATATTAAAAATAAACATCCGAATTATTTGAACTTTTTTATGCAAACGAATAATTCTCTAATTGAACCAAATCCGAATTTTATTTTAAGTTCGCTTTATTAACCGGAATTTTAACCAAATTCTTAAACTACTAAAACGATTCATTCCGGACTATTCTCCTTCTGAATAATTCCCAAATCCGAATTTGCCAACTATTAACATGCCACATGGAGGTATACCTCTGTTGGTGGACGGACCAGAAAAAATACCCATTTTTTGGCACCTAGGGTCACCATGGGGGTCTAATTGCTTGGCACCTACGCGACGTCTAAGCAACTCCTTAACAACTAAGAGTTACAGTCCTTTGAATCCTAACTACTAATTACATAATACATTATGACATATGCAGTTGTTTGGTATGATTTATGGTACTTATTTATATTTAATAAATTGATATAGGTTAAAAGGCGCTTATCGTTATTGTGATAATCTATTATTACTTTTTTGTGTCTAGATATATAAACAGTTATTATTTATGACTCATAATTCTCATAAATACTTTATTCTTCTTCAATAAGCGAACAAGAAGCATCAAAGATTTCGGATAGGATCCACAGGCTTTGGGATAGCCATAAATAACTCAAACATAAATATAAAAATAAACTATATCAAAAGAGAGCCCAAGTCCTTTCTATCTGAAATCTTTCTTCTAAGGCTTTCTTTGGGTTGGAAATGATACAAACATATGATGCAACATCTCTCGTCAATCTTACGGATTTTTGAGTCTTTATTACGGGTCAAAGATTCCTGCACGCTGGCTTCTTTTCTTTCTGGAGCAGCTGCCTTGCTTGATTCCTTTTTATATTGTTTTTATTTCCTATACTATTTTTTATATTTTTTGAATACCAAATTCCCTCTACGAAACCAAACAACCACTTTGTTTAATACTTCTATCAATACAGAGGTGAGAGGACCATCACAGCAAATCTACAGATTGATATCAACAGTGGGATGTGCAGTACAAGGAACATGCAGAAGTTTTTTAATAATATGAAACCAACAAAATCAAAATCAAAGCAGGTGATGGAAGAAAGAAGGTCTCAACAATAAGGCACAAACCAATTTTTCATACCATTCCAATTAAATGACTGTTCTAGGGGTAACAAACCATAAATAAGTATATCACAAATCAAAAGCATGACATGCATCGTCACGAGAAAGGGTTTCTCCAATAGATAAAGATGACACCTTTTACATGGTTCCAACCAAATGAACAGTTCCAAAGGCAGCAATAGCAGTGTGGATAAAAACTCATCTATATATAAGAAGGAGATGGGAGTGTGTCAAACAGATTTTGATTTTATGAACAAAGTTTATTGCGATGAAGCGGCAGCATCTTTCATGGGTCTTGAATGGTGGGTTCAATATCAAGCCTGTCAATGGATTTTAAGACTCCAATCTAAATTCAGGAAAGAGGTCTTGTTCCCCAAATTCTTAGAATTCATAATAAAGACTTGTCTACACATTAGGAGATGAGAGTCCATAATACAGGTTTTGAGATCTTGAACGAAGTTTACTTCCAACAAAGATGGGGCTTCTTGTATGAGACATGTGATTCTTAGACCTCGAATGGTGGATCCATCTCAAGTTCATCATAAGATTGAAAATATCAAATCTAAATTCAGGAAAGAAGCCTTGTTCCTTCAAATTCCTCCATTCTAGGAAGAAGGTAATGATCTTCCGGTATGGGGTTTTGTTCTGTTGTTACGAAAGGCTGAGAGCAGTGCCCACTCCCTTGTGTTTGAGGGAGTTGGTGCGGCATTCCAAGTAAGTGTGGGTGAGGCATTCAAGTTCAAGTGGCTTTGGTACAGGACAGAGGAAAGGGACAGAATAATAACATTGAAATAGCTTACTTCACTTTAGAGGGGCTTGGATGTTTTTCCTCTTCTTAAGTGAAGATATCACAAGGAAATTCGGAGGGAACCAAAATTATAGATGCAGCTTCTCTAACCTATTATTAGTCTCTGATCAATCTTCTCAGTCTTATGACCAGCAACGGATTGCACCCAACCTTGAGTCTCCAAAGTTTATCCACAGCCAGAAAAATTCAGATAATCGACTATTATTAGTCTCTCAACAGTTTTCATTTCGGTCTTCTGCACTAAACCAAATATCCACAGTTTCTAGAGCACCAAATTCATGGTCCAATCTTGTTTCCCTAAGTTTCTTAAATTGTGCGTCACGTGCAGATGTGCAACAGATCAATCTTCGAGTTCCACAACAGTTCAAAAACACTACGCACAGGGCTGAGCTACCTCCATAATCTATTCCGCTCAGGTAAAAATTCAGTCTACCCCAGACAGCCATGAGATGTATAGTTTCAACAACTCAAAAGTATCATAAAATTACGTCTCATCGCGATTCAACATACAGAGTCATATCAATAAGGATTGAAAATATAAAATCTACCATTAGAAGAAGTGCAAGAAACCCTAAAATATCAATAAAATGATCCAACAACACTATCCTACCCAAAATCAAGAAAACCAAAGTATCGAACCTTAGAAAGGGAAAAGATTCTACTTAGAAGCAGAATCGTCCCTCTTGTTAGAGTCCTGCGGCGGAGAGTAGATCAAAGCAGCCACCATGGCCCCTGGAAGAACTCCGAACCTTGCCAGCACTGCGAGCTTCGCCACCAATGGCTCTCCTCTCATAAAAGCCATTACAAAAAGATTGATTATCCCTACCAGCCTCTCCTCTTTTGGCGCTCTCGTATCCCTCTCTCGAGTTTCCGACAATGGATGTTTCCTCCTCGCAGAAGCTCCGCCTGCAGCTCAATTCTGACTCCTTTTATATATAAAGGTAGAAAATTTCAGTTGACCGATATACCCCCAGCTTCTTCCTGAAATGACTATCAAACCCATAATCATACAGATGTGCGTTAAGAGTAAGACACTGAGAGCTTCAAACGGTCCACAGACGCCACGAGCTTGGCTTGCTTCCTGCAACACCCGTTGCAAATGGCGTTTTCTGCAAATATTCTCTATCAGAACAAAACCCTAATTCCTCTGGATTTTCAAGTTTTGAAGCTTCGCAACCCTAAACTTTTCATCAATTCTCCCTCTTTATCTCCGCAACTTCAATCCAAGAAAAGAATTTTGGCCTCTGCATCCACGACAAACGTTGCCAGTGACTTCCAAGTTCAGAAAAATAATCCAGCGTCAATCAAAAGTAGTAAATTTCTCTCTCGACATCAACTTATCCTTCAGAAGTTAATTTTCTTCCATTTGTTTCTCGACCTTAATTCGACTTCTCTGATAACTGAAATTGCTGTGACTGTTCTTGGAAGTTGGGTAGCAATTGAATTTAACATATTTAAGTTGGGATTTGAATATTTGATTAGCAGAGTTCATATAATCTGCAATTTCTTACAATACACGTTATTGTTTTGAGTTCAGGTTTTTATGATTTTTCTCTTTAATTTTATAGACTGGGAAGATTTTGCTAGAAATGTATCTGGTGAATGGGATGGTCACGGGGCAGACTTCACGAGTGAAGGAAAACCAATTGAGCTTCCTGAATCTGTGGTACCTGAAGCTTTTAGGGAATGGGAGGTTCAGGTGTTTGATTGGCAGACACAGTGCCCCACACTAGCAAACTCAGAAGAGCGCATTCTTGCGTACAAATTGATTAAGCTACTTCCAACTGTCGGGTGTGAAGCTGATGCGGCAACAAGGTATACAATTGATGAGAGGAATATAGGGGGAACAGATAACCAAGTTTCTGGTTTTGCGTATCATCCAAGTGGATGTTATGTAGCTCTATGGCCCTTGGAGGATCATGGTTCTTACAGGTTGTTGGAGTTGGAGTATTGCTTGGTTGATCCTCGAAATCGGGAGTCGCGTGTGAGGATAATTCAGGTTGTTCGTGCAGACAATACAGTGTCATCGTTACAAAACATTAGGGTCTTCTGTGAACAATGGTATGGGCCTTTCAGAAATGGAGAACAACTGGGTGGATGTTCTCTTCGTGATTCTGCGTTTGCTTCAACAGAAGCACTGAAAATCTCCGAAGTTGTTGGTGAATGGGAGGGCCCTGTTGCCGTCACTAGATTTCTCGGAGCTCAGACGGTGAGTAACCAACTTTTTCCTGGTTTTCCATTTTGTCTCTTCGCGACATATTTGATGAATCCTGGATATTTTGAAAACACTTGGTGTTGCTGTGATTTTTCCAGAGTAACTTCTTGCGTTTGTTTAATTACGTACAGAAATTCCATATTGAATCTTCAGTAACATTTCAAAGTTATTTCAAAGTTATCAGTTATGTTTTTTCATAAGCACATGAATGCCATCCCAATGTCATGATTTTCAAACTCAACTCTTCTAGGCTTCTTCTGTACTACTACATAGACTACATATGAGAATAAGAAACTAAGGAATATTTTCCTTTTGTTAAACCTCTGAACGAAATTTCATTACTTAGACATTAGCAATTTAGATGAGGATGGAATAATTTTGCAAAATAGCTATTTAACTGTAGATATGACCATAAATGGAGTATAACGGTGAATTATCAGTCGTGTGGCTGACAAGGATTAGTTGAATCGGATCAGAGAGATATGCTTTTCATGCAGCTGATGCCTGATGATATGGGCCCTATATTGGTGGAACAGTTTTCATGTGGCTGGCATAACTTTGTTGACTTGAGCCAGAGACAGAGATAGAGCTCTTAGAGATCACCTAGTCCAAGTTTTTCAAATAGTACCTAATGTGAATGTTTCTAGTTCAATTTTTTCATATGGTGCCTGATGTGGATATTTCTGCCTTCTTTCATTTGTAGCTGTCTGCAGCCCAGCAAATTGGTGAAAGTATAAAACCATTAGGATTGCATCCTCCGGATGTCTTGGTCCGCTGATGACGTTTTCATGTTTGCTTGTTTTTTTACTTCTAGTTCATTTCCTTTAATAATGATCTAGGAACTCTGTATACAGTGCTCCTTTCCAACCTTATTTTCACTTGCTATCAGATGATTTTCAATGAATTTTGATGTTAGTGTGTAATTTAAACTGGATTTGGTCCTCCAGGATATTTTCCAAGAACTTGTAGCCGACAAGCCACAAAAGTCAGTAAGAGATCAACAAGGTCTAATACTGCTTCCAAAGCAATTGTGGTGTTCACTGAAAAAAGGAGACAGTGGTGAAATTTGTGGGGAAGTGGGATGGTTATTAGATCATGGACTATCTATCACATCGAAATGTTTTGTCTCAAAAGATGGGAAGTTGAAGGCAAGTTCTTATCCATGCAACCTTAGCTAATTTTGGATTACGGCAAATTTCTGATTCTGGCATCTTAGTCACCATTTTAAGAATTTAAGGACACTGTCAAAGGACTAACATCCTCATAATAGAACATGTGGGCCCCCTGTGTACTCGACCAACCGTTTAATGAGTTCCATGTTGGGGACTTGCAACCTAATACAGACTTGTAAGGTTGGATAAGGTTCATATTGTACTGTCCGTTTCCAATAACCCTTTCTTTTATGCACTTCAAAATTTACCAGAAAAAAAATGCACTTCAAATCTCAGCTGAACATGAACTAGAAAATGACATTTTAGAGTCGGGATAGCATAAAATCTTCAAATTTGAATTAACAATTCAAGACCTGCCTCCATGAATGTGAAACTCTTGACACACCTCAGGGTCTTTTTTCTGAGATTCTTTGTGCTACTGGCTTCATCATTTCCTTTCAGATTTCCTGCCCTATCTTTTTTATGAGGTTCTTAATCTGTCCATGTGAACTGAATTCTTCCTCTGATGTGTTTTTCTTTTAAACTTCCCAAATAATTGACTTGATGGATTATTCAAGAACTCCCATGGCTTTATAGAACTCATTACTTCGTCCATCTACCATTACTATGCCTTGGTGATTCTCTTGGTTTTGAATCTGGAAACAGCCTCTCCGCGAAACGGGTAAGTCTGCATACATAAGCCCCTCCCAAGACTGGGTACGCCCTTTTAGTGATTCTCTTGGTCATTACCATATCACCATATACAATGAACCTTAGGAAGTCAAAATGTGATAAAGTGCCTAGATTTCATATCTTCTGCTGCATCTGCATTGTTTCAACAGTATTCTGCTTTAATACAGCATAAGAACAACATACCACTTCTTTACTGTTGCAAAATAAAAAGAGAAACACAATGATCACAGAGATATTAATCAATTATGGTAACTACAGCACTTGGTGCCAAGACTAATTGATTTACTAAAAGCACTAACTGCCAATTCACTGTTTTATCCTATTGTTGAACTTTGGTGTCAACAGCATGTGATATGAATGTGCATTTCTTTTACACTTGTCATACTAGGTCTTGTTAACTCCCCCTTTTTGTAAGATAAGTAGTTCTAAGATGTACCATGAAAAATTGTATGTTTCTACTGTGTTTCAGATTATCTCTGGCTTTTCCTGACACTATCGTGTTTCCCTTCCACAGGAGATAGCAATAGCAAATGAAACTGCTGTTTCAGAGAAGAAATAGCTGTTAGTCTGAAAGTCATTTCAATGCACTTCCACTTAAGCCTTCAACTATCTGTTAATAATTTATCAGGTTAAAGAAAATCTATTTTGTTGGTGATTTATGATGATCAATGAAAGTATTAACATAAACTTGTATTCTACTGGCAGGGCTTTGAATAGAAAGGTAGCCACAGGTGGCATGTCATCGTATTGTTTCAGATGTTATCATCGTATTGTTTCAGATGTTAGATCTCCTCCAACTTTCATACTGGATTAAGCTATATATATATATCTTTCTTCATCACTTCTGTTAGTCATTTTAGATTAGGAAACTATCCATCATAAAAAGAAAGTGTCATTTACATCCAAGTGATTATAATAAATATCAAACATTTGCTTCACATGGGATTAATGTGACAAAAGGTACCTTGAACTGACAGTGCAAGAACTACGTATATCTCACCATTAACTGTTCAGGATGGTAATGATAAGTAATCGGTGCCACATTCTCTCCTCTTTGTTTGTTACATGACCAGGTCAGGGATCTAAATCCAGTTTAGGTTGGAATTTTCTTACTTGAACATTTGAGTTTCGGTGGGCCAAAAAGGTGTCAGCTAGCTTAGCTAGTAAAGTCGCTAGTTATTGTCACTACGACATGCGATCAGATGCCACCTTCACCTCCCTCTCTGCTCTCCCAACATTCTGTTGTGCTGAATCAATATACATTAGCATAGGACCACTACTGAACAATCTCCAATAGATTTGGATTCAAAGATTTATTTTTCTACTTGGCAACTTCATTTAGACGGAAAATCATCAAATGAGCTATGTAGACTTAAGGATTTACCAGTTAGGTGGTAAATTTTTCAGCCAGGTGGAAGCAACGAGATATACTTAGAACTTTTTTTTTGTGCCATAAAAAATAAAATAAAAATGCAGGGTGGGTGTTTCTAAAATGAGTAAGGTCACGTTCAAAATTAATCCGATCCGGATCAAATCTGCAAAATCGGATGAGTAGAGGGTGATTTTCTTCTATTCAAAATTGTAGATCAGGTAACCTCTCCAGTAACCTCTGTCATGGATTTAGGGATCGGGTAACGGTCTTCTTTTTTTAAACTGTTTTTCAGGTTAAAGCCATGTAAAATGGGATCCAAATCCTCTCCTGCGGCAAGTGGGAACTGCGGCTGATCCAAGGGCTGAAGTTCAGCTAGCATGCATACCAATATATCGGTATGTATGTTAACTGAAATCTAACCGTTGACAGTCCGCAGGTCAGCAGGAGAGGAAACTTTCACTTTTTTGTACTGAATTTAACCCGAGAATTTTCTTTCCTCTCAACAAGAATTTTACCTCTAAAACGTATGGACCCTTCATGAGAATTACCGCAATTTCTTTGAATAGGTGCTTCATACGCGGGTATTGACTAGACACCCAAGACACTAAAAGCTAAAAAAGAAGTCGGCAAACAAAATTGATACCTTCAAAAACAGATCACTTGCACACAATAAAATGATTAGAACATCTACACCCGGCTTCTTCTTTCTTTCTTTCTTTTACTCAATAACTTGGCCAAACAGGAATAGCTAGCTACCAAAGAACTTTCATTGCCAATAATTACTAATTACTGTTACATGCCCAAAGGTTTCAGAGCAGTGGAATAACCAAATAGCATTACAAAACCATCACAACCAATTCATCTCTTCTGACCTTGCTGTACAACCTGCCAACAATTCCCAGCTTTAGAATACCTGCCAACAATTCCCAGCTTTAGAATACAAGAATGCAAGTGCAAAATTTCGAGTTTTATGACCAATAAGATAAGAAAAGCAGATCTTTCAAACAAGAAAGTAACCCAGTATCTTAAAAGGAAATCTTTACGAAATGGAAATTACAGGCTTCACAAGATGGACCATGACCATGCCCTTCATCTTGCCCCCTTTTTTTTTTTTTTTTTTTTTTTTTTCATGTGAATAAAATACAGATTCACATCCAAGAACCATGAGACGACAAAACTTCATATACAAGTCAGAATGGTGAGTATGGGCATTAACTCTATATACAAGCTGAAAATGTCCTATCAGATCATAACAAACAGTTTCAAGAAATCGGCTATAAAGAACCATCATCTCTGCTTGTAAGGGCATACATCCCAGTAATGCGGATAAGCCAGATAAGACAGGAGTTACTATGTTCACCTGCTTAGTAGCATCAAGGGATGGCCATATATGATATATGTTCACTGGCCCTCATGAGGAGCACAACAAACTCATCTGATGGTGGGAGAGGAAAAATGGGAATTATAAGTTCTATTTTACTTTCAAGGAATTTCCATTCCTGCAGCCATATCTACCAACTTAAAGTCTAAAGTTGATTTTACAGACTGAATGTGGGAATAGATTTGACATCAGCAGCTTCAATCAAAAAAATACCATGACTGCCATATATTACTGTAGATTCTCAGAGGCCCACCACCAAAAGTTGCTCTGTTCATGCAACCAAAACAACAATAAAGGGAAACAAAAATAAGAGAAAAAGGGGTTGGGGGAGGGGGGGGGGAAGAAACATTAGTTCATCTATGATTATAGGCACCCTGACTCCTCATCTTGTAGTCAGCTGAAAGTGCAGGAAAAGAATTCAGAGATACCCAAGAGTTCTTATCATCATAACTCCTTCGCAGACTACGAATCCAAGTATCTTCCCTCTCCCTCCCCCGAATGTCTTTCACTAAGGACTCTTTGCCAGCTGTGAAGCTGCAAAACCTGACAGCCATGGCCACTTTGAATGTTGACATGCCAGTAAACTCAACTGAAAATTTTTAGGACCTTAAACCTAACTGTAAGTTTATTGGGTAGCCCTAGTAGTTATCTATCCCTAGCAGCTTTGAGCATCACAGAAAAAAGAAAGGCTACAGCAACGATCATTCTCCTCTACCCACCTTGGGAAAACACCAAGCCTGCTTCCCATGTTCTATTCATGAGCACTATGGTATGGCAACAAAACTTTCTCTCTTGGGCTTACCGAGGAAGCCTTCCAGTCCACTAAACAGTACTACTTCATGTCGTTGAGAACTTTTCGAAGGAACTCTTTCAAGTAAATCCCAACTGGTGGGCATCAACGCTGTCATGCAGAGAGGAACATGAAATAGAATGGCAAGTTAGAGAGCAAACTTCTGGTAACACCCCCTCTCTCTCTCTCTCTCTCTCTCTCTCTCCACCTCTGCAAAGATACTATCCTTCCAAGTAGCAACATCTTTACCACCCTATCGAGATGGTCCCAACAGAAGATTCAATGATTACCCACCCAACAGGAGTCCCCATACGTATTAACAAAAATGCAGCCAATGTCCCAAGATCCAGGCAAGCCCTCCAAATTAGTACATCTAATACACCAACAATCACTATTATCAATAATCCTCACATCACTGACAGCTTCAAAGAAGAGAAATTAAGTTTGATGAGGTGGCCTTTGATGAGGTGGCCTTGCAGAGGATAATCCTATCATTGGAAACCATACATCAAGAAGATTCTAGCATGCCTCCTGCCCAGCTTTCTGTAACAGACATTCAGACTCTTCACCATTATAGCATGAAGAATTCACAAATAACTAACACCCATGCCTGGTACCTCAAGAATTCCAAAAAAATGTAAGAGAATATGCTTCTAACAGAAACCGCAAGAGAAGCCATCAAAGTGGACACTGTCCATGTCAAACATAGGACAGGACAACCCTAAAAAGTCAGTAGTCAGACATGTTCTTTATATGCATATAATAATGATATTCCTCATATACAGAAAACAATTAAGTGCATAATGACATGCCTCATATATGAAAATCACTTAAGAGCATAATGACATTCCTCATATATGCATCACTTAACTGCATAATGACATCCCTCAAATATGCAAATCACTTGAAAGTGCCGTAAATGATTATATTTTTTTGCTTCCTGCTACTATATATATATACCAACCCAAAAACTATGTCGAAAACCATCTACCACCCACAGGTTTCCAGAATCATCATCTACCACCCAAACTTTTGATACCGTTAATCAAAGAGACCCACCCCATTAAGAGAATCCCATTAGATGCTGATGTCAGCTCAAATCCAATTTTTCATGGACAATACTGCCCTTAGGGTAAGAGTAAAAGACCATTTTACCCCCCTTCTTTCATTGGATTTCAACTTCACAGCTACTACAGGCCATGCGACCTGAACCAGCACAGGTCCGGCAACCACCGACCACCGTCGCCGTCTTGGATTTGCTGAAACCACTTCTTGGCTTCCATAGCAACCATCGGATTTTTAGTCCACCTGTCTGGATGCCATTTCTTCACCCCCACCGCACAAAAATAAAAACACATAAGAAATGCAATATTTCGACAGAAAGGAAGAAGATAAGAGAAGAGAAGAAAGGGGAAGAACTGACCAAAGCAAGTTTTCGATATGCGCCACGGATTTCAAAAAGGAGGCATCCCTACGAACTCCGAGGACGGAATAGTAACAAGAACCGTCGGATCCCCCTTCCCGATCCATATCTTCCGGTGATTTGAACAGAACAGAGGCGATGAAAAAGAATCTACGACTACTTCAACATAGAGAAATTAACACGAAACAGAGAAGTTCTCTGTAAATCTCTGGAAAATTTAACAAAAGTTCTCTCCTCTGTGTCATCTCCTTCCTCGTCTCGAAACCCCTGTGTTGATGTGTTCTTTATCGGGAACGATAGGGAAGCGAGACTCCATGACACAGAGGGCCTTGTAGTAATTTTAAAGGAGGCTGTAGCGAACGACGGGAGAGTCAGAGGGGCATTCGAGGTCAGACCTCATCTACTTGACAGCTTGAAGGTCATCTTCGAGTTTCTGAGCTTCGGGTTCGGAGCAGTTGAAGGCGATGAATTGGCAGAGGGGGCAGTAAATCTCCACGGAATCGGTTTTCTTCTCGTCGATTGCCACCATCACATTCGCGGCCCTTGACGATGACATCGGAGCGGCCAGTTTTCCGGTGTTAGCCCGAGAGTGGATCTTTGAAAAGGTTATTGCAGAAGGGAAATTACCAGGTCTTGATTCTTTGATTCTCTTCATGAGCGCCTCATAGATGATCATCTGCTATCATCTTCTCACACCCAAACCAACATCAACTTAGCAGATCATAGAAATCAGGCAAATTGAACCCTCGACGACGATGTTGTTGTCGTCAGAAACGGAGAAGACGCACAAGTGACTCCTATTGATGGGGCACACGCCGATTACAAGAATGAGCCCATCGAGTCCAGCAATCAGTGGGGAAGTTGGGTTCTGAAAGAGAGACACCTGCCATTGAAGAACCACCGGATAAGGATTCGATTCACAGAAAGAATCCCAAGAAAAAAAAAATCCTAATAGGGATCGAATGAATGAATGATGCCAGTGAAGAAATTTGATTTACAGATTAAAGAACCACCGGATAAGGATTTGATTCACAAGAAAGAATCCAAAAAGAAAAATTCCTAATAGGGATCTAACGCAAACAGGAGAGAAGGAGATCGGCTCAGGTCAGAAAGGGGGCAGATTCATCGGCAGAGGTGGTTGGCAATTAGCATGCCATGGAAGATGGTGTGGGGGCTTTCGGCCTCCGGTGCAACTTGCCATCTCATCCTCACCGCCAGTAAATACTCTATTTCAGTGGAGACGAAGAAGGTCAAAGTAGTAATTTTAAAGGAGGTAGCAGCGAACGTCAAGAGAGTCAAAGGGGCATTCAAGGTCAGACCTCATCTGCTTGACAGCTTGAAGGTCATCTTCGAGGTTCTGAGCTTCTCGTTCGGAGTAGTTGAAGGCGATGAATTGGCAGAGGGGACAGTACATCTCCACGGAATTGGTTTTCTTCTCGTCGATCGCCACCATCACATTCGCGGCCCTTGATGACGACACAAAAGCGGCCAGTGTTCCGGTGTTAGCCCAAGAGTGCATCTTTGAGAAGGTTATTGCATAAGGCAAATCACCAGGTCTTGATTCCTTGATTCTCTTCATGAGCGCCTCAGAGATGATCATCTGCTATCATCTTCTCACACCCAAACCAACATCAACTTCGCAGATCATAGAAATCAGGCAAATTGAACCCTCGACGACGATGTTGTTGTCGTCAGAAACGGAGAAGACGCACAAGTGACTCCTATTGATGGGGCACACGACGATTACAAGAATGAACCCATCGTCCAGCAATCAGTGGGGAAGTTGGGTTCTAAAAGAGAGAGACCCACCATTGAAGAACCACCGGATAAGGATTCGATTCACAGAAAGAATCCCAAAAAAAAAAAATCCTAAAAGGGATCGAATGAATGAATGATGCCGGTGAAGAAATTCGATTTACAGATTAAAGAACCACCGGATAAGGATTTGATTCACAGAAAGAATCCAAAAAGAAAAATTCCTAATAGGGATCCAACGCAAACAAGAGAGAAGGAGATCGGCTCAGGTCAGAAAGGGGGAAGATTCATCGGCATAGGTGGTTGGCGATTAGCATGCCATGGAAGATGGTGTGGGGGCTTTCGGCCTCCGGTGCAGCTTGCCATCTCATCCTCACCGCCGGTCAATACTCTATTTTAGTGGAGACGAAGAAGGTCAAAGTAGTAATTTTAAAAAAATTCAATTTAAAATAAGGGTAGAAATGTCTAACGCTATTTTAAGTCTATTCTGTCAGTTAAGTGGGGGCGATTGATGATTCTAGAAACCTGTGGGTGGTAGATGGTTTTCGACATAGTGATTGGGTGGTAGATGAAATTTTTTCTATATACTATTTTATTTTATTTTTTTCAGAAAAAAACTCTCCCACCTTCCCCTCTTACATTATTTTTCTTTAGGATGAGAAATCACATGAAATGTCCATAAGGGAGGAAATGCATGATGCAGTCTGCTGTATGTTGGTATAGCCAGAAAATGAAAAATAATGTCTCCTTGCATGGTTCAACAATGTTTTGGTGTCCATCTCATTTTAAGCTACCTAATTTTCTGCAACTCCAAATGAGACCTGCATCAGACTATTGAAATATATACTTGGCCAACTAGATCTCTTACATGGACCATGAATGAAAAAAAAAAAATCTAAATGCCCTTCGTGAATAGCAAAAACTAATTTTGGGAGAGAATTAAAAAAAAAAAAAAAAGAGGGAATAGAATTAGGTTGGAAGCATGAATTCCTAACAAAATCTACTTTCTTAAAGAAATCAAGCCTTTTTTATGTACAAACCAGCATTAAAAAAAGATAGAAAAGAAGAAATGCAGTCATTATGTCCAGGAAAATAGAGCAACCTCTAGTATGAAAAAGTGTAAAACACTCATTAAAGAACTGCCTGTGTGCATGAAATGGTATTTGCCAACCAATATGGACCATCAGTGGTTTGCTAACACACATGACACACATGCAAGAGCATGCTTCAAAACTTAATAATAGAAGCATTTGACAACCAAGACTTTAAGTATGGTCATTTCATGAAATGCCAACCTCGTGAACATGTTGCATAGTTTCACAGAATTCAAAATTTTAGAATTTTAACCCCCTTTCAATACATTTTCAGAGAAATACGATAAATTTCAATCTCCCAAAATATAAAAACATAAATTAATGAAAAAAAATCCTTGCTAACTCTATGCAAGGACAAAGGACTCCAATTAAAAAACCAGTCCACAATAATCTTCAAGGAAAAATCAAACCAACCAGCAATATAAACACCTTAATATCACATTACTGCAAAAAACCAAGAAAGCAAACTATAGTGAACAACCTGGGATAAAAAAATCCAAAGTGTGTGGAAAGATTGCTGGCACCACAATAAAGTTGTTATGCACATAGGTTTTTCAAGTGAGATTGACAGACCACCTCTCATGTTCACCACATGTACAAGTATGCTATAAATAGACCTCCCTTATGATGTAGCCAATGGATACTATACAACTCTCTAAAAGGCATAAAGTGTCTTCCACAACCAAAATTATTTATTTTCTCTTATGCAAAGCTAGGTACATGATTTATGCCTCATCCTTCAGTTCAGTCTAAATTATGTAATCTAAAAAGGTATTTTACTATTTAGTGTTTCAGGTTCATGTATATTCCCCACTTTTGTCCTTTGAAATTAAGAACAGTTAAGAATATTTAAAAAGAGGAGGACGAGGAGAAAGAGATGTTACAAGATACAGGAATTTGAAGGGTACCTGTACATTATGTGCGTGGTTAGAAGTCAATGAGCTCCCGGTCCATCTCTCATGCTAATATTCAGACCATTCCGCATGGTTCTTCTTCCAATTCCAGCATTACCTTTTTGCATCATAGCAACAAACTCACCATAGTCTATCCTACCATCCTGAAGCATATATATATATATATATATATATATATAATCAACAATAGATCAAAAGATTGACCCAAGCTAAAAAGACATAATAACAGTAAAAAAGAAAAAGAGAAGATAATGTCAAATGCAAAATGCATGTTTCAAGTTCTAACCGCGAATAAGCGCTATGCTTTGGCCTGACATCAGGACCTACAACCACCCGCCTAACACCAACACATCTGGTGTGCTTGCAAATACACAGTCTAGAACCCACATCATTCAAAATTGGACTGGAAATCCCATGCATGTGATAGTTGGATCTAGAATCCCCAAAGAGACAATTAAGTGGTCTGGAAATCCTATACGTGTGATAGTTGGATCTAGAATCCCCAAAGAGACAATTAAACCCACACACCCCACATACTGTAGGTTGGCTTGTGAATGGGCATACTAGAAATATTTTCACCTCCCCTGTCCCCCTTTGGAGACCCATTAAATAAAGAGAAGAAAATTATCCCTTTTTCTATGGCAAAGTAGGCTATAGCAAAGAAAGCAGAGTGTCTTCCACCCTAAATTTTTCTTAAAAAAGGAAACTTGCTGATCTTAATTTACTAATATGTAAATAGGAACCGACTACAAGGATCTGGAAAGGTCATAATTATGCAAAAACTGCATTACTCTATAGTCATGATCTATGCAATAGCAACAAGTAAACCACCTTTTTTCAATTTTCCATCCAGCGGAAACAAAAAAGTAAACTGATTTCCTAAAAAGAGACATTATAAACTTTCACACTTCCATCACTTACATTATCTTGATCAACTTCTTTGATAATATCTTCAAGAAGAACATCTGTCATCCCATGCTCTGAGCAAGCGTGCTGGAGTTCATCAACTGTAATGTAACCACTTCCATCCTTGTCAAAATACGAAAATGCCGCAACGAGATGTTCCTCGCGATCCAGTTTGTTAAGATGTACAGTTGCAGCAATGAATTCCCCATAGTCAATTGTCCCACTGTTGTCCACATCAGCCTAAGATGATCAAACTCAGTTAGCTAAACAGAATCCTGCATGTGAAACTCCCCAGGAATGTTACAGTGAAAACAGAATCTCTCTCTCTCTCTCTCTCTCTTACACACACACACACAGACAGTTAGGAAAGCAGAAGTGACATAAGACACACAATCTAAGGCACCCTAGCAACAAAATTTCCAGAGAAGAAGCAGCTCAAAAGAATTACTGCAGATTCAGAAGCAGATACTGTTCAAGGACTGAATACGAAGCCATAATAAAGACATTATAGAAACAACCCCCCCAAAAAAAACCCCCACCGAAGCAAAGACAAACTAAACCAAGGATAGTCAGAAGGAGCCGCAAACTATATCAGCTCAACCTAAGGGATACACTGACGCATTTTTTCTAAATTTTTTTAACTAAGTATAGTCCCCAAATTAAATTATTCTAATGCAACAGGATTCATGTGTTCTTTTCATGGTTTTCAAAGACTGTCTGCTTCTGTTTCCTGTGAAGGAGAAGACTATCTATTTGGCAAGCCTATCTCTCAGTTCATGGAAACACACTAATATCAACACAATAGCAAAAAGCAATTCTAAACAATACTGAGACAACATATTCATTTTTTTTTCCAAGGGGAAACAAAATAATTTTACCGCTTCCATAAGTTGACGGATCTCTGACTCTTTCATGGTAGAACCATAATTTCTCAAACCAGCCTTCAGCTCATCAAATGTGATTGCACCACTGTTGTCAGTATCCATTGCCTGAAACATCTCTTTCAAACCAGCAATTTCCTCCTCAGATAAGCTTTCAGCTATGACCTGATAAAACACCAAAAATAAAAATACTGCGCTTCAGAAAACCTAATGGTAAGATTGAGGGAAACCACCAGAGGTATGTTCACAAAAATGAAAGTTGGGAAATGTATTTAAAAGTGTCAATAGAGCTTCAAAACTACAAACATCATATGTGTAATAGAACCTCTCAGATCTTCATACACTCATGCAACAACCACAAAATGATAACGGAATGAAGAAATGCAAGCAGAATCAGTTCAAAAGAAATATGTATGTATTAGTGCTTCAATTCATGAGAACGTTAAGCCACAATTCCCACTCTGTTTCTCTCCCTCCGAGCTCGTTGCGTTGTCATCACATATAAATGCACAGGCAAACATCCCCCAAAAAGAATTTTAAAAAAACACTAAAAAGAGGAGGGTTGGGAGGAAGCTATCCATAATGGCTTTCCTTGTTTCCCAATCACAATCCCGATATTCAATTTCCATAGCAGTTCTTCAGAACCATCAAATCAAGTTATGAAAAACATAACACCCACGATCTGAGAAACATGATGAACAAAGTATCAGAGGATAGTTGTCACAACTAGGATCCCTAGCGTCGGGTTAAGTGATACAAAAGTGCATAAGTTGATCTACCACTATGTATTTACATTTTTTAATATGATAGTGTAGCATATTACTCACCCGTAAAGCCATCTTCTTTAACTTATTCATTGCAGAGAACTGTTTGAGGCGAGAAAGGACGGCAGGATCCAATGCCCTGTCAGGAGCAACTCCATTTTCGCATATCCAGGGATGACCTAAATTTAGCATGAAAGAGAAAAGTAAAATGGTGTTCCCACTTGAACAAAATGGAGGGGACCATGGTTCCTATTAAGTAGGAAACACAGAAAAGTCCTTAAATGAACTAACAAAAGATGATGTCTTATGTCTTACATAATACTTCATGAGCAGTCAAGCGATCAGAGGGCCGAGAACAGAGCATCTTTCGGATGAGATCCTTAGCACTGTCAGATATTAGAGGCCATGGGTCTGACTCAAAATCAATATGTCCCTTCAACACCGCATCAAATATCCCCTGCTGATTTTCTGAACTCCAAACAAATAAGGTTTTCAGTATTAGAAGCAAAATGAATCGAAGCGTGCGTGTATCACGTCAGATATACCTGCCCAAAATGGTGGTACACCACTCAGTAATATATAAAGTATCACCCCTGCCGTCCATACATCTGCCTCCGGTCCATAATGCTTGCAAAGCACCTCAGGAGCAACATAATATGGGCTTCCGACCACATCAGTAAAGACTTGACCTACAGTATCAAGCCATACAGTTAGAAGTGTCCCAATCCAAAATATAGAAACCTCAGAAACCTCAGAATCAATTTTATAGATCATATAACTGAGAAGGTTTATACTCATGAAAAGAATCGGACCTCTTCTGCAGTTGTTGTATCAAGTTTAGGGCTAGTTATCCTCTAGAATACGTTCCAAGACTTTTAAACAGTCAAAAGTTTGTGAGGCATCAAACCGTCCATCCAATCCATAAGAACTCATAGCCTCAGTTAATATCATGCCCATGGATTATACATTGAATATCTGTTTGTCATATATTGTACAGCCTGATATCCAGACAGGTCACACCAAAACTTATACCTTGATAAATAAATTGAAAAGTTCAAAATGCTGGAAGCATCGAAGTTATAGAGGCAGTGGCCAATAGGCCAGGAATTTTTTATTTTTTATTTTTTTTCAAATGATACCTTGATTTTTTAGAAGGCCATCATTTCTGAGGGAAGCTTTTCCCGATATTTCTTATGATTAGATAAGTTGGCAGCGCCGACATAAGCTAAAATTCCCGGGAAAATAAAGCAAAAATTGCATATCATATTCCTTCTCAATAACGTATTGAAGAAACGACGAGGACCATCAAAAGATAGATTTACCTGGTTTGAAGAACACAGAGAGCCCAAAATCAATGGCTTTGAGTGAGAAATCATCGTCTTTGTTGACCAGCAAGAAGTTCTCCGGTTTCAAATCCCGGTGCATAACCCCAAGGGAATGACATGACTCGACAACACCCACAATGATCTTCGTCAACTCAGCTGCCTTCCTCTCACTGTAATGCCCCCTCTGGATAATACGATCAAACAATTCACCCCCACCGCAGAGCTCCATTACGATATGCACATAGAGTGAGTCTTCATAAGCTCCTTTGATGGTCACAATGTTCTTGTGACCAGAGAGATGATGCATTATCTGAATTTCCCTCCTGACATCCTCCACGTCTTCCTTAGAGATGAGCTTCCTCTTGGTAATAGATTTACAAGCATATTCAATACCAGTGGCAATCTCGGTGCACAAGTAAGTGGTACCGAATTGTCCTTGACCCAACTTACGACCCAACGTATAAAGGTCACGGATGTTGGCAGTCTTGTGACCCAATACGAAATAAGCCTGGTTATCGATCCCTCGCCTCATGATGTTGTCCTTTACGGTCGGACTATTATCGTCTCTCTTGTGATTTTCTTTAGAGAATTCTTCGGCGATCTGCTGCTGCGCGCCCAAACTGCTTCCCGAATAATCAGAATTCGAATACTCGGAAGTGTTCGGCCTAGAGATCGAGCGATCCACGGGCTGACTGTAGCCCTGAAAATATTTGCTCCCAAAAGATCCTCGGCATGTGTTACCCATGAAACAACGACAAGTCCCCGGGCTTCAAAGCCTTTCCCTCATTCAAGAAAAACTCATTAACCAAAACTGACAAGTGGAGGATTCAAAGAAAACCCTAATATCAGAATTATCTGTTTATCCTTTCAAGTAATTGGAAAAAAAAAAAAAAAAAAGTAAAACAGAAAGACACAAATCCTCAGATCAAACACACTCGAATGAATTATAACTCAAATAGCACAAATCTTGCAAATTTTCAAAAGGTTCAAAATTATTCGACGATGCACAGAACAGGAAAACGGGAATCAAAAAACTAATTCTTCTTACCAGCTGAAATGAAGAAACGGAGTAGAAACTTCGATTAAAAAGAGAAGATAGCTGTAAAAGATCTTTCATGGCTGCTTCGTTATCACGTTTGAATAAAAAGAGAAAGTTTCAAGGAACTGAACAACTTTTTTAGTTTATCTGGACACCCTGCTTCTTTGGTTTTTGTTGGGACTTGTAAGAGTGCTGACCAGCTTGCCTTTGCGCTTTCCCTCTGTCAATCCCTCTGTAAGAACCATGACGCGGTTTTGGAAAGTTTTATTTAGCACTTCTTCTGCGGATTTTAACAGCGTTAAAAGAGATCGTAAGGTTCCAAAGTTACAGTTTTCGATCTGCCGTTCCAGTCTCTCTCTCAAACGTTTGTGGGGGAGAGATGATTTCGGTGGGAGGGAGATGAAGGGGTTTGACTGTTTACCTCGAGGACTAAAATGGAAATACATGGTTTTGCTTCGGTAGGAGGGAGATGAGGAGGTTGACTGTTTACCTCAAAGGCTAAAATGGAAACCCCGGGTTTGCTTAAATTTAGAACTACTTCCTCTTAATTAATGCTTCATATCATTTAATAAAAATAAAGTACACTTTTAGTGATGTCTCTCTCTCAAGCTCTTTCTTTTTCCATAAATGTGTGGTTTTTTTTTTTTTTTTTTCTTTTTGCTCTCCTCCGAGTGATCGGTCATCGATTTATTTGTATGAGATCCAAGATCCGAGATCCGAGACCCGTTTACTTATAAGATTTCATTATACCCTATGTGTAGATCACTCTCTCGAATAAAAATGACTGACTTGAGGTTGTATTAGGTCCAAACCGTCGTTGTTGCACAATTTTAATCGAAACTTAAAAAATTAATCTTAATTAAAATTTTACTTTGTTTAATAACTCTTGAGCTTAATACGAGAGAGGTGTCAAATTTGAGGTGAGGCTAAATCGAGTCAAATTCTTATTGATGCGGTATTGATTTTAATTGGTTATTAAAAACCAGTCAAAATTGGAAACTGCCCTGACCAATTGATTAGAGTGATATAAGCAACCAAATTGATAAGAGATTGTTAAGGGAAACTAATAAGTGATAGAAATTGTTAAGACGAAGAGGTATTAGTTGTGGACCTTAAGAGTGTCAGCATAGGTCAGTTTCAGTCCAGGGCAAGTTGGTCATGGACTTTCTATAGGCAGTTTGAAACATGTCCAATAAGAGATCGATTTATGATGGGTTGCACTATATAAATTAATTAACGAGTTGGCATCGATTTGTTATTAGACTAGTTTAATAAACTCTTATGATTATGTTTTGATTTACTATATATGTTGTAAAAAAAATGGATTAATGGATTCTATTGAGTTGGGTCTGTTTCGATGTTGATTTTTTACATGTATATTTAATAAAATATTAATCTAATAGAACATTATCATATTGGTTCAGTTTTCATCTTATTAATCTGATTTAATTTGAATTTTCAGGAAAATATTGGGTTCATCATTATCCAATCCCTTATTCGATTTCACCTACCTAACCACCCTTTTTTATTTTTTTTTGGATGAATATAATTTGTACCTTTTGGGGGGTTTGCGAAAAAAGAAATATCAAAAGATCCTCTTTAGCCCGTCAGCACCGTTGGATTTATTTTTCTATTGGGGGAGAGCGTGATCCAATGGTGCTGACGGGGCTGCCGGCTGAGAGAATCCGAATCCTTAGAAACATCCAATATAAGCTGTGCCGTGTGCGTGTTATATTTTCTTATGCTTTTTAACGTGAGCGACGGGCTTCATTACACGTTTTCTGGGTTATTTAATTATTTAATTATTTATTATTATTGGTTTTTTTTTTGTTTGAATGGCTAAAGTACAAAAACCTAGTGGTTGGATTTGGGTCTATCATGGATCCCGAACCATGGTGGGCCCAGCAGACTAATTTGATGTTGTGTCACAAGATTCCCACAGATCACCTGATTTTCATTTTTTGACCAGTGTACTTGTTTAATTTGGTTGTTGACCGCAGATGCAAAAACATCATTTATATGACGTTGGCAAATGGCAGAATACCGATGCACTTTGAATGATCAAAATTTTTATCATCTGTTAGTGTGTTAGTGTCGACATTAAAAAGAATCCCAATCGCCCATGAATTGTTAATCCTCACCCTTCACTCTTCACTCGAATCATCTCCTCCCTAAAGTAGGAGGGAGACGTCCCCATCGTCGGATGACCGACATGTGACTCTCGAAAAAATCTAGTCTCATATCTGAGTCGACACCTTGCCGACAATGAGTGTCGGCTCAAACTTAAGACTCGGATTTTCTAAAGAACCCCATATCGACCATCCGACGGAGACATCTTCCTCATTCCTAACCTAGTTAAACTAATACTCGACTACACTAGATGGTCCAACCAACTAATAAATTAATGTCACTTTTATATATATATATTAATTATTTATTTATTTTATTTTTTTAATTTTTTTTTTTCAAAAGCCTTTTTGAGCATAATTTCTCAACAATGGGGAAAAAAATGTCAATCCTTTTAACATGGATAATAATTAATGATTAGAAAAAGATTATCTCTTGCGTTTCAATGTACCATTATAGATAGATTCTGGCCAGTAAGAATACGTATACCAATTCACTTTCAATGGTCAGAATTAATAATACTACACAGCAGTGCTACAGATCATCATGACTTTGATTTGAATTTTGGTACAGAAGTCAAATAATTTGATGTCAGTTATTCCACCGTATACCATTATTATACCGGCTGGATATGGTTACCCGAACGTGGACTGTTAATTGGTTGGTACCCGTCCACATGATCAGATTTAAATGGGGTCCACATTGGGAGAGCTTCCGAGTAGTCATAAGTCATAGCAGTTACCCATCAGCCGAAAGATGAGGACGAAATGTATTAAATCAGAACCATTAATACGTCCAGAGGTGATTTACAGTTTATGATTAAAATAACGTGGTGGGCCTCAATCTTTGTGTGAAGCTGGCACTCTGCAGGATCTTATGGGAAGGTGTAAGTCAATTTTAACCCTTACAAAAATTAATTTTGACACGTGGCAAACAAAAGGATCACTTTTCAAAATACAGATCCATCTTTAAGCTGGCAAGGTTGTTTTCACAAGTCAGCCATGTATATTTGAACATGTGTTGATAACTGTCAAAATGAATGTCAGTCCACGGGTATCTTGCCTCGGTCTATGTTTGGTTTTTCTTTTTTTAAATAAAGATCAATATATAATAAGATGAAAATAATAATAAATTCTTTTTATGTATTTATCTCTCTCTTTTTTTTTTTTAAGATTTTTTTTTTACACCTTTATAAAGAATCATAGATGGAACTCACAATGTATAAAAATCCTCTTTTGCTTGAGTTTGGGTAGGAGATTTGGCGGGCCAGATGGATGACCGTCACTTGGCTCTTAGGTGGATCCGAGTCCCCTGTTCGAGCCGACAGGGGTATAGGCTCAAATGGAGGACTCGGATCCACCCGAGAGCCAGGTGGCGGCCATCCATCCAAACCGCCAAATCTCCTGCCCAAACTCAAGCGGGAGAAGATGTGGATCTGCTGAGGATTGAATTTTTTTTTACAGTGGAATTATGCACATCTGTCAAAGTTTACCTGATCCAAAAGAACAACGTCCCATGATTTCTATTACTACACAAAAAATATTAAAAATCTGTTATGTTTAATTTGATTTAATGGTTAGAAATAACTTAACTAAAAATCAGCTTCCAAAATGGATGTCATGCATTGTTTATAGTGGACAAATTCAGATTTATCAGGCAAAAACGTTTCGTTAATTAAAAGAAATTGGTAAAAAAAATCAAATATAAAATATGAATTCAATCAAGATTAATTTGGATTATTAATTTACTCGTAAAAAAATTTCAGGCGAAAAATCAAATGACTATTTTTAATGTTTGTCATATTAGTTAAGTACAGAAGACAAAAAATTAACTAGCGAACATGTCAAATTCTAGCTCGAGAACCATAAATCCATCTAACCATCAGATATATATTTTTGTTAGAGGTATTCCAATGTCAATTTCGTTAATCATACATTCATTCAAGTGGATTGAGATTGGTTCCTCTCTTCATATGGGAACCTAACCACCTTCATGGCATCACATCCATATCCAATGGCTTCCACGATCCAAAGATGAATCCCATATTCTATGGACAATGGTGATCTATGGGAAGGTAAAAGCATCAAGGCTCCTCAAAATTCGATCACACGTTTATACTCATGAATTGTTTTTCGTAAATTGTTATAACTCATCAATAGAGAGGGGAAACAATTTTCTAATATTTTAGGAAATTTGTGAATATTAAATAATTTTAAAAAATTTTAAACTTTTTAAATTGATTATGATTAAACAAATAATATAAGTAAAAATTTAATTGATAGGCAAATTTGTCATCCAAGGGTCCTATCTAACCAACGTTGAACGCTGTGAATATTAAGTGATTATGTAGAAGAATATTACCCTCACGTATATTCTTTCTCGTTTCCTCCAAAAGTTAATTCAGAAGCCCTAAACACTCATCCCGATCACTTTTTTATGAGATTCAATTTCAATTTTTTGCAGAAAAAAGGCTACCCGATGCGATTATTTTTTAATCGTTTTACAGAGGCTGTATAGGTGTTTGTCTCTTCGCTTGCAAATGTATCTGATTGTCAGGGAAGCCTCAAAAACTGCTATTAAATATATTGCTGCTCTCTAATAATAAGATCCTCTCCACAATTCTCTTTGTTTATCCATCTCTTATAAATTGTTTTCTGCAAAACCTTAATTACTTCGATTTTTTTAGGAATCTAGTTCTAGACTATCGCTATACTGTTTCTCGAGGACGTTGGGTACTTTGTTTCTGTTCTGTAGATTCTACACCAATAAATCCTCTAGGGTACCGCAAAAGATAAAAATTTGGAATTCTTTGGATTCTACACAAATAGATTCTCTTCAGAGATTGATTGTTGGTCTGATGACTACAGACAGCCTAAAACGGTAGGGCATGGTAATGACCTCTAACTTCAATATCATCCAATTCGACAGGTTCCCTATTTCGAAACCCCATCACCAGAGGCTGCACAAGTGGCGCTGTCGGGATTCCATGGCTTGCGGCCGTGGTAGCAGCTTCAACAGCCTAAGCTCTCGATTTGTTTTCAATTTTTACCGAAGCTCTGTTTCATATTCTCATTGTAGATTTGGGAAGAAGGGAGAAGAAGGGTTTTTGATTTCAAACTCTGAGTTTGACATGTCCTCTACCCCAACTCCCCAATATAACTTACCTTCTTAATCTCTGTTTGTTGTTGCCATTGGGGAAGATGGATTTGAATCTCTGTTTATGGAGAAGAACATGAACATGCGATTTATTTGGAGAAGAACACGAACAACCTCTTTCGTTGGAGAAGAAAGAGGAATGATCAGTCTGTTTGATTTTTTGAAAAACTTAACAATAAATCTATTTATTCATTAAGGGTATTTTTGTCTTAAGAATAATTTGTCATTCTCCCATTAAGTTGTAAGTAACGGTGTGGGTGAGAGTGTATGAAAACATTGTTAAAGGGGTAGTATGTGTAGCTTTTGTAAAGACAGGATAGTTCTGTGTATTTTTTCATCCGTAGAGGGGGTGTCTGTGTAATTTTAGATAAATTCTTTATTTTTATTTTTTGGTATGACAACGACAATGCACGTCAATATTAAAAGGAATAACAAGCCCATGGCATCGTGGAATATCATATTTATAGGGAAACACATACATACCGACATATTCAGTCGTCCATCCATATGGGTTGGGCTGCATAATTATTATACTTAAATAAACTATTAATATCCTAACGGAAAACTTAATGCCTTAACTACTATTCTCAAATAAAGTTTTTTCCCAAAAAAAAAAAAAAAAACACTTGATGCCATAACTATTTGCATCTTTTTCAATCTAAGACTAATTATAAGTCTAAAAATCACGTCATAATATAAAACAGATCATTAATTTCATTTTTTTTCCAATGTGAGATTAAATATGAGTACTAAAATTAAATCATAATATAAAACAAATCATTAATTTCATTTGATAACATGAAATTAAATATGAGTATAAAAATCATACCATAATACGGATTCACATCGTCTCCTCCCAATGATTTTGGGAGGACATGGCAACCTATCTCGGATGACTGCCACATGGCTTTCGGGTGAATCTGAGACCCACGTCTGAGCCGACAACCCCTGTCGGCTCGGCTTGTCGGCTGGGTGTCGACTCAGACGTGGGTCTCAGATTCACCCGAGAGCCATGTGGCAATCATCCGAGATAGGTTGCCATGTCCTCCCAAAATCATTGGGAGGAGACGATGTGAATACACTATAATACAAAGCAAATCATTACTTTCGTGTGCTTTTTCAATCGGGATTAAATATGAATATAAAAATAAATATTATAATAACCATGAGGAAGTAGTTAACGAACATGAAAGAGATGGATTTCATGATGATGATTGGATGAATTTACGAAAATGTTTGATTTTATGAATATCAGTTCCATTAAATTAGTATTGCAATCATAAAAAAAATCTAATGATCGACATTATATATTGTAATGAAATCTAACAAATCCACCGTTATAGACACATACCCATCTATTATGTATTATATTATTATTTATAAATTAAATATTATTATAATATCACATATATATATATATATATATATATATATATATATATATATATATATATATATATATATATATTATGCAGGTGTAATAATGGATTCATAGGAGCACCAAATATTAAAAATTAATATCTAAAATTTTTGTAGACAAAATAATAATTCTCGAACCGAACCGAATTCGAATTTTATTTTAAGTCCATGTTTTTACCGCATCTTTGACCGAATTCTTAAATTATCAAAAGTACTCGTTCTGAATTATTCTCCTTCCGAATAATTCTCGAATCAGAATTAAAAACTATGTACATATACGGCTTTATATAAAACATTTTGCTATTAAACAATGTTCATTTTATGTGTTTATCTTTCTTCTTTATTGCATTCTTTTTTTTTTTTCATAGCATCTTAAAGTGACTTGTCTCATGGTGTAAAACAAATGACCGACTTTCTAACAAAAAAAAAAAGAAGACAAATTTTTTATTTTTATTTTTTGGTATGACAACGACAATGCACGTCAATATTAAAAAGAATTATCAGCCCATGGCATCGTTGAATATCATATTTATAGAGACATTAACAAACATACATACTAACATATTCAGTCGTCCACCCATCCATCAGATGGGTTGGGCTACACCGGCATACATGTCGATTAGTCTAGTCCATCTGATGGATGACTGGACTGATTGAACAACGGGAGACAAGCCTTGTTTGGTTCTGTGTGGTATTGTCAGAATTCGCGGTAGTCGTGGGATCGATGGCACTCCTTCATAACCATGGTTTTAGTTCACATATCGAAAGGGTATCAACTATTGAAAATCAATACAGGATCAATATAGAATCAATGGGAAAGTCAGAAGTGGTCAATATTAAATTAGAAGGTATTTTACCAAAAAAAAAAAGAAAAAAGAAAAAGAAAAAAAGAAGGTATTAAAGATGAAAGTATCGATTACTGTCAATATCAATATGGATCCATCGTGTTAGCCAATCCGATCCTGATACCAAAAATCATGTTCATAACCCCGAGCAAAAGTCGTCCTCAAGGGGGTGTCAAAATTGGCCCCAAGTGTAAATGAAAACCAAATCACTATTATTTGGTTCGGATAATTGAACTCAAATCTTATTGGGCTGTAATTGGGCTATGATTTTAGAAACCGGTGAAAATTTGAAATCATAATGGACTGATTGAATAGTTCAAACTAAACTGATCCAATGGACTCATACTAAAACCAAAACAGTACAAGACCGATAATGGACCGATAAAAGTATATTAAGCCATCTTCTAACTAAATTTACATGTAAAATGAAACGAACTATCCTAATAGAACCCATTAAGCCAATTTTTTTACTAATAAATTAACATATATTTTCAAGGAGTCATGGCTAGGCAATGGTGGGGGCAGTAATAAGCAGATGTTGGAGAGAGGGCTGAAAGGTATTCAGTACTGCTTCTGATGCTGTTCCAGGTCCAAGATCCAATTCTAAATTTTGCTTCCTTATGGAACAAAGAACACTGTGGGAAGTCTTTTGATCTTAAAATCATGGCCCAGATGCGGGAAGGATGGGAGAGAATTGAAAAGTCTCCAAACAAGGTGAAGAAGAACGGATGTTGGCTTTGATGGAGGGTTCGGATTCACCCGAGCCTTAAGTGTCGGCCATCTAATGGGGTTACCGCCCCTCCTTCCAAACCTTTAGGAGGAGAGGATGTGAAGGGTTTTATTATTTGTGAGATTTTATCTTAGTCCACACCTGCCAAGAGATTTAGGCTTGCAAATGTAAGCCCAGCTAATAAGGGTTAATTTCCATTTGATCTTCCGGAGTATTTCAATTGAAATGGATGCCATACTTTAAGAGATTGATATAATGTCTACTGAGGTCCTCAAATAGTGATAGAATAGATGAAATACATGCATTCGTTAGTTGTTATAAACATGTCCATGTCTCGTAAATGATGATCGATTAATTAAACATGCTGATCATGGTGCAAGATATTAAATTGACGGTAATGGATTAGGTATGACCGTATGACTGAAAGCAACCAATTAACACCCTTGGTGGAGTATCACATTCTAGTGGTGGTTGCACCTGTGAAAAAAAGAAGAAGAAGAAGTTTATAATTAAAGTCATTCAATCATGATATGAATCATTCGATCCAAATCGATCTCATTCACATAGTAAGAGTCGTAAGTTTGACCCTATCAACCTGAATCACAAGGTTAAAACTGCCCTAAGCCTGATAGGGCAGGGTTTGGATTCAAGTTTTATTAAAACCAGAATCGGTTCGGATTTGGATTGAATTCTCGGGCTGATCCCAGCCCGATCCAAACCGACCCTAAACATATTATATCGATTATATTATTTATATTTTATATTTCGAAACTCAACCCTAATTTTTTTTTTAATTCTTCATTCTCCTAATCTCCTCTTTTCACTCACGGCTCACGCACACTCTCTCTCACTCAGCCTCAGCCTCAGCCTCCGCCTCCTTGTTCTCTTCAACGGCTCAACCTCAAACCTCAGGGCGACACTCATACACCGGAAAAAAAATCCAGGCTTGTTCATCCTCTTCCCTTCCGTCTCCCAGTATCGCATTCTCCAGTTCGTAGCTCGAGCCTTAGAGCAAGGAAGAAACACCTACGATTACGGTGAGTTTTTTCCTTTCATATGCTGCATATTCTGTTCATCTATACAACTTTAAAAACCCGCAAAACGAATCCAAGACATATTTTATGGATTTGATGTATGTGATGCATCTATTGTACATTAACAGTTGGATATTTTTGTTTTCGAAATTTTTTTTATATAGTTTTTTTGGACGGATTTATAAGTGAATTGGCCATTCGACTTGAATAGGAATGGACAGGCCCCGATTACGTTTTTAAAACCTTGACAGTGTCGGTTCCTGTCCCTGTATATATCCTCGTCTCTCTTTGTTTACGCAGGCTTCCGCTCTACACTGTAACCCTAATAATTGGGAAGCGAAATTCCCTTTTCAAGGTAAGAGTTCATTGAGAATAAATCTTCTCAGTTGTTATAGTTCGACGTTTTGGGTAAGTGTTTTTGGTGAAAAACGTATGAGACCTATCAACCGGCAGTTCCTACAGTTTCAAATATTCATTTTTACTATTCTATATTTTACCTTCCTATCTGTAGCCAAGAAAAATAATGAGCTAAAAATGTTCGACGCGTTCAGTGAATGCTTATTTGCTAAAAATATCTGTTATGGCCAATAGTTATTATTCTCTAAATTATAAAGAATTCAATTGCTTGTGTTTGATATAGATGTTGGGTTGAAGTCTTTTAATTTGTTCCTTGTTTGTTGTTTATCAAGTATTTTCGCAAGCTTCCCTAAGTATTGAATATGAGTTGTTTCAATTCGTCAAGGGCGCTCTCACTCACTTTCAGATTTGCCTGACACTGAATTATTCTTTCTTTTTCACTTGCTGGTTATTTCTTGTGCAACGGCCTTTCTTGCTCATCGGCCTTTCATGCACTTTACTGAGATTGGGTGTGCTCAAATCTATTGATGCAGGTACTGTTTGCGACTAGCTGAGTTTGATATTTTCATCGTGTTATTATGGCAACCCGTAAGTTGATAAGTTATTTATGGTTTGTTTGGAATCTAATTTGTTTATCTGAAGCGTATAGGTGCTAATGGGATGTTATAATGTATTATTATAATAGGTGCTAATGGGATGTTATAATGTATTATTATAATTAAAAGAACAATGCCACTGTATGGGGTATTGGGTATTGTATCCAACATTTTATATCATCCATAAGGTGGTATCCACTTGAAAATCTGCTGCGGAAGCTTTTGCTAGAGACTGAATGATGCCAAAAGGGGCTTAGGAATTACACACACACACACACACTCTATTCCCCCTTGTAGCAGGACCTTTTCTCAACCAAATTAGAAAATCAGAATAGAAACAATATAGAAAATTTAACTTATCTGAAAATCCGATCATTGGTTGATCACCGAACTTGGAGAAATTGAGCTCTATGATGTATTTGATAACATACTAGAATCTGAGAGTGTTCCAACCTTCAATAGAGAAGATATGAATTTCCGAACACAGGCTATACATTGCTGCCGCCTCTGGTAATAGCAAAATTGTTTGATTCTGGTTGCAATCTTCAGTTCCACAATATTTGGGTAATCAAAACAGTAGCCTTAGTACCGCAATTACATAAGAGAAGAGAAGATAGGAGAGAGATTGGAAGCAAAAGAACAAGAAGCATCAAGGAATAGGCCTGCGGTTGAGTGTCACAACCAAGAGAGACTCAACCAGAAATCACAACTGCTTTTCTGATTTTCAAACTCTACTTTACTCTTCTCTTTTATTCATATATATAGAGGCTAATGTTTACAAGCTATGGAAAGTCCAAAACAGAAAATGATTAGGAAACTAAGTCCTAAACAGAAATGGATTGAGAAACTTTTTCCTAATAAAACTAAACTACTTAACTATTCCTTTTCCTAATTATATGCTATCACCTAATTAGGAAAAACCGAAATCACTATGGAGAAGAGACATAAGCTGTTGCGGTTTGGTCCAGTTACGGTATGGTCCAGCTGAGTTTTTGTCTTTATTCTTCTTTTATCTTCTACTGTAAACTTGCACTGCATCACTGAAACTACAGGCAGAATAAAAAATCCATGGATGCATGGGAGATTTATTGGTTCCTCTAATAAGAACCATAGAGGAGCCAAATATCATCAAGAACTGGAAGTTAGATGTGGAAATTTGTTTGTTTTCAGCTACATTGCATTCAATAACTGAATACACATTTTCTGGTTGAGGCAGCATCAAACATAGAAAATGAGAAAAAAAAAGGAAGAAAAGAAAAAGGACTGTAGTCCCTCCATTAGAGTCATTTGAGTCTCTAAGGAAGTCCTGGGCAAATATAAGAAGGACGTATCATTCATTTATTTCAAAGTTCAAACCAGTACTTCCTAGTGCATATGTAGAAATCCATTCCATGGAGTTTTACGTGCAAGTGTTCAATGCTCCGTCATGGATGTCTCAAAATGACCATTTGTCTTTGGGCCTGGGAAACTACAGAGCTCTCAATTTGACTATTTTACACTTCTGGCTTGCACATTCAAGATTCTTTTATATGATGAAACTGTGCAGGACTTCAGTTTGAGAACAACTGTGACATAGGGGTTTTCTCCAAGTTGACCAATGCATATTGTTTGGTTGCTATTGGAGGATCCGAAAATTTTTACAGGTTAGTATGTTCAATCTGTATAAAACTACCTTTCTTTTTGTTGACATATTGTGTTAAGAAGATGCTGATGGTTTCCTGAGTATCTTGCAGCACATTTGAAGCTGAGTTAGCTGATGCTATTCCTGTGGTTAAAACATCTATAGGAGGCACTAGAATTATTGGTCGGCTATGTGCTGGTGAGAACTTGCTGATGATTATCTTTCAATTTTCACAATAGGTTTTGCTCATATACTGCTTATCTTGGCAGGAAACAAGAATGGGCTTCTCTTGCCGCACACTACCACTGACCAAGGTAAACTATGACTACGAATAAGTCATTTGAGTTGTAGGGTTTAATTTTTTCCCCTTTTCTAAATGAATAAAGTAATTATTAAGAGCAAAACAAGGAAAAATCTAAACAAATACAGCCTGATACAAATTGGTGACAGAACAAAGTAATGTAAAATGATTACAATGGTAAAGAAGGTCCATTTATGGTTGTTGGGTTCTGAGTAATGTAAAGTGATGTCCTTAAACCCAAAGCTAGGATTTCAAGAGATAGGATCTGCAAGGGTGTAACTCCAAGCACAACAGGATAGATAGAGAAAATAGAAGTAGATATGAAAGGGAGCACAAGCTAAATAACAGAATAATAAATAACAGATAAAATTTAACAAGTAAGAAACAAAACTCTAACATAAGAAAGTATCAAAAGTCAATATGGACAGATTGAAGAAAGATAGGATAAGCTTGATAAATCTGGAAATAGTAGTTTGTTTCTTGTTGTAGTATATCATATCTATCAATTAAATTTGAAAACTAGAAAATGGAGTAGGTATCTGGATTTTTTTTATATGCTTTGATAGGTATGTGGAATATGAAAGTATAGCAGAGAACAAATTAAGGACGTAAGACTAGAATTTTAGAGAGACTGATAAAGAAGCCTAGCTACCAAATTCTGAAGCAAACTAACCACTAACTGAAAATGAATGGGAAATCATGGGTGCTGTTAGGTGAGAAAGTGTTAGATAACTGACTTGAATAATTGAAGGAAATAAGAAAAGAAGAATAGAAACAGATGGGGGATAGGAGTCCACCTGCTGTAACCTTCGAGTGGCCCTTGCTAATCCATCCAAATAGAACATAATAATCCATTTAACTTGTAGAGAAATCAATTCCTACCATCATGGTATACACAAAACAGAAACAGTATTGCTTCAATAATGAAATTCGTATGCTTGAATGTCTGGGTATATAGGGATATATAGAACTCTCAAAACTCGGTGTCTAATAGGAGTGAACTTGCCTAGTCCTAACACAACTCAAACCACTACTTATTTGACCAAAACAATTGACTGAAAGGAACATAAACCAACTCCTAAACTGACTAGGAAATAAATAATAATTGCAACTTCAGCAATCCTAACGAAAATAGGATCAAAATTAACGAATTTGACATCATCTCCTAATGCTACTAGGAAAATACTTAATTCCCATATCCCTAACTTTACGCAAATTATAGGCAAATTAAAGTGGCTCATTACAAAGAATACCCATGGACCAAAGGTCCAATACTTAAATAACCCCGTCCAAAGGTTTATTTTGACTAAAATAAGCTTCTTCTCTGATTTTCCTGCATCACTCTGGTTTATAGTTTGAACCTTGTCATTTGTAGCTTAGCTGCCGAATGCCAGTGCCTTTGTTTGAGTCAATGCCAATTAGCTCAATTAGTGACATTGATTCACCAAGTTTGGAACTTGGAAGGTTGATTTTAATTCGTATTTGCAGTTCAGCATCTTACATCATCTTTCAAGGAAAAAGGACAGAAGAAAATGGTTGTCCAAACTGATTCAACATTTCAAACTTTTCATCAACGTGTGAAAGTAGTGTCCTTTGGCTGCAGTTAAAATATAATAACTAAATGTTTATCATACCTCCCCCCCAAAAAAAGGGTCATCTAGATTTTCTGTTCTCAGTAGAATGAACGTTTAGTGACGTTTGTCCAGAGATATAGTGGATGATCGTGACAGGGATAGTAGGGTTATTGCCATGATGTGGTGACTTTTTTTTTTTTAAAAACTACAACAATAACAAAGCCTTATTCCAACTAAATGTCGTCAGCCAGATGGATTTTTGTCTTCCAATCAGCTGTACTTGATGTCATACTTGAAACAAGGCTTAAGCTATGCATGTCTTTCTTCACCACCTCCCCTAGAGTCATCTTAAGTCTACCCCTAACTCTTTTAGATCCTTCAATGTGAATCAAAAAGAAAAAAACTTCTTCCTTCTTCAACCTATATTGTTGTGTTTATGAACTCTTGTCTCTTCAATCTTTATTAACTTAGTGTCTCAATATCTGGGACCCTTAAATCGAGAAATTGCTACTTCTAACAAGTGAATTATTGGTGGATTTGGTTGCTGGTTCTAACTTCTAACCAATTGGAAGATTTGGAAGCAATGATAATACAGGAGATAATTTCTGGTATTTTTCTTTAAGTGCACTTGCAAGGAAAACTAATATTGATAGGGATTAATAGAGTTAAAAGACTAAGGGGTTTAGGTCTAAGATGACTTTGGAAGAAGTGGTGAGAAGATAGAAATGGCTTTGAGTTGAAAGCAAACATGGCCTTAAATATATTTGAATGGTGGAACACGATCCAATGCCACATGTTTGGGAAAAGGATTTGGTCAGTGGGGTTGAGGCTGTGTTTGGTGTGGGTGGGCTCTCTTTTGTACTTGGGAGGTTTTCCAGAGTTGAGCTAGGCCTGTTGCTTGTGCTTGTACATTTTTGCCTCATCAAAACAGTGAAATTCTAAAGGCTGTGCACTTTAGACCCTGAGCTGTTGGGTTGGGGAGGAGAAAAAAAGGAAAACTATACTTTCTAGCCTAAACATGTCTGTTTTCATGTAACATAAAATGGAGATCTTTTTCAAGCCAAACACAGTAAATAAGAAGTGGAAAATCCAGAATAGGGAGTGTGAATGTATATTTACTGTCTGAAAATACAAATATCTTGTTTGACATAACATCTTTGCTTGCTTATTTATTTATTCTGTTCCAGAGCTTCAACACTTGCGGAACAGCATACCAGATCAAGTTGTTGTTCAACGGATCGATGAGAGACTATCTGCTCTTGGGAATTGCATCGCTTGCAATGATCATGTTGCTCTTACACATACTGATCTTGACAAGGTAAATGGATTTACATTCTCTGGCAACAGTTCTTCAAGTACCAAATCTTAGAAATAAGAATTTGAATAGTAATAAGTCTCTGCATATTACTTACACAAAAATAAGTGTTGTGTATTTGAGGCCTTTGTAATGATGTGGCTTTCTTTCCATTTAATTACTTCTGCTTTGATTTGCTTGGCATAATTTTTATCAGGAAACAGAGGAGCTGATTGCAGATGTTCTTGGCGTAGAAGTGTTCAGGCAGACGATTGCAGGAAACATTCTTGTGGGCAGTTACTGTGCCTTCTCCAACAGAGGTGGATTGGTATGGAAAAAAATCCTTTCAAAAACTCATGCTTGACAGGTAGTTAGTATTCCTTTGACTAATCACTATCAATTCCTTTGTTGAAACAGGTCCACCCACATACATCCATTGAAGACTTGGATGAGCTTTCTACGCTCCTTCAAGTTCCTCTCGTTGCTGGTACTGTTAATCGAGGTAGTGAAGTCATAGCTGCTGGTATGACAGTCAATGATTGGACAGCATTCTGTGGGTCAGACACTACAGCAACAGAGCTTTCTGTCATTGAGAGTGTCTTCAAGTTGAGAGAAGCCCAACCCAATGCCATTGTTGATGAAATGAGAAAATCATTGATTGACAGTTATGTCTGAGTTCCAATCAACAACTTTTGCGAAGGTAAAGGCAAGAGGCTGTTGCTTATATTGCTAAACTTATAACAAGTTTGTGCTATTTTCATTTTTAACAGTTCAGTTCTTGTAACTTACTATGGTGGATTCATGTCTGTATAGGTGAACGCCAATTTTTGTTTTATGCTTTCAGATAAGAATACATGCAAACTCATCTTCTTTAGTTGGAACCGTGAGGTGCCCATCTTGCTATCCAAAAATGCTTTAGAAAGAAGTCAACTATTCATTCTCTTGAAGAAAGTATTTTTGACAAAAGATATAGCCCTGTACGAGTGGCAATATAGCAGCATCCTATATATTAATTGGATTGAACCAAATTCAGTAGCAATATGTTCCTACAGATTGGATTTGGATTCTGATCTCTCTGGGCCTTTGATCCACCCCCCCAAAGGAAAATCTAGGAGAACTGATCATATACCGTCAGATTGCTTTGACAAATGTACAAACTAGAAATAAATTACCATTCCCCTTCATATAATGAAGAAACAAAGGGAAAACAGTTGACACACTAACAGCTGCAATTCAGGGCTTATTATAGATATTATATGAGGATAGTTTCTATTAATGTGCTCTCAAATATAAAGCATGCATGTTTCAAACTATTTGGATTTGTCTATGTCAGCATCTAGCCATGGGTTAATTTTTGGAATGGTGTAGGGTTAAAAATGAGTTTTGTTTGAAAGAACTAGGATCATAGAAAAATTTAAGGGGGAAAGCCTTAATAGTTGGTAAGCTGGTTGAGATGCGTCAAAATAAATTTCATATGGATTATACTATGTATCTGATTGTTAGATTGATCTATGGTTGATTCAAATGATAGCAATGGCTATGACAATCAAACAGTCTTTCCTGCTAAGCCTATATTGCCTTCTTTGCGAGAATTGTACTTCAATGATTAAGAAACATAACATGTAAGTCATTGTTGCAAAGATAATCTGAAAACTGTGTTTCATATGCATTCTAGTTCAATAACACATTTTGAGACGACAAAAAGTGTTTGGTATGCATTCTTATTTTTTTTGCTCATGGAATCAACAAAACCTATTTTGGACCCACTAGTAAGGCCCTGCATTCCGATCATAGAATGAAAATTTCTTACTGTAATCAACCCAACTTTAAACACCCTGAGGTTTGGTTCATAATTGGTGTTACTTCAACTCAACTTTTAGGCCAAATGGAAACAAACTCCTCTATGTGGTTAAGAATGTGTTCCAAGAATATGAACCAAATGCAACCTAAGAATGTGTTCCAAGAATGTGTCATTTCAACTCAACTTTAAACACCCTGAGCTTTGGTTCATAATTGGTGTTACTTCAACTCAACTTTTAGGCCAAATGGAAACAAACTCCTCTATGTGGTTAAGAATGTGTTCCAAGAATATGAACCAAATGCAACCTAAGACTTGGTGTATAATTAATTGATCATTTAATTTCCAAAACTTTATCTAATTAAAACTTTTAAGGCCAATGCTTAGCTAATGAGCTTTGAATTTTTTTTTAACAAGTACATATTTTTTGCCACGTGGAAGTGATTTGAAAATAGACAGAATGATTTAAATTGTCTGTGTGTAAAGGTTCAGGTTCATCTTCAACCACTTATCCTTCCCTATAATGTCATACCCTTTGTGTATGACCGTGAATCTCTTTGGTGATCTATCATCTTCTTAGGCAAAATTGAGACAACAAATTCCATTTGAGTTAATTGAAATATGAGCAAAAAAATCTACATCACTTGTGGCAAAAATAATAACTGCCTCCATAAATTTTTAGATATTTTTTCAAAAATAGTATTTTACTTTTTTTTTTTTTTTTGGTGCTAACGGTTGGTATTCAGACTTTTGGTTTTATTAATCCTGCGAACCCATACTGACTTTACAACTATATGTACCAGGTCATTCCAGAATTGAAAAAACACCATTCCATTTCTTGAGGCATAGGTTCTTGTTTTTATTGAATAAAATAGTATTTCTTCTTATTAAACAAGAAAACACTGGAGGCATTATCTGACCTACTTCCTGTGCCACACTCATCAATATATCTGGAAAATAAATTTTCTTCCCTCGTGGATTTTGGTGATTGGATGAGATTCTAGATACAGTGCCAAGGACACTTCCAATGTTTTTAGAATACATTCTACGTCAAGAACAAATTCCAAACTGATGCTCCTCTGCTCCTCAGGTCTATGATTTTCCCACGTGTTCCCAAGGCGCAAAGTAGCTAATCGTACAGGCCAGACAAAACCAGTAGTAGCTTCGCGGGAGAAAAAAAGAGAAAGTGTTTTGAGTCCCGCGCCAAAACAAGAAATAAATTCGCTGGGACCGGATTCGCTCTCTTTCTAGAGAGAGAGATATAAAGACCATGAAGAGATAGAGAGAGATGACAAACGCTCCCAGCATATGCTCCATACATTTTACCGATCCAAAATGTCTTGGTAGTCTCAAGCTTAATCTATTCAGCAACATCCATGGCAGCTTCTCCACCTTACAACCCCAAAAATATTTTCAAACTCCTTATCCCAACAATCTTTTTCACCTCTATCCATCCTTTCTCTGCTTCAATTTCAACTCCATACCCACTTCCTGCAAACATTTTCTTCCTCATCTTCTTCAATGGAAACGGGGCAATCAGGAAGACGCAATTCTAATACTCAGCTCCTGGAAGAACTTGAGGCTTTGAGCCATTCCCTCTACCAATCCCGCACTTCCAGAAGAACCGCCTCTCTCGCTCTTCCCCGGTCCTCTGTTCCCCCCATCTCATCTAATGATGCTCCTGTCACCATCAAAATTGAGGATAACAAACTTGATCCCAGGCCTCGTTCCAGGCGCATGTCCATGTCCCCATGGCGATCCCGGCCAAAGCTAGACGATGAAGATCAACAGGTCAAAGCTACTGTGCAGCCTGACCGGCCGCAGCAGTTGAAAAAGTTTATTGATGATAAACCAGCTTCAGCAGGGAAGAAAGGCCTGTGGAATTGGAAACCAATTCGAGCTCTTTCGCATATTGGGATGCAGAAGTTAAGCTGTTTATTCTCTGTTGAAGTGGTTACTGTTCAAGGTCTACCCACATCTATGAATGGGCTTCGGCTTTCTGTTTGTGTTAGGAAGAAAGAGACCAGAGATGGAGCGGTGCAGACCATGCCTGCTAGGGTCTTGCAGGGAGCAGCAGATTTCGAAGAGACTCTCTTTGTCAAGTGCCATCTCTATGGCAGTAGTAGTGGTAGTGGAAAACAGTTCAAGTTTGAGCCACGGCCGTTTTGGATTTATGTCATTGCTGTTGATGCTGATGAGCTTGATTTTGGAAGAAGTTCTGTGGATTTGAGTTTACTGGTTCAGGAATCCATGGAGAAGAGCTTTGAAGGAACGCGTATTCGGCAATGGGATATGAGTTTTGATCTATCGGGAAAGGCAAAAGGAGGAGAATTAGTCCTGAAATCAGGATTCCAGATTATGGAGAAAGATGGAGGATTAGGAATTTATGGTCAAGCTGAAAGTCCAGGATCGGGTAGAGATAAGGATTCTGCATCTTCTTTTGCTCGTAAACAATCAAAGTCTTCCTTCAGTATTCCCAGCCCAAGAATGTCTAGCAGAGCGGTAGCCTCAAGTCCTTCAAATACTGGAGCATCAGTGAATTTCCAGGTAATTGATGATTTGAATCTTGATGAGCCAGCTCCTGCTCCTGCTCCTGCTCCAGCTCCTTCGACTTCCACCCCCATTCAGAAATCCAAAGAGATAGAGCAGAAAACTGAGGACCTCGATATTCTAGATTTTGAAGTTGTGGATAAAGGAGTTGAGATTCAAGACAAAACTGAGACAGAAGAAGCAATATCTGAAGATACTGCAGATGAAAGATCAGTTTCTAGTGAGGTGGTCAAGGAAGTTGTGAATGATCAAATCCACCTAACGAGATTAACAGAGCTTGATTCAATTGCTCAGCAGATCAAAGCTCTTGAATCTATGATGGGTGATGAAAATCCAGTTAAAACAGAGGATGAAACTGAAACACAAAAATTAGATGCAGTGGAAGAAACAGTAACAAGGGAATTTCTACAGATGCTTGAGGACGAGGAGGCTAACGAATTCACATTTGATCAGCCCGACATACATCCTCTCAAACTGGAAGCTGAAGAAGAAGATGCAGCGGTTGAATCCAAAGTTTTCCTGCCGGACCTTGGAAAGGGCTTGGGTTCCGTGGTCCAGACAAGAGATGGAGGTTATTTAGCTGCCGTGAATCCTTTCAATATTGAGGTAACAAGAAAAGAAACTCCAAAACTTGCTATGCAGATCTCAAAACCATTGGTTCTTCCATCACACAAATCCATGAATGGGTTTGAGATATTTCAGAGAATGGCAGCTGTTGGAATTGAAGAACTAAGCTCAGAAATCTTATCTTCGATGCCAACTGACGAACTGATGGGTAAAACAGCAGAACAGATAGCTTTTGAAGGCATTGCTTCAGCAATCATCCATGGCAGGAACAAAGAAGGTGCTAGCTCAAGTGCAGCTCGTACCATTGCAGCTGTAAAATCCATGACAACTGCAATGAGTACAGGCAGGAAAGAGCGAATCTCGACCGGAATTTGGAATGTGAGTGAGCAACCAGTGACAGTGGATGAGATTCTAGCTTTCTCAATGCAAAAAATTGAATCCATGGCAATTGAAGCTTTAAAGATACAGGCAGGCATGGCAGATGAAGATGCACCTTTTGATGTTTCTCCACTTGTTGAGAGGACAGAAATCAGGGGGAAAGATCCAAGCCACCCTTTGGCCTCTGCTGTTCCACTTGATGATTGGTTGCAAAATGGAGGTCTAACTACCTCAGAAGGGGATCCCAGCAACCCAGCAACCCTCATACTATCAGTGGTTGTTCAGCTAAGAGATCCACTGAGGCGGTATGAGGCAGTAGGAGGACCGGTTATCGCTTTGATTCAGGCCACACATGTGGATGCCACAGGATCCAAAGATGATGATGAGAAGAGGTTCAAAGTGATGAGTTTACATGTTGCAGGTTTCAAGGTAAGGGCAGGAGGGAAGCGGCTTCTATGGGATGGTGAGAAGCCAAGACTGACTGCAATGCAGTGGTTGGTGGCATATGGACTGGGTAAGGCAGGAAGTAAGGGCAAACACATCCAAGCAAAAGGGCAGGATTCACTCTGGAGCCTTTCTTCACGGATAATGGCAGATATGTGGTTAAAGCCAATGCGAAATCCTGATGTGAAACTCCCCAAGCAACAGTAGGTGTGTATCATGTATGATCACTTTAAACTGCAGCATGTTTCAGTACATATGTAATCATATAATAAGGGAAATGTATTTGTTCACCAAGTAAATTTTCTTCCCTTCCCTATTGGGTTGTAATAATGAAAATAAAAGCATCATAATTGGTGTCTAAAATTGTTCTTGTAGCTTTTTGAAGTAATTTTGCAATTTATTGATATGTCATCATTAACTTTCTAAATACATTGGCATGAACAAGTGTGGATTGTTTTTGTGTGGCTTTTCTCTAACACCTATGCAAAGCAGAAATGAGAAACAACATGAGAAATTCCTATTTAGCAGTATCCTTAATGGTTATGATTTTAAGTAGGAAGCAAGAATTATACAGGTATTTGTTAGTTTCCCACGGGGGAATTAATAGATAAAAAGATATTCCGCATACCAGTAATCCCCACAAGAGCTTCAAGCACGGCCATGAAAGCCTGAGGATCATTCAATTTAGGAGGAGCTTCACTTTCACAGAAGCGAGGTAGAAAGAGAAAGAAAAGTATTAGTAAGGTTTTCAAAATTCAAAGCCAGTTCTTTACCAACTAGGCTAATTGGCGCGACCACATGATGTCACGATCTTGGATTACAATGAATTAAGTCAAACAAAATGCTTCCGGAACAAGCCACGATCTCCACAACTTTTCAGTTTCCCTCCACTTTGCTGCCTGTTTCAGCCTTCAAATCAAAATCATCAATCTTCATCCATATCTTTTCCAAGATTTGACTTTATATAAATAAGCTGTCACTGTCTCCCCAATAGATATTAGATTCACCTTTGTACTATATGTCTCAGTTCTGAAGTACCACCGTTGTCACTCTTCCTTTTTTTTTCTGTACCAAGAGATAGAGATGAAGGGGGGGACCGGAGAAGAAGGTAGAAGAAGGTTGGCAGACGCCGAAGCGTGGAGATTATCGGATCCCGGAAGCTATGGTGTGCCCACCGCCGGGCACACCAAAGAAGAAAGCTGTTTATTATGGAGAGAAGAAGAGAGAGCCGCCTAATAATGGCTACTTTAACCCACCTGATCTTGAACTTCTATTTGCAATGCCGCCAAGACTGTAAGCTTTAGAAGGGTTCGAGTCCTGAGCTGGCCTCCCTTTTGCCTCTCATTCTCTTTTCAGTACTCTGTTTTTTGTGAATACTGATTCTAATGAAATATATAATCCATTCAACTGTTCTTGTTTCCATTCCCCTGTTTTTTTGGGTAGTGGAGGCGAGCCCAGTCTCCCATAAATGGTGATTGCACTATTATTACATGGTGACTATCAATCATAAGATCATTTTGTAGCAATAGGATTGGTTGATCCCGGCCAGGGCTGATCCTGTGCAGTAACTGTGTCGGTACAGTTGGCAAAGGTTGACTATTATAGCCAGATGAAACATCTTTAGGGAAAACAGGACAGATCCCTCTAAACCCTCTTTTGTAGTGACTGAAAGTCACAATTTCTGAGTAAAACCCAAAAGGGAAAAGATGGGGAGGGAGTCCTCTTATCTTTCTATGGAAAGATCATTTCTGCTTTAGCCAGGGTAAGGAAAGAGAAAGACGAAATCAAAGACAAGATTGGAGTTTCTCTCTTGGGTCTCTATTATTTCACAGTTCTCCATAATTCTGGATTTATTAAGAAAATGAACTATCAATCCTTCAAATGGGTGATTGGTTGATCTTGTGAAAACACATCTCAAGGACTGTTGGCATTTTAGACTGCTTCACATCAAGCTCCGGCTGTGTTTTCAAAGTTGAATCAATCATAAACTTTCCCGTGTAATGTTCCTACATCTTTTGTACTCTCTTTGTAGTTTTGGATTTTTATTACGATTGAGAGAAACTTGACGTGTGCACAAGAGACCGAAGAATCAAACCCATGATCTACTGGGTGCATGCACTCTACACTTTCAGAGGTCCAATGGATTCACAGCCATAGGATGGTGAATTTGCAATATGCTATGCCAATAGAATGACCCTGAAAATTGGATTAGAGCAATTCCTTTAAACAATGAACACTATTGCTCTAACAATAATCACAAACTGGACCCGCCTATCCTTAACATGTTTTAAGACCTGTTCCAGCCTGATCTTGGTCAACCCATGGACCACCAATGTACTCACTAAATCAGTAAAACGAGTGTCTGAGACCTGTTCAAGGAAGCAGTTCTGGGTGAGTTGATTCTGCGTCAGGCAATCACCAGCCCACCAAAACAGTTCAGTTACTAAGCGAGTTCTGTACCTTATACATTAATTTGTTTCCCAATCTATCTAGAAGAAATTTCCCCACCTATAATCCGTTTCCAAAATCCCCATTCCCCAAGTCTGTAGAAAAATGCTACATTAACAATGAGGTTAATAATGAAATAAACGAGAGAAGAAGAAACTAAACTGTGTTTATTCAATTCTAACACTGTGTACAGGACTGAGTTTATATAGACATACATCTCTTACTGACTGATATCTAATGACTAGGCCTATACTAACTGGGCCTAACATGGACAGTGCTGCTATCCTTATATCCCCCCTTAAACTCTGGCGGGGTGGAACCCATAAGCCAAGTTTAAAGCAGATGTCCATCAATGCTCTATAAGCAAAGGCAAAGCAATATCAGTAAATGGTACTGAATCTTCTGGTGATACACGTTGTAGACATAGCTGACGTACAAACTGGTTACCAAAAAATAGTGTAGCTCTCCCAAATCCTTCACTGCAAATTCCGTACTCACAAAACGATCATAATATGATGTTATGTCCCCATGAAAATCCCACTCTCCCCTGGTTGTTTTGGATAATAGAGTGAAATCTCTGTGATATCAGGTGTAGACTGAACATGTGCATCAATATGCACCTCAATCGGACATGTGACAAAGTCACCATTCATCATTTGTTGCAAACCAGTGGATGTAATGTCAACACGTGACTCAGTGAAAATACTATCACCTGAAGAGGCTGCACAAATAGACCTTGGTATCCTTTCTGTGGTATCCATATGAGGCTCAATATCTGTCCTATTGGTAGGTACAGAGTCATAATGAACTAGCCTTCCATTGTTAAGAGCAGATTCAACAAGAACCTTATTTAAAATAGGCCTAGCATGTTCACCATTTCTGGGCCTAGCTCAATCTGTCATTAATAACCAAAAAAATGCTGATTACCTTCAATCTCTCATTAAGTAAAGAGACCTGATCATCTTGGACAGAGGACTGTGCACTATCAACCAAAGAATATTGGTAACCATTAGTCAGGACATGCTGAGCATCCTCAACCAAAATGGTCTTGTGAATTGTAACACCGTGATCAGAAGTTGGCCCAACTGGAACTTCAAGTATAGAATCCATTTGCTCTGTTCTGAGTGGCAAAGAGCTATTAAGCTGCTATTCCAAAACAGAACTATCATCAGCAAGACCTGAAACTGCTTCTTCAACAACAGGAATAAGCTCATGTGCTTCCTCACAACAGGGGGGACTTTCACATTTGTGATATGTTCCACTTTTGCATAGTCGATCTATAACATGAACGGAGACCACAATATCTATTCCTAGAGAACTGCTTAGCATCTGTTGATAGGCAAAGGCAGCCATGACTAATCTGCATCGCACACAGGATGTTAGGTTACTCTTCATCTTCATTCGCAGAAGCAAAGAACCAATGGGTAAGAAGTTAGGATGTTGAAGGGACCACTAAAGAACCAATGGGAAAGGAAAGCCTTCAACAGCTGTAATCAAGGACAACCAGTTTCTTCAATAGCTTGAAGTTGTGGTTGCCTGGCTTATCACTGATCAAGCAAATCTTAGAGACTGTCCTATTTGAATAGCATATCCCTGATCCCTTAAATGACGTCTTCCCAAACGAAAGCTCATATAGGATACCAAAAGTCCACCAATCTAGAATACTGCCATGTCCTTGAATGCAAGAAAGCAAAGAACTGAATTAAATCAACGAAGAACTGAGTAGACGAACAAACGACGCAAAAGAAACAGATTCAGATTCAGATTGACAGAACCTCTAATAAAATTTGACAAACTGATAAACTGAAATTCAAGCAGAAATGAATTAATACGAACTGAAAGATGAAAAATGAAAAACAGAGACTGAACAAAACTAGTGCAGAAAATGAGACTGAAACTAGAAATGAATTAGATGAAAAACAAATCAAGAGCGAATGCTGACCCTGAAACTCAGAAGCTGAAGAACATTAGGAACTGCAAAAAAAAAATGGAATTACAGAAAACAGTTAGGTCGCCTACTTGGTGTTCAGAAAGAAGAAGAGACCAAAGCCTAGGCGGATGTAGCTCAATTCCTCAATGCCATTGGGCTAAGAGTACAAAGATCGGTCGACCAAGTGGATCAAGATTTATGGAGATATGTACTCATTTGATGGTATCCTACTGGTTGAGTATGCAGACACGAAGTAGAGAGGAGACCTCGGTGCAATGGTAAGGTTGTTCCATTGTAACCTAATAGCCATGGATTGAAAACAGCTTTTCTGCAAAGCGGGGGCAAGGCTGGATATGACCTTTTTTTATGTACTCATTGGATGGACCCACTTGCTTCTTGGTGCAAAAGTAACAATTGAGTTTTCCTATGGACATGAATTTTTCAAATTAGAATTGCCATGTTTTAAGTAACATACAATGCATTATAAATTTATAATGCATCCACCTCCTATTTCATAATAGGACAAAGAGAAGAATGCACAGGACAGGCGAAGGGCAATTACATGGAAGATTCCGACCCCAAAGCAGAACAAGCCCTTGTAAAAGCTGAAATCAAAGATAAAGCAGAGTTACCCTTTAAACACCTAGAAATTAACAAAAATAAAAGAGAAAGATAAAAGGTCGTGTTTTTGGACTCTTTACCCAGAGAGGCCTTCAGTTGCATATAACTTTGAAAATCCATCACCCAAACTCTAGGCAAAATTAGGTTGTGTTTGAACACAGACTTTGACAGCTTCAAAAGGGCATTGAGCCACATCAGCGAACACCTGAGCAGATGCACTGCTGATGAAGTATACGAAGCTCCTGTTCTGGTCTACCAACACATCAGAGTAAAGCTTCTAGAAATATTCATATAGACCAAATTTGAAGCCACCTTGAACACCATATCCAAGAAACTTCCCAGCTCAACCTCTCCAAAGGGCAGAAGGGCCTCCTTTCCTCAAGAGAATATTTAACCCTGAATAAATGCTGTTATATTTGATGGGGTTAACCTAATTTTTATTTCTTTGTTTGTCAGTACCATAAAATTTGTTGTATAAACAAAGATGGCCCACAGAAGCAATAATTTAAAGAGATTAACCAATCCTAAAAGGGAAATAAAACATGCTAAAATAATATCAGAATTGATTCTAACATGAATAAAAATGACAAATTATATTATGCTAACAAGTTTTTTTACATAAAGGTGTTGAAAGAATTGCAATATATGTAGAGGTGTTTCATATGCTCTGCATTTGTTTCAACACAAAATGCGCAGAAGTAAAATTAAGTAGGTTAATTTTTAAATTTCCCTACTTTATATTACGTCTTTGAATAAAATAGTGGGCCTCACTGGAAAACTTTACATCCCTTATTCACTTTTTGAAGATAATGAAAAATTGTAAAATCATTTCCTCTACTTCCACCCATTTTGCATTAAAACAAATGGAGACACAGTAAACACTAGAGATAATAACGAGCTTTTCTTAGGAGAAAAGGATACGGTACCAAATAAAAATAAAGGAGGGCAGCATTACACTTTAAACAAAACATAATATGAGCCTTAGGTTTTATTCACACACAATTTTTAAGTTGCAGCTCAGGCGGCAGCCATTTAATGGACTATGTTTTGCCATAGTAGCCATTCACACTCCTTCAGTGTAGTAAGTTTCAGTTCAATAACTGATGGAGACTGAATCTCACATAAAGGGATGAAAGTGAATATCAAAGAAACCACCCAAAAGGGAAGGGAGAAAAAGGAATGGGAACCAAAATAGTAACGTGGGCTGATTTTAGGGATATTAATGAGATGGTAGGATAATTGTAGGGAGTCAAAATAAAGAATTAAAACAAAAGAGATATAGGGATATACCTTATGGTATAGGGAGGGAAAACCAAGAAAGAGAAAGATATATAGAGGATAAAGAAGCTATCGAAACAGCAAAGGAGAAAGCGAACTCACAAAGAGGAAGTAAACAGAACGTGAGAGGAGAGAGAGATCTTACCAAAGTGGGTTGAGAAAGCGAGAGAGAGAGAAGAGCCGAGAGAGGAAGCCGTGAGCTTTCACTTTTTCTTTTTTTCAATTCATGATTCCATCCTAAATTGATGATAAGATTTGCCTATAAATAGGTTTACAGCTCTAATTCTAATTCGACTAAAACTCTACAAAAAAAAAAAAAACAATTAGAACTCAAATATGACTTCAATATAAGAGTCCTATTTAAACTCAACTACTAACTAAAACTAAAAATTGAAATCAACTCAATTACTAACTAGTTAAGGGGGGATGGGACCCACAATTAAAATAAAAATAAATAACAAATACTACCTAAAAAGTGAGTGAAAATAAGGATTCTCAACAAAACTCTAAGACTTAAAATCCTAACAAATCTAATTAAAATCCTCAAAATAAAAAAAGATTACAAATATATCCCAATTAAAATAGAATCCTCTAGAGATTCCAATCCAGCGGATCTCAGCCCAAAATAGCAAAAGGATAGTCAACTCATCTCCCACCTGTCCAAAAGAACATGAATAGGAAAAAAATAGAATGGTTATCAATAGTAAGCGATAGATACAATATATGGTGCAATAGGGGGATGATGTAGAAAAGAGATTGCACTTGACTCATCTAGAGTGTCCTCCATCAAACGGATTATAGATTTAAAATCTCCGAGTCAGCATGGCATAGGAACCCTGTGACTGCAGGTTTCAAAGTATGCACCAGTAGAACAAAGAGTGTTTTAAAAGACCAATAATGGATATTAAAAAAGTTGAATAAGAATTCAGATAGTACATGATGATTTGAATTCTGTTTAGTTCAGAAACTAATCTCACCTCAAAGCAACCAATATGTTAGATCATTATGTGTAACACAAAGAAAATTTACAACTTGACTATGTTCAAACTCTAGTAATGGAGTGAGCTGCTCAAAAGCTATCCATGCATTGGATCAACTGTTTCCAATATAACAAAAGGCGATGGTGTGATGCTATTATTGTTCTCTTCCTGTTTGATGTATAATTAGACCCTCTTTTCCAGAAAGTGACTAATGGAAGAAGATTCTAGAACTTGATTGACTAGGCAACGGAACTGCATGTTGCATTTGGGATCTTCTACATTGTCCAAGAAATTTGGGATTTGGCAGCTTCAAAAGATACTTCTAGGGGGTTTGTTTAAGGATCATATGTAATATGTATATGGGCGAGACCACGCCGTGGTCAACGTTTTGTTTTTCCCATGGTTCTTCTGAAGCTGTAATCGTTTATCTGACTTGTTTTTTTATCAATCAATATAGCAGTTGGGACATAGGGAAAATGTTGAGGATGGTGCAAACCATCAGCGTTTGCAAGAATCCAGATCCTGCCCATCTTTGAGTTCAAACTGTTCTTAATGAATTACTTTGACCAACAAAAAAGAAGAAGAAGAAATATATATCTAATCCAGAGAGAGAGAGAGAGAGAGAGAGAGAGACATACAGCAAATAACAGAGTTCAGCCACATTTTCAGGAACACCTATCAATAGTGGCTGGTTTCCAAGATCATACTCACCTGCATATTTACCTTCAAAATGTCCAGAGGAGTAATGGCTGGTTTCCAAGATCATACTCACCTGCATATTTATCATGTATGATCACTTTAAACTGCAGCATGTTTCAGTACATATGTAATCATATAATAAGGGAAATGTATTTGTTCACCTCGTAAATTTTCTTCCCTTCCCTATTGGATTGTACTAATGAAAATAAAAGCATCATAATTGGTGTCTAAAAATGTTCCAGTAGCTTTTTGAAGTAATTTTGCACTTTACTGTTTGGTTTTTATTGATATGTCATCATTAACTTTCTAAATACATTGGCATGAACAAGTGTGGATTGTTTTTGTGTGCCTTTTCTCTAACACCTATGTAAAGCAGATTTGAGAAACAACATGAGAAATTCCTGTTTAGAAGTATCCTTTATGGTTAAGATTTTAAGTAGGAAGCAAGAATTATACAGGTATTTGTAAACCAACCCCCCCCCCCCACAAAAAAAAAAAAAAAAGTCCAGGGCTGGAGAGAGGGGGGGGGGGGGGGATTTAATGGATAAAAAGATATTCCGCATACAATAGATTACCAGTAATCCCCACAAGAGCAATATCCTTCTTTGAAATGATGGAAACGGTTGGCATCCCGCACAATCAATTCCCTTGTGGTGACAAGAGAGATCAACTTTATCACTATGTGACAATCTGGGCAGATTCGAAGATTCTTCATAACATGGATTGGCATCCAAGGAGGCAAGCTGATCAACCCAAAAGCTACTGCAAGCTTCTCGCTATGGTAGCCTTGAGACCTACTTGTACTAATTTTGTTCACATAATTTCCTGTATCTTCTATCTTCTTAATTAAGTCTTCTAACATCCTATGGACATCATTGATTTGTGGGTGGTTTGTGTCATCTACTGTAAACACATGTACCCTGTTATCAACTTCAATCCAGCTACAACCAGGGTTCTTCCGAATTCCCTTCTCCCTCATCAATTTTCTTACTACTGAGACACCATCCAACCTGCCCACATCTGAATATATATTGGCCAGAAGGACATAACTTCCAGAGTCTTCTGGGTCCAACTCGAGCAAATTCTTCACAGCACATTCAGCCAGTTCTGTGTTGCCATGGATGCGGCAAGCCCCAAGAAGAGCTCCCCAGATGCTGGCACTTGGTTTGATGGGCATATTGTCAATCAAGTTCTTGGCCTGTTCTAGGAACCCAGCTCGGCCAAGAAGGTCAATCATGCACACGAAATGCTCAGACCTTGGACAGAGTCCATGATCTTTGATCATGAAATCAAAATAGTATTGACCTTCTGATATGAGTCCTGAATGACTACAACCCGATAGAATGGCAATGTAGCTTATATGATCAGGTGCCATGTCCAACTTCAACATTTCCTCAAAAATCTCAATCACTTTCTTGCCTTGACCATTATGAGCATAACCTGTCATCATGGCATTCCATGAAACCAAATCTTTATTGATTATTGAATCAAAAACTTCCCGTGCTTCATTGATGCGGCCACATCTTGAATACATTGTGACAATACTATTGGCAACTGACACATCAAAATTGAATCCAAACTTTGTAGTTTGAGCAATAATTTGGTTGCCAAGTCTCAGCATTGCAGCACCAGCACAGGCACCAAAAACAGTTGCAAAAGTAATCCAATCTGGATACACACCTTCTCTTAGCATCAGAGTGTACAATTTCAGACACTCTTCCTGAAACCCATACTGTAAATATGTGGCCAACATTGAGTTCCAAGTAATTACATTCCGCTCAGGTATCTCGTTAAAATATGCTCGGGCTCTGTCAACATCACCCAGCTGGGAGAACACACTGATCATTGCTGTCCATGATATTATGTCTCTTGCAGGCATGAAATGAAATACACGGTTTGCATTTTCAACACTTCCACACTTACCGTACATCGTAAGCAGAGCATTTGCAACAGCAACAGAGGAGTCCAGTCCGATCTTGGTCGTATAGGCATGAAGTTGGGTCCCAACAGAAATATCTTTTCTACTTGAACACATGCCTAGAACAGTGGCAAGCGTAAACCTATCAGTGGCAACTGGCACCTCTCTCATTTGGTTAAACAACATCAATGCTTCTTCTTCATAGCCTGACCGTGCATAGCCTCCAATTAAAGAAGTCCAAGAGACTTCATTATGTTCCAGTAAGTTATCAAAAACCCGCTTCGCCTCTTTTAAGCATCCACATTTTGCATACATATCAATCAGACCACTACCCATGTAAACATCAAGTCCTGATTCATATTTAACAATCCGTGCATGAAGATGTCTACCCCATTCCAGGTCAAGAATGCTTGTGCAAGCACTAAAAACACTAGCGTAAGTCATAGAATTGGGTCTAAAACCTTCGTTCCACATTTCTATGAATATAGAAAGAGCTGGGACCCCAAACCCATGTTGCGACAAGATTGAAATCATTGTGTTCCAGGATACATCGTCTCGCTCAGGCATCTGATGGAACAATTGGAGTGCTTTGTTCACGCCAGAAGATTTTGAATAGCCAAACAACATACTATTCCAGCAAAAAATACTTGGACGGGCTAACCGATGGAACACTTGATCAGCCAAGATCATAGATCCACATTTAACATACATATCAAGAACCGAAGTTTCAACAAATGGGTCTCTTCCAAAATCAAATTTCTCTGCAAGACCATGCACTTGCGAACCAAATTGAAGGACCTGAAGACTACCACAAGCCTTCATCACACAAGAGAAAGAGAATGGATCCGGTCTACAATAAGAATCTCGAGTCATGGAAATAAAGACATTCAAAGTTTCTTCATATTGCCTGTTTTGCAAATAACCCGACATCATTGAGTTCCAAGAAACAGAGTCTCTGTCAGGCATTTCCTCAAACAAACGCATGGCCTCAGTTAACTGTCCCCAATCTGCTAAACCATTAATCATCGTATTCCAACTGAAAACGTTGGGATTCTCAATTTCACTAAAAACCCGTCGTGCTTCCTCGATTGAACCACATTTTGAATACATATTCAATAGATGGTTCTGAAGGAAAATTGAATACCCAAAGCCCATGGATATCAGGTGAGCATGAAGCTTTCGAGCATTGGATATCGATTGGAGATCTCCGCATGCTTTCATTGCTTCGTAGAATTTCTGGGAGAAAATCATATAGGATTTGTCCGCGGAGTCCAGGTATAGAGAAATCATGGCCTTTCTTGCGAGACCTTCTTGGGAGGATAAGTAACGTATGAATACATGAGCTGGAGAGCAGACAAGCTTCAAGCACGACCATGAAAGCCTGAGGATCATTCAATTTAGGAGGAGCTTCACTTTCACAGAAGCGAGGTAGAAATAGAAAGGAAAGTATTAGTAAGTATGGTTTTCAAAATTCAAAACCAGTTCTTACCAACGTGGCTATTTGGCGCGACCATATGATCTTTAACTTTCTATTTGTAGTGCCGCCAAGACAGTAAGCTTTAGAAGGGTTCCAGTCCTGAACTGTCCACCCCTTTTCTTCTCATATTCTTTTTTCAGAGCTCTATTTTTTTTTTTTTTTGTGGTTACCGATTCTAATAAAATATATATATATTTTTTTTTGGGCTAACAACAGGTATCTAGACTTTTGACGTGACTAATCCCGCAGGCCTATATTGACCCATAATCGCATGGACGAGTTATATTTGTTTCTTTTCCCCTGCTTTTGTTTATAACAATGTTTATATTTCTTTTAATATAGGAACAGTTTTGATATCTCAGACAAGAGGTGCTGGGGTTAGACATGACACATCAATGACCGGGTGGTCATTGACATTGGATCAGTGTCAAGAGGGAAAAATCTATAGGCTTTTATGGTTACATGAATTAATAACCACAGGTCCGGAGCTGATCCTGGAAAGTGGGGATTGAGCTCATCTCCTGTCCTCAGACTGTCCAACTGTCCATTGGACGGATTGGATTGTATCAATATGTGTATCAATCATCTCAGTCCTTCCTATGGACGACTAGATCAACTGGACGACACGAGACAAGCCCAGTCAAACTAGGCTGATATTGTGCAGTAACTGTGTGAGTATTACAGCAAGATAAGACATATTGAAGGAAGATAGGACAGATCCCAAGCTGATCCCACTTAACCCTCCTTTGTAGTGACTGAAAGTCACAATTTCTTAGTAAAACCCATGGGAAAAAATGGGGGATGGAGTCCTCTTATCTATCAATATCAATAGAAAGATCTTTTGTCAATCATTTCTGCTTTAGCCGGGGTAAAGATAGAGAAAAACGAAAGCAAAGACATGATTGGAGTTTCCCTTTTGGGTCTCCATTCTTTCACAGTTCCATAATTCTGGATTTATTTAGAAAAAGAAGTATCAATCCTTCAAATGGGTGATTGGCTGATCTTGTGAAAACACACCTTGGGACAATGTTAGCATTGAGATATCAAGCTCCATCGGTCAAAAAATTTCACCTTCCCATGTAATGTCTTTCAGCTTTTGTACTCATTTTGTAGTTTTGGATTTTTATTAAGATTGAGAGAAACTTAACATGTGCACAAGAGATCTTTGGATCATCCATTACTAAATTTAACCCCATCAGATATTTGATGTCAAATGCAATTTATGAAACACCCAAGTGATTGTTCCACAAAGAGGACTTCTGCTATATGACAAAATTAAACAAGGAATTCATGTATGGAGTTTTCTGCTTAAAATAGTGAAAAAGATACACCCAATGTCCCTAGCATCAATAGTCCTATTAAACTTCCATAACATCTATATTTTTTTTTAACCTGACTATTTAATTCTGTCAAAATACATACAGGCAAAATTAAGATTTAATAAACAACTACAACAAGTGCATGCAGTTGTTCCCAAATGATTGGTAGAATACATGCATATGCAGCATATCCCTAGATCTCCTTTATTGCCAAAATAATTTATTAAAAGAATAAATTTCAGCTACCCTCCATAATAGTTTCAAAACATCACCTACCCCCCAAACTTATACCACCGTTAATCAAATAGATCCACTCCGTTTAACCAATTCCGTTAGACAATTTTACCCTTTATGTTATTAATTTGAAAATTTTAAAAACTAATAAAATTACTTCCATGGAGTTGGTTAGATGGAAAGGTAGTGATGGTGTGACCAGCGCTTCCTCTGAACTCGGACGTTTGCTTGGATCTCGCTAAGGTTGGTTGCTGCATCGTCGCCACTGTTCGTAGGAAAGATAGATCGGTGTCGTTTTTTTCAGAGAAACCAAAAAAAAAAAATTTGCAGACATTTGAATACAGACTCAAGCCATTTCCGGATCTCTTTTCTTCTTCCTCTTTTGTCTTTCTTTCCATAGAAGAAAGCAAAAAATGGATGGGGATTCGGGAATAGGAAATAAGAGAAAAAGAGAGAAATATAAAAAAAACTAGAGCTCTAATGATAGGGCATTAGAAGAAAGAAAAAAATGAACAAGAATTTTAACTAGAAGAAGAATTTTGTGAAGCTTTAACTGAAGAAAACAGAGGATACCTTCAGAGAAAACCTTCAGAGAAACTAGATTTGAAGTATCTTTAGAGAAACGGAAAAAAAATTGCAAACGTTTGAACTCCGACTGGGTGCGTGCTGCATCGTCGCCGCTGCTCGTAGGAAAGGCAGATTAGTGTCATTTTTGGGACATGTTTTAGAATGTTTCAGATCTCACGGATCCACCGATTTTGGACCAGATTGAGGTCTTGAAGCAGAAGCTGCTAGCGCATGAGAGGTAGGGAAGGTAGCGGTGCCACCGCCTTGGGAGGAGCAACGAGGCAGTCTGCATGGTGACTCCATGGTGAGAGAGAGAGGTAAGCCTATGAGAAAAATTCTTTGCTCTAAGAGACGTTAAGTGAGGAGGGTAAAATTATCTTTCAACGTATCCTTTAGAGTATAATTGTCCTATTTAAAATCAATTTTGGATGACATCAGCAATTAACGGGACTGATTTAACGGAGTGGATCTATTTGATTAACGGTGGTAAAAGTTTGGGTGGTAGCTGATGTTTTTGAAAGGTGTGGGTGGTAGCTAATGTTTCGAAACTATTATGGGGGGTAGCTGAGTTTGGATAAATAAGGATTTTTTTTTTTTTAGGTTGGAGGGGTTTGTCCAATAAGATTTTGACTACATCTACAAGGAAGGGAGAAAGCTTTAAGGCTCAGGGTAAAGACCAAACAATCAAACCCATGACCTACTGGGTCATACACTCCACACTTTCAGAGGTCCATCGGTTCGCAGCCAAATCTCTGATGGGAAACAGGTGAAACGATGGTTGTTTGTTATTCCTCTCTATGATCTGAAATTCATTGTATGATAATGAGCAAACGAAATGCCCACCAATAGAACCCCATCCAATATTGGCAAATGGTAGTAAAACCACTTCAGTTCGATGGAAAGCCTTATTTTTAATCAACTCATTCTGTTGGACAAGAAAAACATGCATTTACCACAAAATCCAGATGTACTTCAGTAATTAAATAGTCAGCATCCTTCACTGAAGTTCTGTTCATGGACAATTTTGGACCTTAAATATTATTGAGAGAAGAAAGAGAAAAGCTTGGGACACCTGAAAAGGCCTACTTATAGCAAATCTACCATTAACTCAACTTTACCATTCATAAAAACACACAATGTAAGTAGGATGTATCTACGAACAATAGTAATTCCATATATATAGTAAATGTCAGTTGTTCTAAGACAGAATCCTTAGTATCAGAGAGAGAGAGAGAGAGAGAGAGAGAGAGAGAGAGAGAGAGAGAGAGAGAGAGACTTTTATTTAACATACTAATTCACCATATTCCATATTTCTGAGCTACAAGGAAGACATGGACTACTCAAACAGAGGAGAGTTACATTTGTTACAGCTGAAGGCGTTTAGTTCACTCCTTCTAAATGATTTTCAAGACCTCCACTGGTTGGCCTGAAAGAAATATAAGAAGTTATCACCAAATATCCTAAGGCAAAAATATATGTTTCGCAGTTGCAAGTATTAGCTTACCATGTTACATACCCACAGAAGGGGAAAATAAAAGGAAAGGAAAAATTAATAAAAGAAACTAGAGTTTTTTTTAAACTTTAAATAATGAATGAGGCTATGAGATATTTCACTAAAACAAGAAAGAGAGATGAACTTACAGTCCAGTTAATACTTTAATTGCATCATAGAATAACCATTGCAAGGTTACAACTGGTCCCACAAGTGTGATCCTGATAGGTAGACTTCTTGTAAACAAATTGGCAAGCCCAATATTCTTCACAGCCTGAGGATAATGAAAGCTAACCCAAATAAACCCTCTGTTTTTCAAGATTTTAGAGTGGACAAAGAACAGGCTGAACAACAAATAATTACCTGCATCACATTATCAGCCTTTTTGTTATAAAGAGACGCAACAATGTTGTCTGCAGGATTAGAAATAAGGATACCAACAGCTCCAGATGCATAGCCAGCTACACATGTCACCCCCAGCTGTTGAGCTTTGGAGCAGTTCTCTTTCCTTTTTTGGATGACGTTACAATATAAAAAGTCCACTGAATGCTCGAATGTCGTAAACATAATAGTAGAAACTGTCCTTAGGCCAAAATGTAGAGAAAGTGAAATCAATAAATAAAATAATCAAAGCTGCTACACAGATATATAGATCGCAACAACATAAAAAGATCAAGATGTATATAATCAGAAGGCAATCAAGCTTATAGCTAGTAACTAGAGGCAGATTCTTATGTTGGAACCAGGCTGGTTACTGTGTATTGTGTATCTACCAGTAACACAAACAAATAGGTACACTAGCTTTAGAGCTTTTTGCACAAGGAACAAATTTGCCCATGCAATTTGAGACCAGCAGAGCTCCTAGCGAGGTAATCTTAAGTAGAAAGCACCAAGCCCGTCCTCAAACAGATTTAGAAATAAGAATAACTCAAAAGTACACAATAGTTTCATACAACTGGAAAACAGTTAAGTCGCCTACTTGGTGTTCAGAAAGAACAAGAGACCAACACCTAGGAAGATGTAGCTCAATTCCTTAATGCCATTGGGCTAAGAGTACAAAGATCGGTCGACCATGTGGATCAAGATTTACGGAGATATGAACTCATTTGATGGTATCCTCCTAGTTGAGTGTAGGCACACACGAAGTTGAGGGCAGACCTCGGTGCAATGGTAAGGTTGCTCCATTGTGACCTAGTAGCCATGGGTTGGAAACAGCTTCTCCGCAAAGCGGGGCCAAGGCTGCAAACATAAGCCCCTCCCTAGACCCCACAGTAGCAGGAGCCTTGTACACTGGATACGTCCTGTACTCATTGGCTGCGGATTGAGATCGTCTCCAGTCCGTCCAATTCATCCAGCCATGAACGGACGGACTGGATTCAAAGGACACGCATACCAATACACTGGGGGGTGTGTCCTTTCAATCCAATCCATCCGTTCATGACTTGACGACTGGACAGACTGGAGACGATCTTTTTCCCCTTCCCATTGGCTGCACCCATTTGCTACTTGGTGTAAAATTAACAATTGAGTTTTCCTATTGACATGAATTTTTCAAATTACCTTTGCCATGTTTTAAGTAGCATACAATGCATTATAATGCATCCACATCCTATTTCATAATAGGACAAACAGAAGAATGCATAGAAGAGGCAAAGGGCAATTACATGGAAGATTCCGACACCAAAGCGGAACAAGACCCTTGTAAAAGCTGAAATCAAAGATAAAGCAGAGTTACCCTTTAAACACCTAGAAATTAACAGAAATAGAAGAGAAAGATAAAGGCACGTGTTTTTGGACTCTTTACCCAGAGAGGCCTTCAGTTGCATATAACTTTGGAAATCCATCACCCAAACCCTTGGCAAAATTAGGTTGTGTTTGAACACGGACTTTGACAGCTTCAAAAGGGCAGAGAGCCACATCAGCAAACACCTGAGCAGATGCACTGCTGATGAAGTATATGAAGCTTCTGTTCTGGTCTACCAACACATCAGAGTAAAGCTTCTTGAAATATTCATATAAACCAAATTTGAAGCCGCCTTGAACACCATATCCAAGAAACTTCCCAGCCCAACCTCTCCAAAGGGCAGAAGGGCCTCCTTCCCTCAAGAGAATATTTAACCCAGAATACATGCTGTTATATTTGATGGGATTAACCTAATTTTTATTTCTTTGTTTGTCAGTACCATAAAATTTGTTGTATAGATAAAGAAGCTGAAAATTAAGATGGCCCACAGAAGCAATAATTGAAAGAGATTAAACAATCCTAAAAGGAAATAAAACAGATTAAAGTAATATCAGAATTGATTCTAACATGAATAAAAATGAATAACACAAATTATATTATGCTAACAAGTTTTTCTACATAAAGGTGTGGAAGGAATTGCAATATATGTAGAGGTGTTTCATATGTTCTGCATTTGTTTCAACACAAAATGCATGGAAGTAAAATTAAGTAGGGGAAATTTGTAACCTTCCCCTACTTTATATTATGCCTTTGAATAAAATAGTGGGCCTCACTGGAAAACTTTACATCTCTTATTCTTATTTCTCTTATTCACTTTTTGAAGATAATGAGAAAGTTTACAACCTTTTCCTCTACTTCCACCCATTTTGCATTGAAACAAATGAAGACACAGGAAAAACTAGAGATAATAACAAGCTTTTCTCAGGAGGAGAAAAGGATACAATACCAAATAAAAATAAAGGAGGCCAGCATTGCACTTTAAACAAAACATAATATGAGCCTTAGATCTTATTCACACACAAATGGACTATGTTTTGCCTTAGTAATCATTCACACTCCTTCAGTGTAGTAAGTTTCAGTTCAATAACCCTTTGAACAATAGCAAAAGGATAGTCAACTCATCTCCCACCTGTCCAAAAGAACACGAACAGGAGAAAACCAGAATGGTCATCATTAGTAGGCGATAGATACAATATATGGTGCACTAGGGGCTGATGTAGGAAAGAGATCACACTTGGCTCATCCGGAGTGTCCTCCATCAAACGGACCCCTGTGACTGCAGGTTTCAAAGTATGCACCAGTAGAACAAAGAGTGTTTTAAAAGACCAATAAAATGGATATTAAAAAAGTTGAATAAGAATTCAGATAGTACATGATGATTTGAATTCTGTTTCGTTCAGAAAATAATCTCACCTCAAACCAACCAATATTTTAGATCATTATGAGTGACACAGAGAAAATTTAGAACTTGACTATGTTCAAACTCTAGTAAATGATCAGGAGTGAGCAACTCAAAAGCTATCCATGCATTGGACCAACTGTTTCCGATATGACTAACACAAGGCGATGGTGTGATGCTATTATTGTTCACTTCCTGTTTGATGTTATAATTAAACAGACTCTTTTCCAGAAAGTGGACTAATGGAAGAAGATTCTAGAACTTGATTGACTGGGCAACGGAACTGAATGTTGCATTTGGGATCTTCTACATTGTCTAAGCAAAAAATACTGCTAGGGGGTTTGTTTAAGGATCATATTTAATATGTATATGGGCGAGACCATGCCGTGGTCAATATTTTGTTTTCCCATTGTTCTTCTCAAGCTGTAATCGTTTATCTGACCTTTTTTTTTTTTTTTTGATCAATCAATATGGTAGTTGGGATATAGGGAAAATGTTGAGGATGGTAGCAAACCATCAGCGTTTGCAAGAATCCAGATCCTGCCCATCTTTGAGTTCAAACTGTTCTTAATGAACTACTTTGACCAATAAAAAAAACGAAGAAACTAATCCAAAGACAGACAGAGAGGTACAAAAAAATAACAGAGTTCAGCCGGATTTTCAGGAACACCCGTCAACAGTGGCTGGTTTCCAAGATCACACTCACCTGCATATTTACTTTCAAAACGTCCAGAGGAGTAATAGCGAGATGGGTCGTCCCAGCACTGAACATTCCTCCCATGGTGCAAACCCCGTAATAAGCCGGTGAGAATTCTTCACAGACTCTTCCATCAACAGCTCTCATCTTGTTTGTAATTCCTCTGTACTAGAATGCCAATGTTAATTGTTTTTTGCAAACAAGGCTTCTTGCCTAACTCTAACCACTGAAGAGACTTGCCTCTGCCGCCAGGAGACAGAGACAATCTCCTACTAGAGAGCTCCAAAAACAAAGAACCCTCCAGGGTTCTTGGGTATGTTTACGAGAGAGAAATATAAAAAGACGCTTTTGTATCGTTGAAATTTGAATGACATCGACCCCATAACCCCAGCTTGCTCGCTGGTGATTCGTCTACGTTTACAGAAGAAACGCAGGGCCGAAAACATAGATGGTAGGCAGGCGACCCATTCATGAACTAAACGAGAGGACGGAAAACCCCCATGCGTCACAGCGCGCCTAATGAAAGCATGAAAGAGGGCTCAAACCCTCAAACCCCAAACCCTTCTCCCGTTATGGCTTCGCTTGGGTTCGAAAAATTACTCATACTACACTTGGACTTTGGTTCAAATACATTTATAACTTTAAAGTTTACAACAATTACACTTACTATCCCTAAATCATTTCATCATTTCATATTTATAAAGGGTTAAAAAAAATCATTTCATTTATTATGTTCGTAAATGCAATGAGGGCAAAATTGTCTTTAAATTTTTTATTTATTTAACACTGTTAGAATTTGAGGTGCGGTTGTATTTAGACCAAAGTTCAGGGGTGGTATGAGTAATTTTTTATTGTTGTGACATAACGTACGTCAAGTGTGTATAAAAACTTTTACCTTCAATTAATTTAAAAAAAAATAGACATGGTGCTTGGCATGTACTCTTGTCTTTATCTCTCTCTTCCTTGAAATGTGGACATTCTTTCTCTCCTCCAGGCTCCAAGTGACCAATTATTCTTATATTTTCATTTTTCTCACTAGAATATTAGATTTTAGAAAAAAATTCATCTAACCCCCAAAAACTATCAAATTCGATCTACTACCCAATGGTTTTCAGATATTTTAACCGGTCTCATTTAACTGACAGACTTGACTGAACATGTGAGTAGACAATCTTACCTTTACTATTTGAAACTTTAAAACATTAAAATGAGATAAAGTTACTAATTTGCCATCTTTTTTTTTTCCACCTATATATTCGTTGAAATTTTCTCTGTAAATGAAACCATCCTTGGCAAGCTGCTCGAATTATGACTCGACTTTGCGCTAGAGTTCGTTAGCATCCTCCGTTTTGGTCGTTTTATTGATGAATCTGAGTCCCTTAAGTCCTCGTTCGAGCGTTGGATCTCGTCCTCTCGAGCTTAGCTTGGATTTTCCACGCATCTTGAGTAGAGATGGTGAGCTCGTCCGCCTCCGACGATCCTCAAGTCCACACAGCATTGAGGAAGATGGGCAGCATTGCTCCTCCCACGCCATAGTTACAAGAATTCGGTAAATCGTCCTACTCCCAACCGACGGAGTTCTCATCTGTCTTTTTTCAATTCGTTTGTTTTCCTTTCTTCTTCTTCCCTTCCCATTCCTTGATCAGAATTCAAAATTTTACTTTCTCATCAGTATTCAATAATCTTTGCAGTATCAAAATAAGCACAGATTGCTCCGTTGCTTCACAAGCTTCGTCTCAATCTCTATTGCTATTTGGTCCGTGGAGGAACATGCATCTCCATCCTCTTCAATGATTGTCTAGCTGCCGCACACATCAATCTCACCACCTGCTTCAGCTCCTCTGGTTTTCCAACAAAAATTGCAGGGAACACCTTCAACAATGACAGATACTCATCTGTCGGTCGAGCAATCGTGAATTCAACTGCCAATGACACTTCCACCAAGTATCGATTTCCTTCTACAATCACATCTAGGTACTCATAATCTCCAGTTGGAAATCGCCCAATTTTCTCCCATTTCGATTTGCAGAGACCTGCATCAAGACCTCTCTAGCTTAATCGACTCATCAACAGACGTTTCAGACTCGGTAACGAATCCGTTCCGAGAGATTTGATAGCTATTCTTAGGTACAAACCACATAATTAAAGACTAAACTGGAATTAGGCAGATGCCACTACCACAGAGACTATTTGGGATTAAAATATCTATCTTTCATGGTTTATGCCCTCAGATATCTCATGAAGAAGAGAAGTTAGAAGGTGAACCAGGGACTTGAGGCAAGCTGCAGAAGTAAAATACTAGAGGAAGAAGAGATGTGTGACTGTGCGGTAACTGAAGTAACCATAAACAAGTGCTTCTTCATCTTCCTTCAAACAAAACCATTCTCTGCAACTCACCGCCGTTGGTTTTAGGTAAATGTGTTTTTTAGTTTGGGGGTATTACGGTCTTTTACCTTTGGAATAAGGGCAATATTGTCCTAATATTTGCAACTAACGGAACTATACTCTTTGACTAACGGTGGAAAAATTTTGGGAGGTAGATGAGACATTTGGAAACTTTTTGGGTGGTAGATAAGACTTTTAAAATTGTTGGGGGTTAGATCGAATTTGACATAGTTTTTGGGGGTTAGATGAAATTTTTTCTATATTTTAATATACCCACTAGTAGGGGCATAAAAATTGGGTCCAAATCAAAAATCAAAACCGAACCTTACTAGACAGTATTTAAGTTGTGCTTTTAAAGCCTGATGAAAAACGAGCTGGACCAGGCCAATAGATAAGCCCAAACCAAATCTGACCAATAAGGTAGAAACCGAACCTATCCGATAATGGATCAATAAGAGTCTCATTAAGCCAACATTTTATTGAATGTACATGTAGGAAACCAACACTAGAATCGAAGTAGCCCGATAATGGCCCAATAAAGCCCATTAATCCAACTTTTTGATTATGTATACATATGGTAAACAGAAATCGAACCAATATCAGATCAATAAGAGTCCATTAAGCCAACTCAATAACAAACTAACACAAGACCGGGCTGTGTATAATGTATTTCAGTTCAGCCCGAATCTCTTATTGGACATGTTTCGAGTTGTCCCAAAAAAACCCAAGACCAACTTGGCCCATACAGAAACTGGTCCGTTGACACCCCAATCTGCTAGTTTGTAGATCCTCTTCCAATTAAATTCTTACTTGTAATTAAGATTTTCAATTCATTAAGCATAGGGCTGCAAGTTTGGGCCCTGTCGACCCAAGCCACTGAGCCTGAACAGATCCTCATGAGATACCCTGATCTTAAGGGAGGGTTAGGGTTAGGGTTAGGGTTAGGAGTTTCTAACTGGCCTGGGGTTGAGGCCTTGGCCCAGCCTAACCTAGTCTCTTTTTTTTTCTCCTTTTTACTCTTCCTTTTACATTCATTCTTTTTCTCCCCAGCCTCACCCCATCCCAGCGTCTCCCTTCCCCCTCCCTATGGTTAAGGTCAGCCCAGTCTAACCTCGAGGGCGGGGTAAAGATTGAATTTTTCAAGCCCTGAGTTAAGATCATGCTGGATGGGGCTTGGGCCTGAGCCCAACTAAATGTACTCAAGGAGTTTTAAAAACCTCAGCGCACCCCAATGCTATTGCAGTCCTAGGTAAGCTATTAAGACCAGAAGATTCTCAATGAATTCTTAAGCTTTGTTGTTTTCACTTGATGTCATCACATTTTCCATGTTGGCTCTAATTAAAACTTATTTGATTATTTTTACCCCTCTTTGTTATTTTGATTGGATATTTTAAGAAACTAACAAACTTAAGCTTTATTTGATTTGTATTATATATTAATTATATAATATATCATAATATATATAATTGTTTGGTATGATTTAAGGTATTTATATTTAAATAAATTAATATAATAAAAAATCCACAATATAGTTCAAAAGATGTTTGTAATTATTGTGATAATCTATTATTATTTCTTTATGTTCAACGGTATTAAATAACTATTATTTATGACTCATAATTTATTTTCATAATTGATTTATCATAAATAACTAATATATATTGTGATTGGGCCTGCTCCTTAGGCCCAATCAGCCTGCCCCATGAATGGGTGGGCTGGACCTAGCCCGATCCAAGCCAAATGGCCAGGCCTGGGCTTGAATTCTGAGGTACTGGTATAGTGGTATGGCCAGGCCTGACTCCATTTTTTTACATGGATATAGTATGATTAGACATATGTATGTATTTATATGTATGTAAAAATTTGTATACACATTTAAATACGCAAATATTGCTTCGTTTATATTATGTATTCTACTACCGAATAACTATAATCTAGAAGAAAATAATATTTTCTCTACAAAGAATTATCTTGGCAACCTATCTTTATTGTATTATGTGGAAAGATGATGTGGCAATTTCGATTGTTAGACATATAGGAATGGTCTAAATTGAACACATGTCAAATATTAATTTATTTTATCATATTCCCTCTTAGGCATTGGTATACCTTCCCATATATGTCCATGTGCCTTTTATCCTATCCCAAATTTTTCGATGTTTTTTACCACTTTATTTGGGCTTACACTTGACATGTCAGCGAGAGATCCGTCTTGTTGACACACTAACACAAACTAGTTAACCGTCTCACAGGAAAACCAATAAGGAGGCGATAAAAATGAAATTGCATCTCCTCTTTTTTGGAACAATTTTTAAAAAGAGGCTTTTGTGGATGATTGGACTAATAAGAAGGGTATTTTGGAAATTTCAAATACGGAGAGATGTGGGATTTTACACCCTTTTGAGGGTGAGCTATTCCAAACAATGGGTGTCCTTGCCTAAGGGACACATTAGAAAGAACTTTTCCCTAGGATTTATATATTAATATTTTTCATGTTATTGTGCATGTATTTATTTTTACAATATATAATTCATCAGTATCATGTATCTTGCACAAATACATCATTTATATGCCATTCTCTTTTTATTCTTTTTTTTTTCTCCTCCTTTAATTAATAAGTTGGCCTGAATTTAAAAATTAATAAAAGAAACATAAGTTTCTCCTTCTCTCTTGAGACTTTACTTTTGGTTCAAAATAAGAAACATAGCTTTTGTTTTATAGAAAATACAAAAGTCATGATTAGGTATAATGAAATAATAAATTTCATTATTATTAATTCTTAAAGTGTATATATGAGCTGTATAATTATACAATATAATATAAATATTCACAAATCTATATACCTATTAGGTCCCTCAAATTGTTTCTTGTGAGTGGTTAATATTATTATAGACAAACAAGGATTAGTATCACATGTATTGTCACACCACAAACGACCTCCTCTTCAAAATATGCTAATAATTTTTTTGGTAAAATAATATACTAATAAATTGACTATTTTTTTTATAAAATGAATGAGATAAAACGGTTAAAATAAATCATTTCTGCATTTTTTTGCCTATTACTAAAATTTTAAATTGCTTCCCATGTCCTTGAAGAATTTTGGTAAAAGAAAAAAGGGAAAAAAAATTTCAAATTGTTCTCCTAATTTTATTTTAATTTTATGTTTTCTTTCTTTTTTTATTTGAGATATAAATGTATGAGAAAAAAAAAGTTGTCAAGTTCTATGGAGCCAGCACCATGACATAAGTTTGGTAAAATGACCGTCCCGCTTCTTGTGAAATGAAAATGTCCATTCCTGTTAGATGCCTGTGTGTTGTCATTCGCATTTGTGGTATGTAGAGGCCACACAGCCTGCAACGATCCTTTTCTCTAAATATAAAATTTATTTTTTAATAATTTGGTTTCTTTTTAAGAATACTCACCTCATTTTTGTAAGCATAGTGAAATTGTCAGAAATAGATAACGAAATATGAAAATTATATAACATATTTAGAATCTCCACAAGAAATTCCAACTGTATTAATTGCTTTCCTTTCCTAAAGCTCTGTTTGGATGATGGTGACGCAATATAGAGTGTTGTGTTCCGATGGGTTTGAGAGAAAATAAAAGAAATTAAGTGAAAATATCCTTAGGAAACAAGTTGTTAAGACAAAATTAGAAGAGAAAATAGAATTTGAAAGCAATGTTTTTCTCCTTTTGATTTTCTTATGTATTCAAATATAAAGAATAAAAATTTCCCACGTATTTCTCCTAGGAGCTAGAAAGAACATCCAAGATAAAGAAAAAAGAAATAAGAAAAATTTTGTATTGTTGGACAAAAAAAAAGTCATTAAAAATGATGGGGGAAATTTTTATTTTATAGAGGTTGTTATTTCTGTTGAAAATTCTTAAAAACTTTGAGAAAGAATATACCTCCTCCTTTTAGAATTCAAATTGTCTCCTCCCAACGATTTGGAAGGAGACGCGACTCCCACTAGTCGATGTCCAATACGTGGGTGTCTGTCTGATCAGAACCTTCCATTTGAACTGGTGCATAAGCCAACACTCCTTGTTTGCTCACCTTACTAGCTTGGATGGAGGGCTCAGATCCAATCGACCCCCACATATTAGGCATCGATTGGTGAGAACCGCGTCTCCTCCTGAACCCTTAGTTGGAGACGATTTGGACCCCTCATTTTAACAAACATATGGAATCTCGAAAAAGAAGAAGAAAGATTTGTAATTATCATTTCCTTTGCCATCTTTATTTTCCCATCAAACCAAACATGGGTTAAAAGGAAAGTCTTTTCTTTCTCCAAGTTTAATCTCCAACCAAAAAGTAGCTAAGATATATATGAAGCATACCTTATGAGTTGGGAGAGAGATCACATCTAAAATTAGTTCATTTATATGGGTTGGTGCGAATTTAATAACTGACCCGATGATATATATAGTTTATAGTTAGATGTAGGTATAACGACATTCTCAAAATCAAATCCTCTCTCTAAATTTGACCTGGATCCACATCGCCGGGGGGGGGGGGGGGGCGGGGGGGCCGCTCGGGGACGCCATCCTCCTCCCGAGCTTTGGAGGGAGGACACCCCACTTTGCATTGTAGAAGGATGGGGAATAGAATGGTGGGTGGGCCCCGGGGGGTGGTGTGGTGGTGGTGGTATTGGTGGCAGTGGGAGGGGGGTGGTGGTGGGGCGGTGCTGGTGGGGGTGGGACGGGGGTGGTGGGTGGTGGTGATGGGGATGGGTGGTGGTGATAGTGGTGGTAGGTGGTGGTGGTGGGTGGTGGTGGTGGGTGGGTGGTGGTGGGGGTGGTGGTGGGGTGGTGGGTGGTGGGTGGTGGTGGTGGTGGTGGTAGTGACGGCTGTGGATGGTGGGTGGTGGTGGGGATGGTGGCGGTGGAGGGGTGGTGGTGATGATGGCAATGTCAATGGTGGTGGTGATGACATTCGATAGTGGTAATAGCTCCGGAACAAGAGAAGTAAATTTTTTTAGCTCCAGTTTTTTAGCTCCTAAAGACATTTTTGAAGCGATTCACTCCACGAGAGTCAAAACTTGAATCGTGTTTATCAATTGTCATTCTATTTCGGATTAACTCTGGAGCTAAGAAGTAAGAAGCTGGAATATTATCACACTGGATCAACCCAGTTGGCAAAAGCCAATCCTCACAAGTAAGACAATATTATGGGAAAAAAAGATGACCAATCTTAGGCCAATTCCTTGTCCAATCCCGTGCATTTGAACCCTAAATATATGACAAAATTTCAAAATAACGCCACAACCCCTCCAAAGTCCCAATGGTGGAAAATTTAAAAATTTTAAATTTTGGGGTTCTGCCGCGACCTCAATTCAGATTTTCAGTCATTATCTAATGTTGTTCTTGGCATAGAAGAAATCCTTCGCATGTAGCTTTCCCCATCAAATGTGGATCTGATCTGGCTGTTGTTCTCTCTCATCTTTCACCTACCTTTTATAACCAAAACCCTACCATCATATGAATATCGATGGAAGGATATTATTTATTACATCCAAATCAATAACTATCTCCAAAAAAATGTTTTTTCTGTTCCCTCCCTTCCCTACTCACAAATCCAAGGAATAAAAGATTGTCCGAGGAGAGAGCAAGAGAGCGTGGTGCTGATGTATCTCCCACTCTACAATTTGGGTGAAAGATCGCTGTCTGTCTATGTAGCCCTACACCAGTATAGAGCTATGGTAAACGGTCATTTCATCCTTTCTGTATCTAACCTCACACTACCGAACGGGGATCATATCCATGGCTGTGGATGGTAAAGCATGCATTTTGGACCTGATCTGTAGCTGACTCATCCTCCATGGTTTTTACCTCAGGTGTCACGGATATGATATAGTCGTCGTGATCCATGAGATTGGGGATTTGGGTATATTTGACTTTGACCTGTCTAACTGTCACTCTGATCGTGTCAGTTGGAACCCAAGTGAAATATTTTTATACACCTATATTATTATACTTATACATAGTGAAGGTGTGTCACTCACTACTTTACTGCTTTACTGAGTTGGAAGGACATGGTTGCATGGCACCTTGACCTTAACATCTTAATGGAAAATATACATGCTAACCTGACTTTAATTTTCAAATATTATTTACAATCCAACGGTTCTGATTAATAACTAACTGAGTTGGACTCACGTCCTATATTTTGAGAGTCCACTCATCCTTCAATTTTATAGTTTTTGAAAATAAGATGTTATTTATTTTTATATAAAAATATTTTTTTATTATGGGACTAGGTATCTGACATTATGGGTAGGTTGACATTCACTAGTTATAAAATTCCAATAATACCCTCTCGTAATCTCATCTCATGATTTTCTTTTTCCCCTCAAAAAATAGATCCTCTTTCCCTGTTTTCATCCCTAATTTAATAAAATATTTAATACCCATAGGTCAAGGTGATAAGATAAGATAGGCCAGTAGTGATTATATTGAAAATATTATTATATAAGTTGTAAAAAGATACAGACACTCATAGCTATACATAATTATATACATACATTAGCAATTTTATTTTGACAGCTTATTCAAATAAGGACTGGCCTTAATATTGAGCCCCTTTCCTCATCATGATGAAATTAAAATTTTATCTAAATTTAGATGTAAGAAATAAATAAACAGAAATTAAAATAAAATTAAGGTCTCTCTCCTCCCCTACAAGGATTAATATTATTTTTCTTTTTATTTATTTATTTATTTATTTATTTATTTTACTTTTTCTTCATTCTTTTTCTATTCACTCTAACAAATTATTAAACTTTTGCATTTTCATGGAGAGGATGAACATACAATACACTTTCAGAACATGCTTATGTAAATCTATCGTAAAAAAATCTCGAGTCAATTTTTTTTTAAATCGTTATAAAAAGCTTTTTGAGAATTTATCATCTCTCTCTCTCTCTCTCTCTCTCTCTCTCTCTCTCTCTCTTTTTTTTTGGGATGAAAGTTGCTTTTAATTTTTCTTGAATCTTAGCTATTATTAGTACAATTGTGATGATTTTAACTATTATTATTACGATTGCGATTTTTAAGGAGGAGAGAAAATAAAGTTGATCTTTCATTTACCTCCTGATAACAAACACTGAAAAAGAAAAAAAAATTAACCGGTAAAATGTTACAAGTAAAATTTTTATGTAATTTACGTCAAAGCAAATGGAGTCATAACTAAATATTAGTAGGCACGTGAAACACCATGAATGAACACCACAAGAATAAAAGGTTTATCGCAAGGGATTTTTTTTTTAAAATGGGATATAATATAATGTTGCAAATGTTCTCTTTGGTATAGTTTATATTTATGCTTATGATTTTTTTTTATAATAAATCAATTATGAAAATAAATTATGAGTCATAAATAATAATCATTTGGTACCTAGACTAGACATACATAAGTAATAATAGATTATCACAATAATGATAAACACCTTCTAAACTATTTGTAGATTTTAAATTATATTAATTCAATTTAAATATAAATAAATATCATAAATCATATCAATCAATTACATATCTCATAATGAGTTATATAATCAATTCTATAATACATACCAAATGTAGCCAAAGTTAAAGAATCAACTCTGTAAAATTAAATATTATTACATCTTAAGAGTTAATAATTTATAAGTGTTGATGATAAGATGGGGTCACTTGAAATCTGCCTTTCAACTGAAAATTTATATTTTAAACCTATAATGTCTATTGTTTTTATTATATCTTTAATTATCATGATGATGTGATATCACTTGAACAATGACATTTTAATAAATTTATTTAGGTTGACAATTATTATTACATATATTAGATTTACCTTAAAATTTATAGGCAAAAAATAAATATATCATTCTAAAAAATGTCAAAAGTATCATTACATCATGGAACCTTATAAATTGCTTATCACAACAAATGCTCACTCTCTTCATTTTTCGCAAGAAAAGAAGAAAGGGAAGAAAGTTTGAAGATCCAAAGGTTAGCCTCTATCTCTCTCTTCTCCCCTCCGCCCGCCTGTGGTTTTAGGTTGTTTGGGATGCTTTTAAGATATTCATACTGAGGTTTCTCATTATTTATTATTTTCATTTTTTCTATTATCATTTCCATCTCATGTTAGTTTGGTAATCGATTTGTGAGAAACAAAAGGCTATTAGGTTCTGTGAAGCCTGCGTCTAGATATAGGAAAAACGAAATGACTACCTCATCCCATGGGAAGTGAAAAATCTCACCAGTGGTTTGCTCCTGTTCAGTTCTCATAGATCCTCCATTGGTGTAGGAACTATGCAACTTAGCAGCGTTCCCCTCCTTTGGTTTATTATTATTTTAATATGACCAATTAGTTACAGTACTTTCAAACCTTTCATTCCACATGAACAACATGACAATTTTTTGAATCATTACATACTTAAAAAAAATGAAATCCTGATCCCTCATCGAAGTGATTTGACACCACATATCGTCTAGATCGTCCTCGCAGAGCGATTAAAAACGTCTTTTATTTAGAGTTTATATTGGTGGGTAATTGAGAAGCTTTTAAAAAAAAAAAATTGAGATAATAATTGAGATAATAGCTCCTTTTTTTTCTTTTTTTTTAAACTAGATTGCCACATATGATGGTGGCATACAAATTATGGGCTAGTGGGCCATCCATATGTGGCAAGTGATTGATTTTTTTTTTTTTTTGGTAAAAATGGCAAGTGATTGATTATTGAATTCATAAAATTGAACAAATTAATGTTAGTGAGAAATTAAACATAAAATATATATTATCTTCAGGACCTATTTTTTAATCATACATGACACTGTGTATAAACCATTAAATCAAATAAAAAGGGCATAAATGATATTGCATGTCCTCCTTTTCTCTCATTAGACGATTGAAACACATGCAATGTATGTACACTGCTTGAAATGAAACATAGAATGTGAAAAAAAAATTAGATTTGTTTGATTAAAAATACAGATTATTATGACAAAACTACAAGATGGATTTAAAGACACATACATCAAGTTAATTTTTTATAATAGAATCTTAACAAAAAGTATTTAATATAAAATTAAATTAAAAACACACAAAAAAAGGAAAAAGAAAATTCAAGTTAATAAAAATTATGATGTTGGGACCACATAGTCATATATTCAATATTTTTAAAAGACCTAGATCTTTTTCGATGATTGTTTTCAAAAGAATTTTGTTAAGAGGAATTTTACATATAAAATGTTATAGGTGTTGAATAGTGAATCATTTGTGAGACATCTATGGCCCCAGTGGCTACATGGATTGGATCTCAATAGAATCCATAATATTCCTTTATTTGTTTTTTGATTTTATTTGATTTTTTTTTTAAAAATTCAACGACTACTTTGATACTTGTCTTGCGCCACTTTTAATTTATTCATTTGGCGGAATAATCTAGATGCTAGAGAACATAGGAATCACTGTTTTAACTCTAAATCATTAGATTCTCATTTGACGTAATTGGTCTTCCTGTCACAATATAATCGATGTCATAATCGATGCGAATGATATCTTATGTTGGAATCTTTTTTTAATAATGTTATGTTTGGTTGTCAAGAAAAAAAAAACATAATAACACAATAATAATGATGAGATAATAATCATTCTATGTATTTATTTTTCTTTTTCATTTCAAATTTTTTTTTTTTACTTTTCATAACAACAAATATAGTATAAAATAAAACTTTTCATTATTTATTTTAAGTGAGGAGTTTAAGCATGTCTACTGGTGTCTCATTTAATCATATGAAAAGTATTTTGATATTTAAGAAGATACATATTTAACACTGATATATATACTATAATACATAAAAAAATGTTTACAAATAATTTTTTTTAATAAGTCATATAAATATTATTTATACAAATTGTAACAACAAAGCAAATAAGTGTTTATACAAAAATTAATAACATAATTTCATATTTTCAATTTTATTTTTTTAGGAAATAATTTAATGAACATTTTTTTTTCATACTCTGAGCTGGCAATTTATGATTCGTTTATGTTTAGAAAAATTTAATTAGGAAAAGGGTTTTCCATAAAAAATTTTCCTTTTCCATTTTTTGTATGGTAGGAATTTCCTATTTCATTAAAATCATAACATGGAAACAAACGAAAAAACACTTTTTAATAAATGCCACCCTCTTATGTAAGACTGTATCCACTCTGTCCCTGTCTCCGTTCCTGTATCGAATGACTGGATCCTCTCTGTCCCTGTATCGCCGGCTCTCTCTCTCTCTCTCTCTCCCACTTTCCCAAGATTCAAAAGCTTTGGTCCTTATAAAAAGGGTGGAACAGATCAACGAAGGCATTCTCCTTGTCTTTCTGCTTCGGGTCTCGGATTGGAACTGTTATGACGATGCATTCCGTCTTCTTTTAATAGGTAGATTCACAAATTCACTCAAACTGAAACAAAAAAAAAAACACTGTTTTCTGTCTTTCTGAACATCTTGCACTGTAGAAACCTGAACATTTTCAGTTTGGTTTTTTCGTGTACACAATTGGATTTGACACATCCAAATTTTTTTTTATAAAATTACTTATACAGTAATGTAGTTTTTATGGTGCGGAAATCTTTGTTCTTAGAAGTATAGATTGATAGAAACCCACGGTCGAAACTATCAAAAATGTAACGATCTTTGGACTTTTTTAATTGTAGGAAAGTAAATGTATTTTCTATTATGGACACTGTAAACAGGAAGATTTCGGTGGAATTACTGTATCGAATATTGCCAGATTTGGACGTTGGTGATCTGGGATTATTAAGAGTTGGCATTGAAATCATTTCTAAAACAGGGATCTGTGATTAGTTGGATTGAGAAACTTGTAGTTGCGGCAGTGTCCTGCAATTGTGGCCTGACTGTGGATGTTCGGTGATTGTAGATTGCCGATTTTGTCTCCGTAATTAGAAATCCATTTGTCTTTGGCAGCTTTGAGATTAGAATTGAAGACTCTAGAGATTTTTGGGCGGTTATCAGTATAATCCCGGAAAGGTTCACAATTGTTGGGCTTTCCGTATTCTTCGTATTTGTTTCGAGTTGAAAATTTGCTGATTTTTTCTTTTGTTTTTTGTACACGAAACTCGATATATTGCTATTTCTGTCGTTGAGTAGGGAGGTTTCATTTCCGATATCTCTGAATTCAGAGTGTTTTTTCTGGTGAAAACTCAAGCATGTACTGGGGATTGATCTTTGGCGGTTCGCTTCGCAGCTGAGCCTTACCTGCAATACGTGAGTGGAAGCGAGGATCTCGGCGCTGACGTGCAGTGTAATGAGAGGTGCAGCTGTCATAGAGTTAGGAGGTTGGAAAAGCTTAATCTGGTTTTCTGACTTTTCCACTGTTTTCAGTTGCGTAGATAGAATTGTTTTTCTCTGGAGTTTTTTCTTGATATGAAGATCCCGTGCTAATCGAACAATCGATTTCCTTTATGTGGATTTTTTCTGGGTCTTTTTTCGGATTCAATCACCGAATCGGTTGGGATTTGCTCTTCTCCTAAAAAGGTTAGCGACAAGTTCTTTTGAATTCTGAAAATCCATGATCGCTTGTAATTTAAGTTGGATTCAGGATTTGTGATGCTCTGCAGACATTAGAATTGAGTTTTGATTACAAATTTCTCTCTTTCTATCCCTTTTTTTTCTTTTTGTCACGGTAAGGTTGTCTCAACTTTGTAATCGTTGGTTCATGCCTCGATAATGAGAAGCAGTGTGCCTCATGGGTTTTCTTTTGACGATGGACATACCAACTGATGCTTTTCTTCGAACTATTTAACGTGATTGGATTGCATTAGATCTTTGCCAATCTGGATTTTTCTCTTGCAGGTTAGTCTGTGGCGGTTAGGAGCAATTAAACTTCAGGAAAGATGAGAGGTGCTGTGCTTGTAGCTATAGCTGCTACGATTGGGAATATGTTGCAGGGATGGGATAATGCAACGATTGCAGGTGAGCTATCTGTCACTTACGTTCCCCTTTGTTTTAAAAGTACAGGTTTATAAGCATTTTTCAAATTCATAAGCTGGCAAGACAGAATTCGTGGGGCTGCGGATCTGTTACAGTCCCTATTTGACAGATATTTACCGTAATAGTTGACTTTGTTTTGCTTTGGGGAAGTTAAGAGATCCCCCGGGGGGGTTACCTTGTCATTGAATGTGCTTAATGGTCTGGCCATAAATATTTTTCTGTTTCTTCCTCGATTCTTCCTTTTCTTCTATGATTAATTTTCTCTTTATGGAATAAAATACATAACTGGAAGTAAGGCACTTAGTTGAGATTTAATTCTGATATCTGCAGGGGCTGTTCTTTACATAAAGAAGGAATTTGGTTTGGATAGTCAGCCAGCAGTTGAAGGGCTAATTGTGGCTATGTCACTTATTGGAGCTACAGTTATTACAACATGCTCTGGACCAGTATCAGATATGCTTGGTCGGCGTCCAATGCTGATAATGTCATCACTCCTCTATTTTGTTAGTGGTCTGGTAATGTTTTGGTCTCCGAATGTTTATATCCTTCTCCTCGCAAGACTTTTGGATGGATTTGGAATTGGTCTCTCGGTCACTCTTGTTCCTGTCTATATATCTGAGACGGCCCCACCAGAAATAAGGGGAATGTTAAACACCCTCCCACAGTTCCTTGGTTCTGGGGGAATGTTTCTGTCATACTGTATGGTTTTTGGGATGTCACTGATGGAATCCGTAAGCTGGAGGTTGATGCTTGGGGTTCTTTCTATTCCTTCTCTTGCCTATTTTGCGTTGACAGTATTTTTCTTGCCTGAATCCCCACGGTGGCTTGTGAGTAAAGGGCGGATGGAGGAGGCTAAACTTGTATTGCAGAGGTTACGTGGGTGGGAAGATGTCTCAGGTTTGTTTTTAAGAGACGTTTCTGAGTAATTAGTAAAGTATTTCCTGTATGGGGTACATAATTAATCTCTTTGCATTTTGCTATAGACAATTTAAAATAAGATGGTGAATTATTTGCACCTACCAGTCAACCAAGGGAGCAATAGTAGTTAGAAGTTCAGTATTGTTTGTATTTGTATATTTAAGAGTTGTATAAAGTATTTTCTGTATGGTGTAGCAGAATTTAATCTCTTTGCACTTTGCCATAGACAATTTAAAATGAGATGGTGAATTATTTGCACCTACCAGTCAACCAAGGGAGAACAATAGTAGTTTGAAGTTCAATATTGCTTGTATTTGTATATTTAAGAGTTGCATAAATTGATTTCATAGCTCATTTTTTGACACTATATGCAGAGCATGTGAGTAGGGTTGTTGTAAGTAGTTCTAGATTTCGTAGGCATATTTTAATGCTAAAATATGTGACCATATTTTCTACAAATATTGGGACTTTATAACTATATTTGCCCCACCGGTTTGTTGAGCATTAATTAGTTTTTGTATGTTATGATTTATGTAACCATATTTTCACTTCCATCCCAGAAGCACATTGCTTGTTTCTTGATCAATTCATAGTGGCTTTAAAAATTGTCTTATCTTATTTAATAGAATTTAGTGACTGCTAGATGGGAATACTAAAGTTTCTTTGATCTACAGGTGAGATGGCTTTGTTGATTGAAGGTCTTGGAGTAGGAGGTGAAGTTAAAATAGAAGAGTATGAAATAGTCCCAGCCGATGCTCTTACTGATGAACATGACGAAACAGATGTGAAGGGTCAGATAAAATTATATGGGCCTCAAGAGGGCCTTTCTTGGATTGCCAAACCTGTCACTGGGCAGAGTACTCTTGGTCTTGTGTCACGCCATGGGACCATGGAGAAACAGAGTGTACCGCTTATGGACCCTCTAGTCACCCTCTTTGGCAGTGTCCATGAGAGGCTTCCTGAGACAGGAAGCATGCGAAGCATGCTCTTTCCAAACTTTGGTAGCATGTTCAGTGTGGCAGAGCAGCAGGTTAGAAATGAACACTATGATGAGGAGAGCCCGCAAAGGGATGGTGAGGACTATGAATCTGAAGCTGGTGGTGGCGATTCCGATGACAATTTGCAGAGCCCATTGCTCTCACGTCAGACTACAAGTATGGAAGCCAAGGACTTGGTTCCACCTCCTGCATCCCACGGTAGCACTTTAAGCATGAGACACCACAGTAGTCTCATGCAAGGAAATGATGGGGAGGCAGTCAGCAGTGTGGGTATTGGTGGTGGTTGGCAGTTGGCATGGAAACGGTCTGAGAAAGAAGGTGAAGATGGAAAGAAGGAAGGGGGATTCCAGAGGGTTTATTTACATGAGGAGGGTGTCCCTGGGTCCCGGCGTGGTTCTCTCATTTCACTTCCTGGCGGTGATTTTCCTGAAGGTAGAGAATCCATTCATGCTGCTGCTTTAGTGAGCAAGTCTGCTCTCTACTCTAAGGAGTTTATAGGGCAGCATCCAGTTGGACATGCTATGGTTCACCCATCTGAAACTGCCGCAAAAGGACCAAAGTGGGGTGATCTTTCTGAGCCGGGAGTCAAACATGCGTTAATTGTTGGGGTAGGGATCCAAATACTTCAACAGGTAAGAAACAATTTCTATTGTAGTACTCTACTGTTCCATTTGTTTCTTCCAGTTGCATTAAATGGTGAACCAGATGAATTTCTCTAACTTATGACATGTTAGGAAGTGGAATATCTGTGGACTTTTTCTGTCTTCTTGTGCAAATGCGTACTTTAAATCCCTAAAACTTGAGTTGGTTTAATACTTAAAATGGAGGCTGATAGAAAAATCACGAGATATGCATCCCCCCTCTCTCTCCTTTTTTTTTTTTCCCTCGTTGCCCTGATGGATACTGGTTTGGCAGGCTTCTACACGTAACTTTTCTTTCATTGGCACAATGGAAAGGGTTGCATACCACCATTACGTTGGGTCCACCTCGTGAAAAATGTCTTGCCATTCCATAATGTACAGTTTAGGCTCATCATATCTAGTACTTACAGTAAATTTTTTTTTTGTAAGTTTGTGTCAAATTTAATAAATTATACTTATTTTGTCTATTCTTAGTTCTTTTTTCCCTGAATGTTCAATGATTTGGCTAATTTTTCACTTAAAATTTTCATTGCTAAATAAAATATGTATTCATCTTGAGTTCAGGTTTTGATTTGTTGCCAAAATTTTTTTTAGTGGTGGTGTTCAACAATTGAAGTAGTTGAACCTAATAAATTTGGCATACTGTCTGAATGCCGACTATTATTTCACCTTCTCTTCTTCATTACTACCCAATATTTATGCTTATGGTCCAAAACTTATACCACAGTGATGGAGTGGGATGATAAAAGTTGGGGCTTTTCTTACCTTGGTTGTTGATAGGAGAAGTTCTTTTGGATTATTTGTGTTAGTTATATTCTTACACTACGTTTTCTAATAGGTTTTTGTTTTGTTGGCATTTTTCTTGCCCATGCAGTTTGCAGGCATAAACGGGGTTCTGTACTACACCCCTCAGATTCTTGAGGAGGCTGGTGTTGAAGTTTTACTTTCAGATTTGGGCCTCAGTTCAGCATCCGCATCTCTACTAATTAGTGCCCTCACCACCCTCCTGATGCTTCCTTGTATAGCTGTTGCCATGAGGCTCATGGATATTTCTGGAAGAAGGTAAACCACCCCTCCCCCTCCTCCCACCCCCATTGACTGGATCAGCAATTTACTTCCTGAATAAAGGACATTGTCAAATTTGTTTTGGGTGCTTCATAGTGTCTCTTAATTGGCAGAGAGAAATTCTTTTTGGCCACTAAACTTTGCGGTTCAGTCTGACCATCTGAGTTCTAAATTCTCAAACCCATTGACTTTACAAAGAATCATTGGACTGTTCAATTATTTGAAAATTATAATTTTAAACCTATTGTTAAGAACTATTTGAAAATCCGGGAAGAATAAGTTTTCCTCTTTCCCCATTCAAAATTTGAGATCAATGGTGATTAATATCTTTTCCTCAAGATATGATTGATTTAAAATGTAAACCCCTTCCTTTTTCTCCTCTTATTACCTTTGACTTTTGCTACTGCTTTGCATGACTGATTCTTCTTCGTAATTAATTATTCTCTTTCTGTTAATAAGAATTTGATTATGATTAAGTTCCTTTGTTAATGCCAACAAAATATTCATGCTTGATCAGCTCTGCATTGGATGACACTCAGGCAGGATCCCTGCAGTGCAGTGGCTAACCATGTATTGGCATGGGGCCCACAGCATGGCAGGGGTTCCTGCCACGGGTCATCTGATGCGCAATGTGTGCATTAGAAAATACTCCTTTACTTTTTACTATGTATTCATAAGATCGATGGTAGTAATCTCCTTGTCCTGCTTCTTTATCCAATCGATTTAAAAATTCAACACCTTTTACATGTTTCTAAATTTGGACATTTGTCTCTTGAAATACACTAGCTCTGCATCTCTGCAAAGAGGGACACCATCTCTTACTGAATTAAGTATTATATTTGACCAGTGAGCATTTGTGATCATAGTTGACTTAAAAATATATCAGCTGAAACTGAAAAGGCCACTAAGCAGATTTAAAAAAAATATCAGCAGAAGAGTAAAATAAACAGAACCAATCTGTACTGGATGTATATAGGTCTTGTCTATACTTTTTTTGATGCTCAGTCTGATCTACAATTTGTTAGTCTCACAAGGTACTGTTTATTTTTGGTAGTCTTACATGTTACTTTATGTTTTGGTATCCTAAAGTATGTAGTAAAATTTTTTAACTTGTATATACTACCAAGGTAGATATGGCCATAAAGATTTATTATATTTCTCATCATATACTGTATTTTTTAGTAAGGATTATATTTTTTCTGAAAGTTTATCATATGCTGCTATAGGGTGCATACAATATCATGTCCTCAAATTTCCCCTTGTTGCAGGTCGTTGCTTCTTTCCACAATCCCTGTCTTGATAGTGTCACTCATCATTCTTGTCATTGGCAACTTTGTGAGTATGAGTTCCATCACTCACGCTGTAATTTCAACTATCAGTGTTGTTGTCTACTTCTGCTGCTTTGTCATGGCATTTGGCCCCGTTCCCAACATCCTCTGCTCAGAGATCTTCCCCACCCGAGTTCGTGGGATCTGCATTGCCATCTGTGCACTTACATTTTGGATTGGTGACATCATTGTTACCTACACACTCCCAGTCATGCTCACTTCCATTGGGCTTGGAGGTGTCTTTGCTATCTATGCTCTTGTATGTTGTATCTCATGGGTGTTTGTCTTCTTGAAAGTTCCAGAAACCAAGGGCATGCCCCTTGAAGTTATCACAGAATTCTTTGCTGTTGGTTCTGCTGCCAAGGAAGAGTAGTGTAACGGTCAGGAGGTTATGAAGTTTAAAATGTGCCATTTTTGGCATTCTGAGCTTCCAAAGTTGTTTTCCTGCTGCCAGCTGCAGATTGCAATTGCTGTTGGGAGCTAAATGATAAGATGGTTGGTTGGGGTGATGATTATTTAAAAAAAATAAAATAAAAAAGAAGAAGAAGAAGAAGGAAAGCATCCAATGGTTGAAGTTGGGCAAATGAAGTAATTAGTTTCTTGAAAGTTTGGTTTTCTTCCTTCCTTCCTTCTCTTCAAGGAGTTGAGAGAGTAAGAGAATTTGATTTATTTCGCCGGCATCACATTTTCCCCTTTTTTGCTATACCTGTTATTTTCATTTTGAAGCTATATTTGACTTGGGTTCATTTCCTCATGTTGTAAATGCTTGTAAATGAGAGTGCAGCATTTGTAGTCTCAAACAGGCTGCTTGAGAGATATTGCATAATAAATACCATGACTGATGGCGGGAAGAATCTTTTAATTCCTTTAGAGGTGAACATAATTTGATCATCAGGTGGCCTTCCTCCAAAGAAATTCTAGATGGTTCAAAAGAATGTTATAGAGTGATTGTCATGTGTTCTAATCATGTGGTTCATTGCTACTTTACTTAGTTCTCTTACATGAGGATGTTGTATGAAGTTTGATTCCCATACACAGATCTTGCAATGGCACGTTAGCCCTTCGTCCGGAAGGGGGCGGTTTTGTGATTATAGTCTCACTTGCACTGAGCAAGTTTTGATCCAACCTGAATGTACACAATTCTCCAATTTTGCCCAAAAAAACTGCTATCTTGGTAAATCTCTATGGGCACATAAGAACAAGTAATGTAAATATTGACAGGAAAAAGAGCTCCCTGGGAGACAAAAACTGTCCCCAGTAAGTAATACTATCAAGAAGTTCAGTTTTAGCTGCTTTGATTCAATCTGCAACCCTACAGATGTCCATGAGACCATGACCATAGAAACCTGTTAGTTGCAAATCCCAGAGCATCAGCTGTCTCCCTAATTCCTCCTACAGTAAGTACTTGAGGTTCATGGTATACCAACAGAGATTGGCGTGGTTCCACGAGCAGTAGCAACAATTCCATTGCTCTGTGGTCCTTGGTAATGCATTCAAACCCGGCCCTTTCCTTGTTTCATCTATTATCATGTTGTTATGGGTTTGGATTAATGAGTTTCTATCGGTCCAATATCAGTTTGGTATTGATTCGGTTTCGGTTTCTATATGTATATGTATTAGAAAATAAAAGATTGATTTAATGGGCTTTCATCACCAAATAAATTCTAAGAACCTCAAAGTGAGTCAAGTGTAACCAAAAAAAAAAAAGGTTGTATCAGTATGTACAGCTCTCTCAAAGTGTCTCTCTCCTCCCCATCTTCTTTCGACAAATCATCTCACATCCTCGGTTGCTAGGACATGTAGATATTAAGCCATGTGGGTAAGAAAGGATTAACGAGATGCAACTGGTATAGGAAAATGAGTGCATTACATGCAAGGTTCAAAATCCAAGTATCTAACATGTTATGCGTAACCAATACTGTATATAACAGTATTAAAATAAGATCGGATCGAAGATCGTAGTGTCAGAAATCGATACAAATTAATCGATCTAACTATTTCAATACCAATTATTATTATTTTTTTAATAAAATCTGATACCCTTTACTTGAACCATGACTACATATCCACTACATACGCACAACTTGGTCAAAGGGACCAACTCCTTTTTTTTTTGATGAAGTGTAGAATAAGAGAGAGGGGTCTGACCTAAACTCTAATGTGACACATTACACCTGCGTTGCATTGAATCAGTACCGCGGGTGCAGAGATAAGATTGGGTTTGGGCTGTAAATAACGTGCGCCGGAGGTACAAAGTACAACAATGTTCCTCGTTTCGTTTTTGAGGTTCTCACTGTTTGTGCGAGCCGCTAAAAATTGGAAAAGAAGATTTTCGATGTTCTAGGTTTCGGGATCTCGCGCGATTTTGGAAAAGAAATGACTCCGCAACTCGACAAGCTTCCTCTGGAGAACAGGCCTGGGATCCTCATAGTTGGATCCCCTAACGTCGGCAAGCGAACACTCCTCTCTAGTTACTACTCTCTTTATCTCTGTCCTTGGATTGTTTCTTCCATCAATACTGTATATATGCCATTCTAGTTTCTTATTAATTTGCATAGCTATGATCTCGCTTGCATCTAGATTTACGTTCAGCTTGAATTAACACAATCTTGTTTGTTTGACAGTGCTGCTATGTTTCTAATGCGAGATACCTGGATGTTGGTTTTGGTCACTGTTCTTTTATAGAAACTGGAAAATTTGGGAAATTAAAATTATTTTGTCATAATGATTAGACAATGAACAAGTTGACGGCCCAATTTCATTATTTCTGTCTTTTCTTTGTTCTGAATTTTTTTTGAGTTTTGCTCTCACTTTTATGTTGCCATAGTTTCCCCCCTCCCCTCTGTTTCTTCTAGCATGACTAGTTGCTATTTTTCTGGTCCTTTATAGCATCTGTTGTAGTTTGTTTATTGTTTTATGGTTGGCGTAGAGGAGCTGAATAAGATTCACATAACCCACGTCAGATAGTTGGAAGGGCTATATCGTTGATGATGATTCTTGCCTAAATCCAATTCTGGTTCCCAACTAAAAATAATTGACGAGAATTTGTAATGGTGGGAAGATTTGGGAGGTTTCTCTCCTGAATATTATTTTAGCAGCTTTCGCAATTATCTAATTTTCGGGATTAACTGTGTGTTTAGTCCTAGTGACGAACACTTCTATTCATTCTGCTGATCAGCCTCCCCTATTTTACAAATGTCCAAAGATTACAAAATTTGAGTTTGTCAGCATCATCTTACTGTTATTCTTTTCTCCTAGATCTTGGTGGAACCATAGATTGGTGGCACACTGGCACAAAACACTTTTTCAAGCATTTTTTAACATGAAATTAGTAGGAAGATGGATTGCCTTTCTTGTGACTTCTTTTGTGGAAATTAGTATTCTTTTGCTTAATGCAATTAAGAAGCCTTATCTTAATACTTTATGTGTCGATTGTAGGTTTGCTTCCTGTGGATTTTGATGATTCATCTGATTCATCAGCTGAAACACTTTGCCATGGGTATGTTACTACTAACTCTCCAGTAGAATCAATCCTAGCTCCCTGCAGCATGGCTTCAGGCTTGGATAAAGTTTGGGTAAAATGAAAATAAAAAAAGGACTCTGTAATTGTGTTACTTGTGTGGTTTTGTTGAACAGGTGGACTATAACCACAAAGTACTACACTGCTGATGTTTCTGTATGGATTGCTCATCTTGACAATGAATTTTCTGTTGGGAAGCTGCCAATTTCTAATCAGTTGGCTGCTTTGGTGATGGTTTTTGACATGAATGATGTTAGCTTCATCCCCTTGTCCTTTCTTTTTGCTCTATTTCTGAAGCTATAATATCTAGTGTTCCACCATGTACTTATGTTTCCAAAAGTAAAAGGAGTTGATGTTAACTGTATTACTTGCACTGCTGTTATTTTCAGCTCTCAAGCTTTGAGGTTCTCAAGGATTGGGTTTCTCATACCAATATTCAGCAGTTTGACATATTACTATGCATTGGTAACAAGGCAGATCTTTTACCGGGTCACTTTGCTCATGCTGAATATAGAAGACGTCTGCAGAAGCATGGAGAGTCATCTAGTGATCCTCATCCAGAGTTCTTAGATTATGGAATCCTGGAAACTGAGGGAAGTAGTCTGTTGGGTGATGAAGAACCCTCATGGGAGATTAGGAGATCATGTTTGGAATGGTGTAGTCAGTACAACATCGAGTACATTGAAGCTTGTGCATCCAATGCTGTTTTTGACAAATGTGAGATCCACTTGTGCCCCTTAGCCTTGAATTGCAAATAGCTAGTTCCTCTTTTTTTGAATTATTAAATTTTTATAAATATGCGAAGAACTTCCCTTTTGTCTGATTAGTTTGCTCATGAAGAGAATTTCTAACATTGGATAAAATTATGTTGTGGGGGGCGTTGTGCAAATAAAATTATAGGTTACTACTCTTGTGGCGTATTTTTTAAACAAAGAGACAACTGCTGGAATTATTTGGGCTTGATAATTGTTCACCTTCACCATTATTTGTAGTAGTTGGTGGAAAATGATTTGTTTGTCTTGCTTACTCTTGTTAGTTCTGAATGTGCAATCACTAAAATATGATATATTGTATATTTTGTATTTAGAAAAAGAAACAATATTTTGTAAATAATTAGTATTAGATTATAAAAGCACTATAAAGTATAGTTTGCAATCAACTAGTCATTTAACAAAAGAGCACTTACTAGGTTTAATTTCTTAGCCCGTGTACCGCCTAGGAGGAAGAGGGGGGGGGGGGGGTGGCATCACCGATTGCTTCATTTTCATGTTTCTTTCCATGGTCTTATTCCTGTCTTAAATAAAAAAAAGAAAGAAAGAAAAGTTGATATTCCAAAAGATGCTCATTGTTCTTTTACACGCTCTTATTTATTCTCTTTTCATGTCTTAACTGAAAAAAAAAAATTATGAGATTCCAATATATGCACATTGTTCCTAAAAAAAGGGGAGAGGAAAGGTGAATGGACATTAGCTGCCACATCTCAATTCAACAAAGTAATGTATCACCTATAAAAAAAAAGGAGAGTATTATTTCAAGTACTCAGAATCAACTAATCATTCCTGTCCTTCCACCTATGCTATCCACAGCCATTTCTGAGGATATATATATATATATATCCATGCATTGTACACAAGAAATATGCTGCTGTGTTAATTCTCTCTCTCTCCCTCTCCATTTTATATCTTTGTTCCAATTTTTCCCAGAGCTCTTTTCCACTAACCTTTTCTCTATTGGCATTTTTCCTCTGCCATTAAACTATCAACCTCAACTCCTTTTATTGTAGGTGTAATCTGAACTGTTTCTTTTGATTATTTTGCCCTAGTTTATCTTTAATTTTTTTTTAATGACTGAGATTAAAAGGAAAATGTTCTTTTTATCAGGTTTATCAGTTGATGGTGATTTACAAGGGGTCGAGCGTCTCTTTGGAGCACTATCTGCTCATATGTGGCCTGGAATGGTCCTTACATCTGGGAATAAGATATCTGAACCTTCTCTCCCTGATCAAGCAGGTCTCATATTCCTGCATTGCTTATTTCCTTTCGCCCTTGTTCAGATATCTCGCTGAGATTTTTTTTTTGGGTCTCTGCTCCAGAGTTCTCAGAAGAAGAATCTGATTATGAGCTAGAATATGAAATCTTGTCTGCTGGGTCATCTGAACCATGGGATGGAACAGAAGATGTATGGGTCAGTGCAAGTGGTAAAGCTGCAACTATAGAAACAGGTAGTTCAAGTGCAGCTACAGAAACTGTTGCTCCAGCAATGAAGGACGTCAACCAGGAGCACATAACTAATGGCATTGCAGATATACTGCAGACCTCAGCCTCTGAAATTCCTTTACGAGAAGACACTAGGGTAGTGGTACCTGAAGCCAATGAAACTGATGAAGCAACAGGGCTAGATGACGGTACCTGTTTGGGTTTCGAGGAATTGGAACAATTGATGTCTGAAATAGGGAATATACGTGACAGTTTGAGGTTGATGCCAGACTTTCAAAGAAAGGAGATGGCTGCAAAACTGGCAATGCAAATGGCAACCTTATTTGGTGATGGCAGCGATGGTGAAGGGAATTTTGACTGATGATCAGGAACCGCTGGCGCTGTTAACCCAAGTAAATTAGTGACGACGCCCTTATATAGCTACTAATGTTGGTACATTGCCTTGCCCGCTGCTTTTGCTTTGGCTGTCCCATGGTGCATGCACATAAGTAAGCCTTACAAGGATTACTAGTAGAGGATGAAACAAAGTTTATGGCTTCTTCTTTGCCTGCCAAATTTGTTGACGGGATCTGATATGCAATTGGTGATGGCTTTGTCGGTGCTGGGACTTGACTCCTCTACCTCCGGGGCACGGCTGAGATTTGCCAGTGGAGATGCCTACACAGCATGATTATATGGATGTCATAGGTGTATGTTGTGTTATTTTTTTCTTCTTTTGTTTTATTTCAGTGTGGATTTTTGTGGCAACAGAAGGTGAAAAATAAAAATCAACTCCATGGATTGGAGTTATGCACCCTCAAAAGCGTATAAAACCCCACTCTCCGTATATGATCTGCTCATCCTGTTCCTGCATCCTAGGATTTTCTGGTCTCTGGACCAGAGAATCTCTTTCCCTTTAAATTAAAGAGCAGAAAAGATAAAATAATTACTTTTGGGACTAATTTTCTTATGAGAAAGTAAAAGGGTTCCCTCAAATCCAACGATGTAAGGTGAAGGTGGAATTCGATCCCAAGACCTGGTACCACCAAAGCAGGGGCCTCCTAGGCTAATCTAGCCAGTACCTTGGCAATAGTGTGTTGGATTAAAAGCTGTGGGAACCTCAAAACTTTTTTAGTAGCCTTCTCACAAGATGGAATTCACAAGTTGAACCAACAGTGACTCCTGACTTTTTCTTAAATTGGTGCTTCTCTCTTCTTATCTGGAAGAATTGCATTTCAGTTTTAACTGGGGTCGTCTGTCTTAAGAATTTAACAAAATCATTACTGTTCCGGTACAAAGTATCCTACTAAAATGTGGCAGTGATTTAAATATAAACACAAAGGATAGCCAAATATGTTTATCGTTAAAGTACGGACCTTGAATACCGTCCAAAAAAAATGCTCAAGAAACCTTCGCAGATCAGAAGAGTCGCAGGGTACCATACTTGAGGTTGCCCAATATGGACATAAAACAAGTTGACTTCAGCTGCTTGGGCAAAGGGTACAGATCAGTGTCTCCTCTCCGGCTCCTTGGGACTTGGTTGTTACTCACTAATGGAAAGATTATAGCAAGTGCCTTGGAAGTCGGAACACCATGTAATCACTTTCAACAAGAAACCATATTTTTCTTTAAGGAACTCTAATTACCCAACTTCTTTCCAACACTGTCATCACGAGAGAGAGAGAGAGAGAGCATGCATGGAATTTTCGGATGGTTGCATGCTGTATCCAAATATTTAGCATCACTTCCACACCTTAGGGAAATTACACGAGTGATCATAGTGCCAATCCTCTTCAACTCTGGGATGATTATACAGAACCATTTGTCTGTTTCTATTGTCAGTGAGCCAAGCCAGGTTATAAGACAATTCTCGAAACTATAAGTAACAAAAGCATTGTTTATTATTAAACAGCAAATGAATCAGATGATACTGAAGGTGGTAACTGCAGTAGTGAGATTTCAGAAGTCCCAAATTAAGTTGAGAAAACCAAAACATCAATGGTTTAAGTGGATACAACTCTCTACAAAATTAAATGTCACTCTGGGACAAACAGAACAATGGTTGCTTCTATTTACAATGCAGCCTCAGCTATGTTAATTGGATTTCTCTGCTCAGGCTTCAAAACTGTTTGTTTTGTCTAAGAATAACTGACACAGATGGCAACCAGATCACAGAAAAAAGTTACTAAACAGTTTCTGCAGCTCTTGCATACAGCTGACATCAAGATGTACAAAATTTACCTTATGGTTTCTGCAGCTCCTCAGGTGGCATATTGGTTTTGAAGGAGTTAAGAGCCGTGTCTGATTTGGGAGAGATAGAATTACCACCTTCATTCGCAGGCGGATTATGTTCTAGCTGTTCATGTGATTTGGAAAATGACTTGAATGGTCGCTCAAAATCCCTGGCACTACCCGGATCGATCGCCAATTTATTGAGTTTTTGCTCCTAAAAAACCACAAAATAATTGACTTCATTAAGAAAACCTTAGGAATGGGTGGTGTTGGTGTTTGTTATTATGAATCATAGGTAATAAAATGCAACCATCAATTCAATGATATTCCAGATCAAGATAACTTACTGTAATTGCCCATGTATTTTTGTTCTTTTTTTACCAATTTTTTTAAATACATGGAACAGAACAAGAAGATTGTTCTTTCTTTCTGAAGAGAGAAGAAGAACACAGCATTTACAGCAAAAAAGTAGAAAGTGAGATGAAAAGACAATAAGCTGGGGACAACTAAATGGGAAAAGGACTGTTGCCTATGCATAATTAGATATAAATGTACACAAGTCATGAAATCCATCAATCAGTGGCTCCCAACTAGGAGAACTGCTAGGTCAAAAATCAAGATAATTGGATGGAGCATCCAAACATTTCAAGGCCATGTTCCAGAATTTTCATTTTCAACCATCAAAATATCCAACAGATGAAGTAGGAGATTATCACCCAACTTTTTGCTTTTCAATAGAGGTTATTCTGACAGGGAAAAAAAAAAAAAAAACAAGATTTGTGTAGCTGATCCCATTCAGTGGCGACAAGATTTAGTTGAGTTGAATTGAGCTTTAGATTTCACTGAGAATGTTTGAATGGTGAATCCCACATTTTGTCCAGTCTAGTGGAATTACATTCATACTGTGCAAATACGATCTATAGTTCATATTAAAGATTCACCGTCTAACATAAACAGCAAGTGTAAACCAGAGACAATATCTTACCAAAAAAAAAGAAGAAAGATGATAGAAGTGTAAACGATAAACGAGATACGGTAGAAGAACTTACACTCTGTAGTGCTTCTAGTTTTCTCTGCAATGCCTCATGCTCAGCCTGAATCCGGAATGGAACTCCATGCTTCTGATACACATTGTTTTGTGCCAAGTCTTCATCAATATCACTGACAGTTGTTGCAAATGGATGATTTGCTGGAATCCATCTGACTGTGTCAGGGTCAACATCTGGGGGTATTGGATCTCCTTCCTTCAGAAACATGGTTGGTCTCTTCCACTCATACGCTCTTGACCTCCTTTTCTGATGGTTAGACTGTTGCTCTTCTGTAAGAGTCACTGGGGCCAAGCGATAAACCTTTCCACACATCTCGACTGTTGAATTACTCTTACTCATCTTCACCAATGGGTTATTGAAAGGATCGTCATACTTGAGAGGTCTTGAACTGTGAGCATGAAATTACATGAGTATGGCAACAGTTATCTTGTAAAGGATAAATAATGATTTCACTTTAGAATTACAGTCTAAGCATTACATGCCAGTTTTTTTACTTCAGAACTTTGAGCAGTGTATCATAATAAAAAGGTAATCTCATGATGGTTATCTCTGATGCTCCCAAGTAGTGAATGGTGTTAGTAGTTTGATGCATGATACATAAAAGTCATTTAAGTCCCTAACCCAATAAAAGGTTAGTAGAAAAAAAGGGGGCTAGAGAACATACATGCCTCTTCTATCAGACCTCAACTGGCCTCGTTTGACAAGATCGGCTACGGAGCCATGTTGATTGTGCCTAGACTTTGTAGCCAAATATCGTCTCACAGTGATCATCAGAAATGCAATCGCAAGACATAATCCAACCGTGACATTAGTGCCAATCCGTCTTTTCATCTGAGACAAAAAGAAATGCTCAAGAATGTGAGCAACTGAGCATAGACCAAATAACAGAAAGATAAAATTAGAAAAGGGAATATACTTGCAATGTCTAAGAAAATGAATCAATTAAAACATGTTTCATGGATCAACAGAAACTTGTCTAAATAAAGCTTGACACAATAACTGGTGGAAATCTCCAAGTCTCCCTACTCGTTCATGGATTGATGAAATGAAACTAGCTTTCTATGACAGTGAACTTACTATTGATCACCACAGAACCTTCAATTCTTACTTCCATATACCACTTAACAATCCACAGGTAACTTCTAGGGGTTGGACAAAGCTCAAAATTTTGAAGAAGTGTGAGATAGCCACATTCCAATTTTTACAATAAGTTTTGACCTTAACATTCTTTTATCTTTTAGAACAAAATATAACTAGCAAGAGTATATACAACCATCAGGAAACAACATCTGCTACAACGCATTCATGGAATAGAATCATGGAAAGCAAAACAAACAATTCATTCATGATTCTTAAAGCTACGACCCTTCTGTTGAAATAACTACCCACCAAACAATTATAGGGATTTCTGTAATTCGCATGATTAAGTCCCTTTGGATAAATTTACCAAAACCTCTCTCTCGCTGTGAAAAGAGAAAAACAGCCATACCGAGAAAATAATCGGAGGAAGAGCTTTTATTGCTCCACGCAAACTACCGAATGAGTCTTTAGAATCCATGATATTTCTCTCCGTCTCAATATCATCTCCGTCACACTTGTCACCAGTATTCGTCGAACTGCAAAACACTCGAACCGCAAGATGCTGCTCTCTTTTTGGTGAGCTCCAATTCAAGTAACTTATACAATTAAGATGAAATGTGGCTCCAAATTCAAGTGCCTTTGTAGAAACCCGATTCTTTGAAGCCCACATTGCAGGCTACAACAAAAAATTTCCAGCTTCACTATTTTAAGAAGAAAGGTAACACCACACAATCGAAACCAATGAATGACGGTAATGGCAAAAGGGAAACAGAAAGAGAGAATAAGAAGACCTGGAGCGTGGTCGTATGAAATTGAAGAGTCGAAATCGATGCCATTGACGCGCAGAAATCTCATTCGGACGAAAACAGAAATAGGGTTGGAGGGCGTAGGGCTTTGGAAGCGCTCCAATGACTGATGAATTGAAAATTTTCCTGCTCCGAACTAATCACTCATAACCATAGAAACACATCCGCTTTCGTTAGGCTGCGCAGATGCTTCCCAGAACGCTCTCACAATCCGCCCACGCCAGAATGAATGTGTAATACCGTATCGCACAGACCCCTTTAAAGGGTGCGTTTGGATGCAAGCATGACGATGAACCCTCTGGTTTTTTCTCCCCGAACGAGGTGTCCAGATTTTCGACCTTGATTAGTCCCGCAAGTTCATATTGGCAAACGATGTCCACGCTCTTTGGGTTTGGGCTTGGGCTTGGGCTTAGATTGGACTTGGGCCTGGGTTGGGCTTGGATGCAATTCTGATTGAATATAGAGGTTTTGATTGGTTGCATGAGGAATTAAAGGGAAGGAAAGCGAAATTTTTAAACTTTAAATGAAAAATTTTGTAATGATTACAACACATGATATCACATTACTATGTAACTAATTCTAAATTATTCCATATTTAATCACTAACTTACATTTCACTTTGCATCTAAATCCTTCCCATTGAATCTGATAGTGTTGAGTTGATCTCTTTTCTGAATAGGCCTCTTTTTCCTTACCCGTATGATGTTAAAATAGTTGTGGATGATACTTTATATTTTAACTCTTGCTGTAATGTTATTTTTAAATTTATTTCTAGGGAAGCTAATCAAATGGTTCATTCCTTAACTAGGAGGGTAGTGATGTCTTTGGAGATGTTCTATTTTGATGATGCCTTAGCTGTATCGCCTGTTGTTATAATGAATTTTTGTTTTACCAACTAAAAAAAAAAAAACCTTCTCATTTGAAAAGGAAATTTTTTTTGACATCTTATAAGTATCGTTATTAAATATGTTAAAAAAAATAGATGATTTATACAATGGAAAAAAAAATCAGTTACCAGTCAAAATAATTTCAAAACATCACTTACCACTCACACTTTTCAAAAAACATCAACTACACCCAACTAACTAACAGAGGAGACTAAAATCACTGTTAGACATTTTTACTTTTTTTGTTTTTAATTAAAAAATTTTAAAAACGAGTAAAATGATTATTATAACCCTTCGCATTTTCGTTCAAAGAAGAAACCTTCTTCTTCGTTTTACTGCTCGTCCAAACCATGAGCAGAATTGGGAACCAATCGTGCTAACCAAATCGAAACCCAAGGCTCAGTCAGGCACTTTGAGATCTGAAAGCCGTGAATCAAACTCTACGTGGGGGCAATGAGGTTTAGACAGTAAAAATTTCCACGTGGGTTTAGACAATAAAAAATTTCAACCGTGAATCGTTGGTATTCTAAGGGGTTTGGTAACACTTCAGAAGTTGGATTTTGACTTCTGGAGCATAAATGGAGTAGAAGCCTCCCCCCCCCCCCCCCCCCCCCCCCCCCCCCCCCCCCCCCCCAGCCATTTAGGCCCCCCAACCCGCCAAAACTAAAAGGAAAAAAAAAAACCGTCTTTGGGTTTCACATTGTGAGAGAGATAAAATCGAGGGCTGGCTTCCAAAAAAAACCGTCTCCCAAAGAATTGCAGAATCAATGGACAATTTAGGGTTCCAAAACAGAATTCAGTTAGGGCAATAGACAACGATTATTTTGTAAACTGAAATCCAGAACTCAGAAAACACAGAAACCAGAAACTAGTAACTGATTACATGAACAAAATTCTCTCGAAAAGATCTCAAAACCTGGTTCCACCTAGATGCTCATCTTTCCGGAGTCTACAAGAAAATTGAAACCAGAAAGAGATTTAATAATGGAATCATTTGTGCTCCATGAAGTGAGTTGCAGCAGCTTCATGTACATGTCGACTGTTCTGTGTATGAGAGAAAAGAGAAGGAAAAGAATGAGCTAATCCTATCACTATCCCAACCTTCACCTTTCCCCTCTTCGGAATCCACTGCCCGAAATGAGTCCTTCCTCTGAAATTCCCTCCTCCATTCATCATCGTCATCCTCCCAACCTCCTCTGCAACCGTCTTTGGTTTTCACATTGTGAGAGAGATGAAATCGAGGGCTTTGGGTTTCACAACGAGGGAGAGATGAAAGTTTCACAGTGAGGGAGGGATGAAATCGAGGGTTTTGGGGGGGTAAAATCGTCTTTCAAAATTTCCTTAAGGGTATTATTATCCATTTCGAAATCGAATTTAAACGATATTAGCAACTAACTGGATTCATTTAACAGAGTAGATCTATTTGATTAACAGTGGTAAACTTTTGGGTGGTGATTGATGTTTTTTGAAAGTTATGAGTGGTAGGTGATGTTTCAAAACTATTTGGGGTGATAGTTGTTTTTTTTATTTTTTTATTTTTATACAATCATGTTGTGTTACAACTATAAAAGTTTCCATTTAAAGTTTAAAAATTTCACTTCCCTTCCTTTCAATTTTCCTCACAACCAAACAAAGTGAGAGAGATCAATCTCCAAGGTATGTAGGAGATCTTCAACATTACCCCATAAAATTGGGTAAAAATTTCTATAAGCTGACCAAAGGCCACTAAAACCTATCCCTCATCTTATCTTGTAACTAGTAATCTCTCATTTTCATTCCAAGGTTCGGAATTTCATTACAATAGCTTGTAGTTACAACAGTGAAACATGGAAATGTTTTAGATTTTTTGTTGCCACTTGATTGAACTAAAATGGGTTTTTGATCTATGGATGGGCCGCACGGATAGGGACATGAGTTGTAAAACTAATGGGTTTATGGGGTATGGGTAGTAATTGGATAATGGATAATGGCTTTACTATATCAATATGTGGACTGGGCCATTACATAAAGGGATGACACCTCTTTGTTTTTTGAAAGGGATGACACCTCTTAAGTTATCAAAATACACTTGTTTTTTTTAGTGAGAGTAAAATAGTAAATTACTATCATTTCACATGTCTATTATAAAAAAAAAAAAAAAAACAACAACTCCTAACAATGATATAATTGTAAATCACTTTCAAAATATTTTTGTGAAACACCTTTTTTACCTTTGCCTTAAAAACTTTTGGGATTAAGATACAGGATAAATAAAGTACTTGACTTCAGTCCCAATACTGAAAGACGATCGAACAAGCAACGGATGAGCCTCAGCAATAAAACCCTTATCTTATCTTTGGAAATGGGCCAATGCAACTTGAAAAGTGATATGTTCTAAATACACCTATAGAAGTGTCAATCAAACAATTCCTAAGGAGATGTAGTTTTCTTATAAAACAATTAAATTTTGGATTTTAATTTCAAGAGATATCTTTTGACTTTACAATCGTGTTCACAGGGACTCTCCTAGACTTCTCCCGAAAAACTGGAACTGGAAATGATAGCATAGGGATACGAAATGGATCGGTTTTGAAAATGACTGATATTGTGTCCAATACCTGAATTTAGAACCTTGGTCCTATCCCTTTATGTTCAATCAGAATTGGGTACTGAAATTTTATATATGCCAAGCCCAAGCCCAAGGAGAATGTTTGGTTTTGATAAGCCAGCCCAAATAATTCATCTTAGCGGCGAAAAAGTGAAAAAAAATTATGGCTGTAACCGGAGCAGACATAGTTTGGATATGGATGACTGAGACCAATCTATCCAGTTATTAAACGTGCCCAGGCTTAAGCCTGGACCTATTATTAAACGAGTATTCACGGTGTAAGGGTGTAGCCCGATCCTGACAGAATATACATGGCAACCGAAATGAATCTTTGGTTTAGACCAAACAAATACAGCACTAAAGCTAAAAACCTAGAATATTAAAATGCCTCTTACTTTTTTTCATTTCATGAGTCTTCCACTTGTTCCTTCGGTCCTCATCCTCGTATACATCAGAAGCCTAATAAGAACTTTATAATCTACAACATGAGAATAATTATGGATTCAAAGCCCAACATCTCTCTATTTTTATTTACACTTTGGCAGGAGCCCATTATTGTTGGTTTACAGACCGATTAGCCCGATTAGCATAAGACCGATTATGGAACGAGACTGACCAGACATAATATAAACGTCTCCATGCCTTGCCAATGAGAGATTGATTAACTAAATGGGTGGTCATAGTGCGGGGTATTAAAATGGTGGAGACCAATTTACCCTGACCGAGACCGACCGATTAACACACTTGCCATGACTAGTCTATCTGTCTCATATGCCCTGTTTGTATGGGGGAGGGTTGATGCATGCAGTGGGACAAAAAGTGAGGTAAAATGGGTGTCAATTTGGAGACCAAGCTGGTTGTGTGGACCAAACTGATTTGTTTTAATTTGACACCTAACTAGAATTAATTGTTACTGGTCATGTTTGAGACCAGGTCTTGTGATAATTATCAATCCTTGTCAGGCCCAGGCCCGGGCTAGCTTGTTGGGTGCTTGATAAGGACGAATTTTTAAATTTATAAAAGTATATGCGTGAGACACAATTTACCAAGTTAATTAATCTATTTCAGATACCCTATTCTACACTATATCTAGAACCTCTAGGAGCCCCAACCGGGCTGAAATCCGCTTGATAATATAGATTATACCCAGTAATGTTGACAATATAGTTATTAATCGAGCCATACCAATTTCCTACTGGGCTCCCAAACCAAAATGGTTTGAAATCAACCTAACCCGATAACAAATGGACACTGAATCAGCCCGTTGGTTAACGTTAATGATACAACTTAGTTAACATGTGCAGTACAACTCACCCCAGTCTGAACCTCTAATTGGACATATTCAGGTCTACCCCTATAAAGACTGAAACCGACTTGACTCCAACTGAACCAACCCAAGTTGACACGTTGACACCCCAAAGGAAAATTTAACAACATTTTTAGGGATTTTAAACTGATTGTATTTGACATAGTTGGGTTTTCTTTTTTCTCATGCTTGGTGGGTTAATCCCTTGGATCCATGTAAATCCCCCCTCTCAATCAGTCAGTCTATGGGACCTTCTTTTCTTAGGTTCTATTTGTTTTCATGTAAAAAGTTGGAAATGGTTTTTTTTCTTCTATTTCAAAATTTTTCTTGTTTTCCAAACACAGGCTCAGCCTAGGATGAAAAGGTAATATATATATATATTTGGGTAAGTAGGTAACGTAAAATATTAGAGATTGTACAGGAGCAACAGAAAAGAAAAAACGGAAAAAAAAGATTCAAGAAAAACAGTGGGTCATCTTCATGTTAATTTGCATCCAAACGCAGCCCTTGTACACATTGACTCTAGGTGCATGGATTGAGAAAGCGTTCTGGGAAGCAGCTGCTTAGCCAAGCAAGTATCAGGAGCAGGAAAAATTTCAATTCATCAATCATTTGAGATACACTAGCTAGCCACGTAGGCTTGAGATTACTTTATGTTTATGGACAGAGAAATAAGCAGAGAAGATCCAGCAAACCACTTCCCAGATCTTTGGGCCTATTTCTCTACTTGGCTCTTTTTCTTTTCCTTATGAAATTGCATGTGTTGGTTAGGTATGAAATTTTAAGTTTACTTTGTAATCATTGAGAAGTGGACTCCTCTCCTCTCACTTGGGATCGCCATTAATAACAGTTAAATTGGAATAATTATATTGTGGATTCCTTTTCTTTTGGGACCCCCATTAATTAATTACAGTTAAATTGGAATAAAATCTTTACATTTATTCTTATTCATCTATGTTAATTGGGGCTGATAGCCATAGCCATGTATATGAATAATACTGCTAGGTCGGTCCAGACTCCAGACTCCAGACTCCAGACCCAAGTAAAACAGCTTTTGGAAAGAAATATTAATTTTCTCAATACTTCCACTTGAATTTGTCAGATGATCAGAATAATCTTTGATGAGCTTGGATGGTTCTGAAACCATCAGCTTAAAATAATAATAATCTATTTCTCCAAGAGGGTTGAAGCATAAGAGCATATTCTAAAACTCTAATCCTTCATGAAAACTAATTGTAATGTATTCATATGTTTTGAGTGTTTATATACCACAATCTTGTTTTATGTTTGGATTATTACAAGTGTGTTGATTGACAGACATGGTTGGATAAAACTCAATGCAGGAAATGATCTCTTTAATATGAGTAATGGAATTTCTCATTAACTGCCTTAAAGAATAAATTATTGATATTTAAGCATGTTAGCAACCCAACGCATTATGGGAGATACATTAATTGTTCTTTGTTTTAGGGTTTGTCTCAACTCTCAGTTTATATATTGGTAGTAACTCTCATTAGTTGCTAGCCCTAATACTATTTAGAGAAAAGAACAAATTAACAAGATCAATGGAGCATTATAGAGATCTGCATGTCTTTCATAAATTTTATGGATCTACTAGGTATGGTTTCCATTACTATATCCAAATCTTCTCCTCCAAGAGGTTCAAGAGAAAAGGTGGTGGCTCCGTTAGATGGCTGGCACATGGGATTCGGGTGAATTCAAGTCAACACCCTTTTATTGGCTCAGCTTGTTGATTAGAATAGAGGGTTCGAATTCACCTGAGCCCCAAATGTCAACCATCTAATGAGGCCACCCCCTCTACTCCCAAACCTTTGGAATGAAAAGATGTGGATCCTTCTATTACCAATCTATTGCTTATATTTTAGTGTTCATTGATTTGACATGACAATCTTATAATTCTCACTAATATCTTAAAACACTATGACACCATCCTCACAAAACGTTCAAACATTAAAAATAACTTACTTTTTAGCACTAAAAAGATGTAGCTAGTGTAGGGCAGGGGCCAAAGGAGGTCCTGAGTGCTTCAGGCATGGTTCTCCACTATCAAGCTAAGATACGCATGGTCTTCTTCCCTGTCAACCATCCAAATTGCTCCTCTTTTATTTTTTTTATGTGTTTAATATCCTAGTCCTTTGAAGTTTAGGACCTCTGACCACCTTTAAATACCCATGAAGACAGTAGGTTGTGATCATCTTGATTGCTTCTCTCTCTTCTCTCTCATTTCTAGCTTTCATATTGTAAGAAGCTTGTACCTTCTAACTCCATCAATCTCACTTATTTCTATCACTTCCTCCCTCTCTCTCTCTCTCTCTCTCTCTCTCTCTCTCTTAATGGCCAAAACCAAGTTTCTGTGTGCAACTGCTTTTGTTCTGGTCATGATTCTTTCTTATGAAATCCTCTCTTGTGAGGGGAGGAAACTGAAGGTAGAGAAGAATCAGAAATGTAAGAAATGTCAAACGTTCGATGAGAGCAGCAGCAGCAGTAGCAACGTGAGCAGCGAAAGTGGAAGTCACAATGAAGAAAAGCAAACAACAGCCCCAAGTCACAGTCCAGGTGTTGGCCCTTCACTTCCCATAAGTTGGTCCAAATGTATGACGTGCAAATAAGGCTTTCTCTGGTTGTAACCGACTTAGGTTATAATCAGATATTTCACTGGGTATTTGTGCCATTAGATCTTAACATCTACTGATCCCCTTAAATACCGAAACTATCCCACTATTGAACGTAAGGAGGCCGAAATGCCAATGTCATCTAGGTTATGTTCAGATCGAGCCTACAAATAAAGGTTGTCAATGCATTTGTATTTTGTCTTTTACTTATTTGTGTAGTCCTTGGTGTCCCTTCCCGCGTCATAGAATTGGTTGTACACTTGTATTTATATGCTTGTAAAAGTTATACCTGTCTTAAGCTTTCTTATATATGTTAATGAAGGTCTATGTATTTTGAACATTTTAATTAATTTTTCTCTCTGTAAGCTAGTTGGTGTACGAGGGCGACTATATAGATCTTGCTCATCTCACAGTGTGGCTCACCAACACTTAAATGCATCCTTCGTGTGCATTGGGTGTGGGACCCATACAGAGTAAAAAATTGACAACAGAGTAACAGTTCGTGGGTCTCGGCTTTACAGCAATTGTAGTCTTTTCTTGACAGTTTTCACTCTACTTTATGTAGCCCTTCTCCTATTTAGCCCTCTATATGATTCAATCCGTGACGTAGTGGTTGGCTCTAATACCAAATATTAGTTATTTGACTGATATGCCGAAAACTTCAGAGATGACGGAATGTGTTCAATCAAGTTCTTTAACCTGTCTCATATGAGGTTGGTCTAATTTAGCGCCTATACACTAGACCATGCCCCATTAGCAGAGTGAAACGGAGATAGAGAGAGGGAGAAAAAAATAAGTAAGGGACAATGATCGATGAGGAGAGAGAGAAAAATAGATACTGACAGTCGATATTTGAACTTCCAAATCCAAGGAAGAAGCCTAGGCTGTGTGGTTAGTCACCCAATCGGACAATGTTCTTTCTGCTATTATTAAAAATATAGGTAATACGTCTGAGCAACCCATTACTTTATAATACCAAAATGGTTAAGTTAATAGACCATTTTACCCCCTGAAATATTAACTAACGAGAGGATTTCTTAACACAATAGTTTTTCTTTAGGTATTTTATGTATTAAAATTTTAACTTTTACCTTTGTTCGTCAATTAACAAAAATTCACTAATGAAATAAATTTCTTTTATAATTTATTTTGATTTAAGAGGATGTATTTGTATTTATTTGAAAAGTTTGAAGTATAATTGATTTTACCTATAATTTACTTATAAAAAAAAAAAAACATGAGAATAGATGTAGCCCATCTTTACCAAAAAAAAAAAAAAAAAAAATGTAGCCCACACTCCCACTGAGATATTATTCACTTTTTTTTTATTGAGTCACTCCGGTGCTCCACTTTCCAAGCCACTAATCTCAAATCATTGTTTGAATTGACTTGCATCGTTTGTCTCTAATTATTATAATAAAACTAATTTTAAAAATTTTTATTTTTAGATTATAAAACGGGACAAAAGATCCGTGGAGAACTACAAATAGTCATTCAAATCGTCTCTAGAAATGGGGTCAGTAGGAGATGAGACTGTAACCTGCAATCAATGTTCGACACGTGAGAATTGGCCGAATCCTTGGAGTCTGGCTGAACGATGTTGATTCAATCGACGCCCATATGTCAAGCATCGATTAATCACAACGGCGATTTGGATCCCACAAATAGACTATAGTTACATATTTCTTTATTTTTTATTTATTTTTATTTCCAGTGGGGCTTTCTCCCTCTTTTCTCATTGGCTCCCGGGCTCGGAGAACTCACTCTAGTCCTTTTATTTTTTCAATTTTAATTAGTCCTTACAATTTTCTTTAGTCGCCCTCTGTCCTTTATTTCAAATTATTAAGAAAAAAAGTCCAATATCAACTTACACTGGTCAAGAAAGAGGGCCCACAGTTTCAAAGGTTGAAATTAAAAGAACATTTTCCTCAAAGCTAGGAAGACTTTTCTTTCTACCGACGATGGCTCGCATGAGAAATGAATAATGATCGGGAGAATAATTGTGGGACCCAGGTCCGACCTCTTCGGAGTCCTTTGACTCCTTTTCGATTAATCATGAAGGAATACCAGTAGTGATTGCTTGATGAGTGATATCTGAATTTTTTTTTTTCCAATCTAATGATTAAAAAACAAAAGATTTTATTTCTCATTTCCTACCCATAATACACAAACAATTGCTCTCCCTCCCTCGCCCCTCTCTGCTGATTCAGGTCGTTGATCTTGAAAAATGCTAGTGTCGGCCACTTGACATTCCATCACATCTAATGGTATGAGAGTTATTAAGTTTTTTTTGTACAATAGCTCTCATACCGTTGGATGTCAGCCAACATTGGCTCATCTCAAGTTCAAGACGAGCCAAATTCGAAATACTCTTCTATGCTATAGTAGTTCACTTGTATGTATTTGTATCATTTTTGGGATCCCATCATTGTTTATATTCAGTGAATTCTATACTATAGAGGTGGGTCCCACACTACAACGACGGTGATAGGATCCCTTAGAGAGTACTTGCACATGCAAGTGATTTGAACTTCCTCTCTACAACTCATTGTGAGAATAGTTCATATGCATGTACTTGTATTCTCCCTAGGATTCCATCTCCATCCATATTTAATGGGTCCCCCACTCTAGAGGTGGATCCCATACCGCATCAACAGTGACGAGATCCCATGAAAAGTACATATACATGCAGATGATCCAAACTCACTCGTTCTCTCCCTTCTTCTCAATCTCCATTCTCTCCCAACTTTGCCGCCAATTCTTGAAGTAGTCCCAATTCACTTTGTCCCCTTATATTCCACAAATCTATTTATGGACGACCGTTGCTGATTAATTTGCTGGTCACTATACTTGGTATTTTGGGATTTGGGTTACTGTTTAAAAAATAAAAAACCATCGTTTCTCACTTTCTCCCTTCTCTAGCAATGTGAAACTTTAACCCATGAAACCGATCTTCTTCTTCATCTCCAACCATTTTTTCAATCACCTAAAACCTTAGGCTTTGTTTGGTCGCAAGGGGAATTGAAGGGAGGGGAAGTGAAATATTTATATTTTAAACGAAATTTTTTGTAATGATTACAACATATGCTATCACATTAATTACTAACTAATTCAAAATTACTCCACATTTAGTTATTAACTTACACTTCACTTGGCATCCATATCCTTTTCATTTGAAAAATAAAATAAATTTTACATCTTATACAATCATATTGTGTTACTACTACAAAAGTTTCTATTTAAAATATAAAAACTTCCTTTCCCTTCCACTCCCCTTGCAACCAAACAAAACCTTAGTGTTATGAGATCTCAAAACATAATTAAAGTGTGAAAACTAGTTGGAAAATAGAAATCACTGAAATCTCCCGTAACCTTAACCAATGAACTTGAACTTTGTAATTTATTGAAAAACTGAAGTCTCTCTTGATCTTTATGAAATTTTTTAAAACCAAGAACTCTTACTAGCAACACCATGTGTTTGAGATCGCAGTACTAAAATCTAGGAAACCTGAAATCCGATTGAATCCCTTTGGACATTAAACCTCAAACCTTAGTCTTTTTAACTTCTTATTTTTAGTCTGTGTAGTTTCATGTTTGTTCTTATAAAGGAAAATAACAACATAGTTGACTCTCAGGCAAGGAGGGTTCTGTCCTTGACGTGTGCTACAGTATGACCCATCTCCAACTCTTGGATCGTAGGACAATATTGTCCTACTACTTCCATATCATCTTTACGTTGATTTGAATAAATTCATATTTGTCACACACACAAATAAAAAGAGAGAGATACTCCTTTTTATTGCTATATATATATATATATATATATATATATATATATATATATATATATATATATATATATATATATATATATATATATATATATATATTGTTAAAAATGCTAAACTTATTTGTCAAGAATAAGAGTTGTCATTTTGGAATTAAAGAATCAAAACTCACGTTCCATTTTATGAAAATAGTTCCATTCATTTGTACCTACGTGTACCTTCCATTGAACTCTTATTTCACCGTCTTATATATCAAATCTAAAATTATTGGAAATTTTTAGTTAGTATGAGTCCCACATCCTGATGGTGATGAAATCAGGTGGAAGATGCACGTAAATATATATGAACCATGCCGTCAGATGAGCATATGATTTATGGTTGTCCTCGAACATGAATATAGCTAAATAAGTTGGTCAATTCCTATTTTCTTGATAGTTTTGGTCTTTGACAGTCAAAGAAGAATGAAATTTCCACACTCACAGCATTGTGGGAGATTAGTTCACCTGCATAAACGTGTACTCTCCATGTGATCCCATCATTATCCATATCTAGTGGGTCTCATTTTCTAGAGGTGGGTCCCACACCACATCGACGATGATGGAATCCCATGAAAAGTATATGTACATGCAGGTGATCCAAACTCGAATTGTAATAGCACATTGTAAAGCATTTAGTTTGCTCGAGGACAAATTAAGACATAAGAGTCCCCAACAGCACTATCTCCATATGTGTCCAACACATGCAGACCCTTGGAGGAGGTTACCTCCAGGTTACCTCAGAGAGAGAAATTAAAATGTTCAAAATACATGCATGGACCTTCATTAACATAAGAAAGCGTAAGACAGTCAACTTAATTAGAGAGAGAGATTAAAATGTTCAAAATACATGCATGGACCTTCTTTAACATATATAAGAAAGCGTAGGACAGATATTATTCTTACAACCATATAAATACAAGTGGACAATCAATTCTATGATGTGGGAAAGGACATCAAAGACTGCACAGATAAGTAAACGAAAAATAAAAATGCATTTGACAACCTTTATTTGTAGGGTCGGTCTGAATGTAACCTAGGTACTTGACATTGGCATCTCGGCCCTACGATTTACTAATGGGAAAGTTTTGAAATTTAAGGGGAGTGGAGAGTGGATGTTATGATCTAGCTAGTAGCACAAATACCCGGTGAAATACCTGATTATAACCCATGTCGGTTACAACCAGACAACCTTATTTGCAACTCATAAACTGTCTCATAGTTATAGGTTTATACATTTGGACCAGAGGTTATGGGAACTGAATGGCCAACACCAGGACTGTGACTTGGGGTCGTTGGTCGAAAATCTTCTTCGTTGTGACTGCTTCCACTTTCGCTGCTCAAGTTGCTGCTGCTGCTGCTCTCACCAAAAATTTGGCATTTCTTACATTTCTGATTCTTCTCTACCTTCAATTCCCTCCCCTCACAAGAGAGGATTTCATAAGAAAGAATCATGGTCAGAACAAAAACAATTGCACACAGAAACTTGGTTTTGGCCATTACTAGAGAGAGAGAGAGAGAAGAAGTGATAGAAACAAGTGAGATATTGATGGAGTTAGAAGGTACAAGGCTTCTTACAATGAGGAAGCTAAAATGTGAGACAATAGAGAGAAGCAATCAAGGTGATCACAACCTACTGTCTTCATGGGTATTTATAGCAGGTAGTCTTCTGAGACTGCCTTTGATTGGCAAAGGTCCTAAATTTCAAACCACTAGGATATTTATTAATCACATAAAAATAAAATAAAAATAAAATAAAAATAAAATAAAATAAAGAGAAATGCAATTTGGATGGTTGATAGGGAAGAAGACCATGCCTATCTGAGCTTGATAGAGGAGAACCATGCATGAAGCACTGAGGACCCCCTTAGGCCTCTGCCCTACACTAGTTACACCTTTGCAAGTGCTAAAAAGTTGCCTATATTTTTAAGTTTGACCGTTCGTGAGGATGATGACATAGTGTTTTAAGACATTAGTGAGAATTATAACATGATCGTGTCGAATCAATGAACACTTAAACATAAGCAATAGATTGGTAATGAAAACCATACCTTGATCCATAAAATTTATGAAAGACGATCTCTATAATGCTCCATTGATCTTGTTTGCTTTTTTCTCTAAATATGACTAGGGTTTGCAACTTATGAGGGTTACTACCAATATATATACTAAGAGTTGAGACCAACCCTAAAACAAACAACAATTAATGTCTCTCCCATAACACGTTTGGTTGCTAACATGCTCAAGTATCAATTTACAGTTCAAGGCAGTTAATGAGAAAATCCATTACCCATTTAGGAGTTCATTTCCTGTATTGAGTTTTATCCAACCAAGCCTGTCAATCAACACACTTTTGATAATCCGAGCATAAAACAATGATTGTGGTAAGCCCTCAACATATGAATACATTACAATTAGTTCTCATAAAGGATCTGAGTTTTGGAATATGCTCTTATGCTTCAGCCCACTTTGAGAAATAAATTAACTATAATTTTAAGCTGATGGTTCTCTTCAGATTGTTCTGGTCATTTGACAATAATTCAAGTGGAAATATTGAGAAAATATTTATTTCCAAAAGCTGTTTTGCATGGGTCTGGACCGGCCTACCAGTACTATTCGTATGCTAAATTGCTTAGAGATGGCTATCAAACCATTAGATTCCTTCTAAAGTTTTAAGTGCGAGTTATTAGTGGAAAGAAAATCCTTTCCAGCTTTGAGGGGAAGAGTTTTTCTTGGGGACCTTGTACAAATTTAATCATGGAACTTTGGTCCCCTCAGTCCCCATAATAGATGAATAAGAATAAATGTCAGGAGACTCGGGATTCAAGACTCAAGACCGATCTATATAATTATTCTAATTTAACTGTAATCCATGACAGTCCCAAAATAAGAGGAGGACACTTCTCTGGCCCGCAGTCGCATCCTTTCTTTTTAGTGGTTCTAAGAGGACAGTAGCAGTTTTACTCGGATAGTCACCACATGGCTCTTGGGTGAATCTGAGACCCACATTCGAGCCAACACTCAGTTGACAAGCCAAACCGTCAGGGGGTGTCGGTTCGAACATGGGTCTTCGATTCACCCGAGAGCTACGTGGCGGGCATCCGGATAAAGCTGCCACGTCCTCCCAACACCACTCGGAGGAGACGATGTGAATATAATTATTCTAATTCAACTGTTATTAATGGCAATCCCAAATGAGGGGAATCCACTTCTCAACTATTACATAAATTTTTGTTGTTGAAGATACACATTTAATAATGTTACGAAATTAAGAAATAGAAAAGAAAAATCGCACACAGAGAATACAGAGATTTAACGTGGTTCACCCACACGATGTGTGCGGGTTATGTCCACGACTGCAGTAGATCGAAAATTTCACTATTTCAGAGAAGAAAACTGATTACAGAGAGAGTTCCCACAAAAATTGAATAATTTAAAACCCTAAGATAAAAATGGTTTATATAAAACTCCCATACAGAATTGTAGAAATATATTCTAACTCAACAACTGTAGTCAAAGAGTCTTGCACCAACTATGCAGGTCACAGAGTCCCACACGAGCTATGATTGTGAGTGGGTCTCATAATGTGGACAGACTTCATAACTGATTAGGATTCAAGGTATCCCAACAAATAAAGAAAAATAGCCTAGTAGAAATAGGTGCAAATGGGTACACAGTTCTCCATCAAAAATAGTTCATCTTCATGTATTTGTATCTTCCTTGAGACTCCATCACCATCTAGTTTCATTGGGCCCCATACTCTAGAGATGGTCGGTCCCATATAATATCGGCGGTGATGGAATTCCATAGAGAGTATAAATGCATGCAGGTGATCTAAACTCTTCTCCATCTCTATTCCCAAAGATCTGGGAAGTGGTTTGCTGGATCATCTCTGCATATTTCTGTCCATAAACATAAAGTAATCTCATGCTTACCTACCACTCATAACCATAGAAACTCATCAGTTTAATTTCGTACTTGGCTGTGCAGCTGCTTCTTAGAATGCTTTCTCAATCCACCTACGCGAGAGTGAATGTGTAAAAGGGTTACGTTTGGATGCAAGCACTTCGAAGCCAACTACTATTCAAACTAAAAGAGACCTTCGAATGACCAAATAGTGATATGGGGGTGTCTCTTATTAATTTAATGACAAACGATTGGTTCCGTGATTTGAAATATAATTTAGAATAATTTTGGTTATAATTGGAGATTTCATTCTTTCTAGTACATTAAGTTTTTAAAATGGGAAATATCGGTTCAGCTTAGACTTGTTAGCTGACACACGTTATTATCACTTTGGTTACTATTTTCACTGCTCTTTCAACTCGAATGGGTAACTTTCGAAAGGGGGAAGTTGATGATTTTTTGGAGGCCTTCTGTTGAATCTCTTTCTTTAGCTCCCCTGAGGGGGGAAACGATCCATTCATTGAAACGTAATGGCTCAGAAGTTGAAGTAGTAACCTCATTTGGCTCTTTTATAGAAGATGTATAGATTTCAATATCTTAAAATTTTATAATTTTCAGTGTCTTTTCCTGCATCTTATGTTGAAGTAAATGGTGGAAAATCATATTTTATAGTTTTATTTTTTTTTTGTTTTCCTTTTTTGGTTTTTCACATGAAAACAAACAGAACCTAAGAGAAGAAAGTTCGAGAGACTGATTGATCGGGAGGGGGGATTTACATGGATTGACGGGGATTAAACACCAAACACAAGAAAATTGAAACCCAACTACGCCAAATGCAATCTCTTGGAAATCCCTATAAACGTTGTTAGATTTTAATTTGGAGTGTCAAGAGGCCAATTCAGGCTGGTTTTGGTTTGAGTCAAGTTGGTCTCAGTCTTTATAGGAATATGTCGAAACATGTCCAAAATTAGAGATTCGGGCTACAGGGCTACAGTGGGTTGCAATGTACAAGTTAACTAAAGGCCAGTTTGGTGTTGATTTGTTACGGTTTAGGTTATTGGGCTGATTTCAGATCGGTTCAATTTGGGAGCCCGGTACAAAATGGGTATAACTTAATCAACATCTATATTATCAACCTTACATGATATAATATCTATATTATCGAGCTTATTTTGGGCCGGTTCGGGTTCCTAGCGGTTTGGTCCTTATCGGGACACCCAACGACCTAGCTCAAAAAACCATGCAGGGACGGGTAATTCTCACAAGGCCGGGCCTAAGACATGACCTGTAACAATTCAGTCCAGTTAGGTGTCAGGTTACAATGGATCGGTTCGATCTCCAAATTAACATCCCTTTTACTTCACTTTTCATCCCGCTAACTCCCCCCCCCCAAACAAACAATGCCTAATGAGCCAAATAGGGAGTCATGATTAATAGGGACATCAATTGGTCAGTTTCGTTTGAACTTAATAAGTTTTAACCATTTTAACACCCCACACCGTGACTACCCATTTGACTAATCGTCCCTCATTGGTGAGGCATGGATGTATTTATAGTCGGTCCATAATTAGTCTTATGTTAATCGGATTAATCGGCATGTAAATGGACTCTAACGAGGTCATGCCAAAGTGTAAATAAAAGTAGAGGGAGATGTTGGGTTTCAAACCCATAATTGTTTTCATGTTCTAATAAATTAGATACCTCCTTGTAGGATTATGAAAGACCCTTATTAGGCTTGCGATCAACAATGTATATAAAGATGAGGACGGAAGGAAAAAGTGGAAGACTCAAGAAATGAAAGTGAGTAAGAGATGGTATAATGTTTTAGGTTTTTAGCTTTAGGGTTATATTTGTTTGGTCTAAACCAAGATTCAGTTCAGTTTAAAGGTATATTCGGTTCATTCGGTTGATTTGGTCGTGCTACACCCTTACACCGTGAACGTCTGTTTAATAATTGATCCGGGTCTAAACCTGACACTTTTAATAATCAGACCAATTAGTCTCGGTCTATAATTGATCGGGCTCAGTCGACCTAGACAGTATAGGCCTGAAATTGACACCTTTAGTCATGCATATCCATGCTGTAGCTGGTCCGTTTACAACAATAATTTTCTTTCACTTTTTTGCCACTAGGGTGAACTATTTGGGCTGCCTTATCAAAACCAGACATTCTCGTTGGGCTTGGGCTAGGGCTTGACATATTTAAAATTGTAAGATGCAATTCTGATTTAAAGTAGAGGGACAGGACAAAGGTTCTAAATCTAGGTTTCGGACACAGTATCAGTTAGTTTAAGAACCGATTTAGTTTGCATTTGATCAATGTATGGATCCAATTGAAAGTTGACATGTGGCCAATACTGTATACAATAATATTAAAATAGAATATGATCAGGGATCAATCAGGTCCACCATCGACACGATTCGAACAATCCAACCAATCCGATAACAATTACTTGAATGATGGATAGAACCGTGGCAACGGGTGACAGGTAATTAATAACCTTTTCCTCAACCTCCAAGGTATGTAAGAGATCTTCACCATTACCCCCATAAAATTGGGAAAAATTCCACCACAAAGTGGGTAATTAAGCTGCCCAAAGGCCATTAAACCCTATCCCTCATTTCTTAAATAGTAATCTCTCATTCTCATTCCAAGGTTTGGAATTTCATTACAGTAGCTTGCAGTTACAACAGTGTAACATGGAAATGTTTCAGATTTTTTGTTGTCACTTCATTGAACTAAAATGGGTTTTTGGTCTATGGATGGGCTGCAAGGAGAGGGACATGAGTTTTAAAACTAATGGGTTTATGGGTTACAAGTAGTAATTGGGTAATAGAAATTACTCGAAGCTACAGATTATAAGCACACTGAAGGTTCCAGAAAACAGATGATCTAAACACTAACTAACTAACTAAAACATCAGATAAAGGGATGACACCTCCTAGGTTATCAAATTAGTTGTAACCTCATCTTTTTGTCATCTTAGTATAATACACTTTTTTTTATTTTTTTTTCTTTTTTTATTAATTTGCCAAAAAATAAATAAATAAATAAATAAAAAGTGCTATATAATGATAACTTTTGATAATGATATAATTATAGATCACTTTCAAAAAAATTTATAAAAAACCTTTTTTTACTTTTGACTTAAAAACTTTTAGGAATAAAATATAGGATAATTAAAAAAATGTGACATGTCTTAAATATACCTATAGAGGTGTCATTGACAATTCCTAAGGAGATGTAGTTTTCTTATAAAACAAGAGCAGAGATAAGTATCTATTGAATTGGTACCAGCATATTATTTGTTTCACATACTTGTGACACTTTGTATGCCATTCCATATCTTTCCTCCAAGACAAGAATACCACTATCAATGGGACTTTTAGTTTTTAATGTTAATGGAAGGAAAAGTTAGACCTTCAGGTAGTGAAAGCAACTTAGAATTGACCATGTTTGGTAAAATTCCACTCCCTATTATCATGGTTTATTGCCATTAAGCTGGACCTCATATGATCAATTTAGTAGAGAGAGAGAGAGAGAGAGAGAGAGAGAGAGAGAGAGAGAGAGAGGAAGCAGTTGTTACTAACAAGTGAACCATGGTTTAAGGACTCGGAGACGGATTTGCTAAATCAACCGAGTCACATGCAAGTTTAACGGATTCTCGTAAATGCTAACCCACATCTGTTAGTAGGGTTTGTGGGAATGACCCATCCAGTCCGACACAGAACAATCGTGTGAAGCAACTTCCCAAAACAATACCTCCCATCCCTTCTCATATCGGATTCAACCATACCGGTTCTGTCACCGATCCCACATCCTTGAACCTTAAGGGTGCCACCAACTGCTCTAGTAGTTGTCTTCAATTTTGCAATGGTTATAGGATATTCCAATCTAGATCTTAGTTCATTCCTCAGGCAATGGGCCCTGATGCATATAGAAACCTATAAATCAATGGATCCAAATCGTCTCCTGTCAGGGGTTCGACAGGAGACTCGGCTATATTTAGCCAATACTTGACACGTGGGTATTGGTTAGATCCGAACCATCCATCCCAGCCGATAAGATAAAATGCAGAGAGGTGTTGACTCAGTGATTAGCTGGGATGGACGATTCGGATCCAACCGACACTTATGTGTCAGGCATCGATTGGATACAATCGAGTCTCCTACCGAACCCCTAACATGAGATGATATTTATATACTAAATCAATTCATCTTACTCTTTTTTTTTTTTTTTTTTAAAGTCTAATCAGCCCAAAGGCCTCCTTAATCAAGCAACCCACTTGGCCACTTGTACACCATGAGGGGCATTCAAAACCAACTCAATGGAGGAACTGCAGTTACTGCTTGGTCCAAAAACTCCAAAATAGTATGAATGGAATCCTTTTACCAGATTGTAGGATCCAATAAACAGCAGACAGGAAAACTTTAAGATCTGATTTGAATCCCCCTGTTTAGGTGGATCTACTTTTCATGCTTTTACACTACCTGTCAAAAAAACTGAATGTGATCTTAATTTGATCCAAAATCTGTAACCTTTGAGCCGCCGAAACAGGCACACATGGTGAAATGAATTTGGATGTGAAATGAATTTGGATTGCTACGTGACTGACATGACTTTAGCTATCTTTCTGATTGCTATCACAAGATTTCAATAGTCCCCTCCCATCAGACTTTTTGCTTTTGGTTGATTCATTACTGCAGATTCAAATCATCTCCACCTCGAAGTACAGAGAGGAGGAAACGTCCCGTTGGATGATCGACGTATGGTTTTTGAAAAAAATTCAAACTTCATGTTTGAATCGACGCCGACAGGGGGTGTCTGTTCGGATGCGGGGTTCAGATTTTCACAAGAATCACATATCAGCCATCCGAAAGGGACGTCTCCCTTTTCCCTGTACTTCGGGGAGGAGACGATTCGAATCTTCATTCTGCTCATGATGTTGGGTTTTGCCACTGAAGGAGTCACTTCCTTCCACCTCCTTACGATACAGGACCTAAGGAAGAGTGGGCCATGGCCTATATGGGTCTGCCGTACATTCTAAAGTTAGGGTAACGGCTCTTGGTTTCTTGTATTCAAGGTTTCTGTTAAGAATTAATAATGGAATAAAAGTGGAATGACAAAAAGAAAAGGAAAGATAACACTATACAATGATTTTATATGGTTAATCGATACAATGTATATAGGCTATATCTACGATAGAGCAATCAGTTATAGATTCCACTATTCTAATAAAAAAGTTATAACTCTCAATTACTATAAAGCGATGCATCCAAGAGTTACATCGTCAAGTGTTGTTCAAATGAGGGTTTGAGGGTGTCATGTGAAGATTGGGTGGATTCCACCAAAGTGGCATACCGAGTTCTAGCAGGCATCTCAAATCCCAAGTTTATGCATTTACATATACAATAAAATGATACATTATACTTCCCCAATGTGGCGCAGAAAGAAATGTTAGCCCAAATTGGCATGTCAAAGACTAAATTTTCAAACCTTTTCATCACATATTTAAGGGTTTTTTTTAGGATCTCTACCCAAAGGTGATACAAGGTTTTAAAGATGGTATGATTAGGTCCACGGATCTTAGTAAATTAAGGTAATTTTAAAAAAATAAAAAAAAAAAATTTTTTTTTTTTTAAAAAAAAAAAAATTTTAAAAGAAAGGGAAATTTTTTTTTTTAAAAAAAAAAAATTAAAAATTTTTAAGGATTATTTTTTTTTTTTTTTTTTTAAAAAATAAATTTAATTTTTTTTTTTTTTTTTTTTTTTTTTTTTTTTTTTTTTTTTTTTTTTTTTTAAAGAAGAAGGGGAGGGATTAATTTTAAGAGGAGAGAGGGGGGTGTTATTCTAGGAACATAAGGGAAAGGAGTGGGGTAGGACCCCATAGAAATGATAAACACTCATTCGGGGAAAGGAAAACCTATGATAGAGATATGAGGATGTTGAATGTTTACGGTGCCATAAAGGGGCATATGAAGAGAGAATGCAAAGCAAAGAGAAGCTTGGTTGGAGAAGAAGAAGAAAAGAAAGGAACGGGACATCGGAGAAAGAAGATGCCAAGTGATGATGTCATTTAATAAAGTTGAATCCATATGTTTAGTTAGTTTTCTTTATTATTATCGGTTGTCTTTAAGTTGTTTTGGATATTTGTTTAATGTCTTACTTTTCGTTAATTATTTATTTGAAAGATTTCATTTAGACACTTTTGAGAAGACTAAATTTCATATTAAATTTAATTGAAAAATCTTTGTAAGTGTGGGAGTTTTTGACTTTGCATTCATTCACAAGACATGTCAAAGTTGTAAGGGGGTATTTAGCCAAAGAAGGAGGCAAGCGAGGTGTGGGGTGGGGGGGGGTTCTATAAGTTGGATAATATCAAAGCGTTGACCTATAAAGATTATAAGTAGCGGGATCGTAGTTAGTCGATCATTGGACTCATTTTCATCTCAAAGGGATTTATTTTGGACCAACGGGACCTTGGTAAGCTTGGTCCGAATCAAAGTGGTCGGATTGTGTAATTAGATTTCATGGCCACATTGAATCAATGGTGACTTTATAATTAATGTAGCCCAAGTGGGAGAATGTAAGAATATTAGTGTGGGCTAAATTAATTATTCTTCCGGGATGGCCAAGTCCACATGGCGTTTGGTATTATTTAGTGCGGTCATTCTTTTGGATACACCCGAAGAGAGTTCAAGGGATCCCGGAGGAATGTGGAAGACTCAAACCAAGTCTAGAGGCTTCGACATACGGTATGGTATTGTTCTTGTGTTTTCCCATTGTGTTTAGATATTGTTTTCGGGGATCTCAAAAGTTTCGAACTTAGTTTTAAACAAAGATTCTCAAATTAAGTTTCCATCTCAAAAGTTTGAACTTGTAAATAAAGAGACTCTCACATATATAAGGCAATCAAAATTCTAATCTCTAAGCAATGTAGGATGATTTCCAACAAAATCCACCTCAGAACATTTGGCAAAATAAACAATATACTTTCTGACTTAAAATAATATCAAACTTTATACATAACAACTATCACTACTGTGGATTTCAAGAAAAACACATGTATGCAGCCTTACCCTACATAGCAAAATCCAAATAATAAAAGGAAGGAGGTGATGGTAAAGGTATACCATGGGCTCAAGTCGGAGACTGTTGAAAAGCATTGCTCAACTTTGTAAAGTGATGTTTTGAAGATTAGGTCCATTACAACCATTTTTTGTGGAATTTGGGTATGGCACCAGTTCCCTACTTTGTGGAGGTACTGACATGGTTATTTTAAACTATAAATCGCCCACTGAACAGCTAACATGGTTATTTTAAACTATAAACCGCCCACTGATCAAGAGACCACAAGTTTTAGCCCACAGTGAAAAGGTAGAGTTTTAAACAATTCAAACAAGTAAAGAATCTAATTATTCATTAAAAAAAGAGAAAAAAAAAAAAAACCTAACTTATCCTTGCAAATGATAAATAAAACTCTTGTACCCACTCCATTATGTACCATGGAAATAGTTTTTTTTTTCTTCTTTTACTGTACCTCCAACTTATGGAGGATCTTAAGGAGGCATCAGATCTGAGTCTCCTCGTTTACCATGTTTGGATTGTTAATTTTCAATTATTAATATATTTTTTTTTTCTTTCACTATAACAACTTTGGAGGATCTTAAGGAGGTATCAGACCTGATTCCTCTAATTCACCATTTTGGATTCTTCATTTTCAATTATTAAAATAAAGAAAGTGATATGCACATTATTGGTGGTATGAGTACTCTTATTCTTTCTTTTCTCTTTGACCATGTAGGTTTTTTCTTTTATATAAAAATCGTAAGGTATTTTCTCTCATGCATGTATCTATTTAAATACAATTATGAATTTGGTTTGTGTTACCTTTTGAGGCTTCACTTGTATCCTGACGACATATTATTCGAACTTTTTATGATGGGTAAATCTCCTTCTTTGGTATGTATTATTGAATTTGAGGAGTTAAAACAAGACAGAACACATTTCAAAGATCTAAGGACCTAAACTGTTTTGTTTTTAGTCCCTTTTGAATCCTAAAGACTTGACAAGGACAAGCGATCCATTCTTTTCCACCTCAAGTTTTTCTTCTTTTTTATGAATAATGAAAGCACAAGACATTTTACTCCCAACATGCAAATGTTGTTCATGAGTTCAAATCTCATTAGGACCTAACAAAATAATAATAATAATAATAATAATAATAATAATAATAATATAGAATAAAATAAAAAGAAGATGGATCCTAATTAATGTCCCTGCAAAGACAAAGAATTCAAATGTAGAGAGCGTAAGGGAGGCCAAGATGTCGTCTGGTTTGTAGGCCACCAAACTTTCTCTATGAGTAGAAGAGATTTGGTTTTGTGGTTTAGTTGAAAGTTGAAACAAACCCAATTGGGTTGTTCACATTCCCATCCATTACCCATATATGATCATCAATCTGACTGCCCACCAACCCATAAAGTTTCGGATATAACCAAGGATTAAATTCTCGTATCGGGTATCATATTGGAACAGTTATTTTAAGAGACATACTGTATCTTATCGGATAGATGGAAAATATACTAAAGATGTGCATAGAAAGGTCAAGAAACAAGCAGAAATGCTTAGGATACATGCAAAATGCAGATTTGAAACATAAAATACCTACTTATATAGGAATATATATCAGTTTGGTGCAAGGATTTGAGTAGTTATTATTGAATTTAGTTATGCACCCCCCAAAAAAGAAATACTTTACCTCTTTTTGACCAAAATTGTTACAATCCGTGATCTAAACAATGTAAATCCTAAAAAATTATTGAAATGGTGTGAAGATTAGGATCTTTTTTTGTGTTCGATGAATTCTCCCAATCTCAGATTGAAGAGAACAACTGGCCTTCAGTTGCTTTCGGTTCTATATCCTACTCATGGTTTCTGTTTCGTATAGGTTTAAAGCAAGAGGGAAATTAAGTGTATCTACTTGAATCGGTCCCGTATCGAACCACATTAGGTGTCGCATCAACCCATATCAGTCCTTTATATTAGTCGATACTTGGAAGATGCAGGTTTTTTTTTAAAAATTGGCTACAACTTTTCTAGTTCCCTACTTTGTGGAGGCACTAACAGGGTTATTTTAAACTATAAACCACCCTCTGAACAAGAGACCACAAGTTTCAGCCAACAGTGTGAAAAGGCAGAATTTGAAACAATTCATACAAGTAACGAATTTAATTATTCATTAAAAAAAGAAGAAAAAAAAAAAAAAAAAACCTAACTTATCATTGCAATTGATAAATAAAACTTTTGTACTCCATGATGTAAATAGTTTTTTTTTCCTTCTTTCACAATACCACCAACTTTTGGAGAATCTTAACGAGGCAGAATTGTTTATTTTTAATTATTAACTTTTTTTTTCTTTCACTATTCCACCATTGGAGGATCTTGAGAAGGTATCAGATCTGATTCCTCTCATTCACCATTTTGGATTGTTCATTTTCAATTATTAAAATACAGAGAATGATATGCATAGTATTGGTGGTAAGTATGAGTGCTCTTTTCTTTCTTTTCTCTAATCATGTTGGGTTTTTTTTAAATATAAATACGTGAGGAACTCTCTCTCATGCATGTACCCTTTTAAATACAATTATGAATTTGGTTTGTGTTACCTTGCAAGGCTTCACTCGTATCTTGATGGCGTATTATTTGAATATTTTATTATGAGTAAGTCTCCTTCTTTGGTTTCTATTATTGAATTTGAGGAGTTGAAACAAGACACGCAGCACATTTTAAAGATCTCTGGACTCCTGAGGTTTAAAACTTTTTTTTTTGTTTTTTTGTTTTTTTTTTTGAGTCCCTTTTGAATCCTAAAGACTGGACAAAGACAAGCTGGCCCATTCTTTTCCACCACAAGTTTTTCTTTTTTCCCAACATGTATGTCCCTCATGAGTTCAAATCTCATAACAACCTTAATCAATAAATAGATAAATAAAAGGAAAAAGACAGTTACTTCCCATAAACAAACTATTAAAATCCAAATAGACCTACGCTGTTAGAAATATTTCATTAGATACTAACGGTGGGAGCTAATATTTCTTTAATGACCAAATTAACCCTTTACAAGGGTGACTGAAATTAAAAAAAAAAAGAAAAAAAAAAGGAAGAAGTGAAGGAGAAGATAGCGGTGGGTTTTCTCTTGAAAAAAAAAAAAAAAAAAAAAAAAAAACCCAAGGAGAAATCCATCTAAAACCTTTCCCATCTGCACTGTCTTCCATTTCGTTCCCTTTTACATTAGAAATCCATCCAAAACCCCATTCCATCTGCTTCCTCCACTAGCCTTGGACAACGATGAGCAGATTCAGAAGAATCGAGGTTTTTGATCATTCATCGTCACTTTCATCCCCAAACCCTTTGCCCTTGGACCTCTCTCTCCTGTCCCATCTACATGCAATCTCTTCAAATTCGTCACTGATCTCATCCAGATCCGGAGAACCCCCTCATCCTCCCTTACAAGAGGTTACAGGCTCACACCGGCCCCGATTCCTGTTTGTGAACCCTCTACGACCTGGTTTCCGTTCTTTAGCTTGGATTCGATCACTTCCTAGAGAAAATGACTTTGAAGCTTCATAGTTTGAATCAATCTTCATAGTTTGTTCATCACATTCACAGTTGTTCAGATCAAGAAAATATGTTCAAGAAATCAGGTTTTGAAGCTTTCTTGTCCTAATTTCATTTCTTCTTCTCTGGTTTGAAATCTTTTGATTCAGTGTTTGTAATCTCCAACGGATGGTGCACAAGATGATGTAGCCAGTCTTATCAATTTCTTTTTCCAAGAGTTCTCTCGAAGTTCTGCTTCATCATTTCTTGTTCGACTAAGCATGAGTTTTGTGTTTTTCTATCTGTTGATATTCTACAGTCTCTTTTGTTTTTCATTGTAGAGGTACATATTTTCGACAATCATTTTGTTTCTCAAACTCCACAAAAATGCATTATCATCAGTTTTCTCTTTGAAATCTCTCTTCGGATTTCAGATTTTTTCTCCGGCCATGATCTTTATCTTCTCCAGCCGTGATTCTTGAAATTTCGAAGTTCTCCGTCTCTATTTTGTTTTAACAGGTCTCGTTCCACTGGAGTTTTTTTGTTTCTGATCTTGCATCTTAGTCTTTTGTTTCTAATCTTGCATCTCAGATCTCGTTCCTGTTCATCAGTTTTTTTTTTCCAATTTTTTTCTGTTTTCTTGTCTTCTCCACCGGAGTAAAAGAGGGGTTTTTCTCTTCTTTCCCGATAATATTGGTTTCAGAAACTTGAGGGTAGATTTGTCCACAAAAAATATAATTTTAACACCGTTAAAAGTTGGGGCTATTTGGATTTTAATAGTTAGTTTAGGAGAGGTAACTGTCTTTTTCAAAATCATTGAGGATCAACTATCAATAAAGTAAGTTACAGGAGAGGTAACTGTCTTTTTCCCATAAATAAAATACCCTCATTGATGTCCTTGCAAAGACAAAGAATTCAAATGTAGAGAGTGTAAGAGAGGCCAAGATGTCTAGTTGTAGGCCACCAAACTAGCAATATGAGTAGAAGAGATTTGGTTTTGTGGCTTAGTTGAAAGTTGAAACATGCCCAATTGGGTTATTCACATTTCCATCCATTACCCATATATGATCATCAATCTGACTACCCACCAACCCATAAAGTTTTGGATATAACCGAGGTTTAAAGTATTGGTATCGGGTATCATATCGGAACAGTGAGTTTAAGAGACATATTGTATCGTATCATATCAGCGAGATACAAGAGATGCTAAAGATGCGCAAAGAAAGGTCCAAAAATGAATAGAAAGGCTTAGGATATATGCAAAATGTAGTTTAGAACCATGAATACCTATGCATTATGCAATTTAGGAATATATATCAGTTTGGTGCAAGGATTTGAGTAGTTTTTACTGAATTTAGTTATGCACAAAAAAAAAACAAAGAAAAAACTTTACCTCTTTTTGGCCAAATTTGTTTCAATCCGTGATTTGAATAATGTGAATCAGAAGACATTTTTTGAAATGGTGAAGATTAGGTTCGGTTTTTGTGTTTGATGAATTCTCCCAATCTTAGATTGAAGAGAAAAATTGGCTTCATTGCTTTCGGTTCTGTATCCTACTCATGGTATCTGTTCAACAGATTTTAGGGGGGCGAAATTAAGTGTACCTATCTGAACGTTTCCGTATCGGAACACATTGGATAGCATCTATCCATTTCGGTCTTTTATCAGTCAATACTTGGAAGATGCAGGTTTTTTTTTATTTATTAAGTATCGTATCGGTACCATATTGTATCAACACCTTCTGATATGAATACGTATCGAATATATTTTAAACCTTGGATATAACAAGGTTTTTTTAATTGCCTAAATTTTTTCAATCAATAAATTGCTTCCGCAATGTACTTGTCTTCTACATAAAATACATGGGGAGATAAATTGACATAAACACCTCCTTGATCCCAATTTAACCACACATTTATAGCTATTGCTTTCTAAATTTCAAAAACCTCCATTGAAGAATAGATTTTTTTTTTTTTTTTCACCTTCTTAACTTGAAGAGAGGAGAGGGTGGTGGTTAGGACTGATAAAGAAAGAGATTGTTAGTGGAGATGATTGCAGGGACGAGAAAAAGAGGGGAGTTTGTCTAATCAAGGGACACTTTGATGCCTGTTGGAGACCAAGTGAATTTAACTTTTTCACAAGGATTGGGAGATAAGGATTTGGGATGTCTCATTTGAGAGAGTGTATTAACTCTTAGGGAAAGGGAAGTTCATGCTACTTGTGTGTTTTTTCCTCTCATTCTCTCTTTCTCTTCCTTAAAATCCAATTTTCAAGTGATCGACTATTGATTCTTCTGATACTCTCATTCTTCGCTGATGTGTATATCCTCTTATACACCAACGATGTGTAAATCCCTATCCTTTTAACACTTAAAAATAACAATTAAACAAAATGAAGGAAAAACGAAGTAATTGTTGTCTCTATCTCTTTTCCTTGAAATCTAGACCCTCTTTTTCTCTTCTCTTCACTCATTTCTTCTCTTTTCTCTCTCTCTCCTCCAAGTGACCAATTATCGGTTCTTCTTGCTAGGGGTGTCAATTTTGGGACCAAATCGATTCGAATTAATCCAAAACCAACTTGGACCAAACTGTAAGCGGACATATTTCGGGTTGAAGTGTGGCATATCCTAGCCCGAAACCGACCCTAAAAAACGGACCGATGAACCCGGCCCAATAAAGAGCAGGACCAAATCGATTTAGACTGAATATTAAATCCTAGCTTTACTACTGTAGCTTTTTGGATGACCTTAACGGGTTTCCTATAGGGTTTTCAACCCGAATCAGTCCAAACCAGCCTGATAACAACCCAAAATCAGAACGGCCCTTTAATTAATGTGCACAGTTTAACCCACCCTGCCCGAACCTCTTAATAATCATGTTCCAGTCAGGCTCTATAAAGCCAGCCATTGATTTGATCTGGACTGACACCGGCCTAGACCGACCCATTGACACCCCTACTTCTTGTACTACCAATTTTTCCGTTAACATATAAGATTTCAATGTCCCACTAAATTATAGATTGTCCTCCCTAAAATGAATGATTAGTTGTGAGACAAACATGGATTCAAATCGTCTCCTGCGTAGGAGGTTCTTGTAGCTGATCCAAAGGCTTGGAGATCAGTCTATCCGTCTACCAATATATGGGAAAGTGGATCGATTAAAATCCGATCCTTGATAAACAGCAGAAGACAGAAAACTGGGACGACAAAAGAAAATCCAAACCCGCAATCAAAACTGAAATGCCTTAACATGGGGCATGCGTGAACCCCATGACATCAGGCATTGCATCGTATTCATACCTATCCAATAGCCCCACACACACACAACCGACAGCCCCACACACACACACACAACAGACAACATTAGCAGGACGGGGCCATAGGGCACGGCCACATACAGAGAGAGAGAGAGAGAGAGAGAGAGCAGTTCACCATGACAAACGCATGATGTCCCGTTCTTATCCTCTGAGCCCTCAGTAGTTTGTTCATCCCTTTCACATGATGCACGTAACTGTTAAAGTGTAACTGTAACCCTAGGAAACTGCCACTTTTTCAAACCCAGATGCCCTACTAAAGACCAGATCTAGTCACTTGCATATACCCAAATGCCCCCTAAACAACATAGATTGCCCAAACATATGGTGCACATTAAAAAAGAGAGGGATGTGGGACCTCCTTACTACTCATCTTCATAATCCAACTTGGATTGTTTAATAAAAAGATGAACTAAATCAAAGGTGAGGATTCTCTAAGTGGCACTGTTATCCGTGCCCAGATCCTTAGTGAGAAGCATGGATTGAGGGATCAGATCTGATCGGCCCGATTTGGCCAGGCAATCCCATGCAAGCCCCATGCATCACGGTAGGGATTGGACATGTCAGATGAGTTGAGTGGAGAGAGAGAGAGGGCACTGTTGACATAGTTCCCACTCCATCATAATACCAAAACTGTCCCTTTATATATTAGGTAGGGTTCCGTGAAAACCCAATAAATATGTATTTTAAAAATTAGATTACAACTACATATCGTAACAATTCCACAGCCAGTTACACTGGGGGGGTAATATTAAGATGCTGTGGAAGGGAAAAACACAAGGAGAACATTAAATTTTGGTTGAAGGTAGAGAAACTAATTATAGCCCACATATTAAAATATCTTAATCATTCTCATTATAAAGATGATTTTAAATTTTAATAAGACCCCATTGCATTGAGTTTGAGACACATACCTGACACAATGGTTTATTTCTAAATAAGGGTATTGAGTTGTAATCTCACTTATGCAATTACCTAATATCCTCCTCTCTGTCTTTGAGCTCAGTTTTGATTCTATGTACAACAACAACAACAAAAACAACAACAAAAACAAAAACAAAAAACAAAACCTTGATTAATTAAATTAAAATAGGATGAACTACATATGGATCTTACCCTTCCATCCTTTTTAAATCAGTTTTGTTTCCACATACATACTAAGAATTGAAACCTGCAGCTTCATTAACCCAACTCACTTGCATTGATGAATTACCATTACAGAGCTTTAACCAGATTCAGATTGTTAACTTATTAAAGGAAGGCATGAATTCACCCCTGAACCCACCCCCCCAACTACTAAATCAGTACCATTGAGTGAAGTAAGATCCAATGTTCAATATATATATTCACAAGGAAGGGAAAGAAATTATATATCCCTAAAATTACAAGAAAACTTGAAAGTCAAGGTAGAACTGTTGAAGAAGAAGAGGAAAAGAAAATTAATAACCCTAAGAAAACAAGGAAAAAGAAGATTTTACAAATATGGAGAAGAACAGAAAAGAGGGATTTCCCCTATGATTTGGATTTAAGGCAAAAACCTATTGACATCATCTTCTCTAGCTTTCAATCCGGCTTCTATGTCCACCGCCACTGCGGAGGTCGCCGGTAATCCGCCGCAATTCTGACATCTAGTGACAACCAGAATCTGACGGCAGGACGGGCAGGACGAATGAGAACCAAGCCATGTATCTACGCATCCGACATGGAAGGTGTGGCCACACTGCGGCAGCACTCGGATCTCATCTCCGTTCACGAATTCTGTCAAACAGATAGGGCAGTCAGCTATCTTACCATTGACATCGGCGCTGAAGGTGAACTTGGGAAGTGCCCTAAGTACCTTCTTCTTCAACCCTTTGTTCGCCGAAGCCCGAAGCTGCGCCTGCCCAGTTCCGTCACCGCTGCCGGAACCCCGGCGAAGCCACGCGCAACGAGCTACTGCCACTAATCCGACCACGCAAATTAGGGCACAGAGGAGAGCGGCAAGGATGACCACGAAGTCGGAGTCCACGTCGACGGCGTCCGGCGGTTCTGCAACAGCCGACGACGAGGAATTGACGGTGGTTAGGTATCTTAACGGCATAATCTGTCGGTACTCAGCAGAGGAAGAGAGAGAGATGGAGAGGAGAAGAGACGAGAAGACAAGAGAAAGGAAAGGGTGCAGAGGAGGAGTGGGGTTTCTGAGGTATCTTAACGTATCTTTTCATGTAAGAAGCAGTAGCAGTCAGTGAGTAGCCAGAAGGCAGAAGACAGTGAGGCGTTTTTATAGGAAAATTATTTTAAAATATTTTTTTTATTTAATTTTTAATTTTTTAATTTATAAATAAAAGTAAAAACACACGTCTCCAATAAGGGTAGATTTGGTATTTAGTATTTATCTTATTTTATTGTAAAAAAGTGTAATTATGGAGATACCTACCTTTATTAGCAAATAGAAAGAAAGATAAAAGATTAATTAATAAGAAATTAGGATTTGCCATTTTTGTTGTTATTTGTTACAAGTTAGAACAGTTTATCTACCAATTTTTAAAGCAGACTTGTGTGTTTACCAAAATACCCATGTTCCTTGATGCTTTTTTGGCATTTGTGTCCTTTTGTGTACTTGGCTTTTATAGGTCTATTGGGTTCAAACTTCAAATTTGAAAATCAAAATCATGCTATTTTTTTTTTATTACTTTTTTGGGTTGAAAATCATGGAAGTTTCATAAGTACCTGACCAAAATCTTGCTTTGCTTTATTAGTGGTGTTTGCCTGAATTCAAGTTTGCCTCCTGCTTTAGACTTGACCCTCATAGACTTATTCAATGTATCATTTTAAGCGCTTGTTTATATAATCATTTTTATATTTCAATGCATAAGGTTTCCATGACTATAGGGTTTAAGACGAGACGAGCAAAATATACATAATCGTACCCCCATAATGTGGAGAAACTATTTTTGTATTCGAACCCGTGACTATCAGATTGCAATAATAATTTCTATTATATTTATCCTTAATCTTTCTTTATTTTATTCAGATCGTCCCTTATCGATAGAGATTTGTATTTTTTTGAAGGTGAGATGTTTCCGATCATATTCATTCTAAACTGAGGGTAGACTTGGGGTGATGGTTTCTCATTATCTGGAACTTACAGTTGAGACCATTTCCATTCTGTTTGAGGTTGAAATTGGTCTAATATTTGTCACGTGGCCAAATCTAGAGGGATACATCACTCACTATTCAGTAACAAAGTGAAACCCTCTTGTTTGGGTACAGTGATAGTTTTTATGAGCTAAGAACCTTGAGTTCCAATAATGGAACTTGTTATATTTCCAAGAACACGGTAGGAAGCAAGGATGGTGAGGAGGAAAGAGTTGGAAAAGCAGAAATCATAGAAAATAAGGGAAAGTGGAAGAAAAGTTGGAAGGTGGTAGGAAATGGAAAGTTTCACATCAAAAACGAAGGGTCCTCACTTAGTATCAAGTGTCATAATAATGTGGCATTATGATCGAGGATGTTCTTTTCTTTCCCCTTTTCCTCATCGTATTCTTCATCTTATGATCATGAATAGATGGTGAGATATTTTATTTTAAAACACAAAACACTTTTCTTCATTTTAAATTATGTGAATCCAGATTTTTAAATTCCAACATGTGTACGGATGAAAACCTCCTAAGATTCTTCATGATAGTTTTTATTTATTTATTTTTTAATTCCCCTTAATTCACATTTTTTTTTTTTCAAATAGGAAAATATTTTTTAAGGAATTAATTAATTATTTTGTATTTTCTCCAAGTAAAAATCCAATAACAAGAGAAGGTCTCAAGGTAAAGAAATTGTCTCTTGCCTGAGTTTGGATGGGAGATTTGGTGGTCTGGATGGATGGTCATCACCTGACTCTCGGGTGGATCCGAGCCCTCCATCCAAACCAACAAACTGAGCTGACAGGGGTGTCGGCTCGGATGAAGGGCTCGGATCCACCCGAGAGTCAGGTAGCGGTCATCCATCCAAGACGCCAAGTCTCCTACCCAAACTCAGGCGGGAGAGGATGTGGATCCGGTTTCAAGTAAAATAAAAATAGAATTTTATTAAAATATTTATTTTATCCATGGGTTTTATCTGAAAGTATTCAAAGTGCCGTTTGCAATTTGAACTATAAAATTACAGCAAAATATTTAAATGAAAAGAAATTAAGCCTAATTGGTGGGGATGATCCATATCTTAAAACATGGGCCAATTGAATGAACAGAAAAAGAAAGGGGGGAGGGGGACCAATCTACCCCATTCTAATTTGGACATAAGAATGAAGACAAATAATCAATCACATTCTAAGGATCATACTTCAAACTTACACTTACACACATTGTGTCCGTGTTGGATATCAAATCCGCCACATAATTAATGCATGTTCCTCCCATTCCGCGCCCAAAATTTGTAGATTTTTTTTATAACAAAATTCTATTTTCTAAATATTATTGTGGTTGGGATTTGTTATTTTTCAAACATCACATGATATATATATATATATATATATATATATATATATATATATATATATATATATATATATATATATATATTTTTTTTTATTTTAACTAACGACAATTTTCAGACTTTTGGCCTGAGTAATCTCATGGGTCCATACTGACCCTACAATCACATGGATTGGATCATTTTAGGGTTGAATAAGAACTATTCCATTTGCACCCATAACAGAAAAAAAAAGAGCACTTAACATCTTTGTGTGAGTGGCCCCAAAGCAGTAAGAATAGAAACATTACAAGACATTATTTTGTCATGAGAACAAATGATATATTTATTCCAATTGTTAAATATAGAGAGAACATGATCTACATTAGCCATGCATCAAATTTAAATGGCTGTTTGATAAAACTTCAATTCTGGGATTCTTACTTCTGATTCAAATTTTTACTCCAACTTCAAAAGGATTCAAGAGTATGAGGGAGTAGAAACATGTTTGTTAACCTAATTTAGTCATGGACTCCAGAATAATGGTAGAGGGTGACGGATGGTGGCACTAGTGGTGAGTGGTGATGGTTGGTGACGGTGGTGGTGGGTGGGTGTGGTGGGAGGGTGGTGGTGGGTGGTGGTGGGTGTGTGGGTGGTGGTGGCGGTGGTGGTGGGTGGTGGTGGCGATGGTAGGTGGCGGTGGGTGGTAGTGGATGGTGGTGGGTGGTTGGTGGTGGTGGCGATGGGGGGTGGTGGTTGTGGCGGTGGTGGTGGTGGTGGGTGGTGGTGGTCGTGGCGGTGGTGGTGGTGGTGGTCGTGGCGATGGTGGTGGTGGTGGTTGGTGGCTGATGGCTGGTGGTGGTGGCGATAGTAGATGGCGGTGGGTGGTGATTGAGGATGGTGGTGGTGGAAGTGGCGGTGGGTGGTAGTAGATGGTGGTGGCGGTGGTGGGTGGTTGGTGGTGGTGGCGACGAGGGGTGGTGGTGGTGGTAGGTGGTGGTGGTGGTTGGTGGCTGGGGGTGGTGGCGATGGTAGGTGGCGGTGGGTGGTGGTGGCAGTGGTTGGTGGTGGTGGCGATGGTAGGTGGCGGTGGGTGGTGATTGAGGATGGCGGTGGTGGGTATTGGTGGCAGTGGGTGGTGGCGGTGTGGTGGTGATGGTGGTGGTGGTGGTGGTGGCAGCAGTGGGTGGTGGCAGTGTGGTGGTGGTGGCGGCAGTGGGTGGTGGAGGGTGGTGGCGGTGGTGGGTTGTGGTGTTGGTGGTGGTAGTTGGTGGTAGTAATGGTGTGGAGTGATTTTTACTTCAAAATTGTGCTCTGAAGTCGAAAAGCATCTATTTGATGCTTCAAAAAATTGGATTCTAGAGCTCATTTGGAGCCGGTTCACTCATGGATTCTCCAGAAGTCCGAATCGAATTACCAAACAGACTTCTACTCCATTTATACTCCAAAAGTCAGAATCCAACTTCTGGAGTATTACCAAACACCCCCTAAGAGTCCTGACTTACTCAAATACCCACATGCATGGACATGCAAGGTATGGACTTGCATCTATTGCATGTCCATGCATGTGTACTTCTACTCTAAACATAATATGTATTCTTCTAACTCTGAGCCACAAGAATAAACGATTTAAATGAGAAAAACCATGACAATGGATAACTCATGTCTCTCTTTGGACTTTCGAAAACGTCACTCTCTGACACCAAAACTACCCCCACAAAATTACAGCCCCAAAGGACAACTAACATTGGCAATTATGGTTCTAGTTCACGGTATCAGATACTTGGGAAACCAATACGAAAATATTTATCGGCCGTTTCAGATTAATATCGGCTGGTACGTTAAGATGTCATACCTTTTGCCCGTGTACCGCCATAAAATGTTGAATAATCATATACTGTATCCATCAGGTATCGATGGATACCTATATGGATCAGCCATACGATCCAGATACCTAAAACTATGTTAGCAATGTAACTCAAGCTGTTTGTTATTGTGAGTTTGGTAAAAATCCAATAAAGGTTTGTAGCTACTCCAAGAAGGATGCTGAGTATTGAACAGAGTTAGGGCATCAATCTTTATTATTTGCTTTCCTGGGAGTGAATGTTGAACTGACCCTTTACAGGTGAAGTTGTCTGGTAAAGTGTTGGCCCTAGTCCATTTCCCTTTCACACACGACTTTGACCTTTAATTTGAGGTAGGTCAGGTCGGCCAAGTGAGATCTTCCCTAAATTGGAGTCTCTACTCTACATCTCTCATACTCCATTGTATCTTCAAAGAGACACCAGCTCTCAAGAATGTGGAATGGATCCCACGAATCCTCCCCAGAAATAACAATATAAAATTTAGAAAAGACCAAAAGCATGAGAAAGGAAGGGCTAAAACAACAGAGAAGGTTCCCCCAGACTCACTTCTTAGTTCATTCCTAAGCTACTGTTAATTAAGTGTAAGAAACGAGCTTTTGTTAAGTTTGCATCTTAAAAGTTTGAATCGATAAATAGAGGGAATCTTAAGTAAATAAAACACCTAAGGTTCCAGATTTAACCAATGTGAATTATTCCTAACATTCTGTAGCTAGAATAAACATACACGAGAAAAGATAACACGAGAAAATGTTGTAAAAGTCAAAAAGTTTCAAAAGATTTCGAGTTCAAAAACTCAAATTTGGTTTTGGTTTCAAGCTTGGTTTTTGGTATTGGGTAGGAATTTTCAAATTTCGGTTTTAAGTTAGTCTATGAAATGTAGGACTTTTTAATCTCACATTGTTTAGGGGTTGTGGAGGAGAAGACCTTATTTGTAGGGATGTTCTTTACCTATTAAGCCGTAAGAAGAAAGCCAAGCTCGGTCCGAGACAACTCACACACACGCGCATGCCAGACCAGACCAAACCGCAAGTCGCTGGTTGTGGGTGTAAGACACACCCCTCCAATTGACACCCTTTTGGAAGGGTACTTATGTGTAGAGTTGCATCTTTACCAATCAGGGGTGTCATCTCAACCGTAGAATTCAAGATCAAAGATCAGAATTAATCTGGATGGTCTATTTAGAGGGTCCCACCCCATCCTACGACTACTTTCAAAGGGCATCTGTACACTATAAATAGTGGACGACCCCTGCCTTCAAAATTCAAGATTCTTTCCTCTCTTTCTCTCCAACTCTCTCTCTCTATTCTGATTAAACGAAAGAATCCATTCTCCTCGGTTTTGAAAGGCTATTAATCTCAGTCGTCAGATCATCATCTACATCTAACAATAAGTGCATAGTGGTTAGATGTCCTAGAAAAGGGATGTTTTATCTTGGAGGCTGGTTTGTAGGGACCTTGTGCACTGAATAAGGGGCAAATGCAGCCTTAAGGAGAACATACCAACACGACTCAACCTTAATTCTTCTATTCGGTTCCATTATTTAGAGGTACATTTTTTTACATATTAATTTATGTATTTTTTTTTACTGCAATATATAGTTAGGATGATATAATTTGTTATGCTTGCATGGTTATTAAATGCTTGCATGTTTATTAAATGCTTGCATGTTTATCTATAATTACATGATTATTAATTATTGTATAATAATTAATTATTGCGTTATTGTATATATATATATATATATATATATATATATATATATATATATATATATATATATATATATATATATTCTACCACAGAAAAGAGTGAATCTAATGCTATGATGTCATGTCAAGTTTCTATCTCAAAAATTCAAAGAAACTCTCAAGCATACATGTCTATCTTCTTTTATGTCATTGAGAGGAACTGCGATGAGGAAAAGGAAACATTTGACTTGGGTTAAAAAAAAATTCTCTTTTGCTCCGTTTGTTTGAAAGTAAAATTTTACATGTAATATTTTATATATAAAAAAATTCAAAATTTGTTTTTAGTGGGGAAAAGGAAAGACAAAGTTCCTTTTCTATGCCTAGTAAAAATCACTATATTTTATCTCTTGAAAATAAATATTAAAATTTTTTTTACTTATAAAATGTTACACGTAAGATAAAATTTCACATCAAAATAAATGGAGTATAAACTATGCCTGAAAATAGAAAAAGTAGGAAGTTTCCCATGGCCTTATCCTCAGAGGACTTTTAACAAACACATAAGATGGGTTCGGATTTGAGAGGAATGATCACGACCACCCCTGCCGCCACTAATAACAACCGCCCCATTCGGATAGGAGTAATTAATGAATCTGAATGAGGCAAATGATGCCATGAAACTGAACTCAAAGATGGAGCTGTCAGGTCGGCATCGATGCCTTGATGTATCCTTGATTACAAACTCAGTAAAAAACGTGTCATACCCAAGATTCACTAACGAGGGTATTAGGGTTTGAGAGGTTTCTTCACACGTCACAATTGCAGGGAAAAGGAAAGGTTTGATTGGAAATTTGGATACAACTCTTTATGTTCTTATGTACAGTTATGGGGTTAAAACTTAAAAAGGTTGGACATGGAAAAAGGATAAGGTGATACAAAAATGAGAAAGCTTGGCCGCCCACCACCTATCACCAGCACCATCACCACTGATAACCAGATGAGAACAAGAAAGGGATGAGAAGATACACGTCTAACACCAAAAGGATTTACATGTGTGAAACAGAATAAACCCTTTTTCACACACACATAGAGCATCAATGGATGTAGGAAGATCACGTGAAAATAAAGCTTTTTGGGTTCTTATTTCTTCTTTCTGCACTTCTTTTCCTCACATGGCGGATCTGTATTTGCTTTTTATTTTGGGAAACCCAAACTAGAAGGAAATGATATACAAGGTATCTTAAGATGAACGTGGAGGCGGCATTAAAATACTTAAAAAAAAAAGAAGGTTTGAATGTGTCATAACTTGTAAGGATCTAGTGAAGTTTTATCCTTCTTGCATAAGAAAAAAACAAATGGAGGTCTCATCCTTCACATGCCCACCACGTTAGCACCAGACATACAGATATATTATTTAGGCTGGTAAGGTCTCCTGTCTCAGTCATGATTTTAGGTATCCTGAATTCCGGATCAACCATATCAATATCTTCAACCATATCAATATCTACGGTAATTAATACTTGATAGATATGGGAAGAGTTTTTTTTTTTTTTTTTTTTTATAGGAAAGATAATTATTCATTTGATCGTGACGTGTTCATGGACTGATGGACACACATGTCATACAGCTATGGAGTGCATAACGTCAAACTGTCAAAAGCACGACTTAGACAGGGCCTGTAAAGCAAGGGGAGTCAGCAATGCTGTTAATCTCCCGTGAAATGTATTTAAAAGAATAGGATACAAAAGTAGTGAGAGAGAGAACGAATATCATGTACAAGTGATACAACATCTAAAGGTGGTTCTTGATCCATATATTGAACAAAAGAGATAAGAGACGTACAATCACTACTCACAATCGGATGATTAATGCAATCCCCTAATGCTTAGAGATGACTGATGCAGAATGAAAAGTAATAAAATCAGCAATATTAATCGCTACTTGTCAATACCTAACCGATCCTAAAAAGATATGTCACTTCAACATAATAATCGATATTTAACGGATACTGACCAAGACCCATAAAACCGATACTGACCAATGTCCAATACCAATAATCATTTCAATACCACAAACTAAAACCATGGCCTCAATGCCTAGAGGAACTCCACTATTGGGTGTAGTCAAAGTCTCAATCCCCCATCTCCCCATCAAAAAAAAAAAAACACCATTTATTCCTACCTATCAAGAATTCCCAAGTCCAACGTTGTTGAAATGGTAAGTCAGTCCAGCATTTTGACCCCCTACCAACGTTGGGTAGGCAACCTTGTTGGCCGACGCGGCCCACACAATATCATATTCCACATAATCTTTTCACACCAAATTATATAGGAAAATTTTCTACTACCTTGCAATGTGATGTGACGTACACTCCACTTTGAGTCAATCATACGCAGACAGTCTCATTCATTTAACCTGAGGATGGTCCTTACTGTCAATTGGCAGTCACTACAGAAAATCCCGATCCTTACAAGTTACTATACTCAGACCCCATTCCAATAATTCTCCTCCGTTTAAGTATGACGTCTCTACAACCTTATTTTTTAGATATCGAAACTACCCTTAATGAATGAGTGACTTGCATCTAAACCCTAAACACATTTTTAATCCCCTTCCACCAGCAACCTCTGGTTCTCTCTCAAAGCATCTTCCTGCTACCATGATCTACTGCAAATGGCAATGGAAAAAATCGGACATTCCAGCAGAGAGGAACTTACCGATTCCCAACCTCAATCCCACCTCCATAACCGGTCCATCATCATCATCACCCGAGACACCAAAGAGGAGGAGAGCCCTGAGATCTTTCCTAGACACCGCCACTGTCGTGCTGCTGCTGGTGAGTACTCCATGTAGTGCTGAGGCAACAGCATATCATACCAACCAATATCCCTGTCCCCAGTGTCCCTAGTGTCCCTAGTAGGTGACAGCAGGACATGAGTTTTAATTGAATTCAGAATTTTCGGAAGAAATCAGAATTCAGTCTCAGAAACTAGAACATGCAAAGAGAGAGATTTGGAAGGTTTGGGATACTTTTGTCTTGATGGCCCCACCCATTTCTCTGCATCCACTTCATCCCAACCCAACTTTTCTCTCTCCTCCCCTCCCCAACCCTGTGTTCTTTGCTCCACACCCATTCTCAATCTCAAGAAATAGAAGGTTGTGTTTTTTACTCCAAAGCTCCAAGCCTTACCCACAAACAAGAAACAGAGGAAAAACATGTCATCAGTTTTACATGTTCTCTCTCTGAACAAGGAAGGATCTGAGAAAATAAAAAAAATGATTAAAAGAGGGAAAGGATGGATTTTGATGATGAGTGGAGGAAAAGGAACAGCTTCTTTTCTTGTGAATCTCAAACTTTCTCAAACTTTGCAATACCCAGATTTAAACATATCTCCTTACTTTCTTGTGAAGGTATCAATAATTCTTCCTCAGCCTTCTCATTAATGGGGCAGAGATTCAACTGGCCCCATTAACTTGAAAAAAAAAAAACCAATTGACGCCGTTTATTCGATTAACGCTAGCACTTGTGTTTTGAATTTTGATAGATCCAAGGGAAGAGCCTTCGGAACAGACTGCAGAATCTTCAATAGGTAATCATATCAGAAAACGAAACAATGGTTCTGAACCTTTTAGGATGAAAATTTCATATTTCCATGGGACATGTTAACACAACAGCCAGTTTCAATCACATCCCACCACGGGGTCATCTAATAAAAAGACTTCAACTTCAGAAAATTGTACCTGAAAATTCTTTAATGTGATTTTTACTCGGTAACAAAAAGAGTCATCAAGGCTCTAATTGATTACCAAGGAATTAAAGGAAAGAAAAGTGAAAATTTTAAACTTAATGAAAAAACTTTGATAATCATTACACCACATGTTACCACATGAGTATGTAAGTAACTCTAAATCATTCCATATTTAATTGTAAACTTACATTTTATAAATTATATCCAAATCCCTTGTATTTGAAAAGTAAAATAAATTACACATCTAATAAATATTATTAAATATGATAAGAAATTTAAATACTTCATACAATCATGCTGTATTATAGTTATAGAAGTTTCCTTTTTTAAGGTTTGAAAATTTTTTACTTCCCTTCTCTTTAATTTTCTTTGCAACCAAACTGAGCCTAAGAAACAATGTCAGTGAAAATTCAATGTGCACTTATCATCATAGTACTAAAACCAAGTATCGGACACAGTATCGGCCATGTCCAAAAGCGATCCAATCCGGATCGACACACGGATCCAATGGAAAACCAACATGTGTCCTAATCTCATTAAAAAGATATTAAAACAGAAGGGGATCCGAGATCAGGGATCAGCCAGTCAAAAACCGATACAAATCGGCCGATCTGGCCAATCCAATACCTTGAACCATGCTTATCATTATCCCATTACATGTGTGGATCCAAATTTCATCCTTTCATCGGTCAACATTATATTTTGGAATGAGAGCTGTCCCAAGACTCCTCACAACATAGGTTTCCATCTTCCCAAAACTGTGCACATGATTACACATGTAGGTAACTCTAACCTCTGGTCCATGGTCGTGCACCAAATAACATTATGACTTACAAGGATGCTCAATCTATAGCATGAAAATTGAGTGGATGACTTCAAATTGTGAACACGGAAATGAGCTTATTTGTAATTTAGAGGGTCTTGTACAACAGACCCATTCCCTCCTTGGGTAATTGAACAATATCACAAGATGATGAAACACCTTCTCAAGAGTTGCCAGCATTCAAACATGGGAAGGATATAAGTAAACGCATTCTAAAAATAGATGAAAGTGACTATAGTCTATACCTTAGCCAAATGCTATCAGGATTCTTCCTCGACACAACAAAGATTTTATGACCTCTAACAAACTAGGGTTTTTTTTTTCACAGATCAAATCTCACATACCATCTGCCCTTCATGTCAGCATTGAGGGTCCAATTGTTTTCCCTTATCTGCAAATATGGGACCTGCAATAAATCAAAGAGAAAAATAAAGATTTGAAGGTGGTATAAAAAAGCAGTTTTTGAGTTCAACAATCAAGAAGACAATATTTGCAATACACATTCCATCAATTCCTGCAGCAAGACCTACACCACTTGGGATTGCAATACAAACAGAATTGCAGAAGAAAACACATATAATGAATGGTATATTGAAACAATTAAAAGAGAATAAGGAGAAACCTTCCACAGGCAGTCAAGGTCTGTATAAGCGATAAAATTGGCGCCCTTGTACCTGTTCTAGTTCTGGCAGGGCTCCTGTTCTATCTAAGCGGGAGCGGGGTTCGACTGAAGTAAGGGCACCATTGTAGTTCAATGAAGAAACGCAAATAGCAGGCTGTAGCTGAACTTAGGTTGAAATATTTGAGAACATAACCTGAGCATAACTAACGTAACTATGCAGATGCCATAGAGTTAGGGGTTGTGATTGACCTTCTGAAGAGTCATGCGTGGGGAATCTCCTCTGCCAAATGGCTCTCAGGAAGGGATAACCTTACAAATCCATACCTCACCCCTTGTTCCAGCTAAAACCAGATAAAAGGAAAATTTGCAGGTAACTTTTATGACACAGATCCTTCTATGTGGTTCTTTTCCTGGAACTAAGGAAGTAAATGGAGCCTAAACATGAAATTCCTACTTTAAAAAATAATAATAATAATAAAGGAACCACATTCAGATGCAATAATAAAGGAACCACATTCAGATGCAAATCAAAATTTTCTCACTCCAGAAAGAATAAAAGAGAATTATAAAAGAAGGGCATTCGTCAACTTCAAGACTGCCTTGGAAAAACTTTGCATTCAAAGTAACAGGGAAGTACATTAAAGAAGGAAAAAGGGTTACCAAGTGCCCATTGTAGGAATCCTTCCCCACACGCCCCCAATTATTTTCATGTGGAAAAGATTAGTGGCATTTTGACCATAGGATGGGTAGCGAGTTCCTTAAATAAGCCACATGTCAAATTTGATGGCATTTTAACTGTATGGTCCACCATGTATGGGTTCTTACCTCTTTTTCACAATGCTCCTGTTACTCAAACAATCAATTTAATACCAGTGCATTTGGCTTGTAGCTACCATCACAGCCACGGGACAGTTATAGGAGCTGTGTGGGAAACAATGCCTATAATGGGCATGTCGGAACACCATTCCAAAAATCTAAAAGGAATGAGCTATGTATATTTGCATTAATATATTCACACATACATACCTTATTGAAGACTTCATAGCCAACTTTGAACCTTACATCTTGGTCCTTTTGAAAATTTAATATACTCCAACTTAATTCTACAGCTCCTCTTGGCTTTTTCTGTGAAGGACATCAGATCATTACAGGTGCAAAAAATTAGAATAGAACATTGATGTCAAGGGTACAACATTTGTTATCAGTACTGCATTGTGCACAATCAGTGTATTAAACCAAGATGGCGACAAACATAAATAGCTAAATCAACCATAAGTTGATATTTCCATATGATCTAGAGTCAGTGAATATTCTTCTCCTTGCTTATAGGACTTTGTTTAATCTGGCAGGAAAGAAGCAAGTGAATCTTCCAGGAGAAAAGGACAGGATATAATAAATATTCACTACAAGACTCATATGGCAGCAGTTCAGCAGACATTCAGGGGAATCCAATGAGTTATCACCAGAAACTGGAGGAAGATTGTGCAAACAGTATCCACAGGAGGTCATGGCCCTCTCCTGGGATAGGCCATTAAGGCAAATTAAGTTTTGATGTGTCATAGTTGGTTATCTGGGGCAGGTAGGACTTGGGCATGTCTGCATTTATCGGTTGGCTGGATTTAGGGCTGTAGGGGTGATTAATCCATCACAACAGGAACTAGATCAGCAGTTCCAATCTGAAGAAAGCATCCATAAAAGGCATTCAGAGGCTAGTGATAAATGTTATACAGTTGTGGTTGGTTGGCTTCATGGGTCCACAAGTATACCATGGAGACTTGGTTATCTCGGTCTCTTCTTTCCATTGTACTTACCACTGGTTCCAAGATAGCCTAATTCCATGAAAGATGATCTGGCAAAGGTAAGACCTTTCTGAAATGTGATGTATGATGGGGTTGACATGAATTTCTGACATGTACAGATATTCATACATACAAATCCAAATGGGTGGAGCTCCCTGCTCTATCATTCTTTGTACAATCCCATTTTTTCTCTAATATGAATTTTAAAGGATAAAAAAAGGATGGTCTAGCCTTGTTCCAAGGGGGTACCATAGCTGGAAGAACCCCCAAGGACAAATCAAAAAAGTGTCTCTAAGGGAGCCAGATACTGAAGCAGCAGGTAATAGACCCAAGTCACCCAACTACAATAGCAATATGGAATCAAGCTGGAATAGAACCAAAAAATTAGGGCTTTTAGATCAAGCAAAGGCATGCTCAGCTACAGGAAATCAGATTGTTTCCCACACAAAACAGAATTTAAAAAAAAAAAAAAAAAAAAAACAACACCTAGAGTTCGCTTTGCACGCCTTCAATTGAGCAAGATTAGGGATAAAAGTCTAAACAGGCTTGAAAATAGGACTCCAATAGACCATCATGTGGGCTTATCCTGATCTATTACATGGCATCCAATACCTATTGATAGCAACCTCATGGATTCACATATGGTCTAGTGCAAAACCTAGCTCATCTACAAATCCAACATGTTCTTAATCTAATACCAAATATAATTAGATCAATACCTATGTGAGTTGGTAGCTGTTAGATTTGGGTCCTAGTTACTGAGAAAAGTTTATTTCGTAGTTTAAAAGCAGGATTCTTTTCCTGTCCTTAAATCTATTATATAAGGGAAAAATACTGTTTAGTATGCCTAAAGGACAAATGCCCCCAAACGTTTCTGGAAAATACAAATGCCTCCCCTAGAAGTACTATTAAAATACAAGTAGACCCACGCCACTAGGTATATTCCATTAGATACCAACGGCGGGATTCCAATTTTTTTTAATGACCAAATTAACCCCTTACACGGGTGAAGTACCATTTTTACCCTTATTGAAATAGGGTATCTAACTCCTGACCCTAACTCCCTTTCAGTCAGTGTAAGGCAACCATTTATTCCTAAAATGAATTGGAGTACGATTAACCGTGGATAATGGGTCTCAATGAAATGCCAGAGATTGCTTGGTTTACCGAGATCGGAAATAAGGTCTGTCGGAATCACCGTCAGAGTCGAACAAAAAATTCAAGATACTGAACTGAAATTGCTATGGACTAAAACAAAAAAACAAAAAAAAAAACTCAAGATGCAAAACTAGAATCGCCGCTAGAACCTAATGGAAAACATAAGATGTAAAATTGAAATCGTTGTCGGAATCACTGTAGGAATCGAACAGAAAACTCAAGATGTGGAACTGAAACTGAGTTTTAGGAAAGAAATTTAATAAGTAAAATTGGAATCATTCTCTTACACAGTGTTTGGTTGCTTTCTTGGAAGATGAAGAAGAAGATATCGATGTTTACCAAAACCAATCCTTACCAAATCCAAAACTTGAAGTTTCAGTTCATTTTTCTTGAAGTTTCAGAAAAATCAGATCAGTTTCAGTTTGAGTTCATTTTTCTCTCTCACAAAAGTTACAGTCTCAACTTCATATGATCGAAGAAAGCCAGGTTTGTTGCTGTTAGCATCTCTGGTCGGGTCCGCCGTTGGCATTGGTTGTTCCCATCAATATGAATACAGAAATGAGAATAACAGTGGGGCGGATAACCACCTCGTTATCCTTTGTTAATCTTCTTCCCGAGTTGTAAAGAGCAGCATTGAAAAAGAGAAAAACCCTGGTTTAGGGGAGGTAACTGTATTTTTTGAAACCTTTGGGGGTCAACGGTCAATAAGGTAAGTTACAGGGGAGGTAACTGTCTTTTACCCATATAAATATGCAATCTTGCATTTGGTTGTATACAAAAAAAGAAAAAGAAAAAAAGGCTTCAAGAAACTATGTCAACCAAAGTTTTATATTATATTAGGGGGTAATTTCAGCCATACTCCCTGTAGAATAGCTTAATATCACGAGCCCACTGATGCAGTCCAAGAAGCAACCAGCCCAAGGTACCGTCAACATGGGCCCGGGCCTAGCCCACACTGTTCACGTGAACACTGTTCACGCGATACTGTTCACGTAAACAGTACCAACAGCATTAGTTATGACTCTTTTGATTAGTTTCCTAATTTTCAGTTTACTTATTTCCATTGTTTAGTTTCCTAAAAATTAGGCTAGTTTAGAAGTCTTAGTTGCTTGGAGACTAAGACTTGCCTAAAATCGAGTTTCCTAATTCCAGTTTTTAGAAATTTTCCTATTTCTATGTTTTAGAAACTTCTTAAGTTATAAAGGAGGTTTAGCTTTTCTAAATTTCGTTATTTCCTATTTTATTTGTAATGTTTCAAAGCTATAAATAAAGAGAATGCAGGCTGGCTGCAGTAGAGAGAATTTTCCAGAAAAAAAGAGAGTGGAACTCCTATTTTCTGGTTGAGTCTCCAAGGTTGTGAGACTCAACCGAACTCTATTTCCTTTGTTCCTTTGCATTCAATACCCCTATTTTGTTCTTTGTTGTTGGTTATATGTGAAACACTCAGCACCAATTAGAGGAAGTAAAAACCAAATCAACAGCCGACATCCTTTGAACCTGCCCAGGTTTTGGTGGCACCAGGTACAGCAAGGTTACAAAGCTCATAGCTCCTTCAATTTTTTTCGAATCATTCTCAGATTTTGAAGGGTGTTCATAACTATTATAAAGGCCATTCAACCCAAGTTTCATCAATTTCTGACGGTCAGATTTACAGATAAGAATTTTTTTCTATTACTTTTCTCTGCAGATTTTTGTGTTGGATTGAATTAAGATCCTATAGCAAAGAGGGCTTGTTAATTTGAGATGTCTTAACCTCTTTGCCATCACCCACCTTTTTTCGCAATAATATCACTAACACCCCCTACTTTAAAACATGGTTCAGTCAGACCCCCTTCATTAGGTCATAGGCATTAAACGATGACGTGTGACCATCCTAAATTCATTAATGGCAAAACAACCCCCATTCCAGCTAAAGGAGTCTCCGTCAATGGTCCTCAAATGAACTCTTCTAGCTTTAATCGGAGAGGAGCTCGAGCAGTCCAAGCAGCTTCAATCGGAGAGTCTCCTATTCTAAATGTTCCGGTTTGTTCGCTTCGTGGATCGTCAAAGTCTGGTTCTTTCTTTGGATTCGGACAGTTTTTTCTTTTCAGTACACTTCATGGTTTTTATCTTCTTTTACGAAGATTCCCACCATCGTGGACTTCCCTTCAATCTACCCATGCCTTCACCTTCCCTTTTCCCAGCATATAATCATCTTCGTCTTTTCCTTTTGGACTGCCCAACGTTTGATCGCCGCATACCCCTATTTAAGGACACACCCCTATTACGACACCCTCGCCAGAGCCCTCTGTTTGCAGAGGCAGAGTCGCATCAATACCCAAATGTACAGCCACTGTCAATCCCCAACAAGAGTTTGTATCATCACCACCAACCCCCCTGTCAGTGTGTCTGTATTAAAACGCACATGTCAAGACACCGGATTCCTCTCCAGAGCCTGAACCCTGGTTCCTCCGCCAAACCAGAACACCGGCCCCCTATTCCACCGACCACAGCAGGCCCTCCTATCCACCCTGCAACAAGTAATGGCTCCGCAGCACTCCTAAAACCCTAGGGTTCCCAGCATAAACCCTAGTCAACACCTCCCGCTGACTTGCCATAGGCTGGGTTCCGAAATCACACCTCCCGCTCACTCGCCATAGGCTAGGTTCCAAAATTATACTCCGTAACACTAGTTGCAGGATTTAAACCAGCTGCCGATTTCCGCAGCCGATCTGTTCGCCGGTCAGCCATCTGCTTGTTCGACACAAGCCCTTCAATCCCTGTCATCCCACCGTGTCTTCAATTAGCTATTCCTCCCCTGTAACAACCGATCATCACCTCCTCCAGCATGGGATCAAAAAGCCGATCCGCCCCTGTGCTCATAGGATGCAATGAGCCAACCGAGTGTATATTAGGGTTACCTTCTTACACCGCTCCATTCACCTCTAAAGTTCCTGATTGACCAATGCCTGCGTGAAACTGTTCATGATCCCCATGGCCTTGCTGGAGATACCGATGTTAGGGTGAACTTGTTTCAGGGTGAACAATTATGTCATCTCTCCCAAGTGTTTGGGGTAAAAATGTTTTTTTTAATTATTCTATCAGTTTATTTAACGTTTGGGTGTCTCCACGGGGTGTTAGTAATATTATCACAAAAAAAGGGGGTGCATGATATTAAGCTATACAGCCTATATTACATAAGGTGTGGCAGAAATTTACCCATCCCTTATATTAATTGAATGATTGAAAGGATTCCATCAGTGGTTCAAAAAGCTCCGACAGCATCTTCACTTTTCTGTTAAATAGTCTTCGCAGTGGACCCTACAGCTTTGAGTTTCAATCCTCTTTACTATTTGCGATATGGTGACCTATAAAATCCAGACACATCCAGAGTCCTGTAACACCCAAGAGCCCAAGATACTCTCTGAAATAAATCTCTCTGTTTCTCCTGTAAGAGTTAACCCTCTGAAACAGAATTTTGATATCTTAAACAAGATGTTGATATTCTGAATTGGAAACAAGCAATGATCTAATACACTATAATGAGCTTTTCCATCTGTTTGAACAAAGAATGAAACTCATAAACCTGGTGTATGGAGTCACATACCATCAGCTATCAACTAGGAGAGTTTGGCTAATTAATGAAAGCCCAATTTAAGACCCAATTTAAATTTGGGCAAAGGTTTAGAACGAGGCGGGATGGGCTTTTATTTTTGGGTTTACTCTTTGCAATAGGCTTAATTATGAGACCCAAAAGTGAGGGGGTCTAATAGGGTGTACGAAAATAGATATTTAATTAGTAGTGAGCTCCATGCTTTAGTGATAAGGTTAGTTACTAGTCTTTTTTCAGTCTTAGTAGTTGATAAAAGTTAGTTCTTATTTTATCTTAGCTTCCTTATTAGTTTCTTTAAGAATTTGGTTAGTTAGGGATTTGTTTCTTTATTTTGTCATTGATAAAGTTGTCTAGATGGATTGGAATAAGAATTATGCATTCCAGCCTTTATCTTTAGTTCCCTTTTAAGATTAGGCTGTTTAGTGGTTACTCTTATTGTTGTCCACGCATGGGAATCTCTTTATTTGTCTTTTATTTTATTTCTTACCCTGTTAGATAAGATTCGATTTTTATAAACAGCCCTCATGATTGAAAATGGAATGACAAAGAATAGTTTGTTTCAAGTTTGAGATTGGTGTCTCATCTCCCCCCCTACTCTCTCTCTCTCTCTCTCTCTCTCTCTCTCTCCCCCCTACGATCTCCTCTCTTCTTTTTCTCTCTCCAAAGTTACTATTCTCAGGCACCGTTCACAGTCCCAGAACAGCCCCTTGTTTCTTCTCTTATCTACTCCTATTATATCTCTTAAACCACCACAACAGATCTATCTCTCTGATCTGCATCACTCATGTAATCCAAGATCAGTAAGAGGCAACTAGGATGCAATTTTGGGAGGTGGAACTAGTGCAATATCCAAAATACCATGATTCGTAGTTTTGCCCAAGTCAATTTCGTTCACATCAATATTAATTCAGCATCGTATCTATACTGCTCACAGTCTTTTACCAAATTTCGTTCACATCAATATTAATTCAGCATCGTATCTATACTGCTTACAGTCTTTTACCAAATCCAATGCCAATACAGCTTATAAATACATGTCTGGCAGATTGCTTCCAAATGCAAAGTGCCTTCTCATAGACTGAGTCGTCTGTATGAACTGTGTTACCTAAAGTATATTCTTAGTTAAATGATTTGAAACCAAGTCCTCAGTATCATCAACTTTGTTTTATCTAAAGAAAATAAGAAAAACATAAACAATCAGACTGACAACTCTCAGATATACATTGCACTCATAGTGTTTTTCTTCAAATTTATATTTTCCAGCTTATACTACATACCTCTTTTAACTCTTTATGGGCATCGACCCTCCCCTTGATGATAAAACTTAGTGGACCATCAGTTGTGACAGGATATTTTGTCTTCCCACGCACAGTATATCTGAATTTATCCTGTTTATCATACTGTAATCCAACACCAAGGGTGGTTGATAACTACAAAAGAGTCAATCATCACACATGTTAATTTAACTTATCATCAGAAGGGAAGAAGATAATAAAATAAATGAAGTAGAGCAAGATGAGAGACCTCTGGGTAAACGTTTTTAATAATCCCACTGAAATAACTCAGATCTCCACTTCCCGTATCTAGTGCTGTGTGAACCTGCCACAGCAATCACCTTTAAAGAAGTTCATATAATTCAGCATTGATTTCTGTTAACAATTTTAAAGTTGAATAATAGCAACTTGTGTATTTCCAGTAGTTTCAATCTCAACATAAAAAAGAGCTATGGTTGTCTGAAACTATATCAGAAAATAAGTGAGATAATGTTGGCACATGGACATATTTGTCTTCAAGTGCTTCGTATAATGTTGAGTACACTAATGTCAGGATATAAGCCACCCTGATTTCTGCATTGACGCTGAAACTTTACGTCCTGGTTAGTTGCATCTGCATTGGTTCCCACATTTAAAGCCACAAAAATACATTCTTCGTATATCCAATAAATCCAACTCAACTTGAACCTTATTTCAAGCGAAGGAAGCTTAATCCACCAACCTAAATTATCATATATGATTTTTACTAGCTAAAAGAAAAAAAAAATACTAGTTGGGAAAACGCCCATCAAAAAGGATTTAGAGTGATAGCTATATTTGATGGCAGCAATTTGAGGCTTCTTTTTTGTCAAGAGATAACACGCTTGAGTGAATTCTCTGGACCTAGATTATGGAATCAGGTACGGAATGGCTAGGACCATGAGAAAAAAATGATTGCAGGTCTCACTATGGATAGCCAGTCCCGAAAAACATCAGTTACCGAGCGGGGTTCAATTTTAAAGTTTCTGAGCAAATTAATTCTCATGAAACACAAAGAATGAATTCAACAGCAACCACTGGTCTATAATGCTAATAAAACCGAAACCAATAAAGAAGCCAGACATGGAACCCAAAAGGGAACCAGAAGCTAACAGGAATCGATTCGAGCAATCACGAAGTAACATAATAAAATGAGGGAAGTATAGGAAGAATTTTAAAGAGGGAAAATGAAGAAGAGAATATTTGAAAGGCGAATAGATGTTGAAGAACACAAGCAGGAGACAGAAGAAAAGCTAGAGGAGGAAAATGTAAAAGGAAAGGTACCTGGAATTGTTTGTTGGTGGCGATGGGAAAATTCTCCTTGGCATGGATTCGAATAGCTTTAGAGTCTCCGCCATATCTGAGAGAAGTCTCCATTTCTTCCAAGTTGGCAGAACTACAATTCCTCAAACTTAAAACCCTACAGAGATAAGAAAAAGAACCCTATACCAGGGAGAGCAGGGAGAGCAGAAGCTCTCCGTAAGAGTAAAACTAGTAACAAACAATAAAAGCCTTGAATTTCATTGAAGAGATTCGTCAACATCAGTCAACAGAGGACGCCAAAATCCCTTTCAAAACAATTCATTTGTCGCGCGTTTGAGCTTCTGCCGGTTTGCCCTATCATTGAATTACGGCCTCGTTTGGTTGTAAGAAAAATGAAGTGAAACAAAAAACAATTTTAAATGGTGAAAATACTTTAAATTAGGATGTTTGGTTAAAAGTAAAATCGATACTTTAAATTTTTTAGTGATAGTTTGGTTGGAAAATAAAGTAAAATTTGTTAGTATATTTTTTAGGGGTTCAGGATAATGTCACAACCATTTGTGATTTTTTAGAAACCATTTGTCTTCTAGGATATTTTTAGTCGGGGACAATTTTCATTTACCACAGTGGGGAGAGAACCGGATTTTCATCCATTTAGGATAAAGGAAAACATTTTTCTTTTCAATCTTCAAAGTTGAAAAAAAAAAAAAAATCTTCTTCTCCACCTAACTAGAACCATCAAAACAAATCGTCAACTTGAACAAAAGTAGAAGAGAATGAGAGAGATAGAGAAAATTGTTTAAAAAGGAATGAGATTGAATGAGAGATCGAAGGGGAGGGTGATTGAAGAACAAGGGGGAAAAAAGGAATAAGAGTGAAAAAGAAAGAGAAGGGAGTCACCTAAGTATGCTATTGCTACTCCTACCATTGCTAGAGTCATCAATTGTCGTTGGCATCATTGTTGTCACCAATATTGCAAGACATAAGAATGTGTGTGTGTGTGTGTATGTGTGTGTGTGTGGGGGGGTGTATGTGTGTGTGTGTGAGAGAGAGAGAGAGAGAGAGAGCTCTTACTTTGGTGACTCTTTTATTCTTACTACTTAAAGCCTCATTTTTACACATATGTAATTTTGTATTAATTTGCACATTTATTTTTTGGTAATTATTAAAAAATATTTATTAACTTTTTTAAAAGAAAAGGTTACCCAATAGGAGGTAGGTAAGAAAGAGAAATCCCTTGACTATACATGTAGTTGTTTGAAGTGGATGACTAATGTGTCAAATCCACCCACTAGATATCTAAGAAATGGTATAAAATTAATTGTATATGTGTTGAATTTCTTACCCAATTGCAATCATATACCCTTTGCATGTTAGTTTTTAAATTTTTTTTTAAACCATAAAATATTTTTCAAATTTTTAATTGGATTTTTATACTTTATTTTGTTACATGACCGATTCTATGTGAGCTTAAACTTAATAAATTAGTATGAGATCTTACAATATTAGACTTGCGACATGACAATAGTAGGACTCTTGTCAAAGAAACCTCTCAATGTGCCATCAAGCAGAAAGGTCATTCCTAACTTCTTCTTCTTTTTTCAAATTTAAAACATTAATTTCAAATTAGGTTCACACGAATTTTTTTTTTTTACAAACCAAAATTGAGACTCAAAAAAGGAGGGAGAAAAAAAGAGTTTTTTTTTTTTTTTTTCAAGAATAAATTTTACATAGCCTATCATATAAAAAAATAAAAAAAGGCCAGGTCACCATTTAAGATTCGATGGATCGGTCATCCTGTGGTGTCTAAAGTTAAAGAAACTATAGTTAGAATACCTCATGTTCGATATATTATGTTGTTTGAGTATCTCATGTTTATTAAATACTCCAAATACAATATTTCAAACTTGAGAGATCTTAGCTATAGTTTCCCTAAGCGTTAAATATATAATTGACCATTTCTGATATAACACCACAATATTATATGCCTGTTAAAATTTTATTAAATATTTTTATTAAAATTTTATAAAAATTCTGAAAATTTTAAACGGATTTGTATCCAAAACTTTGGGGCTGAAGTTCCTTTTAAAATTATTCCAAATTATAAAGTACTCCCATAAAAACCCATTTTCTTAATTTTCCAACCAATTCAAATTTAAGTAAAATTTTCATCCCATCTAACATTCTAACGCCTTCAGATTCTGATCTGGAGAGGTAATTTTTTTTATTTTTTTTGGTCAGGGGGTGGAGGGAGATCAGGCTCCTATCGTCCCAATTAGTAGGGCAAAGCATTTTTAACAAGAAAGATAGGGTTTCCCATGTCACATCAAGTATGGTCTAGGAAACGGTTTAGTCAAAATGAACCCACATTAAACCAATTACCATTCACTCAGTTGCTCATTTTGATGGTAGTTTTGTGCCTGTTCCAACAAGGTGGATTGAGTATCTGCTTTAATTTTTATTCCATCACATTGTGCTAACCGTTACCGTTAATGTGTTAATGTTGGTTTTGTAGGATGTGCACAAGAAAGGCAAGGATGGAGGACTGCTGCAGGGACCGTTACAAGCACATGGTCGAACTCGGCAGAACTGATTTCCTGGCTCACCGGTGCTCCTAAACATCATGGCCTCGTCCCTTTTCCCTTTCCCCTTTCCCCTTTTTTGTATGATTAGTCATCTTCTAGCTGGTTTTGTAACCGTCTTCTCTCAAGTAATAACATGATAATCTCTAGTTTGTTTAGCCCAAACTTTAGGGCCTTAGGGGATCCGCATTCTCTCCTCCCAGTGGTTCTGGGAGGACAACGACAACCTCATCAAGATGGCCGACACGTGACTCTTGGTGAATCTGAGACCCATGTTCAAACCGACACCTAGTCGACAAGTCAAGCCAACAGGGGGTGTTGGCTCAAACGTAAGTCTCGGATTCACCCAAGAACCACGTGTTGACCATCCAGATGAGGTTGCCACGTCCTCCCAGAACCACTGGGAGGAGAGGATGTGAATCCAACTTTAGGAAACTCTGCCATATCCACATGGTTCTGCATTTAACTCTGTCCATGTACCTATAATCAGTATTTATTTATTTTTTTAGATTAAAAAGAACATGAACCCATATAATCAGGAAGGAAAGAGAATGTTTTTTATGATCAGGCACTCAAGATGTGAAGGCTTGGAAAATCATTCCCACAATGTCTATGCAGGATTATTTTTCCCTTTGGTCCAGTTTGTTTCGCTGTAAAAATTTCCTAATCTTTTGCGTAACGCTGCCAGCCAGCAGTGAGGGGATCCGACAGTGGAGTGAATCAGGCACACGTCTCGATGCACTCCCAGCCATTGGATGCCTTGCTGCCTGCTGGCAGCACTACAGAGGACGTGGATACTAATTTTTCAATGTATTTTTTTTTTGCATTTATATTAAAACAAACAGTAAAAAAAAATCCTATTTTATATTTATAAGAAAATTTTCTATTTCTGCCTTTTACATAGAAACAAACAGAGCCAAATTTAAGAAATTCAAATAACATAGAAACGAGGCTAAAAGGGAAATTGGAATAGCCCATCAGAATATTCAATTAAGACACCAAAATTCTGATCCAAGCATCCCCAATTAAATATTTAGAAACATGACCATAAAAATCCTTTGGCTTTTAATCCTATTAATTTACCTCTCAGATTTCGTCCAAAAACTCGAGCAGTTCATCTACATCCTGCCTCAAGGCCACCAGTTTCTGTTGAAGCGAAGCAATCCTGTTCTCAATATCCCTTACCCCTGATTTCTTTTCGTAACTGTCCACAACTGTCGAGTGCTTCAACATCAGTTTCTCTTGCATCTCTCTCTCCTTGGCAACCAGTTCCTCCACCTATATTAGAAAAAATTGAAGATGATTAAACATGGTTTCAGATGAGCACCATGATAAGCTAAGGAAATAGGCCTATCCTTGCACAAAGAACTGAAGGGGTACAAAGCCTTACACACGCAAGCTAAATTAAGGCAGGAATTTAGGGCAGGAGATTTAACTTTCCACATGAAGAGGGTGAGTGTTTTTTGTAGTCAAAACTTGAGCAGTAATGAAAAACAAATAAACTGATCCTCCTATCTGTTAAAAAATGCTCAAAAGATGATCAAACCATCAACAAACCCATAACCTTTAGTGATTTAAGAAAATGAAGACTTCCTGATCAGACAAAGTGTACAAGATGGGGACATGCAATAAAAGTATAAAATAAACGCAACTGACAGATAAGGTTCTAGACTTCACAGTAAAAACAATAGACAGCTTGTAATAAAATTCTACATTACAACTAGACTGAAATTTTGAGCATGATATGCCCAAAATAATTCTGCATAATTCCTCCTCCCAAAAACTCTGATGGTGCTATGGCAGACTGTAGCAGACAACCAATGGGCCATAGGTGGACAATTAAGGAAATTGTTAGAATCATATTTTTGGATGGTCAGATTAACATCATGGACAAAATGTTTTACCATCCAAATTGAACTGGAAGCTAATGACATTCACGTTATGATCAATTCAAACAAAAAATGTGAGCTTTAGCTGAATATCCGCATTTCTCCTAGTAAAGCAGGGAAAAGACCCAATTCACAAAAGAAGCAAGCATAAGATAGGAACCCATCCAACCTTCGGCCATAGCTGAGTAGCTTGGGGAGAAGACTGCAAAAATGCTAGCAAGGGCTTCAACTCTTTTGCCAACTCTTTCAACGAACCATCAGCTGCTTTACGAGCTGCTTTACAAGATTGGACATCCCCTGTCCTGGAGAGGTCACGCAATGATGCTTCCAGTTTATCATGTACTACTAAACAGCGATTGATGCTGCTCCGGAATTGCTGAATTGCTGCTTGCACCTGAAATTAGAATGCAGCCAAATCAGAAAGAAAAAGGAATAAAAATTATTCTTTTCTGACTGATATGTTAAGATCTGAATAAATTTATGTTTACCTCATCCCACTGTAGCTTTGCCAGATAAGAAGGAGATGATTTAGATATTGTTATATCAGCATGCATGTATACAATGCAAGTAATGAACAGGAGGAAGAACCCAGATATCAGCATCAATGGTTCCCTAAGCAATGAAAGGGTATTGAACTTGTAATAAACCTGAAAAAGGACAAAATACAATCGGCAAATTCTGTTAATAAGCAGTCTACAAGAAGAGTTAACAGTCTTAGTAGCATGACCTGCTTTACCATTTAAACCAACATAGGTTACAGAGACTCTCTCCCCAGAAAATCTTGTAAATTAACTACGTGAAGCCTTTTTATTTTCTTCCCTTAACAGCGTAAGACAACTTTAAAATTACAAACATACACAACAAAACTTTGACATACATGACATATTCCAGGCATATTGAAACAATTCAGAAGTTACAGAACACAAAACTAGATCAGATATATAGCTAGTATTGCAAAAAGTATGCAACTGTAAAAGTTTCTTCATGAGTAAATAACATCCATTTGTTGAAATAATGGTAATATTGTTGGATTGCCCATTCTCAACTTGGGATGCATCAAAGAAAGCCTCCAAGTTGACATCCAAGAGAGAGCAAGTATGTAATACGAATGCAGTATTTTAGCCACTAAGAACCTAATATCAAAGCACTGACTACTCCAAGAAAAATTAATATCCTTCACTTGTAAACAAAGTTGTTCTTCTGACGTGCGGCATTCACCAAGACTGTTAAGCAAAGCACATATGTTGGTTCCTTCCATCCTGTCAGTCTGAAGGTGACCGAAAAATGTTAGGAGGCTATAAGCTATACCTCTCAGCTCTCATACATCCGGAATCTGTCCTTCCTTTCCGTTAGATGAGCCTTATATATCTACACGAGATAAAAGCTGTAACCCTTATTGCAAGGGAGGCCACCTAGCATTTCTGTTTTGAGTTTCAGAGGGCCATAGCTAACCATCTATCCCTATTTTTAGCAAGTTGGGTCAGTAAATCTCAAGAAGGCGATTAGGGGATATCCAAAATATCCAAAATACAATTTGGATCATATTCTAAAATTGAATCTACTGCATTGGTTTTCCACCTTCACAACAGATCTAAGTAGTATTATCCCAAACCCTCAAGATGTCTCTTCACCTCCCTCCCTTTTCAATTAAAAAAATGTCCCCACTCGCTAATATAGAGTCATGCGCTAGGCAGAGCTCTAAGTAAACAAGTTAAAATTGAATATTGCAAGAGCATTCTTAACAGAGTCTGAAGAGGTACAACTTATGCTTATCCAGGAAGTTTCACATCAATTGTCTACACCAATGAAAAGATTTATTTCGTAAAAAGCAAAGGCAAAACCCGAAGACCTAAGACTTCAATGTGCAAGGACATAAGGAGACTGGTGAGTCTCAAGGATTGACTCGATAGTTTTAATTTGGCTATAAATCATATGGGCAACAAATTGGTATATGGGAAGTCCAACATGCATCAGAGGAACACTGCTCTGCAACCATCATATCAACATATGATCCTTAATGGCCAGAAACCTCATCAATATAGGTACCCACTTGATTTCAAACTTTTTGAGGATACACTGAGTCAAAATTTCCTCACCCACTAAAACCATAGTATTTCTTCTTTCTTATAGAAACCACAAGGGAAAAATCCTTTTTCTAAAAGCCTTTTGACTTTCCTCCTTGAATGTAATATGCACTGCTACAACAGCTGCTTAAGAAGAAAATAAATACAATGATGACTACCTTATTGTAAAGTCAGCCAAGGATAGAACAATGACAATTGAGGAAATAAATAAAGAAATATTAATTACTATGAGGACAAGCAACAAAATAAGTACCTGAAAATGCACATTATGCTCGGGCACAACGTTAGTTTTTTCTAATACAACCACTGGCCTGCCAGCAATATCCAAGTGGGAATACTTAACCTGCATTACACCTTAAGCATAGTAAATAAAAGGATACAAGCAATTCTGAGACGAAAGATGAAGTTAGATTTAAAAAATGTGAAAAACAGAGAGTCCGGAGGTAAAGGAAAAGATTTATAGAGAGAGAACACTGTATACCTCTTGCGATTGTTTTACCACAAATGGAGTAGCAACAGAAATGTCTTTTGACCCTTCAGGCAAGACAACCTGTAGTCAGAGGAGACCATGTTAATGCCAATGACAAAGGAATTTGCATTGCACCATAGGATTTGAACACTTGACTGCCATTTCATAGATCACAAACTTCATGATTGCACACACAAAAATTACATTTGAAAAAATACAATAATAATATTACTAGCACCTTTCTTGGTAATTATAAAAAAAAGATGGTGAGACCATTATAATGAGATTATACATTTCATATTTATATTAAAAGTAATAACCAGAAAGCTGAACAAATTAGTATATATTTGTGCCTTGCAAGAATAATTCATTGTACAAAAAAGCAAAGGCTGATATAATTACATAACAAAATGAAAATTTTAACCAAACAAAGATCACCACAATGCCCACAACCGAAAATAACTCGAACAAAATTATAGGAACCTTTGTTATGCTTTTTGTTGAAACCAGTTGTCATGTAAGAGAATGCAAAGCAGTCAAAATACTTCCAAAGAGACCTGAAGAATGAAGGTAAAGAGATACGAGTCAAAAGAAGCCATAACTTTAACTACCTATTTTGAACAACTCAGGCAACACTGAAGTTTAGCATCATAGGGAGTCATGTCAAAATGACTAAAACAGGTAATAGTCCATGCAAAGTCAGCAGAATGCAAGAGTGGGAAAACTAAATCTGTTCGCTATGATTAGTGAGAGAGCTGCAGCAAGGCAAGTGGACAGCATACACATAAAACATTAAAGGGGATTGATAAAGATAGACCTGGAGAGAAGAAAGAGGTAAAATACATCAGCAGGGAAGAGCAACCAATATTCCCCAAGAGAGGAAGATAGCAGAAGGGAGGTCAGTGCCATGAGTTCATCCCTGAAAAAGGATCTCATTGCATAGGAAATGAAGGAAGTCATATGGAGATGACAGTAGTATTAGGGAGAGAGAATAAGGCTGTAAGAAAGGAGGAATGAGAATAGAGAGAAGAGTGCAATATGACGGTACTCACAATTTTCTTTGGAGAAAAGGCAACTGAGTTACAGTATAATAGGCCAAGAGATAATGTTCCACAATCAGAACAATTAGCTTTCTTGTAATTTGCAATCATTCTGATTGGTTGTTAATGCTTTCATCACTCACCTAGCCTTCCATATTCTATGTTTTGAAGTGCTTATCGTTCTTTTCTCGTGCTTCAAATCTAAGGTCTATAGTTCTTACAACGTGTTTCATAACTCTTCACTCTAGCTTTACAATACAACTTTAGTTTCATTGCTGTTGGGTGACCAGTCTGTCATGGGCAGGTGTATCCAGAGATGCTGCTGTTCAAGGCCAATTTCTTCCAGGAGCAGATGATTATCACATTCTGTAAAAATCTGGGACATTGAGGAATATCCAAAAAGGGATTTCGGAAATTGGTCTGATTCTCTCTCTTTTCATCCCTTTAGAATAAAGGAAGGTTGACAAAGCTTTTCATTGTTGAATCTCTTTGATTGATCAATGTGTGATATTCCAAATCCTCATTACTAATGGAATCAAAATGATCTCTGATTGATCAGAAGATCCTCTCAATTAGCTAGAACCAGGAAGCTCCTGAGGCCTGAACCTTTATAACCCCCCAATACCTTCTAGAGTGTGAACAAGCTTGCAAACTACAATGAGTGAATAGGAAATAAAAAAAAGGGGAAGGGGAAGGAGAAGGCTTGGGGTGGGAGGAACAGCGAACTACAGCACCATGCCAAAAAAACAAAAAACTGGTCTACCAAAATTCTATGGGTTAACAAGCAGTTCCATTCTCGGTGCACCCCCCCCCCAACCCCCTCTTTAAAAACACAAAAAAAAGAAAAGAAGAAAGAAAACTGTCGAAGAAGGAGACATATATATAATTTAGGAGGATCAGGAGCAATTCATCTGTATCTGTTTTTCCCCAGAGGAACAAATGTGCCTACAATACGTTCTTCAATTTAGAATTACGAAGCCATGGAATCCTTACATGTAACATTCCTCTTACATATTTTTTCCTCTGCTTGGAGCCTGGGGGTGGTTGCTTTTTATTTATATATATATATATATATTTATTTATTTATTTATTTTAATTTTTTGGGGGAGGGGGGGCATTTGGTTTGTTGCTGTCTCAGGTTCAGTGGGCCTGGCACTGTGGTGTCTTTCTCCTTGTCTTGTTGCTTTTATCTCTGCTTTCCATCTAATTGATAAAATTTGATTGCCATTGCTATTTAACCAACAAAGAAAAGAACAAGAACAAAAACATAAGCAGACCCAGCCCGAAATCGTTGGTGTAAGGTCAAGTTTTTAAGAAATTGGTTGGTTATACCATAATCAGTTCAGTCTACCAACTTTGAAACAGTCAGCAGGTAGGTCAGAGAAAAATATAGGGAGGGAATGGGAAGCAAAACAGTATTGTAAGGTTGGATCAAGACTGCCAACAGGACCAGGCCTAGGTTGACTAACGCTAGCGCAAGCCCTCAAATGAAGGGCAAAATAAAGCCATTACACTTAGGAAGGCCTTAGAATACCCTAACAATCCTAACTAAATTTTGCAATATTTTTAACCATAAAGTTTTAAAAAAAATTCTAATGTTATATCAGAATCATGTCATTTGTTGATGGCAATAACCAGCAATCTGTTGGCATCATTTAGATGGGCCAACTGGCTCTATACACAAAGCTCTGCCATTTCAGACAATAAAAGCATGAGAACTAGAAGTAACCAGTGGTCAGTCAAATGCCAAAGGTGGAACAAAACCAAAAGCCCATTTGGCCATGCTAGCATATTGACCTTCTTATGAAACAATGAACATATAAACAACTGCTGGTATGATCCATCTTGCAGTGTACCACAAAAAAAGCTATTTAATAGACATCTTTTGAGATCAAATAGTTGGAGAACCAAATCTTACAGAGAAAAGAGATCACCATTAAGGTAAAACTCAAATTTCATGCCATTTCTTGAACAAGTTTAAATGTGTCCCATTGGATAACAAAGAAGATCCATCTCCACTAATCAGTAGTGCAAGATTATAACAAATGACTAAAAGGTTTTGCTTCCCTTCTAGAGCATAATACCAGCAAAGGAAAAATTAGTGACAAGACAACCGACGTTTAGAACTGTATAATAAAGAACAAATAGCCTAATACTAAAATATTTACTTGCCTTTACGATGAGATTGTTGACAACCACATCATCTATAGGACAACCAAAAGTGATATTAAGGAAACGCTTTTTCCCAGATTCAAACAGAAAGTCCTTGAGTGGTAACCCATAACCAATTGTAAAAGATGTTCTCCAGCCTCCAAACATTGGGTACCGAGGTTCAATTTCCAGTTCTGTCTGCATGCAGAGAAGGTTTGGGTAAACATCAAAATATAATAGTCAATACAAATACAAGATCTATTGCAGGCATCAAAGTGTTCACCTTTCTAGAATCACCCCATAAATGGGATGTTGAGATATTGCCAATTTCATCTCTATAGTAAACAGAACGAGCTCTTGGAGGCAATTTAGCAGTAAGATGCCTAAATGATGATGAACCTCTCACATGGGCCCTGACTTGATAATCAAGTCTGCAGCATATATACAAAATGTAGCAAAACTTAACTTTCAGGACACATGTTAGACAATAGAAATGAAATGAACCTATTAATGAAAGTGTGAGCAGACCTGGAAAAGCCCCCCTTGTTTTGAGCACCTCCATGGACAAGGTTATAATGCTCTGTGACCTGTATGTTGCCCCAATGGGAGATTTCTATCTCTCTTACTAACTGTTGAGCTACTGCAAAAGGTCTATTGTTTTCAAAATGAATAACTATTGGTGAGTACGAGAAAGGTGGAAGTTTCTCATATGGGCCGTATTTGATCTCTGAATCTACATGCTTCGTATTATGAAGTTTTGTATATGACTCAACTCTTGCACTTGGTAGTGTAACAGTGAGTGATTGGACCTTGACTTCATAAGGAGAAAGATAGTATGCACTATCCTGGAACAAGACAATCTGTGAATCAGCCTGAGTGATTTCCTCAGGGAATGGTCGTAGGGAATGTGTGAATACAACAAAAACATCAAAAGTGAAGCTCTCCCCCTTACTGAGTCCCTTGGGCAAAGACACTGAATAGAAAGTCAAAGCTGGAGGCATCCCTTCAGGATTCACAACTTGAAAAGGAAGACTGGTAGTAGAAGCTTTGGTCTTTCCTTTTCCTCCATTAGGAAATGCTTGCATGAAGACTAAGTTCTTAGACTGGTATTCAGGTAAAGCAAATAAAACCTCTGACACAACATCAGTGCCTGCATTCTCCACCTTCAAAACAGAAAACATTAACAAATGCAAATGTTGAAAAGCACTACTTGAATATCAAAAGGAAAAAATCACATACAAAAGCACAATTAACCCTAAAATCAGGATCCATTTAAGCCAATCAAACTCACTAAGAACTCAAAATTTCATTGAAGCAACACTTAAGCACCTTTAGGACTGAGGTGATGCGCACAATCTGAGAAGTTAAGTCAATCTGCAAGAGAGAATTTAACATGGTCACTGGTCAGCAGCAGCGGGAGGTGCCTGGTCAAGATTAAGGAAAAAATATATAAAATACTTATGAATTGGGGTGGGGGGACAACCCTTGCCAACCAACCCAATCCATTACAATGATGTCTAAATTGATAAATGAGCTGCTGCGCTGAAAAAACTGAACTCTAACTCAATTCAGCCTCATCCCAAGTAAATTGGGTCAGCTACATGAATCCTCTTTTACCAATCAACTTGAAATAAGACCGCAACCAATCAACAGGTTCCTATTTTACCTTCAACCTTCATGACTGAAGAAGATGCACTTTAATAACCCTTTCACTTATCTTGTTACAGTGACAATTTAACATTCTTATAACTTTATTTTGGGGGGTGGGCATTGCAGAAAAGGGTATTTGCTATAAATTATCTGGAGTTCCCCAATTCATCTGGGAACAATGAATGCAATTTATCATCTCCTTACTGAAGGGAGTTTGACAAAGAGCAACCATAAACCATTCATTGTTTACATGCAAAAATATCTTGCATTAGAAGCCTTTCAAGATGACAGATTAATTCTCTGTCCAGCTCATTATCAACTAGCAACTCCCTTAGTCCCTTTGTTGTTGTGTATGCTGAAACTACAGAGAGACTGTAGACCATTTGTATTTCAAATTTTGCTTCTCCAGTTCTATAACGTACAAACTAGAAAGTGGTTAATTTCCATAATTGACCTACTTCTCGACGTAACTGAGATGGTGAGCTCCACAAGTTCTAGTGTAATACGAAGGTTCACAGTATAGTGACTTAATAAATCACGAATTCAATATATGAGTTTCATCCAATTCACCAAAACCTCAAAGGACCAAATAGGTCAACTGAGCTGGCTAACATGCAGCTCAGGTCAGTCCCATAAGTCGTAATATTTAGGTTCCTCAATCGTGATAATGCAATCAATGTATATTCTTAAAATTTTACATAGTTCACCAAAAAATTCCTTCTTTTTTTTTATTTTTTTATTTTTTTTTATCCATTTTCATTCTAAGAAATTTTACACAATTTAAACAAATTTCCATGGAGCTTCTCGTTTCAAATAACTGGAATTTGGAAATCCGCTATAACGAAATTGGTAACCTGGACTAGGCCCCTGTAAAAGAGAAACCTTTACTTCCAAGTATTTCACTTAGAATTTTAAAAATATCGGACATGAAAAAACTTTGGGAGGCATGTTAACCACAGACATCAATACAATTTACCTTCCATATAATCTCTCTGAATCACATTGATTGCTCTCTATGACCACTAACAGTGCTGCACGACTCTTCTAAGCAGACGAAGTATATATAAACCAAACACATTAGATTCTCTACCATGACCCCATCTACCTTAAATGTCCTCTAGAATCTAGATGCTAGGAGCTCTGGAGGCTGAGATACAGCTTAATATGAATAGGGCAAAGAGAATAGCCACTTACTGATCACTATGCAATCTGAGTTCTCATACGAATTCACTTCGAAGTACCCGATTCTGCTAAGAAAGCAGGCCAAAGAGTAATACATCTACATTGCATGTATGCATATTTATGCTCATACATGTCCCATCACATGCATCCAGACATTCAAGTACGCAGTGATGCATCTGTCTGAGGGTTAGGATAGGATATGACAAAGGGATACGATGTCTACATGGTAAGTATCCTCGAATGAATCGATTTAAGTTTTTATGATCCCGTAATTAATGCTGGCAATAGAACTCAAGCCAGATCTAAAAGCAAAAAAAATCTAAGAATAACCTAACTTAGGTTTCTGAACGTAAACAGATCAGGAACACTTTGGACGCATCGCTGTACTATATATCTCGAGAAAGAAATTACGGAGAAGAGAACCAAAGTCCAGAGAAACAGCTGTAGAGAACAGAAGAATGGTCGTAGTTATTGGAGAAGGAGGGAGAGAGATGAATCGAAGAACAACTTACTCGTCGATCCACTTTTGCAAGGATCAAATCGGAGAGCACAGGTGTAGAGAGCATGGCAATCAGAAAGAGGAACAAATTGAAGCGAAACCCCATCCTTCCTATCACTGCCTCGTTGTCACAGAAGAATTGCAGGCCTTCTCGCCCTAATGAGCTCTAACGGGAACCGAAGCGCAGAGTCGTCGCTCTCTCTGTACGTGCCTGGCTGCTGATTGTGGGGTCTCAATTTCAGGACCGCACCGTCTAGTCTGCTGACCCGACCAATGTTGGACTGAGACAAAAAAACATGGCAGGTTTGTGCTCAAATGGATTATTAAATGGGCGTTTGTGGTGGAAGGGTATAACCCGACTGAATCGACCAAATCTTTAAACCGATCAAATCTTTAAACCGAATTGAATCTTGATTTAGATTTAACAAATACAAATGTAAAACTAAAACTCTAAAACATGAAAATGTCTCCAACTCTTTTTCATTTCTTGAGTGTTTCACTTGTTCCGTATACAATTAGAAACCATCGGTTTTTTATTCAAGAACAAATTCAAATCAGTTTTCATTACCTCGAACCAAAGCGAAACCTATTACATATAGTTCGATTTGGTTCGGTTTTTAAAGGTCAATTTCGATTCGATTTAGCCGGTTCAATATTGATACTTACTACAAGCTACAAACAATGGTGCACAGTTCAAATTTGAAGTTCATATCATCCAGTTGGAGGACTGGGAAAGACATATATATAGCATAAACATCCAGATAGGTACCTAAAAGAAATTCAGAATTTAAATCCTGAAGTTCCACACATTTCATGGGAAGAAACAGATTAGAAGGTTTTTTTTTTTTTTTTTTTTTTTTTCTGTAAAATAGGATTTTTCACCGTTTGTTTTAACATAAAATGCAAAGAATTGAATTGAAAAAGTTCAAAAATTTTCATGTAATATTTTTTTTCCACATAAAACTTCACAACAAAACAAACAGCAAGTGTAAGAAAATTTTCATGTAAAATATTATTTGCACATAAAATTTTACAATAAAACAACCTAAAGAATTGCTAGTTTCTTGGCATATCATAAAGTATATCCATACGCATCGACAGACACTCCGTGGTGCTTGTGTTGATGAGTTGATCTCTCAGAGCTCACCAGACCAGATGGTCTATAATTTCTCCTGTCTAAAACAAACCCAAACTAAAGTCCCACAAGAAACATTTGCTACATCTTTTAACTACTTTGTTTTCCAGAGATTGATGACCAAAGGCATTTAGTTTGAACAGATGCAAAGGCCAACAACTGCTCACTTGTGAACAAGCATATCACATGTACAAAAAAGTGGCTGGTTTTCAGCTGAACCATACCCAAGACCTGCTTTATACATTTAAATGGCTGTAGAAACTGATACCACCACAACCACCTCTAACATAGTCCAACCATGACTACAGCTTATTGTCATCATCAACTTAGTAGGTCAACATTCTGCATTCCCCTTGCTCCAGGCTGTGAACCACCGTTATCCACATCGGCTATCAGATTGGCTGCTGATGATTTGGGTGATGTTTCAGCTTCCATATCAGATACTCTATGGTCTGAGTATGATGAGCGTTCACCAGTAGTCTTGACATGGTGAAATGGGGAGTTCACAGGTAATGCACCCGGGCTTCCACCAAGGGTCTTAGTAGGGGACTGTCCAGGCCTTTCATTCTTCTTCTTTACAGCAGTCATGTGCCACTTCTTAAGGGCCTTGTTTGTCTGCTCATCAAATATAGACTTCTTCATAGTTGATCCCATCTGCACATTCCCACAATATTAATGGTAAGAAAAATTACGATTGAAAAACAGTTACGATTCACAAGCAAGGAAAACATTGAATCATTCGCAAGTTCCAAACAGATTCATGGAATAGTCTGGGAATTGATCCCTAAAATCAACATATCAACATGATGAGACCAAGTGGAAGCAAAACGTATTCAAGGGGAATAACTAATGGTCATGTATTAGATTGTCACACACAATACAGGGGGGATCTATTGAAATATTATCGCTAATATTAAATTTAATTAAATTATCAATAAAACCAACTAAATCCAATTGTACAATGAATACAAATTATAGCTTTCATGAAAATAATCAAAATCCTCACACAATTTAGAAACCTTTTAAATTTGGAACACATTCAACAGGAAATAACTTTAATCTCATTCATACCTGAGTTACAAGGGCGTAAAGGGGGAGGGTTATGTAACTACAAATAAACTGGGTTGCAAGCCTGCACAACACCAATACAGTTTGTCCAATAATTAATTTCAGAAAATTAAACTCCTATAATAATACAATTAGGATGACATAATCAGGTTCTTTGTAGGTGCCAAACTCCTTGATAGAACTCATCAAGTGATTGTTCATGTCCTCACACAGTATTTCTGAGCTACATGTAGTTCAAAGCCAAAGTAATGATAACTTTGACCTCAAGTTGCCAGGTATCATGTAGAAAAATAAATTATGAAACTAAGTCTTACCCTATGCCAATTCTTATGTATATAAGTTGCAACTTCTCATGGAAGCAAGATTGCAATCCAAATTCATACTGCAACAAAGAAAATACATCAGTCAAGCTCCTACCTCAAGCAAACTTCCAAAAAAGTGGTGCTGAATATACAAATGCTGACAGCAAATAAAAAGAACATTCTTTACCCATATCCACAAGAAATATGTTATTTGGAACGCATTCTGCACAAAGAGATAAGACCATCAGCCTGTTTCAACATCTCAAAACTTAGTTACAATACACAGAACAAATTTCAGGACCTCTGCCTCAGATTCAGTAGCTTTACTGTCGAAAAAATTGAATAAATTAGATGAAACATACTGAATTGAAGACCAGGGACGGAAAGCTACTCATCTTTTTGCCTGGTACATGTAGCATATAAATTTAAGGTGGTAGACCATCACGAAGATCCTCATCAGTTGATTCTAAACCACAGGAGGTATGTAGAACTCTGACTCAAAAGATATTTTCCAATGTAAAACCTATCACTATATCCCGATCACCTAGCACATATTAAAAGTTCTATGGCAAAACAAAGATGGTCTAATGCATTGCAAGTATACTGCAGGAGGAAGAAAGGAGGCCATTCAGCAGCCCATCGATTTGGGCTTAGCTGCTTAAAGTACCTAAGTTTCTATTTTCTTAATGGGCTTAGTGGTGGCCCCTTACCCAGCTACTACAGTTACTACTTCATGTGTGGGGATCCTTTTTTATGGAGTTTCTATATTCTGCAGCCCAAAAGATAGAGTTCCTATTTACAGTATTTTTAGCAGATTCTATTTTCTATTGATTGAATGTTCCACAAGAAGGACTGTTCCACAAGAAAAGCAAGAAAAGAAGCCCAGCCACAAGCAGTCTTTGTGGGGAATCCTCTTTATTGTGTTTCTAATTTGGTTGCTTAGATCTGATTTAGCTTATAGATTCAGTATCTATTGTCTGTTTAGGGAAGATTTGCTCTAGTTTCTATTTTATATTAGGAGTTTCTTTGCTAAGTTTAGGGTTGTCTTTATGACAGTTAGTTCATGCCTCCAATCCACCACCACCCTTTCTCTCTCTCTCCTACCATTTTCCCATCGCCACGTCACCACTCCTTCTCTCTCATTTTTCACCACACTTACCACCGCCTCTCTCTCCTTTGGCTTCTCCTTCTTATACCACCTCTCTATCTAGCCCCCATTACCGCCGACGGCTCTCGGTGGGTTGGACAACCACTACTGAGAGTCTCGGTGGGTTAGAAAACCACCACCGAGAGTCTCGGGATTTTTTTTCTAGGGTTGTCAATCTTCTCTATGATCTGAGAAACTCTCTACAAGGATCGGTTGTCACCTATTACCAATTTTTTGTCGATTTGATGATGCGAGCCGTGTTTCCCTGCTTGTAAGGGTATGTTGATGTCTACGGCTCCTACTTCTATTTCCTGTGGCTGGTTCTAGCCTCTTTGATTGATAACCACGTCTGACCTTTCGTCGTGGAACCCATTCTGATTTTCCTTCATTCCCTGTAAGCTTTGTCCATCTTGATGGCAGCAACTACTTGATGTGGTCACGGTCCTATTACCTATCGATTGATTTCCATGACTTTGTGGGTTATCTTACAAGTGAAACGGAGAAGCCTGCTACGGCTGTTTGATACCCAACTCAAATGGAATCTGCCAATCCCTTGTGATGTCTTTCCTCATCAACTCCATGCAACCTCAGATTGTGAGGGGGTTACCTTCTCTTGATTATTGCTGCCAAGATCTGGAAGGCAGCTAAAAACTTACTCTGAAGTTGGGAATGATGCCCAAGTCTATGAACTGAGAAAGAAACTTCATGAGACCAAGTAGAATGATCTTTCCTTGTCTCAGTATTATTCCGAGTTGCGTGGCTTGTGACAGGAGCTGGATTTCTATGATATCTTTCAAGCTACCTGCTCTAAAGATGCTACAAATTTTCAGAAATGAGAAAACAAATTTTCGCGCTCAGGTTCTTAGCTGGGATTAAGGATGTAAATGGATAGCCGAAAATCCGGATCCGATTCAAATTTGCATCCATTTAGGGTAATCCGAATTCAAACAATCAGATTTAGATTCGAGTTCGGATGTGGATTCGGATATCAATCAAATGGCCAAGATTTTAGCCGCTTCGTTTAGCCTAGTGTTAAGACGCATAATAGCCTTAATGTTTATATAGTCATTTAAGATTTCATCTCTAATTTTCTTAGGATAGGCTATATATTTGTTTCAAACTAGGCGTTTCTCTCATTTTCCATGCAATTTGTTTCTAATTCCATTTTCTGGATTCAAATCGAATTTTAATCGGATATCCGGTTAAATTTCGAATCCGGGTTTGAATTTGGTTTTTATACATCCATCGAATTTCTGATCGGATTTGAATAGGGGAGTTGGTGAACGGATTCGGATTTGGATTCCGAAAGTGGTGTATCTGATTCGAATTCAGTCCTTTTACATCCTTAGCTGGGATCCTTTTCCCACCTTGGCACAATTTTATTCTTTGATTCAGTTAGAGGGTATTGCTATGCTGCTTCCTCCTGCTTCACACGATCGTTCCACGTTGTATACCAGATCTGGTTCTCAGCCTCAAGATGGCGCCCCACTCATTCCAATGAGCATTCCTCCTCTGATTGTGAACCTGTCAAGTGTGACTACTGTGGTAAGGAACGACACACCAAAGAATTCTATTGTAAGACTCATGGGCGTCCTTCCAACCTTACCTCATGGGATCGTGGATGCTGTAGATCTTCCCAGGCTCATCACCCGAATGCCTCTGAGTCTACTCCTCACAGTGTTGGTTCGTTATTCTGCCAGGATGAGCTTGCCATGCTCCCGCGTTTGATGACTCGCTTGGAGCCTCTTCCATCCACTAAGACTGCCTCTACTACTTCTTTGGTTCACTCTGACTTCAAACCTTACAGCATTAAGAATTCCTTTTGGTGGTCATTGTGCATCGCTTGTGTCCTATCCCTGGATAATTGATTATGGTGCCACTGATCACATGATTAATTCTTTGAGTCTCTTTTTTAAATATTCTCCTTGTTTTGGTAAAGACAAGGTTCAGGTTGCTGATGGTTCCCTCTCCCTTGTTTCTGGAAAGGATTCCATCACTTGTTCTTCCACTTTATGATTAGCCTCTGTTCTCCATGTTCTCAATTTTCTACCAATCTTCTTTCCATTAGCCGTCTCACTACTGATCTGAAGTGTAAAGAAACATTTTTTCCTTCTCATTGTTTCTTTTAGGATCTGGTGATAGGGAAAACAATTGGCTTTGGTAGGATACATGGTGGTGTCTATTTGCTCGACAATGAGAATCCATTATTTGTCAGGCACATCAAACCGATGTCTCTGATATGTTTTTAATTATTATGGCATAGGCGTTTAGGCCATCTACCTGTTGGCACTTTAGTTAAAGATTTTCCGCATTTATTTCAGCATTGTAACCACCAGAATTTTTTATATGATGCTTGCATTTTGGCAAAGCAAACATGATCTGTTTAGTTTGTTTCAAATAATAGAAGTGTTGTTCCTTTTATGTTGATTCATTTTAATGTGTGGGTCACTACCTGTTATACTTCTATTTTTGGTAACCGGTGGTTTGTTATGTTTATTGATTGCCATACCAGGGTTACTTGGGTTTATCTCCTCCATTACAAGAATGAGGTTTTCCAGTATTTTAAGATGTTTCATAGCATGGTGCACACCTAGTTCAACGCTGCCATTAAGTACTCCATGGTGAAAATTGTACGGAGTATATGGATGGTGCTTCTTAGGATTATCTCACTGCCCAGGGGATTCTTTACCAAAACAATTGTGTAGATACTCCGGCCCAGAATGGCATTGCCAAACGCAATAATTGGCATTTGTTAGAAGTGGCTTGTTCTCTTTGGTTTGAGATGCATGCTCCTCCACAGTACTAGAGTAATGCTGTTTTGACCACTGCCTATATCATTAATCGGATGCCAACCCGAGTTCTTGAGTTTCAGTCCCCTTAAGGGGCCGGCTTATTTCATTATTCCATTATTCCATTAAAGGTGTTTGGCTGTGTCTACTATGCTCGAAACCAACATCACCATGGCAAACTCAATCCGCGTGGGGTCCGATGTGTCTTTCTTGGCTACTCTGCTACTCAGAAGGGCTAAAAGGGCTATCATCCACCATTTCGTCGCATGTATGTGACTATGGATGTGGTGTTCATGAATTTATTTCACATTTTCTATCTGCACCTCCTCCAGGAGGGATAATCCATTGCTTGGTAACAATGTGCCTTTTGTTGCTCCGCTTCCTTTGGTTTCTATGGCACCACCTTCAGTAGCCCCTCTTGCGGTTTTAGTTCAGGGGGATACACAGGGTCCCGTGCAAATTTATGTTTGAAGAAATCGTGAGCGGTAAGTAGACACCACCACAGTGGCACCAACTCTACCCAGTCCATTGTTGCCTCTTGATCCAGGTTCTTCCTTTGATAATCTTTTTGACCACTCACTTGACTTACCTATTGCTGTCCATAAGGGGATAACATCGGGCATGCAACACCCTATTGTTCAGGTGGTTTCGTACACATTTCTGTCTCCCTCTTACCATGCCTTTGTGTCTTCCTTGTCCTCTATTTCTCTTCCTCAGACTTGTCAAGGACTCAGGAGGCTATTACCGATCTAAGGTGGAAGGCAGCCATGGTTGAAGAGATGCAGGCTCTAAGAAAGAATGATACTTGGGACTTAGTGTTCTTTAATTTAATTCAATGACGATTGCAGGGATGTTCCGGCGATGGTAACGAGGGGAAGGTTCTGGTAGCAACAAGGAGAGAAAATAAAAGAAAACAATACCGACCAATCTCTGGTCTTGGGTCTCTCACCCGGCGTGCATGGACAGCAGTCCTGAACAGAAACCCATATTCTTCATATTCATTGTCTAACCTTGGGATCAAGCCTTATATCCATTTAAATAGAAATCAAACTGGTTCTTTTAAGGGAAGAAAACTAACTATGAAGGTAGATAAAGTTGGAAAGAAATTACTTAGTAAGCAACTACTATGGCAACTGTCATATGGAAACTATAATATGGAAAGAGATCATCCATCTAAAACAACTGACCAACGACAGATTTCTTCCTTTAGCGCATCAGTTCCACTTTCCAACTTGGGACGTTCCTTGCGTATTCAATACAGCTGGTCCAGCTGGACTCGTGTTGGCCTCCTCTTGCAGTGGTACTTGAGACCTATATAGCGATCTACATCACTCTTCCTCCACAGAAAAAAAATAGTGAGCTGCAATTGGGTCTTTGTTGTGAAGCAGAATATGGATGGTACTGTCAGTTGATACAAGGTCAAATTGGTTGCTAAAGGCTTCACTAAGACATATGGTCTAGACTATCAGGAGACATTCGCTCTAATTGCTAAGACGAATACCATCCATGTGATTCTTTCTTGTGCTGTGAATCTCGGATGAGACTTGCAACAACTTGATGTTAAGATTGCCTTTTCTTTATGGTGAACTTAATGAAGGAATATATTTGGACGTCCCCCTCGCTTCTCTGGTTCTGAAACTCAAGGGAATGTGTGTAAGCTCAAGCGTGCATTCTCTGGGTTAAAGCAATCTCGTCTTGCGTGGTTATGGCAATTCCATAAAGCCATTGTGTCTAGGGCCTACACTCAAAGCCATGCTGAGCATACTCCTTTTTATTAAGAAATTGGGTTCGAAGATCACCATCCTTATTGTTTATGTGGATGACATCGTGGTCACTGATAATGATACAGATGAGATTTCTCGTTTCAAAGCGTACTTAAGTCAAGAGTTTCAGATTAAGGACCCTGGTAAGTTGTGCTATTTTCTCAGCATTGAGGTTTCCTTCCTACTTTACCAAAGGTATCTTTCTTTCCCAGCAGAAGTATACCATGGATCTTCTTTCTGATACAACCCTCTGACACACCTCTCAAACCAAATATCCACCTTTCCCAGGAAAATGGAGATCTTGTGGATAAGAGCCAGTACCAACGGTTTGTTGGCAAGCTAATTTACTTATCTCACACTTGTCCTGACATAGCATTCGCTGTCAGTGTGGTGAGTCCATATATGTATGATCCCTAATCCACACACTTAGAGGTTGTGCATCGTATCTTCCGGTATCTGAAACATAGTTGTCAAGGCGTCACCTAGGCGCCCTTGTAACACCTTAGAAAATCGGGCATCTTTGTCGCCTAGGCGCCTCGTCAGGCCTCCAACGCCTTGGTTCGCCTTAGCGCCTTGATAACTAAAGTCTGCCCAGTAAAAGGGATTTTTTTTCTCCTCTCATGTCCATTGCGCATAGAGGCCTTTACCAATGCTGATTAGGGAAGCGCTCTTGATGATTTCCAGTCCACCACTGGTAATGGGATGTTTGTGGGTGGCAATCTCGTCACTTGGAGGAAAAAGAAACAAAGTGTTGGTGCTAGGTCTAGTGCTGAAGCAGAATATCGTGTTATGGCTCATGGCATTTGCGAGTTGATGTGGCTTTAGCGCCTCATGCAGGATTTAGCTCTACCTATTCCTCTTCCACTGATGTTTTATTGTGATAGTGAGCCTGCCATCAGTATTTCTCACAATCCAGTCCAACATGATCCCACGAAGCATGTGGAGATTGATTGACATTTTATAAAAGAAAAACTGGAATCTAGGCTCATTTGCATTCCTTTCATTAAGTCTAGGGATCAGCTAGCTAATATTTTACCAAGGGGTTGAGTAGGACGTTGTTTCATCCTATTGTATGCAAGCTGGGCATGTGTAATATCTATGCACCAACTGGAGGGGGAGTGTTGTAATACAGGTGTAAATGGGTATAAAGGTATTTTTTACTTGTACCCTATTATTCACTTATTACAAATAAAATGAGGCTGTCTCTATGACAATCAGTTCATTCCTCCAATCAACTGTAAGTCTTCTAGAAGATATCAATTAGAAAGATTGGTAGTTGCTAAATCTTGGGTTACTATTTTGTATGTCAAAGCTATTAATAAAGGCGAAGGGAAGACCCACTCTGTGAAAAACAGAGGGGTTAGAAACCCTGCGGTAGAGGGAATCTATCAAATTCAAGGTGGGAAATCATGGTTTAATCCTTTTCTTCTTTCTTATCTTCTCAGTTTTCCTTTTTCTTTTCCTGTGATCAAAAGAGCACTGTTGTAGGAGAAACTTCCTACGGTTGATGAGGGTAGGATACCCCCAAATAACCAGAATCACAGTGAACTGACAGAACAGAATGTGAAACTAGTAATAACAGGAAATCCAACCCAAAGATGCCAACCAAATTGAAGGACAATGTGTAGAATAACAAGAATAATAAAATATCTAAATTTGAGACCAATCAGACGATTAGATTCAAAGATATGAAGGAATCATTGTGAGACTAGGATGTCACGAGTAAGACTAAAATTCAGATATAAAAATCCAATGTATGGATTTCAGTTTAGGATGAAGTCCTTGTTGAATTAGAACGAATTCCCATCCAGAAATCGGTAGCAGTAATCAATGGGTGACCTCAGTCCATAGGATGTCACTAAATCAGCATAGATATGTTTTATTGATGCATTGATGTTGGCTGGAAATAATTCCGTATAGAAACAGCAAACCGAGAGCCATTTCTTGGTAAAACCAAGATTTAGAAAAGGGACTGATATTAAGAATAAAATAACCAACAGAAATAGATGTTCAGAAACTTAATAGCAGTAAAACAAGATCTGTGACTGGTGTAGGAATTTAATGTTCAACAAGAATCCACATAGATGCATAGGAATTTAAAACCATGAAATGAAACTATAATAACACCAGCAGCAGGACTCAGTAACTGAGGGAAAGTTCAGGTGAAAAATCGAGAGTGAAAATAGATGTTCAGATGAGACTGATATGCAACAGGTCGGTCAACTGAACAGCAACCAGATACAAGTATTTAAGCACCAGACTTAATGTCGGTTGAAGGAATATCAGGAACAAGCCAGATGAGAATAGTGCTTATGTATGGTATGAAGAAGAGAGAAGGGAAGAAGGAGGATATGAATGCTGATTTCCCACCTAGAACTGTGTTGATTTTCCATCAAGGGTTGCTGAATCTCACGGCAGTTCTGAGTCTCACAGAAGTAAGCAAAGGCAACAACCATATTCTTATCTATCAAAGTTGTGGGGAACAAAAGCCCCTTACATTCATTTTAATAATGTCCAAAACAAAGTGGCCAGTTGGAGGTAGGAAATCATCCAACAGTGGACTGCTAAAAAATAGAAACTTAAAAGAAATTAACACTTAAAGTTTATCCAACTAATACTTAATAACAAGCTATCTTAGTGGGCTGTAATTAAAAATTACTTGAAGTTGAATGGGCCTCCTAAGTGAGCTTACAATTAAAACTACTTAAATAAAAACTAAACTAACTTAAGCCCGACATTAAGCATAGACCAAATTATAACTTAAATATACAAAAGACATAAACGAGACCCAGACCAAACCATGGGCTGTCTTTTCAGCCGTTGCATGGGCTGTAGCTCATCACTGCTGGTTCCATCTTGTCACCAGTCACCACCAACGGTACTAGACTGCTGCAAGGACTTAAACCTGAATGCTAGATGTTGCAAAACTAATTAGATACTACTGAACCACTGAAGACTGAATCAGTTTATAGATCCTGCGATGTCAGGTACTTAATTTTCTACTAATATTTAAGCATTTGATTCTGTTTGTTTGGGGAAGATACTTGGGTGTTGCTGAAACCATTGATGGTCTCTTCTAAAACCGCCCTATAGACAAAAGTACATGCCCAAAGTAGAATAGGAAAGTCAAAACATTCAAACTCAGTCTAATGTGTAACTCATATATATATATATATATATATATATATATATATATATATATATTGTTGAATGATGGAATGACTTGTCTGTAATAGACAGAGGTCCTCTTATTTATAATGTGAGAATGAATACAAAGAAAGAAAGAGGTAGTACAGGTAGTACAATGAGGGTAGTACAGGTAGTACAATTGTACAATACAGGTAGTACAATGAATCTAGACAAAAAATGAAATACGTAATATTCTCAACACTCCCCCTCAAGTTGGTGCATATATATCATGCATGCCCAACTTGGACAATATCATATGGAAGGATTTCCCTGGCAGACCTTTGGTGAAAATGTCTGCTAGTTGGTCCTCTGATCTGACAAACGGAATCTCGATTTGTCCACTATCCAGTTTCTCTTTGATGAAGTGACGGTCTACCTCAACATGTTTTGTCCTATCATGCTGAACCGGATTATTAGCAATGCTAATGGCTGCTTGATTATCACAGAATAATTTCATGGACTGGTTACACATAACCTTCAAATCTTTGAGTAGTCGTTGTAACCATAGTAGTTCGCATATTCCATGCGCCATTACTCTGTATTCTGCTTCTACACTGGATCGGACAACCACATTTTGCTTCTTGCTGCGTCAGGTTACCAGATTGCCACCCAAGAATGTGCAATAACCAGAGATAGACTTACGATCAGGACTTCCTGCCCAATCTGCATCAGTATAAGCCTCCACCTGGATTTGTTTATTTGGTGAATCTGAAATGGCATATGCTTCCATTTTCAGAGGGTCATTAGGAGATAATAGGATTCCTCTTCCAGGGGTTGACTTTAGGTAGTGCAGTATCCGATAGACAGCCTCCATATGTGTAGAGTATGGGTCGTGCATAAACTGGCTTACCAAACTAACTGCGAATGCAATATTTGGCCGTGTGTGGGCAAGATATATGAGTCTGCCAACAAGTCTCTGATAACTTCCTTTGTCTTTTAGTGTGCCTTATTTTGCCCTTAGCTTGGTATTGGGATCGAGAGGAGTATCACAAGGTCGAGCCCCAAGTAACCCTGTTTCTGAGAGAAGATCAAGAACATACTTTCTTTGAGACAGATAGATGCCTTTTGCAGATCTGGCAACTTCAATCCCAAGAAAGTACCTAAGTTTGCCAAGGTCTTTAATCTCAAACTCCTTCCCTAGAAATGCCTTTAGTTTCATGATTTCATCATTGTTATTGCCAACAATGATGATATCATCTACATATACAAGTAAGGTAGTGAAAGTGTTAGGGGAATATTTTATAAATAAAGTATAGTCAGCATTGCTTTGAACATAGCCAAATGCTACCATAGCTTTATTAAATCTTTCAAACCATACTCTAGGGGATTGTTTTAGACCATAAAGAGATCGCTTCAACTTGCAGACTTTTTCTTGGCTTTTATCATCTGTGAAACCTGGTGGGCAGTCCATATAGACATCTTCAGTAAGTTCTCCATGAAGGAATGCATTTTTTACATCTAACTGTTGCAAGTCCCAGTTGTGATGTACAGCACAGGACAGTAAAACCCTGATGGTAGTCATTTTGGCTACTGGAGCGAAGGTTTCTTGGTAGTCAATCCCATATGTTTGAGTAAATCCCCGTGCAACCAATCTAGCCTTGTACCGATCAATAGTCCCATCTGGTTTCTGTTTCACTGTAAAGATCCACTTGCATCCTACTGACCTTGATCCTGCAAGAAGTGAAACAAGATCCCATGTACCATTTTTCTTCAGAGCCATCATTTCTTCCACCATTGCAGCTTTCCACCTTTCATCCATAATTGCATCCTGCCATTTTTGAGGAACAGACACAGAAGAGAGCGAAGACACAAAAACACGGAAAGAAGGGGCAAGGGAGTCATAGGAAACATAATTGGAAATAGGATGTAGGGTGCAGGCCCTAGTTCCTTTTCGAAGTGCAATTGGAAGATCAAGATTAGAAGGAGTAAGTTCCTTACCAGAAGAAGGCTCAGTAGACTCAGTTTCTGGATCCAGGGCTAACGAAGGGACATGTGCAGGAGTGGTAGTAGCCTTTCCTTGCTTGTCTTTGGCACGGCTATAAACTTGCAGAGGTGGCTTGGTGGTTGGATGCTTGGATGGTGCAGTTGTATCGAGCACTTGTTCTTAGACTATTTCTGGTACATCAGGTATATCTGGTATAAGTACATTAGGGATATCAGGTGCATCTTCAACTGTCTGTGTCTCCCCCTGAAGAGGAGCCTGATAATAGGAGAGATGCTCATGAAAAATTACATCTCTACTAACAAGGACCTGACGAGAGGGAGGATGATAACACTTGTATCCTTTCGGTGTTGCAGAATACCCTAAAAATATGCACTTTAATCCACGTGGATCAAGCTTGCTAGGGGAACGATAGTTACGAGCATAACAAAGACAACCAAAGACTCTAGGAGGAAGAACAAAATCAGAATTTCCACGTAAGATGACCAAGGGAGCCTTGTTGTCTAAAACTCGATAAGGAAGGCGGTTGATCAGGGATGCTGCAGTGAGGACAGCATCACTCCAGTATTGAGCAGGAACATGTTTCTCAAACGTTAGTGCTCTAGCTGTTTCGAGTAAGTGGCGGTTCTTTCTTTCAGCGACTCCATTCTGAGCAGGAGTGTCTACACAACTTGTCTGATGAATTATCCCGTTATTAGCCAAGTATTGCTGAAAAAATCCTTTAAGATATTCCTTACCATTGTCACTACGGAGCATCTTCAACTGAGTTTGAAACTGCGTCTTGATCATATTGTGGAAATGGCTGAAGCATGCAAAGACATCATTTTTTTGACGCATCAGATAGACCCATGTAGTACGAGTGTGACAATCAGTAAAGGTTACAAACCACCTATGACCAGAAATAGAAGTAGTCCGTATTGGACCCCAAACATCAGAATGGACTAAATCAAAGATACAAGGACTTCTTGAAGCAGAAGGTAAATAAGAAATACGAGCCTGTTTGACCAAAACACAAGCCTCACATAATAACTCGTCTTTATTACATTGTTTAAATAATTTTAGAAAAAATTGAGATAGAACAGTAGAAGAGGGATGCCCAAAACGGCGGTGCCACTGCTGAAGGGTACTGACTGCGGAATGGGAGGAAGGTGCTGAACGACCATTGTCAAGCAAGTACAGGCCACCATGCACACTACCATGTCCAATCGTCTTCCCGTTCTCCAAATCCTGAATCACACAATAGGTAGGAAAAAATATTACTTTACAATTTAGAGACTTTGTAAGACTACTAATGGAGAGTAAATTTGTGGATAAATTAGGAACATGTAGAACGGAATTCAAATCAAGGGAGGAAGAATAGTGGAAGGATCCAATTCCAGATATAGGAGAGAGGGATCCATCAGCGACCTTCACAGTATTATGTCCAGAAGAAGGAGAGTATAAATAAAAGGACTCAGACGAACCAGTCATGTGGTCAGTGGCTCCAGTATCTATAACCCAAGGCTCGAGATAGAGAAAGCACAATGACCATCATGGAAAATACCTGACTGAACAAAAAAAGAACCTGGATTGGTAGATGCAGATGTGGATGATTGATTTGTAGTCGCAGGAGGTAGTCGAAGGAGATGCCGGAGAGTCTGAAGTTCTTGTACAGAGAGTTGTGGCAGATGACCAATAGGAGGACTTGCTTCAATTTGATGTGCCTGAGGTGCGTAGGAAGACTTTGCCTTGTGCATACCTTTTTTCCGGCGTTTTGCTTCAAAATCTGCCGGTTTACCATGAAGTTTCGAGCATGTGTCTTTGGTGTGCCAAAGCTTGCTATAATTCTCACATTTGATAGCATCACGAGAAACAAGAGGATTCTTGTATATCTGAGTATTTGTCTGGAGAGCAAACCTATCCGGAACAGAAGGGGACAACATTGTTATTCGTCGTTGGTCCTCTAACTGAACCATGGAATAAGCCTGTTCGAGGGTAGGGAAATGGTCCCTGCTGAGAATCTGTGAGCGAATAGGAACAAGCTCCACATTTAGTCCTGCCAGAAAAGTATAAACCCTGTATTTCTCTTTCCTTTTGTGAAATAGGGTAGCATCTTCTTCACATTTAGCATGAATAGAATCATAAAAATCAATTGTTTGCCAATAGCTCCTCAACTTAGTATAATATTGGGATACAGTCAATTCTTTTTGGATAGTTTCATGAACACTTTTTTGAATGGCACAAATTAAAGCAGCATTTCCAACTTGGGAATAGGTGTCCTTAGCAGACTTCCAAATTAATGCAGCAGTATCCAATAACAAATAGCCCTCGGTTATAATGGGTTGCATGGAATTGAGGAGATATTACATTACCAATGAATTTTCAGCATGGCATTTCTCCAAAACAATGTCCTTGGTCAGAGGTTTTCCTTGGTGCCGGTGAGATATCCCGATAATCCCCGAGCTGTAATTGAGAGTTGGGTGGCTCGAGACCACATTAGGTAATTACCACAATCAAGTTTAGTGGTATTAGTTGGAATAGTGAGATTGTCCATTTTAAAACTCTCTATCCCAGAAGAGGTTACTTCAGATGTCATCCTTGAGTTGTGTATTCAAGAACAAACACCCAAAAACAATATGAACAGCCTCCCTATTTGGTTATAGCACAATATATGGAGATCAAAGTAGAAATATCACTTGTCAGATATCCTAACTTGTCCCATGTGCAACATATATATGGAAATCAATTCTGGTTTGCACCCACTTTTTTGTTTATTGGGGTAAACTCAGAAACTCATAGATATCCGACCAGACTGAACCATATTATTAATATCCAGACTGATAAAAAAAAAATTGATTTCCAATAAAGAGAATAAAAAAATGATCCGTAATGAGGGATAAAAAGAAGGGCAATACCTATATCATTGTATGATTCCCTCTTTGGTTGCTGCCCCTAGTGGGGAGGGAAAAAAAAACAAAAGAAAAAGAAAAGAAAAGAAGGAAAGTTGGTGGTCGGCGGTGGTAGGTTGGCGGAGGCGGTGGTGAGGCGGTGGTGAGGCGGCGGAGGGATCTGGCGTTAGAGTTAACTTGGCTTTGATACCATGTTGAATGATGGAATGACTTGTCTGTAATAGACAGAGGTCCTCTTATTTATAATGTGAGAATGAATACAAAGAAAGAAAGATGTAGTACAGGTAGTACAATGAGGGTAGTACAGGTAGTACAATTGTACAATACAGGTAGTACAATGAATCTAGACAAAAAATAAAATACGTAATATTCTCAACATATATATATATATATATATATATATATATATAATAAATTAGCTGGTGGCGAACAAATTCTTTTCTTCGTAGTGCAATTGAGGGCTGAAATCTGTCAATCACCAGGATAGTCTACCAACAACATAGAAGCATGCCTAGGGGATCGGTTCAACCTCAGCAAAGAGCATATCAATGTGATTCAAGAACAATACAAAAAAGTCAATTTTAGTGGGGCCCACTTGGGTCATTAATTGGAGCGTGGAACCAAACAAAATATTGGAAGTGGGTCAAAAAGTTATGTGGGGGTCGTTGGATTGGTTGGGTAAACAACCTTTTGTTTCATTTTGTAGTGAATCTTGTTAGAATGGAATTTTTAGTTTTTTAGCATTCAAAATGACAGTCTATAAACAATATAGCAGCATGCGTAGGCCATGGGTCTCACTTCACCAGAGAGATACAGTGATATCAGTTTGAGAAACAATAGAAAGGAGTCCATTCCTTGTGGGGCACACTTGGGTGCAAAATGTTGTAAAAAGGGTCAACAGTTACATGGGGCAGTTGGATTGGTATGGTAAACACTTTTTGTTTCATTCTGCCTTGAATCTTGCTAGAAGCTAGAAGGGAGTCTTTTTTTGTTTTTTTTTTTTGGCTTTTTTTTTTTTTTTTTTTTTTTTTTTTTTTACTTTGGAAGACGATTTTAGGCTTGTTAACTTTAGTATATCTTTGCATTGTCAATTTTAGCTTTATTTTTGGATCATTAGATCATAGCTCAATTTCAGTTGTCTTCAACACATTGTTTACTTCTTGTCCCAGTTATATATTGTGCAGAAAGTTAGTAATTAGTACCATATTTTACAATCCAGTGTTCCAACATTACCCCCTACCTCTGCCATATGTCACCGATGGACTGCTGTTAAATTCTCCCTTGGCCTCTATATTAGATAGCATCATTTATAAATTATATAGAGGAAAAACATTTTTTTACCTGAAATAGAACAAAATGGATAAGATACAGAACTAGCTCAGGCCAGCAAAACCAAAAGTGCTTGTCACTGACTTTCACAAGAGGAATTCCCTGAACCACTGCATGTCTTTCTTGGATTTCAAGAGCCATTTTCGTTACAATTGATTGAAGCTTTGTTCCAACTGCTAAGGTTACCTGCAGCCATATCAATGATCATTGATCATAGTTTATTTTTTACCAATTTAAAAATAGTATTGATGATCAAGGGATGGAGTATAGCAAATGCTTACAACTACAGGAAATATGGATTCCCAATATAATGCATGCCATCCTGAAAGGAATGAAATGAATCATTGAAGAAAAATCAATTCCATTTGAATTTGTTAATGTGAAATGTTTAATTTGGAATAGAGTGTGGAGGTGACTTACCTTTAACATTAAGCATCAAAAAGAGCACAAACGAAGCCCATAACAGAGGACTGCAAACATAATTTTTTTTGCGTCATTAGGATACATCAAGATGCAAGCAATCTGCCTCTAATAAGCAGGATTTGTGTGAAGAAACCATAAAATGATAACGCCTTACCTGATTCCCACTACCACTTTGAAATCATCTTCTAGCGACCTTAAAATATACTTTTGGAAGTCAAACTTACTTCCTGGAGCTAAATGAACCTACAAGAAAAAAAAATCAGCATCTTACAATAAAGCAAAATGATGGATTCTGGAAATCTTGGAGTTGAATAAGCTTACCGTGATGAATCCATGGCGCATAGTCATATAATCAGCCTTACGAACAGACCTGAAAAATTGTCGGAAAAAGCAAACCTGCGAGAGATGATTTTTTTTTCTTTTGGTAAGTAAGAGATGGATATTTAAGAAGCATCATACAATGAAATATAACATGAAATCATATACATACAGTACTGTCCAAACAACACTAACATTCTAGAAGAAAAGACGTGGGACAATTTTGGTCTTATGAAGTCTCTGTTGTAGGCCTTCTGGCTGGCTCATAGAGAAAGAGAGTTCCCATCAACTATATGAATTGGAATTGGGAAAGCAGATGAAACCTTAATTTTTTACTCCTAATTCCCAGAAATATTTTGACCCATTTGAATGTTGTATCTTAACCAGTCTATTCATCACCATGATAAGAGATGAGAAACGAATGAAAACAAATTAGATTTGTTAAGCTTCTGCCTTTTCAAATCAACTCTAGGGAGCTCGTTTAGGTCAGTTGCTCTGGTACCAAGCTACTTTGGATAGATACGTGTAATGGATTGTTAAAAATTCAAAGAAGGAAAATATAAACTACATGGTGAAAATAAAGCAGGGACCTCATGCAACATTGTTGCATCCTTCCAAGTACAAGAATACAAGTTACTTTTTTTTTTTTGAATAAATTCCAGTAACTAGCAAAAGCAGCAAAATAACAAGGCTATAAAGAGATGGTAAATGACGTATTTCTTACAAAGAAAAAGAAGAATGGACTCTTAAGCCAGAAGCCAGTATGAGCTCTCACAAATGATGTCTCATGAGTAAGCCTGAACCTTGATGGATCTGCATAATCATGAATAAACAATCCACCTTTAAAGCAGTTGCAACAAGAAACAATATAATGATAAGAGAGGATGGTCCTCCAAACTGACAACCAAAGACCTCTAAAATTAAGGACTAGGAATTAAAAAATAACAAAGGGGTTAAGCTGGCAAAGAGTAGCCAAAGCCAAAATATTGAAGTTCCACTTCCAGGACGCACTAGTCTACCAGTTGGCCACAGAACAGTCCATAAAACTGCAATGGTGTCATGTCTGAGCTTTAATAATGGATTTAGGTTGCCATTAAAAGTTAAATCTTCATGCAGATTTACTATTCAAACATACTGTCTGTTCCAGCAGACATGTTTATACCTCATATGGTCATATACGGTGTAGCCATGTATCACCCAAAAATATATTCTCAAGGTTTTGGAAACTTAATGCCATTATTTCTGGTATTAAAAATTGAATCTAGAATAGGATATTTGCAACGTTATCTGTACAGAGAAATCTACTTACAGATCTCTATCCAGAGCTCCATTGTTGCCAACCACCACTATTTGATAATAGGGTGAATGTTTGTTATACGGGCGGACCATTAAGGAAGCCTTTCTTAAAGGCCCACATATCTTCCACATCGCATCTTTGTTGGCACCTAAATTTCAAGGGATTGTTTTTCATGTCATAGTTTATCTGGCGAGTATCTGCTTGATCCTATTTTTAATTAGTATATATAAAGCTTTGAAGTCTGGTGGAAAATTCAGTTCTGGAAACCTGGGTGTAACAACTAAAAGCACAAAGGTAATATAAGCCCTAACAATGCTGGACCCTATGGTGGAGATCAAACCCAAAAGTTGTCATGTCGCTAATCCAAGGTGGGAGGCATTCCATTTGGTTTGACCAGAGATAGCCTCTTTAACAGGCCAAATAAATTTTTGCCTTGATTTGGAGGAAACAATGGGCTGGAGTTTGCAATGAATATGAGTAAATTTAATTATATATCAATCAATTTTTTATATAGGTAGGGCCCAAGGAGAGATGAACTCATGACCTCTTTATTGTGAGGTGCTGGTCTTTGCTAACTGAGTTATCCCCCCTTGGGTATATCAATTAATTAATTGCTATCTTTTGGTGTCTTAATGGTGGCAAAGAAGGTTTCAACATATCCAATTCATAGATCCCCCTTTGCTACAGGATCTCTATTCAGTCCAAACCCAAATTTAACAAACAAGAATAATTGAAATTGAACAAATAATTCCACAACTTCAAATCCGTCTGTAAGAATGCTTCAAATATTGGGATCCTTGATCCTTAGGATATGAGGAACAATATCCCAGAAGATGAGCTTGATCCAACGGGTGAGATCGAAACCAATCTTGCCCGTAGGTCTCACACATTTTAGCAAACCAGAATTATAAAATTATGGAAAAACTCACTTATCTTGAGATTCAGCCATTGGAAGGTCTTCAAACTTAGAGGGGAAGTACTAAAGATGTGCTTGATAACATACCCAAATTTGAAGGTGATCCAACCATGGATGAAGAAGTTATGAATTTTCGAAAAAATCACTATTATCTGAAAACGGGAATGAACAAAATAGGAGTTTCAGTTGAGTCTCACTGGTTCGGTTGAGTCTCACAACCAGTGAGACTCAACCAGAATTTTTTAACAAAAAACTCTGGCCAACTTTCCTACCAGCATTCCACTTCTTCTTAAACTTAAACATAAACTTCCTTTATAAAGGATAGGAAAGTTTCTAAAACAACTTTTAGGAAACTAAACAGAAACTTCCTTTATAGAGAATAGGAAAGTTTCTAAAACAATGAAACAACTAAGACTGACTCATAAAGCAAATCAACTTAGGAAATAAAATCTAAACTAACTTTAGGAAAGAAATAACAAAAGAGAGAAACAAAATATTGCAAAAAGATTATATTGGTACTGTTCACGCGAATAGTGTTTTGGCTTGGCTTTTGGCTGGTTCCATGGACCAATGTCGGTTGGTCCTTATGTTGGATTGGTTCACGGCTGGTCCTTGGACTGCTTCACGGCTGGTCCTTGGACTGCATCAACTCTCCCCACTTAAAATGAACTTGTCTACGAGTTCGATAATGATGTAGAATGATTTCAGTGTGGTCGGTAGGTAGCATCTGTTGATCTTGAATTTTTGGCTGTGCTTGCAAAGTTGAAAGGAAATCCACCATTTTGGGTCCACTTTCTTCAAGATATTTGAGAGGTATCACAAAGTCACTATGCTCAACATTTTGAAAAGATTCAAACGTGCAAGGGGTGTCCATGGGGATCACCACATCTAGCTCTTTGTCTTCCACATTTGCTTCCTCAACTTCTATGGCCTCATGATCATTGTGACTCTCATTATCAATTAATGGAGCTACACAAGGAAGATTAAGATCACATATGTCCACCTCATTGACTTGAGTAAAATCATCTACGTTATAACTGATGTGGTCTTCAACTACAACCTCTTCAATGCAAATTGCTACAGTAGGAACATCAATGTTGGTCTCTCCTTTGTCATCATGGATTTGTGAAATCTATTCTTTATTTTCCTTGACTTCAGCCACTAATGCTCTTAAAACGGTTGAAAGTATTGGAGTTGTCATTGGTGGTGCAACTTTAGGTACCGCCTTCACGTTAATATTGTTAGCGTTAGGCTTCCACCCCTCACTAACTTGCGAATTGAATTTTATAGATGGTTGTGTCAAGTTTTCTTCAGTTATACATGCCACTTGGTGGTAACTTTGTCGACGGAAGAGCCTTATTTAGATATGTTCAGGTACGTATTCTCTCGTTAATTCGTACTTCATATCTAAGTCCTAGGCTCTCGTCCTCGAACTTTGAGCTTATGTTCATGGACTTTCCACCACTCACAGGCAGCTCCAAAAAGTCTAGATCGTGCCAATTTTAATTTTCGTGGTTCGAGAAGATCGAACCAATCGAAATAATCATCCAATGCACACAATCAGTCACAAAAGGCTTATGGGTCTTGCCTACCACAGAAATCTTTTAAGTCTAGTCTTACTTTATGTGAAATTTCATATCAGGGAAGTCTCCCATCATACTCATCATCTAGTAGATCTTGATAATCCTCTCTAGGGACTCTTTGAGGAGCCCTAGGATTATTTCTAGGCATAATATTGGCTGTTGGATGTCTCCGTCCAGCCTCCTTGGTGTTCATTCTCTCCCCCATGCGATCAATCTTGGCATTCATCGCATCCAATTGTTAAAGAACCAAAATAAGGGGGTTATTGGACTGGTTAGGAGAATTAGAATCCTCCATTACAAAGCTCTGATGCCAAATTGGTGGCAAAGAGGGTTTCAACACATCCAATTCATATATCCCTCTTTGCTACACAATCTTATTCAGTCCAAACTCAAATTTAACAAACAAGAGTAACTGAAATTGAACAAATAATTCCACAACTTCAAATCCGTCTGTAAGAATGCTTCAAAAATTGGGATTCTTGATCCTTAGGATATGAGGAACAATATCCTAGAAGATGAACTTGATCCAACGAGTAGGATCGAAACCAATCTTGCCTGTAGGTTTCACACAGGTATTTTAGCAAACCAGAATTACAAAATTATGAAAAAACTCATTTATCTTGAGATCCAGCCGTTGGAAGATCTTCAAACTTGGAGGGGAAGTACTTTAAGATGTGCTTGATAACATAACCAAATTTGAAGGTGATCCAACCATGGATGAATAAGCTATGAATTTTTGAAAAAACCACTATTATCTGAAAACGAGAATTAACAAAATAGGAGTTTCGGTTAAGTCTCACAACCAGTGAGCTCAACCAGAATTTTTTAACAAAAAAATCTAGCCAACTCTCCTGCCAGCATTCCACTTCTTCTTATTTATAGACTATGGAAAAAGTTACAAAAATAGGAACCCCAAACAAAAACTTCCTTTATAGAGAATAGGAAAGTTTCTAAAACAATTTTTAGGAAACTAAACAGAAACTTCCTTTATAGAGAATAGGAAAGTTTCTAAAACAATGAAACAACTAATGAAACAACTAAGACTGACTCATAAAGTAAATCAACTTAGGAAATAAAATCTAAAGTAATTTTAGGAAAGAAATAACAAAAGAGAGAAACAAAATATTGTAGAAAGATTATGTGGGTACTGTTCACGTAAACAGTACCGTGAACAGTGTTTTGGCTTGGCTTTTGGCTGGTTCCTTGGACCAATGTCGGTTGGTCCTTATGTTGGTTCTTTGATGCAGCCGAAAGAAGAGATAAAGGAAGAAGTCGAAGAAGAGTCAAGATCTCTAGAGATCTCATCTACCGCCAGCCAGAAGAATTAGAATTACTGCTAGCTCTAGCTCTATGTTAGTTAGGATTTTATTCTCTTTTAGTTTCCTAATTAATTTTAGACTCTATTCCTATTGTTAGTTTCCTAAAAAGTAGTTTGGTTAGTTTAGGAGTCTTAGTTGCTTTGAGACTAAGACTTGCCTAAACTTAAGTTTCCTATTTTTATGTTTTAAGAAGCTTCCTAATTTATAAAGGAAGTTAGCTTTCCTTAATTTCAGTTGTAATTTCCTATTTTATCTGTAGAGTTTCAAAGCTATAAATAAGAGAGGAAGTGGCTGGCAGCAGCTAGAGATTTTTCCAGAAAAATTAAGTGCAAGCTCCTATTTTTCTGGTTGGGTCCCATGGTTGTGAGACTCAACCACTCAATCTCCTTAATCCTAGAAATTCTCAATTTTGGTTTGATTTTCTAACACTCATCTCTCATTGGTGACACTGGTTTATTACATCTTCTATTATTCTCTTTGCTGATTGGATCAAAGCATAAAACCACACTCAAAACCATTACCAAGGCTGGGCGTACCAGGTTCAGCAAGTTTGCGAGTTCGATAGCGACTTCAATTCTTCTCAGATCGTCTTCAGATTTGGAAGTGTATTCAAAATTGTTACAAAGAACATTCACACCAAATTTCACTAAATTCTGACTGTCGGATTTCCAGATAAGTGGTTTTCTTTGTTACTTTTTACTGCAGATTTGTGTTTGGACTGAATTGTGATCCTGTAGCAAAGAGGGATTGTTAATTTGAATTTCCTTAATCCTCTTTGCCACCATTCTTGGATTGGTTCACCGCTGGTCCTTGGACTGCATCACTTAATCCATATGCCTTTTATGGAGTTGGCTTTATTTGGGTCACTAAAAGGAATCTACCAGACAAAAAAGAGAGACCTAACATCTCTAGCTATCCTATTGCCTTTATTTTCCAGTTATTGGAGTCCTAGATTAGTTTCTAAATTCCTGAATCTCTAACTCTGGTTCTTGAAGTTGAGACATGGAGATCTATTTCAAGTTCCAGTTTTCGTGCTCAGAATTCCACTCAATAATTATTAGTCTCTCAATCAACTCTATAGCTACCTAGCTCTCTATAGAGATTTCCCTCTATAATCCAAAATCTGAAACCCTTTAGCTTAAACTGAAATTCCTTGATTCAAATCCATTTCTATATTTAATTGGGAATTTCAGATTGTCACATCCCCCCCCCTTCAAAAAAAAAAAAAAAAAAAATTTAAAAGAGTGGTACAAGAAAATACCATTGGAAAACCCATAGTCATCCGATGAGGCTTCCTTTTCCCATTCTCTCCATCCACTTATCTGCATCAAACAATTTTGTTAGCAAACCTAAAGTATATTGATTCAAGATTGGATTTGTTAAGATTGCAGTATTAAAAGCAGCATTGCCCAAGAGACCAGTTACTTGCCAGAATCAATTGGGCAACTGGAGCTGCATTGGGCTGCATTTGAATTTCAATTAGATTTTGAATTTGGACTGATCCTGGGCCAAAGGCAGCCTGGTTTCTGAGTAAATGTTTACCAGACATCAACTGGGTGTGAAAAAAAAAATGGCCTGGACTGGCCATGGCCAGGTTGAAACCTAGCTTTTTACAATCCCATCGGGGCATGTGCAACAGTGCAAGTGCTGGTACCAACTATTCAATTCCAATGGATCAATTACATCTTCTAGGTTTAAAGCCCATAGCATCAGAACTTTCTGCAGTCCACATGCATTACCAAATTTTCTTGTCCATTTAGAAGATAGAGAAAGATTGTACAACTATTTCAAAGAACCAGATCGACATTTCAAATAGGTAATCTCCTGGAACTGTAAGGAACAAATCAAAAGGTGAACCCTAACTACTTGCTCACAGATGCACATTCTAAGTAATAGAAAATGGCTACAGAACTACTTTAATATTTCTACTCACCTTTAGTCTTCCAAGCATCATCACTATTGCACTGTATATTACATGAAAGACTGCTAAGAAGAATATGAAGATGTGCAATTGATGTAACCCGTTTACAGAGATAAGTGGCTCATAACCCTGTTGATATAATTTGAGAAAGAAGCAATTACATGAGAGAATTCATCTTTATTCCTTAGACATCATAATATAGATGGAAATCAAGAAAGATGCACAAGAGATAAATCACATTTATTCTTTAGAAATAAAAATATAGATGAAAATCAATATCTAATGATTCTAACCATGTTGACAAAAAGAAATAAGATGTAAATTTAGGAAGGAGCAACCATTCCTGCAGGGGCTACCTAGGAAGGACTTCCCCAAGTGACTTAAGTATCTGCTATATGGCAACTCAGTTGGGGCCCAAATTTTGTGAATAGGTAGGCCCCAAGGTCCCCTGCTCACGTCAAATTTTAGCCCGAACAGAGTTAGCCACGTGGCAAAATAGAGCTTTAAATCAAAGATTATCAAGGGCTGCATGCCAATACAGTGATGCATGGACAAATGAGAAGGTAGATTGAAGTAGGCTCTGAAATTTGACACTTGGCAAATCCAGATTATGTCTTCTCAAGTCAGAATTACCACATTATCTTCCCACATGGCAAAAGGAGGTGTGCCACAGGAAGCCCTTCCTGGTTGGACTGCGAAAGGTCATTTTGCCTTTAGGGAAGACAGGATTAAATGAAAAGTATTTAAAGCCTGTAAAGAAATTCTTTAAGATGAAAAGCAATCTATAACCATCCTCTTCAAAACTGATTACCATAAAAAGTGAATAACCAAAAAGAAAAATATGAACTAAAGCAATACGAGACGGAATAACCAATAACACATTAAAGTGTGATCATTGCTTTAGGTCAAAGAAAATTTCAGATCTATGCACGGAAATCAACTGATTAAAACAAGAATAAACACTTTGTAGTTTCCATGCACCACATTCACAGGAATTTTAATCATATGACAGAGCCATGGAATGCTGAAAAATTCTCCTTTTTGACCCGTGTCTGCCTTGTTAGAAATTCTGTTGTACTTTCATCAAACCCTGCTGAGGCAAGCCTTGGTGTGACGGTTAGGTTGTCATGCAACTTGGTGGTCACGGGTTCGAAACACAGAAACAGCCTCTCCGCATTGTGGGGGTAAGGCTATGTACATTTTGCCCTCCCCAGACCTTACAGTAGCGGGAGCCTCGTGCACTGGGACGCCCCTTTTTTCTTTTTTTTTTCATCAAACCCTAAAAAGGGCGACCCCATCACACCAAGGCTCGCCCTCTTTTTCATCAAACCCTGCTGCACTTAATATTCCACAAATTTTCTGATTACTAATCTATTGATTATTAACGATAGATAGATCAACTATGCTCTTGTCATTGCCATTGTTGATGATGATAACAATATTTTTCTCCTTGAGTTTTAATGGAACATGAATCATGAATCGTAGTCAGTTTAGCCAGCATATGTGACCCTTCATTGGTTTCTAGAATTAGATAATCATTCTACACTAGAATAAAATGGTTCTCTTACAACAGTTTCTACATTTGGATAATGACTGATGGTTTTCTCCTATAGTTCAAAGGGAAAATGAATCATAATTATACAAGGAGAGGGATGCCGAAGGCAGGGCTAGCGACTGGAGTGAAGTCGTAACAAGGTAGCCGTATTGGAAGGTGCGGCTGAATCACCTCCTTTTCAGGGAGAGCTAACGCTTGTTGGGTATTTTGGTTTGACATTGCTTCACACCCAAAAAGAAGCAAGCAACGTCTGAGTAAGCTTCGACAGTGAAGTAAGACCAAGCTCATGAGTTTGTTGTAGTAGGCCGGAACAAGTTGATAGGATCCCCCTTTTTATGTCCCCATGTCCCTCCTGTGTGGCAATATGGGGGCACAAAAAGGAAAGAGAGGGATGTGGTTTCTCTCGCTTTGATAGTTTATTCTACCCCAGATTAGAACGGGTTTATCTCATAATGGTTTTTTAGTATTAGAAATTCATTCTAAGCTTGATTAAAGTGGTTAACAATTCTTCATCTATTAACTTCTATCCCAACCAAAGAGGAGGGGGGTCTCTTTAGATTTTTTTTTTTTTTTTGGGGGATAGGTAGTCCTAAGGAAAGTTGAACTCATGACCTCTCTGAGGTGTGGTCTTTTACCACCTGAGCTAACCCCCTTGGGTAAATAAAAAGGGATGAAATATGTATTGTCACTTTAGAAGTTTAAAAGCCTTGACAAGAAACATGCCTTAGTTCATGCTGCCGTCTCCACCATAAAGTGTGATGGATCTGATAATGCATTTCTCAAGTTTGTCTCAAGAAATAATTATTTATGTGTGTAAAACTTTAAACTTTTTATCAGTATTTATTTAATTTCAACATATATATATATATATATATATATATATATAACTTAGAGCATGATCAGTGATTAACAAGTAATCTACTATGCACTGTCAAATTTGACCAAGAACGCTAAGATAATCACAATAAAAGAGAAGGATATAAGTTGTACTCCATGAGGCTAAGGGTGAGATAAGTGCCACTGATGTTGCATTCTTGAACTTAATTATGCACAACCATAGTACAACCCATTTTGACTCTCCTTGCATTTAAAACTCAAGTATCTATTTCATTTCAGCCTAATATAAAATACAATTATCTCAGTAAAGGGGCTAAAAAAACTAATTTGTAGGATGCCACCGTGAAGAAACTCATGCATGACAACTATGATTCAATTCCTTCCCAAGTTCTCCTGCTGTTGTTTCAAAATAAAAGCAGAAGAAAGGAATGATCAAATGTCCTTCAAGAACATCCAAAACCTTCACCAATGCAACCATTCCTTTGAACACAGATTGGTAAGTCACTCCCCAAGCTTGGGTCGCCTGTCTAGTCCTTAGTTTGGTCCTCATCAAGTAGTACAAATTTTCTACTAATTAAAAGGAAAAACTGAATTGGCATTTTTGGAGATCTTAAACATGTAATCCCCAGGTACCATAACATTCTAGGAACTTCTGCATACATTAAGCATTTCATCAGGATAACTGGAACAATTGCTCTGGAAATAGGTGATCAGTTTCTTGCATTGATATCCTAGAGTCTTATGGAACTTTGGAATAAAACAACCATGCAGAAGGAGAGGTAAATAGTGGATTCCAAAATTCATTATATTGTTGAATTTGTTATTGGAAACATGAACAAATTCTACATTCAATATTTTGAATTTCAGCCACATTATGAAATACAAATGTAAGCTCTACTAGTCATTTCATTACCTTGATTCATTTATCTTATACATAGGAAGCTAGATGACATGTGTAATATTGATACCATTCAAATCTCAATCAAGCAACAAGAATTCAGTATCCAAAAAAAAGTGAGATGCACTTACTTTTTTGCATCTGACAGCTTCATTACCAGCTAAGAATCTACGTTCATTCCATAAAAGCCTCCTATGATGTCCCTCCCCCGCTTGCGCCACCTCAGCGTGATCCTCCCCCCCTCTATAGCGGCAAGGCAACATTGTATTTGCATACCTTAAGGGAATGCATATTCTTGCAATGTAGCTCTGGCTGAATGTCAGAATTAAAGAAATGAAACCTAGAACCATCAGCTCTGCAATAATTACAGGAAAAAGGAACTTGGTTATTGTTTAAAAAATAAAATACAAAAAAAAATCAACAATTAAGATAATTATTTGAAGAGAAAAGGACAACTTGAAATCGTCTCCCTTCGCTTTTTTTTTTTTTACTAACATTCCCCGGACATAATTATTGTGAAGAAGCATATGTTGTGCGCTTACCAGCTTTAACCTTCTCAAGAGCTTCGAACAGAGCCTTCCTGTTTTTTTTCGTAAAAAACTGAAATCAAAAGACCATTAATAACCAGTAAGTAGGGCAGAGGACCCAAGTGACCATCATTTGAAAGTTTGTACAATGTATAGGAGATGTTGTCAAGTAAAATTCATTGCAATGTGTTGAAAAATCTGAAGGAGGAGGGGAGGGAGTTTTTGTAGTAGGTGACTACCTAACCAAGCTCGGCCGATGAATTAACCAATGGAAAATTATTTTTCTATGAAAATAATCCATATTTCAGTTCTCCCTCCAAACCAATAACCCAAGCCAAATAAAAAGAGAAGGGATTCTTTGCTAAGAGAAACATGTCGGGAAATATAAAGGAGGAAGTGTAGGGGGGAGGAAGGAAGAAAAGGAAAATATTGAGGGCCATAAAATGGAGAAAAAAAAAAAAGACAAAACAATAGATGGAGCTCATTCTTTTCCTTGTTACCTCGTAATGGATATTGTATAGCAGAATCAAGAGAGAACAGGAAAAATTGTAGAATCAATCTATTCTCTCCCGGAAACCCAAGTGAAGAATAGCTAAAGCAAATAAGCACGTAAACATTTAAAAAAAAAAAAAAACTCTAATATCTTCCTCGTGAAAATAAAGGCCGTAATTAACTCCAAGCTCGTGAAGGGAAAAAAAAAAAAAAAAAAAAAAAAAAAAACCTCTTCTCCTTTTAAAAAATCGATGCTTGGGAAAAAGATTCTTTCCCTGACAGTTCCACACCATCTTTCATTTCACAGCTCCAGCTGTAATTCAAACAAACTCACAGAATGACATTCAATGTCTTCAACCAGATGCGATTTTTCATCTTTTCTTCCCTCTTTTTTTTCCGCCTCCATAAGATTCAAGTTTAAACCACTAAATTCTAATAGTCCCTGTTTCATCCATGAATCCACACAGGGGCGGGATAGGTGGAACAGAGGAGACATACAATGCCAAAGGTTTAAGAAATGCTAACCTCTCCAACCATATGAAGAACCTTTTCCAAAATTATGGAGACAAGAATGATAACGGCACAAACAGTGGATACGGCCCATGTGGGTGTCTGGTCGAGCTCCCTCGCGTGGGAGATTGCTGCTGCTCCTCCTCCTCCCATGGCTAGAAAAAACCAGAACAAGTTTTCCCAAGGAAAGGAGAAAGAGAAAGAACAATCTCTTCAACAATAACGGTTCTTACAAATATTTATGTGGGGTTAACGTGCATTGAATATTTTCAATTCAATACAAAGGATGGGAGTTGTTCTTAGCTATTGAAACACACAGAGAGCGAGCGAGAGAGAGACATCAAACAAGGTTTTATGATTTCATCATCTCTCAACTCTCATGGGCGTCATTGGAAAGCTTCCAAAGAGAAACCATTGCATTTGTCGGAAGAAGGGTTGTCCTTTCCTGCAACGGTTGTACGGGCAAAGATATTAGAAACGGTTAGTAAAAACTAAGATTAAAGTAAACACCCACCTTTGAATCGTGTATTTACGAACCTGCCATTGTTAAACTCGTTAACAGGAGTGTTAATAGGCATTTTGTTTGGCAGGTTGTAAGGATCCGCATCCCCTCCTCCCATAACCACTGGGAGGACGGGGACGTTCCCGTCGGAAAGTTGATAAGTGGTTTTCGAGAAAATCTGAATCATGTATTGAAATCGACACCTGCCCAGTTGACAAGCTGTGTCGATAGGAGGTGTCGGCTTGAACATGTGACTTGGATACTCCTGAGAACCACATGTCGGCCATCCAATGGGGGCATCCCCGTCCTCCTAGTGGTTCTCGAAAGAAATGATTTGATTCCCAAATTGAAACCATCTAAAATCTACCATTATCAAACTAATCTGATGACCCCCAACTCAATCAAAAATAAATAAATAAAATTTTTTTGTCTGATTTGAGGTTCTTAAGCATAAGTTGGTATGTAAATTAGTGATAAAAAATGACATCCCCAAGATATCAAGGAGAAGCACTTATATAAAAAAACAAATTAAAGCAAGGTGTGGCCCCTTAGATTCCAAATTCAATATAACCCCACGTGACGAAAATAAAGACAATAAAGAAGCACGTGTCATTCTGCACTACGAGATCCATTGCTGCCAAGTAAAAAATCTCTCCCATACCTATGAAATACTAAAATTCCTGACCCAAAAAAAAAAAATACTAAAAATTCGAATAAAATTCAAATATTATGTCAAGATGAACTCGAAAGAAAATCCGATCCAATACGTGGACTTCGACTCACATGTCACCTATCCAACGTCCAAGTGTCTTCGGATAAAATTTTCTACTCTGCCAGCATAGGAATCTCCCACATCACATCAATCAAATACAAGAGATTCTTTTTCGGAGGGAGAGCAGCAAGGTGCGGTAGTAGGAGGGCTGTGGGTTTTTCCTTTTCTTGGATTTTTCAGTGAGGCTATTATCAAAAAAAAAAAAAAGGATTTTCAGTGAGGCGCCAATGGGTCAGTTTGGTTCGCTTTGGTCCAATTTTTGATCTTGACAATCCCAAAACTAAACGTTAAGAAAGGCCCGTTTCGGTCCATCTTGGTTTTAGTTTCTTTTTTATCCGGTTAGCTTAATAGGCTCTTTTTGGGTTATCAGTTCAGTTTACTATACATATATATATATTAAAAGAATGGGTTAATGGGCTCTTATCGGTTCAGTATCAGATTGGTACAGTTCAGTTTTGATTTCCTATATGTATATTTATTAAAATATTAACTTAACGCACAAATATCAGTTCATTAAAAAAAAAAAAAAAAAAAAAAAAAGAGAATAAGTCGAATGTTTAGCATTCTTTTTACTATGTATAATGTATTCTTGCTTCTTTGGGTGATAAAGTTTTCTTAATCATTGATCGGTAGAGAACACTGCCAGTAGTGTTCCCCTGCACCTCTCACATGAAATGTCTTTCCCCATTTCACTGCCCCATATAAGAGGCGCAGAAGAATGCTGCGGGGCAGCAATCCATTTCCTTGATCTCTATTAAAATCTTCTCATACATGCCTGTATGCGCGTAAGCCCACTTAGAACTGGCCAGGTTTGTACATCCAGTCCAATAATTAGCAGGGCCAAGGCCTTGTAATCTGTTACATATCTTGTGCTGAGCCCAGCATGGTCAACTGTCAGCCCAATATCTACACAGAGTACAAACAACCATCTAAATTTTTGTTTGATCCATGGATGTGGAAATGTTGGATAGACATGCATGTATTAATGTGCACAAACTGTGCAAAAAAGGAGATGAAGATGAATGAATGCACAGGAAACGCTCCCAAACAAAAGGTGATTAGGAATGGATTATATGAACAGATGTAATGGCAGATTGACTCATGCATACATGATGGTAGAAAAAACATTAGAGCTAATTAGCAGAGATTCTTAATCCAAAGACATGGCCACAATGGCTGTAAAGAAGAAATAAATGTTGGTCTAACTCAATTATATACCTGGAAAAAGAAAAGCCGTGTCTCTGTTAACCCCTCAGGACAATCTGGAAGAAGAAAACTCGTTTAGCTGAGAATCACTCGGAACAAACACGGGAAGTTCGCCTCCTCTCTCTAGTCTACTCTGATGATTTGAGGTGGAGCCTCTCTCCAAACTGGTTTGCCCCAATGAATTGCCATTTCTAGGGCCTCTGGTTAACAGTTCATTCACTAGAGGACCACCATAGAAAATTGACTGACCGGTATAGAGGAGTTCCGGTCCTTGAGAAGAGGATCCAATGGTTGTAGAAGTAGAAGTTGTGGACACAAAGCGTCCTGCTTCTTGATTCCAAACAACTGAAGGTCTAGAATTCTCTGGGATACCCCTGTTGTTTTTGCTGATTGGGTCCTGTGGTGTGTGGAAATTATCATGGGGTGCAACCTCATTTCCAGAGCCTGCTTTGGTTGACCAAGGAGATTGATCCGCTGAAGATTGATACATTGGGTTGAAGTGTTCCCTCTTAGAAGTTTGCTGCTCCATAGGGGAAGGCATGCCGTGAGGACTGCTGAGGTTGCTAAGACTATGAGCACATGTTTCAATATCATCCTTGCTGGTCTGGCTTGGTGGATAAGAACTCCTGGGTGGAGGTAACCTAACAGCCCCCACTCTAGCATCCCTGTTGTACCCATGATCTGTACTGACTGGAGTGCTTCTGCTACTTATATTGTTACTTGATAAGTTATCTGTATCATATCGCTGATGAGGAGAATTTAAAGGACGCAGCACTGAGGATGATGCTCTAGCTTCGGCAGCTGCTCTAATTGCCTCATTAGAATCCAATTTTGCAAGTTTCCATGCACTGATTCTAACTGGGCGCTGGACTGGTCTTTTCCCCTTTTCAGATGACCCGATTGCATCTGGATCAACTGTTGATGGTACACGTCCTGGCCCCAAGTGTGGGATGATTTCATCCTGTAAAGCAGGTAATGCAAACAGCCAAACAGGCAGAAATTTCTTCAATTTTGTATTTAATGCTGAATGAATATACTATGAGTAGTACTGCAAAAAAGAGAATACAAGAATGTAAAAATAAAAATGGTTTCCGGGACCAACAGTACTGATGGTCATGCCACCAACAGCTTCAGCCATTTGGAATCAATTATTTGGTCATTCTGAAAGCCATTAATCTTCTGGATGAACCACACATTCAGTGGTTAGGTGAATGGTCCATCATTAATGGGGCGTTCATCTCCTAAATTATTCGATAAGCCAAGCTCTTAGACAGAACTGATATTTTCATACAACTTTTTTCAAATCATTATGTTGATATGAGGTGGATTTAGATTGCTTGAAAACTAAAACCACAACAGGATGGCCACTTAGTTTACACTCACCAAACTGCCACATGGCAGATGATAGCATAGGAACCATAACAAATCTGGATACGGGAATAATTCGGAAGGAGATAATTCAAGTTCGCCATTTTAGAAATTTGGTCCAAAGTAGACTATGGGAAAAGGTCAGGTTCATATTATTTTGGGAAATAATCGTTTGTGTTTGAAAAATTCATTATATCTTGAACATTTTATTGAAATTTTGAAAAGAATCCAAAAATTTTTTGAAAAGGCTACGAATTTTTTCAAGCCAAATAATTTAGCTCTCAAATTATTCGTGAAATCTCTCCAAGATTGAATTTTTTGCAGTCCGAAATTTCTGGGCCTAATAATTTGTTTCCTAAAGTATTCGCGAACTATTCAGACTTCAAAAAAAAAAAAAAAAAAAAAACAATTTTATTTTTCTGAATTTTTTCAAGCCAGTTCGGATTCACTCCTACTGTTTGCCGAATTATTTGCTCCTGGAATGGCATCTGCCATTGGTGGTGGCAGAAACCAACTCCAGCAAAAGGGGGAAAATTCAATAATAAAAAGTGTTGCAGCCATCTTTCATAGTGTCAATAGAGGAATCCAAGCCAAGGAGCATGTAACCTACTATATAAGAATCTAACCAACTGCCTTCGTTGATCATTACGTCATTTAGTTTTGACCATAACGAGGGCCACTAAGTTTGCAGCTTGTATTCATTATCTGTATACTTGGCTATGGTATTCATGGCCTAAAGTTATTATGTCATGAAGATTCTCTTTTTTTTGTGCATCTTGAGGTGAAGGGGGCACTACAATGCAGTAATGCCGACAGTAGCCAATCTGGAAGTTATATGAGACTACAGATTATATTGATTCGTACCTGATGATCCACAAAGATTCTAGGAGGCGTGCACCAAGCACCTTTGTATTGCAACCCAAGCCCAAGAGAGCTTCGTCCGCTTATGGCAGTCACAGCTGAACTGGTGGGTGAAGATGGAAGACTCTGCTGATCCCCTGCATCTATAGATGGTCCAGGTGGTTCACTTAGCGTTCTCATGGCTACAACATAATCATATGTTGTAATACCCTGTAAATAAAGAAAACCCAGGAAAAAACAATCAGAGACTTGCCTTAATTATACTTTTCTATACGCATGGAAAGCCAAAAATAAAGGATTAAAGGAATGAACCTTCCGTATCAAAATCATATGGAAAAAGAATAGTTCTCCCAATGGCACAGTAGCCAGAAAAGAAACAGCCGTACAGAGGGCCTGAAAAATAAGGAAATTCATCGTTAATATGAATATTGTAAGATGGAATTCAAGATATTGTCCCCAGGCTATTCTCTGGACCCTTAGTTTTCCATTTTCCATCCTTTTTGTCTTTACCATCCAAATAAACAAAATTGATCAGATGATTATGTCATCCAAGCACCTCGTTTTCTGGGGAAATGTATATAATCAAACCCACTGAATGATGGTCACCACTCAATGGATTTTTATCCCGATACATTGTGGCCCCCTTTGCTGTTGGTGGACTTCCACTATAGTCTACAAGTTACATACTACAAATTTTACACTTCCAAGTTCAAAGATAATTTTTGAAGCCATTTACAGGCATAGGGGAAGAAATTCAGAGGGAAGAGAAATCAGAAAGTTGATGGGCAACATACCACCACTGTAGCAAATGGAGGCCTAGAGAACCCAACTCCAAGCCTCTCAACTATCTGATTTTCGATACCCTTTCTATCAACAAAGCACCGAACAAGGACTGCAATTCCTACTCCACATTCGACAATGAGCTGGCACAACAGAATTAAAGAGAAGTCCATAATTAAGATGAGGGAAGAGAAAAAAAGTGTTCGGATAAGGAAAATTGAAAAGGATATTTTAAAACGGCGTATTCTCATAACTTACCCAAACAAGGCTCACCGCCATAAGGCACACAAATGTGATATAATTTTTCCTTCCCACACAGTTATTTAACCACTGCACCGAAAATACACAAAGATCTTACGATGCCCATATTAATCTCAATGCATAGAGAAAATGTTGATATACATAGTGTGAATGTTGACAAGGTAACAACTAGCAACCACAAATCAAATATCAAGGTATGCAGTATACGCAGGGGTGTTTGGACAAAACTTCTCATGAGTCTCAGCAAGGACATCTAGGTAAAACAATCATTTTACTTGTATGATCTCAATCATCTGATTTGAGGTCTTCCTTATAGACCATTTTGAAGATCCTTCTTGACCTTGCAAAGAACATCATATATTGGACGATTATCGTCAATTTCATTCTGAATGATGTCGGCCTCAGGAAAAAGAGGGTCCTGCAATCAGTACAGACGCAAGTTCTGGAGGATATATTACTTGCATACCCGGCAATGATGATCAAATCCATCGACACATTTGTCACAACTTCTGCAATGCTTGCTAAATTTACGCACCTACAAAAAGAACAAATCACCATCATGTAATACAGATTTATTTCTTTTATGTAGTGGTCAAACCTGTTATTTGAAGGTCGACATTCAGTTTCTATAAGATTTCCAAAGACAGCAATCTTAAGTTAAATTGCGCATAGATGAGATTGTTAGGTGGCAAAACTGTATGTAAGGTAGCAGTTATGCTATCCAATAATAAAATACACTGTCAAAAATCAGGTCCAGACAAACAACTAATTAGTAAAATGGATAGATATCTAGCTATGAATCTCTATCCGGCCACAAATAAAATAGCAGGTGCACCTCCATGACAAGTTTACCAATTAGCAATTAAATGGAAAACTATCAACCATATGAATCAACATATTTAAAAAAAAGTATGATAAAAATCCAGTGCCTCAGCACATTCTTGATCAAGTCATGATTGGATATTTATGTTTAAATCTTATGTTATGATCTATGTTTCAGGTTTTTGGTGAGAGATTCTTAGTTTAAGATAGATTGTTCTAAAGGTCATCGAGTTCCTATAGATTGTTCTAAAGGTCATCGAGTTCCTACATCTTTATCAGTACTCCATACAGCATTGTGAATCTTGTTCAAAACCATTCCCTCTAAGTTACACTGAACTTTGATTTGGTCAATCACTTAGCAAGTTCCTTCCTCCCCTCCCCCCGTCATTCCACATTTAAATAGAAAGAAAGAATATACCATACCTCAGCATTGCACAACGTACAAAATAAAGCATCTTCCTCGCCAGCTTGCTGATGCATAAAATCTACATCATTCCGGCAATCTTCTTTTACCAAAAATCCACAGAAGAAGCCTCCAATTTTTGGGCAACAACTTGAATTATGATGGGTAGACCTTTCTCCATTCCTCATTTCTACCTGCTTATGTTCTCCAATTGGCACAGCATCCCCTAATTCTATGCCATAAAATTTTATGAAGTATAAAGTAAATCAACTACATTTTAATTGAACATAACTTCACTCATGCCCACCAAAAAAAAAAAAAAAAAAAAGGGAAAGGTTCCCTGGCAGGAAGGCATTTCTGAACAGCCCTGATATATTAGATGAGGTAGGATTGATGTTCGATGTTGACCGAAATTTTGCAGACAGGGAGGCACACCCCTGCTCACATGTCAAATTTCAGACAGAGTTGGCCTCATAGCAAACTAAAGCTTTGAAAATCTGCTAAGAGATTGAAATTTCTGAAAAATGGTTGAAAACTAATGAACAGCTGAAAATACAAGAGAAATTGCCAATACATGGGGGCTGCATGACTCAATTTGGGTCTGAAATTTGATATGTAGCCAATCAAGAATATTCCTTATCTATCCTATGGTCAGAATTGGCAAATCATTCTTCCACAGGGCACAATTAGGTGGACCATAAATGGAAGACCTTTGTATGTGGCCCGTGCAAAGAATTTTTTACCAGAGCATAATATAATTTAAACAGAAACAGATTTGTGTCAGCATGTGAGGATGGAAGCCAGCCTGCCTGCATCTCTCATTTATGTGGCTCGAACTAGACACAAAATGGAGAACTTTTGTATCAAGAATCGACTCTACAAATTCTTTATTTTGGGGGAAACTGCCTTTGGCGCATTGGAGGTTGCCTTTTGCAGTAGAGCACAGGCCTAAGACCAGGGAAGAGGTTTGACTCCCCCCCTCCCCCCACAGGATGCTATGACATCCACGCCATTTCCCTTTATTATTAACAACTCCCCCAAAAAAAATTAAAAAAAAAAAAAGAAAAAATAATCGGCTCTACGATGTGGTTGCAACCATCCAATTATCCAATCTAAAACCTTGCCCCAGGACATGCTAGTCTGTTTTATTATATTATCCAATGGGATTGATATTTGACCCAACGCCCTTCACAGTACCCATTGATTGGGGGTTCCTAACCTCTCTAAATTGAACTCCTCAACCAGAATATATCAAGTTAAATCACTCACCAGGCAAATCATTGTTATTCTGAGACCTATAGGCAGATATCTCCTCTCTACTATTCAGTATCCCTGTATCAGACGGATCAATGCCTGTGCATCTAACATAGAGAATAAACACCGAAATAGCCTGAAATAAAAAAAAAATAATTAAAAGTTAACATGCAGGATAAGAAAGAAACTGTCCTCAGTAGAAAGAATATGCTTACCAAGAAAGAATATACACCAATAGCCACATATTCATAAATGTCCCTTCCAAGAAATGGAGCAAAAAAGGCATAGTACGCAACAGATAGCAAGCAAAATACAGTTATAGCCACAACCTGAAAAGCAAGAAAAGATGAACATCAGAAGAGAAGTTCCTGTAGAAATTAAAGTTGTGTTTTGGAATGTTTCCAAGGACAGTTCCTGGTCTCCCATAAATAGCAACCTCCATTACCGGGAACAATAGGAACAAAAACTGCTTCCAAAAACATTCTCAAACTAAGCCAAAATAACAAAATGCCAAATAGCTCATGAGAATGGTCACATTTGTTCAAACAGCATGGGACAGGAAACAAAGCTCTAGAATCAAAGAATTGGCCCTCTCAGAGCATACAAATGATCAATATCTTGCCAACTCTGCTCTGATTAAACACTATGTGACCAATGTTCAGACATTTAAGTGAAAAAAGGGTGAACAAGCGCAATGATTAACTAAGCCAGTTCAGTTTTCAAATACCATTTGTACTCTAAATGATCAACTAAGCGCTGCTGACATGATCCTTATCCTCTGCAATGGGACTATATGACTAAGGCGTCAAGCGTCTGAGGATGTGTCATGGCAGAAATGCAAAGGACCTCCAGTAAGAACAAGAAGCAACTTGTTTGCATGACAAGAAAGATCATAAATATGCACCAGGAAATTAACAGTGCTGTAGATGGGTCCACATATACTCCAAAGTGTAGACATTCACGAAAAATTCTGGCAAATACCATCTGCTGGTAACTTGGTTGAATGTAATCCATCCTTACAACACTCAGAAGTTCAAAACACTTTAATATGAACAAATCAAAAACAAAATCACACTTATCCTAGAGTGCCAGTTTGTTGCCAGCCCCCCCCAAAAAAAAAAAAAAGAGAGGAAAAAAGCAAAAGCAAAAGCAAAATCCACAATGCAGAATTCACCTAAAAACAATAGTGGAATAATAATTTTTGAGGAAATATTAACAATCTGATTAATCTGAAAAATAGAGAGAAAACAATACATTAAAGAACAAACAACAAATGAACTTAGTAAAACCCACATTTCCAAGACTGATTCGACCAAGCAACAAAATAAAAAAGAAAAATGAACCTGAAATATGTGAGCAGGGAGTTGCCACCCATGGCGCCTCGCCATGACTGAATAGTGAAAACCCAGTCAAACTATGTTCCTTAACAGCACTTGCATTTGAAAGACGACATGATACCTCGTTCTGAAGAAGGTGCAGATAAAAATATAACCCAACATACAAGGACTACTAGATCAAAAAACTGATCCACTCCTCCATTTACTCACTCAATATCACACTACACAACCAATCTCCTGCTAGTTTCCAGAAGAATTCGATCTCACCCCAGTAACTCAAATCTTACACTCCTAGGGTTCTTCAGTTTGAATCAAACACAGGGGACCATGGAGGCATGGAATCAGCGTAGCAGAAGGCGGCGCGGCGTTCTGTACTCTAGTGGTTTCACCATATCTGCTAACGTGTTTTTTTTACCGCAGCGTTTTATCAATTCTTACTCTCTGATTTATCATTTATCCTAGCTTTCTGTTCCAATCTCTACTCCATTATTGGGAGTGTGAGCTAAAAAACCGGTCCAGTAAAAAAAAATACAAAAACATTCTTTTTGTTATTTGAATTTACCAAAACGGCCGCATATGACAAATGTTCTGTTTTTATATAGTAACTTCATAAATGCACCCTTTAATCTACTGAGCTAGGTTCAAAATTTCAAATTCAATTTTATCAAAAAAAATAAAAATTATAAATTCAAAACTCTCTGCACATTCCTAGAACAATCATTGATTACAAAATGACAATATTAACCACTGCCCTGATAATCTGTTTGGAGATTGAGTAAATCCTAAGTTTCTTTGTCATCCAATTTGAAAAGGATCTTTTCATGTCGTTTTGTTTTTTCAGTCTTGATCCAATGACAGAAGATGATACAAAAAAAGAATAAATTACACATACCATCCATGGACTATGGACTAATTACACCTATCATACACCAGTTTCTGACAATTACATGTACCACCCCAAATTTTTGAAACATGTGATAAAAAGATTCATTTTGTTAACAATGTTAAATCTAAATTTTTTAAAAACAACTTTGTCCTCATATTGTTCCCCTTTTCTTCTTCACAATAGGTATAAAAAACAAAAGATCAGAGAGAGAATAGTTTTTTTTTTTATGATTTTTTTTTTATCCTATCGTGAAGAAGAAGAATGCAGAACAAGATAAAGGTAAAATTATTTTTAAAAATTTTAAACTTAACACCGTTAAAGGAATTGACCTTTTTATTACACGTTTCAGAAATTAAGGATAATATATGTATTTGTTAGAAACTAGTGGATGGTAATTATAATTAGTTCATAGTCTAAGGGTAGTACGTATAATTTACCTTAAAAAAAACTCTCCAACCTTGGATCACTTTGATTACTAAAGGGTGGAGGGTATTGACCCAAGCCAGATTGACCTCGACCAATCCAGATTGATATCAGATAGGACCAATACAATAATCCTTTAAGACTGGATCCTATCGATAATAATGTATTATTATTTTCATTTTTTTTTTGTTCAACTTGTCCAACTTTGCTATCATGATAAGTAGTTTAATGAAAGGGAATATGAATCAGATTATAATATAAATGCATTAGCTTATAAAAGTAAGAGTCTCCAATGTTTATTATTTTTTTGGTTCTTCTATATTGTTTCTTTATGCCTCTAAAGGGAAACAGGACGGAAAGTGTGAAACATAAATCATTATGACACCTGATGGCTTGATCGTGGGATCATGGGGAAAACATGAACTGTGAGAGGGTATCTTTAACTTAGAAATTGAAACCTTTAAAATGACCATGAGGATTAGTTTTGGCTTTCTCTCATAATATTTTATATTTAAAAGATTCTTATTTTTATTCTTTTTATTTATTTATTTATTTTAATAAAATTAAAATATGCATAGACATATATGGGATGCGTATGAATATAAAAAAGGTATTCAATTAAATTAAACTCTAAAATTTAACATGTGGTTAAACTAAACAATATCGTCTCTATCCAACAGTTAGAATAGACTCTGATCATGGAGCAAAATACATGTCTTGTGAGATTTGGAAAAATAATAAATCCTTGTGACAATAATATTTTAAGACACGTTAATTACAAATTGTGATAGATCGTTCCAAATTCATACGTTGGAGTAGAAAAGGCAACAAATGGAGAGGACGATCTCCCAACTCCTATGACCATGGGAATTGAATAGGAGGTATAAAAGCATGTGATCACTAGACATTGATCATCTTAAGCTTAGGTCCTGTTTGTTTTGTTGTAAATTTTTTCTCTATATATTACGTATTACAGAAAAAAGTTCTCATATACAATTTTATTATTTTTCATTTTACATTAAAATAAATAATAAAAATTTATATTTACCCTTTTTTCCTCTCTAATGGTGTGTTTACCTATTTACCCAGTCTAAAATGTAGAAGTCCATAGACTTGCATGACTGGGCATCCAGAATAAAGATTTGTTGTGGTTGTAAACCAGATGTATATATATATATATATATATATATATATATATATATTGGAAATTGTATCCACTATGGACTTTTTATAATTAAATAAATTTTTTAATTCCATCAGAAAAGAAATATAGCAGAGGAGGTCTCAACTTACCCCCAAGTGAGCAGCATCTTCCGCCTAGATGCTTCTCATATCTCAGGTTTGTAGCATGATTTTAGTAATTGATATCGAATCAACTGATCTAGCTGATTCTTATCGTATTGATCACATGTCAATCGACATCATCTAATATTGACTATAAAATCAATCCATATCGGTATTGAACTGGTTTTGATATTGATTGTATCCAATAACTTGAACTCGATTTGTGGATTTTTAGATTTTTGAAACCATCACAAAATGCATGTGCAAAGTAGAATGCATGAACAACAATGTCCACATAAATTTTTGGGAATACCCAAAATTTTTCTTAATAAACTAAAACCATTTTCTCTTCATAATAGAGTGGGTTTAGGCAAACCATTTATTATCACACGGTTTATTCATTTGTCAAATTTAGTGTACTATTTTTACCAAAAAAAAAATTAATGTACTATTTCAACCATATGATCTTTTTTTATTTTCAACCTAACAAGCGAATGCGAGTCCTTCGTGAAGTCAGTATCATTGTAATTTTTTAGCCAATTCTTCAGTTTACTATAGACTAATTTTATTGGTGAGTTGATTGCCAAGGTCCTCCATCGTACCCCTATAACGGGTCACAAATTTTTTTTTGGGTAAAAGGTCTTGAAGTATTGAACCCTCAATCAATAGGCATAGTGAACTTTATGGATCCAAATCGTCTCATCCTAGTAGTTTGGGAGGAGGGGCGGCGACCCCAGTGAATGGTCGCCGCGTGGGGGTGGGATGAATCAGACCCCTCCGTTCAAGCTGATAAACCGATCAGACAAGGAAGTGTCGGCTCGAACGGATGGGTTGGATTCATCTGACCGCCACGCGACGACCATCCACTGGAATCGTCGCCCCTCCTCCCTGAAGTACAGGGAGGAGACGATTTGAATCCGAAGTTTATTGTCTATTGTTTATTTTTTTAGTTTTTTAAATAGTGAAGTTCAATTTTTAGTGATACAATTTGAGACTATTGGATTTTTTTTATTTTTTTTGGTTTAGGTGGGAGTTGGAAGATGGAATATGATTTTCAGGCTTAAGATCCAACAGGGCACAAGTTTGATGTTGCATGGTATTGGGGAACAGAGAACTCAAACCAAACACAATGCTTGAAGAGCACATCCATACTCCAACACCTGAAGCTATGTTTGGAAGCCAAGAAAAAAAAAAATTTGAAATGAAAGAAAGACTAGACACATATATTCATTGTTATATTATTACATTTGTCTTATTATGTCCCTTTTTTTTTTTTTTTGGCTTCCAAACATAACCTTAAACAAGTGGTATTGCACCGACCATATTTGAACCTTAATTTACCAAATTTGGAAACTTTAGAATGGAATAGGACTCTGATAGTAACCATGAAGTCTCAAGTCCTTTTAGTATTCCTGAACATTGGCAAATTTCCCAAACATTTCACAATTTTTTTACAATGCATGCATAAAGGATCAGTACCTGTATTACCTGTTGCATAGACTTCAATTGAGACTGAATCTTTGATTGAGAAGCTGGTCGGAACTAGGAAGACCACAGTGAGAAAAAAAAACAAAAAGAATCATAATCTTTCTAAATATCTTTGAAACCCTATATTTTTTTTTTTTTTTTTTTTTTTTTTTTGGGGGGGGGGGTAAGAGAAACCCTGTTCATAAACAATGTGAACAAAGATAAGGGCAATTGATTTTGATATCTTACATTGCTAAATATCTTTGAAACCCTATTCATAAACGTGAATAATGATTAAGGCAACTGATTTTGATATTTTACATTGCTACAGCTCCAACGGAGTGTTTTTAGATCATCAAACTCTGGGAGGTATAATATACTTTTTCTTTGACAGATGAGAATAACTCAGAAACTGAGTATGCATTGCAATCGTTAACTTCTAGATAAGGGTAAGCTGAAGCTTCGGTCGGTTTGGCTTTGGTTCCACAACCTCCATGTGAATCCTCACAGTCTGCAGAATGCTGTAACTGATGCTACCATCCATCTTCTTCACCTTCTGTTGCACCTCATCCACATACCAATCCCCTCCCTTCTCTCCTTTTTCCGTCAAGTATACAGGGCCTTCTATACCATACCTGCAATATATTAATAAAGAGACAGATTCCATCGTAAAATGCCAGCTTGTGATGAAAAAATACCATGGGAAATCATCCACCAAAACAGAAAGAAATGCTGCATTTTGGAAGAACTTGCACAGGTGAATAGCAATCATTAGGTCTTCAAAAGAAAATTTGTTTGATGACCACCAGGGCCACATAGGGGGAGAGAAGAAAATCGAAGCTTCTAGTAAAATTTTTCCAATATTCGCAAACTGTTTGGAAAAATTATATATTCTATGCCAAATCATAGCACCAAATAAGAAAGAAGGCATAGGGCATACTTGGGCACAAAAACAATAAAGCCATTGGATCTTATCTTCACAATTCTGGCTTCAGTGTCAGTAGGCCTGCAAGAGAAAAGAAATTGGGCTAAATCAGCTAAAGGAAAAACAGAATATGAATTTAAGAAAAAACTGTGTACTACATACCGTTTCCTGAAATAAATGAGCGTATGGAGTTCCACAGAGGCCCGGCTAGCCATCTGGGCATTTCTATGCCGATAATTCAAATCTGAAGAGGTCCTAAATTAGTAACGACATCACAAGGTAAACTATCTACCAAGTTCACTGACATCTCAACTAATACATTTAATAGACAACATATGCTTTTAAAAGGCATGACTGCTGCATCCACAATATAACAATACTACAGTAACTAATAGAGAAATTTGAACAAAACTATAAGAGAGAGATCATTGGTATCCATACCTGCAGTTTTCCAATTGTGTAGTAATTGACCCCATGTTACGCACAATAAGTTGCTCCTAATGTTAATTATATTCGGTACATATTCCAAAGTATCCTAATTAAATCCTACTTAAGAAATGTTTAAAAAGCTAAGGCAATGTTTGTTTTCAGATATAAATAGCATGTAACAGAAATCCAAATTTTTTTAGTAAAATCTTATTTTTATACCGAATTTAACTGAATTATTTTTTGCCTTCACGTGGTTTTTACCTAGAAACAAATGCAACCTACACAAAATAGGAAATGGGAGGAAAGGTCAAGATGCTTTTTCTAGTAACCATACGCAGTCACAAATCTGGCTCATTAATTTGCAGACTCAAGTAGGGAAGCTATAAGCAGGAAGACCATTGAAACTAGATGATCTCAGCAATCAGATAACACAGTATGGCTGTATTGGGGAGTAGAAACTCTAGTGATTTCAGAAGGGTAATTCATAAAAGTTCAGAGTAGACTGGACTTGGTAAACACACTGTAGCGCAGATAGGATGAGGAAGCTACCACACACATATCCAATAAGAAGTCTAGATGTTTGGCTATGAAATCCTTCAACATAGGCCACGCACATAGGTTAGGCAATCAAAGACCCTTTTTTTTTTTCTTTTGTTGGGGGGGTGGGGGGGAGGAGAGGGAGGAGGGGTTTGCACGGTTCTATTTAAATATTATATTCATACAGCATACAAGAGGAAGTGAGAAAACACAGATTGTCACTTCAATCAATCTGTGAGCATCACATTTTCCGTCCACAGACAGATACCCATGGAAACTAATATGGATATACTTTCTCAACAAGAACAAATTCAAAATAAGAAGACAAATTAAGACTTTTTTCTATGGAGAAATATGAATGTCCTTACTGTCAGCAATACTAGTGAGTTGGGGTCTGTCTTGGAAAATTGGTGGAAGCTTTGATATCCCTAAAGCTGCAGCAAGCAGCCTGTGCACAATAACATCTGCGGGAAAAGAAATTAACCAACTCAATTTCAATAAACCACAACCCCCACGTTGACATTCCAAACAGAAAATAAATCCTCCGTTTAATGGCTCCCACTAACCCGCGTATCTCCGTATGGGAGAAGTGAAATGAGTATAGAGAGGCGAAGCAAGCCCATAATGGAGAAATTCTGGAGGACTGAGATCACCACTACAGAAGTAAACTGCCTAAAGGTGGAAATCAAAGTTAATTAATACATCATGAAGGTTCATCATCACCAACAATAATGAGCACATTTTTTATTATATTAATTCAAGTGACAATACCTGAGTCATGCATCTAGTCGCCAATATCCGGATCAGCTTATTGAAGTATGGATCGTCACCCTATCACACATTTTTCATTTGAGGCACATGCCTCATAAGGTCAGAAATTTTAAATTTAAAAAGAAATGGAAAGCTAGGGGTGGGCTGGGGAACAGAAGGAAAAAAAAAAAAAAAAAGACGACAATGTAACTGTAAAACATATAGCCCAGTGAAATGGGGACAGATGTAGCTTATAACCTCATACAAACTTATAAAATATTAAATAAAGCAACCCCAGAGGCCTGAAAATCAAACTTGACAGTGCATTTATATCCCAAGAAATAAAAATGAGCAGACATCCCAGAAAATGTCCAATACAGTATTTGAAAGTCAGTACTGCATATGTGTAATCCTCTCCAGCTGTTTTACACCCCTCCCCCCAAAAAAAAAAAATAAAAAAATAAAAAAATAAAAAAAATAAAAAATAAAAACCTCTCGCTGTAGGAATTAGAATTGAGAAGACGTGGCATCAGAAGCAATCTCATCTTTTGAGATTGGCACACTGACCTCTAGAAAATGTTAGCTGAACAAATTACCAAGTAATATTTGATTTATGGGCTTAGCATTACACTGTAGCTAATTTTCTACAGTTCCTGTTTCTGGTCCTACTAGCCTTAATAGGTAGTGTGGTGCATTCTGTCAGTCTTGTAAATTTATCTTGTAAACAGAAATATTAGCTACTCATAATAATCCACATCTGACATTAAAGCCAACCTCTTTATGTTAAAGGATAGCTCTGTCAGATAGTAAAACTCATTGGAATAGACAATCTTACCACAGCACGATCAAGAGAATCAGCCAACGCTTTTGATGATGACACATCCAAACTGATACCAATAGCAGCAGCTGTACGCAGCAATGGTTCCAGCATCTCTTTGGTAGGACTTGGATGACGTCTACGCACATAATCAAGAGCTATAAATGGTTAAAGACAGAAGAATTGGATACTGGTAGGAAGAAGCTCCCCCTCCCCAGCGACATACCTTCAAAAGGGGTTAAAAAAAAAGACTGCTTCTTAGCACTGGGGAAATCAGAATCACAATCCCATGCTAAATCCCAAAAATACTCTAAAAAGGAAGGGAGCTGTAACTTATTAAATATACGATAGTAAGAGCCACTGACTTGATACCAAAAAAATAATGTGACCCTATTTTAGAACTCAGACTCCTCCACTGCAGCAATAAATGTGTAGAAATGACTTCGAGGAGTAAGTGGAGGAGCAAGAAGATACACAGCCGTTCGAATACGGTAGAAAACAATGCCATTGATTTGGTTGCTGAGAATGATCTGTGGATTCTTGATCACTTCTACAAGGACTGTTTTATTTTATTGGAAGTCATTGAAATGCTAAAACTTTAGACTTGAAAGTGAGAGCTGGATGATAAATCATCAAATTGGAAATTTGGGAATGAAATACACAATATTTGATACATGAATGAAAACGTTTTGGATGTTTATGACTTTCTCCAAAATTTGAGTACCTCAATCTATGTTGGCCATTTATCTTTGTGAGGCTTACAACCTATGTTAAAGACATGTGGGATGCCTCATGCTCACACCCTAGCATTCAATGCATTCCCTGGGCCAATTTTCTGGCTGAAACTGAAGAATATAGTGAAAAAGGGAAAAAAATAATGGAAGGCAAGAGTAACAGCTTAAGAATAAGCAGGCCCTACTCTACTATTGCATGTTTGACAAAATTTCAGAAACTTTCCTCTCCCAAGCATGAATATGTAACTCACAAGTTCAAAAACTATAAGCAGCCACCACTCTATTGTTCTAATTCTCAAGCATTTATTCATGCACAAGATATATAAATCAGTTCTTCAGCTCAGGGCTCGTATCATCAAATGATATCTCTAATAATAATTCACATAACTTTAGATGAGAATTGCAACTACTGGACTGCCTTACAGAGAACCTCAAACTGTAGCATTGAAGTGCATGGTCTAAATTGCATACGGTATTTATAATAAAGAGATGTCCTAAGAAACAGTTGCCTAGTTGACACAGAAAAATTCTATGCAAATACCTTAGCAGTGAACATTGAGGAAAATGCTTCAGAATTTTTTCAGCAACCGAAACATTAGCAGCAAGCATAAACTCCTCAACCATTTGGTTTGCCTCTCGAATCTGATACATTCCTGCAGAAAGAGGTCCCGGATAAGGGATAGGATTAAAGGAAACCAAATAGACCAGAAAACAATGATAATTATAGTATGGAAGTTGAGTATGAAGTCATAGCCACTTAGGTCATCGGATAGATTTAAATGTGGGATCACCTTCAATGGAGCACGAGGATTCATAAATGGCCAAATTGGTCTTGGTTTCCCTTAACTCAGCACATTTCTCAAGTTCAAACAACTGGAAAATTCACTAAAAACTCCCAGATAACAGATTTCCCAAGTATAAAAAAATAAATAAATAAAGAAGAGTAGAATAAGATGATTTTACTGTTTCATCAAAACATTGTAGTTGAGTTAGATGAACTTTTCTTTTCCACCATTCAGATGAGTGTAAATGGCCATAATCATCCCGTCTAAGTAGAATCACCTAGTTAATTTATTAGATGGGTCCATGGCTAATTTAGGGATAGGAAAAACAAGGTACAGTATACATTCCGAGATGGTTTGCTCTTAAAGGGATAACAATTAGTTAAAATTTGGCACATAATATGACCACAAGGAAAAAAATGACTTTTATGGTCCCATCAAGGCAAGCTTGCCTTGACAGCCAAAATGTCTGCCATGTGGCAGCTATGTTGTCACCCAAATTTTGTGGAGAAGTTGCCCATGTCATAATCTATGAGTATGGTACGTTTCATCACAATCTGAGTCTCCCACATCGAGATATAAATCTGTGAACATTATATTAATATTCAACTTCAACAACTTTAAGGTAACTCCAGTTCAACCGTTGAAAATACAACAGTATAAGTACCTAATGGTTGGATATTAGGCAGTCCACCAAGAATGTAAACATACATACACACATGTATGGTTCAAACTTTCCATTATTGAATTTTATTTATAAAACAGCACTTTCAGCAGCATGGGATTCAATAAGGAAACTGATTTTTCTATCAAAAAATTTGTATTGATGGATATTATACAAGAATCATGTGTGATTTTACTAGCTGTTTGGATGAGACACTTCCATTGTTGGTTCAATCTTCAATATGAGTCATATTTGAAGCTACAAGGGCCTTAGACTATCTTCTTTTTTCTTTTTTCTTTTTATTTTACCCAAAAAAAAAAGACATTTGCTAAATAAAGAAGACTGCTATAAAACAGTTGTGACAATATAAGACTATGAGATACTAAAGGTTGAACCTTTAGGAGTAAGTCAGGTAGAACTTCCCTGTAGACTGCACAAGGAATGTTATATATATATATATATATATATATATATATATATATATATATATAGAGAGAGAGAGAGAGAGAGAGAGAACATTCCTTGCACATTGGAGAAATCTCATTAAGTCACTCCCCACCTTTTAGTAGCAAAATAGCCATGTAGGAGAAATAAACGTACCAATATCTAGAGGATCATGAGTTTCTGTATCAATTTGAAATTTGACTTCAGCTGAAGCAAGAGTTAAAGCTCCTCTCTCAATACGCCTGAGCCTCATAATCTGAACCATTATATTTTTTAGAGATATTTTAAATGGAAATCCAGATAACTAATATGAAAGAGGAAGTACAAATTACTTAGACTCTGATATAAGAAGGCAAAGATAAGCACCTTTGCCAACATATTCATATTCCGCAGGTCAGTAGTTAATGGATCCATCAAGCGGCTGCCAAATATAGAAGATTAATAGAACTCCTAGAATTATATAAGGGTGAGACTTGAGAGTCAGGAACAAAACAAATTCAAGAAAATAGCAACTGCTTATGTGACAGAAAATCAAGTGTCTTTAAAATGGACACAAGATTATTGGTAACATAATAACTGAAAACTTAAAGTCCAGATTTGAAACACTTGCAGCATCAGCTTCTCAATATACGAACATAGAGCAATTGTTTTCAACAGGAAAGGGAGGGGGAGGTTACAACAGCCACCCTTTGGGGGGAGGATGTGTGAAGCAACACAAGTTCTAATCTTGTAAACGGAAACACCCTTAATCAAGGCTAACTGTTGACTTCATAACACAAGTTCTAATCTTATAAGTGCAAAAACTCTTGATCAATGATAACTGTTGACTTCCATCATTCTACTTGCAGTCCCTTTTCAAATGGTAAGATGTTTGTGCATAAGCATCAGAAATGAGAGTGAAACAAAAAGTATTCAGGCAACCAAAAAAAAAATGAACACAGAAAGTTGTGTTTTAAGAATTCCAAACTGAAAAAAAAAACAACCTTCACCATCCCCCAGAAAAGAATTGAAGGGTGAAGAGGAAGCGGGGGAGGAAAGAGAGAGAGAGAGAGAGAGATCACCTATCATCCATCCTGGCCTGAGCTTCAACATAAGACAATGCCGCACAGGACTTAATGACACTTTTAGTGTATCTTGTAGAAATAATCTCTGCCTCAGGAGTCATCTCCTAAAATTTAGGGAAATGAAATCCATAAATTTAACATAAAAAATTACAAAATAAGCCAAAACTACTGCAATCAAAACCTGAGAAATGGCAATGGCATATACAGTACATACACATATTTTATACATAGAAGGTGAATTTAGCATGCCATTTGGAGTGGATTTACCGATTCCCTACCGGGAAAGGAAAAACTAACTCATGGAACCACCGAATGTGAGGAGATGTCTGCTCACTGAATTCGCGAGGTCAAAGTGTATGGTTGACAGTCACACATCCAAGTTCTACACCCATACATTCCACATTTATTAAAGAAGGTGCATGCATCAAAGATTTTATGCTTCGGTTTTGGTATCGCCATCACAATTAAAACCAGCCCCTCCCTGTCCCACCCTCACATGCAGACATTCACCAACAAAAGTAAAAATAAGCCATAAAGATAACCCATATCCACAAGCACAAATAATACATCCCTCAAAAAGAAAACTGTAACATAATAAAGCAACATTTCGGCATTAGGTTAAATTGGGACACCTTCAGTCTGAGGTCTACAAACTGGAAGCCTGGATTAGTAAGAAAAGCAATATCTTATATGGCATGAGCCAATGCCAACAGAAGTGTGGTAGTACAGAACTACCTCATAAGTGAGCAAAAGGGTGGTAGTACAAAACTACTTCATAAGTACATAAGCATTAGTCAAACAGTGCCACATTTTTACCAAAGTTTAACAATTTATTGACTAGTGGTTCAACACAAAACGTATAATGTTGACCAAAGCCTTCAAGTTTTTCTGAATTGATTGAAGAAACAACCCTAGGTGCTAGGGTGTCTGGAAGGTAGCTTCAATAAAGATTCAAGCAGACAGCTCATGGTGCACCACAACGACCACAACAATGCGTTTAGTTCAAAATAGGATGACAAAAACAAAATTGAACCCTCCTCTCAAAACAGAAATTTACAAATGCGAAAATTTGAACCCAATAGGTATGGAGTAAGGTATGACTGTGTAGATACCATTTTATTTATATAAATTACACAGTTCAACAGATACTATGCATCAGAACAAAAACAATTTCTTCACTGGAAGAAATATAAGCTCTGAACTAGTACCAAATGTAAGGAGAGTTTTGGTTGATTAGACAAGTTAAACAACCAATGCATATAACTATGCAAGCAATAGCTACCTCAAGAGAATGGGAAAAAAAATCATAAATATTGAAGCTCATGTAGATCTTTTCTAGAGGCATACCCAAATAACAGAAAATGCCAGCCTCTCCACATCAGATCGAAGAGAACAAATATCTGCAAAGAAAATACCAGATTAAATGATAAACACAATAACCATCACCAATTAATTCAAGAAAAAAAAATACTACCTTCTGTTAGAGGTTTCGGAAGCATGTCAATCCGGCGCTCAACAAGATAAACAGATGTGCCCCTTTGTGAAGCTTCATCATCAAGTGGGGTCCCAGGGTGAACAAAATTCGTCACATCAGCTATATCTGATTAATGTAATTAAAGATTTGCAATGGAACATTTGTTTCAAAGAATTGATGACACGAAAGAAACATTGAGTTAAGAAGCTCACAGAAAAGTTATCTTTATTCGATCAATAGATGGTGAGAGGGTAGGTTAAACCAGGACTGAACTATAAATCATACTTTGATATGACTGTATAACTGGTCTCTGACTGAACCCTCCAGCCATGGTGTGGAGGCCCTACGCCCCTACCCCAGTTACATTGTATAATTGGTAAATCAATTATATACTTCATGGGCGCAGGTAGATTATGGTTGAGAATAATTAATGGTAGGTCAATACCCAAAAAATATATATTATAATTCCATCCCTCATTACTCCACTGGGAATAACAAATCAATCTCCTCACTAGCCATACATTTTCTTGCAAAGCAATTATGAAATGGCAACCATAATGAAATATCACGCTAACAAGTATCAGTGAACCAGTAAGAGACTATTACTGTGCTACAATAACTGATTAATAAGTGGATAATGGTTTTCCTCTAGCAGGATCACTCTTTCCAGCAAAACAGCAGTATCAATCAAGGCAGGACAGAACACTTCACTGAAGTTTCAGTGTTTGACTAAAGTAACTGTTTGCCTATGAAACCCAACTCTTCAAATATGCTAATTGTCTAAAGCAAACTTGGTTTCAATTTTTATCCAGTTTCATAAATAAAATAAACTACAAAATAGTTGGGAAGATACGAACTCCCACTTCAAAGTTTCCATTTGGAAGAGCTGTACAGTGTAATGCATCATCGATATCCTTGCATCCTGCACAACCACAAGTATCTAACTAAGCAACATAATGAAGTGAACCATATAGCACAGGCAAGTAAGCAGAAAGAGAAAGATCATATACAATTATACAGGGTGTCATGTGCTAAGTAAAAAAAATACTATTTATTTAATCATTGTTTATGAATTAAATAACAAATATATGACTCATATACCTGGAGGGTCCACACTAAAAACACGGATATGTCTCAGATCTTTTCTGTTAGGATTTTCCAAATCTACGGTAGACAATGACCATGGTAAGGGTGGCAAGCAAGCCAATACTTGCACAGAAAATGGTCGCGAATCTATGGAATTTTCAATCAAGACCACCTACAAAAAACGATTGCAGTCAAACAACTATGACATCTTCATTAATCATTCCTACTGTGATAGCTCAACCAGGAAAATCACTAGAAAAATTAAATGGACCATAACTAAGTTAGAAATGTAAAAAATGCAGAAGCTCCTAAAAGTAAGTGATTTTTGTTGGCATTGAATCCAGTAGTAATAAGGTTGAGCCAGTTTGAACTTGCCTCACTTTCAGTATCTCTGTCACCAATTTCACCTATGGTCCGCACGTAATGGCCAGAAGGATATCGAGATAAACAGTCCCAAGAATCAACAGTTACAATTATCCTCTTGTCCAGAAGATTCCCAAGCTGTCGAGTTTGAATTCGAATTTTAGGAATCCTACGATCTTTGGAGACAAACAAAGCATGAGCAACACCACCACTACTTGCAGGCATGGGCATTGGGTCCAAAGACCCACAGTAACTGCATAGAACCATTTAATTTAAATAAGCTAAAAGTATCTTGGCAACCAAAAGAATTAATCTCCACCAAGATCTTCCAACAGGTTTTTTTTTGGGTGAATAAATAAATGTATTAACAACACCCCAAAAAAGGAAGAACCAACCTGGGTATCCAGGTGTTAGAGCTAGGCTCCTTACAACAAGGGCATTAACCCAAACTAGGGAGGAGAGGAACCAAAACAAACAAAACAAAAAGATCCCCAAATCAGGGATTCCCCATATTCCAAGAAGACAAGATGAATCTATTCCTGCATGTATCCGGGAGGGGAGACAAAAGGCATCAGAATGCCACGGAACATTTTCCAACAGGTTTAAGGCATATATAATCAACATATGGCTGCAAAGATCTCAAATTTTATTTGCTCAATTGATCCCAAACATTGATTTATTCCATTCAAGCTAACACCTCATACAATCATCCAAACATTTGAACAATAAATTCTATTTACAGCAGCCAAGCTCCATAGTTTCTTCTATTAATTGGAAAAGATTGCAAGAAATAGCTTCTTCACATTCTAAACTATTATAGCATTTAATAAATTTGAGACACCGACCTCAACAATGCATTCTAACTTCAATCACTTGAATCATTTTATTGCACTAAACTTTAGGATTAAACTGGAATTGATCACGGTTCTCAATTTCGGTTTCAGGGCCCCAAACCGAAACGAAACAGATTTCAGCCGAAATGGGGCAAAATCTGGGATTTTTTCTGAGTGAACTCGAAACATTGGTTTCAAGGACCAGAAGTTGGTTTTTTGACCTGATTTTGTTTGTGTAGCCTATTTTATACTTTTTACACATATTACTTTAAATAGTGTAAGAAAAAATCATCAAAAATTGTATTATGTGGTGTGGACTCAAGTTTGCTAGTATACACTGGAACCTGAGATTGCTTGAATTCAAGTTATATTGAAAAAGTTACGCTCCGGTCAAACCTTGTTTGGAATACGAAATGTTGTTTAAGTCGTACGAATGAAAACAATTTTTTAGGACATCAAAACAAATGATTATTTTGGCAATCTTCTAGTTTTTAGTGATGTTTTACTATAATAAAATTTAAGAAATTTTTAGATTAAAGAAAAGCCCTAGCATTTTAAAATTGAAAATCGCCCCTGCAACCGAAAATGCAGTTTTTGTTCTTGAACTGGAGGGTTATTTTTTATCCTTTGAGAATTTGAATTTTAGATTTTTTTTTATTGGATTCAAATTGGGGGTGTTTGCTTATTTATGAATAATATCTTAAGTAAATGTTTATTAAAAAGTTAATAAACATTTACTTACATGATTCATCGAAAAAAAAAAAACATTTACTTAAATGAATATTAGTCATAAATAAGTGTTGTGTGTTGTATACTATCTCTCCTATGTAATATTCCTTGCCTTGTACTACTCTGACTTCTAAAGTCGACATCAAGTTTCGAGGGTTGAAAAAATTTGAAATTTTATAAAGTGGTTGGACCAAGTTTAGACTGAAATAGTGTTTTCGGTCAAACTATTTCGGTCAAAACTTGGTTGAAACAAGATATTTCAACCGAAATATTGTACATTTTGGTTTTGAACCATGGTTTCTTTTCGACCTAGTTAGAAACCGAAATATGTCAGCGGAAACCAGACATTTCGACCGAAATTAGAACCTTGGTATGGATGAACCTTCAATGTGACCAACAAATGAATAGAACTATGCAAAGGTCAGTTTTAAATTTGTTGAATCATTTTACCAACTTGTAGATAGAGAAATATCCAACTATGAAGTCTGAACCAGTTGGAAACAACGAAATAAACCAGAAAAGTTTATCGAAGAAGAAAAACATTTCCAAGAACGTAAAGGACGCAGAAAGAAAGCATCATTCTCAAAGTTGTAATCCAAATAAAGAGAAGGGAATGAAAAATCACTGTAAAACACAAATGAATACTCAACCAACCATCAATTAGCTGAACTCCATTAGAACTAACAACAAAAAAGGTGGAATTTCAAATGAGTTAAATTTGATGGCAACTAACATCCTGTTTATAATATATAATGAAGTTTATCAATATCATTTCCCAACTGGAAGCAAAAATGAAACGATAGTCACCATATGAAGCACTGGCATAACGTAGTAGTTGCAGCAAATTTAACTCAACAAGACATGTAAATTCAATTAAACTTACGAGTTCCAGTTCCGCTTAATAATACCAACAATACGCCCGGATGGACGACAAGGAGCAGGATTTGGATCTCCTGTAGAACCTGAACTTGAAATTTTATTTCTAGGTGCATCATCAGCACTGTTTGGAACTAAATGAACACCTTCTTCCTCCTCATCCTCTGAAAGAGAGCAAAGTGCTTATAAATATCCAAATTACACAGCATATACAAGTGCATAACACATTGGACATGCAGATGTGTGGCTCTAAAATGAGATAGTAGCCTAATCAGCTGCACCAGGTACATGAATTTGACAGCCCAAGATAATTTAAAATTAATATTGCAGTGTTGATTACAATTTGTCAAAAGTTTGGACTTTTAAATGCGTGTGTGCTTTGAATAAATCAAAATAGTACCTATATTTAATAGTGCTCATACATAGAATTTGAATGTTGAATGACATATCATATCACATCGCATTCACTGGTTTAGATTTTAAATTAAGTAGTGAATAGAGTGACGTCAGAAATGCAGGTCCAGATCCAGCAGCCTTCTTTCTTAGTGCTTTTTGTTTCTATAATGGACCATTTCCAAAATTGAATTCTCAGAAGAAAAAAAAAGTCTATATTCAGAGTCCATTATAAATTAATAATAAACAAATAGTAGTCTGTTTAACACCACAACAATCATGGATAGTTCATGCTAAATTTCTTGAGCCATAAAATATCTATGTTTCTGTATTACCAATTTGACTATAGTATTCATTATGTCATCTGGTCTTAACTCTTTAACTCTTAAGTAGTCAAACATTTGGATTGAAAAAACCCCTGGATAAAATAAATAAAAAATCCCTGGACCAATAGATGTTGGATCGACAATACACAACCACCTTCCACAGCCATTGTTTCATTATATCATTCTAAATTAATGGTGATCCACATGGTCTAATCCAAATTTCAGTACCTTCATTTATAGTGCACATTTAAGTATGCACCCATGCATTTGAATTTGGTGTTAACATGAGTAACTACATTCCTCAAAATAAATCTCACAAAGAACTAATGTACCATCATCAGCAATTGAAAGGGATTTCTCCTCATGCCACTGATCTTGAGGCAAGAGCTCTACTGCCACTATGTCACCATCAAAAGCCCTATTCATGTTAGCCCGACCATAGATAATTATTTCATCACCGATGCTCTCACTTCCAACATAGGCTTCAAATGGATTGTAACGGTTGATGCGAAGTTTTCCTTGATGGTAAATACCGCGATGCAAGCCCAAAGTAATTTCTGACATGGGTTTGTGCTGTAATAGAGTGAAAAGAGATGAAATTTTGTAAATCCGCTCAAAGTTGCATGAATACTTCATTTCAGCCGAGAAAAGATATACGAGGACATACTCAACAAGTAGGGCAGAACATGAACAGAAACAAGAATACCTCACTGTAAATGATTTTCTTTTTTGAAGGCCTCAGATCTTCAACTTCCTCCATTGCTACGTCTTCAGAGGAAGGCTGCACAAGGAGGTCAAGCAGCTCTGGTTGTCCCAGTGATTTAACATATGATTCAACTGAAACAAGCACAATGTAACACCAATGAATTTGTACATGATAAGCCAGTTACCATTAAGCAATTTCTAAGTTTATAGCATAACAAAAAATGGAAAAAATGTGGGAATAACAATATCTTCTTAAAAAGATCAGACATCAAAGAAATAACAAGCACGTGGAGAAAAAAGGATAATAAGTACCTGTCTCTGCAGAAATTCCCTCTTCAGTTGCCTTCCGGGGGGGGAGAAAGAGAGAGAAAAAGAAATGCATAAAGAGTGTAGATAACTAGATATAACAAATTCTTTGTTGAGGAATAAAGGCTCATACCGTATCATTTCCCATGTATGCATGTTGCATGAATTATAACTTTTGTTACCGCTATTGACCTGTTATTTTTGTATTGGCTAGTACAGCTAAATAATGTAATGAGGTAATTATTTCCTCCTAAACCGCTCAAAACATATTAGGGTCTCAATCTGACACTCAACACCTGTCATTCTGTCACAGGGATCGATCTTATCAATAGGAAAATTATGACAGACGATATCACATGGATTAAAGAGAGCTACTTTCTCCCCTTCGTTACTCCATGGTTGGAGGACAACAGGATACTTTTCATGTTGCTGCAGGGGAGGTCACTTCTGATATGGAGTATCAATTAAGTAGAAGGGGGACCCAGAAATTGCAAACTGAAAGCACTTAAAATATCAATAAGCTCCAATCAATTTTCTTTTCACAAAAAAAAAATTTGGGGATAAAAGGAAAGCTATCTTGATTTGTACTTTTCCATCTTCTGTGAGCTAAAGCAAATGCATAGAGATATTTGATGAGGAAAAAATGGAACTGTTTGGGGGGGGGTGTGGAAGGGGGTTGAGGGGGGCATCGAGGAGATGAAGTAGAAGAAGACGAATAAGCTTTCAGCAAAGTAAATAGGATACCTCTATCATTCCGATCATTTGGACTTTCTCCAACCATGGCCTTGACATATGTGTCCCTGTGAATAAAAAAAAAAAGAAAAGGGTAACGTAGCATTAGTACTCCTCCAAACAACACAGGAAAATACACAGAATGTTTAGAGCAAGAACACAGTAACATCCCAAGCTTCTTTAGTCAGTACTTAAAGATGGTGAAGTTAAACACTAAGCATTGGTATTTGAACCTACATATGAACTGCCAAATGATTATTTTTGTTCAACATTTCCAAAAGGTCTCTTGAACTCATGTTAATTTATAAAAGTAGTAACGAATGCAAGAAGGAGGCGGGACGAGGCAAAATCATAAATTTAAAATGCCGTAGTCCCCCGCACAATCTTCACAGCCAGTGTCAAACAAATCCGAGTTGCAATAGGATAAATGGACTCACTTGTGGTGCTCATTGGAGAAGACAAAGAATTTACGCAGAGAATTGCTGCAAAGTGCCCTCATTCTGTTGTAAACCGAAAGATTCTTGTTTTTTACCTCTTCCAGAACCACGGAAAGAACAACCACATCATCGATTGCCGGATTCTCAAGCAAGTCAATCTAAGAAGAAGTTGGTTGGGGTGTCAAAGCTAAAACTTGAAAACTAAATAAACTAAAATTGGACATAATAAGAAACAACAGACAAGAAGAATATAAAAAGGAAAACAATAAGCTAATTGAACTGAGGGAACATACCTGGTTAAGAACAACATTGGTATCGAAAATAAGAATCTTTGAAGCAGATGAGCTCAAACGAGCAACTGAAGAATCGCACACGTTGCAGATAGAAGCTCCGCAATAGATATCATCTCTAAGATAGTGCTCTCTTACGACCTGACAAGAGAACAGAATCCTTTTTCGTTCTGTAAACTGATAAATATGAAAACTAGGGTTATAGATTACAAAAGAACATTGAGTATAATTCATACCTTGATTACTTTGCCTTGCTTTGTTTTCCTGACGAACGATTTGCTCTGTAACATCTTTATTTCTCGATTGTTTTGCCGGCAGTACAACGACGGTTCAACCTTTCCTCTCCATACAAAATTTTCGTCTATCTCTTGATTTTGGCAGGGTTTACGAGACCGGTTGAAAGATATCCCAAATAACATGTCACGTGATACATGTAAAAGGTTTTCTAGTCTTTTCACAAAAAAAAAAAAAAAAAAAAAGCTTTCTAACTTAGACGGAAAAAAAAATACGAATACATATGAGTATTAAATAATTACATTTTTTTTTGGTAGAAGTATTAAATAATTACATGACAATAATATTTTTCAAAAATCACGTGCTAAAAAACGTGTCCGATGATAATATGATATGCTATAAAACATGTATATTTAAAATACTGCTAAGTGGCCTTTTATGTCTTTGAATTTTCTTTGTAAAATATATATGGGACAAAATCAGGCTGGATTTGAATCCTTAAATCTAGAAAAAGAGAGAAACCTAGAAATCACTTAAAATGCCTTATTGTCGGGTGTCAATGGAATAGGTTGGTTTGGATCAATTTTGATCGGGTCAAATTGGTGTCGGACTATAGGGTATGATCGAAACATGTTCATTAAGAGGTTCAGGTTGGATGGCATGCACAGTGCACATTAACGGTCGATTTTGGGTTGTCTTTAGTGAAAGATCTTTATTTACCACAAGGAACAATTTCCTTTCCAACGTTTATTGGGGAGGGAAAAGAGCATTTGGTAGGAACATCACCAAGATGTTGTGATGTTTCCCATGTTGAATTTGATTGAGGGGCACATGGAGCATCACGAACTCTATAACTTGGATCCTTTGATCTCAGAGGGTGTTATTGGGCTGGTTCTGGTTGAAAGCCCAATAGTAAACCCTTTAAGGCCATTTAGAAGGCTGAAGTAGTGAAGCTAGGGTTTAAAATTCGATCTAAATCAGTTTGGTTCGGATCATGATGGGTTTGGATTCATCGGTCCATTTTTTAAGACCGGTTTTGGGCTAGCTTGGACCATATGATCCATACCATGACCAATAGGATATGTCATACCTAAACCCGAAATATGTCCAATAGTTCAGTCTGGGTTGGATTCGGGTTAATTCTGATGGGCTTGGTCTAAGCTACCGGTTCGGACCCAAAATTGACACCCCTACCCTATTGAAACAATCTCAATGTCGAACACATCTCCCCATCGTTGCCACCACCGCTACTATATATGGAAGCCATCATCCTGAATGAGGAAGCACAACCTATGTACTCGTAGGGGCCACTGGTGAGTGAAAGAAAAAAGGGCACCGATGGTGGCAGACGGATGGTGATTGATAACTGATCCAAATCGTATCCTCCCTGTACTTCAAGGAGGAGGGAGACGCCCCCGTCGGATGGCCGACACGTGGTTCTCGGGAAAATCAAAGCCCCACGTCCTAGCCGACATCCCCTGTCGGCTCGGCTTGTCGGTTGGGTGTGGGCTCGGACGTGGGGCTCGAATTTTTTTGAGAGCCACGTGTCAGTCATTCGACAGGAGCATCTCCCTCCTCCCTAAAGTACAGGGAGGAGACGATTTGAATCTAATTGATAACTTATGACAGAAACAAGACGGCAGGGGTTCAAGGCTAGCCGCATGGGAGTAAATTCTAGGGAAGAAAAAAATCCTAATAGAAAAGAAAAAGGGGAAAAGGGTTTTAATTTTTTTATTTTTCAAATGTATTTTTACTGTTTAATACCATGTACATGTATTAATCATGTAATTATACAATAAAATATAGAAATCACAAATTTAAACAGTATAATATGCATATTACACACAGATTTACTAACTATACTCTAGGGTCTAGACCAGCTTCTAAAATGAAATCTATAGTATAACTAACCAATTTTTACCCAATTGAAGGGTTATAGTAACTACCAATAATCCTCAGTGTACATGGATATTTAGAAAAGGCGCATCCTTTTGTCACTGCAAAATTTAGGAAAGCTGCATATTTTGTCACTACAATTGGTGAATTTAAAATTGTAACCTTCGTTATCCTTGTTTTATTTTATCCTTGTTTTATTTTCACAAGTTATATAAAATAAGATAAAAAAAATCAAATTATTTTATACTAAAAAAAAGGCAAAAAAACGTAAGGTGACAAATTCACCGACATTGATTACAACAAAATTTCCCCCCAAAAGGAAAAAAAGAAAAGAAAAAGAAATTGGCCACATTTTATTATATTCATATTTAATCATTTACCATTCCCATGTGTGTTTATATGTATCTTTACTATTCCATCCACTTTCTTCACAGTTCAGAATTTTCAATGCATTATTTTAGGCAGGAACTGAGATTGTGTGAAAAAACCAAAAATCTAATTGTTCATAAAATTTCATATTAATGATATGAAAACTGGATAAGATTTGGGATCAATCAGGTCCAAATCAGATACTAATTACTTGGCCCATGGTGACAACTCACAACCTGCAAAAGATGCTGCAAAACTCAAAATAATCCCCAGATTCACATCATCTCCTCCCGAGGGGTGGCTCCCTTAGATGGCCGACACTTGGGGCTTGGGTGAATCTGAGCCCTCCATCCGATAAAGGGGTGTCGACTAGGATGGAGGGCTCGGATTCACCCAAGCCCCAAGTGTCGGCCATCTAACGGGCCGCCGCCTCTCCTCCCAAACCTCTGGGAGGAGAGGATGTGGATACATAATCCCCATTTCATAATCTCAATTTCTCACAAAAAAAAAAAACACAACAGAGTAAAACAAGAAAAAAAATCAAGGGATGGGGTGTTGCAATGCATTTACTGTAAGAATATTATTGTGGACTATATTAATTATACGATTAGTTGGTTTAGTGAGAGTCTGGTTATAGATAGACCAATTTAAGTATGATTAGAGATGGACCAACTTGGTCCACTGTGGGACTGGTCCAGGGGTGGGTGGTATTATATATACCAACGGTTAGGGTCCCCACAGCCACGGTTATTTTCCTCTCTTGTTCCCATACGCAGAGAGAAGCAAAGGGATTCCCGACAGGCTGTGGAAGACTCTGATCAAAGTATTCAAAGCTACAGAAAACGGTCGAAAATCAATCTACAGCAAGAGGTATGTATCTCATCATCTCTTTTTAATGTTCATTATGTTCTAGTAATTTGTGTGGTGTATCTATTATGGTTCATGGGAAATCCCATGGGAAAACTAAAAAAGAACTGAAAAAGTCTATCAATTGGTATCAGAGCCTCCCACACAGATCTAGGATCGATGGGTAAGTATTCTAGAGACTGTAGGTTGAATGGATTGAGAAAAGAGAGAGATTTTTCTCTCAAATTATTCGTACGAACCTGTCTAGGGTTTGGACCTTCGAAAAATTTTTCTGACCGGTAAAAGATGAAATAAACTACATAGGATTGTAGATCTCGGAGAGACGGAGCCAACGACATAAGGTAAGTCGCCGGAGGTTGCCGGACGCACCTTCACCTGCCGCCTGAAAAAGCGCATGAGATCCACGCACTGGTAGCTATTTAAAAAAAAAAAAAAAATGACGTCAGGGATCCAGTCAACTCGGAAACCTTAGCGGGTTTGACCGTCGACTCAAGAGAAGGGTCCCGTGTCACACATGTGGTGAGCACGTGTGACCCGAGCGCGCAGTCAAAGATCCGAAGACCCTTTGACCTTGCCCGAATCTTGACCCGCCAACCCGAACCCATGGACCCATCAACATGATCCGAAAATCTGAATCGGTGACCCGAAAAGCCAAACCAAAAACCCAGATAACGAATCAGTTGGACCGGTGGTTCAAGGGTTTAGCTCGTGGTTCGATTTAACGCCAAACCGTTTGGTTCGGTCTAGACTAAAGTATTTAAAAAAAAAAGTTTTACAATGGGTTCGGTCCGCCCATAACCGAACCCGGATAGACCGAATAGAACCAAGATAAATCGGCCTGATCCGGGTCAGGATGCAAGAAAGCTTTGCCGACTTTGATCGGTGATTGTGGGCGCTAGGAGCGTCGGATTTTGATGCGATTTTTTGCGATGTGTTCGTATTTTTGTGCTATACAGTTTGATACAGTTTGATGATTTGGGGAATATGGTTTTGACTAAAAAGTGTCACAAATTAGTCTGATTTTCAATTTTTCTGCTTGTTTGTCAGTTGTTTTTGTACCAAATATTTGTAGAAGATTATATGTGAATGAGGTTTTGTTTGTTGACCCACATGGTGCTGCAAAGTAGGGTTTGGGGATATCATTGTGGAATTAAGTTGATCCCACCAAAGTGGTACACTTAGTTTCATCATGATGTCTTCAAATTCAAAGTTGAATGTATTTGTAAATGCTTGTGTAAAGGCGATGTACACCCAAATGTGACATTGTCAAGTGTTGTTCAAATGAGGGATTGAGGGTATCATGTGAATATTGGGTGGATTCCACCAAAGTGGTATACTCAGTTATAGCATGACGTTCTCAAACCCCAAGTTTATGCATTTACATATACAATAAAATGATACATTATACACTGTTCTCCCAAGTGTGAAAAGCAGCTAAGAAAGACAATGTTAGCCCAAAGGTGGCATTGTCAAAGACTAAAAGTATATTCATGCACATGATTTGAAAGGTATTTGATTTTAGGGGTCTCATTAGCCCAAAGGTGATGGGATTCCGAGAGTCACTTTTCTTTCGCAATTACTACACAGAAAATGAAAAGATCACTGCATGTTTATCTCAAAGGAGAATGTGTAGCTGGTTAACTCTTAGAAAATGGTATATACTTTTGCATTAATGGTTAATATGTATTTATATGAGTTCTGTATAATTTATCTATTTCTTGATATTTCTGTTTGAACTCATATGATGATGATGGTATGTATCTCCCAGGATGTCTTTCCCTGTGACTATGTCAAGTGGTATAGTAGATTCTATTCCTACTCTGTCTGGAATGAGTTTTAAAAGGTGGTATGAACAGTTATAAGCGACTATAGGCATAGTTGACTTAGATATAGCGTTTAAAGAGGATAAACCGGCTGCCATTACTGATTCCAGTACCCCTGATGAGAAGCATAAAATGGAAAAATGGATGACTGCAAATAAAAAGTCTATACTGCTCATGAGGCAGGCCATTCCTGAAACTATGCGTGATGGTGTTCAAGCAAAGGAAACGGCTAAAGAATATTTGAAAGAGATCAAAGGAAAGTTTGAGCTTTCTGATAGAGGACAGAGAAACACCTTGATGAACAAGCTTACCAATGCAAAGTCTAATGGTAATGGAAGTATCAGATATCATTTCATGGAGTTTTCTACTGCTGCTGAAAAGATCAAAGCCATGGGAATTAACGTTGACAATGAGTTCGTGATTCATTGTACGTTATCTTCTTTACCTGAAGAATATTGTCAGATTCAAGTAACCTATAATACTCAAGAAGAAGAATGGGATATGAACAAGTTAATTTCTGTTTGCACTAAAGAAGAACAGAGACTGAAGAAAAAGATTAAAAGTGTCGATATCACAGGTCATCATTCTAGAGAACATAAGGGTAAAGGAAAGGTTGGGGTAGGACCCTATAGAAAGGATAGACACTCCTTCAGGAAAGGAAAACCTTATGATAGAGATATGAGTGATGTTGAATGTTTCTGGTGTCATAAAAACGGGCACATAAAGAGAGAATGCAAGGCAAGAGAAGCTTGGTTGGAGAAGAAAAAGAAGGGAACTGAGACATCAGAGAAAGATGATGCTAAGTGATGATGTCATTTAATACAGTTAAATCCATAGGTTTAGTTAGTTTTCTTTATTATTATTAGTTACCTTTAAGTTGTTTTGGACATTTTTTTAATGTTTTACATTTCAGTTAATTATTTGTTTGAAAGATTTCATTTAGACACTTTTGAGAAGACTGAATTCCATATTAAATTTAAATGATAAGTATCTTTATTAATTTGATTATTCTCTTGGGTTTTGAAATAATTGTGGAATCTTTAGATTCTCTTAGTCAGTGGGAGTTCTTTTGATCTGCTTGACTAGTGGGAGATCAGGTATATGTTTATTTATCCATGTTTGATTGAATTGCATATGGTGTAGTGACTGGTTTATTGGTGAGCATGGTTATTTTTTACTTGAGTATTTATTTTATTGCTTGTATGCATTCATTCACAAGACATGTCAAAGTTGCAAGGCAGTATTTAGCCAAAGAAGGCGGTAAGCCAAAGTGTGATGTTAATCCAAGCTGGAGGCATTTTGCCTATAAGTTGGATAATGTCAAAGTGCGTTGACCTAAAAGGATTTAAAGTTAACCGGATCGTAGTTAGTCGAACATTGGACTCATTTTTCATCTTAAAGTGATTTATGTCATTAAGTGGACTTTTGTATGTGGCTGATGAAAGGGGATACACCATTTGTGTTGGAGTACTTTCCGCTGTGTTCGACATTGGTAAACTTAATGACTGAATCAAAGTGGTCGGATTTTGTGTAATCAGATTTCATAGCCACGCTGGGTCAATGGTGACTTTATAATTAATGTAGCCCAAGTGGGAGAATGTAAGAATATTATTGTGGGATTGGTCCAGGGGTGGATGATATTATATATACCAATGGTTAAGGTCCCCGCAGCCACGGTTATTTTCCTCTCTTGTTCCCATACGCAGAGAGAAGCAAAGGGATTCCCGACAGGCTGTGGAAGACTCTGATCAAAGTATTCAAAGCTACAGAAAACGGTAAAAAATCAATCTACAGCAAGAAATATGTATCTCATCATTTCTTTTTAATGCTCATTGTGTTCTAGTAATCTGTGTGGTGTATCTATTATGGTTCATGGGAAATCCCATGGAAAAACTAAAAGAGAACTGAAAAAGTCTATCATTTACTACTGTGTTCGTTTCGCTACAACCTCTTGATAATCATAAACCTATGTAAGGTTAACATCTCCAAGATCAAGTAGACAAGGTAAAACCAGTGCATGATGATTATTCAAAATCAGAAACTTCTGCAAATAGATTAATAGATGAGCCTTGAATTATATCTTCTGCTTCATCTCACATGTACCTGGTTAAAACTCCTCAGGAATACTAGGGATGAAAATGGCTATAGGATTTATAAGCATTAGTACCTCCACTTCAGTTTAAACATAGAAATCAAACTCCAAAGAATGACTTGAGTTCATCAACAAGCAGCATTCATCTCCTCTTCGCAAGGATGGGTCAAGTAATCTGTATGGGATTCCTCGATTCCTATCAGTCCATGTGTCAGATATGTGTCTGATGCCTGAATTTAGAACCTGAGGTTCATCTTAAAACTGGGTTAAAAGCCAAAACTAAATCTCAAAAGTACAGTAACCACACAGAATGGCTTGAAAATATTTATTTCATGAGTACTAAATGTACACTGAGGTTTCTTAAAGGCAGGTCATGGTAGACACAAATACTACAGAGCCCACATTCATCAAGTCCTCCATTAACCTCAGAGAAGCAAAATCAAACGCCTCAACAATGGTGATTAAGACCAAACTTACCACGTTGATGATTGAACTCATAAGGGTATACTACTGATAACCCTGGCACCGATCCGATCAAGCCTCCGAACCATAGCACAAGCCTTCAAACCCCCATCGTTGATGAAAGCTTCCACCATCTGATACCCAATTTCTTTACCCTTCTCTTCATCGTCAGTGATTGCAACGATCGTAGGCCCAGCCCCACTAATCGTACACCCAAATGCTCCTGCCTCCATTGCCGCCGCCTTCACAGCTTCCATCCCAGGAATCAGAGGCGCACGTTTGGGCTCCACAATCCTGTCGGACGACATTGCCACACCAAAACCATTCAAATCCCCCTGCAATAACGACGCTACCAAAGCCCCTGCTTGGCTACAATTCCATAAGTGATGCTTCATCCCAATTTCCGTTGGCAACACAGCTCTCATTTTCTTGGTGGGAGCTTCGAATTCAGGGTTCACCAGAACGAAAAGCAACTCCTTCTCCGCCGGAAACTTCAGAGGCATTATATGGAGAGGTTGGTAGCTGCGGATCAACACAAAACCCCCCATGATTGCTGGTGCTATATTATCAGCATGATAACCAGAGACTTTTGCCTCTGAATCGAGACCCGCCAAAACTAGATCCGAGAGAGACAATTTCCCACCAAAAATCGCATTAACAGCAACTGCAGCTGCAGCAGCACTAGCAGCGCTCGATCCCATACCACTCCCTAACGGTAAGCCCTTTTCAAGAGAGAGGGAAAGACCAACGGATTTTATTCCCAGCATTTTCATGACCGAGATTGCAGCTATTCCCGCGCAGTTCCATAAAGGGTTTTTGGTAAGCTTGGTGGCGCTGTTTCCGATACCTTCAATGGCGGAGATCGAGAGCTCGCCAGGTTGAACTTCCGGATCGATGCGCAGGGAAACATAATCACCGATTCCATCGACAGCGCAGCCAAGAAAATCAAAGCCTGGGCCGAGGTTAGCGACTGTCGCCGGTGCAAAGGATTTCACAGAGGTGAATACTGGCTTCGGCTCAGTTTCGAGGGTTGTCGATTGCAGAGAAGAGTTGCATCTGAAACTCTGGGTGCGAGTTCTGGTTAGGTAGTATATGGACCTTTTTATTGGCGGAATGGAGGTTATTGACCTCAAATTAATACCGTTTTGGTTGCAGGTCGCCATTGATCCTTGGCCAAACGAGGTTTTGCAGCGGGGTTCGGTGAGCGTTTAGGGTTTTGCAACGAAGATGAAGACGATGCCCTTAACACCATGTGAGAATCATTAAAATTGCTTTACCAGTCTTTTACCAAAAAAAAAAATTGTTTTTCTAGTCTCGTTTTGATTTCGTCACATCCGACTCACATGATAGCCAATATTTATTTTTAAACCTTTTAATTTTAAGGGTAGGAGACGAGTACCTCTTCTGTAACTTACTTTATTGACCGTTGATTTCAAAAGTTTTAAAAAAGACAATTATCTTTCTTAAATAATTATTAAAATTCAAATAGTCTCACGCGTTAAGAATATTCCATTAGATGGTAACAGTGGGAATCCAATATTTTTTTAAAGACCAAATTACCATTTTAAAAGATGAACTATTTATTTTACCTTTACTATTTAATATGGTTACTACTTCCCCATTTGTTCTCTTATATTTTTTTTTCGATTTTCAAACCCTTGAATCGTCTTCTTCTTCGGAGATCTCCGCTGCTGCAAATCCTTGAATATTCAAGCAATTTCTCCTAAAATCTCTTCAGATTTTAAATCCTTATTTTCACTTCTATCTTCCCTTATCTTTCTCTCATTCCAGTCGCCCTTAGTAGACGGCCATTTTCTCTCCTATTCTTCTTTAGTTTCTTCTTTCTTAAAATTTATCCAGATTTTCAATCCCTATTTTCACTCATATCTTCCCTCATCTTTCTCTCATTCCAATCGTATCATATTCTTCTTCGGTTTCTTCTCTCTTAAAATCTCTCCAGATTTTCAATCCCTATTTTCACTCCTAGCTTCCCTCATTTTTTTCCATTCCAGTCACTCTTAGTCGACGGCTATTTTATCTCCTATTCTTCTTCGGTTTCTTCTCCTACTTCCTCTCCTGGCAAATTCTGCTCTTTCCTCAATGTCAAAATTAAAAAATCATGTCATTTCTCCTCCCTTTCCTAGCTCTCTCTCTCTCTCTCTTCAAACCCCGATTCTTTCCCTTCTTTTTCTGTTGCAACTGATTTCTCACAGGTTTTCTCCTCACCAAAATTCGGAGATCCCCAACCCCTTTTTTTTTCTTCCGTCATTTTCTCTCACACCTCACTCTTCTCTCTTGATTCGACAAGTATTTTAATTAACTCACCCATTATATATATCCAAAGGAATCAGGAGGGCTGTCAACAGGGAATAGCGAAGGAAAACCAGAATATGAATTTCATATTAAGAATAAGAATTCAATATGATTAAACACAAATCAGAATACAACTCATGGAAATCAAAACTAGTGCTTAATCAAGGAGTTTTGCCTCACTGGTCGCATGTAATCGTTCCGCTTGCATCTGAGTCCATCATATCATCTCTGTCGAAAAGAACGTGAGGGAGAATGAGAAGAATATGAGATTATGATTTATTTTAGTTGGATATAAAAGGGTTATATTGGTCTTTTAACAATAATAAGATTTAAAGTATGGATAAAAGGTTGAGGGTAGTGTTGTCCATAAAAAATTTAACTTTAACACCGTTAAAAATTGGGGCTATTTAGATTTTAATAGTTATTTAGGGGAGGTAACTGTCTTTTTTTGAAATCTTTGGAGGTCAACAGTCAATAAGGTAAGTTACAAAGGAAGTAACTGTCTTTTACCCAATTTTTAAATAATAACTAGAGTAGTTTTGAGAGTACGACACCATAGTGCCATACACGACGAGTGTATATGAATTTTTTTTTATAATAATATGAGCTTATTAGATTTATTGTGCATACATTTATCTAAAATACAATAGAACACCATGAAATAAATATAATAATGGAGATATATTTTGGGTGTAGAAGATTGATTTCCGTTGTATACAATAATTTTGATTACAAGTTTTTCATAGTCCTCAGAGGGATTCCGTTAAATCCTCTATACTTACAAAAGGAGTGAGAGAATTAAGTAATTGAGACTATAGAAACTCGATTGGACTAGTCCACTTTGTGACATGGACTCCCACTGCTCAATGGTTTCAGAAATGATTAATTCAACTAAGATATTACCTAACAAAAATATCCCCAACTGCTCATGCACAACCCGCATCACATACAATTGAGAAAGACTGGCCCCTTGGGATATTGGTATTTTTTTTTATTAACACTTTTCACTTTTTTTTTATTTTATTTTCATTATTTTAGGGGCTGTCAATTTATAAAAAGACATTATTTGTCAATTTTAATTCATTAAAAATAGAGTGCCAACAAAAATTAAAAATATTTTTTTTTGGTTTTTTATGTGATCAAGTTTTTGGCTTTACAGTTATCTGTGACAAAGCATCTCGTGTTTTGAATGAAACGAATATTTTGTGAATAGCAAATCCTTTATATTATGAAAATGCCGACCCTGCCACATAGGTGCCACAATGCTTAGAAAATAATTCTCTGTCCCTTGATGTCAAAAGATTGTGTATGAGCAGCGTGCCATGAAGCGTTTTCTATTTAAGGGTTTTTCTTGTTGACACCTTCTACGGGTGTTAAATCAATTGTAACCTCTTCTGGTTGTTAAAACATATTTTTTAATATTTTTAACTATTTCTATTGTCAAGAGCGATATTTCACACCGGCATAGCATGCAAAAACTATACTCTCATCCATAGTTAGTAAGTTCGGATATGATAAAAAATTAGATACGGATACGTATAAGTATTAAACGGAGCCATACTTTGATACGAGGACCAATAATCCGTTTTAAAAAAAAAAATACAGCATTAATACGATACTGTTTAATATGGTACCCTGTAGAAAAATCGAAATAAAAAATACGAATATATTCACTATGTAATAAATATCTATAACATTTAATAAATTAAATAATAACATATAAATAGAATTCTACATATCAAAACATGGTTTCATTCTATAAATACTCTCTAATGTTGCCAAACGTTTGGTGGGAATTCTACCATGGATAAAAAGAAAAACAAATATTATAAAGAAACTTAAAAGTTGAGCAAAGTGTAATTGCGGAAGCAATTGCCAAAAGTGAAGAATCAGAGGATGCAACTGTGTCACATGAATATGTTTCTGGATTTGGACAGTAGACCCATCAATTCACTTGGAATCCTTAAAGTAAAATATGTGCTCTCCCCCCTCTCTCTCTCTCTCTCTCTCTCTCTCTCTCTCTCAGATCCACATCCTCTCCTCCCAGAGGTTCGGGAGGAGGGTGACACCCCGGTTGGATGGCCGACACGTGGGGTTCTGATGAATTTGAGTCCTCCATCCGAACTGACACCCTCTGTCGGTTCAGTTTGTCCGCTCAGTTTCGGCTCGGATGGAGGGCTCGAATTCACCTAAGCCCCACGTGTCGGCCTTCCAACGGGGGCGTCTCCCTCCTCCCGAATCTTGGGGAGGAGAGGATTTGAATCTCTCTCTCTCTCCTCTCTTTTGCTTTGGAAAACCCTCGAGTCTACGACAGTGTAAAGTAAAATCTCTCTCTCTCTCTCTCTCTCTCTCTCTCTCTCTCTCTCTCTCTCTCGCTTTGGGAATCCCTCAAGTCTTCGATAGTGTAGTGTTGTGTTTTCAAACCAGAACTTGTTAAATACCTCATCTCTGAATCAACCAATGAATCGTGCCTTGTGCCTCCAAAATCCGAGCTTCCACGACAATATTCACCAACCAAGATCTGGCTTTACCAGTCTCTCCGATGAGTCTTATAAACCTTCAGAGCTTTTCGATGAGACATTAGCTTCTGGGAAGACCTAGTTGTTAGCTAGGAGAAAATAGATTTAATTGGAACTTCATAAAATTTAGGATTGGATGCAATTTCTAATAGTTACAACCAGCGGTTCACGGGGATGTGCTAGATGAGTTCATGGGATACTTTACGTTTTGTTTTTTAGGTTTTCTTAAAAAAAAAAAACTAACGTTGTATTATACACATTTAATATGCACACGTTTAATATGCATATTAAATGTGTATAATACGTTTCAATATTTTGAAAAATACTTTTAACGAATCTTTACGTACATTAATTAAATTATTTAAAAAAGGGCATAAAATACGATACACATATAATATGCATATAATAGCATATAATATGCATATAATAGTAGTTCCTAACTATGCTCCCACCCAAGTCATGATTGATAGGGACATAACAGTAACCCAATAGTGGTTAGTGGGGGTTATAAAAGTAAAATCTGGCCAAGATTCCACACCCACATTACCCATTCATCCACCATGGTTCAAGATAGCACATGGATAAAAGGGCTTTCGGATCTCTTTAGCGGGTGGGTCGCCCAACGAGGGATCTAGCACCCAAACCGTTTGGCGCACAGCCCAATGTATAGGGCTATGCTCCAGAATGATCCTCGATCTTTTCATTCTAGGTCTTCTTATCCTTTTTCTTGGGGATAATTTCACCATCAGCTGCACTTTGTTTGTAAATCACCCTATTCTCAATTTTGAGATTAATTTCATGTTAATCCCTTTCCATTGTTAAATAATGTCACATAGAACTTGTTAAATGATGATGTGGCACTGTTTAAACTATTATAACAACAAATTACTCATAAATAATAGTTAATTTACCATTTTATCTTCTCCCAGAAAGTTTGGGTATTTCAAAACTACCCAAAGAGACCGATGCCCAGTCGGAACCGAATCCTCTCCCGCGGCAGGAGCTGATCCAAGGGCTGTGGATCAGTCGGCCTGCCTACCAATACAGGCCGGCTGAAATCTCGCCTTTGGCCGGCGGCAGGTGGGCGGGAGAAGATTTTTATACTGCCCAGCATTTGTGATGTTTTGACATTTTACCCCGGATTCTTACTCCTCTTTTCCATCGCCACATCCAATCCACCTCGCAATTGGCCACCGTCGCACTGCTTTGTGCCGGAGATCGACATTCGTTGGGAAATCCACTTCTCCCTCCAAGATCAGGCAACAAGGATTGACGAACTCTCAAATCTCCTTGGAACTCCAGGCTTCGAGCTCTTCCTAGGTGAACACAGGTGGGAGGAGATTTGCGACCCGTGATGGTGAAGGAATATAGTCGTGGGGTTTCTTTCGGTTTCGACGGTTACAGCACTCTGAAGTTTAAGATGAATGTTGCTACCCCTACCACAACTACGAGGCAGCAAAAGATGACAGTAATGCATAAGAGAAGGATCCACGAAGTAGAGAACTGTGTCTGGGAACGAAAGCAAAGAACGGCTTGCGGGTCCAGACCATCACTCATGTTTTTGAAGGCGAAATGCCGATTCCCAGCAGTCTAGACAACCATTAAACACCGAATACCATTTTGCAGTCGAGAATCACAAAACCCGCATCTATACTTAGACTGTGTTTTAGGTGAAATGATTCTCCAAATTTCTGTCACCAGATTTCAGGTGAGGGGTCTGATCGAAGTGGGGGAGGGGAGAGAGATGGGTAGCGGGGTTGGGTCGGGGCGGGGTGGGGTCCTTGTTTCGGTATAAGAGTGTGGGAGACGTGAAGGGGTGGAGAGAGAGAGAGAGAGAGACAGAGAGGGAGGGAAGGTGGGATGAAACGGAGCCTCTGTTTTTAAAGCATCGTTCTTCTTGGGGTGATTCAAGCCACCGGCCCAGTTGAGGGCGATTTTAGTGTCACTACGGTTGAACTTGATGGTAGCACTGATGGAGCCGCCGACGGAGGCCTAATAGAAGGGGAAGGGCCGTCAAAGATTGGACAGTCCTTATGAACGTTGAAGAAGAAGAAAAATCAGAGAAGGTGATTGTTTCTCAAAGGAGGGGTAATTGAGTCATTTCCCTTTTATTTATCGTATGAAGTAAAATTTTATGTGTAACACTTTATATGTAGAAAATAAAAATAAAAATTAAATATTTATTTTCAAGAAATAAAATATAATAATCTCTAAAGGAGATGAAAAAAGAACTAAGTCTTAATTTCACTATGGGAAACAAATATAGAATTTTTTTTAAAAATATAAAATGTTACACATAAAATTTTACGTCAAAACAAAGTTTTTATGTAAAAATTCCGTACTTTTTCAATGTATTTATTTATAATTTACATTAAAACAACAATGACAAAACATATTTTATAGGAAACAAATTTCTTTTTCATCATTTTACATGGAAACAAACGAAACTTACATGGAAAAAAAAATCCATTGTCTCCAAGTCTTTTTCTTATTTATCCCATCCAATACATTACAGGCTTGTTTGAAATTCAACAAATTATTATCAGATGTCGAAGTTTGCAATGTTGGAATTAATCAACTTCAAATCTGGTCTCAGGCAGTGTATAGTCCTTTCAAGCAATGTATTACCATCACGTTTTCCTACAACTATGTTTGGTTGCAAGGGGAATTGAAGGGAAGAGAAGACAAATTTTTTAACTTAAAAAGAAAATTTTTATAGTTGTAACACAAAATGATTATATAAACTATCTAATTTTCTTAACATATTTTGTAATGATACTAATAAGATGCAAAATTTATGAATATTTTACTTTTTGAATGCAAGGGATTTGAATGCAAAGTGAAATATAAGTTAATAACTAAATATAGAATGATTTGGAATTAATTAAAAATTTATAGCAATCAATACAAAATATTTTTTTTAAATTAAATCAATTCCCCTTGCAACCAAACACAGCCTACATGATGTCTCTTGTGATTTTTTTTTTTTTTTAAATATGGTTAAGCATTTAGAGTTTTGCCAACAGAGCTACCGTACTTAGATGGGAAAAAGTACACAATTATATATTGTTCAAACCACTTGAGTGTATAAGAATGGATTTATTCAGCTAATGTGGATGTCACAAATTTCTTAAATCATAACACAAACGACATATCTAATACACGAAGTTTCCGTTATTGTGGGGTCCAGGGAGAGACTTATATACATAGTTTTATCTTGTTTCATTGTAGATTCTATTTAAATGGGCAAAAGCACTTACAAGTTACAGGTGTCCAAATGAAGGGTTGGAGGAAATATCCAATAAAACAGTGATTCTCCTTGGCTTTGTTTGGTTGGAAGGGGATTCAAGGAAAGGAAAAGAAATTTTTTTAACTTTAAATAGAAATTTTTATAGTTGAAATACAATATAATTGTATAAATTATGTAAACTTCTTAACAAATTTAGTAATGATACTTATAAGATGTAAAATTTATTTTTCTTTTCAAATGGAAGAGAATTAGATGCAAAGTAAAATGTAAGTTAATAACTAAATATGTAATAATTTGAAATTAGTTATATAATAATGTGATAGCATGTGCTCTAATCATTACAAAAGTTTTCATTTAAAATATAAAAATTTTCCCTTCCATTCCCCTTGCAACCAAACAAAGTCCAGGTCCATGAAGAAAAAGAAAAGAAAAAAAAGAAGAAAAGATAATCCTTCACATTTAACCAATACTTCATATTAGTTTCACACTCAGTCTCTCCCCCTCCTTTTTTAACCCTCAAGGAAAGCTCTTCTTCTCTCAGTTACTAGATGAATTCTTATTGATGGACCCCTCTCATATCAAATACCAAAATGCCCTCTTCCCTTTTCTTGTATTTTGAGGTTTCCATGATGGCCCAATAACATCCCATGAAATGGGATCAATATCAATCAGCCATTAACATTAGCCCGTGTTACATATTGTTAACACATTTTTGCATTTCTAAGTACTTCTTCCTACATGGCTGACAATTATGAAGTTCTATTGTTAGGTGATCTGAGACGTCAAACAATTTATAAGTCGGGCAAGGTTGAAATCGGCCTCAAATTCTTCTAAACAAGTTTAACACCCAAGCAACTGGCCATTGCCAATCGTGTTGACATGGGTCCTGCACGGGATCAATTGATTCTAGCCGCTCCGTTCCTATCCCTAAATCCATGATTGAGAGCCTGACTTTCTTTTTTTTGATGTGAGATGCAAATACTTAGGCCGCGTTTGGTAACAATCCTGTGCTGGAACAATGTTGATTTCACAAAACAAATTTTTTTTTTTTTTTTTCCGTTTCTGAGCTGGAATGGTGTCCTTTGACTCAAGAACAACATAAAATGTTATTTGGTAAACATGTTCTATAACTAGTCTTATAATAGAAAAATAATATGTTTTTGTTTGGAAAAACTTTTTCTTTAACATTTTTTTTTTACCAATTCATCAAAAAATTATAGAAATGCCACCAAACTAATTTCTTGCTTAAATATTTACATAACTGCCATTAAGTCATTCATAGATGAAATATCACAAAAATGACATTAACCCATATTCAACATATAATTGACATTAAGTCTGAAGACCATTCTTAATTCTATTCAAACAAATAACTTCGTAATCTTTTACAAATATCCGACTTGAATTAGGAAAATATTTATCCATTCGTGAAGCGTAAATGAACAAGATGATCAACACAAGTACCCATATAAACAATAATATAAAACATCTTGTAGAAAAAAAAAATACGAACCCCAAGAACTATGCCACATCCCTCAGCTACATTCCCACTAGTAGATACAGTCGGATATGCATGTACTACACAGGTGGTCTGAAGAAGGATCTCTTACTCACCAACCCATATAAATGATTGTGGATGATACCCTCCTACGAGACAAGTGTAAAAGAAATGCCGTTGTTTGGGGGATCCGCATCGTCTCCTCCGAGTCATTCTGGGAGGACGGTGGCAACCTCCCTCGGATGGTTGCCACGTGGCTCCCGGTGAATCCAAGACCTCTGTCCTAGCCGACAGGGGGTGTCAGCTTGGATGTAGGTCTCAGATTCATCCTAGAGCCACGTGGCAGCCATCCGAGGGAGGCTGCCGCGTCCTCCCAGAATGACTGGGAGAAGACGATGTGAATCCGTTGTTTGGGCCACCGCATCACCATTTGTCCTTCTCCACAATAACGGATCCGCATCCTCTCCTCTTAGTGGTCTGGGAGGACAATGACAACCTATCCCGGATGGTTGCCACTGTCCTCCCAGACCTCCCAGAACCACTGGGAGGAGACGATGTAAATCCCATAGTAACACATCGAAGACTGCCTAATGTCGCCATCTTGTTCTACAAGCAATGGTGCACAATGTACAGATGTATTAAAAGTCACACTACATAAAAACTGCCTTAACAAAATAAGTTAAAAGTCACAACTAGATAAAAATTGATTACAACTACTGTCATAATAGAATAATTAAAAATTCTTAACATGTAATACAAAAGCTGTAAATTAAATCTCTGGCATTCCATGATATCTAGCTAGCTTATTTGCAATTATTTGAATCTATTTTTTAATACACCAAAACTACATTCAATGACATTCCTTAGCAATGAATGTCTGTAATTGAACAATTCTCTAGATGATAGTATTTCAGATTGTTAACAATTTTAGGCGGGACGACATTAAAAGGTTTTGGTCGAATGTATTCTCTAGCTAATCTACGCATGACTATTGAGACAATGTGGAAGATTTGACTGATAGTTTCGCCATATTGTTGAAATCTTTCTTTCAAATCTCTATTGCATGAACCCCTTCCAACAGCATTCATGAAATTTCAACTTGTTCTTCAACTCTAATGTATCAATTGTTGTAACCAACCATGTTATATCATTAAATTGCACAAGTTGCAGAAAAACATGTCATTCTGTTCTATACATCTAATAAATAGGCTGGGAATATTGTTCATCATCCATTTAATACCTAAGAAGTTCATCAACCATTAAAAAATAAAAATAAAAAGAAAAACAAACATGACAAACCAAAGAGTCTAAAGTTAATTTCAACACTCAATAAACTTAATACATTTAAATCTAGTAAAATATTGTTCTCATTCAAGCATCTCTAGAAACCAGTTCCTCTTCTCAGGCTTGGCCGCAATAAAGGACTCCCTCCAATTGGTATCTTCCCACATACGTTTGATTGCCTTCAAATACAACTCTTTTGGTATATCATCCAAAGAGTCTAAGCAATTCTGGCATGCAGTAATGCTGAGATCAAGAGCAGAAGAATTATTATTAGGCGTAGATAATGTCGTGGAGGCTGTACTGGACATCTTCTCCAACCTTGCTGCGCACAATGTACCATTTACATCACTAGTACGAGAAAGCTTCTTGTGTGCTGCAGGTGTTCTATCCAGGTTTCGGTTGACAGTAGGACGCTCATCCTCTGCTCCTACATCTCTTATGTCATTTAGTCCTCTGTTGACTGATGAGTTAGGTACTTCTGGATCAGTACTCAAATCAATGTCATCTAAAACCTCTATATCTGGAATCTCAGATGCCTGCCTGACTCCCAAATCACCACATGCATATGAATCTCCAAAGACCATGCATAACTCAGGCCAATAGGGTAATCCAGCCTTCTTAAATTTAGCCCAGTATGGATTTGCCTGAAATATTATATTAGAAATAAGTTACACATTTCCAACAAATCAATAATAACATCATCCATCATCAGATCAATATCAGCATATATTTACCTGGATAGCCCTCTCCCATATACTCTCATCAGTTACATATACTGTCTTAGTCTCTTCAAGCCATCTGAAACCACTCTGTTCCAACAATTTCTTGAAATTATTGTAGTCAATCCTTAACTTGTTCATTTTATTTTGAAGTTGTTCTTCAGTAAAAACACGACCCGTCTTTGTCTCTAGCCTGGTTTTGATATCAGTCCATCCTGGGTTATTGAAGGTAGAGTTTGCCTTGTTCCCTTTCTTGATGTTGTCTATCATTAACTTAATGAATATCTCTAACTCAATTGATGACCATCTAGCAGTGTCAATGTTGGTATTTGAAATATTGCTGGCCATGAATTCTGACATAAAAAAGTTTGTTATAACATATCATCATACATAAGGCATAAAAGAATTGATTAAAAACCCGAAGAAAAAAAGCAAACCCAGTCCAAGGGCTTCCCATTATAACAACTAATGACAGTTCATGCCATCAGAAACCTGCAACCCTCCTCATCATTTAATTCTCATAAGTAAGCAGGTATTAATAGAGTTCAAAATAGACGAACAGAGATAAACCTACAATAAACATTGATGATATATTATACCTCTCATACACAAAAACTGAACTCGTATGAAACGATTTTCATTCCCACACAAAAAAGCATAAACATCTCATACCATAGCATCGACTTTTCATTCCAGCACAGAAGATGTAGTAAAACAAAAAAGTTAAAAAACAACTGAAAATTGCATATTATAAAGTGATAGTGAGATCAAGATAATGATGAAATATACCAACTCCCAAGAGTAGTTGTCTATTTCCAATCTCTTAAATCCCTTCCTTTGTTCATCCTGTTCTCTGTAGACATTAGATGATTGCTCCATTTGTTTTCTCTTGGATTTACTCTTTGATTCCTCTTCCTTTTCATTCAAATACAATAGAAACCTTCGGAGGCATGCAGACCGTAAGCTACCAAAACCAGAAGCATGAGATTCTTCTGAAAACTGTTTGCTGAATTGTTGTATCATTGACACGAAATATATAAGGACTGCAACAAAGCATGCAATGCCACATATAATAAAGAGACCAGAGAAGCTCCTCAACTGAAGCTGATCTGATTGAGTATCTGGCTGTGAACTACAAGTTGGTCCTATCAGCCACTTATCATGGATCCTCTGAAGATCACCATTCTCTGACAATTCCAGAATGGCAGTGGATAGGTCTATGGCTAGGGGAGAGTCTCTTGGGAATGCCTAACATAAAACAGGAAATTTCAAGGATAAGTTCAATACATTAAAGGAGTATCCACCATGTTAACTAAAGAAATACTCAAATGGTTTCACCAAATGAAGAAAAACCAAATGTGTTTAAAACAAGGACAGATGTGAATATAAACCTTGGTTGAATTTCATTCATATTACTTGGATGCTGATATTTCCAATCAGAAACAAATATAGGAATTTTTTTGGGGGTGTCTGTTTGTCCAAGGTTCTTTTTCTTTTTCTTTTTAAGTTGGGGTGGGGTTAATTGGGCTGCTGGTTGAAACAAGCATGCAAAGTTGGAAAATGTTATCATGATGTCTGATGCTTTTATATGTCTATGCTAGTATTAGAGTGATTAAAATTGCACTTGGAAGGTACAATTTCACTGCAATTTAAGAGACAAAAGAATATACAAAAACAAGTCAGTAAAGTCAAGTATTTCAACACAATAATGTTGACAGAACTTCTATATAAGAGACCTGTAATTTTTTTATTTACCATATTTCCAACTATAATTACTGTTCTTATAAGTACTCCTCCTTTTTGTATTCAAGTATTTCTTATGAACATATAGATATAAATTCTAAGTTGGAAGTTTGAAATCTTGGTTGAGTTAGTATTGTCTTGTTCGGTTGAAATGTCCCCCAGCATGATTTGATAAATTAGTTCTTCAGTCAACTTATAGCAGGCCCTATCAGTTTCTCCATTGAGGGTTATTCATTAAAATCAATATTTAATTGTCTATCAGCAAAGTTTGAAACCATGGGGGAGAAATTGGGTTGCCCTTGTTAAATAGATACTTACAAATCCCCACCCTTTTTTGGCAAATTCTTGGCCAACAACCGAGAATTTGCAGTGGCTTGGAAGGAAGACATCAATATATGTCTTTTCGTCAACAATAGCAGCAACAGTCCCCCTCTCAAGGGCTGCAGCATATTCTTCTGGTGAGCCAAGGGCAATGAGCCTAGATTGAGGAATGTTTAGTTCTGCAGTCAAGTAGTTTTTGGCAAAAGATCCTTCACGGAATCCAATTGCCTCTGTGCTTGTTATCAAGCTTTCAACTCCTTTGATGGGTGAAGACAGCTGTTGAACAGTGAGGATTGAAGTCAGACTTGCAGTGTAGCTTGAGCTGATTATCAGAATTGCGAACAGCCATATGATAAGCACCAAACGACTGAGGGAGCTCACGATTTTCTCTCCTGCAGAAGGAGGGGGGTGCTTGCTCAATTGGTTGTGTTGTCATGAAACACCTTGCAGAAAACTTAAATCAGGAGGCTTAACTTACTGTGGGCAAAGAACAAAGTTGAAAAGCTAAACCTGCACATTGAGAAGTCAAAGAGCACAAACTGAACTATGTGCACAAACTGAACTAAGTCAATCAATATTTCATGGGAATTAGGACCATCTCAAAATGAAAGCAGAATCTGCAAAAATGAGGCAACGAAATCTGAAAGAAAGTCATCCTAATTTCAAATTCAGATAAACAAAACAAAATTTCTTTAAACTGAACTAAAAACATTTCCTGTCCATAAAATATGTTCCATATGTTCATTTCTAGAATGTAGACCCTGTTCTAATCATCCAGTAAGTAGGGATGGAGGGAATGTTTTAATTCAATGGATACAGTCGAACCAATACGTACCACAGAATTGTAACGATCTGTTGCTTAGGTGGCCCTCGAAATTCATCATTTATTCTATGTTCAAGAATCCACACAACTGCACCAAAAAGAAGGGAAAAGCCTGCTGTGGCAGCCCACATCATTGGAGTGAATGGCCTCAGAAAAACCCATGCATTGGAGTTCAACTTCTTGAGTGAGACCATGATAACTAGCCCTGCTTCATTGTATGGCTGAGTAAAATCCAAGAATTTTGTTCTGTTTGTGCTAATTGAAATGTCACCTACACCAGCATCAAGCTTCTGTAGGAACAAAATAGCAAATGAAATAAATAACTTACAACCAACAGTATCCTTTTGACGTTGATAAAATATGATTTAAAACTTACATCTGATGCTACCAGATTCAAAATGTCACTGTAGTTTGGATTCCGAATTCCATCTCCAAATGGAATGAACTTATATGGAACATCATAAGGTAGCAGTTTTAGGGCAGCAGTGAATACATCTATGCAGTATCCGTGAACCGTACCATTTCCATTTTTCAAAGAAACAAATTGCCTATAATTAACTCGGTTAGGAACCCCGATCCTCAACTGCCTCCCTTTGCCTGGAAAAATCCATCTACGAGGCTTTTTGTTGTCTTACCAGGCCAAACTGGATTGTATAGTTGTTGGTTTATAGGGTCAAGTGGCTTCATGTAGAATGTCTCTGGAGGCACAACAGTTAAGCGGGAATTATTAGACCAGTACCCAATCTGCCGAAACCCAGTCTCCATCACATTGATGACATCATATGCAGGATGGATGATGGATCTATCTGGATTAAACGGAATTGGACCTGTAAGCCCTGTCATATTGGTATGCAACATGTTGTCCAGCAACTGCCTTCCCCCATCAAATATGCTCATTTCGTTCAGTTGCAGGGCACCTTTTAACACTACATTAGTTAACCCTGAATCATTTGAGAATGATGGTCCGACCCCGCTCAAAAAAGGCTTTGATTGCATGAGCAATTATCCATACGGTATCATAGGCATAGAGACCATAAGGATTCAAACCTACAGAGCCACCACTCAGTTGGCTCCATCTTGAGGAGAAGGCTTTTTTCTTTTCCGAATCTGGTGTGTGTGGGCGCAATGTGAGAACTCCTTGGATTTTCTCACTGAACCCTGTACCAAGGGCACCAGAGTCTAAAGTAGAAGAGAGCCAGGTGGTAGCTATCCACACATACGCACTACCCATCATTCCAAGAGAGTCTGCAACATCAAAGACTAACTGGCCTGATATTTTGTCACTGTGTACAACAATTACTCTTGGCCCCAAATCTAACAACTTGCTCAGAGTATCTTTAATCAGAGCATGTTGAACATCGCTTCGAGTTGTTTGAGTGTCAGGAGGAAGGGCCGCTTTGTAAGAAATTTTACAACGCTTTTCTGCAAGTTTATCACCTAATGCAGATATACCATTGCGCCCATTATCGTCATCGGTGAAGACTGCAATGACATTCCTCCAACTATTGTAGCTTACCATATCTGCAATTGCAGTCATCTGGAACAAATCATTGGGTGCTGTTTGAACAAAGAAGGGGTACTGGAGAGCAGAGAAAGTGGGATCTAGGGCTGTGAATGACAGAGGAGAACTTGGATTTCATTGGCAAGTTGTAAGATTGCATGGGCCATCATTGCAGACTGAGGACCGATAATGGCCACAGTATAAGTGTAAAGCTGTGATCAGTAATGACATTGGACGCACAAATATATATTAGATTATGAAAAGGAAGACATCAAACAGATAAAAACCATAACACAGACACTGTCCAAGTAAACAAACAATCAGCAGAAGAACAGGAAAACTACCTCCAATGATGCCCAGAAACCCACTGATGTTGGCGTCATGCAAAGAAAGCTGTAGGTTGTTTCCACCAAGAAAACTGGGGTCAGAACCTGCATGGCAATTTTGGCGACTTTTCCATTTGTGGAACTAAAAGTGAAAATAGATCCGATGTTCACAACGGCAGGTCTTGGGAGCCCATTTGAGAACACTTCAAAATGGAAAACCCACACCAGTAGAAGACGGAGCCGACTCATGGTGATTATCATGGTGGTTTTAGCCGCTTATGTATACCAATGCGGAACAGGCAGTTGAGGAGCAAATAAGCAAGACAAGAGGAGGAGTTGGGATATGGGGTTCCATTTGTTTAGGAGAAAACAAATTTCCATGAAAATTGCAACTAAGAAAGTAGAAAGTTTAATGAGAAGAGATTGAACATGCTCCATCTGAAGACTCTGGTTGAGCTTGGAACAATTTTCCATGAATGACAGGAGAGAGAGAGAGAGAGAGAGAGAGAGGGGGGATGTGATTGTGGAATATGAATGGTTCTTTGCTTTCTTGTATTGCATTCCAAATTATATTGGAGCTTGCTGCAGTTGTGGCTGCAAGGGCTGAATTTCATCTTATGCATATACCGACGTATTAGTATGTACACCGGCTGAACTCCAGTTGTTGGATCAGTCGGCAGTTCCAATTGCTGTAGGAGAGGATGTGGATCCGCTGGTGGGTGGCCGGGGGCTCTGTTAAGTGTAGATGGTTGGATTGCTATCTCAAGACGCGGCAAAGGCGCAAAGTTGCAAGCCTGCAACTATTCACCATCTTCCAAGGTTGCAAAAGAAGCAGAATACACTCGCGATTTCAGATTTAAATCTGCTCATGCCCCTCATGCCGGCATGAGTAAATCCAGTGGCTGTCATCCACAGTGTAAGTATACCAATATATCGGTATGTGCACACAGTAAACTACAGCCACTGGATTTTCTCATGCCGGCATGAGGGACATGAGATGATTTATTTCCCACGATTTTAATTTCAGAGAGTATCCAATACATTTCTCTCACCAACACTGGGTTACTATTGGATTATTAAGGATGGTTGGACATGACAAGGGCCACGTGTCGCTTATCGGACCATCACTAGACAATCTCAAGTTCAGTGTGAACTTGAGACGAGCCGAATCCCCGTGGGATAACCTTTCAATCGGTCGGATGCTTAAGTCAGTTCAACGACAAACAGTATAGAACAAACACAAAGTGACTCATTTGAATATATAGGTAGGAACAGACAGTCAACTTAGCAAAGTTGAGTATGGGTAGAGTGGAAAAGATTGGATCCGTTTACTTTTGTTGACTTGGTACATATAGACATGGAGTGGGTCGGTGTATAAATGGCAAGAAGCACAGTTTATAGTTGGTGGTCGGCTTGGAAGGCGCGATCGTTGTCTCATCCAAAAGGCTAGTTGAGTTTCCTTGTGTTTGTTGACAAGGATCGTCAGACCTTGGACTTTTATATTCATCTGTCAATCTCAGCCTTCGGATTCTAGGTGGAGGTAATCCTTCCTTCTTGGGGTCGGATCCTTCCTTGTGAGGAAATCCCCATAGATCATGTTGCCTTATATGTAGCCTTCCAGCGAGGGAGATCGTATTTGACCTTATCCTGATAGCTCATGTGGGCCGTCAGAATGGCGTGGATCATGGGATGATTATCCCCCTGTGCAGTCTTGCTCTTAATGTCTTCGTGCTTGGTAGACTCAGATTGATCAAACCCACTTATAGAATCGGGTTCCTTCTAGCCTCAGGAGGTCGGCAAATGATTGAGCTCAAGCTCGTCGTCTGTGTATTTGTGTCTAACCCTAATTGGTGTCAACCTTTAGACACATGGCACACCGCTAGAAGTGTGCCATCTAGACACATGTTCTCCTCTTATTGTTGGGTGTATAATCCCCATTACACTTATATTCTCTTATAGGCTTTGTTTTCTTTTATTTGGAAGTTCTATTATCAAGTATTACATATAAAATATTTTGTTGGCTACATCATTGCGATTTACCTTTCTCAAGCATATGGATAATTGGCAAATTGCCCTATTCAATATAATTCCTCAAATTATTGAGTTCGGATCATCTACTTATTGTACATGTACTCTTCACGGGATCCCATCATTGTCGATGTGGTGTGAGATCCACTTCTAAAGTATCAGACCCACTAAATATGGACGGTGATAGAATCCCGAAAAGGATGCAGGTATATGCCGATAAACTATTTTCCAAATTAATCCCTTGGTCATGTTGTAATAGCTATGCCTTACTCTATTAAGATTTATTTTTGGTAAGAGTTTTATTAAGATTCTTCTTTTTTTTCTTTTTCTTTTTTTTTTAATCGATCTCCTTTATGTACATTCATTGGCTATCACAAAAACAACAATATCAAGCAGTACATGTACAGTTCAATGCCCAAACACATGGAGAAATGACCACTATACCCCACTACTTGGATGGTTTTTCTTGTAATCTCATTGGCCACTGCAAGTGATGCAGTAGCAACACAATCTGCGGATGGATTCAAATCCTCTCCTGCAGCAGGAGGGTCCTACGGCTGATCCAAGGGCTTGGGGATCAGTCTGCCCGCCTGCCAATACATGGGGAGGTGGGCCGGCTGAAATCCGACCCTTGGCAGGTGGCAGAACCGCAGGAGACGATTTGGATACATCTGATCTGCAGACAGAAATCTTTGTCCCAAAATTAAATTATAACTAGTTTTTCAAACTAATTACCACCTGCGTTTCCTAAATTTAACCTTTGGATCAAATGGCCACCCATCACCATGAGTTAGTGAAATTGCCTTGTCAATAATAAAGACCTTGAATTCAAATCTCCTCAACTCTTGGGCCCATCTGTCTGAAGTGGCTTATGGTTCTCATGGGCTTCTGTCTCTTCCTTGATTCATGTGGCATTCGAATCTCAAATAAGAATGGGTTGGGTTCTCATGGGCTCCTGTTTTTCAAACTCAATGATTGCTTTCCACAGTTCAATGTTGAATTTCTTCAACACATCATAGATTCATAGGTACCATGTCTGATTTCCCACCATAATCCCATTTTCCACTCATTCTACTGCTCTTACATATTTATTATATAAGCAGTCTCAAAATCCATCTTCCTGCTGGACTGCTAGTACACCACAGCTACCATTACCAAACCCAGGAATATCAGATATGCATTCTCTCAATCTAATACTACCACTACTGCTCTTCTCCTCCCTCCTCTTCCTGCAACTTCTCTGTAACGTTTCTGGAGTAGGTGTAAACTATGGTACCCTAGGAAACAACCTTCCTTCCCCAAAGAAGGTAGCCCAGCTCCTCCAATCCACTCTCATCGACAAGGTGAAGATCTACGACACCAACCCTGACATCCTCGAAGCCTTCTCCAACACCGGCATTGACCTAATCATCGCCGTCGAAAATCCCCACGTCTCCAACCTCAGCTCCGACCCATCCGCCGCCCAACACTGGTTCACCAACCGAGTCGCCCCCTTCCTCCCTGCCACCTCCATCGTCGCCATCGCCGTCGGTAACGAGTTCCTCACCACTACTGCCCTAGATTCCGACCCATCAACCCTATTCACCGCAATGCAGAACATCCACGCCGTCCTCGTGAGCAGAGGCCTCGACCGTAAAATCAAGGTCACTACCCCAAACAGCATGGCCGTTCTTGCTTCCTCTTTCCCTCCTTCCTCTTCCACCTTCGCTCTGAATCTCATGCCCACCATGACTTCCATAGTTGGATTGCTCGCAGATACAGGGGCGCCCTTCATGGTAAATGCCTACCCCTACTTTGCTTACAGAGATAACCCCTCTCGGATAGATCTCCAGTACGCATTGTTAGGAAACTCCACTGGAATCAAGGATCCGAAGGGCTACGTTTACACAAATATGCTCGATGCCCAAATCGACGCCGTCCGATCTGCCATTAACGCTCTAGGTTTTGGGAATCGTTCGATTGATATCACCGTGTCGGAATCGGGTTGGCCGTCGAAAGGAGAGCCCGGAGATACCGCTGCCACGTCGGAGAATGCGAAGACATACAACACAAGACTGATCGAACGAGCGGAATCTAACAGAGGCACACCCATGAGGACTACGGATGTTGTGGAGGTCTTTGTGTTTGCACTGTTTAATGAGAATCAGAAGAAAGGTGGGGTCAGTGAGAGGAACTTTGGAATTTTTAATGGTGATGGATCTAAGGTGTATGAGTTGGATTTGAGCTGTAAGTTCTGTAGTACTGATGGTGAAGGAAAGCTGAGTGGGTTTGGGGAGAAAGGATCCGGTGGTTCGAGGGGCGCGTCGGTTTGGTGCGTGGCGAAGCCTCATGCGGATGAGAAGGTGTTGCAGGATGTGTTGGACTTCTGTTGTGGGCCTGGTGGGGTGGACTGTAAAGATGTGTTTCAGAGTGGGGGATGCTTTGAGCCCAATAAACTTCATGCACATGCATCTTATGCCATGAATGCTTATTATCAGATGCATGGTAGGAACTACTGGAACTGTGACTTCAAAGCTACTGGCCTTGTTACCTTCAGTGATCCCAGTGAGTGATTGATTCTTTGTTTTAATATTATTTTGCAATGGATGGGTATCTCATGCATGTTATGTTATTGTATATGTCATTCATGTCCACAGATGCATGCATTATTCCCATGTGAACATAACATATTTTCTCTCTCTCATGTCAGGTTATGGAGCGTGCCGTTACCCACAGCAGTAAGAGACAGCTCTCATGTCTAATTTGAAATGATACAGTGAAGTATGGTTAGTTACTGTGTTTGATATTGATTTCAATCAAAGTGACTTTATTTTGATTTGAATTTTTTCGGACATTTTCTTATCATCTTTTTGGGTTTCTTATGATTGTGTCGAAGTGGGGTCCATGCTTTAGCTTCGGATTTCTCCGTCATCAGCGGCTCTATTAATGGGTTTTGTCCACAAAAGTCGTTATAACTTTTGAATTCGCATATACCTTTTTTTTGGGTTAAAGTCAGGAGATGGAATTGGATGCCCCGGGTACTTTTCTTGGAGGAGGGGACTAGGGACTGTAGAGGGGACTCTAGAGGAGGGAAAAAGATCGTGAAAAAGCGCTTCGGTGTAACACTACAGATTCTAATTGTGAAAGTGTATTGGTCATGTGTTTCGATGCATTCTCAATAGTCAGGATCAACACTTCTATACAGTAGTGCTAAAGACGATCTTACTGTGTAGGGGAGGGAGGAGATGCAATTTTTTTTTTTTGGAGGTGAAAGGCTGAATTTATTCTTCCTATGTGGAAACTAGGGTTTTAGGGGTATGTGATTCTTGAAACCACGGAACAGAAATTGGTCAAATAGTTCTATACGAAATGGATTAAAGTCATCCTCGAGTGGGTGTTGGCAATGTCATTTATTAACTTTTGAAGTATGCACGCAAGTGCTAGAAAATACATTAGCAATTAGGTGCCTGATGACACTAGTAATTGGCGCTAGCTAGATAGGCACAACTGCGATTGAAGAAAAGAAAAAGGCAAATTGCAGAGGAGGTGCGAAAAAGATTCTCTCCAGGGCCACTGGATCACTAGGCTGGATGGCAAGATGGCCAGAGGAATCAAGTCCTGCTTTAAGTAGGCTACCCTATAGTTTGAGCTGTAAACGAATTGAATACTGACAAACAGAGATCCGAATACCCCGAAATAGGTATGGATGTGAATCTAATTCAGATTTCAACTATCGATTTACACTTTTGACTTATGTAAACGGGACCTTTCTCCCTACCTGAATATAATTCCTTCTCAATCTGTCTTTCAATTGTCTTAGTTGCATGATTTTGTTTTCCCCATCCTATAGAATCTGGCAAATCTTCAAGTACCATCAAGATCATTATTTACATAAATAATTTTTATTTTTTAGTTGAATATCTATTTGAATATGATAGATTATGTTTTTGATTAAATGAATTCGGATTCAGATACCCATGCTGGATACGAATGCCTCTAAAAGGATACAGATAGGAATCAATTTCGGATTTCGACTATTCGTTTACAGTCCCTCATTGAGATATTTTAATTTATTTTCTCTTCTTAAAAGAATGTATATATTGAAACGGTTCAAAGCTAAAAAAAATCTTGTATGAAATATAAATATTGGAGATCAGATTTTCAGTAAAACAACTGAATTGATTGTTTGCTAATGGTCTGATTTTGATTTTGGCATTTGTAAATGTTTTGATAGTTGGTCAGTTTGGTTCTTGACCGAATAATTGACGGTCCGACCAATTACATTTAAGGATGTTAAACAGTTTATAATTGATTTAACAGTCCGATCCAGTGTGGTGTGTAAGAGGGTAAAACCAAAATCATACCGATTAACTAAATGGTATTAAAATTGAAATCAGAACCGATTAATAGTAGGTTTCGATTTATTGGTTTTTAAATAGGTTTTCATTAATCGATTTTACTTGCAGTTTATAAACGGTTATTAATCGATTTTTCATATTTAAAAAAAAAAACAATTAAACCATTTCTTCGGGGATTACTTTTCATCCATCCTCTAAAGCTTTCTTTTGCCATGTTTGAACTCCATTTAAACTTACAAATGATTGTGTGCAAGAACATGACAGATACAGAAGGCAGTGAATTAGAATGTTGGCTATCTATTGGTGACATTTAGAATCTGGACCTTATGTTATTTCAACCATCCTCTAAAGCTTTTCTTCACTGTTGTAATGCTAATATTATTTTTTTTTCAATTTTTTTTGTTTTTGCTTGAATGGCTTAGGCCTTTGCGAATTGGGGTTGGGGTCTTGAAAAATCAGTATATTAATTGGGTTAGGGTCTTAGGAAAATAGTATATTAATTAGGATTGGGGTTGGCATTTTCAATCTTGGAAATGAGATTAGCATTTACTCTTTTAGGAAATTAACGGTTTACACGGTTTATAGTCTATTTGATTTAATCGGCGTCTAGTCGATGTAACCTACCGGTTTAAATGATTTCAAATTGAACCAAACCGATTAGATAAATTGTGTCATTTCTCAAAACAAATTGAACCAATTACTAAACAGTTTCTCGATTTCAGTGTAAATGGTTTGGTCTGATTTTGATAAATGGTTCCAGTCCAAATGTTGCATCCTTAATTACACTGATCACATCATAAACCAAACCAATCAATATTTTCTCTTTCTTTAGATTATTACATAAGTGAGGGATGTAAATGAATAATCGAAAATTCAATTCGATTTGCATCTTACCCATTTAGAGGTGTTTGTAATCAACCATATTGTTGTGGCTGTTTATTGACTGGTACTTAATCCGTGTTCTCCTATAAGATGGAAAGAGAAAATTGTTACCAGAGGGCAGACTGAGATAGTTTGACGTCCACTCTGACGAGCAAGTCAGTGATGAAGCTAACAGTATGGAGCTTGAGAAGGTCGAGCTACTTAGTCGTGGGGAAGAAAATGAATTCAAGTGGATTCAAATTACTTAACTGAGAATCTGACCTTTGTGAATATGTGTCAAATGGCTTTTATAAACGTGGAGAATCTTGAACATTTTTGGGATAAAGTGTGGGAGTAACTGCCTAACTGTCAAAAGTATCTCCGAGATTCAAGCGTGACTGTAAAGATTACGAACCAACGGCCAAGATGCGATGAATCGTTTGTTTCAATCAACAAGGAAAGATCACCACGGAACCTAGTGCCGTAATGACTAAGAAGTCTTCTGCATGTGTGACAGTCGAGGAACACGATAAGGCGCGAGTTGAAGTATTCAATCACCAAGTCGCCAAGTAATAACGCGACTTGGCATTCTGTAGCGTCTAGAGGCGAGTTCCAACTCGCAAGATGAGGCAACCCCCAGATTGACGAGTTGAGAGTCAAAACCACTAAGACACGTGTTTTCCTTCCTATATCATGAACCCAGATGACACATATCGTCCAATGGTTAGTGGGCGAATTATGGTATCAACACATATAACAATCTGTATTATCTCTAGCATGACTATGGTCAAACCATATGAGAAAAAAGTGAATAAGACGGTCCTAAACCAGGTTTTTGAGCTCATTGGAAGGAAGGTCTGTCCTTTTCAAACTCGGTTCTAATTAAAGAGTGGGGCCAACAAGACCAAGGCTTTCAGATTAATATTTGTTTGGATCATCAGAGTTTTAATTCTTGTGATTTCAGGTCTATATCTTAGGGTGTCGAACAGGTAAACTGTATCAGAACTGGCCGAAAAAAACCCAAATCTAACCAAACCATATGTAACCTGTTGAGTTTAGGTTTTAAAATCAACAAGGTTCAATTTCGATTTTAACGGAAAAACCGTGATTCATTAAATTGATTGAATGTTATAATATTTCTTATTTTATCTACAAGGATGGAGGAGAAATTGATTAAGAACCAAATAAGCCTGATTGCTAATTGATTTTGGTTTGAAAAATTGAAATATCAGTTCGGTTTTGATTTATGTTGTTCAATACATACATCTCTAACCGAAATAATAAACCAGAACCGAATCGACTGAAACTGAATGAGACTCAAGATCAACCCTAAAATACAAGACCCAAATCAAGCCAAGCCTAATCTGGACGAACCGAACCCAGAAAAACCATGCAAATTTTGATCTAATGTATTGTAAGGTAAGGCCTTACCCTTGTTAGGGGGCCTTTCCAGAAATTCTCGATGGCCAAGGCGGCAAGGCGAAACCCAGGCCAAAGAGGGGGTTTGGAAATAGTTTTCAACCAGCAATTGACGCGCCTCGGTTAATACCTCACTAGCTGCGTCATTGCCCCAAGCGCAAAGATGCCTTACCCTTGCCTCCTCTCTCTCCTTTTCTAGCTCACCTTTCTTTCATATCCCCCCGTTTGCGTCCGATGTGGGACTATCTTATCAAAAAGTTTTAAATTATACCTTAAAAGTCTTAAACAATCATCGTTTTGGATTCACATCGTCTCCTCCCAGAACCTCGGCAACCTACCCAGGATGGCCACCACGTGGCTCTTGGGTGAATCCGAGACCCCACGTCTGAGCCGACACCCCCTGTCGGCTCTGCTTGTGGGTTGGGTGTCGGCTCTGACGTGGGTCTCGGATTCACTGAGAACCACGTAGCGGTCATCCGGGCAGGTTGCCGCTGTCCTCCCTGGGAGGAGAGGATGCGGATCCCATTGCTTTCCGCAATTCCCTCTCTTTCGGCTTTCAGATACTACAACGTCGTCTTAAATCTTAATAAATTAATGACTGGGGAATGTCTTTCTTTATATATTTTATGATGGTGCATATGAAAAAAATAAAAAAAGATTATCTCTTGTTGTTCAATCTTTTTAGCCGTGATCTAGCTTTTGGAGTCACTCAAGGTGGGTCCAACCGTCAGATCACAGTTTCATGTGAAATGCAGTTTCTCCTTGTCTGAAACAAACTACTTAGGGGCTGTTTGATAAAACTTCAACTCTGGGATTCTTACTTCTGGTTCAAATTTCTACTCCAACTTCAAAATGATTCAGGAGTATAAGGGAGTAGAAACATGTTTGTTAATCTAATTTAGTCATGGACTCCATAGTGGTGGTGGTGGGTGGCAGATGGTGGCACTAGTGGTGAGTGGTGATGGTTGATGACGGTGGTGGTGGGTCGGAGGTGGTGGCGAAGGGTGGCCGTGGGTGGGTGGAGGGAGGTGGTGGTGGTGGTAGATGGTGGTGGTTGGTGGTGGTGGCAATGGTGGTGGCGATGGGGAGTGGTGGTGGTGGTGGGTGATGGTTGGTGGTGGTGGCAGTGGGTGGTGGGTAGTGGTGGCGGTGGGTAGTGGTGGCGGTGGGTGGTGGTGGTGTGGTGGTGGTGGTGGAGGCGGTGGGTGGTGGTGGTGGTGGTGGTGGCGGTGGTGGTGGCGGTGGTGGTGGTTGGTGGTTGGTGGTGGTTGGTGGTAGTGGTGGTTAGTGGTAGTAGTGGTGTGGGGTTTTTTTTTACTCCAAAACTTTACTCCGAATTCGAAAAGCATCTATTTTATGCTTCAAAAAATTGGATTCTGGAGACTATTTGGAACTGATTCACCCATGGATTCTCCAGAAGTCTAAACCGGGTTACCAAACAGGCTTCTACTCCATTTATGCTCCAGAAGTCAGAATCCAACTTCTGGAACGTTACCAAACACCCCCTAGTGTGTAATTCATTGTAACATTAGAACAAAAGGTATATGGAGGATCAGCACCACAAGGGTCACGTAACATAGGGTCAGGCTGGGCCAGGCTCAACCTAAGGGTCAACCCTAACCCAACCAAACCTTCTAGGGCTTGATGAAACTTTGGCCCTTACCTAGTCCTGCCAGGGTTCAGGGTGGGTTTATCCCTACTAGGATTCAGGGCGGGTTAAGGCTAGGTTCAGGTTGTCAAGGCCAAATTTGCAGCCCTAGTTTTTACGTAAAATTTTACACCAAAACAAAAGAAAAGGTTTTCTGATCCATTGATGGTGCATGGAATAACAGCCCACTCACAGAATCCTTTCCCTTTTTCTAATAACCATTTTTTTTACTACATCCTCCAGAAAAAGGGAAAAGAAACTACAATCTGTAGACATACATGGGTCTCTGATTCCAACAGTCTTTCAGAAGCCTGCTGTTGGTTTCTTTTCTGTCAAATAGGATTCAATCTGAACCACAGTGGATGCATAGGAGAGCTATAAACCAATTGTACCATTTAAGCATAAAACATAGTACTGGTAAGATATTTAGATACTGAGGAATTCTTGCTCTGTACAAATCTAATGTTACACAAGAAAAAAAATGTCCGACTTTGACGGACATTTAGCTACAAGTTAACCCACAGTAAGGGGAAGGGAAGAACAATAGAGTTACAGTATATGAAAACCATATAGAACAACGACCAACTGACTTGTTTGAAAGTAATACAATAAGGGTGGGCAAAGCTAATTAATTAGGGAAAAGAGTAGCTGTCTATTTCCAATCTCTTGGATCCATTCCTTTGTTCATCTTGTTCACTGTAGACATTTGATGATGGCTCCATTTGTTTTCTCTTGGATTTACTCTTTGATTCCTCTTCCCTTTCATTAACAAACGATAGAAACCTTTGAATGCGTGCAGACGGTAAGCTACCAGAACCAGAAGAATGGGATTCTCCAGATTCTTCGGAAAACTGTCTGCTGAATTGTCGTATCATGCACACGAAGTATATAACGAGTGCAACAAAGCATGCAATGCCACATATAATAAAGAGACCAGAGAAGCTCCTCAACTGAAGCCGATCTGATTGGATCTCTGGCTGTGAACTACAACTTTGCCCTGTCAGCCACTTGTCATGAAACCTCTGAAGATCACCATTCTCTGACAATTGAAGAATGGCAGTGGATAGGTCAATGGCCAGGGGAGAGTCTCTCGGGAATGCCTAACATAAAACAAGAAATTTCAAGGAAAAGTTCAACATGTTAAGGAGCATCCACAGTGTTAACTGAAGAAATACTTAAATGGTTTAAATCAAGGATAGTGAAGAATACAATCTAACTGAGATGCCTAAGTTAAGGGAAAAATCTATGCTATGGAGAATTAACCATGTTAACCAAATAAAGAAAAACTAAACATGTTTAAACCAAGGACAGTTATGTATATAAACCTTGGTTGAATTTCATTTATATAACCTTGGATGCTGATATTTCCAGTCAACAACAAATATAGGAATTTTTTTGGAGGGTTTTCTGTTTGTCCAAGGTTCTTTTTCTTTTTCTTTTTAAGTTGGGGTGAGGCTAATTGGGCTGATGGTTGAAACAAGCGTGCAAAGTTGGAAAATGTTATCATGGTGTCTGATGCTTTGACATGTCTATGCAAGTATTAGAGTGATGGAAATTGCACTTGCAAGGTACAACTTCACTGAAATTTAAGAGACAAAAGCATATACAAAAACAAGACAGTAAAGACAAGTATTTCAACAGAATAATGTTGACAAAACTTCCATATAAGAGTCCTGTAACTTTTTTTTTCTTTTTTATTTACCATCTTTCTAATTATAAATTACTGGTCTTATAAGTACTCCTTTTTGTATCCAAGTATTTCTTATGAATATATAAATATAAATATCTAAGTTGGAAGTTTAAAATCTTGGTTGAGTTAGTACTATCTTGTTCAGTTGAAATTTCGCCCAGCATGAATTGATAAATTAGTTATCCAGTCAACTTATAGCAGGCCCTACCAGTTTCTCCATTGAGATCATTCACTAAAACCAATACTTACTTGTCTATCTGAAAAAGTTTGTAAGCATGCATCAAAGATGATAACTCTAGGGGGAGAAATTCAGTTGCTCTTGTTAAATAGATACTTACAAATCCCCACCCGCTTTTGGTAAATTCTTGGCCAACAACTGAGAATTTGCAGTGACTTGAAAGGAAAACATCAATATATGGCATTTCGTCAACAATAGCAGCAACAGTCCCCTTCTCAAGGGCCATAGCATAAGCTTCTGGTGAGCCAAGGGCAATGAGCCTAGATTTAGGAATGTTTAGTTCCTCATTCAGGTAGTTTTCAGCAAAAGATCCTACTTGGTATCCAATTGGCTCTGTGCTTGTTATCAAGCTTTCAATTCCTTTGATGGGTGAAGACAGCTGTTGCACAGTGAGGATTGAAGTCAGACTTGCAGTGTAGCTTGAGTTGATTATCAGAACCACAAACAGCCATATGATAAGCACCAAACGACCGAGGGTGCTCACAGTGTTCTCTCCTGCAGAAGAAAGAGAGGGGGTGGACAAAGGTTTCTTAATTGATTGTGTTGCCATTAAACTCCTTGCAGAGAACTTAAATCATCAGTGGGGCTTTACTTACTGTGGGCAAAGAACAAAGTTGAAAAGCTAAACCTGCACATTGAGAAGACAAAGTGCACATCAAAATCCGGAGATATTCAAATGTTCAATGGGAAGATAGACCACCGCGTTAGGCAGACATAACAACACACTGGTGTTTCATTCTATATGACAAAGAATCATATCTAAACAAGAAAATGAATTCTTAACATTCTTTCCCATATCTTAACCTGCTAATTGCTTACAACCTTCAATCCATCTTATCTTATGGTGGTTTGATAAGTAATTGAAGTAAACATTTGCATTTTTATTGGTTTTAGCATTTGATTTTGTGGTATTATGGGCTTGTGGTCAACCAAAAAGTGAGGGAAAAAAAGGCACGCTAGTCCATCAATATTTCATGGGAATTAGGACCATCTCCAATGAAAGCGAGAATCTGCAAAAATGAGGCAAGGAAATCTGAAAGAAAGTTATCATCTAATTTCAAATTCAGATAAACGAAACAAAATTTCTTTAAACCCTGTTCTAATCATCCAATAACCAGGGACAGAGGGAATGTTTTAATTTCAATGAAAACAGTCGAATATACATACCACAAAATCGTAACGATCTGTCGTTTAGGTGGCCCTCGGAATTCATCATTTATTCTATGTTCAAGAATCCAGACAACTGCACCAACAAGAAGGAAAAAGGCTGCTGTGACGGCCCACATCATTGGAGTGAATGGCCTCAGGAAAGCCCATGCATCAGAGTTCAACTTCCTGAGTGAGACCACGACAACTAGCCCTGATTCAATATATGGCTGAGTAAAATCCACGACTTTTGTTCTGTTTGTGACAATTGCAATGTCACCTACAACAGCATCAAAGGCCTGTAGGGACAAAATATCAAATGAAATAAATAACTTATAACCACCAGTATCCTTTTGACGTTAATAAAAGATGATGTAAAACTCACTTCTGTTGTTATCTTATTCACAAGCTCATTGTAATTTGGATTCTGAATTCCATCTCCGAATGGAATGAACTTATATGGAACACCATAAGGTAGCAGGCTTAGGGCAGCAGTGAATACATCTATGCAGTATCCACGAACCGTGTCACTTCCATTTATCAGAGAGACAAATTGCCAATAACTAGCTCGGTTAGGAACCCCTATTCTCAACTGCCTCCCATTGTCTGGAAAAATCCATCCACGAGGCTTTGTCGTTGTCTGCCCAGGCCAAACTGGATTGTATAGTTGTTGGCTTGAACTTGAACGGTTAGGTGGCTTCATGTAGAGTGTCTCTGGAGGCACAACAGTTAAGCCGGAATAATTAGACCAGTACCCAATCTGCCGAAACCCAGTCCCTATCACATTGATGACATCATATGCAGGATGGATGATGGCTCTATCTGGATTAAACTGAATTGGACCTGTAAGCCCTGTCATATTGGTATGCAATATGTTGTCCAGCAACTGCCTTCCCCCATCAAATATGCTCATTTCGTTCAGTTGCAGGGTGCCTTTTAACACTACATTAGTTAACTTTGAATCATTTGAGAATGAAATGGTCCAACCCTGCTCAAAGAAGGCTTTGATTGCATGAGCAATTATCCATACAGTATCATAGGCATAGAGACCATATGGATTCAAACCTACAGAGCCACCACTCAGTTGGCTCCATCTTGAGGAGAAGGCTTTTTTCTTTTCAGAATCTGGTGTGTGTGGGCGCAATGTGAGAACTCCTTGGATTTTCTCACTGGACCCTGGAACAAGGGCACCAGAGTCTAAAGTAGAAGAGAGCCAGGAAGTAGCTACCCACACATACCCACTACCCATCATTCCAAGAGAGTTGGCAACATCAAAGACCAATTGACCTGATATTTTGTAACTGTGTACAACAATTACTCTTGACTCCAACGCTAACAACTTAATCAGAACATCTTGAACATTGCTTCGAGTTGTTTGGGTGTCAGGAGGAAGGGCCGCTTTGTAAGAAATCTTACAGCGCTTTTCTGCAAGTTTATCACCTAATGCAGATACACCATTGCGCCCATTATCGTCATCGGTGAAGACCGCAATGACATCCCTCCAACCATAGTAGCTTACCATATCTGCAATTGCAGCCATCTGGAACAAATCATTGGGTGCTGTCTGAACAAAGAAGGGGTACTGGAGAGCAGAGAGAGTGGGATCTAGGGCTGTGAATGACAGAAGAGGCACTTGGAGCTCATTGGCAAGATGTGAGATTACATGGGCCATAATTGCAGTCTGAGGGCCGATAATGGCCACAGTATCAGTCTCCATGTATTGTAAAGCTGTGATCAGTAATGACATTGGACCCAAAAATATTAGATTATGAAAAGGAAGACATCAAACAGATAAAAACCATAACAAAATATTGCCTTGAGAGAGAAGGAAAAACAGGAGGGGGTGGGGGGAACACAGACACTGTCAAAGTAAAACAATCAATAGAAGAACAGGAAAACTACCTCCTATGATGCCCAGAAACCCACTGAAGTTGGAATCATGCAAAGAAAGCTGTAGTTTGCTTCCACCAAGAAAACTGGGATCAGAATTCACATCTTCTACTGCAGCCTGCATGGCAATTTTGGCGACTTTTCCATTTGTGGAACTAAAAGTGAAAATAGATCCGATGTTCACAACGGCAGGTCTTGGGAGCCCATTTGAGAACACTCCAAAATGGAAAACCAACGCCAGTAGAATCCAGAGTCGACACATGGTGATTATAGGAGGAAGAACACAATGGCTTTTCTCTGCTTCCAGAGGCATATGCAACACACTAGTGCACGAAGAGGGTAAAACAATTAAGACACTTAACTATACACCAATAAATGATGAAAATTTCCACAGAATATAAAGATCACCACATATTGAAAATCTGAATAACCAAAAAAACAGAACAAACAGTTCCAAAGTTGGTTAAAAAAAATTGTAACAGAAGAGAAAATTTTAAGAGTTCAAATATCTAGTCAAGCGTTTCAAAAAAAAAAAAAAAAAAAAAACGAAGAAGAAGAACTGAAACCAGGTCTGTTCAGCTCAGAATCCAAAATTGGCGAGGAGATAAAAGGGCCAAAAAGGTAGGTTAGCTGTAGTTCAGTGTCGACCTAAACCCAGATGCAAGAATGCCAAAGGAAAAAGTGTCCTTTATAAATTACCCAAAAAAAAAAGTGTCCTTTATTCTAACCATGTATAAAGAAGAAATATCTTTCTATTATCGAACAATGTAAACTTACCTCAAAGGGGATAAATCATGGTGGAGCAGAAAGCAAAACGTTTACTAGTTCTGAACAGAGGAGAGAAAACATTAGTGATTAGTGAATAACTATGTCCCATAAAAACCTAGAAATAAAAAGAAGAAGAAAGCTTGAGCTGACAATAAAGGTAAGTAAACAGTTCGCATTCAGCAACTTCTACTTTTCATTTAATATTAGAGATACTTAAATTCGGAGAAAGAGAACCTACCCACCAGCAAGTAATTGCCGTAAAGAATAAACTGGGGACAATGGATTTCACCACAATAGTCTTCTGAAAGTTACCAGGTGCAATTTCTTCTCTTCAATATATCTTTGCCAGTGGCGTTGTTAAAAATATGGAAATCCATCTTCAACGAATAAATGAATTTTAGTAATAAATGGAGAGAGCACTAGTGCTGAAAAATGGAAACTTAATGGACAGGGATGGTGTCGATGATGATTACAACGATGATGGTGGTGATGATGATTACAACGATGATGGTGGTGATTATGATGGTGAATTGACTGACATTTAGTTTTTCTCTTTTTCATGACTGGCTTTGGATGAAAGTAGGAAAATTTTTGTGGTCTTTCTTGTTTCCCACTTTCACTAGCTTTCGATACAGTAATAATAGAGCTTCTAGGTATTTCGTTAGAAAAGGTTGAAAGGCCCCTTCTTGGAGGCTGCAGCTTGCTATTGTACTACATATGGGACCTCTCCTCCTCCAATGAGAGAGAGAGGTCACTTTTATTGACATGGGTGATGGATGAACATAAGGTATGCTGCTGGATCAGAACTAGAGGACCATCTTTTTCTAACAAAAAGAGAACCCTTGATAGATTGAAAGAACAGAATCTTCGGTGCTAAGATCTTCAGGAGGTGGGCTCAGGAAGAAAATCAAGATTACTGCGATAGATTCAAGGTCCCACCATTCAGCCATCATAGAGGTGTGTTTGCAGGTTGAATTTGAGTTGGATTATATCAGGTGGGATCTTGCCAATTTGCTGCCTCCACTTTCTTGTAGTGGCACAAATCTATGATGATGGTTTCAATCTCCACCTCAAGGATCTTTTCTGCTAAGGAAAGAATTAAAAATGATAAACACGTGCGTGAAAGAATTTCCTTTTTTTTTTTAAATTTTTTTTATCATCCTACCTACTCCCCACAGTGTGTGTGATAGAATTTCTTCTTGGCTAATAATAGGGAAAACCTTTCCACCAGCCATGATACCTCCATTAAAGAAAAGAGAGTTTTTCTCCACCTACGATCATTTAAGTATTCATTTCATATTGTTATTCGTAAAATAGAGATCAAACACCATGAATATTAAAATGGTGGATGACACACTGGAAATGAATCAGGTTCTTTTCTTAAGAAAGAAAATGCTTAAGGTATAATAACACTTAACCTGTCGGAAAAAAGTACAGAAAGGGAAAACTTTCTAAAGGGAAAAAACCATGACATTCAATTGTATGATCAAAATTCAAAGATTTCACTAATCTTTGTGAGGAACAGCAACATGGAAAGTTGGAACGTTCCACACGTTTTGTTTCCCCCTGAGTCTGAAAATTTGACAATCATCAAACCCTTCTCCATTCAGTTCTTGCCACAGTTTCTATTAAATGGAAAACGTTTCTTGCATTACTGAATTCTGATAGTCAATTAAACACACTGTTCCTGAACAGAAAACCCATACCAAATCCAGCATGGAAAAACTAATAATTGGGCTAATTAACATCATTAATATTGTTATCTGAACATATTTCCACATCCTTTCTTTTAGAAGCATTTGTTGATTCATCTTCCTTCTTGTTGCTATGTGAAGACATTTCTGTACATCTTCTTTTGAACCTGGTCTTTGTTGTCTCATCCTTCTCATCAACAAACGACAGGAAGGTTCGGAGGCGTGTGGACGGTGAACTAGATCGATCGGAAGACTTGGGCTCTTTGCCGAAATGCCGGACGAATTGGTATATCATCAATATGAAGTATACAAGGAGAGCTAGAAAGCAAGCTGACCCACATACGGCGTAGAGGCCCCAGAAGCTGCTAAGGTGAAGTTGGTCTGATTCAAGCACCAGCCCTTGTGAATTGCAAGCCCTTCTCGTCAACCACTTGTCATGGATCCTTTGAAGATCTCCATTCTCGGACAGTGTTAGAACAGCAGTTGACATGTCAACTGCCAAGGGAGAGTCCTTCGGGAAGGCCTATCATAATCACATCATTTAAAAGCCATTAAAACATGTCATCCGTAAAGAAAACAATTGATGTCTACATTCCCACATGAGTGACCCATGAAAAGCATTTGTACTTAAAAGTTCAACACTAATTTTCGAAAATGATATAACATTTGTACTTAAAAGTTCAACACTTAACTTCAAAAATGATCTAACAAAAAAACAAAAATTTATTTCTTTTGCTAGAGGATCTCATAGAGATGTCACATACAAAGGAAACAGTTAATGTCTACATTTTCAAATGATTGAGACATGAAAAGTATTTGTACTTAAAAGTTCAACACTTATCTTTAAAAATGATTAAAAACTGTTTGCTAGACTATATCATAGACCAAAAGTAATCTGCAATTTAATTTCTTAGTATATCATGTTTCTGTATCTCTCAATTGTTTTTGTGATTTTCTTTTTTTTTTTTAATTATTTTTTATTCATCCCTTTTCATTAATTAAATGATGTTATATCTAATATTTGTTAACAATATTTACATTTGTTGATGTAAGTTAACTAGCTTCTTTGAATTACTTGACTGATGCGTTTATGAGCAAGTTAGTAAATAAAGAACAAAGAGAATTAGTCTCTTGTTCTGATAAGCATGAACTATCTATAGATTTCAAATTTGTTAAACACTTACAAATCCCCATCCAAAATTGGTAAACTCTTCTCCTACAATTGTGAATTTGCATCGAGTTGAGAGGAAGAGCTCAACATATGCACGCTCATCAACCACGGCAGCAACACCATCCTTCTTGGGACCAGCTTGGAGAGCTCGCTCATATTCTGCTGCTGAGCCAAGAGGAACAAGCCTTGATTTAGGAATGTTAAGTACCTTACTCAGATAGTTTTCAGCATAAGAACCCTGTGGGAAGCCAATGGGCTCATTGCTTAAAATCAAGCTTTCGAACCCTTTGATGGGTGAAGATAGTTGTTGCACTGTGAGGATTGATGTCAAGCTGGCAGTGTAACTTGAGTTGATTATCAGAACCACAAATAACCAAATTAACAGCACTAAACGACCAAGGGTGCTGACAGTATTCTCTCCTGCAGAGAATGCAAGATTTCAATGTCATAAAAGGCTTTTCATCCACCCAGGTGGGGAGGCGAAAGATAAACAAACCACTGTCATTTTCACTTACTATGGGCGAAAAACATAGTTGAGAAACTAAACCTGCAATGTGGTAGCCACAGGTATGTCAGATGCTGGGGTATTGAGGATGGGAAGATGCAATTCTGGCAAGTAGTGAAATAGTTTCATCTCGAGGGATCTATAAAATTGTCTGTTGCTAGGCTTACAAAATGTATAGAAGCATAAAAACTCTTTTTGATTAGTTGCAAATAAGAAAAAGTTTCTGCTAAAAGAAGACATCAATGTAGATGAAATCATCACACTCAACTAATTAACACAAAGAATTTTGCTTGGAACTGAACTTAAAATTATATCATGTTAGAAACTTGCTTCTTTTTTTGGTTTTAATCAAATATATCTCTTGTAAGACAAACAACAAACCGTTCATGAAGCCCAGTCATTAGTTATTAAAAATGTTTGGATCTTTAATTTGATTCAAAATGCTCAGGTGGAGGAAGGTAATTCTAAAGCTTACTAAGAAGCTGTGTACGCATTAAGCACAAAAGAACAATAACATTAATTATGCTCTTAAAGTTCATATTTAATATGCTAAAAATAGACGGTAATTTTTCTAAGATACTAACCATAGAATGGTGATAATTTGCTTTCTAGGAGGCCCCCGGAACTCATCATTTGTCCTGTGTTCCAAAATCCACACAACTGCACCTACAACAAGGAAAAAAATACCTGTAATACACCACATCATTGGAGTAAATGGCTGTAGGAAAGCCCATTGATTGGAGTTTGCTTTAGTAGCAGGTGCCACTACAACTAGCCCAGATGCCATATATGGCTGTGTAAAGTCCACAATCCTTGTACGGCTTGTGACAATTGCAATATCCCCTATAGCCGCATCAATGAACTACAAAGAGAATGGTCAGAGAATTAGTGAAAATAATATGTAAGATACAGCATATTTGTAGTTTGGTGAAAATCTTCATCTCCATACTCACATCTGATGTGATCAGATTGACAAGATCATTGTAATCTGGGTTCTTATGACCGTCCCCAAATGGGATGAATCTATATGGAACACCATATGGTAACAAGTTTAAAGCAGCAGTAAATACATCTATGCAATATCCCTCAAACTCACTGCCTCTCACTTGTGAGACAAATTCGTGATAACTAACTCGATTTGGGACTCCAATTCTTAACTGCCTTCCATTGTTTGGTAAAACCCAGCCACGAGGCCTCATCATTGTTTGCCCAGGCCAGGTCATATTGTATAGTTGTTGAGTGGAACTCGAACTGCTAGGTGGCTTCATGAAGAGCTTTTCTGGAGGCAAAATTGATAATCCAGAAGAATTAGACCAGTACCCAATTCTCTGGAAACCAGAACCAATCACATTGATGATATCATAGGCAGGATGAATGAGGGAACCATCTGAAGTAAACTGAATAGGGCCAGTTAGACCAGTCAGATTGCTCTGCAAAATGTTCTTAAGGAACAGGTTCCCTTCTGTAAAAATTTTCATTGCTTCAAGGTGCAAATTGCCTCCATGCCCATCCTTTAACCTCTGATCATGGGAAAATTCAATAGTCCCACCCTGATCAAAGAATGCATTAATTGCATGAGCTAGCAGCCATACAGCATCGTATGCATATAGACCATAAGAACTCAACCCCAAAGGGCCACTCTTACTTTCCCTGGTCAAGTTATTCCACCTAGAGAAAAATTTTCTTTTCTGTTCCGAGTCTGGTGTATGCATACGTAAAGTGAGAACTCCTTGGATCAAATTCATGGAAACTGAAGGGAGGGGCAAATTAGTATCTAAGACTGTAGAAAGCCAACCGGTAGCTATCCAAACATATCCAGTACCTGCCATTCCAAGATTATGGGCCAAATCAAATACCTTGAGACCCAATTCAGGATATGTGTGTAGAATTAGAATTCTTGATTCCATCATTGCCACCTTAACCAGTACATTGGCAATCTCGTCCTGATCCATTTCAGGGCTCATAGCTGCTTTATAAGAAATCTTACAACGTCTATCATAAAGTTGATCCCCTAATGCAGCTACCCCATTTCTCCCATATTCGTCATCAACGAAGATAGCAATTACCTCTCTCCAATTGTAGTGGTCAACAATCTCAGCAACTGCAGCCATCTGGAACAGATCATTTTGCACTGCTCTCACAAAAAAAGGGTACTGAAGTGAAGAGAGTGTTGGGTCGGTTGCTGCGAAGGATACGATAGGAACTTGGAGTTCATTTGCAACATGAGAGATCACATGAGCTAAAACAGAAGATTGAGGACCAATAATGGCCACAATACCAGTCTCCATGAACTGTAAAGCTGTAGTCAGAAAATCAATTTGCACACATAAGAATTATATTACCTTACAAAGATTCAAAGGCTCGTGAACAAGGTCGCTCAGTTAGTTGGTGTCCTGCAGGAAGAGTGCAGGGACCCCAGGAGGTCATGGGTTCAGCTCTCCTGTTTTCAAATTGTACCTATAGGCACCCCCTTCCTCCTCCACTGTATCTCTGGTAGTGTAAAAGTCACCTATCCGCGCCAGTAGAGTAGGAAGTCCCAAGAAAGGGAGAAGAAAAAAAAAAAAAGATTCACAGGATTTTTGGGTACTAATGTTTGAACCCAATTGAGCATCCAAAATAACAATCAAAAGATGTGAAAAAATTACCCTCAACAATGCCAAGAAATCCACTATGATTGGAATCCTGCATCTTAAGGACCAGTTTGGTTCCATGAAGAATGCCGTTATTTACGTTTACATCTTCCACTGCAGACTCCATTGCAACCTTTGCAACTTTTCCTATGACAGAATCCAGGTTCAAAATAGCTCCAAGATGCACAACGGCTGGTCTTGAAGAAATGTTCATGCCAACCCCATTTGATAGCACCCCAAAAGAGAAAACCAGTGATAATAGAATCCAAATCATAGTCATGGTGAAGTCTATTGCCAACACGGACAATATATGCCCTGTTCCAGAAAGGAAAACGAAGACAAGTTTGCAGAATGAGATTAGTGAATGGAAACCTACAAACCAGCAGCTGTATAAACTTATTGAGACATGAGAGTCAACAAGCACTCATCAATGCTTCAAACAGAGCAGAATAGGAACAAGGTTCTCAGACCTTGAACAAAGAATAGAACTTAAACCAATCCTCCATTATATGGGAAATAAGAAATTTGAAAAGCTAAACTCAGTAAAAGCAAAATTATCCAACACCATTGGAAGTCCTAACAAAAGCTAAAACCAAAAGCTTTAAACACAAAAAATGGAAACCAACATCAAAAAACTACAAGAGAAACGACGTTGGAAATTGGAGAATTCTATTTTCCAATTTAATAATTGTAAAATAATAAGAACCATCCAAAAAAACAAACCTCTTGAAATCAAACAGTTGCTCACCCAGAAGCGATCACATTCCAGTGGGAAGAAGAGAGCCCACCCAGCGAAGAAGGGAATAGAATGAAGTTGGTGGAGGGTTGGCTTACAATTTACAACTTGCTTCTGGAACACAGTGAGGGTTCAAGTGGCACTCATATAGCGGAGCAACAGCAGACAGAGGAACGTAGGAAATATATATAATAGGCACCTTTAGTTTAGCTTTTCGGAATTTGGAAACCGAGTCCTTTCACACAGAGATGCCGGGGTGGGGCCCTGGAAGTTGGACCACGTACACCGGAAGAGCTGATCTTACGTGTCTCTCTTTTTGTCTCTCATTGTGGCTCTCTCTGCATGCTAACGTTTTCCATGGGAATAATACGTCGCCATCATCGTGTTACACAGCGGCCTGTCAATGTATTATTTTCGTATGCTGGCCGCCTATCCTTCGTCTTCTTCTTCTTCTTCTTTTTACTTTCTCACGCATACACACCTATTTCCATCCCAAATTTAATCATCCTGCTTCCACCGTTCAACCACCACTACCACCTCCATCACCATCATTATCACTGTCCTTCGTCCTATCATCCAACATTTCGTGGACCATTTCAGTAATAATGCTTCTTTTTTTTTTGAAATTTACTCCGACCTCCTCTGTATTTTGGTTATAACACAGATACACTTCCCTTAACTTATCACATTTAATTCCATTATTAGTTGTCCTCCATTAATTACATGTTATCATAGTTTTTAAATGTTAAAATTATTTTTAATCAATGAGAAAAGTTATTTTTTGCCCATACATTTAAACTTTATTTTTTACCATACGATGTCCTGCACATGATTGGCTAAGTATGTAGATCTCTGTTTCGTCTGCTTCCTTCGCTCTCTCATTTCTCTCCCTTATATCTCTCGCTCTATATCGTTTGAGTTCTCTGCTGATCTGGTCTTCTCCGACTCTTCTCTTTTTGTTATCTTCCTCTCTGCAATTCCATGACGATGCTACATGATGCCTATTCATCAAAGAAATAGGTTCCCGGCAATGATTAAGGTGGCCTAGAAATGTGTTTATCTGAAGCATAAGATGCAATGGAAGCTCTACTTTGTCCCAGTAAGCCCTCTAGAGGCCAAGTACCATGACCGATGACAATGCCATTGATGAAGAGGTTATTGACATGGAGTGGTTCTTCTTGATTCGCCAGATCAGTCGTTTGTAAACGGCATTTGGCCTTCCAAGTCAGGCATTCTTCACTTTGACGCCAGTTTGCTCAGTTGTTTGTTGACGGCGTTGCCCTTCCGGGTCAGGTGTTCTTCACTTCAACGCGGTTTGGATCGTCAGAAGAGAGAGGCTTGCGAGCTTATCTTGTGAACGGGCACAACTGGGTCAGGTTTTTGGGTTGTAGACGATAGTTTGTATTCCCTCTGCGAACGGCGTTGTTGAATTAGGCTTGACGGAATCGATTTTCCAGAGCCCGAATCTGATGAACAAGGTTAGGGTTTTGTTTAATATCAACTTAATCACCATCAGTAAGAATCTTTATTGGGATTACTAGTGAGAGGGAAATTAAAGGGAATGGCTGCAAGGATGATACCATCCTTTCACGAGAAGTGAGTATATTTAAAAAGAAAAAAAATGGCCGGAACCTTCTCTTCGGCCACTGGTTATGGCCGGAACCTTGTCTCCAGCCACCGTCACCCACACCCATCTGATGATATGGGCTAGAGTTGTACATCTGTGTCTTGTATTCTATGGGGTCCACACAATTATAAGGGTAGTATTTGTATTAAGGTATGAGTCTATTACATGTATGGGGTTAAAGTTATAATTGTGGTGGGATTAGGGTTTCTAGGTTTCCCTATAAATTGTCTCTGAAAAAACCTAGGTAAGGCTACAAGGGCTGTAGAGGATTCTCCTCTGACAGTGGAGAGCTGGAACGCTGTAAGGCTGACAAATGAGATAGGCCTGTCAGGTAGAGAATTTTGTAGACTGTTCTTGGGAATAGAAGAAAGTCACTCTTTTTTCTGGTGGACGTAGGCATCCCACGATGGGGTGCTGAACCACGTTAATTCTTCGTGTGCTTCTTGTTTGTTTGCGTTCTCCCGATCCTAACAAGTGGTATCAGAGCCAGGTTTGTTGATTTTCTATTGTGTTGGCTTGATTGAATGATGGAGACAAATACAAGTAGAATGATCAGTTTGAATGGTTCTAACTATCATAAGTGGAAAGGAAAGATGAAAGATCTCTTATATGTGAAGAGTTGGCATTTACCCGTGTTTGCTAAAACAAAACCCGACTCTAAGTCTGATGAGGAATGGAAATTTGAGCATGAACAAGTTTCTGGCTATATTAGGCAATGGGTAGATGATAATGTCCTTAACCACATTAGTGATGAGACAAATGCAAAGATCTTATGGGATAAACTTGAATCTTTATATGCCAAGAAGACCGGTAACAACAAGTTGTTCTTGATCAAGAAATTGATGAGTTTAAAGTACAAGGAAGGGTGTATTATCACCGATCACTTGAGTGAATTTCAAGGTGTTCTTCAACAATTGTCGGCTATGGGTATAAAGTTTGATGATGAGATTCAAGCTCTTTGGTTGCTAGGTACTTTGCCGGATTCTTGGGAGACATTTAGGATGTCACTTTGTAATTCGGCCCCAGATGGTGTTGTGACAATGGAGATGGCTAAAAATAGTGTCATGAATGAAGAGATGAGAAGAAAGTTTCAAGGTTCATCATCAGAATTTGAGGTTTTATACACCGAGAATAGGGGGAGAAATAAAAGCAAAGGTCCAAGGGGTAGAGATAAAAGCCGTAGCAAGTCAAGAGGAAGATATGAAGATAAAAAGTGTCATTATTGTGACAAGTTGGGGCATATCAAGAAGAATTGTTTCCAATATAAAAGAGATAAGAAGAATGGAAATTTAAAGGAAGACAAGAACAATCATGAGAATAGTGATCGTGTCGCTTCTGTTTCTTCTACTGATCTTGTCATTGTTTGTGATGAGAATTTTATCAACTTAGCATGCCATGAGACAAGTTGGATTGTTGACAGTGGAGCTTCGCATCATGTTACTTCAAGGAAGGAGTTCTTTACTTCTTACACATCTGGTGATTTTGGTATCTTGAAGATGGGTAATGATGGCTTGTCAAAGGTTATTGGTTTTGGAGATGTTTCTTTGATGACTAACAATGGAACAACTTTGTTATTAAAAGATGTGAGACATGCTCCTGATGTTCGACTGAACTTGATATCAGCGGGGAAGCTTGATGATGAGGGTTATATCAACACCTTTGGTAATGGAAAATGGAAGCTCACAAAAGGCTCTATGATTGTAGCTCATGGTAAGAAATATTCCAGCTTGTATGTAATGGAAGCTAAACTTTCTAATGATGCAATTACTGTGGTGGAAGAAGATCATGTCACCGAGTTATGGCACAAGAGGCTTAGTCACATAAGTGAGAAATGGCTTAATCTTTTGGCCAAAAAAAATTTGCTTTGTGGATTAAAGAATGCAAAGTTGAAAAGGTGTTCTCATTGTTTGGCTGGAAAATAACATAGAGTTTCTTTCAAGAGTCATCCTCCTTCAAGGAAATTAGATCTATTAGAGTTGGTGCATTCTGATGTTTGTGGCCCCTTGAAGATACATTCTCATAATGGTGCTATCTATTTTATGATCTTTATTGATGATCATTCTAGAAAACTCTGGGTTTATACTTTGAAGACCAAAGATCAAGTACTTGGTGTGTTCAAAGAGTTTCATGCATTAGTAGAAAGACAAACTGGGAAAAAGTTGAAGTGTATTCGATCAGACAATGGTGGTGAATACTGTGGACCATTTGATGAGTATTGCAGACAACATGGTATTAGACATCAGACAACCCCTCCAAAGACTCCTCAGTTGAATGGTGTTGCTGAGAGGATGAACAGAACTTTGATTGAGAGAGTGGCATGTTTGCTTTCAGATGCACACTTACCTAAATCATTTTGGGGTGAGGCTTTGCTTCTTCGCAACACATGTTATTAACTTATCTCCTGCTGTTATTTTGGATGGTGATGTTCCTGACAGAGTTTGGTCTGGCAAAGATGTATCATATGATCACTTGAAAATTTTTGGCTGTAAGGCATTTGTGCATGTTCCTAAAGATGAGAGGTTGAAGCTAGATGCTAAGATACGACGGTGTATCTTTCTTAGTTACGGTCTAGATGACCTTGGTTATAGGTTGTATGATCCAGTTGAGAAGAAACTTATTAGAAGCCATGATGTGGTGTTCTGTGAGGATCAGACAATTAATGATATTGAAAAGGCCAAGAAGACTATGTCTACTGATAGTGGTGACTTGACTGATTTAGATACAATTCCCTTGGGTAGGCCAAATCCAGTTCATGATGATACAGAGATTGATACTCATGGTGATCAACTTGCTAGTGATGATGTAGGTGATGTAGATGTTCCCTCTGTTGATAATGTTGATGATCAACAACCTATGAACAAGCTATGAAAATTGAAGACAAGACTAAATGGGTTGATGCTATGGAAGATGAGATGAAATCTTTGCATGACAACCATACCTTTGAGTTGGTAGAGTTACCAGAAGGAAAAAGGGCTTTAAAGAATCAATGGGTTTATAGGTTGAAGCAAGATGATAGTTCTTCACACCCACGATACAAAGCTAGGTTGGTTGTTAAGGGCTTCAGTCAGAAAAAGGGGATAAACTTTGAGGAAATTTTTTCTCCAGTTGTGAAGATGTCTTCTATCCGAGTTATTCTTGGCTTAGCCGCTAGTCTTGATTTGGAAGTTGAGCAGATGGATGTGAAAACTGCTTTTCTTCATGGTGATTTAGAAGAAGAAATCTACATGGAGCAGCCAGAGGGTTTCAGAGAAAAAGGGAAAGAGGAACTTGTGTGCAAGTTGAAGAAAAGCTTGTATGGTTTGAAACAAGCACCGATGCAGTGGTATAAGAAGTTTGAGTCTGTTATGGGGGAGCATGGCTATAAAAAGACTACTTCTGATCATTGTGTATTTTTTCATAAATTCTCTGATGATGATTTTATTATCTTGTTGCTTTATGTTGATGACATGCTTATTATTGGCCAGGATGCTTCTAGGATTGACAGGTTGAAGCATCATTCCCACACTTGATCAAATTTATGAGAAGATAACAAGTATATCACAAAAATACTTGTATTTTAAATTAGGGGTGGAATGAATATTATGAGAAACTACTAATTGGTAGATGTAATTAATCCATAATTTAAGGATAGTACGTATAATTTTTCTTAAATTATTATACAAGCATAACACTAAGATGTCAGAGAAACTGTTGACCGTTGGATCGCTGCCTTTCTACTTGGCGGCCATCCAACGGTCTCCGCCAAGTCTCTTATGCCCTTTCACATAAGAGACGATTCGAATTGCATAAAAAATGAGTTTAAGATGGATCCACGTCCTCTTCTCTCAGAGGTTCGAGAGGAGAGGCGGCAACCCCATTGGATGGCTGATAAGCTTAGCCAACAAGGAGGTGTCGCCTCGGATTGAAGGCTCGGATTCACCTTAGCCCCAAATGTCGACCTTTCAAACCTCTAAAACAAGAGGATTTGGATAAGTTTAAGACCACCTGTTCGAAAATGTTTAGTCTTTTCAAGGTATTAGAATCCTTACAACAACAGTAGAGGATCTAAACTTGAATTAAAAAAAAAAAACAAAAAAAGATAAAACTGAAAAAGCTGAGACCTAGGGAGAGACTACCGGATCCAAATCGTCTCATCCCTGAGATTCGGGAGGCGTGGCGGTGACCCCATTGGATGGTCGCCATGTGGGGGTCGGATGAATCTGACCCCTCCGTTCGAGCCGACACTCTCTTGTCGGCTCGGCTTGTCGGCTCGAACGGAGGGGTCGGATTCATCCGACCTCCACATGGCGACCATCCAGTGGAGTCGCCGCCACGTCTCCCGAATCTCAAGGATGAGACGATTTGAATCCGAGACTACCACAGAGTCGTCATATGTTAAATAGGGGCAATAATTCCATAATGTAACACACCTTCCCTTTGCCTTTTTTTTTTTTGAAGGATGTGGAATTAGGGTTTACGATGGTTGGTTGGCATGATTATGGTCTTGTAATTTGACAGTCATTTTAGGGGAGTCGGAAATAAAAAACTATAATCGATGCACAATTATCATCAAAAACAGTTCTTTATATGAGAGACCATGAAAATTTATGCTGCATTATTCACAACTGCTGTCTTGCATCCTTTGTTTCGTTTCCCACAATTGCACCCTCTACACACGTTGTTGATTCCAACTATCAGTGTTACTAACGGCGCTGCAGCGCTAACCATTATATTATAGCCACCTCTACCATTTAAAAAAAATTACAATATGGAGAATGGTGAAAAAAACACGTGTTCAATTGAAAAAAGAAACATAATCCCTTTTTGGTGTTTTCTCTCTGCTTTATAATCAAATCATATGGGTCCCATTAACCATACCATCTCCTGTGTTGTCATTGGTATGACCTTGAAAACTCTCCCGACTGACTTTATAGAAGACCTCTCCCTTAAAATAGGAGATAAAGATTCTCCACACCAGCAATTATTGTAGGCCCTAACAATATTATCTGATTTTTTTTTTTTTTTGGTAAGAAGAATATGATCTTATTGCATTGGTAAAATTGAAGTTGAATTTGACCATTGAGACCTGGTTTCTCCTTTTGACTTGACCACTAAGGTTATGTTTGGTATCATTTTTGTTTTTGATTTTTATTCAAATTTATAGTTTTGAAAGAGTTTGGCATAATTTATGAGTGTTATTTATGAAAAATAAAAATAAAACAAGTCAAAATTCAAAAAATAAAAATAAAAACAAGTCAAAATTCAAAAAGAGGTCTCAACCTCTTTTTGATTTTTGGTAAAAATTATTTTTGTTGTGTTTTGCACAAAACACTTAAAATATGTGTTAAAATAAAGGGTTAAAAAAGTAATTTAGTTTTCTTTTATAAAAACACCTCAAAACAAACCCTCAAGCACTCTTCTTTTTGACGAACGGAAGTAAAGCACATAGACGCAGACCTGCAACTTCGTCCTAGAGACGGCTCTAACGGCGACGACGACGACGATGACAATCATTCCAATGGAGGCGATGTCGTTTCTCCAAAGACGGTTCCTGGTTTGATTTCTTTCCATAATCCCTTGACAGAGGAAGAGGAATAGACGCTCCATGACAGAGGAAGAGGAAGACTTTCAAAATCATTTTTAGACATAATATGTCAAATCTGTTTTTCATTCTACCATCTATTTTTATTATAGCTACCAAACAATATTTTATTTTTAAACAAAAATCATTTTGAAAATAATTTTTGTTAAATAGATAAAAAACAAAAACAAAAATAATACCAAACATAACCTAAATAAACCACCATCTTTTCTCTTCAGCCAATTCTTAAGGAAGCAAAACCTGTTTTTTTTAGTTGTAAAAGGTTTTGTGCAAATGATATTTTAAACGAAAATTCTTATATTCTTTTAATTCTTTTTTAATATTTTACAAATAAATTTGAGCAAATTATTTGGATCATTCTTAGACTTAGGTCCAAATACACCTATTATCCTAAGTTCCCAATCACATTACAATCACACCTTAATTTCTAACAATGGTAAGTTAAAAAATTTAAATACAATTTTACCCTTGATGCATTTACAAACAAAATATATTGAAGTGATCTTTTTAACTTTCTAAAAATAAGAAATGATGAAATGACGAAAGTACCCTCCCAAATCCTTATACCTCAACATCTTTTTTGTTCAATTCTGAAGCAATTGCTGGCAGCATATGTAGGTAGATCCTCCTCTCTCTCTCTCTCTCTCAAATCTTTTTGTTTGCAATTGAAACCTAGACCATATCTATTTCTCTGTTTTTGGGCCTAACTTCTTCTCAATCCCTTGCCCACATCAAGTTTAGGAATACCTCTGCAACACCTATGGCATTCAAACAAAAAATTGTTTTGTGGTTTCTTGGGATTTATTGGAGATTTTCCAATGGGTATTCTGAGAATACCTTAGGCAACCTACATGCGATTTTCTTGTGGGTTTCTTTTATATGCGGTTTTGTTCATGCAGTTTTTTACAGTGGGTATTTTTCGCAGAACCATAGAAGATAAATAAAAGAGGTGATTCCAAGGGGATAGCTCAATTGGCAAAAGACCAACACCTCAAAATCAAAAGGTCATGAGTTCAATTCTCCTTGAAGCTCTACGTACCCAAAATAAATAAATAAATAAAAGAGGTGGGCCGTTAGCCGCTTAGATGGACATCGCTGGTAAACCAGAACTGGCATTGATTGGTAATGGAGAAATAATGATTTATAAATACAACTTTACTAGGCAAAGATGCTAGGATATAGCGACTCGAGTCTGTAATTGTTGTCGATGGAATTCGGCAAGGTAGATTTCTCAAGACAAATAATATGAAACTCTCAATGAGACATTGGAATTCCTTCAGAAACAAGGGTTCCCTGAGATACTGCCCACTATAAATATCTTCCCTTCCGCTGAGATAGGCACCAAAAGAATCCGCTCCAAGACAATAACAAAATGGGTTAGAATTCAAAGACGAGAAGTTTTCTTTTTTATGGATAAAAATTGCATCCCCTTTATTTGATGTCCTCTTGTTACATATATAGATTCAATAGGAAACTTCACAAGCAAGCTCCTCCATACCTATCTCTATTTAATCATCAGTTACCTAGAGTATAGTAGGTTCGTGTGGCTACGACCCCATAGGACAGCGCTAGAATGTCCTGTCAACCGCTTTCGACCCCCCTCAATCTTCTTCGACCCCACCTTTTAAGCTATATCTCCCATACCTCCTCATGTCTGTTTCTGTCCTTACACTTTTACTAAGTTATGGTCTGACTTCATGCTGATTTGGTCCATGATATGGTGACTTGGCCGGTCAAGTCAGCATGCCTTCCATTTATGGTTGTTGTCAGCATTTATGAGCATTAATGACGATCCATAAATGGTCCAACTACCCACATCAATCTATCATATCTCATTTGAGTCAGCATGGAGGGTCAAACATGAGTTCCTTTTGATATTTTCCGTCATGTCTTCCTTCCCATCCCTAATCCCTTAGGTGCACGTCACGTGTTCTTCTCCCAAAGATCATCCGAAGTTCTCTTCCTACGGCCAGATTTGATATCAACTATTATTTTCCCTAACAATGCAGAAAGTTGGGAAGGAGTTAACGTTCATGGTCAATGAAACACAAACTTGCAAAAAGAAAACCATAGATTCATAGAATGAGAAAAAAATAATAGACAAGAGCAATACTCTGTAGGTCGCCAGATTCCAGGGAGTTACAGTTTCTTCTGAGTTTCTCTCAAGGGATTCTGAGACAACTTTGAAGGAGGAAGCGAAGAGAAAAAAACAAAAGAAAGAATCAATCCTGTCATGTAAATGGTACCAAAGATATATGATGAAACCGGAAAGGAAGGTAAGAAATGACATTCATCAAATGAGAAGTATATAGGATCCAAGGATGGACAGCCACTTTTACCAAAAAAAATAAAAGACGATGGACAGCCATTGCTGGAATTGCACCGGAGACAGTATGATTAAGAACCCATAAAACTCAAGATGGATAGTGCTGTCGATGATAAAAACTTGCAGAAGCCCCTTATTCTTCTTGTTCACTATCGACATCATCCATGGGTGGATGCTGACGTTAGATCGTAGGGGTAGCTGCCGCATTTTGTATTTTCACTTCACAAAACACTAGTATGATCTTTTCACAAAACTTATAAAGGTATTTTGAACTTTCAAAAATAAAATTCATGCTAACATCAACAACAGAAAATCAAACAGAATAGACCTCTCTGTAACAATGTTCGTGTTTTTGTTGTGAACTTTCAGGTAGTAGATGTATTTGGACCTATGTCCAGAAATGATACGAGTAATTTTCCCAAAAAAAATTAATTTTATATTTTTTTACATGTAAACAGGGGTAAAACGAAAAGAGAACAAGAACCACAATGAAATAGCTTAAGCCTTTCAATTGATTTGATAAAAATAATTTAATTCTGTTGTACAGGCTATTCTGAACAAAAAAAAAATGTAATTACATCCGAAATCATTTTTTTTATTCCCCTGAACGAATGAGAATGAAGACTTACATACAGGCAGGGCCAAGGAGCAGAGCAGCCTTGAAAAAATTCCATATCCACCAACTCAACTCCACCACCATTGGTGGACTCCAACTTTTCTTCCTTCTTTAAAATTTTCATACAAGCCATCAAGCATCCTTCTCTCAATTGTGAGGTGTTGGTCCTTATCAATTAAGAGGCCATCAAGCATCCTTCTCTTTTTGTTACTCGTTACTGTCCAAAACACACTTCAGAAAATTCAGCCCTTCAGCCGATATACTCCTCCGCACCCGTGATTTAGGGATTTCTGTCCGAGTTGGTGGTTCTGGGGAGAAACAGACCACTACCACTGTCAGATTATCACATGTATGGCGCTTTAGTGCCTCCCTCACCAGCTCCCTTGAGCATCTCTCTGGATCATTATGAAGCATCAACTCTTTTCTCACTATTGTCACTGCACACTGGCTGCTCATCACATCCCAAAGTCCATCACAGCCCATTATGAGGAACTCGTCTTCCTCAGTCAGGATGGTCTCTTGCAACTCTGGTTCTGAGCTTAAGGGGCACGCTGACCCCTTGGGGCCCTTCATATGCCAGTCTCCGAGGGCCCGTGCCACCGACAATTGGCCATTAAGATAACCATCGTACACTACGCCACCTAGTTTCTCAATTCTTAGTCTTTCAGTTGTACAATTTGGTTTGTGATCTTTGGAGAGCTCAATTGCTCTTCCACGTTTACCCAATACAGCTCGGCAATCCCCAGCATTGGCAATTAGCAAGTTCCTGCACAGGTGATTGTCTCAGACATGAATAAACCTCATCCACTGTCCAAGAAAAAGAAAGAAAGAACAATACTAACCAATAAGCCAACAATTAGAAGTAGACGTATTGTACTTCTAACAAAACCTCCCTGCCTCGGAGACTGGACTCCTGCCTCACAAGCAGGGAGCAAGAAAACAACCTGGTCAATGATTAGGAAATTGGCTCACAATTTTCATGACCTGATTAGTTGTCCAACCCAGCTCTAATGTTGGAAAATAGGGCAATCCATCAATGAAACAAATAACCTGAATTCAATGGTAATGAAAGGCAAGTTTTAGAATAAATTTTGTCATAATCATCAAAGATGATTCAAGCCTGCAGCACACGTGCTACATGCACTGTAATATTAAGAAGGATTGTCTATTTTAGTTCCCTAACTATACAAAGCTCCTCAGAAAGGAATCAAAGGATATGCACATCAGGATGAGTCCACTGCTTGGACTAGTATCCTTAAGAGATGCTCTTGAACCATCAATTTTATCAGGGCAGGGGTATTTAACCATCCAATATAGTAGGAGCTATGTATCCAAGAAATATGCTGAATAAGACATTGCCAACAAAGATTAACGGGAGTATGGATACAATATACAAGTTCCCTAAAGCCCCACAAAAGTGACTTATTCATTTCAAGCTGACTTTAACCAGAAGTCCACATTTTCTATGTAAACTTTATGTGGAAATTATGAACCAAAAACTCCAGTTTGATTATTATTATTATTATTATTTTCGTGGCTGGGGGTGACTAGCAGTAAAAAATTGGAAATCAGGTTTAGTCTTTACCTTCCAAAAATAAAAGCAGTTAAAGCTGTGGTGCCAGAGGAGCTGTCAAGAGTATGGGCATCAGCAAAAGCATGATCAGCTTTCATAAAAGAATTCTTAATAGCCTTCTTCATGCAAGAGGGGAAATGGGAGTCTTCAACTATAAATTTAAGAATGTTCTTTTTGATGAATGACGCTGCATCTGAACCACCATGGCCATCAAACACCTGTCAAAAGAAATCACTCAACCTTGGTCTACATAAAAGAAAATGATTGAGATGATAACATTCTCAGAAGATTCGATGCAGAAGGAGATATAGGGGCCCCACCAGCACATACTAACCAACAAAAGTTAGATTGTAGGCCAATTGGATAGGATGTGGCCCAAAACTCAAATGGTGTATAGATTCTTAAAGCATCAAGTGAGTAACCTAAATCTGCGCAATCAATGAAAACATTCTAAATGGTAAAGGAGAAAGACCTATTAGATGGATAAATCATTAGGTTGGGGCATTAATGCAGGACATCAGGAAATCTAGCAGCATTCAATACAGGAGGAACCCATCGTCCTGATAAACTAGCATGTAGGGAATTAATGCCATTATAGTGAGATTGTTCCGTTTACTAAAAAGATCATTAATAATGCATAATTCCATTTAAGAGTAATAGCAGATGAAGATGAATGCCAATTAATTATGCCTCAATCTGTAATAACAGTCATCAATTACCCCGTAGAAAGCTCCTGGAGAAGGGAAGTGTATGTTCACACCAAGATGTTCAACAAGATCATCTATACAGATATGTTCATCCTCCATGTACTGTTTTGGTCCAATCTCAGAACAGCTTCCTGAACGAAATATGGGTAAAAACGCAGAACTTCCATCTGATGGCGACTTAATTCCCACAGTGCCTGTATTGAGATCCTGGAGAGAAGGTTTAAGGGAAATGTTACTTTCAAACATTTTCAAAATAATTGGTAAGAACAGTTAAAACATAGGCAGAGAGGCATTAAATGGATAGAACAAGATTAGATTAAAAACGGAAAAAAAAAAAAAAAAGAAGAAGGGGGTGGGGGGTGGGGGAAGGGAACGCAAGAAGGTTTTTGGATCGCAAGAAGGTTTTTGGATCGTGTGATAACTCACCAATGCAGATGTGGCCAACCGAGCAGAGCTCATACAATGCCGCATAACTGAGAGGTGCCGTGGAGGTTTCCCCATCTTCATTTGTTTGAAGCTATCCGAAATCTGGGAATTCTCATCTCCCATGGAAGACTCATTGTCATTAGTGTACCCACCTTCTAATACGGTAAATAGGGGCGAAAGATCTGTCCCTGCAGCCATGTTCCTTCCCAAACATTCACTTCCTTGAAATAAACTCCCAACCCAAATACCTCTCTTGAACGCTGGAACTCCAAACGACTGTTATAAGTTCTAACCCAAAAAAGTCAAGAGCCTCAAACACCAAATTCCACCACCGTCAAGACTGGAGGGAAGAAATGCTTCCAAAACAAGCCTAGGTACTTCGGCCTTAATTCGTTGAAATTCAATTAAATTATGATATCGAACAGGCGTGGGAAATCTCGTTCAGAAAATATAAATAAATAAGTTTCCAATCCTGGAGATCCCAACTCGATTGTCCAACAAAAATCCCCGGACGTTGAAAATGAAAAACATCAAATTGTCGAGCTTCTCACCAGATAATGCCATAAACAAAATATCCTTCAATTCCACTAGATCAAGGAAACTCCAAATAAAAGAAAATTTACAATTTCATCACACTAGCCAATTCTCTCTAATTCCCAAACTCAAAGATCACCAATTTGGATAATCCTCGAAGAGTTAATTTATCAATTAAATGGATCCAAGTCCAACGTATACAATTCAAAATAACCAAGCAAACACCGTAACTTAAGGGGTCAAAAAAACCTGAAAATTCAACAAAATAACGCAAAACAAATATCTTCTAAAATTGCAGTCGTAACAGATGGCGACAGCCTACAAACAATAGATTCCAAGGGATCAGCAACAGATAAAATTTGAACTTGCCTTATTCCGTTGGTGAAGAAACCCTAAACAGATCTCTGGAAGACAAAAAATGGAGAGAAAATATAGAGAGACAAACCAGTGCTTTCAAGAAACAAGAAGCAAGGATTACAGGGAAAAAAGCGAATCCATTTTAATATGATTGGAAACCGACGTCACAGGTTTTCCAGTCACCCTCGTAGCTGTCGGACGGATGATCACTTACTGACACGTGGCTGTTCCTCAATGGCGGTTCTTCTGGTTGACCGGATGGCCTTGTGTTAGTTCATGGATCAGTGTGACTGGAGTTTCCTAACCGTCCGATCTCCACCAGTAGACAATGGACGGTAGTTGGTGGGGGTTAAAGTCATTAACCGGCCGTTAACTACAAAGACGTGCAATACAGGTGTCATACTTCTATTGGTTTCTGTTTTCTGTCGTTTGCTTCTGTAGACGGTAATGTTATGAACTATGAACTGGACACGCCGGTTTCCCAGCTCGGAGAGGTTTTCCATTTGTTTTTTTTTTTTAACAGAAAATGTTTTGCCAGATGTCATGATTTCCTCTTTCCGATAAGGTTACCATGGATGGTGGGACCCTAATGCCATGTTTGAAAATCAAGAATAGAAAAACAATAATCAATTTATGTATCTAATTCTTGTTTTTTAAATCAATTTTTCTTTTCTTAGCTTCCAAACATAGCTCAATAGAGTAGTCTATCGAGAAAGATCATTTTACACGCTTTCATTGATGTGGCATGGTCTGTGGGAGATTCTCCCACATTAGCAGCATGGGAAACCCTCCCTCGTAATATATTTAAGGAGAGGAAAGGGAAGGGTAATATGGGAATCTCAATATAGAAATAACTTGGGTTTGTGTTTTTTCTTTTTTAAGGTGAGATGCTCGAAACCATGGAGTCTCATCTAAGAGGAGTAGACTAGAAATTTTTTTCCCTATATTTAATCTTCACCCTTAGTTTGGTGATGAGGGGGAATCCACCCCATGACCTCTAAAACATCTACTACCTAATGGCATTGCAAAGAAACCATCAATGGAGCCTATCAGTTATGTTTGGCTAATATAATTTTCAGCAGAAGAAGACAATTGCTTACTCGATTGGTGTCTTGCTAGTAGGGTACGAGCATTTAGGAGGTCATGGGTTCGACACTCCTGTCATCACGGGATATTCTTTCCCCACATTCTCACTAGGTGTAGTTAAAGTTCTACTAGCCAAAAAATTAAAAAAAAATTAAAAAAAATGCAAAGAACTAGTTGATACTTGATACTAACCAAAAGGAAAACAGGAATAACCTAACACTCATATGGACACTCGTTTGCTTGCTAACTTGGACCAGGATCATCTTCGATCATCCTTTTGATAGATTGTGGTGGTCGATACGTATATCGTTGCAGCTTAACTCGTTCGATGAATGATTGAACAACGGGAGACGATCTCTATCCTATTAAGTCACCTACTACCTATTGGAATTGTTCTGGTAACACTAAACGTTTTGTTTTTTAATATCTAAGGTTGTGTTTGGTTGCAAAAGGAAATTGAAGAGAAAGTGAAAAGTGAAATTTTTTAACTTTAAAATAAGACTTTTGTAATGATTACAACACATTCTATAACACTATATCATTAATTCAAAATCATTATATATTTAGTTATTAACTTACACTTGCATTTAAATGTCTTGCATTTAAAAAGTAAAATAAATTTTATATCTTAGTATGATTATTACTAAATATATTAAGAAATTAATTTATACAATCATTTTGTGTTACTTCCTTTTTAAGTATAAAAATTTTCCTTCTTTTCCTTTTAATTCCCTTTGCAACAAAATACAGGCTAATTATTTCTAATTTTGATAAAAAAAAATTATTTGCTGCAAGTGGGAAATTTTAAATTAAAATTCAATCAATATTCTCTCACAAAATCCCTTTATCCTTGATAATTTTTGAGAATAATTTTTTTTTTGGGATTCGCAATAATTGTTTACCACGTGATAAATTTCATTTGAAGGTGATGAGAATAAATAATGCCGGCTCATATATGCCCGACACGTATCACGAAGACATTCAACTTGACATCTGGGGGTAAATCTGTCTAACAATTATAAAAAACGTACATCCCACTATTATCATATCACGGGCAATGTAACCGATTTTGTTACTAACACCACTACTCAGCGATTTATAGACATTCACTCCACTAATGAAATGAACCGATTAGAACTGCCCAGGAATCGGTAGAAGATGAAAGGCCAGAAATCAACCCCTCCCTCTCTATAAAAAGATACAAGTGGCATAAGATAAGGAATGAGATTTCAGATATCCAAGACTTACTCATTCTCTTTCTATAAAATCCCATAGTAATTGTTATCGCCTCAATTTAACTCGGGCATCAGAGTGGTCTCTTCAAATCCTGAATTTAGACACTCGTGTTTACCCCTTTTGTCATTTGCAGCCTAAGTCCCCTTAGAAAATCAGTTCAGATTCTTGGGAATGGGCAGAATAAATCTTAGATTAGTGTATGGTTTTCAGTTTGGCCAATCTATTGAGAAATTTTCAGTTTGGATCTGAATGGGTTTCAATTTTTATGAAGATACTTAATGGATTTTTATCGATTCATTATCGGATTATTATGGTTCACACACACACACGAAGTTCCAATAGGAAATAGATGCTATGCAAGTGGCGCCAAGAGCGAGACACTTTGTCGGCCGCCTTGAGCGACTACTTGAGATTCTCACGGACAACGCAAACACATTCGGCACACACCAACCACACACCCACGGTATCCAACCGGGGGCTTGGCCGCCAAGTGTGTACACCCGACCGCGACACGGACTTCAAGCCACACAATAACACCACATGACACACGAATAACGGGTTCACCAACACACCCGTGATGGCTACTCCACGGGGCAATACCCAACCGGGGTTTCGTAACCCAATACACAGGAATACATGGTTGCACCCACAACCCGATGCTACAACATCACCCACATTCACACCACAACGACCTAGGCACCAACCCAAATCCGGCAAGCACCCACTGCGGCACACAATTTTATATCAAAATTCAACAAACCCTTCCCAAAGCCGAACAAGAAATAGGATTGCGTGCGGGTATACCTTGGTGTTGCTCACACGAGCAAGCCTCTCGAGCAGCATTTCGGCCTCCTCTTGGGCCCACGCATTCCTCAACACACCAACTCCAAGGACGCCACCTGGCCCACATTCTCTTCAAGCTCAACGAAGCTTTCAGGCCTCACACGCCAGAGGAGCTCTCTCTCTCTGGAGAAGCTTCAATGGAGGGTTTCTTCAAAATCGCCATTAGAGGCCTTCAAATAGAGCCAAACCACTGCCAAAGTGTTCTACTCGGAGAGAAGCTCGTGGGCTTTGAACACCTCGATCGGAGCCGGACGGCCAAGATATGGCCATTGAAGTTCGGCCGATCGGTATTCCAAATGGAACTCGAGATGATTCCGGCGCCGCGACACACCTAGCGCTGCCGCATCTGACGCAACGACAACGTTGTCGCCCTTGATTGGCGGAGAGGGAACACTCCTTCGCCCGGATCAAAGAGCAAAGGGCGGACTCCTTTAGGCCCTCCGGTCGGCCTCATCGCGCGGCGCGACGGAGTCACGAGACCATCGGATGCGCACTTGCGATGTGCACATGCAGCGCCCACGAATCACGGATCCGCTTACGGCCGCAACACGTTTAAATTGCCCCGACCAATGAGAGACGCGAGGAACCAGCGCAACCGACGCTACACCGAACCCGCCTGCAAGCCCCCATTTGGAATTCGTCGTGGCTTGACCAAGCCCCCATAGGAATATGCTCTTTCAAAATGACCAAAATACCCCCGTGAAGAGGGAAGCCCCGAAGCGATTTTTCCAAGAAGGTTCGGACATTTTTCTTCATTGCGGCATTTCGCGAACACCTTGCGGCAGCCGGCGGACTGCGCCGGCTTATGGCATGCGCACGGGGCTCGGCGCTTGCCGCTGCGCGGACCCGCGCGCCGCCGCGCGCGGGGCTCGCCGCGCGGCACTGCCGCGGCGCGGCACCGCCTCCGCGGCCGCGGCCGGCGGCTCCGCCTGCGGCAGGCATGGCTGCGGCAATGGCCCCGTGTTGGCCGGGCAGCGTGTGCATGGCCCCCTTGCCGGCATGCCGGCATGGCCGTTGGCCGGACCCGGGGCATCCGCCCCGCGGCCCGGGCGGCCGCCGTGCCGGGCCGGCCACCCAAGGTGGGACCCCCGGTCCCCACCCACCTCTCCCTTTCTCTCCTCCATTTCTCTCTCTTATTTCTCTCTCTTCACCGGAGACACTCCCACTGAATTCCACAACCGGGCTTCATTCTCTCGGGCACAACCGCCACCCTGCTTGGCTGGTCACCTTGTCGCGAGAGCCTGGACACCTCTCTCTTCTTTCTCTCTCGGATAAGAGCGCCACTGCGACCATGTTTCCCGCGGATGCCGCTATGCCCGTGAGCGCCCACTCGCCCGTGCAATCTACTCGGTCTGCGTGCTGCGACACTCTCCTCCATGTCATCGCTACGCTAGAGGTTGCCAACAAGACACACCTACAAAGTGCCGACGCCCGGCCAAGGTTCCAACAAAATAAGTTGTCAATATTGTATTGGACGATTAAATTAAAAACCTTCTGATTGAATGAAAAGAAAAGAAACGGAGACTCCTAGTATTAATGGAGAAGTTTTAGGGTAGGTATACATGACTATCATTATGTCTCCTCATGTCTTTATGTTCACATGAGAAATATTCAACGATTATCATCCACTGCATGCATATATCAATACATCAGTAACTGTACACAATGGATGATAATTACTGAATATTTCGCATGTTAACATGAGGACATGAGGGGTTTATTTTTCATCCCATCAATCCATCATCATCACTGAAGAATGGTGGAATTTTGGAATCCATAGTCTTTACTACATAATCGCATCAACCCATCATCATCATCATAAATCATTATTGATTCGTGTGAAATTTGTTTCCATTCACTATAAGCGAAAGAGTAAGGTTCCAAATATCGTGTTATCAATTTTCTTTAAAATTAGTTAACTTGGATTCATATATGAATTCAATAAAAAACTGATCTTTAGTTGATCAGATTAAAATAATATTAAAATAAAATGGAATTGAAATCAAACAAATTTAAAATGAATATAAATCAACTAATATTAATTACTTCAACCATGATACAAAGTTTAGACAACATAAAAAATTGAAACTGAAAATACAGACTATAAATATGAAAAAATAAAATTTTTGAAAAGAGAGAATAATAAATCATTTAGTGTCTCATTATGAATTGACAGGAAGCTCACCGAAGTGAGAGAACATGAGAAAGCATCTCCGTATTGATGAGCCAAATGCCCACGTTTTCAATGTGGGATCTATTTCTACATTTTTTTTTAATATTTTGATATATCCTCTCTCCTCCCCTATTGATGTAGACAGTGGACAGGTTTCCTAAAAATAATTATCAGAGGAGTGAAACCCTATCCCTGGCAAGTAGTTCAATTTGAGCTCATCTCTAAGATTGATCATGAATGGCATGTTCATGTTGCCTTGGATCAGTCACTTATTAAATGGGTGTAAACATCTTATTTTTACTAAATTCAGTCATCCTAGTTCAATTAAATTTAATCTCAATCTAATCCAGTCGATCCTTGTCAAATCGATCCAGTCAACCCAAATTTTGGTCAAATCAGATCAATCCACCCCAGTCTAGCTCGGATCAACCTGAACCAAACTGGTTCAGCCCATATATATATATATATATATATATATATATATGGGTATGTCAGTTAGTTGGGCAAAGAATAGAAAATAACATAAAATTGGAAAGAAAGAAATCTTTTTGGTGGGAGGAGATTTTGAAAAAGAAGAAATAAAAATAAAAAGAGTAAAGAGGAGATTGGCAGATGGGAATAGAAAGATAAAAAAAAAAAAATCAAAATCAAGGAGAAAGAATGAATGAAAATGGGGAAGAGATTTCTTTCTAAAAGAAACTGACTGTGAGGTGTCATAGAGAGAATCCATGAGGTTTCTCTAGAAAGAAAAGATGAGGGAGAGAAAATCCATGAGGTTTCCTTAGATTGGAAAGAAAAAAAAGAAAGATCAAAAAACAAAAGAAAAGAATGAAAGTGGGGGAGGGGATTGAGAGCTCAGTCAAAGAAAAGGAATTGAAAAAGAAAAAAAAATCAGAATTAAGAATAAGAAAGAACATAAAGTTGGTAAGAAAAAAAATCAGAATGAAAAGGGGAGGAAGCCGATTGAGAAATGAAGGGAGAATGGAGGGTCTCATTGGCATGAAAAAAAAAAAGGGAAAGAAACTGAAATTGAAAGGGAGATTGAGAGATTTAAGAAACCTAAATCTAGAAAAGAAAATCTCTAATAAGAGAAAGAGATCGTGAGAAAGGAGAAAGAGAAATGGAAAAGAAATTAGAGAATCATAAATGGAAAAAAAAAAAAAAAATCTGAAAGAGAAAGAGAGAAATTAAAGGAAGAGAGGTCGGTGAGAGATGACTCTACAGAAAAGAAAAAAAAGAGGAAAGGAGGAGATTGAGATGAGGAAGACTGAATCAGGGGAAGAGATTGAGATCAAGAAGGCAATGAAAGGAGGAGGAGGGGACGATTTGAAAAGGGGCTCTCAAAATTCATAAAGAGGAAGAGAATAGGAGAAAGAATAAAAGAAAATGAGGAGGATTCACCTTCAGAAGTTTTGGCATAATCTCCAACAAATCATACATCAAAGGTTTCACTCCATTTGAGCACAAGATTGGTATCCTAAAACAAATTTAGTGGTCTTTCATAAGGTTTGAATGTTGGTTTTGCTTGAAGAGGCTCATTTTCATCAAATCTCGATCGAGAATGCTCTATTGCATACATGTTGATGCTAGGATGTTCATGTCTAATATTTTTTTATGTATGATAATTTATTTAAATTGCTCAATGATGAAGATTTGAGTGTCATATAATGATTTTAATGTTTTTGATAATTTCTATAAAGTGGATTTCTGATCTGAAAATTTCAGATTTAGAATCCAAATTTGGGACATACATCTCATGTGATTTTTTTTTTTAATTTTGAAACCCAAATTTTTATGAGATTTTCTCTAATATGTTAGATGACTCCCTTATAAATTTTGTTCCATTTGGAATTGAAAAAATTCATCAAAAAAATTCTTCATTGCACTACTGCCCTACTCAGGTGTAATGCAAATCCCTATCAGATAGTCTCTAGAAAAGAGGTCTTATGGCCATAATTAGAAAACAACTTCCTCACAAAATTTTTAGATATGAAAGTTTTCTAAAATGTGGCACTAGTTTCGAATTTTTTTAATTTTTCATTGAATTGATATGATTTCTGAAGTGCATAGTGCTCTGTTTTTTAATCAATTAAGATATACTGATTGACATTACTGAAAAATATTTTTTTTCCATTATGAGAATATTCTTTTTGCATTTGTTTTCTTAATGAAATTTTAGATCTATCAATTATCTACATGGACATATGTTTTGATTTAATTTTCATTAAGTGTTTGATTTTATACGAAATTTATGGTGCAACTGGTCAAAATCTGGAATAAACTTGACCAGTGCACATATCCGTACTTATGGCATTCATTTGACCTGGTTTCGTCCCCTGTTGGGATTAAATGCTTTGAGACAAAAGTTATCTCTCTGAATCTTCTTTCTAAGGATATGTTTTGAGGTTAATACTGATATATATTAAGTCTCCATATGCTCATTGTGGTACAGGGTGATAGAATCTGTCACCATGCATGTGCACTGAATTGTGCAATACTTTTTACCCATATGTGCTCTATGTTGGGACTCGACCCCTTCAGATGAAATGTAACGTGTCAAGCTAATTTTCTGTGAAAAAAATAAGGCTTAATTTGAGTTACAGATGACCTACTTATGGCCATTTTGATATAATATGACAGAATTTAAAATCAGTTCTTAGTTTGTGCAATACTTGACACTTTGTGTGGCAATTTTGACCATTTTTGAGTCATTGTTTATTTCGAATGTCTTCATAAAAAGTTACAGTATTTTCAAAGAACTTCTTGAGCATATGTTTTGATAATTTTGGATTTTCAGAAAGGTTTCATCGATGTCTTATTCACTATAATTAATATGTAATTGGTTGCTTGAGTGATTTGATGAATTCTACCATGTTTGATTGCACACTTGCTACATTTAGAGTATTCACATACCACATTTGGATAAATTGCTACATTTAGAGTGCTCAAATGCTTTGTTTGGATTGCTCACATACCATGTTTGTCATATCCATGTGTTACTGTATTTTGTAGAATAAATAGATTTTTTTTACCATATTTAGTAATATCTTGATAATTGTCATATTTAGATATGCCATGTTTAGACTTGTCATGCTTAGAATATAGCATAGTAAGTTTTACTATGTTTAAATAGATTTTTATAGTATCATATGTCATGTTAGAGAAATTTTTATAATCTTGTTATATATTGTGTTAGTTACCATAAACATATACAGGTCATGCTTAGATAAAATATTCTATTTTTGACAATAACTTTATTTTTGCAACACCCTAATTGAATTGTTATATATGCACACTTCTAGAAGATAATCTATGCGTGGGGACGTGTATTTAGGCACACATATTCTTGAGAAGGGTATAATGGAAAATAATAAAAGTCTTAACAAAGAAAGAGAATGTCTTGCCAAACCTTTCAAAATTAGAGCTTAGGATGAAAGGGTAGTTCAGGATGATCCCTGCCCCTCAGCATACTTCAACCTATAACAGGTTGCTCCTTAAACTTAGAACATGTTCTAAATCCTCAACCTAGAATAGGTTCTAAATCCTTAACCTAAAACAGGTTATCCCACTATTTCAAACTACGCGGATTCTGATTACTAGGGCAAACCCTGGGATACGTAGGCCATTTGGGAGAATCTTAAATTCGGATCCATACATTAGTTCACTCGGACTATCCATAGATCCACTAGGATATCCATCCACATTTCGACCCAAAAAGGGTTATCCACATTTCGACCCAGAAAGGGTTATCCACATTTCGATCCAGAAAGGGTTATCTACATTCCAACCCAAAAAGGGTTATCCACATTTCGACCCAGAAAAGGTTATCCACATTTCGACCCAGAAAAGGTTATCCACATTTCGACCTAGAAAGAATTATCGACATTCCAACCCATAAAGGGTTATCTACATTCCAACCCAAAATGGGTTATCCACATTCTAACCCAGAAAGGATTATCCACATTCCAACCCAGAAAATGTTATCCACATTTTGACCCAGAAAGGATTATCCACATTTCAACCCAGAAAGGGTTATTCACATTCCAACCCAGAATGGATTATCCATTTTTCGACCCAGAAAGGGTTATCCATATTTCGATCCACAAAAGGTTATCCACATTTAGACCTTGTAAGGGTAATCTACATTTAGACCCAGTAAGGGTTATCCATATTTCAACCCAGATAAGGTTATCCACATTCAGACCCAGAAAGGATTATCTAAATTTCAATCAATCTAAATTCAGATTCATGGTCCACTTGGACTATCCACTCACCTACTAGGAATACCTAGTTCAACCCGCATGGGTTATCCATTCTTAGATCCACTAGGACTATCTATCAGTTCACATGGACTATCCAGATCCTAACCCATAGGGTTTCTCATCATTTCAAGTATAAACTTCAACTTAAACAATGAACTTAATCATGCATAAGCATAAATCACAGTCATAAACTTTAATCACACCTAAACTACGATGGTGAATCTAATTTTTGGAAAAGTTCGAGATACGTAGGCAATCTGGAAGGATCCAGATTCGATTCAATGATATCAAACCACTTGGTTTGGTTCGATTTAATAGATAGAGTCTAGCATAGGAAAGGTATTGGAGACCGATCTTGATCGGATGGTTTAAGTGTCTAACCCCTTCTCATAACCGTAACCTGACGCTTGCCCAATCTCTGATAGACCAAAAAACTGATATAAGGGTCACGAGTCAATTGAAGTCTTACCTTGGGATGAGATTACACATTTTTGAGGTCCTAGACCTTAATCTAGGTAGCGACTTCCCAAAATCCATCCATCTTTGTCGATACAATGGGTAACCCTCTCATTCACTGCGGAGCATTAAAATGTATAGAAATCTTCTCTGCGGCGGTTTCTACTGCCAAAGGCTGGATTTTATCCAATGCATATACCGATGTATTGGTATGTATATCGATTGAACTCCAACTATTGGATCAATAGACAATTCAGACTACCGCAGGAAAAGATGTGAATCCCTTCAAAATACCTTTCACTAGGGAATTAAATTGACAACAAGAGAAGAGCACCTCTGAACAGGGGATTGGAGCTATACACCAACATCCCATTCTCTTTTATCCCTCCCCTATCGGTGGACCCAGGAGATTCATACCCAGTGTTTTTTAAAAACCAGAAAGGACCTTGGATCATTCATACCCAGATGTTGGTTATCGAAACGATCTGAAACCCTGAACATGATAGTCAGATTTGGACCATTCTGGGAACTGAATCTCTCCGGTTCTGAGTTACCGGATACAGTATCAGTCATGTCTAAAACCAATCCAACTCAAATCTTACAGAACCGGTGTAAAATTGACACACAGCCGAAATTGTATATATAATAATATTAAAACAAAGATCAGACTGGAATCGGCCAGATCCAAAACCGATACAAATTAAACAGATCAGCCTATCCGATACCAATACCATACACCATGCTTCCGAGTCAGATACGGCTTTCTGGAATCCTGATAAAAATCCGACACTTATAATTTCTACCTTCAATTATTTTAACAGACCAAGTTTGTGTGGACAGAACCGGGCACGTATTATAAAACAGTATGAAAATGTATAATAACGATAACTGATCACCAGCTGATCAAACTAATCACGTCCAAGATCCTTCGCATTGGTCTAATTGTGTTCATGAATTTTCTGGCATTCTTAAACATATTTCAAGCATCAACACATTCATTCTGTAACTTGATAAAACTGAGATATAAAACTGATACAGGAAGTTCTGTAAAAGCAACTGGAAGAACTGCTCGGATACCAATCAGCAAGGCTTATTTGGGCCGTGTTATAAATTCTCTTGCTAAAACCTATTGATGGTAGAGATGAAACTTCTGCTTCTGAATCTCAGTTAATTGTATCCCAATGATCAAATCAAATATTTTCTGGGTTCAAGAAAGAATTTCAACAATTAGACCATTTCTGTGTCCTATAGAATCCAAAAAATAAATATATATTTAGAGCTTGGATAATGAGCGGGCTCCCTGCTCTAATCCTTTCTGAGCCGCAAAAATTTCCGGAAACTCAGTCAAACATGCCTTCACAGCTCCCCATCTGCTGATTCATCATCTTCATACTCCAGCAGGCGAGAATCACTGCACATGGTAAGTACATACAAATAATTATGTAAGAAGAAAAATGAATGTGGAAGCTGTGATCATCACCAAGAAGATAAAGGTGATCTACTTTTTGGCATTAAACTAAAACCAAACACATATAAAAGTGTGTTATCATAACAAAACCATCTCTCTAACTTCAAGCAGTTCCTGCAGAAAGGTTTAAAAAAAACCATAACAATTTCAACAACGCTGAAGGTGAAAAGGAAAGTGGACATAGCCCAAAATAACTGCATTGACGATGAATGAGAATAACTGATAGGGGATAGGTGTCAGTGCCAAAAGGTAGATGATTGGACAGCCAATCAGTGAGATCAAGATCTGAAGATGTTGGCAAATATTGTTCAAACAAACTTCTTCCACACCACAATCTTATGGCTTCTCAACTGTAATCAAGTATTTCATAGATATTCAAATTGATGATAAATACCTTGTCACAGTGCAGTGCTTGCTGAGGTCTTGGCACAAAATCTTGCTTACTTCCCCTGTTCTAACAAATCCTTTCTTTATCGATTCAGCCAACTGCACATAGGGCAATCATTAGAAAATAAAAATAAAAAAATGCCAGGGAACATGGACTATTTTAGCATTGTGACAGTATTAGTTGGTGCTGGGATTTGATGGACATGTCCATATCATCATCTAGTCATGATTTAATTTTCAATGAATTTTAAATCCGATCTAACATCCCCACACATCAGAGTTATGCTTTGGGAATCGTTTGAAAAACTATCTAAACTCTAACGAATTCGGCCTACTGAAAACACAGGGGTTTGCCTCAGACACGGTTGTAAGGGCATACAGTTGAGATAGGCAACTAAATTTGACATAGCCTATCCATGGGATTCCCCATCAACCACCAATCCACAATTAGAAATGCCTAATCGTCAATCCAGAATGCAGAAATATATGATGTTTTGGGGTATGCCTTCCAAGAGTGTCAGTCTAGGTTCCATTTCTCCTTAAAATATCAGTATATTTGATGAGTACAAAAACAAAGTTGACCACTGGAAAACCAGACTTTACCATCTCCAGTGTGCAAATAGGAACAAACTTAGCAATGGGGAATGAGTCGTAATGCTAGAATTGATCACATAAATAACAAGGAAAAAAAAAGAGGGGGGGGGATCGTTCGGGCTCACCTCATCTTCTGTTTCTTCAAGCAACCTGTTCCATTGAGTATACAAAGTCAGAACAAGTGATATCATTATCTCCAAGGTCTTTAGTCTTATCCTACATAATATGGCAGCTCTGAAAGGGTTAATGGCAGAAATGGTCGCAAAATGGTCCTGTTCCTGGTCCTAGCGGTGGCTTTTCATACAGTACAAGAAACCAAACCAAATGGCTGGATGAATATGGTACACCATATATTGGCCATATGTCAAATAGGTGGCCAACTCATACAGGTGGCCCACCATGCTTTGTACTTTTTTGAAGCTTTATTGTACCACAAGCTCCTTGGCCTGAGATTCAACATATGACTGAGGATGGGACCTCTGCACCAAACTTGGGTACTAGGTGAGCTGCCATGTGGCTGTTAATGGCTCCCATTGTGCTGGGCCTAGCACACAGGCTGCTTTGTTTCCAAATAGTTCTCTCTGTAGTACAGTTGATTTGATCTCTTATTTACTTTTTCTTCTTGTAATCTCACAACAAATATTGTTGTTGATTTTAGAAGAGGCAGTTTCCTTAAAATAAGGATATTAAATTCCATTGCCTGCCACGAGAATTTGATCCAGGCAAGTAAAATTGGTTATAGCCCCGGATTATTAGATGTACTTCTATATAGACAAGTATATTACTTGATTTAATCCCTAACAATCTATTAAAAATTCAGTTTATCTTTAGAGTAATCTCTCCCATAACAGAATACCACATCTTGGTTGAATTGTGATTGGTTCAGCCAGCATCACAGAATACACCTAATAGGCACAATGAATAGTAGTAAGATCTACAAAACTAAGAATTGTTGATCATAACCATGTACAAGTCAAAATTGTTTTACTTCTTACCTTCCACAGTAAGAGGATATGTCTTTTGAATAAGCTCGTGCTTCTTGCTTGTCTATCACCACAAGAGAAAAGAATAAAAAAGAACTACGTGAATCCTAGTAAACGCTAGCACTAATAAATTTTAAATGAATCCAAGTATATGCTAACCTTAATACAGATAATAATGCATTAGGTATTTCATATACTTATGGAATAGAAATTTACCTGAACTCTGAAAATTCAAGAATCAACAACAAAAACATATCTCCGGCGTATGAGTTTTCATACATTTTTGCAGGAACAATTAAATGGGAAAGAATTCCCTGATTCCAAGTTTAAACATCAATAAATTACTTGGATATGCACCAATATAAGTTTGACTATCACATTTTTAGTTTTAGTTCCCTTTGGAGGGAGGGTATGAGCAGTACTCTTTCTGACAATACAATCTTTTTATTAAATTATTACCTTTGAAACCCTTGATAAATAAGAAATTTAAGTAACCACCATACCCAATATTTTAAATAGCTGGATAACAGTCCAATTGATTGTGGTAATATTTTTGTATGCAATTGCAAAAACACATGATTCCATCAAATTCTAAGGGTTTTACCAAGGCTCTGTTTGTTTCCAAGAAAGACCCATGGAAATGGAAAAATATGAGGTAAAATCAGCATATAAAAAAAAGGATTTTACTTGAAAACTTTACTTGTATGTGGTTTTTACCAGGAAACTAATGGAGATTGTTACAAATATTTAGGAGATATGTGTTGGCGCAAGCCCCTCAAGACATCCTTCCATCACCCCACTCCAAACTGAGGCAGTTCGCAAGACCCTTTTAATCCACAACTCCCTGCCTTTTTCTCCTTTCTGGTTCTTACTCAATAAGTTCCTTTTTAAGGCAACTACTAGCCATTAAATAGATCATTTTAATAATCTCTCTCTTATTAAAAATACAAGATTTAAAAGTCATGAACATGGGGTGATGTCTCAGAGGAAGAGAGGTGAGCGGGAAAAACATCAGGTAGCTTAAAGGCAGTTTGCTATGTCCTGCCAATCGATGCTCAACAGTAACAAAGGCAAGATTCTTGATATGTTTACAAAGGTCTAGGCATTCCAGTGTGGAAGCCTCATCATGTCTTTCCAAAGGGCTTCGGCCTTACTTTTATGAAACTGCCCACTGTATGTTGCGTTCCTTATATGTCAGGATTCCTAGAGGAAATATGATGACGAGTGTTAAGCAAAAAGCCACCATAAGTCCACAACTACAGTTTGGGATATGAAGTAATTAGGCTCCATTTGACTCAATAGAAGAATATTTTTCAGAAATTCAACTCTTAGTAAATTTTATTTTTTAACTTCTCTTTTTTTTATTTATTTGTTTTTTATTCTTTGAAAATAACATCCAAAAAAGTTTAATTGTCAGTTGTTTACCAAATTTTATATTGAATTCAGGAACATAATTTCTCCGTTTATTCCTATACAGCTTCTTCTTGATTTTGAGACAATTCCTGTAAAATATTTTTTATCAAACAAATGGGGAAGTTCTGACAAAACTTTGATTCACAGGTAGATGACCCTGGGTCAAAGGAATAGCTTTGATATGAAAAAGAGGGTTTAAAGAAAAAAATTATGTAGATTGATAATAGGTTAATGTAAAGGTGGAAATAGTGAGAACTTGGGCTGGCATTTGAGTTTTCACTTCTGACTCGTAGTTTGGTGGGTTGTGAGAGAATAGGTTGATCATGAGGAAATGGAGAAGAAAATAGAGAAACAACGAGGGAAATTAGTAGTCTTAGGAACACATGAACTAGCAAAGTTAAGGTTCCTTGGATTCAGTTAAAGGTCAGATTTTGAACAGTGAAGATTTAGGGTGAAATAAGATGGCCAGTTGGAAGAAATTCTAGTTTTCATAATCGGCAGGTGGTAAAAAGCTGAAGAATGGTTATGCTTAGGAAAACTTAGCTGAAGTTATAAACTTATGATGCTACATACAGCAAGAAAACAAGGTCTGTAAACTTTTAACAGTTAGAAGGATTAAAAGTTCCCAACAAGAAAAATGGGTACTATCCTAAGATGATGAAATCAGATCGGGACATAAAGCTTCATATCATACAATGCTGATCATTATGAATTCTGTGGTTGCATGCCTGTGTACAAGTGGATGAGAGAAATAGAAGAAAAGAGGAAAGGCCGTGTATCCACCGATAGAAAACAAAATTGACATTCAAATAGTGAATCTAGACCACACTGTGAAGGATTAAAGTATCGTGTATCAGTAGGGTATCTGTCAGACGATTTTAAGAGACGTATTGTATCGTATCGTAGATACCATGGATACAATAGAAAACGTTAAGATACACAAGATACCCACCAGATGATTAGAGAACAAGCAAAACACAATTTTAAAGCATAAAAAACACTATAATAAGCAATCTTGAAGTATTTCCAATGATTAAATGCATATTTGATGACATTCAATGAGCTACAACCTTCGGTTTGCATGAACTGCAAGTTTCCAGCAAGGAAGAAGACCAAAAAAGTGGGAAAAATCAGTTGTATCGAGCTTTATATGTATGAATCAACCGTATCAGTTCGTATCAAGATGTATCGACCCATATCGGTTTGTACCAAGGTGTATTGGTTCGATACACCTCGGTACGAACCGATACAGTCACATATTTTTCAAATCCGAATAATACATATTAATAATACATTTTAAAACTGTATCAACCATACCGCTCCGTATCAAGCTGTATTGATCTGTATCAAGCTGTATCGATCTGTATCAGTGCTTATCGACTCGTATCAGGGTGTATCGGTCGACGCAACTCGGTAAAATACCCACTTTAAAAATGGGAGACACATCGTACATGTATTATATCAATGCATACCTATAAGATATGTATTGGTCGATACGCACTGATACCGTACAATACTTGATGCCTTGCACACTGTATAAAATATAATAAAACGGGAAAAGAATCTCTTCTATGCATGGGCAGTGCACCTTAAGCATACATTCCTTTCAAAACTTCAACAAGTTCTACAAGATGTACAACTAGTTCTAGTAAAACTAGAAAATACAGAGGAAATAAAAAAAAATTAAAAAAATTAAAAAAAAATAAAAAAAGGGAGAGAAGCTACAAAGCTGTCACCCAGCTAATTCAAATTTCAGCTTTTATCTGACTTCCCCAACCAAGTAGAAAACTGTCACAATTAACAAAACCCACCAATAATGTAAAGCACTACCCCGGATGGGCAAACCCCACCCCCCCACCCCCCCAAAAAAAAATCACAGTGTTTAGGCTTTGGCAGAAATAAGGAATTTCTACGATAATCTCATGGGAATTCTATCTCTACGAGAATACCAAATCATTATTGTTCTCTATGGTTGTTCCTCCAAGATGATTCTCAGGCTCAAGGAGAGTATTATCAGCATAACTTTCAAGGATGCAAATGAGTAATAAAAATACTGATATATAATGCATAAAAGCATAAATTAGTAGATACTCCGTTAAGTAAAGTTATTCAGAAAAATCATACCAATGGTCAGGTTGTTCCAATCATCCACTTTGATCCATTCTCGTCTAGTGGAATCTAACTACATATTCAAAGTGCAACATATCAGCAGCCTGGAAATGTGAACATTCTAAGCACAGGTGCCACTGTAAATGTACTCAGAACATTTGTAGCATACAGCTGTTAAACAGACAAACATCAGCCACCTAAGAAGATGAACATTCATGCATGTTTGAAAGCAATTAAAACCATTTATGCTAATACACTGTGATGCACATTTCTGAATGCAGATAAAGAACAGATCTAAGAAATAGTGAGGACTTCTCAAAATCCTAAGAAGATCATGCATGTTTGAAAGCAATTATAACCATTTATGCTAATACTAGAATCCCATCTCATATACTCATAGATATTTTTACTCTTTTTTTTTAGGCTAATATCTTCTTTCCAGGCCTATAAACCCACCAAATTTCCACGAAACTTCTAATATTTACAAAAAAAAAAAAATTATTATTATTGCAACAGAATATGCTGCGACATTTTTTTTAATTAAAATAGATAAGAAAATCGTTGAGATCTGCATAAAATAGTTAGAATGTGACAAAAAATGAGAAATTTGTACTCAGGCACCCAAGTAATATCAAGCATTGGCATCAGCACCAGTATTTTATTGTCTCAACTTCAGAGCATGTTCAGCATCAGGCATCAGATTTAACAAAAAAATTATCAGTTCTATTGAGATATGAAAACTTTTGCACCACAGTATTCATACCATTTACTTCATAATATTAATTTTTTTTTTGGGAGGGGGAAGAAAAAAACTAGGTCACCTAGAATGAACCCAAATAACATGAATTTCTCTCAAAAGAATGCCATGTAAGTGAAGTTACTTTTGCCCTATTCCTAGGCGGTCAAATTAAAGTAAAAAAAGTTACCTTCTCTAGAGTATAATCCTGCATCTTTTCACAAAGTCCATCCAAAAGTTCAACTATCCTCAGCTCGCTGACTCTATTTGAAATAAATGCTCAGTGATTAGTCATTACCCCAGAGAAAGCAAATAAATATCATAATAAAAAGCTCTATTTGGCATGAGATCTTACCAACAATGATTTAACTTTTAAAATTTGAAAAACCAATTCATATACAATGTTCTGAGATAAAAGACATTCCCTACTAAAACAAATTTGAATAATATAACAAATCTCAATTTTTTAATATCACGTATATTCCAGGGTGCCACTATAATCTAAAAAATGATTATCGAACTAAAGATGGGAACTTCTAGTGAATCCTTGAGTAAGGTCAAGGCTCTCAATCCTTGAGAGTAATCAACTTAGCATATTCACTGAGATGGTGAAAGAGAGTGGAGAAAGAAGGTCTGCTAGATGAAGCCCCTTTTCACCAAACTAATGTGGACAGAGAGCTTGATATCCAAGAAACAACAATAAAATAAAAGCGGAAGAAAAGTTTTTAGAATCTTTTAGTAAGATAAGTCAGCTCAGGCAGGATTGCTGGAACACAATTTGAGCAAAACAAAAGTAGGAATAATGGAATAGTCAAGATTGATGGCCAAGAGACACCCGAGAGTAACCATTTCAATTATTTTGATTCAAGCATCCACAAACAGAAGAACCTGTAGAAAATGTTTGTGTTACAATTAGAGCATTATGAATCAATGGGAGAAATGCTTCTGAAGTGCTGTGTGACACACATACTGATCAAATCAAGGAGAATATGTTATAAGACAGACATAACACGAAATGCGCTTTATGGAATAAAGCGTAGGCAATCAAGAAGCTAAAACATTCATGCAGTCAGCATGGCTAACAAGGATGTTCTGAAGGACTATGCATAAAAATAGAAAAGACAGAATGAATTTCATAACTAAAGCTTTGTGGAAACTAAAGGGCATCACCAATAGGCTACAAGACATGTACAGCTAACTGAATTGTTTGGTCACATAAAATGAAGAATAAAGACTGTACCAATAAAAAGGATCAATAAAATGCGAGTTGAATACTCTAAGATGACAAGGGGGAGGCTAGAACGGATGTGGATCAAGGTAAAGATCTAATAGTTTGAAATTAATAGAAGATATGCCATAGAGTGGGAAGGAGGAAGAAGTTTTGTGTAGCTGAACCCAGTAGTTCAAATAGGTTCGGCTAAGTCCAAAGTACAGTTAAATCCAGCTAGATAAAATAATTGGAACATTAGCACGTCGCAAACAAAAACATTACAACTAGGAGGGAAAAAAAAACAAAACAAATATTCCATATAGATAGAAACCTAATGGCAGAAATTTTAAGAAAATATGTACAACAAGACTTAATGTAAGCTCATTTGAGCCAGATAAGCTATTGGATACTTCAATGATTGAAACAAATCCATGGGACAAAAACATGGCATTAAAAATAAAAAATTCCTCAGAACCAATCAAAACTGAGAGATGATTGCAGGCGGCAGCGGCAACTTCAATCTTTTTTCCTTAATCTCTTTTAACTTTTTTTTAGTACGAAAAGATTGAAAAAAATACCTGTAGTCAATTAACTTTCCTCTGCGTTGGCCTTTAGAGTCCAAACGGTGTCTCATATCTAAGTGGTTCCTTGGTTTCTCCTAGAAGAATATGAAACAGTGGATCCAGTAAGTACACACACACACACACACAAGGTTCGGAAATAGAAAGGATTTCTTGTCTGCTGCATTTGCATTTTCTTATTTTTTTTGTTTCTTTTTTCGTTTCTTTTTTTTTTTGGGGGGGGGGGGGGGGTGCAGCATATTATTTCCATACGAATGTGAACTTATGGACATATATTTATACTATTAAATCAAGCGAACAAACCTTCATACTAAATTAAGGAGAATAATGAGTATGGGTAAAAATAATTAATCTAAAAACTAAATGCAAAAAAAAATAATTAAAATGGTAAAAAAGGTCTATACACAACCCTTATTCTTTTCTATATACTTATCTGTTCAGTTTATCTACACCTCATACCTTAACTAAAATCAGTTAGGGTAAACCCGTTATTCAATTCCTATGTCCTACTTATTCACACACGAAAAAGGAGCAGCAGGAGAAGAAGCAAAGTTCATCAAATTCTTAAGTTTTTTCAAATCCTTCTCTTTGCTTCTTTCACAACTATTCATATGTAACATGTTATCTATGAAACTAGAAAAAAATTTGGACACTGCAAGAAAATTATTCATGTTATTTACCTTTCTTTTACTACTAGACATCATGTTTACAATTGCCTTGTACATACAAGATGACAATTCATTCAAAGAATACCTAAATTTTTCCCACAATGGTACACGTTTTGACTTAGATCTTTGCTCAACACAATGCTTCCATGTGATATAATGACTCCTCATGATATGTCCACTCCAAACGACCAAGACCAAAGCACCAAAAGGGAAAATTACAACTTTTAAAACCCCAATAAAAAAATAAGAAAATTAATTGAACTCTTTCATGCTAAAGTTTAGGCAGCCAAAGCTTGAGAAATTAATATTCATTTGAACCCCCTGGCCCCATGCCACCAACCCAGCCAAAAAGTAAAAGAGATGGAGAAAGATGCAATAAATTTAAACTAGGCGAAATATTATTATCACAAGGGTCAAGTACTTTTCCAAACCTCACAAAATACCTATTATGCCCTATGGATGGATGATATATCCATTCTAACCATTGGATAGAGAGGACATCGTCTAGATTAACCATGTGTCAAATTTCAAAGTCTAATTCAATCAATTGCCCCTCCTTGTATTGGTATACATCCAAAGGACATGATCTAGATTAACCATGTGTCAAATTTCAAAGTCTAATTCAATCAAATGCCCCTCCTTGTATTGGTATACATCCCACATTTGTCCATGCATATGTATCAGCACTCTAGCCATTACTGTGCACTCTCCCAACTCTTAACAAGAAAAGATGATTTAGATAAGAAAACCCATTAAAATGGACTGCTGTGGTTAACAAAGAAGGTTCAAGGTTATGAAAGAACTTCTCAGGTGAAGATCAACCAACTCCTTCTCACTTCAAATTTTAGAGTTCAATGATGGTTTCAACAAATTGGCCTCTATTAGCTTGGAGCTTGCTTGCCAGTGCCATGGAAAGGTAGATAGTGCTAATGATGCTACCTGGATTAAACATATTCCCCACTCATATCCCCATTAAAACTGAGTGGCATCAAACACAAATGTTTAGGTCCTTATAGGAACAAACACAAGAATCCTACTTAGAATGACAAGAGAGACAAAATGTTCCTTGAATTCCACAATTGACCAAAAGACAATGTTAGGGTTGGATACTAGGATCTTAAGAATAAAGGACTTCAAGAAGCATGCGCACACATATCTGTGTAAAGATAAAGCCTCAAAACCAGCTGGCTATGAAGCTCAATTCTTTTTTCCAGAAAGAACTTAGTAACTAAATTTAGTTAAACCAATTATATAAACTGGTCACATTAAGTTCAAATGTTTTACAATTGCACCACTATATAGCAACGAGATGGCAACATTAAAGCACCACCCAACAGTAAATGTGCACCATGACATGGCCCGGTCAGCCCACAATAGAGTTAAGAGGAAATGAAGTACAGAGTGAATAATAAAATTCTTACTTTTGAAAGTCCAATCTCCAGCTCCTCCTGCAAATAGTACATTAAAGCAATCAGATTCCTAACTCGACTTATTTATAAATCCAATATTAAGCTCACAGTGTTCGATAGATTTTAACAGTAACCTCTACAATGGTCCTCACACCAAAAAATGCCCACTAGAAGAAGAAAACAAAAAATGAGGGGGAGGGGGAGAAAACCAAGTTTTTCCCCCACAGAATTACAATATGCTACGCAAGTGCTATTTCTCAAAGCGCATTGTGCGAAACAGAGATTGTAACATTGTGACTAAGAACTTTGAGCCCATGATAAGCTTGAAAAAACAGGCAAGTACATTATTGGTCAATAAAAGAGAAGTTTTCGTCGTCCAGACCACAACCCATGTCCTTGCTCCTAGAGATCAAGCCCAGAATTACATTCAGGACTTAAAGATGCGGTCAACACCCCAAAATCTTGAAAGAGAGGAAAAATAAAGGGGAAAAGTTGAACTAGCTTATTCAACCAAAGCGATCTGAAAAATTATTCATCCTTTCTATAAGAAACTCAAATATTAAAGTTTGCAGTCGCGACCTATTATAACAAAGAAAATGAGAAAACAAAGTTTCACTTCGAGGACTCGTCAGGATTATCGCAAGTTCTAGTGGAACATCTAAAATCAGAGAATTATAGGAAAAGGAAAGATCCTTACCGCAATTGCATTGCAAGCGGCACATTTATCATCGATGCAAGCAACAGAGATTAAAATGGCAAAAATGGCGACGACCCAGACAAGAGATTCTGCAGTTTTTCTTTTCTCCATTTTCTACTCTGCTTGTATTCCTAGGGGAGTCTCCAACGTCATGCAACAAATTACTTTTAGCTGGACATATTAATAGTGCAAATCAAGTTCAAGCGATACGTATCCAATCGGCTGAATCGACCGACTCGTATTGGGGTTTTCTGGACTCCGACCATAGTTATTTAATTCGGATTCAGAATTATTGGGAAAGAGAATGATTCGGAATGAGTCACCTCGATAATTTAAGAATTTCGTCAAAGATACAATCAAAAAAACGGACTTAAAATAAAATTCGAATTCGATTCGGTTTGAAAATTATTCTTTTATCTAAAAAGAATTTGAACAAAAAATTCGGATATTAATTTTTAATATTTGGTGCTCCTATCAATCCATTATTACATCTACATAATATATAAGTGACATTAGAATAATATTTAATTTATAAATAACAAAATAATACATAATAGATGGGTATGTATGTATAATGGTAGATTTGTTAGATTTCATTACAATATATAATGTGAATCATTAAATTTTATTATGATTGCAATACTAATCTAGTGGAGTTGATGTCATCCATAATCGCCCCCATCCCCACCCCACAAAATAGTTTCGAAACATCATCTACCACCCACATTTTTCAATAAAATCAACTTCTATCCAAACGTTTACCACCATTACTTGAATAGATCCACTCCGTTAAACGAATCCTATTAATTACTGATGTCATCCAAAAGTGAATTTGAATTAAACAATAATACCCTTAAAAAATATTAAAAAACTATTTTACCCTCTTCTTCCTTCTCTTCTTCTTCTCTAGATCTATCATCCCCTTCCTTCTAAGTACAAACCCTTATGTTCAAAGGAGAAAAAAAAAATGCCTAGAAGAATTTTATTTTATTTATTTATTTTTATTTTTTTGGTATAAACCTGCCTAACAGTTCATACTGGGCCATTTTTAAAGATAAGTCCACTCTTTATACAGCTTTCCGCTTTGAACGATCGATGATCGTCTCCGTCTCCAATTACCCAACTGATTCACTTAGCCTGCAATCATAGGGATTAAATAAATGAACATACAAAAATAGTTTATATTCTGCTTACCCAAAGGACGGCGATCATGTTGGGTTCCGATAACTTATCAGGTCCATCAAGAGAGAGCAAAACGTCCACAAAGTTCATGGTGGCTTTCTTTGTCTCGCCTATTTGAGCTTCAGCTCTATGTTCAGCGATGATGCGGTTCACGAACTGGTTGACTTTGAGGACGAGTTGGAAGCATCTGAGCCGTATATTTTGAGGGTCGAACCCGGACAACCAAGGCAGGTGGTCAGACCAGTTAAGCTTCGTCACTTTCGTTGTTTGGAGAATCCAGTTCGTATTTGCGTCCAAAAACAGAGCACATGATGTTGTTCAGCGAAGCCCACTTCCAGTGACATCAATTCTAAACAGAGTTGCAGAAAGAAAATGGTGATTTATCACATAGACCCACCAATGTTGGCCATGTGGCAAGAAACAATGATTTGTATCCATATCTTTGATCACAACTACCGGGATTACTTTGTTACTACAACGCATCAGTTATTGTGGATCAACAATTCGTCTAAATTTTGGAAATTTCGATTAGAAATATCGCCACCTCTATTGAACAAATCTCGGAACAATCTCAGAGCAATCCATCTTTGGCGTTTTTGTCTTCGTCTCCACTCCTTATGATTCTAGTATTTGCAGTCTTGCTTCTGCAAATCCACCATTCCCATTCCCTCACCTATTCATCACAAAAGTTAACAGGCAACAGAGTTTACGACAACTGCAATGATCTTCCACAACTGAGCTCTTACCTGCACTGGAGCTACGATTCATCAAAGTCATCGCTGAAATAGCGTTCTTGGCTCCTCCTGCAAAAAGCGATGGATGGATTTCATGGGCGATCAATCCTATAAAGCCAGGAATGATTGGATCCCAGGCGTTGATCCCTTACAATATGGATGGAAATCAGCCTCCCAGCCGACCAAAAACCCCCTTGTCGAAATCAGCCTCTCCCTTTCTTACGAAATCAGATTCTGCTATTCTTCTTCTTTACGGTTTCGGCTTCCCAGCTGCATCTCCATCTGCTCCACTCTCTTTCTTTCACTCTCTCACTGATTTCCCTTGCTCCCGCAGCTTCTACTCTCCATTTCCCCATTTCCCTAGCTGCTTCTCTCGTTGGAAAGCCTTGGGATTGGAGATCTATCGTCCGAAGTTTCAACGATTACAAGAGGTATATATTCGGTTTCTGTCGGATCTAACTACAATGCATGTAAGGAAATGGGATTTGACTGCAATGAAGGAAGCGTTGTGAGGGGAGAACGATGAAGGAGAAGAAAGAGGGGAGAACAAAAATGTAAAGTACTGTATTAGTCATTTTATTAATTTTTAAAATTTTTCAATTAAAAATAAAAAAGAGTAAAAATGTCTAACAATGATTTCAATTTCCTTGATCAATTATTTAGAGGTAGTTGAAGTTTTTTAAAAGATGTGGATGATAGTTGATATTTTAAAACTATTTTGGGGGGATAGTTGATTTTTTTTCATCTTTGTCTCTATTCTGTTTTATTATTATTAAATACAATATTAGCCATTCATCAGTTTCCCATTGGATCTTGGATCAGATCGATTTCAGACATAGCCGATATTGTGTTCGATACCTGGATTTAAAACTTTAATTCTCCAACACTGAGAAAGACGAGAATGTCTACATGGGTACTTGCCAATATATAATACACGAATACCTCTTCTTACTAAAATACCCTCAAATTCATTTTTTTTGGCTCCATTTATTGGTTGTAAAATTATGAAAAAATAAAATTTTCTCGTAAATTTTTCTTTTTTTTGGTAAAGCTTGTAAAATAAATTTGGGAGAAAGGTTGTCTGGCTATGTCCTCCTATGCCCTCTTGGATAAGGTGAAATGACCACTTCACCTTGGTCATTTCACCCCTCATGTGAGAGGGTGTAGGGGCATAGCTGGTGGCCGGGCAGAGAACCCTGTCCCAATAAATATGTTCATTGTTTGTTGCATTAAAAATATTAAAAAAAATTCATATAAAATATAATTTGTAGGAAAAAAAAATAGCAACAAAATAGACGAGGTGGATTAATTGGTTAAGTAAATCACTCTATGTCTCATGATTATCGAATGGTTAAACCCCCGAACCACCATTTGAGCCAGGGTTTTCAATATTCAGAATAGGATCACCAATAAAGGTCAAATTCAATCCGAATAAGCTAACAACTTCCGTTGAATATGGTCATACCATCTCAAACAATTTTCTTGTAGTTTATCATGTATTGGTGCTACTCCCAAATCAGTTCTAATACGATCATTCATTATCTTATCTTTCTTAGTTGTGCCACACGTCCATCTTAACATTCTCATCTCAGGTACACTAAGTTTATCTATATAATGTTTCTTAATTATCCAACATTCCATACTTTACACCATAGCCGGTCAAATGACTGTCTTATAAAATTTTTCTTTAAGTTTTATAAGAGTACGTCGATCACATAACACTCCATACACAACTCTCCGCTTTATTCATCCTATTTTAATCTTGAGATATGAAACATCATTTTTTATATCACTTTTTTATTTAAATAAGATGAACTAAAATGTAATAGGCAAGCCTAAAATATCAAAACCATTTTAATTTTCTAATTTTCATTCCATTTATTTTATTAAGGCCTTGTTGTGTTGTGTTGAGTTGACTTGAGTTGTTAAGGAGAAGCAAACCTATTGAAATCAAATTTTTCCATATCAAAATAAAATGCCCTTCCCATGTAAGTGATATCATTGCCAATTTTACTTTTCTAATTTTCATTCCTTTGATGTGGTCTATTTGACTCAACATCAGCAAAGATCAAATTTATTTGGTGGTTCTAGATTGTGCTCAGCCCAAAATCCCATCTCCATCACTGAACTCAACGTCTAAGCACTTCTTGTTCCCCTTTTTCATCTGCTCCAACTCAAAAAGAAAACCTTTGTAACCCTCAGATAGAGAATATATAATTCTCGATTCTCTCTTAGTCAATCACCTCCACTTAGTTTATTATTATTATCATTTTAAGGACCAGATTGAAGATGAGCGTTTTACCAACAAAAGAAAAAAAAAAAAAAAAGATTGTAGAGGAGCGTAGAAAAGAACTTTAAGTAGGAGCCAGACCAGCCTATATGTATGTGCTTGACAGAGGAAAAAAGTAGACAATGGTGGATTATGTGACGTGCTGATCCGAGATAGGCACCGACAATAGTGTTCAATGGACACCGCAAATGGTTTTCAATCGATGCTCGTTTGTTAGGAATTATGGAACGTGGATTTAATTTATGGTATTGGAATGGATATCGATATCAATATCGATATTGATATAGGTATTGGATATGGGTATCAGTCAATATCATCCATATATGGATGTAGTATATCTTTTAGGCATCGACCATGTATCAATCAATATTGGCAACACTTCTATCAATATCGGTCCATATCGATCAAGTATATTGGTCTTCATATAGATTCAACAAAACAATATTGTATTAATCAGGTACATATATCGATTACGATCGATACTGATACGAATCAACCAATATGTCCGATACAATATGATACCGGAAACCATGCTATGCAACTTCAAACCAAAAATTCAAGTGAAAGTCAGTCAGGAATGAAGATACTCCAGTTTCATTTACTGGTACCAAAAAAAATATATATATCATTTACTTGTTTAAAACATAATCTTCTTCGGTATTTTTTTTTTTTTTTGTTGGTAAAAATCTGCTTTGGTGATCAGATATCAGATTTCTCAAAAAAAAAAAAATGTTTGGCTGCAAAGAAATTAAAAGAAAGGAAAATAAAATTTTCAAACTTAAAAAATAAAACTTTTGTAATTCACATGATATTTAATGACTATGCAACAAACTCTAAATTACTTCATATTTCATTATTATATTTCACTTTAATTTATAATTAAATCCCTTATATATAAAAAGTACAAATAATTACACCTAAAAAATAACATTACTAAATATGATAAGAAATTTAATTATTATATACAATCAAACCATGTAATGATTATAAAAAAAACATTTAAATTTAAATTTTTTACAAGTTAAAAATTTTCAATTTCCTTTTTTTTTATTTATTTCCCTCGCATCCTAAAGAGCAGAGAAAAAAAAAAGGAAATGAGGAGGGGGGGGATTGAGAAAGAGATCTAAGAATAAACAACCCAAGTCACCCAGTTTAAATAAATGGGTTCTTGATTCAACTAGCCCAAGTGTACAAATTATATTTTAAAATTAACCATAATAAATCCTAATTCTGATATATTGATAAATTCTTTCAAGCAAGGGTTAGGAAATGAAATTAATTTAAAGGTGAAAGCTTTCATGTAAGGGCATGCCCGTGCACGATTGTACTTTCAATCATGGTTCAAGGTATCAGTATCAGATCAATCAAACTGACCAATTCATATCAGTTCTGGACTTGACCGATTCCAGTCCAATCCCCGATCCGTTTCCTTTATTCATATTATGATATACTTATTAGCCACGTGTCAGCTTCTTACTGGATCCTTACGCCTTTAATCCTGACAAGCTCAGATAGGATCAGCAACAGTACACAAGAGCGTACTTAGAATTCATATAAACAAGGAATAGAAACTGAAAAAAATATACATATTTAAGAACTTCCAACAGATCAATAAATGAGGACCTAGGACTACAAAATGAGTGGCTAGACGTTTTCTACTAATAGGTCGGGGAGAATTACCGCATACAAGGAGAGGATAAAACCAATGTAAAGCACAACTGTATACATTCTTTTGGTTCAGCTGCAGTCTATCCGCTGTCTTTTTGTAGTTTTCAGATTGTCTTCCTTTGATAGGTTCTCTACGCCATTTTTATCATCATTCTCAATTCCCTTTTCATTCTCTTTGGCATTGAAAGTCCAACCCACAAAATCAGATTCAGAGAAAAGAGATGTCGGAGTTGACTTGTAGAACGCTAGAGGGACCTGTTTCATCCTCCGGCCAATCTGCACTTCAAATTTTCAAACTTGATTACTATCACCATGATGGCAATGATGGTTTTTTTTTTTTTTTTTTTTTTTTTTTTTTTGGTGGGGGGGATAGGTATGGCCCCAAGGAAAGTTGAACTCATGACCTCTTCATTTTATGGTGTTGATCTTTGCCAACTATGCTATCCCCTTGGGGTATGATGGCAATGATGTTCTTAGACTTCAAGGGTGGAATATGGAAACATTGGGCATTGGAGTCCAACCAGAGGGATTGAGCTTGCCAAACCCAAGCAGCATTTTAATTTTTAAGCGCTGCAGCTGGGCTCAAGTTGGGTTGGACTCCAGTGGGTTTCCCAGGATTATAGCTTTATTCATTATCAGTCAGCCAAGAAACTATTGAACTGAATTTTTAATTTGTATCACTTATTTAAAAAAGTTGGAAACCTTTATACTGATCCATAACAAGTAGGAAACAGTTTTTTATTCAGTCTAAAAAGAAGCTCATATAGTCCAGGATACATTACATAATTACTACATATAAATTTTCAACACCATAGATTACCATACATCTCATAACCGAAGGTCAAAATGCTTCTCATGTATAATATCATCCGCATATAGAATGAAGTTTGGGGGTTAGGCTTCCACACTCAGGGTTTTGGGCTGTTTCAACCCACCCTAAGGTTTTATCTTGCAACCCTTTTTTTAAACTCAGTTATCTTGGCAAGCTCTGGCAGGTCCAGGTACATGATGATGATGACAGTGATAAACACCACCAAAATACACTAAATGATAAGGGAGAATGAAACTAAAAAAACCCAACACAGAACCCTTAAATAATGCCTCCTATATGCTGCAACGATATATGCCATGCAGAATACAAAGCAAGCCTCAATCGAATTGCAATAAATCTTACCTCCGCTCTAAATATTGTGGCATATGAACCAGAACAGAAATCCTTTACCGCCACTTCAGTGGTTTTGGCTCTAACTGTCAAGTCGTTTTCAAGGGATGCAACAAATCTAGCAATGTGAAAGGAAATGTGAGAAAAAAGATGCACAGCACACAATACAAATATAAATACGGGGGAGGGGGGAGAGAAAAAAAAAACAGTTGTTACCTTGAAACAGGAGGGCAGTAATGGTGGCGGAGAGTATCTATTTCCCAAAGAGAACTTCCTGTTACCACACACATATGTTAACATAACGTGTTTGGAAAGCAGATAAAAAAAGTTGATGAAACACCCAATCAGAATCTAATAGATTAAAAGTAGCCCAATGGGTTATATCGATCATGAGCGGAAAATTTTTATGTTTCTAGTGTAATGAATCTATTATGAAAGCTCATACGTATGAGATAAGTGGCACAAACGAATTTAACTAGTTAGTTAGAAGTCTTGGGGAGGTCAACGGGTTGGTGGAGTTAGTTCCATTATTAATGGAATTAGTTTCATTGTTAGGGGAGAAAGACCTTAAAAATGTAAAGTACATTAAATATCTTGAAATCAGTCCCAATGTAAGTCCTTAGAAATATACAACCTACTAATTCTAGGAGGAAGTCCCAATGAAGGTTTAGAACCCTCTCAGTCTCTCTATATAAAGAAGTGCAAGCATTTGGGAATGACAAGTGAAAAATGAAATTGGTTTATCCTACTCTTCTATGAGAAGCAGAGCTGCAGTAAGATGATGTATTTGGTGAGAAGCTGGGGTGATATGTGAGATTTTGGTCCAGGCTTAGTTGGGATGCCCAAGTCATATCATTTTATTTTGCTCACTGGTTAAAAAAAAATGGGTGCGTGTAAGCATATGGGGAGTTAGTTTCATTGTTACGGGAGAATGACCTTAAAAATGTAAAGTTAAATATCTTGAAATCAGTCCCAATGTAAGTCCTTAGAAATAAAACCCTAACAGTCTCTCTATATAAAGAAGTGTAAGCATTTGGGAATAAAAATTGAAAAATGAAATTGGTTCATCCTACTCTTCTATGAGAAGCAAAGCTGTAATTAGATGTTCCTGGAGAGAAGCTGAGGTTGATCGGTGAGATGTTGGTCGAAACTTATTTTGCTTTCATTTGAAAAAAAAATAATAAAATAAAATAAAAGGTGTTGGAAAAGAGTAAAAAAAAAATTCTGCTATCAATTCTAATTTTGTTCCTATCTTTGCTGATCATATGATGCAATTGATCCCCCATTGGTTCTTCCTTGGTTCGAGATCGTTTCTGCTTTTTTTTGGTATCAAAGTTATAGAGATGATTTCAAGCGCATCAACTTGGACCTTTGTGAGCATCATATGTACTTTTTGCATTCGTCGGAGTCAAATGCTTTCAAGCTGAGGAGATCTGATGAAGATAGTTTTAGCACAAGTATTCACGCAGGAAGCCCAAATTCTAGTATAATAGATTAAATAAGCAACCCAATGGGTTATATGGGTCATGGGCTGGGAATTTTTATGTTCTCTAGTATAATGGGCATATTTTGCAAGCTCATGTGTAAAGGATAAGTGGCTAATAAGAATTTAACAAGTTCAAAATCTTAGGGATGTCAACAGGTTAGTGGAGTTAGTTTCGTTAGTGGAGTCAATTTCATTATTAGTGGAAAAAACCTTGAAAATGTAAAGTTAATTAAATATCTTGAAATCAGTCCCACTGAAGGTCCAGAACCCTTTCAGCCTCGCTATATAAAAAGGTGCATGTAAGCATTTAGGAATAAGAACTGAAAAATGAAATTGGTTTTATCCTACTCTTCTGTGAAAAGCAGAGCTGGAGTGAGATGTAGTTCCTAGTGAGGAGCTGGGGTTGATCGGTGAGACGCTGATCCAGGCTTAGCTAAGATGCCCAAGTTATATCCTTTTATTTTGTTTTAATTGTGAAAAAAAAAAGTCTGGAAAAGAGAAGAAAAATAACTCTTTTATCAATTCTAATTTTGTCCCTATCTTTGTCATCCGTCAATCCTATTGCAATTGATCTCCCACTAATCCTTCCCTGGTTCGAGATCGATCTGCTTTAAACCACAAAAAAGAGAAATACAGCTATCTGCTAGCATATTGTAGTGAACGTCTTGCCATTAAATATATAAATAGGGAGAATCTCATTGTAATGAATCAACCACCCAATAGTTGCAACAATCCAAGATAGTGATTGTAAGACTCGCACTCCACGAAACCAATCTAACTTAGGTTTTCGTGTCATGAAAGGTCTTCTGGTCATAACCAGGCCCGAAGAGACAGTTGGATGACGAACCATAAGTCTAGGTACGAAAAACAGACGAAACGGACATAGTTCCTAGTTATCCCGTTTGACTGGTTGAGACATACCGGTCTCATGAACAGTCCGACTGGTATGTCAGACCGGTCAGCTTATTCAGATTGGAAACAAACCCTAGTGGGTCCCACCTTCCAAATCTCGAAAGTAGAGACCTTCCATAAGTAGGAAACTCTCCTAAAAGGCTACCTTCTTCTATATATTGATATTTTCTCCTCTTTAGACCTTTTGTTGACTCGCACAAACCCTAGAGTCTGAAAGAGAGATCTGAAGAGGAGCAATGGAAGCAAGGAAGGTCTGCAGAGGAATAGAGCCATTGGGAGAAGAGCACCGTCATCCTGAAAGCCTACAGTAAGTGCTCTATTTCTATATAAGGGGGTAGGAAGGTTGGTTGAGAATCAATACCATGAATGGTTAGGTATTGATCCGAAACCCTAGTTTCGTTTGAAAAACCCTAGACTCGTGTGTAGGGATTTCTAAATTAATGTTTACAAGAATGTAAGGCAATGAATGAATGGAATAGACTAATTCTAATACCTCGTTTAACCATAGAATGGTTTAAGAAAAACCCTAATGAAACCAAGTCAAAGACCGACTGAAGAGAAGGTCAGGGACAGAAACACAGACTCTGTCGGTTAGAGTGTCCGGTGGCACAAAAGTCCGACCGAACAAGCCACCGGACCCATTCAGGAAGCCTGTAAGATTTGTCCGGTTGGACATACCAGTCTGAGTACTGGTCTGACAGTCTGCACCCTAATGTGCAACCGGTATATGTGTTTTGGACTATTTTTCAGCCCAGACTTGGTTCTGACCAACTTGGATCCCATGAGACCTAAATCTAATATATTCCTATTGTCATTTAGGACGTGTAGACAGCGAGGTTGGACTCTATGACACAGAGAAGACTTGTTATCAAGCATTAGGTAAGGGGACAGGACCCAAACCTAAATAATTAATAACAGTAAACCTCTCTATCTGTTTCTATTGTGTGATGTTTGTGCACATAACATGTCATCTTTATTTATGCTGTTAATTGTTCATGCATATTATTTATGCTAGGTTGTGACTGTTAGACATGTGTCTATTTTGGTTGGTGTGTGGAATGGGAAGGGGATCAAGGCCTTGGAGCATTCCCTCACACTAACACCTTTTCGTATCGCCATCTATTTTAGCATGCTTGGTATGGGTAAGGTATCAGGGGGAGGATGCGGTAGTGTGGATTGTTGTCTGACCGTCAGACTCTAGCCTTATCTCTATTCCGTAGGGAGCTGTGCTGGGTTAGGGCCTTGGATACTATGACGACATGTAGGATTGGTTAGTAACAGAACCCACTTGTAAACCCTTGCCAATAGGACTGTACGTGTTGGTACGGTATAGAGTATCAGAGGGAGGACACGATAATGTAGATTGTTGCCTGACTGCCAAACTCTAGCTCTATTTCTATACCGGAGTGAGTGATGTGGGGCAACAACAGTAGTGTGGATTGTCTGACTGTTGAGTGTGCCCACACTCTTATGCATGGAGGTGTAGTGGCAACCTATCCTTACCATAGCACTTTGCAAGTTATACCAGACCCAATGTAGAATGTTACTCCATGCATTTTTGTTTGCTGCATTGTCTTGTTTTCCTTACTGAGCTAAGTTGTGAGCTAACCCCGTATATATATACTCTTTTCAAATGTTGATGCAGATTATACCATGGAGGATTACATTGACGCTTCGGTGTACGGTGGTGTGGCTGCTTTGGATGTGCAAGCAAGAGGCAATGAGTATGACTCATCAGGCGAATGTCACTTCTGCGCGTGTATCTCTAGGTTTTAGATATTTTCTTTTAGTTTGATTATAAGACGATGTAATAGATTATAAGTTATGTTTTGGTACCTTGAAATAATTTGGATAATTATTACTTTACCATGTAGACCTCAGTTCATTTAATTAAAGTCTTCCGTTGCTACTTATATATTCTGATTATGGTTATGTGCATTGGTTTGTGTGTTGACCGGTCTAATGAGATCCTGGTGTGAACCGTTGGTTTGATAGCGATTTGCTAACATTTCTAGTTCGGCCAAAATTGGGGTGTGACAGTGACCGGGTTGCTATTTAACATTGGTAAATAAAAAATAAAATAAGAAACTTAGAAAGAAAATAGAAGGACAAAAAAAAGTTATGGAAGAAAAGGAAAATCAAAATAAAATAACATAGAGCATGGTAAGACTTACACAAAATCTATACACGAAAAAAAAACAATGAATAGGAATAGGAGCCAAATGTAAAAGGTAAATGTAAAATAAAATATAATTAACGTCAATTTAATCATAGTAAAGCAGTAACTGATAGAAAAGAGAGATCCCTATTTTTCTTTACAAAAATAAAAACATCCTAAATAATCTACAACATGTCAGGCATCCAACTTGATACAATTGGAAAATAACTTACTCATAGCATTACACTTAGCAGGATCACTCTCCTCAACATTAAAAAGGTCAACACCTCGTTTTTTGCCCAGAACCTCTGGTGCACCAGGTTCCACTGCACTTTTGCCAATTTCTGTTCCACCTCTTGAGGGATCTATATCAGTATCACCATCTGTTTGCTGCACAAACATCACAAAGTTACATTGGTCACAGCATTTAAAAAAATCACTCAGCAAATAAAACACTTGGAGGGAGGCTCTTCATAAGAGAAAGGAGAAAAGCATAGTAATTTCATTCAGAATACACTCACTCCAATACATTAGCAATAAAACATGTTACATTACCCAGTGAACCAAAAAGTTAATTGAAGGATGCCTCCGCAGAAGGTTGTGAATTATGGCAATAATAACCAAAGCTCCTGAAGGGGGAACTGAAAGTGAAAGCCTACTCAACTTTTTAGCAAACGCAGCAGCCAAATACGCTGGAAGAAGTGGAGATTTCAGACAAGAATCCAGAAGCTGCAGAAGGGAAACTTAATACAATTAGACATAAAATATCTAATATTGAGAAGCAATACTTTCAACAGACATCAAAATGTTAAAATATTTTGACCATGTTTGAATTTTCTTTTTCTTTTTCTTTTTCTTTTTCTTTTTCCCCTCTTTCTGGTTGCCTATACGGGAAGGGTGGCTATCCTCCACCCAGCTCAACCGCTAAACCTGGCTTCACTATTCTATAGGGTTATGTTGGCCTCCAAGGCTGATCATTAACTGAGTTGAACCTGTACATGGGGATCAGATCAACAGAACAATGTGACCCCTTAGTTCCAGCCACTCCCCACACAAAAACAAAAGCAAAAAATATTATGTTACTGCAAGACATGTTTACAACTTTCAAAATTATATGTTAATAGTATAATTAAACTTAAATGTAATTTGCTTTAGTTTAAAACTTAACGCAGGCTTCTCCCCTCTCCCCTACTCAAAAAGTAACAACAATCCATTTTGTACTTATCCATCCAAGCGACACATTTTTAAATAGAGATTAGTGAAGCAGGATTCATGTAGCCAAGCATATTTAAATGGGTTCTGGCGTAGTTTGTTGAGCTGAGTTGTATCAATAATCGGTTTGCACTTAACCATTTTTGTTTTCAAAATTAAAAAAATGGTTGGATCCTTTTCTCCTCTTTGTGCCTCTCCCTCACCCCTTCAAACATACAAGCACACACAAAAGAGGGAGAGAGAGAAATGTCACTTTCATTATCAAATTACTGTATATTGTAGACCTACAAAAAATAGATGCCAAGCATTATATATCCTTAATTACATTGATACCTCCCTCACTCTTTTTTACTGTCTAAGCCATTATAACAGCATACACAGGGCACAAGGCTCCTGCCACTGCGGGGTCCGGCCATCGAGGGAGGGGTTAATGTATGCAGCCTTACCCCTCCCTCATTCTCTTTGACTGCTTAAGCTATTATAGTTCCATACAAACTACTTGGATGTAAGGCTCTAGATGTTTGGAACTTTAAAATGTGAACCTCCCACCCCAAGTTTTGCCAACTCAGGATAAGAACATATCTTCTACTGCAATGATTGACAATTGGAACTGGTACTATGCTATAAAGTTTAAACTGAAGCCTTATTCAAACACACGAATGTCAGAAAAATAAAATATTTTACACATTCATAATATGTGATGCACCAGAACAATTTCCAAATTTAACTTGGCTACAATTACAGGGACCCGGGCAAGAGTATTTAGTAATCCAACAGATGTAAGGTATCTAACAGTAACTTGCTCAGGTATAGATTTCACTTCAACAGTTAAATAATTTGCCTTAAATTTAAAGTAAAGATCAATAGCCATCTTAAAGAATCTCATTGACATTACCTCGAAAAACTTTGCTCGATGCTTTGCCATAAAAATAGAAGGTACTAACAGTGCATAGAGCTTTTCGTAGAAGTTAGGATACTCAAGACCATATTGTATCATGAGAATGAAGAGGCTGCTAAGAGCCATGACACTTATAACACCGCCAATGTCATATGATCTTGTTAAGAAATCGCTGTAAATTGTCAGATGATAATCAGGCTCCATTCAACTTGTAGTACATCATATCAGATCAAATATACAAGAAGCAAAATTAACTTGAGCATTGGAAACTTCACCATAACATGACAGGATTTGACATATGAGGAATGACTGCTTGATGAAGCAAAACAAGAACCTGAGTGTCAGACAGGAAGGCGGGACAGTCAAGAATGAACATTCAAGCTTAAAGAATTTTACGCGATAACAAACATCAAAATAAACACATTACACAAGACCATTTATGATGTAAGACATCCTAACTGCTTTTTCTTTTTCTTTTTTTAAGCTATAGTCAATAAACAGAATTTATTGAAACAAAAAGAGAAAGGCAGAAAATATAAGACCACGCAACAGAGAAGCAAAAGCTCAAGACAGAGGGGGAGGGAACGAGAAGCTCCCACCAACACTATGGCCTTTTGTGCTATCAAATAAAGAAGAGAGGGATTCTACAGGAGGAAACAAAGAAAGCTGAATAAAATAGTTCATTACGGTTCCGGAGAAGAAAAGGTAAGGAACTTTTTTCTTTTGCTTTTTTTCAGTAATCAATTTAGGGAATAGATTAGTGTAAGGGTTTATGTACATTATGATTTAATGAAAAAGAAGAAATAATAAATGAAGGAAACAGCAAGATTCAAAGTGAAATTATGGAAATTTCGCCTAGAATTCTCAGTTTTGGGACTTGCCGAGAATTCTCAGTTTCGGGATTTTCTGAGCTGATATGAGTTGCAATTTTTAGGTGTAGCATTTTTTCGATCTAAATTTTGTAATTTCTGACAAGTCAGTCATGTCGAATCAGTTTCGGCAATATGTTACAAACCTTTAATGTAAATAAATTGTGTCCATCGAATTTTGACCCATTTCGTGCTATTTTCGCCCTTCTTGCCTGTTTCACTGCGAAAAGAAGGGAACTCATATTTGGACCAGATTTTCCCACGTCACATATACACACTCCTCGAGTACGCTGCTGAGGGTTATCACTCTTACAACGTCATTCGCTGCATTTCGGTGGAGCTTTGACCAGATTCAACAGTTAGAGGTATAATTTTTACAAAAAAAAAAAAAAAAGATAAATACTAGTTGCGAAGATATCCTATACAAAAGATCATAGGATGGGGTACAATTGGTCAATGTCAATTAAGAGCAAGCACAAATCCTCATTGAGCAGATACATCAAGGAGTTTGTGGACCTCACATGAATGCTAGGATGTTTGCCAAGAAAATCTTGAGAATGGAGTATTATTGGAACACAATAGAGACGGATTACACAGAATTCGTTAAGAAGTGCCACAAATGCCAGATGCAAAACCCTTTTTTTTCTTTAGTTTTGATGTCAATTGCCGACTGCCGAGTCAGGACCTGGGGGTCTCGCCAACTTGATACATGTACCGCCTACAAAATTGCACACTCTCAGTTCACCCTGGCCATTCTCAACCTGAGGTATAGATGTGATCAGAAAGATTCATCCAAAGGCATCGAATGGACACGAGTTCATCTTAGTAGCCATCGACTATTTTACCAAGTGGGTAGAAGCTCAGTCATATGCTAAGCTCACTAGAAATAAGGTAGCCAAGTTCCTTCAAAAGCATATCATCTATCGGCATGGGATGTCTCATGCTCTAATCTCAAATCAGGGTCAACATTTCAGAGGAAAAGTACAAGAGCTGTGTGAAAAGTTTAACATCCAGATGCACCGTTCCTCCCCTTATCGTCCATAGACAAATGAAGCAGTAAAAGCCGCCAACAAGAATATCAAGATCATCCTCCAGAAAATGGCAGAAACTCACGCTAACTGGGCAGACAAGCTACCGTATGCACTATGGGCTTATAGAACTTCTATCAAGACATCTACTAGAGCAACGCCTTACTCTCTCGTATATGGTATGGAAGCAGTATTCCCAGTAGAAATGGAAGTGCCATCACTGAGGATCCTAATGGAGTCAAAAATCCCTGAAGATGAATGGCTCCGATCCCGCTATGATGAGTTGAACCTCATAGAGGAAAGAAGAATGAAAGCGGTTGATAATGCGTAAAAGTACCAACAGAGAATGGCTGCCACTTTCAACAAGAAGGTCCGCATTCGTCACCTGGCAATGGGAGATCTAGTACTGAAAGAGCAAAGAGCATCCATCCATGACCCCAGGGGTAAATTTCGTCCAAACTAGAGTGGATCATTCATAGTGAAAGAAATCTTACCTGGAAAGGCAGTTCGATTGACAGATCTGGAAGATGAAGAACTACAATACCTAACCAACCTTGATCAAGTGAAACGATATCATGTCTAGCTTCTACACCCTTCCCAAAAAAAAAAAAAAAACCAAGGATGCAGTTGGTCTTTTTACTCTCAAGAGCCGATAATGAAACTCAATTTAATTTGGAGGACTTCACGACAGAATTGGGTTGGATTCTCCAAAGAGGCTACTACATCCCGCCACTCAGGAATGGTTTCATTATCTCGTCATAATCAAAGAAAGAACTTCCAACTTTCTGGTTGAACTCTTTCATCCGTTCATCTATCCAACAAATTTCCCAAGAGTCGCATTTCGAGCCCATCTTTCACATCTTTTGAAATCGATTCTAGTAGGCATGTCAATCTGAAGACAATGATAATGATAAGGAACTCTTATTTGTCGTTCATTACATTCAACGGCGTCCAAAAGTTCCAAAGAACCCTTCCTTCTCAAGCCCATAAAATGGTATCTGTTCGAAGGGATTGACCATTCTACATAAACAACCAAAAGATCCTCCCGATGGGAATCCCATCTGGATAGCTTCACATCAGCCACCTTACGCCTTCATAATCTCACACCTGTCTTTTGACTTAGAAACTTAGGCCCAGACAAGGTCATACATATGCACATATTTCATGCATAGCTCACTCAGGTTTTCAATGTGTCTAACAATTATGGTGTAAGAAAGTTCTAGTTGATTCCCCTACTAATTCTGTTGCAGGTCGGGATTTTTTACGGGTCACTCTAATGAGTATTCTAGAGCTTATACTCATCAGACATCATGGCCAAGATGGATAAGAAACTAAGGGAGTGGAGTTGGCGTATAGAATTCACCAAAGAATGTCCTTCCTAAAGAAGTTTCACTCATATGTCCTCCTCCAGATGATGACAGTAAAACTGTGCCTAAGTTTACTGAAAGCGGTTATCCAGTGCTAAGATCCAATGGCTCTCGTGTGCCTAAATTTACCTTTTGTCGTGCTTATGAGTATGTACCTCTTTGCTTTTGTCGTGCTTATAAGTATTTACCATCCTCTTGCCACCGCAAAGCAAAGGGATAAGGTAAATGATACTGCCAAGCAAGAGGATGGTCTTACCAAGCAAAGGGATGCGTACTCATAAGCTAAACCTCGCCATGCAAAGAGGTACGTACTTATAAGCACGACAAAAGGGTGAAGCCTCGCCAAACAAGGAGACTAGGATATGGAATAATTTTGCAAGACTAGAGTGTGGGTCCGTATTTGGCTCACTTTCCCAAATTGCTTATGTATCTTAGGGTACTGCCCTAAGAATCAGGATCCGCGTAGTTCGAAAGATTCATTTATTGAAGTGGTGAACCTAGACGTTCTATGACAAGATTCACATCACACCTATCTAGGTCACTGTCCCCTAGGGAAGATGAGCTGAGGGGTAGGGATCGTCCTAAAGCTACCCTTGACCTAAAACCCTAATTTGGAAGTGTTGGGCTAGGCTTCATGATTCTTAATTAAGATTTTATCATTTTTACCATTTCCGTGAATGTGAGTGCCTAAATGCACGTCCCCACACCTAATATGTCTGCTAGGTGTACAGATATGACAATTCGAGTAGGGTGTTGGAGAAAGTAAATTATTGTCGAAAAATATCATTCAAACATGGCATATAACAGATCAACAGTAATGACATTATAAACATGGCAGTGCACGCAAATATAGCAGTGTAAATAAGACATATGCACAAATATAACAGTGTAACAAGATCAGATCCTCAATCTATAGTTTAGACTCAAAGAATCTCTCACATCAACAATATATCATATTAGATCCTCAATCTAACGGTCAAATCTCTTCAAAACATTATTATTATGATCAACAACTTAAATTTCATTAAAACAGTCAAGATCAATGGCTAAGATCTCACATCAAGTTATAATCAAGATCAGACCAAGATCCAAAGGTTAAAATTCACTCAAAACAACTTATGATGAAAATCCAACGGTCTAAATCACTCTTGATGGTAATCCAACCATTCAGATTCCACATCAAGGTAAATTATGATCAATGGCTCAAATTTAATCACATCGAATTTCAAGATCAATGGTATGATTTTCATCTCATAATTCCAAATCAATGGCCATGTTACCATCACTTTAAAATTCCAAATCAAAGGCCATGATCACCACTTTTAAATTCTAAATCAAAAGCCATGATCAATCTCATTAAAATTCAAATATATGGCCGGATCAATCACATTAAAATTCTAATCATATGGTCGGATCAATCACATTAAATTTCAAGCCATGGTTGGATCAATCACATTAAATTTCAAGTCAAAAGGACAAATTGATCACATTACAATTTCAAGCATAAAGCCGGACCAACCACATTAAAATTCCCATCATTGATCACATAAGAAAAATAAATATCAACATGATCATGGGTTTATAATAATCAATTAATAAGCATGATCAATGGTTGATAATAATCAACAAGTAAACATGATCAATGGATTATATCAATCAATATCACATAAATTAAATCAATGATTCAGATTAAGTGATGTAGATTAAATCACATTATTCAGGATCTATCATGGGATCAAGGGTAGGGATTTCATCAAGGATGAGATGAAAAGTATTCGGGGAGGGGGTTTTGAATAGATCGTGGATATATCAGGAGTTGGGTTAGTAATGCATGGGGGGTTTAAGCAGGTCACGAGGATGGACAATGTGAGATGTTGGTGTGGCTCACGAGTAGGCTGGCCAGGTGTATTAGTGATAGTGAATGCAGCAGTAGGTGGTGGTGGTGTGTTTGATAATGAGATGAATGTTGATGTAATGGTTAAAGTGGGGTTTCGATGTTTAAAGAAGGTGACAAATGGGGACATGCGGACAGCAGGGAGTTGGTTTTTTTCGGTGGAAGAGGTTGGGATGAACAGCAGGCTATAGGAGAGAGGTGGAGTGGTTTGTGAGATGGGCAAGTGTCAACTGAAGTGGATTAGTGTTTGGGTGTTGGCACATATAGGGAGTTGTGTCGCAGCAGCTGTTATGGTGAAAAAATGGTGCTGGTTCGGTTACTTCTTCTTTCTGAATCTCTCTCTTCTGGTTCTCCTCATCTTCTGAGCCACTCTCTTTTTTCTTTTATTGATCTCACAACCGATCTCTCTCTCTGCCTCAATCTTTTCTTTTCCTTCTTCAAATTCTTTCCTAAATTCTCCATTCCTTAATGATTTCCTATTCTCTTCTTTGAGTCACCACCGACCCAGCTTTTCGATATTCTCTCTATCTTCCTCGGATCTCTTAGTCCTCCTTCACTGATTTCTTTCCATCCAAATCCTTTCTCTCTTTACTCTCCTTTCCATTCTTTTCCTTTCTTAACCGAATATCTTATTCTCTCTTCTCAAATCTTCCCATTCATATCTTCTTCTCTTATTTCCATTCTTTCTCTTTCCTCTGATAGAGTTCTTTCCTTCCTTCTAGGGTTTGCTCTGCAGCCCCGTTTTCTGATTCTCTCCCTATATCTTATCTCTCCAAATCAGTTAGTCTCTCGATCTCTCTCAATCTCTCCATCTCTCCATCTCTCAATCTCTCACTTTCAATTCTTTCCTTTTGTCCGAGTCCCTTTCTTCCCTATTTTGGTCTCCCTTTCTCTATTTCTTTCTCCCGATCTCCCAATATCTTTCTTAATCAATCGGTTTCCCAATCTCTTCTTTCTATTTTCATTTTTCCTTTTCTTCAGTCCTCTTTAATTTCCATTTTTTTTCTTCTCTTTCATTTTTTCCTCAATTTCTTTCCTTAGCTGGACGAATTTCGATCTCTCTCTATCTCTCTGTCTATTTCAATTCGGTCAATCTCAACTCTTTCCTTCTTCTAGATTTTTTTTCTATCTTTGCATCTCCAGCTAGTTGATTCTCTCCTCTTCAATCTTTCCCATTTTCTCTTCCTCCCATTCTCGGATCTTTCTATTTTAAAGTTCTCCACTAATTCTACTTTTTTTTTCCATTTTTCTCTATTGCCACCTCATGCTCTCTTCTTGTTAAAGTCAAACCCAACGGCCAGCACATACACACCACACACACACCATATGTATACGTATATATATACATTAGTATACATATACATGCAACACATACATAATATACTATATAATATAATACAATGTACATGCATATATACTAAACTGGTTTGGTTCGGACTGGTCTGGGCTGGACTGACTGGACCGGCCGAGATTGACTAGACTAGACTGACTTTGGCTGACTGGGTTGGGCCAAGACTGGCTTGGATTGAGCTGGGTTGACTGGGTTTTTCCTCTCTCTCTCTCTCTCTCTCTCTCATTTTATATGCCATTTCGGCTTACAATTCCACATGAAATCTTTTGACGACCCTTGTCACGAATGTTCCACGTCCACTTTGTAAAGCACTGAAAATGAAGAATAATGGCGCTTGAATCACCCAATTTAGATGTCGGATAATAAAATTATGAAGGACTAAAGTTTAAATGGCTATTTCGGCTTACAGCTCTGCATGGGATCCTTCAGATGCCTCTGTCCTAGATTTTCCACATCCACTTTGAAGGATACTAAAAATGGAACACACTGGCGCTTGAATCACCTAATTTGGACGTCGTATGAGCAAGATATGAAGAATTGAAGTTTAAATAATTAAATTTGTGATAATTTGCATGAAAACCCCTGAGATCTTAATATTATTTTCAGAAAATCCCCTTATACTTATCTTCGAACTAAAATCGTCATATCTTCTTCATTTGACATCGGAAATAAGCGATTCTAATCTCATTTTGAAGATATTTCCAAAACCTACGTATCCGTGCAGGTTGTAGCCCATGACCTTGCTGTGGGGCCCACCAAAAACCACCTCGAAATCACAGCCAAAAAATCCAAACCTTTCATTCGAACCCACAAACTTGTCGTATGTGTTCACTTAGGCTTCTGGACACTAGGGACTATCTCACTTCTTTTCAAAACACTATAGAGAGCATGTCGGGACTGGTCGACTATCATTTTTGAGAGAGTTTCACTCACCTCCCCCGTTCTTTTCCAAACTTTCTCTCACCTCTCCCACTTTGCTATCTTCACACCAGTAGGACTCTGTTCAATTGGGGATGGCAAAAATGTGGTGCTTACACCAGTGGTTGGTGATGGAATTTTTATATGTCAAACACCAAAACCCAATAGGGTTCCAAAGATCTGACGACTTGGTATATATGCACTACAATATGAGGCTCAAAATGTAGCACATATGCACGGGGTGGAGAACAACAAGGACCTGATCGAGTTCATCGACATAATCTAGGTGGAATCAGATGAAGAGGATCCTTGTACAAATGGGTGACGGATAGAGGCGATCTGGTAATGGATCAACCTGGGAGTAGGCCTAACCTTGAGATAGTCAGTCAAATGGGTGCCGACGTTGATGAGTTCATGGCTTCAGAGGGTCGCATACACCAACAAACGCCCCAACCATTCGAGCCTCAATTGGCAGGGATGCAGAGGAGAAGCCCAACTAGCCCCATTCCAGTGGTCACACTCACGTCACCGTCTTTTCGTGGAGATGATGACGATGGCAATGTTGATGGTGATGGTAGGGGTGATAAGTATGCTTCCTTATAAGAGGGTTAGAACCCGGACCCGAGTCCACAGCCGATTCAAGTCATTGGGGAGACCCAGTTTGGTCACGTCACTTAGGATAGGGACTACGGTGAACATCCATCCTCGTGCAAGCTACACGAGAGTCTTGTCATTGCTTTAGACCAGATGACTAGGTTAATGAAAGCATGGACATCAAGCTCTCGAGCTTGTCTTGAACTCTTAGAGGATTGAGTCTAGTGGACAGCACTAGACATGGGCAATGACATGCCCCATCCTTTGCCACAAAAAGTACCAAGCTAGATTACAGTGTATGGTGACAACTATGATGGTTTCCCCGGGTTTGAGAAGTATGGCTCGTCTTCTTCCATTCCCACTGCTAATGACCACGATGCCCACTCACAAACTGGATCATCCTTTATGGACAATTTCTCCTACCTAGCTCCCAATCGTACATGCCAGCACCACCATCTAGTTACAATGGCTCAGTACATGGTTCTTCATAGTATGGTGATCTAAATCCAAGGATAAGTTACCTCCAGTACGTAGAAGAGGCCATTATAGGGCAGCTGTGGAAAACTTCGAGCATTTCTTCCGCCACACTATGATGCAGCCTACATTTGTGATGATATAGTCAGAGGAAAATTGACTTCAGCACCATTAGTCCATGAGTGGGCTCGATCCTCCATGCAACTCTATGTGGCATTAGCCATTAGGATAGGCTGAGGGGATCCTTTTTGTACCATCTACTCATGTACCACCACTGAGTATAGTATTGTTGGGACCGTCTATATGTACAGTGTACTCTTTCATAATCACTCAATATTATGTTTCTTCGTTCCTACTGCATAATTTACTTGTTTTACTTACCTTTTATGTCTTCTAGTACTAAACAAATGTGTTAAATAGACTATATTACACAAGATATAAAGCAAGGTTCAGCATATACTGCTTACCTAAGTTGCAAAGCCAAACTAACATTTTGCGTAAGTAAACTTGCAATCTAAAGGTCATAGTTGTCAAGGCGTCGCCTAGGCGTCCAGGCGTCCTTGTGACGCCTTGAAAAATCTGGCGCCCCGTCAAGCCTCCAACGCATTGGTTCGCCTTGGCGCCATGACAACCATGCTAAACGTTCACATATGTTTATACAGGTTAAAATATGATTCCCGTGAAGTTTCAGACCTTAGCATGGCCACTTGACACCCAAACGGCCAGTCAAAAATCACAGGCAAAAAATGCAATGTCAGCTGGATTCCGGTCGAAATCTCATTTTCACCAGCCACCGAAATGGCTGCCGAAAACTAGATTTTGAACATTGGGAAACAGATGCTATCATTGACTCTGACCAGAAACTTCAAAAGAAAGGAAGAAAAGGAATAAAGAATTAGTACAAGGAAGAAAATAATAAAGAGAATGATCAAGGAAGTAACTAAATCTTCTAGGTTCATACAGCTGAAAAAACTTCAACAAACAATGAATCACATTCATTATTTTTCCTTTTCTTTTCTTTCTCTTTTTTTTTTTTTTATTTCCTTGGGAGGTTCCTAGTAGGCAAAGCTAGTAGAATACATTAAGAACAAATTGGTAGCCAGCAAAATACCAATTTTATTCAACAGGTATCTGATTACAATCTCCTAATAAGATGTATATATAGAATTCTTAACCGTACTCACTCTTTAAAATAAACCAACTAAAACTCTAAAATCTAATTAAACATTCAAAAAATAGAAATTCCATCAGAGAATAACACCCTACCAATCAATCAGCCATAGCCCTCCTAGTACAACTCGAACTTGCAAGCAAACCTAGCTTGGTAACCTTTCAAATGGCACCAAGGTCACGCCAAATGGATAAGTTTTGACCTTTCAAAAATAGCCCTAAAGAAAAGGGCAGAAATTTCTCAGTTTTCTGAAACTTCCTGATTCGTTGTTTCTAAATTCTAAATCTCGATACGTTTCAATAGATTTTTCTAAGGGCTATCTTGGACCCCAATAACCATACCAAGAGTATAAAATCAGGCTGAGGAAGAGAAGAGAGAAGCCAAATTTGTAAACTGCTACATTGCCAATAAAATCAGATGTGATCACTTTCCCTCTAGGTTTTCAATATTCCATCATGATCCAATAAACCAGTGACCTGATTATCCAACCAGATTTGACAGAAATCTAACCATAGTTGTCAAGACGTCGCCTAGGAGATGCCTAGGAGCCCAGACGGCCTTGTGACGCCTTGCCTTGGAAAATCGGGCGCCTTGGTCGCCTAGGCGCTCTGTCAGGCCTCCAACGCCTTGGTTCGCCTTGGTGCCTTGGCACCTTGACCACTATGAATCTAACTCATCTAGGCCCTCGACTCTTCATTCTTGATCCACTCAACTGAACCTTAAACAGAAGCTGTTCAAACCTCCCATATCACATGAGTGGTGGAATCAGAAAGTGATCTGGAAGTCCAGAATGTCATCATTCCTTGGGCAGCCTTATCCCTTCCTTCCAGACTTTTAAATAAGTTAATTGCACATTTCCGACAGCCCAAAACTGAATTGGCAACACCTCACTAACCTTGTAAAACTTCTCTGCAGCTCCTGTGATATTAGAGCATGTGGAATTATACTAGGCCACTCTTTTTTGTAATTGAACAGCAACCAACCCCACGAACAGGCCTCTCCCTGATATCAAGACATCTGGATTAGAAGTCACTCATGACTTGTCCTCCGGCACATCACTGACAAAAAAGGTCCAGCACTTAACTCACAACCACTGGTTTCTGGCTTTCTGCAGGAAGTCTCCAGCAGGGGCTCAAACTTAAAACCTAAGGATTTCAGTTCCCATAGACTGAGATGTGCCACTCTACGATAAAGCATGTACCAACATAGAGCATACATGATTAGGTAACACAGACAAGAGAAGCAACAGCAAAGGGAGGAATATCCAATGTGCTTGCAGCACCCCCAAACTAATAGTGCAACTCAGTAATTTGACCCAGCTATTCTCCTCAACCTTAATCTTAACCACCCTTGTGACAAAACCCACCAAAGGTTTTCTAAATAAATCACAAATTTTGTGAGGATGTCCTATTCCCCTTCCATCTTAACAACGACCTGGTTATTTCCCCTATGAAACTCTACTTAATAATCCAGTCCTTTTCATCCAGGAGTTCAAAACAAATAACTCAATTTAAAGCCACCAATTGTTTTTTTTTTTTTTTTTTTGGGGGGGGGGGGGGGGGATAGAGAGAGAAGTTAAGCATGAAAATCATACCTTAGTCAGAAGCCAAATAATACAAATTTGGAAGAGAGAGAGAGAGAGAGTAGCAGAAAACAAAATGACACTACATATCCTGAAGATAAATACTGTTCAAACGTATATTTGAAATAATGTGCCCAAATAAACCATGCTTTTGTTGGAGACTGAAAAGCATTATTTAAATATACCATCAAAAACCACAGAGACCAAGTAGGAAGCATTGAACAAAGCATCTAATTTATAATTAGACCAGTGGCCTAAAAACCCAATCACCATATTGTTGCTGGAAGACAAACGTTAGCTACAAGAACAGTAATTGTGAACCAACAAGGACAGCCATCTTAAATTCATTCAGTATTTCTCTATATAAAAATAACAGGGGTATTAAAAATTGAAGTCAATTCCCCGTTTCCCAATGTAATTAAAATTTTGAAGTACAAACCTCTAACGAAAACAAAAAAAAGCATTAGCTGGATCATAGTGGTGATACAAAAAATTCCCACTGCGAACGAGCAAACACATAGGACTGTAAAAGATACCTCCTTGTACACATCGAGAGGGAGGGGTAACCTCAGAAAAGATAGCCATGCTTTAGTGAACTTCAACTTCATCCTCTTGGCAATGTTGGATGGAGAAGAGACCTTAATAAAATATAAACACAAAAAATCTATCAGCAATCCACCCCTAGTAACAGCCGATACTAACACTACCAGTGCACACATTGGGTTCTTGGTTCCAGCCTTGATAAGAGAGTTAAATGAAGGAAACTTACATCCTTTTTCAATTTGTTTGATTTACTTTGCTTTCCCCCAGAGGATCCATTAAGCTCATTTTCTTTAGATGAAAATCCTGAACCCAAATAATGAACGACAAAATTAGAATCCAGCAGGTCCCCAAAATGCTACAAACATTAACTAGGAAATTAATAGAAAGTTGACAGTGAAAATGCTAAAAAATCAATTAGGGACTTGATAACAGAAAATTTTAAGTTAAGCAGACCTCCCACCAAGATGCACAAAAAATACATTGATTATCTTGTCAGCAGCCAAGAAAGAGAGTGATATGTCCAAATATTCACTTACCATCATTTGCGAAAAGTAATCACAGCAAAAATTGTAAATGGCACTCAAACAAGGTTTTTCTCTCTCCGAAGTGAACTCTAGTCAGTGAACAGAACAGAAATCCAAAGATAAACAGTAACAATTGTCCATAAAGAAGGCAAGATGGATAAGCCCCAGAAAGCTGGTACGGAAGAAGCTGAAAGCATATCCCATGAAACTTGATTTCAATGATGAACTGCATACCTGTGAGGTTTAAGCTATTGCACAATTGAGAAGGTTCTTGGATCAAGATCATTTACGACAACTGGATCAAAATGACTCAAGGTTGACGCAAATGCACCATCCAAGGTGGCTACTTATGTATCTTCACATAAGAAGCACTAGCCAGTTGCCAAATAGAGACCCTTGGAGCTCAAGTAGGATCTTTTAAGATCTGGTTGTGAGTATTTGAGTTTGATTTGTAGTCGTCGTTAACTGTGTACGAACAGGTTTTCTTTCCTACTCTGGTTGGCTAGAATTAATGAAGTCAATCATGCAAAGTTCTTACCTCTATTGGACAGCAGCGTTTGGCAATCCTCGGTCTCATTCAGAAGATTGAGAGCTTGATGAGTGCATACCTTTGTAATGATAACAACAAGTTCCTCCACACTAGGAGCTGGGCCTCAATTTGACTCCCCATAAAATGAAAGAGGTCGTGGTCTTAGAAGAGTCTCTGAAATCAACAAAGCTTGCATCCTCAAATTGGTCTGGAATGTAGCAGCTAGGATGAATAGTATTTGGGTGGACTAGATCTACTCGAAATTTCTTAAAAAGGACTCTATTTGAGCAGTGACCTGCCGAGAGGACAGCTCAGGGACCTGGAGGAAGATGTTGAAGCCTACAGTGTTTGTATCCAATATCATCAAGTCAAGGATTGACGACAGCTGCTCCACCTTTCTTTGGTTGGATAACTGGCATTTTCATGCGGTTATGATAAACAGATATGGGGAAAGGATTTGGCTGGACTCCGGCAAAGGCAGATTGGCTCTTGTATCCTCCATTCTCTTAGAGGACATCTAAAGACCGGGCCAATTTTGCTCTCACAGCTTTTCTTTAACTTGGTCTGCCCTGCCTTCTATTTCTGGAAGCCTTTTTGGTAGCAGGGATCTGGTAAGTTGGACGGCTTCGGTTTAGGAAATTTTCTCCTATTCTTCTGCTTGGGACATTGTCAGATCTAAATCGAAAATAGTCCCCTGGTATGATATCATCTGGTTCCAAGGCCACATTCTTCGTCACAACTTCATCTCTTGGAGGGCCATGACCTGCTCTCCCTACTAGGTCGTTCCTCATCCAGCAACATATTAGCATTCTCTTCAACTGCTGCCCATGCTAGTCGGCCTTTGAGGGCATTCAACACCTCTTTTTTGAGAGTACATTTTCAGGCCATATTTGGGAAGGGATCCTCCGCCGATGCTGGCCCGCCTAGAGATGCATTTGCTCATTCGAGAGGGAATGGTGGAAGTGGATTTGAACCGCATTTAAAGGAAAGACAACCTGTGATAAAGTTGGGAAATTAGCATTCTCAGCAACTAACCAACTATCACCTTTGGATGGAACGAAACTTGAGATCATGGAACTGCAAATCTAGGAGTCTCCTCCAGGTTTGGATGCTATAGCGTTTGACATTCAGGGGACCCTCCTACCCCTCAATAACCCCTGTGCGAATACGCCAAGGAATAGATTCATTGCTAGTGCTTGGGACTTACCTATCTAATCTTAATGTGGATAGGATCTCTCATTTGCTTGTTGCTTTGCTGCTTTTGTTGTTTTAGGTCTGCATTCTTAAGCAACCAATCCCATATCCTTCGAGGTTATTTTCTTAACATAATTCTTTATTCAAATAAAAAAATTAAAAAAGCAGCCCATCAGTTGTAAAGAAACAGACTTTGGTTCTTAAATTGAATTTATTTTTGAATTGGAGATTCCTTGTTTTCTTGTTTACTTCTCAGGCTTCAGCCTTAGTTTTGCTGCTATTAATCTGTGCTGCCTTATTATCATGTCAGGTCCTTTGCTGCTTTTGATTTTTTGGTTACAATTTGTGATATTTTAAACTGAGATCTCCAATTCAGGCATGAATTTCAACTCTAAAACTTACTAGAAGTCAGCTGAAAGATATCTGATAGGATTGGAAGGTTTATTTTTAAAAAATAATGCCATTTGGATCAAATTCCAATCTGAAATTTGGCTCCACAATTCCAAACAGGAGTATAGCTCAATTGCAGTGATCTAAGAACCATATCAAATATGCTTTGAGCGACTTGAAATTTTGAGCATTGATTTTTCTATCAGTTGGGAACATGGAACCTTTCGAACGACTTCATTGGTTGACTATGTGATAAAATAGTTTCTTGCTGGTTTGAGTTGCTGCATCTATGTAAATTTTGCAGAACTTCATTAAATTTTTTAAGCTTCTTTTAAGCTTGCAATTTGTTATTTGGTGCAATGGTAAGGTTGTCATATTAGAACCTGGTGGTCACAGGTTCAAAAAATGGAAACAGCCTCTCCCCATTGCGGGGGTAAAGCTGTGTACATTCTGCCCCTCCCCAGACCCTACAATAGCGGGAGCCTTGTGCATTGGGACGCCCTTTTTTCTTTTTTTTTAACTAGAGTTGAGACATAACACATGGAGTTTGCCAAGTTGAGTTCTGTGGCATATAGCTTAACTGCACTCTGACAGTGAAGTACTACTGTTCAATGTTGGCCTGAATTGTAAGTATTATTTCTAGCTGGACTGTTTGGGTGGGCTCATATGGATGTTTAGATTCCTTTGACCTTTTATTTGCATCAGAGAATATATATATATGATTCACTGAAGCAGCAATGATGTATTTTAACTTTCGTTTTCAGAAATACTTACTATTACGGAAGGCATCCTACCAACTACCATCTTTTGGGCTCCTTGTAACGCCATGTCAGTAGAGCTAAATGGGAGAGAGTTAGGATAGATTGCAAAATTAGGCAAAGCTATAGCATATAGGCTATATGCACAGAAGGGGGGAAAAAAGGAGAGGTACTGAGAAAAAGAATACCTTAGTGCTTTAGGGACATATGAACGTTAACCGGACAGGCCCAACAACGGAGGGAGGGTAAACCTATGTGATAAGTATAGATTCTTTTTGAATTCTTTTGTTTATTGAAAATGATTTTTTATCAAATGTATCAATTTTATGTTTAAACTCTCGATAATCAGTAGGAAAGATACCATCTGGTATAATTCATTATAAAAGCTTGCCCCACCCACTCCTGGTTGGTAAGCAAGTATAGGTTTTTTAGCTAAAACCCCAAGCTTCGAGTTTCCTTCGCCCAATCAGCAAAAAGGCAAAGTTCGGTATTTAATGAAGATCTTTCTATCAATAGATAGTAATGAGTGTTTGATATAGGGCATCAATAGATAGCTGCTCTTCCTCACATTTTTTTTTTTAGAGAGAGATTCACTGGACACAGGAGTTCTATATTTCAGGCCCATTCCCTAACTTCAATTAATTTCCCACTTATGAGGTATAGTAACTGAAAATAGAAATAAATTAAAAAGAAAAAGCTTAAGCAAGACGCACTCACCAAGGTCTTCTTGTGTTCTATAAAGAAAAAATATGGAATAATGAATCAAGAAGCTAACAGTAACTGCAGAATCCAATACAATTTTAAAAGAGCAAAATTCAATAGAAGAAGCATCCCCATTTGATATATACAATAAAATTTGATACATACAATAAAATGATAATGCATCAACATCTATTCAATTCTGTTGTAAAAAAATAAAATACATTCCAAAAAATATTTTGTTGGAAGTTTCAAATGTAAGGCTAAAAATGCATTCATATAAGTTGAGCCGGCTTCTTTTAATTGTTTCAGAACATGGGATGCACAATGATACATAACTACAATATGCGAGGAAGTATTCATTGTGGATTAAAATTTGCATTAAAAAAAACATATATAAAAGAAAATTGCTTCCATTAAACAGAAGATAATTAGGAAAATCCAACAAGCTTCAAGATTAAACAAACCAGGATGCTCACCTGCCTCACTCCACATCTCATGGCCATAGTCTTCATTCTGCTCTTGTAGAGGAGAATTGTGTGCTAGAAGATAATGTATCTTGTGAATAGAAACCTCTATATTGCTTAAAACAACAAAATTTCAACTAATCAACATAATCACCTTTGCAAAAACAACAGTTCAACAGAATAAAAAAATTTGTCAATCTGAAAGTGCAAAGCCAGAATTTTGATATAAGCAAACAATAACAGAGTATATGCGCAAAAAGAAGACGATTGCAGAAGTAAAATGAATTATCACAACAACTATTAGTGGTTCAAACAAGTTTTACTGTTCCAATCTTACTCATGTTTCCAATTGGTAAATGGTATCCATTGCAAGAATAAGAACATATAGACAGATTAATGAAAGGTTGAGTGGATAGAGAATGGATTGGTAGCAAAAACAAAATATCCACGCAGGTAACCAATATCAAAGTGAAATTAGGGTGTCTGGGCGAGTGGGCGGTCAGAAGTCAATAAGATCGATGCTGGTACGAAGCACGTAAATTGCGCAGGATCGAGCCGCCTGAAAGTGAATTTTGGGTATCTCTTGCTTAGACTTGAAAAGAAAATAGCTGCATACCTTTCTTAAGCCCCATGTATCACAAAAGGAAACAACTGCCAGAAAAACAGTATCTCTCACTCAAACAGTATGGCAGTCATTTGAACTCATGGTAGTGTAGTTGTAATCTACCATGCTTCCAGATACTATACACAAACTTATAGTAAATGAACACATGAGCACCCATCTCGTCTTTCCATAAACACATGAAGCAACAGCTGGCCAGTTTGAGTCCTCATCTTTGGAATTGATCTATTGCAAGCAATCTGTTCAAACATCATATCTAATAAAACAGTTCAACTTCCAAGGCGCTGCTGATACCCCTTCCAAAATTCAACCCAACCCACAGTTCCCACCATGAAGGCATGAAGAGAGTTATAATGGGAGTTAATAGGATGCCGCTTTAGCTCCATCATTGCACATTCTCAGAACCATCCTTATAGGATGCAACAATACTGAAGCATATTTGTACTCTGCATCCATCATCTTACATATAACGGGAGGAACTAACACCACCCCTAAAATATTAACCAATTGTCACATCTTTGCAACCGCCAGCCTATATAATCTAAGAAAAATTTACCACAACTTTTCAGTTCCGAAACCAAACATCTCTCACAAAACTTTATTTTCTGCCCATTACCCAAAGGCACAAGGAAAAGAATATTTATGTAACCTTCATAATGCTCTTCCACACACCCATCAACAAGTATAAAACTTTCCAATTCGATCAATCTATGACATTACCACCATAACCATTTTCATATATTTTTTTCGTTTCCCTTTCTTTAGATATCTTAAACGATGTTATCACCATAATCAGCTTGCTTAATTACATATACTCCATACTCTTTTACTAACTTTTTTTTTTCCCTGATAAAAAAGATTCCTCTCAGTTATTACAGAGACATTTCCATTATATCAACAAAAGCAAATTTAATTTGTGAACAGATTATTATTCATGCAAGGGGGAAAAATTATGTATCTTTCAAAATAAAGATGTGCTCGGATGAAATGCTGCTGGATATTAAAATTTTGGTAACCACATTTCATAAAGAAAGCCACATGAAATTAAAAAATAAATAAATAATAAAATAGTATATATTGTGTTTTACTGTGCAGACAGAAATTTGAAAATCAAATATGGAGTTCTTTAGGGCCCTTGCAGGTTCTATCCTTCCTCGACGGGATGGAGAGTACGATTCTATTTCCAATAAAAAAATTCCTCCATATTTTAGCTTCTTTTTTTTTTTTTTTTTGGGGGGGGGCGGGGGGTAGTCCAACATGCACAGGAAAATAAAGTATCTAGAAAATTCAATAATGACTTTGAGATCAATTCACACTACAAAGATGTTGACAAACTCACAGAAACCAAAATATAGTGCAATGGAAAGCATTCAGCAAATTCAATAATGACCTTAAGATTAGTTGAAAGAGAGACAGAGAGAGAGAGATAAGTTCATATTATACTAACCTTTCTCGAGAAATGAACTCACCATCCTCCTGTACATTTCCATTATCTAAGAGAACACAAAACAGCAGACCCAATAAGCATGACATACCAAAACTGAGATGGGGGGAGTAGAAGAAGAAGATGGACTTGGAGTCTAGAGACTCAAAATCAGTTCATCAACAAGTAAGCTAACACATCAAAGATAATGAAGGGAGGCACACCACTAATTTTTGTCACCTCCAAACTGCTCGCAATCTTTGCCACACTAATGTATGTGAAAAAACTGCAGCGGGGCAAAAGAAAAATATGAAAAAGACAAGCTAGTAAGAATACATTTTTAGAATCAGAACTGTGTTATGACATAAAAAACACCCAATGCATATAGTAGCATGACATAGAGCCATAGATACTAGTGGGAGTGGCTTTATTAATTTTGCAAGAGTCAGAAACATTATATATATGAATAATAATAGTAATGAAAAAAAAAAAAAAAACCCGGCACCAATTAAATTATAATTGCACCGATCATGTACCCAGAACCTAGTGCACGAGGCTCCTGCCACTGCGAGGTCTAGGAAGGGCAGATGTACGCAGCCTTACCACCTCTTCACCGCTTCACAGAGAGGCTGTTTCTCGATTCGAAAGCCCGATCACCCGGTCACAATCGAGCAACCTAACCATTGAACTGAGGCCCATGTAAATAAATTTTGACTTCTAATTTCTCACACAGTATCTCTGCTACTAAAAGTTCTGGTATAGTGGCGTGTCGCCTCAGGTATAGCAACAGAAGGAATGCTCTTTGATACACTCTATCATTGCACGGTTTGCACCAATCATCAAGAATGATTTAAAAAAAGAAGAAGAAGATGACAAAGAAACATCGGAAAGCATACATAAACTACAAAGTACAAACCCATGAAGAGATTTTGCCTATTGAAACATTAAAATGAAGTGATCTCTATGATAATTAAAAAACAAAAATAAGAAGCCACACAAAGATAAAAAATAAAAAATAAAATAAAAAAAAAAACTAAATTCAAAGAAGTGTTAATATTGAGAAAATAATCTAGCTAAAAAGTGCCTGTATAAGAGCCATCATCCATGTAATTAGGAGCTACCAAAAGCTAGGGTTGCTCAGGAGGTAAAACAGAAATCTACATATCACAAAGCTGAACCTTGTTTATTCTTGTAACAACACCTTATCAAGAAAGTCATATCATTGGACATCAAAACATAATAATTTGCAAGGTAGTCATTATTCCACAACATTTTGATGCAGCCTAATTGCACCCAAGTTCTGCAATTAAGCCATTGCAGAGTTCTGCCCACATCAAGGCTCAAGCCCACAAAGCCCATTTGGCCCAGGACCAAGGCTTGAACCAAGCTACAAAAGAACCAAAGAACTTGGTGTTAGTCCCCTTTTGGTGATCTCTCCAGTCCCTAGTGGAGAGTAATGTGGCAATTTCTATTTAAATACATTGGAGCTTGCATCAAAGTATTGGAACTTACATCAAGACCTTGGAGCTTGTATCGATGCACATTGAAACAATCCTTTGCATTGGAAGAATCCATCATTTATGGTTTTCTATTTTAAGTTTTAAGTTTATGTTTTCAGCCCTTGGATTTTAAGGGTATGATTGTCTTTTTAGTTTCTCTATAATACCTATAAAAGGCCACTAAAGTTAACTTGTAAGACAGACAATTGAAGTAATTCTTATGAATGAAATTTGCCTAAGTGCAATATCTTGAACCTAGAAGAGTTCTCCCTTGAAATCTTGAAGAAATTTCATTTCATCCTAGAAGAATTGGAATTTTATTATTCACCTACATCTAAGAAGAGTTGTAGGTCATCTTTGAAGTTGATTTACATCTTAGAAGAGAAGTAAATCACTCTACCTTCACTCCATCAAATATTACTTTCTTGTTCTTGTATCCTGAAAATTTTTCAAAATCCATTTTTGCACTTCATGTCCCTTTTAGCCCATTTTGGAATATATTTCACTCATAATCCATAAAAGCATCATTCACAAAACTTATAGCCCCATGAGTTATCTTTACTTTGCCACTGGAATCAGATCATTCCAATCTATATTGAAGAACTTATAGTCATTCTTCTGAAGTTGCGCAATTCTGTCAAATTCTACATAACTTGTGATTACTTTAAATTTGTATAAATTCACTCTCCCGATCCATTCTTTTGAGAAGCCTAAGTTGGCTTACATCACATTGCTCGGCAGAGGCTCCTAAACATTAACTCTTTGGCCATTCATAAACCATACAACATGACCATTAAACCATAACATTTACATACAAAATATAAACATGCAGCATTTGATGAAAGAAACGTGCATCCAAAAATGAAATATCCTTGCAACATGATTTGTAAATATTCAAGACCTCAGGTCAAACCACCTCTAGCATGATAGGAAACAACAAAGAAGAATCAGATATTCAGATAGGAAGGCCACATAACATCAAACCATGCATAGTCCGTTTATTTTGAAGGCATTAGCAACAAAAAAGTATACATAAACAAAATGTGGAAAATAGCATGTAAGTTGGCATGCAGCCATGCAAATGCACAACTCAACAGAGCACAACTAAAAGAGCATGATCTCAACCCTGACTAGACTGCAAGTAATCAACAATAAATATCCCTAGAATATTTGAAAACATATAAGAGTAACCTGTCATTCTTTGGGACTTTAGAGTTTATATAGTGCCGAGAAAATCACTAGAAATAAAAAAAAATAAAAAAAATTACCAGCCTCGAGCCAAAATGGTAACAAATTGTATTAATCGTTAAACAAACACAAAAAGCAGATATTCCTAATTGTCAGAGAGTGAACACAGTTGAATGCATGTGATTGCCTCTCCAAGCTAGCAACATTTTACAGCAGAAGAAGGACAAGTGAACAGGTCATACCGAACATCTATGTACTTGAAGAACTTTGACACAATCAAGTCTAATAAGAAATCCACAGATGATATTGAGTGAACCTGCAAAAGATGAAGGATTACATAATATATCCGGGAAATAAAGAACTTACAAAAATATTAAGAACAGCATAATAACTTTTCCAAAGGGATTAATACAAGTAAAACATAATTCCATATCTCCAAAACAAAAAACAAGCATAAAAACAATACCGTATCTAAAACAAAACAAATATAATGTCACTATATTTTCAGAAAAAATAATTACTCACAATAGTATGAAGAAGCCTGTGGTATATAGCAGACTGAAACCTCCCACCTTTACCCAATTTCACAAACTCCATTATTGCTTCCAATGCAACTTCCTAAAAAAGTGAATTCTCGGAGCAATAAGAATAACGAAAAAACTAAACTAAACACAGCATCTCCTTCAAAAAGCAAAACTAGCACAGCATCACGTGAATTAGATTTCATATACCCTAAGAGCTTCTTCAGACTCTGGAGAAACAGCAACAGTTATTAGTGACTTAACAAACTCATCGAATTTGGACCGAAGCCATATTCTATAGACCAATTCAGGGTCCTTCTCTCCTTCTCCAACATTCAAGAGAGACTTCGGAGATGATGATGGAAGCTCAGGAAGAATGGGAATGAAAAAGGATTGCAGCGAGATAATAGATTCGAGAACATGTTGAGGAGAGGATGGAGGTGAAACGAAGGAAAGGAGGAGAGGAAGGTTGTTGATGTGAGCTCTTGACGAAAGAAGTTGATGACCTAGGGTTTTCACTTCTTTGAGACTGTACTTTTCTCTTTGCTTTTGTTTCTTTGCTAAAATAGAAGCCATTGTTGAGGTTCAACAGACTCTGGATGGAAGAGAAGGATAGTTTGCAGAGAGGCTACAATTGCGAGGGAAACGGGGATTTTATGCGGTACTGAATGAGGAAATAAGGCCCTGTTTGGTTGGGACATTAAGCAAAATAAAGGGTTTGGCTAACGTTTTAAGAAATTTGACTGAGGCTAATAGTGAAGGAAATGAAAATTAGGGCAAGGTTTATACCCATATCGGTCTTTTATCACAGGAGGAAACAACTCGCTTGATAAGGCGATAGCTCGCAACTCTTTAATCTATTGCATACTTAGTAAATATGCGTATAATATATTAATTAACTCATACCGTCTTTTCAAATGAGTTTTTTCAGATCTTTTCGAATATACATAGAGAATATTGTAACCTTTTTTTTTTAAATAATAAAACATATTATGCACGTTTAATATGCATATGGCATATTAAACGTATATAATAAAGTGACAATTATTAGAAAAATAATAAATTAAAAAACAAATCGTAAAAAAGAACTTAAAATCTATTATCATGGGCTCTGTTCCCCAAAGTAAAAACAGAACCCTTTGTCCTTTCCACAATCATCTGCGATTCCAATGGTTAAGTCCTAAATTTACGATTTGTTCCCTAAATTCTTTCCCTGTCGATTTGTTCCCCAAATGCCTTCCACGGCCATCGGTGTGTAAGGATCTTACAAACATATAAGCTGTCTGCAGCACCGCCAATTTGAGCTTGGTCTTCTGCATATGATTTGTTTCATTATTTTAAAAAAAAAAATTACGAGACTCTTTACGTATATTCGCAAAAATACCAAAAAAATAGTTTAAAAAAATAGTACGTGTATAATATGTGTATTATATGCGTATTTACTAATTGAACAGGAGATTCAAAAATTCTACAGTGTTTTTTTTTTTTTTTTTCTTTTTTTTTGTATAAAAAAAGCTTTATAGTGTTGAATCCATAGTTAGTAAATACTTATTGTGAAAATTTTACATATTTTATATATGAAGACTTTTCAAAATTGTAATATTTTAGTTTTTATGTGTGATGGGATAATGGTTTTTGTTAGCTAAATAATGATCATGCTAGATTGAGCATGATCGTGATAAGATCTTCTATTGAATGAAAGTTGGTTGGTGTGATTGATGCAAGATGGGTAATTTGGTTGGTGGGTAGGTGATTGTGATAAGATCTCTTATAGAAGGAAAGTTGAGTAGTTGATTTGGTTGGTGTACAAATTGTATGAATTATATTACTATCTATGGATAGTTTCCCTTGTATTATTTCCTCTATTTAAAGGATAATAAACCTCCCAAGAAGCATGAAGAACTTGGGGATTCTCACCATGGAGTAGACTTCTGTGGTAGAAGTTCGAACCACGTAAATATTTTATCGTCTTTCCTTTATGCATAAGTTAACAGTTTTTCACTTTATATGTTTGATGAGATTATAATTTTGTGTGGGATTTCATGGATTAAAAGGTTTTTTATTTGTAAATTATATTTATATGTTATTATTTTATTTATTGAATGCTATAGATGTATATTGCATAGTGAATATATGTTCGTATTTTCGGTCCCAATTTTTCCACAGGCTACTGTATTAAACACGTACCGTATTAATGTCGTACATATTTTTTTAAAACGGATTATTGGTCTCCGCATCAAAGTCTGACTCTGTTTAATCCTCGTATGTATCCATATCCAACTTTTTACCGTATCCAAACTTACTAACTATGATGACTATAATCTAATGCTCCTAACATTTATCTATTATAATAACAGACCACAATTGAGTTGCACCAGATCGAATTTCAAAATCCCTTCCATTTCCACTTCAAAATCAAAATCAAAATGGTATTCATGATATTCTCACTCTTGGCAACTTTTGACTTTAAAATTGTATTCACCAATAAGATTTTGATTTTTATGTCGAAATAGAAGAGATTTCGAAATTTGATCTAGTGCAACGCAATTAATATCCATTGTTTTATTACATAAATGTTAGCACCATTGGATTAAAGAGCTGCTAGGTGTCGCTAATCAGGGCGGCTTGGCTTCCTTAGGTTGAGGGGATTCGAGTCCGACGAAGGGTGACAATTCTGAATATAATTGAAATTAATTAATTTGGTTTTGGTTTTACACATAGTTAATTGGTTTTGTTGCAATTTAGAACTCTTAAATTGTCGTTTAATAGATAAAAACCCATGCAATAAGACCGAAAGAAAGAAAATAAAATAAAATAAAATAAAATAAAGAGTAAAACCAAAATTAGGAAATTGAACCAGTAAACTGCCTAACTATGTGTATAATATATATTTCATATGTAGTATAAAATTTTAATGTATTGTATTTTGACATAATGACATAACCATGTGATATGATATTTTTAATTTATTATTCAATATTTAGAGTTTTGTTGTTGAAATATTACGTTTAAAGAATATTAACTCTTTCCCATAAATCATATAAAAAACCTTTAATAACAGAAAACTCTTGCTTCTTAACTAGAGCTCGTGTTTTGGAGCATTGACATGGAGTGGAACTTCATAAATATGAGGGGCATTATGAAAAACTCGTAAATAAAGTGTTATGGGAATTTGGGTATGAGAGGGGCCTGATTGACATCTGACAGCCAATGATAGAAGACACAACTAAAGGCAAGTGGATGCTGGATATATGCCATGTGGCTATCTTCCAATCCCACGCTTAATACCTTCTCAGTCTGTTTTTGGTTTTTTACGCGATTGACACAGGAAAACATAAACTCGTCTTTCCTCTCCTCTTTGGCTTTCTTCGTTCTCACGATTTCAGTTTTCAAATCAGAAACCTAAGGTAACTCCCGCTCTGCAACCAACCAAAGGGGAGAAGAAAACCAAGACCCCCGACGGCTGCCCATTGGACATATTTCGGTTCTCTCTCCACTCTCCCTTTCAGACTTCGTTTTTGGGATTTCGATTTTCAAATAAAAAACTTACCAGAGTTGAATGGATTCTTGGAGAAGGGAAAACCAATTTCGGTGAAGAACGAAGAACCCTCAAGTAACTCGATCTTTTCTCATATTATAGCTCTGTGGTGCTATTATTTTCTTTTTCTATTATTCCTCCTCTCCTTCACTGTTACTGGGCAACATTAACTGCCCCATTGTTTGATTTAGTGCTTGGTTTATAGGTTTGATTAACCTAGGAATCTGAGGTGGGAATCGCCTCCTTCGAGTGACCAAGGCCTTGTGTTTCATCTCCATTTAGGCATCTCAACAGTGAAATTCCAACCCACAACCATACCTAGTTTCACCTTCACCGCCAGGTTTGATTGCAACAATTTATTTCCTTATCAATAGAAGATCGTTGGGACTGTAATTGCATGTTATAAGAGAGGATTAAGTTGCAAATCCTAGATAAAATTTTATGCATTCTCATGCATAAGGCTTGAGGTTCCACTATTCCTTTTATGTTTATATGATTTTTTGACATGTCCATCACAACTTCTTCAACTCCTGCAAATTAACAAAACTTAATTATATGAATTCTGCACCTAGAATGCAATGAAAGTTGGAAACATATTACAAACATTTTTTGTGTTTCACTGATTTCTATATTGTGATGAGATTGGAATTTCAAGCCTAAGGTTTATTCTTAAATTGATTTCTATATTGTGAGGCTGAAGGATACCCCCTATTTTTGTCTTACATTTTTTAGCAATGCATATCAGTGAAACTCTAGATTCATTTTATTTTTCTTTTAAGCTGGCAAAGATTGAAAAAACTGCAACAGGTCAAACTTTGATGGAACATGTTAATGGGACTCAATTACTTGCGAAGGTACCTTCCAAGTCTTCATGCTAGTCAGTAGAAATCTTATTCAACCTGATATTAGCATGTTATGATGACCTTTTCAGGTTTTTATTTTTTATTTATTTTTACAAACCATTAGTAGAACAATTGACCTAGCTGGCTAAGTTTACTATAAAACTACATATTTGACTTTTCTTATTACTTTAAACCTCTAACAGATAGTAATTGGTCTCGTAATGTAGGAGACTGTGCCTTCCTTGGGCTTGGATTCTACCCCAGTGGCCAACCATGATCACAATGCTTGTTATCCAAGAGAGAAAGAAGCTGGATATATAATTTGCTTCTTGAAGAAACCGGATAGTATTGTAAAGAAGAACAAAGTTGAATGGATTTTCTATTTTTTGCTTAAGAACAAAGTTGAATGGATCATTATTTCAGAATTGTAATTAGTGACTAGTGTCTTGAGCTTGTGTTGTATAATGCAAGCTTTGTTATTGTAGTTGTACAAGATCAGTGGTTGCTTCTTTGAACTTAGGAATGTATTTAACATTTTTTGATGACCATCTTATGAATTTGACAATTAATTAATGGTTGTAGGTTCTTGAACACTTTGAATCAGATCTTATAAACTCTCATTTCTTTTATTAATTAAAAGGGTGAAGTTCGTATCAATGAGTTGACTGTCAGACGACTCAACATTATATTTGTTCTTAGAAAGTGTGAAGATGAGTTTCTGGTGCCACATAACTGTGGGATGAAATTATTACCAAGCTCCAGTTTCCCTTGTCATTGACTTCATCAGATGTATATTTACAGTGGAATATATATATATATATATATATATATATATATATATATATATATATTATATATTTTTTTTATTTATAATATATATATATATATATATATATATATATATATATATGTGTGTGTGTGGTTAAAACTCCTTGATTCCCCTGCACAATTGAAATTTTTTAATTCGAAGAGTTCTATTACAAAGGTTACTGCACCATCTCATGAGTCCCCAAATCTGGCTATTGAGCTGCCCTGACTGTAACTCAATGCCTTCCCATGGATTAAGAAGGTTAAAACTCCCTGATTCCCCTGCACAACTAAAACTTTTTAATTCGGGGAGTTCTATTACAAAGGTTACTGCATCATCTCATGAGTCCCCAAATCTGGTTATTGAGCTGCCCTGACTGTAACTCAATGCCTTCCCATGGATTGAAGAGATACTTTTCTCTTCCATCTGTGTTTACAACACCGGCATCACTTGTTCATTTTGTTCAAGAGGTCTCATAAGAAAAATGACATTCATTTGAAAGCATATTAGTAATACAAGAAATTTAGAAATACTGAGAGTTACTATTAAAAACTGGATTCAATACACCATTGAAAAGTGTTTTGAAATCCATCATTAACAATTGCAACCTCAAATAAAAACTGATTTGTTTCTCATTCCAAAGTTGATTGGTCTTGGTCCCTCTAATGGTGTCGTTGTCCTTTCTTTTTTCCTTGCTAATTTGGCTACCCTTTTTGCTCTACCCTTGGCTTGGGTATTGTCTTCAGAGGGTCCAGTTGATGTCTGTGATCTTATTTGTCTCTAGGACGTGTTCATATCAACTTAACCCTGAGTTCAATACCCACAATACTTGATCAGTTATCCATCATTTTTTCCAAAAAAAATCACTAAATTCATCACCAATCAGCCCCTTCAATTCAAAATTTTACGAAACAACAGTGACCACCCATCTCATCCCAAATTCCATCCTATCCAGAATACATGGTTTTCCCTCTAGAAATAGTCGTCACCCTAGCCACACCAGCATTACTTAAAATCGTTTCATGCAAGTTTCATTAAGCTCTAACTTCTATTAACTTATTTACATTAATTTTCCCCTCAACACCAAACTCAACCAACCCTCTCTTTCTTCTTTTCCTCTTTCGAGAAAGAGTGTTTGCTAGTTGACAAAAGATCATGCTTTGACCAGATATTTTTCGTTCCCATCAAACACACTAACAACATTTGGGATCTCCAGATCTTGCCAATTCCAAATCAGAAAAGTATGGAACCCTCACTGAAAATAGAGGAACAACAAAAGGTCTTTAAATGAACAAAGTCAATGAAGAGTAACAAAACAAATAAACTAGGATAAGAAGACACATGTCCGGAGAAGAGGATCAAGCGTCTTATAATCTGTAATTTATGATTACTTTTGACAAACCCATGAACTCATCAATGGTATCTTCGTATTCAAAGACTATCCGTCTGAGTAATCGAACCCATGAAGTCATGGAGCCACTAGTTCCACTCTTTCGATTCTGACCCTTCTTTCTGCATCGTTGAGGAAAGGTTTCAGGGACTGGAGCTTTCTAAAAATCCATTCGACTCTGGTAGGTTTTTTATTTGAAAATCGAAATCCCGAAAATGAAGTCTGAAAGGGAGAGTGGAGAGGGAACCGAAATCTGTCCATTGGGCAGCCGTCGGAGAGTTGCGATATTCTTCTCCCCTTCGGTTGGTTGCAGAGCTGAAGTTACCTTAGGTTTTTTGATTTGAAAACTGGAATGGTGAGAATGAAAAAGGGGGAGGAAACGTGAACCTAATACGTTTATGTTTCCCTGTGTCAGTCGGATAGAAAACCAAAAACAGACTAAGAAGGTATTAAGCGTGGGATTGGAGGATGGCCACGTGGCGTGCATCCAGCATCCGCTCGCCTTCCTCCAATTGCCGTACTGATTGGAGAGGATCCCGGTCGGATAAGCTCGTCTCCAGTGGCGTTGGATAGATGACACTTGGCAACTAATATATCCAACGGTTATTCTTAAACCAATAGTAAAATACTTGGTGAGATGAGATTTATGGTATAGTCCTGAACATGTGAAATCGTGAGATCCCGCTTGCTTCTGCAACCTCCGATGATTTAGAGGTTCGCAACATGCGATTCCTCATCCCTTCGGCAATCTCGACGATCTCCGCAAGAAGCGGAAGAAAAGGAAAAGCATTTCAGGTTGTATGTGGATGTTTCCTTCCAACAATGGCTTTCTAATTCCACCTGAGATTCTTCCTTCCCAAGCAATCGACAACACCATGGAAGAGCTACAAAATGCAATCCAAGCTACAATTGCTCACGGCAAGAATTCCAATATTGCCATGAAAGATTAGAATCTCTAATGTTGAGGTTAATAGTTGTTGTTTCTAAGTACTGCTAAACAAGAGCTTCAATTATATATATATATATATGTTATATGGACTGAAATTATATGTAACATGAAAAGTATAAAGTAAATCAAAGATATCTATGTATCAACTATGTATGTACCTATGTATAAATATCATATAAAAGTGAAACATACATATGATTTCTATGCGTACCTTACTTTCAGTAATCCGAAACAAAGAGAAACTGTTGGGTTGAGTCGTGTTGGTACACTCTCCTTAAGACAGTATTTGCCCTCTATTGGTGCAGAAGGTTTCCTGCAAATCTGCCTCCAAGATGAAACAACCCCTTTTGGAAGGATACCTACCCAGTGTGCACACACTGATAGATATATGCGGATCCGATGGCTAAGATCAACTCTTAGGAAAGAAAACACCGAAATCTGACTCTTCGATCAAACAGAAAAGAAGAGAGAGAGTTGGAGGGGAGAGAGAGAGAGAGAGCTCGTACTCAAAAATGGAATGGAAAATATGCATGGGGTCGGGCTCTATTTATAGGGCCCAAAGGCCTCTTGGACGTGTCCACTGGATGGGGTGTGACCCTCCAGATGGACTGTCCAGATTAACCTAGATCTCAAATCCTGAGATCTATGGTCCAGATGGTACCCCATCTCTACACTTGAACCCTTTCCAAAAGGGTATTCGGGTAGGGGTGTGTCCGAATTCGACAAAAACCCGTAGCCCGTAGCCCACGGCCCGCGCCCGCGCCCGCACCCGCGCCCTGCGTCACGGTCCCGGTCGCAGGTCGCGGTCCGGTCCGGTCTGGCGCGCGCGTGTGTGTCAACCTAGAGCCGCTTCCATTTAGGGGCTCAAAAGATAAGCGACACTCCCTACAAATAAATGTCTCTTCCCCACAAACCATAAGCAATGTGGGACTAAAAAGTTTTACATTGGTAATGCCAACTCAAAATCAAAAAATCAAAATTCCCGCCCAAACCGAAAACCAAATTTTGGAGCCAAAATGAAAATTTCTGAATTTTGACATCTTTTTAAACTTATTTGGAAAACCATTTTTATTTGACTTTGACTTTTTCCAACAATTCCCCCACAAGTTTGAAAAGATAAAGTAAACCAGAAATAAGAAGTTGATCTTATGAGAACTGTAAGCGACGTCATTGCAGATGTCTGTCGACTTGAATCTACACTAGGTCTGATAAGCCACGCTACAGAGTACAGGTGAAGCTTGCTTCTTGAACCTTTCCTCATTTGTGTAGCCGACTGACCTACCAGCCACCTCTTACAGTCCGACCCTCGAAAAAATCCCTTAAAGATGGACATATTTGAAACCGGCCTTGTCCCTATCCTGATTCATGAATGTTTATAAGAATTCGCCCTTAAAATTCTCATTAGAAGCGGCCCCACTTTCTACATTCAATAAGGTCAGCCCATAGTGTGCACCACAGTTAACACACCCCCACATTCCTCTTGGATAGCTTGGCTTAATTAAGAATCCTTAAGATTCATCCTCTGTTCATTGTGGTGAGTACTATCTTACCATCTAACCAGAATGAACAAATTTTGATAGTACTAAGCAAGTCATCTGCGTGACTTCATTCTTATCCGTTGAACCTAATTCCAGGGATCTCCTATCACATAGGTTGAGTTTCCATCACATGACTTATGACACAGGCTTTAAGCTCATTCCTTTAGATGTGTCAATTATGATCTTGGTGGTTTGAGGCTTTGTAAATATATCGGCCAGATTCTTTTCTGATCTTACCAAGTCTATAGCTATCGTTCCTTCACTTATGTATTGCCTCACAAGGTTGTGTCTCAGGCGTATATGTCTTCTTTTTCCGTTATATATCTTGCTTTTCGCTTTAGCAATAGCTGTCTGACTATCACAATGTAGTGATATTGGGGGCATAAGTTTAGGCCATAACAGAATTTCTACCACCAGATTTTTGAGCCATTCGGCTTCTGCCCCAGCCTTCTCTAAGGCTATAAATTCTGCCTCCATAGTGGAGCCTGTAACACAAGTTTGTTTGACAGATTTCCATGAAATCGCTCATCCACCAAGAGTATATATGTAACCACTTGTGGCTAAGGATTCTTCTGTATCAGAAATCCAGTTAGCATCACAATATCCTTCTATAACAGAAGGATTTCCATTATAGTGTAAGCCATAGTTTATTGTTCCCTTCAAGTACCTTAATAACCTTATTAGAGCTTCCTAATGCTCCTTTCCAGGGTTATGAGTATGTTGACTCAATTTTCCCACTGCTAAAGTTATGTCCGGTCTTGTTGAGGTCATTAAGTATGAAACTGAACCTATAATTTGGGAATACTCCTTTTGGGAGACTGGTTCACCTTGGTGTTTTATGAGATGACTCCCTACCTCTAAAGGTATCTTTATAGGAGAGCACTCATAATATCCATATTTCTTTAGTAGGCTTTCCACATAATGAGCTTGAGATAGTATTATCTCATTGGTTTTTCTAATAACTTTGATGCCTAAAATGACATCAACTTCTCCCATGTCTTTTGTATCAAATTTAGACATAAAAATATTCTTTGTTAAATTTACAACATTTAAATCAGTTCCCATTATAAGCATATCATCAACATAAAGAACAATAATCACACCCTTGCCATTATTAAATTTACTATACACACACCTATCTGAATTATTAATAATAAAACCATTATTTAATAATACTTGATCAAGTTTCTCATGCCATTGTTTAGGTGCTTGTTTTAAACCATACAAAGATTTAATTAATTTACATACTTTATGTTTTTGTCCTGATATTATGCATCATTCAGGTTGTTTGATATAAATCTCTTCTTCTAAAACTCCATTTAGAAAAGCTGTTTTAACATCCATTTGATGAATTATTAAGTTATAAATAGAGGCAATAACAAATAAAGTTCGTATGGTTACAATACGAGCAACAGGGGAGAAAGTATCAAAGTAATCTATATCCTTCTTTTGTCTAAACCCTTTTACTACCAACCTTGCCTTAAACTTGTCAAGAGATCCATCATGTTTTAATTTCTTTTTGAAAATCCATTTGGTATCCAGAAGCTTTGTACCTGGTGGTAAAATCACCAACTCCCAAGTATGATTTTGGATAATAGAATCTAATTCACTTTTGATAGCTTCTTTACAGAATACAACATCTGGAGATGTTACAGCCTCTTGATAAGTAAAAGGGTCTCTATCCACATGATATAGTAACATATCATTACCTAGGTTAGCAGGTCTCCTTTGTCTTTTACTCATCCTTAGTAAATCAGTAGTAAGATCACCAGATTCTTGTTCTATACTAATTTCATTTCTAATAACAGGGTTTTCATTATGATCCTCATTAGAAGAAGTTCTAACCAGTTTAGGAAACACATGTTCAAAAAATTCAGCATCACGAGATTCAATAATGGTATTAACATAAAAAACATTTTCAATTGATTTCAAGACCAAAAACCTATAAGCAGCACTATTATGGGCATATCCTATAAAAATACAATCACAAGTTCTTGGTCCAAACTTTCTTTTCTTCGGTTCGGGTATTCTAACTTTGGCTAAACACCCCCATACCCTTAAGTTCAAAAGGAATAAGATTAGATTTTTTAGGAGGTATTCTATTCAGAATATAGCAAGCAGATAAGATAGCTTCCCCCCACATATTATAAGATAACCCATAGCTAATTAGAAAACAATTCATCATTTCTTTTAAAGTTCTGTTTTTTCTTTCCGCTACATCATTAGACTCAGGTTGGTATGGTGCAATAGTTTCATGAATTATTCCATTTTCTTCACAAAACAAAGATAGACTATGAGTTCCATACTCAGTCCCTCTGTCGGTTCTCAATCTTTTAATTTTCTTATTAAGCTGATTTTCAACTTCTAACTTATATGTTTTAAAAGCATACTCAGCCTCATCTTTAGATTTTAAAAGATATATTTTAGTATACCTAGAATAATCATCAATAAAGGTTATATAATACTTATTACCTCCTCTTGATTCAAGAGATTTAAAATCATCAAGTCACTATGAATTAATTCTAAAAGATTGATTTGTCTTTCTACAGACTTATGAGGTTTCTTAGTTATTTTTGCTTCTATGCACACAGGGCATTTATGTTGGGAGGGTTCAGATGGTTTTTGAAAATATCCTAAGTAAGATAGTCTTTTAATATAAGGTATACTATGATGTCCTAGTCTACCATGCCAAATATCAAATGACTCAATCAAGTAAGAAGAAGCAAAAATTTCATTCATGATATTTTCAACACTTATTACAAAGAGGCCATTACTAGCATATCCCTTCCCTACATATTTATCCCCCTCAAGTACAATGACCTTATCAGCTTCAAAGCTGAGCTTCATTCCAGCTTTATTCAGACGGAAGCTAGAAACTAGATTTCTGTGAATGTCTGGGACATGCAACACTTCATTCAAAACAAGAGTCTTTTCAGAAGTTAGCTTTAAAGCTACTTGACCCTTGCCCATCACTGGTGAAGTTTGAGAATTCCCCATATACACGAAATCACTTCCTTTGACCGGAGAATATTTAATAAAAGTAGATCGGTCAGAGCATATATGTTTGGAAGCCCCAGTGTCAATAATCCACTCCTTTGGTTTTTCAATCAAATTCACCTCAGTGACTACAGCTGCAAACAGGTCCTTTTCAGTGAGATGGACCTTAGCTTTGTCATTTCCCTGTTTCTTCTTGAGAGCCCGACAGTCCTTCTTGAAATGACCTGGTTTCCCACAGAAGAAGCATCCTCCCTTGGTCTTCTTGAACTTTCTTTCTTTCTTTACCTGAAGAAACTTCTTTGACTTGTCTCTTTTTTCAGATTTTTCGCCTTCTACAAGATTAGCCTTGGTCTTGAATTCCTTGGCTTTTTCCATCTTGTCAGTCTCACGGTTCTTCTCTTCAATCTTGATACGCATTATGTAATGCTCAAGAGTCCAGTCTTTAGATTTGTGCTTCATGTGTGATTTGAAGTCACTCCAGGAGTTAGGCAATTTCTCAATTAATGCTGCAGATATAAACTGTTCTGGTAGAGACATTCCTTCTTTAACAAGGCTTGCTACCAAAACTTGGAACATGTCCATTTGCATAGGTACGCTCAAATCTTCTTTCATTTTGAAATTTAAGAAGTTTGCCTTAACATATTTCTTACACACAGCATCCTCCAGAGAATATTTCTTGTCAAGAGCCTCCCATATGGTATATGCATAGTCATAGGAGGAGTACACATTGTACAGATCATTGGTCATAGCATTCAGGATCCTGTTCTTGCACTGGAAGTCAGCACTGATCCATGCAACCCTCTTAGACCTGATTTCCGGGTCATCAGATTCCTCGGGCATCTTCTCAGTAAGGGCGAAGATAGCACCCAATTGGGACAGGGAGAAATGCATCATCTGTCTCCAGCGCTTAAAGTTCGAACCATTAAATGGCTCGATGCTATCAAATTCAGACATGATGCGCAGTTTCCCTATAGCTGGCCCAACTTCAGTGGTAACACCAGATTCAGCCATGATAACTACAATACATAACGAACTACTGTCTTAAGATTGTTGTTTCTAAGTACTGCTAAACAAGAGCTTCAGTTATATATATATGTTATATGGACTGAAATTATATGTAACAGGAAAAGTATAAAGTAAATCAAAGATATCTATATATCAACTATGTATGTACCTATGTATAAATATCATATAAAAGTGAAACATACATATGATTTCTATGCGTACCTTACTTTCAGTAATCCGAAACAAAGAGAAACTGTTGGGTTGAGTCGTGTTGGTACATTTTCCTTAAGACAGTATTTGCCCTCTATTGGTGCATAAGGTTTCCTGTAAATCTACCTCCAAGATGAAACAACCCCTTTTGGAAGGATACCTACCCAGTGTGCACACACTGATAGATATATGCGGATCCGACGGCTAAGATCAACTCTTAGGAAAGAAAACACCGAAATCTGACTCTTCGATCAAACAGAAAAGAAGAGAGAGAGTTGGAGGGGAGAGAGAGAGAGAGAGCTCAAACTCAAAAATGGAATGGAAAATATGCATGGGGTCGGGCTCTATTTATAGGGCCCAAAGGCCTCTTGGACGTGTCCACTGGATGGGGTGTGACCCTTCCAAAAGGGGTATCCGGGTAGGGGTGTGTCCGAATCCGAAAAAACCCGTAACCCGTAACCCATAGCCCGTGGCCTGCACCCGCGCTACGCGCCCCGCGCCCTGTGTCACGGTCGCGGTCCAGTCCGATCCGACGCGCGCGCGTGTGTGTATCAACCTAGAGCCGCTTCCATTTAGGGGCTCAAAAGATAAGCGACACTCCCTACAAATAAATGTCTCTTCCCCACAAACCATAAGCAATGTGGGACTAAAAAGTCCTACATTGGTAATGCAACTTAAAATCGAAAAATCAAAATTCCCGCCCAAACCGAAAACCAAATTTTGGAGCCAAAATGAAAATTTCTGAATTTTGACATTTTTTTAAATATTTGGAAAACCATTTTTCTTTGACTTTGACTTTTTCCAACAATAGTTTAGATTAAAATTTTCTTCTTTGTTCTTATTTTTAATTTCCTTTTCATGTGTATAAATATAGGAGATTGAGATGTAAGAGTCATGTGACCAATGCCATTATGGGCAATAGTTTATTGTTCGGAATTTATTTGGATGGGAAAAGACTCAGGAGCTAAAACTGAGATTCGCGATTCTCTCTTTCTCTTGTTTTCATGACAATTGCTCTTCCTGGCTCAACCAATCAAAGGTTACCCAGAAGGCCATAACTATACTTCGGAGATGCAGTGGAAGGACTGAATCTCACCAACTTCAGCAAATATAGCGGTAGAGAAGAAGAATGTAGAAGATAAGAACACGTTTGCAGAGAAGAAAAGGTTGGAGAGAAAAGAATATGGATTAGAGATGCAGATCTAGATGAGAGTGCTCTTTCGTTTGAAATGTCTTCTCAATTTCAGGATTTCACGACTTTAGGAAATATACAATAAATCTCGTTTCACCAACTCTTTTTACTGCAATTTAAGAATAACCGTTGGATATATTATATGCCAGCTGTCATCTATCCAACGCCACTGGATAGTTTTAAACTTGAGACGAACCCGATCGCAACTTCATGATGTTATCTATGTGGTGTCTATTTATGGTAGCAATAATATGACCTATTTTGTAAGATATAAAGAGGTAAGGGTGGGACTAGAGGTGTCAATTTTGGGATCAAACCAATACCAACTGAGCCGGCTTGAATTAACTCAAACTCAATTCGAATCGATAATTATTGGACATGTTTTGGGTTGATGTATGACACATCCTACCGGTCCCAATCCTATAAGAGGTAGCCTGAACCTGATAATGGCCCAGACCAAATGGATTTAAACAGAATATTAAATCCTAGCTTCGCTATTTTAGTATTATGGATGGGCCTAATGGGTTTTCTATCGGGTTTTCAACCGACTTGGGACGATACCAACTTGATAAGGTAAGCCCGATAACAACTAGAAACTAGACTAGTCCGTTAGACGGTGTACACATTACAATCCACCTAGATCAAACCTCTTAATGGACATGTCTCGGTCATTGCTCTATAAAACTCAATACCGATTTGGCTTGGACCGGCCCATTAACACCCCTAGGTGAAACCAACTCCCGATGAATACTCAATGGACAACGACACTGAGGGTGTCAATAGTTGTTGACATCAGATCCATGTCAAAGAGAAAATCCCTTAATTGAAACCGAAAAGAACTGATTATAATTGATTGGATTATGATTTATACTAATAACCTCAAATCGAACTGAATTGAACTATTTAACTGTTTATGAACCAGTTAACATGCACACCGAAGGAACTCTGGCTGCTAAATCACGATGGAAAAAAGTGACGATAGGAGAGGGTTAATTCCCCAAACGAACCGTTTCTATCCCTTTACATTCCTGACAATTCATTTTTTTTTTTAAGGTTTTCGTCCAAGGTTTTCGCCACACACGGATCCAAATCGTCTCCTCCCAATACTTCAGGGACGAAGGAGATGCCCTCGTCAGATGGCCGACATGTGGCTCTCGGGAAAATCTTAGCCTCATGTCCGAACTGACATCCCCTATTGGCTTGGCTTGTCGGCTGGGTGTCGACATGTGAGACTCTGAATTTTCCAAAAATCACGTATCGACGATCCGACGGGGCATCTCCCTCCTCCCTATACCCTGAAGTACAGGTGGAGACGATTTGAATCCGCCACACACGATCCATGGGGGGCAAACACGAATGCAATCTCATAAAAACGATAAAGCTCAAGGTTCTGTGCTCTGGTCTGGAGTCTGGAGTCCTGGACTAACTTCTGACTATTGGGAAGAGATACAATACAAGCTACCTCTCGATAAAGAACCTTGTTTTTTTTGTTGACAAGCTTCAGATCTGAATATTTTCTCTATGATTCACCAAAGCTTCCAAAACGACGGAGATTGATTAGGTTCCATGGCTATACGAAATGAAGCTGGGAGCTCACATTCTCACATGGAGAGATGCTCCAAATAATGATTGTTTATGCAGCTCTACTTTACCATTTCCGGCTAAGGACACCATGAACAAGAGCAGTCCAACGCGATCTAGATATTTGCGCACTACCGATTTCCTGCAAAACCCTAGTTATTTGTCTCCTTTGATGTTTACAGGTGAAAAATAGAGCCGTTGAAGAAACTTTGGTTACACCTTGATGACGTTCAAGTGCCACCATTAAAGTACTGCAACTCCTCTCCTCAACATAAAGTTCAGTCTAATTTGGGCTGGGAGGTTGGACGGATCGGTTGATTCAAGCTTTTTAGCTGACCTCGCTCTCTCTGTAAGGCAAGTTTTCATGCTGAATTTCGTTTTTAACATTCTTGATGTACTTTCTTTTGATTCGAGGTTATATATTCCCGGAATCTGGTCTAAGTTTGCTTCGGTGTCTGGATTATTGCTTGGAACTGTTGAATCACATTAGAAATGCATATTCTTTTGATCGTTTTTATTTGATACTGTGTTGATGGTCCGAGACTCGACGCTTTTCAATTTGGTAATCTGACATATCCTCTATTAGTCATGCTTTAGCGATCTGGCTTTGGTAAGTGTTAACCAAGTTGGGTTGCTGAATGCTTTCTAGACTTTCTAGGCATAAGTCTTGTTTTTGCGGCGTTGGGCTGACGAAATGGTGATTTAGTTTCTCGTTTGGAAAGTGTAACTATTGGACTTATATATTCGTCAGTACATGCCATATGTAGAAATCTACGTGAGTTTCTGATAGAGGTAGATTCCATAGTTTCACAGTTCTCTCTCTTCGTCTGAACTATCAGAATCTATGATTTTCACTGCATTAAAAAAAAATGGAGTTTTTTATTTGCTAGAGTTCTACATGTTTACCACTGTTATCTCAATGGCCTCCGTGCCTGAGCCTTGCTCTTTTTTGCTATCATTGAGCAGGGAATTTGTTTGAGGACATAAGGATTACGGCTTGGGGTTCCAGAGCTTTGGAGATGGCGGGCACCGATCATTGCAAGAGAGCATGTAGTCATGGTAAAGCTGCTCTCCTCTGTAATGATTCTGGAAGAGGAACCGATGATAGTATAATAGTTGATAGAGCAGTCGGGGAAGCATCTGTTCGAGGGAATTTTGAGGGTCTTACTGTGTCAAAACGCCTTGTAAGAAGTGTTAGCCAGAAATTGCCGAAAAAGAATCACAGAGCAAATGTCGAGGAAGAAGGAAATCAGAGGAGAACTTCTTCAAGATGCCTTGGCTTGTATGGAAGAGGTGGTGGTTGCAAGGTGGGTGCTGACACATGCGAGGAACTTGGGGATGGTATCTGTAGAAGGAATTCAAGTGCAGATGAAGAAGGCAAAGGACACCAGGCAATTTGTGGCACTGAGGAAACTAGGATTGATTGCTTCTCATATGGGGTGGCAGAGAGGTTTTGGAAGAGGAATGGTGGAAAGAGAGGACATGAAGAGCCACCATCAAATGGTGGATTGAATGTTCTGCTTCCAGATGAACTTCTAGAAATGTGCTTGGTGAGGCTTCCGCTGAGCACCCTCATGACTGCTCGCCTTGTGTGCAAGAAATGGAGATTCTTGACTACAACTCGCCGGTTTATGCATATGCGGCGTGTAGGTTTGTATCGTAGCCCATGGGTGTTCCTTTTTGGTGTTGTGAAGGATGGTTATTGTTCTGGGCACATACATGCATTGGATTCATCCCTTGATCAATGGCATAGGATTGATGCTCATATTCTAAAGGGAAGGTTTCTTTTTTCTGTTGCCAGCATTGGAGATGATGTCTTTGTCGTTGGAGGTTGTTCTAGCTTGACTAACTTTGGGAAGGTTGACAAGACCTCATTCAAAATTCATAGAGGAGTAATAGTATTCAGCCCCATAACTAGATCATTTCGTAAAGTAGCACCAATGAAACATGAGAGATCAGCTCCCATTTTAGGTGTTTTTAATGTTGGTTCTAAATGCTCCATCTTCCGAAGTCAGTCAAACTGGGCAGACAGACGCTTTTCCAGGTCAAGGGTCAGTGGTGTATCTAATGTTTATGAGGATCCTCACAGGTTTTCGTTGAGACGCCATCTTTGGGATTCTTCCAGTGAAGATGAAACTTCATCAGAACCCAAGAGAAAGCCATGCAGGTTTGTCAAACAAGAAAGCAGTTGGTCCAACCTGGATGAGGATAGGAGGTTTATTTTGATTGCTGTGGGTGGGCTGGGATTCTGGGACGAGCCTCTGGATTCTGGTGAAATCTATGATCCAGTATCAAACAAATGGATGGACATCCCTAGTCTGCCTGGAGATTTTGGAATTGTTTGTTCTGGGGTGACTTGTAATGGGATGTTCTATGTTTATTCTGAGACTGACAAGCTGGCTGCCTATGACTTAGAGAGAGGTATTTGGGTGGGAATCAGGACCACTCAGACCTGTCCTCGTCTCCACGATTACTTCCCAAAACTCATTTCGTGCAATGGTCGCCTCTTCATGCTCTCTGTCTCCTGGTGTGAGCAGGATTGTCAGATGGATCGGCGAGATAAAGCTGTTAGGAAGCTTTGGGAGTTAAATCTCTCATTTCTTACGTGGAAGGAGGTCTCTAAACATCCGGATGCCCCCATGGACTGGAATGCTGCATTTGTATCCAGTGAGAATTGTATATTTGGAATTGAAATGTTCAAGATATTTGGTCAAGTGTTGGACTTCCTGACTGTTTGTGATGTGTCTGGTTCAGAATTGAGCTGGACTCGTATCTCAAGGAAGCATGTGGCACGTGAACTGGATGCTTCATCATGCTTAACAAAGTCTATGGCTGTCCTGCATCTCTGAAGCACTTAGGGAACCATGCAAGTCATGCAGAGTGTTCCTTTATCTGTGCATATTTGTGATGTATCAATTTGTTTCAAGTTTCCATGTAGACTGCACATTTGTGACATTCATCATATCATTTGTTTCAAGTTTTACATGTAGACCTTTGTATCTTGGCAACTTTGTGATTGTGGTGTTTTACTCTGAATTTCAACACATTCATTGGCTTTTAATGTAAGTCGAGCAATGTTGATTAAACTTGATTCTGTATTTCAGTTTCTTTTGTCACTAGTTTTGATGTTTTTTTTTTTTTTTTTTACTGTGATTCTGTTAATTGTAAATTTGGACTCTGAATTTCCTGATCAAAATTTTGGTAGCGTGAGGCAGATAGCCTGTTTATGGTGCTCTGGGGGCAATATATTCAGTGTACAACATTTCACATGTGCCTTTTGTCTTCAGGGACAAACCTGGTGTCTCATGTGGGAGGATAATGAACTGAATGATGACAGAAGCAATTTTGAAGTCAGCTGACCTGTTTTACCGGTCAGGTGAAAACTAAGTTCATGATGGAACTTACATTGACAGCTACAGAGGCTATACACATTGGAGTTATGTCGCTCTACTCTTGAAAAGCCTGCTTGAACCTGAATTGGTTAGACTACTTGGTCACTGTTCAATTCAGGTATGGTACTGACTACCAACTCCCATATACATCCATGAGTAAATATGATTTTCTTGGATTGGTGGTTATATAAGTTCATCTTTAACCAAGTTTCCATGCTATAATTCTAACTGCAGTTTTTTTGGTCAAGGTTGACCATGCTTGGTTTTCGATAGTGAGGTAGGTCACTGTGCAAAAGAATTTGGGTAATAGTTGTCCAAAATTCCAAATCCCATCATATTGGTTTCTGGTTTAGCTGTCAGCAAGCCATCATGCAGGCAAGGCTAAAATAACACGCTATAAATCTATAAAATGCTTAACTTGATAGCATTCTCTTCACTGGGTCATTGTCTGTTCTGACCAACAACAATCGGTTCTTTTTGCTAAAAGAATGAACTTCATGTTGATGCATGAACTTAAGATTGATGCATGACTTGAAAACAAATGAACCAGACCCTGCTTGATGTACCAGAGGACATCCAACACACAAAGTTTGCTCTACAACTCTTCATGGTGTGTGAGTATGATAGCTGTTGTTGGGTGTATGTGTTTTCAGTTTCTTTTTGTTAATTTTCTTCGTCTGTAAATTTCATGTCAGTGCTCAGGGGCGAGATGATACTTGTCACATGCAGCTTTAAGCTCATCTGAAGAGATTCCTTTTCACCGTGGGTGAAGGTAAACTGTCATTTAATACAATGTATGTCCCTTTTTTTCTTCTGTAAAATAGAATTTTTTACTGTTTTAAAATGCAAAGAAAAACATTGAAAAATAAAAAAATTTACATCGAGGAAAAATTTTCATGTAAATTATGACTTCCACTGTAACAAGGCGTATGGGAGTTGGGACCATCTAATGTTTACTGAATTGGGGTTGAGAACCAAAATTCATACAGCATATGTTGTTGCAGTTGAGCTGCAACGGAGGGATCTTTCAATTGATGGGTTGGACAAGGACACAACTTTATATCATGTATTAGACTGGCGGTAAACTTTTGGTGGTTGTCTTTAGTGTAAGTGAATGGTATGCATTAGGGTTTCATTGAAATCATATATGAGAAAAAAAAAAGAGAGTTTTACTGGTTCGTCACTCAGTAAAGAAGGGACATGATCTGGAACATCTCACCCTTAAAAAGGTCCAAAATCTCTCATTCATTCTTTGTATTTAAAGTTCTCATAACATCTTACCCAAAAAAAAAAAAAAATCTCATAATATCTTTCTTTTTTATCCAATGAACCCAAAAAGCCCCTTTTCCTCGGTAAACCCTTCCCTCTAAAAAGAAAATCTAAATATTCGAACATTGGTTAAACATGCAGTGAAAAGCTCTTTTGAGGAGCTCTTCTACTACGATCTAATGATTTGTTCAAAAAGTGAAGTAAAATTAATCAGTAAAGTATTGAGTTCGTTACAAAAATTAATTGTTATTAGTGATTAGAAAAGTTTCAATTCCGTTTTTTTTTTTTTGCTAAAGGTTAATTTATATTAAAAGAAAGAATTAAAAAGAAAGAATACATAAAAGCCTTTATTGGGAAAATCCTCCACCTTGGCATTGCCATCAGCAGAGAAACCCTCAAGCAAAAACACTACCTGAATCTATAGTGTGGTCTACAAGATGCATCCCACATTACCTCTCTATTCAGAAAATCTGGACATTGTGTCCAAGAGAGAGAAACCCTATCTTTTGCAGCTCTTTTCGCCCAAATATCTGACACCATGTTTGTTTTTCGAAAGCAATGGGTAAATCTGAGTTGACAATCAGATAACCTATCTGAAATGCCCACCCACTCTTATAGGAAAAACCATGGCATGGTCCCAGATTTCAGACTAGCTATTGTTGCTGCCGAGTTAGATTCCAACCATATTTTGTTAAATCCCAAATTGTGAGCCATCGCCAATCCTTTAAATGCACTTTTCATCTCTCTTGCAAAATTATTCGATACTCCAATATAATCAACATACCCAAAGATGACATGACCTCTCTCTCATCTTATAACTCCTCCAGACCCTAATTCACCTAGGTTTCAAAACAACACCTGTCAGTATTCAATTTGTACCACCCATGCATCGAAAACTGCCATCTCAACTTAGCAATCTTCCCTTTGTTACTCATTTTTGTCACCAGCCCTAGCAATTTAGTTCTTGAAGATCATCATGTTACTTCACAGTACATGGGGACCGAATTGATATATTTGTAAGCACCTGATCGATGCGTGTCGAGCACAACAAAAAATAAATTACTCTACCTACACTAAATAGTAATGATAAGTAAAGGTCGATCCACAGAGACTAGTTAATCAAATTGCCTACTTACCAAGAAAAATGGGGGTTTTCTTTTGCAATTTAATTGACAACAAAATTAAGTAACAAAAATTCAATGGAAGATGATGTCGATTCAAGGAAATTTACTCACGGCTGCAAATTGATCACTGACTTCATATATATATATATATATATATATATATATATATATATATATATATATATATATATATATATATATATATATATATATATATATATTTTCTCTATTCAAATATTTAACCAATGATTATCAAAAAGTCAGACAATCATTACCTTCCTTAATTTCATTAATTTGAGCCCAGCACACAATTTTAATTCTTATCAATAAACCAATTGGTATTAAGCAATCCTCATGAATTTACTGATAGCATTACATTCTCGGAGGGAGTTAAAGATGAACAACAATCTAACAAGCGTCAGATTATTTAATTCATTCTATGTTTCCTTTAAGCAAGTGACAAAAACTTGGATCATAATTGTTCTGCTCAATTGCTACTTTTCCTGAACACCGTGACAATTCCAGATTATGGATTCAGGTTAGCTATAAACCACACAACTCAATCAATTAATAGACCTCTTAATAAACTGAATCATACAGTCATTAACTTGAAAAAAACCAAGAAACACAGATATTTGAATAGAAGAATAATTAAAATTAAGAACAAAGTCTCACAATTTTACTAACCGGATTGAATTTCCCTTGAATCGACTAAAGAACTTAGCCAGACATGATAGAAAAGAAAGACAAAAGAAATAAAACTATCTTCTCAATAATTCTTGGATACCATATTACGTAGCCTTTACATTGCTTAAATAGCCAGAGTAGAGAAGACTAAAACTGGTATGTCTAGAATTGACAATCTTATTTCATGGAAATAAAGATTAGACAAAATCTTCTTGCCTAGATTAGATAGAGAATCATTCCATTATTAACCAAATGCCACCCTTAGTCCTGTAAATCTTTATAATATTCCATAGATGTATATATTTTTCTCAAGATTTCTGACAATCAATCAAATCCTTTCGATAGTAAACCTTCTATGTGTGGAAATCTTCCTTTTCTGGTTTGAATTCAAATCAGTTTTCCAGATCAGATTTTTGGATCACGTTTGATTTCTAAAATTCTTTCCACATTAAAAACCTGCATGAAATTCAAAAGGTCATTATTAAAAATATCAGAATTTTTTTATTTCAAACATAAATTATCAATACTTTCCACCAATGTCTTATATATAAGGAATCATCACAAATGAGTACCATAAGACATATAATATATTAAATAGACTAAATATAAGAAAAATAAATATATAAAATTATGAATCCATCAAATTCCTCCACACTTAGCTCTTGCACGTCCTTGGGCAAACTAAATACTAATTTTTTTTTTCATTTTCATCCCACAGCATTCAAAAAATATGTGTACCATGAATCAGAAACTAATTCAAGAGATTAAGAGAACAATATATGTCATAGTCAAATGTCACTTAGTAAATATGAGCAATATCTAACATGCCAGTCTTATTCAAAAGTGAACATGCTAATGTTTAGTAGATTTTCTCTTGGGATTCTCTATACTCACTCAAGAATTCAAGATTTAACTGTTTCACTCAAGATCTTCCTATGAAGATGCACTACCATAGGCTTGCTTATTTATCAAAATCTCCATTACTTAGAATACACGTATACATGAATCAAAAGGTCTTTATCAAGATTGTAATGAGGTTAGGGTTCAGGGTACGGATAAGAAAAATGTATTGACATTAAAATCTAAGAAACTAATAGAGCATTAAGACAAAAAAATTGAGCAATCAAAATGATAAGGACTCATAAATAAAGCTCTTTAACAAAACATTCAAAACTCCAGTTTCTTTTTCTTTTAATTTGAGAACTATGCTTTGCTATTTGAATTTTTTTTTCTTTTAGAAGAGCATGACATTTCAAATATAACAAGGACCATTTACTCCCATTACATCCCACTTCTTGACATATAATCATCACTTTTGAGAATAGCACCCCCACACTTATTCAATACATATCTCTCTCAAACCCATTAGATAATTCTCAATGCTCTACTAGCTCAAATGTTGATAAAACATGAAAAAAATAAACAATTCAAGACTCATGGTTTAGGGTTCAATGAAGAATAAAGTTTAAAAGCTCAAAGTGGGTCCACTAAGGGTAAAAATATATAATGTTGGTCATTTAAGCTAAGTGGTTGTAAAATCCTATTTATCTTTATCATCTTCATGTCTACACATATCAATGTAATCTTGATACAGTTCAAAGCAAGTTCTAGAGATACAAAAGTACAGTAGAATGTCACTCTTCAAAGAAAATAAAAACTGACATAGATGTCTCAGCCTAGTTTGGCTCAAACACTCGCTTGGTTGGATTCCATCTACTAAACCTGCATGCTTTACCTTTAAATGCAACTATCAATGTTATTCAAAACTCATTTAGTAAGTTGTTTCAACTAATTCATATATGTAATTTTTTTACGTTCAAATAGTTCCAATCCATGGCATACATATTCTTTTAGTCTATTGAAGTGAAATATAATAAAAAAAAAATTCAACTTTTGAATTTTTTTTAACACATCATACAAAAATTAAAAACAAAACTTAAAAAATAAAAATAAAAATAAAACAAAAGAAAAATCCTAATTCCTCCCCCCACACTTAAATCTGACATTGTCCCCAATGGAAGTTAAAATGTAATGGAAAGATGTAAAGAAAAGTAATGAAGAATGATAAGAAAAACAAATCCGATTTCTTGGATTGCCTCCCAAGCAACTCTTGTGTTTAATGTCTTGAGCTCTACTCAATACTCCTCAATCAGAATAAACGGGATCCCCCAGTTGTACTTCGGCTATAGTATGCTCATGAAAGCCTTCATAGAACGTCTTGAGTTGATGCCCATTAACCTTGAAAACTTTGTTAGTTTCGAAACTTCGAACTTCAACTGTACCATAAGAAAACGCATTAGTAATTTCAAAGGATCCAATTCAACGAGAACGTAACTTACTAGGCATCAATTTAAGTCTCGAATTGTAAAGCAAGACTTTCTGTCGAATTACAAATTGCTTCCTCATAATCCTCTTATCATGAAACACCTTAGTCTTGTCCTTGTATATGCTTGAATTCTCGTAAGCCTCAAGTCGTATCTCCTTCAATTCTTGCAATTGCAATTTCCTATGCATACCAGCATCGTCCATCTCCATGTTGCAACTCTTGACTGCCCAATAAGCCTTGTGCTCTAATTCTACAGGAAGGTGACATGACTTACCAAAAATTAACCGATAAGGGGACATCCCAATAGGCGTCTTGTATGCTGTTCGATAAGCCCATAATGCATAATCAAGTCGAAGGCTCCAATCCTTTCTGTTTGGTTTCACAGTCTTCTCCAAAATGGATTTGACTTCTTTATTAGATACTTTGGCTTGTCCATTTGTTTGAGGGTGGTAGGGTGTAGATGTTTTATGAAAAACACCATACTTCTTTAGCAATGCCTCCAGTGGTCTATTGCAAAAATGAGTTCCTTGATCACTAATCAGTGCTCTTGGTATCCCGAACCTGCTAAAGATGTTAGACCTGATAAAACCTATAACAACCTTAGAATCATTAGTTTTGATAGCAATTGCTTCTTCCCATTTCGAAACATAATCAACTGCAAGAAATATGTAAACAAAACCAAAAGACGAAGGAAATGAACCCATAAAATCAATACCCCACACATCAAAAAGTTCACATATAAGTATTGGGGTTTGTATCATCTCATTCTTACGGGTTAAACTTTCTGTCTTTTGGCACTGTTCACATGTCTTACAAATGACATAAGTATCACGAAATAATGTAGGCCAATAAAAACCATTATCTAACACTTTCTTAGCTGTTCTTTTGGGTCCGAAATGACCTCCACAAGCATAAGCATGACAAAAAGTAAGGACAGACTGAATTTCAGAATCAGACACACATCTCCTAATAATTTGATCCGAACAATATCTCCACAAGTACGGATCATCCCATACATAGTATTTTGCCTCGTTTTTAAGTTTGTCCTTTTTTACTCTACTTATTCCATCAGGTATGGCCCTACCAACTAAATAATTTATCAGATCAGCGTACCATGGAACCATACTTTGTAGAGTGAATAAATGCTCATCGGGAAAGAATTCGTTCAAGGGTTTGGGATTCTCTTCTCTTGCTAACCGACTCAACTGATCTGCTACTAGATTTTCAGCTTCTTTTTTGTCTTTGATCTTAAGATCAAACCCTTGCAACAGAAGAATCCACTTGATCAATCTAGGCTTCGAATCCTTCTTTGTTAATAGATACTTCAATGCTGCATGGTCAGAAACTATAATCACTTTAGACCCAAGTAAATAAGATCAAAATTTATCTAATGCAAACACTATAGCTAAAAGCTCTTTTTCGGTCGTAGAATAATTGCACTGAGCCGCATTGAGTGTCCGGGATGCATAATGAATCACATAAGCTTGCTTGCCAACACGTTGTCCTAAGACTGCTCCAACTGTATAATTGCTCGCATCACACATTATCTCAAATGGCGAACTCCAATCAGGGGGTTGGATAATGGGAGTCGTAGTCAATACAGATTTTAGCTTGTCAAAAGCTTCCTTGCACTCTTGACCAAACTCAAAGGACACCTCTTTTTGCAATAGTCTGGACAATGGTAAGGCAATCTTTGAGAAGTCCTTAATGAATCTGCGATAAAAACCTGCATGGCCAAGAAATGAACGCACTTCCCGCACACTTGTGGGGTAGGGTAAGTTTACAATTAAATCAATTTTTGCCTTATCGACCTCAATACCCTTACTTGAAACTACATGTCCTAAAACTATTCCTTGTTCTACCATGAAATGACATTTTTTAAAATTTAGAACAAGGTTTGTTTCAATGCAACGTTCAAGCACCCGAGATAGATTATCCAAACAAGCATCAAATGAATTACCATATACCGCAAAATCATCCATGAAAACTTCAATGCAATTTTCTATTAAATTTGAAAATATGCTCATCATGCATCTCTGAAATGTACCTGGTGCATTGCAAAGCCCAAAAGGCATTCTCCTAAAAGCAAAAGTCCCAAATGGGCATGTAAATACTGTTTTTTCCTGATCCTCTGATGCAATCACAATTTGATTATCATCCGAATACCTATCAAGGAAACAGTAAAAAGACTTACCTACTAATCGCTCAAGCATCTGATCAATAAATGGTAGAGGAAAATGATCCTTCCTTGTCATTGCGTTTAGCTTGCGGTAGTCTATGCAGATCCTCCATCCATTCACGACCCTTGTTGGAACGAATTCATTGTCTTGGTTCTTGACCACTGTCACTCTAGACTTTTTCGGCACAACTTGGATTGGACTTACCCATTTGCTATCTAAAATTGGGTAAATGATTCCTGCATTCAATAACTTTAGAATCTCCTTCTTCACTACCTCCATCATCTGAGGGTTTAGTCTCCTTTGAGCTTCTCGGTTTGGTTTGGCACCATCTTCCAATAAGATTCGATGCATGCACATTGATGGACTTATGCCCTTGATGTCAGCTATAGTTCAATCGATTGGTGTTTTGTTATCCCGTAGCACTTTCAAAAGCCTCTCTTCTTGCACACTTGTCAAGTTCTTTGCAATGATAACAGGTAATAACTCATCATCTCCTAAATAAGCATACTTAAGGTGGTTAGGAAGAGGTTTTAGCTCCAAGATTGGTGCCTGCACAACAGAAGGTAACAATTTGTCATGAGATGGTATTAAATCCAATTTCTTAACTTCATACTCTTTAGTAAATAGAGGTAATGACTGTAATGCCATAATCATTTCTTCAATCTCAGGACTCAGATGCATTGTTGTGTCAGTCTTTCTCAATCCTTGAATAAGTACCATGTCCAACTCATCCTCATAGCTCAATTCAAAAATCTCCTGTACAAACACATCAACTACATCAATAGAAAATACAGATTGAACATCAAAGTGAGGATACCTCATAGCCTCAAATATATTGAATTTGACAATTTCTCCATCGAACTCTATGGTAGAGTACCATCATGGACATCAATCTTTGTTTTAGCGGTATTGAGGAAAGGTCTTCCTAACAGTATTGGGGCAGGATTTGGGGAATTACTGTATTCCATATTCAAAATATAGAAATCAACAGGAAAAATTAACTCATTTACCTGTACCAAAACATCCTCAATTACTCCCTTACGATGTGCGTTAAAACGGTCAGCTAATTGGATAATTACACCCGTTTTATTCAAAGGACCCAAATTTAAAGATGCATAAATTGAGTATGGCATGACATTTATGGATACACCTAAGTCTAACATGGCACGTTCAAACTTAATATTACCAATCACGCATGAAATCGTAAACATACCTGGATCCTTGCATTTTGGGGGTAACTTACGCTGAATAACTACTGATATGTTCTCCCCTACACTGATTTTCTCATTACCCCTTAACTTTTTCTTTGAAGTGCACAACTCTTTGAGAAATTTTGCATACCTTGAGACTTGCTTAATAGCATCAAGTAGAGGTATGCTTATTTCTATCTTTCGAAAAGTCTCAAGAATTTCTTTCTCTTGTTCTTCCTTTTTTGATTTAGATAGTCTGGTAGGAAAATGGAGAGGAACAACATTAGTAGAATTATGCACAACTGGTTGAGATTTTTCTTTGGAAAAATTTACATCCTCACTGTTGGCTTTTGTTTCTTCTTGAACTGTCTTGGTCGAATCTCCAGATTTAGCAATGGAGGGCTCAAGGTCTCTTCCATTCCGTAATGTAATGGCGCTTGCATTCTCATGTGGATTTATGATGGTCTGAGATGACAACTTTCCAGATCCTTGAGCTTCAAGTTTGCTTACTAAAGTCGCAAGTTGACCAATCTGCTTCTTTATATTCTGAATGCTGTTTTTTGTTTCATGTTGAAACTGTTGCGTATTGCTAGCTAGTGCCTTAACAATCTCATCAAGTGACATACTCTGATTTGCTTGCTGCCTAGGTTGGAATGGGGGTTGGAAATGATTTTGGGCAGCTTGATTCTCATAACTCAGATTTGGGTGATCTCTCCATCCAGGGTTGTATGAGTTTGAGTATGGATCATACTTTCGCTGACGTTGTCTTTGAAATCCTCCCATGGCATTTGCTTGTTGGACTGGTGGCTGAGCAAATGCCACATGCTTTAACTGTTTGCAAATTCCCTACAGCCATTGGTCTCACCAAAGAAGTTAGATCAGAAATCTGACGTTCAAGGTTTGATGTACTTACCTCATTAACTTTCTTTGATGTTTGCTCCATCCTTGTACCAAATTGCTGTGAATTTGCCGCCATATTAGAAATTAACCTTTTCGTGGCTTCTGGAGTTTTGTCAACTAAAGCTCCTCCACTAGCGGCGTCCACCATACTCCTCTCCATTGGTAACAATCCTTCATAGAAATATTGAATCAGAAGCTTGTCACTAATTTGATGGTATGGGCAGCTTGCGCAAAGCTTCTTGAAGCGTTCCCAATACTCATATAATGTTTTTTCATGGTGTTGTCGAATTCCACCTATCTCTTTCTTTATATTTGCCGTTTTGGATGCAGAAAAATATTTCTCTAAAAACTGACGTTTCATCTCATTCCATGAATTGATTGTACCAAAGGGAAGGTAGTACAACCAATCTTTAGCATATTCATCTAAATCGCGCAGCTTAATCTGTGCCTCTGTAATACCCTACGGTTTCATGCTAGAGCATATCTCGTGAAATTCCTTCAAATGCTTGTGAGGATCATCTCCTGCAAGACCACAAAATTTAGGTAATAAATGGATTAGTCCAGATTTTAATTCAAACGTCACTTCTAGATTTCAAAATTCAATACACAAAGGTTGCTGGTTTAGATTAGGAGCAGCCAACTCTTTCAAAGTCCTGTTTTCAGCCATGACTTCCTCTACTAGCAGCTCACTAGCAACTATATCAGAAACAATTGCTCCTTGTGATATTGAAACCTGTTTTGTCAGGATTTTCTTATCTTCTTTCCTTAATCGGTGTAAAGTTCTTTCAGGTTCTGGATCAAATATCAATTCACCAGAGTTAGAAGATTGAGTCATTAACCAAGATACCTATACAATGGATTAAAAAAAAAGAAAAAAGAAAAAAGAAAAAGAAAATAATAATAATAAATAAATAAATAAAAACTAATTAAAAAAAATCCCAAAGAAAAATTCTGACCGACAACACAAAGTGCACGAAACCCAAGTAAAATTAAATCATGTTTTTTTATTTTTTTTGTTTTATTTTTTTTTATGTTCTTCGAAATAAGCTTCTTGTAGCGCCTCTAAGTCGTCCAAAATTTCATGCACAAGCAATACATGTCGAAAAAACTATGGACACCTGAAACAGAAAAAAAAAAACTTCACACAAAGGTAAGAACACAAGTGACTAAAAAAAATTAAATAGATTGAAAACAACCACAATCTGATTAAAACTGGTCCCCGGCAACGGCGCCAAATTTTGATGCCTGTCGAGCATAACCAAAAATAAATTACTCTACCTACACTGAATAGTAATGATAAGTAAAGGTCGATCTATAGAGATTAGTTAATCAAATTGCCTACTTACCAAGAAAAATGGGGTTTCCTTTTGCAATTTAATTGACAATAAAATTAAGTAACAAAAATTCAATGGAAGATGATGTTGATTCAAGGAAATTTACTCACGGCTGCAAATTGATCACTGACCTCATATATATATATATATATATATATATATATATATATATATATATATATATATATATACATATATATTATTCTCTATTCAAATATTTAACCAATGATTATCAAAAAGTCAAGCAATCCTTACTTTTCCTAATTTCATTATTTGAGCCTAGCACACAATTTTAATTCTTATCAATAAATCAATTGGTATTAAGCAATCCTCATGAATTTACTGATAGCATTACACTCTCAGAGGGAGTTAAAGATGAACAACAATCTAACAAGCATCGGATTATTTAATTCATTCTATGTTTCCTTTAAGCAAGTGATAAAAACTTGGATCATAATTCTTCTACTCAATTGTTACTTTTTCTGAACACCATAACAATTACGGATTATGGATTCAGGTTAGCTATAAACCACACAACTCAATCAATTAATATGCCTCTTAATAAACTGAATCATACAGTCATTAACTTGAAAAAAAACCAAGAAACACAAATATTTGAATATTAGAATAATTAAAATTAAGAACAAAGTCTCACAATTTTACTAATCGGATTGAATTTCCCTTGAATCGACAAAAGAACTTAGCCAGACATGATAGAAAAGAAAGACAAAAGAAATAAAACTATCTTCTCAATAATTCTTGGATACCCTATTACGTAGCCTTTACATTGTTTAAATAGCCAGAGTAGAGAAGGCTAAAACTGGTATGTCTAGAATTGATAATTTTATTTCATGGAAATAAAGATTAGACAAAATCTTCTTGCCTAGATTAGATAGAGAATCATTCCATTATTAACCAAATGCCACCCTTAGTCCTGTCAATCTTTATAATATTCCATAGAGGTATATATTTTTCTCAAGATTTCTGACAATCAATCAAATCCTTCCGATAATATACCTTCTATGTGTGGAAATCTTCCTTCTCTGGTTTGAATTTAAATCAGCTTTCCAAATCAAATTTTTGGATCACGTTTGATTTCTAGAATTCTTTCCACATTAAAAACCTGCATGAAATTCAAAAGGTCATTACTGAAAATATCATAATTTTTTTATTTTAAACATAATCAATACTTTCCACCAATGTCTTATATATAAGGAATCATCACAAATGAGTACCATAAGACATATAATATGTTAAATAGACTAAATATAAGTGAAATAAATATATAAAATTATGAATCCATCAGCACCCCATTTTTGTCCTCCTTAACCAAGATGAGTCTTACTGATGTGTAGACAACGAAGGAGGGGAGATGAGTGAAGCTTCGAAAAAGTCTAGAGGAGTGTGCAACACATTCGGGAAGGTTGCAGGTCCCATTTTAAGGTTTGGATTTTTTTGGCAACTTTGAGACTGATTTCAGAGGGCATCACAGTGAGGTCATGGGTTGTAATCTACATCAATGCGCAGGTCGTGGAATTATCTTCAAAACGAGATCAGAATCGCTCAATTCCGATGTTAAACAAAAAAGATATCGCGATTTCAGTCAGATTGAAAATGACTTATTAAATCGAGGGGTTTTTCTGTAAATTATCATAAATTAAGGATTTATTCTATGAATTATCGTGATTTGAATCGATCGAACTTCATTCGACCATATCTTGATCATCCGATGTCCAAATCAGACGATTCAAGTGCCAGTGTGCTCCATTGTCCGTCCTCTTCAAAGTGGACATAGAAAATCTGAGACAAAGACCATCGAAAGATCCCATGAGGAGTTGCAAGCCGATATGCCCGTTTAAATTTTGAATTTTCATATCTTGATCATCTGACGTCTGAATCAAGTGATTCAAGCACCAATATTCTTCGTTTTCAGTACTCTGCAAAGGGGACGTGGAAAATTCGAGACAAAGGTTGTCGAAGAATTCCATGCAGAGCTACATGCTGAAATGGCCCATAAAATAATAAAAGAGAGAGAGAAGCCAATCTGACCTAGTCCAACCCGACCCGGCTCAACCCAAGTCAGTCCAACCCAGTCAACCTCGACCAGTTTTACTTGACCAAACTCAGATCGGTCCGGACTAGATCAGGTCGGCCCATGTGCATGAGCTTTATGTATTGACATTATATATATATATATATATATATATATATATATATATATATATATATATATATATATATATATATATATATATATATATATATATATATATAGAGAGAGAGAGAGAGAGAGAGAGAGAGAGAGAGAGAGAGAGAATGGAAGAAAGAGAGAGAAGGAAAAAAGAGAGAAGAGAAAGAGAGAGGGAAAGCCGAAGAAAGAGAGAATGAAAGTGAGAGAGAGAGAGAGAGAGAGAGAGAGAGAGAGAGAGAGGGGAAAACTCGACACCTCAACTTAACTCCCTCACCTCCTCTCATGCAAAGCCCATTACCCGCCAGCACCTACTGCTGCAAATCGACTTTCACAACCCCATCTTCATTGAGCCCCTCGCTCGCATAGCTGCACTGCCCAGCCATTCCCCATAAAACCTCCCAGCAGTTCAGCCATGGCCTCCACTCCACCGATCCATATCCTGCACCACCGTCAGCTCCATACGCCCATGCCCTTGTAGAGAGAAACCGGCCAGACCATCCTTGCTGTCCAGCCTCTCTATTCGACACCTCACCACCACTCTCTCACCACACCTACATAACCTGTATAGCAACCGACACCATCTAGCCACCCTCATCCCTTATTAAACCCGCTGGATTTGAGAGCCCCAGCACCCTAGCTCCACCATGCATGTGCCATTACATTGTAACCGAGAAAAACACCTTACACGCCACAACCATGCTCCATACCTGCCACCAGACTTTGTACAACCTCCACCTGGCCATTAACTTCTCCATTTAAACCTAACAAAGACCCAACTCTCCACTATAAATACTCCCACCGTGGACCTCTCAAAGGAAGAGGAAAAAACTCTTGGACCGATCCTCACCAAAAAACCCACTCACTTGAAACCGCTCAACCTTTCTGGACCAACCCTTACCTGGTCTGAAACCATCACGAACCACCATTGCCGCAGGGTTTGCTCCACCGACCTGCTGTAACACCCAACCTGTAACTTCACCTTGTCCCCGATCTGCAACTTCTTCTTCACCGAAAAAGGATCTTCATCACCTGCACTTCATCAAACTACCCACTAGTATTGATCTGCTACCTAGAGCTCAACAGAACCACCTGCAGACTTGAGCTGCAACCACTTGACCTCCAACCCTTTGCCACCAACTTCGACCACCTCCGACATCATCTGCGGTTATCGTTGGCCACTCCTACGATCACCTGCATCGCCGTTGCTGCGATCGTTAGTTGGCCTACACTCACTGTTCATAGTCTTTACCACCACTGACAACATTACCAGGTAGGTTTTGTTATTATGCATGCACATTGCTGTATGGTTTTTTATACATGTACATTGTTAAATTATTTTATTTTTTATACACTGTATATTTAGTTTTATTGTCTGATGTCATTACATGCTTTGCAAATATTACCCATTGATCTTGCATGTTTGATATATTTTAATATTTTTCATCGATCTTGAATGTGTTAATGTTAAATCTGATCCATTGATTATAAATTTTGATGTGATGAAATCTAGCAATTGATTTTAAATTTTTAGATGATTAAATATGATGCCATTGGATGTTGATTTTGATTTTGATCACATGATGAGTGATCTAAATGAATCTGAACCATTGGATCTTGATCATGAGGGTTTTAAATGAATCTGAACCATTAGATCTTGATCATGAGTGTAAATAAATTTGAACCGTTGGATCTTGATCATAAGTATTTTAGATAAATCTGAACCATTGTATCTTGATCATGAGTATTTTAAATGAATTTGAACCGTTGGATTTTGGTCATGAGTGTTTTAAATGGATCTGAACCTTTGATGTTGATTATCTTGAGATGGAATCTGAACCGTTGATCTTGGTTGTATTATTATATTCGTGCGTCTACCATGTTCACATGCTTATACTATTATATTGCGGACATTGTCATGTTTTGAATGCTTACAATGCTAGTTTTGTGCACACTGCCATGTTGATCTGTTGCTGTATGTCATGCTTAAATAATATATATCTATTGTTGGTAAGAACTTACTTTTCGCTACACCCTAGTCGAACTGCCATGCATGTACACTGTTGGAAGACATTCTTAGGTGTGGGGACATGCATTTAGACACCTACATTCAAGGGAAGGGTAAAAGTAGAAATGATAAAATTTTTTAATCAAGAATAATCAAGCCTAGCCCAACACATTACAAAATTTGGTTTTTTTTTTTTGTCAAGTGTAGCTAGGACGATCTCTATCCCTCAATCAGTTCATTTCCCCTAAGATGCAGAAACCTAGATAGGTGTAATGTGAATCCAACCATAGATCTTTTAGGATCATCACTCGGTGCCATGGGACCACCCATATTCCGACCCAAGCGGGTCACCAAATGAACATCAAGTTGATTCCGAACCTCGTGGATCCTAATTCTTAGGGCAAACCCTAAGATACGTCGGTAGTCTGGGAAGACTCCTAGATACGGTTCCATACCTCAGTCAATATACACTTACAAACCCTTCCTCCCTGAGAGACAAACATCCTCCCTGAGAAACGTACTTTCCTCCCTGAGAGACATACTTTTCTCCCTAAGAGACATAACCTACTCCCTGAGAGACACACATTACTCCCTGAGAGACACACTCTACTCCCTAAGAGACATACCCTACTCCCTGAGAGACACACCTTACTCCCTAAGAGACACACTCTACTCCCTGAGAGTATACATATTTTCCTCCCTGAGAGACATACCCTACTCCTTGAGAGACATACTCTACTCCCTGAGAGACATACCTTTCTCCCTGAGAGACACACCCTTTCACACCTCAATTCTGGCTGAACCAAAAGTGTGAGTGAACCACCACTAAACCAACAGTTCACACCAAGATCTCAATAAGACCGTGTCTCTTACACAAATCAATGCACATACCCATAATCAGAACATAATTAATTACAACGAAAGTCTCAATGTAAATGAACTGAGTACTTCTATTGATAAATAAAATAAATTATCTAATTATCCAAACACCAAAACATAAATAAAATATCTTTACATTATTTATAAAATCCAACTGAAATAAATAATTAAACCATGACATCCTAGAGGTACACACAGTAAGGGCACTTGCATGAATCGTCATGTTCGTCCTCTCCTGTTTGTACTTCTAGAGCAGCAACAGTTCTATATGCCAGAGCAGCAACAAAGTCCTCCACAATATAACCTGCATCAATATCTAAAAATGGTGTACGATACAAGGGTGAGCTCACAACTTAGCTCAGTAAGAAAACCAAACAATGTAACAGGTAATATGCATGGGTAACATTCACATTTGGTCTGGTATACTTGCACAGTGCTATGGTAAGGTTTGATAGCCACCGCACCTCTATGCACGAGAGTGTGAGCACGCTCAACGGATTACACACTGCTGTCGTCCCACATCACTCACTCCAGTATAGAGATAGAGCTAGATTCTAGTGGGCAGACTGTGCCTCCATCCCATGTCCTCCCCTTGATACCCTCTATCGTACCAATACCTACACCCCTGTTGGCGAGGGCTTGCAAGTGGGTTCATCACTAACCAATCATATATGTTATCATAGTAGGCTCTACCCCAGCACAGCTCCCTACGGCATAGAGATAGGGCTCGAGTCTGGTGGTCAGGCTAGAGAACACAATGCCATGTCCTCCCCCTAATACCCTACCAGCACCAAGCATGCTAAGATAGCAGCAATACGAAAAGGTGCCAGTGTGAGAAATGATCCAAGACCTAAGGCCCTTCTCACTCCACACACCAGTGAAAACATTCACATGCCTAATACACAATCCTATCATAGCAAGTATGCATGAACATATATAACAGCTGAAAGTAAAGATGACATGTGAATATGCACAAGTAACACTTCATAGCAACAATAGTTATTAACAACGTTTTAATATTATTAATTAATTAGGATTTAGGTCTAATTCTCTTACCTGACGCTTGATTGTTAGTTCGCTCCACGTCATAGAGTCCAATCTCGCTATTACAAGGTCCTACACGACGTTAGGGTTTAGTTATAATTAGTTCCATAGGCTTTACATTGGTCGAAAACGAACTAGGTCAAACCTAACTCATTCTGGACATACCGATTGCATACCTATTGCAGGTCACTGTATAGTGGCGTAATCGGTATAGTCGATCGGACAACCTTGGCACGTTACCCGAGAGGTACCGGTAGCATATACAGGTCGTAAATAGTGCCACGGGTATGGTCTATCGATATGCCTCCAGAAGACCACCAACCTGGTGTTCGTCTTCCATCAGTCACCCATTATGGCTTTTAGGGTTCCTCCTATGCATTCTAGGCCTAAGCAATGTTTTAGGGTTTGCTTTATCTTCCATTCAAATCCTAAGTTCTAATATAACCTTAGTTTAGAATTCAAATTTAGGGTTTATCAATTGAATTAGGGTTTAACGATAATTTAGGGTTTTAGATCAATACCTAGCCGCGCATGGTATTGATCAATCATCAATCGAGAGAAAAGTACAGGCATTTACTGTTGATTCATGAACTATGGTGTTTTTCGTCCAATGGAGACTCCTCTTCCACTTTTCTCAGCTCCTTCTCCTCTCTAGGGTTTGTGAGAATCAATCAAAGAGGTTTAAAGAGGTTTAGAGGTCCTTATATAGGCTAGGATGGAGTTTAGGAAAGTTTTTCTACGTTAGGAAAGTCTCTAGGATTGAGATTTGATGAGTGGGACCCACAGAGATCCGTTTTTGGATCTGACTAGTCTGCCTGCGTTGACAGACCGGTCAGCCAGTATCATGAGACCGATATAAAATTATCATCAGTTTTTTTTATCCGAATTCGTACTTGATTGTCATCCGCTCGTCCCGTCTGGTCTGGTTATGATTGGAAGACCTGTCACGACATAAAATAGAGGTTTAGATCAGGTTCATGGAGTGCGGGTCTTACAACTCCCCTACCATTAACAGAAATTTCATCCCCGAAATTTGCATGTAGGTCTCACAACTCCCCCACCCTTAAAAGAAATTTTGGCCTTAAAATTTATACGTACCTTCTTCGTCGAAAAGGTTGGGGTATTCCTTTCTCATTGCGTTCTCTTCCTCCCGAGTGATTTTTTCTACATCTTGACTTTTCCAATGTACTTTGATATAATGGATATCCTTGTTCCGAAGGCGTTATACCTTTCGACTTGTGAGCATTACGGGTACTACCTCAAATGTCAAATTCTCTGTCAAGTTTGGTGGGTCTGCTATCAAGATGTGCGATGGATCCCTGACATACTTCTTCATTAGTGAAACATAGAACACATCATGAACGTTTGACATGGATGGTGGCAGGGCCAGTTGATACACCACATTACCATGTTTGGTCAGTATCTCATGCGGTCCCATATATCTGGGGCATAGCTTCCCCTTTTTACCGAACCTTTTCAGACCTCGTACAGGTGATATCTTTAGAAATACCTTGTCTCCCACTACAAACTCCAGGTCTCGACGTCTGTTATATACGTAAAGCTTTTGTCGAACTTGAGCTGTCTTTATTCGTTCTTTAATTTGATCAATTGCTCGACAAGTTGCTTCTACGAATTTTCGTCCTACGATCCTTCTCTCTCCCACCTCATTCCATAACAGAGGTATACGACATTTCTTCCCATAGAGTGCCTCATATGGAGCCATTTGGATAGTGGCCTGATAATTATTGTTATAAGCAAACTCGATGATCGATAGCTTCTCGTCCCAAGCTCCCTTGAAATCTAGGGCATACGCTCGAAGCATATCCTCCATGATTTGAATAGTTCCCTCTGACTGCCCATTTTTCTGAGGATGAAAAGGTGTACTAAATTTCAATTTGGTTGCCATGGTTTTCTGTAATCCTTCCAAGAATTTGGATGTAAAGCGGGGATCTCTATCAGATACTATACTCTCTGACACATCGTGAAGTCTGACTATATTATTCACATATAGCTTGGACAACCTGTCCATGGTGTACTGAGATCTGACAGCGATGAAGCGGGCTGTCTTGGTAAGTCGATCGACTATCACCCAAATTGCATCTACTGACCTTGGTGTCAAGGGTAGGCTAGTGACGAAATCCATTGTGATACATCCCACTTCCATGCTAGCTTTGGTAGTGGTTGTAACAAATCTGCTGGTCTCTATCTTTCTACTTTCACTTACTGGCAATTCAGACATTGAAATACGAACCGAGCTACATCGCTTTCATACCCCTCCCCCAATATAATCTCCTCAAATCGTGGTACATCTTAGTGCTTCCTCGATGTACCGAATATGGGGTATAATGAGCTTCTATTATAATTTTGTCTCTGATGTTTGAGTTCTCACTCTCAGGTATACATAACCATCTGCGATACCTGAGTACTTTGTTTGAATCCAAGGTGAAGTCAGGGTTGCTTTTACCCTTTTCTAGATCTTCTTGCACAGTCCTGAGGTGTGGATCCTGCAGGATTGCTGGTTTCACCTCGTCCATTAGATTTGGTGAAATCTTCAAGGCTGCAAACATCAATGTGAACTTACGAATCAAGTCTTGCTTTACTGGATCTTCTGCTGACTCAAGTATATGTTGTTCTTCATTTTCTATTGAGCCAGAGACTGTAGCACACATTACATCATTTGTACTGGGTCTTATCTCAGGTTTTAACGCCCACTTTCTGCTTAAGGCATCAACCACAATGTTTGGCTTACCCAGATGGTACTGGATGTTGCAATCATAGAGTTTGTTTCCCATTTACATATGTGCATTATCCTCTTTTTTAGTTTATGTCTCAAACAACAAGATGCTTATGATGTGTTATTATTACGGATTTTAGTTTTTCCTAACTTAGTTCATGACTCAAGTGGAAGTAGTTAGACCAATGGGTAGAACCTGAGAGGCTCGGATACCAAATTGTCACACCCCAATTCTGGACTAACCAGAATAGTGTGATGAACCGTCAATAAATCAACAGCTCAACCAGAATCTCGTTTAGGTAGTACCCACCGTATCAAACCACACACACATTCCACAGTAATAATCAGAGATAATAAACAAATAAGCGAAAGTCTTTATAATTAATGAACTAAGTATTTAACAATGATAATTAAATATTTAATCCAATTGTCTCCAAGTAACTCAAGACATAAAAATAAAATAATCAATTACGTGTCCGGTAATCAAAATATAACTAAAGCTAGTCAAAGACACATTGATTGCATTCGCATGAAAGATCATGCCCCTCCTCCATTAGTTCTCCGTCCATCGCCGCTACGTGTCCATACGTCGGCACATTCACATAGTCTTCAATAGTAGGACCTGCATTATCAACTAAAAATATTCGACATCGAAAGGGTGAGCACACATCACTGCTCAATGAGCAAAACAAAACAATGCAACAAACATATGCATGCATTCAATTCATATCTTTGGTCTGGTTTTTAAGTTTGCAATGTGTTATAGAAAGGTTTGGTGACCATCGCACCTCTATATACGGGTGTGTAAGCCTACCCAATGGATCAAACACCATTGTCGTCCACATCCACCCTACCATGGAATAGAGATAGAGCTAAAGTGTCCGGATCACACACAGCCAACACTTTCCCTGATACCCTACCCATACCAATACGTAAGCCCCTATTGGCAAGGGCTTGCAAATTGGGCTAGCAACTAACCAATCCTAAATGTCATCTAGTGTATCCAAGGCCTCACCCCAGCATCCCTCAATACGTCCATAGAGATAGAGTTAAGGCCCCTCGACAGAGTCAAAGACCACAAGGTCCGATACCACCTCCCCTGATGCCCTATGACGTAATAGTTCTGCTAAGGTAATGGCGATACGATGATGTCAATGGGCAAGACTTGAGTAGAGATAGAGCTAGAGTCTGAGAGACATACTCTACTCCCTGAGAGACATACCTTTCTCCCTGAGAGTACACATACCTTCCTCCTTGAGAGACATACCCTACTCCCTAAGAGACACACCTCACTCCCTGAGTACACACACTTTACTCCTTGAGAGTGTTTACATATCCTACTCCCTGAGAGTGCATATCTTAATCCCTGAGGCTACCCAATCCACCCAACAATGAACTACGTTGTACCTGATTTTCAGGACCTCTGGAATACGTAGGCAACTTGGAGGACTCTCCAAGTATGGTACCACATCTTAGTTTTCTTAGGTCATCCCTATCCATTATCTGTATCCATATCCATATTCATATCCATATTCACTTCAATCCATATAAGCTATCTAGATTCAATCTCAATCATCTATCAAGCATAAACTTCAACTTGAACATTGAATCTAATGAAGCTTAATCATAATCCATATCCATAAACTTTAATCACAATCCGTTCGAACTACGTTTTAAACTTGATTTTCAGGATTAGAATACGTAGGCAATCTTGGGATGGACATCTCAGATTCAGTCCATCACCGAATCATCTTTGGTTCGGTGCACTGTACATTATTTTGCTTATTTATTTACTCTGAGAACATGTTCAGCTGAACCTAACTAGATTCAAATAACTTCGCAACTTGACATAGGATCCCCCATGAGCCCTAATCATCATCCATTGACCATGAACAGTCAAAATCATAGAGTCTAAGGAATGTAGAATCACATAGGAGGTCGGATTTTGGATCGGGCAGCTTTGGGTGCCTAACACATTCCCAAACTGTACCTTGAACGCTTACCCGTTCTTTGATAGATCAAAGCCGATATATATTGGATCATGAGTTAATAGAAGTCTTGTTCTATGATGAGATTACATTTTAGGTCCTAGACCTTAATCTAGGTGGCGACTCCAAATCATTATCGTCCATTCAACGTGGGTGGACATAGATTAAAGGCGAAAACCGATGATCGAGATTTGTCCTCACAATATATTTGCACCCCTTCGGATCATTCCCCAAATCATCAACTTAGATGTCATTTTCCCTCTATGTATCACCTAGTTTCTTGCAAACCAAATTGCTTCAAGAGAGACAAAAAAACAACCTAACCAGATGTGCCTAAGTGGACTGCTTTGTGCTTTGCACCTCCACCATTGTAACAAATTTGTAGTTGAATGAAACAAAGGAATTCTAATGCCAAAAACACACCCAACCTCCTCCCAAATCATCTTGGACAGATTACAATAACGAAAAAGTTGGTCCAATGTTTCCATTTCACGACAACACAAGCTACAACGTGATGCTATTGGGATCCCTTTTCGTTGCACTACTTCATCAGTTGTAAGTTTTCTCCAACACCATTTCCAGGCAAAACACGCTACCCTTGGATGAAGACTCTTGTGCCATATTGTTGAAGCCCAAGATTTATTTTCATTCTGTTTTCGAAGAGCATTCCAAGCCGATTTGACTTTAAATCTACCACTTGGATTTGCTATCCAAAGCCTTCTGTCCTCAACACGGGAGCTTGACAAAATCGTTTCTGCTTCACGGAAACAATTATACAGAATAGTAGATTGTACATTCGGAAAAGACCATTGTCCATTAATAATAAATCTTGAAAGAGGCTATTCTTTTCCCCTAATCATATCAGCACCAATTCCAAGCTTCTCCTTCAACGTGGATTCATCTACCCAAATATCAGTCCATGTATTGATACACACCCCATTTCCAATGAGCCATCTACTGTGTTTCGAAATCCAGTCCCAAAGCCACTTGACACTCAACCAAATAGAAGATGCACAATGAGAGCGTCTAATCTGCCCATCATTAGATACATAATGATGTCTCATAAAATCAGCATACAAAGTATTCTCCAATTTGATTTTCCAGAGGAGCTTAGCTAATATAGCATCATTTAGTTCACCCAATCTTCTAATACCGAGCCCACCCTCTTTTTTAGGGGCACACATATTTTCCCATTTTACAACTACAGACTTTTTCTTCATAGGATCTCCTGTCCATACAAAATTCCTCATCCATCCTTCCATTTCTTTGATTATGTTCTGCGGCCATTTATAAACCCCAAATGAGTGCGAAAAAGAACTACTCAAAACTGAGCGTACCAATTCAACCCGTTTAGTGAATGATAAAAGCCTACCATTCCATGTTGAAAATTTATTTCAAAATCTCTCTACCAGAGGAGTTAGAAATTCTCTGTGAATCCTTCCTTTAAAAAGAGGGACTCCCAAATATGTAGTTGGAAATATGCCTTCAGAGAAGTTCATGCAGTCCAACATTGTTATCTTTCTTCTAGTATTTACATCAGACGAGAAAAACATTTGGCTTTTAGGAGGACTTACCTTCTGATCTCCATATTCATCATAAATAGTGAAAAAACTTTTTAGTTGACGACAGGATCTTAGACTCGCCTTCATAAATATGAAGATATCATATGCAAATAATAGATAAGTGGGGGCAACATACCCTTTGCCTGTAAATATTGTTTTCATATTACCTTTATCAACCATCTCCTGCAGTCCACTACACAAGACTTCCTCTGCTAGCACAAAAAGAAGGGGGGGATAGAAGATCACCTTATCTAAGGCCATGCTCCGTTCCAAAAAAAATCAACTGGGCCACCATTAACCAATATAGATAGTTTGGCAGATAAAAGAAAGGAAGCTACCCTATCAACAAAAATTCTGGTAAATCCAAACTTCAGTAGAATATCAAACAAGAACTGCTACTCCAGTGTAATTCCGTATTTCTTTTAAACATACAACATTTTACATCTAACCAAATCAAATTGAAATGTGTTTTGGAAATAGTAAGCTTCTAATTATTAATTTTTTACTTTGCATTATTAATTATAAGAACGTGTGCTTTTTAATCTATCTAATGAAAATTTTTAAGTATAATTTAAAAATAACACCTTTTAATTGTCCCTTATCTAGTTATCTTATTCCTAGAGTTTTTACAGTCATGAATAAAAAGGATTTTTCATATTTTTTTTTAAAGCGATTTATCATTATGTCATTGTCAAGAATTTCAATGTTTGTATGTTCTTTTCCAATATGTGAATTGATAGAAATTTATCTTCACTAAAAGAATAAAAGCAAAAAAATAAGATTTCAAATTATTTGACACCAAGGTATAAGATAATCCTTTTTTTTTTTCTTTTTTTCATCAAAAAAAGAAAAAAGAAAAAGAAAATCCTTTTTTTTTTAACATGAGGAACTTGTAGAGCGTGATTATCATAAAACAATGATTAAAATCATGGCATAAATATTAGTGGCTAAAATATAAAATGAAAAGATCCCCAAGTTAGCAACTCAGGGATTCTTTCTCATTCTCTCACATAACAAACAATCTCAATCTCCCTGAATTTGAAGGCTCCCTATTTGTTTTTTGGTAAACGAAAGCTCCCTATTAACAATACCATTATGGTGCGGTTGGTGACTTGGGAGATTCCCCCAACCCAGCAAAGTACGTAACCTTTCTCCAAAAATTTAAATATATGAATTAAATAGAATAATACATCCAAAAAACATATTTGACTTTTGGTGAAGGGGCCACAGATGAAAACAAATGAATACAAATGGGCATAATGCATGGCAGAAATGCCAGCTCTACAGAGGGTCCCAGCCATAAAATTGTATGGGTCGACCTATAAAATGGACAAATGATGAATAGGTACAATTAAAGCCTGATGCATGTATCTGGGATAACTGCATTCACCAACCTCTGCTCTTTTATACTCTACAGCCCATGGCACTGCAGGCCCCCTCTTTGTTTACGTAGTTCAGCTAGCTGCTGCTGCTGCTGCTGCTCAACTACGCCATGCAGAAGACAACTCCAAATCAACATCTTCCTCCCACCAAGTCGAGGTCTAAATACCAGATAAATGGAAAGTCAGATGGGTCCTCAAGACACCATTTATTTTTCTTATACAAAATGATCTGAAGAGAGAGAGAGAGAGAGAGAGAGAGAGAGTATCATATTAGGTAATCACTAATTCTTATACAGGAAATTCCATTTATCTGCAATGCCTGTAAACACTAAACATTGGATGACAACATCACAGCCTTCCACATGGTACACATGTGCCTATTTTCTAATCCAATAAAGTTGACAGAAGAAACTACGTGGGTCTAATGTGGGTCTAAAAGACTAATCAATGGTTGAAATCCTATAGTTACTTCACTTAGCAGTATATCCTCCAGGATGAAGCCAACTGCAAGTGGATTCACCACTTAATCTGTTGGCAACTGACAGCCCAATAAACCATATGGAATTCTGATTTAGCCTATAAAGATGCTTCTAGAAAAGGTCCCAAGATACCACCACATCAAAGGCATAAAAATCATAAGAAATGATTCACAATATAAAAGACAAAGGCAGACTGGTTATGATAAACATTACAGATGCTAGTGCACACCACCTTATACTATCAACCGCTAGGGCCCGATAAAAGACAAAATTAAAGGAAAATGAATAACTAAGAAATTATAATAAACATTCAGATCTGAAGTAGAAACCTTATAGCCTCTTCGAAGAAATTGCAGTGAACTTCCCTGTTCTTCTTGTAGACCAAGAACCCTCAACAGTTCTTCCTTTGTCTAACAGAAAAGGATGCCACATAATCAATAAAAGTATAAAACGAAAAGATTTAAGTACGAGCATTAGGATTAGATGGGTTAGACAACTGTTTACTTCACCCAAAGTGAAACGACCCGGACTCTCGGCTACGCAAGCATAAGAACCATCAGCTTGTTTAAGCATCACCTGCCAAGGCCCTGTACCGGTACAATTTGGAACATGGTTAAAGTAGTGGACGCAGGGATGAGGGTTGAACTCAAAATCTCACTTCTAAGTAATATAATAAATGTCTGGACTGTAATGTTTTTACATGTTTTCTTTGTTTTTTCCTCACAATAACTTTCGGTTGTCATCGCAATGATTTTTTTTAACCTTCAGAAGAATTTGAGTAAGATCATCGTTTACATTAAAACTTAACTTCCTCACTCAGAAAACTTGAGATGATGGATACTTAATGTTCTCTGATCTGCAACATTTAGGTGTGTGTTTCCCTAAAATGAAGAGGCTGAAAAGCCTTGATTCGGCACTAAAGCTAATAATTTAATAGCACTACACTAACAAGGTGAATATAAATAATACTCAAAAATCAAAGCACCCCAATCTGGCCTGTATCATGATTAGTTCATGCTCCCTGGGTGTTGAAAACCCAAGGTATCCTGGTCATATTAAAAAAAATGCTTTCACGATCACAAACTTGCTTTAAAAAAAAAAAAAGAAAAAAAAAGAAAAGAAAGAAAAGAATCACTCAGACATCCATGTGATTTGTTCTTTCAACATTAATACCCCCCAACACTTTGAATTCCTATAGAACACTGACCATTGTTTCTCAATTTTAAATACTAATCACACAGTTTACTTCCAAACACAGCCTCAGACATTCCAGGTCAAACACCATGAGTTTCAAAACTTTCCATTCAATTTGCAATATACATATGTCCTTGTATCCATTCAGTAGCACAAACATAATTAGCCAATCAATTTAACAAAGACAGCGGGCATGCAATCTAATTGCCTAAAATACATAGAATTATGAATAAGTAAGAAAATGTCAACCATTAATTGAATTTTCTGTGTTCTAGAAATTCGTCTTGGGCTCTAGGCTAACTTAATTTCCTTGCTCTTATCAGTTCACTCTGCAGTTTTCAATTTCAGATATCTCCAAAAATTCTATAACTAGATTCCAATATGAACTTGAAAGAAACGAATGCAAGAAGAGAAGGCATGGAAATTCAAAATAAGATTATTCTAAATGGTTCAGCTTTAAGTGTTCCATATCTTACCAGGGTATTGGCGAAACAACGCACCACTGTAATTTACGATATAAGGTGCAACCGCAATTGTCTTCAGTATTAAAAAAACAAAGTGATTATTCAAAGCCAGCAGAAATAACAAAGTCAGAAATATAGGAAATACCTTTGAGTACTCTCTTATTCGAATGTAGAACACAGGAATGAACTGAGAAAGAAACCGGTAATGCAAATCCTTGGTGGGAAACCCAAAAAGACCCAAGTCAGCACTGCAAAGTGAATTAAAAAAAATTTGATAGGTCAACTTTAAAGATCAAAACTAAAAGGAGAAAAAGGAAAAGGTACAAGAAATCTATCTGATGACTGCAAACATGTCAATTAATCATACCGCAATGTATCAAGTTCAAGATTGAAAAGAAGGGCAGGGGTAGATTTAACAAATTCATCCTGCAACATGAAGGTAAAGTAAGATTTTGTAATGCGAGCATAGAATAGATGGGTAGGAAACACCCCAAGTACAGGGATTACATCATCATATAGTTGATGCATGTAGAATATATTCAACTTCCATCACAGAGAGACCATTATGTTTGAGCCCCTCAAAATTAATCCTCTTACCACTATATAACTAAGTGATGACCTGGTGGGAATTTAGAGATTCAAAAAGTCAATCAATTAATTTCGGTTGATTAGAACGTTAAGTCATATCGCTTATACAAACCACACTACGACTATTACTTCTTTTCAGACTGCAAATGAACAAAAATCTTACACAGTTAAATATAAATTAAGGCTTTAGAAAATGAAAGACAAGGTATCTTCTCCCGTTCTTGTTTATCGTTGGAGAGTAAATACAGTGCTTTTCCTAAGTCTTATGATCTATGATATTTATTGTCACAGAACAGAAAACTATCAGTAAAATCTTATGGTCTATGATCTTTACTGTCACAGAACATAAAACTATCAGTAAAAATTTATGAACTATGATTATTAAAGACAGATATAAAAAGATTCTATTAATTTAAATTCTTGTACAGACCAAAAATGCGAGATAAAATGTGTAAGAATCAAATCTTAATTAAAATAGCTCTAGTAACCGAGCCAATGAGATGTACACTGTAATACAGCAGGGACAAAACCCGGGAAGATAGTTTTATTTATGGGTAACATGGATCATGGTTTTATGTACAGCTAAAAAACAGTGTTATAGAGCAGACACTATACCATATAATTCTCTATTGCAGAAAGTTCACGTGTGCTACAATTAATAAAGATGAACAACGATGGTGGTTTATCAGATTCCCAGCGACCTGCATTCACATGAAATTCCATAGAATGTCAAGAGATTTATTTTTATCATACACGCAGAAGGTGCAAAACTTATCAGATGCACAAAACTTTCTTGGATCAAACATCCAAAGGATATTAATACACATATTAGCAAGACAGCAACAAGTTGCTTTTATATGGCAGGTTTCCTCTTCTTCTTCCTGATGTGAAAGGTTGCAAACTGATTACCCCAAAGAAAAAGTTAGGGCTTGGAAGAGCTAACTGATTACCTCTTCTTTATCAGTGTTACTTTTTCAACCAATATGAATCAATAGAACCATCAGAGGTGATATTTTTCTTTCAACAGGGGAAAAGATTTTTGCAGAGCTTGAACAAAAATGCAAAAACTCAAGCAAAGATATATTTTAAGGGAAAATTGCCTCTACACAGCCCTGTTGTGGAAGGGCTTCCTTAACGGTATTGAGCCACGTGGACAGATGATATAGCAATTCCGACATTGGATAGAGAGGACACGGTCCCGATTGGCCATGTGTTAAAGTTCAAAGCCTAATTCAGTCAAATACCCTCGTATTTATTGCCATGCATCCCCGCATGTCAATGCATACCTATGGTACTCTGACCAACACTGTGCACTCCTTATAATCCTGGATTTTCGAAGTTCTATTTTGCCCCTTGGCGAAGGTCGAATGGGTTGAAACTTGACGTGTGAGCAGGGACCTACCGATCTACCTGTCAACAAAACTTGGTCCCATCTGATCTGCCATGTGGCAGATTTTTAAGCCATTTAGGTAAGGTAAGTGGATCATGTAGAAGCCTTCACCACACATAAATCTTCATGTAAATAAATGTACCCACTATGATAACAATGACATATATGACAAGCTGAAAATATTTGGTGAAGTATTGAGCTGGGATTGGAACTACTATGATAAAAAAAAACTAGAGGATTGGACCTCCTCACATCTTACATCACTCATTTGAAGAATTGGTTATTATGTTCAAGTCATTTATTTCCCTTTTTTTTTTTTGGGGGTGGGGGGATTGGGTGTTGAACTCAAAATTATTGTTATAAGAAAGAATTAAAAAAGCTTCACATGAATTTTTATATTTATTTTTATTTTTATTTTTATTTTTAAAAGAAGAAGAATAGTAGGAAGGAAAGGGCTGTTGCCTGACCTTCACAATTTTGACCTAAGTTTTCCACACTAACTTTCCAGACTCATTAGAAAGGTTAATTAATTGCCTACCAAGACGACCAAAATCTCATGACCGGGCATGATTAGAATGATTAGAGTAAGTGAACAGATCTTTGATGGAATACATTTTTTTAGGATGCATTGAGTCCAATTTTGTTTTAGGAATTCCCTTTCTTCAGACTCTAAATAATCCACAAAACAGTTTAGTATTAGGATTACATCATAAAGCTTCATTCACGTTCTACTGCTTGAGTTCAAAGGTTGGAATTTCCCCACAATTTTCTAAAACTTTTTCCTGATTAATTTTTCTCTTTTCCAGTAGTTTTAGGGGTGACAATGGGTCATGTCGTGCCAAAAGTCAAGTGTAAAAAATGATGACTCAACCTGAACACAACTTTCATTAATAAATCAAACGGGATTTGCATGTAGATGACATAAAAAAGAAACTCCTAAGCCAAACATGACAAGTATAATAAATGTGTCATCTTTGAATTAACACGACACCAACTCAAAATGAAAAATGTGAAATGATCAAACAAAGGGAAAGAAATCCAAGGAAAAGGTAACAAACAGGTAAAACAAAATAAAAGTGTTAATTTAGGGTCGGGAAGTTTAACACAAAAAATGACCTATTTGCTTTGAATCCATTTTGCACAATGCAAAAGTACCAACCAACACAAAATGACTTATACGCTTAGCATCCAATTTGCACAACCCAAAAGTACCGAGCCAAATCATGGATTTAACAGATTATGTTTGTTTTTCTTTGGTGGTTCCTATGGATCTTGCCACTGCATGACTACCCCAGTACAAATAGGGCTCCTAAATTTTATTTTTTGAGTGAAGTTCAAAACCATGGGTATCATAGTGGGTTCAAAACCATGGGTATCAACACCCTTCTAATGAAATAATTGAATGATAGCATGATGAAAAAAAATCTCTTCACAGTCCCATTTCTTCAGAGCTTACAGATCTGCCTCTTCTAGCATTCTATCAATGTAATAAACAGGAACACATTCGATGCAGATATCATAACAGAATGAAAATTTTAAGCGAAATTAGACTCAGAGATTCTTGAAATGTGACTATCATGATCCATTTTGAATGAACCACATAAACTATAAGAGCTCAAAACAGTGTACAGAAATGAGGAACATAAACCACAATTTTACATATGGGATTTTCATATTGACCCCTCTTAAGGTGTCAAATAATTTATAACTCTTTTTTTTTCCCTCGTAGAGTAACATACTTTTTTTCTCAACAAGGTTAAATTCTGTCATTTCACATTTATACTTGAAAAGCGCATAAGAAAAGCCAGTTTCAAATTATTTTTAAAATCCTTTATTACCTTTCACTTAAAGACTTTTTTCATATAAAGAAGGGGCAATCAAAAGAAGGCTACATATTCTAAATATACCTATAGAGGTGTCATTCAGACACACCCTTTACACATATATAAACCCAACTGATCTCCCTGATTTTCCTAAACACATGCTTTGCTTCCTGTAAGTAGGAAATTAATCTAGCAAATGAAAAAAAAAAAGCTTCAGTGGTTGACACAAGAGAATATCAATAAACATGCTCTTGAATCATGAATTGATGAAGCCAATGAAGAATACTTACACCAATTTGGGTTGACCAAGAGAGCTAACATGAATAAAATTGGAATTTATATTTCAATCCTTAAACACATGAGTGATGCAAGGCCAGTCAACGAAAAATCCAGGAACAATTTTTGTTGGCTATTTCAAAAGAGGGCAAGAAAGTTGAGTATCATGAAAAGGTCAAAACATTACAGTATTTGAGTTAGCAGGAACTAACCTTCATTATCGTCTTCAAAATCAAAGTCTAAGGTGTTTCTGATAGATTTGAAGAATGTGGAAACAGGCCCGCCAGGGACATCATCCAGAGAAGCTATGGTTACACCATCAATCTGAAAGAACGAACAAGGTAGTTTCAGAAAATTAAGGATTGGTATTCGAAGCAGTGGGTGGAGAGGTGGGATGCAAACCAGATACATTAATCAAATGTCTAAACAAACATGTGCAGCCCCACAAGTATATCAGCAAAACACAAAATAAGTGAAGTGTATGAATTATGTCCATACTGTGTCAAGAGCTGTTTGGAAGAGCTGAGAAGATCTGCGCTTTTCTGGCTTGTCTGGAAACACCTAAATTTTAAGGGTTAGATCTTACCTTCTGTAGTATACATGTAACAGTTCACAACAAAATGAATCCCAACTTACAATACAAGATCTGGTTCCTTTCTTTTCTTGGAGCTTCCTGATGACAGCTAAGACTAATTGGACATTGGCATCAATGAACTCATCTGAAGATCCCTTCAACAGATTCAGGATTTGAGATGTCATATTTATAACACAAAAAATGAAAAGTTTATATCAACATAAGGCATCCAACAAATAATTGGACAAGAATTACAGAAATTTTAAGAAAACAATGCAACTATGTCCCACCAAGAAACCTTTTTGGAGGGGATTCATTTGGAGATGGTCAGCACAGACTCTGGTTTTCCTTTTAGAAAAATATTTTCAGATTTGCCAGCTCTAGCCTCTAAGGAGCCACCTGACTGGATCACCTGATCCCCAAAATTTTAAATTCTGTTAAGAAATTCTAAAGATTGAGAGCCGCCCCAGTTGCTAATAACAAATAATGAAGGATTGGAAGGGGAGAAGCTTAGTTGAATATTTTGGCTTGAAGCTTAGTTGAATATTTTGGCTTACACAAGGGTGGTTGTACTTTGGGATACAGGTTATACAACTGGTATCCTGGAACTCCACAGAGAAAAGTGGTAGCGCTAAAGGGGTTTCTAGGCTTAACAATTGAGAGTAGAAATATGGTAAGTTAAAGGGATCACACTTGAGATGGAAAAACAGGGGAAAGAAGGCTGGTTGATTAGATATAACTAGAATTGTAGATAGCTTGTCTGATCTGCTAGGAAGCCAATGGATGGAAGGGAACTTATTATAGTGGATAGGGAAGAAAAGAAATAAGAGGGATAATAAGTAGGATGAAATGGATAACAATTGAGATAAGAAAGAAACAACCTACAACTCTTCTAAATAATGGGCAGAGGAAAAAGAAAATTTAGTAAGATCTTTTCTCTCTCGGTACCAACTGACACAGGACAAATCTAGTTTTTCTAAAGTTCCTGGGGTGTCCAGTACTGCAGTGGAGTGTACAAATATATGCAACAGCTCTCAAAGAAGTTTCTCTAGTGTTATGCTGCATCGTGCAGGATTCCTCTGTATTTTTATATTTTAAGTTGTTTCGTCTATGTATGGGCTCAGAACCTTCGTTGTATTAGTTCTTAAAGTTTATGTCAGTGTAGCAGCAGAATTCCAAAGTTGTTTTCTGCCGTAATAAAAAATCTGTTTTGACCAGAAGTCGAAGTTGGGAAACTTGCAAAAGCAGTTAAATTTCCATTTAAACTTAATTCAAAAAATGTGGGAAAATTGAAGTACCTTGTAAGAAGAGATGTTGGTAGGCAAGGGTCTGATGGCACCACCGAAAGCAAGCATAGAGAAAAAAGAAGTCAGTGCCAAAAGAAAAAAGAGAGACCAAGTGAAATCCAATTAATGAGACAGATAATCAATCATAAAAACAAATTTGAGACGGAATAATGCAGGGTAGTATCAATCAACAGTAGGAAGGCATACGGGAAATCAATCTCTAAACGCGTCTTCCCGTCATCGAGAGCATAAATAAGAGAGTTGGCAGCATCGTTTACAAGGATTTCATAAGATTTAGGCTTGTAAACTGCAATTCCGGCAGTAGGATTTAAATCTGGAGCTTCTCGGTTGCTGCTTCGAACCTCATTGTTGCGGAACCTTGACTGAACCCAAAGAGAAGAGAGCTCAGTAGGAGGAGAACCAGATACGATAGAGGATGACAGAAGAAGACGTGGAAGAGGAGCTTGAGATGAGCAAAACTGAGGGAAAGGAGAAAGGATAGAGCGTGGATTCCATGACCAGAAGGCCAAGGACAAGGCCATTTCAGTCACTGCTTATCTCTGGAGTCTTGGAGGACGAATTGAGTGGGAAACAAAGAGAGAGCCTATCCGAATATTGGTCCCACATTCTCATAGACCATAACTGAAGTCTACAAGCGAATATCCACCAATGCACATCGTCTCCAGCCGTCCATTGACTTCCGGATGTAACCTGATCAACCAACCGTCTTTATGGTGGGACCCACCCAATTTCACCTTGAACCTTTAATCGTCAGACACGTGGCAAAAGGGCGTTCAGGTAAGGGCCCCGCCCCCCCCCGGGTTTTTTGGGGGGGGGGGGCCCCCCCTCCGGGGGGGGCCCCGGGGGTTTCCGGGTTTTGGGGGGGGCCCGCCGGGGCCCCCGCCCCCCCGGGGGCCCGGGGGGGGGGGGGGGGGGTGGGCGCGGGGGGGGCGGGGGGGGGGGGGGGGGGGGCCCGGGGGGGGGGGGGGGCGCCCCCGCCCCCCCGCGGGGGGGGGGGGGGGGGGGGGGGGCGGGGACGAACCATAGGTACAACCGTACAGGAATAATATAACAGACAGACGACCGTTTCTCCTTCAAAGATATGAAGCTCTTGCCCTAGAGCTGCTGATAGGAGTTTGAGGATCTTGGGTTTCTGTGCTCTGCTCTATAGCGACTAGAAAGGGGGCATACGAGAAGCATTCAATCTGATTAATGAGATGGTTGGTCGGGGTTATTTTCTTGTTGCACCAACATTTACTGCTCTTATCAGTGGATTCTGCAGGCAACGAAAATTGGGGTTTGCTTCAAAATTGATGGAGAAGATGCCTTCCTGATTCGCGGAACTACAATCCTCTGATTGATGCTCTATGTTGTAAAGTAGGGCTTCTTCAGCAAATGATAGAAAAGAGCATTATTCCTGACATTTCTACGCGGGGCTCCTTTCGGCTTTCTTTAATTCAAGGAACCCACATGGATTGAAAACAATGACATTTCCAGACTTAATTATTAGAGACTGCATTCAGATGAGATAGGATAGATAACCCTATGAAAACAATGACATTTCCAGACTTGCTTTTTTTTTTTTTTTTTTTTTTTTTTTTTTTCTGGTCATCGGCAAAATACTTTGTTGATTTCATGCAATCTTGCATATGTATGGAAGCAGCAAGAGGATGCTGAGAAGTGGCACTGCAGCAGAAAAACTGGACTTGTTTTGGTTGTCATCAGGTCGGCCAACTTTATAATAAGATGTGTACAGTCTGAAGAGAGTTCTGGAAAATTGTTTGCAGGGTATTAACAAAGTACACTGTGATCCACCCATCTGTGCAATCCCACACATTTGTGGAAGTGTTGGGAGAAGCTGATAAGAGTTTTAGAGGAAATGGACTTGATGTGGCCGCCATCAACAGTGGTCAGCTTACATGATGAAACACTCATATAGCCAAGTTTCGGAATTCTGAAAATTGAAGGATTAAATGATGACAGGCTTTTGTTTGGACTTCTTTGTGTTGTTGTCAAGTAGGCTTCTTCCCTCCACAACTGGCAGGACATATTTGCTGAGATTTGGAGAGATTGTCAATACACAACTTGTGCAGAGACGTAACCACAGGTCCACAGAAAAACACGAAGACGAGACTGGTGCATGACCTGCGGAGCTTTCATTGGGGTTTGACATTTAGAACATTGACACTATGATCAATAGAGAGGTGAATCCCATCAAGCTTTGTCTTGGAAAGGTGATTGAACACAATCAAGTGGAAACAGTACATTACATTCAACTTTAAAAGTTCCTACAATATCCCTTTTGATGCCAGTTCAACTTCACTAGTGCACAGCCATAAACGAACCCCGCAAACTCTACAAATGCAATTTCACAAGATCAAATGAACACAGTTTTTAAATCCTAACCCACTTGTCCCAATGGAAAAATCCAAATCTAACAAATAGGGACAAATGGAATCCACAACTAGTGACTAAGCATGCTTCTCAATCCACATTGGAAACAGCTCCGCAAATTTCCTCTGGTATATTATGCAAATTCGAAAAGAAAAAGGCCCTAATATCCATCACTAACCTTCAGGCGAGGGACCTCTGTGAGAAGCCTATCCCCTGTTCGGCCCTCAAAAATATACCAGAGAAATTTGGTATCTTATCAACATGCTTTAAAGCACGTTCAGCAATCAGTCGAGTTCGATACTCTCCATGTTGGAATGCATCAACCAGAGCAGAACTCACATTTGGATCACCAGATATCTGATATGCTAAATCTTCAGTCCTCAGAATCCTCTCAACAGCCCAGACAGTTCGCTGACTCAGGATTTCAGTTTTTTTCTCAAGTAGAACATCGAGTATTGGCCTGATTCCCTCCGCCTCAAACAAAACCATCACCCCTTGCTCAATGTCGACCTCATCATCCAACAATGTGCAGAGTGCCGCAAGTGCTGCCTCAACCACCTTCTCATTTGTGTGGTCTAAACATGCCACCAACTTTCCCACAGCTTTTCCTTCCAAAAGGCAAAAAGTCTCCTTCAATGAACAGGTACCACGGTGGAGACGACACAAGCCAGTGACCACTGGAGGCTTGCCCAGACATGGAAGGATTGCAGCACAACATCCAGGCTTTGGGAGTTCCGGCAGCTTTGTAAGGTGCTTGGACTCTTCTGAGAGGTTCTCTAAAGCCATGGCAGACACCATCTGTACTTTATCAAGTCCATTTGATTGAAGCAGATCAGTGAACAATGCAGCAAGATTGTGCTTCCGAGCAAGTGCAAGACCACTGGGCTCATTGCCCAAGACAAATGTAAGCCTTGCCAAGACCTGCACAAGCCCTTCCAGATATGAAGTCACAAACCGGCCACCCCGTGTAGATCCTTGCCGGATACTGACAATCCTGGATATGATCAACTCAAAGGCACTTTCATCCATCAACTGCCGGGTTAGACCCATGTCCCTCTCTGGAAGGTCAGCTAACAGACCAATGGCAGCTGCTTGCTCTTCTGTGATCCCATTGTCTTTTGAAATGATTTTGACCAGGGTACCAATCTGACCAGCAGTAACATGTAGGGCATCAGGCAGATCTTGACCCATGTGCGGCGACAGGTTCTGTAAGAGTTTCAGCGAAGCCAAACGCAGTTCCTTCTGTGGAGCTTCAATGAACTGAATCAAACTGATAATAGCACCAGAGCTTTTAATGGCAGCTACTACATTCAGAACCGTGGTGGGAGAACTAGAGAGCCCAACAAGGACCTGGAGAAGCTTGCACTCAGTGGAAGGACCAGTATTGCTAATGAGATGTAGCAGCTTATGTATTATGTCTTCTGAGACTAGTGTCAGATGGTCAGGCCCAAGCGGAATGGAGTCAAAGTCATAGCCTGAGTTCACAATATTTGCTAGAACTGTTGCAGAAACCTCTTTCAGCCTCATGGGAAGTTGATTAGCACCAACTGCTAAGAGGTCCTTGACAAGTGGGGGAAGAATCCCAACTTCTATAAGCACCTTAGCACTCGCCTCAGAAGATGATATCTGGTTCAGAGCCTTCAGAGCAGCTTCTCTTGACTGAACATTGCCACTTCTCATGACATTGACCAACGATGATCCAACAGTTCGGGCCACAAGGACCTTCACATCATTGCTCAGGACCAGTTCACCAAGGAATGCAGCCATGGACAATTTCATTTCAGGGGGACCTGTGTCAATTTCCATTGTGGTTAGGGGAAAAAAAATTGACTGTTGAAGATGTAACCATATTAATATCTTTGGTGCATGATTCTTGTTAATGGGCTTTGAAGTAAGGGGGAGAGGCCCATCTCAGGATTAGTGCCTGGCGTCAATCCCGATAGCACCATCAACTTCTATCTCTCTCTTATTTTATTTTCTTGTGTACTGTTTGCCCTCCTAGGGTTGGGTGAGTCTCCTTATTATATATTTTTTTGGGTAAGTCTCCTTATTATATGTTGAATTGATTAGGGATCTCAATACACATTATTGAGACTCCCAAAGTTACTGAAGTCTCTCCTTCTCTTCCTCTCTTCTGTCTTTTTCCTCTTCTCTAAATCTACAATTCTAACTAAACTAATTACGGTTAAGCGGTTCAACATACTAATAACTAAACTAATAAGGTCAAGGTGTTCAATGTACTCCAATAACTATTTCCAACCATTTAGATGTTTGTCATGTTGATGCAATCCAAACTGATATTGTTAAAACTTAAAATATCCACCATGGAGAGCAAGGTCAAGTTCTTTCTTGGGTTGCTAAGAAACAAATGTGCAGAAAAGGCAGTTTAACAAGCAATCAGTAGAGGATGATAACTTGCATTAATCCAGACAAAATGGTGTCATTCTGTGGTTTCCATAGAAACTAGAGAAGGCACTGGTATAAATTGGTGACATCTTTATGTACAGTCTGAATGTATATTTTGTACTTTAGTTTCATGATATGTAAAAGAGCAAAAGGCAAGGAAACGAGAAAGGTTAAAGATGTAAGAAGCACCTTCAAGGATATGCATAAGAAGAGGTTGTAATCTACCATTTTCAGCCATCTGCCTAACATTTTTCTCACACTTCTCCAGATTCTCCAGGGTCTTTTCTGCTTTCTCAACAGTCGAAACATTCTCCAAGTTGCAGCTAGTCATCCCAACTAATATAAGAATTGCTCCATTGACAGCACCAATTTTTTCACCCAGAAATTCAGATTTTGAGAGCTCATATAGCAAAGATACAGCTTCCTCCCTCTCCTTGGACAACTCGTGAGACAAGAATTTAACAATCGTGCGCACAGTGTCTCCTTCAGCCATTACTTCCTGGAAAAGAATAAAAATTGTTAAGAAAGTGAAACTAACAATATTCATATCTGTGATGTAAAAATCTGAAAAGAAAACCAGCAACCTGCACACAACCTTATTATCAGTATCCTCTTCTACAACAATATGAAGAGTTTCTAGACTTTTACACCGCACTATCCGACTACTGCTCTTCAACATTTCCACAATCATTGGAATAAGCCCTGTCGTTCGAACGACATGTTTGTTGGATCTGCTTTTCTGGCAGATGTCCAGGATATACTTCAAAGCCTGCATAATATTACTTTCTGAACTTCCCTGAGATAGTGCCATACGAGCAATATCGAGCAGTGCAGCTTCGTTCCTTGCAGTCCATTCTTCAATTGTGTTTCGTAGAGATATGCTGGGGTTCAGATCAGTACTTTTTAACTCTATTTGTGTCAATGGGCAGAGAGGTTTCTTTCCACTATCCTTGCACTCCTTGAACCACCTTTCAATTGCTTCTCGCTCAAAAGTTTGTCCATTTTCTAAGGTAACAGGATCACGCATTACTTGTTTCGTGAGAGGACAAACAAATGCATCATAAATAGGCTCGATGTGTGTCCTTTCTAATTGGTAACTATCATCAGACTGGCTACCATGGTCCAAACTTCCATCCCAGCTGTCTGCCATCTCCTTTTGGAACGCCTACAGAAATAAATTTTAAACTACATCTGAGTCAGATATGATCACAATTTTTTTCCCATCATTCAGTGATATAACTATCAAGCGTTAGATGGTCCATTTCATTTGCACAACCTCTAATCAGAAATGCACATACAATAGAAACACACAGACAAATGGAAGTGTGAAGATATTGACTTTGTGCTTGTACAAGCAGATATTCTAAGCAGGGAAATTAAACAGGGGATTCTAGTCTCTAAGAGGACAAATATGGTTAATTTGATTGGACTGCATGCAATGTGAAAGATTTAATCAACAACTCTTAATATTAAAATCATCCGTTTGTCATGGGACAAGTAAGCCTCCTACCAAAAGGAATTTTCTGTTGGGCAACACAAGTCGCAATTTTATCTTGGGTGAGAATATAAATGTTTAACAGCCACTACAAGATTCCTTTTTTCCTCAACGGTGATTTCCTCACCCACTGCCAGAAGATTCATTAGATCAAATAAACAGCTCCAAACACTAAATTGCAGCTCATTGTTAAATAAGCAAAAGCAGAAGGAATTCAGGCAACTAATTAGAAAGCAATTCGATCGGAAAATCAACAAGGAAGTATTTATTTCGGTTTCAGCACAAAAATGTGCATCATCAAGGTTTCTTAGGTCTAGTGTTGGAGAAGAACTGTTATACAGAGAGGAATGACAGAACAGGGTTTTCGTGAAGGAGGAAGCTGATGCTGTTGTTGATGTTGATAATAGCAATAATAATAAATAATAACAATACTAAAACGGAAGAAATACAAAACCAGAAATGCAGAAACCTAAATGTTTCTTTTACCTCACTTCAAAATACAATAAATCAATGAAGACAATGGGAAGAACCCTATGAAAAGTAAGTATTAACCACCAAAGCATACCTTCAAGTCAGCAGGGATGTCTTGGAAAAACTAATTTTGGATCCATAAGGATTATTCGTATGCCATAACGGAAGTCTCTTCGGGTGCTAGAACAAAGAAAAAAACCCAACCCAAAAGCAGGGCACCGTGGAGAGAGGAGAATTTGGTTGACTAAGCTCAGGTGACAACGGCTTTTGTGACTTTTCGATACCCGAAAGGCGGGGACGAAGAGGATAGGGACAGAGGCTGAAAGGGAAATGGGAATGTTACTGGTGGTGAAAGCAATAAGAAATAGTAAAAGGAAATGAGAGAGAAACTGCAAAGTTTTGACTCCATCCCCATTGTAATTCATTAACTTGTACAGATAGAGCAGAGAGACAGAGAACCAAAGGGTAGGAACGACCAGGACGAGATGATGAAAGGCTGGAAGGAAACTGGGAATGTGACTGAAGGTGAAAGCAACAAGAAATAGTGAAGCAAATGAGACAACTAAGAACGTTTGACTCCAACCCCATGGTCATTCATTCCCTTGTGCGCAGAGAGAGAAAGAGAGAGAGAGAGAGAGAGGGGGGGGGGGGCTAGGCGTTTGGATGCATGCAAAGAAAGGCCCAGCTTCCCTATATATCTCGGTTTGGTTAGAGGGAAATTTTTAAAAAAAGTGAAAATTTAAAAATAAATAAATAAATAAATTGTACTCATTGCAGCATATGAGAAGATGATGTAACCAACTCTAAATTATTGAATGTATAATTATCATATTTCACTCTAATTTACATTCAAATCATTTACATTGAAAAAGTAAATAAAATTTACATCTAAAAATGATTACTAAATAAATATATAATTTATACTTTAGCTAATGATTATAAAGTTTTGATTTTCTTTTTTTTTCAAGTTTGAAAATTTCATTTTTCTTTCCTGTAATTCACCTTATATGATTCATGTTGAGGGAGGGGAAAACCATCAAACATGACCTATTATATTTTTGAACCATTCAACATGACAATTGGAGAGAGGTCTCTATCTAGATTAGCTGTGTCAATTTTTGTTTGACTTATGCTTTATATTTTTCAATGGTTAAAGTCAAAGTTAACCCGCAAATAAAAAGGTCATTCGAAGAAGCATTTTCTAATTGGATTCTACTCTCTCAATCGTGCAATAATCTCTCTTAATGTCTCCTGCGCCTTTTCATATGGTTTGTAATATGATCAAGTCACCATCCCATGTGAGAGGGCATAGGGTAACTCTATCGGGTAATAATCTTTTCCCATATTTTATTTAATGCTGAAATTGAATTCAGAAATCTTAATGAAATTTACAACAATATCCTTAACTACACATATCCCTTTTTTTTCATGTTTAATTTGATTCTTAATTCATATATTTATTTATGAAAACAAAAATAATATGTTTATTCATAAAAAATATTTTTTTTTTTGAAAATTAGGCAAGGTTAATAAACCTTGGAGTCCATTACTCTGGTCGAACCATTAATGTTTAATAATAATTCTTATGTATAGGTAAGTCCCACTTCGAAAGATATTCAATACACAAAAAAAATATTAGATATATGATATGTTTCATTGGTCCATTGGTTTTAAGGGGACAATTTTGGTATTACAATTTTTCCCTTCTTCTCATCTGATGGGATTCAAATCGTCTCATTCCTGAGATTGGGGAGGCGTGGCGGCGACCCCACTGGATGGTCGCCATGTGGAGGTCGGATGAATCCGACCCCTCCGTTCGAGCCGACACTCTCTTGTCGGCTCGGCTTGTTGGCTCGAACGGAGGGGTCGGATTCATCCGACCTCCACATGGCGACCATCCAGTGGGGTCGCCACCACGCCTCCCGAATCTTAAGGATGAGACGATTTGGATCCCATCTGATGGTTGGAAGGTTGTGTATTAGAGATTGAATTGATATCAGGATCTTTGCTTCTTAGGCATGGTCCTTTGCCAATTAAAATTTTCCTCTTGAAGTTTAAATGGTGATAATTTATTGCAATCATCTTCTTCTAATTGTTGACTTTGTCCTTTTGAAAAATTCAAGTTTTGTCACTCTGAAAATTGATATGGGATCCGATATGCATGTATCGACTGTATCGGTAATTCGTCTCGCTCTGATGGGCTGAGTTAGCATAGTTTTTACCTAAAAATCCAAAAACTGAAGTCAAATAACTGTTCTTGTATCGCCCATGAATCTGTATCATTTGCAGTGAAAATTTGGAATCTCGAATACCTAAAACCATGGGAATAGAATTGTCTAGCTAGTTTTTCAAAGTTTTGAACCATTAGACACAGGTGAGACGTTATTGATGGAACTTTATATGAGATCTATCATTAGTCCAAGGTACATTCAAGTGTAGGGAGCACGACAAGGATCCTCAACCAATAGCAATATGCATTTGTTACCAGGCAAGCTCAACAGAACATAAATCGTCTCCCGCTTGGGTTTGGGCGGGAGACTGGGCGGCCCGGATGGATGGCCGCCATGTGGCACTCAGAGGGATCCGAGCCCTCCATCCGAGCCGACCACCCAGTCAACAAGCTGAGCCGACTGGGGGGTCGGCTCGGATCCCTCCGAGTGCCACATGGCGGTCATCCATCCGGGCCGCCCAGTTTCCCGCCCAAACCCAGGCGGGAGACGATGTGGATCCAGCTCAACAACATTCTGATCCGGTTCCTATTGTTGCAAAGTGGATCCAGCTCCTCTCAAGTCCAGTCATCCCTCAAGTTGATGATCTGACAATTAGAGTCAATCCAGCATGTAATACCAATACATTGGTATATGCGTGGAGTAAATTCCAGTCGTTGGACTACGGCTAGAGGAAGCATTGAACTTGGGATGAGGATATTTTCCCTGGAAAGTGTAGATTCATTTTGGGCACTTCCGCTATTGTCATGGAAGCTGAGGCTTTCGAGACTCTTTCCTTTAGGGCCGAAGCATTGGATTACAACATGTGGCAGTTTTTCAGATTGCCAACCATTGGTGTCTACTAGTATTTCATCTCTTCCATCCTCTCTTTGGAGGGACCTAAGTTGTCTCTTGTTGTCCAGTTATATCAGTTGTCAATTGGACGGGTGGGTACGTATACCGATGCATCTCAGTCTATCCATTGGACAATGGACTGATTCAACAATAGGAGAGAGTTTTTATCCTCATTGCATTTTTTTTCCCACCCTTAGGCCCAAACTTATGAAGCGCAATTCTTACCATTCTTGTTCTTCCATCCCCCTGACAGGTGTTTTACATTGTTTGATTTTGGTTAATAAAATTTTCTGTTTGTCTAAAAACAAATAAAAAAATGCAATCTCAACACTATGCTTAATTAGAAAGGAAGAACTTGCATTAGTATTTTAATTTCAATTCAAACGTGGGTTTGAATCACACTCTATGTTCTGAGAAATATTTTCCATTCGAAAAATGGGAAAAACAGAGTCTTTGTCTAAAGAAATGCGTTCAGAAAGGCAGATGAATAGAACTTTTCAACGAGTTCATTAATTGCCCATAATATATCAAATCAAATGGAAGAAAAAAAATATCTCATGATAGTTCGAAGAAAAAAACCTTTACTCTATTTCAAATTTGAATATTTCCATTTCATTTCGGTCTAACTCAATTCTAAGACTATTAATTTCTATTATCTTTTTCTTTTAGATTCTAAACTAAAGTCTATCTTTTTACTGTCTATCTTTTTACTGTAAGACCAACCAATTCATTGTAACGAAAGGATTCAAACAAAAACTTGGTTCTATGATAATTAAGGGTGTCAAATTTGGACCCGGCCCGGTAGTACAAATCAAGCTGGCCCGATATAACCCAACCAACCTGGACCGAGCCCTTAATGGATAGGTTTCAGTCTGGGCTTGTAAAGCCTGACACCATTTCAGCCCAGACCGAAACCAGACTAGACCGGCAGTTAATAAGCTCGAGCTAGCCCAAATCAATATTGCCAACCTGAATACCGGTAAGCTCGTTAAGAAGCCCTAACTAGCCTGAATTCATTCTTGTTGCTGTTCAAATAATCATAACCAATTGTCCAAGGATTTACTTAGTCTTCTTTTAATGACCTTCTATGATGACAATAGCATCTATTTAACTCTCTCAATATGATATAGGATTTAAATGTTAGATGGTAATTCCAGATGAGACACATTTGATTTTATTTATGTAACATATATTAAGGCCCAACAATTTAGCTACAGAAATGAATTACTACTTGAACACAAAAGAAGATTGAACATATATGGATCAATATTAAGTATTTAAAGCAAACTATGATCCAATTAAAATTTTGGGCAATTGAACTAATTTTGTTCTTGATTCTTGATGTATAATGTTCGCTCGATAAGGCCCACTCGGCCTGATCTAGTCCAAAATCAGCCTGACAACCCTAGCCCAATAACAAACCTACACCGGACCGGCCCGTTTGTTATTGTGTCTAGTGCTGCCCACCCTAGACCAAACCCTTAATGGAGAAGTTTCGGTCAAGACTTGTAAAACCCTACGCCATTTCAGCTCGGACCGAAAATAGACCGGACCGGCCTGTTGACACCCTTAATTAATGATAATACCATGTTTTTTCTTTTATAAAATTTCCATGGAAAACAAGCATTTCGTTTTTTTTTTTTTTGGTAAAACTCGTTTCGTATTTGAAGCATGCATACCCACATGTGACTTAAGGTGGCATGTTGAAGGGTCAATTAGCCTACCGTGGCAAAATCGGATCCAAACAAAAAATTGAAACCGAATCAATGTTGGTTCGAACCAAATTGAATTTGAATCTTATTGGACAAGATTTGGATTGTGCTTTTAGAGTCTGATGAAAAACCAAAACCAGAGTGGATCAATTGATAAGCCCGAACCCAGCTGACCAGTAAGATTGAAACTAAACAAGCCTGATAAAAGTCTATTAAGTTAACATTTTATTAAATATATTTGTAGAAAACAACAAAGAAACTGAACTAGCCTGATAGTTAACTGACAAGAGTCCATTAAGCCAACTCGATAACAAACCAACACCAAACCGGCCTGCTAACTAATAGTACAATGCAGCCCACCCCAGCCCGAATCTCTTATTGGGCGTGTTTCAGACTGCCCCCAAAAAATCCGAGACCAAACTTGGTCCAGACCAAAACTGGCACGAATCGGCCCGTTGACACCCCTAAGTAGCCACGTTTTTTATTTTATGCAATCATTTACCTCATGTATTTGCATCATAAAAAGTTTAATAAACTGTTAAGCCATAGGATTAAGCTTAAACAACATTTTTTTTCCTTTTCATTTAGGCATATAACTTCTCCAATTTGCCGAAACACAATGTTATTTCGAGACTCTGTTTATTTCAATGTAAAATGGCAGAAAAAAAATTCTTATAAAATATGATTATTTATTGGGGTGGGGAAGGAAATCGATGCAAATTAAGGCCTCCTCCCTACCCCTACATCAACAAGGAAAGGCCTAATCATCTAACCAAGTGGATGTTTGCTTGATTAAATTTAAATATTTTTTTTATATAATTGAAATAAAGGACCGGTTTTTGTGGAATCCGGATCCTCTTTAGCGGCGGAAAGCTCATGGCGGCCCACAACTGCTGAAGAGGATATGTCGGTGTTTTTGTGCATGACTGTGTACATAAATAAATAATAAATCCCATCAACTGCAACTAATTACTTCTCTAGATTGAGCATGTCAATGTGGATCCAAATTTAGTAGGTGCATGGCCTGGTTTTGTTGTTGAATGGGTTACAGACTTAGGAATCTCTCATAATGCACAAATAGGTATGTAAAAAGTTATATCTTCAATGGGGTCCGCACAGTCAGGAGGATGACAAAGATACCGTTAGGAGAGAATATGAATTATGTGAGAGGTGACAGAAAAAAAAAATTCCCACAATGACATTGCGAGAATGTTTATTCTATTACCGGAGTCCACCAAGGATCCCACACAAAAACTGAAATTGGACCACACATCCTTATTTCTGGTAAGGTCAATTTCACAACCATTTACATGTGACAAGTGATGGATTGATTGGCGCATTTAATTTCAGGGTCCAACTTAAACCAACCAAGTTTCAATTGAAACCTACCATTCACGAGCAGCCTGCAATTCATGGAGTGAGATCAAGAGAAGGGTTGAAGATTTTAAGTAGTGGTGGTTGGATGATAAGCAAGAAGAGAAGAATTTGAAAGAAGAAAAGAGAAGGCCTGGAAAGTTCGTCAAAATTTTGAAATAAATAATAGGAAAAACTGGTTTAAAGGTCATTATATATTAGATGAGTTAGGTTAGTACCACAAAAATGGCAAAATAGAATCAATGAATGCAGTAAGACTTAAAATTAAGATTCTAAAAAATTGGGTTCATATGTGTTATAGGGGGAAAACATCTTCCAATTAAAACCTTATACGTGGCAACCAACGTCTCTGAAGCCGACCGTACATGATGGATTGGTTCTCGGTTTACCATCGCTTGGAGTTACAATCCTGGTAGGACACGGTACTGGTCGGAGTTATAAACCTATACGGTTATGTTTCTTGGTCGGAGGTCAGAGTCTAAGACAACTAGATTACGTCAGAGGAGTCCTTCTCCTAGTACGATATGGTGCCGATCATCTCGGTCATACGGCCACCCGTGTGGTGACACGTCTTACTCTTGTCATTCATCGACTTGGCTTCCTTGGCTACGGTCTCCCACTCCTACTCGGAGTTTATGACCTGGGCATCCCTCAGAGCGACACCTGACAGTCCTATTAGTGATCTACTTCCCTGAGTCCTGGTACCTCCATGCTTCTTCCCAATCTCTATAAGTAGAGGACGATCCTTTCAGGTAATAACATACACAATCTCACTATTCAACCTCAATTCTCTCATACGCTCAAACTCTCTCATCGTCATTTTCTTTCTTTAAACTGGAGATAGCTTCATGCTATCTCTTGACTGTATACATTGGGAATCTAACTTAGGCATCGGAGTGTACCCGGGGCTTAGTCACCCAACTCTCTTGTTTAACTTCTGTGATTGCAGGTTGTTTAGATTGCAGACCGATGATCGATTTCCAACCGTAACAATATGAAAATGAAAAAGTTTCCAATTGTTTCATATCCATGACTTTCAACAGTTATCTTCCAAGATTATGATATTGTATTTTGGTTTAAATCAAAGACTGAATGATTGATATTTTGTGGATTTGTGGGTGTGTCAATGTGAATCTCTGTAGTGAGTTGATGTCTTCTAATGGGTGAGTGAGTCCTTGACTCCCTGCTAAGGGATTCTAGAGTTTAGTGGCCCTTACGACCATTTTTATCATATAATTGTTTCCTCATTTTGCAATAAATTCTAGTTCATTTCTTCCTTATTTTGCACTTTTTTTCCTCAGTCGCATTAGGTGTTTAACCAACAAATATTCCAACAAAAATTAGTTACGGTTACAAATCCAACAAGTGCCTTTATCGAGAATTCACAATTAGATTATTGAATTTTTTTTGATAGGTGATCAAAATTTATTGAAAAAAAGAAAAACCATATAACAACAAGGAGAGGTTATCTTTCAAAATTGAGAGACAACCTCAAAACAAAGAAAACCAAACACAATATTGTAACCCAATCTCACATATCTTATAGTATGAGAATCTTGAAGAAAACTTGAGGGCCATTGAAAACAGGAAATTATCATTTAGATTCTGTGGTTTCGAAGTGTGTAGTGTTCCTCGATCTTGTGTCTCATAATCTCTTTTCTTCTGAAAGTAATTTTGCAAACCTGCAAATATTATAACAGGAGTTCATCTACATTACTATAAGATGGAACTTATAAAAACTTAATCAAGTAAGAAGCAGAGATGGTTAGGATTATAATACTTGACTAGAGCCTCTTCATTAGTTCCTTGACCTTCAATTGGTTCGGAGTTACCGGTCTGCAAGTTCACCCTTGAAACTGGTTTCTTTAACAAACCTTTTCCAACTTTCACCATATTTTCCATGTTATGTTTCGTGGCAATGTCGACTGAAGATACTGCTCCTCTTAGTGTATCATCCTATGTTTTCAGTAAAAAGAGTGTTAAAAATAGTTATAGAGAAAGATCTGATGTTAAATAAGTTTATATCTTAAAAGTTCAAACTCGTATAGGTGGAGGGACTCTTAGGTGTATAAGGGGAGCTGAAGACTATTTGGTAGATTGTAAACTCCCAACACTCCCCCGCATGTGTGGCACTGGCAGTACATATTGTGGACATGTGGAAATTGGTGACGGTGAAAACCTGATCTGAGACCATGTAAAGTTTTCATCCTAAAAGTTTGAACCGGTAGATGGAGGGACTCCTAAGTTTATAAGGGGGGCCAAAGATTACTTGGTAGTCTATGTGGAACTAAACTCCAACACTCTCCGCATGTGTAACAATACATACTATGAACATGATGTGGAGACTAGAGACGGTAAATACCCACATTGATACATGTAAGGTTTCCATCCTAAAAGTTCGAACTAGTAAGTGGAGGGACTACCAGGTGTATAAGGGGATCGAAAACTATTTGATAGTCTGTGTGAGATTATACTTAACACTTCCCTGCACGTGTGATAGTACGTATTGTGGACACATGGAGAATGGATTGAAATCCTCTCCATCCTCGGGTTGGATGGAGACACGATTGCCGACCCCGACTCCTGATGCCCGACATGTGGGGGTCGACTGAATCCAAGCAGTCCATTCAGTGGACAAGGTGAGAGATGGAAAGAGGACTCGTCAACTGGCTGAACGGCTCGGATTCAATCGACCCCCACATGTTGCACATCAGGGGTCGACAGCTGTGTCTCCATCTGATACCGAGGATGGAGAGGATTTCATTTCATGGGAAAATGGAGATGATGAAAACCCGTTTTGATAATATATAAAGTTTCCACAATAAAAATTCGAACTGGTAGATGAAGAGAATCTCATACATATAAAGGATCAAAACTATTTAATCGAGAGTGTGAGACTAAACTCCCAACAAAATATGAATCATGTGGAGAAGTTCTCATCTCTATGATTCGAGACTTGCCTGAATTCGAAGGTAACTATGTTCACAGTTAAGAGCTTTAAAAACCACAGAAATGAGATAGTCGACCATGTCTCCACTAGCATGAGTAAACACGTCCACTAGTGGAGTGGAGCCTCCACTGACTAACCACCCAAAAACACCCCACTTGGCTGATTCATTAGCATTGTATTTCTCTTCAGTCTTTGCTGTTCCAGTTCCTAAAGATATAACCAGAAATCTTGCATACTCCATTGGTTTTATGAGAAGGAAATCAGGACTTTCATTAATGATTTCCTTTGTTATTTCACCCATAGCCACCAAAGTCTGAAACATGAACGGATGAAATTAGGAGAAAAACAACATCAAATATGGTTTTAGTAGGAATCGATATCGGCTCAATTGATTCATATTAATTGGTTTCGACCATGGCTGATTTTGATCCGATTTTTTTAATTACGTTTTAATCAGTTTCAACCACATGTCAGCATGCCATTGTAGTCGTATCTGATCCAGATCGGTTTTGCTTTGACCAATACTGTGTTCCATACCTGAAGCTAAAACTATAACACCAAATACAGTCAGCATTTTTAAGGATTCAATGGACAAACCGGATTATTAGCAACCACACCACCGTCAATGAGGTTGAATTGTCTCACACTCCCATCAGAAGTATTTATGGTTTCGAAGTAATGGGCAGGAAGATAAGTTGGTGCTGCTGAGGTACCAGTACATATGTCTGAGAGTAAAGCATCCAAAGATGGTGTGTTCTTCACCTAAATAACAAAAAACAGTCATTCCCACCTCACCTTCCATTGCAACAAAAATAAATTTGCAGGAACTTGATAATTAACCTAGAGAAGGTTGAAGTGTTAAGAATTAACAAAGTAGTTATTCAGTATGATAACGACAGAAAAAGAAAAATGAAAAAAAAATCTAATACACAAAGAATACAATGATTTTATATGATTCACCCAAAGTGGACTGCGTCCACGGCAGAGCGATCAATCAGAACTTCCACTACTATAGCAATGAAGAATTTACAAACACTCTTGTTGATCTCCTTATGAGAGATCACACCTTATATATAAGGTTAAAAACATATTATAATACAGAAACCCTAAACAGTCAATACGCGTGTCAAAGTGACTAATACTTCTTATATTAAGATGAGATCAGGCTTTATCAATAACATGAAGGAGAAAGTTCAAAGAGTTAAGGATTAACCTCATAGCTGGAGAAGATGGTTGGCTGCAGTTCTTTGATGTCAAATGTTGGGATGACCACATTAGTAAGTGTTTGATGTAATTGTGTGGATCCTAGTTTTTCTTTGAGAATTTTATGAAGAAAGTTGCCCTCATATTTTGGTCCTGTGATGGATTTGATCATCTTTGCAATGGGAGCAAATGGGCAGCTGTAATTTAGAACAGAGATTGATCAATCACCATATTAATTCAAACTTTTGTAATAGAAACTTTACAAAATCAGTCCTTAAATGGTTTAGTTTGCTAGAAAACAATATCCATTGAACCAAAAAAAAAAAAAAAAAAAAAAAAAAAAAAAAAAACACTAAACAGCTTCAAAAGCGACATCAACAAAGACATAGAGGAACCTGTAAACTGAGAATACTACCTCTTCTGTGGAAATATTTTAGGGCAATTATCAAGATAGAAGTCCTTGATTTCTTTGGCTGAAAATAAAGGGCGGTTCTTCTCATTGGGTGTAGTTAACATGGCAGTCACTAGACCACCAGTGCTAGTTCCTGCAATTACATCAAAATAGTCTGCAAGTCTTGCATCCTCCCCATCCAAAGCCTGCAACAAGGAAAATTCAAGATACTAAGCTTTTGCGTCATTTTCTGATCATCAATAAGGAAAATTTTCTAGTAAATCTTTTTTCTTCTCGAGTTGAGATTTTTTCTGAAAATTTTCTTTTCACTTGGGTTCTTACCTCTATCTTCATTACTTAAATTAGGTCTTACACCAATGTTTTAGGGATCTTATGAATCCAAGAAAGGATAAAGGGAAGAACTCGTAAAAAAGCCCATCAAGGTTTGTTGTTGGTGTTAAGTTTCTATTTCAAAAGTTTGAACTTGTAAGTGGAGGGACTCTCATATATATATAAAGCACCCATGGTTCTAGTCTCTAAGCAATGCGAGAGCACTCCCCCTCACGTGTTGCCCCTCTTTTAGGTGATAGTACACATAGCATGTGGTCCCTCCTTGGGTGACCATACGGAATGAATCTAGAACTCTGATAGCATGTCAAGTTTTCATCTCAAAAGTTCAAACTTGAAAACGGAGGAATTCTCACGTATATAAGCCTTCCATGGTTCTAGCCTCTATTAGAAGGAATGGGAGGAGACGAGTAAGAATAAGTGCACCCCCTTAGTATTGATAAGTAAGAATTAGTGCACCTGGCTTACTAGTTAGTAGTATCAAGATAAGGATTGGAGCCATGCAGTACCATGCAACCGTAACTGCATGGCTCCATTCCTTATCCTGATAAGTAGCATATATGTTGTACCTGAAGCTGGGACTCCAAGAAACCAAGGACAATGCCAGGGATGATCCCCCTTATTCCACCACCATCGATACTAAGAATGGTGATTAGGTTTCCATATCTGGGAGGCTGTAAGTTTGACTTCATTCCTTCCATGGTGAACCTAGAACAATAGGGTAGAGACAAGGTAAGCAATCAAAAGAGAGAGAGAGAGAGAGAGAGAGAGAGAGAGAGAGAGAGAGAGAGAGAAAGAGTTGTATGTCTTAAGTCTCTTAGAAGAGTTTATGCCGAGGTACTGAAAATTTATAATTTTTTTTATCTTGTTTTGTAAGAATAGTCAGAATGATTCGAACCCCCCAAAAGTAGACTTCGGGTTCAAATAGTCAGAATGATATTCCAACCCCCAAAAGTAGACTTCCGGTTCAAAGATGGCTATGGACAGTATTGTGTGAGAAATTTAGGTAAGAAGATTTAGGTGCACCAACAAAGCCACTAGAACCCTTCCAAGGTTCATGATTTATTTCTTGTGCGGGTTGTCGTGCTTTTTAAGGTCAGGCTTTGTAGACTGATGTGCATAAATGCCACCACCGCGAATGGGCGTGTGCATGTGACGTCACAACAACAATCGATGGCAAATCAACCATAACCACATCATTTGGGGATCCAAATCGTCTCCTGTGAGTGTATCCGCAGGAGACGTTGTTGCATTGGATCAATGCACGCCATGTGGAAGGCATCGTATCCAACGTCTCAAAACTTATGCCGCAGGATATGAAAAATTAAACCGTGATATAGAAACTCGTTTGGAACGTCGTTTCGAGCCGTTTCAGCGGCGAGAGAGAGAGAGAGGGAGGGGCAAATGAAGAAGAAGAGCGTTCCTAAACAGCCAAGGGAGTTAACGGAGGCGGCTCTGGCAGAAGTGAGATTCAATGGAGATGAATGACTTGGAGCGATTTAAGGGTTATGGGGAGAAAGCTGGTGGAGTGCTTCCTCTCTCTCTCTCTCTCTCTCTCTCTTCCCCTTTCTCTACAACTAAGAACTTCTTAGTTATTCTTCTAAACAAGCGTACCCCCTGTTTTCCCCTCTCTGTTTCAGCTTACAAAATTTATTTATAATTCCTCTGACTCTGCAACAATCAATGCCCATGAATATTGTTAAATCAACAAGATACATAAGACATTCCCAATCTCTGTTTCTGGAACATTCGACGTCGAGGTGAGTTTGCAGGTTAGGGTTGGAAATGGGATTTCAACTTTCTTCTTCCTTGAACCAGAGATCCCTGAAACAGATCCCTGAAACAACGTTGAGGTGAGTTTTCTTCTCCTCCTATTCCGTCTCTCCCTTCTGAAACAGATCCCTGAAACAACGATTTAGACCCAAATTTCTTCTTCTTTGCTGCCCATCTCTCCCCTCTGAAACGGAACAAACCCTCTATCTCTCCTCTTTCGACTCTCGCGGGACTCAAATGAGTTATTTTGGCTGGGTGTATGCGATTTAACTTTCCATATCCTGAGGTAGTCGGTTTTGGGACGTCGGATACGATGCACTCCACGTGGCGTGCATTGATCCAACGCAGCAACGTCTCCTACAGATACACTCGCAGGAGACGATTTGAATCCATCATTTGGGGGCATTTCTGATCAGGAACCAATTTTGGCATTATAAATATGCTTATTTATCAAAGGTTAAATCACTTCTAACATCATATTTAGATCTCCGACTTAGGCATCAAAGTATATATATTATTCCTTAGAATTCAAGTCTAACTACTCTTATGATTGTTTATCATCGTCTGGAGCTTAGGATCCACATCATAAGATCAGCTCGGATTCTACAGCGCACAACACTGACAGTCCAATTGAAAGTCCTTGGTTATAAGTAAACTTTATTATTGTAATAGGAAAAACTTTAATCTACTTGTCCTATGGTGATACTGAAAGGTGAATCATGGCGACTACAACTTGCAAGGGTACGTTGTAGAAATTAAGTCCAAGTGGATATCACTCTGAAACCCCAAGAGGAAGCTCAGTTGGAAAGGAGTCTAGGTCTCAGGAAGCGGAAGGTACTGAGTTCAATTTCTCTTACTGTCTTGGGGCCACTCACACATAGGTGTTAAATGCTCTTTCTTTCCTGTTATAGATGCAAGTGGAATGGTTTTCATTCAACGCCAGAATGACCTGGTCCATGCGATTGTGGGTTCAGTATGGACTCGCAGGACTAGTCAAGCCAAAGGCCTGAATACCCGTCATTAATAAAAAAAAAGAAAAAGAAAAAAGAAGAAGTGGAATTAAATTTGTAAGACCCGCACTCCACTAATCCGGTTTAACTGTGTCATGCCAGGTCTTCTCATCATAGCCGACTCGAGTGGAACATCCATATGAAGGAGCCATAAGGCTAGGTAAGTGAAACAATCCAAAAACAATAAATTTTAGTTGTGTGGTCGACTACCTAAACTTGTGTGGTCGACCAGTCAAATTGTGAAGTGTGACCAGTCGATTTTACTTTGTGTGGTCGACACTTTTGGATTGTGTGGATGACGGATTCTATGACCACACATTCAACCACACAAACCCAGTTATGACTCCGTGATTTAAATTTTTTTTCATAATTTGGGAGATCTCTTTTCTAATTGAGAAATGACTCTATATGGAGAGTTTCTCTCTCTATATATAAGATGTCTCTCTACCCTCTCTCACTCTTTTAGATCAATCTCCAACCCTAAAAATAAGAGAGAAAGAGAAAGGAGAAGCTTGGAGGTGAAACTTGAAGGAAGGAGAAGGTCTTGTAGAAGGAGAATTACCGTTGGATCTCAGCCACTTATGTAGAGAAGCCAACTGTAAGTATCCTTGTCTCTGAAATGGATTAGGTTAGGAATCAAATGGAAGGTAATGTTTAGTTTAGCTTGTAGTTAAACTTAGATAATGTTGTGTATGGGATTTGTAATGGTAATACCATGGTTAGGGCAAAGAGGAAGGAATTGAATAGGTATTATGGCCATAAAACAATCATAGGATGAACCCTAGTGATGAGCCGAGAAGTTGACTCTGAAAGAACTCGGATTGAAGGACAAAATTGACCAAACCTTGTGTAGTTGCATCATTGGTCGACCATAGTGGGACCAGTGAACCAACCATCAGTGGTCGCATGATGCACGACCATAGAGTTGACCACACAATGAGTGGTTGACATATATATGAGACCAGAGAGTCGATCAGTCAACCATTGATACCCCTGTAACCTGATACAATCGACCCCTAACTTTGATCTATAACTTTCTTATGTTTCTAACTAGTTCAAAGTAACTTTCAAGGTTTGGAGGGGGATCAAACATTGTTTACAGGTGAAGAAACAAAACCTAAACTAATTATATAATAATAAGCCATCTTTCTTTTTGTTTTTCTTGTTAATTTAATGTGTTGCCATACTTGTATAAATGTTTGTGCATTTCATATGTCATCAAATATATATTATTTCTATTCATGCATATTTATTTCTTTCTACTTATGATATGGTGATGATGTTAAGAATAGGCATGTGCTTGTGGGTGTATGGTTGGTGTGTAGGATTTGAGTGGAGTATCAAGGGAAGGATGTGGCATTATAGTCTTTGGCTTGGCCACCAAACTTTAGCCCTATCTCTACCCTGTCCTACGCATTGACATCGTCTTATTGCTATTACCTTAGTGAAACTAGTATGTCGTAGGGTATCAAGGGGAGGACATGGTACTGTAGTCTTTGGCCTGACCGTCAGATTCTAGCTTTAGCTCTAGGTCTATCTCTATGGGCATATTGAGGTGCTAGTACGGGTAGAGTATCAGGGGGATTCTGGTGGTGTGTGATCAGAAAACTCTAGCTCTATCTCTATTTCGTAGTGGATAATGTGGGGCAACAACAGTGTGTGATTCGTTGGGCGTGCTCACACTCTCGTGTATGGAGATGTGGTTGTAAACTATCCTTACTATATAGCACATTTGTAAACTTATATCAGACCAAAGATATGAATATGACTGCATGCATATGTTTGGACATTTTTTTGTTTACTCACAGAGCCATAATGTGTGCTCACCCTTCGATGTCGTATATTTTTAGTTGATGATGCAGGTACCATAGTGGAGGACTACATGAACTCACCGTCATACGGACACATGGCTGCTATGGGCGTGCAAGCTGTGGAGGACGCACATGTTTATTTATGCGAGTGCTTCCAATGTGTTTTTGAATAATTTATTTTTATTTTAAGATTTAGATCATGTAGTGGATTATTACCTTATGTTTTGAGTCTATTTGGAAATAACTGGTTTAAATATTTATTTATCATGTTAGACCTCAGTTCATTATTAATAAAGATTTTCGTCATTTATTTATTATCTCTGATTACAAATGTAGAATGTGTTTTTATAGGACCCGCACTCCACGAACCCGATTTAAACCTCTATTTTGTGTCGTGATAGGTCTTTAAATCAGAACCGGACCAGACAGGATGAGCGGATGACAATCAGGTATGAAAACGGACAAAACAGATTTAATAATTTTATACCGGTCTCACATACCGGTCTACCATACAGGTTGACCGGTATGTTTGCTCGGGCAGACCAGTTAGATTTGAAAACGGATCTCAGTGGATCCCGCTTGCCAAATCTCAACCTTATAGACCTTCTTAACGTAGGAAACCTTCCTAAAACCTAACTTAGCCTATATAATGACTCCTAAATCTCCTTAAACCCTCTTTGTTGATTCTTACAAACCCTAGAAATGAGAAGGAGATCTGAAGAGGAGAAAGGAGCGGAGAAAGATTGCAGAGGATACTCCGTTGGAAGAATAACACAATAGTTCGTAGACCAACAGTAAGTGCTGTACCTCTCTCTAGTTGTAGGCTGTTCTAAATGTCGATTAATACCATGCAAGGCTAGGTATTAATCCAAAACCCTAATTCACCGATAAACCCTAAATTGGTTGATAAACCCTAGATGTAAATTTTAAGACTAAGGATCATCGAAACTAGGACTCGAATGAAAGATAAAAACAAACCCAATATGTTGCTCAGGCCTAGAATACGTAAGAGAAACCTTAGAAGTCATGATGGATGACAGACGGAAGACGAACACCAAGTTAGTGGTCTTTCAGAGGCATACCAGTGAACCATACCTGTGGCACTGGGTGCGACTGGTATCTCTCAAGTATCCTGCCAAGGCTGTCCGATCGACTATATCGATCACACCATTGTACAGTGACTTGCGACTGGTATATGCAGTCGGTATGTCCAGAATGGGTTGGTTTTTGACCTAGTTGGTTTCTGTCCAACAAAAACCCTATGGAACTAATTCTAATAAAACCCTAACGTCGTGTAGAACCTGGTGATAGCGAGGTTGGACTATGTGACGCAGAGCAAGCTAACAATCAAACGTCAGGTAAGGAAATTGGACCTAAACCCTAATAACTTAATAATAGTAAAATATTATTAATTATTCATGTTTCTGTGGCATGGTGATTGTGCATATTCACATGTCATATTTATTTTTGTTATTATATTCTGTTCATGCATACTCGCTGTGCTAGGATGTGATTGTTTTCGTTGGTGTGTGGAATGGGAAGGGCCTGGGGTTTGGGATCATTCCTCACACTAGCACATTTTCGTATCGCTACTATCTTAGCACACTTGGTACGGATAGGGTATCAAGGGGAGGACATGGCATTGTGGTCTATGGCCTGACCACCAGACTTGAGCCCTATCTCTATGCCGTAAGGAGCTGTGCTAGGATAGGGCCTTGGTACTGTGATGACATGTAGGATTGGTTAGTGACGAATCCACTTGCAAGCCCTTACCAATAGGGATGTAGGTATTGGTGGGGTGTAAGGTATCAGGGGGAGGACGTTGGATGGAGACACAGCCTGCCCACCAGACTCTAGCTCTATCTCTATTCCGGAGTGAGTGATGTGGGGCGACAGTAGTAATGTGATAGGTACTTGACTGTTAGGCGTTGCCACACTCTCATGCATGGAGGTGCGGTAGCCGTCAAACCTTACCATAGCACTGTGCAAGTATATTAAACCAAATGTGAATGTTACTCATGCATATTGCTTGTTGCATTGTCTGATTGTCTTATTGAGTTATATTGTGAGCTCACCCTTGTATATACATCATTTTTTAGATGTGGATGCAGGTTATACTGTGGAGGACTATTTAGATGTTCCAGTGTATGGAGGTGTTGTTGCTCTGAAAGTGCAAGCAGGGGAGGACGAGTATGACGCTTCATGCGAGTGCCCTTACTGCGTACCTTTAGGATATTATTGGTTTATTTTTCTTTTCTTTTAGTTTGGATTTATAAGATGATGTAATAAATATTTTAATTACGTTTTGGTATTTGAGTAATTGGATAACTATTTATTTATCAATAGAATACTCACTACATTTAGTAAAACTTTTGTTGTATTTATTTATATTATGATTATGGTTATGTGCAATGGTTTGTATAAGTGGACACGGTCTTATTGAGATCCTGGTGTGAATCGTTGGTTTAGTGACGGTTCACTCACACTTTTGGTTCAGTCAGAATTGAAGTGTGAGAGTTTGATTTGGTTTTGTTGGCATGGTTTTAATGAGATCCTGACTTAAATTTTTGGTTCTTATGATGGTTCATCACACTACTGGTTAGTCTAGAATTGAAGTGTAATAAAATCAGTCTCAGAAGTCAACTATGGTGCGTGCATGTGTATTAATAGGGTTCATATTTATGTTCCAATACCTAATTTTTCATGCTCAATAAAAGAAGAGGGAGAAAATGCTTTGTTGACTCATTGTTCTTGTATTTCTGATATTTTAACTAGGGGAAATAACAATAAATAGAATTTTAATACCTGTTAAGTTTCATCTACAAAATTTAAATCTGTAAATGGAGGGATTCTCACATATATTTCTAATCTCTAAGCAATATGGGACCAAAGAATTGAACTTGGTAAATCGCGCGAGATCTAGATCTTCCACAGTATGAGAGACGAGGAGGATTCTCGTTGAAGAGAGAGAGAGATGGGATTCATCAATTGAAGCCTGATCAAATGAGATGATAGTATGGAAGAGTGTTCGAGAAAAATTTAAGTCGTCAAGAGAGCAGCATCTCGTGTCGGAAGATATTATTTATAGGGCATTTAAATGGTTCTGAACGGTTCTGGGTCCGACTGGTTCTGGGCTGAGTGAGTTTTAGCGGATCAGTTTTGGGAGGGTTTTTGGTTTTGAATCGAAATTGACACCCTTAAATAAGGGTGACAATAGGGGCAAGGATGCCAGTTTGATATAGAAACCGTATATCGAAACTAATACCGTATCGTTGATGCTGATACAAGTGTTCCGTTTTCTATTTGATACGGTAATGATTCAAGTTTGATACCCTAATCCTATTCGGTACAATACCATACGGTACCAGTTGATCTCAGAATTTGCAGAAGCTATAAGATTTGCAGACGACAAGGGGTATAGATGGAAGCTGTTACTCTCTTCCCTGTAGAGAAACTAAGATCAGCGTAGACTAGGCATAGGCAGAGGTTTCCAGGCATTTCCTGTGGTGTTGATTTGAGGCTGCTGAAGTAGACTTGAACATTGCTTGAGGGAGTTCTTGACATCAGAAACAACTCTGTTGTGAGCTGCTGATCAACATTTACATTGTGAGGGGATTCCAATGCCACCACCCTAATGTAGACCCACGGAGGCCTTCTTCTTTCATAGAAGAGATGGATAAGCAATCACATCAAGATTCTTTCTCCACCCTAATGGAAAACATAAAAGAAACTGCACTTAGGATCATGGAGGTTGCAGGCTGAGATCCTTCTGGAGAGAGAGCAGCGGAGGGAAGCAATACATAGGACAACCCCAGGGTCAATGGAAGATCATGGCGAAAGAGGTGCAGAAGGGGAAGATGCAAAGGCTGGTAGAGGTATGAAGGGTAATATAGGGATTTTCAAATACAAGGGAGAAAGAGATGTGAAAGTTTGGTTTTTTGGGAATTAAAAAAAAAGTTAAGCATATGGAAGTTTGGGTAATGATAGAGAAAATATTGGGGGCTGATACTAATTGCCCCTTCTTTGTTCTTGGACGTTCTTTTTTCCTCCATGACTGTGTGGGTCCCTATCGATGATACTGGTTTTAATGTCCCCATTAGTGTGGCATGAAAGATTTCCCCACACTAGTCCTCTACTCCTTAATTATTTACAATTTTAATGTGGGGTGATCTTTACCCGCAGAGTTATCTTTCTTTTGAATGCAATTCCACAATCCTATTCAAAAAGGAAATAATCAATAAATATTTATTGATTAATAGCGTCCCATTTGGCTGCCTTTGTAGCATTGTATGTCTGCTCTATCTTTGCTGCTCCGGTTTGACAGTTCCTATTGAAATCACTAAGGCTCTCTTAGATGTGTATTATAAAATTAATTATATACTATATTATGATATAGATAATTGTTTGGTATGATTTATAGTATTTATTTATATTTAAAATAAATTTAGAAGGTGTTTATCATTATTGTAATATCTATTATTATTTCTTGATAATATATTATTATTTGTTTATGTCTTTTGGTATTAAATGATTATTATTTATGATTCATAATTTATTTTCATAAATGATTTGTCATAAATAACTCATAACATAAATATAAACTATACTAAAGAAAACCTCAGAATCAACTATAGTGACATAGTCCATGGGTTTGAGAGGGAAGGCATCTTGATTTTTCATGGATATCTATTTGGTGACTTCACCAATTGCAACCAAGGTCTAGCACCATGTGATTGAAAGTCCATTAGCTTGTGTAATTATATTTCAATTGATGGCTCTGATGTAGAGTTATGGGGAGTAAAACACAAAAATTTATTGATTCAGATCAGATATAATATATTTAATGATTAACAAATTCAAATAAAAATAATAAATAAAAAGAAAATGTAAAGCCATTACATTTCGACAAAAGATCCAAACTTGAGTGATCGCCATAACTAACTTCGACATGAACCAAAGGTTGATGCTGAAGAAAAAAAATACATGACACAGTTTTCTTTAGTCATGAAATTAATTACTGGTTTAATAGCGATTACACCCCCATCAATGAGGCTGAGCTTCGTGAGGCTGAGCTTCTTTATCTTCATTCTTGAAGTAATCGGTTGGAAGGAATGTTGGGGCTGTAGAGGTGCCACTACATATGTTTGAAAGTTGAACATTCATTGTTAGATATTTGCTAATTTGCATGAGAAAATTAAGAAAGTGGTTATGGTTTTTTTTATTGGGGGGGGGAGCCCGGGTTGTGACTAGTCCCATTAGAGTGTTGGAGTTGAGCCCATATGGAAGATGTGAGTCCATATAGAAGTGAATCTATTTTATGAAAAAAATGAAAATTATTTTTGTATTTTGAAATTTGAATTAGGTTTTAAGTCGGTTGAAAAATGAAAAGACTCATTTGGAAAAAGCAAAATGTGTTAATTCTTTACAGGAAAGAGAATTAATGGGTTTTGCAGAAAATGAGGTTTGTTTTCTTGACAAACTTCTTTCGATAAGGTCTCTACGAGTTCTTTTGGAGATGAAGAAATGAATTTAATAGCAAAAGATTCTACTTCAATGCTTAAGCTTTTTTAGAGACTATTCTTGCTGTATTATTTCACGCTCTCATTTAGCCTACGAATCAGATCAGCAGATAGTGCTTTTCGATGGTTTTTCTTCAGGTGATTAATAGATTTTTTTAGGCTTCTAGAGGTGAGAAAATACCATTATAATGATGGTTGAGAAGTAATCTTGCATTCCTCCAAGTTGGTTATTTGTGTTTATTCTCTTGTAATCCTCAAGTTTGGATACAAGCTTGAGAAGATTGAACCTTATAGTCCCTTCACATTGAAAGGTTTTTCATATTAAAAAATTGGTGTTGTCGTTGGGCTTATTGAATTCTTTATTTATTTTCTTTCCATTTTATTTATTTTTTGCTTTCTTTTGATGCACACATAGATGAGAAATGTTTGATTCCAAACATCCCTATATTAATCCATGCAATCAGGAATAATCTGCAAGTTTAGCCTCTTCACCATCCAAATTGTGCCCCTCAAAGAAATAAGACAATTGAGACATTATTGGAAAATGATGTGCAATAAATTGAGGCTTAGTAAGAGGCTCATTGCTGCTTATATTATTGCATTTGACTTCTAAAAGCATATATGTATGCAGTAATTAAGGCTCTCTTTGGTATAGTTTATATTTATGTTTATGAATTATTTATAATAATCGTTTATGAGAATAAATTATGATACATAAATGAAAACCATTTAATACCACTAGACATAAAAAAGTAATAATAGATTATTACAATAATGATAAACAATTTATAATTTACTTGTAGATTTTAGATTATATCAATTTATTTTAAATATAAATAAATACCATAAATCATACCAAACAATTACATATGTTGTAATGTATTATATAATTAATTCTATAATACATATCAAAGAAAACCTAAATTAATTATGTGAATATACTAAATATTAGGGTTAAAAAATTAATCTGAATGTAATAATTAATTGTAACCAATTCCTTTTAATACACATTTATTATGTTATTAAAGAAACTTCAACATATAAGTGACAGTTTTGATATTTCATTTGAGAATCCTTCCGTATTGGAAGAGGAAATCGTCGCCAGATTTGGTTCTGTTTCTTCTCATGGTTTTTAAATGCAGTGGATGATCAAAGAGGAGTATGGTTTTTAAATGCAGTGGATGATCAAAGAGGAGTCAAGACGCCCAACTCAGCAGGATTTTTAATTGTTGAACGATGGCTACTTGGGCTAGTTGACTCAATCGGTCTACACGTAAACATCTGTACCAAACTCATGTTTATAAATATAATGAAAAGTATATAATATATATCTCGACAGTTTCTTTAATTTCCATTTCATTCATTGACTGATTCATTTGTTAAGATATAATTAAGAACTTAAAAAACTGGGAATTGATCAACAAGTAAAGTAATGGTCATGTATGGCTGGTCATAAAAGCGTGCATGGTCATACATGAAGCTTTTGAATTAGGGTTTCAAAATTGGGTCTAAATAAAAAATCGAAACCAAATCAGAACGGATCAAACTGAAACTGAACCTAATTGGGTGTGGACTGGGTTTTTAGAGCTCAGTGAAAAATCAAAACCGAATCAGACCAATAATTCCAAAGAGAGATTAAAACTAAACTAGCACGATAATGGACTGATAATAATCCATTAAGTCAATATTTTATTAAATATACATGTAAGAAATTAAAACTAAAACTAAACCAACCCGATAATGGTCCAATAGAGCCCATTAAACCAACTTGTTTTTGCATATACATATAGTAAACTGAAATAGAACCGTAACTGAACCGATAGTGGACAGATAAGAGCCCATTAAACCAGCCTGATAATATCCCAAAACTGAAACTAGAATGAAACCGAATTATTTTATTGGGTTGGGATTTATACGTAAGAAATCGAATCAACCCAAACCGAACCGGCCATTGAAATTCCTATTTTGGATTGTCATAATTGTATCCTCTATGTAATACCAAAATTGTTTCCCCCCAAGTTGAATGGTATGATTGCAAAAAGTGGTCGTGCATGAATACTGCTTCTCCTTATGCTTAATAATTAAACCAGGGTATAAGCAAGTGGGATAGCATAAATCTGAGACGGCCATGGTCGTATGTGTACAGGAGCGAAACATAGATTTAGGCAGCCTCTGCTGATTCTGTACCTCAATCTGATTACTTAAATCTTGGGCTGAAAGGAGAGAATAAGAATATATGAAGAGACAGATAGAGATAGAAAACACTAGTGGTTTTGGTTTATTTTATTTATTTATCTATTTTTTTGGTGCTAGAGGTTAGCAAAAGATATATATTAACAAGTAAAAAAAGACATATATGGAATAAGTTTAACATAGATTAATAGCAGACGCCTCGTGCACTAAGTACGTTTTTTATTAATTTGATATTCTATTTCAATACTAATATTTTTTGATCACTTGTCCACCAGGTTAAAGAGTCTCCTGGTCCAATAATTAATCATACTTATTTTATTATTTTCTGAATAAACATGAAAGTTTGAAAGATTAAAAGAGATAACATTAAACACGTGTTTAATTTTAGAATATAAAAATGGGTGATAATCAACCCCTTGCAAAAGATAGATCCAAGTTGGCAAAAAAAACCCCTGCCACTGTTTTTTTTTTTTGGTGGGGGGGAGGGGGGAGGTCAAAATCACATGTTTGTATTTTCAACAAGTCTTTTTTTTTTTTTTTGGGGGGGGGGAGGTCAAAATCACATGTTTGTATTTTCAACAAGTCAAAAGTAAAACGGTCATTCAAAATCTTGATATAGAAGAGCCCGGGGCATGCAATGTACGCCCTCTAATAACTACAATGTTACAGTTCAGATGAGGTTGAAATTTCATTCAAGTTCATCTATTCATATGTTAAATTTCAACTTAATTTTAATTTACAAAGTGACAAAGCAATATATTAATAAAAAATAAGACTATATGCGGACCATCAAAGCACATACACACTAAGTCTGAAATTTAACATTTGACCAATGATTTATAAAATAGCCGTCAAAATTGAAATATCATATTCCCAATGACAAAAATTAGTAGGCGTGTTGATATATCCTAGATGAGGACATGTTTGAAGGTGTTTTCTCCCAAAAAAAAAAAAAAAAAGAGTTTGTTTTCGTGTTTAAAATCCATGACCACCTGATAACATTATGACACTTTACTATCATTCCAAGGCTCGTCCTTTTTTTTTTACATAATTGATCACAATAGCAAATCATCGTAAAATATGAACCAATAAGAAAATTGCATTTTGCAAATTGTTTTTTGCATCATTCTTAGGCTATTTATCATTGCCTCTTTTGAATCCATGTTATTTATGTCTGATACTCAAAAAAAAATTTTGTTCCGTTATTGTTTTTGTTATTTTAATCAGTAAAATAGTAAAAAAAATCAATAAACTTACTTCTTGTGGTAATATCTCCAAAATTATTGAATAATAAATAATAAAAAAACCCATAGATCTAGGAAAATTTTCGTTGGTTCTTTTTTATTTTATTTTTTAGGTTTCTCAAATACAATTCCAAAATGCACCCAATCAATTCCAATCTGATTCAAATTGAAATCGATGGATACCTAATCTATGTCCAATTCGGTATACTTGAACCATGGCATGGTTTTAGTAATAGGTAATTCGGTATAAGATTTATCAATTCGTATTTGTTTCAACTTTGATTGATATTCATTTTTATTTTATATTTTTAAATCGTATCAACCATTTCTAAATAATCTATTAACTGCACAAATGATGCATATTAGTATCGGTTTCAGATTGGTTTTGGTATGAACTAATACGACGTCAAATATGAGGTCGGTTCTTTTGCAAGTACATGTACTCTCCTCCGGACTCCATCACCGTCCATGGTATATGAGATCCACCTCTAAAGTGTGGGACTAACCGGATATGGACAGTGATGGAGTCCTAGTGAGAGTACACATAGGTGCAAGTGATTAACACTCGTCGAATACCGATACCTTAAACCTTGACCAGAGGTGAGTATGGAATAACTGACTAACATTAATTGTCTTGGTGAAGAAAGACATAAAGAACCGCAACTAAGGGTGTTCATTTTATACGAAACCAATTCCGTACCATTTATATCGATACCGTTATACCGTTTTCTATCCTGTACGATAATGGTTCAAGATTTTGGTACTGTTTTCTATTCGGTACGGTAATGCTTCATACCTATATACCGGCAGTACATTCCGATTTGTATACCATTTAGATACCAATTTGGTACCGTTTTATTTATCGTTTATATACCAAGTCACACATTTACGTTGTAACACACGTGCTCTACTGGTCCACATTATAGTAGAATTGTATTTAATAGCGAATTAGAATAATATTTCATATAAAATTTGAAACCGTACTTCGTATACCAAATAAAAATCTTATTTTGTATCGGAAAAAAACCATATTTTATACCGATTAAAAATCATACCGAACCGGTACAATAATGGTATGAGAAAAGCATTTCCAATCGGTATGGTACGATAACAGTAAATCCTTTTTTATAACGAATCAAAACCGTAATGAATTACCGATACCGTATTAATTCACTCGTAAACCAATTGAACACCTTGGTGGGTCAGGATCTCTGTCAACCACATTGCACAATAAGCGAAATGCAAGAAGCCATAGGTGAAGGACAACATTCAACCACCCACAACCCATTGGTACGTAGTCCTACGAGCCATGCATCCCACGCATCTGTGTCCGTTTAGAGTTATCTAGATCCGATCATATCCAGTTTCATATCTGATTCATTTACATCTCTAAACGTGAGAGAGATGACGAGGGGGATGTCAAGCCTTACTCCTCCCAAATGGTTCTCTTGTTCATTTACAGGTTGTGTCCATATATGTTTGATGAAGGATCTGATAAGTTACTTAACATCATATTGTTTTTGAGTCAAATTTAGTGAAGGGGTTTTCTTTTCTCTGCATAGTCTAGCCTAATTCGCCTTTCATAAATGTAGTATGCCTTCCTCTCATGCCGGTGACTCGTTCACGTTACATGTCATTGAAACACCAGCTAGAGACATATATATTGGCTTTGGGTCCGTTATTCATTCAGTGTTCTTCCCCCGAAGTTCCTAAACCCGTAAATAGTTCTCCAATTCCCCCTTCTCTTATAACCTTTTTGTTTTTGCTAAAGACGGGTATCCAGACCTTTGACTTGACTAATCTTGCGAGCTCACACTGATCCCACAACCGCATGGATGAGTCCTTCCAGAATTGAATGAGAACCATTCCACTTACACCTATAACTGGAAAAAAAGAGCACTTAATTACACCCCATGTGAGTGGCTCCAAGAGAATGAGAAGAATCTAACTCAGTACCTTCTCTTATGACTTCATCTTTCTTTAGAACACTTTTTTTTTGGGTAGGATTTCCTAGGTACAATTGCCAAGCTCTTTCCTGGGTTTTCCATGATAATTGCTGCAACAGATTTTATTCTTGTTAATATATTCTTTTGTTGACCTTTTCTTAAAATAAAAAAAAAAAAGAAAAAAAAAAAAGAAAAAAAGGTTCATTTGAATTTAATTTATGATAAATTATTTTAATCAACGAGCAAAACTCTTTCTAATAAAAGATTTCTTGCTGATCCTTGGCAAAAAGCGAGTGAAATTCTGTAGCATAATAAATGCTTTATTTCAAACAAATTATATTGTTTACAAATGAACGAACAAAGAATTGTTGAGGTTCAACTCAACATTTACATAATTTCTAACACATAAAAAGATAAGAATAAATTACAAAACCATGAAGAACTTAGTGTTGCATATATCCAAGCCATAGTAAGCATTTCATCTAACCACCGAGCATATCATAAATAACTTGTGTTGCATTACTTATTGGCAACTTTGCTGTGGGGTGATCTTTGTTCACGGAGTTTCCTTTCTTTTGAAAGCAATTCTGCAAACCTGTTCAGAAGAAAGAAATTATAAAATAATCAGTTAAATGTTTAATGGTGTAAATGTTTTGGCTCTACAAAGAAATTGTTGAAGAATTTTTTTTTTTTTAAATTTTTTAAAAAAAATTAATGCTTTACTTCTTCAGAGCTTCGGCATTGGTGACACCCGTTTTAACAGGTTCAGTGAGGCCGGTATCAAGATTGACCCTTGAAAGTGGTTTATTCAGCAACTCTTCCCCGACATTGAGAAGATTGTTCAAGTTTTCTTTGGTAGAAATATCAACTGAAGCTACAGTACCAGATAACGTGTCATCCTGAGTTTGCATTGAAAGAGCATATAGTCAGCAATAATTCATGGAAGTATGCCTTGATATTAATTAATGGACTATATAACATACAAAATTGCCATAATTCAAACTTCAAAGTATGAATGAAAGGTAGTGTTTCAGACTATATCATCTACGAAGAATGTCATTAGTTCAGTTACCTGAATTCGTAGGTAATTATCTTCGGAGTGCAATGCTTGAAAGACCACACCAAGATGTAGGTCAACCATGTCTGCACTAGCTTGGCTAAACACATTCACTATTGGAGTTGAGCCATCATAATGTACCCAGTCAATCGCACCCCATTTGGCTGCCTTTTTTGCGTTGTATTTTTTTTCTATCTTTGCTGCCCCGGTTCCTATTGAGATGACTAAGAATCGACCATAATCCATGGGCTTGATAGGGAAGAAATCTTGATCTTTCCTGAATACCTGCTTGGTGACTTCACCAATTGCAACCAAGGTCTAGAGCCATATAATTGAAAATCTATTAGCTAATGTAATTATGTTTCAATTTACAATTACCATAATTAATACCACCATTAACCAAAGGAAGATGCTTAAAAAAAGAAAAAGAAAAGAAATTAAACAAGAAAGATTTCTTCAGTCATGAAATTACCGGATTATTAGCGGCTACACCACCATCAGTGAGATTGAATTCTCTCACATTCCCTTCTTTGTCTTCATTCTTGAAGTAATAGGTTGGAAGGTATGTTGGGGCTGCAGAGGTGCCGATACATATGTCTGAAAGTTGAGCATTCATTGTTGGGTCTTTGCTAACCTGCATGAGAAAAATAAGAAAGAGGATATGGTTTGGAGAGAGAGAGAGAGAGAGAGAGAGAGAGAGAGAGAGATAAACCTCATAACTCGAGAAGATGGTGGGCTGGAGTTGCATGATATCAAAGGTGGGAATGACGATAGAGGTTAGGGTTTGGCTCAACCTCGTTGTTCCCAGATTATTCCTTATGACTTCATGAAGATATTTCCCGTCATACTTGGGTCCTGCCACTGTTTTGAACAGCTTTACAATTGTGCTAAATAAACCCCCGCTGTGAATAGAAAGAGAAGGATGCATGAGGAGAATTTAGCTCTCTTGGCATTAAGGTCAATTCTAACTTTGATGTAATATTTTCTTGTAAGAATAGAAAAAGAAATTTGGATAGTATTACTCATATTTGGTTTGATACCTCTTCTGTGGAAAAATTTTTGGACCATTTTCAAGGTAAAAAGGCTTGATATCTTTGGCAGCAAACAAAGGACGATTGTTCTTATCTGGAGCCGTTAACATGGCTGTCACAAGTCCCCCCGTACTTGTCCCTGCAATCACATCGAAGTAATCTGCAAGCCTTGCCTCTTCACCATCTAGTTCCTGTCCATCAAAGAAAGAGGTGCAATAATTAAAGCTAAGTAACAGACCTAACATGAGTGCTGCATATAGTATTGCACTTTGATACCAAGATCATATATGATAATCGAATTGTATATATTAAGATTAAGCTCAATGAAAGTGCACGCAACGTATTGCTGATCAAGGATTTTTCTTAAGTACAAAACTGTTCTTTTCTACTTTGAGGTTTTTGTAATGACTCAATGAATGTGAGTCAAAAGAAATTGATATTGGCCCGAGTCAAGTAGAGAGACCCATTGCTGAAAAGTGGTTAAGAATTGAGAGCTAAACCTGAAGCTGGGATTCAAGAAACTCTAGAATGGTGGCCGGAATAATTCCTCTTATGCCTCCTCCATCAATGCTAAGGATGGTAACTAGGTTCCCATAAGTGGGAGGTTGTATCGGAGGCAAGGATGATGGATTTCTCTCCATTGAGAATTGATTAGGGGAGGGTGGAAGGGAAACCTAATTATGAATGGATTAAGAAATTTTGTGTGTAGTAAGTAGGGATTCAATCTAAGATGGTTTGGAAGATAAACAACGAAACACAAGTATTTATAATCGATTGTTGTGTTGATGATAGGAAGAAGGAACGCACATAGAATGTGTTCCCACAGTCAAGACTTAGTTCTTCATTCTTCTCATGGAATTCATGTACATGCAAACGGTGATGAACCAGTCAACAACCAGCCTTGTATGCCGTACGTGTTCTGGGACTTTTGATTTGGAAAAAGTAAACTCTATCCAAACCAGGACTTTTAATTGTTGAGCAATGGCTGCTACTTGGGCTATTTGACATTGTCAATGGGTCTTCGTTATACACGCAAGCTTTAGCCATCCGGGTATTTTATTAACTTGATGTTAATTCCCTTTGCATTAATCGATTCAAGGTTTGTTCAATTCTGTCTTATTTTATGAACACTTGTCAACCCTATCTGATTTGCTTGATGGATGATACAGCGACATATTGTCTTTCATGATTAGAATTTGTTTTTCAATTGTAGCTTATATAGTCATGATTCAATTCAGGTCCACTGATTTTTTATTGATCTAGAAGAACTCCGTCTACCCGGGGAGGAGATTGAAATGGTGGACCGAAAGGAATGGTCCATCTTGGAGGACGGGGCTGCCTCGTGGTGTGAAGACATTTGAGTGGAAAGGGAAAGTAAGAATTTTGGAAAGAGATCTCCATGCTATATCCGGGACGGGTGTTTTGGCGTTATGCTCTTCTTGGCAATGACATCGTCATAGGAGACGCTTTGGTGGCGTCTCGCTATAAGGACACCCTCGACCGACGAAAGATCAAATTATATTTCTAAAAATCTTTGTTCTATCGGTGGTCTTGAATTCGCAAAAGAAATTTATGGTTAAAATTAGTTTTGGGGGATTCAGATCCACTCCAATTGGTAGGGTAATTGGAGGAAAACAAGTAGCAGTTTGATGTGCGACACCTAGCACTCCTCTAATGTAATAACCAAAACCAATTAGAGAGAATGGAAAGGTTGCAGTTCGTGTTATGGCCTAAACCCGATAATGGCCCTGACCATACCGATTTAAACCCAATATTAAACCTGAGCTTCACTACTTCAGAGTTCAGTCTTCTAGATGGTTTTAACGGATTTTCTAGTGGGTTTTCAACCCGAACTGGCTCAAACCAGCGTGATAACAACTCGATAAAATAAGTCCGATAACAACCCGAAATTAGATTAGCCCGTTAGTTAATGGACATGTTTCGATCAGGCCCTATAAAATTCGACACCGATTTAACTCGGACTAAAATTGACCTGAACTGGCCGTTAACACTTCCAGATGAATCTATAGATTTCAACTATTCCCAAAGATAAGTTCACTTGTCTATATAGTTGTATGTGGTTCAGAAAATACACTCAAGAGAATGGCCTTTTCATCATGGATCCTTCCTAGTTGGTCCTTTTGTTTCAAATTATTATGAAAGGTTAAAAAAAGTCCATTCTTTTGGTTTCGGATCCTTCTTTACTGTCTTGCATTCCTAATTGTGTTATCATTAACGAAGGCTCTCTTTGGTGTCTATATGGGAAAATATTATTGTAACTAGAGTCTGTAATATATATATATATATATATATATATATATATATATATATATATATATATATATATATATATATATATATATATATATATATATATATATATATATATATTTGGTCAGTGGTATAGATTATATTTATATTTATGAGTTTTTATAATAAATCATAATAAATAATAACTATTTAATACCATTAGAGATAAATAAAGAAGTAATAATATATTATCACAATAATGATAAATACCTTCTAACTTATTTGTAGATTTTAGATTATATCAATTTATTTAAAAATACAAATAAGTACCATAAATCATACCAAAGAACTACATATGTTATAGTGTATTATATAGTTAATTTTATAATACATACATAAAAAGAGAGCTGAAGATAATGTTTTTATGACTTCTATCTCCTCAAAGTTAGAGATAAAATCTACAACGTGAGATCTTGATCCTGAGAGCTCTATAGGTCCAAATGGCTCTTGAGGTCCGTCTGAATGTAACAAGAGTTATTATAACAATTAATTGTAACCAAAATTCTTTAATGCATATTTATTGAGCCATCAATGAAACCTCAATATACAGAGACAATTTTGATATTTCTTTTAGAAATTGTCACAAAGTTGATGATGAAAAAACCTTTGTTACAACTAGAAAAAACCTTTTAAAAAGGAACATAATGCTGTAGTGTGGTTAGGACTTAAGAAACCTGAAGCTAGAACCAAATGAACCAGGGAAGTGGCTAATGTCAAGGACTCCATATAGAAAAACTTTGTGTTTGTGTAAGTATTTAGGGACTCAATGTAAAATGGTTTGGATGATAACCAATAAAGTAAAAATATGTATAATTGTTGTTTTAAATTTAAAAAAAAGTTAAAGTTTTAAAAAGTTTAAAAATCAAAATTTATGAGGGAAATTCAAATTGAGTTTTGTTTTGAGTTTGTTGAGCTAAGGGAGTTTTTTTAGACTTTAGTCCTACGTTGCTTTGGGACAAAGTTGAATTGAGATTTAGACAATGCAGATATGGATACATACTTATACGTATGTTTCCTTTTGGAAAGGTGGTAACCTTTATCTTTTGGTATGTAGAGGTATATCCATATGTATAGGGATGCATTTGGTATCCCTTCCATTTTCAAAATTTGAGCCCTTGATCTAAGTGTTCTTTGAATCAATTGTATCCTGGCCATCCATTTGAACGACGCACCTTTGGCAGTGGTTTTCTGGAAGGACACCAGTCCTTTATAAATAGAGACGTTGCCTTAGTCCAAAGATACATAGAATTCACAATGGATTCGTATCTCTCTCTTGGATTCGTATCTCTCTCTCTCTCTCTCTCTCTCTCTCTCTCTCTCTCTCTCTCTCTCTCTCTGTTTGATCGGAATCAAACCCTTTCTATTTTAAGGATTATTGATCTCAACCATCGTTTCTTCTAACGAGGTCCAATTGTTTAAGTGCACATAACTGGGAGGATCGCAAGGGGCGCTGTTTTATCTTGAAGGTTGATTCAGAGGACCCTTTGTAGCATAGGAGTGAATATAAATAGCATAAGGGGTGAATACAATCTTAAGGAGGGTGACCATTGGCACGTCTCAATTTTCCAAATAATAAGTTGTCAAACTTATTTTACAGTTTCTTTTGTCATAAGCTATGTTTATCTGTAATCGAATTTTATATGCATATACTATGATAGTACTTGTTAATCTCAATTAAAATGTATTGTTGTTTGTATTATAATGATCCTTCTGCATGTGTTGGAAGAAGAACCCGCCACCTGATTGGGTTCTTCTTTCTTCTCATGGCTTTTACATGCAGTGGATGATCATGGAGGTTTAGTTTGGTTGCAAGAAAAATTAAAAGGGAAAAGAAGTTAAATTTTTAAACATAAAAAAGAAACTTGTATAAATATAATATATAAACTATTTAAAATTTTAACCATAGTTAGTAATGATACTTATTAGATGTAAATTTTATTTTATTTTTTAAATGAAGCAATTTGGATGCAAAGTGACGTGTAAATTAATAACTAAATATAAAATGATTTGGAAGTAGTTACATATTCATTTGATAACATGTACTATAATGATTATGAAAGTTTCCTTTCTAAATATGAAAATTTCACTTCTCTTCTGTTTGATTCCCCTTGCAACCAAACAGAGCCGAAGAAGTCAAGACGCCCTCTATTCCATGTTTTGAATTCTATAGGATTTTTAATTGTTGAATGATGACGACTTGGGCTAGTTGACTCTGTCATTTGGTCTACAATATAACCACCCTCTCTTTTCTAAAGGACCTAACTCATGATCATAGGTTCTACCAAAAAAAAAAACTCATGATCATATATAGGGTATGATATATAATGAAATGTATATAATATATATTCCAAGAGAAAAAGGATTCAACCCTTTTCTTTGATTTTCATTTGACTCGTTGATTGATTCAGTATTAAGATATACCTATCTCTATCTCGTGTTAAGCCAGATTGATTCATTACTAAGATATACCTCTCTCTCTATCTCACGTTAAGTCAAGAAATTCATAATTAATTGATAGAATTTTCTTTATTAATTAAAAAAGAGAGAATAATATTATGTAGAACTTGGAGATCTTAGATTTTATCACAAGTAAAGTAATCCATTTTTTTTATAAGATAACAAAAGTTTTCAATTACGACTGCCCATGCATGTGTGCATAGTCTTACATGAAGAAGCTTTTGGATTAGGGTGCCAAAATTGTGCCTGAATAAAAAATCAAAACTGAACCAGCCTGGATCAAATTGAAATCAAACCTTATTATTGCATGGACGATCTTTTGGTCTATAGTTCCTCCTGGGTAGAACATCTCGATCACTTGGAGTAAACACTTTCCAAATTACAAGAACATGGCTTATACGCCAAACAGTCAAAATGCGCTTTCGGTCAGCAAGCCATCGAGTACTTGGGGCATATCGTTTCCGCCCAAGGAGTCTCAATGGACCCAGCTAAGGTGTCGGTCGTGTTGGAGTGGCCCGTTCCCCAGAATTTGCCTGAGCTTCATGGTTCCCTAGGGCTCACTGGATATTATTGTCGTTTCATAGCGCGGTACGCTCATATCGCCTCACCACTCACGGACCTGCTTTAGAAGGGGGGTTTTGTATGGAATGAGAATGCCCATAGTACATTCCAACGGCTACAGCAAGCCATGGTTTCAGCCCCAGTTCTCCAACTGCCGAATTTTGACATACCCTTTACCATCGATGCAGACGCATCAGGAGTAGGAATTGGCGCTGTACTCACTCAGCAGCGACATCCTATTTCATTCTTTAGCAAGAAGCTCTCCCTGCATATGCAGGCGGCGTCTGTATATGTTCAAGAGATGTATGCGATAACGGAGGCCATCCGTAAGTGGAGATCCTATCTCCTCGGTAGGAAATTCATTATACAGACCGACCAGCGAAGCCTTAAGGAACTCACCGATCAAGTAATTCAAACCTCTGAGCAACAGCACCGACTATCCCATTTGTTGGGCTTCTCTTTCGACATTGTTTATAAACCAGGAAAGGAGAATAGCACCGCTGACGCCCTCTCACGGTTGCTTGCAGCAATTGGATCCCTTCATATCATCAGTGGGCCGATATTTGTCTTCCTGGATCAGCTCCGTAAAGAAATCCAAGGGTCCTCCGAATATTCGGCCCTTCGAGCAAAGATTTTAGCAGAACAAACCACGACGACATCTTATACCCTGAGAGACGGACTCATATTTTGTAAGAATCGATTGTTGATTCCATCAGACTCATCCCTTCGGGATATGTTGCTGAAGGAGTTCCATTCCTCGTCCACAGGAGGACACGCGGGATTTATAAGGACCTACACACGCCTGTCTTCTAATGTCTTCTGGAAGGGAATCCGGTCTCAGGTAAAACAATACGTTGCCAATTGTGAGATGTGTCAGCAAGTGAAAACTTCAAATTCTTCACCAGTAGGCTTGCTACAGCCTCTGCCGGTACCGAGCCAGGTGTGGGAGGATATAGCTATGGATTTTATTACGGGACTACCTATGTCCGCTGGGAAATTGGCTATCCTTGTGGTGGTGGATCGGCTTACCAAGTATGCACATTTCTATTCCTTGTCTCCCGGCTATACAAGCCTCAAGGTTGCCGAGGTTGTCGTCGCTTACATCGTACGACTCCACGGGGTTCCCTGCTCCATTGTCAGCTACCGCGATTCATTGTTCATTAGTCGATTTTGGCAATAACTTTTCAGGCTACAAGGCACAACGCTCTCCATGAGCAGTGCATACCACCCCCAAACCGACGGACAGTCCGAGGTGTTGAATCGCTGCCTTGAGATGTATCTATGCAGCCTTGTAATGGATGCTCCAAACCACTGGACTCGGTTAATACCATGGGCTGAATACTAATATAATACAGCTTATCATACCGCTATAGGCACGACCCCTTTCCTTGCCTTATATGGCTGTCATCCGCCCACCATCATTCGGTATCTTCCTGGGTCCTCCTCCACTAAATCCATTGATCAGGAACTCACTTCACATGATGAGATTCTACGCACATTGAAGCTCAACCTGGCTCGTGCACAAGGACGCATGAAGACACAAGCTGATAAGAAACGTTCCGATAAGGAGTTTAATGTAGGTTACTTGCTATATGTCAAGCTCCAGCCCTACTGACAACTTACTGTGTCTAAATACACTCACCCGAAGCTTGGAAGGAAATTTTTTGGTCCGATCTGTGTGGTATCTCGTGTCAGAAAGGTGGCATACAAACTGGAACTCCCAATTGAAGCGCGAATCCACCCTGTCTTCCACGTATCCCAATTATTGAAGTTCATCGGATAGCACCCACAGCCAGTGACCCAGCTTCCCCTACAAGCCCTTAATGATCGCGCCATGCCCTCTCCAGTAGCAATTCTGAACCAACGAACTATCCGTCGGCAAGGTCGCCGGATTCCACAAATGCTTGTATAATGGTCAGGGATTCCCTTAGAGGAAGCTTCGTGGATTGATGGCGAGCTCTTCCATCGTCTGAATCCTCATGCGAACCTTGAGGACAAGGTTTTTTCACCAGGAGACGGTAACGATACGGTTGACAATGGGAAGCCTGAGTCAGTGTCGAGTATTGACCCACCCAGACCGTCCGAGTTGCGTTGTGGGAATCGTCAGAGGTAAAGGACGCATGCTCTAAAGGATTTCACAGTATGAGTGTCGATATTGTAAATAAGCCACACGTTGCATTTCAGGATTGGGAAATTATCTGCCAAGGTTGTTATAACGAACCTGTACGTAGCCGTTAGAAGGAATGATGAGGTGTCCCTAGAGTTGTCCCTAGAGTCTATATAATCTGCTGTAAGGAATGAAAATATCAACGAATTATTGAATCATCTCTCCTTGTCTCTTCTATTCTCTGGAGGTTGGGCTACCCTCAAAGAAGTCCAAAATATAGCATTCGCATCAGATTTTTTTTTTTAGCAATAACTTATCAGGGATTCAATGTAGGATGGTTTGGATTATAAGTTAATAATTAATACAGTTAAAATATTTATAATTGTTGTTTTTAAGTCTAAAAACGAAGTTAAAGTTTCAAAAAATTTCAAAATTAAAATTTAAAGTTTCTTTTGCATTTTAGGGGGAAATTCAAATTGGGTTTTGTTTTGAATTGGATGAGTTAGTGGGATTTTTAGTCCCACATTGCTTTGGGATAAAGTTGAATTGGGATTTATACGGATGCGGATGCGGATATGGATATATACAATTTTGGAAGGGTGGTTACCTATACCTTTTGATTTGTAGAGGTATACTCATACGTATAGAGACACGTTTAGTATCCCTTTCATTTCCAAAATGTATCTATACATAGGAAAGTATCTCTACCTATTAAGGAGGACGATCTGAGCCTTTGATCCAAGTGTCCTTTGTATTAGTTGTATCCTGACCATCCATCTGAAGGGTGTATCATTTGGCAATGCCCTTCAGGAAGGGCATCAGTCCTCTATAAATAGAGGATACTATCTCTGTTGAAAGATATAATTCACAATGGATTTCTCTCTCTCTCTCTCTCCAACTCTCTTTTACTCTGTTTTGATCGGAATTGAGCCCATTTTGTTGTATGGATTGTAGATTTCAACTGTCGGTTCTTCTGACGAGGTCCAATTGTTTGAGTGCACATAACTGGGAGGGCCTCAAGGGGTTATTTTATCTTGAAGGTTGATTTACAAGAACCCTTTGCACCATAGGGGGTGAATACATCAATCCATTTGTTTTTCCAAATTGTAAGTTGTCAAACTTATTTTACGGCAGCTTTTATCATAAGCTATGTTAATCTGTAATCGAATTTTATATGCATAGACTATTATAGATTGTTAATCTCAATGAAGATTTTTTGCTGTTTGTACTACAATAATCCTTTTGCATGTGTTGGAAGAAGAACCCGCCACTTGATTCGGTTCTTCTTTCTTCTCATGGCTTTGACATGCAATAGATGATCATGGAGGCTCAATTTGGTTGCAAGGGAAATTAAAAAGGAATGAGAGTAAAATTTTTACACCTAAAAAGGAAACTTGTATAGGTATAACATAACATGATTGTATAAACTATTCAAATTTCTAATCATAATTACTAATGATACTTATTAGATTTAAATTTTATTTTACTTTTTAAAGGGTTTGGATGCAACGTGAAATGTACATTAATAACTAAATATAAAACAATTTGGAGGTAGTTACCTAGTCACTTGATAACATGTGTTGTAATGATTATGAAATTTTCATTTCTAAGTAAGACAGTTTCACTTCTCTTCTTTTTAATTAATTCCTCTTGCAATCGATCAGAGTCGAAAAATTCAAGATGCCCTCTATTCTGGGTTTTGAATTCATCGGGATTTTTAATTGTTGAACGATGGCCACTGGGGCTAGTTAACTCTGTAAATCCCTCTACAATATAACCATCCTCTCTTTTCTAAAGGACCTAACTCATGAACATAGGGTATATAATATATAATGAAATGTATATAATATATATTCCAAGAGAAAAAGGGTTCAACCCTCTTTCTTTCATTTTCATTTGACTCGTTGATTGATTCAATATTAAGATATACCTATCACTATCTCACGTTAAGCTAGATTGATTCATTATTAAGATATACTTATCTCTATTTCACGCTAAGCTAAGAAATTCATAATTAATTGATAGAATTTTTTTATTAATTAAAAAAAAAGAGAATAATATTATGTAAAACTTGGAAATCTGGGATTTTATCAACAAGTAAAGTAATCCGTTTTTTTTAATAAGATAAGAAAAGTTTTCATGAATGGGTGGACATGCATGTGTGCATTGTCTTACATAAAGCCTTTGGATTAGGGTGTCAAAATTGTGTCCAAATAAAATATTAAAACTGAACCAGTCCGGATCAAACATGAACCGAACCTTATTAGGTGTGGACTGGGTTTTTAGAGCCCGGTGAAAAATCAAAATCGAACAGGACTAATAAGTTCAAACAGAAACCGAAACTGAATTAATGCGTTAATGGATCAATAAGATTCCATTAAACTAATATTTTATTAAATATACATGTAAAAAAACAACACCAAAACTGACCAACCCGATAATGGTCCGATAGAACCCATTAAGCCAACATGTTTCTACATATACATTTAGTAAACCGAAATGCAACCGAGACCGAACTGATAGTGGTTAGATAAGAGCCCATTAAACTAATCCGATAAAATCCAAAAACCGAAACAACAACCAAACTGATTTTTTTTTATTGGGCTAGGGTGGATAGGACAAAATTGAATCAATCCAAACCAAACCGGCCCATTAACACCCCTATTTTGGATCGTTATAATTGCATCCCTCCTATAATACCAAAATTGTTTCCCCGTAAGTTGAAAGGTATAATCGCAATAGCTAGTCGTGCATGAATACCTTCCCTTTATTTAATAATTAAACCAAGGGATTGGATTCTCTAAGCAAATGGAATAAAATAAACATGGGACAGTCATGGTCGTACGTATACAGGAGCAGAGCATAGATTTAGGGCAGCCTTCTTCGATCCCATTCTTCAATCTGGTTATTACTTAAATCTTTGGCTTCGAAGAGAAAAGAGAGAGAGATAGAAAACACTAGATTTTTATTATTATTATTATTTTTTGTCTGTATAAACTCAACAAAAGATATATATTAACAAGATGAAAGGATGTAAATGGAATAAGTCCGGCATAATTTTGTACAATTACATAATTTTGTTAGAATTTAAGTTTCTAACTTCAACAATAGCAGAAGTCTCGTGTACTAATTGAATACATCTTTTATTAATTTAATATTTTATTTCAATAGTCAATACTAATATTTTTTTTATCACTCGTCAGACTTACCCGATCTGCTTCATCGATAACCCAGCCACATCAAATGAACCTCAAGGGCTGCTTATTTGTTTTTCATTAAATATTATATTAATAACAAGACTATAGAATCTTCTAGTCTAATAATTAATCATGCTGATTTTGTTTTTTTTTTCTGGATAAATATAAAAATTTGAAAGTTTAAAAGAAATAACATTAAACACGTGTGGTTTAATTTCAGAATATAAAAATGGGTGAGACGACGACCCCTTGCAGAAAATGAATCCGAGTTGGCAAAAACCCCTTGGAACTATTTTTTAGAGTGCTGGGTGTGGTTACAAGTGGCCTATCACGTGTGAAGATTCAAAATCACATACTTGTATTCAATCTATGTGATGCACAAATCAAAGTAAAACAAATATTCAAAGGCTTTATAAAGAAGATAGACGGACCCAATCTCACCCACTCACATGTAAATTTTTTTTTTTTTTGGGTAAAAAAGAAGTTATAGAGAGTGATCATGGAAACATTCCCCGTAATGTCACAGCCTTCCTAGTGAAAGGGATGTACAACCCCCCCCCCCGCGCGTGCGCGCGCGCGGACGCAAGGCTCGGATCTGCTCATATGGGCTATGTAGGTAAGGGGACCGGCGCTATGATCGCTTTGAGTTCTGCTCAAAGTGCAACATGTATGCTTACGTGCGAATTGCTATTCGGCCGTAGATTGGGTTCCCCCTCTCACACACACACACACACACACACACACACACACACACACACAAATGGCAAAACAAGATATTAAAAAAAGGTAAGACTATAGAGGGACTCTTACAACCACATCACGGAAAGTCTGAAAATTTACATGTGATCAATCAAAATCATTTTCTAAATATGCAATAGTCATAATTGAAATATCATTTTTCCAAATAGGTGTGTTGATATATCTAGGATGAGGACATACTAGAAGGTTTTTTTCAATAAAAAAAAAAAGGTGTCTCAGTGTACGAGGTTAATGTTACTGTAGGGTCTGTGAAGTGGCAGAATGTATGTAATCTTACCCCACAATGTAGTGAAATTATCTTCGTGTTTTGAACTCGTGACCACTAGATTGCAATATGACAACCTTACCGTCACACCAAGGCTCTTTTTCCTTTTTCCCCATAGTTGAGTATGATACCAAATTATCGTAGGATTAATCATCTAAAATGAATTGACAAGAAAATAGCATTTTGCCAATTGTTTTTTGCATCATTCTTAGCCTATTTTTCAAACCCTATTTTGGATCCATGGTTATTCATGTCTGATCTTTATTTTTATTTTTTTTTTGTTTGGTTATTGTTTTTTTTTTTTTTAATCAAAAAATAGTAAAAAAAAAAATCAATAAAATTTTCTTCTTCTGGTTAGATCTCCAAAATTATTGAATACAAAAAACATAGATCTAGAAAATTTTCCCTCGGCTCTTTGTTATTTTATTTTTTTGGTTTCTCCACGATTCCAAATCGCACCCAATTCAATTCCGATCTGATTCTAATTGAAATTGATGGATATCTAATCCATTGTTATTTTGTATCGGATAAAAATCGTATTTTGTATCGAATAAAAACCATACCAAACCTGTACAGTTATGGTATGAGAGAAAAAATTTCCAATCAGTACAGTACCATAATGATAGATCTTTTTTTAACGAATCAAAACCATTCTAAATTACCAATATTGTATCGATTCACCTGTAAACAAATTGAAACACTTTAACCGCAACACAGGAGGGTCTGATGGGGTCAGGATCTCGTTAACCACATTGCATAATAAGCGAAGCGTAAGATGCCATCGGTGAAGGATAGCACGCATGCAGCCTCCCAAAACCCATTGGCATGTGGTTTTACGACCCATATATGCATGCATGGAGCAGAAAAGAAACTCAATTCCCATCAATTCCCATTTGCTTCTAATGACTCCTTTCAAATCTCTAATCTCTTTCAATCAACCACATGTAGTGGGTTGTTTCTCATTCCACAACAAATCCATAGCCTTAGACTTCCTCCAATAGAAAATTTCACAAAAAATTACTTTACATAATTGAATAAATTAAAATATAAAATAATGATAAGTAAATAATTGATATCTTCATAGAATAGGAGATGAATCTCAAGTTGAATCGCAGGGTCCCAAAAGGCCGTCCTTTGTTTTGTGCCATTCATTCCTTTTTATTTTTTATTTTTTGATGAACATTCCTTTTTAGTTGATGAAATGATAAACTCATTCTTTGATCCGATCTAACAAAAACCGTTAGGGGCTCCCCTAAGGAGCCTGTGAAAGGAACGGAGTTGGGTCCTAAGCCTAAATCAGATCGGCTTGGATTCGTATGAATGAAGCGGCATAGGAAAGCAACCGTTGTACGTTATCACATTACAATTAATATTTCGAAAGATTTGATCACCACTATCAAACCCTTCCCCGCTCATTAGATGATTCAATACCAACCCGCCTAAACCTGACTTAATGCAAAAATTTTAGACCACTAACTCCTCCCATGGTGTGTATGCATAATATATACGAAGGGGAGAGGTTTACGCGGAGCAGGAGGGAAGGGGTGGGGAGCAGTTTTCAAAAAAGGTTTTGTGAAACGATTGAATTAAAGAAAGAAAGACAGGGTCAAAGGGTTTTGTGAGATTCTTCAAACGTCCATGCATTGGACTCCTTCCTTACATCAGAATTAAATACCTCTTAATTATTGCAGTTTGTTTTTTCTTCATAAACTATTTTTACGGTTTACCACACTTTTTTTTTTTTTGGGTCACGTTTACCACACTTTTTTTTTTTTGGGTCACGTTTACCACACTTTGCAATTATAGCCCAATTGGACTTTTGAGATAATAGGCATCCCATATTGTGTCTGGTCTTCTTGCTTGGAGGTTGTCTCTCGTCTTTTGAAAGATACCCTCTTTAATTCTATAGTTCTTTCGTTTTTTATTTTTTCTTTTGGGATAGAGATTAGCTGAACGGATTGTGAAAGTTTTTTATTATTACTATTTTCATCTTTTTCTTTAATAATCCCATAACTCCAAGATCTCAGACAGCACTTAAGAATAGTATTATTGATGATGAGAGAAAGATGTAAATGGATAGTTGAAATTCTGAATTCAAAACACATCAGTATCTGTTTAGAGATATCTGTACTCAGTCAAGGGTATCTCGATTCGAATTAGGATAATCCAAAACATTTTCTATCCAAACGGAATATATATATATATATATATATATATATATATATATATATATATATATATATATATATATATATATATATATATATATATATATATTGAAGATTCTTTAAGATTTGATAAGTTTTAGAGGATGATGAAAAGAAAAACATGCAACTAAAACAACAAAGAGACATGAATTGAGAAGGAATTATATCCAATAGGGGAGAAAGATCCTGATTACATAAGTCAGAAGTGTAATCGAATAGTTGAAAATCCAAATTCGATTAACATTTATATCCAATTAAAGTTATTTGAATCCGATCACATCCAGATCCGAATTTAATCCATTTTACACCTCTAGATGTGAGGGAGATAGGGAAGGGGGGATATCAAGCCTTACCCCTAAACCCAAATGGTTCTCTTCTTCATTTACAAGTTGTGTCCACAAGTTTGATGAGGGAGCTAATCAGTTACATAACATCGTATGGTTTTTTAGCCAATCGATTCTTTGTAATTAGTGAGGGGGTTTTCTTCTTCTCTATGTAGTCTAGCCTAATTCATCTCTTGTAAATGTTGTATGCCTTTGCTAGCAGGTAGCTCGATCCCTTTTCCCATCATTAAAACACAAGTTGGAGACGTATCGGCCTTGTGTTACTATTCCTTTAGTGTCCTTCCCCGAAGCTCCCAAACTTGTAAATAGTTCCTCTTCTCTTAATGACTCTTCTTATGTCCTAAGTTCTCTCCGGCAAAATTTTTCCTAGGTTTTTAATGAATTAATTGTGGTAACATTTTCGATTCTTCGTTAATATATTTTTTGGCTGACCTTTAGCAAAAAAGAAATATGGTTTATAGGAACTTAATTTATGATAAATTATTTTAGTCTACGAGCAAAACTCTTTTTTAATAAAAGTTTTCTTGTTGATCCTTAGCAAAAAGCGAGTAAAATTCTGTAGCATAAAGAATGCTTTATTTCAAACAAATTTATTTACAAATGAATGAACAAAGCATCGTTGAGGTTAACTCAATATTTACATAATTTCTAAGACATAAAAAGATAAGAATAAAATACAAAACTATGAAGAACAAATACAAATATATATATATCCAAGCCATAGTAAGCATTTCATCTACCACCGAGCATATCAGAAATAACTTGTGTCGCATTACTCATTGGCAACCTTGCTGTGGGGTGATCTTTGTTCACGGAGTTTCCTTTCTTTTGAAAGCAATTCTGCAAACCTGTTCAGTAGAAAGAAATTATAAAATAATCAGTTTAATGTTTAATAGTGTAATGAGATGGGCATCAGCCACCAATCATTACAAAGAAATTGTTGAAGAATTTTTTTTAATTTTTAAAAAAGTAATGTTTTACTTCTTAAGAGCCTCGGCATTGGTGCCACCAGTTTTAACAGGTTCAGTGAGGCCGGTATTAAGATTGACCCTTGAAAGTGGTTTATTCAGCAACTCTTCCCCGACCTTGACAAGATTGTTTAAGTTTTCTTTGGTAGCAATATCAACTGAAGCTACAATACCAGATAATGTATCATCCTGAAGTTTGCATAGGAAGGGCATATAGTCAATAATAATTTATGGAAGTATGACTTCATATTAATGGACTATATAACATACAAATTTGCCATAATTCAAACTTCAAAGTATGAATGAAAGGTAGTATTTCAGATTATATCATCTAAGAAGAATGTCATCAGTTCAGTTACCTGAATTCGTAGGTAATTATCTTCGGAGTGCAATGCTTGAAAGACCACACCAAGATGGAGGTCAACCATGTCTGCACTAGCTTGGCTAAACACATTCACTATTGGAGTTGAGCCATCATTAAGTATCCAGTCAATCGCACCCCACTTGGCTGCCTTTTTAGCAGTGTATTTTTTTTCTATCTTTGCTGCTCCGGTTCCTAATGAGATGACTAGGAATCGACCATAGTCCATGGGCTTGATAGGGAAGAAATCTTGATTTTTCCTGAATACCTGCTTGGTGACTTCGCCAATTGCAACCAAGGTCTAGAACCGTATGGTTGAAAATCCATTAGCTTATGTAATTATGTTTTAGTTTCTAAACATCATAATTAACTTCACCATGAAACCAAAGGCTGATGCTGAAGAATAAAAGTAATTGACACAGATTTCTTTTGTCATGAAATTACCGGATTATTAGCGGCTACACCACCGTCAGTGAGGTTGAATTCCCTCGCATTCCCTTCTCTATCTTCGTTCTTGAAGTAATAGGTTGGAAAGTATGTTGGGGCTGCAGAGGTGCCAATACATATGTCTGAAAGCTGAGCATTCATTGTTGGGTTCTTGCTAACCTGCATGAGAAAAATAAGAAATAGGATATGGTTTGGAGAGGGAGAGAGAGAGAGAGAGAGAGAGAGAGAGATCAACCTCATAACTGGAGAAGATGGTGGGCTGAAGTCGCTTGATATCAAAGGTGGGAATGACAACAGAGGTTAAGGTTTTGCTCAACCTCATTGTTCCCAGTTTATCCCCTATGATTTTATGAAGATACTTCCCGTCATATTTGGGTCCAGCCACTGTTTTGAACAGATTTACAATAGAACTAAAAGGACCCCAGCTGTGAATAGAAAGACAAGGAAGAAGAGAATTTAGCTCTGTTGGCATTATGGTCAATCTAACTTTGGTGTAATATTCTCTTGTAAGAATTGAAACGAAATTTGGGGTGTTACTCCTAATTGATTTGATACCTCTTTTGTGGAAATATCTTTGGACCATTTTCAAGGTAAAAGGGCTTGATATCTTTGGCAGCAAACAAAGGACGATTGTTCTCATCTGGAGCCGTTAACATGGCTGTCACAAGTCCCCCTGTACTCGTCCCTGCCATGACATCGAAGTAATCTGCAAGCCTTGCCTCACCATCCAGTACCTGTCCATCAAAGAAAGAGGCACAATAATTAAAGCTGAGTAAGAGACCTAACATGAATGCCGCATGCTTATAGTATTGCACTTTGATATTAAGATCATATATGGTGCAATTATTGAATCATATATATTAAGACTAAACTCAATGAAAGTTCATCATATTGCTGATCAAGGATTTTTTTACTTGACACTGACCATCAGTGTCTATCGGATCAGCATAAAACCTCTCACTCCTCCCTTATCAAATACCAAAACTGCTATTTCTTGTTTTTTTTTGTTTTCATAATAGCCCAATAAGTGTGCGTCAAAAGGGTATTGACACTGGCATGTGTAAAGGAGAAAGTTCCATTGCTGAAACATGGTTAAGACTTAAGAGCTAGACCTGAAGCTGGGATTCAAGGAACTCAAGAATGGTGGCCGGAATAATCCCCCTTATGCCTCCTCCATCAATGCTTAGGATGGTAACTAGGTTACCAAAAGTGGGAGGTTGTATCGGAGGCAAGGATGATGAATTTCTCTCCATTGAGAATTGATTAAGGAATTTTGTGTGTACGTAGTACGTAGGGATTCAATCTAGCTAAGATGGTTTGGAAGATGACCAACGAGATAGAAGTATTTATAATATATTGTTGTGCTGATGATAGGAAGAAGGAACCCACATAGAATGTGTTCCAACAGTCAAAAGTTCTTCATTCTTCTCATGGCATTCATCCATGTACATGCAGAGGGCGATGAAAGAGTCAAGAAGCAGCCTTGTATGTCATACGTGTTTGTTCAACAGTCAAAAGTTCTTCATTCTTCTCATGGCATTCATGCATGTACATGCAGAGGGTGATGAAACAGTCAAGAAGCAGCCTTGTATGTCATACGTGTTTTGTTTTGGACTATTGTTTTGAAAAAGTAAACGCTACGAATCCAAACAAGGACTTTTAATTGTTTAACAATGGCTGCTACTTTTGGGCTAGCAAGTTGGCTCTGTCTTGATCCCCATCTCATGTTCATTATATACAAGCAAACTTTAATTAGCTTCCAAGTAACGGCGCCATCAGAGTATTTATTAATCAATCTGAGGACTTTTTTTTATTAACTTGATGTTAATTAATTCCCTTTGCATTGATTGATTCAAGGTTTGTTCCATTCTATTTTGTTTTATGAACACTTGTCGACCTTATCTGATCTGCTTGATGAATGACGCAACGAAAACAAGATATTAAAAAAAATGTTACTATCAGGAGTCTGGAGTACTAGACTGCATTGCATACGTCTTCACCAACTACTGTCCAATGGAGGACTGGAATGATGAACGACAAGAAACGAGCCTGTCTGTATGCGATATGCTTACTATTAGAGCACATATTGAATTTCATTTTGAAATATGATATTTGACCAATTCACAACATTTTATCCAATGATCAAAATTCCAACATAACTTTTCCAATGACAACAACAATATTCAATATACTAATAAACAACAGCACGTGTTAGAATTCGTTTCCCATAATATATAATTATAAGGGCAAATTGCATTCACTCAAAAAAAGATTTAAGGGCAAATTCTAGAACTCCTATTTACTTAGCCTCTAATTACTTAAATCTTCAATTCATAACTTCTTTTTAAATTTTCCAAAAAAAAAATCAATTTTTTACATCTTTTTCTTCTCTCACATTTTATAATCACTAAATTACCCATGCATCCATCCCTTGTGGTTGCTCATGCCTCATTTTTTGTCCCTCCCACAAGCAATCCTAGGTAGTCATGTCATCCTCTCCCCCGGCTCTCATCCCACAGCCCATGATCACACAGACATTGTTTGGTTTCAAGGAGAATTGAAGGGGTGGAAAGTGAAATTTTTTTAATTTAAAAAAAAAAATTGTAATGATTACAACACATGAACACATGTTATCACATTACCATGTAATTAATTCCAAATCATTACATATTTAATCATTAATTTACATTTGATTTTGCATTCAAAAATCCATTGCATTTTTAACCACAAAAAAAAAAAAAACCTCGTTTTTAAAAAGTAAAATAATTTTTACATCTTATTAGTATCAATAGATTCATTACTAAATACGTTAAGTAAAAAATGTTGTTTATACAATTATTTTGTATTACAACTATCAAAGTTTCTTTTTTGGGTTAAAAATTTTTCCCTCCCTTCCCTTAAATTTCCCTTGCAACCCAATATAGTCGCAAAGAATTCCCTTGGTGACATGATCTACTGCAAATTATTCATCCATCTCAAATCTGGAGGCATCAAACAAGACAAAGGAAAAACAAAATCTCCTCTCTCTCTCTCTCTCTCTCTCTCTCTCTCTCTCTCTCTCTCTCTCTCTTTCTTCTTCACTATTTTCTTTCTTTGAACAGTAGACGAAGTTAAGATTGAGAATGATAAAAGATTAAAGAATAAATGCATGTCCATCTTGAGAGAGAGAGAGACTTTGAGTAATTATAGATTAACTATAGGGGAGCTAAAATGTTTGAGTTTTGGTGGGCCCGAATGTGTGCTCTCTAATCAATGTTGATGATGCATGTCTCATGGTTTGGTAAAATAAGAAAAATCATATATCCAAAGATAAAATGCTAAGGAAACCAATTTTTTTTTTGGGAAGAAGAAAGTTAAGAATGTTAGACATTAATGAGGCAGTTGTTAGTAAGGTTTTAATAATTGATATCGGACTGGATATGGATCAATGCCGAAATCCATATAGATCAGTGGTAGCTAGAGCCAATAGGATAGAGACTTGTAGCTGATACGATTCAAAACTGATAAAAATTAATATAAAATAAATTGATACCCAGGATTATCTGAATATCACCTCTATATATACGTGTATTGAGAATTAATCTATAGCATTTTTTCATAGTTCATTATCTCATTCAAATACAAAGAAGAACTAGTTGGAAAACAACACAATGAGGAACAAATTTTACATGATCAGTACAATTATAGTAAAACCATATATAGAAAATTAAACATTTCATATATAGACATTGAATATCGTGTAGTCTACAACGGTTGTGTGAAATTGCGTCACATTATACCGCGAAGTATCTGATCTTTGCTGACCAAGTTTCTTTTCATCTGAAAGCAATATTGCAAACCTGCTTGTAACAAATAGAATAATCAATAACGTAAACAAAATGGACGTTTCAAACTTTAAATAAGGTTATCTTTGGTATGTATTATAGAATTAATTATATAATATATTATGATATAATAGTTGTTTGGTATGATTTATGTTATTTATTTATATTTAAAATAAATCAATATAATCTAAAATCTACAAATAGATTAGAATGTGTTTATCATTATTGTGATAATCTATTATTATTTCTTTATGTCTAATGGTGTCAAACTGTTATTATTTATGACTCATAATTTATTCTAATAAATGATTTGTCGTAAATAATTCATAAATATAATTATAAACTATACCAAAGAGAACCTAAGTTGCATAATTACTTACAATATAAAAGTTTTTTTTTTCTGCCTCTCAGGTAAGGACACTCTCACCTTTCAAAAGGTATAAAATCCCCCCACTCTTATATTTGAAATTTCAATAATACTCTTCTCTTTCATCCAATCACCCACAAAAGCCCCTTTCGAAAAACCGTTCCCCCAAAGAACCCTCCCCTTAACTAAAATAATGTCTGTTAAACCATATATGAGTTCATAGATTTAGTTCCAGACAGTGTTCAAGTGCACAGACTTGGACACGAGATAAGCCCTAGTAGATCTCGATTGGGATGGGCTTGAGGATCGGTCCTCTTACCTTTATTTTTGCTTTAACTTGTCAGAATCACCCCTTGCCAACTATGCTTGGTCACTTTCTACATGGGATTAGCCCTTGCCAATCTCAATCTAGATGCCGTGTCAATTTTCAGACCGAAATAGTAGCCCGGACCGAGTCAGCCCGAAATAACCCAAAACCAACCCTAACCAAACTGATAGTGGACTTGTTTCGAGTTAGCTTGTTATATTACTTCTCGGTCCTGTTCCAGCCTAAATTAGCCTGAAAACGAACCGTTAAGGAAGACCAGCTTGTTGTGATGTAAGCTGACTTCAGCTTATAAAAAAAATAATGGATCGGGAGAGTGTAAGATATGACAAAATGGGACAAAAGCGATGTGAAGTGCCGAAACAAATTTTGAAAAAAATTTCAGTTGTAAAAACAAAAACAAAAAAATGGTAGAAGTGAAGGTAGAGTGACTTGCTTCTTTTCTAAGATGTATATCAACTCAAATGGTGGCCTACAATATTGGACTTTGTGTTGTCATTATTGGCTACTTGTGTCACACCCCAATTCTGCACCAACCAGAATGGTGTGATGAACCGTCAATAATCCAACGGTTCAATCAAGATCTCGAATAGGCTATCCCACGTATGATAAACCAAAACACATTCCACATTAATCAGAGGTAATAAAGTAAATAGCAAAAGTCTTACAGATAATGAACTGAGGTCTAATCATGATAAATAATTAATATTCTATTTATTTCCAAGTAACCAAAACATAATTTAATACATATTGCAATATCCAAATACGAAAACTAAACACTAAATGTATCCACCGTTGAAACGCTCGCTTAACGAACCATGTTCGTCCTCCACAGCTTGCTCATCATAGCCGCCACATGTTCATATGTTGGCGTGTCGACATAATCTTCAATCATAGTACCTGCAACATCAGAAACTAAAAGAATTGTACGCACGAGGGTCAGCTCTCCAACTTGAGCTCAGTGAGTAAACAAAACAATGCAACAAACATATGCATGCATTCAATTCATATCTGTGGTCTGGTATGTAAGTTTGCAATGTGCTGTAGAAAGGATAGGTGGCCACCGCACCTCTATACACGAGTGTGTGGAAACGCCCAATGAAAACGGTACTGTCACCCCACATGCACCCACCATGGACAATATACACCCAATGAAAACGGCATTGCTGTACCGGTTGCCCATACCAACACGTAAGCCCCTGTTGGCGAGGGCTTGCAAACTGGGCTCGCAACTAACCAACCCTAATGTCAAACAATGTATCCAAGGCCTCACCCCAGCATCCCTCATACATCCATAGAGATAGAGCTAGGGTCTGGTGACCAGGCTGAACCACAATGCCACGTCCCCCCCCCCCCTGATGCCCTACGACATATTAGTTCTGCTAAGGTAATGGCGATACGACGATGTTAGTGGACAAAACTTGAGTAGAGATAGAGCTAGAGTCTGGTGACCAGGCTTAACCACAATGTCACGTCCTCCCCCTGATGCTCCACTCGCATCAAGCACACTAACACTTGCTTAGTGGACATGACTTGAATAGACCATGGCACAATATACCCCGATGAGAACGGCATCGAAGTACCGGTTGATACCATCTCTACTAGCACCATGTACACCAGCCAAACACAAACATTCACATGCCTATTCCTATCATCATCATCATCATCATCATCATGTTATAAATAAATGAAATTAAATATGCATGAACAGTAATAGCAGGAATATTGGATGACATGTTAAATGCACATTACAAGCATACACGCATAGAATCAATCATGGTATTGGACTCAAGAAATAAAAACAGTTAATTATTAACCAATTAGTTTAGGTCTTGTTCCCTCACCTTTGCTTGTTTGTAGGTCCTCTTTCAAGCCTTAAGAATCACCTTTATATCAATATTATATCGCTAGAAGACCTAACAAAGTCGATAGAATTTAATTAGAACTTATTCTAATTTTTACAGCTTGCTGTTAACTGGGGGTCGATGCCAGGGTCGAAGGTTCCATCGACCCTGGGTGCGACCACCCCTTTCCCTGGGTTTCCCGAATGCTGGGGGTCGATGCTAGGGTCGGATGTTCCATCGACCCTAGGTGCGACCCCCCATGGTTTGAGTCAAAAATATCAAATTTCGTCCATTCTTTCATGTTTGGGGTCCTATGGCTTGCTTCTACAATCCATTCCACACATGTTCTATGGTTTAGAACTATTCTTTATTCACCTATATGGTTCAATGATCTCCTCCATGGTTTCCATTGAAACCTAACCATGGATGGATGATATTAGGGTTTCTCCTAACCTAACTTCATCATAATCTATTCTAAGCTTTCAATTCAAATGGGGATTAAGGTTCATACCTTCTGTAGTCTGAGTTTCTAAGATATCTCTGAACTTCTTCTTCTTCCTTAGCCTTTTCTTCAAGTTTTCCTTCTCTTCTTCTCTTCCTTCTCTTCTCTTTCTCTCAATCCAATTAGGGTTGTAAAAGGAGTGAAAGAGGCTTAGGGACTTCCTATTTATAGATTAAAACCTCCCAAAATACGTCTCATTGAGTTTAGGAAAGGTTCCAATTGAAATTAGGAAAGTTTCCTAATTTTCGGTTGCTGCTGTTTTTACCGAATACCGGGGGTCGGACAATCCGAGACCCCCTGCGACCCCTGGTCATGGGTCGATGGTGGGGGTCGATGGCGGGGGTCGGACCTGCCTATTTAGGCATGCGACCCTACCCTCATTTTGACTGTTTTTGAGTAAAATTTCATATTGGGTCTTAGGTTTCTTCACACACTTGGTCCACTTGGCTCGACCATGATATGTAGACGGATCACGACACGAAATGTAAGGTTAGACCGGGTTCGTGGCGTGCGGGTCTTACAACTTGACTGATGTGGCAGTGTTGGTGAGCATACAGTCAAAGAAATGAGGAGAGATAGTGTCAGTGCAGTGGCAAAGATGAAGCAACCTCGTATGTGTGGTCTACAATTTTTATAACCACCATAGAGTGTGTGAGAAGGTTTTCAGAGGCTTGCAGTGAGTTGAATGAGATTCTACACTGAGTTTGATGAGAGAGATTGTCTATGGGCCCCACTGGTGATGTGGCAATGTTTCTGGTAATGTGGTTGTGTTTTTGATGATATGGCAGTGTTTATGATGATGCGACAAAGATTCTAATGTTGTGGGCATCTTTTGAAGAAAGAGAATGATGAGACAGACTGTAGAGAGAGAAAGATGAGAGAGAAAATTGATGGCGTGGGACTCACAGTGTCGCGGCACCACAGAGGTAGTCAGCCATATGGCCAGCTATATGGCACAGCCATAGGCCCACTGCCATGCACACTAGGTAACACAACAGCAGTAATGGCATGCCCATGCAACAAGCCATGGCAAGCCACAGGCCCGCATGCAGGCCCTCAAGCAAGCCATGAGCCATGTCGCTGCATGCCATGGGCAGCCATAGCAAGGGCATAGGCCTTGCACAAGCAGCAGGCCTCGCACAGGCACATGCCCCCCATGTATTCGATGTATTTCCTAGAGAGAGACTCGATTTTGGCCTAGAGAGATGCACCTCTCAACCAGAAAATAGTGTTACAGGGTTTGTTTTGATAAAAACCGGTTACAAAGACCTTTTTAAAGGTTCTAAGGGGCATTTTCATCAATTTAAAATGAAGGAGATTCAAGATCCAAGGCTGGAATGGAGCCACGAAGTTCAGATCCCAATCTGATGGCCCAGATAAATGCGGGCTAGGGTGTAATGCGGCCTTCGCGTCATTATTCTTCCACGCGCTTGTTGATTGGCTGGAGGTATGATAATATGATGCGAATAAGTTGCCTTGATTCCATGTAGTGCATGCACAGTGCGGCGGCTAGAAGATGAAGATCGAAAGGCCACAATTGAAGCTGATATTCGATGATGCAATTGATGCAAATCTGACGATCAAAAGCAATCCTGCCTTTTTAAGAATATTTGATGGTCGAAAGAGAAGATTCCATCTCTGCCAATCGAAACTTGACACCGCAAGCCATGTCAAAGGAGCGGTGATTTAGTGTAGCGCTGGAATACGAAAATGCTCGAAAAAGATGTCATTTTCTTATTTCTGATTGGCTGTACTTCAAACCACCATAACTCCTTCATCTGGAGTCCAAATTGGACAGTTCAAGTTGCACTTTCTTTATCTTCCGATGCTCTTTCCATTGAGAGGCATTGGAAGACATGAAAACAAAGAAAGAAAAGAAAATAACCTAAAAAAAACTATAAATAAGGGTGTTCTCTATGGTTTTTGGCTATGAGAATCACTATCAGCCTCTCTATTGCTCAGTATTGGAGTCTAGAGTGCCCATTAAAGGTTGATAGAGCTGTTAGTGTATATCAATGGTGATTCTGAATTTTTGAGAAGGAGAATGGATCTCTATAAGCAAGATATGCCTTGTGAATCAAATTTTGCCATCATTGAAGACTGTTGAAGGTTCTTGAGAATAGTGTGAAGCTTTAGAGATATTGTCTGCCATTCAAAAGCATTGTTTGTAAAGTTTTCTCAATTCCCTATTTGTTTATGCTTTCAATATATTGTACGCTAGCGTAGGTGAAAGTTGTTGAATGCCTAGCTAGTGGGGAAAAATTGTAAGGCATTGTTATAAGCCTAAAATTACTATTATTTGCTTCCCGTGGGTGCAGGTTAAGCGTGGTGTGTGTAACGTATGTTGAACCCTGGTACATTGATACCTGAATATTGGCATTGTCATGCCCTCTCGATTTTATGCTGGAAAAACACAGGGTTCACATCCTTGTCTTGTAAAAGACTAAAAGTAGAGTATCGAGTATATACAGAGCCCATTGGGTATTATTTCGTAGACTAGCCATCACACACTGTGTTGGTGAATCACGTATATCTTGTTTTGTGAACTGTCTTTATTTTCATATATATTGCGAAGTGCATGGAATGATTTATAGGATGGGTGTGCAAATCTAATAAACATGGCCACTGAGTGGTAGCGAGGTAGATTTGTATACTCTTGTGTGTGTGTGTGTGTGTGTGTGTGTGTGTGTATGTGTGTGTGACAGTTGGGTTCTCCATCAGCTCTGGACAGTAGTGAAAAAGTTAAGAAAAATTTTATACATTGATTCCCCCCCCCCTCTCAGTGTCGACTCAAGTTTATCATACAACTCTTCTAAAATGTAGGTGAAGAATAAAGTTTCAACTCTTTTAGAATGAAATGAAATTTTTTCAAGGTTTCAAAGGCTTAGACTCAAGTCTTCTAGGATGGGTTTGTAGTTCAATGGATTTGTAACTCTTTTATGATGGAAATAGGGATAGGAAAGCTCCAATTCTTCAAGGTTGAAGTGAAACTCTTTTAGGTTTCAAGATGAACTCTTCAAAGTTCAAAGAAGAAGACAAACTTAAATTTAAATTTCATTCACCAAATCATCTTCTTCTATTACATGAGAATAAGCCATTATTTATAGGCTTAACAAACCTTAAATAACTCAAAATAATCTTAATTATCCCTTATAATCCTAAGGCTAAGATTGTACATAGAGAAAATAAAAGAGAAACATAAATGATTTAAAATTTTCAATACATAGAAACTTGTCACAATATATTGGTTCTTGTTCCAAGGCATAGGGACTTGTTTCAATGTGTCAATTCTTATTCCAAGGCATAGAAACTTGTTTCAAGGAGAAGACATTGAAAGAAGCTCTTACTCAATCCATATGAAAAGTCAATTTGATGGGGAAGGTCAAAGAAGCTTCAAGAAAAGTATCCACATCATCATCCAGTAAATCACATGAAAAGACTGTTATGTGCTGAAATTTGGTTTTCACAACATGGACCATATGGGTTGGTCCAAACTTGATTATATTGGTTTCAAAATGAGTTGTGGTGTTTGTGGACCATGACTTGAGCTTAGGCTTTGCTTGGGCCTTGCTTGATTATGGGTTGACCTTCTAAAAGCATGAGTTAGCCCACTCGAATTGAAAATCGGTAGGGGCAGTCACATGGGTGTGGACGTGGGCTGCATTATTAAATCACATAAAAAAAACTGTTATGTGTTGAAAATTGGTTTACACAACATAGACCATATGGGTTGATCCAGATTTGATTGTGCTAGTTCCAAAATGAGTTGTGGTGCTTGTGGATCATGACCTGAGCTTAGGTTTTGTTGGACCTTGTTTGATTATAGGCTGACCTTCTAAAAGCATGGGTTGGCCCACTTGAATAGAAGGTAGGTAGGGGCAGTCACATGGGTATGGACGCGGGTTGCATCACATTGACACCCCTACCTAGACACTGCTTCCAAGTATCAAACATAGTATAGACCAGAGCCAAGGCCAATCCAATACCGATCTGAATCAGGTACAACTCTAATGGAATCTTGATGCATGTCAATTATTGATTTAAAAAAAATAGGAAAAAGAGAAGAATCAGGTATCTAATAATCAAGATACAAATCAATTGATCGAGCCAATCGAATACTGATTCTTAAATCCATAATGGACTTTGCCTTACTTCTTGAGAGCCACCGCATTAGTAACACCATTTTTAACAGGCTCGGTCTAACCACCAGGTTCACCCTAGAAACTGGTTTGTTCAACAACTCTTCGCCAAACCTTCACAAGATTTTTCAAGTTCCCTTATGTAGAAATATCAACTGAAGATACAGCTCCAGTTAATGTATCATGCATCCTGAACAATCAGAAGGACATGTTTAATTAGTTAAATTAATTACAATTATAGACAAAAACAGAATGTTTCATTTCAGATTTATACCTGAATTCGTAGGTAATTTTGTTCAGATTGCAAGGCTTGAAAGACCACACCAATGTGGAAATCTACCATATCTGAACTTGCTTGAGTAAACACATCCACTAATGGAGTTGAGCCATCATTATGTAACCATCCCAGAACACCCCACTTTGCTGCCATTTTAGCACTGTATTTTTTTTTTCTCGTTCCTGTCCCTAAGGAAACGACTAGAAGTTGACCATAGTCCATGAGCTTGATTTGGGAAAAATCTGGGTTTTCCTTGAAAACCTGCTTTGTTACTTCACCGATGGCAACCAATGCCTATAATCAAGGAGTTGAAAATCATGAGCTGTTGTTCCTTTTACCAATCATTGTATAATGTAGGGACTGTAATAGGGTCGGGTTTTATGACATTGTAGTTCAATTCTGAGTCCACTTAGCTATGCCTTGGTCTAAACCAGCCCTGACTCAAGGCAAGAAAAATCCCACCTTGACCTGCCCTCAAGGCTAGGCTCAACCCAAGGCTTAAATCCAAACCTGACTTAGGGTTTGAAATTCCCAGTCCTGACCTGCCCTCAGGGTTAAAATATCTCAGTCCAAGCCTTCTTCAGGCTCAGGTATGATTTACTTCGGTTGATATTAAGGGTAACTTACAGCAGTTTTTTTTTAAGCTTCTGTTTACCGGATCATTAGCAGCTACATCACTAACAATGAGGTTGAATTCTCGCACCCTCCCTTTGTCATCTTCATTTGTGAAATAGTAAGCGGGAAGGCATGTTGGTGCTGCAGAGGTGGCAATACATATGTCTGAGAGTTGAGCATCCATTGTCAGATCTGTGTTTACCTGCATGTGATAAAAGATAGCGGGTGGGTTATTATTCATGACCTAGGGTGGAAGGGGCTGATCAAACACATAAATCTAACTCCAATTAGGGAAAAAAAATTCTAAATGGAAAGATGGGCGATAGATATTACACAACCAGCTTGTCTACCATGACAAATGATTTGGTCATTAATGATAGATGGGCTTCCCACACTGTTATAGATTTTTTTCATCCCCTAAGTGTGGTAGCTCAAGTTGTGCCCTAACAGAAGGGTACCCAAATTGTAGTGAGCAGACTCTTATGTGTAAAGGATTCAATACGAAGAGAGAGAGGGAGAAAGAGAGAAAAACAACCTGGCAGGAGGAGAAGATTGTAGGCTGGAGCTTCTTAATGTCAAAAGTTGGGATGACAATAGAAGTCAAGTTTGGTGCTTTCCCAACTTCTCTCTCACAAGGCGATGAAGATACTTCCCATTATATTTGGGTCCTGTTAGTGATTTCAATAGCTTTGTCATCGAACCACAGCACCTATCATTGTAGCACAAAAATGAAATTCACAAAACTACAATAACAGGAAGGGAAAATTTTGCAATTATCATATTTAATAGGAAAAATTTTACATACACCTCCCAATAAGTATTGCTAACATCATCTACTAGGGGTGAAAGTTTTGCCCTGACGGCCCGAACCCGCCCAAAACTGCCCTTAATCCGGTCAGGGTTTAGCCCGGCCCGTACCCTGATAGGGTCCAATCAGGGTACAGGGTAATTTTTACCCTGTCAGGGTAAGGGCGGGTAAGGGTTGAGGCCTCGGGTAGAGCCCGGCCCGACCCTACCCGACCCTGACTTATATATATATATATATATATATATATATATATATATATATATATATATATATATATATATATATATATATATATATATATATAGAATCAGAAATCATTTTTTCTTTTTTTATTCCATTTTCTAAATAACCCTAATCCTTACGACTCCTCTTCTCTCTTTCTCTCTTTCAGTCTTTCTCCTACCGCATCTCTTTCACTCTTTCTCCTACCGCAGCTGCCGGCATTTCTCAGTTTCTCCCATTCTCTCTTTTTCTCCTATCGACGGCTCCTACAGGCTACTGCTCTCGCTCTCTATTTCTCCTACCGACGGCTTGCCTCTATTTCTCCTACCGCCGGCTACCGCAGCTGACGGCACTGACGACGGCTCCTATAGGCTACCGCAGCTAACGGCGAGAGCGTCTCTCACTCTCTCTTCCTCCTACTGCCGACGACACTATCTAGAGAGTAGAGCCACCATATCCGATTCACGGATTCAGCCCCATCGAACTTCTTCCTCTTCGGCCTGATTTTAGGTATTTATCTCTCTCTCTCTCTCCCACTCTCTCTCTATACCTTTCTGAATCTTTGCAGTTTGCACATAATTTTAGGTTTCCATCTAATTGTTTACGAGAATTTTAATTTGGTATGAAAAATCTCTTATTTCATGTTCTAGAGCATCTACTATCCTTGTCTAGTGATGTCAAAGTTTGGTATTCTTTGGTCTGTTCTAATTTTTTCTCATCGTGGAAACCTCATAGTATGAGAGTTTGGTTTTCTTTGGTATGTTTTGATGTTACATGGACATCTTATAATATTAATTTTTTTTTTCTAGAATCACAGGACTTTTGGTTTTTTTTTTTTTTTGTGACATCGGTTTGCAGTGATGGCATTGGCACGGTTTTCTTTTAATATTTTGATATTTGGGACGGAAGAATTGAGGGACACACCATTGACACAAGATTAATACTAAATGGAAAACCCTACCCTGATTTAGGGTCAATCAGGGTAAACCTGACCTGGCCTTGGCCCGATCAGGGTAAATCAGGGTAGGGTAGGGTTTGGTAATACCCTGCCAGGGTAGGGTAAGGGTTGAGGTTATGTAATACCCTGACAGGATAGGGTAGGGTTTGGGTTAGTATGAAATTTTTTTGGATAGGGTAGGGTTTGCAAATACCCGGCCCAACCCGACCCTGTTTCACCCCTATCATCTACCATCCACTAACTGTTGGACTTTATGTTGTCATTGTTGGCAACTTGGCTGATGTGACAGTATTTGTGAGTATTCAGTCAGAGAAATGAGGAGAGAGAGTGTCAGTGCAGTGGCACAGATGTGGTAACTTCGCTTATGTGTTCTACAAGGTTCTACATGTGTTTCAGATGACTTACAATGAGTTAAATGAGATTTTACACTGATTTTGATGAGAGAGAGTGTTTGTGGACCCCACTGGTGATGTGGCCGAGTTTCTGATGATGCGGTCGAGTTTCTGATGATGCGACAGTGTTCCTGAAGCTTTTCTGATCATGTTCATGTTTCTCATGTTTCTGGTGTTGTGACATTGAAGAGAGAAATTCAAGAGAGAGAAAGAAGAGAGAGAATCAGAAGAGAGAGAGAAAGAGGAGAGAGAAAAAAATGTGAGTGGGACCCACAGGTGTGGTGGCAAGGTGACATGCCAATACGGCAGCCCACGGCACTTGGCATGCATGCACGCAAAGTTTCGGGTTCAAATTCCAAGGTTTGACAGAGTTTTAACTTTGGGCCTATTTTTGGTGGTCCCATAGTAGGTTCATGGAAATCCGACAGTGGAAAGATGTAGAGCGTCGAGTTATCTTTCCAACGCAACTTGAATCACTCAATTCCGACGTCGGATGAGCGAGATATCGCAGTTTCTGTCGGATCGCTTGAAAAATCATTTTACAAGTTGTTTAGGGGCAATTTTGGCATTTCATAAGTTGTTAAGGGGTAATTTCGTCAAGAAAAAAGATGAAGATCCGAAATCGGCCACCCAAATGAAGCCACATAGGCTAGATTCCAAATGGACGGTCTTCAAACTTGCGGGCTAAGGTGTGATGCGAAGATTCCATTTAGATTCCATCGCAAGGCTTCTGGTTGGATGGAGGCAGTTTAAAAAGGTGGTTCGTGTTTCATGGAATCGGAAACTTATTCGGCGTGGCGCGTCCATCATATGGCAGCGCTCCAGATTCTAATTGTGTGGTCGTGCGCTACTCCGATTCTCGGTGGCATGATTTGTTCAGATCTGACGGCCTATGGTCGATCCCGCCATTTTAAGGATATCGAGGTCGATATTAAAGATTCTCAGAGGGCCAATCAGAGAACAACAGCGCATCGGCGGTGCGGCTACGGTGCGGCGCGGGTGCATGATTATAAAAGGAAAGATTCCTTTTCGAGTCTTTTGGTTGGCCGAACTTCAAACTGCCATAATTTCTTCATCCGAGCTCCAAATCAGTCCGTTCAAGTTGCAGTTTCCATATTTTTTGATGCTCTATCTATTGGGCGCCGTTGGGAGTCGAATTAGGGCAGAGAAAAATCGAAAAGAGTGTTTTGAAGCTCAAGAGAAGGTTTTTCTAAGGTTTTGTGCCTGTGGGAGTGATCAATCACCAACTACCTCTTCTATGTGCATCAATGGAGTGCTAAATCCCTATGAGAGGTCAGTAGAGCTTTTATTTTCACATTCATGGTGATTATGGGTTGTGTGGAAGAGATTGGAAGCTTGTCGATGAGGTGTGCTATGTGAATCTATCTCTATCATCATTGAAGGCTGTTAGAGAGTACCTGAGAGCAGTATGAAGCTTCAGAGAGATTGTTGGCCATTCGAAAGCATTGTTTGTGAGATTTTCAATTCCTTATCTATTTATGCTTTCAATTTATTGTATGCTAGCGTAGGTGCAAATTGTTGAATACCTAGCTAGTGGGGGAAAATTGTAAAACAAATTTATAAGCCTAAAAAAATTGTTATTTGCTTCACATGGGTGCGGGTTAAGCGTGGTGTGCAGCGTGTGCTGAACACTGGTACTTGATACCTAAATTCCTGGCACATGTGTGCCCTCCTAGTTTTATGCTGGGTAAATTGGGTGTATGTACTCCCTGTTGTGTAGACAGCAAAAAGAAGTGTATTGAGTATATACGGAGCCCGTTGGGCATTACTTCGTGGACTAGCCCTCACATACTGTGTTGGTGAACCACGTATATCCTGTGTTGTGGACTGTCTTTATTTTCCTATATATTTTGGAGTGCGTGGAATGACTTGCAGGATGGGTGTGCAAATCTGTTAGACCTGGCCACTGAGTGGTAGCGAGGTAAATTTGCATACGCTTGTGTATGTGTAAAAGAATATATCTCCATCAGCTTTGGGCAGCAGTAAATAATCAGGAAAAAGTTTCAGACACTGATTCACCCCCCCCCCCTCTCAGTGTCATATCAAGTTCATCACTAACATCATCTACCACCCACAGGTTTGGAAAATCATCAATTGCACTCACTTAAGTGATAAAAATCAATTAAAATATTGATATGCATTTTTATCCTTCATATTATAAATTGAAAAATATTTAAATTAGGTAGAATTACTAGTTTAGCCTTCTAATGAAAATTACATTTACTCTCTCTCTCTTTCCTTTTCTGTCTCAGTCAAACCCTAACGTTGAAGTCCCCTCTGCATTGTGAGACTGTGGAAATTGATCTTTCTCGCGGCAGCATCCAAGCTCTGCCATTAGGTTAGTCTATGTGCCATTGTGGAAGTCGATCTCCTCCTGAATCAAAGGGAACAACCCATTGCCCTCAGGCTGCTGCGGAATTGGACCGGTTTTCCTCAGCTAGTAGCAACGTCACCGTGTTTGATTTATGTTCCGCCAGAGATAAACAACAACTACTAGTGTCTCCAACTGTATCTGTTTCTTCATCCTCATCCCAATAGGATAGTGTCCCTTCGTCTTCTGCTCACAGTTCAGAAGCCTCGAAATTTTTTTAATCTAAACCAGCAAGAGGTAGATAGTAGAGACCGAATGGATTTATTACTTTTCCGGCCTCTTTTCATTTTGTAATTTTCTATCAGTTGTTTTGATAGTATATATATATATATATATATATATATATATATATATATATATATATATATATATATATATATATATATATATTACTGACAAGGAGAACAGGCAGCCACAGACAAAAAATGTCAATGGGGATGCATTGAGGATGGTAATAAGCAACTGAGCCCTGTGTCGGTGGTAGAACAAGTTGTAAGAATTCCCACCATGTAGAGAGGTAAAACTGAATACAGAATTAAACAATTTAAAATACCTTTTGATGGATCGATTCCTGCCATTGCCGTCCAACCGTTTTACTGGTACTCCTTTGTGCTCCTTATCTCTGTTACAAAAGTGAAGAGAGAAGAAGAGGATAGGGTTTTTGTGCACTCTTTATTCTCAGACAAAGAGAACGTAATGTAAATTCTCAGATTGCATAAGTATGCACAGGATCCCACCCTTAGATTATTTATGGATCAATCGTCTCCTCCCATCAAGGATCGACAGTGATGGATCGACGGTAATCTTTTAAAAACTTGAGTGGCCAAAGATCTGGGAATCAGTTAGAGTTTCCATATATGCTTAATCAGTAGGAGACTCTTTATGTTTATGCTTGTGTTTTCACATTGCTTACTGTGTTTGATTGTATTACTCATGGTTTGATGGGCATAGTTTTATAACCATTATTTTATTTATTTTAGCATTGCATTATTGTTATTTTGCTCATATAGTTATGTGTTTGACATGTCAAAAATTTAGGCGATATTCTGTCGATGTAAGAAGTCAGTATTCAATCGGGGTTACTGAGGCAATATTTAGCCAAAGAGTATAAGATAGTATTTAGCCAAAGAGTACTAGGTGATATTTAGCCAGAAAGTACAAGACAATATTTAGTGTTTTGATGAGAAACCTTGAAAATTTACTTGAACCTATGATTCAAGGAATTCAAGAATAGTTGCAGGGATGATCCCTCTTATTCCTCCTCCATCAATGCTTAGAATGGTAATTAAGTTTCCAAAGGTTGGGGGTCGTATCTGAGGCAATGTTGGTTTTCTCTCCATAAGGAACTGATTGGGAAAATGGTAAGACAGGAAAACAAAGAAAGCTAGCTGTTCTTCAAGGCTTACAGAATAGAGTTAGCTAGAAATATGACTTAAAAAAAATTGCGATGGATCTAAGTCAACAGATGTAGGTATTTAAAATAGTCTTTGGTGAAAAGAAGAACTAATTCAGTAAGACTTTTGGTGAAAAAGAGGAAGTAACCCAGTGACAATGTTGACTTATTTTGATTTTATACCTCTCTCACGGCTAGCGATCGGGTACCTTTACATAGGGTATGAGACCCACACTTATGAAAAAGATCCACTCCTGGAAGCAATGCCATGAACACAAGCCCTCCAAAGAAATCCCTTGATTTTAGGAGTGGTAGAAGAAGACCAAATTATTTTCCACGCACCTGCAAGAATAAACTGCCAATAACTGGTCTTAAATGAAGAAGCTTCATGACCATTTCATTCAATTAGAATACTTTATATCAAATTATATGTCGATTTGACAAAGAATCTCTCATATTTGTTTCCATTCCAAAATTGGGTATCCTTCCCAATTTTAATCCTTAAATGGATGCTCATAATAACCTTTTGAATCTCACATGAAAAATAGGTCTCTAAAAGGTTTTTCTCCAACATCTGTTTATAGGATCTATCATGTCCGAAACCCACATAAGATTACAATAAGGGGTTTTTTCAAAAAGAAGCATAAGATAATACCTGCCAAGAAGAATGCTCCTCCCCGCCCATGATGGGTTATTCCCAAGATTAGCATAAAGAAATTCCACCTTTGAAAAATAAATGGATTTTAAAATTAATGCCCAAGGAGAAAAAGGATTAACCCAAATTCGCCAAGCCATCTTAGTAAGCAAAGCAAGATTCTGTATAAGAGGGTCTCTTAACCCCAGCCTGCCTTTCTCTTTAGGTTTACATAATTTATCTCAAGCCACTTAATGAATACCTTTCTTGGAAGATCCATCTTTTTAAAAAAAAGTCAGCAACCACACTTTTAATAGAATTATGATAAGATTGAGGAAGCTTAAAATGGGAAGTAGCATAATTTGAAGAAGATAAAACCACAAATTTAAGTAAAACCTCCTTACCTGCTGAAGATAAAAATTTACTTTTTCAACTTGAAATTTTCTTGAGAATCCGATCTTGAAGCTCTTTAAAACCATCCTTTTCAGAGATGCCAAATTCTAACGGGAGCCCAAGGTATCTGGATGGGCCATTGCCATATGAAACTTTTGACACTCTTGAGAACCATCTTTTGAAGTGAGCTTGGGTGTTTGGACTGAATGTGAGAGTGGACTTCTTCAGATTTATTCTTTGTCTCGATGCATTACAATACAAGTCCACACAATTTTTAAGAATAGTGATTTCCTGAAGATTGACTTGTGAAAATAACAAACAGTTATCGGCATAAAGAAGATGAGTTAGTTTTGGAGGTCTAAATTTATCTTTATTCCTTTAAGATTCTCCATGGCCACCTCCTTATCAATGATATAAGAAATAGTTTGAGCACATATAATAAATAAAGCAAGGGACAATGGGTTTCCTTACCGAATACCTCTACAATGGGTTTGAGCCACATCGTTTCAAACCTGAACTTTTTTCCTTTACAAAGAATCCCTCTGTATCAACAAGCAATGGGTTATGATCTGAGCCCACCACTGGCCTTATCAAAACTATAACATTCTCAAAGGTATTTCTCCATTCAACATTGGAGAAAGCACGGTCCAGTTTGCATCTAATGTTATCTTCCCCTTTCTATTATTCCATGTAAAATTGGGGCCTTTGGTCGGTAACTCAAAGAGATGAGAGGAATCCAACATATTTTTAAATGCCACGCAATCTCCAATTCTTATCTCAGCACCCCTACTTTTCTCTTGCCAAGATAAGATAGAATTAAAATCATCTGCACAGATCCAATTCCCATTCCTATCCTAACCAATATAAACAAGTTGATCCCAAACCTCACCTCTTTTAGATTTATTTGGGTCACCATATACTGCAGTAAAGAAGAAAGATCTAAATAATTTGGATGAGATCACACAATCAATAATTCTTGTAAAGGCTTTTTTGATCTCAACATGATCCAAATATAAAATGCTAAAGAAACCAATATTTTTAGAGAAGGGGAAAGTTAAGACTGTTAAACATTAATGAGGTATTTGGGAGTATGGTTTTAGTAATTGATACTAAATCGGATATCGGTCAATGACAAAATCGATATAGATCAGTGGTAGTTAGAGCCACCAATAAGATAGAGACTTGTGGCCGATACGATTAAAAATTTAATAAAAATTTATATCAGGGATTATCTGAATGGCACTTCGATAGATGTATTTAGAATCTATAACATTCTTTTCATTGGTCATATCTTACTCAAAAAAATAAAATAAAAAATAAAAAAAACTGGAAGGAAAATTACAACACAGTGAGGAACAACTATTACATCAGTACAATTAAAATCATATTATAGAAAATTAAACATTTATATATAGACACCGAATATCGTGTAGTCTACAACGGTTGTGTGAAATTGTGTCACACTATATCGTGAGGTACTCGATCTTTGCTGACGAAGTTTCCTTTCTTCCGAAAGTAATTTTGCAAACCTGTTTGTAATAAATAGAAATAATCAATAACATAAACAAAATGGATCTATCAAACTTTATTTAAGCTGTATAATACTTAAAATATAAAGTTTTTCTGATCAGCCTCTGATGTAATGTAATGGGACTCTCACCTTTCAAAAGGTATAAAGTTCCCCACTTTTTTATATTTGAAATTTTATTAATAATACTTTTCCTTTTCATTCAACTACCCACGAAAGCTTCTTTAGAGAAGCACTCTCCACACAACCCTTCCCCTTAACTAAAATAATGTCGATTAAATCATGGAGTTCATAGTTTTAGTTCCAGGTAGGTAGTGTTCAAGTGCACGGACTCAGACAAGAGATAAGCCCCAGCTGATCCCAGTCAGGATGGGTTGAGGATCGATCCTATTACCTTTATTTTTTTCTTTAACTTGTCAGAATCACCCCTTACCAACCATGCTTCATCACTTTCTGCATGGATTGGCCCTTGTCGATCTTGATCCAAGGCGGTCAATCCAATCCCTAAAACTAAGGGTGTTAATTTTGGGACCAAACCAGTAATCTAGACTAAATCGGTCTGAAATAACCTGAAACTGACCTGGACCAAGTTGATAGTGGACATGTTTTGAGTTAGCTTGTTATATTACTTCTGGTCATGGTCCAGTCTAAACTAGTCTGAAACCGAACCGTTAAGGTAGATCGGCCCGTTGACACCAATACCTAAACCACTGTTTCTAAGTATCAAACATAGTATCGACCAGAACAGAAACCAATCCAATACCGATCAAAATTGGGTACAATACAATGGATTCTTGATACATATCAATTATTAATTAAAAAAAAACTAAAAAGAGAAGAATCAAGTATCAAATCAGGATACGAATCAATTGATTCAGCCATTCGAATACTGATTCCTCAAACCATGATGGAATTTGCCTTACCTCTTGAGAGCCACCGCATTAGTAACACCATTTCTAACAGGCTCAATCAGACCAGTCTCCAGGTTCACCCTAGAAACTGGTTTGTTCAACAACTCTTCGCCAACCTTCACAAGATTGTTCAAGTTCTCTTGTGTAGAAATATCAACTGAAGATACAGCTCCAGTTAATGTATCATCCTGAACCATCAGAAAGACATGTTTAATTAGTTAAATTAATTATAATTATAGATCACCAAAACCAGAATGTTTCATTTCAGATTTATACCTGAATTCGTAGGTAATTTTGTTCAGATTGCAAGGCTTGAAAGACCACACCAATGTGGAAATCTACCATATCTGAACTTGCTTGATTAAACACATCCACTAATGGAGTTGAGCCATCATTATATAACCACCCCATAACACCCCATTTTGCTGCCTTTTTAGCACTGTACTTTTTTTCTCTTTTACTCGTTCCTGTCCCTAAGGAAATGACTAGAAATCGACCATAGTCCATGGGCTTGATAGGGAAAAAATCTGGATTTTCCTTGAAAACCTGCTTTGTTACTTCACTGATGGCAACCAACGCCTATAACCAAGTAGTTGAAAATCATTAGCTGTTGTTCCTTCTACCAATCATTGTATTATGTAGGGGTTGTAATAGGGTTGGATTTTATAATATTTTAGTTCAATTCTGAGTCCACTTAGTTAGGCCTAGGTCTAATCCAGCCCTGATTCAAGGTTTGAAAAATCCAACCTGACCTGCCCTCAAGGCCTGACCCAGCCTAGGCTTAAATCCGATCTTGATTCAGAGCTGGAAATTCCCCGCCCTGTCCTATCTTCGGGGCCACGATATGTCAGTCCAAACCTTCTAGTGGCTCACAGGAATTATTTATTTCAATTGTTATTTAAGGCTAATTCCCAGCATTTTTTTTTGCTTCTGTTTACCGGATCATTAGCAGCTGCACCACCATCAATGAGGTTGAATTCTCGCACCCTCCCTTTTGCATCTTCGTTGGTGAAATAGTAAGCTGGAAGGTATGTTGGAGCTGCAGAGGTGGCAATACATATGTCTGAGAGTTGAGCATCCATGGTTGGATCTGTGTTTACCTACATGTGATAAAAGATATGGGGTGGATTATTATTCATTACCTAGGGTAGAAGGGGTTGAGCAAACACATAAATCTCTACTTCCAATTATGCTCCATTTGTTTTGACGTAAAATTTTACGTGTAATATTTTATATGTAAAATAAATTTCAAAATTTGTTTCCAGTAGGTAAACGAAAGACAAAGTTCCTTTTCCATCATATGTAGAGATCATTATATTTTATCTCCTGTAAATAAACATTTCAAAAATTTACAGTAAAATTTTAAATCAAAACAAACAGAGCATTAGGGGAAAAATTTTTCTGTATGAAAGAATAGGAGAAAGATATTACACATGAGCAGTTTATCTACCATGACAAATTATTTGGACATTAATGATAGATGGGCTTCTCATACTGATGTTGTAAGAAACTCTCTCTCTTACAATATTTAATGTGCTATAGATTTTTCCATCTCGAGGAGTTCAAATCACCTGCATGTATATGTACTCTCTATGGAATCGTATCACCATGGATGTAATGTGGAACTCACTTCTAGAGTGTGGGACCCATTAGATATAGACGGTGATGGAATCCCAAAAAAGATACAAGTACATGTAGATATGAACTATTCTCTCCCCTAAGTGTGCTCTAAGTATTAAACCCTAAAATAAAAATTGAGTTCTAGCTAGGAATTAATTTGACATGTGCTAGCTCAGGTTGTACCCGGCCAATTGTGATGAGACTCTTATATGTGAAGCTCAAAAGCTTATGAAGGATTCAATATGAATGTGTGAGGGAGAGAGAGAGAAACAACCTCGTAGGAGGAGAAGATTGTAGGCTCAAGCTTCTTAATATCAAAAGTTGGGATGACAACAGAAGTCAAGGTTTGGTGCAAGCGTGTACTTCCCAACTTCTCTCTCAGAAGGCGATGAAGATACTTCCCATTATATTTGGGTCCTGTTAGTGATTTCAATAGCTTTGTCATCGAACCACAGCCCCTTTCATTGTAACACAAAAATGAAATTCAGAAATTTACAATAACAAGAAGGAAAATTTTTGCAATTATCATATTTAATAACAATAGATATTTTTAGATGTAATTCTCATGCCAAAAAGATCTGTGTGGGACAGTCTGGGACTCTGGCTACGGGTCTTTTGCGCCCAAACTCAAGAGGGAGCGAAATAACCCCCTCCCTGAAATGAACAAATCCCATCCCATGGATTGCCCTTTGCATTTTCTCGTTTGTTTCTGATAGATAGGTGAGGTAGCGTCCCGAAGGTTGCCGAAGGCAAGGAAGACATCGCTCGCACGAGGAAACTTCGCAGTCATTCCAGCTTGCGTTAGTTACAGGATCCGTTCCCTGTATTGGAGCAAGGACCACATAGCCATGCAGCAATCTCCCACCCAGTTTCTATTTTGTTCTGTCCAGTAATTGATTTAGTTCACAGTATTAGAACAAGTATCAACTATATACTGATTTGGCATACCTTTTTTGTATCGATACCTGTCCCAGTAAGGTATCAATTCCCCTTACTGATTCAGCCAAACAGTACCGTATTTGCCAGGTATCCATATTGGTCATGGCCGATATCGATACAGATGCCTAAAACCATGTTTCTATTGCAAAATAAAGTGGAAATTAATAACCAAATATGAATTCATGATTTGGAGTTAATTATAATGTTATAAAATTAAATTCTTTTTTAATTCGAAAATTTCATTTCCTTTTCCTTTAATTTCCCTTACAACCTAAGTAGTTCTATGTCCCTGAGTATCAATATTACTGAATAATCAAATGCAGTAGGATTCAACCAAAAAAGATGCATTAGGATTATTGGTTACGGACCCATATATAATAGTGAAACTCAACTGACATCCTAAGATCTTTTTGATAATTTGTTACCTCTCCTGTGGGAATATCTTAGGAGAGTTCTCAAGGTAGAAGGGTGTAATGTCTTTGGCTGCAAAGAGAGGACGATTGTTTTGGTCTGGAGCAGTTAGCATGGTAGTTACAAGACCACCTGTACTCGTCCCTGCAATTACATCAAAGTAGTCTGCAAGTCTTGCATCCTCACCATCCAGCTCCTGCATTAGACATTATCAGTAAACTTATGACAGACCTACCATGGAAGGTGCATGCACTGTAGCATTTTGATGAGAAATCCTAAAAATTTACCTGAAGCTGTGATTCAAGGAATTCAAGAATAGTTGCAGGGATGATCCCCCTTATTCCTCCTCCATCAATGCTGAGAATGGTAATTAGGTTTCCAAAGGTTGGGGGTGGGATCTGAGGCAATGTTGATTTTCTCTCCATGAGGAACTGACTGGAAAAATGGTAAAACGGGAAAACAAAGAAAGCTAGCTGTTCTTCAAGGCTTACAGATCGTCAGACTTAGCTAGCTATAAATATGACTTAAAGAAGTGGAGATGGATCTATAAGTCAAACTTTTGGTGAAAAGTGGAAGCAACCCAGTGACAATGTGGACTTATTTTGATTTTATATCTTTCTCACCACGAGCATAGTGAGGAGGCGGCCGGGTACCTTTACATGGGGTGTGGGAACCACATTAAAGTGTGGGATTCATCGAATATCGATGGTTATATGTATACAAGAAATGCATTAAAATGGTTTATATCAATCCAAACCGTTTACATCGGGACGGACAAATTTTTTAGTAAACAGTCGATTTTAGTTTGGGTTTTCACATCGTTTACTGTTAACCCAAACAGATGCATAACCATTTGTTGGACTGTTTAAACCGGTTAATCATTGGTTATAAAAATCCCTAATCCTAAACTAAACTCTACACCTTAACTTAATCTAAACCAACATCATAATACGCACACAGAATCTCTCTAAATCTCTTACTATCCATCTTTTTATCTCCAAACTGTCCACCCCCTTTGGATGTTTTTATTAGTTCTCAGCAAAAACCTTTGGGTACGAATATCAATATATTTACAATACTTTGGTTGCAAATTCCTGATTTAAAAAGACGGTCATTCTTTTAGAATCCGTGAATACATTTGAAGACTTAATACTAATTAAGATAGCATTTAATCGACATACAAGCCAAAATTGAACAGGAACAATGGACCAGTTGTTAGTTAGACACTTAGACTATTACGATATGTCGTAAAATTGTGTTTCAAATATTGGGAGAAGATAATTAATGGCAACTACACCATTTAATGGCAACCAAGACATTTAAAGATTGATTAGAGGTATATTTGCGTTAAACCGTCTATGAACGGCTAACAAAACCATTAAATGAAAATTCGATTAAAAATCCATTAAATGAAAATTCGATTAAAAATCATAAACGAAACGGTTTGATTTTGGTTTTACCCTCCTCTACACCTCACTGCACCGCATTATTTAACCAATAATAAACAATTTAATACCCTTTGATAGTGATGGAATCCTGTGGAGAGACAGGAGGGCAAATGTATGAGTGTAGGTGATCTACACTCCATAAAGAGGGGCTGAGAGGGTTGCAATTTCACCGAACATGCATGTATCCTTGTAAGATCAATGCATGCCAGTGTGATGATGGGTCACATGGAGGATACACGTACAGGTGAACTTCTTTTTATCTCCCTTGCAGTTCTTTCGCACGTGTATATATATATATACCCTTCACGCAGGGTTAGGAGATGACATCTATCTCTCATTGTCCTTCTTTTCTTTGGTAACATCTCATTGTCATTTACCATACATATAAGGATATTTATGAAAGCAAAAAGGACAGATCTCTACCATTAACCATAAATGTGATGTACATGGATATGTAGATGAAATATTTTCTTCTCGTCATCCCAAGAGCTTTCCATTTCCTCCAAATCTCCAACATGGAATTCTATTGCGTGAGAACTTCTGTATGACAGAAAAAGTTAATATTAGTCATCTAAGTTAGGTAAGGAGGATTAATTTATATGGAGTTCTATTACGTGAGAACTTCTCTAGACAGAAAAATATAGTCATCTAAGTTAGGTAAGGAGCATTTTTTTTTTTTTAACTAGGAATATAGATTTCTCTATTAATTAATTTTTTAAAAACTATATGTGGTATATATGGTTGTAATCAAATACAAATAATAAATATGATGTGGAAAGCCACGTGATATAGAACTTGGAGGGCAGCCTGAGTGCCTGACTGTTTGGATGGACCTCAGACTGTGGAATTAAACTTGGTCTAATACTATGTATTATATTGTTAATTTCTTGGATAAACAAATAAGAAAATTGAAATGTGATTAAAATAGAGGTTCTATTTGGTAAAATAATATGTGTAACATTTTATATGTAAAAATTATTTTCAAAAGTTATTTTCAATTGGTAAAAAAAAACGTAAAAGTCATTTTATCCCTTTATTAGAGATCATTATATTTTAACTTTTAGAAATAAACATTGAAAAAAAAAAACTTACATATACAATGTTACGTGTAAATTTTACAGTAAAATTTTACATCAAAAAAATTGAGTCGTAGGGAAGAAGATCCCCTGCTGCATTCTTCTGTGCCCAGACATGTGATGAAATGACCACCCTACCTCCCTATATGGATACCTATGTCAGTAATCCCGGTCCATTGACACCGCACTGACACAAAACCGTACAACCAGATAAAGATCATTATCCAACCAACATCCAATTAATCAGTAGAAATATGCATACAATTCAACTCAAGCAGGTCATAGGTCGCTATTGATCCCATAGCATTCGCTTCTCTTGTTGTACTTTAAGATTTCATAAGACTTTAGACCTCCTTGTGGTTTTGGAAAATCACTTTGAATTGAACAAGGAATGACACTCAACATTTGATGGAAAACTCTAGTGCTTTCAAATACTTCTTTCTTTTTTCTTTTTCTTTTTTTAATCAAATTAATCCAAATGAAAGGGATGACCCAACTATAATTGACCTTGAAATTCTTTGATGAAGATTGAATTTGAATATGTCAAGTAAATCGGTAAACTTCTATGTTTTCTTTAGTAGATTCTTTTCCAAATTTTCCTCTTGTTTGAATCATAGGGTTTATCCCTTAATCTTCCCAAAATGATGGACATGAAGTTATTTAATTACTTTTAATCTTGGACTAAGTTTTCCTTCAACCTTTTCTCCAAGAGCCATCATTTTGGTTGGATGGTACTCTAGAACAATCATTGACATTTCAGACCTTCAACATACGAAGAAGAATGATTAGGATTTAGAACCGTAGATCATGAAGGAAAATTTTAGCCTTTGTCTTGCATCATCCTAACATATAATTACAATTAAATCACCGGCTATGAAGGTTATTTTGACTTCGAATCTTATATTTCAGAACACACTCATTGGACTATATATCATGGAAACCACAATATATAAAGGGTAATTGTGGTACTTAAGATGGGAAGAGTGAAAAAGTTTTGCACTGATCTAATGGATACGTATAAATCAATGTAAAATAGAAAAACCCTTCCCTATCTATCCAACAAAAAAAAATAGAAAAACCCTTAATTAATAATCTTCTACTTGTTGGAATTGTTTTTCCTAAAGTTCCAAGTAATAAGAAAGCAAGAAAACGCTTAATATAAAAAACAAGGGAAAGAAATCTTTTGTCTCTCTTTCTACAAATTAACACAGCATGGCATCTTCCACCTAACAGCCTGTGCTTGAAATGTACTTTTTAAAACACCAAAATGTTTAATATAATAATAATAATAACAAATAAAATATAGAATTACAATTCCCAAATCCATGAAACGTTGAAAAACACCTGGAGAAGACTGGAGGCTCATCATTTACTTCTTCTAAGGAGCTAGGATTATTTACTTTTTAGTTAAGTTTATATTTGGATTTGGTTGAAAGCAAGGGTGTCAATCTGGGATCTACTTCCTCTCCTCTCAGAGGTTCGTGAGGAGAGAGGGTGGTCTCAATAGATGATCGATATTTAAGGTTGGGTGAATCTGAGTCCTTCATTTGAGCCGATAAACAGAGCCGACAAGAGGATATCGGCTCTGATGAATTCGAGCCCCAGGTGTCGACCATCTACTAAGACTACTGCCTCTCCTCCCGAACCTCTGGGAGGAGAGGATTTGTATACATTAATCTATGACTGCAATAAGGATTTAGATAGAATCAGTCAATTGAAAATTAGAACCGTCTCACCTATTAATTTTCTTTTGCCACCACCTTTTGGGTGGGGAAGAGAGGAGTCATTACAACAAAACATCCATATAATTGTCAATTGCTTGCTATGATTTTTAATTCAGTAATCGTAAATGTCCTATAATTGTAATTTTTTTTAGTAAATAGAGAATTTATTCAGGATCAAGACAGAGAACAATCCAGACATCGTGATTAACTAAATCATGAAGTCAGGGAATGGGACATGGCCACTTAATCAACCCAGAAATGGTAGTAGTTTTCCAGGCAAGAGTATGAGCACAAGTATTCGTTCCCTTTGAAACAAAAGAAAATGAACAAGTTGTTAGATTATAATGCGTTTAGAGTTTCAATGAAACTCATCCCAATCCACACATGAACCCTAGAATACAATGGGAAAACCATAATTGATTAATAATAAAGATATACTTGTTTGAAGATATTGATTCTCATAAACTCCAAGATACTTCAAGTTTTGATCGAAATCCCTTGGCTACAGTCTTCCACAATCTCCAGAGGATATCCTTATATCTCTTGCCAATGGGTGCGGAGAGAACTTGACTAATTGTGGTTGTGGGAACTCTAATCCAGTATTTATAGAATACTGCTGTAACCCTAAAACCCTTCCCACAATAGAGTTAAGATTACCAAACCTATCTCATATCATGTGATGAACTAAACCAAACCGATTCTACCGTGTCAATCAAACTCCCATTGAATTAACTAGTTTAGGTAATTAATTAAGCCCATATAAATCTGACACAAATTCAACAACAAAATGTCAAATGGATAATATCCCAAACGATGGGCTAAGTAACCACATCACAAAAAAAAAAAAATTCGATTGACAAGGTTTATCAATTCCAAATTGTTGAATTCGATCTGTACATCTAATATTTCATTTTCTAATGCTGTATGCAAAGCTAATGGAATAATCATCACCCCACTAGTGTTGGATTTTCAAGAACCACAATAACAATAATAAGAACCAATAATAGTGGTAAAAAATCGCAGTTAAAATCGCAGTAAAATAGATACTTAATGATGCGATATGTAGAAATAAATGAGGAATTGAAACCACACAGCAAACTGTTGTTTCCCCCAACCCCAAAGTGTTCTTTCTCCCAGTCCCGAGAGCCCTAAAATCTTTAAGAATGATCTTTGTTTTTCTTTTTCTTTTTTTTTTCTTACAACCGTGTATCCTAGAAATTGTGAGGCTGTTAATGTTTTCCAAGTTATTACCAAAAAAAAATTTGTATCCACTCATTTAAAAAAAAATCTAATTTACGCTCTCTTTGGTTTGTATTATGTAATGTATTATATAATATATTATAAAATTTATGATTGTTTGGTATGATTTATAATGTCTATTTATAATTAAAATAAATCAATATAATTCATTATCTACAAATAGGTGAGTAGCTGTTTATCATTATTAGAATAATCTATTAGGTGATTGTTTATATTTCTCATTATATAATGTATTATATTTAGTGGTACCAAATGGTCATAATTATTTATTACTCATAATCTATTATCATAATTGATTTGTCACAAACAACTCATAATACATTATATAATACAAATCAAAGAGAACCTTACTTGCAACCTCACGGTGAGAAGGAAAGCAAACTACGGTTGAAGGTTAGGAATTAGATCTTCCCATCTAAGTTGGATCCGTCTCTCACATTACCCTTTGTAATTTACCAAACTCTTACCATATATGGTAAATATACTTTTCAATGTTTTACAAAAAAAAAAAAAAAAACTTTTCAGTGTAAAATTTAAATTACTTTCCAAATTTAATTGCAGAGTAAAATTTCATTTAATAACCAAATTTAGTATCATACCGAGTTAGTTATCCCAGATTATATGAGATAATGATTACAAACATTTCCATTATAGTATTTATCATTTCACTTACATTCTTTTTTATCCAAGGATTTAGTACCATGGTGACTCGTAACTGATTCTGATTGGGTTTGACCAGGTCTGATTGAAGTTGGGTGAAAAACCAACTCAAGCCCAATTTTCAAATGTTGCTTGAAAAGAATTCCATTACATCTCCATTATGTTCTTAGATGTGAAATACTACCTTAAAAATATAGTGTATTCAAGTTAAATTCGTATATTTAATTTTAATATTATCGTATCGTATATACCCATTTAATTTTAAAATATATTTATATAAACAAGAAATTCTCATGTAATAATTCATATAAACAATCAAAAACTACAAAATCACCTTGTATTTGGGACCATACCGATATGGACATCAAAATGAAATTTGCAATTAGCTTTAAAACAGATGACTAATCAGAATCTCTTCTAAGCTGTATTTTATTAGTTGGGTGAAAGACTCTAATCCAAATCAAGATAGTTTTTGGCCCAATCCATTCCAAACCCTTTACGTGGGCCTGAACTAAATTGTTACTTTTGCGAATATTTCATAAAATTCATGATGAAAAATTGATAAAATGCACTATCTGGAACATGGTTCAAGGTATAGATATTAGTATTGGATTGGTTATTTCGTATTCACTTTGGACCTGATCGATCCCTGTCCTTGATCCCATCATATTTTAATACTATTTTAATGATGATCCTTACACTAATACAATCCGAACCGGATTGGTTTTGAACATGACTGATACCGTGTCTGATACCTGATTTAATCACATGCACTAAATAATTGCAAATACGGATTATTTTTCAAAATTTGTTGAAGTCCACATATCTCTAAATAATTATTTTATGTTTTGTTTTCTTGATGTCATATTGCAATGAAAAGTGATGGTATTTTCTTAATGAGTAAATTATGCCCAAATGAGTCTCTTTGACCTTGTATTGTACCATTACAAAAAAGACAAGTGAGCAGTAGAATATTAAGGTTGTGTTTGGTATGTATTTTTTGAATGCATTTTATGTGAAGAATACATTTTGAAATTAGAAAAACAATATTTGGTATACATTCTCATTATTGAATCATGGAAAACGTTAGAAATAGAGTCCGTTATGGATTTTGACAAGCCCACAACCAAAATACCTCACTCTTTAATCCCTTTGCATTTTATATTAAAAATGTTTTCTTAGAAAATATTTCATGGTATCTATCATGACTTTTTTGCGAAAGTGTTATATCTTTATCAAGCTTTTCAACTTATTTCACCCTAACAACTCCAATTAATAAAATTTTAGGTGTCTGATCTCTACTCATGAAGGTTGAAGGATGAAGGTATCAGAATCGATAATCGAATCAGTCAAAATCAAGCAAAGATGCTCAATCCATATAAATCTCTTCGGGAAATCGAATCGAGTCCAATTTGTATCGACTGAAATCCACGATTCAATTCCAAGTCCTCAACCCATGATGTGAACTCAATGTGTGTCAAACACATAAATGTAGCTAGAAAATCAATCAACTTAGTAAATCAATAACTAAACCGTTGGCAAGTCAAGTTGTTTTGGACAAGATTTGGGTTGTGTTTTTAGAGTCGAAATTGGACTGAACTGGAATAATTGATAAGCCCAATTCAAACTAGACCAACGAGACGGAAACCACATCAGCCTAATAAGAGTCCGTTAGGTTAAAATTTTATTAAATATACATGTAGGAAATCAATATCAAAACCGAACCAGTCCGATAGAGTCCATTAATCCAACATTTTTACTACATATACATATGATAGACTAAAACCGAATTGATAGTAGACTGATAAAAGTCCATTAAACGAGTACAGTAACAAGTCATCACTAGACCAGCCCGTTAACTAATGTGTACAATGCAGCCCACCCCAACCCGAATCTCTTATTGGGCATATTTCACACTGCCCTTAAAAAGCGCAAAATCATTTTAGTCCAAAACGAATAACCGACCCATTGACACCCCTAGTTCCCCCCTCCCCTTCCTAGTGCCGCTTATGGAGGCCATCATCTGATCCTTCCTCCTTAGAAGGCTTCCACCTGGTTGTGGTTAAACCTGACACAGACAAAAAAAAAAAAAAAAAATGATCCCATATTTCTATGAACCTCACCTCATTTTTTTAATTTATTTATTGTTTTTTTTTTAAACACCTCAAATTTTTTTCTTCAAGGTTAAGACTCATGCCCTTCAAAATTTGGAGATATATTCATACTTTTATAGCTGGTTATTGTTGAAAGTGCAATATTATAACAATGGAAGCAATCTTTATTTTAGGGGTTCGGATCCTCTCTTGTCGTTGGAAGGACTTCAGGCTGGAATTCACTTGGTGCATATATCAATACATCCAGTATGTACATTAAATGAACTTCAACCATTGGATCATGATTGAAACGATTGAACAACAGGTGATGATCTATTTCCTTTAGTGCTTTTGGGTTGGAGAGAGATTATAAGCTGACTTTGATATTATTTATGAGATAAGACTCCAAATTGAGTATGTTAATAAGACATTGGTTGCGTATTCCATTGTATGTATGCTTCCCCACGATAATGGGTCTATTTGAATATGTAACAAACTCTCATCACTACCATCTATCAAGAGCATTAAAAGATGAAAACCATGAATGATCGTGCCACCGGGAAAAAAAATCATTAGTCAAATGTCAAAACAATCATATGTTTCATGTTTAATGACTTTAGAGATCTATTATGTTTAAGATGAAATACAATTTTCCTGGTTGACCCAAGTTGTTAATATAATGATCAAACATTTATGACTTGCACGTCTAGATGGTATTTTCAGACATGTGCCGTATTAATAGATATAATTTTTTTTCTTTTGAAGTTGATATATAGTTGTTTTTAATATTAAAATAATGGAAAATATTCCCACACGTTTGATGTGAGGATTTATTTCCACACCTTCTCATATTTTGAAATTCTCTCTCTTTCTTGACAATGAGGTTCCCTATTGATGATCTCTTATGCCTCCATTGGTGACACTGATATTATGGGAACTCTCTCCCTAAAGATAATCAAATAGTTATTTGTATGGTTGAATGTTTTGTTTACCCATGGACCTTATTAGAAAGTACATGTTCTCTCTCTCTCCTTTAATGGTTAAAATAGGGGGCCAACCAAGACCCCTAATAAAACTTTGTTATAAAGCAAACGATTCGTTTTGTTTATTCTGTTTCTATAATTGATTACTAAAGATTCATTAAAAATCTTAATGCTACATAGAGCTTTCAACATTCGCTACGCTTGCTAATAAATGTTGTCTCTCCCTCACAAACCCTTTTCTTGATTGAAAGTCACATTAGTGCCTTAATCCTAATTAATATAATATGAACAAAATGTTTTGTGCATGATTGTCCAATTTCAATCATACGTAATTGTTGCATCCACCGTTAGATGATAATAGATGAATCAAATTTGTCTTTCTCTCATAAATGAAAAACCCAATACATATGTATGTATTAAAACTGGATTCAAATAATATTAATGCTAGAAATTATTAAAGCGGCCAGTTTTCACTCAAAATCGGGAATATAACACGATTAGTATCGAATATAAAACAAGATTAGTACTCTTGCCATTGTATAGGTGTATAGGGAATCGAATATTCTTATCCAATAACTAAAATGTGGATCATGTTCATATAATGATCATGTTTGAAACTTTTTACCATCATTTTATTTTTTTCATTTGTCAAATTCAAAATTTCCAAACATTCTCGATGCATTGACTAGTTTTAGGCTGGAGTTTGGTGATACATAGAATAGAATAAATCCAAAAAAAAAGAGAAAAACAAAGATTATAAACCACAAATTAGGTTGTTTCATGAGGTCTTGGTTCAAATAATCAGAAAAAGATATTTTTTATTTAATTTCTTTAGCTATGATTTAGCGACACGTGATTTCAACGACAGAAGGGAATTCAATCCCTAAATAATTGGTATGAGATAAAAAGGACAAAATAAGAGTCGATATTAGTGAAATTTTTTTTAATCCCTCTGACATCCTAAAAAATAGGTGGTATTGCCCTTAAAAAAAAATAAAAAAAGAATAAAAATAGGAGTTGGATTATCCTACGTAGATTCTTTAGTCGATCCGAATATATTCTGAAATGTCACTTTCAAGATCGGAATCCGGTATTTATAAGTGATCCTCAAACGTCCCGATCGGGTCGGGAATCCTTCTACTCTGTTTTTTTTTTTTTTTCAACGCGGACGCCGCGCAGACCCACGGACACCGTCTTTTCACCGCGAGAAGCGCCCTGCGAAGAGTCTCCTCTCCTCTCCTCTCCTCTCCTCCTCTCTTTGCCTGCAACACTTCAAACTATTTTTGGATTATATCTTTAACCTCTCGTAGATTCACGCACTAGTTGATGATGAGATGATACAGTTCCATTTCCATTGCCGTTATCAGTTGTTGAATCATTAGTTAGTTGCTTTCGATATGCTTCGTCTCTGCATCAGTAGAAGCAGACGTTTTCAACTCCGCTTCTTCTCTACCTCTTCTTCGTCTTCTCGATCAGTCGGAAACCCTACCGATTCCGCAAAAGAAATCCAAAATCTTCAACATGTCCCTTCTCCAGTCGTCCACAACCACCATCCCTCCCTTCTCTCCACCACCACCGCCTCGTCATCTGTTCTTACTCGCAAATCCCTCCTCGTCGTCTCCGCAACCCTGCTCTCCGCCATTATTGCTTCTGCCGCCTTAGTCTCCGCCGACGAAGATCGATTCAAGCGCACAACAAGCGATATTTACGCTGATATCGAACACTCCGTTGAGCGCTCCAATGAATCCTTCAATAAGATTCTCCGCCAGATGAAGCAGACCGGCGTCGCTGCCGCTATTCTCTGGAAATCCTTGAGTTCCGTCTTGTCGTCGGCGAACCAGGGAGTTCGCTCCGGTTTTGAGCTCAGGGTTGGGGCGCTTGTTGCCGACATTGCTGCGGCCAATGAGAGTCGAAGGTCGGCGATCGTTAGTGCCGGTGGTGGCGCCGTTGTGGATTGGCTCCTCGAGACCGTTGCTTCTTCGGGTGAGAATAACTCAGGCACCCAAGATGAGTCTGCGAGGGCTCTTGCCCACTTGGTTGCTGACCCAAGTGTGTGCGACGCCGTGCTTGGACGTCCTCACGCTATTCCCTATCTTCTGAGGTTTATATTCTCCTTTCAGCCTAAGCGCTCCAAGAAGGTAAGTAGTAAGGTTGCTCTTCTATTGCTTTCTTCTTAGTTTTGTGAGAATTCTGTTGAATTTAACCATACGTTGGCCATCCTTTTTAGCATTAAATTTCCACCTTTATTTCCACATTTCCTTGAAATTCGATTGAATTGTTATTTTTTTTCGTGAGATCAGCAAATTAGACGAAGTTCATTTGATGATTCGGATAGTTTGAAAGGTAGGAGCATGCTTGTTGCTGCCATCATGGACATTGTCACTTCCAACTGTGATAGCTTAGACAGAACTACATTTCAGCCATCGCTGCCCGGAAATGCCGATATGAGGGATATTGCGGCTATAATTCAAGTAATCGAGGAAGGTGGCATGCACTTTGATCCGCCGCTTGGTGATAATGATGAGGATGGTGAAAAAGGACTTCGCGGTATTGGAATTAAAGTTCTTGGAGGAACGACTGTGGTAGGACTTTCGAGAACTGATGGATCTGATGTGAATTACTTAGAATCAGGTGAGAGTGTACCTAGAACACTCTTGTTACGGGAAAATCATGATAGTTCGCTTGTGCAAGCGAATGCAGCTATTGGTTCTACTCCAGGGCTCTGGGATGATTTGCTGGGTCAACATGTTGCTGTGCCTTTCGCAGCATGGGCCTTAGCAAATTGGGCATTTGCATCAGACGTTAATCGATCTCATATTCAAGAACTCGATCAAGATGGACATGCTGTCATGACTGCTTTGATGGCGCCTGAGAGAACTGTGAAATGGCATGGAAGTTTGGTTGCAAAACAGCTTTTAGAAGACCATAATTTACCCCTACATAGTTCTGTTCCCGATTGGTGCTCTATTCTTCTTTCTACTGCTTCTCAGGCATGTAAATCTGAAGACATTCCTTTAGCTCGGATGGCTTTATCGGCTTTTATTGTTTCAGTTCAGAGAAGTCCTGATGCTCAGAAAGTAGTAATGGAGAAAGGTCTTAATCTGATGAGGGAAACCACCAGGAAGACTGAAAAGCATAAGCATGTACAAGAAGCATTAGCAAAAGCCTTGGAATTGCTTTGTACCGGTGACAAGCATTTATCTCTTGAAGAAAGCCAAAAATGGTCCAGTATCCTTCTGCCTTGGGTATGTGGAAAATTCTCGACAGACGCAATACGGGTTTCAGCTTCTAAAATCCTGTCTCGCATTCTTGAAGACTATGGACCTTATTCAATCCCAATTTCTCAAGGATGGTTGGCTCTGTTGCTCACTGAGATCCTGGGATTAAGCAATATAAAATCAGTGAAAGGGAGCACACAGCCTAAAGGCGATAAAGTGAAGGTTTGAAGATGTTACTTCATTGTTCTGTTTTAATATGGAAATTCATTTTTTTATCCCTTAAGGGGCTCTCTTTTTTTCTTCTGAAAATTAACGATCTTATCTTTTTCTACTGACATTATTAGTTTTTTTTTTTTTTTTTAAATCTTTGCAGACTCCTGTTGATCATTCAAATGCTGCTTCTGCTGCACAGATTGCAAGTCAATTGGCTGTTGCTATTGTTAATCTTGCAGGGAAGCAGTTGGGTACTGCCACTGATTCTGTTGATGCATTCCCTCTTACAGATCTTCTTTCTCTAGAACCATTTGTTGGTCCATTAAAAAATATGAACAAAAATGGTTTGCCCAAGTTTGGTGCAGCAGATTCTGCAGGGGCTACACTTAAGGGTATTAAAGCACTGTCCGAGGTTTGCGTTGAAGATTCTGTTGCCCAAAACAAAATAGCTGATTTTGGGGTGTTATGTTTGCTGAGGCGCTTCTTATTGGGGGATGATTATGAACAGCTGGCTGCTATTGAGGCATATGATGCATCAAGAATCCGTGAGATGCAGGGCCAAGTTGCAAATGCCCCTTCTGAAGCCACTGCTTTAAATGCTAATGATTCTTCCAGTGTCCAACTTCCTTCTACAGCTCATATTCGAAGACATGCTGCTCGGCTGCTCACCATTCTTTCTGTTCTCCCAAAGGTTCAAAAGGCTGTTGTAGCGGATGAAACTTGGTGCAGATGGCTTGAAGATTGTGCCAATGGGAAGATCCCTGGTTGCAATGATCCTAAAATTCAAAGTTATGCGAGAGCAACACTCTTAAATGTTTTTTGCTCACAGAAAGTTGGTGAAAATCCAGTAGATGATAATGTTTCTGATGTAGGTGCTGGGATCCAGAGAAGTATATGTCCCTACTATGGTGACATGATATTTTTAATCAATCCTGATCTACCACATTGGAAATGTCCTGAGAAAACTGATTCAGATTCAGGTCCACCAGAATTTACAGCTTCAAAGCAACCAAATTGTAATGATAATGCTTCTGCATATTATGATGAATCTGTTGATAGTGATGGTTCGTCTGTTATCAGATATTCAGATGATACAGGTGTTTCTCTTTCTGCTTCTGGGTCTGGCAAACTCTCACAGTCAGAGGTTCCTTTACTGGATGTTGTTTTTATTCACGGTCTGCGTGGGGGGCCTTTCAACAGTTGGCGCATCTCAGAGAACAAGTCCTCAACTACTAAATCTGGCCTGGTAGAGAATATTGATATGGATGCTGGAAAAGAGGGAACATTTTGGCCTGGAGAATGGCTTCCAACTGATTTTCCTCATGCTCGCTTATTTAGTGTTAAATACAAGGTTTGTGATGTACTCTGGTGCATTAATAGTTTGGCATTGCATCTTGCATCAGTGTGAAGTTCCTATCATTTTATTAAGAGTATGAAGAGTATCTTTTCCCATGTTTTATTGTTAAGCCTGCTATCATTCATGCCTGTCTTCGTAGCAGCTCTTGTAATTTTAATTTTCTAAAGTCGCCTCCAGGTTGGGACCCTCTGATGAACATGTACCATCTAATTGAATGATTCATGCAGACAAATCTGACTCAGTGGTCTGGAGCTAGCCTGCCTCTTCAGGTATGTCCTTTTTGTTCATTCATTGTCATTGTAAATTTTTTGATTTTTTAAAGGAATTTCTGTTTCATAGATTTTGTTAAAGATGTTGCTTTGTAGATAACAGGGAAACTCTCTTTTATGCTGAAGTGACAAGTAATCAAGATGTTATAGAAGCTCTAATCAGAGAATTTGTACAGCATAATGTTTACAGTTAGGCAGCAGGAAAAAGAGGGGAAAATGTTTACATTTTGAACTTTAATAGTTTTAGGTTACATTTCTGTGAGCCACTCTATCTTTGATTATCGATTTAACTTGGACAACTGCATTTAAATGTGCATATTGTTTCATAAATGCATGATCTATTCAGCCTATTATGTCTGTGACTATATACTCTATACTGGACCTTATATGTGTATTGGATATGAAAAAACAATATTAGTTCCTTGAGCAATTTTTGAATTATGTTATGCACTTCTAGCTTTCCTTTTCTGGAAGCTCCTAATTGATTCTTGCCTTTACCATGTACATCTGGGGCTACCAAGTGTCATTTTGGAGGACTATACTGTTATACCAAGAGTTTCTTCAACTATTTATCACTGTAATTGTTACAAGATCCCATAATGGGTTCGAACTTGTTTATTCATTACTTCCAGAGACATTTTCTAGTCTTGCAGTTTTCAGCATGTTTTCTATTAGTTATCTCATTTTAATTTTCCCTAACAACATAGTTTTTTGAAAATCCTCCCGTTTCGTTTTATAACCGTGTAAGTTACATGACCTTGGGGCTTTAACTTGTGGTGTTCATTATTTTCAGAGGTTTTTTTTTATGCGTGCTGTTTTCTTTAGTTGTTTCATTTTATGGTTTCTTCTGTTAATTTCATTTTAGTACCTTTGACTGTTAATATACAGGAAGTCAGCTCGCTGCTACTAAAGAAACTTACTGCTGCTGGCATTGGGAGTCGACCTGTTGTGTTTGTGACTCACAGGTTTGTGCTTATTTCAGCTTGGTTTTGCTATGACAATGGTTTTGAGCTGTCAATCACTCATTTGCATTCACTATGATACTTAAACTTGGATGGCCATTCATAACTATATTGTTTTACTGTATGCTTTTATGGAAGATTGTTTCAATCAGTCTCTGTTTATATATATATATATATATTAAGCTGAAGATCATAAATAATATAAAAAAGGGCGTCCTAGTGCACGAGGCTCCTGCTATTGCAGGGTCTGGGGAGGGCAAATTTATACAGCCTTACCCCAACAACATGGAGAGGCTGTTTCCGTGTTACGAACCCATGACCACCAGGTTGCAATAGGACAACCTTACCGTCTCACCAAGGTTCGCCCTTTAAAGATCAGAAATAATATATTAAATGAAAAATAAAGAAATTACAAGAATAATAAAAAAAATTTAAACTAAGAAGGAAATCCACTCCCCACCTTTGGTAGGGCCATCAACGGGGAGGAAAACCACAAAAACAAAAACTAGATAAAGTGGCACTGAGGGCGTTCCTGAGCATCTAAATTAATGTCCCTCAGAACAAAAGAAGGAGCTTCAGTCCACAAATAAGAAGACTTAGACTGAGCAGCTGAGCTGGACAATGCATCCGCAACTGAGTTTGCTTCCTTGAAGCAGTGCGTCACCCACCAATGAATCCGATTGAGGTAACCCTTCAAACGATTCCAATCCTGACACTGCAGAGAATACTTCTAGTAAGAAGCCTTTCCACCACCAAAGCAGAATTGCTCTCAATCCATAGGTGTTGACTTCCTTGGTCTTTAAGCATAAGGAATGCCTAGCATGGCTGCAGAAAATTCCGCGATGTATTTTGTAGTGACACCTACAAAATCTGCCAAAGCAAAAACCACCAATCCTGAACACTGGTGGAAAACTCCCCTTAATCTCCTGAGCTCCCACGATTGCTCAGCAAGCTACTATCAATATTGAGCTTGATCCAACGTCCAACAGGCAGAACCCATTTAACTGATTGAACTTTAGTATGCTTCCAAGGTTGAGTACAGAGAGAGATGGTTAACAATAGCCTACTCAGTCGTAGTCGAAATAGAAAGAGGTGATATATAACTGATGCTTCCTTCAAATCTCGGCATATATCATAAAAAACGCCTGCTATCTACCGATGGCACAACTCCATTGTAGCATGCAGAGTTGCGACTCAACCACAGCCTTCTAGCAATCAAAACCAAACCTGTCAGCCAGATTTGTTCAAGAAGACCACACGATATTTTCTCTTCCACCAAGTAAACAACAGTTCCACTGAGGCAAAACCCTCCTAACGCAAGTTGAAAATGAAAAGGACCTTCCTCCATACCTTAACAGAGAAATCACAATGAAGGAAAACCTGCAGAAAGCTATCGACATCTGAACGGCATAAGTGGCAGTGGGACCCAAGCAGAACTCCATGCCTAGAAATTTTATCGTCAGTTGGCAGAGCTGAATGAACACCTCCAACCAAAGACTGATTGATGAGGCAACAACTGAGATACCAGACCGCTGATGTCCAGCTAGGAGAGGGCAGCTTCGGTCGCAGCTCCCTCCAAGCAGACTGAACCGATAAGGACCTGATGTTGAATCAGTCCAACCTAATTTGTCCTCAGCATCCTCACTTGGAACCTTCATTTCCTTGGCAAATCAAATACCATGTTAAGGAAAAAGGAGTCCACGGGAGGGAAAGCCCAACAATCGTCTACTATGAAATCAGATAACCGAACATGAAACCTCGAGAAAAATCAGGCTCTGTCCTTAATGGAACCCTCGCCGAGCCAATTGTCCAGCAAAAAATCAATACTTGTGCAATTCCTAATCCCCCATCGACACTTGTCTAAGAACCAGGGCCAAAGCTTTTTTGAGCTCATCCAAACCGCCGACGAACCACCACTCCTCTTGAGGGGGCCATCTACCTCGAAATATCTTCCTCTAAAGTATTTCACCCGAACAGAATCAAAAGTTTTGATGAGCCAACATTGATGGGCGAGCATTGCCACATTAATATCTTTCAATCGATGAATGCCAAGAAATTGATGGAAAGTGACCAATTATATACTTGTGGTTTTGTTTGGATGTTTGTTCAGCTGGTTTCATTTTAGGAATCGGTTCATGGAAAATCAGGTTTTAGGTTTAATTGTTCCAACATGAAAGTTGTTATGTATGTAGGTGGAGAGCACCTATCTGTTTTTCTGTACCCCTCTTCCCCGTCCCCTGCCCTTTTCCCTTTCTTTTTTTGGCGCGAGGGGGGGGGGTGTTACTGACTTAAAGCAAGTTTCTACCTCTAAAATCAGTCTAGTAGCTTTGGAAAGGCTAGAACTCAACATTGTCATGTTTTTCTGGATTCTTCAGCTCTAGGGGAGGGGATCACGTGTCTAAAAATTAGTACTGCTGGAATTACTGGCATCTTACCAGTTGCTACATATGCCAATGATCACCTTATTGATATTATTCTTGTGATTTTCCATTTAACTATTACTATGCTTTTGTTCTCAGTATAGAGGCATTATTATGTTAGCATGATTGTTAGTGAAGATAAATGGCTAGAGGTAAAACTGTGAGATGTTTCCATAGAGGAAAAGGTAAGAAGGTTGCTTACAAGTAAAACTTACAAGAATATAACTCTTTTTAGGAGACAATTTGGAACCATTAATCGAGTACCTAGTGGTTAAAATCTGGCAATAAAAATATTATTTCTTTTCCAAAATATGGAGAATGGGACAAGTTTATGTAATCCTGTACTTTGATTCCCAAAACTCCATGCTTGTAAAGGTGGTTGTTTTTGTTGAAGAGAAAGTGATGTAGGGGATTTGTAGTTCTTCCAAGGACTAGTTTAGAGTTGTAAAATAATAGAGAGACAAGGGAGAGGAGATTTTTGAAATTATGGGAGTCACAACTTTTTGTTAGACTGCCCACTACATTCAATATATATAAAGAGATACAACCTTAAAAGGATAAAATACAGAGAACAAAATAAAAAGAAAGAGGAGGAGGTGCTAACCTCCCCATCGTATAATATCGTAACCCCCCCCCAAAACCCCCATCCCCCCCAAAAAAAAAAAAAAAAAAAAGCTGGAGCAGATTTATCAAACATTCCCAGCTTGTTACAAATATGAGTAATTCGCCCACTCCCTAAATATTTTAGTAAACATCAGCAAGCTGTTATCATATACAAACATGACAGGGAGAAATAATCTCTTGTAGAAGTTTTTTTTATGAATAAAGTGACATTTGTATTTCGTTCTTTCATGAAACATAGGATTGGAAGCAATATGGATGGTAGTTTGTCGAAAACCAAGCTCGGTTAACAATTGTTTGACCCACATTAGCTCACATGTGACATAGGCTATAGTACGATACTCAAACTCTGTGATGGCAAAGAGGGTTCAAAGCAAGTCAAATTAACAAGCCCTCTTTGCTACAGGATCTTAATTCAGTCCAATACAAAATCTGCAAAGAAAAGTAATGAAGAAAACCACTTATCTTGAAATCTAACCCTTGAAATCACTTGAAACTTGATGGGAAATACTCTTTGGAATGATTATGAAGACATATCCAAAGTTGGTGATGATCCGATCACAGATGAGAGAGATGTGATTTTTTGAAAACTACCTATCATCTAAAAACGGGACTGGTTTAGTTAGAGCTGGTCGATATGATTTTAATCTTTAATCCCACGAGCTTTCGTTGATCAAATCAACACTTAATGGTATCGCAATTCAGTATGCAATAATAAGAACTTGAAGGAATTAACAGAAGGACAAGAAAACCATAAAACAAAATATTTCGGTTGAGTCTCACAACCTATGAGACTCAACCAGAAAATCAGGAGCTAAACTCTCTTCTTTTTTCTGGTCTAAATCTGTTGGCTCTCTTCTTCTTTATCTTATTTATAGACTTAAGAAAGATTACAAAATAAGGAAGGATTTAGTCCTCTTAAAAAAAAATATCCTAAAATAAATTAAAAGGGAAACTTGCCTTTATAGATTTAGGAAAGTTTCCAATCTAAAAAATATCCTAAGATAAATTAAAAGGGAAACTTGCCTTTATAGATTTAGGAAAGTTTCCAAAAAAACAATTTACAAAATATCAATCCATAACTTAACTTTAGGAAACAAAATCTAAGAATAATTTAGGAAAGAAATAACAAAAGAAGGGAAATTTCTGTTGTTGGTACTGTTCACGTGAACAGTACCGTGAACACTGTTCACGTGAACAGTGTTGGTTGGTCTTTGGGTTGGTCCAATGGACCAATACCGACTGGTTCTTTGGGCTGACCCATTATCGACTTGAGCTTGGGCCTTGGGCCTTCTTGGACTGCATCACTCTGTATTGGATTGAGCAACAAAAATCTGTTTCTTGCTCTTCCAAGACACAAGTTTTCCACCAACAAAAGTGCAATACCTAGTAGTGGATCTTATCTTTAGGGGAATCGACTCAATCAACATCTGAAAACCCTCAACACATCCAGGTCCATGATCTGAGTATAGCAGACCACGGCCTTAACATCCTTGTCTCAGTGAGCAAATCCAAAACGTATTACCTTTGAGAAAGAAAAATATTTTTCCATGACTAAGCTACTTCAACTCCCAAAAAATACTTCCAGCGACCTAGATCCTTGGTATGAAACTATTGTTGTAAATGAGTCTTCAAACTCGATACATAAACTATCATCGCTTGTAATCATTATGTCATCAATATAGACAATAAGAAAAATCTGTCCTACTCCAGACTAATGGTAAAACACCGAGTGGTCACTCTAGCAACGAGGCAAGCCAAAACTGGAAACAACCTCTGTGAATCTACCAAACCATGCTTGAGGAGACTGTTTTAACCCATACAGTGACTTCTTGAGCCTACACACCATACTAGACTCCTTCTGAGCAACGAAATTAGACGGTTGCTCCACATAAACCTTCTCATGAAGGTCACCATGCTAGAAAGCATTCTTCACATCCAGCTAGTGCAGTGGCCCGTTATGGAATGCAGCAAGAGATATCAAAATGCGAACGAAAGCTATCTTGGCTATAAGAGAGAAAGTATCCAGATATTTAACACCATAGACCTATGCATAACTCTTGGCGACCAAGCGAGCCTTCAAAAGATCAGGAGAACCATTATGGTTGATCTTAACTACATATGGCTACCGACAACCAATAGTAGACCTCTCACAGGGAGGGGCATAAGATCACACACATGATTCTCCTCTGAGGCCACAGTTCCTCTTCCATAGTTGCCCTCCTGCTAGGACTAGATAATACCTCTACAATATACTTAGGAAGGGGGTGACTCATAATAGTGGTCAAACAAGAATGAAATGAAGAAGAGAAAGCAATGGAAGACACAAAATTCGAAATTGGATGGTGGGTATATCTTCGCACTCCCTTACGATGAGCAATAAGAATATCAAGGTTAGAAGAAAGTATACTTAACATAGGTGCAAGATTTGTAGACGAAGGAGAGGCGACAGGGGGCAAGGGTAGGCGGGGGCGATGGATCTATCTAAGTACGACGAGTGTAATTTACTGGATAATCGGTGGAGGAGGTGGTTCCTGCGAAACAGAGTTTTGGACAATATATGTAGGCGGATCATTTTCCAACTCAAGCACAACGAAGGACCCATCTGGCTTCGGAGTGAACTAAAAAAAGGAGAGATTGGTGGTGACATAATATTTATTGGACTCTTGTGAGTAGCAACGATAACCCTTTTGAGTACAAGAACTTCCTATGAACAGACACTTGAGAGCTTTAGGGTAGCTTTAGGGTCCAACTTTGAGAGACTGGAACGATGATCGTGAATAAAACAAACACACCCAAATACTCGAGGAAGGAGCATATAAAGGGGTTCAGAGGGAAATAATAGCAAATAAGGAATACCACTACCGGAAATCGAAGAAGGCATGCGATTAATAAGTTAATATGCAGTTAAACAGTTTCACCCCAAAATGACTTGGCCACCTTTGTTTCAAAAAGAAGGGACTAAGTAACTTCCATTAATTGATGGTTCTTCTGTTCTGCAATACCATTTTGTTGTGGCATGTCGGGACAGGAAAACTGATGAACCATACCCTATTCAACCATAAACTTAGAATACTCATCTGGAAAATATTCCTTGGCCTTCTCACTCCAAAAAACATGAAAAGAAGTTTGGAATTGAGTTTGAATTTTATGAACAAATGCATAGAAGGTAAAGAATAACTCAGAACGATTTTTCATTAAATAAAACTAAGTAACCTTGGAAAAAGTCATCAACAACAGTGACAAAATAATTGAACTCTTACTTAGATGCCACCGGACAAGGTCCCCAATCCCCATACATCATAATGGACTAAAGCAAATGGGTGCGTAGACCGTTTATTGACTTAAGGGGAATAACTCACACGATGGAGCTTCTTAAATTGACTCGCATTCTAAACTAGAAAGAGAATTAAACGTGTATTAATCTTCTTTAAACTTTGTAAAGGCGGATGACCCAGTTGACAATGAACTTGATGCAGAAACAGATCACTGGAGCAAGCAACCGACGGTGCATTGTCAAGTAGATACAATCCCCCTTTCTCCTGGCCCCCTTTAATCGTCCTCTTCGTCGTAAGATCCTAAAAAACATCGTAGTCAGGATAAAAAGTTATGGAACAATTGTATGCAAAAGTAAGCTTACTGACAGATAATAGGTTAAATGGAAAATTAGGTAAGCGGAGAACGAAAGGGACACAAATGGAGTGGAATGAACTGTTCCAGTGCTAATGACCTTGACCGAAGAGCCATCAGCCAAAGTGACACTTGAGGTGGAAGAATGAATAGAGTAAAATATACTTGAAACCCTTGACGTGTAATTGGAAGCACCTGAATCAATGATCTAGAGACGAGAGGGTGAGAAATACGCAGTGGCATTACCTGTCTGGACAAAAGTAACAGTGGACGATGAAGAAAATTGTGAAGTTTGAAACTGATTGTAACGTGCATACTTATCATCAGTCATCTGAACCATTTTTCCCTCAGATGATGCTGGCGGAGCTGGAGACTCAAAACTGGTGGTAGAATTGGCAAACTACTGCTGAGGTGGTTTCCCATGAAGCTTCCAACAAAAAGGTTGGATGCATGGTTTAAAATCTCGTCGAGATATCGGTAATCTGGCTAGTCTCGACACTAGCCGAGACGAAATTGAGGTCGGTAACTCATCTTGGCGAGATCTCGGTGTTTTCGGCTAATTTCGTCAATTTCTCGCGAGATCTCGGAGAGAAATTGCTTTTTGATCTTTTTTCAAAATGAATAAAATGGCATATGCCCTGTTCTCGGTAGAGAACTCAACGAGAACAAGTAAGTTGGTGTTTTCTCTGCTTTTTTGAAGAAAACTTGATTTCTTCCTCATTTTTTCTCGGTTTGATCTTTGAATTTGCTTCCGATGGTGCTTCGGATTGTAGGGATGGCTGTGGGAGCTTTGTATCAACCGTTGAAGGCAAGATTCTTGCTCAAAAATGATATTTTTACATGAGGTTATGAGAGAAAAAAACAAAAGTTTGTAGAATGCATGATGATAGTAGGATGAATCATCTACGCCACTGTACGTATTATTAGACATTGTACGTGGATTGTGGAGTTGTGGACTATGGGTTCATGGGGACTATGGGATCATCCAGTATTGAACATTTGAACTATAATGTAATGATTTATAATGAAGTGTTATTTTGTTTCTCATTCTCCTAATGCATTATGTTATTGTCTCATTTGTCATATTTGATTGAGTATAATAGCCAATATTAGCCTAAGTTTACAACAAACTTTAGCGTTTACTGCAAAAACATGGGTGTAAACCCAAACAAACACAAATAGTCATTATTTTTACAATTTTAGGCTCTAAATGTGTTCATGTATGCAAAAATGAGGTTCCCTTGAAGTTTGAGGCCTAAAAAATGAGTTTTGGCCACCGAGACAACCTTTTTACACTGTCTCGGTGTTTTTACACTTTCTCGACGAGATCTCGGCATTCTCGGTTTCGGAGGAGGCCGTGACTCCTCCGAGAACGAGATTTTAAACCTTGATTGGATGTGACTAGGTTTCCCACAATGATGACAAGTACGGATTGTACCAGAATTATCCAAAGAAGCTGATGCACCAGGAAACTGGCTACGACCAGCACCACCACTAGGACCTCGGCTAGAATAGTAGCCACGACCAGTACCATGACCATATTCAAGAGAAACAAGAGCCGAACTATCTATAGGAGTGTTGTCACGGGTACTATTAGGAGAGATCTGTAACACAAGAAAAAGCATCCGCTGGAGAGGCCACGGTGGCATTGTTAAGAATCTAAGAATGAACAGCTTCATACTCGGTTCTAAGTCCACCCAAAAAAACCCATAACAGCCAACTACTTCCATTGCTCTTGCATCCTTTCTGCTTCAGCACTATAGGAAGTAGAGAATTAAGTTTCTCGTACATCCGTTTAAAGTCAGAAAGTACTGTGTAAGAGGGTGACCTTTCCGATCCAACCAATAAAAGTCTTGTGACAACTCATAAATATGGGTCAAATTATTGTAACCAGAATATAAGATATTTAAACCACAATTCCTTCATTGTATCGATATGGGTAACAAGGTCCACAATAATTGTCCATAGAATTTAGTAGCTGGCCCAAAATTTGGCATCAATAGCATCCCAAGTAGTGTTAGTACTAGAGTTGGTATGGGCTAAGTGACCCTATTGTTCCTGTCATGTCAAAACCAACTTAATAATTTTCCGCTATTACTGGAAATTGTTAAGTCCTTCCAATTTCTTCTCTGTAATCTGATGGGAGGAGGAAGACATCACCTCAGTCACGATGGTCTTGGATTCAGAAGATTCAACCATCATTACCAAGGAGAGTAACCAAAAAATAATTGATTTTAACAATTGGTTCAGACGACTGACAAGCAAAAAAAGTCCAAAAGTATTGATCTCAACACTCAGTTCAGCCAACAGAGAAGCAAAAGCAACCAATAATAAATGTCAACAATCGGTTCAGCCAATCGACAAGCAATCTTCAAAAAATATGATGGCTATTAATCGGTTGAGCCAACTGAAAGGCAAACAAAGGGTACTGAAAAACATCGTTATACTCGTTTCAGCCAACTGAGAGGTAAGAAGAACTCCAATAGATCGATAACAACAATTGAACTTGAAAATCACAACTGAAGCATACAGCAATCGCAGCCAATCGCCACCAATAATCGATAATCTGATCAGAAAAATTTCTCATTAATCGATTCAGAAAGCTACCAGTCCCCCAAAAAAAAATCGATAGCAAAGATTGATTCTGAAAAACACCGCCAGTAAAATACTCAAAACTTGAACCAGAAAACTGCATCAGAAAACTGATTCCTCGAATTGAATCAGCACAAAACTGTAGCCGGAAACTAATTTATCGATGCAAAACGGCAATTGATACTCCATTCTTCTCCATAAAATCGATAGCACCGTTCGATATTTACCACGTTGTTAGAAACGAAACCAGGAGGTGAATTCACCTCCCTTAGAGTTGCCACTTTGAAATTGAAAAGAGAATAAAAAATCAATCAATATCAAAGAAATATTGTACGTAGTATTGAACAAGATCTAAAATTATGTAAGAGATCTTAAAGACCTTGCTCTGATACCATGTAAAATAATACAGAAAAAGGAGAGAGAAGTGATTTCTATAACTATGGGAATCACGACTTTTTGTTGCACTGCCCATTGCATTCAATATATATAAAGGGATACAACTCTAAAAGGGTAAATAGGGAGAACAAAATAAATGGAAAGAGGGGAAGGTGCTAACCTCCCCATCTTGAGATTAGTGCCAGTGCTAATCCCGAGATGGGGCCTCCACCGCCTCCCCCATTGTATAATATTGTAGCAAGAGTCAAGTACTTGTTTGATTTTATTTTTCCTCGGTAAAGGTTATTTGAAATTGGCCCCTTTGAGGAAGGAGATGTGTGGAAATCCTTTGAGGGTGTTAGCAAAATAATTTTTTGGGTTGGATGCTCTTGCCGTGGTTTTTCAGTGAAATTTGTGTATCATTTTAAGAGGGGCTTCCTTTCCAATTGATTATTCATTATGGTGGCTAAAGTAATCAATGGATTTATGCAAGAGCAAAGTGGCTGTTGAAGCAATGTTGTTGATCGCTTTGTTCCAAGCCAGGATGTATTATAGTTTTGAAACTTATTATGTGTGAGGATCATCACCTTATTGTATATCAGGTGGGGTTGACTGCACTATGGGAGATTGGCCCTTTATTATGTGGAGACTTGGGAATGAACATAATCCATTAATCGTCAATGGCCATTCCTAGCATTGTGAAAGGACAGGAACTTTTTCCTGTTTGGCATTAGGGGAAAGGTCCTTTGGAAGTATACTGTTATGGAGGTTTTGTGCAGCATATGGGAATAGAGAAATAACAGGAGCTTCAGGGATGTTGGCAAACCAGCAAGCAGGATTTGGGATTTTGTCATGGTGTGTGCAGCTTGTTGGACTCCTAATCAGGACTCTTTTAAAGTTCTACCCATTCAGTTATCTCCCAAGGGAATGGAGAAAGGTGGTGAGATCAAACCATACAAAGAGGTTGTCTTGCATGAATGGTCTGCTCTGCCTGATAATGCAGTGGAATAAAACTTTGGACGATGTAGCTCTGGAAATCTATGGCCAGCTGGTATTACAATCTCCCAGATCTTTTTGGGGAATGGGGGATTGGAGCCATTTTTAGAGAACACGTGAGAAATGCTCTTTTGGTTGTCTAATTGGAAGAGAGGATTCAAATGCAGCAGAAATCAAAGCTGTGATTCATGGTTTGTCTATTTTTGACACTTAGTCATTGCCTCGTCGGTTGTTTGTCTGTCTTGAATGTGCTTGTATACTTCTTGTTGTCTAGAGTTGTTGATTCTCATGCCACTTTCTATATCTTAGAGTTGCTTTCAATCACTGTTTGCATATACAAGCACTATATGCATAAAAAAATAGGATAGAGCAAGTAAATGGCATTGACGATCACATGGTTGGTGGAAGATGAAGAACCCCTATAGGGGGGATGATGGCTAGTGTATGCATTTTTCTGGAAGTTATTAGTATTGCCTCATGTAAACTTGTACAGGAGATACACTTTTGAGTATGTCCTTTTCCATCTTAGTAGCATTATCAACTTAAGAGTTAACTGAAGTTGGCTTTTGTTTTACAAAAACCTTCTATTTAGAGGGCAATCTTTTGTACCAGTACTTATCAAGGGTTCTTATTTGCAGCATGGGTGGCCTAGTTGTTAAGCAGATGCTGAACCAAGCAAAGACAGATAATTCAAATATATTCATCAACAACACCATTGGAGTTGTATGCTTCTTTTACCAATTATGTCATTTAGTTTTCAATGCATCTTTACCTTATATTTCATTTACTATAATTTGTGACCATTGTTCATGCCATTACTTCAGGTTTTCTATAGCTGTCCACATTTTGGCAGCAAGCTTGCAGATGTGCCTTGGCGGATGGGCCTTGTACTTCGTCCTGCTCCCACTGTTAGTATTTCTTCATTATAAACTGAGCGTTTGAAAGTAAATCATTGCTAGCCCCCATGATTTTTCATGACGAATGGTGCTTCTAATTTCTTGATAGGCTCTAATGTCATGCTTTGATGCCATAATTATCACTCTTCCATCTTTGCAGATAGGGGAGCTAAGGAGTGGATCTCCAAGACTGATAGAGCTTAATGACTTCATTCGTCACCTTCATAATAAAAAATTGCTTGAGGTTCTTAGTTTCAGCGAGGTATCAATGTTTGCAGTTTAGATATTCCCTAGCATTTCAATATCATTTTTTTAGTGCATTGAATAGGCTAATTAGAGCTGTTTCGCAGACCAAGGTAACTCCAATTGTGGAAGGTTATGGAGGATGGGCACTCCGAATGGAAATTGTACCAATTGAATCTGCATATCCTGGGTTTGGAGAACTTGTTGTAAGTTCCTTCCCTTTTTTTTTTTTTCCTGTTTAACAACCTGTTCTAAGTATGATACTGTTATCTAATCGTTATGGTGACGACTTAAAGGGCGTCCCAGTGCACGAGGCTCCCGCTACTGCAGGGTCTAGGGAAGGGCAAAATGTACGCAGCCTTAACCCGCAATGTGGAGAGACTGTTTTCGTGTTTCAAACCCGTGACCACAAGGTTGCAATATGACAACCTTGCTGTCACACCAAGGCTCGGGCTTTGTGTACATAAAAAAAAAATGCTTCTAGCACCAGACAGTGATGCAAGCCAACCACCAATTCTGCATGGTGGGCCATCTCCTCCCTATGAAGGGATGATTTGGTTATTTTAATCTTTGTATAAATGGAGAATTCCCTAGTTATGCCACATGGCAAATTTAATGGCCAACTCAATCGTGTGGCCAACCATGTATAGTGTCCATTTTTTTCTTCATTATTCAATATGCCATGTTCTTCAAGCAGAATCAACGTTTCAAAGATTTTTTGGAGCATTATATTGATACATCATGAGCTCAGATTTGAACTGAAAAATAATTGGAAGCTAGATGATGACGTGTACAACTTGTCCATTGTATTTGACTGTTAACCAAACTACCAAATAGGATTCTGCTTCTTAAATTTGACAGAATGACTCAGATCTATTTGATTAAAAAAAAAAAAAGTCCAAAGCATATGCTTATTTCCACACTTATTTCACTCATCACTATCAGTACCAGTGAAAATGGAGATACGGGAATTTATTTTGGTTGTCATGTAGAAATTTAAAACTATACCATAGAGATTTTAATGTTTCTTAGGTGGTTTTATATATATATATATTGTTTTCTTCATTTTCGGTGAGAATACGCTACAAGATAACAAGTTACCACTTTATTAGTTAAGCTTTCATTTGAAAGCAGCTGGAAATGGTGCCTATGGTTGCAGGCCCCAATCCTTCTACATATCTGCCTTCTTTCCTGTATAGCTTAAAATATTGACCCATATTTTAACTTAGATGCCAGCTTATATTTTTGTTTGGCTCTGTTTCTGGAGCAGGTATTAGACTCAACTGATCATATAAATTCCTGCAAGCCAATCAGCCGCACAGATCCATCCTACACTGAGACATTACATTTCTTGAAGAAGTTAAAAAGTGCATTGTAGATGAAGAGATACAGGGTTATGTATCTCTGATACTTGGCCCTTTGTATATTAAGGGATAATTGTCCACGTTTCTGGAGTTGTGTAAACATGAATCTGGAAGTTAGATCTTCTTCATGTACCCACATATCAAAAGGTTGGAGTGGGTAGGTGGATGTATATATATATACATGTACATTGCAGGAGTTGATTACATGAAGAGCTGAAACAATGTTGAAGTGAAGCTATTTGTTTGATAGGTCATCCAGCCAATTTTCATGGCATAGGCAGTCATTTCTGCTGAAGACAGAGATTGAGAACATGATATCAATATACTTTATTTTTGTATTTTATTTAAATTATTGGAGAGGGAATGGTTTTATCTTATTTCAAGTGGTGTATTTATATGTATATGAAAATGTTGCTGATGGTGCTGTAATGTAAGTTTGAGAATTGCTTTTCTGAAAATAAAAAGAAAAAGAATTTGTTCATATACGTAGAGCTGAGAATTCTAGAATATACTTGCCATGTCTGTTGATAGATAGTTTGGGGAAAATGCTCTGTGAAGAACTAAGAATTGAAAGTTATCAGTGTTCCACTCAGAAGGAAGAGGCTTTTTCCCTCACCTACCATTCTCTTCTTCTAGTCCTCCTGTTCCGTATTGACTTCTTTTGATTGCGGACTTCAGAGTTCAACGGAGAAGAAATATGGTCACCTTCCCCTAGTTTGCAAACTTTAGAGTACGACGGCAAAGTTGCAGAACAGGTAAGCATCTATGTTAGACTTGAAGGACTCTAGGACTGATAGATAGATCAGTTTATAAATTACACTGCTATGGGTTGAGAATGGACATAACTTCAAAACAGAACCTGCAACGATTTTAAGTCAAAGAGGGTTGGAGAAAGAAAACTGGCATGATCCATTGCAATCTTCATCAGCTCCAGGAATAAAAATTTTCCCCTCAAGAAAACTTGGTCCTAGGGATTGTCCTGCGCTGGAAACTTCATAGAAAACTTGCACAAGTTTTTAAACAGAATTAATCCATGTTCTCGAATCTTACTGCCATTAAAAGACACCTTTTTTCAGTAGCGTTGTTCCAGTCATTCATGAGAGAGGGATTGGTAAAGTCTTTAGTTCCTTTCTTCAATCTAGGTGGAAATTTAAGAACTGATGTGTTTAAAAGACAACAATAAGTAGATATTGTACGATAGAGGATTAGGAATACATGTTCTTCCAAGTTACTGGTATTTTCAATACTGTAGAATCTACAAGCGGAGAAGGATGCGTCTAGATGAACCCTAATTGGAAACGATGGACGATGGAATGCTTCCACACTAATTTAAAGCTCTGTTACATTAATGGAAAATTTTGAACTGATCATAAGTTCATCTCTTAAATGTGAGCAATAAAAAGTTCATGGCAGAGGCATTTGTAGTCTTAAGTGCCTTTCTTCAGTGAAACTGAATGTTTATGAAATTAGGTTAGTTGTAATTAGTCAGTAGTGTAGGAATAGTATAATTCAGACATGGCATGATTAGAGGAAAACTATGTTTGGATATCAAGAAAAGAAAAAAAAATTTATAGAAAAGAGATTGACAATGTTTCCTCATGTTACTTTTACCTTATGTGTTTCTTTTTTTTTGACATCCAAATATAAGTCTAAAATGAAAAAATTATAACAAAAAAATCCCTTCTTTTCTTTTTTTTTATTTTCTTCACATCCAAACATAACGCAAAAGGGAAAAAAATTGAAAACAAAAAATCCATTGGTACCTCGGCTTTTCTCGTGTAGGAACCCTCTTCTGCACCTGTGGGCTGGGTTTGGACAAGGTGGTGGTCCGGATGGTGGCCCTGCGGCAGGAGGTGAATCCCGCCGCAGCTCGGTTCCTGCGGCCGGGGTATCCAAGGACCAAGATGGGGGTCTGGCCGACTCGCCCTAAACCATTGTGGGGTCGTTCATCTAGCCGCCAACTGGCGGCCCAGAACTCAGGAGAGGAGGATTTATACGGGTTTGGGTCCACATCCACCAACCAATGTCGAGGGGCAGGAGTCCTGGTGGCTTGGATGGATGGCAGCCACTTCGTTCTTGGGTGAATCCAGCCGGCCCGCCTATCGGCTCAATTTGGAGGTGGGCCTGTTGAATCGCCTCTCCTGGCCGGCGGATAGGTGGGTTCCCGGGAGTTTGATTTTTAGACGGACCGACGGATCTCCTTCTCCAACCCTTGGATACCCTCCTGCCGCCGGAGAGGATTTGGATTCGCTCTTCTCAGGGTTTATTCCCGAAGCCGAAACTTGCAGTGATAAGGGAAAGAAAGGATGTTCTCTTCTGCAGCGGCACCTGCAACACAGACAACATCACCTTTCCGGTTGTCATTGCTGCCGTTGGCGGGTAATCCCTTGGTAGCAGGAAAACTACATTTCCCACTTCGGCTTGAAGTTGGGTTACAGTTGTACAAGTATAATACTGCAAAATCTCACTCCCAGAATTGCAGAAACAATGGCTTTATCATATCCTGTTCCGCTAATTCTGATAATTCAATCGCTAATAGTACTGCCCCAACTCCGACAGCAGTAGGTCCTCCACCACCTCCACTGAAAAAGAAGAGGAAGAGATACCGGAAGCTTTACCCTGGGGAGGACAAGGGCATCGTCGAAGAGATGAGATTTGTCGCCATGAACCTCCGCAACAACAATGGCAAGCCTATCCCTGTTGCAGGGGAGGAAGAAGAAGACTCCAATAAGGTATCGGAAGAGAAAACGGAAGAAGAAAGGACGTGGGAGCCCAGCATGGAAGGCTTCCTTGAGTATCTGGTCGACAGTAAGCTTGTCTTTGATACCCTTGACCGCATAGTCGAAGCTTCCGATGATGTTGCTTGTGAGCTTCTTTTCCTCCCTTTTGAAATATTCGCTTTCAAATTTCCATAATTTTTTTGTATTTTGCAGTAAAACAGATGTCTTAGGGCTAAACCTGTAGCTCTGTCGCAGCCATGAAGTCAGGGTAATTCGATTGTGCTTGTAAAACTAAAATAAATAAGAGCATAGGTTTACAAGATTAGTTATTGAAAGGATCATTGCTTACTGAACTGAAATAGCGGGAACTAAAAATGTGGGGAAAGAAAATTGGTTAAGAACTTGTTTATGGATTTGCTTAGCTTGGTACCCTCTGGTTTTTTTTTTTTTTTGAGCCAAATAATAACATTGATGAATGATTCTTGCATATTTGTTACTCTGTATTAGACTTCTGTCATTTGACAGATGGTTTCTGTCTATCTTTTTCCACAGATGCTTACTTCCGTAAAACTGGATTAGAGCGAACTGAATGTCTTTCGAAAGATCTAGAGTGGTTTGCTCAACAGGGTATTGCGATTCCACAACCGGGTCCTCCTGGAGTTTCTTATGCTGAATATTTGAGGGAACTTGCAGAAAAGAGTGCCCCATTGTTCCTCTGCCATTTCTATAACATATATTTTGCCCACATTGCCGGTGGTCAAGTGATAGGAAAACAGGTACAATGTTGTTATTCATGGGCCAATTGGATGAGCGCATGACTGTTCTCATGACTACAAAATTTGGAAATGCTGATTATTTAAGGTAATTTAGTGTAGGAAATCTAGAGAAAACCCTGAGAGTGCAGGTCTCAGTAGTGTTTTTGAGTTCTTATGAGGTCACATACCTCATACACTAGTGGTGAGATTTTGCTATCTTCTTGGATCAAACCTGGTAAGAATTAAGATACTAAGTGTGATCCAAGAGCATAGTATCCATAACCTAGTTTTGTTCATAAATATGAGTTTCTTTGGGTTAAAAATTTGAGAAGTGGGGCCGTATGAAGTTTATATTCTAATAATGGTGTCCGTTGTTGTATTCTACTAGGAGTCAAATTTTCTGATTCTAGGTTCTTAGGTTGTGTGATGCAGCTAAATTGGCTTTGGAGCTCATGTAAAAGGTACATGAAAACATGAAACAGATCCTACAATGAAATTTGAAGTAGGCAGACTTTACTATTAATGTAAATGCATTCTCTTGTTTATAACCATTGAACAAAACATTCAATGAGAAATGAATGCTATTATGATTTATGAACTCATTTCAGGATAGTCAATAGCTCCATGTGACAGTATATACAAATTTAAAATGTGCGAGTTAGATGGACATACATAGTTGGATATTGTTGACCAGAGACGTTTTACTTTCGAAGTTTCCTGTTTCTAGTTTCTGTCAGTATCATCCGTAATTGATGTTCTAACTACCAAATTATTCATCAATGAATGTAAACTATCAAAATTGACTTTTGAGTACGTGTCCAAAATAATATATGCATATCCAAAACCATCAAATTTTCCAGGGAAAGGGGGATGCCCTAGCTTGATTTTAGGATTTTTTCCGAGGAAAGGGGGATGCCCTAGCTTGATTTTAGGATTAACATAACAGCGGACAAAAACGTAACTGCAATAAATAAAAAAATGAAGGCTTCTGTACAGTATGTGGCAAATCAGAGCCTTCAACATGCGTTTACAATTTTCCAGTGAAAAGTTGATGATAGTACTTAACCACATATATAACTACATATTATGTTCTTAGCCTTTAGACTTTTGGTATCCATGAACTGTATCCTCATCTTCCTCATTGCCTAATATCTATAAGTAGAGGAATCATTTTCCTTGTTCCTGAGATATATCCTCTCATAAACTTACCAGATGGTGAGATTCACGGGCTGTCTCTTTGCAATTTCGTTTGTAGGTTTGTGAGAAGCTCCTGGAAGGAAGGGAGCTGGAGTTCTACAAATGGGAAGGGGATGTGCAGGAGATGTTGAAAGATGTAAGAGAGAAGCTCAACATGCTTGGGGAGGTAAATGCATCATGTATTTACTTGTATCTGTTCCATAGAAATGGCTAAAACTTCTCTTGATTTATCTCTTTTTTGTGCATGGGTTTTTGCCAAGGCAGCATTGGATACGAGATGAGAAAAACAGATGCTTGAGAGAAGCAAAGAAGTCGTTCCGGTTCTTGGGGCAGATCATCCGCTTAATAATTTTATTCTGACATGGTTTCACTCAGTGGATCTGTAGGCTCTCCATCTACATGGCATCAGCTGGTTCCCCCTTGAAGAACTTATACCGGCAGGCAACTCAAGCAAAATGGAAATATGGTTTCTTGTCTTCCCTTATTGTCTTATGTCCTACCTCTAAGCACACTTTCATTCACGTGCTAGTCCAGCAAAATAAGACAGTCTAAACTGGTATTCTCTTCATCTTGCATTCCTATGTTGCTTTAATCGATTTAAACTAGTAAATCCACCTTCTTTAACATCCCTTCATTTTCTTACCAGGACCATTGTGTGATGCTGAGTGTTGGGTCAGCCAACGGTTTATGTATCAGACTTGCTGGATTTATGTAACAAATGTGGACTGTCAATCAAAAGATCAGGTTTAGAAGGTGTGGAGGATGATTCCATCATTATTATCAAATCTCAGAGGCAATAGAAATACAAACATTATATTTTTCCTTTCTGTGATGTTATTCCTTCACTAGATCCAAGGTACTAATCTCACAAATGACATTGTGATCTTTCTACTGAACCATGTAACTACTTCGAAGTTTGCATTGACTACTTTTTGATTGAAGACCAGGATTCAGGACCCAACATAAGATGGGTTCTAGCTCTTGAGATTATCAAAGAGGGGTGGGAATGTGAAATGGGTAATATGAGGTTTATTTGAGGTGCAAACATGGAACAATATGAATCGCGTATGAAGAATCTTTTAGTCCCAATACCAAAATGTCAAGGTTCTTTAGGATGGATAAGTTACTCATGAATATCAATAAAAAAAAAAAAAGGTCCTTCTTGAATGTCACGCAACTTTTATTTTTCCTAATCACTTTTGCCTTTTACTTAGTTTTGGGATTTAGGGATCATGTGCTTCTAATTGTTTTTGGTGGGGAGAAGAAGCTTCAAAGTTTGCAGGGGTAAGAGCATCCCATGCTTGTATTTGATAGAAGCAGGGGAGGAGAATATTGTAGTTGGGTCGCCCACTTTGTTAGGTATGAATTCTAGGAAGGGAGTTCTTTCACTCCCAAAACCTTCCTTTAAATTCTCCTCTACTCAAAAGTATCCTCTGTAATCTGGTAATTTCAATTCTGTAACTTTGGTAAGTGCCACATGATAGCTTGCCTGCTTCCAACTTTGGTGCACACTGCACAGCTAGATCTACCTTCCTCTTTTCACCTGCAACATCACAAAACAAATGTTTTCTCCGGACTGTTGAACACCGAAAAATGAAACAGAATAATTCAATACAAGATGAGTCGTATCGTTAAATTGGAGAGTTGAATTGCCATTAATTCTTATCTATCCAGTGATTTTTATGAGTTGAAATGCCGCATCATAAATCAATGTAGCTGAAACTTCCATGGATCGCCTTGGCATGATTTTTTAATATAGTAAAAAAAAAAAAATTTGTACTATTTCTATTTTTGGAAAAGGAAGGACACGTTGTCAGTGTGTATTTTTATATAAAGAATGAGTCTTACTGAGTGATCGGCTATCGATCTCCCTTGTAGTCCTATTTTTCCCGCTAACGTTTAAGATTTCAATATGTCTCATCAGTGTGTAGATCCTTCTCCCCTTTTTTTACTCGTGGTTCAAAAATCAAATTGGAATCAATCGGGAATTCAGGATCAATTCTAATTAACCGTATTTTTATATAAAAAATGAGTCTTACCGAGTTAGGCCAAGTATGATCGAATCACATTGACTCAAGCCGAGTTTTATCAAGTCCTAGACTCCTGGTTGATTCCAATTGAGGGATAATTCGAGTCATTATCAATAAATCAATTGAGATTCATCCCGTATCTAATTTGGAGCTTTTAAACCTTGTTTCCCAATATAAAAACTTTAGAAAGAGATTTTGAAGGGGGGTGCTTTTGATTAGAAAGAGATTTTTCCCAAATAATATTTCAGATCATTAAAAATTTGATTATTTTTTAATTCTTTTTTTTTCTATTTATATTATAGTTAGTTAATGCGCGTATCATACGACATATTAAATATCCAAACTGTCCCTATCCTTTCATTATCCCGTTTCTTTCTTTTGTCCTTTTGTTTACTCATTTCTTGATTTTGTAAACCATAAGCCCTCTTTTGCCCTTTTTTTTATGAATAAATTTGAACTACCCCCCTATAATAGTTTCAAAACATCACCTACCACTTATACATTTCAAAAAACATCAAATGCACCCAAGTAACTAACGGAAATGACGAAAATGAGTGATAGACCGTTTTAGCCTTTATGTTTTTAATTGAAATTTTTTAAAATTAACAAAATTCCTAAAATAACCCTGGTCATTTCAGTTAGATAAACAGCCCAATCTTCTCCGGCACCAGTTAATAGGTAAGTCCCCTTAATCCCCTCTCTTTCCTTTCCTCTCTCCTTTCCTCATCCTTCTCCCCTCTTATGAAAGCTTTACTGCAAGCTGTTTCATTCCTGGAAGTTCTACATGGGGCTATTGGTAAGAGTACTTTTCTAGCGTGGAGTCTAAGTGAGGTACTCACTTCTTTCCCTTTTTCCGTGTTAAGCATCTGCAGTCTTAGCTCTGAGCAATGATGTCTTTTGTCTCATCAATATTGGCATTCTTAGTTCTGTTCATACTAAATATTCTAGCAATTCCCATAATCTGAGTTCTAGTTGGTGAAATGGAATATGATGAAGTGAATGTCACAACCCTTGCATGGAGTGGAATCTGGTTTGAAATCACCAGCTTTGCGTGCCAAATTATCCCAATGACAAGAAGTGTGCTTTGGTACAAAACGGATAAAGGTATACTGATTTAGTCGAAGCCTCTCCATAAATTCTGGCTAAACCTTAGAATAGTGTTTTATTCACTCTGTTTTAGGGATTGGTTACTTAGGCACCGCCAATATTTCTGGATAGGTAGTTCCGGTGTTGTTGAAGTTAAACTTAGGGATATGTTAGCTTCCCAGTATTTGTTTTCCTACCAAGATGAACACCCCGAGTGAAACGTAGTTTCCCTTTGAAGTTCAAACTTTTCAAAGATTCCAGCGACCCCTCCAAAATAGTTCGCAGCTGTCGTTCTCCGGAGTCTAGAAGAAGAAAGGGTTTCACACATTTTTTCTTAGGATTTCTATTACCTGAAATTATGTTGGGGGAAACCACCAATGGAGAGAAGCCGAGAGATTGAGAGTAGAGCATACCTTCAAACACGGCTCCAGCTCGTAGGTGATGGGGAAGAACACCACTGCGTCGTCGTCGGTGGAGAGTGGAGACTATCAAACGAATTTTCTTTCCTCTGATTTCTTCCGTTGAAGTCGGGCTTAGGTTTAGGTTTAGTTTTCATTTTCTTTTTTTTCTTTTTTTTTTTGCTAAGAGGGTCAGATATATGAGTGAGGGTAAAAAAGTCTTTTGACTTATCTATTAGGGTATTATAGTCCATTTCAAATTCTTTTTTGATGACATCAGCAACTAACGGGATTGGTTTAATGGAATAGACCTATTTGATTAACGGTGATAAATGTTTGGATGGTAGTTGATGTTTTTTGAAACGTATGAGTGATAGATGATGTTTTGAAACTATTATGAGGAGTAGCTGAAATTTTTTTTTTTTTTATTAACATCTTCTTTTGCTTTCCTACCAACATGGCAGTATTTCCGAAGTCCTTGTTTTTCTAATCTCTTTCGTGAGTGACTCATGAGCATGATGAATTTCTCTTTTTTTTTTTTTTTTTAATACTAAAGTAATATTTTAATTTTATTCTTTATTTTTTATTTCTGATTTTTTGTTAATCAAGAGGAATTGCCCCACTCATCCTTGATCTCCATGGTTCCATGTTTGCTCCTCTATCTAACTGTACTTAACAGGGAATAATACTGTCCCGGTTATTATTGGCATTCAAAACGGAGAAAAGAAAACGATAGACTGTATAATAAATAAATTTAAAAGGAAGATCTAAAACAAGAAAATGCATCACAAATAATGTGTTTTGTATTTTATTGCATAGTTTAACTTCTTATTTGTGTCTTGTTTAATTTTTAATTTACAATTCTTATTTAGATAATAAATGTGTAATCAATCTATTAGTACATATTACCCTTTTTTTTGTCACGTATTGTTTGAATTTTATCGTTTAAAATTCATATCATCCAAATTTTTTTTCTTTTTTAAAAAAGTAGGACCATATTTTTTGTCGTCCCATTTAATTTATGGTCTGTTTTAAATGTTCTTTACATTTTAAAGTTTTTTTTTTCCCATTCCAGTGTTAACTAACTATGATCATATATGTGAACTCGTACTCTAATTTTTTTTTCTTTTTTTGTAAAAACTCATACTTTAATAATTACACAGAAAATCTTATTTTACTTAAATTTGTGGGTTAAATGTTTAATAAACACGTGTTATATAATGTCCTGTTTCTAAGATTAATAGGGTAAAATCACTTTACCCAATTTTCTGCTCAGAGAACCTCTCGGTTATAACTTCCTTACTTCACTCCTTGAGCAGGCCATTCTAAGCTTCTATAGGTTTGATCCGTGACTGGCAACCTTTGTCCCGTTCTCTCGTTTGAAGGCCATCAAGGATCTGTTGATCAGACAAAGACGGAAAATTGGCTTGGAGATGTATTGAAATAGCTTGATGCTTCTTGGACCAGGCAGCTAGTGGAGCAATATCAGTTTCAACAGAAAATCTAGTTCTTAAGAGCATACATTTTCTAGTTTTGAGGTTGTTACTAAAATAAAAATTATTCTTGTGACTTGTCTGTTACTTTTCAGATTTATTTGAATTTGTCATGCAAAAACAGAGGATGAGAGAGTGGTCAGAGAGTTAGCTCAACTACTGGATTCTGGTTATGCTTACATCAACAATGTAATTTTCATAACTCATTGGGGTCCTAGAGCATGGACCCATTGAACCTGTTAGCTGATATACTTTACTTTTCATGATGGAGAGCATAATCCCACAGTTGAATGTCAGCAAACATCCTTCTCAATAACAATTTCATAGAGGTAAAATAGCTTTGGTCACTCTAATCTTGATACTACTGTGTACCATATAAAGCAACATCTTTCTGTATTGAACTTCAGGTTCATGGGTTCATGGGGCTGAGAGCTGCTATTTTGACAACCAATGCAAACATGAAGTCTTTAGGAAGAAAACTTGAATTCAGTGTTCAATTGTAATGACTTCACTAATTGCCTCGATGAATCCCCCCAGGATGTTTTAGTCTTTGAGATATTGAAGTGGTTGGGTTTTCAAGAGGGAAAGATGTTAGAAATGAGCCAATTTGATGTAGTGTTTGTGCATTAGTTAGCATTTAAATTTTAGAAGGCCCCTAAATATGGAGCATGAGGGTAATCTCACATGTCCAAATGCTTGAATAGGAATTTTGTTCTATACTATCAACCAGATCAAGAACAAAGGAGAGCCTCTCTTCTTTTGTCAGATATTTCCATCCTTATGTTATTCAGAAGATTCATATCAATGTTTTGTGTGATGGAAATCAAAACAAAGAAGCAGCATGAGGTTTCTCATCATGAGATTTTTTTTTTATCTTAGGACATGGTGGAAATGGATGGCCTTTTCTTTAGAGATTCCATACCTATCTCATTAGCCAAGTTTGAATACGATATAAATATATAACGAGGACAGAGTATAGTTCATAGATAAGCCAAATTTCAATAGTCCTACGGAGCTCCATACATAACAATAGGGATCAATAGAACGTCCGTGATCTTCTATATTTTTGTTAGGCAGGGTTTCCTACAATGTTAGTGTCGAAAAACAGGTTAAACAGGAGGGTTCACTTTTGTCATAGGAGAGGGAGTGTCAATAAGAAACCCTATAGCTCATTATGTGAGAGAACATGGAAATGATTTCCACATTGGCATTCTGGGGATAGTGCATGGATTTTTTCCATTTTAATCTAAAAAGTTACAACAAAATTAAAATGTCACGACCTAAACTTATACGAGGTCAGAGTACAACCCTCATGGGCGCTGATCTAATGATCAACTAAGAAAATATAAATTAAACTTTAATTTTCTTAAAATAATCTAATTTAAAACAATAAGCAAAGTAGCAAATCAACTAAAAACTATAAGTAGCAAATCAACCAAAAACTATCGGTGACAATCTAATTTGTATCAAATAAAAAGATAAATATCTTTGAAATTTAAATCTCAAATCCTTATACAGCCAATCTAGAAATTTGAAACTTGTAACTCAAATCTAAAGATGAATCCACGTGTTATCTACGTTTCTTCTTGTTTCCTTTCAGTCACCTCATCATCTGTAATGTCATTATAAGAGGTGAGCTCACTAGGCCAATAAGATAGAATATTACAAGAATACAACAAAAGGTGAACAACGAATCAATTCAATTTATGAATGCAACAAAACTCGATTTCTAATTTATTCTAACACATTCACACTTATTTTCTATCATTTTAACATCTCCATATTTATTTTCATTTCTGGTCAACAATCATGAATAACTAGTTACAATTATTATAATAGAGAGTTTACCAAACCAAATATATTCTCGGTCATCTGTTCATGACCCTACTCTCATTCATCCGTGGCGTAATGGATGAGACTCAGATGCCAATGACTCTTCATCCTATTATCCTCATTTACTCTCTAATAGACACAAAGGGTAACTAATTATCCATTCTCTTCACATTCTCAATATTCCTCTCTTTCTTATGTGACAAACCATTATTAAAATATACAATTCTTATAAGTAAATAACTATTTACCATTATTCTAATAGAGAGTTTACCGCAACTAAAATATATTTTTGATCATTCGTTCATGGCCCCACTCTCATTCATCTGTGACGTAATGGATGAGACTCAAATGACAATGACTCTCCACTCTATTGTCCTCATTTACTCTTTAATAGACATAAAATGTAACTGATTATCCTTTTTTTCTACATTCTCAATATTTTCTTTATTATATGACAACTATAATTAAAAAAATATAATTCATTAAAAAAATGCATTCTCACAAATAAAATATTGAAATAGAATAAAAACAGATTTTCTCTCATCACATTCATGTAATAATAAATTATATGAACAACAATGCATGAAAAGAACAACAATCAACCACCATCAAATAATTAAACACCAAAGTATACGGTATAAACCAGCAATTTGGTGTCACCCTAGTAGTGTACACCTGTAATATTCCACTTTCTCTTTTCTTTGCACACACACTGATTGTCCTTTCAATAGTCAGCAATGTAACCTGTGAATATTATGAAGCTTGTTATTAATAATCATATACCGACTACCTAAACAATATCTAAATCACCTCTAGACTTTACTTTTAGACCCTTCAAACTAGGTCCCTAAACAGTACACAAACCAATATAAACACCTGTTTATATATTAGTAAGTAACTTAGGATAGAAATCAGAAATCAATATTAAAAAATCAGTATTAAAAATTAATATTAAAATTAATATTAAAGCTAGTTTTAAAAATCAATATTAAAAACTCAATTTTTAAAATTAGTATTAAAAATTGATATTAAAATCAGTATTAAAATTAATATTGAAATTACTATTAAAATCAGTATTAAAACTCTGTATTTATTAAAATCAATATTAAAACTTAGTATTAAAACTCAGTATTAAAAATCAGTAATTAAAATCAATTTTAAAACAATATTAAAAAATTAGTTTTTAAAATTAGTATAAGAAATTGATATTAAAATTAGTATTAAAAAATTAATATTAAAATTAGTATTAAAATCAGTATTAAAACTCGGTATTAAAATAATGATTAAAAATTAGTATTAAAATCAATATTGAGATCAGTATTAAAAATTAGTATTAAAATCAATATTAAAATTAATATTATAAATCAGTATATAAAAAACTGTCTAAAATTAATATAATATCATTAAAAATCTGTATATAAAAATTTAACTGGATAGAATAATATTACACACCTTATCCATATGGCATACCAAAATCTAATCGTTACCTAATTGTCTGAATGTCACCTAATGGCATTAAACAACACTATAGACGGTTAATTCATAAAAACATGAGGTATTTGCTTTTTCTTTTCTAAAGAGGAGGGTGGGAGAGGGGAAGAAATTTTAACTATGAAGAAAAAAGTGGTGCACATTTAGGTGTTGGGACTTGTATCCCACTGTTGGCGTAGCTTCTCACCTTGTGAAGGTGGATAGCTTTCTATGTTGGGAAATGTTAATAAGCAATTAATTTCAATTAATTTTGAATAAAAGTCGGTTGACATGCTTTTTTAATTAAAAATTATTAGAAATTTTTTTCTTATAATATGTTACATGCACTGACGATTTCTTTTTTTCCTGACCATGTGAGTCTCCTATCGATAAAAACATTTGTCATTCCGTAATCAGTGTAACATGGGAGATTCCTTCTACACAAGCGGTATGAGGAACACTCTTCCAAAATTACATGGAAAGTTCTGTCCCACAATTGGGTGGTGGCCGAACCCGTTCCTGCATCCGTGCAATTGAAACACGTTTTTTTTTTTTTTTTTTCTGAGGGAAGAAAGAATCAAAGAAGAAAAATGGAATGAAAATATTTGCTGGATAGTGAGAATGGGGTTAGGCACCTTCCCAGAGACAAACCCAGCACACCATTGCCCCACTGAAATTAACAAAAATATATAGAAACTATTCTTTCTAGCAGCCACCCATGCATCCACACAGCCTTGATTTCGTTTTAGATAGATATGGTGGTGGAACTCCACTCCGTTGACTCTTCTTTTTTATCAGTTTGTCACTCAATCAAGGTGGGACCCACCAAAGATAAACTCACCCACTCAAGACCCTCCATTTGTGTCTTGAATATAAAGCTGCCAAGTAATAGTTATAAATTGTTGAAGGGGATGGTTTCCCACACTGCCAACTGTTGGGGGAATCTCAACACCAGCCTATATGATCATTGGAAAGAGAATATAAATGGAATGGATATGTGAGATTATATGAAATGGATCCCCATCCCTTCCCGCCGCAGCTGGAATTGCCGGCTGATCCAAGGGCTGGAGTTCAGTCGATTCGCATATTAATACATCAGTATGTGTGTTGGCTGAAATCCAACCCTCGACAGTCGAAACTGCCGCAAGAGAGGATTTCTATCGACATTTTCAATGGGAGGATATCTTCTCATTACTAAAGCACATTTGATTCTTCAAAACATGATTTGTTGGAGAAGAATTCCCACTACACCAATGGGAGGGAATCTCTTTCGACTACATCAATGGGATGTGGAAAACCGTATAAGTATCACGAAAGGGATCCACATGGTTAAGGATGAGAGAGAAAATTTGAGAAGAAAGATCATTTCTAAATTTTGTATTATAAGTTTATAACCCATATTAAAATTCGGATGTGACCACCTAGAAATAGGGTGGAACCATATATTCCCAAATTGATTACTCAAATCATATTAAATTTAGCTGACTAATCAATGGCGTCATTATGATGACGAAAATGTTGTTGATTATAAGTTTAAAGTACATTGGCATCGCAGAGAATCTTTGAACACCGCCGATGTGGGAGAAATCTTACATCACATCAATGCATGCAAGAATTGAGAGACCCACATAAGGTAAAGAGAGAAAAAGACTAAGTGAATTTTGTAAAGAGGCATGGAAAAAAGTCCCCATACTTTGTACAAAACATTTTTTTAGTTACAATACCTCTCATGTAAGGGGAGTTCAGATCTTCTCACACGTCGAGTTATCTTTGACCGTCAGATCCCTCACTAGACAACCCAACCGTTGGAGAGGATCGGGAGTAAGGGGGACTTGGATTTCCTGCAATCGTGTAATCCTTGAAACTGCATCAGAGCTGTTGGAATGCATTTGCATGTGCCTCAATGGATTTCAACGGTCCAAATACAGCTGCACGGCTGATCTAAGGTGACAAAAATAATCATACCCCACCTCTGAACCCAAAAAAATAATATTAATCATAAATATTTTTTTTTCTAAAGTATAGACTTTAACCAGCAAAGTTATAATGAAGATACAAGGAATCTAGGAAAGTTAATTAAAGAGGTAATTGTAATGGTTAAAAAAGTGTTTAACGGCTAAACCGAGAAAAACAAAGTCAAATCCTAGTGGTCTTACGACGCGGATTGTACCACACAAAATTACGGAAAATTATGGAGAATGCCTACGCCGATCGAACCTAAAGGCAACGACTCGAAGCTTAGAACGCAGAGGAAGAAGCATACACTGCCACAGGGGAAGAGAGAGAGAGAGGAGAGAGAAGAGAGAGAGAGAGGGGAGAGAGAAGAGAGAGAGAGAGAGAGAGAGAGAAGGAGAAGAGAAGGAGAAGACAGAGAGTAAAAAGTAAATCTAAGAGGAGAAGAAGGAGCGTGCAGGTGATATGATGTCGCTCTTCACGAAGAAAAGCTCCAAGGAAAAGGAACACTTCTCTTTCTTCCCTGACTTCCTCACTCCATGAAGAACTCGAAGTCTTGGGAGAAAAAAGAGATTTAAGAGAGAGAGAGAGGGAAGAGGAGAATCTGAGCTGCCAATGCCCTTTTGTTTCCTTACTTTTGGAAAGGAGGATGAAGGAAGCTCTTTGTTCCTTCAGCAAGGTGTGTGTTGATTATGTTCATGCTCCGCTTCTTTCTTCTGTTATTTTATTAAGTTTCCTTTCGGTTCTTCGTCAAGCTTCCGCCCCAGAATTCGAGTTTACGGGTGCTCTGTAAAGTATGACCTTTATTTTATTTTATTTTTTCTCTTCAGTGGCCTTTTTCTGTATGATTAGTAGATGGTGCATACATACTTTGATGATTCCATTGGAGACATCTAATTTATGTTGCCGTATTATTTCTTTTATTCAAATAATGTCTGAACCTTTAAGCTCTGTATTCTGCTCTTTCATTTTGATTTTGGTTTCTCTCCACCAAAAAAATAAATAAAAATGATGCTGTCCTGATCTCTCTCTCTCTCTGATTTAGATTTATTGGTAACATTGCTTTGGGGTTTCCTTTATTGAAATATTAGCACAGAAACGAAGATTTCCTTTCTTCTCTTTTTCTCTTTTAAATTAATTTTAGGGGTTGTTCCAGCTTCAATTGGAGATTTAAATATTATTTATCTTTGTCAGTCTCTGCATTCGTGATTTCTCAAGCTCCAATAAATTGGTTGTGTTCTTGCGTTGGATGCTCACCCCAGTGCTTATTTCATTTGATTCTGGTCATGTAGCACCCGCTTACAAATTTCTGGATAACTTCTTCATCACAGGATACACTCGTCTTAAAGCCCCCAAAGAAGTCTCCCTTAGTATTGAGGATGGTTGTCTTGTTGTTCTCCATGGTCTGCGGTGTTTATATTTGCTCAATCTGTCTAAAGCAAATAAGCTCCCAAACCAAGGCTAGACTCCTTAGTTTAGGAGGGGTTCAAAGGCTTTGTCCTGTATCGGATATCGATCCAAAGGAGATTAATTATGTGCACTATCCCATACCCAACACTTATGACAGGTAATTCAGACATTCCTGCAGTAGATTTCAAATTTTTGTCCGGGCTTACATTACTCAACATCAAAAGTTGTTTGATGCATTAACAGGGCTGAATGTGCATGCAATCCTGTAAGATTCTTTGCCATCTTATCGATGCAGAGATCCGGTAGTGGATGGTTTGAAACCTTGTTAAATAGCCATATCAATGTGAGCTCCAATGGTGAAATATTCTCTGTGAAAGAAAGAAAAGCAAATGCTTCGGCAATAGTGGCGACGCTGGATAAAGTTTATAATCTTGACTGGTTAAATAGTGCTTCCAAGAATGAATGCTCAGCTGCAGTTGGCTTCAAGTGGATGCTTAATCAGGTTAGTAATGTCTTGGAAGTTAAGCTACTATCCTAATAAAAACGTCCCCTCCCCCTATTATTCTTTCTTCCTTCATTGCATCAAAGAAAGATCATGGCTTCTTGATTTCTAGCGCAAACCCCCCTTCTCAGACACACACACACACACCCAAAAAAAAAAAAAAATGTAGATGGATATTGGAAATATTTTCGATCAACCAAATCACCATAATGATCCTTCCAGATCCAGCACGGTGACTTAAGTTTAAGTTTGCTTCATAACGAGACCCGAATTCAAAATATTCATGTTACTTTTTTTTAAATAGCCAAAGAATTATGCTACTTACCATGATTGACTCTAAAAAAGTAAGGACGCATCAGATAACTCTTGTTTTTTTTTTGCTTTCCCGGCCTTTTTGTATTTTTAGTTTACAATTTTAATTTTGAAGTCCATGCAGATATAAATGGAAATTCCTGCTTGTTGTGTTCATGCATTAGCAACATGGGTGTTGATGCCTACATAGTTTGGTGGCCAATACTAGAGAAGCCTCCAGCATCTGTAATTCATGGCTAAACCTTAAGAATCTGTTTGCTGCATGTCAACTCTCCCAGTTTCAGTTTGTTTCAAATGATATGTGGTAAAAGGACTTTCTGGTGGCTCAAAATCTATAAAATATAGGTAGGTCGTATATCTTCATTTCCTTCTCAAAAGATTAGTTTAAAGATCGCAAGTTTGTTACTGTTTCCTACTGTTGGACCTCCATTAAAATCAGTAAATAAAATTTGCATGGGAGATCTCAGGAAGCTATTATTTCTATAGTTTGAGCTACGTCCTGTCCATACGAAATGGAAGTAAATAGATCTTACATGATCTGTGGCCTTGTTTAAAGCTTAAAACACCTCTAGTTGGTGATTGATGAGACAGCGACAAGCACACCTCCATTTGTTTGTCCAATCATCTACTCTTTTCTCTTTACCTCCACACCTTCCGATATAATTGATGTGGAATCACTATTTAGTCTATGAGGCTCCACCCATTGACTAATATTTATCTTGCTTGTAGAGGTGCCATAAAGTCTCATAGGTAAGAACCCAGCCACTTCATTTGTTATAGTTTTAACTTGAAGATTGTGAGTTAGCACTGTTATAGAGGAATATCCAATGACTAGCAATGAAGATCTAAATGGACTCTATAATAGAATGGGATATATTATTATAATCTACTAGAAGGCATTGATGGGGAGGGGAAGATATTTCAAGTTGGCACACTGTTCTGGCTTCTTAACATTGTACTGTGAGGCATGAGTATAAGAATTTTTTACTAAGGTCCCAAAGTCATCAAGATGGTGACAGTCATTAGGGTGCTGATATTTTGAAAGAATGGTATGCTCATTGGAAAACTCACTAAATTTTTTATTTAGTTTCAATTTCCAGTGAAAAGGAACAGATGCTTCAATGGGTTTGAAGAAGGTGGGACCAATCCAGTTTTGTTGGGAATGTTGACAAGGTTATGATGTGTATCAAATTTTAGAGCTCCTGTATAGTCTTCTTTAATTAAGGATCTTCATCTTTCTATATAGAACTTTATTTATAGAGTCTTAATTAAGGTAAATATTGTAGTTTATGAGACAGCATTGAAAGCTGCGCAGCACACGAATGAGAAAAAAAGGCAGCTAGAATCGGCTACAAGAAACTTCTTCTGCACAATGACTTCAAAAGATCTCAGAGAGTTCATTAAGGGGTAGATATTTAGGTGAAAGAATGGTATGACCATTAGAAAACACTAGATTTTTGTTTTAGTTTCAATTTCCAGTGAAAGGAACACATGCTTCAATGGGTTTGAAGTAGGTGGGGCCAATGCAATGTTGTTAGGAATGTTGACAAGGTTTTGATTTGTACCAAACTTTAGAGCTCCTGTATAGTCTTCTTTAATTAAGGATCTTCATTTTTCTATATAGAACTTTAGTTATGGAGTCTTAATTTAGGTAATATAGTGATTGCAAGCAAACATATGTCATGTAAAACCTTTACCAGTTGGTACTTCACGGGAATCACTGTAGCCATCTTATTTCACAAATAATGATCAATGTTGTTTATCATTTTGTTGAGTCGTTTTGGTGGTATGAGCATGAAGAGCAACTAGAAAACTTTGTTTTAGTAGTTCCTATCACCGGCTTCCATATTTTTTCAATCAATGAGCAAGAAGTTTTTATAGAGAGCTGATATTCCACATGCAAATTGGTCTAAAGGAAAAAGAATAAAAAAAATCAATTTACAAGTCCCTCATTTTTGTTAAATTTTGTCAGAATTGTATAAGTGTATGGTGTGCATCAAATGGTAGGAGTACACCCATTTTGGGATTGTTATCCTGAAGTTGGAATGAAGGTAGTCTCATCCCAAATGGGCTGCATCCCTCCCCCCCTCTCCAAAACTCAGTCGGCCGTAATATTTTTTCTGATACTTTTTCTACCTCCAGCAGATATAGTAGCTTTGGTTCTCTAATCTCTCAGATTGGAGTACGAGTGTAGCTGCAGTAATATCATACCACTTGACTTTTGACAATAGTTGTCTTACATTTGCATTTGTCCTGTGATAATGCAATTCTTCTTGTTGCCAGCTGTAATCACAAATCTCTGATTTGTTGTGGTTCAGCCTAATCACTTTTCACAGTAATTCAGGTAACAGCTGAAAGGCTGATGAATGGGACAGAACCACATGTATCTTCTAGTAATCAGTTACCTATATATGCGAATTGTACTTGTCAACAATCTGTGCCTTTTTTATTTTTATTTTGGGATCACTGAAGTTTTGTTAGTGACTGGCATAAATTGTTTCTTCTTTTCTTGTTTTTTCTGCTTGCTTGGTTGGTCAATTCGTGGAAGTTTCTATGTGCAATTTATACTGATGGAAGTATCTGTCCTTTAGATTTTGACTTTTAGTCTCATATATGTGTATTATGTTCTCTTTGGTCTTCTTGTTGACACTGGTCCTATGTATGATGTTTGTTTTTGCGGGTAAAACACTGTTGAAGTTAATATACTTGCCATTGTTAATGCTGCTCAGGGCGTGATGGTGCATCACAAAGAAATTGTAGACTACTTTATTCGCAGGGGTGTGTCTGCAATATTTCTCTTTCGGAGAAATGTGCTGCGCAGGATGATATCAGTTCTCGCTAATTCTTATGATCGAGATGCTAAGCTATTGAATGGGACACACAAGTCTCATGTGCATTCACCTCATGAGGTCTCTCTCTCTCTCTCTCTCTCTCTCTCTCTCTCATCACACTTTTCTTTTTTGGGGTAATACACACGCATACACACACTCATAGCCTGTTCTTGAATGTGGTTTCTAATTGTTTGCAGGCCAAGATACTAGCGACATACAAGCCTATTATCAATGCCACATTGTTGGTTCCCAATCTGAAACAAGTGGAGGATACGACTGCAAAAGCGTTAGAATACTTCAAGAGCACTCGGCACATACTTCTTTACTATGAGGACATCATAAAGAACCGGACTGTAAGATATCATTCATCCATAAGACATGATGCTGAACTGCTGATGCTCTATTTTTTCACAAAACAAGAAATTTTTTTTCCCCTTCATCTCCCCGTGTATTGTTATCTGCATTTCTCAAGTTCTTCTGCTTCCCTGCAGAAGCTGATGGAGGTTCAAGACTTTCTAAGGGTTCCACAGAGGAAGCTTAAGAGCCGCCAAGTGAAGATACACAAGGGTTCTTTATCAGAGCAGGTTGGGAACTGGGATGATGTTCACAAGACACTCAAGGGAACACCCTATGAGAGCTTCCTCCTTTCTGACTATTAAATATAGTAGTACTCTTGTCCTCCATCTGGGAGATGTAAATAACAACACTTCCTCCGTCATTTTTTCGGTCACAACAAGAGCCTGCAATGACTCCACTTGTTTCCTACCCCCCCAACCCAGGTGAAAATTTTGGATGCGGCACAAGCTTCAAGTTTCCAATATTTTTTTTTGAAATTTTTTTTTCCTCTTTGTCCTCTTGTTTAATTGTCTCCCTATTGACACTCTGATTCAAGATCTTTTTATTTTTATTCTTCCCAGTTTTTTGTTCCAGGCAGACACTCGTGTATATTTATTGTGAAATCAATTCTAATCTTCTTTTTGGCTTACACTGTTGCTTTCTGTTTCCTTGGTGTTCTCATTTGAGTTGAACATATCTTTTTTGGTTTTTTTACAGTTTAAGGGCAATCAAGGGTGATGGTGGTAGCTGAATTTCAGTTCCTTTCGGACATGTCAAATAATTAAATTGAAAGGGTTGGCAATTTCGTGCCTAGTGAATTAATTTATTTCACCAAAATTTTTTTGTCCATCCATTTCATTCAAGTTGTTAAATATAGGGAAAATTACACAGACAACCTCTCTACAGTTGAGAAAATACACAGAACTATCCTGTCTTTACAAAAGCTACACAGACTACCCCTCTAACAATGTTTTCATACATTTTCACACACATTGTTACTTACAACTTAACGGAAGAATGTCAAATTTTATTAAGACAAAATACCCTTAATGAATGTAAAATTACCTAAATGGGTTTATTATTAAGTTGTAAAAAAAAACCCTAGATTCATCTTTCCTCTCAGAGTTTGTCGTTTCTTCTCCACGAGCTTGGTGTTTTCTTCTCCAGAGCTCTGCGTTTTCTTCTCCTGAGTTCATTATTTTCTTCTCCAGAGGTCTGCGTTTTCTTCTCCACAAGTCGACTTGCCCACCCAAACTCTTGAAGAATGTGGTTGGCCTCACAATGCTATAAGTAAAATTCTCATCTTCCTCGGCTTCTCTCATCAATTCAGACTCAAATTTCAACTTCGCACGTTGGAATTCAAGCAGCGGTTTTTGCACGCAAATCGCCGAGAGCAGAACAAAATGCGAAGCCTCTCATTTCCTACCAGCTACAAGACTATTCTTTGTAGCCTCGTAACCTATCTTCCACTAGTCTTGGAGTCCACCGCTACGGCTAGCGAGGCAAGACACCACAACGTCGATTGAAGAGCCTAAGCTCTCGAGACAGCTCTCCAAAATGCGCAGATGGGTAACGTCAGAGAACTGTACATTAGCCCTTTTAACTGTTCTAAGGTCTCTTCCCTGCTATTCCTCCCTCTAATTCCGTTCCTCTCTCTAGCAACGGCAATGACGTTAAAATCTCTATTCACCAACTCATTAACCATGAATTTTCCTATGTAGCCAGTCGAACCCACGACCAGGACATTGATGTGTCTTGGGTTTTTGTTCCGGAATGTTGAAGGAGCAGTTTCAGCTTCGACAGTTGAAGTAGTTGAAGCTCTTACATAGCAGAACCTCTGTCTGCTAGTGCTAAGCTTAGTAGATTCTGGGGATTTTAGAATAAGAACTGATGAAGGATTAAAAGGGCCGAGATTGACGTGAATTTGGGGGATGGGTGGGTGAGAAGGATAGCATCTTTTGAAGCATTGCAGCTGTGCTGAACAATTTGTGAAGCGATTACAGGAGAAACAGACTGATACTTTTACATTCATTAAGGGTATTTTTGTCTTAAAAAAATTGACATTCTTCCGTTAAGTTTTTAGTAACGATGTGGGTGAGAGTGTATAAAAACATTGTTAGAGGGATAGGAAACAAACGACATTTTTACATTCATTAAGGGTATTTTTTTTAAAAAAATTGTACATTCTTTGTGTTTTTTTATCGGATGGGGGTGAGGTCTATAAAAACATTGTTAGAGGGTGTGTGTAATAGAAGGATAGCATCTTTTGAAGCATTGCAGCTGTGTTGAACAATTTGTGAAGCCATTACAGGAGAAACAAACTGACATTTTTACATTCATTAAGGGTATTTTTGTCTTAAAAAAATTGACATTCTTCCGTTAAGTTGTAAGTAACGATGTGGGTGAGAGTCTATAAAAACATTGTTAGAGGGAAACGACATTTTTACATTCATTAAGGGTATTTTTGTCTTAAAAAAATTGACATTCTTCCGTTAAGTTGTAAGTAACGATGTGGGTGAGAGTCTATAAAAACATTGTTAGAGGGATAGTCTGTGTAGCTTTTGTAAAGACAGGGTAGTTCTGTGTATTTTTTCAACTGTAAAGGGGGTGTCTATGTAATTTTCCCTTAAATATATTAAGGGTAGGTCTCATATCATATTTTCACCCAGACGTGTTTGTATCAAGAGCTTTGAAAGTAGGGTGGAATCAGGCCCGACCGAGGTTGGACTGAGAGATCATTATATTTCAGCATTTACAGATTCACTGAAAGCTCAAAGAGTGGGAAGGATTCTCTTTTCAGGCTTTTTCAGTCATTTGTTTATGGTTCTAACGATCCATTGCAATTGATCGATCATCCAACAGTACTTCAAATTCCATCAATCATCTAACAATACTTCAAATTCGATCAATCATCCAACAACACTTCAAATTCGATCAATCGATCAATACACAGAACGAATGAGTAGGGTTAGGAAAGAGGAGGACAACTCTGAGAAGGAAATCCTGTGGCATTATAAGTGAGAAGTCGAGACCTTTAAGGTAATCTCATGGATATATACTACCCTCTCCATTTCAATCCTTTCCTCTATTCGATATTGTGTTCAATTTGTTTTCATGGTACTCTTTTTGGGTAGATTGGACCTAAGGTACCCAATGTTTGACGAAAATTTTTTTAGGGTTCCTCATCTTTTAAAAACAACTCTCATCGTAAGTCACATTAAAGGTTTGTCATTGTCATCCTCAATCACCTTTTTCTGGCTTATCTGACATCAACAGTGGAGCATTTTTCATGTCAATCTGGCTGCCGAATATTGGTGAACTTACCAGAATTCTACCATGTTCGCAAATTGCACAAATCCTCAACGCAACTAGGTATTCCAAAATCAAGAAGGCTTCAAAGATATTCAAAAACTCCCTGCCTTGTTTGCAAATTGAACAATCCCACCACATTTTGCCACTGATAATTTCACATGATCTAACTCCCCAAAGTGAAATTTTTAGCTTGTCTCAAATGGTCATATGTAACATTGGAATCCAAACCATCAACAAATATGCAAACTTGAGGAGTGGGCCAATCATATCACGAAAATGACCTGTATACATTGGAAACAGAATAAAGTACCCACCAATTGTATTAGTAGGATCATTCTCATTGTCAGTTCCTAGTGTAATCTGGAAAGAAGCAGCAAAAATAACAAATGTATGTGAAAAATAGAAGAAAACAAATAGATAATGAAGATAGAAACGTAACCAATGCTTTTGTTGCCCCAATGGTCAAATCTTAAACTAAGGTTCCTTGAGGACCAAGTATTGGTATTGGTTAATCATTTAAAAAAAAAAAATCCATAATTACACCAATAGCCCCTACTTTTTTCTCTTTTTTTCTCTTAGAACACAAATTTTTGACTAATTGATTTTCTCTTGCTTCACTTATACAAAAAAAAAAATCAATTTCCTCTAAATTTCATGGGAAAAGGTTCTCTAAACTCCCTGTCTCCCTCCTCCCCTAACCCCATGGATCCATCGTCGTTCAGTCCCATTGGAGGGCGCAAGTGATAGTACCCCTCAAAGAACCTGTAACCCAAATTTCAATTATCAGATAAGGAAACAGGGACCCTTGAAGGACTCATTCTGGACAATTTCTTCGGAGTATTAGTCTTCAAAAAAAAAGGTAGAAAGCTACAAAGCTGGTTTACAGATCTCAAGGCCCAAACCACCGAATAACCACGGCATTATTTACTTGCTTCAGAGGTGGGGTTCCTAGGACCAGTTCTCTCTATTACAAAATGGTCAACAATCCGAACAGTAGCAACTGGGTCCTGCTGAGCAGTGCCAGCACTCCACTTGCTAGGGAACTTCATAAGATAACTCGGTTGCTGCTGTTTTACTTCCTTGTCCCACTCTGGATCCAGTCTCCATTCCTTTGGCACCTGCAAATCAAAGAATCAATAATGCCCCCCAAGAGTAACAGAGAAAAAAAAAATTAACCCATTTTAATCACTAAATGTCTTCTCACTGACAGATGAAAAATAAGGTATCAATTAGCTTGCTTTACCATTTGCTACCTATCCATACCTCACCCAATTCCCCCCTTATGGCCCATGATTTACATAGAAGGCACCAAAACCCAACTAACTGGGTTTGGACAAAGTGAATACTCATGAGAGGAACTCAATGGAAATTGTTGAAGTACAGTTTCTCAAAATTATCACCATTTAGTTAAGGTAGTATTGTACCTTGTCAACTGCAAGGGTGAATACTTCAATGTCACCGTCACGGGTAATGTGGAAGCGAGTGAATGACTTGTAATTTGCAATGCGTAGCGAGGAAAAAGCTTCATCAAAGTGTATGTGAAACCAGTTGATGCAGATATACAAGTAACTCCCAAACACAAGGGATACCACAGGGGTTGAGAAAACCCAGAAATAAAGGAAGACAGAAGCATAATAAATGATGGCACCTCCACGTGACAGTGATTCCATCCCATTCTTGCAGATGTTGCTCCTTGTAACGGCCATAACCTGAATTTTCAGCATAGGTTCAATTGTGGTGAATGGAAGTACCGAAGAGAAATTTCTGGAATTAGAGGAGCATTTCTCACCTCTGGAACATCAAATGCAGACATAAGATACTTTATACACGCCGGGTAAAGGCCGAATGTCCACTGTTCTATACGAGCTCGAAGGCCAGTTGGGTCAGGAAAGTGTTCACTCTCCACCGATCGATACCATTCATATAAGGTGTGATATCCTAAAATAGAGAAGTTCAACTCGATTGTAAATATCTAAAAGTCCCAACTACCTATTTTCATAATTTTTTTTCTTCAGATGAAGAGTTCATTTCAATGATGAAATTTGCCTATTCGCTACACCGAACTAGGACACTGCATATCAACAGTCAGTCCTACAATTGTTGCTAATCATCAAGGTTAGGGTGTGTGTGCCTCTAATTTGCCATAAACTGCATTTACATCCTAAGCAATCCAGTGATTAAACTGCACTTCCACCCAAACAATTGTCGACCGCAAACGAAGGACTGCCAGGCCAAGTATTAGTAGCTCATTTTCATCTAGATACCCTTGTACTTGTTTCAATAGCTTTGTTGCAATGAGAGTCAACAGATCTCAGACACATTATTTATGTAGTGTGCCACTACATGCTTTGTGCATCCAACTATGAATAAGAGCTGCTATAACCCATGTGACCATTTCAATAGTGCTACACAACCAAACAAGGAAAAGGGGGCCGGGGTTGTTGTGGTTGGGGTTTTTTTTTTTTTTTTGTGGTGGGGGGGTGAGAGATTGAAGGGAAGAAAGAAAAAGCAGACCTGAAGTAGCTAGTAGCTGATGGCGGATACATGTCTCAACCCCCAGTTCCAGCAATAACATAAGAATTAGTGCTGCAGCCATGTGAGAAGAAACATGAACCATTCCAATTATTGCCCGTTTCTTCCGTGACACTTTGGAAGGAACGAAACAAAATGCTGCCATTAGTAATAACAGAGTTCCAGCTGAAGACACATACGAATGCTCCAGCATGTATATAAAGGCATCCCACACTGTGCTAAAAAAACTCTTCAACTGATCAGAAAATGAACCACCCTGCAAGATGTGGTCAAGCCGACACTGGAAGCACAAATTTTGTTAATTATCTTTGATAAACATCCCCTCTCCTCAAGCGTGTAGGTGTGCATGAGCACACATAGTTAACCCAATCTGGAAAACCATACTTTTTCACCCAGAAATATAGAATGCACATGTAATCAAGGGGTTTGACAGAATCTAGGAAAAGTATAACATTAGAGTACAATATCAAGTCTGAAAGGAGAGATTGCAAGGACCACAGAACTCACCTGTGGGAACATAGAAAAAGCCAGTATAAAGTAGATAAAACCGCCAATGAAGTCAAACTGCCAGTTCTTCTTCCGGAACTTCAAGATATTTCCTAATGCAATCTGGAGCAAATTCACATTTATGTCAGACTGACCATTATGGCCCCAAAATATATGCAGGAAAAACTTTTAGTGTTGACTAGATGGCAACAACTAAAGTGCAAGAATCAAACTTTGAAACTCACCCTGCTTGAATCCTCAAAAGATGGATAAGCTGCCTTGCTTTCATATGAAGTCCCATAAAGCCTTTTGAAGTTACTGAAAACATGAGTAGGATGTAAAAATGCCCCACCACAACCATTGACAAGTAAATGTTGCACATAGACTGGTTTGTCTGAAGAAACAGAAGAATGACGCAAGTAATGGTGCAAGTCTCCAGCCATTTGGAGCTTACACCTTCCCTTTAGATAATCACGAATTAAATGAGAGACATTCTTCCCAGAGACATCATTCCAGTACCAATCGAGTAGCCAATTTGGTTCATGTGTAATAATTATTACAGAATCATTCTCCCCAACCTGGAAAAAACTTCACATATTTTTACTCCATGTGATCCAGACAAACTACATAATTTACTTTGTAAAAGTTACCTTAGCAGAGACCATGCAAATAATCATAATTCATAACACATTGAAAAATTTAGTTTCACAGGCTAAGCAATGACATTAAAGGAGTTACATCACATGAAATCAAGTACTGATATTCAAAAAAGCTCAAGTGTGACAACTAGGGACAGAGAAATGAAATAAATCTTAGACATTGACAGAAAACTTCAGAAACATTTTAGTGATATCCTGTTCCAAATGGACTTCTTTAAGGAATATATTATTAACGATCCAGCATGATTGCAACTAGAAAATTCACCATATCCAGAATGTAGAAATTTCTCCACTCCACCAAAAGACAATCAGAAGTGAATAACATTCTTAGCTGTCTATTTCTTCTTGCGACTAGAGAGTTAAAGATTTACAACCAAGGTTTTAAGTATCTGCTGATACGGTATGATACTAAATGACACGTATCTGTATCAGTGTGATACAGAACCTATTTGATACTAAACAAAAAAACCTGTATTTTCCCTGGATCGACTGACACAGGATTGATACGGCTTGATAAAGGACCGATATACATTAAATACATTTGATACGCCTCCTTTAAGCCTGCAAACAGAAACCATGAGTGGGATACGAAACCGAAGGCCTTGGAAATTTGTTTTTCTCTTTGATCTGGGTTGGGGGAAATCATCTATCATAAAAAAAAGGACCCTAAACTTCATCAATTCAACTAGTTTTGGGGATTTACATTGCTCAAATCATGGATAAAAACAGAGAGGCCAAAAAGAGGAGAAGTTATAGATCCTTTTTTTTCCTCATTATGGCATCACTAGATTCGGTAAAATGACTCAACTCCTTGCATCAAACTGATACGTTTTTTCATATTACATAATAAGGTATTTTATGCCTCAAAAATCAAAACTGTATTTTGTATATATCATAAGCATTTCCATTCGTTTCTTGACCATTTCCCTGCATATCTTTAGCTTATCTTGCGTCTCACCGACCCAATACGATAAGTCTCTTAGAATCACTCTTCTGATATGATACCCGATACCGATACTTCAACCCCTGTTTACGGTAGTAGTCTCGAAGGCCAAATATGCAGAGGATTACAAATATTCCATCCCGTCACTCGTAGTAATTCAAGATAACAAGAATCTGCATATAGTGCAGCCACACCCTCATAGAACAAAAAGATAAGAACACCAAAATTACAAATAGTACCTTGTCTTTCGTTAATTCTGCAAAGAACTTGAATTGGTAAACATCAATGTCACAATGGAGAGCTTGATCGAGACCAAACACCCACCATCCTTTTGGGAGTTGCAGGGCAAAGTAACTCTTCTTTTGGGGCATCAACCAACCACCTAACCAGCTTTTATGGCATATGTGCCTCATAAAAGTCTGAAGCCCATCAAACCAATCTGTAGGAAAGAACAGTTATAGTCACGTAAGGACCATGTTAACATTCTTTACAAGTAACAACAGAACATTGGATCTGGTCTGCAAATTAATAATAAAATCTTATTGAAATGAAACTCAGCCCATTAAATTTTTCTGTCTGTTACAACCAAGAACTCTAATTAATCGAGAAAGTTTGGCAAGCATTAGCACTAACCATGATTTCCAGGAATCATAAAACACTGAGGTCCATCATATTGACATGGTCCAGAGTCTGCACAAGGTACCTCAGGTTTGTTCACAGCAACATGCTCTGGTTGAAAAGAAGGTGGAGGCTGGAACGCATATTCAAAAGGACGAAAAAACCGCTTCTCATATGTAAATGCTGAAGGATTAGGATACCTGTAAAATAATGGAAAATTCAATTTTTCCCGCAGGACAATAAAACTAAATTAGGATAGCAAGTGTTTTTTGTTTATTTCCAAACATAACTGAAGGATTATGTACCCATAAACAATGAAAGCAACTGGAAAATACAACTAAATTACTAATGCGGACGGAATGAAAGGTATACACCAAACTTGTGGGGACAGGGAAAGGGATAATAAAGGGAAGGTGAATGGGAAGGGGGGCGGCGGTAACCAAAAGGGGGATGTTAGCCGTGAGAAAAGAGAGGAGGGGGAATAAAATCTGTCGAAACAGATAGGGGGGGAAGGGGATTACCTTACGGTAGTAGAAAGAGAGAGCAAGAGAGAACGAACCGAGAGAGGGGGAGGGGAATTTGAGAAGAGAGAAAGAGAGATTTACCAAGAGAGATGGGGAGAGCTGAGAGTCTTAGTTTTTCTTCTTTCGATAGTCATTGCATAATTCCATTCCATAAAGATTGCTTTTAAATAGGCTTACAATTCTAATCATAAAATAACTCTAAAAGATCAATCAGAAAATAGAAACAAACAGCCTATTATTTAGGCCTTACAATCCAAGTCAAACTCTAATTAACAAAAAGATAAAGATAAGAAATACGAATCGTGGTCCATGTCTAATGAGGGGAACCCACGCCTCTAATATAAGGAAATAAATAAAATAAAATAAATCCAAACCATAACAAATTGGTCCACGCCTCTAATATAAGGAAATAAATAGCGCCTCTAATAAAATCAAAGATTACAAAGATTTTCCCAATTAAAATTAAAATAAAGAAAGACTCCTATCAAAGTCTTGTGGATCCCGTGCTGCATCAACTCTCGCCCGCTTAAAAAAATTCGTTCTCGAATTTTGTAAAGACGACGAAATAAGCTCGTGGAAGACATATCCAACGGTAGTCTATAACAAAATTCTGATAATGCCCGAGTGGTAAGGATGTAGTCTGCGACTCGAGGGGTCCGTCCTTCAAAGAATGACGAGGGAAACATTCTGTTAACGCATAGCCACGAACGAGATCAGGTGCTCCGTTGGGATCCTTCTCAATTTCTTGGTGGGTTTCTTCAGTCCCTTTTGGAATGTCTTCAAAGTCAACCTTGGATAAATCAACTGTCGGTTGTGGAATGTCTTCGACTTCACTAGTAGCATGCCCTGTCGTAATGGCTTGGTCATTTTGATAATGGCTTGAAGACTATAGGTTGTGCTTCACTATTTGTCTTACTAGCAATCCACTTTACACGGGTAGCTTCGAGGAGTTCAAGATTGGCTTGAAGAACATTTAAGGTTTCATGTTGTTGAAGCAACCTTTCCCATCGAAGAACTTTTAAGGCTTCCTCATGTTGTTGAAGCAATCCTTCCCATTGCTCAAGAACCCTTGGAGCAGTAAGAAGATTTGACATATCATTCTAACCTAGGCTCTGATACCAAATAATGCGGACAGAATGAAAGGTATACACCAATCTTGTGGGGATAGGGAAAGGGATAACAAAGGGAAGTTGAATAGGAAGGGGGGTGGCGGTAATCCAAAAGGGGGATGTTAGCCGTGAGAAAAGGGACGGGGAATAAAATCTATTGAAACAGATTGGGGGGGGGGGGGTGTTACCTTACTGTAGCAGAAGAGAGAGCGAGAGAGAACGAACCGAGAGAGAGAGAGGGAGGGGAATTCAAGAAGAGAGAAAGAGAGGGAGAGACGGAGAGAGAGAAGATCGTGAGAGAGGAAGAGAGAGAAACTTACCAAAAGATGGGGAGAGCTGAGAGTCTTTGTTTTTTTTCTTTCAATAATCATAACATAAATTCATTCCATAAAGATTGCCTTTAAATAGGCTTACAATCCTAATCATAAAATAACTCTAAAAGACCAATTAGAAAATAGAAAAAAAAACTGCCTATTATTTAGGCATTACAATCCAAATCAAACTCTAACTAACAAAAAGATAAAGATGCGAAGAAACACTAATCGTGGTCCATGTCTAATGCGGGGAACCCATGCCTCTAATATAAGGAAATAAATAAAATAAAAGAAATCCAAATCGTAACAAATTGGTCCACACATCTAATATAAGGAAATAAATAACGCCTCTAATAAAATCAAAGATTACAAAGATTTTCTGATGCAGATCGGTTTAAACAGAAATACAAGAGGCGGCCCAAACCAGTGGCTCAACCAGGAGGATGAGATCGGCTATGAAAGGAAGACAATCGGCTATAAAAGGAAGAGAATCTAAATAAAGAAAAGCCAATCTAAATTAGTTTATTTCGTTTCCTAAGTTGAGAAGATACTTGTAATAAGGATTGCTATAGATAAAGCATTCATTTCTTTTCTTAGGATATCCTCTTGGGCTATATATACAGTGTAAGGCCTAAGAGGGACAATTGAGAAATATATTGAAAACGAGTTTTCTAGTTCATCTCTGTGAGAAATAGAAAGGGTGGGATACCCTGACCTGAGAGAGGTCGACCTTTCCTCCTTTTTTCTCTTGTTTGCGATACTACTCCCTCTCTCTCTCTCTTTCTCTTTATTTTATTCAAGCATCATTGTTGATTACAGAGTATTACAAAGCACAGAGTATTACAAAGCACCAATTCAGTCAATATTTACAATTCAGATCCAAAGAGTTATTCTCGGTCATACCCACGGTCTTGTTTCAGTCGAGCCACCTGCAAGTACAAGCACCGCATCATTTTCCCAATTAAAATTAAAATAAAGAAAGATTATTATCCAAGTCTTGTGGATCCCATGCTGCATCAACTACCATGGAAACTGTGCTTCATTTTCTCAACCATAAATGTTTCAATAGGCTATTCTTCTTTCCATAAGGCAGGGAACTAGAAGAAAACATTTAGTGACTACTTGAGTATAAGTTGTATCTGATTAGAAAATGTGGTCCTAATAATCAGTTATTTCTTCTCTTTATGGAAAACAAAGTGGAAACAAGTAGATAGACAAGAGAGGAGAGAGAGAAAGAGTAGCATTTTTTTGCAATCCATTCTGTTCTTGACCACAGAAGAGAGGTCTCAAAGAAAATCCAAGGGGTGCAAAATTGCTCATTCACATAAGTGTATATTTTAGATGCTCCTTTTATTGTATATCATCCTTTAGGGAGTCGAAGAGGGCGAGCCTTGGTGTGACGGTAAGGTTGTCATATTGCAACCTGGGGGTCATGGGTTCGAAAGATAGAAACAGTCTCTCCATTTTGTGGGGGTAAGGCTGCGTACATTCTGCCTCTCCCCAGACCCTGTAGTAGCGGGAGCCTCGTGCACTGAGACGCCCTTATCCTTTAGGGAGTTGCAGGCCCCCCAATATCAGTTTCCACTTTCCAGTATATCAGTGATGCAGTTGCAAACCCGCAAGGAAAGGAAGATATTGATAGGGATTCTTTTTTTCTTATCTTGGTTTATCTTGTAATGGGGAATTTAGATAGGTAGGAGTTTTAGTACTGGTTTCCTAATTTAATTTACAATTCCAGATTAAGTAGGAGATTAGGATTTTACCTACTTCATTTAGATTAGTATTTAGTTGGGTTTATCTTCCGTTTAATCTTAGTAATTAATTAAGAGTCTTTTTTTTTTTTAATCTTTCTTTAAATACATGTTGTAACCACGATTATTCAGTGAATCAGTGAATCTCTCTCTCTCTCTCTCTCTCTCTCTCTCTCTCCTGGTTTCTTTCATTACACGGTGAGTCTCCCTCGTTATTTTCATCCCTCTTTTAGTTCTTCCTCCCACTTCCCCTCTTTATTTATCCTACACCCGACTCTGTGACTGTTCCTCCAATTTAATGGAACCAACAGTCCACACATAATCAAGTTGATCTCTCTTGGATGCTGAGCTTTTGATCTCAACTTTTGGGTGCTGAATCCGGAACTCTAGGCAACCCTAAGACCAGGTTCTGGCCCACTCTGTTGGGGTTGTTAATAATAGAATTAATTTCAGACCCTATTCCCTCCTTGCCCATGGAATAAAATCTCGGCAAGATCTCGCCAATTTCGCCAGTTTCGCAAGTAACCGAGACGAAAATAAGGTCGATAACCCTTTTCGTCTCGGCATATACATGTTCTCACTCGGCGAGATCTCGGTAAATCTCGCGAGATCTCGCAAGATCTTGGCGAGAAATTGCTTTTTACTTTTTTTTTTCTCTTTATAAAAGAGAGAAGGGGCTGTTCTCGGTCGAGAACTCGACCGAGACTGCTCCTTCCTCTTTTTTCTTAGTTTTTTGAAGGTTTTTTCATTTCTTCCCCCATTCTTTCTTTGTTTGGACTTTTAACTTGCAACGAGTGGTGCTTCGGACTGCGAGGATTGTTGTAAGAACTTCATATCAACTGTTGAAGGTAAGTTTCTTGCCGAAAAATGAGATTTTTACATGAGACTATGAGGGAGAAAAATTTCTAGAATGTGATGAAATTTTTATATGTTAGATACGTGAGCCCGATCTACAAGCTCACGGTTTCAGATTTCGATTTTGATTGTTGTAGGTATTTTTTTCAATTATTTGCATTTAAAAATAAATTTTCAGTAATTAAAATTTAAAATAATTATTATTATTACTCATTTGATGATGATGACCTATTTATATGTTAATCACCGTTGGTTGAACTACTGTCCTACGATTTCAGATTTCGATTTCGGTTGTTGTATGTTTTTTTTTGAATTATTTATATTAAAAAAATAATTTTCAGCAATTAAAAATTAATTTAAAAATGATTAAAAATGCTATAAAATAGGGAAAAATAAGGAAAAATGTTTTGATCACATTTAAAATATGACAAAAAGTTTGAAATGTAATTTTGCTGTGTTCAAGTTTGTAAGGTTATTGAAGTTTGTGTTTTCTATAAAACAGTGCTTGGAAATTATGTCGAGACCAAGTTCTAGGGCAGGCGATGGGGGCGACGGTACCGATTCCCGAACCAAGGTTTAAAATCTCGGGTTTCGGAAGAGTCTCAGCCTCCTCCGAAACCGAGATCTCGGCGAGATCTCGTCGAGACAGTGTATTTTGTCCGAGACAGCTTAAAAAGGCTGTCTCAGTGGCCAAAATGCAATTTTTAGGTCTCCAACTTCAGGGGAACCTCATTTTTACATACATAAACACATTTAGAGTATAAAATTATAAAAATAATGAAAAAAGCATGGGGGAAGAAATGAAAAAACCTTGAAAAAACTAAGAAAAAAGAGGAAGGAGCAGTCTCGGTCGAGTTCTCAACCGAGAACAGCCCTTCTCTCTTTTATAAAAGAGAAAAGAAAAAGTAAAATACATGTTCTCGCCGAGATCTCGCGAGATTTACCGAGATTAACCAAGATTAACCGAGATCTCGGCGAGAACATGTATATGCCGAGACGAAAAGGGTTATCGACCCTATTTTCGTCTCGGTTACTTGCGAAACGGGCAAAATTGGCGAGATCTTCGCCGAGATTTTATTCCATGTCCCGAACTGACCCTGCATGGTAGTATGCGACTGCCCTTCAGGGTGATAGGAAGAAGACCCAGTGTAATTTTTGTAGGAAGAAGCTTCAGTTTGGTGGCATCACAAGATTGAAGCAACACTTGAGTGGATTGGGCAAAGATGTTTACAAATGCCCACAGTGTCCTGTGGAGATATCTAGGGCCATAGGTGAACAGTTGAGGGGAGGGAGGCAGAGGAGGGCAGCAATGGAAAGAGAAAAACAATATTTTGAGGAGGCAATTCGAGGCACCATATTTGAATCCAGTGAGGAACATGAGGCTGAGGGATGGGATGTAGAAGATATGACAGAGGCAGAGACAAGACAGATGCGTCATGCGGCAATGGCTAGTAGAGAAACCCTTAGATCAGATGCAGAAAGGAGACGGACAGGAACAGGTACATCTGGAGCAGGTGGCAGTGGTAGTGGATTTGCCTCAACATAAGAAGGAATTACAAGACTGGATTATAGGCCAGAAGAAGAATTGGGAAATTTAGGAGTAACTATTATGTGTGATGGTTGAACTGGTCCTACCAGAAAGTTCATCATCAACTTCATGGTTTACTGTGATGGGAGGACGGTGTTCCTTAGGTCTATTGATGCATCAGCTAAAGTAAAAGATGCAGATTATATTTATGGGCTGTTGCAAGAGGTGGGAGCTCAGAACGTTGTCCAGATTGTGACGGACAACGGCAGCAATTTTAAGAAGGCAGGGGAGATGTTAATGAACAATGCCGACTACAATCTCTTCTGGACTCCATGTGCTGCCCATTGTATTGATTTGATGTTGAAGGACATGGGCAAGATAAGTAAAGTCAAGAGAGTAGTTGAGCAAGCAAGAAAAGTAACCACTTTCATCTACAACCATGGTTATTCCTTGAACATGCTCAAGGAGAGATGTGGAGGGGACTTGGTCAGACCAGGCATCACCAAATTCGCTCCGAACTTCATAGCATTGAAGAGCTTTGAGGCGAAGATGGCCGGACTCAGATCGATGTTTGCATCTGAGGATTGGTTTTTGTGGAGACAATCAGCTACCCCCCAGGGAGTGGAAGCACAGAGTACCATCGCTTCAGACGAATTTTGACAAAATGTGAAGGTGGTAGTCAGGGTGTTGCATCCTGTAGTACAGGTGTTGAGATTGGTAGATACTGAGCGAAAACCTACCATGTTCTTTATGCTGTTGTGGACGCATTGAAAGTACGTGTTAAAGTTTTGATACCACGTGGCTACAAGAATTACATAAAGATCATCAATGATCGATGGGAAAGCCAACTCATGCATCCATTGCATAAGGCTGGTGAATAAATTTGATGATGTATTTACTTTAGTGTTACTTATGTACCAATATAATTTTTATTTGCTTTAACCATGTGTCCACAGTCAAATATTTCAGCATACTATTTGAACCCCAAGTACCAGTATACACATGTACTTGGGACGAACGTAGAACTCATTCAGGCAGTGAAGCTAGTGGTTGCAAAGTTGGAGCCAGATCCCCAAGCACAGGCATTGGCAAACCTAGAGGTGAGTTGTGTGCTTCAATTACTGAAAATATGATCGTCGTGACACTAATTGTACTAGTTACTGCTATTGCTAGTGCGGCAAAACTATATATTATAATTGCAAATATTTATAATTTTTCGATTGTGTGTAGATTAAAACCTTCAGGGAAGCCCGTGGGAGTTTTGGGTTACCCGCTGCAGTGGCTGGGCGTGACAAAAGTGATCCGTGTATGTATTACGTTTAAATGACATACGAAATTAAATTATCTTATGTTTTATGTATTACATTTAAATGACATACGAAATTAAAATATGTTATTGTTCTTATGCAGCTAAATGGTGGGTGTTGTATGGTAAAGATGCACCTGCTCTGAAGAAGATAGCAAGTAGAGTGTTAGCTCAGACATGCTCTACGTCTGGCTGTGAGCGAAACTGGAGTACTTTCAACCTCATTCATTCAAAGAGGAGGAATCGACTTGGCTCCCAACGGCTAAATGACTTGGTCTTTGTGCATTACAACATGAGGCTGAGGGTGCAAAACATGTTCCATGATAAGGAGGATGATACCCTGCTCGAACTCGCCAACATCTTCCAGCTTGACTCTGAAGAGGAAGATCCATTAGTAGAGTGGGTGCGGGACAGGGGAGTACCTGTGATGGACGATCCCAGGAGGATGCCTGACTCCCATTTGACCAGCCATTTGGATACTGATGTCGACGACTCGACGAGTTTTTAGCCTCGGAAGAGGATCGAGTCCATACACGGTCACCCCTCCTGCTGGCACTAATACAGATGATCCTGAGTGGAGTTGGAGTGGTAATGGAGCTAGTGGTAGTGATAATGGGGGTGGGCGTGGAGACCCAGGTGGAGGTCGAGCCACTATTGTCAATATTGGGGCTGATCCAGAGCCACAAGCATCACCTATTAGATACATTGGGGAGAGCCAGTACACTCATGCAACACAGGATGATGACCATAGTGCACGTGCGCCATCCTCATCATGTAGACCAACTTCGTATTCGCATAGGCCTCGGCATCATTCCCATTCTCAACATGATGAAGATGCTGATTGCAGTAGCACGATGGACGTTGACGTTGATAGCCTCTCTACTGGCTTACGAGGATTGAGTGTGGAGGAGAATAGCAGCTACTGCAGTGGACAGGAGCAGTGGAATTTTCCTGGATATAGCACTGGTTCAGCATACACCTCAAATGATTATGTTGATATCAACTTCGTCCCCTATCCCACTGCGACTGCATATGGTTCTTCCTTCGACGATGGTTCAGATGCAGGAGCACAGACACGGAGTCGGAGTGGATCTACCAACTTCTATTCCGTTCCATCAGTACTTCCGCAAGAGTCTACGCACCAAAGTACTACTTCAAAAGTTTTTTCATTCTTCCCAAAGATAGGTATCCTTCGGACAGCTACTGATGTTATATTTATGAATCATGTGCAAGACTACCAGAACTACTTTGCATCAAGAATGTCATGGGAAGATTATGTTGCTCAATTGGAAGACAATTTGCGTCGACAACTTTTCCAGATGTATGATGATAGTAGGATGGATCATCCACGACACTCTACGTATTACTAGACATTGTATCTGTATGAGGATTATGGAATTGTGGACTATGGGCACATGGGGACTATGGGATCATTCAATATTGAATATTTGAACTATGATGTAATGATTTATAATGAAGTGTTATTTTGTTTCTCTTTCCCCTAGTGCATTATGTTATTGTCTCATTTACCATATTTGATTGAATATAATAGCTAAAATTAATCTAAATTTACAACAGACTTCAGCGTTGACTGTCAAAACATGGGTGTAAACCCAAACAACCACAAAGAGTCATTATTTTTATAATTTTATACTCTAAATGTGTTTATGTATGTAAAAATGAGGTTCCCCTGAAGTTGGAGACCTAAAAAATGCATTTTGGCCACCGAGACAGCCTTTACAAAATACACTGTCTCGGCGAGATCTCGCCAAGATCTGGCGAGATCTCGGTTTCGGAGGAGGCCAAGACTCCTCTGAAACCCGAGATTTTAAACCTTGTCCTTGCCACCAGTTCCAGTTTCAAGTAAATTTTGTTAATATTTCGCTGGGTATTTTGGGCGCTTGTTGACTGGAATCAATAGGCCTGTAGGTGGTGATCCTTCACCTGAAATCCCAAGTTGATTCGTAGTTGCATGAGGAAGAACTCTCCTTCAAATCAGGTTCAGGTATTCCGCCTTCTCTGTTTTATCATAAGGAAAAAGGCAAATCCTTCTTAATTACAGTCAAGTCCCCACTTGTTGAGTTTACGTAAAAGCCCCTGGTTCTTTAAGTTTGTTTCTGTTTAAACCCATCTCCATATTGGTTTCCAGAACTACCCACATCTCTTTATTATTAATTTCTGGCTGACACATACCTTCTTACCTTGTTCTTAAGAGCTTTACTTGTCTCACAAATTACAATTCTGCCACTGGGGTATGTGTTCCTTGTTAAAGGATTCTGAACTTACTTTGTTTACAATTTTGTCACTACCTCTATTGCTGAGCTTATATTAGCATATGGGTGGGCCACAATGATCCCAAATTAGGGATTTGCAACCCAGGACCACATCAATCAGCCTTATATAGGTTTCATCTAACTTCACACAAACATTTAAGTAGTTTACACACCACAGCAGCTTGGAAGTCCACAAACTCCCCTAGGAGAAGAATCTTTTTTTAGCCCTGTTGCGACAAGCCACAAACACATGGAACAAATGTGCAGAGCATCAAATGACTCTTGAAAGCTTCCTCTGTATGGGCACCTCCCAGCCCCGCTGCCTCCTCTCCCCATTCTCACTTTTCCCACAAAAATAAATAAATAACCCACAATATATAGACTAATAAGGTGTCCTAGCCCAACATTAAAGTGTGCAGATAACAGACTAATAAGGTGTCCTAACCAAACATTACAAGGGCGGCTTCAAAACTGCCTGTTTGGGCAATAAATCAGTAAGATTATGCCAGATCACTCTGAGACGCTCCTTTCTAGCTCCACAGGTTAACATCCAATCAACCTAGTAGTAAGCAATCTGCCAAAAGCAACCAAAATATTCCTTGGAGAATCAGGCGACTGCTCTTCCAACTTGCTTTCGTGATAGCCCGCCTTACAACGAAGGGCTGGGAGTGTGCAACTCCCCTACTATTTATTGGCCTAATCAGGAATTTCAGTCAGAATCACTCTACTGTGCCGCCAATCTATTGATTCCATTCATTGCCAAAAACAAGGTGGCTTGCTTTCTTTCAAGCCACAGTGGAAAGAGAGATAAAAACCTCTTTTATGACGTCAACTTTGCACACAAAAAACTGTCACTCTTTTCGTATCAAAATAAAGCTTCTGTTCTATCTTGGAAAATTGACGATTTTGTAGAAAAGGAAAGCCGTTCAAGTCAGGCTCCAAAGATAGCCTACATTCATTCTACTAGGGCCCTGTTTGTTTAATGGGGAGTTAGGGGTGAATTCCACATGTTGTGGGGTGGGGCAACAGGCAAGGTTCTTAATCTCGGTTTCGAGGCCAGAGTTTCAGAATTGGTCTGAAACTGAAATCAGGTTTAGACCAAAACCTGAGAGAAATCTGGGATTTTTTTCTGTTCTGAATTTGAAACCTAGATCGAAACCTGTGTTAAACCTGTTGCACGCTCAAGTTCTATGCAAAACGTCACCGTAGTTGTCAAGGCATCGCCTAGGCATCCATACGGTTTTTCAACCCCTGTGAGTTTGGTCGTCTTATTGTATCATGCCTTATTTAAAAAAAAAAGGGGTTTCGGCCGGTTTTACCTACTATTGGATTTGAACAATGATGCCATTTGAAGCATTTTTATACCATAATGCATGAATAATGCATATATATTAAATAAAATAGAAATCGGTGCTTTAACCCCCTCCGTTTTGTATAAATCCTCTTATGGAAGATGTATCCTTATACGTCTTGGGGATGCCTAGTTGACTCACTTTGTCGCCTAAGCGCTCAAGCAACCGCCCAGCACTTTGGGTCGCCTTGGTGTCATGATAATTAACAACTATGCATGTTGCATCCTGTTGAAACCCATTTCAACCCTTGGTATCATCTTGGGCCAACCATAACAACAGGGATAGTTAAGTAGAGGAAAAATTACTAGTCATTCCCACCCCATCTCATTTTGTTGGCTTTTCCTCAGAATTCACTGTTCATTCGTATTATGGACATTTCACACAATGGTTTCTAAAAAACAGGTAGCAGTATTCTCATCGCTGCAAGTCCATCTCAGTTTTAACGGTGAAACTCTCACACTGCTAGTCCTTGTCCACTAAACTGCAAAACTCCTCCATCGCAAGTTCATCTCTATTTAACCAGCCATTCTCCACGTCCATCATACGATGAGAATTGTAGGGTAAATGGATTTTTTAGGTGGCAGTGATCAGTGTTTGTAAAAGGGAAAAGCAATGTTCATTGCTCCTTTCTGATTCATAATGCTGAAAAATTTAGGAATTTCGGGCCCTTTTGGAGCCAACCTTGGTCGCACCAACGGTGCAGATGGTCTTACAGGTGAGAAAATTCTCACTGCAGTGGACAGACTTGAGGCTGAAGAAGATGATGTTGTAGGCGAAGATGCTGCAGGCCTCACAACTCAGACATTGGTTGTTGAGGATGACGGCATGTTGTCAGCCATAGTTGTTGATGGTGAACCAGAGACGCAACCAGCGACATGGGGACTAGAATTATGTGGTGAGGCCAAGGGGCCAGACCACAACTGGGTTGATGAAGGGGAAGCTGTCCAAGCCGCTGTCGAAAATGTTGGTGAAGAAAGCCATGGACTCATGGAGGAGTGAGTGTTCTGGAGTAGAGTGACAAGGAAGAGTGAGACGTCTTCAAAAGAGTATGGGGAAAGATTCTAGAGAAATGCTGGCTTCGTTATAGAAGACTCCGGCCTTTTGATCAAGAATGGAAGTGCATAGCCAAAAAATTCAAGAGAAAGTCTCCTTGCGACACCATTGTCAAGATTGCCACAGTGTATCAGATCTGGTTTGAGAGAAACTTGAGGATGTGGGCGGCAAAGGCAAGATCCTTTGATCAAAGTTGGGAAGCAAAAGCAATTTCCTTTGATGTGCATGGAACGATGATGCCCCTATCTCCCCCTCCCCTGGATACTGAGAGGAATAGATTCATTCTTTCCTCTTGGAATCTTGCTTCCAGGTGAGGAAGTTTGTTTTTATCTGTTTCTTAGGGTCCTTGCGGATCCTGTTTTGTTCTAGGCTTTTGCATGTTTTTGTAAGGAACCTGGCTCTATCATTTAGATACGCAGGTTTGTTTCCCCTTTTTCCAGAGCTTTGTTAATATATACTCACACATCCAAAAAACTACGCTTTGCCCTTCCAGTTCATTTCTTTCTTGCGTCTCCGAAGTTTCTGAATTGTGGGTTATTGTTCTCTTTGGGAGGGCTGAAACATATCTTCTTCTTAGTTGGATATCTTCTTTTCGTTTTGGTTTCCACATTGTTACGGGGTAACTAAAACCTTCAGAAGAGGGAGCGAGGAGAGAAATGAGAAAGAGAGAGCAGAGAGAGGGTGTGAGAAGAGACAGGAGGTGGAGCAAAGAGGGGTGAGCAGAAAGAGCGAGGGACGAGCAGAGAGAGCGAGGGATGAACAGAGAGAGATGAGGGAGGGAAGGGGTGAGGAGAGAGGGAGGACAAGAGGCAGCAACAATTTCGGCTTTGAAAAATCAGACTGTTGCAGATGGCCACAAAGTTCCCTTCATCTTCCCCACAAGAATCCCACCAAAACCGGTTGGATTTTGAATGAGGTGGGGTAGAGAAGACAAGGCAATGACAGAAGTCCGACAGGGATTTCAAGAAATCCCACCCCATTGCCACAAAACAGCTTAATTTTGTAAAACCCCTGGAAAGTCTAACAATTTTCCTTCACTAATCAGTCATCCGCCCCAACCCCACCCCACACACTAAAAAAAAAAAAAAAAAAAAAAACCCAAACCAACTCCCTCGTTAAACAGATGGGGCCTAGAAGAAAAGACCATGAGTCCACCTAAACATTGAATTATAGGTGAGATATAGACCACCCATAAAGTATAGGTTCTTACATAAGCAAGTTACAACATCTAGAAACCTCCCTCCCCCAACTTAAATTATCAAAAAGAAAATTGTTCATCAAACAGAAAAAAAGGCACGATTCCATATCAGCTAAACCTCAACAACCAAATCAAATCATGCACGTGCATAGTTTTGAGAGAGGTGTGAGAAAACAAAAGTGAATCACACATTAAATAATAAGAATTCAGGTTCAACTGATTCAGGCCGCTAAACCAACTTTCTAATGAAAGAAAAGAAAATAAGGGTGCGGTTGAGTCAAGAAGGTGCAACAAATCGGGGTTAACATAGTGAAATGCCACAAATGACACCAAAATCCATAGAAAACTAAAATACTAAAATGCCTCAAAACCAGATTTTAAATAAATGTTTTTCCCTTACACACTCCAAAATTTGTCATCTGGATCCTACATGTGGAATGAGGAGGACAAGCACCATTAAAAAAATAAATTTTTTGATTTGGTAAATCTGTGATCTACATATTCCTATCCACACATAAATCAGCTTTTATCAAAGGTCCGTTTGTCCTCATGGTGAGGCCCTGAAACTATTCAACTAAAGAAAATGCATTGTTTTGATAAAATTATTTTAATGAAATGTTAGCTTGCTTTCATCTAAAAGAAACCATGGTAACAAGAAATCAAATATGGCAATTTGAAAACCTGGAAGTCCTGTAGCAGATAGAGATATCATAAGGAATTAATGATCTAAAAGAACAAATCAGTTATGGCAGTCTGGCAACAAGAACCCAAAGTATTTCTTCCAAAGCAAAGGAAACCCAATAAGCATGCAAAATTTGTGATAGGCAACACAATTACACAGATACCTGTTTCTCAGTAGTTGCTGGCCGATTAGACATCAGTTTGTATATGTTGTTCTTTTTTATTTTTTATTTAAATAAAAATCAAAACTAGGAACGAGAAGTCCAACTCACGCAAGATCCCCTCCTATAAGAAGTAAATCTCCACGTGGTAAGGCACGCATAGAATTGCTGAAATTGACGCGAATGGAGGGCTGAGCAAGTAACCGGGCCACAGAATATGACGAGTTTCCTCCATCCCCGGTATCAGCCATGAAGTCAAACCACAGGTCTTCCTTATCACTAAAATGATCAAATAAAAGATCATCTTTTTGAGCTCCATCATGAACTGTGCTCATTGCAGCCTGATCATAGAAGACAAAGAAGCAAAAGGAAATTCTGAAACAAAAACTATATTAAAAAATCAGTCTTGCAAGGGGAAAAATAACTAAAGAACCTTTTTTGCACAGCAGAAAAGAGTAAAAAAGAAGAAAGAAGATGACTGTTTGTTTTAGTAGTTCACTTTAATTAAGGCTTCTTTAACTCAGTCTTCTTTGTAAGATTGGAGAAAACGAGGGTCTCAAAAATTGTAAAATATTATAATCTGGAATGCACTTGTGATCTTTTTCTGCTTTGTGTTCGTGTATTCCCCTTATTTTCTCTAATAATAACACATTCAGTTATCAGTAGAGAAAAGGGTGGGTCCCCCTTTTCATTCTCAAAGTGTTGAAGCAATTAGAACTTAGAAGGGGATGAAGGGAAGCTATAAATCATAAATTGCAGTAGTAACTAGTAACAAAATGTTGCAGGAAATGAAATACACAAATAGCTCACCAACATATAGTTATGAAAGAGATATATAAGATTCTCCTATTTTTATTTTTATTTATTTATTTATTTACTTTATTTTGTGTAGAAGGAATAAAGAATTTAGTTTGTTTTCTAGAAAAAGGTATTTACAACCAGTCATACCTACATTTTGTGGTATCACTCGCTATACCATCACAGAAGTACTCGAAGAATTTATATGGATATGATTGCAGGGGTTAGAGTCCACCATGGATACAAGGTGTCATACTCCAAGCCCTACAAGTCCGGCATGGGCACTCAAGGGTACATTGCATCTTTTATTTTTATGTTATAAGGATATTGCATATATTGGAAGTTCTATGGTCAGATCAAGTTATTTACAAATATGTATCTACTCAAATAAATAGCAAATAAAATACGTATATCAGTAACTAATTTATTTGCATTAAATTTACATATTGTTTTAGTTTAAGGTGGTGTAGAATAATATAAACTAAGCCTTTTCCCATCACTAAAATTATACTATTTTGTAAAATAATTCTACTAATACATATAAGAGATTAAATTCTCTATGCTTGTGAATATGGGTTGGCAGTATTTATTCGATGTTATAATTGTCACTGTGGTAAAGGGAGCCATGGTGGTGCCTAGGCGAGGCCAAGGTGCCCAAGGCAGCCCCCCCACCCCCAATATTTCGACTGGATTTGCTCTAGGCACCTAGACACACAAGGTGACATGTCACCTCAGGCATCCCAGAAACCCCAGATACATCATCAAACAGGAATTGCAGAATATTAGGAGGGGAGACAGAGAGATTATAGTGCAACTGAGATGGCTAGTTCATCTACTACAAAATTGGATTCTCCATAATTACATCCAATTCTGAAACAGGGGAAAAAAGCTAATAGTTTCAGACAGTCTTCAATTATGGCTGCCACACACCGAGACAACTTGAAACTGGGAGATTGTTGCCGGTGCATCACAGTTTGAGAGTCACCAGACAAAATGATATGAGAAATCCAGAGATTAGCAGCCCACAGCCATGCTTTCTGTGCCACCAAACCCTCTGCCATTAAGAAAGATTGAACAACAAATTTAGAGATTGAGAACATGAAGATTCCTTGACAGTCATATGCAATGATGCCAATGAGCCAATCCCATCTGGACCAATAGCTTCTACAGCAGTACGAGCAGAACCATCAAAATTAATTTTTATTCAAGGAGCAGGAGGAGGTTTCCAAGCTGTATGAAATGTTCACATAAATGAGGTGCTGACGCTGAAGATGACAAAACAGCAGCTGTAGAAGATTGCAGAAAGATTTGAATAGGCGACATTCTGGAGCCAGAATATACAGCAGTACTGTAATTAAACCATACAGCCTATAAAATGAGGCCCGAAGAGAATGAAATTGACTAAAGAATGGGAAAGAAGATGCTGGACAAGGAGCAGAGAGAAACTGAATAATGATTTAAGAGTAAAGAACAGAGGAAGCTTGGTGTCATACCATTCTTGAGAAGTGGAAATCTAAGAAAATGTAAGGATATGTGGCAATGGACTTGATGAAAAATTGATAATCCTGAGGGACAGGGTAAACTCTCTGTGTGAAAAAGAAAGGAGAAGGAATTAACATCATGAAGTACCTTGCAAAGAAATATTATAATCTTAGGGAAGCAGTGAAGGTGCCAAATGTTAAGCCTAAGAGAAGAAGAAATATTGAGGTTGGGAGAAGTAGAAGTGGCACTGAGTGAGGATCTGAGGACTCTGTAGGCCAACACTATAGAGTAGTCACTAGAGGAAATAATTTTCCAGACATATCTATAAGATGGAAGGGAAATGTTGAGATGAGATGAGCAAGTTGAGGAGGCCAAATTGGAGAATTAAGACAAAGTTCCGGGTAATGTTCGAGTTTATGAGATAGCAAACTTTGGAGGGGGGAGGGTAGGGGAGAGAAAAGAGATAGAAAGGCAATGGTTGAGTGAGTTAGCGGGACTAGGGACCCATGGGTAATCATTCCAGATAGCCTCAAGGCAACACCTACATAACTACATTTTGTATACATATGCTAGTATGGTAGTAGACCTTCCCTCTTCATGGTTTATTTCCATGCTTTCCTTGTATGGATAGATGCCATGTTCAGGGTTCCTCCTTCGATTAATTAAATTCATGCATGACTTTTCCAGCATGTTTCATAGCATAGTTGTCAAGGCGATGCCTTGGCGTCCAGGCGGCTTGGAAAATAAGGTGCCTAGGTCACCTTGGGCGTCCGCCTTGGTGCCTTGACAACCATGTTTCATGGTTTGCGATTGTGTCCATGGTGTAATGGGAATATGGGATAGGAATCATTTCCAACACGTGTCAGACAGGTGAGGCTCCAATTTTGAAGACTCCAGGTAAGATAGGTGCCCTTGAAGTAGAGCTATAGAGGGCATCTATAGAGATACAGAGGATACCAGATCATTAAGTAAGTGATTCAAGTCAAATAAGTATAATCGATTAAGACCCTATTTAAAACCCTTAAGAGTCAATAATTTCCAATAGCGTTACATGTTCGATTTGAAACATAAAATCTGAAACCTCCTGGGTTTGCCCTGTTTAAGATAATATGAACATTTACAGATCATGTTCCCAGGAATTTCTCCAAAAGGAAAATTTCATAGACACATCAGAATTTCATCACCAAAGGGGTGGAGCAAGAGTTGGAAATAAGTTAAACCATTTATATATCAATGCATTTAATTGCACTGAATCGCTGATCAAGATTTCTTAGAGTTCTTTCTTATCATCATTATCGTCATTTATCGCAACTATTTTGGTTTGACTACACTAATAATACTGAACCATTTCAAATATCAAGCACCACAGGCTTCATCAAAGTGTGTGCATTTGAGAATCTATGTCAGAAAATAAGTTTTTGCAAGTGACAATAGTTGCCACAACATTTACAACAGAAAAATGTCACAGGATCTAGTGAAATTTTCAAAAGGTTACCTAACATAGGATTAGTTAACCATTTAAATGGTCAATTAAAAGATGAAGAATCATTTCGTGATATTGAATATTAATTGATATAACATCAAAGAGTACCTGCATCATACGCATATCGAATCGACCAACGAATACTGTTACAGAGACCAGGAGGTCAAAAACTGTCTTAAATAAATCGGCAGATGTCCTACAATATAAATCCATCAACTTTGTCAGGACAGTTAATGGAGTTTTCTCCTTGAAGCAAAAAATGGAGCGAAATTGTAAACACATACCCTGAGTACCAGGGAACCATTTCCAAGAAATCAGGTTTCATCTGTTGTTTCTTCAGCTTCTCATATTCCTCAACTGGCAAAGGATGAGTAAGAGCCCATCTGTTAATTGGCAAAACTAATGAATCAGAAATTGAAACCATAACAGATAAAGACCAAATGAATATGGGCTAATATCCTCAGAATAGCAAACATAATAAACAAGAATATATACAAAGGCTTCATTTCCCATCTGCTACTAAACTAAGAGGGATTCAATTGTAGGATCCATCAATGATATTGAAACATCAGAGAGAAATCAGCCCAGTTACATGATCTCAACCATCTTTAAAACTGAACTTTCCTTGGATAACCAACTGAAAGGTATACTACTTGGCCAAGGTCAGATAGAGGCAGAATTTTGGGCTATGGAATTATTGGTGAGGCCAATCCCAAATCAAACTGGAAGGCAGGGTAGAGGCATGAAATCTCACATTGATGCCCCCACCTAAAATAAGAACCATTGATCAGGTGAATATTTTTTTTCCAATGGTGGCAGTTCTTTCACAGATATGGAAAATTTGATTGGTAATGTCTCATCAAATGCAACAAGAATCCACAGTATGAAGATATAAAGAAGCACTTACCCCGTAGACCGTTCCACCACATAATTGGCAATATAAAGACCTATAAATGTGGCCCACAATGAATATATTGGAGAGATTTCATCAGATGTTCCTGGACATGATCCGCTGCAAGCTAACTGAAAACAAAAATGACGGGAACGGTGTAAACAGAAAAATTAACATAAGGTACCATCCAAGAAAAAAAAATGCACAGTTAAAAAAAAAAAAAAATATATATATATATATATATATATATATATATATATATATATATATATAAAGATTTAAGAAAATAAGGCTTCCTCCACACCTCTCCGTAGATAACCCACTTCGACAAAAGTGGGTAATCACTGGCTGATCCCACCGGGGCAAACCAGGATGAGCAAACCTGATCCTTCAACTCATTCATACGCAGAAAATTTGCCAGCAATGTGTTCCTTTCTTCTTTCTTCCAACTAGAAAACCAACCAGAATTCCTCCTTTCAAAAGGTCTTTCCCTTGAAATAGCACGGTTACCACAGTGACTATAAAATACACAGCAGGCTACACTAATGACCTGCACAAGTATGACAGAGTTTTAAAAAAAAAAGATAAAGATTGATATGAAGTGAACAATAGAAGCAACATGCATGTCTGTTAATATACATTCATATGTGTGTTTTGGTATCGCTTACAGCACAATTTTGAAATATGGCTAGGATCTCTGGCCTCTTTCCAGCCACACGAGCAACAAGTCCAATATACCACATGCCTATGAATATAATATGGAAAACAAGAAGAAACAAAATCGATGAGATGTATATCGTCAAAAATAGTGACAAGTTCATCCTCATATCCACTCCCATTGATTGAAAACTGGGAAGATGATACAAAGCAGCTACTAGAATCCATGCAACATACCTGAAATATAATCAATTCCTAAAAATTAGCAACATCCAGTGTCTACACAACCTAAGCTAGGAATCAACAACAAAAAGTCATCAGATAGGATTTAGAATAGATAACATACCACCTACTGAAGTTTGAATAGCTTGGTTTAATCGTCTTCCCAACGAATGGAGACGTAAAGAAATAGAAAAAGCCAAGTAAGCAGGCATACATTGACCACCATTTAATATTGTTGTCTAACTTCTGTATGAGAGTATGCATGTTATCTGATGAAATAAAGAATAAACACCCCACGACTACTGCAATTATGGCATGGCGTGAATGTTCATGGGGATAGGGATATGCTGGAGTCAGAATTGTTCTGACCCTGTCCATCTTGAAGTTATCTAGTAGACCAACAGATGGCTTTTTGGATCCCATTGATCCCTGTCCAAGAAATTTAGGTTGCTCCACTCACTGCAAGCACTTTCAAAGGAATGGCACTTGGCAGAAGACACATCCAACATAGATATTTCTCCCAGTCCCTGGAATCAAGTTCATGTAAAGAATCTGCAAGGAAATAGTTCTCAGAAGCCTTCAGAATATAGTCCCTTGTATAAAACCAACCTTGGAAAGAAACACACCTATGACTGAAACGTGCAACAAATGAATTTATAATTAGCAAAATGTAAGAACAATAACATTTAGTATCTCTCTAAAAGCATATAATTACCGATTTCCAGAATGGCTTAGCTTAAAACTCCTCCACTAAGTTACTGATTCTCTAGATTATTATAGAACTCACACACATGAACCCATATAAACTAGTGTTAAAAAAAAAAAAAAAGGAATCATAAAATTCTGATAAGTAAATGTGCTGTTGACAGCTGAGTGATTCTGAGGTCCACAAACTTTGGTGGCTTCAATAAAAGGAAGGCCTACTAGAAGTGTGCCAGGACAGCTATCTCTTGGATAGTCTTTCAGCCATATTTCCAATAACATTCAAGTCAGAATATGGACCCAATTATTCGGACTAAATTTTATCCAGAAGGTGGCAAGATATTAATCAAACACTATCCAACTATAATTCGTAGTAAATAGCATCAATTAAGAAATTTAACAAAGTACGTGCATCTCAGTAAAAAACGGACCTTATCTAATAACTGGCCAAGAAAACAAAACTTATGATTGAGTATAATCAGCACTAGCAGCAAAACTCAGCAACAAAACCAGAATAACATTGTCAAAGAATAAATTTAGTTCTTCTTCTTTCCAATTTAATTGTTCGGAAACCACGGAAAATAGTAAATCCTAGGGTTTTAATTCAGACAGTGCGGAGTAGGTAAAACCAAGGGAGACAAACAGAAACAGATACGAGAAACCCGCAAGAAACATTGGCTATCCCCTCCATTTTGAAGTCTTTACACCAAAATAAAACCTAAAACCAACAAGAAAACTTAAAACACAGAAATTTAAATTTGGAAAGCAGATGAGACAGAACCTCTTGTGCTTCAATCATACAACATTGTCTTGAATACTGGAACAAAGATAAACACAAATGCAATAAAAACAAAAAAACAAAAAAAAAAAAGAGAGAAAAAACTTGGAATACAGAGAGAGAAAGAACTACCCGGATGAGGGAATCGTCGAGGAGGAGAAAAGAAAGGGAGGTCAGTGCTTGATGTTTTAAAGGTAAAGGGAATTGGGGTTCCTCAGACCAACTTGGCATGGCATCCCGGAAAATGTTTGCAAGGAACTGGGAAATCAAGAAATGGCATCATCTTCCTCTCCATTTTTTTCATACGAATTGCAGAGAAGAGATGTAACCCGCAAACGAATGCGATGAAATGAAAATTTTTTGAAAATGTAAAATTTACAAATTTTATTTTACTTTTCTTCCCTGCTATCACTCCACGTGATCCATCATGTGCTTCAACTCTACCTTTGCATTATCGCACGCAGTCAAAGATGTCAAGAAAACAAAAATGGTAATGTAACCCACCAAATCAAGACCGTTGGTTTAACGATCTAACAAACTCATACTATTCATTTGAGATTTTTCATCGGTTGGATGAATGACCAATTATGGGTTTTTATGTACGGACATCTTATTTATAGTGGAGTTTGTCGTTGGATAGCATCCAACGTGGATAGTTTCTAATTTCTCGTCAACTTCTTCGCCGGCTACGTGGCAAATTTTCAGCAACAGCATACAATGGGTCCCACCAAAGTTGGTAATTCTTTTTTTAATTGGAAACAACTTTATCCATAACGTGTTGGAGCGGAAACTTCATAAATCCAAGAAGACTTGAAGCCCAAGAATGGTTAGCGGTCAAGTTGTTCTTCGCACAAGTGACAGGATCATTAATTATATTATCAGTAATGTCGTTAATTGATAGTTTTTAGAATAAATCCAAAATAAAAATATTAAAATTAGTATGTGATTCTAAAACCTGATGGTCCTTAATGATTGGTAAGTTCGACAATGGAGGGACTTTTAATTGTAGTGTTAGATAGGAGCCAGATGAGTTCTTGATTATCTGATTCAACACTAAGCCACCGGTAGCCTTGAGAGATTGCATGATCAAGCCCACCATGTACCGCCATCCGTCATCGCTTCACCAACCAAAACAGTAGAGAAGAGTAGGAATAGAATGATTCCTTATGATACTGGGTGAGAAGGCGTCGAGCGAAGCACCTATTGAGGTTAGACTAGACAGGGAGGCAAGGAAGACGAACCTCTATACAACTAGTGCTCTCTTTGGTATATTAATTATATAATACATTATGATATTTGTAATTGTTTTGTATGATTTACAATATTTATTTATATTTAAAATAAATTGATATAATTAAAATCTACAAATAGGTTAGAAGGTGTTTATCAATATTATGATAATCTATTATTACTTCTTTATTTCTAGTGATATTAAATGATTATTATTCATGATTCATAATTTATTCTTATAAACCATTTATTATAAATAACTTATAAATATAAAAATAAACTATACCAAAGAAAGCATAAGCTGAATTGTACTCTTAATGATCTTTTACTACCTGGGACATGATTGCTTCTAGAGTCCAGTTCTTGTGATTAAAGAGCATATATCATTCCTTGATAGCCAGAGATTCCAGCATACGAAAGACCATAGACCCATAGCATCTTAAGCCGATGATTCATCAGAGAATTACCAATTTGTCCACTCATGAATCCAATAGTGTAGTAAGAGGAACTCTCAAGAGCTACTATGAATGTGATGGGAGAGGGGAGATACAAACCAAACCGTCCTCTCATGAGGACATGCACACAAAAGATGTTCAACTGAGTCACTTACCAAGCTACATCTCAAGCAAATTCTATCAACTAGAAAACCCCACTAACAATTGCTCAGATGAAAGTATGAAAAAAATATATATATATTAAATGCATCCAAGAGCCCAGAATGCAATGGGAGAGCTGACATAATTACCTAAGGGGTTGGGTTCATTTCACATTTGATGTTGATAGAAAACTTTTTCTTAATAAATAAGGAAATTTTTTTTTGTTCGACTTTGTCTGCTCAGTCTTCATATGTGAGGAAAAATGATCGTCTTATCCTCCTCTTGGATACTTATGTCTGCTCTCCCATTGGACTTTGCATTGGTGTAGAATCCACACAGTTGGACAAGAAACCTTACACATAAATAATAGGAGAGGATTTTCCTTTGCTGGATATGAGGCATCCCATATGCCACAGCAATATGCCAGGAATGATTTCATTAAAGAAGGGATAGATGGTGAGGTGGGGAAAGTGTTAATATGGGGTCTACATTCTACACGGTCAGGATGTGAGAGGCTATGGAAAGCATCCTCCCATTTTTTGAGTGTTGATCTTTTTCCCATACATAATAAGGGCAAAGGTTTTCTGAGTGGCATTTTTGCTTATGCAACCCTGTAAGTAGAGAGGGGAGGAGAAAGAAAGAGGATGGAATGCTGGTAAGGGTATCAACCAATACGGCATTGGTAATCCAATAATGTTTCAATAGGGTATAAGAAATGCAAGCCCTTATCATACCTTATTGTAGAGGTATAAAAATGATTTTCCCTTATCGTTACCATATATCGGTTTGGTGTGTTTTTTAGCCAGCATGGTATATGGTTTTTATACGATATGAAATGCTGTTTTTTATCTGGCATATATGGACTTAGGTTTTTTTTTTTATGTATGAAACATGTTTCTAATTCGGTACGAAATACAGTTCTAATTTGGTAAAAGTACGATTCTATTACAATGCAGACAAGTTGAGTGCGTGTGTGAAATGTGAGTGTGTGACCCAGTATATAAATGATCTAAATGATATGTACAGCTGGTATATCGATATCAACCATTACTATATCAGATAGAAAACGATACCAAAACTTCAACAATTCTTGCACAAGATTGAAAACGATATTACCAATTTCGATATCAAATTGACACTCTTAAATGCTGGTGGTGGTCGTGCAAAGTTGACTTCGTTCGTCCTCTTTACTGACTTCACCAAAGAGACCTTTTGATGTAATAATCTTATAGATAGTTTGAGGTCTGGGGGAGTTTTCCTTAAACCCATAGTGAAAAGGAATATCTTCCCCATTGGACTCAGGAGGTAATTATAGATTGGGATTGGGTGGAAAGTTTCTGCAATTCCTCCATAGGGAGGGGAGGATATGTCCTTTCCATTTTGCCAGTTGGTGAAAGAAAACTTTCTGGTTTAGGTCTTAAGACCACTATAAAGTAACCAAGCTAGTTAGATGTCCTACTCTTGGTTGTTGGACTGTGTTGGGCCCATTATGGAGCTTAAACTGTTCCACGTGTAAGGAACTGGACCTGCACATCCATGCCCAATTTCTATCAACAGGTGTACAGTCTACGGTTAACCCAATGTCCAAAACATAAGGATAATTGGAATTTGGCTTAGCTCTACGATTGAGATGGGTTTAGCCCACCCAATGCCATTCCTAAGTGGATTCTAATCCAATTTCCCCTAATATGACTCATCAGCCCAAGTTAGAGACATGCAGCTGGAGCCTTGTGAGCTGGGCTGGTGCTTAAATCATATCACTGACAGGCTAGAATCCAAACTTAGCCAAAGAAAACAAGTCTACTGGCAAGGCCCAAAACGTCCATATATATCATTTCAAGTTAAAGCCTAACCTAGCTAGGTCCATGATAGACAAGCTAGGCCCAACAGCCCACTTAACAAATTTTTAGTCTGGTCATAATCAGGTTCATTAAACCTTCAGATTGAGAGTCCATTTAGACACTTGGGTAACAATGTAATGATGTTTCTTCCCGTTTAGAGAAGAATAAAATGTGCTTCATTCTTGTTGTCCAAGAATGGTTTTTCTTGATGATTGCTAACATTTAGAATTATTTAGAGAAGATCGTATGTGAAGTTTTTCCTCGGTTATGACCTAATACCGTTCACATCGAAGGATATTTGCAAAAAAATCCTCTCCCACACGCCAGCCCGCCAGTCAAACATCTGACGGGCTGGAATACACTGGCATATATACCGATGTATTCCAGCCCGTCAGATGTTTGGCTGGAAGGCTGGCGCGTGGGAGAAGATTTCAGTCCAAGATTTTCCATGTAAAATTTTTTTTTGTATTTTTTTAACTTATTATTTGTGTTATTATTTTGCTTAGACTGTATTATTGTATTTCTTCATATAAACTGGCACACAAGTGGAAAATGGTTTCTTTTTCCAACAAAAATAAGATAGACTGTTCACCACCATCTTTAATGGCCAAATGGCATCTTAGCCTCAATTGAATTTGTGAATCAGCAAGTAATTTAAACTTCAATTGAGAAGATTCTTTATTTTGGGTTAGTCAATTGAGAAGATTTGATTGGGCGAGTCTCGAGACCACTCATTAGTGGAAAAAAAATTCCTCTGTAGTGACTGCCGTTTGGCAGTGATGAGGATCTTGATCATTCATAATATATTAGCACATGTCCCGATGCACTATAAGCGATCAGAATCTCACTACCGTTTGACAATAATCACTACAAAAGATCCTGGTCCCTCGTTGGTCTGTCCAGTCCAAACAAAACCGTTTGATCTCTCTATCTTAGATGGAACAGTTTTGTCTGAACTGAACGAACTGAAGTGAATCTTTTTCTATTTAATCACTATATTTCTAGTATGATTAGTGGGAATGCACATGGTGAAAGGCTCCCAGAACTTTGGCTTACAAAGTGGGGAATAGAAATTGTAACAGAGAAAACAAAATAACCATGGCTGGAGGATACTATGTGTAAATTTTCTCCCATAGCTTTCCCTATATTGCCGCAATACTAATTTGGTAAAGTTATTCCATGGCCGTTCAGAGACTTCAACTTGAAATAGAAAATTCTTAAAAAGTTTAATAGATTATAAATTTAGGTAAAGAAGTTCATGCCCAGGAGATTCCTCTAACTTGATTCGTCTCATACAAAGTTTCATAGGAAGTCTTAAGGGTGAGTGTTTTAGTATGACGATAAGGTTATTATATTACAATTTAGTATTCATTAGTTCGAAACCCAAAAATAGTTATTCACATTACAGGGATAAGACTGCGTACATTTTGTCCTTCCCTTGACCCTGCAATAGTGAAAGTTTGCATTGGGACATCGACTGTTTTGAGTATTCGAAATGAATTTAGCCTCTTTTTTATTTTTTTTTTTTTTCATAGTAGACTCTTTTTTGTTGTTGGAGGGATTCCAGCTGTGATTCGATGATTAGAATTTATTCGATATGCATATCAATACATCGATATATGTATCAAGTAAATTTCAATGTTTAATCATAAGATTCATAACTGAAAAGACTGGAGAACGGAAGAATTTTTTTTTCCATTAAAAATGAATATTTAAGCCCATCTGACCGCCATTAATACGGACCTATGAGTGTTTTGACTTAGAATTAAAGTGTAATAAAGATTCAGAGCTTGTGGTGTTGGAAAGCTAAGGTTGTGGACTGGAAATAAACTGTGTATCTTAAAGCTTTAACTTTTTAAGTTTTATATAAAGCTATGTCAGTGGGGAAGCGGACCACAGGAATCTGAAATGTGGTTGAGCCATGTGATCAGTGGGGTCCGCCAACTTGTCTTAAAATGACTCCCTTTTTAATCAATCATCATCAATGTAAGAGGGCAATAGTACAATCACGCTTACATTATTAAATAGCGGACAGCCAACCTTAGATCTATGGGTAGTCGACCCCATACTCGAAACATGGAGACTAGAGACAAGCATTGAATGAACCAACGGTTGTGAATTATGGATAGGGGTTTTCATGTTCCGATAGGGGTCGGCTTGTTAAATAAATAAGATCCCAAGACATTGGAGAAGATAGAGAAAACAACAATTCTATGCATGGGACATGCAAACATGTACTCTATATTTTCTTTGTAGTTTGTATAATGTATTCAAGTTATGCTGGCTTACTCTTTCAATATTCGAATCTCTGTCTCAGATTCAAATTCAGTCAACAGCAAGTAACTCAGCTCCTCACTGGTTTTTTTTTGGGTAAATCAAACATCTATTGATCATCAAAAACTCAGGTTAATTACAGCCGAGGCTTCAACCATACATAGGTTAAGTAGATGATGTCTTCCTTTAGAGGCTGGCTAACAGCCTCACACAGGGTAAGGACTGATTAACAAGACTTTGGACCAGTTCTTGACAATCAGATTCAAGCAGTATATTGACAAAACCATCCTCATACGCTGTTTGAAGAGCCGACCGAATGGTCAAAGCATAAATTTATTAATTAAAATTTATAGGATTAACATATATCATACATTTGTTTTTTTTTTTTTGGGTAAGTAGATGATTTGATTAAATCCAAAGAGAAAGAGAACACAACAAACCTCCACTAAGAAGAAAACCTTTAGAGGAGGATCAACTCAATAGACAAAATAAACTCTCCAAGAAGGAGGAACAACCTCCCTCTAAGAAGGACACAAACCAGACCCCAAGGATCTGATACAAGAACAAGAAGCAAATAAAAGAGTTACATCTTGATTACAACGTCCTCTGGATCGGAAATGCCGTCCCAATCCATGGTGAGATTCATGCCCGAAGAATCCTCCACATAAATCATAGCGTGATTCCCTCGAAGATGGGTTGGACATCTTCCTAGCAAGCCAGGCCACCTCCATCTTCTCTTCATCCGATGAGTAGTATTGAACAACAGCTTCCTAAGGCCTATCGCACCATGAACCTCCAAGGAGATTATCTTCACCCTCCCCATCCCCATTCGAGTCCAAGAGAGAATGAGACACCGAGGAAGCCAACGGGTATGGATCCGAAAGTGTGGGACTTACTTCATTGGTTTGTCTCGAGGCTGGCAGCACTGCAAGAGGCTCAAGATCAGACGCTTCATGGGATAGGCCAGAATTGCCAGAAGTAGCACTACCTCTGGCCAACGACGACCTCGACGATGAGGTGATGCAGTTCAACTACGAAGATCGGCCCGCATCAAAGCCCAAGCTTACAAAGCCCATTTGGCCCAAGACCAAGGTATGAACCAAGCTACAAAAGAACCAATGAACCTGGCCCTTGCTCCTTAAAATCAGCCCTTTTTTGGTGACCTTTCAAGTCTTTAGTGGATAATGTGGTGGCCTTTTCTATTCAATATTTCTAGAGTCTTCTCTACATTGGAGCTTGCATCAAGACATTGAACCTAACATCAATACCTTGGACCTTGAATCAAGACTTTGGAACTTGCATCAATGCTCATTGGAGTAACCCCTTGCATTGGAAGAATTTATTTTTCTATTGTGGATTTAAAGATATGATTGTCTTTTTATTTTCTCTATTATGCCTATAAAAGGCCACCAAAGTAGTTTGTATTGTAGAGACAATTTGAAGTGATTCTTATGAATAAAATTTGCCTAAGTGCAATTCTTGAACCTAGAAGAGTTCTCCCTTGAAACCTTGAAGAAATTTCATTCCATCCTAGAAGAGTTGGAATTTTATTCTTCACCTACATCCTTGAAGAGTTGTAGGCCACCTTTGGAGTTGATTTACATCCTAGAAGAGAAGTAAGTCACCCCACATTCACTTCCATCAATTATATCCTTTTCTTTCTTTACCTTTAATAAAATTCAAAATCCATTTCTGCACTTCACCTCCCTTTTGATTCCTTTGATTTGGTATAAGTCCACTTTCCCGATCTATTAGTTCCATAAGCCCAAAATTGGCTTACATCATTTGGTATCAGAGCAAAGGAGGAGAGATATTATGGGTCCAAAATTTCGAGGTGGTCGAGGTAGTCTAAGTGGCCGAGGTAGTCGCACTTCCTTATCGGAAGGGATCCGAACCCATAACAAGAGGGTTTCGTCCACACTACCCTCAAGGAGGTCGAGAACGGACTGGGAAAAAGAAGTCCATAGGGATATTCCAGGAGTTTTCGTGACTCGATCCTCCCGATGAAATTCTTGATTGGCTAACTCTTGTAAATGAAGTTTTTGAGCATAGAAATGTCCCGGACAATCGTCGGGTTGGCATCATCTCCATGCGCCTTGAGGCAAGGCCATCGCTTGGTGGCGACGTGAAGCAAACACGTCAATCCATTGGCAAAGCTCCCATCACTTCATGGAGAAAGATGGAAGATAAGATGAAAAAATACTTCCTTCCCAAGGGATATAAGAGAGAGCTCTATCAACGGTACCAAAATTTGAGGCAAGGTACACGCACGGTAGACCAATACACCAATGAGTTCAATGAGTTGGTGATTCGTGAACAACATCATAGATCCGGGAAGATGTACTTGTGAACAAATACTTGAATGGACTCCAATCTTACATTCAAGAGGCCCTTGAAGTCCTTGACATTTGGGATGTGGGAGATGCACATCAAAGAGCCATTAAGGTGGAACGTTCTCGAGGTCGGAAACAACAATCTACTTTCACCTCCAATCGATCAAATGGAATCCGGTGAGTACTACTAAACCAAGTAATTCTTTAGACCATTCCTCTAACATGGAAAAGTTGTCTACTCAACCAAAGGTTACTAATCCTACCACCCAAACCGGTTCGAGTTCCTCTGTCGGTATAAAATGTTATTCTTGTGGAGAAATTGGCCACCGAGCAAGTAATTGTCAAAATTTTAAAAACTCTCATAAGGGTAAAAGGTGCCTTGTTGGGTTTTGAGGACCAAGAAAATGAATTCGACTTCGAGGGATGTCGATAATGATGATCTTTTAGAGGAAGATCATAAAAGAAGATGGAGAAGTGCTCCATGCCGATACGGAGAACTCCTCATGATGAGAAAGATATTTCTCACCCCAAAGCAAGAAAATGGAGATCGATGGTTACGCAACAATATCTTCCACCACAGGCATGTACCATTTACGGTAAGGTATGCTAACTCATCATTGATTCCGGATGTTGTGAGAATGTAATTTCGGAAGAGGCGACTCGAAAGTTGAAATTGGACTTGAAAGAACATCCTACACCATACAAAATGTCTTGGCTAAACGCGGTAGTGAGGTAACCATTTCCAAACGATGTCTTGTTCATCTTTCCATCGCATCTACATATTATGATAAAAATATGGTGTGATGTATTACCCATGGATGCTAGTCACATCATTCTTGGTCGTCCTTGGAAATTTGATCGGAGAACTACTCATGATGGGAGGAATAACACTTATTCTTTTGAATTTGATAAAAAAAGAATTATTTTGGCACCTAGCAAGGAGCCTTTCAAATCTCCAATGATGGAAAATTCTCCAACCCCAAATTTGCTCACAATAAAAAATGTAAAGGGTGCTATGGAAGGCGTAGATGTTGTGTATATAATGCTAAACAAATCGGAGTATGATGTACAAATGTCAATCATCCCAGACCAAGTGAAACCACTATTAAGTGAGTTTCAAGATGTATTTCCATTCGACCTACCCTCAAGTCTCCCTCCGATGAGAGAAATTCAGCATCAACTTGATTTGATACCTGGTGCACCTCTTCCCCATCTACCTCATTACCGGATGAGTCCAACCGAACATTCCGAGTTGCAACGGCAAGTTACAGAACTCTTATCTAAAGGGTTCATTCGAGAAAGCCTTAGTCCTTGTGCTGTGCTTGCACTCTTAGTGCCAAAGAAGAATGGAACATGGAGGATGTGTGTTGATAGCCGAGCCATCAACAAAATCACGGTCAAGTACCGTTTTCCCATTCCCCGCCTTGATGATCTCTTGGACAATCTATCTGGCTCTACCATTTTCTCAAAGCTTGATTTGAAAAGTGGTTATCATCAAATCCGAATCAGACCGGGAGATGAATGGAAGATGGCTTTCAAGACCAAAGATGAACTATTTGAATGGCTAGTCATGCCATTTGGATTGTCAAATGCCCCATCCACTTTCATGAGGTTTATAAACCAAATCTTAAAGCCTTACCTTGGAAGATTTGTTGTGGTTTACTTTGATGATATTCTTATTTATAGTAAGACTACTAATGAGCATTTGCACCTCCAAGAAGTGCTACTTACCCTAAGGAAGGAGAGTCTCTATGCGCCCTTGACAAGTGCTACTTCATGGTGGAGGAAATTCTCTTCTTAGGTTTCAACATCTCCCAGGATGGCATCTCCGTTGATAATGCAAAGATTAAAGTAATTCAAGAATGGCCAACTCCAACCAATGTTCATGATGTTCGAAGCTTCCATGGATTGGCATCATTTTATCGGCGATTCATTGCCCATTTCAGTTCTTTAGCAGCCCCACTCACTTCTTGCATAAAAAAAGGAGTCTTCGAATGGACCAATGAAGCCCAACGAAGTTTTGAGCAACTCAAAGAAAAGTTAAGCACTGCCCCGGTTTTAGTTCTTCCAAATTTTGATCTTATTTTTGAAGAGCATTGTGATGCCCTTAACGGCATTGGAGGAGTCTTGAGTCAAGGAGGACGTCCCGTCGCTTTCTTTAGCGAAAAATTGAATGGTGCTAAGCTCCGTTATAGTACTTACGATTTAGAGTTTTATGCTCTCTTTCGTACCCTTGAGTATTGGAGGCCATATTTGATTCATAGGGAGTTTATTTTGTACACTGATCATGAAGCTCTAAAGTACATTTCAGGTCAACAAAAGCTCAATTCTCGAAGAGCAAAATGGGCGAGTATCCTCAAGAATTCAACTTCCATATCAAGCACAAGGCCGGTGTTCAAAATCGAAGTTGCCGATGCTCTTAGTCGCAAGAAGGGTTTGCTCTCTATGATGCGTAGTCACGTACTTGGCTTTTGAATCTTTTCAAGAACTTTATGAAGAGGATGAATACTTCTCCAAACTCCTCTCAGATGCAAAAGACAAGGTCCTTGTCGATTTTACTTTTTGTGATGGTTTCCTTTTCAAAGGAAATCGCTTATGCATTCCAAATTGTTCCTTACGGCAAAAGGTGATTGAAGAGATACATAACGGAGGACACTTTGGGAGAGACAAGACACTACACTTAGTTGCGACTAAGTACTTTTGGCCCCACCTCAAGAAAGATGTGCACCGTCATGTGATGAAGTGTCGAAAATGCCAAGTGGGAAAGGGACAAAACACCAATGCAGGCCTCTACTTACCCTTATCCATACCACAAGCTCCCTTGGGAAGACATATCTATGGATTTTATCCTTGGATTGCCACCACACTTCGAGGTATGGATTCAATTTTGTGGTGGTTGATAGATTCTCAAAGATGGCCCACTTCATTCCTTGTCGCAAAAACAATGGATGCATCCGTGATCGATCTTTTCTTTAAAGAAGTTTACAAATTGCATGGTCTCCCTAAGACTATCACTCGATCGAGATACGAAATTCCTTAGTCATTTCTCGCGACAACTTTGGAAAAATATTAGCACCAAAGCAGTTTAGTACGGTGTTCCACCCTCAAACCGATGGCAAACCGAAGTAGTCAACCGATCTTTGGGAAACTTGTTGCGGACCTTGATCGATGACAACCCCGCTCTTGGGAAAATCGGTTATCACTTGGTGAGTTTGCCTTTAATTGTTCGGTGAATCGAACTACAAGGTTATAGTCCATTTGTCATTGTTTATGGGAGACAACCCAAGTCGGCACTTGACCTCTCACCCATTCCATTTCGGAAAAATCAATTGGCAAAGTTGATGATATTGTTTCGAAATGAGACAAATCCATGAAAGTGTGTATCAAAAAGCTTCAAGACAAGACAAAGCTCTACAAGAAGGCCTTTGATAAGCGGCGCCGTGAGGTAATCTATGAACCCGGTGATTATGTTTGGGCTTACTTGCCACCGAGCGACATCCAGGTTGGAACCTATAACAAACTTAGTGCTCGAAAGATTGGACCTCTTGAAGTTCTTGCTCGCATCAATCCCAATGCATATCACTCAAGCTTCCACCCCATATGAAGATTCATGATGTTTTCAATGTGCGTCATTTAACACCATTTATGGGTGATTCTACCAATGAAGAAGACTTGAATTCGAGACCAATTCTTTCTCACAAGGGGGAATGATGCGTCCAACTACGAAGATCGGCCCGCATCAAAGCCCAAGCTTACAAAGCCCATTTGGCCCAAGACCAAGGTATGAACCAAGCTACAAAAGAACCAATGAACCGGCCCTTGCTCCTTAAAACCAGCCCATTTTTGGTGACCTTTCAAGTCTTTAGTGGATAATGAGGTGGCCTTTTCTATTCAATATTTCTAGAGTCTTCTCTACATTGGAGCTTGCATCAAGACATTGAACCTAACATCAATACCTTGGACCTTGAATCAAGACTTTGGAACTTGCATCAATGCTCATTGGAGTAACCCCTTGCATTGGAAGAGTTTATTTTTCTATTGTGGATTTAAAGATATGATTGTCTTTTTATTTTCTCTATTATGCCTATAAAAGGCCACCAAAGTAGTTTGTATTGTAGAGACAATTTGAAGTGATTCTTATGAATGAAATTTGCCTAAGTGCAATTCTTGAACCTAGAAGAGTTCTCCCTTGAAACCTTGAAGAAATTTCATTCCATCCTAGAAGAGTTGGAATTTTATTCTTCACCTACATCCTTGAAGAGTTGTAGGCCACCTTTGGAGTTGATTTACATCCTAGAAGAGAAGTAAGTCACCCCACCTTCACTTCCATCAATTATATCCTTTTCTTTCTTTACCTTTAATAAAATTCAAAATCCATTTCTGCACTTCACCTCCCTTTTGATTCCTTTGATTTGGTATAAGTCCACTCTCCCGATCTATTAGTTCCATAAGCCCAAAATTGGCTTACATCATGAGGCTTGGCTCAAAATGGCCAGCAGAGCTTCTCACATTGGGTTCTTTGCAGCGAATGGGAAAGAGGCCTTAGGGAAATCTCTTGGATTGAAGTCCCACAAGATCCAAAAGGGTCAACAGCGGGAAGCCTATCGCCATTTACTGTATCAGCAGACTCCGCCAATGGCAGATCGGAGGGAGGGGTAGAGGAGATGATACAGGATGGAGACAAAAGAGGGAGCTGACAAAGAGCAGGGATGGCCAGTGACTCTAACTGGAGGGAGGGAACAGAGCCGTCAGCAAGACCAGCTAGGGGCTCGAAACGTGAGGAGCACTGTAAAACAGGAGTTATAATAGGGCTAGGGTTTGGGAGAGAAGAACCAATCCCATCAGATCCAACGGTTGGATTGAGCAGACCCAGATCGTCATCGCAAGACTGTCTCACAACCGCTATATCACCATCGACCCGATCCAAATTACCATCTAGATCCAGCAGGTTCGTCTTTCTTGCCCGACCAGAGTGAGCCCTAGATCTTCTTTTCTTTTTTGAAACACCATCTTTCCCTTGAAACTGAATCTCTTCCACATATATTTCATCCTCAACCGAACTCGATTTTTCCTTCAGGTTTGTCGCTGGGGCGTCCGTAGTGCCACTTGCGTTAGAAGGAACTTTCTTCTCTTTGTTAACAACCCCCTCTGGATTTGCAGGGTTTAAAGAACAAGAAACCCCCTCGTGGCCGAAAACTTCATAGTGTAGGCATAGGGGGGGGCTTCCACTCATACTCAACCTTCTGGTTAAAGTAATTACTTTCATCATTCTGTGTCAGCACAAAATCCTCCATTTTGTCTGAACTTGAGAAATCCACACAACATCTCGCAAAGGCTCTCCTTGCCTTAAGGGAGGTCATCTGATCCGCATAGAGAGGATTACCCATGACAGAACATATCGAGCTTAAGGACTCCATTCCCCAAAGATGGAGAGGGAGCCCCAGCAAAGTAATCCACAACGGCATGTTCTTTAGCCCGAGAGTACCAGAATGAACACATCTTTCCCATTTTTGAATGAAGATGGTTTTACCTCCAACATAAAACCTACCCCTCTCTAGTATTCTATCTCTATCTGTCAGATTCGAGAAATTGAAAGCAAAACCGGCGTGGCCAAGAAGGTACACTTCCACCTTACCTGCAAGCTTCCATTGTTTTCCGAGGGATGATTTGACTAGGCTAAAACTTGGCCGTTTACCCATAAAAAATCCTACCAATTTATTATGCAATTCCTCTCTCTTGAGCCATAGCATCAGATGAGCAAGCACCAAACTTCAAGGATTCTTTAGTGGCTGGGGGAACAAAATAAAGGTTGCTCACTGGTTTTTGAGGCTTGGATTTGTTTCTGATACCCAAGGCATCTAAACTTCCAGAACCAAGGTTGGTTGAAGCAATCGGTTGTTGGCTTCCACCAGTAGAGGGTGGGGGGTGGAATCCTTTCTCTATATGTGTAAGTCCTACATACCATAAACAGTGTGAGATTTAGGAAAAGGTACATTCTAGTTGGGGAAAAAAAATTGAGTCTTCAGACAATATTACTGTATTAATGAGTTGAAGTATAGTATTGTTGAGTTTTTAGTTCAAAAGTTTAAACCAATAATTGGATGAACTCTCACATACATAAGAAACACCTAAGATTTAAATCTCTAAACAATGTAGAACTATTTTCAACATCTCAAATATGGAATAATCCTCAACACTCCCCTTCATGTGTAGCCCCATTGTTGGATGGGTGTATACGTGACATTAGAGACAATTACTAGGCTATCATTTTTTTTTCGGTGATCGGCTCCTTAGGGGTTTCCTTGTCCCTCTTTTTTAGGTGCTGATCCCTTTTTTTGGGTGATATGTCCCTTTTTTTTCCGGTGAGCATATGAAAGAAAACCTAGAGCTCTGGTACCATGTTGAGTTTTTAACTCAAAAGTTTGAATCAGTAAATAAAAAGACTCTCACATACATATGACACCCAAGATTCCAATTTTAAGTCACGTAAAACTATTCTCAACTTCTCAAATATAGGATAATCCTCAACAAATATATTTTACACAATTGATTTGTAACTTAATTGTGTGTTGAGAGGGCTGATACCATTACCTAGGGGTGTCAATTTTGGGACCGAACTGGTAGCTTAGATAAAGTCGGCCTGAATTAATCTGAAACCGACTTGGACCAAACTATTATTGGACATATTTCGGGTTGAGGTATGACATATCATACCGGTTTACCGGTCTCGATTTGGTCCGGGCTAGCCCGAAATCAGCCTAAAAAAGTGGATCAATGAGCCCAAACCCAATAATGGCTAGAACCAAACCGATTTAGACAAAATATTAAACCCCTAGCTTCACTACTTCAGCCTTCTAGATGGTCCTACGGGTTTCCTACTAGGCTTTCAACTTGAACTGACCCAAACCAGCCCGATAACAACTTGAAATCGGACCGATCCGTTAATTAATGTACACAGTGTAGCCCCCCAGCCCGAACTTCTTAATGAACATGTGTCGGTTAAGACTTATAATGCTCGACATCGATTTGACCCGACTTGAAACCGGCTCAGACCGGCAGTTAACACACCCTACCATTACCCACAGAGAATTCTGCACAGATCTTCGGCCGACATGATAATCACCTCACATTCTTACTCTTCGGAGCCATCAAAGGATGTGGAATCCTCCTTTAGATTGCGGGATTTGCACCCATCAACAACTCCGAAGGTGTGGGCTGATTACTTCGGAGTTGGGACTCAAAAGAATTAGCTCCTAAATATAATAAAACATTCTTTCTATCAGCTTTTTTTTTTTTATTTTTTTTATTTTTTATTTTTTATATATTTTATATTTTTTATGTATTTTTATTGCAAGCTAGTATATACTGTTTAGTCCATCGAATCTTCGCAGTGGTTAGCACTATAAAGGTTAGCACTATAAATACCCATGCAATCTAGTTGAAGTATCCATCTCCTCTAACCTTGAAGTTTTATTTAAGTCTCTCTTTCTCATTACGTTCTTGTCTCCCACGCTTGTTTATCGATCGGTTCATTTTGTAAGACTTCTCTGATTCAGTGAAATCAAACACCACTCAGAGTTATGGCGAAGGTCAACTTCATCTTTGCTTCTGTGCTTCTTCTAGTCTTTGTTTTCTCTCATGCAGTAAACTATGTTGAGGGAAGGCAATTAAAAATTGGGAAGCCAAAGGTGTCTAACAAGATACCTGTAACTCCCGTAGAGAACACTGAAGCTGAATCAAGAAAAGTTGGTGAAAACACCATTACTTTGCTTGGTGACCATGCAAGTAAAAAGATGGCATACGTAAGAAAGGAGTTTCAGGTAGCAGCAGACCTTGTTCATAACCAAGACATTCAAGCTGCAGCAAACCCTGCAAATCCGTTAGACGATTCACGATCACCGGCACCAGGTCATTTAGAAGACTTCAGGCCAACGGCCCCCGGTCACAGTCCAGGCGTGGGTCATTCTGTTCACAACTAGTGGAGTTGTATTAGTGTTATTAGAGAAAAACCCATTTTCTTAATGAGTAGCAGCAGCTCTGCATGTTATATAAGTATTTCTGATTTCTTTGTTTAAGCATTAAGTGTTTGATCTTCCTTCTTAACATCAGTCTTTTTTTCTCTTCAACCTTAAAATCTCTACTCTCTAACTTCAAGTGTGTGAGCGTTGCACTGACAGTTTATTTTTTTGCTAAAGATAAAAAAGAATATATTAATGAAGGAAACAAATTACAAAATGACCAAAAACTGAAAAACGCAAAGAATTCTTAGAAATCCCTCTTCCCCTTCGACATTGCCATAATGACTCTAAACATGTAGAAACGAGAACTGGAACACTCTGAACATTCCTACCATCCTCCCCCATATCAGATTGAGTAACAATATTTCAAATGCCAGAATTTCTACTTCGAACTGCACCCCTAGAGAAAGAGTCAGCTATCACATTTCCCTCATGAAAACAGTGGGTGATTCGCCATTGAATCCACACCAAGTAAGAAACACTGCACGACAGTTGATGAAGTAGGAACTGGGATTATATTGAGATTCTAAAGGTTGTCTATGGAGCACCTTGTTCTGATTGACTCAACTAGATTAGTTCCAGGCAAGCTTGCAAGATAAACAACAGACCTACTATGACTCCAACGAGTTATCAGAGTGTTGTACGTTGATGCAGCCTTTAAAATTAATAATATACGCTACAAGGCTGCGCATGGAATGCACATGGCCATGAGAGAGAGAGATACTGCTGAGAGAGAGAGAGAGAGAGAGGTAAGGCGAGTTGGGATCACTTACATGTACATGTACTCTTCAGGGGGATCCCATCACCATTGAGGTGGTGTGGGACCCACCTCTAGAGTGTAGGACCCAATAGATATGTACGATGATAGAATCACATGGAGAATATAAGTGTACATGCAGGAATATTGAGTGATGAAAAGCTTTGGTAGATAACATAAGAATGCATTGAGTGAGAGCTCAAGGAGAGTTTGGGCTCTACTTCACCCTTTAGATGATTGACACACTGCTAATCCTCTCATAATCTTTGTCACATTCTTTATTTCCCTTCTACACGATTGTACGGGTTCGATCCACTTACACATTCATCAAGTTTGGATATTCATATGTGAGACATTAATCTTTCTTGTACACCCATTCACTTGACATGAGAGATGTCAAACTTGTGGATGCAGTATGTTCACACGTTCGAAACATGAAAACAGATTCTCCGCGTTGCAGGGGTAAAGATGCATACATTCTGCCCCTCCCTAGACTCTGTAGTAACAAGAACCTCGTCCATTGAAACACTTTTTTTTTTTTTAATTTTAATTCCTTAGCTTCTCTTCCCTTACCTGATTAATTTGTGTAAATTAATTAAGATGCCTTATGCATGTTTTGTGGGATGGTTAAGTATATGGCATTGGTGATACACGTACCATTCTCTTAATTATCATTTTTCCGTCAAGTTACCAGTTTCAATGTGCAACAGTGGTTTGTGTTTTTCTTATACTCTCATACTAGGATCAAAAGTGAATTTTTCCTTGAACGTACTCCTTTTACGATAAAACCTCATGATAACCTGGAACAAGTTCAACAGTTGGGGATACAATGTCTTATAATATTCTATCCTTTGGGATGAAATTACTTGGCGTTATTTCAGAATTTGTAGCTCATTGTTTTTCTTTAAATAGTTAACTATAGAGATTATTAGGGTTGATGAGAATCCATTATAAACATAGAGAAACATGAGGAATATAGCATGTAACCCTTTCAGCATTGTTAGTGAAAACTGCCCTTCCATCCCTGTGGCCCTGGGCATCACAAAAAATCAACTATATCCTTGTTTTGTGTGATTGTTTTCTTTCTATTTCATTTTGTCTTTTTGCATCAAGAAATAGTGTTTGATTTCTACACCAATCAAATGTAGCATTACACATTTTGTTCGGATCTCTCATCACACGCTTGTAGAGTGAGGCCGAAGCTAATTGGATGCACGAACTGATGTTTAATCAAAGCATTCTCTCATTCAGAATGGCCTTGGAGTGCTCTAATTAAAGCAGAGTTTCTTGGAGATGGGGAAGTGATTATCTTCCTTGGATTGTGGACAGTTTTAGGAGTTTCATGAGCCGAATGGCCTTGGAGTGCTCTAATTAAAGCAGAGTTTCTCGGAGATGGGGAAGTGATTATCTTCCTTGGATTGTGGACAATTTTAGGAGTTTGATCATGAGCCGCTCCAGGGCTTGCGGAACTCCTTTTGACTAAACAACAGCCTACTTAATTTGCATCTCAATTTTGTAAAGTAGATGCATGAGATAGTGCTAAGCACCTGAACTTTCAAAGATTTCCTAATGATCTCTCTCTTATTTAAGATATCTGACCAATGTCGGTTGGGCCCTAACAAATTACGTTTGACAAAGAGAGATATAATCCCGAATACTGAAGTGGGATTTAACATTTATGTTTTAAAACTCTTCTTCTATATGGTTGGTTCTAGGTAGATACACATTTTTTTATGGCTATATACTTATAGGTAGAGCTTTCCCTTGATAGTGCATATAAAGAAGGTAATCTGCCTAATCATCGACATAATCTTAGGGGCTACAATATAAAGTACTCGGATATTTGTGAACAATGTTTTCTGGCACGTCGTTTTCACTGAAATAACTGATGGTGATCGTTTCATTAGCATGACAACATGATGAAGACATCACTAATCAACTAAAAAGAAATACACATATGAAAGACTCTAGTAATAGGTTACTTGTACCCAGGCTTAAAAAATAATAGCATGGTAGCTGGTTGCTGTGTTCGCTAGGGATGGTAAGAATGGGGAGGCATAATATATTTTGAGCTTAAAAGTGAGGGACAGAATACTGTTGAGATTCAAGGTTCAAACTGGATGCCAAGGGTAGAATATTCTTCCACTTTCCAGCATAAAACTCACAATCGTCCCACCCCCTCCATATTATAGTTAAGTTCATTATAAGATGGGTTACCCACAGCCTGGCATTCACTTACGCTACAAAGTACAAATATGTTATATTTTTTCTTATCCCTATGTTCCAACTGTTCCTTGTATGTCTCTCCCAATCTCTCATAAATTTATTTTGCGGTTAAGAATTAGAAATTCATGTTTGTCTTTTTTTATTATTATTTTTTATTTTTTATTTATTTATTTTTTAAGTAAAGGTCAGCAAGTATTGAATTAAAATAAAAATGAGTTACAGTATTAACTTCTAGACATTCCCATGTGAAAAAAAAAAATACAGAAGGGAGTTCATGTTTGTCTTAGGTAAGATAATAAAAAATGTCATTCCATTCCCCCTCTTGTTGCTAGCTCTTGTCTTGAAATAGGTCATCTCTGTTGGGAATAGTCTCACATTGCTTAGAGAGTAGAATCTTGGGTGTCATATATATGTGAAAGTCTCTTCACTTACAAGTTCGAACTTTTGAGTTGGAAACTTAACATGGTATTATAGCCATATGATACGTGTACTGCCCTACTCAGAAGAAGGGCAACAAGTGAGTGGGAGTGTTGGGAATAGTCCCACATTGCTTAGAGAGTAGAACCTTGGGTGCCTTATATATGTGAGAGTCCCTCCACTTACAAGTTTGAACTTTTGAATTGAAAACTTAACACTCTCAAACACCATTGTCATTTAGAAGAGTCCAACAAGGATTCTGTTTGCACATTCAATCCCAGGTTACGAAGGTCGCTTTTACTTGCCTTCTCCTACATGTTTAGGTTCCTGTAGATTGATCCATGTTGGTTTAGTTCTAACTCATCAAGCTTTTGGCTTAGTTCTAACTCATCAAGCTTAAACTAAGACCTACGATGAGAATCCAAATCTCATTGATGATCGAAGTATGGAAGACACTGAGAAGGAAAAGACGTGGGAGAGAGATATCTGAGAACCCACTATGTTTCCTCTTCCCCCTCTCGCTTCTAACTCGGGTTGGGACTCAAGCACCGAAAGAGGGCTCTGGTTATTTGGGCCCTTACTCAGCTTTCCTAAGAAAATGTCGTTGAATGTCTCTATTGCTGGAAAAGCGTCTTCATTTGTTATCCATTCCAGATCTTCTTCAAGGAACTCATGAGCACGGGGGAAGACAGAGCCAAGAAACATGTGAAAACTGGGAGTCCTCGAGGAGCACAAACACAAAAAATGTCCCTAGTGGAGGGATATGATTCGCTAAGCTGGGGAAAACGAAGCTGTCCGATACTATCATTTTTTTTTGGTAAGAACCAGTTTGTTTGGTTCGAATGTAATTATAATTAAACTAAGTTTATTTTGAGGGCAATGAAAGAAATTGGAGGGGTATGTGTAAATGAAGGGTAATTTAGACATTTTAAAATTCTAGAGGAGAAAGAGAAGTGAACTTTGTTTTATTACCTTTTCAGAAAAAAAATTTAGGACAAAAGAGTAAATACACTAAGTACAGGAGAGTGATAATAATTACCCCTTAATACGTTCCTTTGCTAATCCTTAGCAAAAAAAAAAAAAAAAAAAAAAAAAAAAAAAAAAGATTAGGTAAGTTAATTGGTGGATAAAAGGTTTTAAAATTTTCTTACGTCCTCAATGATACATTAAAACAAACAGTGAAAATTTTTATGTTCACGGAAAAATTTTACTTTCTACCACCTTACATGAAAACAAACGGAGCCCGAACAGTTTTGGACTATTCTCTTGTGATTCAGCCCACCTGGAGAAATATATTGTTTTTTTTTTGCGTACGTTCCAGAAATATACTGTTGTTATTTTAAGTGGATGGCCCAACCTTCAAATTGTTCTGATGTTGAAAAGTGTTGAGAAAAGTGTTGAGAAATTTCTTTCCAAATGATTATTTTCTGGCGGTACGCCTAGATATCGGTTTGATCGTTAATTTTTTTTTTTCTTTTTTTTGTGGTGCACTAGCTCTTTGTTGATAGTATAGCCGAAGGTGGTAGTTGATTCCCTCTTATATTTAAGATTGATTTTTCTAATGTTCGCTTTGTGTATTTTTTTTTCTCATTTTAATATAATCTTTGCTGATCTGTAAACCAACTCCCCCCCCTTAATAATAATAATAATAATAATAATAATAATAATTGTTGTCGACTTCGATCGGATTGGTCTTTAGTTCACTTGTAGTTCCTGCAAAAAGGAAGAAATGATACCGTAGTGATGGCCGGGTGGAGACAGCTGCCTCTGGCTACTCTGATTCCTAAGTCAGTCTAAGGGACAAACAGTATGGGACAGGTAAGAAAGGCTGTCCCTTTGAATGAAGAGGATTCGAGTAGCTAGCTTGCTTTGAGCTTGAATGCTAAATAAGTGACCATGTGTTTACCTGGATATGCTTCTTCCATTTATAGGTTGGGAGTGACCTGGATATGGGAGCTGGACTTGTCTCCTGTTGTGGTGGAATATCCTCTTTGAAACGTGATTTATGTCCATTGATTGGACGATCAAGTGATCTTCTGCTGAGTCATCCGATAGTGGGATCTCCCTCTCAGGGTTCCGTTGACTTTCCCTTGGTAGATATCTGGGAGGAGTTGATATTTATACGAAAGGGGCCCACTCGTATGTTACAGTACAGCTGACATTTAGTATGTGGATCTTCATGATGAGGTCCGCTTGGAGAGGTGCTGAGACTGTTGCGTTGATGAGTAGTCGAGGCCTCCATATTGATGATGTGTCGAAGCTTCTATTCTTGTCGAGACCCTGAGGCCCATAGGATCGTGACTTTTTGAGGTTTCTCGCTATTCTCATTGGTGGTTCCGATTCCCCAGGAACTGCTTCTTCTTCAGCCTTCTAGGGCTGGCAATGTGTGCAACGCCTTCCTTGCTCGGGTTTTAATATACATGTGTCGAGGCCCGATTGGGGGAGGCATGTCCTCCCATATTAATAATAATAATAATAATTTGGAAATCGAGACCGGACTAGTATTATTCATTTCATGCTCATGCATGGCTACCAAACCACTAATTAAAATATTTCTTACGAAAACCATCATTAGTTGAAAGAAAACTCATCCCAGCTTTGAGGAAACGTTCTTTTAATTTCAAACTTTGAAACAGTTGATTCTTTTTCTCGACCATTGTAAGTTGATATAGACTGAACTTTTTTTTTTTTTTTTTGAGAATTTGGAATAAAAAGAGGTGAGGACTAAAGAAAGTTGTAAAGTGCAAAATAGAAAAATAAAAGGACTAGAGTGACTTCCCCTAGCACAGGACCCAATGAGAAAGAAGGGAGAGAGCCCACTAGAAGCTATTAGGAAAAAAAATGCAATTATAGTCTATTTGGGTCCTCCATGGGTCCCAGCTCTGTCACCTTCACAATCCAAAATAATAAATTATTTAAATTAGTTTTATTTTAATAATTACGGAAAAATGCAAGTCAGTTCAAAACAATGATTTGGCATTAGTGATAAGACTTAAAAAGTCAAAGGTGCCATGGACACACTCACCCCTGACAAAAAAAGAAAAGAAAAAGGAATAATCTTCAAACTGGTGTGTAGGTTACAACCATCCACACACACTGGTGTGTAGGTTACAACCATCCACACACACTGGTGTGTAGGTTATATATATATATATATATATATATATATATATATATATATATATATAAAAGTTGAAATATATATATAAAAGTTGAAACAACTTTATTCATGATACCGTATGTGTTGAAGCGGAAGCTTCAGAAATACAAGAAGACTTGAAAGCAACGAATGGTTAGCGGTTAAACAGTCATACACATAAGTAATAGGTTTCCGACAAATTGTTGGTAGTACCGTTGACAACCATTGGAACAGAAGTAAAATTACAAAAATTAGTATGCGATTATAAAACCCGAATGTTATCAATGATTGGTAAGATCGACAATGGAGGGACCTTTGTAGAGTTAGATGATAGGATCCAGAAGAGTTCTTGATTATCATATTCAACAGTAAGCCACCGGTGGTCTTGAGAGATTGTATGGTCAAGCTTGTTGTGGGAATAGTTCTAAATTGCTTATATCTAGAATGTTGGGTGTCTTATATACTTGAGAGTCCCTTCATTTATTAGTTTGAACTGTTGAGATGGAAACTTGACATGTATCAGAGCATCAGGTTTTCTCCTTCCCTGTGTCATCTTTCTATGTGTATGCTCATTTTTACTATACTTTCCAAATGAATGCTGATGTTCATTCCAGTTACATGTGAAGGGGAGTGTTGTGGGAATAGTCCCACATTGCTTAAGTCTGAAAAATTGGGTGTCTTATATACTTGAGAGTCCCTCTACTTATTAGTTCGAACTTTTAAGATGAAAACTTAATAGAACCCACAACGCACTGCCATTGCTTCACCAACCAAAACAACAGAGATAAGAGTAGGACTAGAGTGCCAGAATGGGAGTTTTTGAATGATTTCTAATTATGATATACCCAAGGCCTCCATTTGATTCTCCTATTAGCAGGGAGCCCTCACAATTTAGTTTAACGAGGTCTGGCTGAGGCGGCATCCAGCCTCTCAAGGTTGGATAGGGCAGTAAGGCGAGGAGGAGGAGCCCACAAGCAAGTGAGGCGACTTGTACTCTTCATGATCTTTTAGTGCTCGGGAGATGACTGCTTATGGAGTCCAAATATTGTGATTAAAGAGCAAATCATTCGTTAATAGTAGCATACAAAGGACCACAGACCCATAGCATCCATCTTGAGCCGTTGATTTATCAGGGAAATGCCATTTTGTTAACTCATGAATCCAGTTGTTTAACAAATAAATATTAAATGCATTGAGAGCGTAGAGTCCAATGGGAGAGCTGACATAACTAATAATGGGTTGGGGTCATTTCACATCTACTGTGAGATGGCACTGCGAGACAAAGTCAGACAAAAAACATTTTCCTAATAAATAAGGAAAGGGTAAATCACACTCACCTCCCTTGTACTTTGATCAAATATAGGTGTCTCCACTTGTAGTTTAAAAATGACACAAACCTAGCTCCCTTGAATTTTGAATTGCATAACACTCGACTACTGTCCATTTGTTAAAGGATGTTAGTTGCTGATGTCAGTTGGCCAAATTAATTTTAATGGCCAAGCTACCTCTTAAAGGTTGTGAAGTTTCAAAATTTCCCTTCAAATAGAAATAGGCAAATAGGTAAATAGGTCTTCTTCGGTTTTGTGATTTCAAAACCCATTGTTCTTTCATTTTCTTCACTATCCTCTCTCTCACCTGCATCATGATCTTCTCCGCCACTGCATCCTGATTTGCGAAGATTGCCTCCACAACGAGACCTGCGAAGATTGCCGCCATGACGCTTATAGGGAAAATAAGGTGACTGTTCACCACCATCTTTAATGCCACATGGCAACTTAGCCTCAATTGAATTTGTGAATCAGAAAGTAATTTAAACTTCAACTGAGAAGATTTTACTTCGGTGAGTCTCGAGACCATTCAACTCTAGACAAAATCGTCTAATCCCTCTCTATCTTGTATCGAACATGTTGGGATATCTTGCTAACAAATTTGCAGTTATGAAGTCTGTTTCCCCGGGTCCTCGCATATCACCAAGCCACGAATCTGACGGATGTAGTCCTCACACATTGTAATTCCATCTGTTTTCAAAGTATTATATAAACTCCTCTTATTCTAGGGTTTTGGAGTATCATGAATTCGTGAGAATTCTCTCTCTAATCATTTGTTCATCTCGGAAATAATGAAAGATTCGATCTGCTGTAGCCGTGAACGTAGCCCTCACACATTGTGTTGGTGAACCACGTAAATTTTTGTATTCTATGCGTATGTATTTCTCTTTTATACTTCTTAATTCTGTAGATAAACGGTTTTGTGTAAACTTTGAATCGAATGAACTGAACGACTGGAGTGAATATTTTTCTATTTAATTACTATTTAGAGTGTGATTAGTGGGAATGCACATGGTGAGAGGTTCCCGTGAACTTTGGCTTACAAAGTGGGGGATTAGAAATTGTAACGACAGAAGAAACAAAATATCCATGGCTGGAGGATACTATAAAAAATTTTCTCCCACAGCTTTATATATAGCCGCAATACTATTTTGGTAAACTTATTCCATGGCATTTACCAAAAAAAACTTATTCCATGGCTGTTCAGACTTCAGAGACTTCAAGTTGAAATAGAAAACTCTTAAAAGTTGAGAGTATATTATAAATTTAGGGAAAATGGTTCATGCCTAGGAGATTCTTCTAATTGCGATCCTATGTTTCTTAGGAAAAGTGTTTTAATTAAGGTGTTTAATCACGATTGAAAAAGACTGGACAATAAATGAATTTTTTTTTTTTTATTAAAAATGAATATTTATGCCCATCTGATCCCCTTTAATACGGACCCATGAGCGGTTTTGATTTAGAATTACCTTTGTGGTGTTGGAAAGCTAAGCTTGTGGACCGGAAATTAACTGTATATATTAAAGCTGTAACCTTTTTAAGTTTTATATTAAACTATATAAGTTAGTGGGGGTACAGAAATCTGAAATGTGCTTGAACCATGTGATCAGTGGGGTTCGTCAACTTGTTCTAAACTGGGTCCTTTTTTAATCAATCATCATCCATATAAAACTGCAATAGTACAGTCACGCTTACATTAATTAAATTGCGACAGCCAACCTTGGGATCTATAAGTAATCGACCCCACACTCGAAACATGGAGACTAGAGAGGAGCTTTGAACCAACGGCGCCTGTGAATTGTGGATAGCTTTTCATCTTGGTCGGTTTGTTAAATAAATAAGACCCCAAGACATTGGAGAAGAGAGAGAAAACAACAATATCATGCATGCATGGGCCATGCAAACATGTACTATACATTTTTTTTTTTAAAGTTTGTACAGTTACTATAGTACAGTCAAAGTAAGCTGGCTCACAGTTTTAACTCAGCTCCCTACTGTTAACTAACAAAGGGGAAAAAAAATGTGTTTTCATATGATTTTAACAATTTAAAATTTAAATGTATTCATTAAAATTTATAGGATTGACATATCCTTATATAAGTTAGGATCCTTTCTCCATGTGTGTGATACATTCGAGAGCTGGGGAAAAAATTTTAGTCTTGAGACAATATTACTATATTAGTGAGTTGAGGTTTAGTATTGTTGAGTTTTTAGTTCAAAAGTTTGAACCGATAAATGGATGGACTTTTACACATAACAGACACTCAAGATATAAATCTCTATCAATGTGGAATTATTCTCAATATCTCAGTTGTGAAACAATCCTCAACACTCTCTTTTACGTGTAGCCCCACCGTTGGGTGGGTGTATACGTGACATTAGAGATATAGTTACTAAAAACTGTCACTTTTTTTTTTTGGTGACTTGCTCCTCTAGGGTTACCTTGTCTCTCTTTTTTAGGTGACTGATCCTTTTTTTTTGGATAACCTAAGAGGGAACCTGGAATTCTGGTACCATGTTGAGTTTTTAAGTCAAAAGTTTGAACCAATAAATAAAAGAGCTCCACATATATATGACATCCAATATTCCAATTTTAATTAGTAACGTGAAACTATTCTCAACTTCTCAAATATAGGACAATCCTCAACAAATATATCTTTTTTTTTTTTTTTGTCCTAACGACAGGTATCTAGACCTTTGGCTTGACTAATCCCACGGGCCCATCCTGACCCCACAACCGTATGGACCGGGTCATTCTAGGATTGAATGAGAATCATTCCACTTGCACTAATAGCAGGAAAGAAAGAGTACTTAACACCCCCGTGTGAGTAGTTCCAAAACAGTACGATGAGCCAAACTTAGTACCCCTTCCTCTTCCTAAGGCGTAGGCTCCTTGCCAACTGGGCTATCCCCTTGGGGTTCTCAACAAATATATCTTACGCAATTGATTTGTAGAGACTTAATTGTGTGTTGAGAGAGTACCATTACCTAGGGGTGTCAATTTCGGAACCGAATCGGTAGCCCGGACAGAGCCAACTCGAATTAACCCGAAACCTACCCGAACTGAACTGTAATTGGACATGCTTCAGGTTGAGGTATGACATATTCTACCGGTCGTGGTCTGGTCAGGACTAACCCAAAACCGGCCCGAAAAAGTGGATCGATGAGCCCGAACCAGATAATGGCTTGAATCAGATGGATTTAGACCCAATATTAAACCCCTAGCTTTACTACTTCAGCCTCCTAGATGACCCTATAGGTTTTTTTACCAAGCTTTCAATCCCAATCGACCCAAACCAATCCGAAAACAACCGATAAACTAAGCCCGATAACAACCCAAAATTAGACCAATCCGTTAGCTAATGTGCACAGTGCAACCTATCCAACCCAAACCTCTTCATGAATAAATTTTGGTTAGGATCTATAAAACTCGACGTTGATTTGATCTAAGACTGAAACCAGCCGTTGACACCCTCACCATTACCCACGGAAAATTCTGCACAGATCCTCTAACGACATGATAATCACCTCACATCCTTACTCTTCGGAGCCATCGAAGGATGTGAAATCCACCTTTAGATTGCGGGACTTACACCCATCAACAGTCCATCAGCAGCTCCAAAGGTGTGGGCTGAGTACTTGGGACTCAAAAGAATCAACTCCTAAATATAATAAACATTCTACTATCAACTTTGTTTATGTTTTTATTTTTTTATTTTTTTTATTGCAAGATAAGTATTTACTGTTTAGTCCATCGAATCTTCGCAGTGGTTTGCACTATAAATACCCATGCAATCTAGTTGAAGTATCCATCGCCTCTAACCTTGAGTTGTTTTTTTAAGTCTCTCTCTCTCTCCTTACGTTCTTGTCTCCCACGCTTGTTTCTCCATAGTTCATTTTGTAAGACTTCTGTGATTCAGTGTACTCAAACACCCACTCAGAGTTATGGCGACGGTCAGGTTCATCTTTGCTTCTGTGCTTCTTCTAGTCTTTGTTTTCTCTCATGCAGTAAACTCGGTTGAGGGTAGGCATTTAAAAATTGGGAAGCCAAAGGTGTCTAACAAGATACCTATAACTCCCGTAGAGAAGATTGAAACTGAATCAAGAAAAGTTGGTGAAAACACCAGTACCTTGCTTGGTGACCATGCAAATAAAAAGATGGCACACGTAAGAAAGGAGTTTCAGCTGGCAGCAGCCCTTGTTCATAACCAAGACATTCAAGCTGCAGCAAACCCAGCAGATCCATTAGACGGTTCACGATCACCGGCACCAGGTCATTTAGAAGACTTCAGGCCAACGGCCCCCGGTCACAGTCCAGGCGTCGGTCATTCTGTTCACAACTAGTGGGACTTGTATCTTTGTATAAGCAAGTATTTGATCTTCCTTCTTAAATTCGTCTTTTTTTTCCCTCTTCGATCTTAAAATCTCTACTCTCTTACTTCAGATGTGTGTGAGGATTGCACTACAAAAGAAAATGTTAATGAAAGAAGCAAATTACAAAGCGACCAAAAACTAAAAAAAGAAAAGTAAAGAACTCCTTAGAAATCATTCCCCACCTTAGGCATTGTAATCAACACAAAAAAAAGAAAACTAAAAACACGTAGAAAGGAAAACAAGGGCGCTCTTGACAACCAATCTCCCTCATAACAGACTGAGGAACAATATTCCAAATGCCAAAATTTCTGCTTCAAAGTGCACCCCTAGATAAGGAATCAGTTGTCACATTTCCCTCACGGAAGCAGTGAGTGATTCACCATTGAATCCACGCCAAGTAAGTGATAAACCTTGAATGACACTGAGAGGGGGGTGAATCAGTGTGAATAATTTCTCCCTTGAAATTTCTTTGCTGCCCAGTGATATTCACAAAATAACCTGTCCCAAACACAATCGTATGCAAATCTACCTCACACCACTCGGTGGCAGGTCTACCGGATTTGCACACCCATCCCGCAATTCATTCCACGCACTTCACAAAGCTCATAAATAAGCAAACCACAACACACAAAAATTACGTGGTTCACCACCACAGTGAGTGATGGCTAATCCACGGAGTAATGCCCAATGGGCTTCGTATTTACTCAATACTCAACTTTTAGCCCTTTACGGGACAAGGATGCTCACCCTAAATTTTCCCAAAGCATAAAGCGAGAGGGCGTAACAACGCGCAGAAGTCGGGCATAAAGCCGGTGTCCAAGACCCACCGAACACACCACAACAGATACAATTTTTGGGGCTTATAATGATGCCCTAAAATTAAATCCCACCCTAGCAAGGCATTCAATATTTTTCTTCTCTTTTTCTTTGCCTAATGCTAGCATACAATAGATTCCCATGTCCCATAGGCATTCAACATCATTATCCTACTTGAACATACAATAGATTGGTTCAATAAATAATAAAAGGGATAAGAAAATCTCACAACCAATTTTTCTGATAATTGACGATGTTCTTCTTCATCTGGTAGTCAAAAAAACCCTTGCCATATGCGATCAAGCTCTTCCAGCCTTCAAGAACACTTCAATGTATCGGCATTAGCATCAGCAGCAATGGAGAATGACTGTCTTCAAATCCCAAAGCAAGAAAAAATCAAAAATAAGAGGTTTTTCCCCTTTTTCTTCAAAAACTCCCCTTCTACGATTTTTCTTGCGGCCAGCAGTCTCTCTAAACATTCTCAATGGAAAGAGCATTAAAAACCTAGCTCGGTGCAACTTGGATCGTCGGATTTGGCCACCGGATGGCCAAGTTATGGCATAAACAAGTTCGGCCTCTGAAAAAATTCCAAATGGAATCTTTTAATTCCATATGGTGCGCCTGCGCTGCACCGTAGCCGCGCCCACCGTCTGGGTGTCGCGCTCTGATTGGTTGAAGAAGGAATCAAATATTTTGGCCGTCGGATCTCATTTAAAAAGGCGGGATTTGATTCTCGCCGCTGGATCTGCATAAATAGCGTCAGATCCAGAGGCTTTGATACCAGCCGCACGATCTGGATCATTAGAGTCGCGGCACCGTAAGCGCGACACACTGGATCGCGGCTAAGCTTGCACACAACAAGATCCACAGTATTAAACTGCTCCCAGCCAGTCAGATAGCGCGCGATAGAATCTCTGTGCGTCGGCTCCGATACACATTAGCCCGCCTCAATCTGGTCCATCAGATTAGAATCTGAGAAGCGTGGCTCTCTCTTGGCCACCGATATCGGATCTTCTTCTTTGTTACTTGCCGAAAATGCCCTTAAATAACTTATGAAATACCGAAATTGCCCCTAAACAACTTGTGAAATGATTTTTTCAAGTGATCCGACAGAAACTGCGATATCTCTCTCATCCGACGTCAGAATTAAGTGATTCAAGTTGCGTTGGAAAGCTAACTCGATGCTCTACATCTTTCCAATGCCGGATCTCCATGAACCTGTTGCGGGACCCACCAAAAATAGACCCAAAGTCAAAACTCTGTCAAACCTTGGAATTTGAACCCGAAACTTTGTCAAGTGCCGTGGGCTGCCGTGTTGGCATGTCACCTTGCCACCATACCTGTGGGTCCCACTCACATTTTTTCTCTCTCCTCTTTCTCTCTCCTCTTTCTCTCTCCTCTAATTCTTTCACCTCTTCCATGCTTCACAGTACCTGTAACAAAGCCGTATTACCTGTATCACTGCCATGTCGCCTGTAAGGTCCGCAGACACTCTCTCTCATCAAACTGGACCCAGTTGGCCCAATTTGCCAACAATTACAATATATAGGCCAACAGTAAGAAGACAGAGCTAGCCATCGCACGACACTTGATGAAGTAGGAACTAGGAATCTATTGATTCTAAAGGGTGTCTATGGAACAACTCGTTCTGATTGACTCAACTAGATTAGTTCAAGGCAAGCTTGCAAGATAAACAACAGATTTAATATGACTCCAACGAGTTATCAGAGTTGTATGTTGATGCAGCCTTCTAAAATTAATAATATACGACACAAGACTGCGCGTGGAATGCACGTGGCCATGGGAATATTGGTAGTAGAGAGAAAGAGAGAAGTACGGTGATAAGTCTGTTGAATATTGAGGGACGGAAAGCTTTGGTAGGTAAAGCAAGATTGCATGGAGTGAGAGCCCGAGGAGAGTTTGGGTTCTACTTCAGCCTTAAATTATTGACACACCGCCAGTCCTCTTATAATCTTTCACATTTTTCTGTTTCTCTTCTACATGATTATGTGGGTTCGTCTCACTTGCACATTCATCAAGTGAGACACACACACATAATTTAGATGGCGAACAGATGGAGAGATCGGATTGACCATAATTACTGCTGAGTTAACTTGGAATCAGCCAGAACCAATCCTAATTGACTTTCCCTCACTAAATTTTACTATTTTTATAAACAATTTCTTTGACTTTTAAGAAGGAAAATAATGTTTTCATTTGAAAAGTATGATTACTATATTTAATTTACAAAAGATGTTTTTTTAGACGAAGATTCTTGGTGTGACGATAATGTTTTTATAGTGCAACCTAATAGTCATAGGTTCGAAATATGAAAATAGCCTCTCCTCATTGCGGATAAGACTGTATACACATCCTATCCCTTCCCAGACCTGTTGTAATAGAAACCTTGTACAATGAAACATTAGGGAAGACAATTCCCACCATTTCGAATATTATATGATCTTTGAGTAAGGCGGTACGGCATTTGAAAATCCCAAGTAACATCCCCACCCTGCCTCCCGGCCCTCACTAGTAGTGATTAATTTGTGAAAATTAAGATGCCTTATGCATGTTTTGTGGGATGGTTAGGTATATGGTATTGGTGATATAGAACCATTCTCTTAATTATCATCTTTATGTCAATTTACTAGTTTCAATATGCAACACTGGTTTGTGTTTTTCTTAAAGTCTCGGATATTCGGATTAGAAGTGAATTTCTTGTATTCGTTTTATGATAAAACCTCATAACAACCTGGAACAAGTTTCAACCATGGGGACAGGATGTCTTATATTTTGTCGCTTGGGATGAAATTACATGGGGTTATTTCAGAATTTATTCCTCATTGTTTTACTTTAAATAGTTAATTATAGAGGTTATTAGGGTTGACGAGAATTCTTTATAAACACAGAAACACATTCGAGAAAGATAGCATGTAACCTTTTCTCTATTATTAGTGAAAATTACTCTCCCATCCCAATAGACTTAGGCATCATGACAAACCACATATATCCTTGCATTGTATGATTGTTTTCTTTTCATTTTTTTTTTTTTTTTTTTTTGGGGGGTAACATTCGTTGTCTTTTTACATCATGAATAGAGTTCGATTGAAATCTATCATCACACGGTTGTAGAGTGAGGCCCAAGCTAATTGGATGCACGAACTGATGTTTAATCAAAGCATTCTCTAATTCAGAATGGCCTTGGAGTGCTCTAAAGCAGTGTTTCTTGGAGATGGGGAAGTAATTATCTTCCTTGGATTGTGGAAAGTCTTAGGAGTTTCATGAGCCGTTCCAGGGCTTACGGAACTCCTTTTGACTAAAGAACAGCCTACTTTGCATCTCAATTTTGTAATGTGGAAGCATGAGATAGTGCTAAGCACCTGAAATTTCAAAGATTTCCTAATGATCTCTCTCTGTTAATCAAGATATCTGACCAATATTTAGTCGGTTGGGCCTCAACAAATTATGGTTTGACAAAGAGAGATAATCTCAAATAGTACTACTGAAGTGGGATTTAACATTTACGTTTTAATGCTCCTCTTCTATACGGTTCTAGGTAGATACTATTTTTTTTTATGGCTACATACTTATAGGTAGAGCTTTCCCTTAATAGTGCATATGAAGTGGGTAATCTACCTAATCATCCACATGATCTTAGGGGTTACAATATTAAGTACTCAGATACTTGCGAACGATGTTTTCCGGCGTGTTGTTTTCACAGAAATAACTGATGGTGATTGTTTCATTAGCATGACAACATGATGATGACATCGCTAATCAAATAAAAAGAAATACAACATGAAGGACTAGTAATGTAGGTTACCTGTACTCAGGCTTAAAAAATATTAACAGGGTTGCTGGTTTTTGTGTTCCCTAGGGATGGTAAGAAATGGTGGGTCGTTCAACCCCCTTCATATTATAAGTTCATTCTAACATGGGTTATAAGGACCCGCACCCACAGCCTGGCATTCACTTAGGTTACAAAGTACAAACTACCAATACGTTATATTTTTTCCTATCCCTATGTTCCATCTGTTCCTCATATGTCTCTCTCAATCTCTTTTTCATAAATTTATTTTGTCGTTTTGGAATTAGAAGTTCATGTTTGTTTTTTTTTCTTTTCTTTTTTTATTATTTTTTTAAGTAAAGGTCAGCAAGTATTGAATTAAAATAAAAATCAGTTACAGTATTAACTTCCAGACAATCCCATATGAAAAAAATATAAAAATACAGAAGGGGAGTTCATGTTTGTATCTAATTATCAGGGAAATCATGAAAAAATGTCATTCCATTCCCCCTCCTCTTGGTTCTCTCAAACACCATTGTTATTTGGGCTCTTAGCTTCCCTGGGAAATTGTCGTCGAACGTCTCTACGACTGAAAAAGCATCTTCATCTGCTATCCATACCAGTTCTTCTTCTAGGAATACATGAGCACTGGGGAAGACAAAGCCAAGAACAAGTGAAAACTGGGGGTCCACGTGGAGCACAAACACAAACAATGTCCTAACTCCTAACAGAGGGATGTGACTCGTTAAGCTGGGGAAAGGAAGCTGTCCGACCCTACCTGCAGATTAGGCTTTCGACGAAAGGAATCCCGATGGAACACATGATATAATCAAACAATCAAACGATTCATTATCGTCTTGCTGATTTACAGTTCTAGAGTCGTTGGAATGGTGATATAACCTTCCTTTGTTCCTAAAACGATATCAGGTTCGAAATTGAACACTGTTTGAAAGGAAGAAGCCGTTGAGGGTGGGACGGGGGGAAGATGACCGAATTAAGGGTAAATTACATGTACTACCCCTAGAATATAGACTATTTACACCTATCATCCACTACTTTCTGACAATTACACATACCACCTCTAATTTTTGAAACGTGTAACAAAAAGATCCATTCCATTAACTGTGTTAGTTCTAAATTTTAAAAGACAACTTTGCCCTAATCTTGTTTTCAATTCTTCTATTTCACAATAGGCAAAAAAAACAAAAGATCAAAGAAAGAACAGTTCTTTATACAATTCTTTGTTTTTTTACCCATTGTAAAGAAGAAGAATGAGAAATAGGATGAGGGCAAAGCTATCTTTTAAAATTTAGATTTAACACCATTAACGTAATATACCTTTTTGTTACACGTTCCAGAAATTAGGGGTGGTATGTGTAATTGTCAGAATAATGAATGGTAGTATTGTAATTAGTCCATAGTCCAAAGGTAGTACATGTAATTTTTTAATTACTTTTATTGCTCTACGCTTGAACCAATTAGTCAACATCAAATGGAGAATTCAATATTTATAAAATTTCCTTATTACCCCTACTTTTAAGAGCTGCAGAGAATAAAACAAAGGGAATAGGAAGATGGTATTAAATTCTAAATGCAATTGCTGGGATATCATTAAGACATTCCCTTTTTATTGACATAAATGCCGTTGATGATAGGGACAAAAGCGCAAACAAGAAGAAAAGATTTAACGTGGTTCAACACCCCAACGTGGGATGCCTACCTCCACCTAGATAAAGAGAGACCTCATTTATTCCTAAGAAAAATTTACAGTTCTCTGCACCTGACAGAGTGTTCTTCTCTGTCAACCTTTGCCTAGGTTTTCTCCATAGAGACAATATGTAGGCTCCCCAAAAACCCTAATCCCCCACAATTACAGATTTACTCCCATACATGTAATAGACCAAAAACCTTAATACAAGTACAACTCTAATAACTATGTAGACACCACACAATACAAGACACAAGCCAACAAATCTCCACCTGGCTTGGATTATGCAAGCCAGCACCTTGAAGAAGAACTCGTTGATCTTGATTCTGCAACTTGTCCATTGTCTTTGCCAAGCTGTTACACCCAAACAGGTATAGCCCACACTCTGTTTGGGTGTCCCACACAACTTACTGCCGTATGAAGTAATGAGACTCCACCTCTTTCACTGCCGTAGCACCTATCGGAGAGATCACTGTCACTCACAGTCCTTTGCAACTTCAATTGCACCCGAAACCCGGGTCTCTCACCTCTGCATCTCCAGCGCAGACTTAGAGATCCGACTCCTCACCACAGCCCGTCAATCCTCATTTACCCCATGGTGCAGCATCAATTGACCATTATACGCACCATGCCAGGATTCCAACCCGCTGTCAGATCCACACGAAAGCCTCCCCGATCTGACCAGATCCATGAGCAACCATCGTCGCCCTACTACTTGCTACATACAACCTTGCTTCAACTTCCATAGGATCATTCCCTGAAATCCTACCAAACAAAGAGATTCCCTTCCCTTGTTGATCAGAATCCACATGCAAAAACCTGAGACACTACTGATCGACTGAGCCAGAAATACTACTGATCCATTATGGATCCTTGTAACTGGTTGCCTCACTAATCGGTGGTACTCACAAAACCTGCAACGAATTAACCTAAAACATATCATCACCAAAAAGGTAACAACTTCCCTCTCTGGCCATCGACACCGTGGGCATCCTCCCTATGTCCGTCACAGCCCTTTGTACCCCCACAAGTCTCATTCGCATCAACGAGAGACAAGCAGGAACTGTTCCTCTGCACAGATCAAGATCGCAGAACATGGTGCATGCGTGCATACACCCCTGGAAGCACCTTCTCCCACATACGATAACATCGCATGCATCGCCACAAAGTTTCCGCCAGCACTTGGAGGATTGCCATCATCCTGATCAGAGCCTCTGACTGATCAATTCCTCACCATAGAGATCATCCTCCACCTCACAGCAAGACCATGATCTAGATGCATCCCTACCTGGCCCGAACCCAACATCTGCAGACTCCACCGTCGATGTTTTAGGGAGGGGTATCATGGTCTAAGGCCAGCCCTATTATCTCTTCCAACTTAATTCTACTGCAACAGATCTACTGGAGCCCTAGTTTCTATAAAAGGAACACCCAGATTTTTCCTCATATCCCCCTAGCGGTTATCATAGAAGGAATCTCATCGATCGCAATGGCAGTCTGGACTACACCTGCCGACCCAGCAATTTGCTCACGAACAAAACCAGAATTCCCAGCTTCATATTGCATAGCGTCTGAACTTTCCCTCTCAACACCATGCTTCTGTTCAGTGTAATGATGATCCATGAAAAGGTAATGATTACCTTAAAAAAAAAACTTTTTTTTTCCTTACCGTTTTCAATTTTTTTTTCTTTCATCATACAATCTTTGCCCACCTCCCTCCTTTTTCTATATCTGTAATCAATCTATCGAACCTCGTTTTGATACTACTTGATAGAGATGAAAATTCAAACAAAAAGAAAAGATTTTACGTGATTTAGCACCCTAAACGTTAGATACCTACCTCCACCCAGAGAAAAAGAATTCTCATTTATTCTTAAGAAAAATCTACAGTTTTTTTCTTTTATCTTGCGGGAAGGTCATCTAAGCCCCTTTATTAGATTGGTAGGTTGAAGAGAAAAATTGGCTTTCAGCTTTCAATAGAAAATCAGATCCGCCTTTGCTTAGAGTTTTTTCTATAGAAACAATATATCGATTCCCTAGAAACCCTAATCCACCCACAATTATAAATTTACCCCTATACATGTAATAACCCCAGACCTTAATACAAGTACAAATCTAATAACTGTGTAGACCCCACAGAATACAAGACACAACCTAACAATTGAGTGTGTTGCAAGTGTAGGTGAGATGCGCTCAAAGAACTCTCCCAGCAGCGCCAACACCTCTGATTTTCAATTGTAACAAACAATAAAATTATAATTAATTGGAAAAATTATTCATACCTCCTTTGGACTATAAAATATTTTCACCCACCATCCAACAATTTCTGACAATTATACAATTATTCGTATTACTCTTAATTTCAAAAATGTGTTATACACAACCCCAATCCGTTAATATTAAAGGTTGATGTCAGCTCATCCTCAAAGTTTTAAATACAAAACTACTCTTAATGGGGTAGTATGTTGGAACCTTGGCAAATTTGTTAGGTTGTTGTCATTGTTGGCAACACATTCTAAGTGGTTCTGGTTAGATGACAAAGTTTCAGTTAGCACAGTTGTGTCTGGGACATTTGTTCAGTGCTGTAGAGGAGAGAGAGTATGTGTGGGCCCCATTGAAGTTCCAATGATGGTGCGGCACAACAGATGATGAGAGAGAAATACAATGGCACAAGTTGAGGAGAAAGAAAGAAGAGAGAAAAGAAGAGGAGAGAGAAAAAAGAGAAGAAGAGGAGAGAGAAAGAAGAGAGAAGGAGGAGAGAGAGAAAGAAAAGAGATGGAGGAGAGAGAAACTGAGTGGGTGGGACCCACTGGAGAGGTGGCATGCCACCATGGTAGCCTGCCTGGCCACGGCCATGCAGATGCATAGCAGCAGCCACATGACAAGCCTGTAAGCATCAGTGCTCGCGGCCATGCCTCAAGCATGCTCGCAGGGTCGCAGGACCAGTGCTTTCGCAAGGCCATGCCCCAAGCATGCCCGCAGGCTCGCAGGACCTGTGCTCGCGCAAGGTCATGCCGCAAGCATGCCCGCAAGCTCACAGGACCAGCGCTCGTGCAAGGCCACGCACAAGGGGTGCCCTCCCCCCCACCATGTGCTTGACATAATGCGGGGAGAGAGAAAAGCGTCACTCAGTTTAATAGGGACACTTTGGTCAAGTTAAGAATTCATTGATTTGAAATGGTTGGACAGGGAAGAGCCACGTATATCAGATTCCAATCCTTAAGCTAAGAATTTGACGGGCTCGTGTGCTTTGCAAGCGTTCCTTCGAGATTCTATTGCACACGCTCTCATTGGTTGAAAGCAAGTTAAATCAGTAGTTTGCGTCGCATGAAGATGGATCCTTGATTGGGTGTTGCGCGTTCTTCGTACTTCGGTGACCAAGATCCAAATCTGACGGCCTTCGCCTATTTCGATCGTAGTTGACTTGATGGAGCCGATCTGTCTGCTAATATTAAATCCTGCTTTCACCTGACTTATACGACAGCCATTATCAGAGATTCCTAACCGACCGAATGAGAACTCGACAACTCCGCTGACATGTCAGCGGCGGTGCTATTTCGGTACATTGCAAACACACGAAATGGTTTTAAAAGATTCCTTTCCTTTTGTTGTGGTTGGCTGGACTTTGGATGGCCATATCTCAGCCATCCGATGTCTGATTGGAGTGATTCAAGTACCCACGAACTCATCTCTTCGAGATTAATCCACCTGCAACAAAAAAAAAAAGAAGAGTTTTGGTGAGAGTCAGGTGCGGCTATGTGAAAAAGAAGGGTTTTGGAGCTCTCTTGTGAGTACAGATCATCTCCACTCACCTCTATTTGACATTAATGATCATCTAAATTTGAAAGAGGGAGTGTGAGAATGTTGTGAGAGTTTGATGTGGCTGGGGTTTTGTAAGAAGAGTTGGGAGAGTGACAAACTCCCACATATGTTGAAGAAGCTCCCCGACCACCATTGAGAAGCTTGGGAAGATCATTTGGTGAGCACCACTCACGCCATGATCATGCTAGGAAGGATGCACACAAGCCCTGTTTATTCATACCAATGCAATATGGGAAGGGTTTGTAATTTCTATTTGATAAATACTTTATAACTTGTCAAGTTGGGGGCTTGACAGGAATGAAAGTTGTTGCCTAGGACTCAGTTGCAGCTGAGAATGCGGTCGATGTTGTAGCATCTGGGTTGTAAGTGCAATCATAGCATTAAAGTAGCGTACTAGGTATCATACGAAACACTGGTCAGGGTATTACCCCGTGGAGTAGCCATCATAGTGTGTGATAGGTGGACCACATTACATACTGTCTTGTGGATGTGAATGTGGATATTGTGTATTTAAAATGCGTGGGTTGCAGGTCTGGGTGTACACACTTGATAGGCCAAACTACTGGTATGGATACCTGTAGGTGTGTGTGGTATGGTGTGTTACATGAAATATGTTAACAGGGCAAATGTATGAATGATCATCCCAGTCAGCTCAAGACACCTTATTGTTAACAGTCAGCTCTTGGCAGCAGTAGGTGTTTTGGTTGGGCAGACTTCACAAAGAAGGAAAGAATTTGAGTGATCATTGATTCACCCCCCTCTCAGTGTCAACCTGAGAATCACATAGTAAAATCTCTTTTCAGCCCTTAATGAGACATGAAATTCCATTTTAATCCTCCCACTCTAATTTGAAAACCCAAACCCAAACCTGAACCCACCCATTTTTCATATCAGGCGAGGAAAAGAACCTGCGCAGCTTTACGGGGTTTCAGCTGGAATATTGCAATTTCAAAGATAATTTTCTACTGATGCAAATATAAGACTTTTCTACTATAAATATAGATTTTTTCTTTTAGATTTGCTGGACTTTGGGTTTTAGCTGCAATTTCATGTTTCATATGCGGTTACACTATTAGTTTCATGATGGATGAACCAGGGGAAGCAAGTACCGAGAATACCCATCTGCATTTCCACATAGATTTCCGCTTAATTTTGCTTATTGCTTTGGATTTAGGCTTTGTTGCCTTTTATCTTTAAAATCCTTCAACACATCTTGCTTCTCAGATTTTTCCAATATCTATAATGAAATTTCCTCTTAAAAAAAAGTAATTATCTTAAAATCTAAAATTCCCCCATTAAGCATTTAAGATCATCCTCATTACATTAATTTACCTCACTAATTAAAATAAAGGAAAAGATCCACAAATAAAACCCTAATCTCAAGCCCATGACTCCAAAACGGTTCGCTATACAGTTCCATGAAATCATTCGCCAAGGAAACAACATGAAGAACACACTTGAAGCATGCTCACCCTTAATCCGACGAGCAAGCTGGATATCTTTGGGCATAATCGTAACCCTCTTCTCATGAATCGTGCAGAGGTTTGTATCTTCAAAGAGACTGACCAGATAGGCCTCCGTAGCTTCTCGAAGCACTGAAATAGCAGAACTTTGGAACCTAAGAACAGTCTGAAATCCTGAGAGCGATCTCACGGGCTAGACGTTGGAAGGGGAGCTTTCGGATCAAAAGCTCGGTACTCTTTTGAAACTTCCTGATTTCTCTCAAAGCCAATGTTCCAGGTCTGAATCGACGGGGTTTCTTCACACCTCCAGTCGCTGGAGCAGATTCCTAAGGAGATAGGTCAGTTGCAGAAAATTAATTGCAAGTCGTTGGTGGTGGAGATTTGTTCTTAACGAAATGAGGTAGGATCTATGTTCCAGGTTGAATTTGTGTTTCTATTGGGTTCAAATCGCAGTGGAAGACCTTCTGTTCGTTGGGAAAAAGAGAGCTTGAAATAAAACGATGGGAGAAAGGAGATTTTATTTCCATTGGAGATTAAAGTTGTCATTTTAATCTTTTTTCAGTCAAACCAATAAGGGTGAAACTGTTTTTTAATTTTTTTGGGTTACAAAGTAGTCCATGATTCAATGGAGATACGAGTCATTTTCCCTAATTAATAACCCCTCCCTAATTAATAACGCCGATGGGAGGGATAGTCGTAGGTGACAAGGGACCATGCCTAATTATGCGAAGCTACGAGTTTAACTTTTGATATTAAGTTCTTAACCCTTGGTGCCACCTGCAGCCAGTCTATTGATGGGCATAATTCAACAGGGCCAAACTTGCAATCTTTTGTCATGGGTTTCAGCCTTTCGTGATTCATGTGGGACTACGGTCTCACATAATCCAGGGTTTACTTAATCCATCAACAAATAAGGGTAGAGAGAGAGAGAGAAAAAAAAACTTTACTATACATGAGAAGCTTAAGATAGGAAAAATAATTCACCTGCATGCTTTTATATATCTTCTCTATGTTTTCATTACCATTCATATTAAATGGATCCCATATTCTAGAAGTGGATCCCATACTATATCAATGATGATGAGATCCCATAGAAAATATATGTATATACAGATGATTCAGATTGATGAGAGATATGACTGATACAAGATTATAAATACACGTGTACAACCACTTCTATGATGTAATAAGGGACACTAAGAACGACTGCACTAACAAATAAACTAAAAACATAAATGCATTTGACCAACGATACCAAATAACAAGTGCAAATCCTCTCCTTACGTGGTCATCGTCTCACATCCATAGGAACCGTTGATATGTGTGGATCCCACACTCCATCACCGACTGCCAAATAACTCATCAACGCCATATTTAGAAACTTATACATTTGGACCAGCAGCTAGGGTAAATGAATGTCCAACACCAGGACTGTGACTTGGGGTCGTAGGTCGAAAATCATCTTCCTCGTGACTTCCATTTTTGCTGCTCAAGTTACTGTTGCTGCTGCTCTCACTGCAAATTGTTTTGCATTTCTTCTCTGCCTTCAATTCCCTCCCTTCACAAGAGAGGATTTCGTAAGAAAGAATCATGACCAGAACAATAAAAAATGCTGAAACAAACTTGGTTTTGGCCATAAGTAGCGGGAGAAGAAGAGAGAAACAAACAAGATGATCACAATCTACTATCTTTTCATGAGTATTTAAAGGTGGTATTCTGAAAGTGGCTTGTGAGAGGGTCCTCGTGAGAGGGTCCTACAAATTCGAACCACTATTAGGATATTATACATATAAAAACTGAAAAAAAAAAAAAAAGGGAAGTGCAATTTTGACGGTTGACAGGAAAGAACACCATGCGTATCTTAGCTTGATAGAGAGAGAAAATCGAACCCCTCCTCTTTTACCACCACTATATCTTTTTCCCAGTACCTTATGACTTATTTTTTAGGTTAAATTACATCATTTCTTTCAGTTGACCTTAAGATGGCCTTTGTAAGTGCTCAAAGGTTGTTCATTCTTATTGTTTGACCGTTTGTGAGGATGAGGATGGTGCCGCAGTGCTTAATATTGATAAGATTGATAATTCAAATTATATTCGTTATTGTTCTCATCAATAGGAACTGATCTTGTATTTGAATTATTTCAAATTCAAATGTATCTGTAACTGTTCTCATCAATAGGAGTTGATCTTGTATTTAATTTATTTCAAATTCAAATATATATATAATTGTCCTCGTCAATAAGAGCTGTTCTCTTGTAACCATTTGAAATTTAAATTATTTTGAATTCAATTGAGGAATGGATTCAATCTTATCAAATATATGCCATCAGCAGAGAAACCTAGCTTCTTCTTCTTGTAGTTATTATTCTTTGTAAAGTTCTTTTCTTTCTCATGTATTAAATCTGCTGATCCTTAGGATAAAAAGATATCGTTTTCTTTGATCTTGGAATTAATCTTTTCTCCTGTTGATGGTAATATTTAGGATATTTCAAAGTTCCTTGTTTCTCATCTGGGTATGTGTATTTTTTTTCTTTCTGGTTTTGATGCTTTGATCATTTACGGAAGAGAAAAAACAAAGAAACAAAGGATCTCAACCCCAACAAAGAGGGAAATACGGTCTACTCCCAACGGATTGGGAGCCAGACCAAAAGAAAACCCATCAACAAAATAAAAGACCCTGCCAGGGGCGGCATCCCCACGAATGGGGCCAAACGAAGGGGAAAACAAATCAGCTAATGTCCCATTGCATTTTCAGATAAGAAGTCCGAGTGCATGATCTGGGAGAGAAGGTCATTGTCCTGCATTTGGTCTCACCTCCTCTTGGATATCTTACAAAATCTAATGTCTTGTTGCCCTCGTTTGATCATTTGGGTATGTGTTAATATTAAAATCCTTCACGATCTTTTGAGGTAGGGACCTATCTATAGATGACAAGGAGAAAACACAAAAGTGGTCGGACTTTTAATATAGGGGTTACTCCAATAATTAAGTCAGGAATCCGAACAACAAACAGTAATAAATGTGGTAATAGTAGAAAGTAAGAGGTGGTAAAAGATCAATTAATTAAGCTTGAGATTCAGATCGAAAATAGTTCACCTGCATGTACATGTATCCTTCTTGGGATCTTATCACCATCTATATCCAGATGGTCCCACACCATTTTGACGGTAATGAGATCCCAAAAAGAATGCATGTACATACAGCTCATCCGAATTCATTCAGATCCTCTTTATGGTAATCCAACGTGGATCCTACAGCCTTTGCAGTACAAGTCTGAAATTATTGTGGTAGGTGGTACCTTGTGGATAATTATGGATGTATCCCTGAGTGTCATTATGGCTAATGACAATTGTACCCCCAATGGCAAAGGGTATAAGAATTGTCTTGTATCGCACTTCCATTGATTGAAAATATTTATACCCATTAGTTCCTCTTACTTCTTTGTACTTATATAGATCGAAGAGAATAAAGATTCTTTGCCTCACAATTTTTTTTTTTAATTTTAAGAATATGCATTCGTATATCGATCTACCATCCTCGAGCGTTATGGGATCATCGCTACTGGTCCGACTTCATCATCCTCCTCCCAATTCTTCAATCACATAGTTCTTAAATAATAAAAATAAAATATAATTGAAGCTTCAGAGATATTAAAATATATTAATGAAAGAATTATTTAATAAATTTGGTCAATGGGATTTTAACTCGATTGACCATCCTGACCTAATTGAGTTGAAAATAATGAAAAGTGGATTACACCCATCATGGATCAACCGACCAAGACATCTGTATCAACATAAATATATAATACAGCAAAATACCACCCAATGAGGACCTAATTTTAACCAATCTTGGTCTTTACCATTGACCAACGATTCAAATTCCAAAAGAGGTGGGAGAGAGAGGGGATTACTTTGAATTTGAGGATTTTCTGCTTGTTCCAAAGACGTGAGATGGGTGGAGATGGACTGCAAACACAACTGAAAGCTTGAAGTTTCAAAAGAATCCAAACAATTTCTGTTCCGTGCCCTTCTTTTTTTTTTTTTTTCTTTAATAATTTTTTTCATTAATAATTTTGGTTCAATTAAACAGTTGGTTTGGTTTGAATGTGATTATAATTGAACTAATTTTATTTAACAGGGAAGAAATTGGTGGGCATGTGTAAATGTGGGATAATTTGGACATTTTAAAAATCCAAGGGAGAAAGAGAGGTGAATCTTTACTTTTTTTTTTTTTATTCTCCAAAAAAGAAGTTTAGGACAAAAGAGTTTGAATAAATAAATAATAAGCACAGGAGAGGGATATTAATTGCCCCTTAATATATTCTTTTGCTAATCCTTAGCAAAAAGATTAGGTAAGTTATGATGGATAAAAGGTCTTATTTGTTTCGCTGTAAAATTTTCTGTACAGTAAAAATTTTTATGTTCACTGAAATTTTTTTCTTTTCTAACATTTTATTTGAAAACAAATGGAACCCAAACAGTTTTGGACCATCCTTTATTCTCTTCTACTTTGGCCCACTTGGAGAAATATACTGTTATTTTGGATAAGTTGGAGAAATATACGGTTATTTTAAGTGGATGGATGGTTCCTGAGCCATCCAACCTTCAAATTGTTCTGATCATTCATTGAGAAATTTTTTTCCAAAAAGTTATCTTGTGGGGGTAGGTCTAGATATTGGTTTGATAATTAATTTCTTCTTTTTTTGTGGAGCACTGGTTCTTTGCTGATGGTATTGCTGAAGATATTAGTCGATTCTCCTATTTAAGACTGATTTTTTTCTTGTGGTTGCTTTGTGTATTTTTTCCCCCTCATTTCATTTTAATATAATCTTTGTTGATCTATAGAGCAAAAAAAAAAAAAAAAAAAAAAGGGAAAAAAGAAAAGGAAAGAAGAGATCCGGACCGGGCTAGCATTATTCATTTCATGCTCATGCATGACTATCAAACCACTAATTAAATTCCTTAATGTGTTAGTAAATGCGAAAGCCATCATTAGTTGAAAGAAAACTCTTCCAGCTTTAAGCGGACGTTCTTTGAGTTTCAACTTTTGAAACTGTTGGCTCGCTTTCTCGATATACTGACTTTTTTTTTAAAGAATTTGGAATAAGGGGAGAAAAGGACTAAAGAAAATTGTAAGGAACAAATAGAAAAATAAAAGGATTAGAGTAAATGCCCCTAACACACGAACCAATGAGAAAAGAAGGAGAGAGCCCACAAAAAATTATACAGAAAAAAAGAAAATGCAATTCTAATCTATATGGATCCCCACGGATCCTCTGACACCTTTCACAATTTAAAATAAAAAATTATTTAAATTAGTTTTATTATAATAATCATAGACAAACAATGCAATTGAGTTCAAAACAATGATTGGGATTAATGGTAAGACTTAAAAGTCAAAGGTGCCATGGACGCACTCACTCATGTGATTCAATAAAAAAAAAGTGAATAATCTGGTGTGGGTTTCAGTAATCATTAATTAATTAATTAATTAATTTTTTTAAATTGAAAAGAACTTTATTCATGATAATCTGGATCACATCCTTTCCCGTCTGAGTTTGGGCAGGAGAGTTGACGGTCTGGATGGAGGGCTCGGATCCACCCGAAAGCCAGGTGGCGGCCATCCATCCGGACCACCAACTCTCCTGCCCAAACTCAGGTGGGAGAGGATTTCTATACTGCAGATAATCTAGTTGTGTAAGCGGAAGCTTTAGAAATACAAGAAGATTAAGGCTGTGTTTGGTATCATTTTTGTTTTTGATTTTTGTTCAAATTTATAGTTTTGAAGGGGTTTAGCATAATTTATGAGTGCTATTTATGAAAAATAAAAATAAAAACAAGTCAAAATTCAAAAAGAGGTCTCAACCACTTTTTGATTTTTGGTCAAAAATTATTTTTGTTGTGTTTTGCGCAAAACACTTAAAACATGTTTTAAAATAAAGGGTTAAAAAAGTAATTTAGTTTCCTTTTATAAAACCACCCCAAATCAACCCTCAAGCACTCTTCTCGTTGACGAACAGAAGTAAAGCACAGAGATGCAAACCTGCAACTTCGTCCTAGAGACGGCTCTGACGGCGACGACGACGACGACGACGACGATAATCATTCCAACGGAGGCGACATCGTTTCTCCAAAGACGTTTCCTGGTTTGATTTCTTTCCATAATCCCTTGACAGAGGAAGATGAATAGACGCTCCATGACAGAGGAATAGGAAGACTTTCAAAATCATTTTTAGACATAGTATGTCAAATATGTTTTTCATTCTACCATCTATTTTTATTATAACTACCAAACAACATTTTATTTTCTAACAAAAATCATTTTGAAAATGATTTTTGTTAAATAGATAAAAAAACAAAAACAAAAATGATATCAAACATAGCCTAAGCTGAAGAATGGTTTAGCAGTCAATCTGTTCCATACATATAAGAGATAGGACCTCTTGCGAAGTTATTGGCAATGCCATTGACAACTATTGGAACAGAAGTAAATCTTTGTTGATCTTTTAAGAATAACACATAGAGAATGTTGGGAGTAGTCTTATATTGTTTAGAGACTAAAATCTTGAATGCTTTATATATGTGAGTCCCTTCACTAATTAGTTCGAATTTTTGAAATAGAAACTTAATATAGTATAAGAGCTTTAAGTCACTCTATACAGTCACCTAAAAGAGACACCATATGCCATGTGTACTATCACCCAGAAGAGGGGCAACACATAAGGGGGAATGTTGGGAATAGTCCCACGTTGCTTAGAGACTAGAACTTTGGGTGCCCTATATAGGTGAGAGTCCCTCCACTTACTAGTTCGAACTTTTCAGATGGAACTTAACATGGTATCAGAACTTCAAGTTCATTCCATACGGTCACCCAAAAAAGGGATCACATGCCATGTCAACTGTCACCCAGAAGAGGGGTAACACATGAGGGGGAGTGTTGGGAATAGTCACACATTACTTAAAGACTATAATCTTGGATGCCTCATGTATGTGAGAGCCCCTTTATTTACTAGTTCGAACTTTTAGATGAAAACTTAACAATAACTATTAGGACAGACGTAAAATTACAAAAAATTAGTATGTGATTCTAAAACCCAAATGCTCCCAATGATTGGTAAGATTGACAATGGAGGGATCTTTGTAGAGTAAGCAGATAGGAGCCGGACGAGCTCTTGATTATCTGATTCAATAGTAAACCGCAGGAGGCCTTGAGAGATTGCATGGTCGAGCCCACAACACACCGCCATAGCTTCACCGACCAAAACAACGGAGAAATTAAAGAGTAGGACTAGAGTGCCAGAACTGGAGTTTTTGAATGATTTCTAATTATGATACACCCAAGGCCACCATTTTATTCTCCTATTGGCAGGGAGGCCTTAGAATTTAGTTTAACCAGGTCTGGCTGAGGCGGCATCTAGCCTCTCAAGGATGGATAGGGCAGTAAGGCGAGGAGGAGGAACCCACAAGCAAGTGAGGCGACTTGTACTCTTCATGATCTTTTAGTGCTCGGGAGATGACTGGTTATGGAGTCCAAATACTGTGATTAAAGAGGAAATCATTCGTTGATAGTAGCATACAAAGGACCACAGACCATAGCATCTTGAGCCGATGATTTATCAGGGAACTGCCATCACTCATGAATCCAGTTGTTTAGCAAGAGGAACTCTCATAAGCTACTATGAACGCGGTGGGAAAGGGGAGACCCAAACCAGACCGCCCTCTCATAAGGACATGCACAAAAGATGTTCAACTGATTCATTTGCCAAGCCACATCTCAAGCTAGTTCTATCAACCGGAAAAACCCACTAACAATTGGTTAGATGAAAGGATGCAAATATATATTAAATGCATCGAGAGCGTAGAGTCCAATGGGAGAGATGACATAAGTATCAAGGGGTTGGGGTTATTTCACATTTGATGTGAGATGGCACTAGGAGACACAGTTGGATGGAAAATTTTTTCCTAATAAATAAGGAAAAAGTTATTATGTTCCTTTTACACCTTCTTACGTAAATTGTGAAATGATCCTCTTATCCCCCTCTTGGATACTTATGTCTGCAATTCCATTGGACCGTGCGTTGGTGTAGGATCCACACACCTAGATAGGAAACATCAGCCCAAATGGATAATAGGAGAGGAATTACCCACTCCGGATATGGGGCATCTCCATTGCCACACTAATATGTGGGAAATGATTTCATTAAGAGGAGACGCATGTTCAGATGGAGAGAGTGTCAGTATGAGGTCTACATTCTACACGGTCAGGATGTGAGAGTATGGATAGCATCCCCACATTTTTTGAGTAAGGTCTTTTCCCCATACATAATAAGGGCAATGGTTTTTTGAGTGGCACTATTGCTCATGCAAATCTGTCAGTAGGGAGTGGAGGATACAGAAAAAGAATGGGATATGCTGGTAAGGGTATCAATCAGTAGGATATCGGTAATCCAGTACGGTATAAGAAATAAAAGCCTTTACCATTACTGTATCGTAGCGGTAGAAATACGATTTTCCCTTATCATTACCATATCGGCTCGTTATGTTTTTTAGCCAGCATGATATACGGTTTTTATTTGATATGAAATACTATTTTTATCTGGTACAGGCTTAGTTTTCCAATTATGTACGAAATATGGTTCTATTTCCGTTAAAAATACCGATCTAATTTAGTAAAAATATGGTTCTACTGCAATGTGGGCAAGTCGATATATATATATATAAATGGTATACAAATTGCCAAATTGGCATCTAAATGATATGTACCGCTGGTATAAATAGTACCAAAACTTGAACAATTACTATACCAACGAGAAAACGGTACTGGCATAATGCCAATATCAAATTGACACCCTTAGATGCTGGTGGAGTGCCCACTCCGTTGTGCAGAATTGACTTCCTTGATTCTTACCGACTTCACCAAGAAGACCTTTTGATGTAAAAATCTTATAGTTTGGGCTTTAGAGAAGTTTTCCATCACCCATAGTGAAAAGGAATATCTTCTAATCTTCCCCATTGGGATTGGGTGGATAGTTTCCACAATTCCTCCTGAAGGAGGGGAGGATATGTCATTATGAATCTTGCCAGTTGGTGAAAGAAAACTTTCCTCTGGTTTAGGTCTTAATACAATTAAAAAGTATTTGTAACCAAGCTAGATAGAAGTCTAAAACTGGGTTGGACAGGCTTGTGCCCATTATGAAGCTTAATTTGTCCCACAAGTTATCTATTCCAGGCTGAGAGCATGCTGCCTAAAGAACTGGACCTGCACATCCAAGCCCAATTTCTATTAATAGGTGTACAGTCTACGCTTATCCCCAATCTCCAAAACATAAGCAGAATTGGAATTTAGTTTGACTCTACGGTTGAGATGGGTTGAACATAAATCACAAGCAGGTGGATGAGTTAGCCCATGCAATGTCATTCCTAAGTAGATCCTAATCCAATTTCCATTAATATAACTCATCAACCCAAGTTAGAGAGCTAGAGCCTTGTGATGTGGGCTAGAATTCATACTTATAAACTGGAGAAAACAAGTCCATTGGCAAGGCCCAAGATATGTCCATGTCTCATGTATGATGATCGATTAGTTAAATATTCCAATACGATGTAAGATATTAAATTAATTGTGACAGATTAGCCTGGCCAAGACCGACATAGTTATACTATTGACCGACCTCTGCTCCATTGACACCCTGGACCCACGAAAAAAAATCTTTTTTCTATTTAAATATTATTATTTCCAGTTTGATGAGCGGGAATGCACACGGTGAGAGGTTCCCAAGAACTTTGGCATACCAAGTGGAGATTAGAAATGGTAACAGGAACAGCAATATAAGATTGGTACGTTGGAGGATACTATATAAAATTCTCCCATAGCCGCCCATAGCCGCAATACTATTTTGGTTATCTTATTCCAAGGCCGTTCGGAGACTTCAACTTGGGATAGAAAATTCTTAAAAATCCAATAGTTGATTAGAAATTTAAGAAGAAGGGTTCATACATAGGAGATTCATTTAATTGTGATCTTTCTCTTATGAAGTTTCATAAAAAGAGTGTTTTGGGCATTGAAAATAGGTTTGAATATATTTTTTTTTTGTTCTTGGAGGGATTCTAGTCGTGAATCAATGGTAGGAGTTCACTCGATGGCATATCAATATATCATAATGGACATATTAATACATTAGTATACACATCAAATAAATTTCAATCATTGAATCACAGCCCTGAAAATTAAACAACAGGAGAACTTGTGCTGTTGACTAACACATGAGTGGTTTTCTTTTGGAATTAAGTTTGTGGTTTCTTTTGCTACTATTGGTATAAAGATTCAGAGCTTGTGGTGGTGGAAAGCTAAGCTTGTGGACTGGAAATAAACTGTTTATATTCAAGCTTTAACCTTTTAAGTTTTATATGAAGCTATGTTGGGGGTGGGGGGGAGTGGACCACAGGAATCTGATATGTACCTGTACCATGTGATCAATGGGGTCCGCCAACTTGTCCCTAAATGGGTCCTTTTTTTAATCAATCATAATAAATATAAAAAGGCTAAATCACGCTTACAATAATTAAATTGCGACAGCCAACCTTGTGATCTATAAGTAGTCGACCCCTTCTACCAAAAAAAAAAAAAAAAAAAAAAAACGAGTAGTCGACCCCACACTCAAAACATGAGACAAGAGAAGAGCTTTGAACCAACGGCTGTGGATTGTGGATAGCTTTTCATGTTCCGACAATGGGTTGGCTTCTTAAGTAAATAAGACCCCAAGAAATTGGAAAAGAGAGAGAAAACAACAATTTCATGCATGGGACATGCAATCATGTACTATACATTAGTTTTTTTTTTTGTCGTTTGTACAGTGCATTCAAGCTAAGCTGGCTGACTGTTTCGACACTCGGATCTCTGACTCAGATTCAAACTCAGCCAACAGCATGTAACTCAGCTCTTCATTGTTGACTAACACATAAAAAAAAATGATCAGGCATAAAAGTAGCAGCATTGTCTCAGTATATCCCCATATGATTTTAACGATTTAAAATTTACGTGTATTTATTAAAATTTATTAGATTTAAGTTTGTTTATATATATATTTCACGGTAGTGTTGCACCCAAAAAATTATTTTTAGTGTAATAAATATATGATTACATCAAGCCTCACATATTAGACATTTTTTTTTTATAAATTAGACAAAACAGCATTATGAGGTTAATATTTTTGATTAAAACAATATCATGCAACACAAATCTATGATATATTAGTTTTGTCGTCATGGTTACATGTAGTCAAATGGTCTGGATCCTCTCCCTTATGTGGGTATTTTCTCTAAGTATAATTCACCAATATGTAATTGTATCCTCCTTGAGATTTTATCATGGTTTATATTCAATTAGTGATACATGTTAGAGGTAGGTCTCATACTACATCAATGGTGATGAAATCTCACGAAGATTACATGTACATGTAGATAATCAAACTCACCTTCCCCTAGATTTGACATCATTCAGGTCTAGTCGGTCTTATGCTGCTCGAGAGGTCAGTATACGGTGTGAGATCTAGGGAAGGATACCCATGTGAGGTGGAGAGGATCCGATTCAAACTTTTAGATAGGGGTGCATTGGAGCCAGAGCAAAAGTTTGAGTCTTGAGATGGTATTACAGTTATTAGTGAGCTAAGGTATAATATACGATAGGCAAATGATTTGTACGGATTTAATTGTGTGGTGAGAGAACTGACACTGTTATTTAGAGAGGATCGAGCACAGATCCAACACCCTTGACCCTTGGAGCCATCGACAGATGTGGGATCCATCTCTAGATTCCGAGACCCACACCCATCGCAGGAGTCCAGGATTCAAGAGAATCAGCTCTTAAATATAATAAACATCCCTACTATCAACTTTTTTTTTTTCTTTTTCTTTTTTAATGTTTTTTTTCCCATCGAATCTTCGTAGTGGTCAGCACTAACATCCCACTCAAGTAACTTATTAACTCTCTCTCTCTCTTTTTGAAGGACTAAGTATCACTATAAATACGTGCCCATGCAATCTAGTTGAAGTACCCATCGCCTCTAACCTTGAATTGTTTTTTCAGTGTGTTTCTCTCTCTCTCCTTAAATTCTTGTCTTCCCACGCTTGTTTCTCGGTTCCTTAATTTTGAAAGACTTCTCTGATTCAGTGAACTCAAACACCACTCAGAGTTATGGCGAAGGTAAAGTTCATCTTTGCTTCTGTGCTTCTTATAGTCTTTGCTTTCTCTCATGCCCTAAACCCTGTTGAGGGAAGGCATTTAAAAATTGGGAAGCCAAAGGTGTCTAACAAGAAGCCTATAACTCCCGTAGAGAAGACTGAAACTGAACCAAGAAAAGTTGATGAAATCACCAGTACCTTGCTCGGTGACCATGCAAGTAAAAAGATGGCACACGTAAGAAAGGAGTTTCAGCTGGCAGCAGACCTTGTTCATAACCAAGACATTCAAGCTGCAGCAAACCCTGCAGATCCATCAGACGGTTCACGATCACCGCCACCAGGTCATTTAGAAGACTTCAGGCCAACGGCTCCCGGTCACAGTCCAGGTGTCGGTCATTCCGTTCACAACTAGAGGACTTGTATTAGTTATTAGAGAAAAATCCATTTTCTTAATGAGTAGCAGCTCTGCGTTGTAACATAAGTATTTCTGATTTCTTTGTTTAAGCAAGTATTTGATCCTCGTTCTTAACTTCGTCTTTTTTTCTCTTCAACCATAAAATCTATACTCTCTAACTTCAGGTGTTTGTGAGCATTGCACGACAGTTGATGAAGTTGGAACTTGGAATATTTTGAGAATCTATGGATTACCTAGTTCTGAACTTCTGATTGGCTCAACTAGATTAGTTCAGCCAAGCTTGCAAGATAAATGACAGACTTCCTATGACTCCAACGAGTTATCAGAGTTGTACGTTATTGCAGCCTTTTAAAATTAATACTATACGCTACAAGACTCCGCGTGGAATGTGTTAGGGGGAAAAATAATGGTTAATACCAGATCTGACTATAGGAAGAGAACTTTGAATGATCTTCGGGAGAAGAACACGTGGCGTGTATCTAAGGGATTAGGGATGGGAAGGAAGATACGACGGAAAATATCAAAAGGAACTTACGTTCAACCCTCTATGCTGACTCAGATGAGATGTGACAGATTGATGTAGGTAGTTGGGCTATTTATGGATTGTCATTAATGCCCATAAATGCTGACAACCACCATAAATGTAAGGCATGCTGATTTGATCGGCCAAGTCACCAGATAATGGACCAAATCAGCACGAAGTCAGACCATTACTTGGTAAAAGTGCAAGGACAGAAACAGACATCAGGAGGTATGAGAGATATAGCTTAAAAGAGAGGTCAAAGAAGGTCAAGGAGGGTCGAAAGCGGTAGACAGGACATCCTAGCGCTGTCTTAAGGGGTCGTAGCCGTACGGATCTACTATACTCTAGGTAACTGATGATTGAAATAGTGATAGGTATCGGGGAGCTTGCTTGCAAAGTTTCCTATTGAATCTATATATGTAATAAGAGGACATCAAATAAAAGAAGAATTGGACTTTTATCCATCAAGAAGAAACCTCTCATTTTTCCAACTTAGTGTTATGATCTTTGATCGGATTCTTTTGGTGCCTAACTCAGCAGGGGAGGGGGGGAAATAGTTCTAGTGGGCAGTATCTCAGGGAATCCTTGTTTCTGAAGGAACTCCAATGTCTCATTGAGAGTTTCATATTGTCTGTCTTGAGAAATCCACCTAGCCGGATTCCATCGACAACAGAATGCACGTGGCATGGGAATATTGGTAGCAGAGAGAAAGAGAGAGGTACAGTGATAAGTCTGTTGCATATTTTCATATTGAGGGACGAAAATCTTTGGTAGGTAAAGCAAGAATGCATGGAGTGAGAGCCTGAAGAGAGTTTGGGCTCTACTTCATCCTTAAATGATTGACACACTGCTAGTCCTCTCATAATCTTTGTTACATTCTTTGTTTCTCTTCTACATGACTATGTGGGTATGACTATCTGGGTACGGCCCAGTACTTGCACATTCATCGAGCATCTCAGCATGGACATACCATCCTTTAATTTAGATGGCCTAATAATGGATTGAGAGATCTAATCGACTATAAATACAGCTGAGTTAATTTGGAATCAGCCAGAACCAATCCAATTAAATTTTGCTACTTTAATTTATAAACATTTTCTTTGATTTTAAGAAGGAAAAATAAAGTTTTCATTTGAAATGTATGATTACCATAGTTAGTTTACAATTTTTTTTTTATACGGTGAGTCTTGGTGTGATAGTAAGGTTGTTATATTGTAACCTAGAGGTCACGGGTTTGAAACACGGAATTGCTTTTCCACATTGCAGGTGTAAGGCTGCGTACATTGTACCTCTTCCCAGACCCTGAAATAGCGATAGCCTCACGCACTGGAACACCTCTTTTATTTATTTTTTATTTCACTTCTCTTTCCTTCCCTTGCAACTAGAGAGAACCCTTAGGGGAGATAACCCCACCCATTTGAGTATTATAAGATCTTTGTCAAGTAAGAGTAAGGCGGTATGGTATTTGAAAATCCCAAGTAACATCCCCATTGTGCCTCAAGCAGTTACTTGATTAATTTCAGAAAATTAAGATGCCTTATGGATGTATTGTGGGATGGTTAGGTATATGGTGTTGGTGATACACATACCATTCTATTAATTATCATTTTTCAGTCAAGTTATCAGTTTCAATATGCATAACGAAGAATATTGTATTGCATCAGATTCGCAACTCAATATTCACAATCCCACATCATCTTTCATAATCAAATCCAGAGCAAAAACACATCACATGTGATGTGTGACCTCCCTCATATCACATGTGATCTACTGCAAACCTTTAATATTCCTCATTGATGCAACACTAGTTTGTGTTTTTCTTGTCCTTTACATTTACTTTTACTTTTTCTTTGCTGCTAATAATAGCAATAATATAGGGGAGGTGGATGATGGTTATCGTTCCTCAGAAGAAGAGAGAGAAGAAGTTGCCTAGCTTGCTAGGAAGATTTCCAACTCATCTTCTGGGATTTCACGGGCATCAATCTCACGATAGACTAGGATGGAGCCTACAAACTAGAGGACGCAGTTTTTAAAATATAGGTTCATTTTATGAAGTTTCTTGTATTGAGCCCTTGACTTCCTATAGTGGCCTTTTCAGAGGGAGGTTGTTCCCTCTTCTGTGGGGTTTTGTCCGTTAATTTGGTCCTCCTCTAGGGTTCCCCCAAGTGGAGGTGTGCTTTGTTCTCCTTTTTTTTGGGTTTTAATAAATCATCTATTTACCATATATATATATATATATATATATATATATATATATATATATATATATATATATATATATATATGAAAAAAGTAAAAGGTTCTAGATTAAAGTCTTGACATACTCGGATCATAAGTGAATTTTTTCTTGTACTCGTCTACGATAAAACCTCATAATAACTCGGAACAAGTTCCAACTGTTGGGGATACAATGTCTTATATTCTGTGGCTTGAGTTGAAATTACATGAGGTTATTTCAAAATTTATACCTCATTAATGTTTTCCTTTAAATAGTTAACTATAGAGGTTTTAGGGTTGATGGGAATTCTTTATACACACATAGAAACTTGAGGAAAATAGCATGTAACATGTTCTCCATTGCTAGTGAAAATTGCTTTCCCATCCTATAGACTTAGGCAGCATGATGAACCACGTATATCCTTCCATTGTGTGATTGTTTTCTTTCCATTTCGTTGTCTTTTTCCATCATGAATGGAGTTCAATTTCTACACCAATCAAAGGTAGCATTACACATTTTGTTGGGATCTGTCATCACACGGTTGTAGTTTGAGGTCCAAGCTAATTGGATGCACGAACTGATGTTTAATCAAAGCATTTTCTAATTCATCATAATGGCCTTGGAGTGTTCTAAAGCAGAGTTTCTTGGAGATGGGGAAGTAATTATCTTCCTTGGATTTTGGAAAGTTTTAGGAGTTTCATGAGCCGCTCCAGCGCTAACGGAACTCCTTTTTGACTAAAGAAAAGCCTACTTTTGCTTCTCAATTTTGTGATGTAGATGCATGAGATAGTGCTAAGCACCTGAACTTCCGAAGATTTCCTAATGATCTCTTTCTCTGTTAATTAAGATATCTGACCAAAATCGGTTGGGCCTAAACAAATTATGGTTTGACAAAGAGAGATATAATCCAAAATACTGAAGTGGGATTTAACATTTACGTTTAAAGCTCTTCTTCTGTATGGTTTTTGGTAGATACTGATCTTTTTTTTTTTATTTATGGCTATTTACTTATAGGTATAGCTAGAGCTTTCCCTTAATAGTGCATATAAAGAAGGTAATCTGCCTAATCATCGACACAATCTTAGGGGCTACCATATAAAATACTCGGATATTTGAGCCCGATGTTTTCCTGCATGTCGTTTTCACAGAAATAACTGATGGTGATCGTTTCATTAGAATGACAACATGATGAAGACATCATTAATCAACTAATTAAAAAGAAATACACATATGAAGGACTCTAGTAATAGGTTACTCGCACCCAGGCTTAAAAAATAATAGGAGGGTTGATGGTTTCTGTGTTCTCTAGGGATGGTAAGAATGGGGCGGCATATTATATTTGGAGCTTAAAAGAGAGGGACAGAATACCGTTGAGATTCAAGGTTCAAAGTGGATGCCGAGGGTAGAATATTCTTCCACTTTCCAGCTTGAAACTCACAATCGTCCAACCCCCTTCATATTATAAGTTCATTATAACATGGATTATAAGGGCCCGCCCCCACAGCCTGGCATTCACTCAGACTAGTACAAATACGTTATATTTTTCTAATCCCTATTTTCCAGCTGGTCCTCATTTGTCTCTCTCTCAATCTCTTCATAAATATATTTTGCCGTTTTGGAATTAAAAGTCACAGTATTAACGTTTAGGCATCCAGATGAAAAAAATACAAAAGGCTAGTTCATGTTTGTCTCTACTTAGCAGGGAAGACCATAAAAAATGTCATTCCATTCCCCCTCCTTAATTCTGATTCTGTTAGCTCCTGTTCTGAAATGGGTCTTCTCAAATACCATTGTCATTCAGAGACTCCAACAAGGATTGTATTTCCATTTGCATTCAATCCCAGGTTACGAAAGCCGCTTTTACTTGCCTTCTCCTGCATGTTTAGGTTCTTGCAGATTTGATCTTGTCGGAATTATATGGCCCAACACAGATTTATTGTATAGTTTTTATGTAGTCTCTTTGATCATCTCTCTCTCTCTCTCTCTCTCTCTCTCTCTCTCTCTCTCTCTCTCTATATATATATATATATATATATATATTTTATTTATATAATATATATATATATATATATATATATATATATATATATATATATGTGGCATGTGGTTTGCATATTTTGTGGCTTATAAATTGTTTATATGGTAACATTATTTTTGGTCTATTATATTAATAGATTGGTTTTATGAATGATTATTCGAATAAACCACTTTGTAGTCCTCGGCTTACATAGACATTGATTGGACCATGATTCGTTTGAGGGGTGCAAGTCAAAATTGCTCAGACTATGGGAGACATGGGGAGTAGTCTCTTCATGCTCAGTGCACATATGGTCTGTGAAGTCCTTCATGAAAAGACCTCATGTACGTTGAGTGGTGACCTTAGTGCTTAATGTTCCATTGCCAGTGACTTAACATTTACAAGAGTGTACGCGTACCTACAAACTGCCAATTTGAACAAATTTATCGTGTTTGATTTTGCATTCAAATGTTTTTATTTATAAATATAAAATATTATTTATTTTTATTTGCTAAACCGGTGATATTTTTTGGGTTTATAAAAATGGGCAGTTTTATATTTTTGGTCCCTATTTATTATCCACGGGCACTTGTGGTAATTGTCAAGGTATGCCAAAAGGCAATCTAGATATGGCATGAGGAGGCTAACATTTCACTTAGGGTTGAACTTTATGGTTAGTCATCTCCATCTTAGAGACATAAAATCATCTCAAGGTCACACAGGCAAGGGGAGGAAAACCTCAAAATGCCAGGTTATGCTATACCTGTCTAGTTGGAGTGAGCACCTAGATTGCTTGTGAGATCTTTGAATGTCAAGTAGCTTAGTTATATATATGATCATTCAAAATTCTTCACCAAAAGGTATTTTTAAATTGTCAAAAAGATATGATACTCTTCTTATTTTCTTGGATTAAACAAGTGACATGACATTAGTAATATGTTTTCAGTTTTGATATGATATTAGATATAGTATTGAAATTCTTCAAGGATGCTTTTTCCAATAGATCCATGGTGGCTTAGTTCTAACTTAAGCTTTTACTAAGACCTACCATGAGAATCCAACATTGATGAACGAAGTCTGGAAGACATTGAAAAGGGGGAGATGGGGTGAGAGAAAGAGGGTACAATGGTGATGGAGAGAGAGAGAGAGAGAGAGAGAGAGAGAGAGAGAGAGAAGGGTTGCAACAAGAGACATTGAAAGGTTGAGATATAAACAGGGTTGGAATCGATGGTCAATAAAGTAAAAGTATGTGGAGGCATAGGAGATTCCATTCCATTGAGTTTGGATCATCTCCATGTACATGTAATCTCTATGGAATCACATCACCATTGATGTAGTGTGGGACCCACCTCTAGGGTGTAGGACCCATAAGATATGGATGGGGATGGGATCCCATAGAAGATACAATACATGCAGATGAACTATTCTTCATTCCATCATAGTGGTTGAGAACATTTCCTTGCATAAAAATAGGGAAAAGAAGTATACGTTGCTCTGCATGTATTTGTATTCTCCATGTGATCCCATCACTGTTTATATTCAGTGAGTCCCACACTCTAAAGATGAATCCCACACCATATCAACAATGATGGGATCACACAAAAAATACATATACATATAGGTGATCCAAAGATGTGTACTTCCCTCTCATATATTTCTCCCATTTTCTTTCATCCTTAACATCCGTAGGCCCTTCCAAGTAATTGACGGCCAATTATTCCATTTTCCCCGTTGGTGAATATATGCTCGTATACACTGACAGTGTATAGATCCCTCTCCCATAAATATATTATTTTCAGATCAATAAGTGTCATATAGATCTTCAGCTAATATTTTCTTTGATACCATTAATGATAGGGATAAAAGCTTCTTGGGTGTCGTTGGATCGAACAATTTCTGAATTTTGACCATGGATTCCATTCCCTGCTGTTGTTCCTTCTTCATTACTCTTGTTCTTGGGCTCACACAACCACCACCATTCTTCTCCTAATACATCTGAGAACCCACAATCTTTCCGCCTCCGCCTCTTGCTTCTGGCTCGGATTGGGACTCAAGCACTGAAACTGGGCTTTGGTTATTTGGGTCCCTACGACTGGAAAAGCGTTTCATTTGTTATCCATTCCACTTCTTCTAGGAATTCCTAAGCATGGAGGGAAAACAGAGCCGAGTGTTGAGAATAGACGACCTTCCGGTCTATCTAGTTTAATTAATAAACCAATCACCGATTCAAACAGTGATTCAGATGGTGACTACACTGTAGTTAGCAGTACTATGAGTTAGTGCTTTACTGTTAGATCTAGACACTACAAATGTATGGCTTAGATAGAGTTTCTCTTTCTTATTTCTTGCTCTTCCATAAAGCAAACCTTTGTAATCTGTAGTACTCATTAAGGAATACTTATGATTATGAAGAAATTAACTGTTGACCTTTGGATTGTAATTGTTGGTAAAATTGGCCAAGCTTGATAAGAGAGAGTGTATGTGGGCTTCTTTGATGATGTGGCAGAGTTTCAGATATGTGATGGCGCTTCTAGGCAGTGTTGTGGCATCTTGAAGCATCAAATGAAGAAAGAAGATGTAGAGAGAGAATGAGGAGAGAGAAAAACGTGGGTGGGACCCACTGTGCCAAGGTGGCATGCCACCATGGCAGTCAGCCTGGCCGAGGGCCGCGGTACCATAGTGGCAGCCAGCCACATGGCCAGCTGATGGCACAACCATGAGGGTGCACCATGGCATGCCTTGCAGCAGCTAGGCCCACAGGCCCACTGCCGCATAGCCATCCCCCCCCCCAAGCACACCTCATCTATTCGACATATTGCTTAGAGAGAGAAACAAAATTCGTCTAGAGAGAAGTCCTCTCAGGAAGAATTGCTTCTACAGGGTTTGTTAAATGGATGGCCGGTTACAGAGGCCATTTGTTAAAAGTCCAGGGGCAATTGTGGAAGTTAACATGGTCGTTGATCCGAAATCGAAAGACAAGAAATAGCCATGAAGATCAGATCCTCATCCAACGGCCTTCAAAAATGCGGGATTACGTGTATCACGCTCGACGCGCTTTGATCCACCCGCATGAGTTCCCATTGGCCAATCATAGATTAAAAATGAGATCCGCAACGCATCAAGTTGACCCCTCTATTCGGTGTTGTGCGTCCATTGTATTGCGGCAAAACGATTCCAATCGAAGAGCCGCGAATGAAGCTAATCGTGCCTGATGCGATTTGACTTGATCCGACGCTCACTAGGTAATCCCGCCTTTTTGAGTAAGATCCGATGGTGTACGAAGGAGATTCCACCTGCTGCCAATGACAACTTGACAGTGCATAAGGCGGAGGTGCTCTAGTGTATCGCGGACGCATGGGAACGATAAAAAAGATTCCTTTTTCTTATGTTTCATTGACCAAACTTCAAACCGCCATAAGTCGGTCATCTGAGCTCCAAATCGGTCCGTTCAAGTTGTAGTTTTCATATTTTTGGCGCCTCTATTCGTTGGATGTCTATGGGAGTCGGGAATATGAAGAAAAAAAAATAGAAAACAACGTTTTGAAATGAGAGAGAGTGATTTTCTAGGGTTGTATGCCCTGTGAGATGTTTAATCACCAACTACCTTTTCTCTGCGCATCAATGGAGTGCTAAATCCCTGTGAGAGGTTGGTAGAGTTTTTATTTTTCCATTCATGGTGATTATGGGTTGTGTGGAAGAGATTGAAAGCCTGTGAGCAAGGTGTGCTCTGTGAATCAAGTTCTGCCAATATCATTGAAGACTGTTGAAGGTTCCTGAGAGCAGTGTGAAGCTCTAAAAATATTGCTGGCCATTCGAAAATAGTTGATTGTGAGATTTTCTCATTCCTTATCTTTTTATCATTTTCTCTGCATTGTATGCTAGTATAGGTGGAAGAAAAAAAATTAAATACCTATCTTGTTTGTGGGTTTCATTGTAGGACAATTCTATAAGCCCCAAAAATATTCTATTTGTATTGTGTTCAGTGGGTGCTGGACACTGGCTGTTATAGCCTGAATCTTGGCGTTGTTGTACCCTCTCAGTTTTATGCTGGGAAAACCCAGGGTTAGTATCCTTGTCTGTAAGAGACTAAAATCTGAGTATTGAGTAAATACGGAATCCGTTGGGCACTACCCCGTGGACTAGCCATCACACACTGTGGTGATAAACCACGTAATATCTATGTATTCCTTGTTTTGCTTTCTGGTATATTTTGGAGTGCATGGAATGGCTTGCAGGGTGGGTGTGAAAATCTGATAGACCTGACTACTAAGTGGTAGCGAAGTAGATTTGCATGCGTTTGTATGTGCATGTGCGAAAAATTAGAACTCCAACATCTCTAAGTAGCAGTGAAATTATCAGGGAAAATTTTCAGACACTGATTTATCTTCCTCTCAGTGTCATATCAAGTTCATCAGAAACTCTATCATTCGTTTCTCTTCACCAAGAGAAACAAGTGAAAACTGGGAGTCGACGCGGAGCACAAAACAAAAACATGTTGCAGCACTGCAGGGATGTGATTCGCTAAGTTGGGGAACATAAAGCTGTCCGACTCTATCGGATTAGGCTTTCGACAGAAGATCTGATGGAACACATGATAGAGTCACATGATTCACTCTTGTCTTGCTGATTTCTAGTAATTGGAACCGTGATATAACCATCCTTTGTTCCTCAAACAATAATTAGGGGCGAAGATTTAACATGTAAGGTATTTCAATGGAAAATGACGTTGAAGGTGGGAGAGGGGCAGATGATTTTACTTTCGAAACCCTACACTGTACACTCAAACTAATTAATGGAGAATTCAATATTTGTAAAATCTTCTTATTACCCCAACTTTTAGGGGCTTCAGAGAATAAAACAAGTTCGGATCATCTGTATGTACATGTATTTCTATCATTGTCGATGTGGTGTGGGACTTATCTCTATAGTATGGATTCACTAGATATGAAAGGTGATGGAATTTTAAAAAAGATATAAGTATATACAAATGAATTATTCTCAAATAAAACAAAGAGCAACAGAAAAACGATGCCAAATTCTAAACCCTTGATGCCACCGACGGTCAATAGGGCTAAACTTGAACCCTACTACCCTAGTTCTTGTGGGTTTCAGTCATGTGGGACCGAGGTCACACATAAATCCAGGTTTACCTAATCCACCCATAAAATAAGGTGAGAGAAAGAGAGAGAGAGATTAAAATGTTAAAAACATAAGGGACATATATTATTTTAAAGATACAAAGACCTTTAATGTACATGAGAAGCTTTACCATACATGAGAAGCTTATGACGGGGCGTATGACTGAGACAAGTTTATAAATACACATGCACAACCACTTCTATGACGTAGGAAGGGACACAAAAAAAAGGAAAAACAATACAAATGCATGCATTTGACCAATGATACTAATAATGAGTGTAGATCTTCTCTTCACGTGGATCTCACATCCTTAGGAACCATGGATTCCCAAATAACTCATCAACGTCATATTTAGAAGTTTATACATTTGGATCAGCTGATAAGGTAAATCAATGTCCAACACCAGGACTGTGACTTGGGGTGGTAGGTCGAAAATCATCTTCCTCGTGACTTCCATTTTTGCTATTCAAGTTGGTATTGCTGCTGCTTTCACTGAAAATCGTTTGGCACATCTTACATTTATGATTCTTCTCTGCTTTCAATTCCCTCCCTTCACAAGAGAGGATTTCATAAGAAAGAATCATGACCAAAACAATAACAAATGCAGAAAGAAACTTGGCTTTGGCCATAACTAGCTGGAGAAGAAGAGAGAAGTAAACAAGATGATCACAACCTACTATCTTCATGGGTATTTAAAGGTTGTATTCTGAAAGTGGTTTGTGAGAGGGTCCTACAAATTCAATCCACTAGGATATTATACATATAAAAAAATGAAAAATAATAAAAGGGTTACTGCAATTTTGACGGTTGTTAGAGAAGAACACCACACACGTATCATAGAGAGAGAAATAGAGCATGAAGGGCTGAGGACCCCCTTACCACCACTACATCTTTTTGAGTCCATTTTTACTGTAAATTTTTAGGTTAAATTATACATAATTTCTTTCAGTTGACCACAAGATAGCCTTTGTAAGTGCTCAAAGGTTGTTCATTCTTCATGTTTGACCGTTTGTGAGGATGTTGTCGTAGTGCTCTTAGATATTTCTTGGGTACGTGCCATCAGCAGAGAGACCTTCTTCTTGTGGTTATTGATTATTCTTCGCAAAGTTATTTTCTTTCTCATATATATAAAATCTGCAGATCCTTAGAAAATAAAGATATCGTTTTGTCAGATCTTTGAATTAATTTGATGGCAATGCTTTTAGGATATTTTAAAGTTCCTTATTTCCCATCTAGGTATATGTTGCCACTAGAATTCTTTACGATCTTTTAAGGTGAGAATCTATGGGCAGACAACAAGAAAAAACACATAAGAATGGTTAGATTTTTAGTTTAGGGGTCATTCTCATGCTTAATTCAGGATTCATAATAGTAAACACTAATAAATTTTGTAGCAATAGAAAGTAAAAGGAAAAAAATCAGCTACCTCCTAAAATAGTTTCAAAACATCACCTACCACCCACACTTTTCAAAAAACATCAACTGTCACTCAAATGTTTGCCACCGCTAATCAAATAGATCCACTTCATTTAATGAATCACGTTAATTGCTGATGTCATTCAAAAGCAAATTTGAATTGGACAATAATACCCTAAAAATAAATTGAAAGACTATTTTACCCTCCTTCACTTAAGGAGAGTAAAACCCCAAATCTCTAACGTTTCTTCTTCTTCTTCTTCTCTAGATCTACCATCCTCTTCCTTCTTAGGTTTCTGATTTAATTCTGCCGACAAGGGAGAAGCGAGGGAGTAAGAAGAAGTTATAGGGAAAGAAGAAGAAAAATTACAGTGAAAGGAATGAAAAAGGAAGGGAGAAGAAGTAGAAGATGAAGAAGAAGGAACAGAGCAGATCGCATCGGAGAGGGCTTGCAAACCATTTTGATGGTAGTCCAGCCAAGAGCCAGTCCAACAACGCCGATCACTGCAGTAATGATGGCTGCCCTTATTTTGCTCCTTTCTTCTTCTGAATCTTCTATTTCTTTTTTTTTCTTCTTCTTCTGCTTTTTTTCCGCCGACCATACTCCCCTCTTTTCCGAATCATCCCCTCAGTCGTAAACCCTTGCTGCAACTTCTTCGCGTGGCTGCCTTGGTCTGCAACCCTCTCTTATTTGGCAAAAACCCTTTCTCTCTTGTTGTTTCATCTCCTTACTTCTAAAATGGAAAACCCCATCTCTTCCTAACCTCCTAGCCGACCAAAAACCCCATTGTCGAAATTAGCCTCTCCCTTTCTTACCAAATCAGATTCCCCCTTCTGCTATTCTTCTTCTTTACGATTTCGGCTTCCCAGCAGCATCTCCATCTGCTCTACTCCCTTTCTTTCACTCTCTCACTGATTTCCCTTGCTCCCGCAGCTTTTACTCTCCATTTCCCAAGCTACTTCTCTCATAGGAAAGCCTTGCGATTGGAGATGGATGGCCCGAGGTTTCAGCGATTACAAGAGGTATCTATTAGGTTTCTGTCGGATTTGACTGCAACGCAGGGAAGGAACCAGGATCTGATTGCAATGTCACTGGAGTTTTATACAAATGGACAAATTACAGCAAGGGATGGAGATCCCGCTGGTTCTTGTTGAGAAATGGTGTTCAATTTCAAGAATATATTCTATGTCTTTTTCCCGCAGATCAATTACCAGTATGTTGGAAATAAACCAAGAACACCATGGCAAAATCTTAGAAACGGAACACCATAACAAAACACTCCTACTTAGAACCCTAATGGACTCAAGAACACTCCTACTCAACTTTCAGGCTGTCCATGTGGTTGCTCAAGTGGTTCCCCATCGCCAGAGAGAAAATCCAAATCACCATTTCCGTCAGACAATGGGGCCATCGCCGGAGAGAAAATCAAAATTTTCACTCATCGTCTTCTCTGCTTTCTCCGCCAGACCCCATGGTTCAGATGCCATGGCTACACTAGAGGGGAGAACGATGAGGGAGGGAGAGAGGAAAGGAAAGAGAAGGATTATATTAGTAATTTTATTAGCTTTAAAAAAAATTTCAATTAAAAACAAAAAGGGTAAAAATGTCTAACGCTGATTTCCATCTCCTCTGTCAGTTACTTGGGTGTAGTTGATTCTATTGAAAGGTGTGGGTGGTAGGTGATGATTCGAAACTATTATGGGGGGTAGCTGATTTTTTATGTTAAAGATCTATTAACCTTGAGATTCAGGTCATTTTTAAAGCGATCCAACGTGTGTCCCATGTGCCTTTGCAGTACAAGTTTGAAATTTTGGTGGTTGGTTGTGTCCCTGATCTTTGCATAGAATGACGGATATGCCCTCAAGTATCATTATGGATCATGTCAATGGTTGTGCCCCCAATGGCAAAAGGCATAAGAGTTGCCACGTGTCGTTCTTCCATTGGCTGATAATATTTATACCCCTCAATTGCCTCCTACTATTTTGGATATGTAAAGATCTAAGGGAATAAAGATTTTTCCTTATTGATGATATAATATATATTTGTATACCGATCTACCATCCACGGGCATCTTGGGGTAGGAGCTATTGGTCCAACTTTATCTTCCTAAATCTTCAATCACATACTTCTTAAATAATAATAATAAGGAAAAATTACACGAACCTCTCCTTGACAATCCATTTATTACGCAACACTACTTTTGTATGTTTTTTACTTAAACTCAGGTCCATAAAAATAACGGTGTTAAGAAACATTATAATATGACAAAAATACCCTTCAAATATTAGTACATAATTGTGCTAATATCAGAACATTATAATATGACAAAAATACCCTTCAAATATTAGTACATAATTGTGCTAATATCAGTCATTCCCCTCCCTCTTTCTTTCTACTCTTCTCCTTGATCTCAACCAACAACCACTGAACCTCCGTTTCCAGCTATGACTTCATTGATAGATATAAAAGGTTTTGGATGTGTTTCAAAACATCCTAATCACACAAAAAGGGATATTGAAGCCCGAAAGAACTAGGTTTCAGAAACTCAGATTAAATCAGAGTCGCAGTGATGCTTAAGAAACTAGAAATAAGAAAATAATAGCAAGCTGAAATTTGATTATCATTTAAACCCTAGAATTCAACGGATATTCCATCTGTCAAGAAAATAGAAAACGAGAATCTAATACCAATCCTATGGTCACATTCCTAGATTTTGAAGAATCCTACTCGAGGTAGGAAACCCAAAAACTAAGTTTTTTTTTTTGGTGGGGTGGAAGAGAGGGGGGGGTGTTCATAAGTCCAGAATAGTGATCAAACTAAACACAAAATATCAGAACTAATACCAAGATAGAAATCTCAAACCAGAAGTCAATTTAAGTATACGAAGAGACTGAGAAATCAAATATGGAATAAGACTATTATATCGATAGCAAAATCAAACTTTAAACTAGGAATAATCTTGACACAGAATCTGATCACTGTCCTCCTCTCACACCAAAGTTGTAGGAAGAATTCGAGAAGAAGATGAAGAAAGAAACCCTCCTTTAATAGTTGCAGATTTCTTGCTAATGAGAGGAAGATGAAGTTCTTGTTGTTCAATCGCTTGCGGAATGCTTCCCTTTCAGAGGAACATCAAGAAATCGAACTTCAATTGTTGCTTGCACACTTTCGTTCCAGAGGAATTTGGATTTCCTGCAGTGGCATCCAGGGCATTGAGAGTGCATCTACAAGTGCGTCGATGCATTCCAAAGGGTTGGATGCAGCTGCAGGGGCTGTACGGCTACAGACGATCCAAGCCCGTTCCAGAGAGGAAGACGATGTTGGAGAAAGAGTTAGAAAAAACACCCTAAATTGTCTTAGGACTATTAAGAGTATTTTGGTCTTTCAAAAGACATAACTATTTTCCACGTCAACAACTAACGTCCGTTAAGCCATTGCCTAACGGGGTGGACTTTTGTGTTATACATATGACTTTTTAAGGGAGGCCTGTATAAATAAAAAAAACATACAAGATAATGTCATGTAATAAACGAATTATTAAAGAAAAGTCCATGTAATTTTCTCAATAATAAAATCAAATTGAAGCTAGTTATTAAAATAAATTAATAAAAGAATTATTAAATAAACTTGGTAAGTGGGATTTTAATTCGAAGGACCATCCTTACTTAATTGAGTTGAAATCAGTGAAAAGTGGATTACACCCATCAATCCACCCAATGGAGAATGGGACCTAATTTTAACCGATCTTGGTCATGACCATTGACCAATGATTCAAAATCCAAAAAAGGGGTGTGAGAGTGAGACCGGGATCCTTTGTAGTGACTTCCAATGGTATTTCAGTGGTAGTGAAAATCCTGATCACTTAAAGTACATTAATGGGACACATGCCGATGTATTTTGAGCGGTCAAGGTCCTCATTGCCACTTGTCAGTCATTATAGAGGATCTTTTTTCAAGAGAGAGAGAGAGAGAGAGAGAGAGAGAGAGAAGACTACCTTGGAGAGTCATAAATAATAATTGTTTAATACCATTAGACATAAAAAAGTATAATAGATTATCACAATAATAATTACATCTTCTAACTTGTAGATTTTATATTGTATTAAATAGATTTTAGATTGTATTAATTTATTTTAAAATAAATAATTACAATAATTTATAGAAAACAACTTCATTTGTCATAATTTATTGTATAATTAATTCTACAATACAAACCAAAGAGAGCCTAGGACCAGAAGAAACCGACGAGCATGTGCAAATGAGAGGTAATTTAAATATTAATTATGAAATGCCAGGAGAAAAAAAGATGAAACTTAGCTTTCTTGGTACTCCGTAAAAAAAGTTTAGGACTGGAGAATTTTAATAAATACATGCTAAGTACAAAGAAGGGATAATAATTATCCCTTAACATATGCTTTTGCTAATTCCTAACAAAAAAAAAGATTTAGTAAGTTAATTGGTGGATAAAAGGACTTCTTTGTTTCACTATAAAATATTTCGTGCAAATAATGTTTTACACGAAAATTTTTCTTTATGTAAATTTTTTCTTACATTTCGAATGTTAATTTAAAACAAATAATGAAAAATTCTATGTTCACAAGAAAATTTTCCTTTTCTATCATTTTACGAAATCAAACGAAACCAAATAATTTTAGATTATCCTCTTCTACTTTAACCCACTTGGAGAAATATACTATTATTTTAAATGGATGGTTCTTGAACCATCCAACCTTCAAATTGTTCTGATCGTTCCGACACTTCCAAGTGGAACTGTTAAGAAATTTCTTTCCAAAAAGCCTATCTTGTGTTTGGGGGTAGGCATAGACATCGGTTGTTGTGAGACACTGGTTCTCTACTCATGGTATTGCTGAAGGTGGAAGAGTGGATTCCCTCCTATATTTAAGATTGATTTTTATAGTTTTTATTTTGTGTATTTTGATCGAAAAGAAAAATCTTTAGAGGAAATCTTTAAAGGTTGGGACCGGCCTAGCATTACTCATTTCATACTCATCCGTGGCTATCAAACCCCTAAATTCCTTAGTGTGTTAGTAAGTGCGAGAGATCATCATTTGAAAGAAATTTATTTATTTATTTTATTTAGTAAGAAAAAAAATTATTACCAACTTTGAGGAAACTGTCTTTTAATTTCAACCTTCACAATTGTGGGAAAAAAATCTTCTCTTGCACGTCAATCCGTCAGTCAATCATCTGATGGTTTAGAATACATCGACACATATATCGATGTATTTCAACCCGTAAGATGTTTAACTGACGGACTGGTACAGGAAAGGATTTCAATCCCAAAGTGTGGACTCTCATTCTCGACCAGTGCAAGTTGATACTGAACTTTTTTTTTTATTTTTTTGGAGAATTTAGAAAAAGGGTGGAGGATTAAAGAAAATGGTAAGGACCAAATTGGAAAAATAAAAGGACTAGAGTGAGTTCCTCTAACACAGGACCCAATGAGAAAGGAGGGAGAATATACAATTATAGTCTACGGATCTTATGTCACCCTTCAAATCTAAAAATAATAAAATATTAAAGTTTGTTATATTATAATAAGGGTTATAGACAAACGATGCAAATCAGCTCAAAACAATGATTTGGGATTAGTGGGTCGGACTTGAAAAGTCAAAAGTGCCATGAACGCACTCACTCTTGTGAGTTGATAAGAAAATTGAATAGTCTCCGAGCGGATGTGTGGGCTGCATCCATTCACTTGTGTTTTTTTTTAAAGAGAAATAAATAAATAAGTAATATGTAAGAGGCTGTAATTAAGCTACACTGCCTGCTCAGAAAAAAATTATATTACATGATCTTTTATACAATGAATGATGTATAATTCTCGTCACCTTTAGGAACATACCCCCCCCCAAAAAAAAAAAAAAAATCTCCTTCTTACACTATAGCAAAACATGTTTAATAATTGGTTCTGAATATAATCCTTAAGATCAATTCTAGAGCATTTTCGAACATTAATTTGTGGTTGTATACAAAACCCTTATAAAAATTTAACAAAGTTCTATAGATTGAAATACAGCAGCAATGGAACTTAATATATATCATCATGAACAAAACTTCATCATATAGAATAATTCCTCTTTAATTGTCTAAGTCCTCCTTAATTTGGGGTTGGAGCCTTAATTTGTGGAGTATTATTGTTAAATTTCTTCATGAAAACATAACATTTTGACCAAAAAAATCGCCCAACCAGTTCGGGATTAGCCTAGTCCAATGTACCTATTCTCCTTTATCTGTTTCTTTTACATAGAAAAGCAATTCTTTTTTTTTTTAAATTAGGATTTTTTTTTTCTATTTTCAACAAAATATAAAATAGAATTGAAAAAAAAGAAGCAAGGGGGACATTTTAACCTTTTTATTATTATTTTTTTTTTTTAACTAAAGATCAACAAAAATTCATTATAAAAGGAAAAATGAAACAAAAAGAATAACAAGAACCCAAAATAGGCGCTAACCCTTATCTTTAGCATTGCCATTAGGAGAGGGAAGCGCCTAACAAACCTAACAAAAGCATAATCGTAGGCAGTCTTGAGTATTAGCTGATTGATAGGCATGTAAGCCAATGACCAGACAACTGGGTGCATGCCGCAAACCTAGATAAACCATCAGCCACAACGTTCACTTAACGATAATAGTGGGTGATTCGCCACTCAGTGCATAGTTTCCAACTCAAAAGTTTGAACTAGTAAATGGAGGGACTCTCCACATATAAGACCACAGGATTTCAATCTCATTAGCAATGTGGGACTATTCCTAATACTCCCCCTGACATGTAACCCCACCGTTAGGTGGTGTATATGTGGTAGTATATGTGACAATATATAACACTTTTAGGTGACTGGTCCCTCTTTGGGTGACTGATTCCTCTTTAGGTGACATATAGTCCCTCTTTTAGGTGATCGTCCTTCTTTGGGTGACTAATCCCTCTTTGGGTGACATATAGTCCCTCTTTTGGGTGATCGTCCCTCTTTAGGTGACCATAGTCCCTATTCTGTGCAACTAGCATCCCTCTTTCGGTGACTTTACCTTTTTTTTTTTTTTTTTTTTTTTAGGATTATTATGAGAGGGAACCTAGAGCTCTGATACCATGTCAAGTTTTTCAACTCAAAAGTTCGAAATAGTAAGTAGAGGGACTCTCCATATATAAGACCACATGATTCCAATCTCATTAGCAATGTGGGACTATTCCCAATAAAAAGTAGTAAAACTCGTCCACTATTGCAGATACAACCAAGGGATGGAAGATCGCAATATTCCTTCAATGACTACAGCAGAGTCACTCTCTGTCCATAAAGGGTTGCACCCTAAATCTAGAGCACGCATAATTCTAATCGTAACCGTCGAAAAATGCATTATATTATTTGTGGACACCCCCAAGAACACTACAAACCAAGCCATCACTGCCCCATTCCAATTCCTGAACACACCACCAGCTCTTGTTTGCCCTGGATTTCCTAGCAAGCTCCCGTTAACATTTAAGTTATCCAATATCTAGGGCTTAATCCATTACCTGAACCACCCAAGTGGCCACCATTGACTGAGTGCGAAGCTTGAACCGTTGAGGAAAGACCCAATCAGTAATTGAAGAAATATTGGAAAAAGGAAGCAACAAACACTTTCTTAATATCCACAGTAACTAGACGCAACACCCTACTAATAGACCGTCTCACCCCTACAAAACAACATCGATTACGCTCCCACCATAAGTGACGAGCTACAATAAATAAACCAACATTCCAAAAGCCCTTCTTGCAAACACAGTTCACCCAAGCCAACCCCAAAGCAGGGCAAACTCATCTTCCAGACGAATACAAGGAACTCAGATTTCCAACTCTCATTCCATTAACTGTAAGCAAACTACAATCCATATGTATGTCTATGCATAATAAGATTAAACATACCCGTAGTATAGGGATCTGTTCCAGCAGGTGTCCGTCTGATGTACTCTGATATGCCCTGCTCCAAAAACAAAAGAGAAGAGAGAGGGGAATGATTTCTATGCACTGACTGTATTTGTCACACCTTAATTCTGATCCAACCAGAATGGTGTGAGTGAACCGTCATTGAACCAACGGTTCACACGAAGATTTCGAATAGGCCGTGTCCACCCATACAAACCATTACACATAACCACAATCAGAATATAAATATACAGCGAAAGACTTTAAATAGAATGAACTGAGTATCTATTGATAATTTAAATAAATATCCCATTATCCAAATTCAAACACATAAAATAAATATCTTTTACATCCCTTTAATATCAAACGAAAATAACTGAAACAACTAAATAAAGAAAATCCATCACAAGTACACACAGAAAGGGCACTCGCATGAAGCATCATGCTCGTCCTCCCCTGCTTGTACATCCAAAGCAGCTACACCTCCATACGCCGGAGCGTTCACGTAGTCGTCCACGGTATATCCTTCATCAACATCTAAAAACATGTATATATACAAGGGGTGAGCTACCAACACAGCTCAGTAAGACAATCAGACAGTTTCACAAGATCATGCATGAGTAACAATCAATTTTATACTGTGGTCTGGTTTTAAGTTTGCAATGTGCTATAGAAAGGTTTGGTGGCCATGCACCTCTATACACGAGTGTGTGGCACCTCATGGATCACACCCCCATTGGCCCACATGCACCCACCATGGAATAGAGATAGAGCTAAGATACCTACGTACCTCCCCTGATAATCTACCCATACCAGTACCTAAGCCCCTACTGGCCAGGGCTCGCAACTAACCAATCCTATATGTCATCACTATATGCTCTATCCCAGCACAACTGAAGCACTATCATACACATAGTCGTATGCACAACCACCTATCTACCACAGAGTGGTCAGGTCTACCATGTTGTGCACACCCATCCCGCAGACCATTCCATGCACTTCACAATATATAGCATATGCACAATCCACAACACAAGATATACGTGGTTCATCACCACAGTGTGTGATGGCTAGTCCACGGAGTAATGCCCTAAGGGCTCCGTATATACTCAATACTCTACTTTTAGCTGTCTATGTAAGAACCATGTTCTAAAACCGGGTATAAACCATGGTTTTATGTGACGACAGGTGCTCCAAATATAACTGGACCGGAAGGTGAAGCCGAGTGACGAACCACTCAAAGTTCAGGTATAAAACTGTAAAATAATGCCTAAAATCTCATACCGGTCTCACTATACCGGTTGCAGAATAGTGCAATCGGTATGTGCATCCGGTATGAGCATAGAAAATGCCCTTAAGCCATACCGGCTTCACCATACCGCAGGCACTATGGTGCAACCGGTTTGGTGCCAGCGGTATGGTATACCGGTTGGACTATACCGGTGGCAGGGGACTCCAACCGGTATGTGCAACCGGTATGCCTTACTCCGGCTGTAAGACGGGACTTGGTGACTCTGTCTCTCGGAATGGAAACTTGGAAAATTTCCATTCGAGAGAAATACTCCATGGGTGGTCTCCCTCTATTAATAGAGAAGGAGACACACCATTTCTCCTTCTCAAACCCTCTCGTCGTCCGGAGAAGAAGCGAGAAGGAGCAAGAAGGTGGAGGCCGCCCGGGGAAGGAAGAGCACGCCGCCAACCGAACGCGCCGGTAAGTGCTCTGTTTCGTTAATAATGTTATGAGGTCGGATCGGAGCCGCAGGTGACGCAATGATCCCAAAAGATTATAGTTTCCATTGTTTTCCTCATTCGGATCTAACCCAAGTTTGATACGGCGTTCTAGCCGAGATCCGAAGGCCATTAGAAGATTTGGACCTTAGTAAAGGATAAGAGAAACCCTAGAGTCCTAACCGTTAGCAAACAAGGAAGGGAGATCCGAGATCTCGCTCTCGGATCCGAACAGCAGAGTATACCGGATGGACGATGAGTCCAGTGGTATGGCCTTACGGTTTATACCGCAGGCACATACATGTCTCACTATGGTAAGACCGGTACCTGCAACCGGTATAGGTTTCCGAGCTTGGGTTGCTTGGCCAAACCTGGTTCCGACCCCTGAAGCTTTAATAAATGAATTCTAACATAGGAATGTGGTTATGTAGGACTGTAGAAGTCGTGAGTGAGCTTTCTGACGCTCCACCGGATCATTGTCACGTGTCAGGTAAGGAACAAGACCCTAAACCCTAATAATCTACAACAGTAAACCTTGAAGTATAATTCTGTTATTGTGAATATTCCTTGCTTGTTGTTTGTGCATCTCACATGCCATGTAGTTGTGCTTTTAATTATTATATCTTCATGCATTTCATATGCTAGGATTGTTGTATGTTAAGCATGTGTATGTTTTTCGTTAGTGTGTGGAATGTGAAGGGGATGTGCCCTGGATATATCCACGGCTAACACCTTTTTCGTTTAGCCTTTACCTTAGCGGACTTGGTATGTCTAGGGTATCGGGGGAGGAGGTGGGATTGTGGTTCTTCCCGCCCGCCGGACTCGAGCCCTATCTCTAGGTCATAGGGAGCCGTCTTTGGGGTGAGGCTATTGAAACTGTATCAACATCTAGGATTGGTTAGAAACGGATCCCACTTGCAAGCCCTTGCCAATAGGGGTTTAGGTATTGGTACGGTATGGGGTATCGGGGGGGAGGACGTGGGATTGTGGTTCTTCCCGCCCCGTCGGACTCGAGTCCTATCTCCATACTGGAGTGAGTGATGTGGGGCAACAGCAGTAGTGTGGTAGGTGCCTGACTGTTGGGTGTGCTCACACTCTCGTGCATGGAGGTGCGGTGGCCGCCAAACCTTACCATAGCACATTTGCAAGTTATACCTGGCCCAAATTGTAATGTTATCTCATGCATTTTGTCTTGTTGCACTGGTTTTGTACTTTACCGAGCTAAGTTGTGAGCTCACCGGATATATCTGTATTCTTTTCGGATTTGGATGCGGGATACACCAGTTGATGACCCGTGATTGCTCCCGCTTATGGTACGGTTCTTTGCCATGGATACCCAAGCAGAGGATGACGAGCATGATGTTTCATGCGAGTGCTCGTTCTGTGTTTACTCTTAGTTACTTGGGTTTATTTTCTAATAAGTATTGTAATAAATTATTTTAAATTGATGAATGATGGAATAACTTGGTTATTTATGTTAATTACAATTTAGTTCTCGGCTCATTTATTATTTCCGCTGCTATGTATTATTTCCTCTGATTATGTTGGATTGCTTGGGAATGATTGGTTGACACGGTCTATTGAGATCCTGGTGTGAACCGTGGTTTAGACCCGGTTCACTCACACTTCTGGTTCAGCCGGAATTGGGGTGTGACAGTCTACACAGCAGGGAGTACATATACCCAGTTTACCCAGCATAAAACTAGGAGGGCACAGATATGCCAATAATTCGGTACGAAGTACCAGTGCTCAGCACTCGCTGCACTCACAACACTTAAATCGCACCCACAGGAAGCAAACAATAATAGTTTTTGGGCTTATATCAATGCCCTACAATTTAATCCCCACTAGCTAGGCATTCATCATTTACCACCTACAGCTAGCATATATTGAGTACAAGAATTAAATAATGCAATGCATACAGGGTTAGGAATCTTACAACCCTTGTCTGACATTTTCTGGTACTCTGGGAAGACTCTGGGATATCTCTGTAAAGCCTGGCATAGCCCTCAGGTCTACTAGAATCTTCAATGAACAATTTCAACACCAAACCCTAGCCTCCCTTTCCATTTCACTTCCCCCTTTTCTTCAAAACATCAATACACCATTCAATACTTCCAACAGCTCATTGCAGTCTCCATTTTCTTCCTTGACATTTTAACAAACACTTTGAGTGCATGCCTTTCCTTCTTTTTCTCCCTTAGGATTTTCACAAACTCAACATGACCTTCTGGCTTTCATAGGCACATTCAAGCTCTCACAGCTCCTGTTTAATTGCATACAATCACTCCAAGCTTTCATTCATAGAAAACACCATTGTAGTTCTCATTGAAGCTTCAACCAACAATTATTTCTCCCAAACCCTCATACAAGATCTTCAATACAGCTTAATAGAGTCCAGTTGAATCCATGGAAGGTTAGTAATCAAAAAAATAGGCATTAAACACTCACATACCTTCAAGAGAATGTTTTTCCCCAAAAACGCGAGCCTCCACACTGTTTCACGCGGCCAAAAGCTACTCAAACCATTCTCAATTGAAAGAGAATGAAAAACCTAGCTCGGTGCAACTTGGATCATCGGATTTGGCCACCGGATGGCCAAGTTATGAGGAAAACAAGTTCGGCCAATGAAATAATTTAAAATAGAATCTTTGAGGCTGATTTGGTGCGCCTGGGAAGCCTCGTAGCGGCGCCGTGTCTTGTGCTGTCGAGATCTGATTGGTCGATCGACGAATCTCTAATTTTGGCCGTCGGATCTCACTCAAAAAGGCGGGATCGAACCTGATCCCTCGGATCTTGATGTAAGCCAATTTTGGGCTTATGGAACTAATGGATCGGGAGAGTGGACTTATACAAAATCAAAGGAATCAAAAGGGAGGTGAAGTGGAGAAATGGATTTTGAATTTTTGTTAAAGGTAAAGAAAGAAAAGGATATAATTGATGGAAGTGAAGGTGGGGTGACTTACTTCTCTTCTAGGATGTAAATCAACTCCAAAGGTGGCCTACAACTCTTCAAAGATGTAGGTGAAGAATAAAATTCCAACTCTTCTAGGATGGAATGAAAATTCTTCAAGGTTTCAAGGGAGAACTCTTCTAGGTTCAAGAATTGCACTTAGGCAAATTTCATTCATAAGAATCACTTCAAATTGTCTCTACAATACAAACTACTTTGGTGGCCTTTTATAGGCATAATAGAGAAAATAAAAAGACAATCATATCTTTAAATCCACAATAGAAAACAAAAAAATAAACTCTTCCAATGCAAGGGGTTACTCCAATGAGCATTGATGCAAGTTCCAAAGTCTTGATTCAAGGTTCAATGTCTTGATGCAAGCTCCAATGTCTTGAGCAAAGGTCCAAGGTATTGATGTTAGGTTCAATGTCTTGATGCAAGCTCCAATGTAGAGAAGACTCTACAAATATTGAATAGAAAATGCCACCTCATTAACCACTAAAGACTTGAAAGGTCATCAAAAAGGAGCTAGTTTTAAGGAGCAAGGGCCAGGTTCATTGGTTCTTTTGTAGCTTGGTTCATACCTTGGTCTTGGGCCAAATGGGCTTTGTAAGCTTGGGCTTTGATGCGGGCCGATCTTCGTAGTTGGACTGCATCATTCCCCCCTTGTGAGAAAGAATTCGTCTCGGAATTCAAGTCTTCTTCATTGGTAGAATCACCCATAAATGGTGTTAAATGACGCACATTGAAAACATCATGAATCTTCATATGGGGTGGAAGCTTGAGCTGATATGCATTGGGATTGATGCGAGCAAGAACTTCAAGAGGTCCAATCTTTCGAGCACTAAGTTTGTTATAGCTTCCAACTGGATGTCGTTCTGGTGGCAAGTAAGTCCAAACATAATCACCGGGTTCATAGATTACCTCACGGCGCCGCTTATCAATGGCCTTCTTGTAGAGCTTTGTCTTGTCTTGAAGCTTTTGATACACACTTTCATGGATTTGTCTCATTTCAGAAACAATATCATCAACTTTCATAGATTACTTCGGTTGGATCTTCCCTTTGCTGTAGTATGCCCCTTGCTTCCCTTCACCCTCTTTTCTGTTCGGCTGACGACGTAAGATCCATTAGAGATGATTACTCTTCCTTTGATGAAGCAGAGTGGCCTGCTAGTAATTTTGGATGCCATCAATCATACTTTGAATTCCATGTTGAGGATCCGTCTGGCATCAACCTTAAGATGGACTGGGATGGGGTTTCTAATATGGAGGAAGAGCTTCGTAAATTGTAGTTTTTTGTCTTGATGTTTGTTCAATTTGGTTCGACTAGTTTTTCTTTGATTTCCCACAGATGGGATTTTGATATTACGTAATTGTATCTTTAGTGGAAGGAGCTTGTTCCCCTTGCTTTGAGCCGGGCTTGAGGCCTTGTAGCATCCCTTTGGTTTCGTTCCTCTTCTAGGAGTTTTGCCCTCTAGTGGTGGACTGGTTGTGTTCTCTTTTTCCTTTGAGTTATAATAAAATTATTTATTTACCCCCTCTCCCGGAAAAAAAAAAAAAAAAAGGATTGGTAATGAAAACCATACCTTATATATGGAAGATGACCTCTACGGTACTCCGTTGATGATGCTGATTTTGCTGTTTACTTTTTTTATTTTTTTATTTTCTTAATTTATTTTCTTAATATTGCTAAGATTAGCAATTAATGGGGTTTGTTATCAATATATAAAAACCAACCTTGAAACAAAGAAATTACGGCCTCTCCCACATGAGCTTGGCTGTTGACATGTTCATATATCACTTTACACTTAACAGTCAGTTAATTAGAAAATCCATTACTTATTAAGAATACATTGGGTTTCATTCAACCATGCCCATCAATCAACACAATTCTAATAAGTCACACATAAGACAAGATTACGCTAAGCTCCTCAACGTGTAAAAATATTGCAATTAGTTGTCACACAAGATGGGAGTTTTGGGATATGCTCTTATATCCTTCAGTTTATCAAGTTTTCAATTCAAAAGTTCGAACTAACTAGTAAGTGGAGGGACTCTCCATATATAAGATCACAGGATTTCAATCTCATTAGCAATGTGAGACTATTCCCAATACTCCCCCTCACATGTAACCCCACCGTTAGGTGGTGTATATGTGATAGTATATGTGGCAATACATGACACTTTTCAGGTGACTGGTCCCTCTTTGGGTGACTGATCCCTCTTTGGGTGACATATAATCCCTCTTTGAGTGACATGTAGTCCCTCTTTTGGGTCATCGTCCCTCTTTGGGTGACTGATCCTTCTTTGGGTGACATATAGTCCCTCTTTTTGGGTGATCGTCCCTCTTTGGATGACTGATCTCTCTTTGGGTGACATATAGTCCCTCTTTTGGGTGATCGTCCCTCTTTAAGTGACCATAGTCCCTATTCTATGCAATTGGTGTCTCTCTTTCGGTGACTTGTTCTCTCTTTTTTTTGTTTTTTTTTTAGGATTATTATGAGAAGGAATCTAGAAATCTGATACCATGTCAAGTTTTCAACTCAAAAGTTCGAACTAGTAAGTAGAAGAACTTCTTATATATAAGATTATAGAATTCTAATCTCATTAGTAATATAAGACTATTCCTAATACAACCCACTTGGAGAAACTCTTATTTTTAGCTGATGGTTCCTGGACCATCGAAGCTTAACATTGTTCGGATCATTTGATAAATTCAAGTGGACGTGTGGAGAAAAATATTTCCTTCCAAAAGCTGTTGTGCTTGGGTCTGGACCGACCTGGCAGTTTTGTTCATGTGTGCTTAATTGCTCATGCATGGCAATCAAATCATTAGATTCCTTCTGGAGCTTTAAGACCGGGCTGTCAGTTGAAAGAAAATTCTTCCCAGCTTTGAGGGGAAGTTCTTTTGATTTTAGTAATGAAATGACACATTCTGGGAACCTCGCTTTTTCATACGTTTTTATTTTTAAACCTTTTTATACCTTTGAAACTGTGGGATTTCTTGCGGGACCTGTGTATGTTTTTTTCTAGTTAAGGACCAGTGCTAGATCATACTGAAAATTTTATTTTAAGAACTTGAAACAAAAGGGAAAAGGAAGACTAAAGAAAGTTTTCAGGGTCAAAATGGAAAAGGAAAAAAAGACCGGAAATTCCCCTTGCCCAGGGGCCAGGAGCCAATAAGAAGGGGAAAGGAGACAACCCCATGGGAAATTAAATAGAAATAAATACCCAAATGTAGTTTATTTGGGGCCCTCCACCAATCTGGTGTCACTTTTTAACAATCTAACAATGGCAAATTATTTAACATAGTTTTAATATAATAATGGAAAATTTTCTATTTCTCATTTACACTTAATCTATATTTACTTAATCTCCTTTGTTCTAAAGTTCTTTCCAGATTCTTCCAGAAAAATGAGTTTTCACTTCCTCGAAAATTAAAATCTTAAAATTACCTTTGTCTTCCTTCCGAAACACCCATCATCAGCCCCATCGCTTTGTACGTATACTTTTCATGGAATTCTATCACCATCAATGTGGTATAGGACCTACCTTTAGAGCGTGCGATCCACTCAACATAAACGGTGATAGAATCCCAAGAGAATAGAATTACTATAGATGAACTCTATTCTCATGAAAATTCACTTTTCTGAGAAAATCTGAAAAATAACCTTAAAATAATAGTGGGAGATTGAATAAATATAAACTACAAATAAGGGAGTAATAGAAAATTTCCCTCTAATAATTAGAGTTAGACAATGCAAGTCAGTTCAAATAATCATTGGGATTAGTGGGATTGATCTTTACAAGTCAAAGATGCCATTGACGCACTTAGGGCTCATTCTAATATGTTCAGTTTTGAATAATAATTAACTCATTAATTTCCACCCAACAAATAATTAACACAATTAAAATAAGTTTTGATCATGATCGTGTGAAAGATTTTATTCAAGATCATCTTATATAGTTGGACACTTCATGGGGTTGAATTAGGGTAATTTGCCATATACGCTAGTGGCAGGGTATTCCTGGCCAATGAGTCAGCAATTGTGTTGATTCCGGATGTGACGGAACAGGAAGAAAAGATAAAATTAGGTGTTAAATGGTTTATTATCAATTAAAAGATACAATGCAATGCATAAAAAGGTAAAACCAAAATCAAATCGATCAATTAAACAGTGTTGAAATTGCTATTGGATCCAATTAGTTAATAGGTTATCTAATTTTAATTGGTTTTTCATTAAACAGTTTTGTTTGTCGTTTATTTACTACCTTTTTAAATTAGAAATTTGCAATCGAAGTATTGAAAATTCAATGATATTTATCTCCAAGGATTTTGCTGAGAACTAAAACATCCAAGAGGGTGGGCCGCATGGAGACAAAAAGATATAATGGAGAGTAAAAGCTTCATAGAGAGAGAGAGAGAGAGAGAGAGAGAGAGAGAGAGAGTGTCTGTGTGTGTGTATGTGTATGTGTGTGTGTGTTTGTGTGTGTGTTTTATGATTTTGGTTTAGGTTAGGTTAAGGTTTAGGGTTTAGTATAGGGTTAGGTATTAAGGATATCTATAGCCAAGCATTAACCGATGTAAATGGTCCATAAACTGTTACGCATGTATAAAGGTTAAATGATAAACAGTGTGAAAAGTGAAGACTCTAACCAAAATCGAACCATTTACTAAACAGATTGTCGATTTTGTTTTAAATGATTCGGATCAGTTTTGATAAACGATTACTGCATTTCTTGCACCCTTACCTTCTATGGACACTCCAGTATTTTAAGCGTCCCATACTTGTTGGTCCGCCTAAGGAAAGAGAGGAAGCTGAATTTGGAAGATAGGCTCCTTATCGGCAAGATGGAATAGGCAATCGAAAGTGTCATGATTCCAAACGTGCAACCCAGAGTAAACTTTCACTATTTTTTTTCCCCTAGTATTTCTAGATTACCCATTCCTCCTCATGCAGCACCATGTGCTCTCCCCATCTCCCCCTTCCTTGCCTTCCACATCTTTCCCTCGCTGCACAGTTACCCATGGTGTGGACGGCTGCTCTCGATCATGCACAAAGTTTTTTCCATTGTTTTCATATATCGGCCCTTAGTGTAACTATTGCAAATTTGCAACAAGATCCTCTTGATCTTTTTTGGCGATTTTCTGAGAAGAAATGCCCGGTCTCGATGGCCCTCAAGTCATCTCCATGATCTTCATCTCTAAAGGTCTGGGAAGGTTGGGAATCAATGTTGTGTTTAGTCTTGGGAGAGGAGTGCTGCCCCCTCTATTCTTTTTTTCCTTGGTTGTAGGTCGTTTTTTGGTTATAGTCTATTGTCCTGATATCCTCTCTATGTGTATGGGAGGTTGTTTCTTGTTTGAAACATAGCCTCTTTGTTGTTGTATAAGTTTTCTTCATCTTCTTTTTCTACTTCTTCTTGGTTCTCAAAAAGTTTTGATTGGCCATAAAAAATGAGGGGAGGGTCTATATGCTAACAGAGCCAGAGCATAATAGAATCCTATATGTTAGTCGGAAAAATGGAAGTACAAGGAGGATCAATAATAGTCAATCACTTGGAGGAGAGAAAGAAAAAACCAAATTTCAAGGAAGAGAGCCAGAGAAGGGGTTGGAAAAAAAAAACTATAAGAAGTTTAGGTTAGGAGCAAGCAGAGTATAAGGAAAAGTTGTAGAAATTTACCACTATCTCTCTCTCATCTTTTTTTCTGGGTTAAAAAGGGTGAGCAGTTGAGGTGGGATACAGGTCGGTATCGGATGGTCACACTTATCCACTGAGTTGACTCAATATCCACCAGAATAGATCGCAATTGATCACTTGCCGATCTGTTCTCAAAACTCAGTTGAGATAGACACTGGTGATGTTTTGAGGTTACGAGCCCACTTTATCTTTTCTGGGTTTTACCAAACCTCGACCTGTGGCCCATGGGTGTTAATTTAAGGCCACGGTTGGCTTAAGAAGTCTTACAAAAAATTAATAGACCCTTCCTAATAAAATTTTTAATCATGGAACATTTTCTTTTGGGTAAAAGACAGTTACCTCCCCTGTTACTTAGCATATTGACAGTTGACCCCCAAACGTTTCAAAAAATACAGTTACCTCCCCTAAATAATTATTAAAATCCAAATAGGTCCAATTTTTAACGGCGTTAAAGTTAGATTTTTTATGGACAACTCTACCCTCAATCTTTTATCCATATTTTAAATCTTATTATTGTTAAAAGACGAATATAACCCTCTTATATCCAACTAAAATAAACCCAAATCTCATCTTCTTCTCATTCTACCTCACTCACCACGTTTCCTTAAGTGGTATTTGAAGCACTGGTTTTGATCGAAAAGGACGAAGCTCAGAGGGAGAAGTCTTCGATTAAGCACTCGTTTTCCTCTCATTTTCCTTCTCTTCCATCGCTGACCTACTTCAGTCTTGAGGAATAGAAAGGTAAATTATTTTTAGGGTTTATTCAGTGGTTCCTCTTTATACGAACAATGTCGGATTTTGCTCTTGTAACTGCAATACAAAAACTGAAAGAAGAAGATATTCACCGATTTGTGCTTCAAGATTTGAAGAGGTCAAATCTCCCAACAATTTTCAGCAGTTTGTGCTTCAACATTTCGAAGGAACATGGAAACTTCAAGTCCCTTGCAGTGACAGGATGAAACTGCTTCAACATCTTAGCAAGAAAAATTTCGATGACTCCTTCAGCGGAAACATTTCAGCCATTTTGAATCATGAGCCGCTTCAATGTTCATGGATTTGCAGCGGTGGGGAATGTGTTAGACGACGGCGATTCTACGACGATTCTAGGGTTTCGAAAACGGAATGACATGAGTGGTGAGCAAGCAAGGAATCGGTGGAATCGTTCCTCTGCCAAATAGTAACCTTCCTAAGTAAGGGTAAAATGGGTAGTTCGAAACTCTAAAAGGGTAATTTGGGATTTAAAAAACTATTCAACTCCAACCGTTACTATATAATGGAATATTCCTAACAGGTGGACTTATTTGGATTTTAATAATTAGTTAGGAGAGGTAACTGTATTTTTTGAAACGTTTGGGGGTCAACTGTCAATATGCTAAGTTACAGGGGAGGTAATTGTCTTTTACCCATTTCTTTTTGGTAAAATCATGGAACATCGGTCCCCTCGGTTCCCCAAGATAGTTGAATTAGATTAAGTGTCAGGACACAGGACCCACCAATAGAATTATTCCAATTTAATTGTGGAATCAAATCGTCTCCAATTGCTAGAGACTTTTCAGTGTGATCCAGTGGCTGGAGTTCATAGCACAGGTATTGAGATCTGTGTTGGATGAACTCCAGCCACTGAATTGATGCTGGAGAGTCTTCAGTGGCTGGAGATGATTTCTACGATTTAATTGTAATCAATGGCGGTCCCAAAATGAGAGGAGGCCACTTCTCAGGTCCCACCAATATAATTTTTCCAATTTAACTATTATCAATGGCGGTCCCAAATGAGAGGAGTCCACTTCTCAATGATTACAAAATAAACTTAAATTTCTTACTTAACAAATAAAATTTGTTAAAAATATCACATTTAATAAGGAAAAAGCAGCCCAGTAGAAATAGGCCCAAATGGGGTAGACACTACCCATCTTACTTTTATAGATATATACATATTCAGTTGAATCCCAAAGAACGGGAAGTGGTTTGCTGGATTTCTCTTTTTATTTCTGCCCGTAAACAGAAAGTAATCTCATGCTTTTGCGGCTAATGTATCTGCAGGCTTTTAGTCTGTAAAGTTAGTTGTACCTCTCCTGGTTCCTTGATAAAGGTAGTAAGGTCAGAAAGGACATTCCAAATAAGCTATAAATTGTTTTGTTAAGGTTAGTGGGAAGGTGCATGCAAGCCTGCATGAGTTAGTGGACACCTTTGTCCTCAAAATTTTTTTTTTTTTTTTAAATAAATAGGGGAAACCCATTGATTAATGGATCCACATCCTCTCATAGATTCACATACTCTTTTTTCAGAGGTTCGGGAGGGGGCGTTCTCGTTGGATGGTCGACATGTGGGGTTCAGGTGAACCAGAGCCCTCAATTCGATCAAACACCGAGCCGACGGGATGTGTCGGCTCTGATGGAGGGCTCGGGTGAACCTGAGCCCTACGTGTCGACCATCCAACGGGGTCGTCTTCCGTCCTCCCAAACCAGTGGGAAAAGAGAATGTGAATCATTGATTAACTGGCTATTCCAACTCATTTGTTTATGAGAAAGCATATATTTTTGCTAGTGATGTTGTCCCTAGTTTCATTAAATTTAGACCCTAAAACTGATTTCATTGGGAAGGGCATGCACAAAGTTAGTTAATTTAGACCTGAATTTCTTAATTGAGAAAGATGCGCTCAAATGCCCAAACATCTAAATGTCTTCTATTATTTCACTTTGTAGTCAAACCAGACGGTTGTGCACTTTTATGAATTAATTTTTTTTATATGAATTAATAAGCCCAAAAGAGCGACAAGGAAAGAATATACAGTAAAAACCTAGAAAAATCTAAGTTAAAGATAGGTAAAAATGAAAGGAAGAATTTAGAAGACTGAACCCCATCTTTTGCATAACGATTAGCAGGGAACAACCTAACAAATATCTCAGGCTTTCACTTTCGACATTGTCATCTGTAGATAGCCCAAGATAAAACAAAGAATAAATATGTGGAATAATAAAAAATGCTAAGAGCGCTGAAATCTGTATCTAGAACGACTCTGATAATCCCACTTAACCTCATGCAAGTCAAGACACGAAGCACAAAGCTCAAAGATAGTTGCTCGGCCTATTATTATTATACCTGTGTTTTTCTTTCGAAAATGAATCTGATAATGTGTAAGAAATGTGTTTTTGTTTGTGCATGCGTGCGTGTGGGGGTGGGGGGAATTGAGGAGTTTTTGCTTCATTTGATTCAAATTCAGTACATGAAATTCCTACGTTATCAATTTTGATTCGTGTCAAAAACATGAGGGGGAGAGAGAGAGAGAGATGGCACTCTATAGAGGTTTAATTTGCTTCATTTGATTCAGGAACATGAAACAAAACATTCATAACATTACAGATAAAGGAGAAATTAATGACAAAGTTCATTTTTATGATTTCTTACAAAACAATGATTTTGATCTTCTAACTCGGATTTAATCAGGTCTATTTATTCTGCTTGCCCCCATAATTGACCGATAGACTGATTATGCTAAGGAACCATGGCAGGGTACTTAATTCCACTACATTTCAATTCTTTAATTACATCAATTATCTGTCGCTAAAGGTATTCTAGTACAACATAGCACTTAATAAAACCCCAGCCAAAGCGAGGAATCTGTAGTTTAAGAGAAAGAAATTAAGTAAGTGCGAAATTATACTTTCAAAAGTGGTAAATAGCCACTCATTTCTTCTTTCTTTTAATATTTTCTATTTACTTTTAAGGAATCTTCCACAGTTTGGACCATCATATGCCTCTTCCTGACAACCTTAAATACCGACGAAGAAGGGGGGAGAAGATGCAAGTATCAAATTCTCTCTCTCTCTCTCTCTCTCTCTCTCTCTCTCTCTCTCTCTCTCTCTCTCTCTCTCTGTCTGTCTGTTATATCTGCTTCTGTTATCCTTCTCATTATGACACAGACCAAGATCATGGCTACTTGTGTTTTTCTTATTGTATTAATGTTCTCCCATGAAATTCTGTCTGTTGAAGGAAGGGGTTTGAATCCTGGAAGAATTGAAAAGTATTGCTTGGAATGCTTCGTGCATGAAATAAAGAACATCTTGAAAGCAATGGCTAAGGGTGGTGAAGCTTCCACCAGCTACCCCAAGGAAGGTAGAAGTATGGCACAGATTGCTGACTTCCGTCCCACAGAACCAGGTCACAGTCCGGGTGTGGGCAACTAACTCCATTTGAAACTGGTGAAAACTCCAGTAAATCCAGAATGAAACGATGGATTTCAATTGGAATCTCTCTCTCTCTCTCTCTAGCCCTTGTACATTTGTTGATTCTTGAAAATGTGCTCATCCTCGTGCCCTTTGTTAATAATTAATTAGGGTACTCCAGTCTGAATTCCTGTGACATATTTTATGAAGGTGTATCATGGTTTTTCATTTTTTTTTTTTTTTAATTGGATAGTTCTTCGTCAAGTTGTATTTACTGTCAGATGATCATAAATAGAGTCATTTCAGGTTCGTGGAATTATGGTTTTTGCAATGATCTTGGTATTTTAGTGATGAATGAAATAACTTCATTTTTTTGTGAAGAATACGAGCACTCTCAAACATGATTTATTAATCAGTACTTTTTTTTTTTTGGGTATGATATTAATCAGTATTGGATTGATAGTTTCGTGTCAGTTTCAGCCATTACGGATCCCATTTCTTTTTTTATTCTTAATTATTTTTTAATCAATATCGACCAACGCGCGTGAATACATCATTGGAGCTGTACCATCTAATTGATTTCAGCTACCTTGAACTAAAATCTTACTCTCAAATGTTATCCCACCAATGCTTATATGAATATCTCATGCTAAGCAATGCATCATACAGATGGATCAATCAGGTTTTTATTTGAGGGGTGGTGGAGGAGAGAGTGAGGGTTTCAGCTGTCAAAAGAGTTAAAGATGTTGCTACACCCTGACGGATTTTAGTGATTGAAAATAGAAGTACAGTGACGAGGGACAAGACCTGACCCTAACCCAAGGGAGACGTACAATCTTAATCCCATGAACACCAGGAAGAATAATAACAGATATGTACGTGGTAAACCCAACAAAAAATTGTGGAACTTAAACAGTGTAACCCAATTAATATATTTATCTAAGTCAAACTGTAGCACTTTGGTGCAGCAGTTCTTATCCTGGCCATTGAGAGTGCAGATGTGATTGATGCACTTTCAATGATCAGAATGCACTCTATTATATTATAGTGTTACAAACGATTTTTTTTTCAAAATATCTTCCCTTTCTTTTAAAACTATTTTAACTGCTTAATAACTATACAAAAGATAAAAAAAAAAAAAAAAAATCTAACACATGAACAAGATGTTTAGGGATTTTGATCATTAGATAGGCAAAATTCAACTCAACTAAGTCATATTCCACCTAGATTAGAAATAAATCAATTGTTAAATTTGACGACTCATCTCAATCGTCATTCACCATATATAAAAACTTTTTCCATGCCTCTCCAACAATCCAATCCCTCGTATACTTTTTTCAAATAATTTTCATTTTTTGTTTTGGATAGAGAAAGAAAAAGGGCCACATATGTATCACCCTTATTTTTCTTAGTATAAAAATTTCATAACGTATTTCACTTGTCATTATACAGTGATCAATAGTTTTGAGCACATTTAGGATATATTCAACTTGTCATCACACATTGATCAATAGTTGTAAGCAAATTTATGTCTTATCCAACTTGTCACACATTAATCAATAGTTTTTAGTATTTGAAAAGAAATCTACGAAAAAAAAAAGTATTTGAAAAGACAGTAGCACAATGAAGGATCTGACTTTATTTCACCTACCCAGTGATAAAAGGATTGTCACTGATCCCATTTAATTCACATTCATTGATGATCATGAAAACAAGAATATACAGGGATTGGAGTAATTTTGATATTTTAGGGTTAGACGGTTCAATCCCTCGGTGACAAATTAGTTATCACCTACGTGGGTGACAAGTAGCTTTTCTCCACAATGAAACATAGATGTTTGACCAAAAACCTTACATATCTTTTTAACAATGTGAAAGAGAACAACTCTGCATTGCTCAAACCCCATGGGCCACTGAAATCAATGGTGTCTCAAGCTGCGATTCTCGCATATACTTAATTAGATGCGACCCAGAAGTGGCTTGGACTGGCTTTTGGCCCCACCTACTGTGATATTGGCCGTTAAGTTTGGTTTAAATATACCAACCTCAGAAAATTCAAACCCCACTACCTTAGAATCCCATATGTTCGTATTTTGATCCACCAAACGTGCCTCCCATTACAAAAAAAAGAAAGACAGAATGATCTTCTTTTCCATTTTTGGGGCTTGTCTGCTACCCAGAGTTCCCAGACTAATCCTCGTGGATCCAGCTAAAAGATTTCCACGTTGACGCAAGTTTTCTTCATATGGCTTGTGCTCCGTTGAAGCTCTCAATTATTATCATTATTTAGAGTGGATTAAAACTTCCCTTCCAGAAACTGGATTTTAGAATCTGTTGATTATCACTTTTTAAAGTGCCACCACTAAGACCTGTCGACTCCCCTATCTATCACATATAATCATGGCTAAGAGGGCTTTTATTTCCTACAATAGTAAAGCCAATTTTTCCCATCTCATCATTGTTTCCATGTCATTACCTTTCTTTAGTCATGTTATAATTAAAATCTTAGAACGAGAATACCTTAATGCAGAAAATGGTTTAGGGAAGAAGGGCTTCTTTTACCATTTCAGGCAGTCAGATATGGATGCAATCAAAAGACCAACAACTCTTGATCCAAGCCTAGGACCATATTTACATTCACTGAATTGACAAGGTCTTTTACCAAAAAAATAAAAATTGATAAGGTCTAGTGTTGTAAGGTTTTTCCTTATGTGACACAATCGAAAAGTATGGGGTCTAGATATGGTTTTAGCTAAGGGCGTTAATTGGTCTGTTTTGGTTATTTAATACTTCACACACTGTGATCAGATAGTTTAGTTATTCAGGCTTCAAAAGCTAGGTGTGGGCATGCTTACATTCGGTCGGTCAATCGATTGAAGGTTCATAATCGGGTTCATGTTATAAGGGCTTTAAATGGACTATAAATGAGCTAATACCAAAATGATAATTGACATTTTCTTGTGGGATTCTAAAAAGCTCTTATTGGGTTTCAAATCTATAATTGTTCTCGTGTTATAGAATATATAATTTCTTGTGGGATTGTAAAAGGGTCTTGCTGGGTTTGTGATCACCCATGTAGATAAAGATGATGACGGAAGGAACGAGTAGAAGATTCAAAATGTAAGAGAATAAGAGATATTTTACTGTTTTGACTTTTTAGCTTTAGGATTGTATTGATTTAAAGGTATTATTCGGTTCAATTGATTGGTTTGATCGGACTACACCCACATACTGTGAACACCAGTTTAATAATCGGCATCCGATACATTTAATAATTTGGGCCAATCCAATTTTGGGCTTCACCAATTGGGCTCCACCGAGCTACTCAGTACAGGCAAAGTGGCACCCCTAGTTCCGCTAATGAACCCTCAAAATCTTGAAAGATATGCTAAAACAAAAGAAAACAAAATAAGAAGGGAATAAAAGTTTAAAAATTTTAGTTTCTTCCCAAGTGATATTTAATTGATTCCAATACTGTAAGACATTGCCAATCCGATGTTTATGCTCTTATATCTTAACAATATCCCCTTAATGATCAAAACTACCTCCCTATTGGATGCAAGAGTGCCGAGATGATGAGGTCACAATATAACTGCCAGGGTATAGCCAGACTTTTGCCCCATTTTTTTCCCAAAGTAATCCACTTATTTTACAATGGAATTCCCAAAAGTTCGGAGAAAAAAATGACAAACCAGTTTTTCGTGCAAACAGCATACTTCCTGAAGTGGGATAATTTGGCTTTTTTCAAGGACAATATCAAAAAACTGATGACAATGAGCGGTTATAACCAATCGGTTACGGTCAAACAAAGCCTTAGACATATTCTCTACATTCGGAGGGTTTTATATGTATGAATAAGTGTTGGATTGATGTCTTGTATTTTGTGGGATTCATGTAATTATAAAAGTAGTATTTATATTATGGTATGAGTCTATTACATATATGGGGTAAACTTATAATTGTGGTGGGATTAGGATTTCTAGGTTTCTTTATATATTGTTTCTATATGGGAAAACCTAGGTAGAGTCTGAACAAAGGAGAACACTTTGTCAAAAAGAAGGAATTGTAGAGAGTTTTCTTGGCAATAAAGAATCTTTGTTTCTCTGTGGTGGAGGTAGGCATTCCGATTTGAGTGTTGAACCACAGCAAATCTTGTGTTAGTGTATCTGCTTGATCTTTATCTCTTTCTCGAGGTTACATGTTCATCCCTAACATTAAGCCATTGGCTGAAGGTGAGGTGGCAACTTTTTTTACTTTTAGATATGCATCAAATGGAGTTAGCGATATTAATGTTTGCCCAAACACTAGACATCTTGTACATAGTTTTGGAATGTGAAGTGTTGGGTTTGGTGTCTTGTATTCTGTGGGGTCCACGCATTTATAAGAGTAGTACTTGTATTAAGGTATGAGTCTATTACATGTATGGGATAAACTTGTTATCATGGGGGATTAGGGTTTCTAGGTTTGCACATATATAGTCTCTATGTTGAAAAACTTAGATAAGGTTGTAAGGGCTGTCAGAGGATTCGCCTCTAACAGTGGAGAGTGGTAGAAAATTCTGTATACTGTTCTTGGGAATAGAAGAAAGTCACTCTTTTCTCTGATGGACGTAGGCATCCCACGATGGGGTGCTGAACCACGTTAATTATTTGTGTTTTCTTCTTGTTTGCTTGTCTCCAATCCTAACAAATGGTATCATAACTTAGGTTCGGTAGATCGGAAGGAGGGAGGTGCGGTATGAAGAAAAAGAAGAAAAAAAAACCCAAAACAGGTTTAGGGTTTTGGGTGAAGACGCATCGGTGGGTGTATGCGCTAAGTTGCGAATATTGCGACTTGGTGTAGGACTGTTGCCAATAGAGAGTCAGTCGACGGTGATGGTGTTCTTCACGGCAGGTGGGTCGGAGGCGATGGCCGAAGGGATCCATAGGGGTATAGCTGTGGAGATGGTTTCTCAGTCGTCGCAGAGGGCAGTTAGTCTGCTACGACAGTTTGTTTCAAGGTTTCCAAGCGCTATGACCGTGAACAAAGATGTGCGATATCATGTGTGGAACCTTCGGGTGCATCTGATGGCATGGGGGCAAGTTGCGTTATGTTTTACGGCAGAAGCACAGGATGGATCTGGATCTGAAACGGTGAGGCAGATGGGTGGTGATGTCTCGATATCGCATGTGAGTGCGGTCTGTACTCCAGCAATGGTGAACTAGGTTTTCCGAGGTGTAGAGGGGAGGTCCCTCGATCATGGTGGACCAGGGCTGCTGGAGGCAGTAGAGCCGACAGTGGTGAGTAGTCGGTGCTTGGGTGCAAGGTCGTCGGCGGTGCTGCTCAGAGTCGGCAACACTGGATCTGAAGAGCGAGAAGACCAGATCAATAAGGGAATCACTGATCTGGACTTGGGTGGATCTGTGATATGCAAAGGCAACGCAGGGAGTCTGACTGTGACTGGGCTATTGCAAGCAGCGGTGGTGTTATCGACTGGGGGATCTGTGAATCTCCAAGGTTTGCGCTACACCTATGAAGATGAGGTTTCGCCAATGGCTGAAAGCCTATTGCAAGTAGTAAGCTTTGCGGTAGGAGAATTGACAGATCTGCTACTTTATGGACTGGCTATAATTGAGAACTTCATAGAGGTCAGGGCGATTGCAGAGGGAAGTGTGGCCGATTGCAGGGAGCTCAAGAAGTTACCGGCGACAGATCTTGTTGATGGAGTCTTGGCCATTGGAGGTAATGGTTTCTGGTTTGCAGACTACCGATAGAGGACGTTGGGTTCTTTGAGAATTAAAAAAAAAAAAAAAAAAAAAAAAAGGGAAAAAAAAAAAGAAAAAAAATAAAGAAGAAAGGTGTAATCATTAGAGATTTTTTTTTTTTTTTAATTGTTTTTCCACCGATTAGTTTGGGGAGGAAAAAAAAGTAGTTTTTTTTTATGATTAGAATTTAAAAAAAAAAAAAAAAAAAAGGGAGGGGGAGAGTGAGATAGTAGGTGGATTAGGGGGACTTCCATTATGGAAGTAGTATCTAAAATTACTATTTTTGAAAAAGATTGAGGTAGATTCAATGATCCAAACATATGGGGTTTACCTAATATGAGTTCTGTATGATAGTGGATCTGCAAGGGATTCTGGTAAGCCTTGAATGGTGGTGGAGTGACTGCCCTAGGCGATATCAGATGTGGGTCGGCTGGTGCCAGTCGAGTAGATGGTCAGTGACAGTTGGGAGACCTTGATCGAACTAATAAGGTGATGGTAGTTGCTCATGGATCTGGTCGGATTGGGTACGTGTTTGAGCTAACGGTGGGATTGAATCCTGGCACGATGTACATAATTACCAGTTTATGTCGCACCGTGGGTCAAAGGAGTACTGGCAGGCAGGGACGAGGAGTAGGATCTTTAGGTCTGCATTGGAGGTGCAGAGGTGAGAGGCTCGGGTTTCACGTGCAATTGGAGTTGCAGAGGGCTAAGATGAGGAGTTGGTTCTCAAGGTCTGCATTGGAGGTGCAGTGGTGAGAGGCTCGGGTTCCAGGTGCAACTGGAGTTGTAAGAAAACTGTGTGTGAGGGTGATCTTTCCAGTGATGCTGCAGTAGTGGGAGAGATGGGGTTACTTCACATGGTACGATGGTGAGCTGTACAGGACACCTGGACGGGGTGTGGGTTATGCCGGTTTGGGTGTAGTGGTTTAGCATAGACAAGTTTCAGAATCAACATCTACAGGTTTTCTTCAAGGTAGTTTGCAGAATCCAAGCTAGGTGGAGATTTGTTGGGTTTGATGTCTTGTATTCTGTGGGGTCTACGCAGTTATAAGGGTAGTACTAGTATTAGGGTATGAGTCTATTACATATATGACGGGATAAACTTGTAATTGTAAGGGGATTAGGGTTTCTAGGTTTGCCTATATATAGTCTCTGTGTGGAAAAACCTAAGTAAGGCTGTAAGGGTTGTCAGATGATTCTCCTCTGACAGTGGAGAGCTGGAACGTTGTAAGATTGACAGATGAGATAAGTTTGTTAGATAGAGAATTCTGTAGACTATTCTTGGGAATAGAAGAAAGTCACTCTTTTTTTTTTGTGGACGTAGGCATCCCACGATGGAGTACTGAACCACATTAATTCTTTGTGTTTTCTTCTTGTTTACGTGTCTCCAATCCTAACATGAAGGATACCAATATAATTTTCCTAGGCGTTATGGAATCTAAATGCAATTTAACCAAAAAATAATTATGCAAACCAATATAAGAAATAAAAAACTTCATTTTTTTGGACCAAAAAAAAAAAACTGTCTAATCACAAGTTATCTGAGATTATTGGGACCATAAAAATAAACAAAGTCTAAAAACAACAAAAAATGAGTTAAAAATAAAAAAAAGACTGTCATACAAGGTTCCTTAGGCTCTTGCTGCTTGATTTAGTTTAGTATTAGAATCATAAAGAGAATTGGTATATAAATTGAAACCATTAGGGAACTTTTTTTTTTTTTTTTTTTTGCTAGAGGCACTTCTTATCCTGAAACCACAACCATGTTATTGATTTTAGTTCATGGTATTATAAGGGTATGATCATTTGAAAATGTTGAGTGGTGTGTTTAAACTAGTTACTTATTGAATGAGTTATTTTCTATTATTTTTCTAACTCTAAATTAAACCATAATCAACCTAAACATAAATACAAACAGACCACCACCAAATTTTTTGAATGTAATTTTCTGCCTTTCATTATTTAAACAGAACACGGGGAGAGAGAGAGAGAAAGAGAGAAAGAGAGAGAGAGAGAGAGAGAGAGGCACCATGAGGTTGTTATGGACCTTATGGTCTAAGCATCATGTGTAGATATATGGGAGAACTTCTGTTAGCAGTTGGAGTGAAATTCTCTCAAAATAATATAAGTAATTTTTTAATTAATAAATCATAGATTTATATCGTCTTCTCCTAGTGGTTCTGGAAGGACGTGACGGGAGGACGTGGCAACCCAGTCTGGATGGCCGACACATGGCTCTCAGGTGAATCCGAGATCCATGTTCGAGCTGACATCCCCTGTCGACTTGACTTTTCGACTGGGTATTGACTTGAACATGGGTCTCGGATTCATCGAGAGCCATGTGTCAACCATCCAGACTGAATTACAGTTGTCCTCCCAGAACCACTGGGAGGAGAGGATGTGGATCCATAAACCACAAGCAAAATTGATGCATAAGAGAACTAATATGTTAAATCGTTAATAAACAACAAGCAGAACTGCCTAATGAAAAACCAAATAGATAATGCAAAACCAATTACTAATGGATTCTGATTTGTTTATCCAACAAAAACATGTTGACTGTTAACCACCATTTTTAATTGCCACTTAACAACTTAGCCTCAATTGAGTTCGTGAATCAGCAACTAATTCAACCGTCAGTTGAGAAGATTTGATCCGGGCAAATCCCGAGTCCCGAGACCTGTTTGCCCGTCCAGTCCATACAAAACTGTCTGATCTCTCTGTATCTTGGATAGATCCAACGATTTTGTTTGGGCTGTACAAACCGGTGTACTGGTCTTTCTCTATTTAATTATTATTTCTTGGAAGATTAGTGGGAATGCACACGGTGTGAGGTTACCGGGAAAAAATTGTAACAGAAAAAACAAAATAAGTAAATAACCATGGCTGGAGGAAAGTACCAAAAAAAAAAAAAAAAAAAAATCACCCATGGCTGGATGATACTATATAAAATTGAAAAAAATATCATCTATATTTTCATCAAGGATTAATAACATTATCTACATCCATAAGATTACAAAAACATCTCTTACCCTCTAAAATTTTTGCTCTGCTAATCAAAGAAGTCCACTCCGTCTCAAGATTCCCATTAGAAGCTAATGTCAGCTGCGTTGGAATATTTCATGGATGATATTATCCTTTTATTCAAGTTAAAAGACCATTATACCCTTTAAGTGATTTGTAACCCTACCCCCAAATCTATTTTCCTTTTGTAACAGTAAAATTGGCGACTGTCTTCTTCTTCCCCGACCACCATATTTCGTTTAACCCTCTGAATATTGGTTTTAAATCTCTTGTTTTTTTTTTTTTCGATTGTTACCATGATCTCTGAAATGTCAGGGAACCCAACATCTTCTTCTCCCTCAGATCGTGTCTTGTTTTTTTTTTCGATTGTTACCCTGATCTCCAAAATCTCAAGGAACCCAGCATCTTCTTCTCCCTCAGATCGTCTGTTTTTTTTCGATTGTTACCTTGATCTCCAAAATCTCAGGGAACCCAGCATCTTCTTCTCCCTCAGATTGATCACCAGTTTCGACCATCAAATCAGAAGCCATAGTCGAACTTCCGAAGCTCGTCTGAGTTCAGAGTAACAATCGGAAAAAAGCATTATTGGTTTGAATCTTGGCACTTTCCTCTGAAGAAGCAAGACTCTTTTTATCTTCCATCAACGGAAACACATACACAAAGTTGCGATCTTGTGTTGCGATCCTAGCTTCCCTACCATAGACCTAGAAACATCAAAATGTCGTTGAGGTTTGATTCGAGACTAAATCCAAAAGACTTTCCCATTTACAGGAAGGCACATGATGAACCTTGTGGGAGGCAATATAGACGCGGGTACTGTTGTTAAAGCCCAAAGCTGCCAACAACAATCCAATCTCTTCTAGGGTCAGCGGCAACGGCCTTGATTTCTCAACTCCTCATCGGTAAATTGGGAGTTTAGGACTCTTCCTTGCCAAATCACTTGTTTGTACTTTGCCAGAGAAAGTTTTTCTGCATTGCCCCCGCCAAAATCACAGGCTGAATGAGCAGTCATATCCTGGACAATGAACAGCGAAAAGCACATAAACTTCTGATTGCTAAACATACTCCCCCCACGCCTAGAAGTTTCCAATTTCATTTGATGTTACTGCTTTTTTAATTCTCAAAAATTTGAAAGCCATTCACATGTAACAGATTTTCACGATGACGAAGGTCGATTCATTTTTTGTGGTTCTTTGAATCCATGTGACTCTGAAAATCAGAAAATCAGAAACAAAATCCAAAAATAGGTTGGATTAGAGTATCCAATGTGAAGAATAACCAAGAAGCCCCAAATCGATTAATCAGAAAATTAGTGAAAACAAATTATCCAAACTCGATTGAATCTTGAGTTTCAGTTTCTGATGAATTCAATGTTTGATTCAAGTTCAGAAACTGAAACTCCAGTGACAAGATCGCCAATGGGATTTCCGACAGTATTTCTTCTTCCTCGCCTTTTTGATTTTTTGAGTTGCAGAGTTCGAAGCTCATATCTCAGATCTCCCTCACCGTTACCTCTAAGCTCTTCAAATCCCGATCCGTAGCCTCCATGCCTGAAAAAACCAAATTCTGTGATTCAAGATTTTCACCACCAAATCTGCCATTCTGGTTTCTAATTTGGGTATAAAAGTTAAAAGGAGCTTTCAAATAAGGGTTTGCAACCAAACAATGGCTTGGAGATTTCATTACAAGGATCTGGAAGATATTTAATTATTTTTCCAAATATAAATTTTTTTTTTAAACGTGAGAGACTGAGTGGAGTTGTTCATATGATATCTCTACGTTCATTAATAGATTCTTCGTCGTCATTGTTTGAGGACATGTTTTAGGTTTATCTGAGAGAAGAATCGAAAAAAGAAAAAAAAGAAGAAAAAAGAAGAAGAAGAAGAAGCAAAGAAAACAAAATCAGATTGAAGGGAGAAGAAGAACCCTCGTGTTTGATTGATTTTTGGATGCAAGAGACAGTCAAGGAGATGGGATGCCACCTTGGATGCACAACATAGAGGGGACTCCAACGTTAGGGATTAGGGTTTGGGTAAGAGTAAAAAGGAGAGAGAGAGAGAAAGTAGAAGTTTGATTTAAAGGTCAAATTAATCAATTAACATAATTTTTTTATTTTTTATTTATAATATGAAGGGTAAAATTGTATTTCAATAATTTTAGTGATTTTCGTCAGTTAAGTGGACCTAGGTGATGTTTTTGCAATCTTATGGGTGTAGATGATGTTAGCAATCCTTGATGAGGTGTAGATGAAATTTTTTCTATAAAATTCTATCTTAGCTGTTCATAGCTGCAATATCATTTTGGTTATCTTATTCCATGGCCATTCAAGAATTCAACTTGAAATAGAAAATTCTTAAAAGTCGAGTAGTAGCTAGATTATAAATTTGGGGAGAAGGGTTTATGCATAAGAGATTCTTCTCATCATGATTCTTTTTTTACGAAGTTTCATAAGGGGAGTGTTTTGGTTTTTGACAATGGGCTTGGATTCTTTTTTGATTTTTGAGGGATTTTAGCTGTGATTCAACGGTGGGAGTTCACTCGATGCGTATATCAGTACATTAATTGGTATGTATGTTGAGCAACTCTAGTCTTTAATGTTGGGTTTTGGGTTCCCTTCCTATGTGGAAAAATGCTCAAATCTTGGTATGCCTTTAAGTCCATTTAAGCTCATTCTCTTTTGCCTTGTATTTAACCTTTTAAATAGAGCAAAAACAGATTAAGGTTATGTTTTAACATCATAAGAAAAAGAGAGTGAGAGCATCGGTTTTTCTGGGTGCAGGAGGTCTGCAAAGCCTTGATCAAGTTGACGATCAGGAGGTCATCCGTGGTCGGATTAAGCTGATTTTTTGACATCAGACAGAGGATAGATGGTTCTTCAATTTGTACAATTATATTCTTGATTGGAGTTTTTTTAAGTCAGGTTATTACTTGTTGTTACTATTGGGGTTGTGTATCCATTCGAATGATGGGAATTAGGTTTTGTAACCTCTATTTGATAATAGTGAAGCTCCAATTTGGACTTTCGAGTCCCGTGATTTTTTTTACCCTTCGATTTAAAGAGATTTTTCTATGTAAAATGTTGTCTCATGTGTGATTGATTTATGTTCATTACTTACACATATTGTTAGGGCTGAAAACATATTTTATGATATACTTATTACTTTCTCATAAGTCCTATCTTATATTTTTTTTTTCTAACACTTAAATCAAGACGAAAAAACTGGACAGTACAAGATGATATTTTTCCATTAAAAATAAACATTTAGAATTAACTTTGTGGTTTCCTTTGCTATTATTGGTATTAAGATTCAGAGATTGTGGTGTGGGAAAGCTAAGCTTGTGGACTGGAAATTAACTGTGTATATTAAAGCCTTAACGTTTTAAGTTTTATATGAAGCTATGTTGGTGGGGGAGAGGACCACAGGAATCTGATATGTACCTATACCATGTGATCAGTGGGGTTCGCCAACTTTTCCCTGAATGCGGGTCCCTTTTTTAATCAATCATCATCAATATAAAATGGCAATAATACAGTCACACTCACATTAATTAAATTGCGACAGCCAACCTTGAGATCTATAGGGTAGTCGATCCCACACTCGAAACACGGAGACAAGAGGAGCTTTGAACCAACGGCTGTGAATTGTGGATAGCTTTTCATGTTCTGACGGGAGCTGGTTTGTTAAATAAATAAGACCCCAAGACATTGAAGAAGACAGAAAACAACAATCCCATGCATGGGACATGCAAAGATGTACTATACATTATTCTGTAGTTTGTATAAGTGCATTCAAGCTAAGCTGGTTTACTGTTTCGACTCTCGGCCGGATCTCTGACTCAGATTCAAATTCAGTCAAAAGCAATAACTCAACTCTTCATTGTTGATTAACACATAAGAAAAAAAGATCTTTATCAAAAAAAAAGGAAAAAAAAAGAGAGGGCATAAAAGTAGTAATCGCTGTATATCATTTTGCCTAAATAGTAAATACATGTGATAGATAAGAGAATGCTAAAGATTCAAGTTATAGAATTTTTCTGATTTTAACAATTTAAATTTTACATATATTTATTAAAATTTATAAGATTTAAGTTTGTTTTTATATATTTCCCAATAATGTTGCATCCAAAATATTATTTTTAATGTAATAAGTATGATTACATCAAACCTCACACATAAGACGACTTTTCTTTATTTATAAAAAAAACGAAACAGCATTATGAGGTTAATATTTTTTATTCAAGAATATCATGCAATACAAATCTATGATTTATTAGTTTTGTCGTCATGGTTACATGTAGTCAAATAGTTTGCATCCTCTCCCTTGTGTGGATATTTTTGTTGAGAATAGTTCATTTGCATGTATTTGTATCTTTTTTGAGACTTTATCATGATTCATATTCAATGAGTCCCACACTCTAGAGGTGAGTCCCACACTGCATCAACGGTGATGGAATTCCATGGACAGTACATGTACATGCAGATGATCTGAACTCACCTTCCACTAGATTTGACATCATTTAGGTCTGGAGGATCCTATGCTGCTTGAGAGGTCGGTCTACATTGTGAGATCTAGGGAAGGATACCCATGTGAGGAGGGGATCCTGATTCAAGCCTTTAGGGGAGGCATTGTGTTAGGGATGAAAAGCACAAACGAGATAGAAAGTGAAGATCGAATAAACACACAATATGAGGATTTACCGTGGTTCAACACCCAATCCGAAATGCCTACCTCCACCAAAGATGCTAAGAATTTCTTTATTCATCAAGAAAATTTACACCTCTTTCCACCTCACAAAGTGTTTCCCTTGCTCAAAATTATCTAGGGTTTTCCCATAAAGACAATATATATATATATATATATATATATATATATATATATATATATATATATATATATATATATATATATATATATAGCATCGCTAGAAACTCTGATCCTATATAATTACAAATTAACCTTAATTTGTACATATAATGAACCTAAATCTAAATATAAATACAACTCCAATAATTATATTAACCCCATGCAATACAAAACACACAACCCAATACATTAGAACGAGAGCAAAAGTCTTGGAGTCTTAAGACAGTATTATAGTATTAGTGAGCTGGGCTATAATATACAATAGGCAAATAATTTGTATAGACTTAATTGTGTATTGAGAGAGCTGACACTATTTCCCAGAGAGAATCGAGGATAGATCCTCTCCGGTAATAATCCTACACCCTTGACCCTTGGGAGCCATCAACAGATGTGGGATCCATCTCTGGATTCTGAGACCCACACCTGAATCCGAATCGTCTCCTCCCTGTATTTTAGAGAGGAGGGAGACGCCCCCGTTGGATGACCAACACGTAGTTCTCGGAAAAATATCCAAGCCTCACGTCCGAACCGACACCCCTTGTAAGCTCAGCTTGTCTGTTGTGTGTCGACTAGGACGTGGAACTTAGATTTTTTTAAGAATCACGTGTCGACCATCCTACGATGGCATCTCCCTCCTCCGTAAAGTACAGGGAGAGTACAGGGAGGAGAGGGTTTGAATCCTTCTTACCTACCATCAACTTTTTTAATGTTTTCTTTTCCATCGAATCTTCCCACTGGTCAGCACTCCAACATCCCACTCAGGTAACTAATTAACTCTCTCTCCCTCTTCTCTCTCTCTTTTGAAGGAACTAATATCACTATAAATACGTACCGATGCAATTTAGTTGAAGTACCCATCGCCTCTAACCTTGAATTGTTTTTTAAGTCCCTCTCTCTCTCTCTCTCTCTCTCTCCTTACGTTCTTGTCTCCCAAGCTTGTTTCTCTGTTCCTTAATTTTGTAAGACTTCCCTGATTCAGTGAACTCAAACACCACTCGAGATATGGCGAAGGTCAAGTTCGTCTTTGCTTCTGTGCTTCTTCTAGTCTTTGCTTGCTCTCTTGCAGTTAACTCTGTTGAGGGAAGGCATTTAAAAATTGGGAAGCCAAAGGTTTCTAATAAGAAACCTGTAACTCCCATAGAGAAGATTGAAACTGCATCAACAAAAGTTGGTGAAAACACCAGTCCCTTGATCGCTCACCATGCAAGTAAAAAGATGGCACACGTAAGAAAGGAGTTTCAGGCAGCAGCCGTTGTTCATAACCAAGACATTCAAGCTGCAGCAAACCCTACAAATCCATTAGACGATTCACGATCACCACCGGCACCAGGTCATTTAGAAGACTTCAGGCCAACGGCCCCCGGTCACAGTCCAGGCGTCGGTCATTCCGTTCACAACTAGTGGGACTTGTATTACTGTTATTAGAGAAAAACCCATTTTCTTAATGAGTAGCAGTTCTGAAAGTAATATAAGCATTTCGGATTTCCTTGTATAAACAAGTATTTGATCTTCCTTCTTAACTTCCTCTTTTTTTCTCTTCAACCTTAAAATCTCTACTCTCTTAACTTCAGGTGTGTGCGAGCATTGCACGACAGTTGATGAAGTAGGAACTAGGAATATTTTAAAATCTAAAATTTGTATGGAATACCTCGCTCTGGTTGACTCAACTAGTTATCAGAGTTGTACGTTGATGCAGATTTTTAAAATTAATGATATACGCCACAAGACTGCGCGTGAAATACACGTGGCGTAGGGGAATATTGCTATCAGAGAGAGAGAGAGAGAGAGAGAGGTGATACGTCTGTTTGGATATTGAAAGACGGAAAGCTTCAGTAGGTAAAGCAAGATTGCATGCAGTGAGAGCCCGAGTATCGAATTTGGGCCTATTTTTGTTTTTACTTTTCATAAATAACATTTAAAAATCATACCAAATATTTACATAAATAAAAATTTGTTAAAAAAATAAAAATAAAAATAATACCAAACACGAACTTGGATCGTCTCCAGTCCATCCAGTCGTCTAGTCATGGACTGGACGGACTGGATTAAGAGGACACGCATACCAATACATGGGAGGGCGTGTCCTTTAAATCCAGTCCGTCCGTCCATGACTGGACAGCTGGACGGACTGGAGACGATCTTTTTCCACCAAACACAATCTTAGTCAGTTCACCATGGAGTTAAGTATAGTACTCTGCTCTTTTGGTTTAATTTACAAATCTTCTCCTCACCACTAGGAGGTTTTGAAGGCTGAAGTTGAAGGGCATCCTAATGAGGTTTGCTTCAGCTGTACTTTGGGGCAGCTAGGAAAGTGTGCTAAGTACTTTGTGAGAGTGAAGTTAGGAAGTAGAAAATGCTTTGTTTCATTGAAAGTAAGGCTTTTGGGCTAGGTTATTGCTGAAATTAACTTATCCTAATGCTCTCCATTTCAATGGCATAATAGGTGATTCTAAAACTGAAATTTTTGGAGCACCATAAAGAGAGGAATTTTTGAAGCTCTTGGGTAGCAAAGGTATGGATTTAAAGAATGCTATGTTTATGATATGAACAAATTATTTAGAGTTAAATATTTATCAATAAATAGCTCTACCTAATGTAGGTATATAAATCCCAAAATTTGTTGATTTTGTTAAGCAAGCTTGTGAGCATCTTGAGGACTCATTCTTGTCAACCAAGTGAGTAATTGACTTCTTGTAGTAGGTTAGTAGTAAATATAGTTATGTGCATGCTGTGGTGATCAATGCTCTCTGGTTTTAATGTTTATGCACTTGTTTATGGAAGAATGAAATGTTTTACTGTATTGGCATGTGGTATATGAGTTATATGATGCAAGGTGTTTAAAGATGTAAATATTTGGATGTTTATTAAATAAGGAGTGTGGTATTTGTGCTGTTATGAATGTGGGGGCACTTCCTAATGTTTTTATATGACATCTAACCATGTATCAAGAGATGAGGTTACTTCAATGAGGTATAGTACATGCTAGGATAATGTAAACTAATGGTTAGAAACCAATGGACAGCAAACTTCATAGTTATTTGTTATGTGTTTTTATATGATGATGGTGGTAAGAACACCATTATTAAATTGCTGTAAACTTGTAGGAGCTTTACACAAACAAAGAAATGTATGAAATGAGCATACTCTAGTAGAAGCAAGAGTAGAAATGGAGTAAATATATACTATAGCAAAAAAAAAATATTTTTTCCAACTTATTAAGAAAAGTAGGGACAGCAAGAAGGTTTTATGGTGGCATCGATGACTTGTGGTAGATGTTAATGAAAAAAAAAAAACAAATGGGTACGTAGTACTATCAGTAGTTGTATACACAGAACGCAACTAAATAGACATTAAACTGAAATTAATGTTTAATAGAAAATAGAACCTAGATATTTAGTCTAGGTGAGCAAGAACGCCATGGTAAAGGCAAGAAACGGGAGCATCTGGTGAGCCAAGCAAACTGCAAGAAACAGGAGCATCCGGTGAGCCGAACAAGTGGCAAGAAACTGGAGCATCCGGTGAGCCAAGCAAGCCTCAAGAAATGGGAGCATCATGTGAGCCGAACAAGTGGCAAGAAACGGGAGCATCCGCTAAGCCAAGAAAGTGACAATAAACGGAAGCAACCGTTGAGTCAAACAAGTGGCATGAAACAAGTGACAAGAAACGGAAGTATCCAATGAGTCAAATATGGGACAAGAAATGGATGCATCCAGTGAGTACATAAATTCAAGTTCGACCTGATTTGCAACTTAATGTAAAGCTAAATAAGAACATAGAAAGTAAAGTAAAGATGAAGGCCAAGCCAATAAGGTTTGAGAATGGAAATAAATAGCAAGCATACAGAACTACAGATAGTATTGTGGAATTAAGAAAAAGTAGGAATTCCTACATGTGTGACACTAGAAAAACCATGGTAGGATGATGTGAAAATAAAACAAATGTGAGACTTAACCAAGTAAAATTATTTTATGCATACTTATCAAAGAAAACTATTATGATTGTTCCATGAGATGTTTAATACATTGTTTAATGCATGTATTCCTACCAAGATGTTAATTATTCACTGAGCTTCAGCTCACCCCAGTTGATTCACATGTTTTACAGGTCATTACAACGAGTACATAAAAGGAGTTAAATAACTGATGAAAGTCCCAAGAAGGAGCTCTTATTTTTCCTTGGCAAATTTATTGTCAACAGTTAATCATGATTGTAATTATTTTTATTCAAAGAGTTTAATAAAATGTAATGGATTCTTTTCTTTGGCCACCAGCTATGTAACTAATATACGTACTTGTCCGCTGCTATGTATTTTGTTTAAATGTATAGAATAAGATGGATGGATGATATAGATTGTTATGTATATATAAAAATAAAATTAAAAATTTACAGGTTTTCATAGCTTATGTAATGTAAGTATTGACCAATGATTCATTTTTTCTCTTCTGGGAAGGGATCTTACAGTGTCAAATCATAGATCTTACGATCGACGGTCTAGATGGCATCCATTCGTGTGTGGAGATGCATCTCTACACACCTGCCCCTTCCAAAAGGGTGTCTGCATAGGGGTGGGTCAAAACCCGACCGCATCCCACCCGCACCTACAGCCCGATGCCCACTGCTCACACTCGCATCAAGGTCGCAGGTAGCAGGTCGCCGACCGCCGCGCGCGTGTGTGAGTCTACTCGAACCGAGTTAGGCTTTCTTGCTTGGGCTCAATTGGTAGGCGACAATCCGTACAAATAAGGACCCTTCCTTTTTAAGCTCTAAGCAATGTGGGACCAACAAAGTCCTACACTACTCACACCAACTCAAAGCCAAAAATAAAAACTCCTGCCCAAAATCAAAACCAAAATTTTGGAACCGAATAAAAAAGGACAAGTTTTGAGTTTGAATTTCTTTTAAAACTTTATTTTGAAAAAGAGTTTGTTTTGACTTTTATTTACTTTTTCCAATAGGTATTGGTCATACATGTACCATTCTGTTGTCATCTTTGAGTCAAGTTACCTGTTTCAATATGCAACACTGGTTTGTGCTTTTCATGTCCTTTACGTTTACTTTTATTTTTATTATATATATATATTTTTGCAAAGATTAAGAAAAATGTAAGAAGTGTTAAGTTTTCATCTCAAAAATTCAAACTAGTAAGAGGAGGAACTCTCACATATATAAGACACCCAAGATTTTGGACTTAACGAATGTAAAATTATTCCCAACAAAAGCTATAGGATTAAAGTCTCAGCATACCCCGATCAGAAGTGAATTTTTTTTCTTGTACTCATTTTACATTAAAACCTCATAATAACCTAGAACAAGTTTCAACTATTGATGACATGATGTCTTATAATCTGTCGCTTGAGATGAAATTACATGGGGGTTATTTCATAATTGTACCTCATTGTTTCCCATTAAATAGTTAGCTACAGAGGTTAATAGGGTTGATGGGAATTCTTTATAAACACAAAAAAGCATGAGGAAAATAGCGTGTAACCGTTTCTCCATTGTTAGTGAAAATTGCTCTCCCATCCTAGTCCACGAGCTTAGGCATCGTATCAAACCTTGTATATCCTTGCATTGTGTGATTGTTTTCTTTCTATTTCATTTTGTCTTTTTGCATCATGAATAGAGTTTTATTTTTACACCAATCAAATGTAGCATTACACATTTTGTTGGGATCTGTCGTCACACGGTTGTAGAGGGATTCAAATCCCCTCCAGCCGAAGCCCGACAAGTGGGTGTCGGTTGGATTTGAGCCCTCCATCCGAGCCAATAAGGAGAGCTGGCAGAGGGTGTCAGTTTATGCACCGGCTCTGATGGAGGGCTAGGATTCAACTAACACTCATGTGTTAGGCGTCGGCTGGTGGGAGGCAACTCTCCTCCTGAGCCCCTAGGAGGAGAGGACTTGGATCCGTTGTAGAGTGAGGCACAAGCTAATTGGATGCACGAACTGATGTTTAATCAAAGCAGTTTCCAATTCAGAATGGCCTTGGAGTGCTCTAAAGCAGAGTTTATTGGAGATGGGGAAGTAATTGTCTTCCTTGGATAGTGGAAAATTTTGGGAGTTTCATGAGCCGCTCCAGCGCTCACGGACTCTTTTTTGACTAAACAACAGCCTACTTTGCATCTCAATTTTGTAACTTAGATGCATGAGATAGTGCTAGGCACCTGAACTTTCAAAGATTTCCTAATGATCTCTCTCTCTCTCTCTTAATTATGATATCTGACCAATGTCGGTTGGGCCTTAACAATTTATGGTTTGACAAAGAGAGATATAATCCCAAATACTGAAGTGGGATTTAACATTTACTTTTAAAGCTCTTCTTCTATATGGTTTTAGGTAGATATATACTGATCTTTTTTTTTTATGGCTATATACTTATAGGTAGAGGTTTCCCTTAATAGTGCATATAAGTATGGTAATCTGCCTAGTGATCGACATAATCTTAGGACCTACAATATAAAATACTCGGATATTTGCGACTGATGTTTTCCCGCATGTCGTTTTCACAGAAATAACGGATGGTGATCGTTTCATTAGCATGACAACATGATGAAGACATCACCTAATCAACTAAAAAGAAATACACATATAAAGGACTCTAGTAAAAGGTTACTTATACCCAGGCTTAAAAAATAATAACAGGGTAGCTGGTTGATGGTTTCTGTGTTCTCTAGGGATGGTAAGAGTGGGGATGCATGTTATATTTAGAGCTTAAAAGAGAGGGAGAGAATAACGATGAGAATATTCTTCCACTTTCCAGCATAAAACTCACAATCGTCCAACCCCCTCCATATTATAAGTTCATTGTAACATTGGCTAGCTATAAAGACCCGCACCCACACCCAGCTGGCATTCACTTACGCTACAAAGTACAAATACGTTATATTTTTTGTTATCCGTATGTTCCTACTGTTCCTCATATGTCTCTCTCAATCTCTCTTTCATAATTTATTTTGCCATTTTGGAATTAAAAGTTAAAGTATTAACGTCTAGGCATTCCCAGATGAAGAAATACAAAAGGGTGGTTCATGTTTGTCTCTAATAACACCCCCCCTCTTTTTAATTCTGCTAGCTCCTGTCTTGCAATGAGTCCTCTCAAATACCATTGTCATCCAGAAGAGTCCAACAAGGATTCTATTTCCATTAGCATTCAATCCCTCGTAGTTTAGGTTCTCTTTTTGGTATGCATTATAGAATTAATTATATAAAATATTATGACGTATGTTTAGGTTCTCTTTTTGGTATGCATTATAGAATTAATTATATAAAATATTATGACGTATTTAGTTGTTTGGTGTGATTTATTATATTTATATTTAAAATAAATTAATATAAGTTAAAATCCACGAATAGGTTAGAAGGTGTTTTAGATGATCTTAATAGACACCTTCTAATCTATTTAATGATTTTAGATTATTTTAATTTATTTTAAATATAAATAAATATTATAAATCATACAAAACAACTACATATATCATAATGTATTATATAATTAATTCTATAATAATAGAAAAGAGAGACTTAACAATGGAAGAAACCAATGGGCATATGCAAATGAGAGGTAATAAAAGTTTAGGACGGAGGAATTTGAGTAAAATCATGATGCTGAGTACTGGAAGTGGTAGTAATTGCCCCTTAATATATTCTTTTGCTAATTCTTGACAAAAAGAGATTAGGTAAGTTAATTGGTGGATAAAAGGTCTTATATGTTTTGCTCTAAAAGTTTCCGTGTAAATGACAATTACTTGAAAATTTGTCTTCACGTAAAATTTTCATACGTTTTCAATGTTATATATTAAAACGAACATTGAAAAATTCTATGTTTACTGAAAAAATTTCCTTAATTATCATTTTACATGAAAACAAACGAAGCCAAACAATTTAACTATCCTCTTCCACTTCAACTCACTTGGAGAAATATACTGTTATTTTAAGTAGATGGTTTTTGAACCATCCAACCTTCAAATTGCTTTGATCATTTCAACACTTCCAAGTGGAGCTCTTGAGAAATTTCTTTCCAAAAAGCTTATCCTGTGTTTGGTTGTAGGCCTAGACATTGGTTGATCCTTAATTTTTCTTTTTTATGAGTCATTAATTCTTTGCTGATAGTATTGCCGAAGATACAAGTCGATTTCTTCTTATATTTAAGAATGATTTTTATAATCTTTGATTTGTATTTTTTTTTTCTCATTTTAATATATTCTTTACTGATTAGCAAAAAAGAAAAATGTTTGCAGGTCGGGACCGGCCTAGCATTATTCATTTCATGCTCATTCATGGCTAACAAACCACTAAATTCCTTAGTGTGTTAGTAAGTGCGAGAGCCATCATCAGTTGAAAGAAATTTATTCCCAACTTTGAGGAAACTTTATTTTAATTATTTCAACCTTTGAAACTGTAGGCCCTCTTTCTCGACCGGTGTAAGTTGACACTGAACTTTATTATTTTGAGAATCTGGAATAAAGAGAGGAGGATGAAAGAAAGTTGTGAAGAACAAAATGGAAAAATAGAAGGACTAGAGTTCCCCTAACACTGGACCCAATGAGAAAGGGGGAGAGAAGCCCAGGAAATTATTTGGGGCCCTCTACGGATCCTCTGCCACCCTTCAAAATCTAAAAATAATAAATTATTTAATTTAATTCTATTATAATAAAGGTTATAGACAAACGATGCAAGTCTTTTTTTTTTTTTTTTTTTTTTGATAGAAGATGCAAATCTGTTCAAAACAGTGATTTGAAGAGTGGGTCGGACTTGAAAAGTCAAAAGTGCCATGGTCGCACTCACTCTTGTGTCTCAATAAAAAAATTGAATAATCAACGAGCTGGTTTGTGGGTTACGAAAAAAAATCCTCTTTAACGGTGGAGAGTCTCTAGTGGGGATCCAGAGGTTGGAGTTTATCCAGCATGGATCTCCAGCCACCGGATCCCCATTGAAGAGGATTTGAGTCCATGGGTCACACCCATTTACATATTTTTTTTAAGAGAGAAATAAATAAATAATTAATATGTAGTTGTAATTAAGCTACACTGTCTGCTTTGGAAAAAATTTACATTACATGATTTTTTATTCGAATGACGTAATTCTCGTCACCCTTAGGAATTAGGAACCCAAAAAAAAATTATCTCCCCCCTACCTTAAAAGCAAAACATGTTTAATAGATGGTTCCAAATAAAACTCTTAAAAGCAATTTTAGGGTATTTTCGAATATTAATTTGTGGTTTTGGATAAAACCCCCTAAACCAAAATTAACGAGGTTTTGTGGATCGAAATACAGTGGCAATGGAACTTAAAATATGTATCATCATGAACAAAATTTCATCATAGAATTAGTCCTCTTTAATTTTATAAATCCTCCTTATTTTGTGGGGTATTGTTGTTAAATTTTTTCATGGTTCAAAACACAATGTTCCAATCAGAAAGTCACCCAACCGGTTCAGGATCAGCCAAGTCCAATGTACCTGTTCTCCTTTATTTGATTTGAGGTAGAAAAGCAAACTTTTTTTTTTTTTTTTTGTAAAATAGAATTTTTTTTTTGGCCATTTTTTTAACAAAATAGAAAATTAAATTTGAAAAAAGAAAGGGAGGGGAACATTTTTTTTTTTTACTGAAGATCGGCATAATTTCATTATATTAGGAAAATAGATAACAAAAGAATAATCACAATCCAAACAAGCACTAACCCCCATCTTCGGCATTACCATTAATGGAAGGAAACGTCTAACACAACTAATAAAAGCGGAATCGCGGGTTCTTGACCATCCCAATTCACATTACCCATAACAAAAGAGGGGCATGTAAGCCAATGACCAGACGACTGAGTGAATGTCGCAAACCTGGATAAACCACCAGCCAGCACAATGTTCACTTCAGGATAACAGTGGATGATTTGCCAGTCAATGCACCCCACAAAGGTAATAAAACTCATAAAAATACAGGACTCACGAAGGCCGTCCAGATAGTATTTTATATTGAATCTTAGTGGACAAAGGAATCCTGTAGCTTTAGGAACATGGGTAGACCCTAAACAGTACTGAAGGACAAACCTCACCTATGACCTCCAGCTAATGGTATTTATAAACCAAAAAGCAAGTCTTTGAGACAACAAAAAAGGGTCAAGTGATCCCTTTGATTAAGGATCCTTTCCAAATTGGAGGGAACTGATTACTAAGAACAGTAACATTGGACATGCGTGAAGACTGTGGAGACACTCTTGCAAGCTAAACCATTACATGTTGCTCCTTGCCCTTTTCTTAGGATTTTTCCAATAGACAGGAGCTGAGTATTGTTATATATTAGTCACATAAGAAAAAGAAAAGGGAAGTGCAATTTGGATGGTTGATGGGGAAGATGACCAAGCGTATCTTAGTTTGACAGAGGAAATCCATGCATGAAGGGCTGAGGACCATCTTAGGCCCCTGCCCCACACTACACCTTACTAAGTGCTAAAAAGTTGTTTATTTTTAATGTTTGACTGTTTGTGAGGATGGTGTCACCGTGTGTGTGGATGTTGTCATAGTGCTATAACATATTATTAAAAATTATAAGATCGCGATATCAAATCAATGAACACTTAAACATAAACAATAGACTGGTAATGGAAACCATGTCTTATGGAAGACGACCTCTATGGTACTCTGTTGACATTGTTGTTCGCTTTCTTCTCTAAATATGGTTAGGATTAGCAATTAATGGGATTGCTATCAATATATAAACTGAGAACTCAAACCAACCCTGAAACAAAGAACAATTAGTAGTGCCTCTCCCAAGATGGGCTTGACTGCTAACATGTTCACATATCACTTCACATGTTAAAGGCAATTAATTAGAAAATCCATTACCTATTGAGAAAATCATTCCCTACATTAGGTTCCAACCATACCCGTCAATCAACACACTTCAAATAATTCTGACATATGACAATGATTATGCTAAGCTCCTCAACGTGTGAAAATATTGTAATTAGTCACCACAGAGGATGGGAATTTTAGAATATACTCTTAAGCTTCAGCATAAGAGCATGTTCCAAAAGCTTAAGATTGTTCTGATCATTTGATATATTCAAGTGGAGTGTTGAGAAAATATTTTCTTCCAAAAGCTGATCTGCTTGGTCTGGACCGACCTAGCATGTTCATGTATGCTCAATTCATTCTTGGCTGCCAAACCATTAGATTCCTTCTAGAGCTTTTTAAGTCCGAGCTGTCAGTTGAAAGAAAATTCGTCCCAGCTTTGAGGGGAAGATTCTTTTTATTTTAATAATGAAATGACACATTCTGGGAACCCTTTATTCCCTTTTTTTTTTAAACCTTTTCATACCTTTGAAACTGTGGGATTTCTTTCTTGTCCTATGTAAGTGTTTTTTTTTTTTTTTTTTTTTAAAGGTTAACGATCAGTGCAAGATCATACTGATTTTTTTTTTAAGAATTTGAAATAAAATGAAAAAGGAAGAATAAAGAAAGTTCCAAGAATCAAATTGAAAAAAAGAAAAAAAAAGACTAAGGAGAGTTCCCTTAGCCCAAGAGCCAATGATGAGAAGGGAAGGTGAACCCACTGGATATTAAATAGAAAGAAATAAATACCCAACTGTAGTCTATCCTGGGCCTTCCACCAATTTCGTGTCTCCTTCCACAATCTAAATGAAAATTTATTTAATGTAGTTTCAAAATAATAATGAGAAAATTTGCAATGTGAGGTCGGAGGTTATTTGCAAGGGTGAATGGAAATTAGCTAGGATCGAGCGGAGTTTTATGGGAAAACAAGGGTATTTTGAATTTTTAAAAGAAAAATAGTGACGAAAATTTAGATTAATAATGGGAGAGTGAGTAAATAAGGACTACGAATAAGGGAGTAATAATATTACCAAAAAAAAAAAAAAAAAGTAATAAAAAATTTTCCTATAATAATAGAGTTAGACCATGCAAGCGAGTTCAAACAACCATTGGGATTAGTGGGATTGATCATTGATGTTTACAAGTCAAAGATGCCATTGACGCTATCACTCGTGACTCAAAATTTAAAAAAAATAATTCATGTGGGCTGCACCCGCTCACATACCATTGTATTATTTTTTTTTTGGGAAAGAAAAAAAATTATTATAAAATATATGAGAGGCCCTAGTGTGCACTAAAGATTGATTCTGTTGGTCTAATCAGTCTCCTCTAATTTAGATTCTGAATCTTGATATCATACTGTTAATTAATTAGTAGACGAGATATATACCAATGTATAATTGGAATTTTTTTTTTTTTTTTTTGGGTGAAGATGTATAATTGAATTCATACCAAACAAAGTTAAGGGTGTAATCAGGCTCATTCTAATCTGTTCAGTTTGAATAATAATTAACTTACTAATTTCAACCCAATAAATAATTAACACAATTAAAATAAGTTTTGGTCAAGATCGTGTGAAGGTTTTATTCAAGATGGTGTTATAGAGTTGGAGAATCCATGGAATGGAATTAGGATAAATTGCCATACACGTGAATGACAAGGACTTCTTGAGTGAGTCAGTAATTGTGTTGATTCTCTTAGGGATATGGCGGAATTGAGTTTTTTTTTTTTTTTTTTTTGGTAAGGGCGGAAGGGGGTTATATACTCTATATCTTGAATAATCTAGAGGACTTTTATTAAGGGTATTAAACGATTTATTATTAGTTAAATGATGTGGTGCGGTGTATACGAGGGTAAAATCAAACTCAAACTGATTAATTAAACGGTGTCAAAATTGCTATCAGAATTGATTATTAATCAATTTCGATTATCCAATTTTTAATTGGTTTTTCATTTAATGGTTTTGCTTGTAGTTTATAGACGGTTTAAGGCATCGATTCCCCTAATTGGTTTCTAAATGGTTCGACCTCCATTAAATTGTGTAGTTGCCAATTAATTAGTTTCTCCCCAATATTTGAAAAACAATTTTACATATAATAACAGTTTAACTAAAAATTGTTCCATCCATTTTCTATTCAAATTTGACTTGTATGCGATTAAATGCCATCTTAATGATCAAGGTTTACAATTTATTCATGGAATCTAAAAGAATGACCACCTTTTTAAATTAGAGATTTGCAATTGATGTATTATAAATTGAATGATATTCGTATCCAAAGGTTTTGCTGAGAACTAAAACATCCAAAGGGGGTGGGTGGTCTGGAGACAAAAAAAAAAAAAAATAAAGGAGAGTAAGAGATCCATAGAGAATGAGAGATTTTGTGTGAGTGTGTGTTATGATTTTGGTTTAGGTTAAGTTAAGATTTGATGCTTAGTTTAGGGTTAGGTATTTGGGATTACTATAGCTTAGTTTAAGTTTAGGTATTTGGGATTACTATAGCCAAGCATTAACAGTTTAAACGGTTATGCATGCATTCGAGTTAAATGGTAAATGATGTGAAAATCCAAATCAAAACTGGATTGTTTACAAAAAGGTTTGCAAGTTTCGATGTAAATGGTTTGGGTTCGTTTCGGTGCATTTCTTACACCCTCCTATAGACACTTCAGTTGTTTAAGCGCCCCGTGTTTATACACAGCCCAAGGAAAGACAGGAAGGTGAATTTGTAAGATAGCTTCCTTATCGAAAGGATGGAATAGGCAATTGAAAGTGCCATGATTCCACCTCTTATCAATTGTGAAACCGCCTAAAACGTGCAACCCGGAGAAAACTTTCACCTTCTTTCTCACCCAGAAATTCTAGATTACCCATGCCCTCTCATGCAGCTCCCTGTGCTCTCCTCATCTCCCCTTTCGTGCCCTCTACATCTCTCCGTCAATTGCCCTGTTATCTTTGGTGTGGACAGTTGTTCTTGATCATGCACAAAGTTTTTTCCATTGTTTTGATGTCGGCCCTTAGATAACTACTACAATTTTGCAACAAGATACTCTCGATCTTTTTTCGCTGGTTAATTTGAGAAGAAACGCCTGTTCTTGATGGCCCTCTAGTCATCTCCATAATCTTCATCCCTAAAAGTCTAGGAAGGTTGGGAATCGATGTTGTGCTTAGTCTTGGGAGAAGGATGCTGCTCACTCTATTCCTTTTTTCTTTGTTGGAGGTGGTTTGTTGGTTTTAGTCTATTGTTCTCAGATTTCCTCCTTACGGGGGAGGTTGTATCTTGTTTGAAAGATAGCTTCTTGTATAAGGTTTCGTCTTCTTCCCTTCTTTTTTTTTGGCAATAAAATTCAATCACTTATAAAAATGAGGGGAGGAACTATACCCTAGTGGAGCCAAAGCATATTGAAAATGGAAGTACAAGGAGGACTAGTAACCACTTGCACTTGGAGGACAGAGAGAAAGGGCCCAAATTTCAAGTAGAAAAGAAGAAAATGCCCAAATGGATTCACATCCTCTCCTCCCAGTGGTTTGGGAGGAGGGGGGATGCCCTTGTTGGACGGCCAACACATGGGGTTCAGGTGAATCTGAGTCCTCCATCTGAGCCGACAAGCTGAGTCGACAGGGAGTGTTAACTCGGATGGAGGACTCGGATTCACCCGAGCCCCACGTGTCTGCATCCAACGGGGGTGTCCCTCTCCTCCCGAATCACTGGGAGGAGAGGATTTGAATCTAGGATGAAATTTGTAATAGGAAAAAGAAAAGATGTGAGACGAAAATACACACTGGCAGCGTATATTTCCTTTTTCCCCCTCAAAAAAAAAAACTTAGGATAGAAGTCTGCAATCCTAAAATGAGAGGAGGCCAGTTCTCAGGTCTCACCAATATAATTATTCCAATTTAACTGCTATCAGTGGCGGTCCCAAATATGAGGAGTCCCACTTCTCAATGATTACAAAATAAATTTAAATTTCATACTTAACCAATAAAATTTCTTAAAAATATCAAATTTAATAAAAGAAAAGGAGCCCAGCAGAAACAGGCCAAAGGTGTAGACACTACCTAACTAAATTTTTTTTTTAGGTAGGTAGTGACTAAGGAGAATAGAATTCATGATTGAAGTGTTATCTTTTACCAATGAATTGTCCCCTTGGTGATGTACGCAGCTAACTTTTACAGATATACGGTCCCAAAGAACTGGGAAGTGGTTTGCTTGATTTCTCTTTTTATTTCTGTCCATAGACAGAAAGTAATCTCATGCTTTCGCAGCTAATGTATCTGCAGGCTTTAGTCTGTAAAGGTAGTTGTAGCTCTCCTTGTCCCCTTGGTAAAGGAAGTAAGGTTAAAAGGACATTCCAAATAAGCTATAAATAGTTCTGTTAAGGTTAGCGGGAAGGTGCATGATATGCAAGCCTGCATGAAATAGAGGACACCTTTGTCCCCAAAAAACGTTTTAAAAATATTTTAAAAAATAATTAGTGGAAACCCATTGATCAACTGGCTATTCCAAATCATTGTCTATGCGAAAGAAAAAAAAAATTTACTAGTGACGTTGTCCACAAAAAAATCCTCTCTGACGCGCCAGTCTGTCAGTCAATCATCTGACGGACTGGAATACACCGGCACATATTCCGATGTATTCCAACCCATCAGATGTTTGGCTGACGGGCTGACATAGAGGATTTCAGTCTGATTTTGTCCTTAGTTTCATTAAATTTAGACCTTAATACTGATTGCACTGGGAAGGCCCAAACATCAAAAGGACTATCATTCTTCCACTTTGCAGGCAAACTAGGCAGTTGTGCACTTTTATGAAATTTCTTTTTTTTTTTTTTGGGAAAAGGGAAAGCAAATTTCGACTTGAAAATAAATTAAGCTGGTTAGATAGCAAGATGCCACATATTTACTCTTGGTTTTATCCTGGGTTAATTATGTGCTGATGACAATGTTGTAAGTGAAAGCTTGAGATATTTGTTAGGTTGTTCTCTGCCAATCGTTATGCAGAAGATGGGGTTCAATCTTCGAAATTCTTTCTTCATTTTTACCTATCTTTAACTTAGATTCTTCTAGGTTTTCATTGTATATTCTTTCACAATTAATATGATTAGACATTAATTGGAAATTTTGTTTGAGGAAGGACAATTCTAATGTGTTAATTTGTGTGTATGTGTGGGCGGGGGGGGGGGGGGGGGGAAGAAGGAACGTGACGAGGAGGTTTCATTTTATTCAAATTCAGTACATGAAATTTTTATGTTTCCAATTTTGAATCGGGCCAGAAACATGAGGGGGAGAGAGAGAGAGACAGAGATCAAACGCACCCTATGGAGGTTTAATTTGCTTCATACGTGCAACAAAACTTCCATAACATTACAAATAGAGAGGAAATGAAAAAGTTCATTTTTATAATTTCTTCCAAGACAATGATTTTGATCTTCTAATTCGGATTTAATCAGCTCTAATTGTTCCAGTTTACTGGCTGCAATACAAAATTTAAGAAATTTCAGCTACAATGAAAAATACTACTTAATCATAGAGTACTTGCTCCCATAATAGACTGATTAGGCTAAGTAGCCATGGCAGGGTACTTAATTCCACTGCATTTCAATTCTCTACTTATATTAATTATCTGCCACTAAAGGTATTCTAGTACAACATAGCACCTATTAAAACCCTAGCCAAAGGGAGGAATCTGTAGTTTAAGAGAAATACATTAAGTAAGTGCGTAATTATACTTTCAAAAGTGGTAAATAGACACTCATTTCTTCTTTCATTTAATATTTTCTATTTACTTTTAAAGAATCCTCCAAGGTTGGACCATCATACGCCTCTTCCTAACCACCTTAAATACCGATGAAGAAAGGGGGAGAAGATGCAAGTATCAGATTCTCTCTCTCTCTCATATCTGCTTCTGTTATCCTTGTCATTATGGCACAGACCAAGATCATGGCTACTTGTGTTTTTCTTCTTGTATTAATGTTCTCCCATGAAATTCTGTCTGTTGAAGGACGGGGTTTGAATCCTGGAAAAGTTGAAAAGTACTGCTTGGAATGCTTCGTGCATGAAATAAAGAACATCTTGAAAGCAATGGCTAAGGGTGGTGAAGCTTCCACCAGGTACCCCAAGGAAGGTAGAAGTGTGGCACAGATTGATGACTTCCGTCCTACAGAACCTGGTCATAGTCCGGGTGTGGGCAACTAACTACATTCGAAACCGATGAGAACTCCAGTAAATCCAGAATGAAACGATGGATTTCAATTGGAATCTCTCTCTCTCTCTCTCTCTCTCTCTCTCTCTCTCTCTCTCTCTCTCTCTCCCCTGTATATTTGTTGATTCTTGAAAATGTGCTCATCCTTGTGCCCTTTGTCAATAATTAATTCGGTTACCAGTTTGAATTCCTGTAACATATTTTATGTAGATGTATCATGGTTTTTCATTTTTTTTTAATTGGATGGCTCTTCGTCAAGTTGGATTTACTATCAGATTATCATAAATAAAGTCATTTCAGGTTTGTGGAATTATGGTCATTGCAATGATCTTGGTATTTTAGTGGTGAATGAAATAACTTCATTTTTTTTTTTGTGAAGAACACGAGCGCTCTCAAACACGGTTTTAATTATAGTCAGTATTGCATTAGTTGTTGCGAATCAGTTTTGGCCACTGCGGATCCCATTTCTTTTTTATTTTAATTATTTTTTAATCAGTATCGATCACATGTCAATACATCATTGGAGCTGCACATACCGATCCAATCGATTTCAGCTACCTTGAACTTGTTAGGGTTGGATGCACAAACAAGAATAAAAAACACGAATAACGAGAATTTACCGTGATTCAGTATCTAATCTGGAATACTCCACACCAAAGAAAGAGAGACCTTTATTCCCAAGAAGTTTCTACAGTTCTCTGTCCTGACAGAGTATTCTCCCCTATCAGCCTTATAGTTCTCTACCTGACAAAGTGTACTCCTTTGTCAGATCTTACAGCCTTACCTAAAGTTTTTCCCACAAATGTATCAGCATATGTCCTTATGCATTATTATGCACTATGAGTGGTCAGGATTCCACTGCCGTTTGACAGTCATCACAGAAAATTCAAATCCAAAAAATCTAACACATGATCAAGATGTTTAGGGACTTTGATTATTAGATAGACAAGGAATTTCTTAGGTAGGTCAAATTCAACTCTAACTAAGTCATATTATTCCTCCTAGAGTATGGAAATCAATTGTTAAATTTGATGATTCATCTCAATCATCATTCACCATGTATAAAGACTTTTTCCATGCCCCTCCAACAATCGAATCCCTCGTATGATATTTTCAAACAATATTCAATTTTTTGGATAAAGAAAAAAAAAAAGGCCATCGCCCTTTTTTTTCGTTAGTACAGAAATTTCATAACTTATTTCACTTGTCATTATACACTGATAAATAGTTTAAGCACATCTATTTCTTATTCAACTTGTCATTACACATTGATCAATAAATTAAGTATCTGAAAAGATTGTCAGCACAATGAAGGGTCCGGCTTTATTTCACCTACCCCAATGGCAAAAGGATTGTCATCGATCCCTTTTAGTGCACATTCATTGACCATCACAAAAACAACAATATATAGGGATACGAATAATTTTGGTATTTCATGGGAGGGACGGTTCCATCCCTTGGTGACAAATTTAGTTGTCACCTACTTGGGTGACAGCTAGCTTTTCTCCACAATGAAACATAAATGTTTGACCAAAAAACACCCAACATATCTTCGTAAAGACGAAGCTATCAACAATGTGAGAGAGAAGAACTCTATACAGTACTGCTCAAACCCCATGAGCCACTGAAATCAATGGTGTCTCAAGCTGCGATTCTCGCATATACTTAATTAGATGCGATCCAGAAGTGGCTTGGGACTGGCTTTTGGCCCCGCCTATTGCTATAATATTGGCCGTGAAGTTAGGTTTAAATAAATACCAAAACCTCAGAATATTCAAACCCCACTTACTTTGAATCCCATATGTTCGTATTTTAATCCATCAAACCTAAAAGTCGTTCTTACCCAAAAAGAAAAAAAAAAAAAAAAAACCCTAAAAGTCGTTCAGCTTAATGATAGGATTCAGGGCTTCCTAAAAAAAAAAAAAAAAAAAAAAAAAAAGAAGAAGAAGAAAGACAAAATGATAAAAAAAAAAAAAAAGAAGAAGAAGAAGAAGAAAGACAAAATGATCTTCTTCTCCATTTTTGGTGCTTGTCTGCTACCCAGAGTTTCCAGACTAATCCTTGTGAGTCCAGCTAAAAGATTTCCATGTTGTCGCAAGTTTTTTTCATATGGCTTGTGCTCCATTGAAGTTCTCAATTATCATCATTATTTAGAGTAGATTCAAACTTCCCTTCCAGAAACTGGATTTTAGAATCAGTTGATTATCACTTTTTTAAGTGCTACTAAGACCTATCAATCATTTGTAATCAGAGGGCTTGTGGCCAAGAGGGCTTTTATTTCCTTCAATATTAAAGCCATGTTTTCCATCTCATTATTGTTTCCATGTCAATTACGTTTTCTTTAGTCATGTTAAAATTATAATCTTAGAACAAAGAATACCTTAATGCAGAAAATGGCCGGGTTAGGGAAGAAGAGCCTGATTTATCATTTGAGGCAGTCAGACAGGGATGCAATCATATGACCAACAACTCTTGGTCCAAGCCTAGGACCAGATACATTTACTGAAATTGATAAGGTCTGATGTTTTCCTTTGAGAGGGCAACTTTGTTAATGGAAGAATTTCCTTATGTGACACAATGGAGAAGTATGCGGTCTAGATATGGTTCTAGCTAGGAGGGAGAGAGAGAGAGAGAGAGAGAGAGAGAGAGAGAGAGAGAAGCAATGCTCCTTGAGGTTTTCTAATGGTCTATGCATCATGTATTATATGAGGAACTTCTACAAAAGATATTATCGTTATTTGAAGGTTAGCGGTTGGATGAATTTCTTTTAAAATGATACAAGTAATTTTTTAATGGATAAATGAGTTATTTATAAATCCATTAGGAGAAGTGATGAGTTAAATCGTCTATAAATCGCAAGCAAAATTATTTAATAAAAAAATCAATTAAAAACTAATAAAATAAAATCAATTACTAATTAATTCTGGTTTTAGTTTTTACACTGTTTAGTTAATCGATTTGATTTCATTTTACTCTCTTGTACATCTCATCGCACCATTTAATCATAGTAAACCGTTTAATACCCTTAATTATGACCTTATTCTTTCTGCGTTGGATTTTCCATGTTAAAAATTGTGATTTATATTTTTAACTTGTTTAGTTGCGTTATTATTTTTCATATATATTATACTGCATTATAGTATTTCTTCATATAATTAAACTGGCTCACAAGTGGGAAATGGTTGTTTTTCCAACAAAAATAAGGTGATTGTTCACTGCCATCTTTAATTGTCACATGGGCAACTTAACCTCAATTGAGTTCGTGAATCAGCAAGATATTCAAACTTCAGTTGAGAAGATTTGATCCGGGCAAATCCCGAGTCCCGAGACTTGTTGGCCCGTCCAGTCCAAACAAAACCGTCTGATCGCTCTGTATCTTGGATCCAACGATTTTGTTTAGGCTGTACAAACTGGACGACTTATCTTTTTCTATTTAATTATTATTTCCTGTATGATTAGTGGGAATGCACACAGTGAGAGGTTCCCGAGAATTTTGGTATGTAAGGTCGGGATTAAAGTGTAACAGAAAAAACAAAATAAGTAAATAACATGGCTGGAGGAAAGCATCAAGAAATAAAAATGGTTGGGGGTTCCATTTTTTTTTTTTGGTAGAAGAGACTTCAACTTGAAATGGAAAATTCTTGAAAGTCCAGCAGTAGATTATAAATTTAGGGAGATAAGTTCATACATAAGAGATTCCTCCCATTAAGATTCCTCTTTTTTACAAAATTTCATTGGAGGGGCGTTTTGGTTATTGAAAATGGAATTCAAATCTTCCGGTGCCTCTCATGTTGGTATGAGAAAATCTAGTGATTGTCGTTCATCGTGCACATATGTTAATACATTGATATATGATTGGTATATGCGTACAGTAAACTATAGTTACTGGATTTCTACATGCCAGCATGAGGAGCATGAGGAGCATGAGAGGATTTGTTTCCTTGAAAATAGGTTTGGATTCTATTTTATTTTTTGAGGGATTTTAGCCGTGTTAAGTGGTTGAAGTTCACTCGATGGGTATATTAATACATTGGTATGCGTGTTGGATAAACTCCAATAGTCAAATCACAACTAGAAAAACTAAGACAACAGAAGATGATATTTTTTTCATGGGAAAAAGGCAACTGACAATTGCCTCCCCTGTAGTGTCTAAAGGACAATTGCCTCCGAATATTTTTGAAAAAGACAAATACCTCCCCTAAAAACACTACTAAAATACAAATAGACACATTCTATTAGGAATATTCCATTAGAATGGTGGGAGATCATTTTTTTATGACCAAATTAACCTTTACAAAAGTGAACTTACCTATTTTACCCTTATTCAAAAAAACCGATTTTAAGTGAAAAAAAAAAAAAGAAGCTTATTCCGTAATTAGATTGGGGAACTGTATTTTAAATCTGTCAAATTACAATTACTAGAAAAAAAAAATTAAAAAAAAGGTTATTCTGTAATTAGAGTTTTGCAAATGCACTAAAATGAATCCCGTTCGTGGATTGGAGTTCTGTGAATGTATATATATCAACTAGAAGATTTGATTAAACACAGAAGAAAACCAAACAAAAATCAAACAAAAGACAAGACCCTCTGTTTTTCTTCCGCAGGTGATGAAGCTTCTCGGAGAGCTATACTGCAAGAAACAATGGAATTGTAGGGCTGGGGTTTTGTTCTTAAATGAGTTTTTGGGATGATTGAAGTTGTTTTAAGTCGGGAATCTTTGGACTGAAAATGGAAGAATCAATTGGTTTTTTTTTTTTTTTTCTTTGAAGAAAACCTAAGTTCTTTCATTTAGTTAATTGTTGGCTTGAGAAGGGAAGAGTCAGTTCTGTGTTTTTTTTTTTTTTTCTTTGGAAAAAAACCTAAGTTCTTTCATTTAGTTAATCGTTGGGATTGAGAATGGAAGAATCTATTGGCTTTTTTTTTTTTTTTTTGGTTTTCTCTAATTGTACCTCTCAGGTTCCGAACTAGATCCCTAAAATCAAAACCGCTAATGACAAAGATGACAACATCATTGATGGGGAAGCCCTTGAGGCAGCAGAAGCCGAAGACGATCTCAAGCCCCCTCCTTTCAAATTCCATCGTATATGGCCTGAATCTGATGAGATTCGATTCCTTCAAGGCCTCCTTGTTTGCTCTATAGACGGTCTTGTCTTTCCCCGTGATCTTCCTATCAAGGGTTTGGTCATCGGTTGCCCATATGAGACCGTCAGAAGCCATTGTTGAGGAAGAAGATGTAGTGAACAAAACCTAAGGCTAAAAGACTTGAGAGGTATTGGTATGTTAATAGATTTTTGTATCACAAAGATGAGAGGGTAAATCGGATTTGAGGGTTATAGTAGTCTTTTAACATTAATAGATTTTTAATATAATAAAACATTCAAGGGTAGATTGGTCTATAGAAAAATTTACTTTAACATCATTGAAAAAAGGGAATAGTTCTTCTAAAAATATTTAGGGGCATTTGTTCTTTAAGTATAGTACGGAGAGGAAACTCTCTCTTTCCCCTTTTTTTTCATTGAAAATAAACATTTACACCTATCTGATTGCATTTAATATGGACCCATGAGCAGTTTTGATTTGCTATTATTGGTATTGAGGGATTCAGAGTTCGTGGTGTCGGAAAGCCAAGGTTGTGGACCGGAAATTAACTGTGCATCTTAAAGCTTTAACCTTTTTAAGTTTTATAAGAAGCTATGTTGGTGGGGGAGAGGACCACAGGAATCTGAAATGTACCTGTACCATGTGATCAGAGGGATCTGCCAACTTTTCTCTAAATGCGGGTCCCTTTTTTAATCAATCATCATCGATATAAAATGGCAATAACAGTCACGCTCACATTAATTATATTGCCATAGCCAACCTGGATCCACATTCTCTCCTCCGAGAGGTTCCTAAGGAGGGGGACGCCTCCGTTAGAAAGTCGACACATGATACTTGAGTTTTCCATTCAATCTGATATTTTCTGTTTGCTCAATTTATCGGTTCTGTATTTGTTTGGATTGAAGGTTCAGATTCACCTGAGTCCTACGTGTCAACCATCTAATGGAGGCTTCCCCCCTCCTCCCAAACCTCTAGAAAAAGAGGATTTAATTGAGATTTAAAAGTAATCAACCTCACACTCGAAACATAGAGACAAGAGAGGAGCTTTCAACCAACGGCCGTGAATTGTGCATAGCTTTCATGTTCCGATAGTGGCCGGTTGTCAAATAAATAAGACCCCAAGACATGGGAGAAGACAGAGAAACCTACCATTCCACGCATGGGCCATGCAAACAGGATTCAAATCGTCTCCTCCCTGTACTTCAGGGAGGAGGGGCGGCGACCCCAATGGATGGTCGCCACGTGGAAGTCGGATGAATCCGACCCCTCCGTTCGAGCCGACACTCTCTTATCGGCTGGTCTTGTCGACTCGAACGGAGGGGTCGGATTCATCCGATCTCCACGTGGCGACCATCCACTACGGTCGCCGCCCCTCCTCCCAAATCTCAAGGAGGAGACGATATGGATCCATGCAAACATGTACTGTACTTTTCTTTCTTCTTCTTTTTTTTTTTTTTTTTGTAATTTGTATAAGGGCATTCAAGCTAAGCTGGGTTACTGTTTCGACACTCGGATCTCTGACTCAGATTCAAATTCAGTCAACAGCAAGTAGCTCAACTCTTCATTGTTGACTAACACATAAGAAAAAAATGATCAATTAAAAAAAAAATCAGGCATAAAGTAGCAGCATTATCGCTATGTATCCGTATCGACATTCTGCCAAAACTGTGGACAAAGGTAATAAATAAGATAGGACTAAAGATTTGAGTCATAGAATTTCTCTGATTTTAACAATTTAAAATTTACATGTATTTATTAAAATTTATAAGATTTAAGTTTGTTTTTATATATTTTCCCATAAAAGTATGATTACATCAAGCCACACATAAGATATATATATATATATATATATATATATATATATATATATATATATATATATATATATATATATATATATATATATATATATATATATATAATTTTTTTAAAGACAAAACAGCATTATGAAGTTAATATTTTATTCAAAAATATCATGCAACACAAATCTATGATTTATTAGTTTTGTGGTCATGGTTACATGTAGTAAAATGGGTTGGATCCTCTTCTTTATGTGTATTTTTTTTTTTTGAGAATAGTTCATCTATATGTACTTGTATTTTTCTTGGGATCCTATCATGATTTATATCCAATGAGTCTTACACTCTAAATGTAGGTCTCACACTATATCAACCCACACTATATCAACAATGATGGAATTACAAGAAGAGTACATGTACATGCAGGTGATCCGAACTCACCTTCCCCTAAATTTGACATCGCTCCGCTCTTGTGGTGGTGGTGTGGTGGTGGTGGTGGTGGTGGTGGCTGGTGGCTGGAGTGTTGTGGTGGTGGTGATAGTTGGTGGTAGTAGTGGTGTAGGGTGGTTTTTTTTACTTCAAAATTGTGTTTTGAAGTCGAAAAACATCTATTTGATGCTTCAAAAAAATTAGATTCTGGAGCTCATTTGGAGTCGGTTCACTTTTGGATTCTTTAGAAGTCCAAACCGGATTATCAAACAACATTCTACTCCATTTATGTTCCAAAAATTAGAATCTAACTTCTGGAGTTTTATTAAACACCTTCTTTGGTAGGGGTGTATTGGAAGGAAAGCAAAAGTCTGTCTTGAGATAGTATTACAGTATAACTGTATTAGTGACCTGGGATAATATACTATAGGCAGATGATTTGTACATAATTGTGTGTTGAGAGCTTCCACTATTACCCTAAGAGAATCGAGCACAGATCCTCTCCGGTAATTATCCTACACCCTTGACCCTTGGGAGCCATGAACAGATGTGGGATCCATCGATAGATTCCGAGATCCACAACTTTTCTTACTTTCAACTTTTTTAATGTTTTTCCATCGAATCTTCGCAGTGTCAGCACGCCAACATCCCATTCAAGTAATCTCTCTCTCTCGCTCTCTCGCTCTCTCGCTCTCTCGCGAAGGGACTAGTAGCATTATAAATACCCATGCAATCTAGTTGAAGTATCCATCGCCTTTAACCTTGAATTGTTTTTGTAAGTCTCTCTCTCTCCCTCTCTCCTTACGTTCTTGTCTCCCACGCTTGTTTTCGGATCCTTAATTTCGTAAGACTTCTCTGATTCAGTGAACTCAAACACCACTCAGAGTAATGGCCAAGGTCAATATCATCTTTGCTTCAGTGCTTCTTCTAGTATTTGCTTTCTCTCATGCAGTTAACTCTGTTGAGGGAAGGCACTTAAGGATTGGAAAGCCAAAGGTATCTAACAAGAAATCTGTAACTCCCATAGAGAAGACTGAAACTGCATCAACAAAAGTTGGTGAAAATACCAATACCTTGCTCGGTGATCATGCTAGTAAAAAGATGGCACACGTAAGAAAGGAGTTTCAGCTGGCAGTAGCCCTTGTTCATAGCCAAGACATTCAAGCTGCAGCAAACCCTGCTGATCCATTAGACGGTTCACGATCACCGGCACCAGGTCATTTAGAAGACTTCAGACCAACGGCCCCTGGTCACAGTCCAGGCGTCGGTAATTCGGTTCACAACTAGTGGAGTTGTATTAGTGTTCTTATTAGAGAAAAACACGTTTTCTTAATGAGTAGCAGCAGCTCTGCATGCAATATAAGTATTTCTGATTTTTTTGTTTAAGCAAGTATTTGATCTTCGTTCTTAACTTCGTCTTTTTTTTTTCTCTTCACCCTTAAATTCTCTACTCTCTAACTTCAAGTGTGTGTGAACTAGGAATATTTTGAGAATCTAAAGTTTGTATGGAATACCCAGCTCTGATTGACTCAGCTAGATCAGTTCCAGGCAAGCTTGCAAGATAAACAACGGACTTAATATCACTCCAACGACTTATCAGAGTAGTACGTTGACCCATATTTTTAAAATTAATAATATACGCCACAAGACTGCGCGTGGAACGCACGTGGCCAAGGGAAATATTAGCAGAGAGAGAAAGAGAGAGGTGATACTTCTGTTGAATATTGAAGAACGGAAAACTTCGGTAGGTAAAGCAAGATTGCAAGGAGTGAGAGCCCCGAGGAGTGTCTTCCCCGGCTCCCTAACTCCCACCCCATTGTATTGTTGGAGTTGTGAGTCAATTCGAATTCCAATGAACTCTAATGATTGGATGAAGTGGGAGCCCGGGAGGAGAGGATTTGGACTCGTTTAGGCACTACTTCATACATAAATGATAAACACAATGCCAGTCCTCTCATATTCTTTGACACATTCTCTGTTTCTTTCCTTACATGACTATGTTGGTTCGACCCACTTGCACATACACCCAACATGGACATATGTGTACATGTCTGTATACATGATGTATACGTGAGACATTCCCTCTTGTGCATCCATTGATTTGACGTGAAAGATGTCATGGATGATATGTCTTTTAGATGACCTAATAATGGGTTGAGAGATCGGACTGGCCATAAGTATTGCTGAGTTAACTTGAAATCAGCCGAAACCTATCCTACTTGATTTGCCCCTCAAAAACTTTCTTTGATTTTAAGAAAGAAAATAAAGTTTTCATTCGATTTTTTTTTTCTGTTTTAAGAAAATTGATTTCACTTCCTTAGCTTCCCTTCACTTGCAGCTCATTAGGAGAGGCAATCCCCTCCCCCCTTTTGGAGTATTAGATCTTTGTCAAGTAAAAGTAATGTGGGATGGTATTTGAAAATCCCAAGTAAGATCCCCCAGCATTCCACACCAGCAGTTACTTGATTAATTTATGAAAATTAAGATGCTTTATACATGTTTTGTGGGATGGTTAGATATATATAGCATTGGTCATACGTGTACCATTATGTCATCATCCTTCACTTGCAGCTCATTAGGAAAGGCAATCCCCTCCCCCCTTTGGAGTATTAGATCTTTGTCAAGTAAAAATAACGTGGGATGGTATTTGAAAATCCCAAGTAAGATCCCCCAGAGTGCCTCACTGGCAGTTACTTGATTAATTTGTGAAAATTAAGATGTTTTATACATGTTTTGTGGGATGGTTAGGTATATATAGTATTGGTCATACGTGTACCATTCTATCATCATCCTTCACTTGCGATTCATTAGGAAAGGCAATCCCCTCCCCCTTTGGAGTATTAGATCTTTGTCAGGTAAAAGTAATGTGGGATGGTATTTGGAAATCCCAAGTAATATCTCCCAGCATCCCTCACTAGAAGTTACTTGATTAATTTGTGAAAATTAAGATGCCTTATACATGTTTTGTGGGATGGTTAGGTATATATAGTATTGGTCATTCGTGTACCATTCTTTCATCATCCTTCACTCAAGTTACCAGTTTCAATATCCAACACTGATTTGTGTTTTCCTTGTCCTTTACATTTACATTTTTTTTTTTTTTGTAATAATGGTAGCAAAGAATATATTAAAAGAAAAATGTAAGAGGTGTTAAGTTTTAGTTGGAACCTTGTCCAAGTTAAGGTTGTCATTGTTGGCAACTCTGAGTTGACAAGATGATATGGAGGAGAGAGAGTGTTTGGAGAGGAGAGAGAGTGTCTGAAGGCCCACTGGTAGACATGATGACTGGGATAGTGCTCTAACAGCAGTTGATGTGAGAGAACCATTGAAGAAAGTTGATAAGAAAGTCCAAATAAGAAGAGAGAGAAAGAAGTGAGAGAAACTGAGGAGAGAGAAAGAGGAGAGAGAGTGGGTGACCAGGTGGGTCCCACCTTGGGTGGCGGGCCAGCATGGCGGCCGGCCCCGGCGGCGTGCGCCGAGCCCAGGCCATGCCGGCTGCTCGGCAACAAGCGACCACGCACACGGGCCACTCACGGCGAAGCCATGCGCGGCCGGCAAGAAGCGCCTCACGCAGCCGCACGGCCGGCGCAAGAAGATGCCGCGCGCAAGGCCATGCGCGCGCCGTGCCATGCCGCAAGGCCCTTTCGGCGGCAAAAGAAGACCGCGACGCGGCGGCACGGCGCATGCCGCGCGCGCCCGCCAAGCCGGTGCAAGCCAGCGGCATGCACTTCCAGCCATTCGATGAAATGCCGCACGAAGAAGGGCCGATGATTCCAATCGAGGGATCGCATTGAAGCCGAGTCCGGTGACGGGATCTAACCGATCCGACGGTCCGGAGGAGATCCCGCCGTTCATCGACCGTTCCAACGGTCTGATTCATTTGATTCCTTCTCCGCAAATCAAAACTCGACAACGGTGTACGGTGGGTCAGAGGAGGGCGCGCTACGGTGCTTCGCGCCGCATGGAATCAGTCTAGAAGATTTCATTTGGAATAATCTGATCGGCCGAACTTCAAATGGCCATATCTTGGCCGTTCGATCTCCGATTGAGGTGATTCAAAAGCCCACGAGCTTCTCTCTCCGAGCAGAATGTGTTAGAACAAAAAAACCAGGGTTTTAAAGAAAAAAGCTATGGGTTTTTGGTGTAGAAGAGGATTTGGGGCTTTTTTTGAAGGAAACATTTCTCTCCACCTTCCTCCATCTGATATACATGATCATTTGAGTAGTTTGGAGGAAAAAATGAGCATGAGTGATGGTTTAATGTGAATGATGTTGTGCGAGATGCATTGGAAGAATACCGGAGTTCCACTCTATTGAAGAAGCTTATCTATCAATACTGGAGAGCTTGGAATGTCTACGTTGTGAGCACTAAACTTGCTGTGATCACGCTGGGAAGGTAATCACGCACGCAAACCTTATATTGTGATATGCATTATGTTGGGAAGGGTTTGTACACATTCCATATCAATTTCATTGTAACCTGTCAAGTTGGGGCTTGACAGGATTGAGGGTAGTTGCCCAAAATTCCAAGTTGCAGCTTGGATTACATTGGTGGTATAGCACCAAGTTGTTGTAGCAGCAGAATACTATTGAAGTAGCGTATTGGGTATAATACGAAACCCTGGTTAGGGTATTGCCCCGTGGAGTAGTCATCACAGTGTGTAATAGGTGAACCACGTTATATGTTGTGTCTTGTGGATGTGTATATCTTTGTTGTGTATGTGAAGTGCGTGGGTTGCAGGTCTGGGTGTACACACTAGGTAGACCAAGCCTTTGGTATGGATACCTGTAGGTGTGTGGCATGGTGTGTTACACGAAATGTGTAAATGAACAGATATGTGAACTAGTCAGCTCAAGGCGATCGCTAAGACGGACAACTCAAGGCGGCGGTGTTTAATCAATCGGGACAGGCCTCACATAGTTGGGAAGAATTTTAGTGGGTACCGATTCATCCCCCCTCTCAGTGTCAACCTGGGAATTACAGTTTTCATCTCAAAAGTTCAAACTAGTAAGATGAGAACCTCTCACATGTATAAGGCATCCAGGATTCCGGACTTAGCCAATGTAAAATTATTCCCAACAAAAGCTATAGGATTAAAGTCTTGGCATACCATGATCAGAAATGGATTTTTTTCTTGTACTCATTTTACAATAAAACCTCATAATTATAACCTGGAGCAAATTCCAACTGCTGATGACATGATGTCTAGTCTATCGCTTGGGATGAAATTATGTTGGTTTTTTCAAAATACAAATAAAAAGTTTCAAAATTTTCTCTTTTCGATTTTGTTTTTAGAAAATTCCCACAATGTGTTTTTTTGTTGGTTTAGCTTGTTGGACTCTTTTAGTCCCACATTGCTAAAGGAAACAAGATTGAGAAGATTTATATGCAACGGATGCGGGTGTGGATCCGTTGGCTTATTGCTAAATGTATGACTCTACGTATTTAAATATGTAGAGATAAGAATTCTTGTATAGATACCTATACATGGTTTTGTACCTATATAGATTGAAGGGGTATGATCTCAACCGTTGATCTATATGATCATTGGGAGATCAAATTTAGACCATCCATTCAAAGGATGTACCCATTCATTGTACCCCATTGGACTGATACAACTCTCTATTGTACCCATTGATTTGGAATTTCATCCTGTATAAATAAAAGGACAGTCCTAAGGTATAAATGTAACACATACATTTTCAAGTTCATGTAGAACTCTCTCTCTTTCTCTCTCCCTCCAACCTTATTCTGTTTTAAAGCAAGAAAAGTTCTGTTTTCTTCGAGTGTTAATTGTAGCCGTCGGGATTCTGATGAAGACCACTTCTTGGAGTGCAACCTAAGTGGAAGATGCTTCAAATTATCGGGGTTGTTTTATCTTGGGGATTATTTCGCAGGAACTCTTTGCACGTAAGAGGTGAATTTAATCTTAAGGAGAGTGACCGGTGGCACGACTCAGCCCTATCGTAGTGCTTCTTATTCTTCAAATATAGTAAGTGCATGATTTACATTTATACTTGTATTAATTTATTTTAGATCATTACATAGGTATATGATCCTATCCAAGTCTTAAACTTATTCCAACAAATCTATTTTTACTACAAATTACATGGGGGTTATTTCATAATTGTACCTCACTGTTTCCCTTTAAATAGTTTACCTATAGAGGTTAATACGGTTGATGGGAATTCTTTATAAACATAGAGAAGCATGAGGAAAATAGCGTGTAACCGTTTCTCCACTGTCAGTGAAAATTGTTCTCCCATCCCAATCTACGGACTTAGGCATCCTTTCAAACCTCATATCCTTGCATTGTGTGATTATTTTCTTTCTATTTCATTTTGTCTTTTGCATCATGAATAGAATTCTATTTCTACACCAATCAAATGTAGCTTTACACATTTTGTTGGGATATGTCATCACACGGTTGTAGAGTGAGGCACAAGCTAATTGGATGCATGAAGTGATGTTTAATCAAAGCAATTTCCAATTCAGAATGGCCTTGGAGTGCTCTAAAGTAGAGTTTCTTGGAGATGGGGAAGTAATTGTCTTCCTTGGATTGTGGAAAGTTTTAGGAGTTTCATGAGCCGCTCCAGCGCTCACGGAACTCCTTTTTGACTAAAGAACAGCCTACTTTGAATCTCAATTTTGTGATGTAGATGCATGAGATAGTGCTAAGCACCTGAACTCACAAAGATTTCCTAATGATCTCTCTCTCTTAATTAAGATATCTCACCAATGTCGGTTGGGCCTTAACAATTTATGGTTTGACAAAGAGATTTAATCCCAAATACTGAAGTGGGATTTAACATTTCATACTTATAGGTAGAGGTTTCCCTTAATAGTGCATATAAATATGGTAATCTGCCTAATCATCGACATAACCTTAGGACCTACAATATAAAATACTCGGATATTTGCCACCGATGTTTTCCTGCATGTAGTTTTCACAGAAATAACTGATGACAACATGATGAAGACATCACCTAATCAACTAAAAAGAAATACACATATGGAGGACTCTAGTAAAAGGTTGCTTACACCCAGGCTTAAAAAATAATAACAAGGTAGCTGGTTGATGGTTTGTGTGTTATCTAGCGATGGTAAGAATGGGGAGGCATAACGATGAGAATATTCTTCCACTTTCCAGCATAAAACTCACAATCGTCCAACCCCTTCATATTATAAGTTCATTGTAACATGGGCTATAAGGACCCGCACCCACACCCTGGCATTCACTTATCCTACAAAGTACAAATACGTTATATTTTTTCTTATCCCTGTGTTCCAACTGTTCTTCATATGTCTCTCTCAATCTCTCTTTCATAATTTATTTTGCCATTTTAGAATTAAAAGTTAAAGTATTAACGTCTAGGCATTCCCAGATGAAGAAATACAAAAGGGTGGTTCATGTTTGTCTCTAATTACCAACAACGACCACAAAAAATGTCATTCCATCCCCCTTCCTTAATTCTGCTAGCTCCTGTCTTGAAATGGGTCCTCTCAAATACCATTGTCATCCAGAAGAGTCCAACAAGAATTCTATTTCCATTAGCATTCAATCCCAGGTTACAAAAGCTGCTTTTGCTTGCCTTCTACCTGTTAGGTTCTTGCAGATTGATCCATGGTAGTTTAGGCTCTCTTTTTGGTATGTATTATAGAATAAATTATATAATATATTATGACATATTTAGTTTTTTGGTTTGATTTATTATATTTATTTATATTTAAAATAAATTAATATAATGTAAAATCTACGAATAGGTTAGAAGGTGTTTTAGACGATTTTATTAAACATCTTCTAATTAATTTGATGATTTTATATTATCTTAATTTATTTTAAATATAAATAAATATTATAAATCATACAAAATAACTACATATATCATAATGTATTATATAATTAAATCTATAATACATAGAAAAGAGAGACTTAGCAATGGAAGAAACCAATGGGTATGTGCAAATGAGAAGTAATAAAAGTTTAAGACAGGAGAATTTCAATAAAAACATGCTAAGTTCAAGAAGTGGTAGTAATTTCCCCTTAATATATTCTTTTGCTATTTCTTAGCAAAAAAATTAGGTACTCTTATTTGTTTCTCTGTAAAAGTTTCCATGCAAATGACAATTACTTGAAAATTTTCCTTCATGTAAAATTTTCTTGCGTTTTCAATGTTACATATTAAAACAAACAATTAAAAATTCTATGTTTACTGGAAAAATTTTCCTTAACTACCATCTTACATGAAAACAAACAAAACCAAACAATTTTGACTGTCCTCTTCCGCTTCAACTCACTTGGAGAAATATACTGTTATTTTAAGTAAAATGGTTCTTGAACCATCCAACCTTCAAATTATTACTTTGATCATTTCGACACTTCCAAGTGGAGCTGTTGAGAAATTTCTTTCCAAAAAGCCTATCTTGTGTTTGGGGGTAGGCCTAGACATTAATTGATCGTTAATTTTTTCTTTTTTATGAGCCACTAATTCTCTGCTGATGGTATTGCTGAATGGTATTGCTGAAGATATAAGTTGATTTCTTCTTATTTTAAGATTGATTTTTATAATCTTTGCTTCGTATTATATTTTTTTTTTCTCATTTTAATATATTCTTTACTGATTAGCAAAAAAGAAAAATGTTTGGAGGTCGGGACCGGCCTAGCATTATTCATTTCATGCTCATTCAATTCATGGCTACCAAACAACTAAATTCCTTAGTGTGTTAGTAAGTGCAAGAGCCATCATCAATTGAAGGAAATTTATTCCCAACTTTGAGGAAACGTTATTTTAATTATTTCAACCTTTGAAACTGTAGGCCCTCTTTCTCGACCAGTGTAAGTTGACACTGAACTTTATTATTTTGAGAATCTGGAATAAAGAGAGGAGGATGAAAGAAAGTTGTAAAGACCAGAATGGAAAAATAAGAGGACTACAGTGAGTTCCTCTAACACTGGACCCAATGAGAAATGATTCAAATCCTCTCCTCTCAGGATGGGATATTCCTATCAAATAATCGACATGTGGCTTCTAAAATAATCTGAGTCACAAGTTCCAGCCAACATCCCCTGTCGATTCAGTCTATATGTTCAAACATGTGAATTGAATTCTCTCGAGAATCACATATCAATTATCTGGGAAGTCCTTGTCCTCCCAAAACCACTGGAAAAAAGAAAATGTGAATCCAATGAGAAAGGAAGGACAGAACCCTAAAAATTATTTGGGGCCCTCTACGGATCCTCTGCCACCCTTCAAAATCTAAAAATAATAAATTATTTAAATTAATTCTATTATAATAAAGGTTACAGACAAACGATGCAAGTCAGTTCAAAACAATGATTTGAAGGGTGAGTCGGACTTGAAAAGTCAAAAGTGCCGTGGACGCTCTTTTGACTCAATAAAATAAATTGAATAATCTACGAGCTGGTGTGTGGGTTACACCCATTTACAAGGTTTTATTTATTTATTTTTAAGAGAGAAATAAATAAATAACTAATATGTACTTGTAATTAAACTACATTGTCTGCTTGGGAAAAATTTTATATTACACGATTTTTTATCCAATGAATGATGAAATTCTCTTCACCCTTAGGAAATGGGAACCCAAAAAAAAAAAAAAAATTCTCACTCCTACCCTGAAAGCAAAAGATGTTTAATAGTTGGTTCCAAATAAAACCCTTAAAAGCAATTCTAGAATATTTTTGAATATTAATTTGTGGTTCTGTATAAAACCCCCTAAATCAAAATGAAGGAGGTTCTATGGATCAAAATACAGTGGCAATGGAACTTAAAATATGTATCATCATGAACAAAACTTCATCATAGAATAAGTCCTCTTTAATTGTATAAATCCTCCTTAATTTGTGGACTATTGTTGTTAAATTTCTTTATAGTTCAAAGCATAATGTTCCAATCAGAAAAATCACCCAATCAGTTCAGGATCAGCCAAGGCCAATGTACCTGTTCTCTTTTATTTGATTTAATGTAGAAAAGCAAACTTTTTTTTCTTTTGTAAAATAGGATTTTGTTGGCCATTTTTTTTAACAAAATAGAAATATAAATTTCAAAAAAAAAAAAAAGGGAAACATTTTTTTTTTTTTTTTTTTTTTTTTTTAACTAAAGATTGGCAAAAATTCACTATAATAGAAAAAATGATTACAAAAGAATAATCAGAACCCAAAATAGACATTACCCCATCTTTGACATTGTCATTAGCAGAGAGAAACACCCAACAAAACTAATAAAAGCATAATCGCAAATTCTTGAGCATCCCACTTCACATTACTTATAACAAGAGAAGGGCATATAAGCCAATGACCAGACGATTGAGTGCACATTGCAAACCTGGATAAGCCATCAGCCACAATGTTCACTTCGGGATAACAATGGATGATTTGCCAGTCAATGCACCCCACAATGGTAGTAAAACTCATAAAAATACAGGACTGATCACGAAGACCGTCCAAATAGTATTTTATAATGAGTCTTAGTGGACGAAGGAATCCTGTAGCTTTAGAACATGGGTAGACTCTAAACAATACTGAAGGGACAAACCTCACCCGTGACCTCCAGCTAATGGTATTTATAAACCACAAAGCAAGTCTTTGAGACTAAAAAAAGGATCAAGTGATCTTTTTAATTTGATTGAGGATCCTTTCCAAATTGGAGGCAACTGAATACTAAGAACAGTAACATTGGACATGCGTGAAGATTGTGGAGACACTACGCTAAGCCATTACATGTTGCTCCTTGCCCTTTTCTTAGGATTTTCCTATAGACAGGAGCTGAGTATGTTATTTATTACTGCATTGCCTTTTTCTTCGGACTTTCCCTCTAGGCTGGAGCTAGTGGTGTTGTACATGAAGCTCAATTTCGGATCTTCTTTTTATTTCTTTACAATTTTTTGTTTTTAAAGGGGTGAGGATTTATGGGTAGTGGCGTAGAAAAAGAAAATCAAAATAACTCTAAGATGGGAAATGGTAAATTATATAGTATCAGAGTGGGTATTCACGTGTTCATAGTACATGTGGGGGGAGTATTGGGAGTTTAGTCTCACACCGACTATCAAATAGTTTTCAGCCCACTACTTTTGGATTTTTGAGACGAAAACTTTACATGGGTTGATGTTATGGCATATATAGATTTGCAAATATTTTTCTCTTCTCTAGCAATGTTTGGCTTCTTAATAAAACCCCGTGGCTCGGGGGTAGTGGGGTGGGATGGGGTGGGGTGGGGTGGGTTGCGTGTGCGCGTGCACGCACGCAGGTGTGTGCATGTGCTATTACGGATTTGGGCTTCATGAAGCCTGGCCTTATCTTGTATGTTCTTCTGTTCTATTCCCGTTTGTTTTATAAATTACTTTTACTGATCCAAATTTTTGTTTTATAAGTTATTAACATTTCCTTCTTCTCATGGTCAAGGCCAAGTTGGTCCGCATCTGTTTGTTTCTTCTTATATTGTTTTGTTCCAATGAAATTCTCTCAGCACAAGAAAGGCTTCGGAGGTCTGAGAAGAAAATAATGAAGTGCTCGATGCTGATAAGAGAAAACATTGAAAGAAAGATAAGAGAAAATAACGGAAAAGCCAATAACTAGTAAGTTAGCAAATGAGGTTGGAACCATGGAGGATTACACGTACTGAAGCTTGTCGACCAAATACTTAGGATCATAATCCTGGTATTGAGCATTTCATTCAACACTGGAACCATTGTACTATTTTAAGTACTTGTAGTCTATTTGGGATATCATCACCGTTCATATTTAGTAGGTCCCACACTCTAGAGGTAGGTTCCACACCACATTCATTGTGATGGGATCCCATGAAGAGTAGAAGTACATGCAGGCAGTCTGTACTCTTTTATTTTCCTTAAGTATGTTATATATAGGTTAACTGCACTCGTGGCATTTTCGGTTTTCTGTCATATAAATGCTAACACATTATCATTGGAGAATACTTCATATACATAAACTTGTATCCTCCATGAGATCTCATCATAGTTTGTATCCAATAAATCCCACACCACAGGTGATCCGAAGTTGAACCATATCACATGAAAGAATATTCACCGGCGGGTACGAATACCTTCCACAGGTCTATATGTATAGTAGATACTATACTCCGAAGGTGGATCCCACAGACCGTGGTCGGTGATGAGATCCCATGGAATGAACTCATTACCTCGTGTCCTTTATGAGCTAGGCTTGCGTCCTTGCATGTTAGAGAGAGAGAGAAGAGAGAGAGAGAGAGAAAGAAGAGGGACACTACTACACTATAAATACCCATGCAGTCGATCGAGTTGAAGTACTCATCGCCTCTCTCTCTCTCTCTCTCTCTCTCTCTCTCTCTCTCTCTCTTGTTTCTCTCGCTTGTTTCTCTGTTTTTTGTGTTACGATTTTGATTCAGTGAACTCAAACGTCACTGGAGTTATGTCGAAGGTGAAGTTTGTCTTTGCTGTTGTGCTTCTTCTAGTCTTTGCTTTCTCTCATGCAGTTAACTCTGTTGAGGGAAGGAATTTAAAGATGAATGGGAAGCCAAATGAGTCTAATAAGAAACCTATAAGTACTCGCAGAGAAAAGACTGGAAATATTGCATCAACAAAAGTTGGGGAAAACACCAGTACCTTTGTTGGTGACCATGTAAGTAAAACCAAAAACGACTTTCAGGCAGCAGCCCTTGTTCATTACAAAGGCATTCAAGCTGCAAACCCTGAAGATCCATTAGACGGTTCACGACCACCGGCACCAGGTAGTATAGAAGACTTCAGGCCAACGGCCCCCGGTCACAGTCCAGGCGTCGGTCATGCCCTTCACAACTAGTGGACTTGTATTAGTTATTAGAGGTTCGCAATATGGGCTAGTTTTTCCTTCTTTTTTTCCCCTTGTTTAGTTTCTTCCCCAATGATCTTAAAATTTTAAGTTTGGTTTCTTCCCAAGTGATCTGATTTCTGTGTGTAATAAGTTATTTGACTCTAATACTATCTGAGGTTGTCACCGGATGTTTATCCTGTTGTAATATTCCGTTAATTGCCAAAACTACCTCATTTATTAGATGCAAAAGTGTCGAGATGCCAAGGAGGTGACAATGTTATTGGTCATGTTTCGGATTGTTCTATGTCATACTTTATTGGTCCCGGTCCACTCCAGAGTAGTTTGATAAGAGCCCAAAAATTCAAATTGAACTGGCCTAAACCAGATAATGGCTCAAACCAACCCGATTTAAACTGAATAGTAAGACTTTAACTTCTTTTTCTACTTCTGTCTTTATTTCAGTTAGGCCGAATCGAACTAGACCGATAAGCCAAGCCTGATAAGAAACTGAAACCGGAGCAACCCAGTTGTTACCATTCACAGTGTAGCCCATCCAGCCCAAACCACTTATTGGATATGTTTGAGGCTTATCCTATAAAACCCAATGCTCTCTTGGCCCGAACAGGCCTATTGACACCCTTAGTATTGGTTTTGGATCATGGTATCTGAAGGTGTATCGATCACTCTGAAAATCAATACAAGATCTGTATCGAAATTGGTTCAAAATCAATGATAGAGTAACATGCGACTAGTGTATACTAATTAAAAGGTATTAAATTAAAGTTGAGAGAATCCGAGTATCGTATTAGTATCAGACATTGCTGATACCAATACAGATTGATCGAGATACCTTAAACCAAGATTACAACAAAAAAAGATCGTCTGCTACACACAGACCATCCCAATCCAGATTACAACCTCTAGCTGCATTTTGTGTTTATTATTTTTTTGGGGTACATATCATAAAAATTCGTTGAGAAATCACAATACATTATACATTGTGATAAGCATTCCATCACCCAAGAGGGAGTAAATCAAAACAATTACTTGATTTATTCCACCACTTAGGGGAAAAAAACTCAGTTACAACAAACAACAAATCATCAAGGAAAAAGGAGGACCAAATACCATATCGAGCGTAAGCTAAAGTCCATTTTTCTATCCATTGGTCCGGTATATTTGTTAAGTTTCATTGCAAAAATTCGAATTATTAAGTGGACAGACTCTCCATATATAAGGACCTAAGGTTTCAATCTCATTTGTAATGTGGGACTATTCGCAATACTCTCCCTCGCATGTAGCCCCATCATTGGATGGTGTATATGTGGTAGTATACGTGGCAAATACATGGCTCCTTTAGGTGACTGGTCCCTTTTTTTGTGTGATTGTCCCTCTTTTGGGTAACTAGTGACTCTATTTTAGTAACTGTCCTTTTTTTTGGGGGTTACTGTGAGAGAGAACCTAGAGCTCTGATACCATATTAAGTTTTCATATCAAAAGTTCGAATTAGTATGTAAAGAGACTCTCCGTATAGAATGACCCAAGGTTCCAATCATATTAGCACTGGGGCATTATTCCCAATAATATTGTGGGTACCATAGACTAAAAATAGCAGTCTGAAAAGCGACCTTGAAGCTTCCTAATGTCATTCAGAACAACAGAGAGTTTGTTCACGACTAGCTTAGAATTCAAAGAACTTCAACTTGAAAATTATCATTGAGTTATGGTCCAGCCCAACAACTTGAGGGAAAGAAAAAGCGAGCAAAGAGCGAAGGAACAAAGGAAATTAAGATAAATAGATTATCCTGTTATCAAATTTTTTTTTTTCAATTTGCAATAAAAAAAAATATACAGATTTTCTCTCAAAATTGGAGTTAAGCTGACACCAGTAAGTAACTACGTGTTGTGCAGTGTGCATGTACGTCGACGGGCATGGTTTAAGTAATCGGTATCCGATGGGTCGGATCAACCAATTCATATCAGTTTTAGACCTGTTCAATCCCTTATATGATCCTATTTTAATATTATTAACCATGGGATATCAGACACAAGTTAGTTTCCCATTGGATACATATGCTGATTTGATCCTGATTAGATCAATTTTAAACATGGCCAGTACTGTGTCTGATGCCTGGAATTTGAACCTTGTCCAATGGGGCCACGCTCGAAAAACTCTCCCCATCCCCCTTCCTTTCCCAAGTGTAACAAATAATGAGATTATAAGCTTATGCAAAAACCTTATTATAATTCATTTAACACATGCAATGTTATGGCAAAACTTGATATTATCTTAAGCCAAGAAGTACTGTGTATTGTTCATTATACCACGATTTTTTGAGGCGATTGTATTTTGGGTAATTTTGTACTCACTTTTGGGGTTTAATATTTCTCTTTATATAGCGTGTAATATCATAAGGACATAATCGCTCCACCATGGAAACTATGACTAATTGCTCCACCATGGATATAATCATACATCTTGTGCAAATGAACCACGTAAATCATCCTTGTATTCTATTTTCTCCTTTGTTTTACCTTTTGCTGCATTGTTAATTCCAAACGTCTATGCCCTTAGAGGAGGTTATTTGAGTTTGCGGGGGAGAGAGAGAGAGAGAGATTAAAATAATCAAAATATAAGTACCTTCATTATACATAGGAAGCTTAAGATATATATATATATATATATATATATATATATATGTATATATATGTATATGCAGTTGAACACCTAAATTTATTTGCAAGTACTCAGATTTATATGTTTATACATTTAGACCAGAGGTTATGGTTAGTGAATGGCCAACACCAGGACTGTGACTTGGGGTCGTTGGTCGGAAATCTTCTTCATTGTGACTTCCATTTTCGTTGCTCAAGTTACTGCTGCTGCTGCTCTGACCAAAAGTATGGCATTTCTTACATTTCTGATTCTTCTCCACCTTCAATTCCTTCCCCTCACAAGAGAGGATTTCATAAGAAAGAATCATGACCAGAAAAAAAATTGCACACAGAAACTTGGTTTTGGCCATTACTAGAGAGAGGAAGTGATAGAAATAAATGAGATATTAATGGAGTTAGAACGTAGAAGGCTTCTTACAGTATGGAAGCTACAAATGTGAGAGAAAAGAGAGAGAAGCAATCAAGATGATCACAACCTACTGTCTTCGTGGGTATTTAAAGGTGGCCTTCTGAGGCTGGCTAGTTTGTGAGTGCTCCTAAATTTCAAACCACTAGGATATTAGCCACATAAAAAAGGAAAAGGAAAAGGAAAGTGCAATTTGGATGGTTGATAGGGAAGATGACCATGCGTATCTTAGTTTGACAGAGGAAATCCATGCATGAAGGGCTGAGGACCATCTTAGGCCCCCTGCCCCACACTACACCTTTCTAAGTGCTAAGAAGTTGTTTATTTTTAATGTTTGACTGTTTGTGAGGATGGTGTCACCGTGTGTGAGGATGTTGTCATAGTGTTTTAAGATATTACGTACTAAGAATTATAAGATCGTGATACTCTAAGGACTCTTAGATCTCTTTTGGATTTTTCTCATAAAATTTCTCATAAACATTAATAAACACATTATACAGATTACTAGAATACAATAGGTATTGAAAAGAGATGATAAGATACGTACATCTTGCTCTAGATTGATTTCCAATCATTTTCTTTACTTTGAATGCTTGGAATGTTTGGATCAGAGTTTTCCATAGCCTGTCGGGGTCCCTTGACCTTCTCTTTGCATATGGAAACATGAGAAGAAAATAACACCGTGGCTGTGAGACTCTAACCATTGGTATTTATAATACCACCCTCAACCCCGGACCAGTTCCACAGTGGATCATGTTGGTCCATCTCTAATCATACTTAAATCGGACTACCTGTAACTAGACTCCCACTGAACTAACTAATCTTATAATTAATTTAGTCCATAAAATATCTTACAATCAAATCAATGAACACTTAAACATAAACAATAGATTGGTAATGGAAACCATACCTTATGGAAGACCACCTCCATGGTACTCTGTTGATATTGTTTTTGCTTTCTTCTCTAAAAATGGTTAGGGTTAGCAATTAATGGGGTTGCTATCAATATATAGACTGAGAATTCAAGCCAATCCTAAAACAAAGAACAATCAATAGTGCCTCTCCCATCATGGGCTTGACTTACGGGTGTTAATCGATGTGGTTTCAGTTTAATGGTGTGGTTCGGTTTCGATTCAGTGTGTAAAGAGTAAAACCAAAATCGAACCATTTATTAAACGGTTTCAAAATGCTTATCAAAATCGATTATTAATCGATTTCAATTTTTTAATTTTTAAACGGTTTCATTGTCAGGAAGGAGAAGAAGAGAGTTAGGAACAAAGTAGAAGGAAAACCAAGAAAATCATTAAAATAATTTTAATCACATATAAAAGTGAACTTACGATTAAAAAGTATGTCATGTGAAAAATATTAAAATATAATTTATTTCTACAAATATAGACATTTAACACTAAGGGATTAAATTAAAGGTTTAGTTGGTTTTAACTGTTTCAAACAGTTGGTTTAAGCTGTTTCATTCTTGAAACCAGAATCTAACTGTTTAATTATACGGTTTCATTTCTGAAATCAGAACTAAACCATTTAATAATCGATTTTACTGTTTCGATTTAAACGATTCGATTCCATTTCAGTAAATGATTCGGTTTCATTTTTGACACCCTTAGCTTGATTGCTAACATGTTCACATATCACTTCACATGTTGAGGCAGTTAATTAGAAAATCCATTACCTATTAAGAAAATCATTTCCTACATTGGGCTCCAACCATACCAGTCAATCAACACACTTCAATAATTCAGACATAAGAAAATGAATATGCTAAGCTCCTCAACATGTGAAAATATTGCAATTAGTCACCACACACGATCGGAATTTTGGAATACGCTCTTATGCTTTAGCATTAGAGAACGTTCCAAAAGCTTAAGATTGTTCTGATCATTTGATAAATTCAAGTGGAGTGTTGAGAAAATATCTTCTTCCAAAAGCTGATGTGCTTGGGTCTGGACCAACCTAGCAGTACTGTTCATGTATGTTCAATTGTTCATTCATGGCTATCAAACCATTAGATTCCTTCTAGAGCTTTTTAGGTCCGAGCAGTTAGTTGAAAGAAAATTCTTCCCAGCTTTGAGGGGAAGATTCTTTTGATTTTAATAATGAAATGCCACATTCTGGGAACCCTTTATTCCTTTGTTTTTAAAAACCTTTTCATACCTTTGAAACTGTGGGATTTCTTTCTTGACCTGTGTAATTGTGTTTGTTTTTTTTTTTTTTTTTTTTTTAGAGGCTATGGATTAGTGCAAGCTCGGGAAGGATAACCCACTGGAAATTAAATAGAAAGAAATAAATACCCAAGTGTAGTCTATCTAGGGCCTTCCACCAATATGGTGTCTCCCTTTCAAAAAAAAAATCTGGTGTCTCCTTTTACAATCTAAAAATGATAAATTATTTAATGTAGTTTCAAGATAATAATGGAAAATTTTGCAAGGTGAGGTCATACGTTATTTGTAAGGGTGGATGGAAGTTAGGATCAACGGCGGGGTGTTATGGGAAGACAAGGGTATTTTGAATTTTCAGAAGAAAAATAGTGATGAAAATTTCGAATAATGAGAGATTGAGTAAATATAGCGAACGAATAAGGGAGTAATAGAAAATTTCCCTATAATAGACCATGCAAGTCAGTTCAAACAACCATTGGGATTAGTGGGATTGATCATTGATCTTTACAAGTCAAAGATGCCATTTGACGCACTCACTCGTGACTCAAAATTAAAAATAAAAAAAAAATCATGTGGGGTGAGCCCGCCCACATACTATTGTATTATTTATTTTTGGGAAAGAGAAAAAATTATTATAAAATATATGAGAGGCCTTAAAGCCCATTAAGATTGATTCTATTGGTCTAATCAGTCTCCTCCAATTTAGATTCTAAATCTTGATTTCATACTGTTAATTAATTAGTAGACGAAAGCACACTAAGATTGATTCTATTGGTCTAATCAGTCTCCTCCAATTTAGATTATAAATCCAATTTAGATTATAAATCTTGATTTCATACTATTAATTAATTAGTAGACGATTTACCAGAAAAAAAAATTAATTAGTAGACGAGATATATACTAATGTATAATTAGATTCATACCAAAAAAAGTTAAGGGTGTAATCTGGCTCATTCCAATCTGTTCAGTTTTTTTTATTAAAAAAAATATAAAATATCGTATACTATCCAAATAGTTTGAGAAACATCACCAATTGGTTTTTGAAATCATCAATCATACCTCATTAATTGACAGAAGAGAGTTAATTTTTTTCTAAACATCTATATCCTTCTTATTTCACTTGGATTTCATTTTTTTTTTTCAATTAGAGTTTATGTTCTTCTTATTCAACCAGCAATTTTTTTTTTTAAAAAAAAAAACAGATGTTAAAAACAGAGAAATGATGACATGCCAATCACCAGGGAAGCTTCCGACGAAGGTTTTGTTTCCGGAATCGAAAATAGTGATGATGACAACGAATACGACTACAAAGAAAATGGGGGCTAGCGAGGAAGCAAAAGAAGAACAAGAAGATGACTGAAGAGCTGTTGATTTGTCAATTCCCACAGCCTAACAAAGTAAACTATGAAAACCCCTCCCCCATCGAACCCCCGAAACAAAAATAACAGGCAAAGCAAAAGTCAATGCTAACACCTCCATTAGCAATAGCGATGGCCATAATCGTAGCCGCTTCCATAACCCATGACAAAGGATTCCTTATAAACCCTAAGAACTTCAAGAACTTACTTTCCTGAAAAAACAAAACGAAGAATATAAAACCGAGAATGCAAAAAAAAAAAAAAAAAAAAAAAAAAGAGGAAAGAAGTACCATTTGGAGAAAGAGAAAGAAGAAGCAATAGAAGTAGAGTGTAAAAGAGAACAGGGACTGCAAGCTGTCGTCCCTAGAAAGGAAAGGGAAAGAGAGAGTTGAGAAAGAGGGATGAGATGTCGGGTTTAGGAACAGAGAAGAGAGATAGGGAAGATCGTGGATGAATTGAGAAAGGAGTTGGAAAAAAAAAAGGGAAAATTTCACCCTCCCCCGCCCAACTTTATTTTTAATTCACTCAACCCCAAACATTACCTATAATTTCACCCACACCTAATGCAGTTAAGTATTTAACAGAAAAATTAAAAGATCAATTTTACCCTCTTTGTAAAAAAACACAGATTTTGAAATGTCTAAAAAAAAAAAAAATTAGCTCTATGGATCCCAGAAGCAATGATTTGGAAGGGCACAAAGGAATATTTCTGAAGTGGGCCTTGGAACGGTCTTCGGTACTCGAGGCACTGGAGTTAGTACCCAACATGGTGTTTTAACTTCACCTTCATGGATAACGCAGACGAGCTGTGCTACAACAGCAGCGAGGGATCGAATCAATCAATTCAATCTTCTGATTTCAGTGAAGGTCACTATGTAACGTGACAATGTTATTTCTTTGTCAAATGGGAGATTACAAAGGACATTCCAAATAAGTTATGAATAGTATAGCTTAGGTTAGTGGGAAAATGCATGCAAAAGAAATAAATAAATTAGAAAAAGCAACTTTGAACTAGCAGTGTACCCTTGTAAAAGATTCCCACTTTCATGTTTTTATTTATTTTTTTTCTCTTCAAAAAGAAATAAATATTGAATTGTGATAAGGCCAAGCCCATACTGCCATATTATCGATAGACTAATTGACTCAACCATAGTTTGAGGATTTCAAATTCGAATAGGATTGTCGATTCCTCTCGATACAGAGTAGACCATGGTTTAAGGAATTAATATCAGATTAATCGAGTGTCGGTTTTTGATATAGCCAATCTTGATATGATATTGATTTAACAGATTTTGAAGATCATTCTGACATTGTACAAGATTGGCTGATCTGACCCAATTTGCACCACTATTTTTTTTTTCAAAATTTTATTTTCCAAATATTTTAATATTAAAAAAATGGTAGATCCGAACTCAACGTTGATTTATCAATTCAAATGGAATTGACGGTAGGTGGGCTTGCAGAATTATCAAGTGAATTAGGTAGTGCGCACGAAAGAATGGTTCTAATCTAGCTTGCAATACCGATCTCAAAAGGCGATTGATACATACCCAATCCTAACCGATAATTTTTTTATTTTTTTATTTTTAATTTTTTTTAATATTTGTCATTTCTCTTCTTCATGGGTATTTAAAGGTGGTATTATGAAAGTGTGGATTTAAGAGAGAGTCCTACAACTTCAAACCACTAGGATATTAATTATGCACAAAAATGAAGAAAAAAAAATGGAAACACACTTAGCCGAAAGAAAAGTGTTTATTTTTTTACCACAAAAAGAATGAAATGATAGCTCTAGTTCTATTAAGAAAAAGGTAATGAAAGGCAAAATAAGTTAGAAAATTAATCGTTTAATTAAGATTAGTGGAATCGTGGGACCGTACATCCATGAAATAGTGGAAACTGGAAACCCATTCATCATCTGCAAGTTAATAAGGAATCTTTCAAATGCTTAGTAGCCTCATTTGCATGCCCCTTCCTGTGCAAGGGAGAGGGGGAGACAAGTTTATTCTTCTGCAATCCTTCTCGTTATGGCGCAGACCGCGATCATCGCTATTTTGTGTTTTTTCTTCTTGCATTAATGTTTTCCCATGAAAATCTATCTGTTGAAAGAAGGCAGTCTGCAATAATTGAGTCCGATGCAAGGCGTTTGCAGCAGCTAAAGTGAGCGCGATACATCAGCCTACGCAGACCTAAGACCAATAGCGGTGTGATCGGTCTGTTTACAGATAGTGTGTCGAACTCTCAGCATTTATCATGCCATCCCAACATTTATTGCACTGACGATGTCCCAAACACAGGATTTATTGTGCCACCCCTTACTCCTTCACTGAACCCTATGGCGCTGACCATATCCTTTAACAAGAACTCCACATGGCCTTAACTTAAACTTCACTCTTAGAATCTATGGAGGTGACCCCTGCTTGTCAACAAATAGCACGCCGAACATGCAAGCGTGCCCAATACACAACTGCCCACACTATGCTTAAGACAATGACAAATCCAGCTTAAATCACCACTATAAAAGGACATCAATGCCACAAGTTAAAGGTTAGACTTTTTTTTTTGGATAGAAAGTATCATAGGGAACCCGGTTTGTAGTCTTTCTATAGAATATTCTGATAATTTGTACCATGTATTTTGATGAGCTATTGTGTATGTTTTCTATGAATGTTTAACTTTATATTTAGAATAAAAATGTGACATTTAACTTCAGAAAATATGCTCATAAACTTGGATATACTGGAGGAAGTCAGAAAGGCAACGCATTTTCGAAATGCCGCATACCAAGCTCGGGCAGCACACCATTATAACAAGAAGGTAAAAGAAAAGTTGTTCCAAGTAGTCGGCAATCTTATCTTGCGAAAGAGCTCAGCCTCCGAACCGACCAATCAAGGAAAGTTGACTCCAAACTAGGAAAAGCTTTATCAAGCGATCAAGACAACCAAACTCGACGCCTACCATCTACAAAAGATGAATGGCAAACCAATACAAAGGACGTGGAACTTGTCTAACCTATGAAGATATTATTCGTAGAAATTTATATTGTAACTGAAGTAAAAAATCAATAAAGATATTTGGTTACAAGAACACTTGTGTTATTGCATGTCAAGAAAAGTTTATCTTCAATACGTACCCTCGACTACTCCGACAGCATTGAAGCTCCGAAGGTGGATTTATCCTCAAAGCCGAAGACAATTTTAGTTTCAGCACCAAGCACTAGAGCTCAGACGTCGATTACATCAGCAAAAACTCAAAGAGAAGAAGTTATCTTCAATACCCTTGGCTACTCGGACGACATTGAAGCTCAGAGGATGGATTTATCTTCAAAGCCGAGGACAATTCTTGCTTCAGAATCAAGCAATGGAGCTCAGAGGATTAATTCCATCGGCAAAACCTCAAAGAGAATAAATTATCTTCAATAACCTTGGCTACCCCGACATCATTGAAACTTGGAGGGTGGATTTATCCTCAAAGCCGAGGACAATTATAGCTTCAACACCAACGACTTCGTTAAAGAAACTGGAGCTAGGAGAGTGGATTTATCCTCGAAACCAATCAACCTTTACACGGCTCGCTACTCAAACAATGTTGAAGCTCGGAGGGTGAAAGGCTTAACAGTCAGAATGGACTAAACAAGTCGAACGGCCAAGTATGTGCAATTTTTTGTGACAATACGCTAAGTTAAAGTAGTCGGAAACTTGTAAATAAAAAAAATACATATATTAATGAATTGAAGATACAGGAGCCTCAGGAGGAACTGCAGAACTACCCTCGGTTAACGGGTAAAGGACAGAAGAAACTTGGGCAGCAGTTTACTGAGCTTTGATCTGTTTGGTCGCATGAACCACTTGTTTTATAGTAGGACTGCGGCTAAGGTCAAGGGCTGGCTCGAGGGCTAGTAACTCCTAGCAACTCCTCATAATAGCTTAACGAACCAACTCTTGAGAATAAGGCAAGCAATACGATGTCATCTCAGGCAAAGCTTGGTACTCCGCAATGATTTCATCCTTAAACCTAGCCTGGTTCCTCGAAAGTGCAATGACCTCAACATTCACATTGGCCCAGTCAACCTCTACTTTTTGAGCTCGTCCCCTATTCTCCCAAAGAGCTGCTTCAGTAGAAAACAATTGATCTTAGTAGACTCTCAGCTTATCAGCCCAGGCGACATTTTTCGAGGTGGTATTTTACTTGAAGACCAACTGTTGATCCTCGGGGACCCCTGAAGAAAGACCTTGGCCCTCGGCCCCCTCCTCTGCATTAGGAGAATCTAGGATTACCATCTTACTTTTGATAAAAGGTGCACCCTGGTCTTGAGCACCTGATGACCACTTGTTGTCATAACCCCCTTGTCTGCCTCTGCAGACGGTAGTTGCGCTTCTTCTTCCCTAGGTTTTTGTGCCCCTCTCTTTCCAACTTTAGATCGGGGAAGAAGGCACCTACGGCGGGCGAGGGGAAGGTCATCGTCATGAACTTCAGTAGATCTCTTTAGCGAGCCTTGAGAATTTTAAACCCCCAACCCTTTCCATAACTTACCTTTCTCCCCACGGGTGGTTGAGTTTAGAGTAGCAGTAAGAGCGGACTCATCTACTGAGAGAGGTACATTAGAAGCCTCTAGGGGTGCAAGACCGATCTGCAGCAAATCATCTAGATTAACATTGTCCACACGAAGGTTTACTATCAAGAAGAAACAAACAACAGAGAAGGTCAGGTATCAAGCACATGGAGACAACAAAAAAAAAATGCTAATAAACATGAGGACTCACCGAGGAGACCGCATTTTCAAACGTTTTTGCTATCCTTCATCTTAAGTGGACACCGGAACACCGCCTTCCAGCGAGCCATGGGCGTTGATCTTTGTGTTGGATAGGATGGGAGGCCTGTTGAGGACCTTCATGTTCACCATCCTCCAATGGTTAGTTAGGGGCAGCAGGTACCGATCATCATTGGAAGAGACAAAGAAGAACCTCTCCTTCCACGAGGGAACCTTGGATGGCTTGTCAGTTACGATAAGTTTCCCAGTGTTATGTCAGCGGGAAAAATAGTACCACCCCGTGTCTTTCTTGCCCTCATCTGTGGAATGGCTCAAGACATTGAGCTAGTACAACAAGTCCAGGGTCAGCACCATTTTGAGACAGAAGAAGAAAAGGATGAAGGTAGTCATGGCCAACCACCAGTTGGTGATGACCTGAGCAGGGGCAACGCTGTAGTAGCAGAAAATGTCCACTATTACGGGGCAAATCAGGAGTTAGAACCCTGTCTTTAACATGTCTTCATAGACGTAGAGTTCCGACTCTGAAGGAGAACAGGAGCGCTCCCCACGACAAGGAGCCCTACCAGAAAAGAGAAGACGAATGAAGTATGCCTTCCCAAAAACACAGATAGAAAATTGTTTCAGAGAACTCTCCATCGAGTTAGCACGAAACAGAGAAGAGCTTGGAGTAGAAGAGGGAACACCCTTACCCACCTTGGGCTTCAAAGGCTTTGGCTTGGGTTTTGTTGGAGTGGTGGCCTAAGCCAGAAAAGGAACAAATTTTTTCTTGGCAGGGGAAAAGCCCAACGACTTCGTTGTTGAACCTTTGCCTGCTACCGTAGGAGTTTTCAGAGGAAGAATCTCAACAGTATGGAAGTAGTACTCATCGGTCTCCTCCCTACTTCTCTTGCGTTGGGCATTCTTTTTAGCCTTGCGCCATTAACGGTTCACAGAGGAATTAGTCTCCGAACTGCCCATTCCCCAACTGGATTTGCTATCAGGATTTTAAGAGTCGGCATCCGACATTTTGCTTTTAGAAGAAAAGAAACTAGAAAGTCAATGAAGGAGAACTTACTGATTACAGACGCAAGTCAAGAAGGAATGCTGAAAACTATGAGTCAAACTGTGAGAAGGCAAAGAATTTGAAAGAGTTACAGCGGCTAAGTATGGAAACTCGAATAGATTTGGCAGATTAACAACACTGTAATAGAAATTAAAGAATACGAAGAAGGCCGAAGAGTATTAATAGGCAAATGTAAGGGGATTCCCAATAATAGGATCCCAGATATGGCGCTTCTAACAGACATGCGTAGAGATCCCCGAGTCACCAGCCATTAATCGCTCCAATGCTTCGAAAAGAGCAAATATGTGCAGAGAAGGCAAAGCAACCTTTTGAGCTGCCGTCCAGTCCCCGAAACCTGATAGAGGACAAGTGGCATCGCTAGTTGGGTGCATAGCCTATATGCCTATCTATGGGTTAAGGCTAAGGCATCATGTCCAGCAAGTTTTGCAAAATTCGAAGAGCCAAAATTCGGTTAGTACTTGAACTGGTCCAACCGCTCGACGTTCCTTGAGATCAAGAGATGTTATAATGGCCCACAAGAGTCTGGATCAAGCCACACATAGGTCATTACCGAGGCCAAGACAAAGATCAATGCTAAGGCAAAAAACAGAAGAAATATTGCTCTCCCACACCTCACAGGTCTAGAAGAGCAAGGGACAACTGTTATGGGGTTATACTCTTCGTCATTGATAAAATGACACGTGGTATCATTGGTTGATCCATGTACAGATTCCAATGAGCTCAAGGCAAACCGGTTCGTGTAGCAACACACAGTTTATGGCATTGATTCCACTAACCAGTTTCTAAATGGCTCGATTGCGATTAAAAGGTGAAGTTGCCAATTAATAAGTTTTTCCCCAATATTTGAAGAGCAATTTTACAACATATAATAGTAGTTTAACTAAAAATTGGTCCATCCATTTTTTGTTCAAATTCGACTTGTATACCGATTAAATTCCATCTTAAGGATCAAGTCTTACAATTTATTCATGGATTATAAAAGAATGGCCACCTTTTTAAATTAGATATTTGCAATTAAAGTATTGTAAATCCAATGATATTCATTTCCAAAGGTTTTTACGGGGAACTAAAACATCCAAAGGGGGTGGGTGGTTTAGAGACAAAAAGATATAATGGAGAGTAAGAGATTCATTGAGAATGAGAGATTGAGAGAGAGAGAGAAAGTGTGTGTGTGTGTGTGTGTGTGTGTGTGTGGTTTTGGTTTTGGTTTAGGTTAAGTTAAGGTTTGGTGCTTAGCTTAGGGTTAGGTATTAGGGATTTCTATAGCTAAGCATTAACTGGTTTAATTGATACATAAATGGTTACGCATGCAGTCGGGTTAAATGGTAAACTGTGTGAAAATCCAAACCAAAATCGTACTGTTTACTAAATTGTTTGCCAGTTTAGGTGTAAATGGTTCGGGTTGGTTTCAATAAAAAATTTCAGTGCATTTTTGCACCCTTACCTTCTATAGACACTCCAATTTTTTAAGTACCCCACACTTGCTGGTCGGCCCAAGGAAAGAGAGGAAGCTGAATTTGTAAGATAGTCGCCTTATCGGCAGGATGGAATAGGCAATCGAAAGTGCCATTATTCCACCTCTTACGTGAAACCCACTAAAATGTACGTGCAACCCTGAGTAAACTTTCGCCATTCTTTCTTCCCTAGTAATTCTAGATTAGCTATTCCCTTTCATGCAATACCCTATGCTCTCCTTATCTTCCCCTTCTGTGCCTTCTACCTCTCTCCCTCGTTGCCCTGTTACCCACGGTGTGGACGGCTGTTCTCGATCATGCACAAAGTTTTTTCCATTGTTTCCATATATAGGCCCTTATTATAACTATTACAAATTGCAACAATATCCTCTCGATCTTTTTCCCCGGTTTTTCTAAGAAGAAATGTTCGGTCTCGATGACCCTCAAGTCATCTCTATAATCTTCGTCCCTAAAGGTCCGGGAAGGTCGAGAATCAATGATGTGCTTAGTCTTGGGAGAGGAATACCACTCCCTCTATTCCTTTTTTCCTTGGTTGTAGGAGGTTTGTTGGTTCTCTTGTTTGAAAGATGGCCTCTTTGTTGCTGTATAGGGTTTCTTCTTCTTTTTTCTTAAATTTTTTTTTATTACTATGAAAAAATGAGGGGAGGATCTACATCCTAAGAGAACCAGTGAATATTATAATCTTATATGCTAAGGGGAAAATGGAAGTACGAGGAAGACCAGTAGTTAGTCACTTGGAAGAGAGAGAGAGAGAAAGAAGAGACCCAGAATTCAAGTAGGAGAGAGAAAAGAAAGATGTGAGAGGATAATACACATTAGCAGGGTGTACTTCTTTTCCCCCAAAAAACTATAAGAAGCTTAGGATAGGAGTATATATATATATATATATATATATATATATATATATATATATATATATATATATATATAAAGTTTAGGTAGGATAGGAGGGTTTGAATAAATATAGGTTGTGTCTGATTGCAAAGGGGGTTGAATGGAAGGGAAGGGAAATTTTTTAACTTAAAAAGGAAACTTTTTATAATTGTAACACAAAATGAGTGTATTAAGTACATAATTTTCTTAACATATTTAGTAATGATAATAATAAGATGTAAAATTATTTATTTTTGAATGCAAAATGATGTGTAAGTTAATAACTAAATATGGAATGATTTGAACTTAGTTACATACAATATGATAACATGTGTTATCATCATTACAAAAATTTTCTTTTTTAAATTAAAAAATTTAACTTCAATTCTCTTTGCAACCAAACATAGCCATAAGGAGAGTATAAGAGAGAGAAATTTACCCCCTCTCTCATCTTTTTCTTTTTCTTTTTTTTTAAAGGGTGAGCAGTCGAGGTGGGATTGAGGTCGGTATCGGATGATCAGCCGTATCCACTGAGTTGACTCAATACCCACCAGAATGGATCGCAATTGATCACTTGCCTATCTGTTCTCAAAACTCCAGTTGAGAACTTGAGATAGGCACTGGTGATGTTTTGGGTTACAGGCCCACTTTATCTTTTCCAGGTTTTATGTACCAAACCTCGCTATTTGGATTATTCCAATTTAATTGTAATCAATGGCAGTCCCAAAATGAGAGGAGGCCACTTCTCAGGTCTCACCAATATAATAAGCAGATTAGTTCAAGGAGATCTAGTAAGTGGATATGCTTGTGGGATTTTAATTCTATTCTTTCATGGAGAGAAAAAATTGGTGGGAATAATGTCTCCAATGCAGATTGCAGTGGATTCAGAGACCTGATTAACAATTGTAATCTCTTGGAAATTACTGCAAAAGGACCAGCATATACTTGGAGTAACAAAAGAGGAGGGGAAAATAACATTAGATGTAAGCTGGATAGAGCTTTCTCCAATGTTGAGTGGAGGGAAAAGTTTGAGAATGCTGTGGTTTTGATTAAACCTGCTATTGGATCAGACCATAGTCCACTTGTCCTTGATATTGATGGTGGAACAAGTTATGGTAAGAGGCCTTTTAGATTTGAGGCCATGTGGGTTAAGCACTCTGATTGTATGAGAGTCGCTACTAATGGGAGGAAATCATATAGCAACTCTTCGGCTGGCCAGGTCCTCTATTCAAAACTTTTGAGTAGCAGATCAATATTCAAAAAGTGGAATGAGGATGTTTTCGAAAATTCGCAGTCTCAGATTGGACTTTTAAAAAAGAAACTCTTGGACATCCAGAACTTTCAAGGTTCGGCCTTCCCTCAAGACAAAGTGAACGATCTGTTTAAACAGTTGGACGAATTGTTATTGTATGAGGAGATTTTATGGGCGTAAAAATCCAGAATGGACTGACTAAAATGTAGGGACATGAATACGACCTTTTTCCATGCTACTACTATCAAGAGGAGGAATCACAACAAAATTCTCCATCTCAAAAAATCAGACGGTTCCTGAACTTGTTCAGAAGACGAAGTGTATGAGGTAATTCATTACCACTTTTCTCAGTTATTCATTACTTCTTATATTGAAGGCAATGCTTTATCCTCGGTCCTCTCCTATGTTGATCCAGTAATTAGGACAGATGACAATGATTTACTCATTAAACCTCCTGATGAGATTGAAATCAAGAAGGCATTATTTGATATGGCTTCTAAGAACCCTGATCCTGATGGATTTCCCCCATTATTTTTTCAAAAGTTTTGGGAGTTAACGAAAAAAGATATTATTCTCTTAATTTGTTCAGGACTTCTTTTCTGGAGGGGATCTTTTGGTTGACTTAAATAAAATCTATATCTGCCTTATTCCAAAAGTCAGTCAATCAGAGACTGTTGACCAATTTAGACCATTTAGCCTGATTGGTGTTTGTTGTAAAATTATATCTAAGATTTTGGCTATCAAAATAAAGCCAATTTTGGAGAAATTCATTTCTGCCACCCAATCGGCCTTCATGCCTAATAGAAGGATATCAGATAATGTGTTAATTGCCCATACATCAGGCTTTTCATTATATCAAAAAGAAAAAGAGAGGGAAACAACAATTTTTGGCTTTGAAATTAGATATGCGGAAAGCCTATGATAGAGTTGAATGGCCTTTCATAAAAGGATTGCTCTTAAAATTGGGTTTTCTACTTTCTTGGGTGAATCTGGTTATGAAATACCTCTCTTCTATTACTTATACCACGGTGGTAAATGGGGCGAAAAGGGGAAATTTTATTCTTAGTAGAGGTATTCGTCAAGGGAATCCATTATCCCCTGTCTTGTTCATTATATGTGCCCAAGCTTTATCTAGTATTCTTCAAAAGGCAGTGAATGACGATGCCCTGACGAGAGTCAAAATTTGAAATAGATATACTACTATTACTCATCTTGTTTTTGCCGATGATTGCTTGCTTTTCTCCAAAGTTAATCTGAGTGAGATCAGTCATCTCAAAGAATGTCTGGACTTGTACTGTAAGGCCTCAGGACGAAAAATTAATCTGAAAAAATCAATGATCACATTCAGTCTAAATACTCAAACAAAGATTAAAAGATGATTTTTACGGATTTTGAAAATACCTTATGGAGACAGACCATTTAAATACCTGGGTTTACCTTCTGAAATTGGAGCTTCTAAGAAAAAATGCTTTCAGGATATTCAAGAGCATGTCTCCAAGAAGATCTCAAACTGGAAGAGTTCTTCACTACCTCATGCCTGTAAGGAGATTCTTATAAAGTTAGTGATTCTTTCAATCTCCAACTATGCCAGCTCACATTTTAAATTGTCTATCTCTCATCATGATTTCATTAAGAGAAACGCTACAGATTTTTTCTAGAATGATGGAAAGAAGAAAGGTATCCATTGGCTGTCTTGGAATAAACTTTGTAAATCAAAAGAGAGAGGTGGACTTCGCATCAAAGATGTCCTTTTTCAGAACCTGGCTTTGCTCACCAAGTTGGTGATGAACTTGATATGACACTGAGGGGGGGTGAATCAGTGTCTGAAAATTCTCTTTTATTATTTACTGTTGCCCAGAGCTGATGGAGACCTAACTTTTCACACACACACACAAGCGCATGCAAATCTACCTCGCTACCACTCAGTGGCCAGGTCTATCAGCTCCATGTACTCCAAAATATATCAGAAGGATAAAACAAGGAAACAGAGATATTACGTGGTTCACCAACACAGTGTGTGATGACTAGTCCATGGAGTAATACCCGATGGGCTCCGTATTTACTCAACACTCAACTTTTAGTCTCTAACAAGACAAGGATACTAACCCTAGATTTTCCCAGCATAAAACTAAGAGGGCGCACCAATGCCAAGATTCAGACCTAACAGCCAGTGTCCAGCACCCACTGAATACACTACGCTTAACTCGCACCCACGAGAAGCAAATAACAATTTTTAGGTTTATAATTATGTCTTACAATTTTTCCCCCACTAGCTAGGTATTCAACAATTTTCACCTACGCTAGCATACAATATATTGAAAGCATAAATAGATAGGGAATTGAAAATCTCACAAACAATGCTTTCGAATGGCCAACAATCTCTCTGAAGCTTCACACTGCTCTTAGGTACTCTCTAACAGCCTTCAATAATGATAGAGATCGATTCACAGAGCACACCTTATCCACAGGCATTCAATCTCTTCCACACAACCCATGATCACCATGAATATAAAAAAAAAAGCTCTACTGACCTCTCACAAGGATTTAACACTCCATTGATGAACAGAGAAGAGATAGTTGATGATTGATCACTCCCATAGGGTACGAAATCCTAGAAAACCTTTTGTCTACCTTTAAAATATTCTTTTTAATTTTTCTCTATGTTTTTTTGACTCCCAATGGTGCCCAATGTATAAAGCATCCCAAAATATGAAAACTGCAACTTGAACGGACCGATTTGGAGCTCAGATGAAAAAGTTATGGCGGTTTGAAGTTTGGCCAACTAGAACATTCAAAATAGAATCTTTCGGAGCTTCACTGTACACCGTGCCACACGGAATCGCCGCCCGCCATATGCATTGTCGCAATTCGATAGGCGGAAGCAAAATCTTCTCTGCTAGCCATCGAATAACCTAAAAAGGCGGGATTAAACTTGCGCCATCGGATCTGGATAAATCGCGCCTCCGGAGATCGGCTTCATTATAGGCCTTTAGATCAGGATCCTCTCTTTGCTATACCTAGAGTGCGCCACATAGAATCAAGGAGCCGTTTTAATATGACGCGGCGCAACATATTATGTTTCATCCTTTCAACCGAATGGCGTGCGATAGTATCTCGACGCGTCGGCTCCGATACATATTAGCCCACGTCTGTATAAGCCGTCAGATCTGGATCTGAGAGATGTGGCTCAAACAACCTCTGTACAGCAACATCTTCCCGAGAGAACTTCTCTCTAAACAAAATAACTCTCTCTCTCAAGGTTTTTTGTCAAACAATTGATGAGCTAGCTGGGGGGGGCGGCCAAGACCTTGTGCGAGGCCATGTGCATGGGCATGCGGCAGTGGGCTTGTGGCTATTGCTGCTTGCGGGCCTGCTGCTGCACTTGGTGCATGTCATGGCCGGCACCTGTTGTGCTACTGCACGGCTGGCCTACTGGCTGTGACATCGGCTGGCCATGTGGTGCCACGACAGGTCCTCGGCCAAGCTGGCCACCAGTGGGTCCCACCCACTATTTCTCTCTCCTCTTTCTCTCTCAACAGTCTCTCTCTTTATTTACTCTCTTCATTTAAGATTCAAGATGCCGCAACACTGTCTCATCATCAGAAACTCGGCCACATCATCAGAGAAGCTGTGTCACATCACCAGTGGGGTCCATAGACAATCTTTCTCATCAAATTCAATGTAGAATACTATTCAACTCGTTGCAAACCATCTGAAACACACTATAAGAGATGTAGAATACTGTAGAATACACTACTTCATCTATGTCATTGCTTTGACACTCTCTCTCCTACATTGACACTCTCTCTCCTGATTTCTTTGACTGTATGCTCACAAACACTGTCACATCAACCAAGTTGCCAACAATGACAACACAAAGTCCAACAGTTGGCATGGCGCCTCTGGTCTTCTTCCTCTTCTCCTTGGGCTTTATTCTTTAAGAGCCTTTATTTCCCTCGAGAAGATTTTCTATAGGCCAAATTGGAAGCAACCCGTCCTGGGCATGGAAGAGTATTCTTGAAGGGAGATTTTTTTTTTTTCTCTTGAAATGACTTACTTGGCAAGCGGGCGATGGGAGAAAAATTTGGATCTGGGGTGATTGTTGGATCCCGTCATTATCAGGAGTAAATCTATCTACTTTTAAACCCAAGACTTGTGCCCTTTGGTGGGTTTCTAATTTAATTGACCATTCAAATAGAATATGAAAGCTCGACATTTTGGAGACAGTCTTTCCTCAAGAGGTTATTAAGGAAATACTCAAGATCCCAATCAGAATATGTCATTCTGATGACAAGCACGTATGGAATACCAACAAATTCGGTAAGTTCTATGTTAAATCAGCTTATTATCTTATCTCTAATTATTTTGAAGATAAAAACAACGAGGTGGCCTCCTCCAAAGTTAGTATGTGGAGCTTGATTCCTAAAGAGATTTGGAAGAGGATTTGGTCCACATTCACTCTTCCTAAAATTAAGAATTTTGTATGGAAAGCTTGCAGCCATGGGTTGGCTTTTGGAGAAAATTTGTTAAAAAGGTGCATTCCTATTTATGGTGTTTGTAGGAAATGTGGGGCTCAAATGGAATCCATTGAGCAGATTTTACTGCTTTGTCCTTTTGCCAATGCTAGTTTGGCTCAGCTCTCAATTATAAGGTTCCGGATTTACCTCACATAAAGCTTCATGAGTGGATTGCTCATTGGAATCCCATTTAAGCATAACAAGCCCATTTAAGCATAACAAGAACAATGCCCATATAGCCTGGTCTCTTGCTACTTTTATTAAGTGGTAAATTTGGAGGGATAGAAATGACTCTCTATTTCAACATATTCATAGTAATCCTATTTCAGTGATTGAGAAAGCTGAAAGGGCTTTTAGGGAGTTTGCTTCTTCTCATGATCAATTGAAAGGACTCCTTGAAAGTAATTGGGATTCAAGCAAGAAGGATCAAGCTTGGAACCTTCCTCCTAGAGGATTTTATAAAATTAATACTGATGCAGCGTTTGATGCCATCTCTAATATTGGTGGCATTGGTATAATATTTCGTGATTCAGAGGCTAATGTGGTCAGAGCTTATTCTCAGAATTTTTACTGCTCTTCTGCATTCCATTGTGAAACATTGGCTATTCGATTAGCTCTTCAAACTACAGTGGAAGAAGGATTCTTTAACATCTTGTTGAAATTTGATTGTAAGGACCTGGTTTAATGCATATGTAATCAGTCTTCCCCAAGTGAGGCTATCTGCCAGCCTATCAGGGAAGATATTATCTATTTGATCTCGAAGTGTGTAAATTGCCATGTTTGTTATGTTCCAAAGGAGGCCAATTATACAGCCCACACCTTGACTAGGAAGGCCGAGTCTTTTTCGGGGAAGACTATTTGGCCAAACTCCGCTAGCTCCTTGGCTTCTTAATATCTGTAAGTTTGAAGCCTCGGCGGTATCCCGTTCTTTAATCGATCAATAGATGTTTGTTTTACCCAAAATATATATATATATTCTAATTTAACTGTTGTCAATGGCAGTCCCAAATGTGAGGAGTTTTCCACTTCTCAATGATTACAAAATACACTTAAATTTCATACTTAACCAATAAAATTAGTTAAAAATATCACATTTAATAAGGAAAAAGGAGCCCAGCATAAATAGGCCCAAATGATTTGGGTTACACTACCCATCTTACTTCTTTTTTTTTGGGGGGGTACGAAACATATCAAATCTTCATTTATCGTAGACCTTATCTTGCAGAGATTTTGCAACCATAGCGACAAGGCATCCCATACAAGTAAACTCGATTCAAGCCTCGCCGATTTTGCCAAATGATGTGCCATCATATTTACAACTTTATGCACATACACTACAACAATGTTCATTTTTGGCGACGGAAATTTTCCGTCGCTAAAAAGAGGTTTCCGTCGTCGTTTATATTTACCGACGGATAAGTTTCCGTCGTATATTCTGTCGGCGTAGTGGCCGTGGGTATAAATTCACATTTTTCCCAACGGAAAATAAATTCCCGTGGCTAAAATATTATATTTTTAGCCACGAAAAGTTAATTCCCGTGGTTGAAGTCGTTGATATTTACCGACGGTAAAAAATGTTCCGTTGGTAAACATATATATATTTACCAACGAAAACTTAATTCCCGTGGGTAAAAATAATATTTACCAACGGATATTATTTTACCGTCGGTAAAAATAGTCTTTTTTTTTTCCCAAGTGATGCCCATACTGAAATATTCCTAGTATAAACACTGAAAACTATATATCATGTCATAAAACACAAGCAAAACACAAAAAACTAGAAAAAAACTAGCAACTGAAATCTAGAAGAATTCCAAGTGAATTGAAATTTATAACTGATATTCCAACCTTTACGGGAAATAAGCTAAGTTAAAAAAAAAGCATTGTATATATCAAGACTCCAAAGTACAATAAAAAAAATGCATTGTATACAATAACATTCCAAAATCAACTGTTGTGAAGAGTCATGAATGCTCATGGTTTCTTAATTTTATCAATTTAATTCTAAAACATGTTTTTCATGCTAGTACGCACAGATGCAATCAAATTGTTGAAATGCATTGATTGTGGTCTAGGCATTACATGAACATTTGTACTCTGCTCCCACTCTGAAAGGAACATACCAGTCAATTTTCATACTACCAAATCTCCTCTTATTCAGTGGTTGTAGGTGGGGGTAGGGATCTTCCAAGTGCACAAGAAAATTAATATCTATCTATCTGTCTACAAAAAAGTTGCTAAGAATTAATATCTATCTATATGTCTACAAAAAATTAATATCTATCTATCTGGCCCTACAAATATTCGGAGGTGCTAAGTTTTTTTAGCCTTTTACGTGATTCTATCTATTTATCTATCCGGCTCTTGCAGCTGCTTATTGAGTCACTTGCACCTTCTTCCCTCCTTGTAAGTAAATTGGAACTTATTAAACTCAAGATTTAAGAGCAAGTATTATGCTAAAGCTCTGTGACACAGATCATTTCATAGCTTCACACACAATCAAGGCAATATCAATGGTGCTACATAATGCAACTTATAAATTTAAGGGAGTAAAATCTGATATAAAATAAGCTTATGATGTTTGCACTCTATAAAAGCCATTTTCACAACAACCTATTATCCGCATATTAAATAATGTAAGAACTTCAGTTGCCCTCTTTCTATTTATGATGTTGTGCAATTCTATATCACCTCGTGTTTAAAAATAGCATGATTGTTTAGATGGAACCAGACCACCTCTCATAATCGTTGTTCTGTTTTTTATTTTTTAATATTTCTTTACCTGGATTTTATTTGGTACAGTTATGCAACTTCTCTAATTCCTTAGAGACATTAACCTCTTTTGTTCTGTTTGTATATCAACCTGTATTCTAATGAATCAGTATCATCTAATATTTACTGGATGCATCATGATGCTAGTTAAATTGTTGAGGATATGGGAGGTTCTTACGGTTCTTCCTTGTTTTGGGTGTGTATCTGATAATCTAGTTTCCTGAATGTTGACCAATCTTTGTAATTCAAACTTTGTTTCGTTTACTGATGAATTAGATGCAATATTTTACCTTCTATGAGTAAGTTCATAAAACTCAACTGCCTGTCAAAATTAATCACAAAATTAAAGTATATAGGAACACTTTTAGTGAAAGTTAAATTAAGACACACCCGCCTATTTGGCCATCAACAATCCATGATCTTCATTCATCAACAACAGACTAGTTGAGAGATTTAATCCATGCTTCAGTGGCCAAGAATGGCACTACCATATCATGATCAACGCTTTATTTTAAAGATGAAGGATACATACAAACGTCAGTATTTCTTGATCAGTTAGATCTCAATTATTTATAATCATATATCTTAATGAAGACTGCACATCTTACCTGTATATCAAAAGATGGATAACCTTTTTTTACTGAGAAACGCATGATATGGGATGCTGCTTTGGACTTGAAATAAATAAGGTAGATCATATTTACACCTTTGCCATTTCTCAATGGATACCTGTGTTCATCATCACATGATCTTATCCATAACCTTAATTTCATGCTAAAAACCCCAGCAATTAATATTCACATACCTTTTGGATGTGAAGGCATTTTGGACTCTAATGTCATTCGGCCCAGTAATAAGCTAATAAATAACCATAGTTCTACATAAATGATAGGAGAAATAAAGAAATGTTAGTTATGTAAAGAAGTAGCCATATATATATATATATATATATATATATATATATATATATATATATATATATATATATATATATAATCAACAAGGAAATTAAGAACTGGACTTACTCTGCAGCCAACTGTAGGTATAGGGGGTTGTGGATCGAGGATCTTGTAATAATTCTGGGAAAGAGATCTTCTATCTCCAACCATCTCTTTGGGTTTTGGGGAAACAAAAATGCATAATGGTTCCAAAATTTGATAAGGGTTTAATCCTGAAATACACTGAAAATTGCAAATTGTTCAACTTTCATCCTATGTTAGTCCAATGAAAATCAATGATATAAGATAGAAAGCTCAGAGAGTAACTAATATTAAGTCCCACCCACCTTATGAAATGACTGCATATCTTTCAAACACTGTACATTAGTGGGTTCTATTTGTATATAGTTCCCTCCACAACTTCTCTTCAAAGACTGGGAAAACCAATATTAAAGGAATAAATTAAGATTTCTATGATTTTGTCACTAGCTAGCTATTAGTCTAGCTTGGATTCAATGATTACGATTCAGATTAACCAAAATGCAAGAGAGCAATTCAATACCTCATAAAGCTCATCTGGTATAAGACCCATCCCATGACGAAATGGCACTATTTTGTTTCTGTCAAAAGTCAGATCTGTTACAGGGTTGCCCAACAAATATCCCTGAAAATAGTTTTCGGACGATGAGCCAATTAGTGATTGAAGTCCATAGATGCTGATAGCTAGACTATCTTCTATGTATGAACACACAAACTACATAATATTATACAAAACTTACTTTAAGATTTATGAGCAGTCCAATGTTTTTGTGAATGCTATTCAGAATAGAATAAATAAATTAAGAAGATAAAGAGTTTCTTGTGGTGGATACCCATCGATGATTGAATACTCAATGTGTCATAAGGAAGGATGATTTGATAAATACATGCAATGGTTATAAAACATGACAAGTATTATCTAGATCCATCAGATTTGTATGGCAGTATCACTCAAGTATTAACTTTTCGTCGGATCCATACACATCGATCCCAAGTGTGTTGAATTCATGGATTTAGAACCTTAGTCAGGATCCTAGTAATTTCCATGTTCATGGAAACCGGAGAATATTTACTCTTCATTTACAGAGTCTTGCTGCCATGTGTCCTACACTCCTACTACTCAACAGAGGACATTAATTTCATGTCATCTTTTTTTTTCAAGTAATGGAAATATTTCCATGATATTGGTGAGGGCAGATGACATTCCTGAAGGGTTAATGGGTGTATAGAATCTGTGAAATAGTCGGACAGACCATTAGCTAATTTCCAAAAAAGAAAAAGGAAATATGCTGAGATGTTTTCCTCAGTTTTGTTGTGGTGAGTGGTGATAGTGATACAGCAGCAGTTGTGGTGAATGGTATAGTTTCACGCATTTCCAATCGATGATAAGTTGAAGAAACCCAACTCCCAAGGAAATAAGGAATGGAATGGAGATGAGAGAGATATAAATATATAGAGTTCGATCAATTAGAAACATATAGTAACCGCGAGACAAATATAAGAAAAGGAAGAAAAGAAATATAAAAATAAATAAATAAAGAAAAGCAGACAAAACAGAGCAACCAGGACCTCCCGTGAGCCAAAGCAAAAGAGGGTCCTTTTCTGGATTCTTCGCCGACTTCACGAAATAGTAAAACAGCTGCACATCCTCTGACTCCCCCACACCAACGTACCTGAAAAAATATAATTAAATTCTTAATTACCATTTTAAATTCATTATGTAATTAATATCCATTCATCAACTAATATTCCAATTAGGGATACAACCATAATGTTAGTTAAATTAAGTATTCAAATTAAGTAACAGTAGTAATTAAGGGTATCCTCCTTTCAAAGTAGTTAATTAATTAAGGTGATCAGGTCACAGAAACTCTCATATCATACAGAAATCCCAAAACCTTAAGATACTCTATATACATACCCGGTTTCCAAATGAAAGGGAAGAGGTCCCGGAAACCCCGGAAGATATCTGACCTCTGCTGAATAAGAGATTGGAAGAAATGACGACCGCAGCTGTAGCTGTACAAGGAACAGATTGAAATACAACAACGGCTTCACTGCTGCTCCCATTCTCTTCTTCTAGCTAGATCGTTTCCAACTTTCCCCTTTTTTTTTGGTTACAACACATTTAACCAACCAGAGAGAAGATTTTTGTAAATCGACGGGGGAAGCTGTGGGTTTCCATCCACGTTCTGAAGATGGAACATAATGGATAATTATTATTCACTGCAGCCAACTCGATCGAGAAGATTAGAGGGAGAAAGAGAGAGATTTGAGGGAACCAATTATTAACACAAATCACTTGCCTAGAGTACGGGAGACCCACAAATTACTTTTCTCTTCTATGATTCAATCTCTTCGTACAAAAAACCCACAAATCACTTGCCTTGGAGTGGAGATGTACAGGAACAGTAAAGATCCTGATAAACAGATGTAAATGTATGAGTAAAGAAGGAAGAGGAAGAAGGAGAAGAAATCGTTTCAAGAAATGGGAGTAATAATAATATGAAAATCAAACTCACCTGATCAGCCGATGGAAATTTTCCTTTCCTCACCTGAGTTGCCAATGAAAATCAAATTCCGTCCATCGATGCTGGAATCGTATCCGAAGGGAGAGCAAAGGGCAGTGCCGTGAGTCCAGAATGGGAGAGAGAAGAGAGTGTATCGATCGGAGAGGGAGAGAAGGAAAGAGTGGGTGAAAGGGCTTAGGTTTCTCAAGTATTGGGGAAGAAACCTCAAGTATTGGGTCTCTCGAGCGACTGCTCGCGGGATCCCGTATATTAGGTTTTGTATAAAACCCCTTTCTTTAGCCAAGGAAAATTCTTTCGTGGTCATATTTATATATTTGGCCACGGAAATCATTTTCCCGTGGGTAAAAATGTATCTTTGGCCACGAAAACCACTGTCCCGTGAGTAAAAATGTATCTTTAGCCACGGAAACCACTGTCCCGTGAGTAAAAATGTATATTTAGCCACGGAAACTATTTTCCCGTGGGTAAAAATATATATTTAGCCACGGAAACTATTTTCCCGTGGGTAAAAGTGTTTCATTGGCCACGAGAATCTATATACTGCTAAAACGATTTTTGGCCACGGAAATTTTGTTCCCGTTGCCGAAAATTATTTTAGCCACGGGAATTTCGATCCCGTCTCTAAACTCCTTATTTTTTGCCACGGAAATATATATCCCGTCGACTAAAATTATTTTTGGCCACGGAAATTCAGTTTCCGTCGTCAATTTCCGTCGGCAAAAATAAGAATTGTTGTAGTGATAAGAAAAAACTACCCTACAGTTGGAAGGAATATACAGTTTAATATCTGTCAAAATATTGTCCAAAAAAACCTCAGAAGAGGAGACTCCAGAGTTTAAGGCATAAACTACTATCCAGTTGTCTGACTCCACATGAAGAAAGCAATACCCATATCAAATAGCCATACACAGCGTCCGTCGAATTGCCAGAGCCTCCCCAATAGCACTATTAGAAGAAAAAAAAAAATTATTCCTTTCCGCCGCCGCGAAATGAGGTCTCCCTATATGATCCCTGCATATAAAGCCAAGACTACCATTCTCAAAACATAATGGTAATGCTGCACCAGTATAAAGTTTTACCCAACCGAACTCCGGAGGGCGCCATTTCATATGTTGTAGTGGGAGAGATTGTGAAGATAATGTTTGTAATGACCAAAGCTGATTAGCACTGCCATATTCAATGAAAGAATGTTGAGCTTTGAGAATCACCTCATCTGGTGTGGAGTCTGTCAGAGGATGACTCAGATCGAAACTAAAGTTGTTTTTCTATTATATTTGATAACAGTATAAAAGAAACTATTTATACAAATACAAAAGAATGACATATAGTCGGTCTAACTAAAGGGTAGAAAGCGAATTTTACATAATGAGAATGATATAACTTAATATGCCCCCTCAAGTGGACGAAGGCGAATGACAAAGACCAAGCTTGGAAATCAAGAATGAAAGTGGGCCTTGGCCCAGAGCCTTTGTAAGAAGATCGGCCCGCTGGAATTTGGACTTAATATGAATCGGCTGGATCATACGTTGCTGAATTTTCTCCTTATAAAGTGACAATTGACTTCAAAGTGTTTGGTTCATTCATGAAAGACTGGGTTCACAGATATATGAAAGGCAGCTTGATTGTCACAATGAACTGAAATTGGTAAAGCATGCACAAACCGTAAGTCCTTAAATAAGGATTTTATCCATGACAATTCACATGTAAGTATAGCTAGGGCTCTGTATTCTACCTCAGCAGAGGAGCGAGCAATAGTGTGTTGCTTTTTTGTCTTCCATGATATAGGAGTCGGGCCAAAGAAGACAACATTGCCCATGGTGGACCTCCTAGTAAACGGGCAGCCAGCCCAATCTGAATCACAATATCTAGAAATGACTGGATTAGTATGATGTGTCATATGTAGGCCCAGTGAAAGTGACCCTTTCAAATACCGAACTACAAGAATGGCTACCTGGAGATGTGGAGCTCAAGGAGCTTGCATAAACTGGCTCAAGATGTGAACCGCAAAGCACAAATCAGGTCTTGTCATGGTTAGGTAGATTAAGCGGCCAACCAACCGCCGGTACATAGTCGGATCATCAAGAAATGAACTAGACTCATTGTCAAGCTTTAAGTTCTGGTCCATTGGAAATGGGCTGGGTTTACTTGCTAAAAGGCATGAATCAATTATAATATCCAATGCATATTTCTGTTGAGAGAGAACTAAACCATCCATAACATTGACCACTTTAATGCCCAAAAAATATGTAAGATTGCTGAGATCCTTTATATGAAAATATTTATGGAGATCGATTTTAGTTGAGGTAATGTGATCAGTATCAGATCCGGTGATTATTATATCATCAACATACACCAGAATTGCAGTGAAGACGGAGTCGTGATTATATGTAAATAAGCAAGCATCGGCTAATGATTGTAAAAAGCCCATTTGAAGTAGCTCAGAAACTAATTTCCTGTTCCATTGGCGCGGAGCCTGTTTAAGGCCATATAACGACTTCTTAAGATGACAAACCAAACCCGACTGTAATGGTGCCCCCTTAAGTTTATACCCCGGTGGAGGAATCATAAACACATCTTCATCAAGATCGCCATGAAGAAAGGCATTTTTCACATCCATTTAGTAGAGAGGCCAATGATGATTAGTGGCTAAGGCGATAACACATCGCACCGTTACTAGTTTGGCCACAGGGGCGAAATTTTCATGATAGTCCAATCCCTCCAACTGAGTAAAACCTTTAGCCACCAAACGGGTTTTATACCTTTCAATCTACCCATTTGCATGCCTCTTAATTTTGAAAATCCATTTTGACCCTATGGCCCGTTTACCATGAGGTAATGGGCCAACAGTCCACGTATGATTATCATGAAAGGCCTTAAGTTCTTCATCCATAGCCTTTTGCCACTCAACAGATTTATGGGCTTGAGTATAAGTAGTACGTTCAACAGCAGAACACAAATTTGACAACAGGACCATATAAGCAGAGTTAGAAGAAAGCTAAGGTAGTTGTGAATGGGATAGACTGTACCTAAAGATGCTACCGGAGTGGACTGTTGGGATGCCGAATTACAAATACAATCAAGTAACTTAGTGTTGGGCTGTGAAACTCTTGTAAAGCATCTAGTAGCCTGAATTTTCTGGTGCCATATGAGTAGCAGGACCTAGCCCATGTAAAGAAGGAGTAGGAGGAAGTAACGGAAGTGCAGAAGTAACACTAGGTAAAATTGATGGTGTGGACTCAGTGGGAGACTCAATGTCCGAGGGAAGAGAGTCAGGTGGGGGTGGTACAGTATCCAAGAAAAGTGGAGTAAGTAAGAGGGACTTAGGTGGGGTTGGGATCATAACCTCAGAACCTATAGCCGGACATGGAAGAACCATACATGGTGACTTAGAATTAGAACTAGAAACTGTAGAATAAGTTTTATAAGGAAAAACTGTTTCAAAAAATGGAACATCACGACTGGAGAATATAGTATGGGAATCTAAAGCATAGACCTTGTATGCTTTTTGATGAGGTGGGTATCTGACGAAAATACAAGGGATAGATCTAGGAGCAAATTTGTGCTTATGAGGTGCGGGATTTCTAGCATAGCACAAGGACCCAAATGTTCGAAGATGAGTATAGGAAGGGGAATTGTGAAATAACATCTCATAGGGAGACTTGCTAGATAAAACTGCAGTAGGCAAGTGGTTTATGAGATAACAACCAGTGAGGACACACTCACCCCAAAATTTTAATGGTAGATTGGCTTGAAACCTTAGATTGGCTTGAAACCTTAAGGACCTAGCAACCTGAAGAAAGTGACAGTGCTTTCTAGGACAACACCATTTTGTTGGGGTGTGTACACACAAGTACGCTGATGAATAATACCAAGAGAGTGAAACAGATTTTGAACAGGAGAAGATAAAAATTCAAACCCATTATCAGACCTAATAGTATGGACAGAGGTAGAAAACTGAGTAGCAACCATAGACAAAAAATGTGATAACAATGTAAACTTATCAGATTTATATTTCATCAAAAAACCCAAGTGATGCGTGTGTAGTAATCTACAAGTGTAAGAAAATATTTACATCCAATGTAAGATGGGGTCGAATAGGGCCCCTAGATATCACAATGAATGAGCTCAAAAAGGGTAGCCGACTGAGAGCTACTAACAGGAAATGAATGTCGAGATTGTTTGGCTAAAGCACATATACCACAAACACCATTGTATGACTGTACACCAGAAATGTGAACAAAATGAGGGGAAGGATGACCCAACCTGTAGTGCCAAACCACAGGAGAAACCGAACAAACTACTGGAGATGGAGAAGACTCATACCGGTACAAACCATCACGCAACAGTCCCACCCCAGTCACCATCTTCGTGGATAAGTCCTGGAAAACACAGAAAGTGGGAAAAAAAAGTTACAGAACAGTTTAAAGCATTGGTTAACTGACTCACAGACAGTAGGTTAAATGCAAACTTTGGAATATGATAAACATTTTGCAACAAAATATGAGATGAGAGCTGATGAGTACCTACACTCTCAATGGGGTACTGACTACCATCAGGAAAGAGAACCGAGGAATGAGTAGCAGATGACATAGTAGAAGAAGTTGCAGCAGGTAAAGAAGAAAAATGGTGTGAGGCTCCTGAGTCAATAACCCAGGAGCGTGACAAAGGAACAGAAGAGCTAAGACAGTATCTCATACCTACAAAGTTGGCGGTTGGTTGATTACCATTCAGAAATGAAATTAACTGTTGATTCTGAATCTGTGTGAGTGAAGGCAGAGGAAAGGTCTCGGTTGGAGCAAAAATGTCTTCATGAAGATCGATTGTATCAAATTGGACTCCAAGTTCAGTCACAAGATGAAGTTGAGGAGATGGTGACCAATCAAACTGTTATGGCTGTTGAACTACATGTTGTAATTGTTGGCAAATAACCAACCAACTATGAAGAGAGAGAAATGATAAACCTTGAATGACACTGAGAGGGGGGGTGAATCAGTGTGAATAATTTCTCCCTTGAAATTTCTTTGCTGCCCAGTGATATTCACAAAATAACCTGTCCCAAACACAATCGTATGCAAATCTACCTCACCACTCAGTGGCCAGGTCTACCAGGTTTGCACACCCATCCTGCAATTCATTCCACGCACTTCACAAAGCTCATAAACAAGCAAACCACAACACACAAAAATTACGTGGTTCACCACCACAGTGAGTGATGGCTAATCCACCGGAGTAATGCCCAATGGGCTTCGTATTTACTCAATACTCAACTTTTAGCCCTTTACGGGACAAGGATGCTCACCCTAAATTTTCCCAAAGATAAAGCGAGAGGGCGTAATAACGCCGCATTCGGGCATAAAGCCGGTGTCCAAAGACCCACTGAACACACCACAACAGATACAATTTTTGGGGCTTATAATGATGCCCTACAATTAAATCCCACCCTAGCAAGGCATTCAATATTTTTCTTCTCTTTTCCTTTGCCTAATGCTAGCATACAATAGATTCCCATGTACCATAGGCATTCAACATCATTATCCTACTTGAACATACAATAGATTGGTTCAATAAATAATAAAAGGGATAAGAAAATCTCACAACCAATTTTTCTGATAATTGACGATGTTCTTCTTCATCTGGTAGTCAATAAACCCTTGCCATATGCGATCAAGCTCTTCCAGCCTTCAAGAACACTTCAATGTATCGGCATTAGCATAAGCAACAATGGAGAATGACTGTCTTCAAATCCCAAAGCAAGAAAAATAAAAAATAAGAGATTTTTCCTCTTTTTCTTCAAAAACACCCCTTCTGCGATTTTTCTCGCGGCTAGCAGTCTCTCTAAACATTCTCAATGGAAAGAGCATTAAAAACCTAGCTCGGTGCAACTTGGATCGTCGGATTTGGCCACCGGATGGCCAAGTTATGGCATAAACAAGTTCGGCCTCTGAAAAAATTCCAAATGGAATCTTTTAATTCCATATGGTGCGCCTGCGATGCACCGTAGCCGCGCCCTGACGCTCTCTGATTGGCTGAAAAAGAATCATAAGTAATTAGCCGTCGGATTTCAATCAAAAAGGCGGGATTGAACCAGATCCCTCGGATTTGGATAATCCGCGTCTCCGAAAATCGGCTTAAGTTACAGCCGTAAGATCTGGATCTTGCCCGCTTTTATTTTGCGCATGCATTACACCTTATCACAGTTTTGCTTCCATGTAATGCGACGCATTATATTATATCGTCACGGACGAATCGTAATACTCGGGGAGTATCCGACGCATCTGTCATATATACACATAATCCGCTTCCATCTGGACCGTTCAAAAAGCATCAACCCTTCATAGCTTCATCTGGACCGCCGATATAAGATATTCTCCTTAGCAAAAAGACCAAAATACCCCTGAGAACTTCAAAAATGGCATCTGTAACTTTTTTTTAAAAGTGTTAAAAATCTGCCAGAGACGATTTTCCAGAGAGCTTTTCTCTCTCCTGGAAAATCGTCGAACATGTGGTGTGCGGCGGAAAAGAGGAGCCGATGCGCGGGCAGCATGCGGGAGAGCTTGCGGCAAGACATGCTGCGGGCTGGCCGCCTTGCGGGCTGGCCGGCTTCGCCAAAGGCGAGCCCGGCTTTGCCTTGCGGGCCGGGCCGGCTTGCCGCCAAGGCAAGCTGGCCCGCCTTGCGGGCCGGCCGGCTTGCCGGGCAAGGCAAGCCTGGCCCGCTTGGCGGGCCGGGCTGCCTTGTGGCTGGCCTCTTTGTGCCACTTGGCTGGCCTTTGTCTTGGGCCGCTCGGCCGGGCTGGCCTGTCTAGGTGGCATACCACTGTGGTGGGTCCCACCTTCTCTCTCCTGGGTCCCACTTTCTCTCTCCTCTTTCTCTCTCCTCTTTCTCTCTCCTCTAATTCTTTCACCTCTTCCAGGCTTCACAGTACCTGTAACAAAGCCGTATTACCTGTATCACTGCCATGTCGCCTGTAAGGTCCACAGACACTCTCTCTCATCAAACTGGGCCCAGTTGGCCCAATTTGCCAACAATTACAATATATAGGCCAACAAGAAAGTGATGATGTGGCAGAGAGAGAATATAAAGAGAGAGAAAGTGATGAAGTGGAAGAGAGAGAAAGCGATGAGGTGGCACATGGTGCCACATGGCGGTGTCAAATGGTGGCACATGGTGCCACATGGGAGTGTCAAAAGAAATGGAGGAAAGAGAATCTGAAGGAGAGAGAAAGTGATGAGGTGGCACATGGTGCCACATGGCAACATTGTGTCACATGGCATGCCACAAGGACCAGCAGCCATTGCCATGTGGCCATGTCCCAAGGCAGGCCAGCAGCCATAGCCGCAAGCAACAAAGGCCAGCAAGGCCCATGCCACAAGCAGCCATAGCCGCAACCAACAAAGGCCAGCAAGGCCCATGCCGCAAGAAGCTATGTCATGGACCAGGTGCACAGCCATGGTGTCATGTCCCCACGTTGATGGCCAACTTGATTTTTTTCAGAAAATCGACTAAGTGTCGACACACCCATCAAGTGTTCGATGATAGTCTAGGAAAGAGAAAACGCTACTGGAGGTTTTTCGTTGTTAACACCTTTTTTAACACTTTTGCACACTCTTGACAAGTTACAGAGGTCATTTAATGCATTATGAAGGGTATTTTGGGCATTAGAGAAAAGCCAGATACGAAATCAAGGGTGTAAAAGAGGTTCTATTAAGGATATGCTAATCTGATGGTCCAGATCGATACACAAGAAAGGCGCTGACACATATTCACGTCAGATCCACCCGCGATTGTTTCTATTGGGTGTTGCAAGTTTATATCATAGTTCTTCTTGCATTGAAGTAATGGAATGATTCGGTGTCACACTCATGCAGGTATGACTATTTCTAGATTCTTTTTCAATGGTCAACATCTCTTCCGTTGAGCTCTTCATCACGTCATAGATGGAGTAGACAAGATTTCTCCCGCACTTTAGAGGGTGATCTAATGGCTAATATGGCAGCCGACCTTGAGTAACATGCCGCATGTCACCACTTTAAATAGTGAAATGCCGCATGTCACCATATCTCATCCAAATTGAAATTCAGCCATTGGATTGATTTGAGAGCCTTCCAGATCTACAGTCCTAACTAATTTGGGCCTTCTAAACCCATATAAAGGGCTGTTGAAGCCTCATTTGTGTTGTGTGCGTGAAAAAGAGGTGAAATTGTAAAGAGAATGGCTTGTGGGGAGTCTAGGGCTTGGGAAGCACACACCAAGTGTTTGAAGAAAATTCTCAATGAAGTTGGAGGTTTGTGGGGTGTTAAAAGAGCAATGTTAGCGGCACTTCGGCAAAAAGGTGACTACATTTTTTAGCCTCGTTTCGATGGTAACTTTTCATCAAATCTATCATTATTGAGAATACCTAGTAGAACAAGTATTTGTGAAAAGTCTTGTTAGAAGCATTGCCTACATTGAGTGGGAGGAATTATAATTTTACTTATCAAACCATCAAATGTACTCTTCGGCAAGTTGGGACTTGACCGGAAAGGGGTTGTAACCCAAGCCTTTGTACTATCAAGGGTAGAAGTCGGTGTTGTGACACCTTAGTTGTTGTAGCAACTTAAACAAGAAAAGTATCGAGTAAATACGAAGCCCAAGAGGGGCATTACTTTGTGGACGTAGCCCTCACATAATGTGGAGGTGAACCACATAACTTTTGTGTTGTTTTCTTGAGAATGTGGATGTTTGTAGAAGTGCTGTGGTTTTGCAGGATGGGCATGCACATGTTGGTTGACCTAGCCACACAGTGGTTGTGAGGTAACTGTGCATGTGCTTGTGTGGTTACAGGGCTCTCATAACAGCTCCATAAACAGTCAGCATTTGAGAAAATTATAAGTAGATACTGATTCAGCCCCCCCCCTCTCAGTGGAAGCCTAGAACTTCAATGGCTTGCGACCAAAGTTGGGGGGGAATCCAAGGAGATCAAAGCAGTTCTCCTTTATATGCCTGTATTTGCTACAGTGGGTACAGAGAGGTCAACGACTTACATTTCTTGAATCATTTTTCTGGACATGACCAGAGGATGTATTATGGGACTTGAGAAAATTCCCACCAGGACGTGGATACCACGAATTACCTCGATTCACAGCACAAGCAACATTCTCAGGGCTGACTTGACTCGTGACACACAAAGACCTCATTGGCGTTCCTCTTGAAGCACCAAGGAGTACGCCTTTGCTGCAGACGGTAGTGGAGACATAGTCAATATGTGAGTACGAACAGTATTGAAGACATCCATTAATCCAAGCAAGAACTGATAGACCTGTTCAGTTTGTGCTTGGTCCAGAAGCTTCTTCATAAGATCACATGTACACTTCGAGAGGTACCCGCAAGAACACTCTAGAATAGGAATGTATGAGCCTAACTCATCCCACAAATTCTTCAGAGAGGAGAAATAGTCAGAAATCGACATCGTATCTTGCCGAAGGAGAGAGATCTATCTCTTCAATTCATAGATACGCGGCCCATCCCTTATGAAAAATGATTTTCCAATTTTAGCCAAAGTGCTTTAGAATTCTTCGCATAGAGAACTGCCCCTTAAAGGTTCTTGACTAAAGAGTTGCAAATCCATGGCATTACCATTCTGTCACATTGATCCCAAGCTGTGGCAGAATTGGCATCATCTTTCGGATCAGGATGATCGATAGTGCCATCAATGAAGGAGCATTAGTTCTTGGCTCCTAACGCAAGATGCATGGCATGTTTTCAGGATGAATAATTGGTACCATCTAGAGGTTGAGTAACTAAGACCTGACGAATATAGAAGGAGTGGGGATGGAAATGCAAAACCAGAAGTAGCAGAGGCTAGAGGGGTTGACATTCTTGGACACTCTTGCAAGAAACTTCAAATATGAACAGTAAATCACACTCAAGAAATGCGATACACACCAGAGACACAAGAGAAATACACAAATTGCTGACCAGCGGACAATACCAGACTTCAAATGACATGCAAATCAGAAACTGATTGCTAAAGAACCCGAGAAATCACCAAGAACAGACGGAAACACTAGAACAGAGCGAAAAACACGATCGCAACTGAAATTTGTGAAAGACACAGAACTAACCTTAGAAGTAAGGTAGATTATCGAACCAATTACAGATATGAGCAAACGAAATGAATCAGGCATTCAACGAACCATGAAACCAAACCCTAACTCCAAGATATCAAAAAAAAACTTGCAAGAACTCCAGAAATTAGAAGAACGAAGAGACAGCAAGATTCACAGAGAAATACAAGAACAAAATTGGAAGAACTTTTTGCAATATTTTGAAGAATCGAAGAAAAATACAAGAAGATTGAAGGATCTGGAAGAGCTTCCTTAGAACCAGCAGAAAAAAATCAAGAATGCTCTGATACCATGTCAGAGGATGACTCAGATCTGAACTGAAGTTGTTTTTCTATTATATATGATAACAGTACAATAGAAACTATTTATACAAATACAAAAGAATGACATAAAGTCGGTCTAACTAAAGGGTAGAAAGGGAATTTTACATAATGAGAATGATATAACTTAATAGAGTCTATATTGTCAAAACAGAGTTGACTTCTAGACAACCATAAAGCCCAACACACAAAAGAAATAAATGAAAAAATCTTATGACGTTCTTGCTTGGTTAAGTGCAAGGCTGGATTGCAAAAGGTAGATAACCAGTCAGAAAAGAATCCTCCAACAGGAATAGAAGAATGCAAAGACAGGGGAAAACCTGTGTAGAAATCCTCTCCCGCCGACCTGCCGCCTGCCAAGGGTGGGATTTCAGCCGGCCCACCTCCCCATGTATTGGTAGGCGGGCCGACTGATCCTCAACCCTTGGATCAGCGACAGGAACCTCCTGCCGCGGGAGAGGATTTTTATCCGACAGAAAAGAATCGATGGGTTTATAGGTTGAAACAAGATAATAGTTCTCACACCCATGATATAAAGCTAGGTTGGTTGTTAAGGGCTTCAGTCAGAAAAAGGGGATAGACTTTGAGAAAAAAATTTCCCCAATTGTGAAGATGTCTATCCTAGTTATTCTTGGCTTAGCCGCCAGTCTTGATTTGAAAGTTGAGCAAATGGATGTGAAAACTGTTTTTCTTCATGGTGATTTAAAAGAAGAAATCTACATAGAGTAGCCAGAGGACTTCAGAGAAAAAGAAAAAGAGGAACTTGTGTGCAAGTTGAACAAAAATTTGTATGATTTGAAGCAAGCACCGAGGCAGTGGTACAAGAAGTTTGAGTCTATTATGGGGGAGCATGGCTATAAGAAGACTACTTCTGACCATTGTGTATTTTTTCATAAATTCTCTGATGATGATTTTATTATCTCGTTGCTTTATGTTGATGACATGCTTATTATTGGCCAGGATGTTTTTAGGATTGATAGGTTGAAGCAAGATTTGAGCAAATCTTTTGCTATGAAAGATTTGGGGCCAACAAAACAGATTCTTGGCATAAAGATTGTACATGATTGAAAGGCCAAGAAGTTATCATTATCACAAGAGAAGTATATTGAAATGTACTTAAAAGATTCAATATGAATAATGCTAAAGTGGTGAGTACTCCTCTTCCTTTACATTTTAGATTAAGTATCAAACACAGTCTTTCTACTGAAAAAGAAAAAGAAAATATGCTAAAGGTTTCTTATGCATCAGCAATGGGTAGTTTGATGTATGCAATGGCATGCACTAGGCCAGATATTGTTCATGTTGTTGGCACAGTCAGTTGATATTTTTCTAGTCCAGAAAAAGAGCATTGGAATGCAGTAAAGTGGATTATAAGATATCTTTGTGGCACCTCCAATTTGAAGCTTTGTTTTGAAAGTGAGAAATCAATTCCCACTGGTTGTACAGATTCAGATATGGCAGAAAATGTTGACTCAAGGAAGTCTACTTCGGGTTACTTGATCAACTTTGCAGGGGGAGCAGTGGCTTGGCAATCTAGGTTGCAAAAGTGGGTTGCGTTGTCTACTACAGAGGCAAAATTCATTGTTTAAGGAGTTAATTTGGATGCAAAAGTTTTCACAATAATTTGGTTTTACACAAGAGAAGTATGTGTTGTTATGTGATAGTCAGAGTACTATTCATCTCGGTAAGAATTCAACCTTTCATTCTAGATCCAAACATATTGATGTAAGGTATCATTGGATACGCGATGCTTTGGATGATAAATTGCTAGAACTTGAGAAGTTTCATATGGATGATAATGGTGCTGATACGTTGACAAAGTCTTTACCAAGAGAGAAGTTTGAAACTTGTTGCTTGATCGCCGATTTGACGAGTTCCTCCACATAGTTGAGAGGGGGAGATTTGTTAGATTTTTGGGCTCCCTTCCTATGTGGGTAAAGGCCTAAATCTTTGTGTGTTTTAAGCCCATTTAAGCCCATTCTTTTTTACCTTGTATTTAATCTTTTAAATAGGGTAAAAACGGATTAAGGTAGAGTTTTAGCATCATAAGAAGAAGATAAGGAGAGCAGTAGTTTTTCTGGCCGCTGGTAGTTTGTGTAGTCGTGATCAAGCTGACAATTGGGAGGTCATCCGTGGTCCAATTGGATTGATTTTTGAACAGCAGGTAGATGACACATAGTTCGTCAATCTGAACAGTCATATTTTTTATTGGAGTTTTCTAAGTCAAGTTATTTACTCCGTACAGTAGCATCTATTTCTTTGGGTGAAATTTCTGCATCTCTTTGTTTCTTCAAGTAGTAGTTTTACTTCTTGTTGCTATTGGGGTTGCAAACTCATTGGAAGAATTGGAACTAGGTTTTGTAACCTCTATTTGATAATAGTGAAGTTTGGATTTGGGCTTTCGAGTCCTGTGGTTTTTTTTTTACTCTTTGATTTGAAGAGCTTTTTTGTGTGGTTGATTTATGTTCATTATTTGCACATGTCATTAGGACAAAAGTGATTGAGTTTGAAGAAGAAGAGCTTGAGAGACAACAAAAATTAACTCAACTTGAAGAGCCAAGCGACACTCCAGTGCACCCTAGTAGTAGCAAGTTAGATGGAATTATAAATTTTCAAAGATCTTTCAATGCAAAATTTGGTCTTGATTTTGATAAGGGAGAGACTTCTAATAGTGCCAACTCAAAGAGGAAATGTCCTATCTCTTTTGTAAAAGAGAGTGGAAAGGGAAAAGCTCATATGGTTTATGTTTAAGAAGAAAATCAAGTTTCTATTCCGCAGATTAATAATGCAAGGCAAGGCAAGTGAGTGGAGCAAAGTAACTTCTATGGAAGAAATTATCCTACTGCACCACAGAAACAGATGAGGTACATGGCACATTCAAGGGCAAGATCTTATTTTCAGGGATATTGTTATAAATGCAATGTTTATGGTCACAAAATAGCTACCTGCAAATTCAACATGAAAGAAGTCAGATTTGAAAGCAGAAATCAATTTACTTCCATTGAAGAAAAATTTTATTGAGTGCTATAATTATCATAACTATGGGCATATTACAAGTGAGTGCAGAACCATTTTTTCATTCACACCACCTTGACAAAGAGTGGTAAATAGAAGACCACAAAAAGTGACACAGCAAAGGGAGAGTGGCCAAAGAAAAGCTAAGCAGAGAATGAACAAAAAGATTCTACCAGTTTTTAAAAAAGTGTGGAAAAAGAAAATCAGTGCAGATTTAAATGAGAATGATGATAATACTATTGCAAATTTCGTAGAAGGACAAAGTGGCGATGTTGTATGCTTCGAGACAACGTTCAAGACACAAGACAAGTCGTCTCCTTGGATACTTGACAGTGGATGCTCTAGTCACATGACAGGTAGCAAGAAAATATTTCAGGAGCTTCAACAATATGAGGGAGGTACAGTGAAGTTTGGAAACAATGATGGGGCCAAGGTAACTGGAAAGGGTTCTATCAGCATCAACAATGGAAAGGTGAAACTTCATTATGTGTTTTATGTGTCAGGACTCAAGCACAACGTTCTCAGCATCAGTTAGATTTGTGACTGAGGGCATGAAGTGATCTTCAACAATCAGGGATGTGAGATCAGAAAAGTTGACAGTGGCAAGACTGTGGCTTCAGGACAGAGAAACTCAAGAAACTTATACATTCTGATAGAGAGTGTTGAAGATTCATGTTTGGCCATGCTCACCAAGCAGTGAGGTGCTTGGAATGAGGGGGAGCAGTGTGTGTTTGTTATATCCTTTTCGCTCTCGATGATGGACTTAGGGGGAGTCCTTTGGTATTTATATGTTGAATGGTATATGCTAATTATTCTTCCTCTCCTGATGTTGGACTTAGGGGGAGTCATGTGATGTTTTTATATGTTAATATAATGGTTTATTATTTTTTTGGATCCATAGGATTGGAAAGATGTGGTGGGCACTCTTATGTGGCATGCCCCTTTGTACTTGTTGTCAAAGGGGGAGAAAGATTTCATGTGCAGAGTGAGTTGCCAATAATTTCAAAAGGGAAGATTGTTAGACTTTATGTTGTCATTGTTGGCAACTTAACAGATGCGACAAAATTGATGAGCATTCAATCAGAGGAATGAGGAGAGAGAGTGTCAGTGCAGTGGCAAAGATGGAGTAATCTCATATGTGTGTTCTACAGTGTTTTACATGTGTTTCAGATGACTTGCAATGAATTGAATGAGATTTTACATTGATTTTGATGAGAGAGAGTGTCTATGGGTCCCATTGATGATGTGGCACAGTTTCTGATGATGTGGCCGAGTTTCTAATGATGAGGTAATGTTTCGGCATCTTGAAGCATTACATGAAGAAAGAAGATATAGAGAGAGAATGAGGAGAGAGAAAGAGGAGAGAGAAAATATTGGTGGGTCCCATAGCAGGTTAATTCATGGAAATCTGACAGTGGAAAGATGTCGAGCGTTGAGTTATCTTTCCAACGCAACTTGAATCACTCAATTTCGACGTCGGATGAGAGAGATATCGCAGTTTTCGTCAGATTGCTCGAAAAAGTCATTAATGGTGAAGATCCTACATAAATGGTTCAAATCAAACCACGAAGTCCATATTCTGATTGGATGGCCCAGATCAAGTCGGGCTCGAGTGTAGTGCGGCGTCAACGTCGAGATTCCATCGCAAGCCTTCTGGTTGGACAGAAGCAACTTAATATAATGGGCCGCGGTTTATGGAGGTGACACTGTGATTCGGTGTGGCGCATTTATCTTGCGGCAGTGATCAAGATCAAGATCTTGCGGTCAATACTGAAGCCGACAGAATCTGACGTGATTTATCCATATACAAAGGCCAGCATCAAATCCCGCCTTTTTGAAGTCAATCCAACGGTCGATTGTAGAGATTCCAGATCCAGCCAATGATAACGCGACAACGCATAAGCGGCAGTGCTCCAGTGTGGCACGGGTGTACAGTAAGCCTCCAAAAGATTCTATTTGGTAGAATCTCATTGGCCGAACTTCAAACCGACATAATTTCTTCATCCGAGCTCCAAATTGGTCCGTTCAAGTTGCAGTTTTCATATTTTTGGATTCTCTACCTATTGGACACCGTTGGGAGTCTTAAAAACACAGAGAAAAATTGAAAAGAGTGTTTTGAAGGCAGAGAGAAGGATATCTAGGGTTTCATGTCCTATGGGAGTCATCAATCACTAACTACTTCTTTTCTGTGCATCAATGGAGTGTTAAATCCCTTTGAGAGGTCAGTAGAGCTTTTATCTTTATATTCATGGTGATTATGGGTTGTGTGAAAGAGATTAGAAGCCTGTGGATGAGGTATGCTCTGTGAATCGATCTTTATCATCATTGAAGGATGTTGGAAAGTACCTGAGATAAAGCTTCAAAGATATTGTTGACCATTCGAAAGCAGTTGTGAGGTTTTTCAATTCCTTATCTATTTGTTGCTTTCAATATATTGTATACTAGGGTAGGTGAAAATTATTGAATACCTAGCTAGTGGGGGAAAATTGTAAGGCATAATTATAAGCCTAAAAAATTGATATTTGCTTCTCGTGGGTGCGGGTTAAGTGTGGTGTATTCAGTGGGTGATAGACACTGGCTGTTGTAGCCTGAATCTTCACGTTGTTGTGCCCTCTCAGTTTTATGCTGGAAAAATATAGGGTTAATATCTTTGTCTTGTTAGAGACTAAAAGTTGAGTCTTAAGCAAATACGGAGCTCGTTGGGCATTACTCCATGGACTAGCCATCATACACTGTGTTGGTGAACCACGTAATATCCTTGTGTTATTTGTTTTATCTTTCTAGTATATTTTGGAGTGCGTGGAATGGCTTAGAGGGTGGGTGTGTAAATCTGGTAGACCTGACCACTGAGTGGTAGCGAGGTAGATTTGCATACGCTTGTGTGTGTGTAAAAGAATATATATCCATCAACTATGAGCAGCAGTGAAATAATTAGGGAGAATTTTCAGACACTGATTCACCTTCCCCCCTCTCAGTGTCATATCAAGTTCATCATGATCTAGGTATTTTAGTGATGAATGGAATAACTTCATTTTTTTTTTTTTTTTACCTTTTTTTTTTTTTTTTTTTTTGTTAAGAACACGAGCACTCTCAAACATGATTTAGTAGTCAATAATGAATCGATCATTCATATCAGTTTCGGCCATTATCAATTTCATTTCTTTTTTATTTTTAACTTTTTTTAACCAATATTGGCCACAGGACAATACATCGATCATTGGAGCAGTATGTATCAATCCAATCGATTTCAGCAGTGGTCGGTACCTGAAACTAAAATCATGCTCTCAAATGTTATGCCACCAAATGCTTATATACAAATATCTCATGCTAATTTGCAATGTTTCATACAGATGGTATTAGAGTTGTTGTTAATCTGTTAGTTTGTTATTCTTTGATTCTTTGTAAGTTAAACATTATAAATAGCGACCAATAGCCTACAGATCAATTGACTGAGGCAACCCATTTACTCTGTTTTCTCGGATCAATCAATTTTTATTTATTTAGTATTATTATTATTTATTTATTTGAGGGGTAGTGGAGGAGGGAGTGAGGGTTTCAGTCAAAAGAATTAAAGATGTTGCCACTAAGTAGTATCTCTTAACATTATACTCCCTTACTAATACGAATCTAAGCGTTAGAAGAAAACACCGTACCCCATCAGGAGAACTCGACCATGAAGGGCTGAGGACCCCTACTAGGGCACTACCACTCTTTTCTGTCCCTTGCGTGTTACTTTACTTAGATTAAATTAATGGCTGTATCTTTTTTTTCTGTTGCCCTAACAAGATAGCCTTTGTAAGTGTTAGGTTATTTATTTTTTGGGCAAGGGGTTTTTTATCCGGTTATGTACGTAATTTTATGCATTAATATTGAGACCAATGAGAATATATGTACAAACATTCAACTAGGAGATAGGATGATCATTTCACTCATATAGTTAGGGGTATGCCAAACAAGAATCTTTTTTCCTTATTTTTAATCATTTGTGTGGATGGTCCATACCATAGTGATTTAATATACTTATCACGAGAAAAAGAGTTGATGTTCAGTCATAAGTTAATTTGTGCACAAACAGTTTTGGAATATCCTCTTCAGCAGTCCAAGCTTAAGACTTCTCTCATCATTAGACTTTAGCAGTCATAAATTCAGAGACATTGGAAATTTTCTTTATTTTGTTTTAAAAAAATTTCTATAGGGTGTCATTGTCTCTCTTGTTCAGTGTATAAGGCTATTTCTAATATATGTGGTGACATCTTGCAATCTATGAGCTTAATTTATTTTCAATATGAAATTCATTTTCTTTTTACCTATCAAAAAAAATAATTTCATTAAGGTCATTATAAAATTTTTCATACTAGCAATATTTTAGATGAAAATTTTCCTCTATTTTTCTCCCGTATGAAAATTACTCATGCCTCCCTTATAGTTTACCTGTAACCCAATCAACTCTCAAAAATTTCAAACAAGTACTCGAGTGCTTCCTCTAAATTCAAAACTAATTACAAAAGTCCCAATCAATTAGTCATTTTCTATTAGACAATGACATAATCTCAACCTTAAATGGAAGAGTGAAACGACTCTATTCCCCTCACAACAAAAAATACCTAAATACTTGTGCAAATAACCTGCTCATTTCACTCATGAACCGATAGTGAGAGAATCGCTGTTAACATAACCAGATATAACTTCAGATACTCGAATCTTTCAACCGAGGGATTGGTTTGATGCTAAACTGTCCAGATGGCTTCGGCCCTTGGATTGTGATTCACGCTACAAAATTTCAGACCCAAAGAATTGGACTTGGGTGACTTGGAACTCAAACTCTAGGGGCTGTAAGCACCGCAAGTTGTAGAAAATAAAGGAAGCTAAAAGATATGAAGGGAAGGGATATATAGAAATGAAAAAGGGAAGAAGAACAAAGGAGATTAAGGACAATGTATTATACAGTTTTGAGAATTTTATGGTAAAGGAAGAATCGCTGAATCTATGAGCATAAAATAGAGATGATGTTTTAGATCCAGTAAAAAAACAATCATTGAAGCTTTGAGCGAAATAATAGAGAGCCGTTGAAGCTTCAAAGCTTGCAGAACTCTTAAACCACTTGATTAATCGATCTGATATTAAGTCCCCCTCGACATTTTTGGCTGCTCTACACATCTACTGAATCAGATCTCCAACTTGACCGTCTGAACATCATATCTGTGAAAGCCATCTTCATCCTCAAACTTGAAGGAAAGAGCAGAGGTGTGCACCCAATCGAATAAAGCAGGCTCAAGATTGTCCAAGAATCTACTTTTTCTTCTGAGTTTCATTGGCACTTGGGTTGGGGGTCTCCTCAAGCTTCACGCCTTTCACTTGTACATGTTGCAAGCTTGTCCAACTTGTTTTCAGTTTGTCACTAACATCATCTTCACAACCATAGATATTAGGTTTTGTAATCCAAAAAACGCCTCATCTTATGCTAATGGGATGGAAACTCGGACAGATCTTTTGCATACACACACACACACATACCGGAAAGAAAAAAAAAATAAGCAAGCTTAACTACTGAATATTGGAAAAAGATCCTCTCGAGTGAGCCCAAAGTAACAGTGAGAATCCTAACCACAAGTGATAGTGAGAATCCTAACCACTCAAAATGCATCGGAATATACTCAAAGTGCATTGGGACACATTCCGATGCACTTTGAGTGGTCAGTGAAGACATTCTGGTGCACTTTGAGCGACTAGGATCATCACTGCCAATTTGGCCTCACTACGAAGAATCCCAATCCCTAAATATTAGCACTAACATCGCAGTTTTGGATATGAAGCTCGGGTGAAGAAACTGAACTCAAGTAAAATACCATGTCCATATATTTTGATAAGCACCAGATTCTATGGTTTTTTTTACTAAAACTAGCCCGGGCTTCCGAGTTTAGATTGAGGTCTTGAACAAGTGACAGATTCATTGCATCTTCATCTCGCTAGAGAAGCAGCTAACAAAACTGATGACCATCCTTCTTGGGAAATGCAAAACACATTTAGTCGATTTCAAGGTTAAAAATCATTTCAAAAGAGAGGGGAGTTATTGTTTTCAAACCAATCAGGGGAACATTTGTTATTTTCTTTCCTTATGTTTAACACCGACGTCTATAAAAAAGAGAACGGTTGTAATCGTTGGAAACGTTTGGGAATTGTTTGGATTAAGGGCAAACTACACGGAAGTAGAAGTAGTTTTCCCTAATATTTACTATTTTTTCTTTTTTTTTTCTTTTTTTTTTTTTTTGTGCACTTTATGTCAAAGCAAACAACAACAACAACAACAACAACAAAAAACACACTTTATAGGAAAAAATTTCTTTTCCCAACAAATTCCATAGAGACAAACAGAGCTTAAAGTGAACAAATGTTTAATTGGACCATAAAATGAATGAATAGTAGGCCTTTTGATGTTTGGGCCTTTAGGCTCATCCCTCTTAATCAAGAAACTTAGGTTATGAAATTAACATAGTTCTATTAAAGAGTTAGCATGCCCTGTCAAGTAGTTGCTTTGTGGCTAAGGTATTTTCAGGCTTTAGGTCCCCTTAATAAAGTAGTTAGGTAACAAGGACCCACAAAAAGAAAAGTTAAAATTAATCGTTTAATTAAGATTAGTGGGTTTTGTGGGAAACGTGGAAATTAACCCATCCATCATCAATTGATCAATAATAAGGAATCTTCTGAATGCTTAGTACCCAATATGCCGCATCTTCAGCTTTTCATCCATGCATGGCCTCTTTCAGTCTTTCCCTCTCTCAAGAAAAGGGATCCATATCCTCTTCTCCAAGAGAATCTGGAGGAGACGTGGCGTTTTCATTAGATGGACGACACCTGGGGCTTAGGTGAATCAAAGCCCTCCATCAGAGCCAACACCTCCCCATCGGCTCAACTTGTTGGCTCGATGTCGGCTTTGATGGAGGGCTTGAAATCCGAGCCCCAAGTGTCGTCCATCTAATGGGGGTGACACCTCTCCTTCAGATTCTCTTGGAGGAGAGAATTTGAATCCCAAAAAAAGAGGGAGAGAGAGAGAAGAAATGGGGGTCCATTTCCATTTTTGAAAGTATAATTACTTTTTAATTTATTTCTATTAAATTAAAGATTCCTCCTCCACCCTTGGCTAGGGTTTTATTAGGTGCTAGAGTTGTACAGGAATACCTTTAGTAACAGATAATATAATTAGAGAAAGTTAAAGAACTAGGCTTATTTGTCATTCTGTTATACATAAAAGGGTAGTATGAGTCATTGTTTGAATATTTTGAGGGTATTTGGATTAAGTGTAAATTACACGGGAGGTATGACTCGTATGAGTCAATTTCCCATGTAGTTTTAATATAATAATTAGGGAAAATTTCACTCACCCCCTCCCCCGAGGTATACTCATAATTCAATCACCCCTCATCTTGGCCCATAATATCAACCACCTCCCCTACTTTTGAAAATAAGTATCAACCATACCTTGTAGTGGGTTAAGTGATGAAATGAATAGTAACTATATTTTTTAATGGCAATATTACCCCCCCCCCTAAAAAAAAGATTGTAAAATGACATTTTTACCCTTTTGTAACTTAAGTGAAAATGATTTGGAAATAGTCCCACGTTGCCAATGAAATTGGACCTGTGGTCTTATACATGGAGAGTCCCTCCACTTACTAGTTCAAACTTTTGAGTTGGAAACTTGGCATGGTATCAGAGCTCCAGGTTCCCTCTCATAATAACCCTAAAAAGATATGCACAAAAAGAAACTATGGTCACCAAAGAGGAATGGTCACCAAATAAAATAGGGACTATATATGCCTCTTGAAAAGAGAGACGGTCACCCAAAAACAAGGACTATATGCCTCCTGAAAAAGAGGGGTTGGTTACCTTGCAAGGGACCAGTCACCTAAAAAAGAGGGACTAAGTCACCTAAAAAAATAAAGAAGGTACGTGACCGTCCCTCTTTTCAAGAGTCCCTCCACTTACTAAGCCGTTCTATATAGAGAGTCCCTCCACTTACTAGTTCGAACTTTTGAGTTGGAAACTTGACACAACTCGCCTCCACCGCCATCATCGGAGATTTTTTCGTCGAAGAGGGTTTGAGATAGTATTATAAATATTAGGTTCAAAGTCCTTGTAGCCCAAGTTGTTTTATTCCTCTCCCTGCTCTCATACATAGAGAGAATGAAAAGGGATCTCCGATGGACTATTAAAGACTCCGATCAAAGCATGGACTAGAATAGGAGGAAAACAATATTCAATGTCCATGTATGTCTCAATTAATCATCTCTTTGTTGTTTCCATTGTATTTTTAAGTTTCTGTATGAATTGTCATGAGTTCGGGTGAAACCCTATACCTAAAAAAGTCTAACAGATCTTACTTGGGATTTTTAAATACCATACTGCCTTACTCGTACTTGACAAAGATCATATAATACTCGATAGGGGTGGGGTGTAAAAAATTCCCCGCCTTGCTTGAGCTTCGTTTAGTAACACAAGAGATTAACTTGACCACTGAGATCATTTGATCTGCTCCGCAAAGACGAAGCCTTCCCTAAAGCCCATCTAGTTGAGAGTCCTCTTCGGCACTTGGGTAACAACGTAATGGTGTTCTCCCTGTTAAGAGAAAGAATGAAATGTGCTTCCTTCTTGCTATGCGAGAATGGTTTTTCTTGATGAATGTTAAAATTTAGAAATATCTAGAGAAGTTCAAATGTGTAGTTTTTCCAAGGTTATGACCTTATACTGTTGGCACCGAAGGATTTTCCATGTTAAAAACTATGGTGTATTTTTTATTTGTTTATTTGTATTATTATTTTGCATATACTGTATTATATAGTATTTCTTCATATAAACTGGCACACAAGTAGGAAATGATTTGCTTTTCCAACAAAAATAAGGTGACGGTTCACCACCACCTCTAATTGCCACATAGCAATTTGGCCACAATTGAGTTCGTGAATCAGCATGTAATTCAAACTTCAATTGAGAAGATTTGACTCGGTCGAGTTTGGAGACCCACTCGTTGGCCCGTTCAGCCCAAACAAAACCGTCTGAATCGAACGGCTTTATTTAAGCTGGACGAACTAACAACTGGAGTGACTCTTTTTCTATTTAATATATTATTATTTTCAGTATGATCAGTGGGAATGCACAGGTGAGAGGTTCCCGATAACTTTGGCTTACGTAGTGGGGATTAGATATGATTAAAAAAAGGAAAAATATCACCGACCTGTTGTACTTTCTTTTTATATCACCATATTCCAACTTTGTCAACAATATTATATATTCCTTAGTTGTTAAATATGTTTCACATAAATCTTAATTTAATAGATTTTTTTATTGAATAGAGATGTGGCAACGTTTAAAATTTTATAATGATAAAATTACCTTTTAAATAATAGTAGATTACTGTTTGATTTTTTTTCAAAACCCAAATTTACAAAATAGATTATCTACTACGATTTACGTTCATGGCATCCAAACTGTGGATAACAAAACGAAGTGATTGTGTTTGGTCAAAATCATTGAGAGACGATTTCATTCCAGAAATTTCATTGGCAATGGCGGTTAACTTAGGGACAATTAATTCTCATTGGCAATGGCAATTACACAAATAGGAATAAAAGATCCCTAACCAACCCAACACCAAAAAAGCCAAAGCCTTTATGGTCTTTAGATCTTTATTGTTGAGTTTGGATTGTTGGGTTGGTGTCTTGTATTCTGTAAGATCCATATAATTATAAAGGATAGTATTTATATTAAGGTATGAGTCCATTATATGTAAGGGGGTAAACTTATAATTGTGGTGAGATTAGGGTTTATAGGTTTTCCTATATATTGTCTCTGTGTGGGAAAATCTAGGTAAGGTCTGAGCAAAGGCGGACACTGTGTCAGGTGGAGAGAATTGTAGAGAGTTTTCTTAGCAATAAAAAATCTTTGTTTCTCTGTGGTTGAGGCAGGTATTCCGATTTGGGTGTTGAACCACAGCAAATCCTATATTGTGTGTTTGTTTGATCTTCATCTCTTTCTTGTAGTTGTGTGTTCATTCCTAATAAGTGTTATCAGAGTCAAGTTCGACAGATCAGACACGAAGCTAAAAGAAAAAGAGAGGTGCGCAAGATTTATTGGAGAAAAAGTTTTTTTTTTCAAAATTGATTGGCTAAGAAGAGCTTGATGACAAAGCACTAGGAAAAAAAAAACCATAAGGATAAGAAGCAAAGCTTTGATAATTTTTTCTTGATTTACTTTTCAAAAAATTGTTGTTGAAACCAAGAAAGAGGTACGGTGGAAAGAAAAAGTAAAGAAAAAAAAAAAGGAGTTTGCATTGGATTCAGATCGTCTCCTGCGGCAGGAGGCTCCTGCGATTGATCCAAGGGCTTGGGGATCAATCTGGTCACCTGCCAATACATTGGGGGGTGGGCTGGCTAAAATCCGACCCTTGGCAGGCGGCAGGACCGTAGGAGACGATTTGGATACGTTTGCATTAAGAAGATAATCATTACAAGCTTTTTAGTTTTTTATTTTTCTTCGTTTCCACAGGTTTCAACGTGAGAATTGGGAAATTTGAAAAGTAAGAATTGGATTGCTTTGTACAGTACCGTGGTGAGGAAAAAAAAAGGGTAAGTACGTACGGTCTAGTGCAGTATACGTACGTTGTATCATTCAAAAAGAAGGGGAAAGACATAGAGATGGTTGTTCCCAAAGATTTTTGGGTGCTACGGAGTCATTGGAAGGTACGAAACCAGTAGATTCGGTGTCCTTAGTATCGATCGGACAGTCTTGTGCAAGATCAACGGTGATTGAAGCTCTTGAAAGTTGATGGCAGGCATAGAAGGTAAAGATCGAGTTAATAGAATGGTGACGAAGGGTTCAAACTTATCCATAGAACCCTTCAATGGCTATAATGATTTCACCTTGTGATAACAACGGGTGATGAATATTCTCACGCGGGAGGGGACTGTAAAGGCTCTCAAGAAGAAATCCGACAAGTCGAAAAAGTTGACAGATGATGAGTGACTAGAGTTGAGGGATCTAGCAAATAGTACGATTCAGTTGTTTCTGACAGATAATACTCTTCGTGAGGTCATTGGTTTGGATGATCCAGAAGAAGTTTGGACGAAGTTGGAGAGAAAGTACAAGTCCAAGTCGTTGACAAATCGGTTGTTTTTGAAGAAACAATTATATGGCTTTCGTTTGTCAGATGGAGTGAAATTTGAGGTGTATATTGACGAGTTCAACAGGAATCTGACGGAGTTGTCTGCTCTTGATGTGAAGATCGAAGAGGAGGACAAGACACTTATCCTGTTGGCATCATTGCCTCATTCATTTGATCACATTGTGACTACACTGTTGTTTGATAAGGATACTCTCAAACTTGACGATATTATTGTTGTTTTGCTGATGAATGAGATACGGTAAAAAAATAATAGTGAGGGAACGTCAGATGAGGGTAATGCCTTGGTTACAGTTAGTGACCAGGGTAGAGGAAGATCAAATGGGAGACAAGAATATGGCAATAATAAGGGTCGCTCCAAGTCACAAGGTCGTAAAATAATTTGTTATTATTGCGATGAGGAAGGTCATATAAGATAGGATTGTCCAAAGCGTAAGGAGGATAAAAAGAAAAAAGAAGATAAGGAGAGTGGAGAAAAATCATCTACTACTGATGTCACGGAAGAGTGGAGTGATGGAGATCTCATGCTCACTACTTCATCAGGTACGAATACTTCAGATTGGATTTTAGATTCAGGTTGTTCGTTTCATATGTGTTCATTAGAGAACAGTTTGCTACATATCATGAATGTGATAAGGGTACAGTCAGAATGACAAATGATGTTGAAAGCAAGGTTGTCGGGATTAGGACTATACGGATTCGCATGTTTGATGGGATTGTGCGAACTATAACTAGGGTTAGACATGTGTCGGACTTAAGAAAAAATCTAATTTCATTGGGAACATTGGATGCGAGAGGCTACAGGTGTTCATCTGAAGGTAGAGTTCTTAAGGTCTCCAAAGGGGTCATGATTGTGATGCAGGGACAGATGGTTGACGATCTATACAAACTTGCAGGGAGTGTTGAAACAGATGGTGCTTCTGTTGAAACTCAGGCAAGGAGTACAGATGGAAGACAGAAGATGCAAGAAGTTTAAGTTGTGAACAAGTGCAGATCTGGGAAGAAACGAGTATCTTTTGCTTCGGATTTTGTGAGTGGAAGTGATCTCTCTGATGATGCTGCAGCAGTGGGAGAAATGGAGACACATCACATCGTGCCGCGGTGAGCTGTACGGGACACCCGAACGGGGTGTGGGCTATGCTGGTTTGGGTGTAGCGGTTTAGCAGAGTAACATCAACGAGTTTTCTTCAATGTGGTTTACAAAATCCAAGCCAGGTGGAGATTTGTTGGGTTAGTGTCTTGTATTCTGTGGAGTCCACGTAATTATAAACAGTAGTATTTGTATTAAGGTATGAGTCCATTACATGTACGGAGTAAACTTATAATTGTGGTGGGATTATGGTTTCTAGGTTTCCCTATATATTGTTTCTGTGTGGGAAAACCTAGGTAAGGTCTGAGCAAAGGAGGACACTGTATCAAGTGGAGAGAGTTTTCTTGACAATAAAGAATCTCTGTTTTTTTGTGATGAAGATAGGCATTCCGATTTGGGTGGTGAACCACAGCAAATTCCTGTGTTATATGTTTGTTTGATCTTCGTCTCTTTATTGTGGTTGTACGTTTATTCCTAACAAGGATCACTTGCATGTGCATATACTCTTCATGGGATCCTATCACTATTGATTTGGTATGTAACCCACCTCTAGAATGTGAGACCCACTGAATAAAAACAATGATAGAATCTTAAGAATGATAAAAGTACATACAGATTAAACAGCCAGGTTAACGTTACTCTTTGTTGAAGTCTATGGTTTTCTGGTACAGCAACTCCAAAATGCATCGGAAACAAATCTTCATATCGTACACGCAAGAACTGCAACATAATAACAAGGAAAAACTAATTCAGGAGGGGAAACATGTCTGAGTCAGTTCTAGAAAGGAATTTCTTCCACTTCCCTGAGAAGATAACGAGGCCAGACCCAATTTTACCTCATTCAATAACCCATCAAATTGCCCATAAGTATTTCATTATTTCTAACATTTGAAAGTGCATAAAAAAGAAAAGCTAGAAATCCTGTTTTGCTTGCACTATCTTGTCAAACGATAATGTTCCCTCTAAAGCAGCAAGTGCATCGATTCCAAAGCTTAATCATGTACGAAAAAGTGTTAATTAAAGAAAAACTAAAGGTATCGTAGCGGTGGTTTTAAAATGCAAAAGAGTGGGCACCAAGCATGATGGTCCCCCGTTACACATTATTACGATTCGATTCGGGTTTTAGTCAATCTCATTTCAGTTTATACATTAATTCTAAAATACAATGGAGAAATTATAAATTGTGAATCATAAAGACATATTTGTTTGAAGAAATTGATTGATCAAAATTTCTCGACTATAGCTTTCCACAGCCTCTAGAGGATATCCTTATACCTCTTGCTAATGGGTGCAGATAGAACTTTATTAACTATGGTTGTGGAGGTTCTAATCCAGTATTTATAGAATACTGCTGTAACCCTAAAACCCTTCCCACAATAGAATTAGGGTTACCAAACATATCTCATACCATGTGATGAACCAAACCAAATTGGTTCTACCGTGTCAATCAGACTCTCACTGAATTAACCAGTTTAGGTAATGAATTAAGCCCACATATAAGTCTAACACCCTCAAATACCTAAAAAAATTGTGGACACTCTTGGTGTTCCCGAGCTTGGCGCATTTGACCACGATAATGGTGTCGACTTTGAGAAAGCCCTTATAGACTTTGCCGCAGCCACGAGAGCCCAGCAGTCATTCTTGGGAGAAATTATTGGTTGCCATTTTCATCTCCTTTCCTGTGAATATCTTGGCCAACTTACCGCCGCTATTGGCGTTTAAGATTGCTTTTCTGCTCTATGGCAAGCCACTCTGAGCGTCTTTGATTTGCCTGTGTTGCTTGTAGACCAAAAGAAGTTCGCAACGAAGGAGAATAAGCAACAACCAAACCGATATTATGGCGCAGTTGAGAGGGTAATTGGGTAATTTTCTTTTTTTTTGTTTGTCAACTTAAGAACTGCGGATGCGAGTGATATTATTGGTAAAATTGGGAGTTGTATGACATAAAAACAAAGTATTGAAATGAATAAAATTTTATATAAAAAAAATGGCTGGATGATACAGATTGGGATCTTCTGCTGCACTTCTGTGTAGCGGACTCGAACCTAAGCGTTGGGAGGGCATCGGAATAGAGTCCCGATGCCCTTTAAATGCTCAAGAGTGTCTCTATTTCACTAGAGTGCAACAGAGGATCTTTATAACCTAATGCTCTTTAAATGCTCAAGATCATCTCTGCTCCATTAGAGTACAGCACTACTCCACTAAAGTACAGCAGAGGATCTTTTTTCGAATGACACTATCTACAAGTCTCTCCCATAGCTGTCCACAGTAGCAATATTATTTTGTTTAGCTTATTCACTCTGTTGCATGTATGGCGAGACTTCAATTTGAAATAGAAAATTCTTAAAAGTCCAATAAATTTAGGGAAAAGGGTTCATGCACAAGAATCCAATACTCGAAACATGGAGACAAGAGAGAACCAACGGCTGTGATTTGTGGATAGCTTTCGATGTTCCGAGTCCCAACATTGGTCAGTTGGACAGAGAAAACAACAATTCCATGCAAGATTGATCATGAGACTATGAGAGTGAGATGAGAAACCGCCTTTTAAACCATCATATGAAGTCCCACAAACATCTGGATCTGACTCGGATGCAAACATCTACTTTACGTTTCTTTGTATTTAATCTGTATAGTGCATTCAGGCTCTGACTCAGATTCAAATTCAATCAACCGCAATTAACTCCGCTTCTCTTGGTTGCCTAACCCACCATAAAAGAATTATCAGGTATAAACTTCTTTTTATTGCTTTATTTATTTTTTTAATCTTCCCAGTGGCCAGTAGACTCAGCACTCCAATAACCAACTCAAGTCCCCCCTCCCCCTCCCCCTCTATAAATACCCATGCATGCTATCTAGTTGCATGAAGTATCCATCGCCTCAAGCCTTGAGTCGTTTTTAAGTCTCTCTTTGTCTTTAGTTTGGCGTTAAGATCTTCTGTAGTGGCTGCCGCTAGCAGTGAAGATTTTGATTGTTCATATCAACAGGTGTTTCGATGCACTCCCAACAGTCAAGATCTCACTGTCAGGCGGCAATCACTTCTCTTTCTCCTTGCGTTCTTGTCTCCTAGGCTTGTTTCTCGGTTCCTTATAATTTTGTAGGACTTGTCTGATTCAGAGAAATCAAACACCACTCAGAGTTATTTCGAAGGTCAAGTTCATCTTTGTTTCTGTGCTTCTTCTAGTCTTTGCTTTCTCTCATGCAGTTAACTCTGTTGAGGGAAGGCATTTAAGGATTGGAAAGCCAAAGGTGTCTCACAAGAAACCTATAACTCAGATAGGTGGAGAAGGCTGAAACTGCATCAATGGAAGGTTGGTGAAAACACCAGTACGTTGCTCGGTGACCATGCAAGTAAAAAGATGGCACACGTAAGAAAGGAGTTTCAGCTCGCAGCAGCCCTTGTTCATAACCAAGACATTCAATCTGCAGCAAACCCAGCAGATCCATTAGACAATTCACGATCATCGGCACCAGGTTATTTAGAAAACTTCAGGCCCACGGCCTCCGGTCACAGTTCAGTCAGTCATTCCAGTCCAGGCAGTCTTCCGTGGATGTCGTCACCACCACTACTCCCGAATCTATCGCTGCAACCTCAAGATTGATTCAGGGAAAGAAGGTTTTGGGAATTGGCTGATGTTTTCACCAGCTTTTGTTGAAGCAGTTTCAGTCTTCTCTATGGGAGTTATAGGTATCTTATTAGACAGACACCTTTGCTTTCCAAACCTTAAATGCCTTCCCTCAACAGAGTTAACTGCATGAGAGAAAGCAGAGACTAGAAGAAGCACAGAAACAAAGATGAACTTGACCTTGGCCATAACTCTGAGTGGTGTTTGAGTTCACTGAATCAGAGAAGTCTTACAAAATTTAGGAACCGAAGAACAATTAAAACGTGACTGTATTATTGCACTTTTATATTGATGATGATTGATTAAAAAACGGACCCATTTGGGACAAGTTGGCAGATACCTCATTTTTTTTTTTTTTTCTAATGTGTTCCGACTGTATAGTGTTAAGTTGGTCATTTCCACTTAGTTAGGTGTAAGATAATACTTTTAATCATGAGAATGATACGTTACCAATATAATATATAAAAAAAAGATAAAAATAATAATAATTTTAAAAGGGGGCATGAGAAACAAAAAGTAAAAGATAAAGGTTTGGCTTTAAAAATAAAAGGGTTTCTTCAATGGATTGCAATGGTTGTTTAAGAAAAATGGCTTATATATATGATTGTAAATGGAAGTTTTGTTCAATAATTAATGTTAGTGTTTCCAAAGTGGTTTGTTAAAGAAAAAAAGAAAAAGAAAAAAGCTTCCATATGGTTTTTAAATTTAATGGTTTCCAACGTGTTAAGCAAGAGGGACTTGAATCACGATGGAGAAAGAGAATTTTAAAGTGGACTACTTATGAAAGGAATAAGGGAGACAGAAGGGGAATAAGGGAAACAGAAGGATAAGGTTTTTTTTTTTTTTTTTTTTTTAAGTAGATGAAGAAAAAAGTTATTTTGGAAGAATCTATAAAAGGAGGTGGAGGAAATTCGTGCAAAATTATTGGTAAGGATTTCAATGAGGGGGTGGAGAAGAAAACGAGTTTATGACTTTAAAAGGGAACTCTTGCATTCTTTTTTTTTTTTTTTTTTTTTTCGGGGGGAGGAAGATTCGAACCTGAAAAAAACACGGATGGAAATGGCATTTTGGAGAGGTCAATCACATGAAAGATATCTTCACGATTCTTGGTGGTGTTTCTATTAAGTTTATTCTGTAAATAGATTGTAAATCTTATTATATGATTAGGGTTTTAATCAAAACTCATGACTTTTCCTACAGTTATTCTAGAACACAATTATAACAACAAAGAGATGAATTAAATAATTAAGACATACCTATATAATGAAGATTGTTCTCCGACATTCCTTGTTCTTACTTTGATTCGAGTCTTCCACAGCACATGGGAGATCCCTTTTCATTCTCTCTACGAAGGGGAGCAGAGAGAAGAATTAGCAACTTGGGTTACAAGGACTCTAACCTAATATTTATAATACTATCCCAAACCCTGGACCACCCCCAATAAACCAAGTTGTTTTATCTCCAATCCGACGAATCAAATCAAAACCGATCAAATCCATAATTTAAACTCACACTAGTCAATGGCCTGGTAATTAATCAAGGCCACGAGATAATGTCTTATGGTTCCTCAAGCTGGTCGGCCTTCAAGATCCACCTGCGCATAAGATTTCCAAATTCGGTGGGATTCGATTCAACTTTGAAATCTAAACCCTCAGTCCGGCAATGATGTTTATTTTCGTTTTTGAGTCCTTCATCTCAGTTACATGGCATTTTCGTTTGTTTTCTTATGTTCGATCGATATCAATGGTGTGACCTCCTGTTGTTGACGAAGTGAAAAAGAAGGACGATGAAGCACAAAATTTTTGAGTAAATATTTGGATCCCCATTTCTTTTGGTCGATCAGCCCTGCAGAAAAACCTTCCACAATGTGCTCGGACCTGTGATTTGATGATTAATAATTTGGTGATTCACTGTGGTTCTACTCGGAGGGTGATTTGGCGATTCTACTTTTATCCGATTAATGGTACCGAAACAATGTTTCAGCATTTGTTCTTCAATTCCATTCTATTTGGTGATGATGATCATTATTTTTCAGCTCAGATCGATTCTGGTGATTTTTATTATCTGTTGTGATTGATTCTGGTGCAGCTGGATCTTGAGCTGACTGTAAAGGAAAGAAATCTCCTCTCTATGGATTACAAGAATGTCATTGGACTACATTGAGCATCTTGGTGCATTATGTCCTCAACTGAGCAAGAATCCATAGGAGATGATCATGATTTGAAATTGATCAAAAGTTATCTCCTTTTTGCTAGATCCGAGTTCATCTCATGGTATGTCTAAGATTCATATTTTTTTCGGTTGTATTTGATATAGCATCTACTTAAGATAGGATTTACTTGCTATTCATTAATTTGTATTTTGAAGCGAGTTCATACCTTTGTTCAAATCAAGTCCGTCAATTGCAGTTTCATTTCATCATGTTTTAAAACTGGTTCGATCTTATGCTATAAGTCAAATTCGATTTGGGTTCTTTCAAAGAGCTTGATTCAATTTTGTGGCATTTAATTTCTAGTTTAGTGCAAAAAGGATTTGATTGGTGCCAAAAATCTGATCTGGTTATTTTGTTAAACCTAGTTTGACTTGTGATTAAAATATGATTTTTTTCACTTATGCCATAATCGGGTCATATTTTTGTGTACTTTTGAGTTCAGTTCATGAGTCTCATGTCCAAAACTGATCCAATTTTGTGTTAAATTGGTTCAAGTTCATATTAGGTTTTGATTAATTTCATGTCATTAATCTGTTGGTACATTCTATTATTGGCCTCCATCTTTAATTGATCTTTCTTATTGATAATTGGATCAAACCCAACACTAATTGGATAGGTTTCCACCTTAATTGGACCGGTTCCCATCCTAATTGATCACTTCTCGCTCTTATATGATTGGCTCCCATCTCAATTGCTTGGTTCCCATCTTAATTTGTCAAATCCCATCAAATTGGATCATCCCTTGTCAATTGAACCAATTCTATCAAAATTAGGTTAATTTCATCTTAATTGGGTTAATTCTATTTTCATCTTAATTGGGTCATTACAATCCTCATAACAACTTATTTTAACTTGAATTTTCTTCTTATTTCAGTTAAATCCTCTAACATAGTATCATGAAATTCATCGAAAGTGATCACATTGGGATGTTATCTTGATCATCAAGTTCAGGCATCTCTTTCTGTCCTTATTCTTTCCAATAGGTTAAAAAACTCCATATGTTTATGCCTTAGCTACATTTTTTTTTATTTTGAACCCCTGAGTTCTAAAGATTTCTAAACTATTTTTTTTTTTTTTTTTTGTTCCCCTCTTATCTCATTAATAAAAATCTGCCCCTACAAACAACATCCACCATGGACCACATGGACACAATCCATCTGATACTAAACAGAGAGACATGGGTCAAAGAGTGGAGTTTTCAATGGATGTCTTTATTGGGGCTCTGGCTCTTACACCACCATGTACCCATGCTATGGTTGCCCAGACTAATTTCATGGAAAATTTGAAGATGCATCTACAAATAAATTTTATGGTTAAAGGTTACACCTCAAGTCATTGCAGGTGACCTTGCATTGCTCTAATTGTTTTACTAACAGGAAATATTTAAACTTTACTAAATGTATATGAGTTCTTGAAGTGGAAAATTATAACTGGAACAGAATAAAGTCTTAATATTTAACTGGTTGTTCCTGTTTTGCCTTACCTGCAAAGACTTGCAGATTGACACTATTGAATTAATGTCTGCATTTGTCTATGTCTGTTTCAGACCACTCCACAACAGAAAGTACGGTCTAAGATGATCTGTTTATGCTCCATCAGAGGACAGTGAAGGTATTCAAGAACCATTTAACCGTCGCTAAATGATATAGCGATGGGTTTACTACTATTAGCAACGGTTATTACTGCCGCATAAATTGTATTTTTGTAGTGCCAATTAATGTAACCCCTCATTCACAAATTGATGTAATAAAGTTTTGGAATAAGATATTCACTACATATACAGGTTCGCTACGTGATATGTTATGTGTAGCGGCTCAATTAATTGTTTTGAATAAATGTGAGACTCTAATGAGTCACTTTTAGGAGAGATCCTCATCTTTTAGATTTTATGCGCAGATCCAATCTCATAGCAGATTTGGTCCAAAATAAAAATAAACAAAATTATCCTTTTCTAATGTTCTCAAATGTCTTTGCTTTCAAAATTATCTCTCTAGTGGGTTACTATTTAGTTAACGACTTTGGACACTCCTTAATCCGAACTACGCAGAAACCTAATTCTCGAACATGTTTGGGATGCGTAATTCAGTCCAAAGATTAAATTGCTCGATTTAACCAGCGTTCAAAGATTAAATTGCTCGATTTAGCCGGCATTGACTTAGAGACCAGGTTTAATGGATTTTCTAGAACCGGTCTAGTTTGATTCATTTGCTATGGCATTTAACCATCCCTATTGACTTCTAAATAATTATTTTAATCGAACTATATTTTGGACTTGATTCTCGGATATCTCCGAATACGTAGACAGTTTGGGACAATGGTCCCAGATTCAATCTACCATCAGATTTCAGATTTCATTTTTTTTTTCTTTTTTGTAAATTACTATTTAGTTGTATTTTCTTTCGATTTGATATTTTCTCTCTTTGAACTTCGTGGGGAACCTGATTCTTAGTGGATACATAGACAATTTGAAATATATTATGGATTTGGTTTCATAATTTCAAAATATTATTTTGTCTTGTCACATGCGATTTTTTTTGGGGGGGGGGGGGGGGTTGTTGACCAAACAAGTATTATAAATATGTGATTACCATTAGACCTATTAGGTTGGGGTTGCTAAAATTACCATCAAATTTGTATGAACTTTGATCATTTCATAAATTTTATTTTCTTTTTTTATTTCAAAACATAATTGATAGAAAATAAGTTAAAAGAATTTAACAACATGACATAGGATCCCTAAAACCTTAGTCAGCCATTGATCATAAATCATCATACATAGAGTTAGGAAATGAATAGTATGGGAGATCGATTCTCAGATCGGACAATTTGGGTACCTAACACCTTCCAAATCGTAACCTGGATGCTTACCCAATTTTTGAAGACCAAAGCCAGAATTTGAGTTATGAGTCATAAATGTCTCTGTTATGGAGATGACAATTTTATAGGTCCTAGACCTTAATCTAGGTAGTGATTCTTACTTATTTTCGTCCATGGGCGTGAGTGGACACGATCACAAGGCAAAGACCTATAATCTCAAAATTTAGGATGAACCCTGTGTTTCTATTAGATTCCAAACCATAAACTTTCTATCACGAGAGAAAAGACCTTCGAAGAAAAGCTATGTCCTTACACCCACTAATCATATGCTACCTCCTTCATTAAGCTCCCTTAGGGGCTAACAACCCTATAAATACACATGAAAGGGACTAAGAACCCTATAAATACCCATGCAATCCAGTTGAAGTGTCCATCGCCTCTAACCTTGAATTGCTCTCTCTCTCTCTCTCTCTCTCTCTCTCTCTCTCTCTCTCTCTCTTATCTTCTTCTGTTATCTTCTCATATGACACTCATGACCACGATGACCGCTACTTGTGTTTTTCTTCTTGTATTAATGTATCGCAACAAAAATCTATCGTTGAACGAAGGCGTTTGAAGTTTGCAATAATTGAGTATGCATGGAATACTTGGTTTATAAAATAGAGAACATCTTCAAAGCAATGGCTTCAAAGCAATGAAGCTTGTACCAGCTATCCCAATGATGGTTCAAGTATGGAACAGGTTGATGACTTCCGTCCCACACAACCAATGATGTGTGTGTAGGTATATGTGTGTGTGTGAGGGTTTTAGCGAAAAGAGTTAAGGGATTTTGCAACACCTTGACGTTCTGTAGTAAGGGGAATTGAAGAGAAGGGCAGAGAAATTTTTAATATTTAAATAAAAACTTTTGTAATGATTAAAACATATTCTATTATATTACTATATAATTAATTCCAAATCAAATCATTCTATATTTAGTATAAACTTGCACTTCACTCCTTTGCATTTGAAAAGTAAAATAAATTTTACATCTTATTTAAGTTTATTATAAATATATTTTTGAAATTTAAGTAGTTTATACAATCATGTTTTGTTACAACTATAAAAATTTCATTTTTTTAAAGTTAAAATTTTCTTTTCCCTTCCCTTCAATTCCCCTTACGAACGAACGAACATGGAATTTATGGATTGAAAAATACAATGAATACTTCCAAGGGACTAGACCTGAACCCTAACCCAGCCCAAGGAAGATGTCCAATCTTATTCCATGAACATTAGTAAACCCAACAAAAGATTGTGGAAATGAAACCATGTAGCCCAATTAAAATAGCGTCTTTCTTTATGACATTGGATGGTGTCAATGGCCCATTGACATCGATTGTTTTTCATGAAATGTCATTGAGCTGTCCAAGAAACCCCAATGTATAGAGGATATTTTGGTATTTGAGATGGGAAGGGTGAGAGGTTTTTGCACGATCCAACGGACAAGCACTGATCGCCAGTGTCAACACTGGATTGATGTCAACAAGAAAAACCCATTAACATATCAATCTTGTCAAAATATCTTGCACGTAAACTAGATGTTTTAGCATTTTGACAATGGATAAACAAGGAACTCCTTAGGTAGGCAAAACTCAATTCAACTGTTATATTGCTCATACCCCATGAGGCACTGAATTCTATGGTCTCTAAAGCAGACAATAGAGTTCAGGCCAGCCTAAACACTCTCCTAATTGGCCGAACTGACTCTGGGCCCATAACCTTAGAATAAACAAGGGGCCCAAACTGGGCCGATCCTGAACTGCTTAGAGTTGGCTTTCCTGTCCATCACGTATGTGCATGTAAGAGCACATGACCCATGTGGGAGGAGACCCTTGATTAGAGTAAAGCTTATGCTGCAAACTCGTAAAAGCACATATTTTGCAAAGCCAAGCTGGGCCCTTGATGGATTCTGTGAGTTGGCTCAGAATGATTGGTGAATGGGCCGACTTCTAATTTGGGTATTAACTACGAAAAATTCATTTACATGATCCACCCTTATGGGTCCACGAGAGAAAATACCATTGTGATTCCGACCGTTGCATATAGAGGACATGGTCTGGATTTAGCCAAATCTGAATACCGTTGTGATTCGGACCGTTGCATAGGTTTAAATTTTTCATAAATCAATTTAAAATATCAATATTAAAAATACCCTAATTTTATTTATACTTTGGACCTCGGTCTTTCTTGGTCAATATAGGTTGCAGGTTCTACATGGGTCTTGGGTTGGTCCGGTCTACTCTAAAGTTGGGCAGTGGGTTCCTCATTACCAAAAAGAGGAAGGAGAGGGGTGAGCAAAGATTTAGAATGTAACTCAAAAGGACAGTTCAGTCGGTAAAGACTAATATCTCAAAGAGGTCATGAGTTCAACTATCTTTAGGGGTAAAAAAGAAAATTACAAATCTGTACTTCTTTTTTAACAGCATGGTATGAATATGCAATTGGTAAAAAATATATATATATATATGTAATTAGTCCAAATAATGTAGGTGGACAAATAAATCAACAATAAATAGAGCAAGATAGGTGAAAAAAGGCCAAAACATATGACAGCCATATTGCATACATGGAAGTATGGTTCCAAAGTTGCTTGTGCATCTTATAAATGTCCAGATTTCTCTTTATCATAACCAAGCAGATGACCAGGATCCAATCGCAAGAATTGCTTCTAATGGAAGGACAAGTATGAGCTACTCTTCTTGTAATGTTGAAGTTTTAGATACTTTGCTGATGATTTATTACAAATTTCCTCCTCAAGGGTTGCAATTCCTGATCTTAATGGTTCAATCATTCATAGACCCAACCATGGTTTGAAGAATCAGAATTCATAATCACCAATTCCTTTTGTTTCAGAGCAAAATCAGCTGATCCCATTAATTCCGACTCCTGATTTGCTCCGTCCATTTTCGGTGATTTTTCCAGGGTTCAAGCATTTTGTGCCTTTTTTGGCCAACTGAGTTCAGCATAGAGCTAATTGACATTAAGTGAGACCGTTTTGATTCTCGATTCCACTACCTTGAACCATCGACCCAACATACTCTCCACCCTTCTTTTTCACTTCCTTCTTCTTCCCTTGTGAAAGGATTAATATTTGAACCAGGTTTTCTTTTTTTGTCATCGTATTCTATGACGACCATAAGCTTCTATAGTACTAGAGTGGGGGAAAGAATATTAGGTATACTACAAAAAGAAAGGAGAGGAGTGCAAAAAGAAAGGAGAGGAGTGCATATTGCACAAATGAAGATAAAAACTTAAACTCATGACCTCTTGGATGACTGCACTCTGTTGTGATGGAACTGACCAACTGAGTAAACAATGGCCTTCATTGACCAGTCTTCTTAAAGTGGTTGGTTGTAAGATCTTACCCACCTCTTTCTCCCTTTGAAGTTTCAATGAAACCAATATGTTGCCAATTTTATCACAAATTCTTAGAACCTGGACTAATACTCTACGAAATAGGTTCACATCAACATCAACTTGGAGTTGTTTATTGTTTTTTATTTTTATTTTTTTTAACTATAAATAATATTTACTCATGGACGAAAAGGGGTTTGGTTTTAAGTCACTTATCCAATGACAAATCATCGATTGGTTTTATCATGAAAACCACAATATATAAAGGGATAGTTTTACTATTCAAGGGGAAGAGGTTGTCAAATCTGACAGTTCGACTCTTGAGGATAAGTTTAGTTGTCACCTACTTTGGGTGACATCTAACTTTTCTCAACAACAAAATTTCACTAATGGAAGAAAATGGAAGAAAAAATAATGGATAGAGAGGCCAAATTAACCCATCATACTAATCAAAACTATGGAGTTGTAGATCATCTATACAAGATAAACTCCTCCCGCCACTTGCTCTCTACCTCGCATCATCCATTTCCAACTTGATACAGAGAGAATCAAGGTATCAAGGATTACTTTCTATAGTTGAGAAGTAAGGTTGCATACATTATCCCTTCTTTAAACCCTGCAATAGTAGGAGCCTTGTGCACTGAGTTTCAAAGAGTATCATAATGGTAAGAGTATGTGGTTTCAAAGTTGGAATGAGTAGCCTACAACCGAAAGAAGATGGAGAATTTGTTTTCTTAATCAAGTAATGGGCACACAAGCCCTTCAAGGATTCCCAAAATAGGGGTTCCACTAATCTACTATTCTCTCTTTCTCTTTCAGGTTCTGTTTGATTACTTGATTGGAATGAAATTGAAGTAACTAAACATGGAATGAAATCTTGCCATTCCATTGAAAAAATTGTAGTTATATTTTGAATGGAAAGTAATGTGACAATTAAAGAAGCATAAAATAAGTTCTTTTGCAAGCACTTTTCTCCACTAATGATAATTTTCTATTCTCTATCCCTGAAAAAAGAAAGTTCCATAATACCATCACTCTTTATGAACTTCAGACTGAAATAACTTCAAAAATAATCTGCACATCATAGTCATGCCAACCAATCATCCACATTCCCAAATTTAATTACATGTACAATTGTTTTCAATAATGTAATTTTAAACAAATGAGGCTTAATTACATGCCAAAAAAACTTTTCAAAACAAGCATTGCCTTTTGTTTCAAACAAGTTAGGGTGATTTAAAGAGGAGTTGAAATAGTAAGACTTAAAAGACAATTACATGCTTAGTTGGTTGGTGTCCAACTATAGATTACATGCACCCCAAGAGGTTATGGGTTCGACTCTTCTATCTCTCACACCCTATCTTTGTTGACCATGTAGAGCCATTAAATACAAACTATACCACACCCCCTTCCTTGCTCCTTTTGACTTGGCTCCCATGCACACAGTGTGTAGATCCCTTGTTCTTAGAAAAGAAAAAACCCTAAAATTCTAAAAGAAAAAGTCTTAAAATCGTTAGACTTGTAGAGTTCTTCCCTAATTGTGGTAGAATCAACATTCTCTTAACCAAAATAGTGTCCTCTCTCTCTCTCTCTCTCTCTCTCTCTCTCTCTCTCTCTCTCTCTATTTCAGTTATGCAAAACCCTTAAAAACTTCATCAACAGGGTACTCTCCTCCCATAGAATGTTGTCTTGGATACCAAAATTTAATTAGCACCTTTTTTTTTTTTTATTGATAGTTCAATCATGGAGAAGCCAAAGCATCTACTCTACTTAGAGACAGTAGCCAAGGAGTGGTATCTGGTCAGACTGTCGTACAAAAACTAGATAGGATTGGCAAGGCAGACGGCCGTGCTATTAACCGCACTTGGAATATGGACCTTGAGAACAAGCTTCAAGCTTTTTTTTTTTTTTTTTGGTTATTAATAACATCATAATAATGTAAAAACAACACTCAATACCTAATTCTCCAGCCTATAGAATAATCAAGATTTGCATTACTTTCATGCCTTTCACTGTATTAGAATAATCACAAATAAAGGGCGAATTTATAACTTTTCATCCCTTCACATGAAAAAGGTCGACATCAATGATGTTCACGTACTAAGGCCCAATTTGGTTGCAAGGGGAATTAAAGGAAAGGAAGGTGACGTGACATTTTTTAAACCTAAAAGAAATATTTTTATAACTATAATCCAACATGATTGTATAAATTACCTAAAATTCTTATCATGTTTAGTAATATGCTTATTAGATGTAATTTTTATTTTATTTTTTCAAATGCAAAGTTAAGTGTAAGTTAATAACTAAATATGGAATGATTTGAGAGTTAATTACATAGTCATATGATAATATACTGAAATGATTACAAAAGTTTCATTTTTAAGTTTAAAATTTCACTTTCATTCCCTTTGAAATTCCCTTGCAATCAATCAAAGCCAATGTGTTTTTCAATTCAATTTGTTATTGGATCACTATAATTAGAAAGTTGTAGTTTGTTTCAGATCTCGTTTCATTGGATGGAGGCTTAGTTCAAGGGAAATGAATTCTAGTCAATATTAAAAATGCAAACTTTTACAATCATTACCAAACATGATTGTCTACACTCTTTAACTATCTCCAAGATCTTCCAATTCTAGTTATTAAATTTATTTTACTTTAAAACTTAATCCTTGTAATTTTGAAAATGAATAAAGATTACATATTTCCTATATTTCCTATATATAATAAGAGTTTTAAGTAGATTACACAATGTCGGTTACAAAATTTTTCATTTTTCTTTTCTAGTAAATCCACTTAACTTCTCTTCAACTTCACTCATTTTACTTGCAACTAAATAGATCTAAAAGGTCAGAGGATTTCGTTTAAAATGAAATGAAAGATGATCGAGAAGCTAACACCATATATTGGAATCATAAATATTATTTTGTTGAGAGCAATGGATAGAACATCATGAATTCCTAAATATTAATAAAATAATAAATAAAGAGAGAGTGCATTTTCTGAACAATGGGTGATGTTGTAGGAGAAGATGACAATAATTTAAGAAGAGAGCAAAAAAAAAAAAAAAAAATAGAGTACCAATGTCACACCCTCCCTCTTTTGGAGAAACTTTTTCCAAGGACAAAAACCCCAAATGGTGGGAATTTGCAGAGTATAGTGCTTGCCCTTACTTTTGTGCCACTGCCATGCAATTCCGTGCTGACCAAATATGTTTTGTACCGCTGGTGTACTCAATTTCCAGATTTTTCTTACCATCACACACACACACGAACACACGAACACTTTAGTACGGTTAGGAACAAGTACTAGGTTTCTTTAAATAACTCAGCAGGTTGGAAATTCCATCCTCTCAATACTTACATCCATGATCCACTACATCATGTCAAAACACACTAAACACAATCGGAAGATTCTCTACCGTTGCCCTATCAGTTGCCACGATCCAACGGATTGAAGATGTAGAGTGGGCCCCCTAATGATTAGATTCTGATCCTAAGGTTAATGAGTATGGAACTGATTTTTTATATCCTGAATGAGAGTGAAGGAAGTAGAGCAAGCTGGCAGTAGATCCTTGAAAGCGACCGAAAACTCAGCCCAGGATCTCCAGTCTATCCAATCGAACGGTTGAGACCTGATTCTGTCTTTCACTATACCGTTCAAAACGAATCTTCTATCCTACAAGGGGCAAACATCTACTATTAAGCCTCTTCGTACTCGGAGGGTAAGTCTTTTCTAACCCTGGTTCTGCTCCCCCACCAGGCCAGGCTATCTGCTCCTCTCCTCCCCCTTCCCCCCTCCCTTCTCTCTCTCTCTCTCTCTCTCTCTCTCTCTCTCTCTCTCTCCATTCCTTCGTATTTCTCTGTAGAAGATTTTTGCCCTAGTTTCTTGATCAAATCTTTAGTTTTCTGTGGAAGAGTTCTCTGACTTTGGAGGACAGAAGGAACGAAGAGAGAGGGAAATCTAGGAGACTAGACGACATGATGCAATCAAGTAACGGAGCTGATCCGCAGCAACAGCCACCACAACATCACCAGCAGCAGCAATGGCTGGCGATGCAGTATCCGGCGGCGACAATGGTGATGCAGCACCAGATGATGCCGCCGCCTTACCCACAACACTACATGCCTTACCATCACCAACAGCAACCTACACAGCAGCAGCAGCAGCAGCAAGGATCCAGCGAAGAGAACAAGACGATCTGGGTTGGTGATCTTCATTATTGGATGGACGAAAATTACCTTAATAACTGCTTCGCTCACACCGGCGAGGTTAGTTCCTTCGTTTTCCTGCTTCTTTTTTTTTTTTGTTCAAATTAAATATCTCTTCTTTATTTTTCGCCTCCCATTTCTTTCCTTGTATTGATTATAATTGGTTCAGTTACCTTATTATCTTTTCTTGAAAACAATATGATTTGGTAGGTCTCCCGAGCACTCAAAAAACTTGATGTTCAGTCGTTTGGCTTGATCTCACGTAAACTTGAGTATTATATGCTTCCGTGGCCTTCGTGGAGTTGAGTGAGGTTTTTTATTTTATTTTATTTATCGGAGAATCTGAATGTCCTTGCATCTTTAATTCTTTGGTGTCTGCCATACGTCTGATCCGGGGGTTGGCGGTGGGCAGAGAATACCTGCGAGTCAATCTCTCACTGGATGGTCATGACGCTATCATTGAGCCAATTGATAGTGTCATTAAAATTTCTACCTTTATACGCGTACATTGAATTGGAAGGTTCTTGATTAAATGTATCTCATCTGAAGGTTTTCGAATTATGGCATTTCTTTTTCCAAATCTTATCCTGGAAGTGGAGTAACTTCGGGGAGTGGGAAGAAGTTGTGGGAAGAATCATACATATCTCCCAATCAGAAAATGTACCTTTTTTCCTTAACCATATCTTTACTAGGTGGATTGGACTTCTAACTGATTTTGCTTGAAATTATAACAGACCCTTTGGATACATCGTATTGTAAATTATACATCAAAATTACTTGATCTGCTTATCATTTTAATACTGTCGTTTATCTTGGTACTCCACATGGATGGCTTCCATTGAAGATGGCCATTTAGTACATCACAACCTGGGGTTTTGGTTGTCTGTCACTTCAAGCAGTCAGATGAGAATTCAAACGGGAATAATATTATTAAGCAACATGTCCTTAGAACAGTGTCCAAGACAGGGATTTTTATTGCTGTAAGGGTATTTGTACTTTCTCATTGCAATGGGTAGGTACTTAGAGGACTTGAATCTTCCAAAGTTCATAATTTTCATTGGTCCTCTTGTTTCTCTGCTGTTTCCCGTTGCAATTGAAACTTTTTCCGTCTTCTGTTCCTCACACCTGCTCCTTGATGGTCACTAATTGTTATCTTCTATTGACCTCATTTACTCTTAGATGGTGCTTCAAAATCGTGGCATGAGAATATCCATTTTTGTTTATAATTATTTGTGTTCTGACTCCTTTAACCCCCTTGTTATAAATATTTTTCCACAGTGCACTAAATGATTGTGCTGAGCTTCTTGCAATTAAGCTTGTGGCTTCATTTAACCATTTGGTCAGACAAACAATTGTTAAGTAAAATTGTGTTCTTTTCCCTAACCATTTGTTTTGGATTTATTGGTTTTCCAACTGTTTCTGTACATTATGATGGTTCTATTTGTACAAATTTAATGATTTGTATAGGGTGGAACCATGTACAGCATATCCGTTCTCCAGATGAAGGTTGGTTCTTTTAGGTTCAGAATTTCTCTTTATTGGTTTTTGAAGATTTTTTCAACTGCTTACATTAAGAAGAATGGGAGAAGCATTCAATGGAAGTGATGTAGACATGGCCAGTGAGCGAGGACCATCCATGACAGTCATATCCAGACAACCCCACCATGAGGGGTTATGGATTATCCACATCTATGTTCCATTGGTCATTTTAGTTCCATGGCAGAAAAATTGTTCCCAGAGTCTCTCAACTAAGAGATACGGGAAGGATTAATTCAACTCTCTCTAAATTAGGATACGGGAATAAGAAAGGTTCTTGAAAGAAAATAAGGTTCACTAATTCGAGATACACGTATGCCACATGGAAAAGGGTAGTGGTGCTGAAGCTTCTGATGTTGAAAGGGGATTCTGTGAACTATGCTTGGAACCTTTTTGGGTCGTCAAGTTAGCTGTCGTGTATCAAAATTATGTAATAACAGCTGAATGGATCCCATAGTAGAATAGAAGGGACAATATTTAACCTAGATATGGTGCATTTGTTATAACAGCATAATTTTGGTAGCCATATATCTGGACAAGCCAAAAGCCCTCCAAAAAGATGCTATATTTGTTCCATTATGTTTTTTAATTTTAGTATGCTTCAGAGTTATGGATGAGTGATTTATGCTGGAGATTTGAAGAATAGTCTGGAAGTTTTCGAAGTTGCATGAGAAAACTACATCGTCAGGAATGCTTTTTACCCTTTGCCAATATCCATAAAAAGTTCTAGAAACCCTGCTTACTTAGGTTTACGTATTTTCTTGTGTGCTTTTACTGCTTAATGAAACAAAGAATTTTTAGAACCTCTCTTTAAAGGATGGACAGACTTGCTGCTTTATGGTAGACAAGTAGTTGGATAGAGGTTTTATTATTCTGTTTTCAAACAGGTGTTTCCAGTTATCGATTTTCACATTTATTTAAATATTTATTAGCTATTTCATACGTGTCCTTGGTGTTTTGATTACCCTCTAAGATGGCATCTGAAAATTTTTAGGTAATCTCCATTAAGGTTATTCGCAATAAGCAGACAGGTCAGTCGGAGGGCTATGGATTTGTGGAATTCTTTTCACGGGCAGCAGCTGAGAAAGTTTTGCAGAACTACAATGGCACTACCATGCCCAACACGGAACAGCCCTTCCGTCTGAATTGGGCATCATTTAGCACGGGTGATAGGCGTTCAGATGCTGGGTCTGATTGTTCAATATTTGTGGGAGATTTGGCAACAGATGTTACTGATACCTTGTTGCAAGAAACTTTTGCCAGTAGGTATCCATCGGTAAAAGGTGCCAAAGTTGTAATTGATGCAAATACTGGTCGTACAAAAGGTTATGGTTTTGTGAGGTTTAGTGATGAAAGTGAGAGATCACGGGCTATTAGTGAAATGAATGGTGTATATTGTTCTAGTAGGCCCATGCGTGTAGGTGTCGCAACACCAAGGAAATCATCTGCTTATCAACAACAATATTCTTCACAAGGTATGTGGTTAGAACAATTCTTTCTTTTCAAATGTAGTTATAATTCTGGAGATTTTTTCTTCCCAGTTTGGTCTTGTTAGCCTAGAACGGAAATTGAGGTTAGTTTTTGTTACACTCTCCATGAAATTATCTTTTCTTTTATTTTTTAATATTTAAATATGACCGTAACTTCTGCAGTTAGAAGTGAATTTTTTGCTAAAACATTTTCTCTTGAGAATCTGTTTACTTAATTGTTTCTGATAATTAACAAATTCTTTGAATAGAATTTAGAATTGAAATCAGAGTTTTTTATGGTGCAAGGGTAACCTTCCTTGCTTTGTTGGATTATGCTGTTGTTTTCCAGAACTACTTCCATGGTTTCTAATTTGGTGCAATGTGTCCCCTCGTTTTAGTACGAAAAGGTATCTTGTTCCCTGTGCCTCATATACTGGGCAGGAGAAGGGTTTTAGTTCACTCATGCATCAGACATGAAAGAAGGTAAATGTTGTTCTGGAACTAGTGTAGACCATTTTAGGATTCAATTTTATAAAGTGAATAAGACTAATGCAATATATGTGGAGTACTAATTAAGAGTATGTGGGAGTGGAGATGAAATGTTGGTTAAGTTTGTTGGACACGTAAAGCCCCCCACCCTCTCTTTGCCACTGGACTTTGGTCTTTGGGCATTGAGTAAGTTGTTGCCTCTAGAGTTAAAGCTGGTGCTTGACAGAAGGGTGGTCTGCCTCCAAAATGCGACATTGTGCATTGAACTAAGTTGATGTGAGATGTTTAAAACAGGTAGCAACGCTGGGCGTGCTTTATGAAAGAAAGGTTGAACAACATGGTTCCATGGGAAAATAACATGGTGGTGAAATGAGCATAAACAGTTGCTCAATTGACTGTGGAAAGTAAAATAAAAAAAATGTAAGGTTGTATGTCTAGCTCAAGTATTGTTGTAGCAACTTCAAGGTCCGAAAAGGAGAACAGTAGGGCTAGACGTTGCATGGGTAGAGGTTGTGTGAAAAATCTAAGGTCTTGTCCTTTAACTGGAGATATGGCATTAGTGGACTGGTATTCAGTTGGTCAACTGATTCAAGTACTTGAGAACTTGAAAAAAGCTTGGATGGTGGGGAATCTTTATGGAAAGATGTAATTATTATAAATTTCTGCATGGAATTTCAGGGAGCCATTGCTTCCCTTGTGCTGTGTGTGCTTTTGAGCATGTTGTTTTGCACCCAAATTTTGGCGTATTAGAAAAATCTGTGTTAAAAAAGCTCTGCTATGCAATTATAATAGAATAAAGCTTTAGGGTTATAATTATGCTTAGTATTGATTCATACAAATGAGTTAGCGTCATGGAGAATAGGTTCTCTAAACTTTACTTTGACTATTTATGACTTGCAATATTTTTGCTTGATATTGATTAGCATGTTAACATTAAATGTCCTGCTTGCGTTTCTTGCAAGGCATATATTATATGGGTACTAAACAAGAAGCTAAGCTAAAGTATTGTGATCCTTTTCCTGCTTGCATTATTTCCTGATAAAGCAAGCTGCTTATCCTGGTACCATTTTCTTCTTCATCTCTTGGGATGTATTCACTGGGTCCAACCTTGGAACATTGGGATGGTTGCGAAGATTTTGAACCAGATTTTGGTTATCTTATGCAAAGGTACTAAAGTGTTCACTTACGATATATCTGATGTAAATTGGAAGCGGAAAGGTAATTTTAAAGTATAATCTAATTCTATAGGTCTGCACAAGGATTAAAGTATCACTTATTGGTTAGTGAATCGGTTGGGCGATTTTTAAGAGACGTATCGTATCATATCTAGGATATGCTAAGATACAAGCAAGATACACACGGAAATGTTTAGGGAACATGCAAAACACAATTTTAAAGCATAAAAATACTATGAATAAACAACTTTAAAAGTGATAAGTTTTCTTACATTGATTATTATACCAGGTCAAGTTGCATGTTGGTTCAAATGCAGAGTTATAAAAAGTGTTGGGAAGGGGTGAAACTTAGATGATGTTGTACACATTTTTAACATAGATGCAATACTAGTCCCAGTCCATATACGGATGGTAGTGTCCATCCCACCCATAGTAGAACAGTGTATATTCTTCTGCAGTGGACAATCTCGTTGTTGGGACCCACTGTGCATTAGGCTGGCTCTTCCCTAAACATCCAAAGGATGAACATCCAAGGCTGGAAGAAGCACCAGGAGGTTGATGTCCATAATGTGTCAATGAAGGGGCAGATGATAGATCTAAACTCATGCTCAGTAACTCCATCTCCTTCATAAGTATCACTATTGGTAGGTTGCTTTACATGGTTACCCCTTAGACTGTAACTCCTGGGTTGTGGCTGAGCACCATGATCCTCATCTTGGGTTGCATGAATAAAACCCCCCTCACATGTGAATTGTACATTTGTACTAGATCATGACTGTGCAACCCCACCCGCAACAACACCACCAGCACCAATACCACATTACCACCAGCACCAATACCACCGGCACCACCCACACCACTACCACCAACATCAACATCACTACCACCACCACCATCATCATCGTCATCATCACTGTCTTCTGGAACAGTGCCTTCATAAGTTTCACCAGACCTTGTCTTCCTAGTGTCACCCCTAAGAAATCTAGTACTATGTTTTGTGCTTGTGTTTGAGATAGTGCTTGGGTTTCATCTTCATCATTTAATGGGCGATTGATGTTCTCCACAATAGGATCAGCTATGGTGGTCTGATGATCTTCATCCATTTGATCCATCACCAATACTCTATATGTATCCTCTATCCATGCTCTAACTGGATCCTCCTCGTTGAGCATGTGACTGAGGTCGATGGGGTCTACATTTGCCCATCCTGCTGTTCCAAATTAAGATTTTTTTTTGCCTCATATTATAGTGTACATAAACCAACTTCTCAAATTTTGCATGACTAAGGCAATTGCGGGTTTTGGTGTGTATCAACCCGAATATGCTTCAGTTTCTTTCACATCCACTTGAGGAGGCTGTGGGATGCGGATGGCAATCTTTATCAAGTGTGGAGCATTTCTCCCATAGTTGAGCCACCAATCAGCTGCACAAAGAGAAATATATTCAACAAAAAAACTTTAAAACTCATATGATAACAAAGAGAAATGTTATGTTCTCTAACTTACTAGGGCGTATGCTTCTTTTGGCGACAGCCAACTGATCAGCAAATCCATGTGTACCCTCACGGAAAATCTTCAGCTAAATAGTTAAATATGTTGATTAGCCAGTCATTGATGAATATGTGAAAAATATATCCAGTCGTTTATGAAATGTTATTTAACATGTTAGCTCTTCAATGGCAAGTAAAGCGTTTGTTGTATCTGGGTCCATTCCATTTATTATGTTTCTGATGGTGTCTACATATAGCTGCTGATAAGCTACTCCAAGCTGTGTGTATTGGCTGTCCGGTTTTAAGTAGTATTCTACAATATGTAAGTGACACATTAAAACCTAAGTCTAAGTGTTAAAATTAAAGCAAAGACACCAATTGATATAAAATTACCTGCCAAATGAATGTCTTGCAGCAACATTCCCTCCCATCGCTCTCGTAGAATCTTCAAGAACTACTTCTTTCCAGATGGGTTCAAATCATGAATTCTGTGCCTCACTAATATCATAGCTTGCACCAACTTGCCCATGGTCTGCTCCTTATCACCATCGACCTCTCTAAGAAGAATGAAGAGTGGCCTCATAATCCCAGACAATCTTTCCTCCCTATCCCAAAACTTTGAAGACATGATGAGGTCTGTGACATATCTCTCTATAGGTCAATACTGGTTGATACTATTGACACTTTTTTTTTTTAAATTTAACCCAAACTTTTGCACCATATTGTTCTTACTAAACTTATCGACATGTATCTCTATGTATCATTGAGTATCGACCATATCGATCTGTATCACCCCATATCGTTGTGATACAATGGATGCGGTCCAACACCTGGAATTCTTAAAAATATAAGATGCATATTGGGGCTGTACCGTATCCAGGGTCGATACCGATGCGTATCTACTGATACGCCCTGGTACCATACAGTAATCCTTGGGTCTGCATATGTTGCAAAGATTTCTTCACCATTTAATCTAAGAGTTGGAGACACTTTGACAGAAATAAATGCAATGCTCTTATGAATGAATACTATGTTGTGCATGGGAAAACTGGTTGGGTGATGCAAAACTACTTATAACTCAGAGCGTAATGCTATATGGAGTTATGTAGGTAGTAATGGTTTTTTACTAGGAATCATCATGGCCAACCATATGGTCCATATCCATGTCTCGTTGAAACCAACACCTTCATCCAATTCAAGAGATGGAGATACTTCTACAGCACCGAATGTAATGTCCCTATGAATGAATGCCATATTATGGTAGGGAAAATTGATTGATGATGTGTGAGCTATTTATAATTCAGAACACAGTGCCATGTGGTGTTATGTTGTCGTGGTTTTCTACTAGGGAATCATCTTGGCAAACCAGACCCATATCACATTTAGACCAGCTTAAGAAGAGGAAAACCTACCGTGCCTCTGTGGTGGCAGTGGGCATGGCTCGTAGTGCATGTCTGTGTATTCTGTGATGCTGCTGAGAAGTATAATATAACAATTGTGTCTTGCTGAAGAAAGGGCTATGAAAATTTTTATAGTTATTGTAGTTGACCCAAGAATTGTCAAGGAAATTGTTAAGTGTATCAGTGTCAAAAAATTAGAAATTCACGTACTTGACTTTGTCGTCCTGTGCAATTTTAGTAACAATATATCATTCCAATCCTTTTTAATTTGCATCGTAAGTCATGAAGGCCTTGCTTAGGCCTCATCTAGGCACCAAAGCCCTTCAGAATGGGCAAGGCCTGTGCTTTCCCAGTAGTTTGCAATTTGACCCTTGCTTTATCTCTGTTATATTTATGTCTTGACCAGTCAAGCCTCGCTCGCCTAGGCTCCTGGCCTGCATCTTGGCTTGTCCTGGTGTCACGATAACTATGCATCCAAGGTTTTTTTTTTTTTTTTTGGGGGGGGCATCGGTTATATCTGTCAAGCTGCAGCCTCATGCCATTGGATTATGTGAGGTGTTCAAACTTGTTGAGTTTATACCTCAGGGGAATTGTGCAACCAGGGAATTTTATATTTCAAGCTACTGAATATGTATGCATTTGTGGTGTTGGAATACAATGTGGACATGATTTATTTGCAAAATGGTAAAAAACACTTCAAAGTTCTTTTTATATCGGATCAAAGATGTCAAAATGCTTCTTTATGTATGTTATTTGTATGTGTTTTCTTTAAGTGTTTTCTTGAAGGATGCTTATGGTTTTTTTTCATGCCATTGGATGATTCAAGGTGTTTCAAACTTCTTGTTGTCTTATCTTCTTTTTTTTTGGATCGGTTCTTGTTGTCTTATCCCTTGGGCATTTTGCAACCATGGAATTTTAGATTTCAAGCAGCGCAATACGTAAGCATGTGCCGTATGGTAATACAATGTGGACATGATTTATCTGCAAAACAGGAAAAATGGTTGAAAGTTCTTTTTATACGTATAAATAATTCTATGGTGCTATGAAAGAGGTTAAAATATTTCTTTATGTATTTTTAACCTAAGTTATTTGTATTGTCTTGACGTGTTTCGTTGATCTTATGGCTTGTTCCAATCATATGAACATACACCTCTTTGTTGTCGGGTTTTTTTTTTTTTTTTTTTTTTGGGGGGGGGGGGAATAGGTTGTAATTGTTTTCTAGTAGCTGTTACAGTAATTCAAACCAGCAAATATTAGGTCCTTATTATTGATTGAATTAAAGATCTGTCCAAACCATGTTATGATAACTGAGGTGTAATGTAATAACCACAATGTCACATACTTAATAGGTTCAACGGTATTTTTATTGTCTTGAGTGATTGAACAGTTACTTCTAATGTATAGAAACATTCAATTTTAGGATCGGTGGGAATGTAGGTTGTTGAATCTGATAATCAATTATAACTAATTGATTGAAATGCCAGGGGAAAAAAGGAATCTAGTTCTAGCTTATAAGCCTGCAAAAACAACTAATTAGAATACAATTTGTAAAAGGAAATCAAACCATTAATTTGTAATTGTAGGGTGGAGATGTAATGAATTAGTCGCTATCTTTAAGATTGATTGTGCCACATTGTAGTCATCTCATCAGTGTAGTAAATGCTGCTCTTAATCCTAAGCACTCAATAGCCTGGATGGCCGTGATATTGGTAAAACATCCTCTATGTTGCTTGACTTTGATATTTTGGAAAGATTGAATGGAAAATGATCAAATGAGAAGAATTTTCCAATTTTTTATTTATTTATTTTATTTATTTTTACTTTAGATGTCATTTAATTGAGGGTGGACCTTGGCACAACATTAAGGTTGCTCCATTGTGACATGGTGGTCATGGGTTCGAATCTGGAAACAGCCTCTCCGCAAAGTGGGGGTAAGATTGAGTACATTAGCCAAACCCCGTACTTGTGGGAGGCTCATGCGCTGAGTACTCCCTTTTGGAATTGGATGTCCTTTAGTTGCAGTGTGGCCTTAAACATAAAAAAAGGCATGAATGGTCCCCCACCCCCACCACCAGTCTTTTGGAGACGTATTCTCTTTAAAAAATAATGCATATCAAAAGAAAGATCTGTTGGCGGTGGGAAGATAAAGAAATTGAGAGAAGAGAGATTGCAGGTTGGAAAGAGAGGGTAATGCAAACCAGTGTAATGGATCGACTAGATTGAACACTAGCAAACCCATCTAAAACCACCAGAATGCAGTGAATGGTTGAGAAACCAATAATCCTTGAACAATCTACTTGATATTTTTAATTTTGATTGAAGAAAAAGAAAATGAAAGAAAAATAAAAAGGGTATATGATCCAGCTTCACCACCAAGGCATGCGGAAGGTTTAACCACCATCCAGTTAAGGTTTCACTACCTTGGAGTCGCCATTGATTCACCATAGTAGTTGTTCCTGAAGAACACTTCATTTTATCAATGTCAAATACTTGTTGGGAGGCTCAAGCCCCTTCCTATATATAATAGATTTGAGAGCCATTACAAAATAACAAAAAGTCTACCACAGTACCACCCCACACAATTCCACACCATACAAGTCCACATCTACCACCACATGGTAGTTTAAGACCCACCAATCAAGCCACCAACCATGTTAACAGCATGGTAAAAGATTTAAGACTGTGCCTAGTATTTCCTAATGAAATATGGGCCTACTAAATAAAGAAGATGAGCCTAAAACATTATGGGCCTGAAAATAAAACAGAAATAACATAACAACCTAAGGCCAATAACAAAAGAAAACAAACATACCCAAGATGTAATAACCAAAAAAGCATACGGACATTAAAAGGTCCAAGCACAAGCAGCCTCCTTGCTCCTTGCATGGGCTCTCCTAGCTGCATCAGAGGGGCTAGAGGAAGAGAATCACAAACCTAGCAGGGTGGGGGTGGGGGTGGAAAAAGATCAACAACCTCAATTCCAAACAAGCTAACTATTTTCCATTCAATCAAATTGTGGGTGAGGTCTAGCCTCTTACATATTTATAATTCTAAAAAACAGAAAATGAAATAAGACAGAATTCTAATTGATCCTAAGCTCAAAATTGATCCTAAGCTCTCGAATTGTTGACTGCTTTAGGAGCGCTCCTAATTGATTTAAAACGAGTAACCAATAAAAGAAATAACAACTTATAACTGATTAGGAAACTTCCGTCCATGCGCAGGTGGGTTAGGAAGTATCCTATTCTAATAAAATAAACTAAACAAGTAAAGTAACAGACTCTAAAAAGGGTTCCAAATAAATGAGGAAATCTCCCTCTTACTTAGGGTTGACATGGAAAGTCCTTAACTAAAAAGAAACTAATACAAATAAGGAAACTAAAGAGTATTTATGGATTTTTTTAATGGAAAGTATATATTGATTGCAAAGTCAAATAATGTTAGACCTGATGGATGATCTTGTGGTAGTAGACTTCAAACCTAACAGCATGTAGTAGTGATTTTGAGTCCAATAATGTTAGCTTTGGCAGTGTAAGTAGTAGTAGTAGAGTAGTTGTTGTAGCTGTGTTAATTTGCTGTCCCATATTTATTTATTTCTTGCTGGTTGAAGTTGTAGCTAGTAAGGTAGTTCACTTGTAAAACTAGTTCTTGTAACTCAAATTATTACTCAAATCTTATTTATTTTCTTTAATTAGCTTTGGTCTTGGTAGGTGGATATGCATCAAATGGTGCTTCTGGCCAGGGCTTGCAGCCTGATAGCGATTCTGCTAACACAACTGTGAGTCTGGCTCTCTCCTGTGATCCTGTCAAGAGTCAACAGCTACGCCTTTTTCTTCCAATAACTCATGTTTTATTGTAGATATTTGTTGGAGGGCTTGACCCCAGTGTTACTGATGAGGATTTAAGGCAAGCATTCTCTCAGTATGGAGAGATTGTCTCTGTAAAAATACCAGTTGGAAAAGGATGTGGGTTCGTACAGTTTGCTAACAGGTATATCCGGTTTTGAAGATGTCTTATAAAGTACATGTCACAGGATATCAAATTTAAGTAGCTGCAGTATCTTGTATCCATTTGAAAGAACCTCTCTTTGCAGAAGCAACGCTGAGGAGGCATTAAATAGGTTGAATGGGACAGTCATTGGCAAGCAGACTGTTCGTCTATCTTGGGGTCGTAATCCAGCAAACAAGCAGGTAAATGGTCATCAGATACTAACATAGTTGTCAAGGCGTCGCTTAGGCAACGCCTAGGTGTCTAGGCAGTCTTTCAACCCTTGGGCAGTTGGCCACCTTATTGTATCTCGCTTTGTTTTATTTATTTATTTATTTTTGTAATTGATTCCATTTGTAGCATTTTTATGGTATGTATAAAGTACATATATAAACCATATTAGATGGAATCATGCATATGTATTAAAAACAATAAAAATTTATACTCTAACCCCCTCCTTTTTGTATAAATCCTCTAAAGGAAGATGTACCCATACAATGCCTTGGGAATGCTTTAAGTACACCTTGGGTACACCTTGGATATGCCTAGGCCCCCAGACACCCCTCCAACGTTTTTAATCGCCTTGGCACCTTGACAACTATGGTATTAAGGAATGATTTTCCTATAAAGTGGTTTGGATTTGCTGTTTAGTGTCTGCTTCACATTGTCACTTGTGCAGTCAGGAACCAATTCACCAAATATGAACGTCACAAGTTTGCCCTCACTCATTTATGTATGTTGTACTTGACAGTTGAGAGCGGATCCTGGTAACCATTGGAACGGGGCATACTATGGTGGGCAGATGTATGATGGTGGATATGGGTATGCTGTGCCACCTCAGGACCCGACCATGTACGCTGCTGCTACTGCCGCTGCATATGGAGCTTATCCAGTGTATGGAAACCAACCACAAGTTAGCTGAATAGCACAATGAGCTTTAGTTGTAGTCAAGGACATTAATACACTATGATATCTGCCTGTAGTTTGATGGGTTGTGTTGAATCATCATGGGACTCTCATGATGGCCCAGAATTGAATTTTGACGAACCAGATTTGTTCTCAGAAATTTATTTTATTTAACATTCGTTTGAAATTTTGTGAGGTTGCGGCAAAGAAAGTTTCCTACCATGGGGAATGGGGATTGCTTCACTAATACTTTGATTGATCTGGATGGCCTGAATTGGATTCTGGGCGATTCCGGCAACAGATGCTTGCTCTTTAGGATGGCAAAGGTATTATGTTTTAGATGGCTAAAGGTAGTTAGTGTAGTTGAATTGATGGTGAATGTGGACTCCTCCAGAGATAGAATATCTTTCTACCCAGGAAATACAATGGTTTTCCTACTTTTACTTAACCCATTGGTTTCTGAGTTGTAACTACTGACTTGCCTGTTCAGTGGGAAACCGTCCCAAACTAGAAAATTTTGAATTGAAGGTTTCCTGTTGATGAATGGCAAGTTATGCAAAAGTGACATGTGAGGGATGATTTTTTATGTATATCTGGTCTGATCATTGCATTTTAGTCTTAGTAAGTAACGGCATCAATCATTATGTTGGCTTCCTGGTCTTCACTTTAACGTCTTTTGTGTTCATGACTCATGAGAGATCTTTCTTTCATTCAGCAATGCTCCTATGGGTGTTAACAAACTTTACTTTAAGTTGAGGGTAAAAGATGGTTTTCAAAAATAATCTGAATATGATTTATCATTGAGTCATTTTATAATATTGTTAAAATTTTATTTAAAAAAAAAAAATTCATTGTCTGGCACCTTTTTTAAATATACGTGTGAAATGATCAGATATTACTTTCATTGAGAAAAGAAATGTGACTTCAGAAGGGCAATATCTTTTCACCAATTTTGATTACAACAAAATTATCCCAAACACCATCGAAATGTTGCCCTAACTGCCTCATGTTTGTGCCCACAAGTGGATCCATGTGATACAGTAATATACGATTGTATCATGCTCATTTCATTTGTCAATTTCAGCCCAGATTAAGAACAAGGAAACCCAAGCTATTATGATAAAACCATTTCGTAATAACATAACTCGTATCTTATCACTCTTAGAATCACTTCTAGGATTCTTCCCTCACTTGTTTGGGATTGAAACTTGACCAGTAGGATGGGTCTTAAGTCCTCTATTGTATGGGATATCCATATATGCCAAATTGACAAGTTTTGATAAACTTCAAGGGGGTAGCTCAGTTGGTAAGGAACTTACACCTCAGAAAGTGGAAGGTTTTGACTCCGATTCCTCTTACAGTCTTGGGATCACTTACACAAGGGTGTTAAGTGCTCTTTTTTTTTTGCTTTGGGTGCAAGTGGAATTGCTCTCATTTAGTCCCCGGAATGACCTGGTCCATGCGGATTATGAGGTCAATATGAGCCCGCAGGACAAGTCAGGTAGTTGTGATGAATATTAACTAGTTGTTATGAATATTAATTCTTACAAAAGATTGTGACAATAAATAAAAAAAAGGGTGTGAGAATGACCACTTTCTGTTAATTGTTGCTGAAGACAAGTATTATGCAAGAAAGTCAAATCTTTTCCATGGAATCAACAATAAATGGAGTACAAATAGCCACTTCCCCTTATAAAATGGAACCCTATGAAGTACTTCCTCCTACATATAGGAGAAGTGAGGGAGGCAGTGGGAAATGTTGATCTAATTTCATTCTTTTTGGTACAAAAATTCTCACATAGAGAATGCTTTGTAGCCCACCTATATAAGAAAAAAGAAAAAAAAAAAAAAAAAAGGAATAAACCTTGAAATTTTTCATAGAGAAAAATGCTTTATAAATATCTAAGGCTTTCTTTGGTATAGTTTATATTTATATTTATGAGTTCTTTATAACAAATTATTTATAAAAATAAATTATAGATCATAAATAATAAGCATTTAATACTACTAAACATAAAAAAGTAATAATAGATTATTACAATAATGATAAACACCTTCTAATCTATTTGTAGATTTTAGATTATATCAATTTATTTTAAATATAAATAAGTACCATAAATCATACTAAAGGTTTCTTTGGTATAGTTTATATTTATGTTTATGAGTTATTTATAATAAATCATTTATAAAAATAAATTATGAATCATAAATAATAACCGTAATTACTACTAGACATAAAAAAGTAATAATAGATTATCAAAATAATGATAAACACCTTCCAATCTATTTGTAGATTTTAGATTATATCAATTTATTTTAAATATAAATAAGTAACTATAAATCATACCAAACAACTATATATGTCGTAATGTATTATATAAATAATTCTATAATACATACCAAAGAGGCCTAAACAACTACATATGTCATAATGTATTATATAATTAATTCTATAATACATACCAAAGAGAGCCTAAATAATAATAAAAAACAATTTAAAAAAGAGAGGATTTTCCACGACGTTAGTGTGGGGGAAATATCCTTCACCACACCAATAAAGTCATGTAGGCTGGTATTATTTTCATGGGGCCCATATGATTAGAAAAGAAAGAGAAAATAATAAAGAAAAATCCTTATGAGACAATATATGGTATAATGGCAGTGTGAAAAACCTTATATTTTCATATTCTTAAAAGCTTGAAGTTATTGAATATGCCATCCAAAAAGTCCCTTTGGATAGGAAAAATAAGAGGCTAGAAAAAAGATAACCTTTGTTGTAATATATGCACTATATAGAAATATAAATAATTATAAAATTGACTTACACAAATACTCCATGTAAGTATTCATGAACTCACCAAAATAAACATCAAACCCACTATTAAATTGTTGTAGCACATGAGTCAAACGAATAGTAGGATGGAATCGTAATCCAGACTACTCTCCTTAAAATTATAATCGCCCTCCATGGTGCAAATCAGGTTCTACATGAATCGATTTACAAGATAAAACAATCCTCAAAAAATGGAAAGTATTGCACTTACTTTCAAGGTTTACTTAGAAATTTAGAAGGCTATGCTCAAGTTAAATTAACTCTAAAGGGACTGTCAAAACCAAATTATATCTTCTTGTCATGAATGGGTTAAACCTTCTTTCTATACATAGGAGAATAACAAACACCACCAATTGTTGTCTCAAAAGAGTGTGTCCAAACATCATGTCTTTATAAACAGACATGTCACCTAAAATCACACCTATTGATCGTTTAAGTACTTATTAGGAAGAGATAAACCCCTTCAACACCTCTTGTAAAAGTGCCTATTAAGAAGAAACACATTTTCAACACCTCTTATAAATGTACCTATTAAGAAGAGATACACCTTTTCAACCCATTAGAAAAATAATAAAATAATAGAAAAAATTTCACATACACCCCAAGAAGTATTGCTAACATCATCTACCACCCCACAGGTTTGAAAAATCATCAACTACCACCCATAATCTTTGCACCTTTAATTAAAGAGGCCCACCCCGTTAACAGAGTCTCATTAGATACTGATGTCACCTGAAATCGAACCTATGATGGACAATCCTACCCTTAAAGTTAAAAAACAATTTTACCCTCTTTTCAATTTTTACCCTACCCCCAAATCGTATTCTTTTGGTAACAGTAAAAAAACCCTCGAACAATCTATTCAGCTCTTCTCGGCAACGACGACAACAACAAGCATCTTCGAATCTAGTCTTCTTCGCCGACGACAACTGCACCCTCGCCATCATCGTCTTCCGGTTCTTCTTCGCCGACAGTGATGGAAAAGTTGTTGGAAACCACCATTAAACAAACCTTAACCAACAAAGCCATAAACCGTGAACTGTAAAGGCTTAATTTGTGGTCCTTAAACCAAAAGCTTGCTAAAAATCTTTGTGAATTCCCCTGACTAAAGATGGACCCTTGCTAGAAAACAAGATCACTAGAGAATAAAATCGCTAGAGAACACTGACATTGGAGAAATTGGTTGCCTGAATTACGAGGTTACATAGTGAAAGAGAGCAAACGAGAGATCTGTGGGGGAATGGAAGTTGGAGGTGGAGAAATTTGAGGAATTAGAGGGGAAACCTATATACGTGTGTAGTCTTATTCATAGCTTCAAGCTAGCGATATTAATGGAAGACTTCTGAAGGATCTCTCCGATCTTGTCTTTGTCTTTTTCTCTTTGGTCTGATTTCATATCAAGTTTTTTTTTTTTGGATCAAACATCCCCATACATATATTTTTTTCTATTCAATTCTCCCTTACATCCGACGTACCAATAGGGATCTCAGAAGTTCTTCTTCTGTGTTCTAAAGGCGGCAGTTTTTATGATTCACATTTTTAGGTGTTTTCAAACAGGAATCTCTGAATTCAACTAGTTTCATTGTCTTGTTGGTGTTGCTTTCAATCCGTCGAGGTCTCATTGTCACCACCATAGCTTCCTCACTTATCTCCTGTGTAATCATGGGACCTTCGCTAACCTCCCGTTAGATTTAGCTCCTGGTATTGGAGCGTACACTTACTTAGCATACACAGTCATCGGCTTCCACGGTTCCAGCAGCGTACCTTATAAAACCGCTTTAGCCGCAGTCTTCATTGAAGGGCTGATTTTTCTCTTCATTTTCAGAATCGGGTTCAGAACCAAAATTGCAAAACTCGTCCCCAAACCCGTTCGAATCTCAGCCTCCGCAGGAATCAGTCTCTTCCTTGCCTTTATTGGGCTTCAAAGCAACGAAGGCCTTGGACTCATCAGCTTCGACTCAGCCACACTTCTCACACTCGGTGCTTGTCCCACTAAGTCACAAGCTGCGGTTGCTACTGTGATCACGTTCCTAAATCGTCAGAGGTGGTGGATCAATTGGTTGAGGTTGTCAGGGACATATCTGGAAAACAATATGATTCATCCTAGCCGACAATTGGAAGAAGGCGATGGGTGCATACGGATTCAGATTGGATGCTGGAGCTTGGATGCCGCTGAGGGAAAGAAAGACTTCCACAATTGCACAATGCAAAGGGGACTCCAACGTTAGGGCTTGGCTGAGAGTGAAAAAGAAAGAGAGAAAGAGTAAATGTAATTTTCATTAGAAGATTAAACTAGTAATTCTACCTAATTTTTAAAATTTTCAATTTATAATATGAAGGGTAAAATTGTATATCAATATTTTAAGTGATTTCTGTTAGTTAAGTGGGTGTGGTTGATGATTTTCTAAACCTGTGAATGGTAGATGATGTTAGCAATATTTCTTGGGGTGTATATGAAATTTTTCCTAAAATATTATTTTGAATCTATTAAATTCAAAACATTAAATTTACAATAATTCCCCACAGATTCAAAATTTTTAAAATATCCAATTAAGCATATTAAATATAGAAATATAGTAGGACCCGTCATTGCATGTGTCTTTCGGACTAGAACCTACACTAGGTCTAATGGACTACGCTACAGAGTACAGGTGAAGTTAAACTTCTTGAACCTTTTGTCATTGGTGTAGCCGACTAGCCTACCATCCAAATTCTACCAGTAGACGTTCATGATATCCCTTTTATCTTTTTATATGGACATTTACTACTGACTGTGTCCCCATCTAGGATTCATGGATGTTTAGAGAATTCACTTTTAAATTCTCATTGGTAGGGGGCTTCCACCTTTTACATCCACGTAAGTCAGGCCATAATGTGCATCACAGTTAACACACCCTCCACATTTCATGAGAACCAACTTTGATCAAGAGTCTAGAACTCATCCTATTTTCATTGTGGCGGTATTACTTTCCCATCTAACTAGAATAAAGCAATTTTAGTAATACTAAATCAAGTCATCTGATGAATTCGTTTTTACCCTTTGAACCTAATTCAGGAAAATTCCTCTTTACATAGGTTGGGTGTTGGTCATCACATGACTTATGTCACAGGCTATAAAGTGCTTATTCATTTAGATGAATAAATACCACATTAATGGTCAAAGACTAAGTACTAGTACTAGTTAGTTTTACATGACTTTAAACGCACAATACCACCTTAGTCTCTCCAGATATATATACATTCGACTAAGACATAAATGTCTTACATGTCCTTAGACACATATATGCGATTCCCACTACTTTCAGTATTATCTTATCGATTCATTAATGAATCTTATCACCATCAAGTTAATCGCTGTTCGAACCAAAGTGACCTTTCTGAATCTAGGATTATTTCCTACATTCTATTATTAAGTAGAGATTAACCATTCTACTTGTCTTCACTCCTCTATTTAAGAAGAGATTCAACAAGCAAATTTTTAGGGATGTAAATGGATCGGATTCAGCACGGATAAACTATGATCCGAATTCTAATCCAACTTCTAATCACCTTGTCCAAATCCGCCTCTGCTTCCGGTGGATTCCAAAAAATAAAATCCAAATTTGAATATGAATTTTAACTGGATATGTGATTAAAATCCGATCCGAATTAGAACTGAAACATAAAACATGAAACATCACCATTACTACTGATAGCCTGATGATAACCAAAACAAGAAAGAGATGAGAAGGCAGTGAAACCAAAAGGGTTTACATTTGTGAAGCAGCACAAACCCTTTCCCACATATAGAATAAATTGTTGTATGAGAGGGTTTCTTATTTCTTCACTTTTTTTCCTCACATACGAATCTGTATTTGCTTCTTCTTTTTTTTCTATTTTTTTTTAGAAAACCCGAAGTAGAAGAAGAGAGGAAATTGGTAGCAGCAGTAGCAAATCAACGACAGCAACAATGAATCAGTGGCAGCAGCTGCAATAGGCCGTTTCCACAGCTCGTCTCCTAGCTTTTTCCCAAACTCAACACAGTCATGATAAGAAAAGATCGAAGAAATCAGCAACGGTAAATCGTCAGCGACCCCTGCAATTGGCGCTTCCTTCTTTTCCCTACTTCCCCCCGAGCCCTAACTTACGCAGTAAATTGTGGAAACTAGAAACCTAACTCTTAACTAGAGTTGGAGTTGTTGGCTTGAAGCATGAAAAGTCAGAGTCTGTTTGATTCCTTAACATATATATATATATATATATATATATATATATATATAAAAGTCGGAATCTACCTCTGCATACTTTTTATAGGCACTACATTCTTTGTGCAAGAAGATATTTTGGACCAGTATCTTCTGCAGTGACTACCAAACAACAGTGAAGATCCTTGCTAGTTATAGAGTCATAGTGCATCAGAACACTGTGAACATCCTCAACCCTCACTGCTAGGCGACATCTAGATTGGAAATCTTTTTCTAAAAATTTCCACAATTTTCTACAGAGATGACCATGCCCCTATATGTTTCAACAAATTATTTTAATTATAAATGATCTCCCTTCTCCCATGCACTTCATTTCAGTGCACTTCACTCATAATAATCACAAAATATATATAAAATCAGTTAATTTCCAAAGATTGCAAAGGTTCGGTCCAACAGTCCCAAAGAGCGGTTTAACAAACCATAAAAAGCTACGGATGCCTCTTAGTTTTACGAAAGGTCAAAAGTAACACACCAATCAACCATTTGTGTTTCTATGCATCTTTTCGAAACTATCTTAACTATCTAGACTTAAATAGCAAAAATCGATCTCATAAATATATTTTACAAAGAATCTCTTTCTGTCTATCCCCATTAATGGACTAAACAAAAAGCAAATAACCAAAACTATATCTACATAGGCCATAACTTCAGAAGCATGAGATGAAAGCACAAAATAATAATAAACAATATGTACCATATTAATCATTCGAAACTATCTTAACTATCTAGACTTAAATAGCAAAAATTGATCTCATAAATATATTTTACAAAGAATCTCTTTCTGTCTATCCCCATTAATGGACTAAACAAAAAGCAAATAACCAAAACTATATCTACATAGGCCATAACTTCAGAAGCAGCACATGAGATGAAAGCACAAAATAATAATAAACAATATGTACCATATTAATCATTCTTTATATATATATATATATATATATATATATATATATATATATATATATATATATATATATATAAGTCGGAATCTGCCTCTGCATACTTTCTATAGGCACTATATTCCTTGTGCAAGAAGATATTTAGGACCATTATCTTCTGTAGTGACTACCAAGCGACAGTGAAGATCCTTGCTACTCATAGAGTCATAGTGCATCAGAACACTGTGAACGTCCTCAACCCTCACTGCTAGGGGACATCTAGATTGGAAATCTTTTTCTACAAATTTCCACAATTTTCTAGAGAGATGACCATTCCCCTATAGATGTTTCAACAAATTATTTTAATTATAAATGATCTCCCTTCTCCCATGCACATCATTTCAATGCACTTCACTCATAATAATCACAAATATATAAAATCAGTTAAATTCCAAAGATTGCAAAGGTTCGGTCCAACAGTCCCAAAGAGCGGTTTAACAAACCATAAAAAGCTGCGGATGCCTCTTAGTTTTACGAAAGGTCAAAAGTAACACACCAATCAACCGTCTGTGTTTCTATGCATCCTTTCGAAACTATGTTAACTATCTAGACTTAAATAGAAAAAATTGATCTCATAAATATATTTTACAAAGAATCTCTTTCTGTCTATCCCCACTAATGGACTAAACAAAAAGCAAACAACCAAAACTATATCTACATAGGCCATAACTTCAGAAGCAGCACATGAGATGAAAAGCACAAAATAATAGTAAACAATATGTACCATACTAATCATTATATATATATATATATATATATATATATATATATATATATATATATATATATATATATATATATATATATATATATATAAGTCGGAATCTGCCTCTCCATACTTTCTATAGGCACTACATTCCTTGTGCAATAAGATATTTACTATTTAGGATCAGTATCTTTTGTAGTGGCTACCAAGCGACAGTAAAGATCCTTGCTGCTCATAGAGTCATAGTGCATTAGAACACTGTGAATATCCTTAACCCTCACTACTAGGCGATATCTAGATTGGAAATCTTTTTCTAAAAAATTTTCACAATTTTCTACAGAGATGACCATGCCCCTATAGATGTTTCAACAAATTATTTTAATGAAATGATCTCCCTTCTCCCATGCACATCATTTCAATGCACTTCACTCATAACAATCACAAATATATAAAATCAGTTAAATTCCAAAGACTCTAAAGGTTTGGTCCAACAGTCCCAAAGAGCGATTTAACAAACCATAAAAAACTGTGGATGCCTCTTAGTTTTACGAAAGGTCAAAAATAACACACCAATCTCCATGTTTCTATGCATCCTTTTGAAACTATTTTAACCATCTAGACTTAAATAGCAAAGATCGATGTCATAAATATATTTTACAAAGAATCTCTTTCTGTCTATCCCCACTAATGGATTAAACAAAAAGCAAGCAACCAAAACTATATCTACATAGGCCATAACTTCAGAAGCAGCACATGAGATGAAAAGCACAAAATAATAATAAACAATATGTACCATACTAATCATTCTTTATATATATATATATATGCAATCCATTGTTATACTAACTGTATAAATTAGTTGGGATCTCGAGCACCCTGTTAGCATAAAAATTTGAACTTCCTCTTGCTTTTTTTGGTTTACTTTGGACCAGTACTGATCATGTATGAAAAGAAGAGACGAAAACAAATCCGATTAATAAAAGCTTGTGATATATCCAAAGTTGAGTTAGGGTTAAGAGTTTCGAAAATGGATCTACATGCAATGTTGTAACCAGATCGTCTTCAAACTTGAGATTCGGAATTGCTGTGTAATTACCACGACAGCATCATCAGCTTACCCAAACAAACGGGGATTCAGGTAAGAAAATTTTCCATTTTCAATAAACCGCCAAGAACTGGAGGGTTTTTGAAAAGTTATTGATGATTATGAATTTGAGATCGTTTTAACAATATTTAATTGGCTATTTGTGTCTCCCTGTCTATCTCATTTAAATAATAATGCTTGTGTTCGCTTTCTTGGTCTGCAAATTTACATGAGGAAAAGGTTTTCTGAATCAGTTGTGATCGATTAAGAAATTTGGAACCCTCTTACTGTGTGGAAACTGGAACGGAAATATTCCTGCAAACCCCGTGTCTGGTGGAAATATTTGAGTCTCTGCTTTCTCTAATTTCTGAAAGAGAAGTGCTTCTTTAATAGCAGTGAAGAACTCGATTGTGGAAGCACAGAGATGAGCTGGGTTTCATTGAGGCGGTGGCCAACCCCATTCCTTGGAGTATCCGTAGAGATGAGCTGGGTGTTCATACATGCATTGTGGTGAGGCCTGGTTCTACTGCGGTGATGAGGTGCAGAATTCTTATCCTTGTTCTTATGGTGGAACTGAGATACATGAAGCATAGAAGACACGACTGTCGTCGGAGTCCACGTCATCGTCGTAGAGCCAGAAAAATCCATGTCCATGGCCATGACGGAGGACATTCGATCTCTGGACTTGAAGAAAGGAGGATTTCTTTATGATGACGTAAGGGTATAATTGTTTTTCAAATTTTGGGTTGAAAATTTTTTATTTACCACCAAAGGAGTATACGAAATTCGACCTCTTATCCATAATTTTCATAAAATATCATCTTTTATCCAAACGTTTAACATAAATATTAAAAGAGACCCACCCACCCGTTAGTTGACGACATCATCTTAATTTGAAATTTTCTAAAATAATATTATCCTTATTATAATATTATTAAAAGACTATTTTACCCTTTTCACCACCACCACAACCCTGCAACACCAAACCCATCTTCATCATCGCGAACCCCATCACACACCTCCATCAACTCCCTGCGACACCCATGACTCACACCTGTGACTCACACCACCATCGCAACCCTGTGAGTTTTCTTGACGGGAACTTCTGTGAGAAGTATTAAAGCACAACAAGAGAATCGCTTGATTAATTCATCTGCTTCAAGATGATTTCTCATTTCAATCTCACTGGCCCGAGTCATGATGTCTCGGATTGATACTCAATTGCAACAAGGGAAAGGTGAAGGATCATGGTGACGGGAACCTACTGGTTTTTACACAGCCGAAAAAGTAAGATCAAGGATCATGGTGACGGAGTTGAAGGTCTAGTTTTCGTACCTCAAATCTACAACTGTAGCATACAAATACGATGAGACAAACTCATCACAGCACACATTTCCATCCGTCAACGTCACCCAAAACCCCCCAATTCCTCCCCACATCACACCAGATGGGAAACAACCACCAACGTCAAAACACCCGTCAACATTTCCGACCAATTTCTATTTCACACCGATAGACGAGAGAAAAAAAAAAAAAAACTGTTATGTTCCCCTTTTTCTTACTGTGAGAATTCGTCCAAATGTTAGGGTGAAACGACGATTAGGAAACGAGATGGAAGGAGGCTTTGCATCAGAGGTTCTGTAGCTTCATCCCCACAAAACTTGCAATTTGCAAATACTAAAACGCAGAAGTCTGAGGAGATGGTTCACATTGGCGTTCTCAAACTCTCCTGCTACTAAATCGATGCTGAAACTAGCTCTTTAGAAGGTCAACCCAGAGCTCTGATGGTGGCGTGTTTTCCTTTTTATGACTTATTCCCTTTTACTTATTGTGGCTATTGTGTGTTTGTGTCTTTGATTTTTCTCATCTTTCAAAACATTGAAGTTGAATAAAGAAGGGAACTCAAGAATCCGGACCACAAATAGCTTGATTTTTCCAGAATCGTGACCACAGCTTGATTTTTCCAAATCCTTACCACAAACTGTCTTTGATTCTTCTAAAAGCTTGGAGAATTGTGTTTTTTTTATTTATTTTTTATTTTTTAACCTGATTGAGTAGTCGAAAAGCAAGAGGAAGGGTCTGGAATCCTATTGAACTATTGAAGACTCTAAATCTTCAACTGTCTTCTCAAACTTCATACACAGATTAATAACCGTGTACTCTATTTGAGAGAGAGAGAGAGAGAGAGACGAGGAAGGAGTTAAAGAGAGGGAGAGAGAGAGAGACGGAGAAGTAGTTAAAGAGAGAGAGAGAGATGTGGAAGGAGTTAAAGAGAGAGAGAGAGATTTCCGGCACAAATAGAAACATAAGTTTCAATAGAAGCTGTTTCAAGGAATCATAGTCGAATGCCAGATTCCGATCAAATTGGTTGTCGTCTTCATAGTCTGTCAATACTCTATTTCGGTGGAGACGAAGAAGGTGAAACTAGACATTTTAACATCTTTTAATTTCAAAGATAAAGGATAAAAATGACAAACTCTTTTTTAAGGGTATTTTGTTAGTTAAGTGGGGGTGGGTAAAGTTTTGTGAAACCTGTGGATGGTAGGTCGAATTTCGTATACTTCTTGGTGATAGATCAAAATTTTTCTTTTGGGTTTTTACCGTCAGTTAGGAGCGGATGTAATTGTCAGAAACTACTGAATGATAGGTGATATTAATCCAAACTACAGGGGTAGTACGTGTAATTTTAAATTGACTTACTTAAATACTCCATATAAGTATTAATGAACTCACCAAAATAAACATCAAAACCACCATTAAATTATTGTATCACATGTGGCAAATGAACGGTAGATTGAATTGTAGTCAATACTACTCTCCTTAAAATCGTAATGGCCCCCTATGGTGCAAACTGGGTTCTACGCGAATAGATTTCCAAGATAAAACAACCCTAAAAAAACTAGAAAGTGTTGTTCTTACTTTCATGGTTTACTCAAAGATTCAGAAAGTTATGCTCAATGGGTAAAAGTCAAATTAACTCTAAAAGGATTGTCAAAACCAAATTATATCTTCTTGTCATGAATGGGTTAAATCTTCTCTCTCTATATATATGAGAAGAACAGGCACCATCAATGGTTGTCTCTAAATAATGTGTCCAAACATCATATCTCCACAAACAAACATGTCTATTAACCATTTAGACATGTCACCAATAGACACACTTATTGGTCATTTAGGTGCCTATTAAGAAGAGACAAACCCCTTCAACATCTCTTGTAAATGTGTCTATTAAAAAGAAACACACCCTTTACTTCTTATAAAGGTGGCTATTAAGAAGAGATACACGTCTTCAACCATTTAAAAAATAATAAAATAATATTTTAAATCTATTAAATTAAAAATATTAAATTTACAACCACCTTTATATCCTCCAATTTACACAAATTCACCAATTCTGAAGCCAGGAAATCCTCGTAGTGCTTGCTAACCATATAATGGGCCTCTCTAATATCAAATGCTCATCATTCTTATTTGACTTTTTAAAAAGTCCCTATATATTTAAATGGAGGAAGACCTACAAGCTAGCAAGGTATATTGGAATCTCATGCGTTAATAGACAAAATGAGAGTACAAGAAGAACCGATAACTGATCAATTGAGGGAAAGAGAGAGGAAAGAGAAAAGGGCCATACTTTGAGAAAGAGAGAGATTGAGACAAAAGTACATGCTAGTAGTATGTACTTCTTTTTCCTTTATTTAACGAAAAAAAGATTCACATATTCTCAGGGTGGAGATGCTTTCCCAAACCCTCTCACATCCATGACACACTCTCTCTTCCTTGATAATGTAGATCCCTACTAATAAAACTGATTCCCGATTGGAGTGCATGGAAGATTCTTCCACACAATGTGAGAAAACCTTTTCTATATTTAAAAATAGAAAAAATCTCATCTAGACCCCATCAAAGATTGTTAACATCATCTACACCTACAAGAATGTAAAAACATCACCTACACCTCAAAACTTTGACTGTGATAATCAAAGAAGTCCACTCCGTCAGTTGATTCCTGTTAGATTTATTAGTAAAAACATCCTAGATGATTCTCAATGTTACTGTTAACCTCATACCAAAAATGAAAACATATCACGAATATCATGTCAATTGTTGTTTAATCCAAGAAATTAAGAAGAGTGTCATACCTTTTGTTTGACGATTTGAAAATATCTTTTGTTGAAGCACTCTACCTTTGATGAAGAACTCTTTCTCTTTGTTGAAGAACCCTTGATGATTATACAAACAAAACCACTTGATGTCCAATGATCTCACAAGCAATCAGGGTGCTCACCCCAGCTGGACAGGTATACCATATCTTGGTATTTTGAGCTTTTTCCTCCCCTTGCCTGTGTGACCTTGAGATGTTTTATATCCCTAGGGTGGAGATGACCAACCATAAAGTCCAACCCTAAGTGAGATGCTAGCCTCCTAATGTCATATCCAGCTTGCCTTTTGGTATACCTTGACAATTACCACAAATGCCCCTAAATAATAAATAGGGACACAAAATACAAAACTGCCATTTTTCATAAAACCAAAAAGATTTTGCAAAGAAAAATAAAAATAATATTTTATATTTATAAATACAAAAATATTTGATGCAAAATCAAACACGATAACGTTATTCAAATTGGTAGTTTGTAGGTACGCGTACACTCTTATAATTGTCAAGTCACTGGCAATGAACATTAGGCACTAAGGTCACCACTCAACGTACACGTGGTCTTATCATGAAGGACTTCACAGACCATATATGCACTGACCATTGAGAGACTAGTCCCCATGTCTCCCATAGCCTGAGCAATTTTGATTTGCACCCCTCAAACCTATCATGGTCCAATCAATGCCTATGTAAGCACATAGCGCATCATGATAGGTGCGGTCAAGCCAAGGACTACAAAGTGGCTCATTTGAATAATCATCTCCAAAACCAGTCTATTAATATAATAGACAAAAAACAATGGTACCATATAACAAATTTATAAGCCACAAAATATGTAAGCCACATGTCACATATATATACCTCAAAATAGAGATAGAGATGCCCACAGATAATACATAAAAATAACATAGTAAACCTGTGTTGGGCCACACAAATCCAACAAGATGCTGATGTCAGATGGATTGCAATATTTCAAAGATGATAATACCCTTTTGGCCTGGTGAAAGACCAGTATACCTTGTTGATATTTGTTACCCTACCTCTATTTCATTTCGAAGCAGTAAGAGAGAGAAATGGAGCCACATGTTGCCGGAATTGTCCTTATGGTCACTGCTTGATTGCCGGAATAGCCAAATACCCAAAGAAAGTGATTCGCAAGGATTCGACAAAGAAGACTGCGAAGAAGTCCCGTGTGAAGGCTTTCATCAAACTCGTAAACTACAACCACATCATGCCAACCCGTTACACCCTCGATGTGAATCTCAAGGAAGTATTTTCAGTGGATTCTCTCCAGTCTCAGGACAAGAAGGTCACGGCCGTTAAGGAAACCAAAGCTCGTCTTGATGAGCTGTTCAAGATTGGAAAAAACAAGTGGTTCTTCACCAAGCTCAAGTTTTGAGGTGATTTTGGTTTTCCTAGGGTTTTTGAAAGGTGTAAGGATGTAAGGGTTCCTGTGATTCAAATTGGATCATTTGACTCAATTTTATTCAATCGTTTAAAGATGATAGTCAAGAAATCAAGATCTATTGTTTTCGGAGCAAACCTTAGAGAAGATATTAAAGAAATCTCAATCTGGCTGAACCAGGATTGACTAATAAGGGGGATAAGAAAAAATGGGGGAATATTCATGTTCAGAACCATCGGATCTTAGAGATGAACTTAGTAAAGAATTGCAGAGGAGAAGCACACTCAGATTTTCCCATTTCATCGCTAGTTTTTTTTCTTCTTTTTCATTACTCTAATGTCTAATCTTGCTATGTTCAGAACCATTGGATTTTAGAGATGAACTTAGTAAACAGATTGAAGAGAGTTGTAGAGGAGAAGAAAAAAAAATACACTGGATTTACAGTTGGAGTTGCATAGGTATCCTTAGATCCTTGTTTCTCCTTGAAGCTGAAATCATGGGCAAACTTTGATCGCCTGCTGATGGCTCATAGGGTGATCTCCTACGTCCGTTGGAGAGAGAGAGAGAGAGAGAGAGAGAGAGAGAGAGAGAGAGAGAGAGAGAGAGAGAGAGAGAGAGATTTTATCTTAAGCTCACGTTGTCGGAAAAATATTCATGTTGTCGGAGAGGAAGGCGGTTTGAAAATTTGAGGGGTAAAGTTGTATTTCAACAAATTTAGTAATTTTCGTCAGCTAAGAAGACCTAAGTGATGTTTTTGCATTATTGTGGGTGTAGATGATGTTAGCAATCTTTGATGGGGTCTAGATGAAATTTTTTCTTAAAAATATATTCCTCCACACAGTGAATGAACTGATGGAAAAAGAATACAACAATTTGATGTTCATCAACAAAGGTCCCCGGCTACTTCTTCCAGCGACGAGATTTTCTTCGTTTAAGTTTTTTTCATTCTTCTGTTTTGATTGAGTATGTCACTATGGTATTGTAAATGGTAAGTTAATGTGTTTTGGTAAGGGTAAAAGGGTAACCTTAGGCCCCGCTTGATAATACGCTTGTGGATTCCATTAATTCTGTTTCACTGGTAGCAATTTGAGAATTGAATACTGTTTGGTAAATCCCGTCCGATTTCAAGCTCCCGAAGAGTAAATCAGACTCCATTTGACTCTAGAATCCCAAATTTGGGAGCTAAAAAATTAGAACTCATTATTCCAGAGCAAATGAAACAGATCTAAAAAAAGAAGTCGGACAAAAATGAAAGCTTGACTCTTGCCACCACCACCACAGCCACCACCACTACCATTGCCACTCTCACCACCGCTACCACTGCCACTCATTGCCACCACCTCCACCACCACCATCGCCACTGCCACTGCTGCCACCCATCACCGCCACCAAATCTAGAATCGATTTTAGATTTATTTTTATTGAAAGAGATTCTATTCCGAATAAGCTTTGGAATCAGATCTAAAACAACATTATCAAATCGTATTCTGTTTTCAAAAAATTGACTCTAGAGCAAAAACAATAAAGTGACTCTAGAACAAGAACAACGGATTAAGAACAAGAATGTTATCAAACGAAGCCTTAACACATCTATAAGGGTAGTTTTGATATTAAGATCTTTTAGAGGAGACGGCATCATCAACTACCAGACTTGAGATGATGAACAGAGATTCTTTTAGTAAGAATATAATATATAAATTTTTTTTTAGGTAAAAAATAAAATTTGTATAATACATACTTAACAATCAAGGGAAGGAAGGTTATACGAAATTGGGTTGCATGTTATTTTTCTTATATTTTATTACATGTCAAATGTAGTAGATAAAATTAAAAAAAAACAAAATAAAAAATTGCAGGGTATGATGGCTAAATGTGTTTCAGTGATGACTTCTTTCCACTTTAAGATGAACTGCCCACTGCTATTTAAGGGGAAACTTTTGTTGACTGACGTCGGCGATGTTCCTCTCTCTCCCAGTCTCCCGGCTTAGCTGTCGCAACTCGCAACTTGCAACTAACAGGCCCTTGCTTTCATAAAGCGAACTCGGTTCTCGTCATCTTCAATTTCTCATGTCGTCGAATTTCCAGAATATTCCACACCGGTCCCTTGCGGGGAACCTGAAGCCACCTGTCGCCGTTCCGGTCGTGTGGTGGGAAGGACCATATCACCATAATTGATTTATTTATTTGTTTATTATTACTTTTTAAAAATGAAATTAAAATTTGGGGATGATTATTTGACAGGAGGCAACAAGTGACCCACTGGGCGGTGTTAAGCTTATAAAGAAATGCAAATGGGAGAAGAGGAGACGACCTCTTTACCCAACACGTTTCAGTTTCGATTCGATGGCTGGAATCTCTCTCCTTTCTTCATCTCGTCTTCCGTTTCCTTCTGATTCCTGTCTGTTACAACCCCAACACAGACTTATCTCTTCCTCTTTCTTCAGAGTTGGAGGTGCTGCCGTTGCTTCTTCTTCTTCTTTGTTTGCTGTATCCCCTTCTCAGAAGCCGAAGGTCGTCGTTACCAGAGAAAGCGGCAAGAATGGAAAGCTCATTGACGCTCTGGTGAGTGATAACTTCTTCCTGTACTTTTCCCTACTGTTTTTTTTCTTTTCTTTTCTTTTTTTTTTTTGTTTTTTTTCTTCCGTCTTTTGGGGTTTGATTCTGCTCTTCGAAAATGTTTCATCGGCAAGTTTCTTATGTGTTCAGTAGTCTGATTCGGTAGTCCCAATTCACTCTGCATTTTTCCTGTATTTTGTTTCTAGTTGCTTTTCAGCGTTTTCTTCTAGTATTCATGTAATTTTCACTAGATCAGATGGTCTAGATGGTTTCTAGGTGTCTCCAACAGAACGGTGAAGAAAAGTAAGTTGTTGCGGTAAAATTTTGTATCTTCTTTTTTGATGAATGAAAATGTCGTTGACTTATCTGTCTGGATATATTTCGCGGTGATAGTCGTCTTAGATTAGGGGAATACTGCTTTTTCTCAAGTGTTTGAGAAAAGGAACGAGAGAACCAAGACGGTTTGGGTTCAGTTTCTCTTTCCTTTCTCGAGTCCCTATGAAAATTACATAATAAAGTTTTTAAATTTTTCCCAAAATGCTGCTGCTGGGAACTAATCCCAGCCTGATCGATGGGCCTCGAGGTTTATGACAAACAAGTTTGCCTTGAAAGAAATTTTTTTACACAATATACCAGACGGAACAACGATTCCAAAAGCGGAGAGTTGTGCACCAATTTAAGCTGTCAGCCCACTTGGTAGCTTAGTTGACCAGCTGTATTTCTCAGGCTACTAAATTGCAATGAGGAAATAACGAACTGGATTATAATCATATTTATCTTCAGTCAGTAGATAGTACAAATGAGAATTGAGATCCCTTTGAACTTCTATGCTTACTAATTACATCAACTCATCAAGTGCACCACGATGTAATCGAGCAGCATTAGTTCTAAGCTAAATTCCCACAACAATGAGTAGCTTCTGTCAAAAAAAATAAACAAAATTTGACTTCTCTTTTAGTTTGTGGGGTAATTTTGAAGCCTAACAATTCTGATGCTCTATTTGAGCAAACCAGGCACTAGCTGACTCTCTTTGAAGTTCTTAATTTTAGGGTTTAGGTTTTTTCAAATTAAACAAGTTTGTCTAGTAAAAATCCGTCATATGTCAATTTTACACTCCCACAGTAACCCTGCCTATGGGATGCTGGATCCAGTCATATCATAGTCTGCACCATTATTGCTATTTATTCAGTTTGTTGTGCTTATTCACTTATACCTGTGATGCAGGTCAATTAACAAACCTGTTGCTAATGGGACAACCAGACAACTATAAGGGATAGAGACCGAGTACCAAATTTAGATTCTCGTATGAAGTAGATCTCTAATATTTTACCACATTCAGGAACTAGAAATAGGATCAAAATAATTCGATAACTGATAAAAGATCTGAAAATTTAGAAACAGGTAGGGATTTATGAAGAAAAAACAGAAATAGTTGACTGGATTTATGAAGTGAAAAAGAAGTAGTTGACTGGAAGTAATTCAAAAAATAAAACAGTGGCAAAGTGATGTATAAATGGAGAAATAAAACGGTGAGTTGTTATTGAACAAGATGACTCTTAGAACCATCCCTTGGTGGATTTCGCTTTCAGGCCTCCCTCACCATTGTGTGAAGAGGGCTCAACGCTATTGGATCAGTCTTAGGCAAACCTCTGTTCATGGATATGATGACAAAGACTAAAGAGCGATTGGATTTTGTTCGCCTTTGTGTGGAGGTTCCAGTATAGGAGGATTTATCATATTCCATCACTTTAGTGAAACAGGTTCCAGCAAGAAGTCAGGTTCGAAGTTCAAACGGATGCCCTTTCGCTGTTTTGCTTGCTAAACCTTTGGGCATACCACCAACCAATGCGGGAATAAAAAATCATAGTAGTGGGAAAGGGAGACAAGTCTGGGAATCTCAAGTTTCGTCATCTTCTAATTCTCCAGATTCCGGTAGGGTAGTACGCTCCTGCAACAATGAGAGGAGCATGCTTGTTGGGGTTCGGTTATCTGAGAAAGATGTAATAGATGCAGGGGTAAGCTTGGCCTTTCAGGAGCTGTTGCAACAGGTACTAGAGATTCCTTGCATGGGGGAGGGGAGAAGGCCGTCTGTTGGGGCTTTCGCTCGGCAGCCTGGTTTTGAGTTTGCCGTTTCCGGATCTGAAGTAGAAGTTGGAGGCCTGTGGGGTCATGCCTGTGAGGGCCTTCCGTGGTTTCTGCTCCTCAGTTGCCAGTTGTGTCCAGCGCTAACTTGCAATCACATCTCTTTTCACGGAGGTCTGGCAAAACCAATTTTCAATTGATGATGGGGAGCAGGCTTGATGAGGCCTCTCAAGGATTTCTTCCACAGTTCCACTGTCCATGCTTCTACTTCCTCGGGTGGGTTTTCAACCGACAGCTGATGCTTCCTCCTGCACCCCTATTCCCCCTACTCTGGTGGCCATGCATTTAAGTTTGGCTCTAGACCCGAGCTCAGCTGGCCCTCACCAAGCAAGTGGAAGTATCACTTTATGGTGATCCAAAGGTAAGAAGAATAAAAGAAATGGGAAGAAAAAGAATAAGAAATATGGTCATAGCATGGGAGTAGTGCTCTCTAGGAGGAGGGGCAACTCTCTACACAAGGTTTAAGAGAGTCTGATCTACACTCTCCAGTCTCCAGATCAAGGCCGGGGCCCATCAGTTTCCATGTGTTCTCTGCCACCGCATTCCTTGATCCATCTGCTCCTATGGCAGATGTGATTCTGTTACTAGTTTTGCGGAGGATGAAGAAAGCCTTGACTACAGCTTTGAGGCGGACGTTGACGTGTCTGATGATGATTTGGATCCCCGCTATGAGGAGGGAGAGATCGATCCTTCTGTTGTCATACCTCAGCTTGTGGATTTCCTTCCTCCAGGAATGACCACAAGCATTCAGGGGTCGATGATCCCAGTAAACCAAAAGGATAGGACTGGCCACCGTGTGCATCCCCCTTGACCCTAGTTCATAGTGATGAATCCATGGGTTTCAATATGACTGTCAGAGCCGGGGATGAAAGTAATTGTCAGCCATCTTGTGCTCCTATTTTTCTGAGATGTAGTTCCTGCATTCGTATGCCTTCCTGGTGTCTCCAGTGCAGAGTATCTCTGATGATGTCCTGCCCAGATTTCTGGTTGTTGAAAGTGGTCATCTGCATCGTTAGTATTGATTGATCGAGGATGAGTTGAGGTGCCTACCACTTCTGTCTTGTCTGCATCTTGTTGTTTCTTTAGTGTTTTGTTTGCTTTTGTTGGGAGCTCTTCAATGGATAGGTTTTATCCTTTGTTCTTGTGCAGTTCTCCAAGCTTGTATTTTCCATCTTTTGGTTCTTGAGCTTTTAAATATATATACCCATCCCAAAAAAAAAAAAAGAAGTTTAAGAAATAATGAAATCTCAGTAAGCTCTATAGATCAATGAACCTTAATCAATTTGTATAAAACATCAGAGTAATTGATTAAATGAATGAGAGAATCATAAAGACCTATTTGTTGATTATGATTGTCAAAATAGAATTATAGAACAAGGGAGGAAGTGGAAAGACTAAAACCTGAACAGCATCTGGTTTGATCATCAAATCCTTGGAAGAGAACCATTCTCAACCATAACCATAAAGCCATATTTGGTTCCAATTTCTTTATTGAAAAAAAAGAAGAAGTCCGTTACATATATTTATACATATAGATGATTATCTATGTGTGTATATATAGCCTACATCTAAGCCTTTTGCTTTTAGATTGATTTTGACTGAGTTGCGTGACATCCACTAATTTTTTCCATTTCACAGGCAAAACATGGTGTTAACTGCTTGGAACTTCCTCTCATCCAGCATACAGAAGGGCCTGATTTTGATAGACTTTCTAGAGTTTTAAGTGGTAGGTTACAACTCAAGTGGAAAACGACTTTATACTGGTATAGATATAGAAGAAGTTTATGTTGGATAGTATTCCATGTGCAGATTGTTACCAACTTCAGGCCTTTTCTTTGTGTGTGTGTGTTTTCTTTTCTTTTCTGGGGGTTATTCCCCCCCCCCCACAAAAAAAAAAAAAAAAATTTTCTATGTTCTTAATAATTTCCTCACATATTATAATAAAAAAATCCATGATTGGTTTCTTTTCTGTTTCTTTTTGCTATCAGACAAAACATTTGACTGGATTGTCATAACTTCTCCAGAAGCAGGCTTAGTGTTCCTTGAAGCTTGGAAGTGAGTATTAAATTTGCTTTATGTGACATAGTACTTTCCTGTACTTGATATGGTATAGTTGCTGCTGTTACCATAGTTGTCAAGGCGAACCAAGGCGATGGAGGCCTGACTAGGCGCCTAGGCGATCAAAGCGCCCAATTTTCCAAGGCGACCCAAGGCAGCCTGGGCGCCTAGGCAACGCCTTGACAACTATGGCTGTTACTAGAGTTTTTTTTTTTTTTTTTTTTTTTTTTGGGGGTGTGGGGTTGGAGGAGGGGGGGGGGGTTTAAATAGCATCATGTAATCATAAACTGGAATAAAGCATGCTGTCAACTCTGCAATTTGAATGTCTTAAAAAGTGTAATCATAAACTGGAATAAAGCATGCTGTCAACTCTGCAATTTGAATGTCTTAAAAAGTGTGATCAGCTTCAAGGATGATCTTTGACCCAACTTGAACAGAGCTTTTTTGTATATCTATTTTCTGCTCTGCTATGAGATAATTGGACCTTGATTCCAACCTGGTATGTAACTGAGCTTTTAGTTCTACTGATATGCTGAAAAAAGTTCTATTGCTAGTTCTCTTTCGTATACATAAGCTGTAGAATATATTTTCTTTAGCTTCTATAGCTACTATTCTTGCCTTCATTACCTTCTTGCTGTTTTGGGTTCTTAGCTTGTTTGACTTTCTGATATATTCTCATACGGGATTAAAGAAGCCCAAAAACAAAAGAGACCTTTATTTAATAAGCCTTGTAGAATCCGATCAGGGTTATAATTTGGACTCTGACTTGCTGGACAGCCGACTTTGGGAGGCCTTTTTTGATGGCTCAATTATATGCTAGGTATAGGGCCCAAATTTTGTGGGCACGTAGGCCCAAAGATCCCCTTCTTAGGGGTGAAGTTTCAGCCCAAAAGGACTTGGTCATGTGGCAAATTAAATCTTTAACCATACAGTAAGAAACCAAAACTTTGAAAAGTGGTCGAAAACAAATGAATGGCTAAAAATACAAGAAAATGCTAACACATGGAAGGGTATATGACTAAATTTGGATAAAAACAAGTGATCAGTCCCATCATATCCATTATCTAATAGTTGGAAGTACCACATCACCCTTCCACGTGGCAGGATAAAGTCATCCACATGGGAAGGCCTTCCTACGCGAGCCATTCAAGAACATTTTGCCTTATTGGGCATTTTCCTTTTTGTTTTCTTCTGCAAATCTCTTATTTCTCTTGAAGGTTATTCTTGTTGACTTCGCCATCCAAAGCAATTACCTACTCAATTTACATTTACTAGAACTGTGCCGTCCAGTTCATCTCCAAGATGGTCTTACAATGCAGGTGTTTAATGGAACAGGAAACAAAATATCATTCTGATTAATCACAATTTTATTAATGCATTTGAGGTCATGCTCATCCTTTGAATCATCAAGCTTCAATTGATATCAGAAATTTACTGTAAGTAATGTCTTTAGGGCTGCTGGGACCCCAAAAGTTAGGGTAGGTGTAGTTGGAGCTGGTACAGGGAGCATCTTCAAGGAAGCAATGCATTCTGACCAGCAATCTCTCAATGTTGCCTTTTCACCATCAAAAGGTGTGTTATCTTTCCTGCACAATTTGTATTCTGGTTTATGTGTTATATTTGGTATTTCGGGTGCTGGACATTAATTCAGATGAAGGGCATATATCAGTGTACTTAATGGTTGCATGTTTTTCCGCAATAACCTTCAGGGTTTGAAAACTGATCAAGTAAAATTGAGTAAAACACAGAAAAGTAAGAGTTTTTGAACCTCTTTCTTCCACCAATGTTCTTGATTTCTATCTATTGCATATGTTAGAGGAAGCACAATCAAGATAAAAGCATTTTGATGGACATGAGTACAAGGCTAATCCTCAATAAGTCCTCAACTAGTATTCCTTGGGAACTTCTGTGAATCCTGCCTTAAATATTTCCCAGCATATCACTATGGAGACTATCTGGATGCAGTGCTTTCATATTCTACTCCAGTATTCCCTTTATGCAGTTCAGTGTCTCAATATTGATGCAGTGCTTCCATATTCTACTCTCATATTTTGGTCTTCATTACAGCTATAGAAAGCCCTTTCAGTGCACCTGGAATCAATCTAGTTTGTAGTTGATTAACAGCTTGTGCAGTTTGGCCAATGTGCTGCTGATATCACTGAGGTCATTTTATCGTTTGAGACAGCTTTTTCTTTTTGTTATGTTAAACTTTTGAGTATCTGGTGGTTAAAGCAAAGATTCTACAACACCTTGCTTAGCTATTTATGAGTGCAAATCCACACATAGATACGTTGGAAACCACCCATCTATTGGACAAGGGCCACTGTACGGTTGGGATTCTAGCCATGTAGTCCACTTAAAGCATTTAATGGTCATGGTGCTAGCAACCCTTATTTGGTGAGCAGTAACAGAGGAATCTGCTTAAATAAATTGGGCAGAGAAATCACTAAACTCTAATAAGGATTTTGAGCTGCTTGTCTGATAATAAACATTAATTTCTTTCAGTTATTACAATATGAGTGTCTCCTCTGAAATTATATTATTACATTTTTCAGCGACGGGAAAGGTTCTGGCTTTGGAGCTTCCCAAGCAAGGGAATGGCACATGCACTGTCCTCTACCCTGCTTCGATGAAGGCTGGACATGAGATTGGTATGTGTAGGATTGATGCATTCTCTATGTTTTATCCATCTTGTGCATTGATTATTTCTTGGATTCCTGTAGTTGTACAATCTTCAGTTAATAGCATTGTCTCTTGATTTAGTGTTAAAACTCGTCCTCAATTGTGAAGATTGATTATAACCATCCGTAATTGATATTGGAGCCTTTTATCTGTCAAAATGTCAAGTGGAAATGCATAAACGATGGTGAATAGTTGTATTCACAGAGTTCCATTCGTTCTAATTAGAGCTCCGAGAACCATCCTGCCACCCTATCCCATGGCTCATCTGTTTACTCCTTTAAGTTGATAGAATATGAGATGTGATTCCTTGAAAAGAGAAATGGAGGTGAAAAGAGGAAAGTTGCACAGGCTGGGTCGGATCTCAATATGAGCAACCCATAGGAACTCTTCTCTTGATTACGGAGTATTTAAATTTGGATGAACCAGTGATCGAACCAAAAAGAACTGGAACTGCCTCTATTTTTGGTCCATTTGAACATTGGACGGTTCTCTGTAGAAACTGAAATCAAACTGGCTGGTTTTCAGAAATTGCTCGGTTTTTCCGAAACCAGCTGGCCTGGTTCTTTGGATACCCTATTTAAAAATTTGTTGTTGAAATGTACAAAGGGAGATTTGAACCTGGGACCCAGTGCTAAAGAGTAAGAGCACCATACACTGTGTCTACCAATGCCTTTTGTTAATACCTTCTCTTTTTTCTTTATTTCATAATTTTTTGATGATTTTCAATGCTTTATGTTGTCTATTTTTTTACACCTGGATTGCCTATTGTTTAGAAAAAAGGGAAAATTACATGTACTACCCTTGGCCTACCATCCACTAGTTTTTGACAATTACACTTACCACACCTACTTCTAGAAACGTGTAACAAAAAGATCCATTCCGTTAACGGTGTTAAATCTGTTGGAGTTGTCAGATTGTTTCAAAATTTTAAGGATGAAAAAACCCTTCGCCTTTCTCTTTTTCTATTTCGCGAAGAAGAAAAATCTTCGCCTTAAACAGCAGCTTCTTCCTCAGCATCTTCTATTTTGATAGCATCACCTTCCACAACCACTTCGACGAAACCGAAGTTTGACCGAAGTGGACTTGGATGTCGTCCGTGTAGCTGCGGTGATTCAAAGCGCTGTCTAGAAGGAAGAAAGAGTAAAGGTTGTAAACCCTACAAGGACAAAATTGTCTTTTAAAATTTAGACTAACACCGTTAATATCAACATTTTTGTTACACATTTTTGAAATTAGTGGTGGTCTGTGTAATTGTCAAAAAATAGTTGATGGTAGGTGTAATTAGACCATAGTCCAGGGTAGTACGTGTAATTTTCCTTGAGGGTACTGTATGTGTGATTTATTATGTTTTTGGTACCTTTTTCATATTTCCAGCTATGCCTATCATCACCTTCGGAAACTCCTCAGTCCCCACCACTATCACCTCCTATGATGGAGCGGATGTGGTCTTTTGGTCGGAGAGGTTCAGATTCAGCTGCCGCCACCATTCTCCAAGGAACAAAGCACCACCGGGTCTCCTTGTTGTCTCCCGTGATGGCGAGTTGTCATTCTCTGCATCTCTATCTCCCCCATCCTTTGCATCTCTCCCTCCCACACCCCGCCCCACCCTCTGCTCTCTCTCTCTCTCTCTCTCTCTAACACCCCTGCCCTTTGCTCTCATCATTCGTATCCTTGTCCACGTAGAAATTCACACACGATTTCACTTCTTCCATGGTGTAATTCAACAGTGAAGGACGGGCTAATGATGAATCCAATCCATTCCCTTCTGTCACTATTGTTCTCTAGATAACTACAATCTCACCCAAGAACCCAATTCTTGGGTGCTGTGCTACAAAATACCTCCTGCTCTTACAAGCATGAGATTGAGAAATTCTCCATTCACACTAATAGTCTTTGACCACTCTATCTTCTGCCTTCTCAGCTTGATATTTTCACAAGTCATACAAATGAGTTCCCAATGAGGTTGGCTAAGGTTTTCACAATGCTGGCGGCCAACACGATGCAACATCCCTTCTTTGTCCAGGGCCTGCAGGCTGGAGAATGGTAGCACAACAACACTGTCACAATACAGGTTGGAGTGAATCATTGTCCCTGATATTATTAATTGTTTAAATCATGTTCAACTTTTAAATATAAGGGGGAGCCAAAGAGAGATCATAAGATAGGTCTCAAGTTCTTGGTGACTGCAACAAGAAGTTGGGTCTTTCTGTGCTTTTGTTATGTATCTGTTTCTTTTCTTTTTATTTACTCTGCATGATTCTCCTTTACGATAATATTCTGTGGATGCGGAATCTGTTTTTCTTCTATCTTCTAATGGGGAGTCTGTTTTCTCATTATAATTTAGTACTCTGATGCTGAAATTTTGAAATTCATACTTTTTTATGCAATTATGACATGTATCATGTCACCATGGATCCTGTTTCTTCACATTCTTCTCTGTAGCACCTTTGCTTACATCTATTTTGCAAAGTATTTTTTATCCTTTGCATTGGAAAATGGAAATCATTTATGCCAGTTCTTCTTAGGACCATCCCTGCATTACCAGGATCAGTATTTGCCGAGGAATGGGTTCTAAATTTTCAGATTGGTTTCAACCTACTAAATCTGGCTAATACTGGATATTCCTTAAATATATGAGGACAAATTCAGTAGCATTTTATTCTTTATTTAAAACCCAAGGAGTAATAGTTGCATAATTTTGAAATTTTGTATGATTTTCTGCTTTTAGAATTACTAGGAATACTAAAGTACTCGGTTGATGTGGTATATGTTGCAGAAAAAGGTCTATCAAATCGTGGATTTGTGGTCACCAGGCTTAATACATACTCTACGGTAGAAACAGCTTGATCTTGTTGTTTATGGATCCAAGTTTCTTTATTTCATGAATTTTTGTGCTTTCTTTGAGGTTGTATTCTTCCAAATTATGTTATTTAGATCCTAACATTAGCACCTATGTTGCATAGATACTAACGTTCATACCATAGAAACAGCTTGATCTTGTTGTATTTGGATGGGAAATTTTAAGTTTCTTTATTTCATGAATTCCTTGTGCTTTCTGTTGAGGTTTTATTCTTTCAAATTATGTTATTTAGATCCTAATATTAGCACCTATGTTGCATAGATACTAGTGTTCAATCTGAACATAAATGGTCACTAATAATCCCCCCCCCCCCCAAACCTTTCTTTTTACCCTTTCCCTACTGTTCCCTCAGGCATTAGTTAATTTCAGCAAGTGCTGAACCATTTTGGTATTATGGAAATCATATCTACAATGAAGTTACTTGTATCCTTCACTTTGTTGCTGTGTGTTTATTTCATTTCCTCCCATCTCTTAATAATGCCCTAGATATTGATCCATTCTTTCCTCTTACCTTACTATTGGCTTTAAATGTTTTCCTGAACCTTTAGGTGTTAATGTGTTATGACTGATTGTGCCATGTTTTATTTTCTCAGAAATAGGTTTTGTTGGTGTATTTGTGCATTAAAAGTGCATTTGGAATTCTCGCATTTTTTGTGCATCATACCCATGATGAAAATTGAACTTATGTCTCTTATGAAAGGTTCAAAATCTTGGGTCTTGAGGGTGTCTCGACCCTTTAAGAAACCGAGATCTCGTTGAGATCTTGGCGAGACATTATGCAAAAGCCATGAAGGCTAAAAAAGTGTGTTTTGACTCTAAAATAGCCATTTTTATTCCTGATACTCCATAGAAACCCTATTTTAACATATATATAAACACATTTAAACCATAAAATTATAAAATAATCACACATGGTGGTTGTTTGGGTTTACACCAATGTTTGACAATGTCGATTTGAAGTTCAGATGTAGGTAAACCTAGGGTAATATTGGCTATTTTACATAATGTTACACTAGTAGAAGATCAAAGAAGACCAAATGAGCTAGTAAAATTATATTTTAGAAGAAGAATAAATATAATAACACTTAATGAGTTAATTGTCATAGTCAAAAAAACCCAAAGTAGTCGAGCAGACAATACAATCATAATTCATACGTTATTAGACCAGTCAAGAAATGGCAAAAAATGTCAAGACCAATCAATAACTGATCAAGAATCTCGAGATCTCGTTTCGTATGAGATCTCGTCTTGACCTGTTCGAGAAGTTTGAGATCTCACTGAGATTTTGAACCATGCTCTTATGACATAGCATGTGTTTTTATGTCTCTTACAACATAGCATGTATTTTCTAAGTTTTTCTTGCATATATGGAGTACATCTCTTGAACTTGCAAACATGGTATCACTTCAATGGATACTCATATCTATAGGTCAATGTCTTAAATTATTCATCAAGACCACAGAAAAAATAGGTCTTTATATTTAATTCCAAGAACAGAGCAGTTGTCTAACGACATCTGGGGTAATGGTGTGTGGTATTAGTATGCATTTATCCGAGGCATTTTTTCACTATTGCAGCATGTACATTTTAGGCTTCTCCCATGGGTTAATTTCATTGATTCATCAGGCTTGATGGTACCTTGTTCTTTTTGTTTTTGTAGTTCTTGCAGCATCGGAATAAGTAAGCATATTTACCTTTTCTTAGTTATAGATTTTCTTCACCTTCTCTTTATCAGTAACAATGACAAATGCATTAGTAAATAAAAATAAAACAGAAGAGTTCACCAGACAGAGAATGGAATGGGCTGCTTGTGCAAGACCCTTTCTTTTTCTTTTTTTCTTTGCCCAGAAGGGACACAGAGAAAGTTACCAGGTTATTTCAGAGGGGGGGGGGTCATGTGTCCCCCATTTAAACAATCATTGAAGTTCAAATTTTGAAACTTGGATCAGGAGGGTACCAGGTGTATGAGTCTGCCAGTCTATGGCAGGGAAGGGCTAGTTTGAGAAAGGATAATGTTTCTCTTAGAATTCTGCCTACAGTTAATCTTCTCATGAGTTTCATCTTTTTTATTTTTTTTCCGCCCAATGTGCCTTCCTAACTTGAGTTCGGTTTTGTAACTTTCTGGGGATAAATTGTGGGAGTGAAGCTGTTTGTGTCATGTAATCCTCTGTTTGAGTGAATTATACTTCAGATTTTGATAGATTTCTTTTTCCAAGTCATCTAGAGGGGTTTTATCAGCTAATCATATATTTTCTCTATGACAAAGGCATCTATGTATGGGGCACAAATAGATAATCTCCAATTCATTGTGTATGACTTGAATTATTAGCTGCCGTTTAGGAGGGGAGACAACTTCTTTATCAATTCCATCAATTTGATCACCAACTTGGACTTTTCAGTTGTTTGCTAATTCCATTAATATGATTATGAACTAGGACTGCTGAGTTACCTTGGCCCCAATTGAGTGAGTTATGTTAATTGAGCTCCAGCATCCTTTGCATTGATTGCAGGTACCTGTTCATGATGTGGACCAAACGATATTGGTGCATGCACTTTCTTCTCCAGTTGTTGCAGTAGCTTCCCCTTCAGCACTTCGGTCAGTGTTTGATTATGTCACTGTTATCTAAAGCTAAGTTTATTAGATAGCCTCTTCCACACGTAGGCTTAACAATATTTGTATCCACATTTCTTTAAATCATTCCTGGCAGCTATTGCACTGGTCTCTGATTGTGTTTTTGAACTGAACTTGAATAACAATGATGAGAGAACAAACCATCTACACTGCACATTCTTGTACAACACAACCAGCAGCCCTGGTCTCACTTGCAACTCTCTCTTCCTTTCTTGCACTGACACATTTTATTTTTTCTTTTCTGTTTGTAAGTTGTATCTGAAATGGAGAAGGGTCTTTCGGTGGAATATTTGTTGTTTTGCTTACTGAAATTCATGTCTATTGCAGGGCTTGGGTGAATCTTATTTCAGAACCAGGGAAGTGGAATAATTCTGTTGCCTGCATTGGTGAAAGTACTGCTTCAGCTGCAAAACGTTTAGGCTTCAAGAATGTTTACTACCCTACAACTCCTGGTCTAGATGGGTAACCTCACTTTTAAGCCTAATAAGTGATCTCTCTCTCCCCCCCCACCCTTTTTCTTTTTTTTGATTGAACTCTTAACAGTAGTCTCTTGAGAAATGCTGTGGCAGTAAATTCATGAATTCTAAAATCCAAAGCTGAAATGCATGGAAACATGCACGAAGACATGCGATGTGTTTCTCTTTTAGTTTCCTAGCCCAGCCCATCTGGATTCAGTCCACCCCAGTTGGCCCAACTATTTTAACACAAAATGAATAAATGTTATTTATGAGAGAGATGAAAAAAGGATTCAAACCACTCACCGGAAGATTCTTTTTAACTTGTTCCAACATGACGAAGCATATGGCTGTGAAACAACCCGATTGTACCCAACCTCTGCATAAGGAAGACTAACCACTAAAAGCGAGAATTGCAACAAGGGCTACCTTCGGCAGCCAAACCAACCCTAGCCCAGTGCATAAGCTGAAAATCCCAGCCCAAGCATGGAAAAAATTGGGTGGGCTGAACTCGGGCTTTGTTTTCAGCCTCAAGTTGCACTCATACGGTATGCCTAGTAACAGATTAGGGTTCACAACCTTTCTCATTGATGCAATTTCATCTCCGATTGACTAATGGAAGTAGCTCAAAGTCGAGCTGAAGTTTCACAAATTTATGAAATTGGTATCCTATACTTTCCATCTTGTGCCATTGTAAGTTTTTGAAACTTTGGACCAAATATCCTATACTTTCCATCTCGTGCCATTGTCATAGTTTTTGAAACTTTGGACTAAATTTGAGCCACTCTCCTTGATCATGTTCAGCTTGTTCAAGGTGGCAACTGATTGGGTTCATGCAGGTTGAGCTAGGCTGTTGGGCAAAAATGGGCCCACCCAAACCCATCCAATTGTTAAATGGTTTGGTGGAGGTCAACCCAAAGGAGTCCCATGCACAAACCCTGCCCATTTAACAATTGTGCTTTTGGGCTGAACCTGATCCGCTTTTTAATTGGGTGGTCCAGGGTCCGGAGCCAGTCCTAGGAATTTACAAATGAGAGGGATATGTAGTCTTTTGATCACATGGACCACCCTAATACTCTGATGTGGTAGTTTCTGAAGTTAAACCCAAGCTAGTCATGGTGATCCTAAAATTGCCCCTTTTTTTATGAATTTGATATGGCAGTCTCCACTTTTATGATTCAGGAGGCAAAATATTTTACTGCCTCCCGAGGAATTTATGAATTTCTTTCAATTTCTTTAGATTTGAGTTTTCAATTTTTGTTTTGTGAAGAGTGAGGTAAGAGAACAATATTTTCACGGTTCTGATCTCATGTATCCCTCAAATCTCTTTTGCCGATTCCTGCATGCATCAAACCCAGTATGGGGCTATTAGGTGATTAATATGTGAAAAACAGGATATCTCGAACATGAAAAAACAGACCTAAGTAATCTCATTGGTTGGTGCTCTAATCTAAGTTATATTTGAGGTTGCTCTGAAAATTCTTTACTAAATGAATTGTGATGATGACAATTAGGGGCTGTCGGTGCAATGGAAAAACATGGAGGTGCAAGTTCAAGTTTGAGGGTAACCACTTTTGTTAACCCAAAAAATATAAAAAAAGAGATGGGGGGGGGAAGGAATGGGGAAGACGAGGACCTCTGAGGACCCTGTGAAGAACGTGCACAGGCTCTTTTGTTTATGATGACAATTAACTGTTGTGCTTTCTTGATACAGCTTTATGATTGTACTAATTTCTATTGCTGCTTTAGCTGAACCAACCAGGCAACCACATACATGATTGACTGTTCTTAGTATGGCTGTATTCCTAAAAGCAAAAAATAGGCCTTTTCTCTCATGGTTATCTTTTTCATGGCAGGTGGGTTGATAGCATCCTAGAAGCCATGAGAGTTCATGACCAACTCAGAAAGGTCAGAATACGATGCAGTACGAACATGATATTCTACTTTGGTAGCAGCATTTTACTGTTTGTTTTGCGTAGATCAATCGTCTTTTCTTTCTTCTTTCTTTTCCTATCTCAGGCTGTGACTAGTTGACAAGGAACAAACAAGTGCAGGGCTCAAGCAGGTAACTTTTGGCTTTGCCAATGCTCGTGAGGATCAATTATCTATGTAATCAGAGACATCAATCACTGACTTTCCTTCAATAGCCTCCATTTTTTGCTCAAATGAGCAGTAAGGCCAGGAAGCATTTGTTTTGGTGATCAGGAAGCAATCAAGTCAATACGAGGGTGAGGAGACTCAATTTTCTTCTGAATATCCAACACTGTAAATAATTTCAAGATTTCATTATTTTCGTTTGATGTAGAGGGCAGATTTGAGCATAATTTGCTTGATTTAGAATTCAACCAATCTGTTACTGAGGTTGTAAATGTCTCTGCACTATTTGCAAGCTTTGCTTATTCTTATAATAATAATGGGAAAATATGCTGTAATTATGTTGTGTAGGCGTTGGAAGCACTTTTTTTTCATAAATTCATTGTTTTATAAGCGTTGCAATTTTTTTGAATTTTAACATATCAAAACTTTTGACACATCCCCAAATGAGTTTTTATCGATAATTTTTTGAAATTTGTGCTTACATTTTTCTTGGAGTTTTTCGGATTGGGAATGGTTGGGGTAAAATGGGTTAACATAATTCCACTGTTTGGATGACTTTTTTATTCCAATTTCCATGGGATTATTTAGATTGGAATTTAAGCTCTCAAAAGTTTTTCTGTCAAATCCTCTCTTAGGGGGGAGGAATTCAAAATCAAAATAATATATGAGGGGAAGCAATTCACATCTCTTTTTCTCCTCTTTTGACAGGTAATTTTTTCTTTAAGTTTATACTTGAAATTGAATTATTAAATATTTAAAAAAATAAAAATATGAATTTAAACTAATATATTTAATGGTAAATTACTTTTAAGATATTTGAAAAATTGCACTTAAGGTATTAAGGTATTCAAGGATTTATATATTGTGTGTAGGATACTTAAATCAGGATAACTCTTTCATCTCTTTCTTTTCATTCCCATTCCAAGCTTATGTGGAACAAAAATGGTTACCATAACCACTCGCGATTGGCCACAGCTTGTCCCCCTCGACATCCTCCCTGCAACTGTAGGTCGTCTTTCGGAACAAAAATGGTTACCATAATCCACTTCGCTCTTTTTTAATAGACTCAATAAACTTCGATCCTAAGCCAACTACACGGCTGTTGTGGGATCTTCATCTTTCGGTCAAAACTATTGGGTTTATTTAATTTCCATAACTAGAGATAACTAAGAGATTTTGTCATTGTGTTTGTTTGTTTTGATATAAAATTTTACATGTAACATTTAATACAGAAACATGTAACAAGTTTAATTTTACAAGCCAAATTATAGAAACATTATCCTAACACCATCTCCGTCTACGCATGTTTATGCCGTCTGGAAGAACACAATCATGACCTCGTCTAATTTGGTTGGACCAACGCCGAAAATGGTGATAACAGAACATCCCATTAACAGCTTCTATTCTACCTTTGGCTGGTGTTCCTCTGGTGGATACTCCCACCCCCTCTCTTTCCCTGTCTCACAAGTTACATTTGCTTATTTACTGTGGTTTGGATTGCAGAGTCCAGCTTTTCTTCAATGGCATAATCATGTTAAAGGATTCTCCCTTTTCTCCACCTCCCCTTAAAGAAAAAAAAAAAAAAATCAAACAAAGTCTTATAAATTGTAATTGTAATATAATCAAATCAGTTTTCTTTTTTTCCTCTTCTGTCATGGGAGACTCTGTTTCCATATTTGAATCCATTACCATCAAATCGCAATAGAACAACTTTACCATTAAGGAAAGCCCCGTCCTTTATTAAATAAATTTAATTAACCAAGCAATTATTGTCTATTAAAGGCTTTACCAATCATTGAGTCTGTGAAACCAATGGGTCTTAGGATATGTAAAATTGGAGAATATATATGCCATGACAACCACTAGAAGTTCATTTCTAGAGCTGACCCATATTCCATATTCTATCATTTATTGAATTCATTATGTCTGGGAGGGATTTTGATCCACCATGATATATCTGAGTTAAATCTGAATCTTTTTTTTTTTTTTTTTGGGGTAGAAAAATCTAAATCTTTGATGGTTTATGAAATTTGGATCCAGTTTCATACTTATCCTCTCCAAAACTGACCCGGCCCATTCCTTGGCCCCTGTTGCTTTGAGATTCAATGTATCTCTTGCTTTGAGATTCAATGTATCTCATGTTTGATTCCTTCCTCCCCTTCCCCTATTTGTTTCTTCTTGTTAATGTATTTTGTTTGTTTGTTGTAACAAAAATTTATCTGACAAGTCAAAAATTTTAGTCTGGCAAAACTGGAGGGTATCCAAATTTTACCATGTGAAAGGGTAATATAAATTTTCGATTGTATGGATATGTAGGAAATTGCATAGCACATGTGAAAATTTAAATTCAAATTCAATCATAAATCTTACCTTGTATTTCTATCATTCATTTCTTTTTAAATTTTTTTTTTTTATTTTTTTCACTGAATTTTAAAGTTTTATTTATTATTTATTTAATTCTATTTAATTGAAACTTGACATATAAGTAAGGATATTTAAATCTACTTGTCCACTACAAAATTTCAATGCTATTAAAGCTAAAATAATATCTTCAAAATTCATTATATATGGACTGCCGTAGTCGTACATCTCCCTATCCAATTATATAGATGGTAATCTAAACATCAAATCAGTGGTTGTTAGAATGTGGCCGGTACTGTCAGACCCACACTCAACTAAGTATTCAAATCGTCTCCTCCCTGTACTACAGGGAGGAGACGCGGTGACCCCATTGGATGGTTGCCATGTGAAGGTCAGATGAATCCAACCTCTCCATTCGAGCCGACACTCTCTTATTGGCTCAGCTTATCGATTCGAACGGAGGGTTGGATTCATCCGACCTCTACATGGTGACCATCCAATAAGATCGCCACCCCCCTCCCGAATCTCAGGGAGAAAACGATTTAGATCCCTCAACTAGTTAATTAAATAATGAATTTCTTTCCCCCTGTAAAATTGATATTGATGCCTTTTTAAATCTTAGTCTAACCAATTGAAAAGATCATCAATAGCATTTGCCCATGTTATGTTACGACCAAGTCTGTTCCATTTGCATCTTTTGTCCAACTCGATGTAGTTGTAAGGAAATTTTTTTGTATTGACAACTCTTCAAGGTGTCAATCATTTGTTTTTGTTTTTTTGCGTCCATTTCTCATTTCACCTGTCCATTCAATAAAAAGACATCATGGACAATCACAATCACTATTTTTTTTTTTCAAAGACAATGACTATTGTTGACAATGATATGATAGATTATTTTTTCTTAAATTTATAAAAAAAAACTCTTTTTATTCTTAAATAAAAAAACTTTTTGGAATTTGATAAAGGGACCATTAAAAAATTTTCTTTTTAAATACACTTATAGACTCATTTGGTTACAAAGGAAATTAAAGAAAAAAGAAGTCAAATTTTTAAATTAAAAAGAGAAATTTGTAAAGCTTTAACACAAGAATATTGTATAAACTATCTAAATTTATTACTATATTTAGTAATGAGATGTAAAATTTATTTTATTTTTCAAAAACAAATAATTTGGATGCAAAATACATATATAGAATGATTTGGATTTAGTTATATAGTCCTATGATAGCATGTATTGTTGTGATTACGAAAGTTTTTTTTTTTAAATTCAAAAATTTCACTTCTATTCCCTTTAATTCCCCTTGCAATCAATCATAACTATAGAGGTGACATTCAGACAATCCGATAACTAAAAGTCATATATACTACATAAAAGGATTTGCACACTGGTGGGATTCTTCCCCACACTCTCACAATAGTATATTCACTTATCCATATATTTTCTCTAACTCTCTTTCATGTCTTTGTGGGTCTTATATTGAAGATACTTTATTCTTACACGTTGATTGGGGTCATGTGGAGATTCTCCTACACTGGTTGCGCAGAAAACCGTTGCCGTCATCTAACCTCTCAAGTAATTAGTATCTATAGAATCCACATTCCACAATTGTAGAATCAAATATAAAAAATAAGGAGAGGGTTTACCATAATACCAATGTGGGAAAATCTTCAATGCTAGCTATACCAATGGGAGGAAACGTATCATCAATGAAGACTCACATGATCAGAAATGATAGCGAACGTCAAAATGTGAGTGTGGGAAAGACTCGTCACATTGATGTTGTGGGAAATTTTATCCCTCAATATTGATAGGGATATATTACCATACCCTTATTTGACGATGTGGGTCCCATATGGATGATATACCATTAATTCACTTGATGTCATTGGTGCGGTGTGGGAGATTCATCCCACACTAGGAATGTGGAAAACCCTCTTCCTTAAAATAATAGATAGATGGTTCTCCATGCTATTGGAGTAGAGAGTATTTTTTGGATCATACCAAAAGGGGTATATGGAATGGTTTTATTAATAATTAAGGAACCTATATGGTCAAAGAAGAGAGAAAAATTATATTAGAAGTCTTAAAAATCTGGGAAAGACTACTTCAATTCATCGACAAGTGGAGGTTGAAGGATCAAAGCATTGAGTTACATATAATAAAGCATAGGGAAAAAGGGATCCGGGATCCCTGTCGGCTTAGCTTGTTGGCTGGGGTGTCGGCTGGGATGGACGACTCAGATTCACCCGAGAGTCAAGTGTCGGCCATCCATCTAGGCCGCCATCTCTCTTCCCGAATCTCAAGAAGAAGACGATTTGAATATGAAAAAAAATCCTCACAATACCACTGTAAGATTCTTTCTCACAACTTCTCATAATACTCTCTCACACAGCACAGACACTCTTTCTCTTCCCCTGATTTTATGGGATTCTTACATATCTATTATGCATTGTGATTAATTTCCCCTATGATATTGTGGGAAACACTTGTTCTCAAAATCCCATACAAATGACAAAGTCACAAATGAAAGATTCCTCTTGGTCCGTACTCCCTTATATATTTATTTGTCTTATACCAAAAAAAAAAAAAGATTCCAATCTAGTGGCTATTATAATAAGTTTAGGTGCCCGGTTGTTGAAGGGAGGTTAGACCTACCATAATTTCATCTTCGGAATAGGGTAACTATTTCAATTCCATATTCACCCTTTACCCTTTGGGAGCAAAACCATATCGATTCAAAGCATACTGATGCCCCTAGGGTAGAACTGTCTTTTCAGGATATGTAATTGTTAATCATAAATCAAAGCCTATCCAAATTTAGATGAAATACAGTCCCCACAAGGACGGCAGCATTCACGAAACATTAACATCAAATACATCAATTATCTCATAAATAATTCATCAATAAGACAACTTCATAAAACCCATTCTACCTTTAAAAAACACACCCCTCATGGAATCATTTTCCTTGAGGAATGTGAGTCAATAGATTTACGATTTTACCCATCAGCTCAAACATTATCTTTCTTCTAATAATTAATAATTTTTTTTACAATAACTTACCAGCTATTTAAAATAACGGATTACATTAATTTTTATACATGGGCCGTGTACATAGACATGGTCACGCATCTAAGGCTTCGTCGAATAAGATTAACACGGATTTGATATTACACATTATCTTCCTTTCTCTATCTAATGACAAAAACCACGATCGTATACCCATTCATAAAACATTTTTTAAAAAATAATAAAATATTAAATATTACTATAATTCTAAGAATTATTTTTTTTTCTTTTATTTATTATTTATTTATAATAGAAACATGCCAATGAGTCAAATGGAACGTGAGAAGAACTTAATGTACTGTGGGATGGTTTAACCTAATTTGACTCTATGGGGTTTTTAAATTACTGCCAGTTAGAGGGATGACATTTTTATACTAGAGAATTGGATGTGGTCCAGGGACTTTAGGGATCGGATATATATTACCATTTTTTGTAACCCACTAGAACCAAATTTGCCTAATTTCTTCTAAGTTTTCAATTAATTAATTGGCAATGCTTCAAATTATTATTTTTATTATTATTTTTTTTTTGGTGAATCTTTAAATTATTTATCATATGGTAGGATGAAGTTATTTAAGTTGAAACTTATCAGACGATAGAGATGAACAACATGTTCATCTTTTATGATAGGGACCTATGTCGTTTCTGTTGACATGGCTCATGTAACGGTTCACAATAGATAGTGAGAAAGTTTTGTGTCCAGCTATACCCATGCAGTCTCTCTAATGGGTGAAATGACTATATTGTCTCTAGTCATTTCTCAGGTCAAACCTTACTTAATTTATAGCAACTCCTTTATATATTATTAGAATTAAGTCAACTTATTGTCACAAATTATGCTATGAAATAGTTGAAGTTATATGTAATGCATGCATTGTGGTGTATAAAATGCCTAAAATAATTAATTAACAAAAGGATTCATTTACATTTAATAACATAAAAATAAAAAAATTAAATAAAGTTATACTATTAATAGAACTTATCTATAGAGCATTGATATGATATTTAATTTACTAATCAAGTTGAGTATCATATAATAAAAAGATAGTCTAATTCATTACACATTGTAGAGCCAAGTTGGTTATTAGAAAGTCATTCTCTATGAAGGATTATTATCTTATTAAATAGCTATGATAATTTCATAAGTTGATGTGTCTATTAAAAACATTATTATAAATAATAATTCTAAAGAATAATCTTTAAAATAATTAGTGAATACAATGAAATTTTTAGTTAGTAGGTATAGATGTCATCAATTCATGCAGTCTGGAAGGAATTTGGTTTTCTAATCTAGTTATTAATTTAATCTAGTTTTTCTTAGGAAGAATCTCTTCCCTCACCACTTTTGTCAATTGATGGGATTTTTAGAGCAACATCGAACGTATTTTAGACATTTGTAACGAAGAGTAATTATGAGATCACAGTGGTGGATAAACGTATTATGATTTTTTGAGTAAAGAGAATCCCATCAAGGATTCATAATAACGTAATCCTCCCTTTGTTGAATGATCGAACTATCCTCTCCACTGTTCTAGAGTCCAGCATCAATTTTGGGACCGAGCCAGTCCAAATTAACCCGAAATCGATTCAGATTGAACTGTTATTGATTATGTTTCGGGTTGAGGTATGACATATTCTACCGGTCCCGAACTGGTCCCAGCTAGCCCGAAATAGGCCCAAAAAATGGTCTGATGAGTCCGAACCCGATAATGGTCCGCATCAAATCGATTTAAACCGAATATTAAACCCCTAGCTTCACTATTTTAGCCTTCTAGATGACCCTATGGGTTTTCTACAGGGCTTTCAACCCCGAACGATAAAACTTAGAACCCGATAACAGTCCAATATCGGATCGGTCTGTTAGTTAATGTGCATAGTGCAACTCACCCAGTCCGAATCTCTTAATGGACATGTTTTTGTGAGAGCCTATAAAATCCAATTATGATTTAACCTAGTTGACACCCTTACCAAGTAAAAAAGTCCCAACCACGCACGGAAAATCCACATGTGAATAGATTCCTCTTTGGCATGGGTGAAAGAAAACTACCCTTATTTTTTGGGGACTCAAATCCGCTCGGAGAGTCTCCAACGGGGATTTGACGGTTGGAGTTCATCCAGGATGGATATCAATATATTGGGATCTGCGCTGAATGAACTCTGGCCGTTGATCCCCCCTTGGAGACTCTCCAACGGTGGAGGGGATTTCTACGCATTTTTTGGGGAGAAAAATCTGGAGCAATCTGTCAGATTCTTTCTTCATTAATATATTCTCTTAGATTATTTATTATTTTATCTTTTATATACGAACCAAAGATGCTTTTTCCTCTGCTCCTAATGGACTAGTGGGTATAATTCCAACCCTTTTTTTATTTTATATAATTTTTGGAATAATTAGTGGAGACATTTTATTGAGTCAAAAGAGAGAAAGACTGTAAGAGAGAGTATTACCTTATGGAATATTCGTTACCAGAGGGCAAACTGTAAAATGGAACGTTGTGGGTAATTTGGTAAATTCAGGGGGGGGGGGGTATACGGATGCGAGGGGGTAACCAACAAACATCTTCTCACTGTGACTCTGTCACGATCGTCCTCCACAACCTTCCGTTTTTTCAGGTGACTCAGTGTGTCTCCTCTTTCTGTTGTCTCTGTTCTCTACCAGTTGCTCTTACTTAGGCCGAAAACCCTAATCCACAAAGCCAGATGGTTAGTTTTATTGTTCAGAGATGGAGAATCTTTACCTAGCTGCAAGAGCTGAACAACAGATGTCCATGTTCTATCGGTAATCTTCGACTTTTTTTCTCTCTCATGCAGCTTAGTCTTCGTGTCGCCGTTTCCTGACAGCTCGTTAGCTTTTTATCTCTCTCCTGATCATCGATTTTTTTTTTCTTTTTTACTTTATTTGACTCATGTCTGCAACTCTACGTGCCATTGCGGGATTGTTTTGTTTCCTGTGTGGCTTTGGTGCTTAGTTTTGCTACATTTGGTTAATAATGGATGTTGTTGAGTGGCATAATCTCTGTGTTTGATGTGACTTTTACTTGTGTTTTTGTGTTTTTATGTTTCTCTTTTTAGTTATTGCTTTCTGAATCTTTCTATACTTGCACAGCATAGTAAGTCAAGAGTCAAGACTGAGAGTTGACATTTAATGATTCGATCAGAAGCAAAAATAGGAAAAGGGCGTACTTATCCAATTGTAGTCTACTTCCTTCCGTCCAACGTTTACTAAAGTATTGACGTTAGGGTAACATTATAGACAAGCAATTGAGTCGAGTCGTAATTTGATGATAAAAATAACTGAAATTTAGGCTATCTTGTGCTGTCTGGAATGAAAAGTGGTGCTGATGTTATAAAAAAAAGAAGAAACATACTAAATTGGGAACAAAAGAAATGATCATATGTAGAATTCCACAGTAGCCCATCGTACAGATGAACTTTCCTTAATTACTCTTTGCTTTCTTTTTCTGCAACTTTGATGTTTCTCTTTTATGAGAACTTATTTCATGTAACTATTTATCATATAGAAATTTTGAGTAGCCTACATTTTTCTTTGTCAGCTCACATCGTTTAGGCGATACAATGCTGTTATTAGCAAAACTCTTTTCGGCAATTTAAATGCCTTTCACATTTTTCATGTTTTTTTTGTCAAAGAAACGAATCTACGGAATTTTCTTTGACATTTCAGATAATTTTATGACTAATGAAATGTTTGTTATTCACATGCAGGAGATTTATTCGTCCATTCGATGGATTCCATCTTGTTCTGGTTCTTTCCTGTGTATTTTTCTGCCTTGCTTTGTGTGGACCATGTATTGGGAGGAACCATTTAATATCACAAGCGAATGGGATGAGGGAACATTTTGATTCCAATGCATATGGACCCAATGTGGTTAATCATGACGCAGGTCTTACACACGTTTTTGGTAGTGATGTTAGTTCAGACTATGTTCGTGGAAATTCTCCAACATTCTCCAGTTTTAAGAATGTCTGTACCAGTTCTGAATTCTTTTGCTTTCCTTCAACATTGCCCGGTTTTCCTCCTGCAGAAGATAATTTTAAAGCATCTCTTCTAGAAGTTCCTGGGAGAAAGACAAATGATACATTACCTGATGGGCCAGTTCCTCATGGTCCGTGGGATGGTAACTCAAGCCAATTGCCAGACCATCAAGTGTTTAAGTTATTAAATGGAAGGCTAGTTTCATGTTCTCTGAACTCTGGAAGGGGACTCCAGGACATATCATCCCTGCAGAACGGTAGTGTTGGATGGGATCATCATTCTTCCTGTAGAGGATACAGACCGAGTAAGAGCCCAAATAAGAGTTTTGAGGCAATTAGGTCAGGTTTTAGTGGCAGTTTTTCATCATTCAATGTGGAGATAAAACCTCCTTTACTTGACTGGGGACAAAACTATTTATACTTTCCTTCATTAGCTTTCTTAACTGTAGCGAATACGTGCAATGATAGCATCTTACATGTCTATGAACCATTCAGCACCGATAGCCAGTTCTACCCTTGTGATTTTGATGACGTGATGCTTGGTCCTGGTGAAGTTGCTTCAATTTGTTTTGTTTTCTTGCCAAGAATATTGGGATTTTCCTCAGCTTACTTGGTCTTACAGACGAGCTCCGGGGGTTACTTGGTTCATGCAAAAGGCTTTGTTATTGAGTCCCCTTATGGCATAGAACCTCTGATAGGCCTGGAAGTTTCTTCAGATGGAATATTTGGCAAGAATTTGTCTTTACACAATCCTTTCAATGAGGCCCTCTATGTGCAGCAAGTTACTGCGTGGATGTCATTCTCATCAGGGAGCACATCATACTCTGCAGAAGCTGTTTGTAGAATGGACACTATTCGGGGTTCTGATGAGTTTAGTTATTTATTGACTGATATTGATATGCTGAACATTAAGAGTGGTGAAGTTGGTTTGCCATTGCTGGGAATTAAGCCTAATGGAAGTTGGGAGCTTGATCCTCACAACACTGGAACCTTCCTAGAGATAGACTTCTCCTCTTGTAGTGAAGGAAAATTGGTTGGTGCTTTTTGTGTGGAGTTGCAGAGTTCTTCACAAGGCAGGGTTGATACAATTATAGTTCCTCTTGAAGCAGAGGTACGAGGGAAGGCACCATATGGTGGACATACAGGTTTGGTTTCTATTTCTCTCGAGGCTCTTGTGCCATGTGATAGCGGGGAAACGATAGATGTTGCTCTCTCTCTGAGAAATGGAGCTCCAAACCTGTTAAGTGTTGTCAAGATTAGTCAAGTTGCAGATGGAGCTAGGCTTTTCCAGATCAAATACATGGAAGGCTTATTACTTTTCCCTGGTACTGTTACGCAAATTGCTGTTGTTACCTATGCTCGTTCACTTGTTGATACTCAGGATCATGCCCCGGAGGTTTCAAATGCAATTTTGAACTGTAAGTTGCATATATTGACAAATAATTCAGGCAGTCCCCAAATTGAGATTCCTTGCCAAGATGTAGTGCACACTTGTTCGAAGCGTCAACCGAGTTCATATATTGGATACCATCTTCATCATGAGGAAAAGTTTCGCAATGAAACAACACGAAAATTAAATGTTGGCATTCAGTCGTCAACGCAGGTAAAAGCTATGCTGATTTTGGTTCCTGCTTTTTTGTTTCTACAGTTCCATGATGGTTGTAGGGTCATGGGTGGTGAACATTTGTTTTATACTCTTTGCGGTGATGAAATTAAAAAATCATCTGATACTTGAATGATGGTTTACGAGTAGAACATGGTAGTTTTCTGAAGTTTTGACATGATTACATTGAAAATTCTTCGCTCCATTGTAAAACTATCTGATAATGGATAAATTTTCCACAAACCATAGTGTGAAATGCTATCTAGAATGTATACCAAAACCCTAGTTTCCTGAAAATCAAGCCTTACACTTAATGATCTTGACTGTCAAAATCCTACATCACACCCTGAATGTGAAAGATTTATGAGCTTACTTCTGAAAAAGATGTGTACAATTTTTTTTACTTACATAACAGAATATAGTGGTTGGGCACAAAGCCAGAATGTACAAATCCATTCCTAAAGGGAAAGGCCTAGTTTACAAGACCTAAAGCCAAAGGTCTGCAGTAAATACGAACAAAATAAATACCTCCCAATCTTGACATTACTGCAGAGGGTAAGGCCCAATGTACACATTCTCTCTCTATCCTGTCTCCGTCTGATGAATTCACAATTGCATTACAAGATCTCGATTTACAAGAAAAATGAATCAAATCCATTAATTCTGAGGAATTTTTATTTTTTATTTAGTTTGTAGGCTGAATTAGTCCACTTACCTGGATTCCCCTTCTCTCCTGTCCCCTAACACTGCTCCCCAACCCTCCTGGGGGAATAAAAGAAGAAGCATGGGCACTAGTTGAAAGTGTGATCAAAGTTTCATAGAATTACAAGAATGCCTATTTCTTTTGAGAGAAATTGGGTGGCATTTTTTTATAAATTTTATCTCTTTGTACTCTCTTTTGAGGCACTTCCCATACTTATTTGGGGATGAAATTTGATGACTGAGATGGCTATCGGGTCTTCCAGAATCACAATGAAGCCATTGTCCAAAATTTTGATTTGGTAACAGGATAAATGTAACCAACCCTGAAGCCTTCTATTGTGATATATATATATATATATATGAAACCTTTTTTACACTGATGAGATGATTAAAGATAATCCTTATTTTGAAAGTTAAATTAAGGTTTTATTATGAGATAGCCAAGTTTCTAAGTCACAATGTCATGAAATCCTAAAAAGTCAAGCTTCATATGTATACTTGGTTTAGATTCCCAAAGTTGCCAAGGCTGAGTTTTTGAAGAATTAGTTAAAACAAAGAATAAACTCATCTTTCCCTGGAGATCTTGCTGTAAAAACACTGTAACTATGGTCCATAGAAGGTGATGAAATAGAAAGGAGGATACAGACCATTCTACAGTGTATCAACAACCAAACTATATAGTGTTTTCCATAGCTCTAATCACATGCAGAGAAGAGGATTGGAAACAACTCAACTTAGACATTTAATTCAAATAAATGGACAAAAAGAAAATGTCTACATCAGGACTGTCCCATCATGCCCCAGGCTTTTCAGCCACTATCTGACACATTGACATATTAGATTTTCCGACATTGGAAAGATAAATAGAAACTAACATATCCTACCTTGAATGGACACTAAATTGAAACGATTCAGAAATTTAACTCCAAAGTAAACTAAAACTTTGAATATGACCTAAAAACAAAAAAAAGGGGATGTATTCTGGTGCTAGTTCCTGCTTTTGCAGGGTCCCAGGAGGGATGGACTGGAGTTGCTCCTAACCTTTTGGCACTTTTTTCCTTGGTCAGGCACTGAGTCTTTTTAGCTTTTCTATGTTTTCTTACCTTTTCGTGAGAAAAGTTTCTGCTATAGTGAGGTTATTTCTGTCTTCTAATGGGCTCTGTGTGGGTTCATGTCAAATTGTAGATAAATGCGCTGGAGACTGCAGAAGCAGATGAGTTGGTATTGAAAAATTGGAGGTCCCAGGGCACAAGAAGTGGCTTGTCTGTGCTTGCCGATCATGAGATACTGTTCCCTATGGTTCAGGTTGGAACTCATTGTTCTAAGTGGATCACTGTGAGAAATCCTAGTGATCAACCGGTAATTATGCAGCTTGTTTTAAATTCAGGGGCGATCATTGACCAATGCAGGGGTGCCGATGAGTTTGTACAACCCCTCTTATCGAGTAGTTTGATTCATAACGAGTCAATGCTGTCATATGGGTTTTCAATAGCAGAAGCTGCAATAACAGAGGCCTATGTCCATTCTTATGAAAGGGCCTTTTTGGGGCCTATTGTTTTTCACCCTTCAAATCGATGTGGGTGGAGAAGTTCAGCTCTGATAAGGAATAATCTTTCAGGTGTAGAATGGTTGCCTCTACGGGGATTTGGAGGGTCACTTTCCTTGGTTATTCTTGATGGGACTGAGCCCGTTAAGAGCTTAGAATTCAACCTCGAAATGCCAATTTCTCCCAATATATCACCTGCAGAATTTTTGTTTCGCATTGAAGACACCAGCTCCCTCTGTTCTGAGCCATTGTTGAAGGAACTGTATGCAAAAAACACTGGGGACCTTCCCTTGGAGGTGAAACACATTGCAATTTCTAGAACGGACTGTCAGTTGGATGGGTTTATTTTACACACTTGTGAAGGTTTTGCTCTTGAACCAGGGGAATCAACAAGGCTTTTGATTTCATACCAGACCGACTTTTCTGCTGTTGTGATTCACAGAGATCTTGAGCTTGCCCTGGCTACCGGGATTTTCATTATCCCCATGAAGGCAACTCTTCCTGCATACATGATCAATCTTTGTAAGAAGTCATTGTCCTGGATGCTCCTGGTGAAGTTTTCTATGGTGGTCTTTGTTGCTGCTTCTGTGTTGTTTTTTATATTCTGCTGTCGCTTTCCCCAACCAGTGACCTTGGTTGCCCTTGGTTACTTATTCAAGAGTGAGAGAAGTCCCGTTGCTACTGTTGGCACTGCTGGGAAATCTTCTCGTAAGCATCGTCACCAAAGGAATAACAGATTTTCTATTTGTTGTAGTGTGGTGGATATGTTAAGGTCTGTCAAAGAAGATGAAACCCTTAAACCGGGCTTAGTTTGTAGATCTGATTGGCGCAGTGGCCATCAGGGAGAAAAGGCAGCTGCTCAATGTACAAAACTGATGCAGGATGATGAAGGACAAAATCTTAAAATGTCAGAACCTCAAAAGGAAATGTCATTATTACCATCATCTTCGATAGTGAAGTCTGTAGCAGTAACTGCAAGCTCTGACTTACTAGAATCACCACAAACTGGTAATCGCACAGTTAGAATTCGAACAGGAAAGGGAAAAAAAGGAAGGAAAAGAAGGGGTTCAGGTGCAGGATGTACTGGGATGCCTGAAGTTTCCAGTAGTCAGAGTGGGAACTCTGCACCTTCTTCGCCCCCGTCCCCTGTCACATTGGCTACACTTAAACAAACGTGGCCTCTGTCTCCTGAAGTTGACCACGCCATTTATGCGAAAGATCCATATGCTCGTAGGAATGATCGGAGCGATGACAAGGGACAAAGGCTCAAAGCTGCTGACAGGTCAAGGTTGTTGAAGTCTGAGGTTTCTACCAAGTACTGCAGTAATAGTTGGTTACTTCCTGCTCAAGGGCAACTTTGTCCGGCAGGAGAAACTAGCAAAGCTGTTCCATTGCCTTCTGCTACTTTTCCATGCACAGGTTGGGGTGGAACTCAAGAGGCTGGGCCTTCAACATTCTTAGCTTCAACTTCTGCCATTGCTCTACCAGCTCGGGCTCCTGGATCCAAACTCTTGAAGGAGACAACTATAAAGGCAGAGGAAAAGACAGAGTTCAAGAATGAGTTCACATATGATATCTGGGGAAACCATTTTTCTGTATTTCATTTAATGGGTGTGAATAAAAAGATCTCCACAACGATTTCCAATGCTTCAGATGATGACTTTCAGAGCTTTTTTCTAAGGGACCCGCTGATCCTCATGCAAGAAACTCAGGCAGTATCTATATCTGTTGCTTCTAAATTGCTCAATTGCCCTGTAAGTTGCCTTCATCAAAATGCCTAATCATAAATTTTGAAGTAATTATTAGCTTTTGCTGCCCTGCTTCTCTCTATTTACACTTTTTCATTAATTTGATGCGATTCCTAAAGAAACAGAAAAAGAAACAAGAGGAAGGGATGGGGGAAGCGGGGAAAGAGAGAGAAAGGGTTGGATTTTTTTTTTTGGGAAAGAGGGGGCTCCCCTCCCCCTTTTTTTTCCCTTAAATCTTCAGAAGAAACATATCTGATGCAATTGATCTAGTTGCTTCTAAAGAGATGTTTATTTCCTTTCCATGTGCGCTCTTTTTACTCACAATTTTCTGACATCTTGGATGTTCCTTTATATTTCTCATGTCCTATTCTCAAGTCTTTCAGCTAATCTTGCTCTTATTCCTTTCTTGTTTCTTGAGGGATGAAATTTCTGTTATGGAATCGAAGTCATTTAGTCTGTGATGTTTGCTTCCATACCACATCTATTTATTTATTTATTTATTTATTTTTTTGGGTTGGGGTGGGGGGGGGGGGGGGTTCACTTCATTTACATTCATTTTTTAGTGCCTTCTGAACCTACATTTGAAAGTTCTATGGCCCTTGAATGAAAGATGCTTGTTGCTTGTTTAACTGAAAACCGAAGCATGTATACCCTTCATGTTTTTCCTTCATGTTTTAGACACATGATTCAGTACTTCCCTTGTCTTTCAATATAACTCTCAATACTTTTTTTGGGTACATGATACGCCTCCATTGGGGGTGTCCAAGGGCCCAGGGGTGGATCTAACTACAGAGTGGACTTCCCTTCTTAACGGACTGGATACTGGGGTGTTCTTGATTTTTCAAAATGTTTCCAGTATTTTTTTTGGTCAAGGGTTGTGATCAAACTGTTTTGAAGCCCAAGCAACCCCCCCTCCTCCTCTCTCTCTCTCTCTCTCTCTCTCTCTCTCTCTCTCTCTATTAATAGAATTTTTTTGCAAAGAAAAGCAAACAGTACCACACAGTGTGTACAACAACAGAGATAAGCCGAAGCCCAACAAAACAACTCGGATAAGTTTCTCTCCCCTTCTCGTTTAGCATAAACAAGAACTTCATTGGAGCAAAGCTAGACGCAGAGCTACTCAGTAGCCTGATGGCAAAGGGAACCCCCCATGCTCAACTCTAAGCCAGCCTGCCCTGGCCTTGGGCTGGGATTTCTCAGCCCTACTAGTTGGATCTACAGTTTCCAGTCTAAGGGCCAAAAGTTCGGCTGGCTTAGTTGGATGTAACTTGCAATCCTACTTGCTCGAGCTAGTCTAACCTTTAATCAGGTCAGGCAAATCAATATATGCGGCTCCTTTATCCAACTGTTGAAATAATAATTTCTCTCTCCACCAAAGGACTACCCTTGGATTCGTGGATCACAAACAGTTTTTTTTGAGGACAAAAGTTTCTAGACAGACCCATTTGAAGAGGTTTTTCTTATTGGGCGATTTCGACTGTTTGGATATCTAGAGAATGGTCAGGATTGATTACGTGTCAAATTTCAGGCTCAAATTGAATCAAATATTGTATTTGTCAGCCATCCATTTTTGTGTGCATCCTTTGAAGACCCTAGTTTGTCAATATGTTTGGAGAAACTTGACATGTGGAGGGGACTGTGGGAACAACTTGCCAATAAAATTACAGCTCCGTATGACCTGCCATTTGGTAGAATCAAAGCTCACCTAAGAAACCTCTCCAAACTGGCCCAACTTGAAATATTACTCTCATAAGAGGAGTTGAAGGCTCTGTTTAGTATGCATTATGAGAATACAGCATGCATTCATAACATAGAATAAGAAGAGGTTAAAGAGAGGGGTATTTCCACTCTCAGCTCACAATGCAGAATGGGATAAAGAGCAAGTTTCAGAATGGGCTGCATCTCCTAAGAGATTCATGATTCAAGAATGAGAATGCATAACAAACATTGTTTTTATCTTCTATATGTTATTGATCTAAAATGCATTCCAAATGCACCCGAAATGTTTTGACAACCACACCGGACTAGGCAGTTAAAGCATATGAATAGAAAGGGCATATATATATATATATATATATATATATATATATTGAGTGGGCCTCTCTAGTTCCAATTTAAAAGACCTCCAAGAAGGGATGGGAAACAGAACATCGCCGGACTTTTACTTTTTTTTACCCTCAAATATGTCATGGTCTTTCAAGATTTCTAGTTGCTTTTGTGGGCCATGTTTTGGCAGTCATGAATTAGGAAATTTTCTTTCTTTGGTAACTTGAAATTTATTGATTGAAACATGTTGAACACAGTTTCACGATTACAAAATCCATCAAACATGGGATTACAAAATCCATCAAACATGGATTTGAAAGAAGCCAAACTATGGAACAAGGCCTTCATAGCTAAGGAGTTATAGTAAAGTTTTTAAGTCCCTAGAAACATAGACAAAAGAGCAATCTGAAAAATAGGTTTGCAAAAAGTTGCACCACAAGATGTGGTTGAGAGGTCGTTGCATTGGTATGATTCTTGGAGTTAGGGACCACAAATCGACCCCCTTGTGTCTGACTTTTGGTGAAAGATTAACTGAAGTTGCAATCGGTTATCAAAATCTGGAAGGGGCAGCTTCCAGGCAGCCTAACCTTCCTTCTGAAATGCTACACAATGGGGTATCCGGAAAACAGGGGAATAAAAGGTAAGGAAAGAAGATCTATTCCCATACGCTCACATATTTTGACATTTTCTCTCTCTATTATGACGTTCTCTCTCCTCCCAAATTACGTGGGTTTCATACCTGTGATATCATTTCAAGCATCCAATTGGTGTGGTCTTGGAGAATCTCCTTATACTGGGCATTTTGGGAAACCCTCCAAAAAATAAAACAGAATTTATCTGAAATGTGTGTTGGATTGTGATCGATATAATAGTCACTATGAGATTGACATCTTTGAACTTTGGACCATTAGTTAAAAACTTATCTCACACAAACTTTCCAGTCAGAAACGTCCCCCGTCTGCCATTGATAATGGGTTACAACAGCTGACGAAGCTCTTCACATTTGGAGAAGGATGAAATAGTTAAATAAAAGTGAATTCCTTTTGGCTTCACTGTGTATCATAGAATTATTAAGATTGTATGAGTGCCTGTAGTAAAATCTATGACAGAAGCCGTCTAAAACCCAGGTTTTTTTTTGTAAGAGTAAAACCCAGTTGATAACAAGAAACTGGAAACAAGGAAGACAAATGAACTTAAATTGAAGGAGCAAAGTAAAAACAGCTCCCATCTACTATGGTGGTGGATACTGATATTAATTATTATTATTATTATTTATTTTATTTTCTTTTTGAGGTGGGTAATTGGGTGTGTGGATTTGGATACATTATCTGGCAGCGTTTGAGTTCGGGACCATTTTTTTATCAGAGCTTGCAAAAGCAAACTAAGTATAAAGTGTTTGATGTTGAACCATCAATCTATAAGAGCCCATTCTTTGTTTGTCTGGCTCTTCCCTCATTTATGCATCTACGCTTTAACACTTTCCACACTCTTAGCTAAACTAGAGACCCCATGCCTTAACCGTACTGGTGAAGGTCAAGGGTTTTTATCAGGTCTCTTTGTACCCCATGCATTTTAATGTTCATTGTTCATCCATCTCTAACATATAGTGGCATGACATGCTCGTAGTCCAATTCGTGACACTGCATCTTTGCTGTTCAGTCCACCTGGTTTGACTCAAAAAAGGGGGTAGTTCCCATTCTGTCTGGTTTATTCCCTGGTCCTTTCTGGTTACCCAAGCCCCTAAAAGATCAAACAGGCAGGTTAGTGACTCAGTTCATGAATTTACATCCTTAATATAGCTCTAGTATGAACACTATATAGTTCATGGGTCTCCTCCAGTGATCACCAGCTTGGTCTCAGTCTAGGTTGGCATTGGAATTTAGAACTAATTCGGACTACAAAAACACAAAAACCATTTCACTAAAAACTGTAGCACTGTGAAAGCCCATAACCGGTGCATGGTTGGGCCGGAATCTCAAATTCATATGTGAAACGTGCACGTGCATGGTCAGCACACAGTCCTTCGTCCATTAAGCAAGTAGTTTTAGGATTACACTATTTTCCTCTTCGTCCCATTTTATCTTTTGTCTAACCCTAGCTTTAAAAGCATAGTTGTCATCATCATTTCATTTCATATGGGAGGGGAAGGAAATTTTATCCTCCCATGGTCACATAGTAGATAATTCAACTGCAGAGAGGACCAGAGGAGCAGTCTCCATAGTACTTTCCATTACAGAATAGAAATCTTCTCATGTCCGTCATGCTGGCATGAGGAAATCCAATGGTTGTAGTTTACTGTGCGTACATATCAATGTATTGATATATACGCAGAGTGGATGATAATCACTGGATTTCCTCATGCTATAGGGGCCTGAGAGGATTTCAATCCTCCATTACATGAGCCAGTATAAGAGTACTGTTAATTAGTATAGATTTGTTTCCCCAGGAGAGCGCATACTCTAGAGGTGCTGTACGAAAGATCTAAGGACACCAGGGTCCACACTCCTTAGGTCACACACTTAATCAATTACAGCTTGGACTTAGGGGGAGCTTATTTAGTGCTCTTTTTATGGTAGACAAGAGTACAAAAATGATGGATCGCCACTAATAAATGTGAACCCCAAGAGGTAAGAGGTAGTGTAGTTGGCAAGGGACTCTTAAGGAAAGCTGAGGTGTTAAGTACAACTCTTCTTTAATCCTTGGGGTCATCCGCCTGAAGTGGCTCATGGTTGTCATGGGCTCCAGTCTTTTCTGGTTTGGATGGAGGTATCATATAGACCCGGGGTTTAAAAAGAAAAAAAAAATCTGATGTGGCCGCTGGTGGTGGTTTATGTATCTTTACCAATGCTTGTTTATGATTGAGGTTCAGTACTCTATGGTCTACTACTTTGCCAAGCTGTTCTGGTAGGAGTGTTTAGTGGCAGATAAAACCCACAAACAATAGTGGTTAAGTTAAGCACCATTGTTAAGCTCAATTATTCAATGAACCTTAAAGTCTTTATCATAGATTTCAATCATAATGAAAGCTGATTAAAAACATGAGAGGATACAAAGATGAGACATCACTCGGAAAGGTATGTAAGATGGAGATCTTATCAGATATCCTCGTTCTGTTGTTGTCAAACAAGATGAGATTCACCTACAGTTCCCCAGACAAAATCGCCTTTTGATTCTTACCACATTCATCATCATGAATACAGTTACTCTCTCTCTCTCTCTCTCTCTCTTTAGTGCAACGTGGGATGCTTTAATTTTCCCCCTTCTCCCCCTCTGCAACCTTCACTGTTTTCACTTTCTATCTTGGCCTCATATCCACATAAAATAAATCCAAAGGCCCATGAAAGAGCCCTATCCATACTGCCAGGACACACTTGACAGGAAATATTTTTTTGGCAGCTTTGGAACTCTTCTATGTTTCTCTTCTCTCTACAAAGATTTCCTGTTCATTTTTACTACTTTTAGTCCCTTCCATCCATATCTTTATGAAAGAATCATATAATGTTCTGTAACTCTCAGCAGTATTAGCTTATTGTTCATGATATAATCTTATTGGTAGGTATCTTTAATTCGTATTTTTTTTCTTTTATTCCTAGGGGAGCTAATACTGCTGCTCATACCTTTACCAGGAATGCCTCAATTATTTCAGGGTTGGTTGATTGGCCCTCTTCCACTCTTTGACTTCATGAAGTTGCTGTAAATGATGCCTTTATTTATTCCTGAATAAATGATCAATAGATTTTTCTATTATCAAAAAAAAAAAAAAAAAAAAATCTCAACAATTCTAAGAAGTTGTTTTAAGCTTTGCATTACCTTATAATGATCTTCGGTCATAGATTTATTGGTAACACCAAAAAAAAAAAAAAAAAATAGAACCATACATTTTATCTAGGTGTGACACTTTGCTCCTTTCATGATAGGGGTTTTATTTCTTGATTAGCATCACTTCGAGTTTGATTGGGAAATCATAATCATTAATCAATTACCATGTAAAGTGGTGACCTTTTGAAAAAAGGTATAATCATTTTGGTGGCATGATTTATCATGACATGTGACTCCCCATTCATTACTAATGGCCAATGGCCACTCTAAAGCAGAGAAATGAAAGGCTCTTACTGGGCCTCGTTCTTATTGGTTGGAAATAATTCCACATTGATTAAGTTTGAAATCATGTCTTATATACTAGAGAGTCGATCCACTTATTAATTTGAATTTTTAAGATTGAGACTTAACATGGTACCCGACCTCCAAGTTCCCTCTTTATGGTCACCTAAAAGAGAGATCACATATGTCATGTGTAATGTCATCCAAAAGTGTTACGAATAATCTCACATTACTGAAGTTTACAATCTTGAATGCCTCATACACCTTACATACTTGAAAGTCTATTCACTTACAAGTTCAAACTTTTGAGATGGAAATTTAAAAATCATATTGTAGCCTTCTAAAATTAAAGATAGGAGGGGATTCGGTACATGTTCTCCCCTAGCTAGTCCTTTACTAAACGTTTTATGGGTAGCACTCACATAACTCCCGTGAGGAACTTGAGCATCATCATTGAAACTATTGAACTAGCATTTGAAGTCAGAGGACCCAAGGCCAGAACCACTCGTCCCCTTAGTAGTGAGAATGTCAAGTGGAGAGTCACTACCCATTAAATGATTCTATCAGTTTCTTTTGGGCCTGGGGTCTCTTTCTCTCATTTACTCAACCAAATCCCTGATTATCAATTCAATGACAGAATTTTTATAAATCGTTATTGTGAAGTTTTCTGTAAAGTTTTTATCTTAAAAGTTTAATTAGTAAGTGAAGAGACTTAGTGTATGAAAAGATTGAAGATTATTTGATAGTCAATGTAGGATTAAACTTCTAACACTTTCCCTCCTTGTTTTCCCTCAAATGGTAATAATATTGCAGGAAAAATTCTGGACCTGGACATGGTAATAATATTGCAGGAAAAATTCTGGACCTGGACACACTAGAATAACTCTACGACTCTTCTTAGTGGTGAAAGTTCTAATATCCCTTTATATTTTTGGATTTTTAAATTTTCAAATTAAAAACAAATTGGGTACTTGGTACTAATATATCCAAATGTAAGTACTAAGTATATGTCAAGATTCACCAATACTAAGCTGGTATAGAACAACATGGTTTTAATTAATAATTCTTTTCTTTTAGAAACTCTCTCTCTCTCTCTCTCTCTCTCTCTCTCTCTCATACAAAGCATCAAGAGGTTAGTGGTCCAACGACTCACCAAGACATGCGTTAAAGATTACTATCTCATATGCATGCAGATGCAGGTGTCCCTTTCCTTAATCAATCCATGGCTTCATTGAGTGCTGAACCTGTGTGGTCCAGTCCATTAAGCTCTTGAATCTGAGACTGAGAAAATGGTTGATAAATTTCACTCCCTTTTCTCCATCCCCAACGTCGACAGGGTTATACTTTAGTACATGCACACCAACCACCCTATACCTTTTTCATTTTTTTTTTCTTCCTGGTTTGGTAGGAATGTAGGATCCGTTTTGCTTTTCCAGAAGTTTGTCAACAGACATATGAATTACAATAAAAAAAAGAGTTCGAAAAGATAGAAAAAACTATTGAGTTGAGCCTAAATATACCAATCATGTTTTTGTGTGTTTGGAGTGTTTTAAGCAAATTATAGTGCAAGAACTACTCCAACTAGTATTAGCTCTTGGTTAGAAGACAAAAGAGTTTAAGAATTTAAGATTATGTTTTCTTTCTTTCTAGAGAGAGAGAGATAGAGAGAGAGAGCTCCTCTTATCTTATTGGAATCTCATTGTATTATTTGTGGGGGGACCTTTTCTTGAGTTGGACTCAAAGTGTTGACACCGGCAGGGTTGGCCCCTCCAGACATCATATCTGATTATCTGTCATCTCTTCACACATACAATAATCGATCAATACAAAGTTAGATCTGATTGATCAATACAAAGTTAGATCTGATCGATCAGTGGGGGATTTACTAGCTTAAATGGACCTATATATATATGTCTAAATTATAATGCTACCTGGCTTAGGATATCTTATTATGAATTTATTATGATCATTGGGTTATAGCCATTGTCTGTACCCAAGTCATAGAAGGTGGGTTTTGGTACATATCGATTAAAAGAAGAGAAAAACAGAAAGATTTTCAACCTAATCGAAATTCACACTGAATCAAGCTGTAAACTGTTGAGACGATGCTTGTATTGTATTAAACAATATAATGGGACTATTGTATCTTCACGTTCACTTCTCCACTGCTAATATTAATAGTAAAAAAATGAAAGCTTACCCTTTCTACAAGCTGAGGTTCAGAAATTCATGTAGTCCTTGTATACAGAGAGTGGAAATTGGTCAAACAGTCCAACACCACATAAACAGCCCTTCCTTAATACAGACTTGGGTCTCATGCATTCATCCTGATAAAACTGGCTTATCAAATGAGGAGAGCTAGGAGCATATCAACTCCCAGTCAGTTCCATTCAAAACTGTCGTGGGACTAAGGTCGAAACATTCTTCCAACCTTCCACTGTTGACATCCAAGTGGCTCTTACTCTGGTCTTCCTTCCAGGTTGCCTTTTTCGTGAAAGCCCTCTCCGAGGCATGATGGTTCTTGGTGAGTCAATGAAAGTGCCAATTGATACAAACCTGTTTGTTGTCCTGGCAGAACTGACTTATCAAGTGAGGAGGGTTGGGAGCATATCAACTCCCTATCAGTCCCATTCAGAACTGATATGGGACTAAGGTCGTAACATTCCTTGTAAGAGAATGGGCAATGTACAGTAATCACTTGTTTCTGTTCTAGTAAGTATGCTACAACTGAGATTTCTCATGCATCATTTATTTAGTTCAACTAAACACATGAAAATTTTAAGATAAAAATATCTGTAGGTGATCACACCTATAGTGGAATCCCTAGGTGAACATAGTTAAGCCATGGGGAGGGCTGATGTGGTTGATCTAACTTTTTTGATAGATAGGATCATTTGGTTCATATACATGTCAAATTTTGTAGCCCATTTTAATTGGATGATCCACCATCTAATGAATTTCTATAATTTTGATCATCATCTATGTGTATTCATTATCTCCTAAATTTCAAACAAAACTCAATTATAGTGGTTATATCATGTATGTTAAATTTTTTTTTTTTTTTTCATTTTTACCAAATTTGGATTTAAGTTTATTTTTTTAACAGATAAACTTATTAAGAACAATGACTAAGATTGACTGGTTCCACAATCCATCTAGTCTGATTTAATTAAAATAAATAAAATATTTATTTTAAAGAAATATAATCTATGCTCGTTGATTGTCACTTTGACCAGAGAAAGCGTTAGATTAAGAAGAAGGGTACAGTATATAATAATACGAAGGAGGGAGGGTCTCTGTCCATAAACTTTATATATTAGAGGAATCTGGCAGGATTAGGAAGCACTCCGAGGAAATCGTTCTTCCATGTCTTGTCTCCTTATCTATATATGATTTTAACAAATCATTTTAATCAAATCTAATCTCAAGACTGAGGTTCTAATCAGCACCGTCCTTGGCTCAATAATTAAGAAGAGAAAACCCTTAATTAAATTATGATAATAAGGACAATTAGTCTTGTTCATCTTTGGAAATTATATAAAGAAAGAATGAAACTTGATTAGATGGTGAGATTGTCATATTATAATTTGATAGTCACGAGTTTAAAACACAAAAATAGAAATTATACAATGTTTTTAAGAACTCAAATTGACAATCAGATCAGAATAGGTTGGAATGGGTCGGAACCTTAGAAATTAGAATCAGTAAAAAGAAGCAAAGATTTTGATAAATTTATGCTTTTTTGTAATCTTTTTGTTTGAGAGAAATATTGATCTTTGCTATAAAAGATAAAGTTTAATTGATTTTATTATTTTACTAAAATGAAAAAAATTTAAAAAAAAAAATAGCCTAAAAAAGAATATGAAAGATCATTCATGATTCCTTTCAGAATAGATCGTAGAAATTAATATTAACCAGAATATAGGTCCACTGAGTCCGATTTGAAGCGACCAATTCCCCAAGTTTGCTTTATCTTGACAACGAGATTAACCGGGTATAAGTGAACCCAAAAATCCAAGACCGGGCTTAATCAAACTGAGAGAGCTTAAGGCTAGCATATTATGTGGATCCCATTGTTTAGACCAATTAAGGATGTTAAACGATGTGGTTTCCGTTTTACAATTTAAATACGGTTTGATTTGGTACATACAGAGATCAAATCGAAATTGAACCATTTATTAAATAGGTTGAAATGGTTACCAGAACTGTCTAATATTCGATTCGATTTAATTGATTTTCCCTCTCTAGTCCTATATATATATATATATATATATAAATTCGATAAGATAATAGAATATTATTTTCCAAAATTATGACTTGTTTCAAGACTAAGTCAAAACACAATTCATACTCATTATGACTTTATAATTTTTCATCAATTTGAAACCATTGTTGGTGGTCAAAATGCGTCCAAATCGTCTCTTGCGGTCTTGCCGCCTGCCAAGGGTCGGATTTCAGCCGGCCCACCCCTCAATGTATTGGCAGGCGTCCAGACTGATCCCAAACCCTTGGATCAGCGACAGGAACCGCCTGCCGCAGGAGACGATTTGGTTCCGATCAAAGATCACCTCAGGACGGACTAAATTTTTTGATATATTTAAAGTATGGGAAGCTACCTTACCAAAAAAAAAAGTATGGAAAGCTACGTTGGCATGTTGGATTTGACCAGTACATGTTTTATAAATTGCATTAGAATCCAAATTCCATAAAGCATTTCCCTTTGCCACACGATTCCTTTCATTTTCTCTTTGTTTTGATCGTTTGGCCAAAATCATGATATTACAAAACTATATACATCTCTTTTCATGAAACCATATATATAAACTTATTTAAGACAACTCATTCATGATGACAACTGCTTAGAGCTTGATTATTTATTTGGGAAAAGGATATAGAAGCTCTTACTGTGTACTTTCCTTTTATATATTTTCTTTCTTTCTCTTCTTTGAAATTGATTCCTTCTCTCTCCTCCAAGTGAACTGTTAAGGATCCTCCTTGTACTTACATTTTTCTCATTAGCATATATTTTTTTATCAGTTTAGCAGATTGATACAAAGGGTTGGTTGGGGGGTTGGGAGGCAAGGGGTGGGGGATGAGAATTTTCTTTTTATGTAAGGTTTGGGAGTTAGGGGTTAATAGAATTTTTTTTTTTTTTGGGCTAATAAATAACTAATTCTTTAGATCATAATATGTTCATGGACTGATGGACACACATGTCATACAGCTATGGAGTGCATAAAGACCAAACTGTCAGACACGACTAAAATAGGGCCTGCAAAGTAAGAGAGTCAACAATGCTGTTAATCTCTTGTAAAATGTACCGAAAAGAACAAGATACAAAATATTGAGACAGAGAGTGAATATCATGAACAAATGATACAACATCTAAAGATGACTCCTGATCGATATGTTAAACAAAATATATCAAAGACTTACAATCATTCTCCACAATTAGATTATCATTGCAATTATCCAATTTGGGGCTAATAGTTAACTTTATAGAGTAATGGTATATCTACCACACAAAAGAATATATACTCTTAGTGTACATGGCTATTATCCATTATTACATGTGAGTCTTTCACATTGTTTCCTTCAACATGTAAAATTTTACATATCAAATTTGCATATATAAAAGTTGAGATGAGGATGACTGGTTGGCATGACTATGATATGCGTATTACTTTTAAAGGTATTTCAACTAAGAGTCAAAGAGGTGATAGTATTATCGGACATTCGTTTTATCAAGAGTCAGGAATAAAAAATTATGATTAATGAAAATAATGTTAATGGGTACGTGAGCTTTGTTTATGTGTTACAAAACATTAGAAAGGAGAAGAGATAATAGATATATATATATATATATTGGAAAATTGGAAAATTGAAAAATTGGAATCATTGAGGAATACTTTAGAGTTGGAAAGTTTAACAATAAATAGGATTAAAATGGAATAAATTAAATGTTTTCAATTGGAATCATTGAGGAATACTTTAGAGTTGGAAAGTTTAACAATAAATAGGACTAAAATGGAATAAATTAAATGTTTCCAACTTTAACAATAAATAGGACCAAAATGGAATAAATTAAATGTAGCTTTATCAAAAACAGAGTGGAAAATTGAGGTAATTAGGAGATGATGATGTATAATACAAGAATCAAGAGTATTTAAGAATTAAATCGAATAAAATATTTTTTTTACCAAAAAAACAAAAAAAACTCCATAAATAGAGGAGAGACATTTAATGTGGTTAATTAAGGAATTCACAATGAATGCAATGGTATACTAAGAAAATGATTCTGTACCAACCACAAACATGGTATTAAATAGGGTTTAAGGACATAATTGGAAATCTCACTCTGGGTGGCTGTGCAAGGGCTCACTCTCCAGGGTAGGGATAGAAATCCTCTCATGCCCCTCATGTCAATATGAGAAAATCCAATGGCTGTAGTTTACTATTCGCATATACCGATGTATTGGTATACCCACATAATGAATGATAACCACTGGATAATTTCCTCATGCTGATATAAAAGACATGAGAGGATTTGAATCCCCAAGGTAATCTAGTGTGAAAAACAATCAAGCATTATAAAAACATAAAAAAAAACCACTTAAAAATGATAATTTAATAACAAATACAATAAGAAACTGACACTCAAACAAGTAAATAATTAAGCTTAAGAGTTAAGCCCCACTTTCATGATTAACCCCATTTCTCTGTCTCTAATTTATAGTTTTTAATCATATTGATTTCTCTCAAAAATATTCTACCCTCTCATATGGGCAGTACGGTAGGCAGTAAAATAAGGAGGAATAGGGTGGTTATTTCACAATCTTTTGTAGAAGGGCATGGATACATGCAGCGGCACGGAATTCCCTCTCTCCATAATATAATAGTCTCTCTCCCTCTATCTCTCCCCCTCTCCTTCCTCTCTCTTTCCATCAGAGATTATTAAGAAAGAGTATTTAAATTAATAACCTTTCTTGCACGGAGATATTAAAGTTTAATAATGTGGAATCCATTAATAATGAAATGGAAGCAGTCCCTTCCATGTCATTTAAGCTTTAAGAAATGGGGGGGACACATGCACACATAATTAATGAAGTAATTAAACAAACAACATCCCCTCTCTCTCTCTCTCTCTCTCTCTCTCTCTCTCTCTCTCATCCTGTTGCTACTTGAATCTTTTAAGGTCTTTTGAGGTGGAGACCTATTTGGAGACGACAAGAAGAAAACACAGTGATCCAACTTTTAGTCTAGGTATATATTCCGAGGCTTAAGTTAGGAACTGACCAGTAAACAGTAATAAATGAGGGAATAGTAAAATACAAAAGGTGGTAAAATAAAATCCATTAACCTTGAGATTCAGGTCCTTTTATAGTGATTCAACTTGGATGGAGGTATTGGCCGAGAGGGAGTACTTGAAGTTTGGACATCGCCGTTTATTCGGTCAAGAATTTCATCTTTTGATTATTGGCATTCAATAAGAAGTATCCCGTAGAAGGTGCAGGTACAAGGGGATCTCCGCTTGAGGGAGGCGATCGATGGTATGATTGGTGTCTGGTAGGTACAGTTTACAGATCGTAACACAGGCATCCAAGCCGTTGTGAACCGGCCGGTATACAACTTGGTTTTGGAAGATATAGCACTAAAAGTTGTAAAGCTGATTGTCTTTCATATTGAGCCATTGAAGCAGCGCATCGGGCTAAAATCGGACAATTTCATGGTGGCATGAGTGGAAACCCGGTCTTTGAAATTGAGGTGTACTATTCGTTTTAAGGCACCAAAAAAGTTGAGGATGGTGCCCCTATTTAAACTAAAATATCCTTAACAATCGATGCTTCTGCATCAAAAAGTGTGGGCATATCTTGCGATTTGTTCTTCAGTTTGAGTCCCGGTTGGAGTTTCAGTTGACTTAGTTTACTTGAAGCACCTGTAGAAGTGCATGAAATCAGAACAGAGGCAGATGTGCAAAATCTCGAAACTTCGCTGCAAGAAATGCTGCTCGTTCACAATGCGAGTCCGAAATTATGGTGATTGCTTGTGCCTCTGATCTTTGTGGATAATGACTGATATACCCCCGAGTGTCATTATAGCTAATGACAATTGTACCCCTAATGGCAGTGATTTTTTTTTTTTTTTCATAAAGTAACAGCAGAGAGTATAAGAGTTGCCATGTGTGCATTTCCATTCGCTGATAATATTTGTAACCTATCATATCCCAATATCTTGTCCTTGTCATCATCAACCATGACAACTCCCTCTCCTTACTCCCTTCCCATCAGTGGTCCCTTCCCACACACACACTCTCTCTCTCTCTCTCTCTCTCCCACCTGATCTTAAAAACAAGTGAGAAAAGGTAAGAATTAAAGAAGGTAGCGGGTCCTATTTTGGTCTGTAATTTACGATTTTAGCCTTTTTCTTTCTCTTAACTGTTTTTTCTGTCCCTTCCAAAAGAAGCCCCCCCCTCCCCCTCCTCTCTTGAATCGTGTCCACCTGCGTTTATAGCACAGAATTGGGATCGGTCAATTCAAATCGGTTGATCTAGATCAATGAAGATCGATCCCCTTTGCTTTTCCTTTAGGCTGAAACTCGTTTCACATGCCTTTGCAATCCGATCCAAATCGATTGGTTTAGATCAATCAAGATCAGTCCTCTTTGTTTTTTCTTTTGGCTCAAAATTGTGTAACACACCCTTGCAATTCAGTCCGACCCGTGTGCCGTACAAGTCAGTCCCAGTCGATTCCAATCCGTATCAGCAAATCCTGGCCAATCTGATCCCTTAAACCATGGTGTCCACAAGTTATTCTATAAAACTCTTGGAATAATGGAGAAGGTAGTAGGAAGGAGTAATAATGAAAAGTAGTAGGAAGGAGTAATAATGAAAACTCAATGACGAGTGAACATTTGGATGGACAAATACTTTTTTCTAGAAAAAAAATGTGAGAACTTTTGATTTACATATATGCACATAGTTTTCATCCCCCTAGAGAGAATCTCCTTGTTGCCGCTATAATTCACGTTGAGATCTTCCAAGGTGCAATTAATTGTAGACGACAAAAACCAAACAAATGAGATCTTACTTATAGCCCTGAAGTCATTCTGATGCTTAAATTAGGATTCTAAGCAATAAACAATAATTAAGATCGGTCATTTTGGGAAAGTTTGACTAAGTAAATAATAATTGCCGAGATAAAAAAACGGCACAATGGTAAAAGTACTAGGGTGAAAACGGGAGGGAAACATTAAAATATGGATTAATGAAGTGCCTTAAACTTGAAGGCATGTGCCTTTTATAAGGATAATTGAAAAAAGTGACAAAAGTGGATATCGTTCTCAGTCCGGATCATTTATAGTATGCTCTTTGGAGGATGAGTGTCCTATGGAGTTAATTGTGCTAACTTCCATTAGCTAATCAAATTTTATTTTTTTAATTCCTTTTAATTAGATAATTGATTTGATGAATTGACAATCACGTTTTTTTAGATAACTAATCAATTAGAAATAAAACACTTAACCATTTTTAAAATAAGTAAATCAATTAAAAATAAAACTCTTAACTATTTAAAAAAAATTAGAGATAAAACTCTAATAAAATTCCTTTAATATATATATATATATATATATATATATATATATATATATATATTAAGAATTTAAATAAAATGTATTCCAATAGTGTGAACAAACAAGACAAATGCAAGTTCAATGAACTTACTTCACTCGTCATGTCTTGTTTATCACTTCATGGTTCATAATCGTGAGTTTTATTAGAGTTTTATCTCTAATTTTTTTTAAATCATTAAGAGTTTTATTTTTAATTGATTTATTTACCTTAAAAATGGTTAAGAGTTTTATTTCTAATAGATTATGTTTTTTTTTTAATGAGATAAAGCTCTAATCGTGAATTTTATTAGAGTTCTATCTCTATTTTTTTTTTAAATCATTAAGTTACTTACCTTAAAAACGGTTAAGAGTTTTATTCCTAATAGATTACTTACTTAAAAAAAGTGATTGTCAATTCATCAAATCAATTATCTAAATAAAAAGAATTAAAAAAAATAGAATTTAATTAGATAACAGAAGTTAGCACCCTTAACTTCATAGGACACTTATCGTCCAAAGAGCGTACTAGAAGAATAATAACTCTTCTAAAAGAGTAAGTGCAGATGATCGGGGTCAATCTCGTATGTCTTTGGAGAACAATTTTGGAATTCTGAAAGTTGGATTTACCCTTGATATAAGATGGTAATGATGAAGATGCCCCTGAAAAAGATTTTTTAATGAAAAGACGATTTTACCCCAATTATCCCAGTTTTTTTTATTATGATCGATGGTTTTATACCCAACACTACGCCTAATCCATGGGGTTTGGTCTTTGGGACATTAGATGAGAACAAACATATTGGGCTTATCCCCTAGAATCTAGGATAGGTAATAAAAAATCTTAATGGTTATTTTCTCTCCACCTCTCCTTCAAGAAGAGAATCTGGAGAAGATGTGACACCCCGTTAGATGGATTATAATTGGGGCTCGTGTGAATCCTAACTCTCAATCTAAGCTGACAAGCTGGTGTCGGCTCAGATGGAGGACTCGGGCGAGCCCCAAGTCTGGTCCATCCAATGGGGATGCCACATCTCCTCCAGATTCTTTTGAAAAAGAGGATTTGAATCCTTCTCTGATGGCTTTTCATTTATAAGGAGATTCATTAGTTCTTATTTCTTTCACAAGAACTGATAGCTTTCCTCTACTTTTTGTAAAGGAGATCTGAGAAAATAACTGGTTGGGTTATATGAAAACAGCTATTAATTAAAACTTTTTCCAGTAGTTGATGGTTGATATAGCAAAAGTAATTAATGCACGTGCGTAGTGTCCTTGGGTTTTTTTCCCCCTCTTATAAACATCCTTAACTCTCCATTGCTATTCCTTCTTACATTCTCAATTCCATATGCTATAACATTAATCCTATTTCTTTTTAAGGAAGGTTGGTTGTAGGGTTAGGTGCTTGAATTACTCCTTCAACCATGCATGATTTTAATCAGTCGATATCGGATTGACTGGATTGGCCAAGCCGATAACGGAAAGCGACATGAATACCCTTTGATCTTTATTTATGATTAATTTTTTTAATTGATAAAATAACAGAAAATCCATAAAATTTACTTCTCTTGAAGTAAGATTTACAATTTTTTTGAATTAAAAACTCCAAAATCATCATAGAGTTGTGAAAATCTTTATTTCTTCAATCCTATTTTGTTCAACAGAGATGTTTGCTGTGCAATGTTTGTAGACATTTTTTTTTTTTTAAATAATTAATCCTAATATAACGCTAAGATTCTCTACCTTCCAAGTTCCAACAGCACAGTAAGAGACATACGCTCTTGATTATGCTTTTCCACGTGAATTGCATGTGCTTCCCTATTTAATAACATTATATTACTATAAGGGCCACCATAAGTACCATGCAATAAAAAATCCAATATATAATTACTAAAATACCCTCCTACAGTATATTCATCCCTAGAATTATAGAGTATTTTTAATTGAGAGTAAGGGTGTGAAATGGTATGGTTTTAGTTTGATATGATATATATTGGTCTAATATCATTATCTTACCATTTATTAAATAGTATTTAATTAGATACTTACCATTATTGTACTTTTTATTAATCCATCTAGTGATTTTGGTTACAATGGTATGGTTTCGATAAATGGTTTCGTTGTGTCAGCGTTTGTTTATATATTTAAAGGATATCAAGTTACTTACCATTAATCTATCATTTATTAATCGATTTGGTGATTTTGATATATACAGTACAATAGTATTTCGATAAATGTTTTGCAGTTTTGGTACCATTTTGACATCCTTAGTTGGAACTTGAAAGCCCATGTGGCCATGTTGATTTGGGCAGTCAACGTATTGAGTTTTTGTTCTCCAGACTGGAGGGTATTTTTGTAATTGGACAAGTTAATTATATTTTTATTAATTTCCACATTTAAAATATTAATTAGGGGCATTATAGTCAAGTTATCTTTTATTTTTTGGCTAAATAACCGCTGATCCGCTTATGGATAAAAAAAAGAGGGGCGCGCATGTTTATTCATGATGAGAGACCAGGACACATGGCACTAAAGTGCGCCGGACGCGCATCTCTCTTTTTTTTTTTTTTCCTTCGGGTAAAGCTAATGACAGTCCCTACTGGCTCCTGTCATTGTATCACCGAATCACACGCTCTCTCTCTCTCTCTCTGTCAAAACCGTTTATGGAATTGAAAGAGAAGAAGAAACATAGGGAGAGACTCTGGGATTCTGACTCTGATCGGTTTCCCTCATCGATATTACTTCGTTTATCAAATTGGGTCTGCAATCTTTACTATTAATGAGTACTGACACTTTTTGAGCTTGCATTGCTTCACTGAAGCTGTTTCCTTCTGTTTCGCTTCCTTCGATGAAGTCAAGCTCCAAATCTCGTCGTCTTCTTCTGTGGTCTTTGTTGTTTTATTTCGCGCCCACCGAGGAATGCATGGATTAGTATTTCGCGGGTTCCATTCTAGTTTCCCGCTCTGAAAATGTATGAATCTTTCCTCAAGCTCTCATCTTCTTGCACTATTGTTCTAGGCTATTTTTCCTTCGGAGCCATTGTCTTTTATTTTGCAATTTCCTTTGTTGTTGCTTTAATTTTTGTTTTTCTTTTTCTTTCCGGGTGTTCAAGTGTCCTTTCGTTCTCCAGGAAGTAAATATGAATACGAGAGTCCGGACGACGTTGCAGACCATGAAATCTTCAATGAAGCATGAAAAAGTAGGCATTTTCATGAATATCCAAACTGGGTCCTTGGTTATTCATTTAATTTCTATGGAAGAATGGTTCCTTTTCTGTAAAGAAGCTCTTGACATTGAGAGCTATTCTGGATTGAGTTTGATATTACGGAGAAAACCCGAAGTGGTTTCGTAGTTTAGATTCAAAATTGGCTCCAGAAGTTGGCAACTTTCATAGAACATGACAAAGGTTGCGTGTGAGACGAGAATCCGAAATGGGTTCTCAAATTTGCTTGAAAAAATGGCTTCTCTTCCTTGATTGTCTCGTGAAGATATGCTTCAGATTTTTCATCTTCAGTAACATTGCCCTTGCAGATGGTGAAACTACCTACCACACCCAAAATAGTAGGAACCAGTGTTCGAAAATTGAAATTCTGAATTGGGTTCTCCATTTTGATTAGTTCCTTTTCTTCTTTTTGAGTTTCTTTTCTAGCAAGCATGATAGAATTAGTTTATTTTCTGTTTTATTTTTTGAAGAAGGATAAGAGAGAGGAGCAGGGATGCAAATTGGTGAATTCCGAGAAAGTGAGCGCGATTCGCCGTCATTCAAGCAAAGAAAGGAAAATGGCCTTACAGCAAGATGTAGGGATTTTCCTATATTCACTGAGGATCACATAGATTCATTTCTTCTTTTCTTTCCTTTTTTTTTCGCCTCTCCTTATCTATTGATCACTCTGTTCTTGCTTTGAATTTTCAGGTTGATAAACTAAAGAAGAAGCTGAGACATGAAGAGAATGTGCACAGAGCTTTGGAGAGGGCTTTCACGAGACCTTTAGGAGCTCTACCTCGTCTTCCTCCGTATCTCCCTCCATCCGTTAGTACTGTTTCTCCTTTCTATGCTCTTCTTCTTCTTCTTTTTGACAAAAAACAGAGAGTGGGAAGAATGTTAATAATAGTGACAATTGTATGTGATAGTCAATATGGGAAGTGAAAATTGGACGACTGTCATTAATGTGAAACACCAGAGTGGAGGAAAGGGAAGAATGCTGGGTGAATCAAATACTTCATAGCCAATCTACCTCTTGAATATAATCAAATCTCCCAAAATTTTCTTATCTGTAATCAGAATCTCAATAATTTTTGGCTTTCTCACTGCAGACATTGGAGCTTCTTGCAGAAGTGGCTGTTTTGGAAGAGGAAGTAGTGCGGCTTGAAGAACAAGTTGTGAATTTCAGACATGGTCTCTATCAGGAAGCTGTCTACATCTCATCCTCCAAAAAGAACATGGAGAGTATGACTGATTTGTATGAGCTCCACCCATGTATAAATGCCAAACAGGAGCAAGCCAAATCTTCTTCCCAGGCTGAAAGCAATTCAACGACAACCGTGGCCACAGCTTCTCTGCCTGGCAATTTTTCAGGTTTGGCGCAATTGGTTACTGATTCTGTTTCTGATCGAACTGGGCATTGTTCCAATCGGCCCACAAATGTGAAACAATCAGAGAAGAAACCTCATGGCTTTTTGTCTTCTCCAGAAGACAAAAGGGGCAAGGAGAATCAATCCTGCCCTAATTCTACTAAGAAGAACAAACAATCCCCAAAGCAGAAATCTCCAAAAATCAAAACTCCAGTGAGACGACCTCTCAATGAGCCTAGATCAGAAGAAAAGAACTTGGATCCTTTGAAGCTTCAGGTATGCAATACCTTTTCTTAATAAAAGAAAAAAAAAATCAGATTATTGTTTCCAGATTTCAACTAGGATGTTGAATTTGAAAATGGATTTTCCAATCTTCAGCTCGAATGCAATGTCAGAGACCAAGCTAGAGCAGAACACAGCACTTCAGCTATTCCTGAAGAAACAGTATCAGCTGAAAGTAGTGGGCCAAATAAAATCTCAGAGGATATTCTAAACTGCTTGTTGAGCATTTTCTTAAGGATGAGCATAGCGAAGAAAAGGGTAGTGGAATCAGAGACGTTGCCTCCCTTATTGGCACCAGCATCTCATGGAAAGTGTGAAGTAATGGAATCCCAATATCATCCTTACGGCACCTGTTTAGAAGTTGGAAAGAGAGACATTGGTCCATATAGGCATCTATCTGTCATTGAGGCCAGCTCAATTGATCTAAACCGAAAAACAAACTCCTTTTTTCTGATACATAGGCTGAAGTGAGTTTGAAATTTAAAATTTGATTGATTGCCTGACACTTAGTCTGGAACAATGTTGGTCGCTGAACTTATGTATATCTCATTTTCTCAACTTTCAGGCTTCTCCTTGGAAAGCTTGCTTCTGTCAATTTACAGGGTCTCGATAATCAACAAAAGCTTGCATTCTGGATCAACATCTACAATTCCTGCATGATGAATGTGAGTGAAACATCTCTATGGCCATGGAGAAAAAAGACCTGGATAGGAAGAATGTAAATCCTTAGATTTCATTTCATTTTCTTCTTGGGAGTCTTATGATTTCATCATGTTAAGTAAAATCATATCTTCCTGTAAATGTTTTCTCCCTTATCTTCTGGTTGTGCTGTAGTTTGTGGCCTGCCTTACTGTTAACATATTACTAGAAATAAAAGCAACCATTTAAAGTATTCTATACTGCTTCAGGCGTTCCTAGAGCGTGGGATACCTGAGAGCCCCCATATGGTCGTTGCACTGATGCAGAAGGTAAGTTCTGTCAAGCAATCTTTTGTGTTTTCTAGTTGTTTATATTGTCATAGTGGTTATTTCTTGTTCTCTTTTATAAATTTGGTTTCAACTATGTCTATTTGAAAATGGGCTAAAAAAATGTAATTTTTAATTACTGAGCCAGTTTCTACATTTTACTCCGCTAGCGAAAGGAATGAGCATACATATATCTCTACTAGTCTCATGGAGCGTACAAGTTATAAGTTGCATATTTTATACATTTGGCCCATGAATGGATTATGACTGTCTTTAGTTTCCTTCACCAATCAGATCACAAATTCAATCTGGTGGTATGATCATAGCTCTTCAAGGCCTTTGCTGTTTGTATGAGTAGTTAACCTTCTTCTCAGTCCAGCAGGATGCAAAGACATACCTTGTTAAGATTGTTTTCATGATTATCAACCTTAGATATTTTTAATATAATGTCATCCTCATCATAGGGCTTGCCCACTGAAGTGTGCCTCATTTTTATTAACTCTGATCTAAATTTTCTTCTGTGTGGTGCTTAAAAATTATTTCCTTTAGAGATTCTACCAAAAGCATTCAGCAAACTCAGACTATGGAAATTGTGATTGTCTTTTAGGCGAAGATAAATGTTGGCGGGCATTTGCTGAATGCAATGACAATTGAGCATTTCATTTTGAGACTGCCTCGTCACTCAAACCAAGTAAGTTCTATTCATTCGAAGTGTTCAATTTCTATTTATTTGAGGATGGAAGGTTAGGTTTGCATACAAATGGATATGTGAACCTTTTCTTTCTGCTGTATGGAACTTTGAATTGCTGAGGGTTTTTTTTTCGGTCTTTTCTTTTTTGGGGGGATGATTCTCATCAGTCCCACACTAAAGGTGCAAAAAATGATGAGATGGCAGCAAGGAGCATCTTTGGATTAGAATGGTCTGAACCTTTGATTACATTTGCCCTCTCCTGTGGTAGCTGGTCCTCTCCTGCTGTAAGTTCATTTTAAACGCAAATTAAGTTGTTATTTGCAACTCTGTCCATCTCTAGACATGAATATGATTAAACTAGTTCTGTGATGCCTCTGATAAGTTCCTGTATTAAATGAAGGTAAGAGTGTACACTGCCTCTCAAATTGAAAATGAGCTAGAAGTAGCAAAGAGAGACTATTTGCAAGCAGCAATTGGTATCTCAACAACAAACAAATTGGTGATCCCAAAGTTGTTGGACTGGTATCTGCTAGACTTTGCAAAAGATTTGGAGTCTTTTCTAGACTGGATCTGCCTGCAGCTACCCAGTGAACTGAGGAAGGATGCTGTTAAGTGCATTGAGAGAGGGAGAAGAGAATCTCTTTTGCAGTTGGTACAAGTAACACCATATGATTTCAGTTTCAGGTACCTTATACACCATTAGAAGGCTAGAAGCTCTGTTCTTCTCACCTAATCTTTGGTATACATGCACTTGAGGATCTTTGGAAGGATAATATGTACACCAGCAACTGAAAAAAAAAAGAAAAAAAAAAGAAGGGAAAAGTAAATATATAATCTATCCATTTGTATGTAATTATGTGAAGAATGTTTCTTTCCCTTTTTTTTCATAGAAGGGATTTTGCCTACGATTTTTTATTATGTATGTATGCTTTGTTAAACATATCTTGGCTGAGTAAGGTTCATTATGCATTCGTATTCGTGACCCAGAAGCAAAACTAGAGAAAACAATGACTGAGGTTGGATATACTCTCTCCATCCGAATCTCTTCATCATGGGTGAAGGAAAACTCAATCCTAGAAGAATTGTTGTAAATTAGAGGTGCAAGTTTGACCTGATGAGCCTGGCCCACACAAGCCTGTCCGGAGCTCGAAGGTGTTTGGACAGATGGGCTGGGCTTTTCAGCCCACGATTTGGCTGTGGCTTAAATTTATAGGTACATGGTCAGGCTGGTCTGGTCCGGGACTGGGCTGAGGAGCCTAGCTTGATCTTGTATATATAAAGATGCATAATATAATATACATATACAAGTATATATAATTACATATACTCTAGACTAGGTTGGCCGGAGCTAGGATCTAGCATGGCCGGGCTGGGATGGACTGAGTTAAGGGTCTTAAAAAAACACAGTCCAACTTTGACCCAATGCAGACACTGTGGCCTCTTTGGAAACGTTGGTAAAAGGGTACGTGACTATGTGCACCAATGAGTCTTATATAGTTATAGGGAAAATGACGTACACACTAGCATTGTGTATGTCTGTCTCTATCTCTTCTTTAAAATCCAACTTCTTTTCTCTTTCTTCCAAGTGATCGGTAATTCTTGTACTCCCATTTTCCCATTAGCATGTAGAGAACTTCTTCTTACTCAATGGGTATGCCCTTGCTATGATAGAAACCTCCTCCTTCCTTCAACTTTGCAGGATCAAGCTGGTATTGGTATTAGACCCCATATGAAATTGATTCGATACCGTTATGGATTGATTGTACAACCAATGAACTTTGAATTGAAATCGTCTCCTGCCAGTGATTTGGCAGGAGACGCGGCTGCTCCGATGGATGGCCGACACCTGTCTGTCGGGTGAATCCGAGCCCTCCATCCGAGCCGACACTCCCTGTCGGCTCAGTTTGTCGGCTTGAGTGTCGGCTCGGATGAGGGTTCGGATTCACCCGACAGACAGGTGTCGGCCATCCATCCGAGCAGCCCCGTCTCCTGCCAAATCTCAGGCAGGAGACGATTTGGATCCCTTGACACACATAACTGATATCATTTAAAAGGCAATTAAAAAATACTAAAAAGTGAGATTTATACTGGTGTATAATTCTTAAGACTGCTAAAAAAAAATACCCCTTTTTATTATTTATTCTTCCCCAATTGCATTTAATGCTTAATTAGCAGCAAATCAAGAAAGTTTTAGCAATCATCAAACTAGCTGTTTTGTTCTTAGAAAGGTCAACCTATTCATGTTTTAGTGGCACCAAATCATTGCGGATGATCCCTAGACCTAGAACGAAACAAAGGTCTAAGATTAGTTGAGAAGTTATTTCTTAATTTAATCATTGAAATTTTAGATCTTTGAAAATATGCCAAAAAGGATATTCCATGCATTTTTTTGGGTAAAATAAAATCTTATTCAAAAGGAATTCGGGATACAACCGGGACTTCATTAGAACACAAATACTAAAGGCAGTGAGTGGAGACAGGCTAAAGTGACATCCCCGAAATAGTCACAGCCCTCCTAGCTAGCTAGGTCACAAAATACAATGTATTAGGACTTGTCATTAAATTTGACCTACTATGTGTATATATCTTATATATCTATCTAACACGGACAACAACCAAATTCTTATTTTTATTTATTATTATTATTTTTTTTGGTGAAACAACAACAACCTATTCAATCATATACTTTACCAAAACAGTTAATCAAAATATTATTGTCAAAAAAAAATCCAAAGATAGAAAAAAGGGAGAAGATTATTTAACTTGTTTCTTCCTTAAACTATTTGATTGATTTAAAAACCCTGGTCCATTAAGTTAATCAAAATATTTTTATCGGAAAAAAAATCCTAAAATAGAAAACAAGAGAGAAAATTATTTAACTTGTTTCTTGCCTCAACTAGTATCGTGGCTATAGCTAAATTTCCCAATAAACAAAACAAGGGAACAGCCAAAGCAACCATTTGACATCCACCTCAAAAGAGTAGGTCAGTTGACAAAGACCAATCTTCACAATTAGGAGGTCATGAGTTCAACTGTCACATTTGATATCCACAGCAATCCAATTTTCTTGAGTCCAGATCTTCTCCTCAGATGGGTACTCTCTCTTGAATCTCATCTCGTTTGTGGGAACCATGGTCCAGAGGTTGACCCCACACCCACGGATGGTGTGAGATCAGAGAGGTTCCCACATTTTTCATCAATATTTTTAAGTATGGGGAGGACTGATTTGGTTGGTTTTAGTGGTGGATAGATGAAGCAAATTAAATTATGTGGCCTATCTTAATTATATGGTTCATCGTTTAGGGGGGTTTTTTTTTTTGGTTGGGGGGGGGAGGAATTGGCAAATATTTAAGCTCAGTTTGATTGCAAGTTAAATCCAAAAGAAGGGAAGAAAAAAATTTCAAACCTAAAAAAGAAATTTTTATAGTTATAACAATATTTATGTTGTATAAACTACCTAAATTTCATATCATATTTAGTAATGATATTTATTAGATGATAATTTTATTTTACTTTCCAAATGCAAGGGATTTGGATTGTAGATTTAGTTCAAGGTATTGAAATGGGTTTTGATATCAATATTGGAATCAATATCCAGAAACAAGTATCAACCTTTATTGTTGAGTTAGGTGTTCAAATGAGATCTGTAACAAGCGAAATAGAACCAAAAAAATATCTACAGAAGCAAATAAGGGTATTAACAATGAATCAAAATCTAATATTTTTAAATCAAAATCATAAAACTGATTATTAAATGGTTCGATTTTGATTTAAAAAATTAAACAATTTAATTAAACTATTTGATTCTGGTTTCAAGAATGAAACCATTTAAAACCGATGATTTGAAACTGCTAAACAGGATTAAACCTTTACTTAATCCTTTGGTACTATTGAAGGTATATCGGTAGAAATAAATTAAAATTATTTTAATGCTTTAAACATGGCCTATTGCCTCTAAATCATATGTCCACCTTTATAGTTCCAAACACCAAAAATAAATTAGAACTATTTTAATGTTTTCTCTTGCTCCCTGCTCTCCGCCCTCATCTTGCTCATCCCCCCCCCCTCTCTCTCTCTCTCTCTCTCTCTCTCTCTCTCTCTCCCTTCCACGAAACCACTCAAAAATTGGATGATTAAAATCAATTAGGCATTTTGAAAACATTTAATAAACAATTTGATATTAGTTTTACCTCATTCATATCGAAATCGAATTGAACTATTAAACAAAAACCAAACCATGTAACACCCCTAGAAGCAGCGATACATATCTGTAGGGATGTAAACGGATCGAATTCTAATTGGATACACCACTATCCAAATCCGTTTATCAAATATCCTATCCAAATCCGATCCGAAATTCGATGGATGAATAAAAACCAAATATGAATTCAAAATTTAACCAGATATCTAGTTAAATCCGATTCGAATCCGAAAAAATGGAATTAGAATACAAATCATATGGAAAATGAGGGAAAAAAAACCCAGTTTAAAACAAATATATAGCATATCCTAAGAAAATAAGAGATGAAACCTTAAATGACTATATAAACATTAAAGTTATATGCATCTTATTTTAATACTCTAAAACCTAAGGTTATATGCGTCTTAACACTAGGCTAAATGGAACGGATATAATCCTAACCATTTGATTGATATCCGAATCCACATCCAAATCCGACCCCACTATTCGAATTCGAATCTTAATCCGATTGTTTGAATTTGAATTTCCCTAAACGGATGCAAATTCAAATCGAATTCGAATTTTCTACTATCCATTTACATCCTTACATATCTGTTGTTGTTCTAAGAACCTTTTCCCATCATCTATTTGGGGTGAGACATCGAGGGCAAGAGATTATAGTAGCTTATGAAAGGATTAATGGGTAGACTCAGTTTTATGTGTTGTAAGACATGGATATTTTTCTTTCTAGTCATAGTAGGGAAAGAGGAAAAAAAAAAATCAAAGTCAACTTAAACTAGCCAGGTATAGATTTTTGGGTTGTTTGGATAAGTCTCTAGCTACAACAGGGTTTTAATAATTGGTCTCAATGGCAAGGTGTCAATAGCTGTTACCATTAAAAAATTAAGAAAAAATCAGTATCGAATCCGTATCAGCCAATCTGATACAGATGACTAAATCTTCCCTCTAGAAGAACAAAGATCATGGAAAGAAAATTGAGCCGCAAACATATATATATCCATGGAGATAATTGTGTTCACAAACTTGAAAAATTCAATTAATTAATAAGGTAGATAGTGATAGCTATGAATTTAGCATTGTGGTGTAAGGTACAGTTTTAATGCTTGACTTCATACTTACAACTTCATCTATGGATCCGATTTTCTATCATTGTTCAATCATATCAGTCATCCATCTAATAGATTGAGATATTTGATACATATATATGTCGATGCATTTTAATTCGTCCGATGAACAAACTAAAGGACTGGATCATAAAAGAAGATTTCTTTCTAAATCCATTCATTCGAGAAGGTGGGGACTTTCTTTTTTAAGAAAGTTAAAAAAAATACACGTGACAAAGTCAGGCTCCAAAAATAAAATACTTAGACTATTAAAATAAGAGCTAAAGGTTAAGACATATAACTAAGGAAACATGAGAGGATGTCACATCTCTCATGGTCTAAGGTCAATGCTGTGTGGCCGTCCATTTTTTATGACTCCGTCCATTCGTCCATTCGTAAACCGTCCAATGCTTGTCTTCTTTTTTTTTTTTTTTTTTTTTTATTGAAACCCATTCTTGTCATTTCACATGTTGATTGAAAGAAGGTAATCACAATGCTTACCAGTTATATGAGAGATGTTAATGGATCGGTTTGTACCAAATCGATGTCGAGTTTTATAGGGCTTGAAACAAAACATGTCCTTTAAGAGGTTCAGGCTCGATGGGTTGTACTGTACACATTAATTAACGGATCGATCTGATTTAGGATTGTTATCAGGCTTAGCTTATCGGGTTGGTATCTGATCGATCCGGGCTAAAATACCAATGGGAGATCCATTAGGTTCTTACAAACTGAAGTAGTGAAGGTAGAATTTAATATTAATCTAAATTGGTCTAGCCAAGGCCATTATTAAGTTTGATTTAGCCAGACCAAACCGACACTGATAAGATACATCATACCTTAAACCAAAACATATCTGATAATAATTCGATCCCGATTGATTTTGAATTAATTTGGATCGAATCAATCCGAGGTACCGGTCCCCCTTAAGTGAGATACTGATTAATACCTTTTATTAAAATTTATCAAAAACCTATTTTATCCTTAACTTAGAAAAAATAAAAATTTATTGGGTAAAAGATAATTACCTCTCCTGTACCTTATCTTATTGAGAGTTGATCCACAAAGGTTTCAAAAAAAAAAGTTACCTCTTTTAAATAATTATTAAAATCCAAATAGTCTCAAATTTTAACGGTATTAAAGTTAAATTTTTTATGGACAACTCTACCATCAACCTTTTATCTATACTTTAAATTTAATTATTGTTCAAAGACAAATGTAACCCTTTTATATCCAACTAAAATAAATCATAATCTCATCTTCTTCTCATTCTCTCTCACGTTTTTTCTGGCGGAGATGATATGATGGACTCAGATGCAAGCGGAACGATTACAGGCGACCAGTGAGGCAAAACTCCTTGATTAAGCACTAATTTTGATTTTCATGAGTTGGTATTCTGATTTGTGTTTAATCATATTGGATTCTCATTCTTAATATGAAATTCATATTTTGGTTCTCCTTCGTTCTTCCTTGTTGACAGCCCTCCTGATTCTTTTGGATATATATAATGGGTGAGTTAATTATTAAAGTACTTGTCAAATCAAGAGAGAAGAGTGAGGTGTGAGAGAAAATGACGAAGGAAAAAAAAAAGGGTTGGGGATCTTCAAATTTTGGTGAAGAGAAAACCTGTGAGAAATCAATTGCAGCAGAAAAAGAAGGGAAAGAATCGGGGTTTTAAGAGAGACAGAGCTAGGAAAGGGAGGAGAAATGACATGGTTTTTTATTTCGACATTGCGGGAATAGCAGAATCTACCAGGAGAGGAAGTAGGAGAAGAAACTGAAGAAGAATAGGAGATAAAATGGTCATGGACTAAGAGCGACTGGAATGAAAAAAAGATGAGGGAAGATAGGAGTGAAAATCTGGAGAGATTTTAGGAGAGAAGAAACCAAAGAAGAATAGGAGATGATTGGAATGAGAGAAAGTTGAGGGAAAATATGAGTGAAAATAGGGATTGAAAATCTGGATAGATTTTAGGAGAGAAGAAACCAAAGAAGAATATGAATTAAATGACCGTCAACTAAGGGCGATTGGAATGGGAGAAAAATGAGGGAAGATAAGAATGAAAATAAGGATTGAAAATCTAGAGAGATTTTAGGAGAAATTGCTTTAATATTCAAGGATTTGCAACGGTAGAGAGCTTTGAAGAAGAAGACGATTCAAGGGTTTGAAAATCGAAAAAAATGTAAGAGATCAAATGGGGAAGTAGTAACCCTATTAAATAGTAAAGGTAAAATAGGTAATTCATCTCTCTAAAAGGGTAATTTGGTCTTTAAAAGAATATTGGACTCCCACTGTTATCATCTAATGGAATTATTTTAACGCGTGAGGTTATTTGGATTTTAATAGTTATTTAGAGGAGATAACTGTCTTTTTTTAAATCTTTGGTAAGTTACAGAGGAGGTAACTAACTGTCTTTTACTCATAAAACAAAAGATAAAAAAGGGAGTGCCATGTTCTAGATACACGTTAAGGTGCTGGTCATTTTTGTATAATCTATTTCATGAAAATAAAAATTGATTTTAGGAGTGTGAATATTTATTCTCACATTTTAATAATTTATTTTTTCACTCTAATCATGTGGGTTTATATTTTGTTGGGAAATAATGGGCCCATATTGATGATATCGTTTCTTGCATCCCTATTGGTGAGAGATTCTTGAACAAACAGTTAACCAGATTAATTTGGATTATTATTGTCTTCAATTACTGGATCTTCCAATGGAGAATCTAAGATCCAATCGAGGATCCAGCAATTGGAGAAGATAATGACTCGATTAGTTTACCTAAGTATCACCGCGCCACATCATCGTGTCGTCGTTTCCATTTTAAGTTTTAAAATTTCAAAAAAAGAAAAATAATGAAAAAATCGAGAGAGAGAAAAAACGAAAGAGGTGACGACAGACGACTGAAGCCTAGAAGCCCTATGTCCTATCATATTTAATCACAATCACCCTTCATCCATCTTCACGCAGCTTTAGACTAGTCAATCTTCTCTGCAACTCTTCTCCTTCGCTCTCTTCTCTTCTCTTCCTCTTCCTCATCCTCTTCCTCTTCCTCTTCATATATACTTGAATTGTAAAACTGAGATCAGAACTTGCAGGACGAAATGGAAGTATTATTACCGTCACGAAAATTTGATGATTTCAACTTTGACAGCGCTTGTTCTACGCCTTACATTAGTGCTCCTTCCACTCCCAAACGTTTCGGGGAGATCTTCTGTAGTGCTCCAACCAGCCCTGTTCGTGCCTCTGCCATCTACCGTGATTTCGATGATTTGTCCTTCGGCAGTGGCTGCGGAACCATCGATGGGTCTTCCTCTGCAATTCCATATCACTGGGAAGAGCAGATCGGAAAATCCAAATCCAATAATGACGACGACGACGATTTCGCCTTTGATTTCAGTAATCAGATTGGGATAGACGATTCTCTCTACGCCGAGGAGCTCTTCGACGGAGGCGTAATCCGACCTCTGAAGCCCCCTCCGCGTCTACAACCTAGAGATAGCGCCGTTACGTCCCCGAGATCGCCCAGATCACCCAGATCACCTATCGTCTCTCAGGGGAAGAAGATGATCCGTGATGTGTTCTCGCCACGGCGCCAGAGAAAAGATAATGATCCTTTCGCGGCTGCAACCAAAGAATCACGTAGAGGATCAGATCAATCTCAAAATCGAGGTAGAGACAGAGCAGCCATTCCATCGTCGTCGAGGTCTGGGCGCAGAGGGACCAGATCCGTCTCTCCCTTGAGGATCTCACAATCATCGTGGGAAGAACAACAGCAACATCGACAAGAGAATACGAAATTAGATTCATCGATTACGAAACAATCTTCGTCTTCATCAACGTCTTCTTCTTCGTCGTCATCGTCTCTCAGGGGTTCTAAGAAATGGAAATTGAGGGATTTGCTGTTGTTTCGAAATGCATCAGAAGGTCGAGCATCGGAGAAGGATCCACTAAGGAAATACTCGGCTTTGCCCAAGAAACAGCAAGATCTGAAGAACACTAGCTTCCGGACGATCGGCAGCCCCAGCTCGCTGCCGAGTTCCAGCCCGAGCCCTGGCCGGAGCCCGAATCGGAGCCCGATGGCAAAAGGAGGGGTTTCGGCTCACGAGTTTATTTACACGACGAACCGGGCGGCGTCGGAGGACTTGAAGAAGAAGACTTTCTTACCGTACAAGCCAGGGTTATTGAGTATGTCGACTCTGAGCAGAGCCTTTGGTTATTTTACAGGTGGATGATCGATGGGTGGCCTCAACCTGTGTCTTCGTATCATGAAATCCATGAATGTGCAGCTGAGCTTGGGATATTTACGCAAATTTTTTTTTTTTTTGGCTGTAAAAGATATTCTTCCTTGAATTGTAGAATCATGAGTGGAGGGAGAAAATTTGAAATTGTTTTGTTCTTTTAACCTTTCAATACATATATTTTTTTCTTTTTTGTTAAGGACTTAATTAAAAATTATACATACACAAAAAAAAAAAAAAAAAAAAAAAAACCAGTTTGTATTATCCTTCATTAGAAATATCAAAAGCTTATTTGATTTCAAGTGGAGAGTATCCCCTGAGCTTGGGTTGTGAACACTATTGAAGCTCCTGGGAAGAGAGGCCGATGAAGTCGCTACTATGAATCTCTTTGAAGAGATGTGAAAGACGAGTGAATTGTTTAAAGAAGAAATGGGGTGTATTTAGGAGAAGGCTAATCTTGTTATTTTGAGTTTTCCATTTATCCTACTGTTTCTGTACTGGGCGGCTGTAATTTCCTCCAAAAGATGTGAAGTCCCTAGAATTATAATGAAGTTCAAGTTAGGCCCGTGTAATTTTATCTTGTATGGATGAAGATGGATCATTGCAGGGTTCTAGGAATTGGAATTGAATCCGCCAAGTCAATTGACTATGAATGTGAATGTGAATGTCTTATGCATAGACTCACATTGTTTACTAGAAAAAAAAAAACTCACATGAGATAGATTTAAAAATCAAAGTACATGCAACTGGTTGCATGAATGTGTACTGTGAAGGTATCTAATATGTTGTTAGGACATCTCAATCCATACAATTTTTAGGAGATAGATACAAAAATCAAGAGAAAAATAAATACTAAAACATATATGCTATTAAGGGGTTATTACGTGTGTTTTAAAAAGAGATGCTTACTGATACATTCCTTAAGGTCTCAAATAATTTGTAATTTTATATTTTCCATTTCAATACAACACAAGTTTTCTTTTGGTGAAGTTAGAATTATGTCATTTCACAAATGTATTCGAAAAATGTATGAGATAATGACATCTCTTGAAAATCATATATCGATAAGTCATTTTCAAATAATTTTAAAATTTTATTTTATTCTTAAGTTAAAAATTAAGACAAGAGTTAATTAAAAGAAGATTAAACATTCTGAATTACATATAGAGCTATCATTTGGAATAGAAATTTCCTTAAAAGATTAGGGAGATGGAGAGATAAAATTTTGTTTTGTTGGGTGTAAAAAAAGAAAATTTTTATTGGAGAGTTTAAGTTTAGGAGATTAATAAATGTTTTATTTATGGTTTATAGGCTTACAGTTGCAGCACATGTAAATATTAAGGGTATTCAGATGTAAGTAGAATAAAATTTAATAATAAAATTTGGAATGATTGGAGTTATTAACATAGTTATGTTAAATAATTACAAAAGTTCCTTTTCTAATGTTAAAATTTTTCACTTCCCACGCCTCCCTTTTATTTTCCTCCGTTGCCAAACGGATCTGATTTATTTTATTGATGTGTTTTAATTTCAGAGGGAAGCTCTTTTATTGGAATTATTAGCTAGACTTTGTCGTCAAGCATCTAGAATGAATACGATTGAGAGATTAAGTAGTTGGTAACTCTAGGATGATTGATTTGGACACCATCATTAATTTGTCTCAAAAAATGGTTGATGTTGAAACTTGAGTATTTTTTTTTTAATTATTAATAGAATTAATAAAAGATAGAAATCAAATTAATTACATAATGTGAAAAAGGCTTTCTAAACGTGATATATTTTCTTATTGACAAACCCTTTAGGTGTCAAATAATTTGTATCTTCACGTTTGTGCAGTCTTAGTACAACACAAGTTCTTTTAGTGAGATACTAACATCCCTTCATATTACATAAATACTTGAAAAACGTGTGAGATATTGATATTCCTTGACAAAACCCTATTTTATTTTAGATTTTAAAATTTTTTTTGGAATAATATAAGGGGCAATTAAAAGAAAGTTACATGTTCTAAATTCAAATATAGAGCTATCATTTAAAGTATAGAAAATCCCTTAAAAAATCAGGGAGATGAAAAGGTAAAATTTTGTCTTATTGAGAGTAACAAAAGAAATTTTTCATTGGAGATTTTGGAAAATATATATTAAGATTAGGAGATTGACAAAAAATTTATTTATGGTTTATAAACCTATAACACAAGTTAATGTTAGGAATGATGAAAGAGATAAACGAAGCATAAAGAGCATACACATTTTTTTGTACAAGGAAGGGAAGAGAAATAAACTGGGTTAAGAAAAAAAAAAAAAGAATTTTGCAATCATTACTTAACATAATTGTGTGACATATATATCATATTTAATAATTATACTTTTTCAATGTAATTTTTAGTTTACTATTTAAACCCAACTTAGATGTAAGCCAAGAGAATAAAATTTAATAATTAAATTTGAAATGATTTGGATTCAATAACATACTCATGTTGAAAATAATAATAAAAATTTCTTTTTTAAGTTTAAAATTTTTCACTTTTCTTCCCCTTATTTGCCTTGATTGCCAGATTGAAAATATTTGATGTGTTTTGGCTTCGTAGGGAAACTTTTTTGATAGAATTATTAACTAGACTTTGTCATCAAGCATCTAGAATGAATGAGACGGAGAGATTAAGTAATCTTCAACACCTTATTCTCTGTCTCTCTCTTGCCTTGTCTTCTATTGAATGATTCGTCATTATCATCCTTCGTATCTTACAACGACAGTACCGCTCAGAGAACCATCTTCCTATATAAAAATAAAAAAAATAAAAAATTTCCAATGAAAAAATTTTAATACTTAGGTTAAGGGGATGGAGAGATTCTGATATCTCTAGCAAGTAACATTTATTTTTAATTTTTTATTGTTTAAAAAATCTTTTATTTTTTTATCAATTTTTTTATTCCCTACCAACACCCTCCATCGAAAGCCACAGGGGGTCTCTTTGTGATGACTTCTCCTTCTATTTTGCAACCACTTTCTTTGACTTTGTCAGGGGTATGACCTGTGAGGGTCAAGGTTGGCGAGTGAGATGGGAATCAAGAATGCAAGAATTACAAGCAACCATCATCCTCAATTCATGGAATCATGGGCATCAATTTAAGATTCAAAACACCTCTATACATATAACTGTATCATGTAAAGGTAAAGATGGAATAAAACATAAGTTTTATTGTTTAATTTCACTTTATTTTATATCCAAATCCGTTAGATTTGAAAAGTAAAATAGAATCTTATTATGTATGATATACAATCATGTTAAAAAAATGATTATAAAAATTTTCCTTTCAAATTTACAAAAAATTTATTTACTTTTCTTTTAATTTTCTTTACAATCAAAGATAAATGATGAGGTAGGATTCCTTCTCACGGCTTCACATGTAAACCTCATACTAAACAATAACCAGTCTGTTCTGGTTTGGTGATTTAAAAAAACAAAATGGGAGTCAGTTTTCCTCTGAAAAAGTCAATCCTCTAGAAGGGGATTGACTGATTACATTGAACATTACCATCAAAATAAAGGAGAAGAACATCAGGTTTCCTTTAAATAATGCCATGCAGGTTTTAACAGGTCTTCGTTTGAATGGGTTCTTCTGTTTTTTATTTATTATTTATTTATTTATTTTGGATAGAAGTGGGGAAATAGTCTGTAGTATTTTTTTCTTGATCATGTAGACCTTTTATTGATAAAACTCTTACGACCCATATCCTATTGGAATAACGTAAGAGATCCCTCTACCAATTCAATAAACTATTTCACACATACCGCCTCGAGTTATTTTTTACGACTCGCAATTGATTATGCAAAATGTTTTTTTTTTCCCTTCTTTGAGGAGATCATATGGCAAATTTACCATTTAATAACTATGGATCTAAAAATACCAAGGTGAAAAGAAAGAAAATTATGCTTTGCCAGTTTAGAGGCTCCTTGAAGTCTATGAATGTATGTTCTATTTGATAGCTAAAAATGGATTAATGATCAATGAAGTCAAAGCAATATACAATTTCAACATTGCACGTTTATTATATTATTCCCCCTTTTTTCTTCTGACTGATCACATAGATAGGGATCATACAGGTTGATAATTTATCAAATTTCAAAATCAAACTCAATAATAACCGATCATTTTATTTCTTGATAATAATTAAGGTAGTCATCTGTGTAACAAGGGAATTTGACGTTTCCAAAAAACAGATCATCTATTATAATTTATTTTTAATCTAAACTGTTAGTTCACGTAGTAAGTTGGGAGACTGCATAATATTAGTACATATGCATAGATATACATAGGATGCATGCATGCTAATACAAGGAGGGGTACTTGATTGAATTAGAATTTTAAATTTGACATATTACTAATCCAAACCATGTCTTTATATTATCCAAAGATCAAAATTAATTGAAACATCATCTATCCATATGTGCAGAATAGATTCTTTGTAATGTTTAAAAACATAATAAATCTTTATAACAACAACAATTTCGTTGCTAGTTCCTTGTCTTTCTATTGCAAAGAAAGCAACTCACGCATGTTTATTCTTTTCTTATGAATCTCCATCCTGATTTTGTTGACAACGATGTTTAGATATATTTGGCAGATCTAGATTTCGTTTTGACTAATCTATTATTGTTTTTCTCTTGTTTGTTAATTAGATTATCTTGTTGATGGTGATGCTCACTAAGAGGGGTCTTTTTAATTGCTTGACATTTGTATCCGGATATGGCTGGACGTTGAGTGATCGACTCTCTTACCCTCATCAGAGTGCATACTCTGGGATCCAAATTTCTCCATCTTCTCCCCCACCTCCCTGGACTCCACCGGATGTCAAATTCGGATCCCCTCCAGGCCACCACTGTGGTAGGCCCACTTTGGCACCTTAAAAAAAAAAAAACCCTTAAATACTCTTTGTGGCTTGGTTTGCATTAAATGCAGTTTATGTCTTTCATTTGGCTTCACATCGAGAATAGTTCCTGAGATCTCATCACCATTCATATCTAGTGGGTCTTACACTCTAGAGGTGGTTCCCACACCACATTGACGATGATAGGATCCCAACTGCTTCCTCTTCCGATATGACCTTTGCTTTCATATCTTCTCTTTTTCTCTTGAAGCACCATTAATGGATCTCATTGGGGTTGGAGATGCTGAAACAACCAATCCTGGTGAGTAGTGGCGGCCAACTTTGATGTTTTGCAACACCTTCACCTTCTGCAACAGCTGCTGCATCTGAAGATGTTGATGTCTTCATTGAAACAGGTTTTAAAGAAACTTGAGATGTGGCAAATGCCTCTTCCAGTGTAACCCACTTGCCTGTATCCAAAACAAGTAAATAATACTAGAAGCTTAAGAATTCAATCTTATAATAATCTGGACATTTCAGGGACCATTGTGACTATAAAGGGAAAAAGTGGAAAAGAAGAAAGCTAAGGGGAGAAAAAACTATAAATATCCCCTGAAAATCATACTTAATCAGTCAGATTTTTTATGAAGTATACTTGTTTTGTAAATAACCTTACATAGTAAAAACAAGAAAAACAAACAGGAAACGAGCAGAGGAGCTACATAAGCTATTTGGTTAGACAATTCCACCCTGAACATGCACATTTAGAAGACAGAAAAAAGTTCTAAGGTCTGAGCATCATGGATTGTACATAAATTCTGTCTTGCATAGCTACCCACAGGATGGGGAAACAACTTGAGCCCACCTAAGAGATGTCCTGGACCAGAAATCAACTTTGTAAATTCTGAATCCAATGATCCACTAAAGACTAACGGGGATTATCCAATTCGTTTGCATGGTTTGATCACCTCTTGGCATAAACAATATCTAAGCTAGGACCATGAACTGGCTCATCTGCCCCAGTTTATGTCTATAATCTATAAACTGGTTTTGATGTCAACCAAGTGACTTACTGTTAGAGTGAGAGAGAGAGTGAGAGAGAGAGAGAGAGATGTCAAGTTTTCAACTCAAAAGTTCGAACTAGCTAGTAAGTGGAGGGACTCTTCATATGCAAGGACCCAAGATTCTAATCTCATTAGTAATGTGAGACTATTCTTAATACTCTTCCTCACATGTAACCCACCATTGGGTGGTGTATATGTGGTACTGGTTCCTTTTTCTAAGTGACATATAGTCTTTCTTTTTCGGGTGAGGGGTCTTTGTGCGTGTCGAGCGTAATCAAAAATATATTACTCTACCTATAATGAATAGCAATGGTAAATAAAGATTGATCCACAGAGACTACTTAATCAAATTGTCTATTTACCAAAGAAAAAAAAGGGGGGGGGGGGTTCTTCTGCAAGTTAATTGATATAAGAATAATTTCTAAAAACAAAATTGAGTTAACAAAAATTCAATGGAAGACGATATCGATTCAAGAAAATTTACTCATGGCTGTAAATTAATCACTGACTTCATATATAGATTATTCTCTATTCAAATATTTAACTAAGAATTATCAAAATGCCAAACAATCCTTACATTTTTTTAATTTCGTTAATCTGAAACCAGCACACAAATTAATTCTTATCAATAAATCAACTGGTTTTAAGCAATCCTTATGAATTTATTGATAGCATTACACTTTTGGAGGGAATTAAAAATGAACAACAATCTAATAAGCGTAAGATTATTTAATTCATTCTATATTTCTTTTAAAACAAGTAACAAAAATTTGAATCATAATTGTTTTGTTCAATTGTTATTTTTTCTAAACACAATAACAATTATAGATTATGGATTCAAGTTAGCTACAACCCACACAATTCAATCAATTAATAAGTCTCTTAATAAATTAAATCATGCAGTCATTAATATAAAAAATCAAGAAACATAGATATTTGAATAAAAGAATAATTAATATTAAGAACAAAGTCTCACAATTTTATTAATCGGATTAAATTTTTTTTGAATCGATTTAAAAATTCAATCGGACATGATAGAAAAAAAAAACACAAAAGAAATAAAATTAACTTCTCAATAATTCTTAGATGTCTCTATTACGTAGCATTTACATTGCTTAAATAGTCAGAGTAGAGAAGACTAAAACTGATATTCCTAGAATTGACAACCTTATTACATGAAAATAAAGATTAAAATCTTTTTGACTAGATTAGATAGAGAATCATTCTATTATTAACCAAATACCACCCCTAGACCTGTCAATCTTTGTAATATTCTATAGTTGTGTATATTCTCTTCAAGATTTCTAACAATCAGTCAAGTCCTTTCAATAGTGAATCTTTTGTGTGTGAAAACCTTCCTTCTCTAGTTTGAATTCAGATCAATTTTTCAGATCAGATTTTTAGACCATCTTTGGTTTTTGAAATTCTTTTCATGTTAAAAATCTATATGAAATTTAGAAGGTCATTATTGAAAATACCAAAAAAAATTTATTTTAAACATAAATTGTCAATATTTTTCCATCAATGTCTTATATATAAGAAATCATCACAAATGAGTACCATAAGACATAAAACATGTTAAATAGACTAAATATAAGAAAAATATATATATAAAATTATGAATCCATCAAATTCTCTCATACTTAGCTTTTGTACGTTTTCGGACAAACTAAATACTAAGCAAAAAAATTTTCACTTTTATCCCACAGCATTCAAAGAACATGTATACCATGAATCAGAAGTCAATTTCAAGAGATCAAGAGAATAATATATGTCACAGTCAAAGGTCACTTAGTAAATATGAACAATATCTAACATAACAGTCTTATTCAAAAGTGAACATTCTAATGTTTAGTAGATTTTCTCATAAAATTCTCTCTATTCACTCAAAAATTTAATGTTTAACTATTTCACTCAAGATCTTACTATGAAAATGTACTACTATAGACTTGCTTATTCATTAAAATCTTCACTACTTAGAACACATGCATACATGAATCAAAAAGTCTTTATCAATATTGTATTGAGATTAGGGTTCAAGGTAAGGATAAGAAAAAAATACTAACTTTAAAATCCAAAAAACTAATAGAGTATTATGATAAAAATTGAGCAATCAAAAATAAGGGTTCATAAATAAAACACTTAAACAAAATGTTCCAAACTCCAGTTTCTTTTTCTTTCATTCTTTTTTCTTTTCATTTAGGAATTATGCCTTGTTACTTGAATTTTTTTTTTTAATTAAAAGAGCATGACATTTTAAACATAACAAGGATCATTTACTCACATTACATCTCACTTCTTGATATACAATCATCACTTCTGACAATAGCACCCCCACAGTTATTCAATATATATTTCTCTCTCAAACCCATTAGATAATTCTCAATGCTCTACTAGTTCAAAGCTTGATAAAACATGAGAAAAATAAATAATTCAAGGTTCATAATTTAGGATTCAATGAAGAATAAAGTTTAAAAACTCAAAGTGAGTCCACTAAGGGTAAAAATATATAAGGTTGACTATTTAAGCTAAGTGGTTGTAAAATTCTATTTGTCTTTATCATCTTTATGCATACACATATCAATGTAATCTTGAAACAGTTCAAAGTAAGTTCTAGAGATACAAAAACATATAAAAAAATCACTCTTTAAAGAAAATAAAGACTGACATGGATGTCTTCGTCTTTTTTTTGTTTTTTTTGCTCAAAAAACTCTCTTGAATGGAATCCATCTACTAAACCTGCGTACTTTACCTCTAAATACAACTATCAATATTATTCAAAGCTTATTTAGCAAGTTATTTCAACTAATTCATACATATAATTTTTCACATTCAAATAGTTCCAACCTATGACATACATACTCTTTTAATCTATTGAAGTAAAAATTTTAAAAAATTCAGCTTTTGAAAAATTTTTGCTCTTCGAAAAATATGCACCCAATTTTTAAAAATACAAAAAGCATAACACATCATACAAAAATTAAAAACAAAACTTAAACCTAAAAAAAATAAAATAATACAAAAGAGAAATCTTAATTCTTCTCCCCACACTTAAATCTGACATTGTCCCTAATGGAAGTTAAAAATATAATGAAAAGATGTAAAGGAAAATAGTTAAAAGTAATAAGAAAAATAAATTCGATTTCTTGGGTTGCCTCCCAAGCAGTGTTTATGTTTAACATCGTCAGTTCTACTTAACACTCCTCAATTGAAATAAACGAGATCTCCAAATTGCATTTCGTCCATAGTATGCTTCTGAAAGCCTTCGTAGAACAACTTGAGTTTATGCCCATTAATCTTGAATATTTTGTTAGTTCTTGAACTTCGAACTTCAACTGCACCATGAGGAAGTACATTAATAACCTCAAAAGATTCAATCCAATGAGAATGTAACTTACCAAGCATCAATTTAAGCTCGAATTGTAAAGTAAAATTTTCTATCCAACCACATTGTTTCCTAATAATCCTTTTGTCATGAAATGCCTTGATCTTATATCCTTGTATATTCTCGAATTTTCATATGCCTCAAGTCGTATATCTTTTAATTCTTGCAACTGCAATTTCCTTTGTTTACCCACTTCGTTCTTACTGTTCAATTCAAAAATTTTCTATACAAACACATCAACCACATCAATAGAAAATACAGATTGAATATCACTACTAGGGTACCTCATATCTTCAAATTCATATCCTCAAATATGTTAAATTTAATAATCTCTCTATCAAACTCCATGGTTAGGGTACCGTTATGGATATCAATCTTTGTTTTAACTGTTTTGAGGAAAGACCTTCCTAGTAAAATTGGGACAAAGTTTGGGGAAGTACTGTCTTCCATATTCAAAATATAAAAATCAACAGAAAAAATCAACTCATTCATCTGCATCAAAACTTCCTCAACCACTCCCTCAAGGTATGCATTAGAACGGTCAACTAACTGGATAATTACACCTTTTTTTTTTCAAAGGACTTAAATTTAGAGATGCATAAATTGAATGTGACATGACATTTATAGATGCACCTAAGTCTAACATGGCACATTCAAACTATGTATTATCAATCACACATGAAATCGTAAACGTACCTGGATCCTTACATTTTGGATGTAACGTACACTGAATTACTGCTGACACATCCTCTTCTACACTGATTTTCTCATCACCCCTCAATTTTCTCTTTGAAGTACACAACTCTTTGAAAATTTTTACATATCTTAGGACTTACTTAATGGCATCAAGTAGATGTATGTTTACTTCTACCTTTCGAAAAGTCTTAAGAATTTTCTTCTCTTGTTCTTTCTTTTCCGATTTTAACAGTCTGCTAGGAAAAGAGAGAGGAACATAATTGATAGAATTACGCATAACTGGTTGAGATTTTACCTTGGGTAAATTTACATCATTGTTGTCTACTTTTGTTTCTTCTTGAACTGTCTTGGTCGAATCTGTAGATTTAGTAATGGAGGACTCAAGTTTTCCTCCATTCCGTAATGTAATGGTACTTGCTTTCTTACGTGGATTTATGATGATCTGAGATTGTAATTTTTTTAGATCCTTGAGCTTCATGTTTGCTTATTGAAGTTGCAAGTTGACTAATCTGCATCTCTATATTCTGAATGTTGTTCATTGTCTCATGTTGAAATTGCCAATACCTTAACAATCTCATCAAGTGACATATTCTGATTTGATTGTTGCCTAGATTGGAATGGGGACTGATAATGATTCTAGGTAATTTGATTCCCATAACTCAGATTTAAATGATCTATCCATCTAGGATTGTATGAGTTTGAGTATGGATCATACTTTCGCTGAGGTTGCCCTTAAAATCCTCCCATGGCATTTGTTTGTTGAACTGGTGTATCTTCTTGAAGTGTGGGATACATGTCTGTAGCTTGACTGGTGGCTGAGCAAATGCCACATGCTTTAACTGTTTACAAATTTCTTATAGCCATTTGTCTCACCAAAGAAGTTAGATCAGAAATCTAACATTCAAGGTTTGATGTACTTACCTCGTTGACTTTTTTAGTTGTTTGCTCCTTCCTTGTCCTTAACTGCTGTGAATTTACAGTCATATTAAAAATTAACATCTTTACGGCCTCTGAAGTTTTGTCAACTAAAGTTTCTCCACTAGCAGCGTCCACCATACTTCTGTCCATTGGTAACAATCCTTCATAAAATACTGAATCAACAGTTGATTACTAATTTGATGGTATGGACAGCTTGCGCAAAGTTTCTTGAAGCGTTTTCAATACTCGTATAATGTTCCTTCATGGTGTTGTCGAATTCCACATATCTCTTTCTTTATATTTATCACTTTGGATGTGAGAAAACACTTTTCTAAAAATTAGCGTTTCATCTTATTCTATAAATTGATTGTACCAAAGGGAATGTAGTACAACCAGGCTATCATCACCTCCCCACACAACCTCCTACATGTTGTGGAGTGTTGCCAAAAAATCCCCTTATGATCTTCCTAGAACCACTGGGAGGAGAGGATGCGGATCACTTGCTTACTAACAAAAATTGTAAAGGGTCCTGTACCCATGACTCAAAATTTCCTTGCCTGCGCAAGAAACTTTGAGTTCTATAGGCCAGTCGTCAGGTCATTAGTTGGCAAAAAAATCGTCTCCTGCGTGCCAGCCCTCCAGCCCGTCATCTGACGGGCTGGAATGCATCGGTATACGTGCCGGTGCATTCCAACCCATCAGATGATGGGCTGGAAGGCTGACGCGCGGGAGACGATTTGAGTCCCATTAGTTGGGGGTTGTGTTAATCAAATCTGATAGACCACTATCTGATATAATTGTGAAACAGGATAACTTTCTAACAGATCCAAATCGTCTCTTCCCAGGGATTCGGGAGGAGACGCGGCTACCACCAGTCGATGCCTAACACGTGAGCGTCGACTGGTTCCAAGCCGTCGAGCCATTTGATTCGATCAAATGCAAAGGGGGTTTCGGCTTATGCACTAGACGGCTCGGATCTAGCCAACGCCCACGTATTGGACATTGATTGGTGGCAGTCGAATCTCCTCCCGAACCCCTGAGAAGAGACGATTTTGATTCCTTTCTAACTAGTAGTTAACGGCCCCCACTACTAATAATACTAACTAGTAATCAAAATATTAATTTTGTATTCAGAATTAAAATCCCAAATATTAGCTTATAAAAAAGGCCATATTACAGCAATAAATCCAAAAATTAACACCTAACCCATACCTATATTAAAATTTTGGTCCAAATTTAAACCGAGTTTGCCTCATCCCTAAAGTATCATTCCCATAGGCTGTGTTTAGTTGTGAGAAAGTTGAATTATAGGAGACTGTATGGCAAAAAGAAGAACTAGGAAAACATGAGATACAATTCCAATTGAAGTTTGGTTGTGCTAACAAAGTTAACCTCAATGAACTTATGTGGACACTCCACAGCCTGAGGATAATCTCTCAAATAAACATTAAGATATCGACTAACAGTAGAATGAAAAACTTGTTTTTGGGACCTACTTAGCTCTTTAATTTTCTCTAGAATAGGGGTGTCAAAATATGACCTAATCCAAAAACCGAAACAAAATCAACTTGATTTGGCCTGATCAGATCGAAACTAAATCTTATTGGAAAGGATTTGGGTTGTGTTTTTAGAGCCCGATGATAAACCGAAACCAAACTGGACCAATTGATAAGCTCAAATCAAAACGGATCAATAAGAACAAAATCAAACCAGCCCGATAAGAATCCATTAAGCTAATATTTTATTAAATAAATATATAGGATACCAACATTGAAACCAAAGTAGTCTGTAGTCTGATAATAACCTGATAGAGCCCATAATGCCCATTAAATCAACTTTTCCTTACAACATATACATATAGTAAACTGAGTCCATTAAACCAGCTCGATCACAACTTAACACCAGACCGACCCGTTGACTAACGTGTACATGCAGTCCACCCCAGCTAAAATTTCTTATTAGATATGAGTCGATCTGCCCTAAAAGGCCAGAGACAAATTTGAATTGAACCGAAATTGGCCCGAACCAGCCCATTAACACCGAATAAGAGACCATAAAATTGTAAAACTTATGAGAGAAAGATGGAAGGTGCAACATTTGCAGTATGAATTCTAGATAAGCAAATGCTTGGAAAGTTACCATAGTATAACAACTACGTGGAATGGCATTGACCATAAAAATAATTGATCACGTGCGTATAACAAGGATTCTCCATCAATATGTTGTGAAAAAATTTTAAAAAAAATTTGTTATTATGAGACAAAATTTCCGTACATTAACGTGTAATCGCTCAAAAAAGTGATGGGAAGAACCCTAAAAGTGGCAGGGCAAGACGAGCTGGGTTTGTCGGCAAATTCTAACTTCCAGACAAGAACAGATCTCCTGTAGAAAGCCCAAGCAGAAGGTCATCGGAGAATTTGGTTTTGAAAGAGGGAGGGCTGGAGGGATAAGGAAAGCCCCCACACCCCTCCTCACCTATCTGCTCTTTAATCCTCTCATTTCCTCCATTGATAATGATGATGATGAACAAGACATTAACTGGGTTAGTCTAGGCTCTACAAACTTGCATGCATATATTCCTTCTTTATCTTTCTTGAATCAGAAATTCAGAAACTGGGAAGTTCTAAAGAATTTAGATAGGACCGATGATGGAATTGCAGATCATCTAACAACCTTACTCGCATGCATGATGCATGGCTAAGGTTGCATGGTATATATATATATATATATATATATAAACTTGAGAATAGTTCTACACATACATGTACGTTGTAAGTTAGGTCAGGGCTCAGGAGAGGACATTTGTCCTTTTTGTTCTCATAAATGCTCCTCTGTGTGTAATAATAAATGACAGTGAGTGAAACATTTGTCATCCCCTAGACAAGCTAATATGTTACAGGAACTGAAATCCCACTTTGCAGAGCTTAATCTTACCAGACAATTAAAATTGAAGAAACAAACAACATTGACAACTTTTCTAGCAGAAAACAACAATAAGGACTGCAATCCTTGTATTTATCTGAGTGGCTAAAAGTCAATAGATTTTAATTCTTGCCGTAAATGTTAAACCTATCCATTAATTAATGCTTCTTCCATTGTTTTTTTTTTATTCTTTTCTTTTGGTTGGCGCGTGAGAGGATAATGTCACGGACTTCTTCTTTGAAGAAGTTAACTCGTTCGTATGACACTTGTGCAATCCTCCTATTCGTTACACAAGTCAGCCTACTCAATCAAGACTCCCTTGTTGTTAAGACTCTCAAGCCTTACTAACACACAAAGAGAGAGAGAACAAGAGACACTTTTAGAAATGAAGCTTGAAATGTTTTGAGAATGCTCAACTCTTGTTATCTCAAATGAGGGTGGTCAACCCTTATTTATATTTAGAGGCCTTACAAATCAATGGCTAGGATTTGTACATGTGTTATTAATCCAATGGTGTAAAGAATTGTCTAGAATTATCTCTAGAACTTTCTATACTACTACATGTTTATTTACTACTCTTTAAATATCTAATCTCCTTTCTAGAGTCTTCTTCATTTCTGTGCAAGTGTGGAAGACTCTAATAGGTAAGACCTTCTAGTATGTAGGTATTGGGCTTCATAGTAGGCTGACCCAATAGAATAGTTTCTTTTTTAAGGTGGGGTAAGCCCACAAGTTTGTGACAATAAGCTCGATCTTCTTCTTTTTTATTTTTTTTATTTTAATACTTTAATCAGGATAAGCTCAATCTTAATAAGTATACCATAACACAATTGTGTTTTTTTTTTTTTTAAACAAATTCTATCATTTCAAATGTCTATTTGAAAAAAAAAATACAAGGCAATACAGTAATGACAACTAATTTTGATAATATTGTGATAATGATAGACCACTTTCAAAAAATTTGTGAAAATCTCTTTTGCTCTTTAACTTACAAAAAAATGGGAATAAAACAAGAGGGTAAATAAAAAAATAAAGAATAAATTTCAACTACCACCCAAAATAGTTTTGAAACATCACTTACCACCCACAACTTTCAAAAAACATCAATTACCACCCAAACATTTACCACCGTTAATCAAATAGATCCACTCCGTTAAACAAATACCGTTAGTTGTTGTATCAATTTTAAAATAGACAATAATATCATATTCTTTGCTCAAGTTCTTTTAAAAACAGTAAAAAACCCTCTTGCTCTGAAAGTGTTCTTCGCCGACGACGATATCAAGCTTCATGCTCTTTGTACATCTCTTCATCATCATTGATGCCTATGTCATTCTCGAATATGTGCATCAAACCTCATCATCGAAGGTTTTGTGGAGAGCCAAGCGACGAAAATAGCAGGATTTTGGGCGCCTGAAATTTCTAACAGAACTGAAGCACCGATCACTAAGAAAAACTTAATCCCCTGGATTCTGCAGTTCGGTACGAAGGTTCTCCCCTGGATCCATCAGAATTCAAAACAAAAATGTTGGCGTTAACCGAATAAACGGTAACAATCGGTTCTTTCAAGTTGATCGATGCCTCCTAGATGATTTAAAGAACAAGGGCAATGAGAAAAAAGATTACGGTTAGGAATTCTCATAACTTGCATCTTTCAATACTTCATTGTCGAGAAACAGAAGATCACCTGTGGAAGGAGATTCAATTTCCTTATCTCGCTGCTAAGAGCTTGAAAAAGAAAACAAGAAATCAACTTCGACAACTTCCACTGAAGGGAGAACCAAACGCTAAGTCAAAGCCAAAATTATCAAAGAAAGAAAAAATACTCACGAGAGCAGAAACATCTTCAATGAATCCAATCGTAGCTACGAAATCACAAGAGTAAAGAGAGAATTAGCGTAATAGTTAAATCTTTCACTGTCAATTTTTGTGATAATTACGTATAAAGGAGAAATTCACAGGACAAAGTAGTGATGATTGCAAGTTTATCAATCTAGAGAATAATAGGAGCGAACAAAACGGGCCTTCTTAACATCATCTTTTTCTTGTTGTAATGAAAAACAAAACCAGAAAACCACTTCCACAATTTTGGGTATGCTAAACAGTAACCCTCCGCTATGCTTTTACTGGAAACCATTCATTGCCAACGGCCAAGAAACGTAGGAAAAGACACAGTATGTTCCTTAATAAAAATCACTCACCCGGATAAACTCCATCAGGAATCTGCAATTGCAAAACCACTTGTTCCCAAAACCTGAAATATTATCCTCCTCAAACCAGGGAAGATGAGAGAAGGGTTAGAAATCAGGAGCAGAGAAGGAAGGGTTTCAGAGATTTTTTCGAATCGTTCTGAAGATAAGAGTTGTTTGCTCTTCTCCATGGCTTCCTTCTTCAGCACAGAATCGTTGTTCTCTTGGCTACTCCTGCTGCTAAATCTGCGGCAAGTTTAGCATCACTGATGCCTTTGGCCCGGAAGTCTCGATCTTCCCCCTTTTATTAGTTTAGCGCCGACTACATCGCTCTGAAATTTTTCCTCTGTTTCGTCTTCTTGAACTTGATCCGGTTGTCCTTCCTTTCCGTAACCATCATCTTTGATCTCCAGATGGTTCTTCTCCACAAACTCACTGAACAACAACGAACCCACCTTCGACAACCCTTGTTTTTCTCGATTGTTGTTGAGAACCTAGCTAGTACCTTTTAGGCCTTCTTTTTTTTGGGTAAAATTTTTCAGGCATTGATTTCTGCATTTCAGAGACACAAGGGTCCAAACCCGACGATCTAAATTTGTCAATTTTATTATGATGGAAAAAAAATGAAAAGGTAAAAATGTCTAACAGTGATTTTAGTCTCCTATGTCAGTTACTTGAGTGTAATTGAAAGGTATGGTAGTAGGTGATGTTTCAAAACTATTTTGGGTGACAACTGAAATTTATTCAGAAAGAATAAAAATAAAAAAAGAACAAAGGTTCTCTCTGTGACTGCATGTTTTCTACGTTAACGTGGGAGCCAATAAAAATGTAGGCACAAGCATCTAAGAAAAGGGATGGAGACACTTTCACAGCCTATGTGAAGAGGGGCGGGAAAACAAAGCCCGACAGAACTCTCTTATAAAAGAAAGTGGCATGGTCTAAACCCACAGGTGTCCCACGACAAAACCCACAGGTGTCACGCGACGATAGGCCCTTTTAAGTATACATACAATATCCAAAACCAACTCCTGCAAATTCGTTACTTCGATCCCCACTAAGAGAGAATAGTTTTGTTCCAAAGAAATTCCTGAGTATTTTCAAAAAAAAAAATGTCAGGACTTAGAAGGATGATAGCTCATATCCATTGTGAGCAGGCATTGAGAGAAACTAGCTAGACAGTGATGACTAATCATCTGCACTGCCATCTTTCATTTTCAACTATAGACTAAAGTCTACAGATGTTATTCTCAGTCACCAAAACCACCATAATATATGTATATATATCATGATCGTTGAATTGCACCGGTGGTAAGGAAGCCACTACATGTAAAGTCATTAAAGACTCCAGCCCATCATCTGCTTCCATCCAAACTCAGCCACAGAGCTCCAATGGTAGGGTATGCAACTTGACAAAATAGTGTTCAAGACACCCCTCCTCCTGTCTTTGTCTATTTTTCTCATTCTCAGTGATTGAGTTTGAGAAATGGCTTAGTATTTGGGTCCGTCCACAATATATGTGTGTGTGTGTGTGTGAGAGAGAGAGAGAGGTCAGTTTCATCCATGAAGGGCTATTAGGAGTGGATTATTTTTGTATTAGCTGAACTTAGTATAGATCACTTTTAAGTTCATTACAAGTATACGGATAAAATTGTAATTTGGATAAAATTGTAATTACGTGGAGTTTACAGTTTCTAAGGAGAAAATCCTAGGAAGAAGTAGAAGTAAAACATAGTAAGCTATAGAGAGCTTATACAACATGTATGTTTTGGTGATAGAATTGATGTTATCAAGGATTGTTAACATCACCCTCAAGATTGCAAAAACATCATCTACCACCTAAAAACTTTGCTCTGTCAATCAAAGAAGTTTACTCCATCAAAAAAATTTCGTTAGATGCTGATGTCAGCTGCATTGGAAAATTTGACGAACGATACATCCTTTTTAGCCTGGTTAAAAAACCATTATACCCTTTCTTCTCTTTGGTCTGATTTCACTCTACTGATCTAAAGTACTCTGCCTCTTCAACTTCAACCTCCACTTCTTCCTTCTTTAGCCCAGGAAGATCAGCTTAGAACATATGGGCTTCTGGTTTGTCCTTCCAGAAGTTGGAGAACAGCTTTGAGATCTGCTTTGAAGATTAGTTGGAGAACTGGGGACGAGGAACAGAGAGGGAGGCCGTAATCAATTGTAGGCAATAAGACAAGTTGGGAAGGTTGCAGGCGGTAAGTGATGGTTGCAGGTGGTAAGTTGCAGGCGGTAATGGAGGGAGGCGATAATCAGTTGTAGGCAGTAAGACAAGTTGGGAAGGTTGCAGGCGGTAAGTGATGGTTGCAAGAAATCAATGAAACCCTAAACCAAGAATTCAAGAACCTGAAAAATCGATGAAACCCTAGACCAAGAAATCAAGAACCTGAAAAACCCTAAATCGAACCTGAAAAACCCTAAATCGAACCTGAAAAACCCACCACTCTCCTCTGAGGCCCTGATCACTTCCCCCACGCCACCCTTCCAAACCAATTTAAAAACTCCTCTCGTCTTGTCTTGTCTGAACTCAAGGTCTCTGGTTCAACAATGGCTGCCATCACTTGATACGGCCGCTTGTGAAAACGACGCGATTCACTTTATCGAAGAAATGACCAAAACCGCCGATGCCATCCAAGAGAAGGTTTTGGCTGAGATCTTGAACCAAAATGCAAAGACTGAATACCTCTACCGATACCAGCTTAATGGCACAACCGATCGAGAGACTTTCAAATCAAATTTTAATTTAAGAATTAAAAAAAAAAAAAAAAAGCTGAAAACCCCAAATCAAAGTTGAAAAATAAAACAAATGGAAGAATTGAATGTAAAAGACGGATCAATGGGAAGACATTAGGAACATAAGAAAAAACCAGAGAAAGAATCAAAAGAGAATTCAAAATGTTTATGAAGAGAAGAAAAAACTAGAGAGCAATATGCCCCTTTTTGTTTATGAAGAGAATCCAGATTTTTTTTCTTCTTCTTTTGGGCTTATTTGATGCATGATGCGAAATCTTGGGGCTCCAATTTTGATCAAATTTATTTAATCAATGTTAATGGTGTTTAACACCTTGTTTGCTTTGTTTGTTTTCCTTTTAAAGGGATCATTACTCTTAGATTCTGAATACGTTGGAGTCCCATTTGTAGACTATGATCGTCTTCATAGACTCCGATCATTCCCATGGTTAAGTGAAAAGGAAAGAGAGAAATAGTAAATGTAAGTTTCAATACAAGGACAAATTAGTAAATCAACATAATTTTTTAATTTTTCAATTTATAATATGAGGGGTAAAATTGTATTTCAACAATTTTAGTGATTTCCGTCAGTTAAGTGGACCTAGGTGATGTTTTTGCATTCTTGTGAGTGTAGATGATGTTAGCAATCCTCGATGGAGTGTAGAAGAAATTTTTTCTATTTAATTTCTAGTTTGCTCTTCCATCGGATAAAATCGACCTTTTGAAATCCAAAAGTGGATCCAATTGAGACAATTGATTTAGAATAATATCATTCAGGTCATCATGACAATTGACAACCCAATAACGAGTTAGTTTAGTAATCTGCTACTATTTATCATAAGAATCAAGTTAAAATTTCTCCTTTTACCAAAAGGAAAAAAGTTAAATTTTCAAAAATGGTTTATAATCCAATTGTATTTTTTATTATAATCCAATTTTTTTATAGGCAGTCCATCATGATTTTATAATGACCAATTACGGGTGAAGTATCTGATTTACCCTCAAAACAAAAAAACAAAGTATATATAGTCTTTTCCCTCCTCTTCTTCATTTCACTCCTGTACAAAGCAGCATTTGGTTCAATCTTTTTCTTTGTCCACTCCCTGCTCTATTCTCTCTCCCTTTTCTAGTGTCTGGTTCTCGAATTTATTTATTTATTTATTTATTTTTGGTATACCAACCATTAAATAATTTAATTACCTGGCTAAGGTTCAGCTAGTTTGGTAAAACTGTGGTCAATGGTAATGTAGAAATATGGTCATTATTCATTTCTATGATGTTCATTTTATACACATAATGGATTTATGGATCAGTGATATCTTTGTCTGGATTGTAGATTGCCTAGTCAAGACTAATGGGAGTAAATTTTGGCTCTTAATTTACCTCTCCCAGTTGACTCCAGGTATGCAACAGCCAAAATTGGCATATCCATATTCATCCAGATTGGCATCCATCAAAAGCCTTGATCTTAGGTCTCTATGTAACTCTGGGTTCTCAAATGGACTAAATGCATTACCACACAACCATAAATCCAAGTTAAAATTTAACATGTAGGTGTGGGAAAAGAATGAGTTGATCGTGTGTTTTTATCTTGCTTCCCATAAGGATAAAATCGATAGATGAAAACCCCCAAAACCCTAAAAATTGATAGCTGAGATTTCAGGTTTTCTAATGCATGCCGGTGTTGATGGTTATTAGAATTGATGCGTGCCAGAGTAACGGTTGAAACTCGCCGGAGAAAGGATTCATTGCTTGCTTGATAATCGCTAGAGATGAGAGATGACTCTACTCGTTGGAAATGAGAGATAGTAATGAGAGATGTTGGAAGTTCATGACGGAAGTGATTTTTTAAGTGAAACAAAAAAAAAGTTAAATAAGTCATTTAACAATGGAAGTGATTTTTTGCTGACTAATCATTCAGGGGTAAACTTGTCTATTATTTATTAAGTTTAACACTGTTAAAAAAAAATAATTATAATTATTTGAAATCTTTAAGAGGCAATTGAAACTCAGGCAAAAATCTAGGGAGAAAATTTTAATTTTTCCAATAAAAAAATTGGATACTAATGAGCATTAAAATTGGGATCCACATGCCTGAGTTTGGGCGGGAGACTTGACAGTCAGGATGGATGGCCGCCACCTAGCTCTCGAGTGGATCCGAGTCTTCCATCCGAGTCGACACCCCTGTCGGCTCAGTTTGTTGGCTCGAGTGTCGATTCGAATGAAAGACTCGAATCCACCTGAGAATCACGTGGTGGCCATCTATCCAAACCATCAAATCTCCTATCTAAACTCAGATGAAAGACGATTTCTATACTTACAATTGGATCGTTACCGCAGGATCCCCACTTATGAACTTTATATAGTCTTTGACACTATTTTATCAGAAAATGACACGTAGATTTAGGAACACTCTCTTTTTCTTTTCTTTTCTAATGCTTAGGAATGGTTACAGTTGTAGACAACCGTGTGATCATCTCAGCTGGAAGATTTCCGATTGAGAGCGATTCTCTCCAACCTCAGTTATACCAGTCATGGTATCTACCATTAATCACATTCAGATCCCACGGTTATGATTCATCCATCATACTTAGGCTACTGTCTCCTTAGAATTTTTCTTTTTTTTTTTTTTTTTTTTTTGGATAAAACTGTTTCCTTAGAACTTAAGGATTCAGAAGTACGAAACTATTAGAACAGATACTTCCCTATTCCAGTAAGATCGATTAAAAGGGGAACAACACAAGTGATCACTCAACCCCCTAAGGGAGTAGTTGAGTCAGTAAGGAACTTACCCCAAGGGAGTAGTTGAGTCAGTAAGGAACTTACTTTTAGCCCAGGGCCACTGAACACGGGTTTCTTATTGTTCTTGAGACCACTCATCACGGGTGCAAGTGGTATTTCTTTCTATTATGGGTGTAAATAGAATGACCTGATCCATACAATTATGGGGTCAAGATGAAACCGCGGGATTAGTCGGCCAAAAATCGGCACCAATGATCACTCTGTGATTATCACATCCAATTTATGATCACAATTTATGACAGGATAGCTGGCAAATTGTTACTCCTGCATTTTGTGTGGTGAAGTCTGAGGTGGCGTGTTGATATGAGCTCTGGTGTGTTGATCGCGGACATGTGGATCCAAAAGAAGAGTAGTACAACAACCCTTTCATACGGAAAAGCTCCGTGGGATCCACACTGACTCCTTCACTTTTTGGATTCAAATCGTCTCCTCCCTGAGATTTAGGAGGATGGATGGCGGCCTGGATGGATGGCCGACATCTGGCTCTCCAGTGAATCCGAGCCCTAGCCGATAAACTGAGCCTACAAGAGTGTCGGCTCAGATTCACCCTAGAGCCAGATGTCGACCATCCATCGAGGCCGCCTCCCCTCCTCCCGAATCTAGGGAGGAGACGATGTGGATCCCACTTTTTAAGTCTTCTACAAAATGTAAAGACAACACAAAATGTAAAGACAACACATACCCAACATTAACAAGAAAAGAGAGTGAGACTCAGAAACTTCTAGTCTCAAGATGCAGGAGCTGGTCATCGTGCAGCACGCAGAAACCGCCGACGGGAAGAAAGTCGCCGGAACCACTCCACTCACCACCATTTCTTAAACTCTCTAAATAGAAGATTTAAACTCCTCAATCGTCTTCCCTGCTAAGATGCGCAACAAGGGGACTGCCGTCTCTCCCAGAGGCATCGCTGCCATAGTCGGCGTTGGACCAAAGCTTGGCCGCTCCATCGCCCGCAAGTTCGCTCATGAAGGCTACACCGTTGCCATTCTCTCTCGAGACCTTGGTATTGAAAATTGTAATTATCTTATATAGACCTGAAAATTTATTTATTTATGTAATCCTTTATGATGATGATATGTGTAGGGAGACTGTCAAGATTTGCAGACGAGATTGCAAGGGAAGAGAAAGCCCAGGTATTTGCCATTCGCATTGATTGCTCTGACTCTCGAAGTGTTACAGAGGCATTCGAAGGGGTTCTCTCACTTGGGTTCGTGGAAGTTCTAGTGTATAACGCATACCAGCCAGCATCATGGCAACCCACCAGTATCACCAACATCCCAATCGATTCCTTCCAGAAATCCATTGCTGTCTCCTCGGTTGGACCTTTCCATTGTGCCCAACAGGTATTTGTTATGATAATCCTCAGTCATTGGAATTTTCTTTTCTAATCAATATTTATCCTGACATGGGCCTTCTTTTCTTTTGGGTTTCTGAGAAAAGGTTCTTCCGGGTATGGTGGAGAGAGGGAAAGGGACAATTCTGTTCACTGGTTGCTCTGCTTCTCTCAATGGCATTGCTGGTTTCTCTGATTTAAGTAAGTAATTATAACTATTCCTTTTCTTTCTTTCCGATTTTCTCCTAAAAAAATCGTTGAAAACAGAACTAAGAGATTACTGTTGGGAATAGTCCCAGGTTCAAATCCTCTTATAAATCCACTAGCTTTTCATTCACCATGGGCATAAATCAATACATCGGTGTTATGTGTATAATAAACTACACATGTATCAATACATGGATATTGTGCACAGTAAAACATGGTTACTGGATTTCTTTTCTCATGCCAGTACGACGGACATGACAGGATTTCTATTTGTCCCTCATTATTTAGAGAGTGTATGTGAGAATCCATCCATTTATTATATCGAACTTTTGAGATGAGAATTTAACAATTACGATCAACACAGGTTGTGGGAAATTCGCCCTGAGAGGACTGTCGCAATGCTTGGCGAGAGAGTTCCAGCCTCTGGGAATCCATGTCGCTCATGTTATCATCGATGGCGTCGTCGGCGCTCCTAAGTTAGTTTTAATATCTCAAAACAGAGGAATTTACAAATGGGTTACTGATTTATTAAATGAAAGATCACTAACAATTGAGTTTGGGTGGGAAACAGATGGACAGCATCAGCATCAACATCAACATCAACATCAACATCGCAGAGATGGTCGCAGCAAAGTGGAGGAGGAGGAGGAGGAGGAGGAGAAGGGTCGATGGATCCAGATGGATTAGCTCAGACCTACTGGTATTTGCACGTCCAGGACCGAGCTGGTTGGACTCAGGAGATTGATATTCGATCACCCTACCAGAGATTTTTCTGAAATTAATTCCAGTTTCTTCTATGAATTGTTTGTTGTATGATGATTGATTGATATATGTTTGTTTCAATCATGCATTTGTAAAAACTTCATCTTGTATTGAGATTTGAGTGTTATTATATGATTATGATATACAGAAAAAGAGAGAAAAAGTGTAGGCAGTTTGTCAATTTGGGAGTTGGCGGTTAAAATCAAAGTTGCATTATGGCATTATTGCATTATTGCATTATTGGCAGGAATAGGATTCCAGAATCACCACACTTGTTTTCTTCCTCAATCCAATATAGTGGGAAGGCGGAAAGAACAAAGTTCATGGACGGAAGGGATGAAGGTTGGGTGGGGGGGGCTGTGAAGAGAGACCAATGGGAGCGAGAGAAAGTACATGGATGTTAAGGCGTCTTCGTGTCGCCATTGAGGACACAATTAGTAACTTTCTTGCTGTTTCCACTTCTGTAGAATATCTTGCCACTTGGTCTTGGAGTGATCGAGAGAGAGAGAGAGAAGACATAAAGACAGGGAGGTGTGGGGCCGTGGAGTATTTTTCTTCATATTCTCCTGATGAGGAGCTGCCGGCATCTCACAAGCTCTTATCTAATGAAAGAATTTCTGTTTTACTAAAAAAAAAAAAAAAATAAAAAAAATCTAAGATTGTCAATTTCAGGCCTTGGATCAGTTATGGATGGAGACGGATTTGTTCAATTATTAAATATTCTGGACTAGTTGGATTTTAGGTCTGAAACTATTATTAAGTAGTGTGAGAGAATGAATGAAGCTTAACATAGTAAGTTTGAAATGGTAAATATTCGGGTACAGATGTCTACATGTATAAAATGTAACTAGATTTCAATGCAGTTAAAAAATCATACGAAATTAATATGTATGTGTTTAATATGTGTTTAACACAACTTTTTTTTTATTGAAAATACGAATATATATTCATTATGCGATAGATATCTACATCATTCGATAAATAGAATAATAACATATAAATACAAATTTATATACAAACAAAACTTGCAATTCATGAAATTCACATAAAATCATCATCTCATTAACATAAAACATGTTTAAAGTTAGAAGGGTTCATTCAGTAGTTGGGTTTCAAGGACTTGGGGAAAAAATTGAAATGTTAAAAAAGAAAATGAAAGAGACTGAGGGGGGGAAATTTTTTTTGTTTTTATTATTCTCATTTTTTTTTTCATGTTTAATAATACAATACGTGTTTAAAACATGTTTAATATGTTTAAAAAATATGATCTTTTGAGAATCTATGCAATAGTTTGTATAAAAAAAATTTAAAAAAAAAAAACGTAAAAGATGTTTAAAAATTTGGGACTCATATATTTTGCGTATTAAACGCTAATTTATTAACTATGGTTTAGACCAAACAAGTAAAACCCTAAAGTTAAAAACGTAAAACATTAAAGCATCTTTTACTCCTTTTTCATTTCTTGAGTCTTCTTTTCGTTTCTTCCGTTACCGTCTTCGTCTACACATGAGTGATTCTAATAATAACATTTTACAATTCTACAACAAGGTATCTAATCTACAACATGAGAACAAATATGGATTTGAAATTCAACATCTCTCTATTTTTATTTATACTTTGGCATGAACCTACTACAGCCCATTAGCATAAAACAGATTATAGACCGTGTCCATGCCTTACCGTCGAGGAACCGATTATGACTCTTATCAATAGTGTCAAGTTGGTATTTTTTTATCTTCCCTCTCATCTTTCTTTTTCACACTGTTTGATTGGTTGCTCGCTGGCGTATCTATGATTGTTTTAGACAGCCGCCACGAGGTGGAACCCTACCAGTTTATTTTTTGTTCTTCTACCCAAAAAATAAAGTTTATTTCTTGTTCTACAGTATGACCTGTTTAGAACAAGGATTGAGGGATCGGCCTGGATCAAACCGTCTGGATCGCGATTGGGATCGGCATTAGGCACAGAGCAGCATGGTTGGGATTGGGCTTAAGGAAAAAGAAGTGCAGCATGTGTCCTCAAACCATGATGTAGAATGGTGTGAACTCTATAAAAATTGTCAAGAATCGGTGGAAAATCGGATTGAATTGGAATCATGCATGAGGAATCAGCTTATCCAATTTTCGATTTCGATTCTTCAAACCAATGTCATGTCACAATTTAGTTGGTGTTCAAATCTTATGAATTATGAATATGTTGTTGTTAGTTTTTAGTTTGTAAAGTTTCAGCTCAAACCAGGGATTTAGAGATAGGATTGGATCGAATCGATTAGAGCCGATCCCATGCAGGTAGCAGCTCGGCAAGGTTGGTATGATAGTGACTCGGACGTGTCAAGGCATTTTTTGGGATATTGGGAGTATTGGGACCAATCCAAGGTCAATGCCCTTTTTTCTTTTTTCTTTTTCTTTTTTTTTTTAATTAAAATCACTTCCCACAGGTTCTTCCTCTTAAATTTTGTTCATTGGAGCCTTTTTTTTTAGTATTGAATAAAAATTCTTATAGATAAAATAAGTACAAAAATTAAGATTATACTTCAAATTTTTCATTTGAAATTTGGCCAATGAGATGGGAAAAGAATCCTTTTCATAACATGGGTCCACCCCAAAATGTCAGATCAATTTGCTTGCCAAATGGCAAGTTTCAAAGTTCACCAAGCTTTGTGAACATTGTTTGTCCCCTCTTTGTTTTGCATACAAACTTAGGACTTGCATGCGATTCCTTCACAAGAAGCCTCATCACCTCCTAGGTCTCCAAACCCAGTTCCCAGGGGGCATGAAATTGGCATTGAACTGGTATGCATGGAAACCATAGTTTGGATGAAAATTACCTCCTTGTTCCACAGAAGAGGTCACATTCCTCCCACCAATCTGGAATCCAGAATCTGGGTATGCTTGGAAACGATGGTTTGGATGTAAACTACCACCTTGGTCCACAGAACAATTCACATGCCTCGCACCAATCTGAAATCCAGAATCTGGGTATGCTTGGAAACGTTGACCACCTTGGTCCACAGAACAGTTCGCATGCCTCACACCAATCTGGAATCCAGAATTTTGGTATGCATGGCTTACTGTAGGTACCACTGGCATTTGATTTGTGCGATCATGGAAAGGTGCAAATGTCATTGCATTTGAAGGAGCTCCAGCCTTGTTATCTTTGGTTTGATTTTGCTTTTTTTGTCTTTCCATTTCAGCTGAAGCTAGAAATTCTTGGTTTCTTCTTCTCATGGGAGATCTTGCGTGATGGGACTGTTTCCTCTGCTTACTACCTAATATCACCAGTATTAGAATTGACATGATTTTGCACACCAAATTAAGAGTTAAGACACATGAAGATGCAAACCTTGTTTTGCAGGTCTTGCTGTATTCTTCATTGCTCTAACACGCCTTGCTTCTGCGCCTCTTCTGTGCTTCTCGGCAAGAATCTTGGATCTCTCTTCTTCATTATCCCATCTCTAGAATAAAAAAAACATTACAGTAGTAGAACTTGTTTTGGTTGTAGGTTTAAGAATGAATACATTTTCATCTTTCCATAGATCATATGCTAGTAAACATAATTTATAGAGGTTCCAATCTGAATAAGAAAAAAAAAAAAAAAAAAAAAAACCTTTGGCTGTGTTTAGTATGTGTTCTTAGACATACATTCTCAGGATGAGGACTGAGCTAATATAGAATGACAGTGGGTTAACAAGTGAAGTATAACTTCCATTCGGGGTTCAAAATGTAGAATAGGCTAAAAAGCATTTTCCAGATCATTCCATGATCCAAGACGAGAATACATATCAAACATTAGTGTACGTTTTTTATCATCTTAGAATGTATTCTTGACCTAGAACACATACCAAACACAGCTAGCAACTTACCTGTCGAAAAGTCTTCATTTTGTAGAGGTAACGGCCCTTCACAAGCAAAGGAAACATTGGAGGTAATCTCTTGAAACCATTGCTCCAGAGTACTTCAACCTTCTCAAGTACATAAACTGCAATTACTAGCTTGATGATACATGGGGACACTTATAACAAGTTGACACACCTACTAAAAGGGTCCACAAAGCAAGGAAATCTCCTGTAAATTTTCCTACTTTTTCAATGTAATTTTTTTGCAATCTACGTTATCACAAACAGTGGGAAATCCTATTTTACACGAAAATTTCTCTTTTCCCACCATTTTAAATTGAAACAAATAGAGCCTTGAGAGGATAATATATATAGAGCTGGTTTGATGTTTGGTAAAACGGATCTCCTTGACAGTGGAACATACTTTCAAAATTCACAACACTTAATCTTACCGTGAATGTATGTTGCTGTTTTGCAGCACCATAACTTTCCTTCACAATCCTTCCAGCAATAGTTCGCTTTCCCAAAAGATTTCTACCCCTCGTCACTTTCTCATTTCTGTTTGAATCAGAAGCTCGAATTAACAAAATTTAGGTCCAGCCTGGGAAACGAAACAGATTAGGAATTGTAAGACAACAAGAAGGATCTGAAAACCTCAAGTACCTCTCATGAACCTTTTGTGTAAACAAGACAACATCACCTGTACAGGCATCACCTGCAAGGGTAGAATGTATTGTTTTACCAATAATGATGCAACTAAGTCTATAAGAGATGAAAAAGAACAAATAAAAAGAACAGAAAAGAAATAGCACTCTACCTGTGCAGTTAATGAAAAAGGATGATCTTGGATATAGTTTCTCACCCTCTCCCTCATTTACCCTGAGAAATGAAAATAATGCAGTGATAATGTTTTCAAAGTAAAAGAAGGGTCCACAAAGGCGTCCAAAATGTCCTAAGGTGCAAGCTAGGTTGAAGCAAAGCACAAATTTTCATCCAAAAAAAAAAATCTAGACAGTACTACTTGAAACAAGCAGGGAAAAGGTGTAAAATAGCTAGCAAGTCAGAGACAAAGAAGTCACCAGTAGTCTGGAATATATTATTTTACTAATATGAATAATCAACTACTAGACCAAAACAATAAAAGTTCACTACTGACTGCAAAACATGAAATTAATGAAATTGCTACCACATGTGGAAGTATGAAAAAATGAAGATTGATTTTCCAGGTCCACTATAGGCCATGGGGATCATTAGCCTTCAACCATATCTGATTGAGTATGATATCATGAATGCAACCCCCAATAATAAACCATAAAATCATCATCATCACCATCTCTCCACATCTTTAAATTAAAGTCTATCATCATCTTTCTACATTATCTATATTGTACTCTTGTATCTATGCTACCATTTTTAACAGAACCCAACACTCCATATCCATCAAAAAATTTTATATCCATCCATCAATAAACGCAACAAAAATTTATCCTCATCTATATATCATCCACTACATAAAACTAGACCCACCTTTTAAAATTCAAGTTAATATAGGTTTGGCTGAGGGTCCTAAATTAAAATGGGCCATACTCACCTGCTTGGTAATTAATTACTACTCACAACCAGATACTGAATCCAGGGCAAGCTAGGATTGAGAATACTATGATCTGAACTTCTTCCAGGCTGGATCTAAGATGGGGTCAGCTGATTCAACATATTACCCCTCTTCCAGACAGAAGACTCCTTTTTCTGGTGTGGAAATTGATTGAGCAAGAAACGAACAACCATTCTAACCCCTAAGTAAATATATGTTCATTCAAGGAATCCTTGACATTGCAGGTGGGAACTATAAAGAGTAAACTCTGCGTTTCCACAAATTTTCCATTACCAAGCAAAAAAAAAATGAAAAAAAGATTGAACATGAACTTCTGGGAGACAATGTACTCTTCAAGAATGAAATGTATTTCAACAAACTTTTCCCACCACCAACCACAAAAATAGAGAGAGAGAGAGAGAGAGAGAGAGAGACCAAAGAAAATTTACTGTAATTTTCTGTGGGGTAGTAATAGTTACGAATGGCTTGTATCCTGCAATCATTAACTTAAGTTATCCTGATTAAAACTATTTTTATGAGAAATTACTGCATATCAATCAAATACTTACGGAAACAGAGAAGGAAAATACATGGAGGTTGAATCAGTGAGAAAAAGGGCCAAAAAGCTATAAGAATGACAGTAATGTGTAAAAGCAACCTGAGCAAGCAATCCATGAACCAAAAAGCTTTCAGAATGATAATAATGTGTAAAAACAACTTGAGCAAGCTATCCATGAACAGCCAAAAAGCTATAAGAATGATAGTAATGTGCAAAAGCATATGCTTCTGGATGAAAAAGCTGACCTCCAATGCTCCTTTATTCGTTGTATACATACTGCTTTGTTCCCTGTTAATCTCAATCCTTGCTTCCGCAAATATGCTTTGCATTCTACTAGTTTAAGTTCTTTTAGATCACTCCCTCCTACAGATCATTAGGAGAATCATGAAGACTCAAATATTTAACCAGATGTGCAGGAAAAAACACAATTCATTCCTGAGAAACTTAAAAACCATTACCCTATTTTTGTGTTGATATGGGGGACATAGGGGAGCAAGATGCTTATTAAAAGCAAAGGATAGAAGTTTCAGTAACTAGAGCAGCGAAAGTTATAAGATGCTGGCTGATCAAGACAAACTAGTTAAACCAAGTCAAAGGACAAGGAAACTAATAATGATGGACGAGAAAAGAAGAATTCCCAGTGGAAGGATTAATATTAAGCCATTTTGGCATTGTTTATCCACAATTTTAGACAACAGATAAGCCTTGCAAGTGTAGAGACCATGTTAGAATTAATACAAACAAGTAACTAACTTGCAAAGATGTATCCATAAAATATAAGTTAAACAAACTTAGTTATTATCATTTCTAGCTAAAGAAATAATTAGATCAATATCTTCATATTTGACCTAAACCAACAGAACTCAACAAAGCCTCATCTACCATTTTAAGGTTGCCACACAATCTTGTTCAATATCTCAACTCTACCTAGGATGATATGATCTGTTGCATTATAAACTCAAAATTCAAAATTTTTTTTTCAATACAACGCCTGCCTTCCTCTTTTCCTATTATAGTTTTTCATTATTTTTCCCTTTCCAAAAATCAGATTAGAGCTAGAGCCATTCTAGCCTGTGGAAGACAGTTTGACCCTCTGGTCTGAACAGTCTCCAACCCAAATGGTGTAGGGGAAAAATAAAAGGTCGATAATAGAATAAAGTCTGTTGCAATAAAAGGTTGATAACAGTTCGACCTTCATTTACATTTCAGTTGTTTTTTAAACTGATGGTCAGAGCCGTTGGTATGACTGTCCAGGTTAGCAGTCAATGGGAATTGCTAATCCGTATTGTTCTAATGTTCCTAAATGCGTTCTTCCTTTTGTCTTACACTCCATCTCAGCCTATGTTTTTCCTACTCTAGCTTATCATCACATTGAGACATAGGTCATCCCACACAGGATTCTCTTTGCCGATAAAAGAAACTTTTCATTTACACTGAAGTAAAAACATTGTAAAAATTTAAAAGGAAATGTAAAAAGATCTACTGAATGCCCCGGGGAAGGAAAAACACAGAGAGATTAGCAAAGATGGGAAAAAGACTCACCTCTGAGATGGTGGATGACTCTGTTGCAGCTGTCTTCACTGTCGACCACCTCTGTTAACTTCACCTTGGTGGACTTTAAATCTCCATCTTCATCGCTATCTTCGAAGGACTCAAGATCTGATTCCTCATGGTTCCAGTCGCCTCCTTCCTCGCTGACACCCAGCCGACACACACAAAACTCACATTCAACACAACCCGACTTTTAACATCTACAGAAGTAATGTTAGCCAAGGAAAAAGGATGGGAATACCTGCAGGATTGACTAGTCGTCTCTTCATCCACTTCATTATATTCTTCTTCTTCTTCTTCATTGGACAAGCAAATGACCGCATGATTTCCGTTCTTCTCAGCCATGTCGGTTTTCAAATTTCAATTGCCGGAAATCAAATCAATCGAGCAGACTACAAATAATACGCGCACAGAGACTCTGGTTACACAAAATACTGAAATTTTTCTTTCCAGTCGTTGTGAATTTCGTGATGGATTAATGGATATAATCGGTCACAAACATTCACTATGTATAACCCTCCCTCTCTGTCACAACGGTCCTCTAAATTTTCAAATTTATGAATGTGATGATGGGTCTCAACGGTCAAAAACACTCCACGGTCTCTTTCTTTGATGGGTATGTCTTTTGCATAATGATATTCAAATCAATTCTTTGATAACAAACAATAGGAATATCATGATTTGCCACGTCAGTTAAAATAAATGAATTTTCTTATTGATATCCATGACGTGTCAAATAATTAGCAACGTGGCAATGAAAGGACTCAAATAACGTAACTAGGATATACCATATCAGCCTATACAAATTGATTTCCAGTGGTGATCCATCTCGATACGATACACAACACCGTCATTTTTTAATATTTTTTAATCCCATATCAATTTTCAGTAACTAATACCCGTTCTACTATAAAAAAAACCATGGTGTCAATAGCCCATCGACTTACCAAAAAAAAAAAAAAGAAGCCCATCAATACTAAAAATAGAAGGCGTTTGAGAGTAAAAAAAAAAAAATTTCTCTGTGATGTTTGATAAGTGTATTGTTGGCCATGTACGCGGCAACATGTCTTAAGTAATCGGTATCAGATTCGCCAATGCCAATACTGATCGAATACCCAATATGAATAGGGTATAAATTATCACTTGTTTTCGAGGATTAGTCAGGAAATTGGATCTTGTACCATCCAATTCGATACTGTTCTTATATACTTCCTTACATGTCTCTGATGGATGGGGTTGTCATGTTAATAATAATAACTTTTTCTATTTTTTAATAATAAAAAAATAGACCCAACCTCGATCCGAACCACGATTTCTAAGGGGTGGGATATTGAACCAAACCGAGCCAAGTCCCTGTGGAATACCATCTAGAATGCAACAGATGGTCTCTCTCTCTCTCTCTCTCTCTCTCTCTCTCTCTCTCTCTCTCTCACACACATATTTCTAAACCATCTAGAATGCAACAGATTTTCTGGAACACAAATGTCAAAGTAAGACAAAGGTCACAAAGTTAAAAGACAAAAAAGAGATTTTTCATTTCCTCTGAAAGGAAATCTAGCAGTTCACAGGCAGATTAATGACACAGAGACAGCACAACGGAACCAAGGTTAGGACAGGATGATCGGATTGGATTCTGCCACAAATCACCTAAACTAAAACTTTACACAAACTACTGACTTCTGTCTTTGTAAGAACAGCCTCAACACCTCCCCGATCGATCCCCCCAAACAATTCCTTGTTTACCCAAGCTCCTGAACATCTGCTATTTGCACCAAGCAAGGTAGTTTTCATATGCCGGCACTGGTAAAGTACCAACTCTCCGATTAGAACAGCCAGACATTGTGGCAGAACTGTACCTCCTGGAGTTCCACATGCATAGGCTTACATAGGTATATATATTTCTTGTTTCAAACCTTACTGAGCCTTTGCAAGAGTTCGACTTGACACCCCATGCAACAATTTGACAAACCCAAGGAAGCTCAATTTCCCATCTGTGTGCCTTATCCAATCATGGAGAACGGCATGGACTGGGACAGAAGGACCAAGCCCAAGTTCCTGAACAATATTTTTATAAAAATGATCAGTCCAGGTTCTTGCATGCATGGTACAACATTATAACAAATTCAAATTAACAAGCAACAAGACAGGATGGGGTTACCCCATGGTTGTTATACGTATTCAATAAAGAAAAAAAACTTTAACTTTTACATGAATTAGAATAAATTCCAATATCTAGTGGGTTCAGCATGCACTTTGTTTTGACAATAGTGGAGAACTTTATTCTTGCATATCTAGTTTGGTGAACTCATAGCTTGAGGTGCCGATCGAAACCGAGGTTTCAACAGGCACAACTCGGTCTCTAGCTGGGTCGGCACAACTCCAAGGCTCGAACCCAAACTCAACTAGGTACACAGGAACAAGGCTACAGAAGAACAACAGTTATTAGGCAGTACTTATTTATCAGTAACATCATTTAAGTAAATGTTTTTATATTTCATTTACTTAAAATATTATTCATAAATAAACAACACCCCCCCATTTAAATCCAATAAAAATAGTATAAAATTCAAATTCCAAAAGATAAAAAGTCAACCCTTCAGCTCAAGAATAAAAATCGATTTTTTGGTGCAGAGGCGATTTTCAACTTCCAAATGCGAGGATTTTTCCCGAATCTAGAAATTCCATAAATCTTATTATAGTAAAGCATTACTAAAAACCAAGAGCACGCCAAAATAATCTCTTGCTTTGATGCCCAAAAAATTATTTCAATTCAGACGAGTTTAAACAGCATTCGAGTACTCCGGACAAGGTTTGACTGGAGTGTAACTTTTTCACTATAACTTGGATTCAAGCAACTCGGATTTGTTGGAAAGCTAATTATGCTAGCTTTGCTACAAATCCAAGATTCCTAAAATACGAGTTATATTGAAGGAGTTACTCTCCAGTCAAACATTGTTTGGAATAAGCAAACATTGTTTAAAGTTGTCCTGGATGAAAATAATTTTTTGGGCATTAGAGTAAGATATTATTTTGACGCACTCTTGATTTTTAATGATGTTTTACTATTTTTATTGGATTCAAATGGGGGATATTTGTTTATTTATGAATAATATCTTAAGTAAAACATTTACTTAAATGATATTTTTCATAAATAAGTACTGCTTACTTAACTCTGGATACAGTCCCAGGTTTTCAGATACACTAGTAAACTTGGGTCCACACCACATATTATCATTTTAGATGTTTTCTTTTAAAATTAATGTATAAAATAAGTATAAAATAATTAAAATAGGCTACACAAACAATATCTGATAGTAAGAAAAAAACACTTCTGGGCCTCAAAACCTTCCTGGGAAAAATCTCAGGTTTCGACCAAAACCTAATCGAAACCCGAGACATCTCGGTTTTGAGACTGATCGAAACCGGCCTCGAAACCGGCACCTTGAACCTTGGGTGAACTACTTATTAAAAGAGTTACCAATCTTTACTAGCAGATAAGTGCTAGCACTATATATTTTCACTAATTGTTTACCTTGTTTATTTTTGGGTCGCAATAATTAGATTATCATTCAAGACTGTCAAAGAACTACCAAAGTCTGCCTGACAACAAGGGTTTTTTCCTATTAAATCTTCTCCTTTAGATAATTTAGAGCAGTTAAATATAACTTGGGAGTATGCATGAACATTTCTTTTTGTAACAGTAAGTATCAGTATCTGTTCCTAAGGGTTTCACAATGTGCATTAAAAAAGTATTGAGTATCTGTTCCTAAGGTTTTCACAAATGTTTATTAAAAAATTATGAGCATCTGTTCCTAAGGTTTTCACAATGTTTATTAAAAAATTATGAGCATCTGTTCCTATGGTTTTCACAATGTTCATTAAAAAAGTACCAGTCTCTGTTCCTAAGGATTTCACAATGTTAATCAACTGTTCATGATTTAAAACACACATACAGACAAATGTTTACATGGTTCCACCAGTACTACCATGCATTCATTCTTAAAGGACATGAATAAGCCCCTGCGCAGAAATTTATAACTTTTGTTCCGGGTCTTTTCCCAGAAAAGTCATTAGAAAACACTATCTTCGGAAAGGATCAGATTCAAAAACCATAATCAGTTAACCAAATAAATGTGTGCCATCAATTCTTCCACTGAGTCTACCATAGAGATCCATGGAGTGAATCTGTCTGGGAATAAAAGTTTTGATGAACAAAATAAAACATACCGAAGCAAGTTCATCAATGATGATTGCTCTATTCCCATCCTTTTCAAAGAGTTCATAGGCACAACGAGCATGTTGCTCCCAACGGTCAAGTGCCTCAAGCTGATGTACACTTACTGCCGCAGCACAGAATTCTTCAAAATCCATCCTTCTGTACTGAAGTGCAAGTAGCTGTTTAAGAAGCCAGCAAAATGTTACTCTTGAGAACATTTTAAAGGAAAAAGTTCATCTGCCATATATGGTAAATGTGTAAGATCTACCGATGCAAGGAAATCATGGGCACGGGACTCCTTCATTGCATCCGTTCCATTTTTCATCAAGGCCTGTCAAGAAGAAACAGCTTGTGAATCCTTGAGAAGAATCTAGAAAAAAAATCTAAACTTTATGTTAAAAAGAAACAAACCGCTTTAATATTTTCCAAGTTTATGCTGTCATTTTTATTTGGCTCCAACAGTGCAAACTGCTCTTTCAGATAAAAGAGTTCGTCCACAGTTAATGTCTTAGACAGTGCCTGCTACAAAAAGCAAATGAGAAAAGAACAGAGGAAAAAATGATTTTTATTGCAAATGAAATACTTTCTCATTCTTTTGGATGTAGATACAAGTTGGATGATTTTAAACAAACAAGAAGACAACCTCAACTAACTACTAAAGCACAGTTATTCCCAAGGGGGATTAAAAAATGTTTGTACTTTTTTATTATCATAATTGCACTGTAGGAACCTCTATTTGAAATGCATCATGCATACATGTGATGCTTTATGCAATACACTAATGTGTTTGATCTTAGAACTACAATTTCAAAACGTTTGTGTAATAGGTGTATTACATTTTTAAGGGGTCCATCATTTTATAACATTTTTTATTCTGCAAGAAATTTCGGGCACATTTTAAAGTTTTGGCCAGGAACAAATTTTCACAATTGGGTCAGCAGATCCCGTTTGCAGCAGACCAGAATCAGGATTGAACAAATCCAAGTCCTCATCCTGTTCCCACATTTTTGCTTTAAGTATACTATGCACGATCAGTGGAAACTCTCTTTTTCTCCATCTACCTTCCTTTTATCCCCCAGTCAACTGAAATTCATTGTCATCTTATAAAGAGCTTTGTTGCTAACTCCAATATTTCTAGCTTCAAGAAACTTCCTAAGTTACTTTACAAAATTTCATGATCATTAAAATCTTCACAGTTGCATACCCAATAATAAGTGTTCAGATATTAATGCAGTCAACTGAAAATTGTACTTGTGATGCAGTTCAAGTGTAGCACCAAAGGGATGAGATGATCCACACAAGGCCTAAGCCAAACCAGCCAAGCCAGCCAACAATAAGGAGTCAGCCTGCCAATAACAGTGTTCATGTGAACAGTACCAACAGAATTTTTTAGAGATTTTTGCTTACTTCTTTTGGTATTTCTCTCCTAAATTATTCTTAGATTTTGTTTCCTAAAGTTAGTCAGCAAGTAGTTAACTTATGGATTGATATTTTGTTAATTGTCTTTTTGGAAACTTTCCTAAATCAGGCAACTTTCCCTGTTTTAATTTATCTTAGGATATTCTTTGGAGGACTAAATCCTTTCTTATTTTGTAATCTTTCTTAAGTTTATAAATAAGATAAAGAAGAAGAGAGCCGGCAGACTAAGTAGAAACCAGAAATTTTGTATTCAAAATTCGAGACTCAACCACACACGTTTGCTTTTGTTTTCTAAAAATTGTTCTTGCTATTGAATTCTAGTTCTTTCTTAACTTGGTGCGACATTCTTGCTGCTGTTTCTGAGACGTACAACACATCTAGAATAAATATACAACCAGGTTTTCTCGATTTGATCTCTCTTGGGCGGAGTCAATAGGATAGTCAATTTTCGAGATCTTGAGGTTTCTTTTATAATGGTCGGATGGCTCTCAAATATAGATATGTTATCATGCATATCCAAAGGCCTTTCCTCCAAATTTGAGCCCTTTCTAACGGTTGGATCTTAAGATAAGTGAGTTTTTTCATAATTTTATAATTTTGTTTTGCTAAAATACCTGTTTGAGACCTACGGGCAAGATTGGTTTTGATCACACCCGTTGGATCAAGCTCATCTTCTGGGATATTATTCCTCATATCCTAAGGATCAAGGATCCCATTTTTGAAGCATTCTTACAGACAGATATGAAGTTGTGGAATTATTTATTCAATTTCAATTATTGTTTGTTAAATTTGGGTTTTGACTGAATAGAGATCATGTAGCAAAGAGAGATCTATGAAGTGGATGTGTTAAAACCCTCTTTACCATCAACTTGACCAACAATCAACAAGTTCTTAGTGCATGTTATATTGGTATTAGATGGCTCTATTGAATCCATTTTTAACAACTAGCACTGACAGTCATGACCTAGAAAGCAGTAGCTTATACAGAACCCATTTTATGTTAATAGAAGGGGTTAAGGCACCAAACAAGGGTAGGAAATTTAGTTTCTATGCATATTGGTTTTTACAAGTGGAAGATCACAACTGCATATGCCAACCAACCAAGGATATACAAACACTTTAATAGAGAACCCAAAGGCATTGTAAATGTCAACTTTTTTTGGGGAAGGATGGTGGTGGGTGGTTGGGGACTGGGGGGGGGGAAGAGAGAGAGAATAGAAATGTATACTAACACCATCCACACCTCATAAATCCAAAAGAATGGAATCCGGATTTCAGGAGTACCAAATCCCAAAGCTGTCTAGAACTGTAGTTGTACATCCCGTATTTAGGACTTATGATATACAACCCACTGGGGGCTGAAACAATTCTGGAAAATAAACTTATGGTAAGGCATATTGAGATAATACAACCGACACACCTTAGCCTTATTCCAACAAAATGTGGTTGGCTACATGAATCCTTTTTCTCCAATCAACTCTATTCAAAGTCATATTTGTTACTAGTCCCAAACTATGCATGTCTTTCCTCACCACTTCTAGAGTCATTTTAGACCTGTCACTGGCTCTTTTAACTCCTTCAATCTGAATCAAATCAACCCTCCGTACTGGAGCAATCAAAGGCCTTTGTTGCACTTGTACGTGCCACCTCAAGCTACTCCTAAATTATCTCTAATCTATTAATTCCTTATTTTAACTTTTCTTGTTTTACCATTCATCCATCTCAACATCCTCATGTCAACTATACTAAGTTTAATTATATGTTGTTTCTTCACTGCCCAATGTCCAACTCCATACATCATTGTTGACCATATAAGTTTCCTACAAAATTTCCCTTAAGTTATGAAGGAAATAAATGAATACAACGATCACACAACAATCTGGCCAACCGCCCCCACCCCCAAAACACACACACTTCATCAACCCTATTTTAATTCTTTGGGTAACATCATTCTCTATTTCTCCTTCTTTATATATGATTGAACCTAGGTACATAAAATTTTCATGTTGTGGTATCTCTTTATTATCAATTTTCACCACCCCACTTTCAGTCCTATCAAAGTTCTTTTTCTTTCCTTTTTCTCTTTCCTTGGATATAATACCAAAACATTAGCCGGTGGAGCATCAAAAGGAGCATAAACAATCAATAAAGAGCAATTCTATCTCTCATTACATTCTCTTAATTCAATTACCTTATTTTTTTATTTTTTTTATTTTTTTTTTAATCTTTTCCCACGTAGTTCTCCTGATAAATTCATGAGACTTTGGATTCTATCTTTACTTGATCAGACACTACACCTTCATGGTAGACAACTAATCACTTAAGTCACTTTATATAGTCAAGAAGATACAGAAAGATGAGTACCCTTCCACTTGTGGGGGTGGGGAAACTAAGATTTGATGGGTGTTCTCTGGGAAGGGCCACATTAGGAACAGGAAGGCTAAAACTTTAGCACTAAAAACTGGGCTGCAATTGGCAATCCAGAAAGGATAGCAAATTTAAATGTGAAAGGCAATTCATCTTTGGCAGTGACATGGGCTCATCACAAACAGAATGTGCCAAGGATATTTGGACACATCTGAGACATGGCTGATTTGATGCCAGACAAGTGGTTGTCAGGCCTAGATTGGTACTGGGACCTCCATATATATTTTGGGTGGTGGTGGTGGGGGGTGCTTCTAACGTATCTTTGTTAGAAGACTTAAGCCCTAATCTGCTGAGGGCATGATCTGTACTATTGTTGTTGTATTATCTTTACAATAATTTTCCATTAATATAAGTTGTTACTAATCCGGAAAAAAAAAAAAAGAGAGATATTTTTGGTATGGGGTTCTCTCTGAGTCCAAATCTTGTACTGCAAAGAGGGCATCCATGACATAAATATTTATTATGTGTATATAGAAGCATCATTCCATTGTTTGTTGCCAATGTTACGTTAACTGACTGGGGTTCCTATCTGTGAACAGGAGTCAGATCCATTTCGGTCTGGCCCCTGAAATATGGCTCAGCTAACTGGGTATTCAATACATGGGCATACGAACAACAAGATACAATTTCCAAGTATAGAAGCAAGAACTTTTCAACCTATGTTTAAAAAAGTAAATACATTCATATTGATATTCAACAATAAAAACTTGTAACAAAATACATTTCCACACTTGCAACATAGATTAAGAAATCCAAATGCCACGTGAAAATTGGTGCACTGTTTTTGTTCAAGTTAATGTACAGTATTATTCAGTTGAAGTATAGGTCTCATGATGTAAAAGGTGTCCTGTATTGAAGTTGCATCCACATGGGAACACTTAGGTAAAATGAAGGTCCAGGTATCTCACTCCTTATCAGATACCCTGCTGTCTATTTATGGTCTATATAATTCTGATTCTACCTGTGACATCATGATTATACTGCAGAATGTCAAATTACGCTACAGCTTGAACTTAAACAGAATCAGTTATCACTGGAGAAAAAACAATTGCCCTGAAATCCTCATCCTCCAGAATCATAACCTTTTCTGATGCTAGTCTCATTACAGCATGACCTTTGTTGTTTACTTACCCAAAAAATAAAGGGGAAAAAAAAAAACAGCCTTCAGGAAAACAAACTGTGATCGTCACCATATCAAACAAAAGGAAATCAAAACAAACAAAAACAAACTACAACAGTGAAGAATGAAACCCAGACTTCACACTCCTTTACATATAGGCGATAAAATATAGAAGCAAATACAAGATCAATGTCAACAAATTCATACCCTCAAAGCTGCTTTTCGTAGAGATGATGAACGCATATATGTTTTCATGAGTTTGAATATTAAAATATCAAGGGGTACTTTTACATCATTGTTATTTCTAATCCAAGAATGGCCTGAAAAGAAGAAGAAGAAGATTAAGAACAGTACTTCAAGAAGATAACACCAGACACCTAGCACTCTTGACAGGATGGGGACACTCACATAGAGCTTGAGTAGCAGTCATTCTTTTGCGTGGGTCTTTGTTCAATAGACGCTTGACAAAGTCCTTTGCTTCAGAAGATAAAGTAGGCCAAGGTAGCTCATCAAAACTTGGATCAGCTTTTAGGACTGCTCGAAAGATTCCAGATTCAGTCCTGGCCCAAAAAGGACGACTCCCACATAGAAGAATATAAGCTATCACACCAATGCTCCATACATCAGCCTCTGTACCATAAGATCTATGAAGAACTTCAGGTGCGACATAGTATGCACTTCCTACAATGTCATTAAGCCTTTCGTCTGCATACCAATTAAATCACTGGAAACTGTTCATGAACAGTTAAGGCAGTAGACCATAAAAGACCAACAGAGAGGATCATATCAGGAGTCAGGACCAACCTGGTTTGACAAAATCTGATAAACCAAAGTCTATGGCCTTCAACTGTGAGTTTTCGTCCTTAGAAGTGAAAAGGAAATTCTGAGCCAAAAATTAGTACATTTCAGGTAAGAATACATCAACATAAACAACATAGAAACACAAGCTAATTTAGCTGTAAAGGCAAGAAGTTGGTCATTAACAATGTAAATATAATTGTATGAAAGAAATATGGCTCAACGAAAAGAAAAAAATTGAGTTGAAGGCAATCCCCATGATGACTGTAAAGTTTAAAGAGATTCAGCAAAGGGATGATAACAAAATGGTCAAAATCTTCGAGAGACTCTAATTTTTATAGCACATATGCCTATATATGGACTGGCCTCTCCTCTCACACAAATTTTACACATTTATTGAATATATTACACATTTATGAAGAAGAGAAGAGGAACCAACTTGGTTACATAGTGTGCAACTAAAACCCTGCATTCAATCGCCCAAGCTGTGGCTTATCAGTCCAAACATCTAAATTCCCAACTGTTCGATTAATTTCATAGACCAGCATTCCCTAATCAGTCCTGCATAAGACTTTCCTTTCACTTTTTGTCCCCCTAAAAATGAATCTCATATGTGAGTTTCATTGTTCTTTGCAATACAGCTTATAAAACCATTGATTCAAGAATCTGAATCCGGATGAAACCACTGAATAAACAATTAATCAATGTTTCCCGGCCAAGTCATAAGATAACCAAACTCGAGAAATATGTCCACACAAAAACCTGTGCATCCTCCTCTCAAACTTCAACCCCCAACCAGCCCACTCTTGTCACAATTTCTTCATTTAAGAAATCCACTTCTCTATCCATGGGGATATTTCCACTTTCATCATCTTTTCCTTTTATGATAAATTACTTTCTTATCCTACTAGACCTCCTAATTCTACTACAGCTAGCATACTCTTTCATGGATAACCAGGGGAGAATTTCTTTGATCCCTCCTCTAATGATATTTAAAAAATAAAAAAAAATAAAATACTCTGATGATTGAAATTGTTGCAAAGCTAGCTCCTACACGAGGCTTGATTCCGTTCGTCCTTTTTCTTTTCTTTTTTTTTTTTTTTTGGGGGGGGGTGTTGGAAGCTAAATAATGATTTAAATCAGAAAAGAAGGAAGAATATTTACAAAGCAAGGAGCCAAGAGCTCTCCCACAACAAGGGACAAAGAAAAAATAAAGACTACATCTCACTACGGTTGGTTTTCCCATTTGACGATTCCTCTCTGAGAGCAACTATAAAGAAAAGATTTAGCTCAATGGGATGATCCTTACAGTTCAACCTATATATTCTAGACAGCCAGGAGTAAATAAGTCATAAAATTAAGATCATCCAAATAATCATCCTGTCAAATTTTGGCCCAGCAGATCCTTGAGAAGGAACTAAAGGAATAGAACATACTCCTCCTTTCTCTTATGCATGCAGATCCAAAGTATTCTGAATTATCTTATTGTTTAACAGGCATTCAATGCACCACTTGGAAACATTAAGCATGCGGGAAGTGCTTTACCTCTGGTTTAAGATCGCGATGGACCACACCCTGGAGATGGCAAAATGCAACAACATTCAATATCTGTACCATAACTGCCTTTGCATCATCTTCTGAGTACTTCCCACCCCTATAAAAGTAACGAGAGTACCTCTCAGAACTATAAAGTACTAACAAATCAATTTGGATTGCATACTCCATGTCCACATTTTCAAAGCCATAAAGAGAAAGTACAACAATGTGAACTTCATATAACTTCAAAAGCACTAGTAAACTAATACCTTGAAAGAATCCTATCTAAGAGTTCTCCTCCTTCACATAACCTGAGATATGCATAAAAAAAGTCTACAAGGTTAATATCAGGTGCAAGCAAGCAATAAGCAGCTTCAGTTGGTATCCATTTTTACTTGCCAAATAAATAGCATGATGTCTACATCATGGAAATAAATCATAAGATAGGTCTTATGACACATTATGAAGGGGGAAGAAAGAAACTTCCAACTTGAAAGAAAACAACCATATTGCCTCTCCATTGGCTCTTTAAGCAGAGCCAATTTTTTATCAGGTACAAAAATGACTAGAAAGGTTTTGAATTTTCTTTTTGGCCTTTTTATTGAGCTCCAATGAAAATATATCAACAAGTAAATAAGATAGAAGTCAAGGAGATTTAACTCAACTCAACTCAGCCTGATCCCAACTAAATGGGGTCGGCTACATGAATCTTTTTTCTCCAATCAGCTCCATTCAAAGCCATACTAGTTACTAGTCCTAAGCTATGCATGTCTTCACCACTTCTCGTAAAATCATTTTAGGCCCACCCTAGGCTTTTTTTAACTCCTTCAATCTAATCAAATCACTCCTTCGTACTGGAACATTCAAAGCCCTCCGTTGTACATGTATGTGCCACCCAAAGGAACTTTTTCGAAACTTATCTCGTATCAAAGTTTCTACTAAATTAGCTCTAATTTGTTCATTCTTTATTTTATCTTTCCTAGTTTTATCACTCATCCATCTCAACATCCTCATTTCAGCTACTCTAAGCACCATTACATGCATATAGGAAATGGTGAAAATTTGCAAGAAATTTTTTTGAAAGGATAGAACGAGCACCATAACATGCATAGGAACAATCATTAAGCTCAACAACCATCCAGAATTCCAACTGATGTTAGATGTTGCAACATTAAGGTTAGCTCTACATATAAAATTGGTCCTACACCCATATTAAATTAGTAATAAGATAACATATCTCTTTGAAACAAAATGTAACAATAAAACAGCAGATAATTTCAAATACACATGTGCAGTATAATTTCTACGAAATTAAAAATAAATAATTTCTGTCATTTTACAATTCTTGAGTGCATGTTTGTGTGTGTGTGGTCATAATTTATACAATCTAAATAAAAGATTAAAGAAAATGAATATTTTGAAGGATTTTTTTTTTTCAATATGACAGGCATACACATGCAAAATATAAAATTTCATACAAAAACAATTAGGCATAGTCATGTACATTTTAATCTCTCTTTTTTTAACAAGTTAAAAGAATTTTATTAGGAGCATAAGTTGTGATGGAACTCCCAGATGTATCAGAGTAGGACAAGTAATTCAGTTGGAATTTAATCTTCACTTCAGCACCAAAGATTAAAAGTCATGCTCCAAGAAAAACCACAAAAGAACCAGGCAATACATCTTGCAAGATTAATTTTTAATAGCACTTCTAAGTTCTAAGCTTACTCCATCACTATATAAACGTTGTCATGGTCTTCGTATGCATCATAAAACTGCACTAGATTGCCATGTCCCGTCAAAGCTCTCAAGATTTTCACCTCCCGCCTCACATCCTCAATGGCAATGGCTGTAGTCATCTGCCGACAAAGGATTAGACCAACATTATCAATATGATACATGGAATAGCATCCAGAAACATGCTATGCTGAGCATACATCATAAATCCACATAAAGCATGCAGATATATGTAATGAAGTAAAATATTGTTCGTATTCACCAAATATATAGTCAGAACTCTAAAAAGAGATTGAGTAGGTATCGCTTGGACAGTTGTCAAGGCATCGCCTAGGAGCCCAAGTGCCCTTGTGACACCTTGGAAAATTGGGCGCCTTGGTCGCCTAGGCGCCCCCTGTCAGGCCTCCAACACCTTGGTTTGCCTTGGCGTCTTAACAACTATGATAGCTTGCGCCTAACTGGGTTTATTGATCACTGCAATAATGGACTGTGCATATTACAACACTTTGATTTCCATACTGCAGCAAGGTCCTTGGTAACAGAGATAACAGGTCACATCTTGAAAATTTTGTATCCAGTTCTGAAGCACACTCTTCCATGGTTGGGTTCTAGTTAATTAATTTAAACAGGTAGTTTCCGGCTTGAATTGGACAACTGTTTCAGATGTTACCAAACCAAGCTGCACCTCTATAAAGTCATAACTAGCCAAACTACCAAATGCTCTCCATGCCACACATCAAACATTCTAATTCCCAAGGTCCAAACCAGTAGTCCATGTTCTGTGGCCCCATTAACAGAATTCTTCATTAGGTTCACAATTCTGCTCAAATGTGCTGCACCTGCAGTCCTGAGAACTGATGTGCCAATATGAATATTTCAAAAGAAGGTAGTCAAAAACATGCATGCATGCAAAGGTTTTAAAAATTAGTATGAAACAATTCAAACAAAAGTTATACAGTTATTTTTCCTTCTTCCTATTCACATGCTGGTTTCTTGTTCTTTCCAATTTTGATTAATCTCTCCTATTTTTTCTCCACTTCCTTTCTCTATTTTGTATATAGAAATTAATCTGTATCTTTTGTATAAAAAAAAAAAATTTACCCTTGAAGCCAGAATGAAATCTCAAAATTCAAAGATTTCATCGAAACTTAAAACCTAAGCATATTGCAAATTTCAAGAACAGAAATAGCCCTAAGCGCTATCTTAGAGTAAATCAACATCATCATCAGTCCTGCTAATAGCCACACCCATTAAGAGAGTTTCACTAATACTTAGTTCTCTATGTGAACCACAGCTCCCTAAAGTCCAAACAACGTAGATGCATTTGGAAGTAGTCCGTGATTCCATCAGCTGGCATAATCGCACAAGAACCATGGAGCAATAATCACTTTCACATTTTAAAGCTTCACATGATAGCACGACTTAACACTAGAAAGTTACATTTCCGGGATAGAGGAATTCGTCTTCGTCAACTAAAAAAAATTGTATCTCCAATCAGAGAATCATACATCAGATTAAAAAGATTATCGAGCTAGTAAGATCAAAACGAATAATATGCAGTCTCGGGAATGTGGTGACTTCAGGATTAACCACCCACTCAGATAAGCCAAATAAAGAACTTGATCTATCAACAACTCATTCACAGAGAAAGAGATTCCGTACCTTGGCTTTTGGGATGACTTTAACGGCAACCTGCTGGCCCTTGAGCTCCCCTTTCTTGAACTTGGCAGCACAAGTATACCCAAAATGCCCACGCCCAACCTCATCCCCAAGCTCATACTTGTTTGTAAAGTGCCTGGAGAATCCAAAGCTCTTATCAAGCCCAGCAACGGACTCCGGCTCACTCCCCTCGGGTATAGCAGCCTGGTTCGGCTTCACTGATCCATGACGCCGCGCCAACAACTCCCGGATGTGCTTGGCAGGAGATGGAGGTGGGAAAGGGCTCTTGAAAAACCTCCTTGGCGTAGATTTTGCGCTAGGATTCGCAGGAGATTTCTTAGAGAACAAGTAATGAGCAGGGCTTGGACTGTAGAAAGGGAAGAACGGAGACTTCTTTCCAACCTCCGGATCCTCTTTCTTCTGCTGCTGCTGCTGCTGGGGTGGCGGTTGTTGTTGATGCTGATTCTCAGTTCTTCCATTAACGTTATCAGTTAAAGGAGGAGTATTAGGAGGGTCTCCATTAACCTGCTCTTCCTCTCTCTTGGTGTAAGAATTAGGTTTAGGGGAGGGTTTGGAATTGCAAAGACCCATTAATCACTGAAACCACAATGCAAGACCGAATTCAGCACATTTTACTGCAACTACATCAGTTCCAAACAACTCTCAACTCTCTCTCTCTCTCTCTCTCTCTCTCTCTCTCTCTCTCTTTAAGCTCTCTCCTTCCTCTGCTTCAAAACCCTAGTGAGAAAAGGGTTAAAGGGAAGATCCAAAGAGAAGAGAGGTTCGCCAGTAACAAGAAATCCAAGTAAAATAGAAGGAAACGACGGGGTTTTTGCTGCTTTTGCTGATTCAGCGGCTTTACATCAACGGGCAGATTATCCAGCCTGTACATTCTTTTGCCACGTGGTATCCATCGAACCCGTTCCTTTAGTATTTTTTATTAAAAATTAAATCGTTATTTTTAAACATGTAATTATTAATTTCTAAATGGCGCGCGGAATTTAATACCCAACGTTTACAAGAACCGGCGAACTTGCATGTGCAATAAATCCTGACGACAATGATCCAACGGATTTGGGGATTATAACAGCGGTGCTAACACCACACGCGCGCGTAGACATTTGGTCAGACCGTTCCATTGGTTTGGTCCGGTTTTATTTTTTCATATCCGTTTTGTTCAATCATGAACCAACATTTCGATGCCACCAAGTCCGATCCCTTATTAGTTTCCTTTAATGGGTATGCTCTCCATCTCTTCCTTGAAATCCCAGTCTCTTTTGTCTCTCCTCAAAGTAATTGGCTATCGGTCTTTTCTATACTCCCATTTTTCCATTGACATCAAGATCTCTTCTAATATTGAATTCGGAAAAACATTCCTATCTGGTTGATTGCATTCTCTAGTGCTAGATACAGGGTTGGTGAAATGACTACCCCACCTCTGCTATTTGGATGCTTATTCTTGTAATCCTATTGATCCTTATGTTAGATAAAGAAACCACAGTTAGGCAGGAATCCCCACGTTTTATTAAGTCTTTCTATTTCTAACCCATTTTGTCATTGTCAATTAATTTTATCATAGGTTCAGTGAGTTCGCGTAAGGATCCTCTATCTGGCTGCCGCCTGGGAGTGAGGATCCTGGCCACCTATACTGCATGGAGACATATGTCAATGCACTATGAGCGATCGAGATCCTCACTACCACTTAGCAATCACTACGGAAGATCTCGGTCCAGTGAGTTCCAAGTTTTCATTAGTATCTAAAAGGCAAACCAATAATAACTCGGGTTTTGGTTTGGTCTGATCAATATTTTTGGTTTGGGTTCAGTTTGGACACCCCTGACCAGTTAACATCATCTGTTCATCATCATGGGCCCACACCATAGGGAGCAGTTTTTCCTGATGTTTACCCTGATTGGGAATTAAATTAAAATTTATTAAACAATACTTATTATGCATGGCTTACGTGTATGTGAACTGTGCAACAGTAACTCTTCTCTTTATAAAAAAATGGAGGTAGGTAATGTATGGACTGTAGCTGAAGAGGGTAGTGGGACGTCAGATTTAAAATTGTTGGCCTGATTAGATTCGAGTTGACCATCAAAGGTGGGACCGGTCCACCATTGGGTAAGAATTGGACCAGCCTGATGTTACCTCATACCTGGGACTTTATTCTAAGACATTCTTTTGGATAAAGATTATTTAAAGATTATTTAATTAAGACATCCACGCAGTAATGGATAGGACCTAGAGACATTGAATTTGTCCCAATTGATCAGTATAGATGAATGCATATATTTGTGGACTTAGATTTTCTATAGCTGTGCAGTCCTTGTGATCATATTTGGACCATTTAGAGTGTTCTGCATATGCGTCGATGCATTCCAACAGATCGGATGTAGTTGCAAGGACTGCACGACTATAGACGATCCAAGCCCTATATTTGTAGGGTCCGGTTCATTTCAAGTTGTATAGTTGGTCGAATGCATGATCGAACAACTAGAGTCACTCAGTGCATATACCAGTGAATTCCAATTGTTGGATTACGATTGTATCCTTTTTAGGATCCCATCATTATTGATGGGGTGTTGGACTCACCTATAGAATGTGGGACCCATTAGATATGGACGATGATGAAATCACAAGGAGGATACAAATATATATGCAAATGAACTATTCCCGAATAACCCAAGTGATTTGACCTGCCCTCTTTCCTTTTAACTTCTTATAAATGCAGATCATTCAATCAAACATTAGAGAGTTAAAATTGTGATAACAGACGAATTTTATACGAATTGAATAATGAAGTACCTCATCGGATATTTTGGAATATATATCTTTCGAATCCCTAATGTTATGATCTTCTACATCCTATAGGTCTCCATGTTCTGTCATTTGGCTTATGTTCTTCGTGTAGCATTCAAGTCGAACGACTCCATAAAATTGGACCAAAAGAATATAATTAACCAATGGGAACAATACCTTCAAAATTAACTTTAAGTCTTAATCATCCATGTTTATGGGCAAGGAGGATTTGATTTGTTGCCCAAATTTATTTTGAAGCTATTGATCTGACTAGAAGCAAGAGTAGACAGAAGAATCCAACTTGAATGGAAGGCAACGTTTGGACAAAATAAGAAAAAAAGACAACAACAACAATAAATGGATGCCAAATAGTGACATTATTACCACCATATGGTGATATAGACAACTCAAATGGATTCCATGTTGGGCTATTTAATTAGGATAGAGATCGTCTCCTGTTGAAGAATCATCCATTTGTTCAATTGTTTATCGGATAGTTGGGGTGTATCTACATGTGTGTTGACTATCCTAGTCGTCTGATGGACACCTGGAACGATTGAATGACAGGAGACGATCTTGGTTCATTTAATTACTTTATTTTCTTCACTTTTGGAGAAGTGTGTATTACGACAATTAAGGAAATAGAAGTGTTACCTCTGATATTGAACATACACAAGCCATCAAGGATCCAAATTGGAGAGCTTCCATGAATGATGCGTTCAATGCCTTGCTAGCCGATGGTACTAGGAAACTCGAGCCACATGATCATCATATGAACCTTGTTGGTCAAATGGATATTTCGCATAGAACAGCATGCCAATGGTTCTATTCAATGATATAAATCCCATTTAGTGGCCAAGGGTTACAATCAACAGGAAGGAGTAGATTATTTTGAGACATTTAATCTCGTACTGAAACCTACCACCGTACAGACTATTCTTTCCTTGGCTATCTGCTGTCTCACAAGGATGGGTTATTTGCCAAATGGATGGGAAAATACATTTTTAAATGGTGCTCTACGGGAACAAAGTACACGAACCAGCCTTGGGGATTTGTGGATTTGAGTTATCCAAATCATGTTTGCCATCTTTACAACTATTTATATGGGGCCTCATGCAGGTGCCTAGGGTGTGGTATTATCGCTTGAGCTCTTATTTTCCAAGGGTTCCAAGCCTCTCAAACTGATACCACACTATTTATAAAACTACTACCCAAGGAGTATGCCCACATATTAGTGTATGTTGATGATATCATCATCACTGGATCAAGGCCAAACACGGTTCAACATCTCATCTTACAGTTTCTAGCTTAGGTGTGCACCACTACTTCCTTGGTATTGAAGCTCAACCAACGTCGGGAGGTTTTTTTTCTCACGCAGATCAAGTGATGTATTGGATTTATTAAAGAAGGAACATATGGATAATGCTAAGCCTATTGGCAGTCCCAATGCCCCCGCTGCCCTCTCTCATCTGCTAGGAGATCCCAAGAAGGATGTGATTCAATACGGGTGCTGTCGGTGCCCTACAATACCTAACCCTCACTGGATCCACATCCTCTCTTCCCAGAGGTGCAGGAGGAGAGGAGGTGGCCCCATTAGATGGCCAACACCTGGGGCTCAAGTGAATCCGAGCCCTTCATCTGAGCCGACAAGGGGGTGTCGGCTTGGATAGGGGGCTCGGATTCACCGAGCCCCAGGTGTCGGCCATCTAACGGGGCCGCCGCCTCTCCTCCCAAACCTCTGGGAGGAGAGGATTTGGATACAACCCTCACTCAACCCCGAAGAATTTATGGACTGGCTTAATAGCTTAGAAAAGCTTTTTGACTGGAAAGACATGCGGGATTCTCTATATTAGTAGATATCTGCTTGCTTTCCAAGCCCTCTCTAACTACAGCCAAATCTAGCTACACTTAGCTTACCAAGCGAAGAAAACTACAGGGGTGGTCGGAGGCCAGCTCGACCACCGGGAGGCTCCCGCACACTCTCCCACGTTTTCCTCCGCGTACACTTCTATTAAGGAAATAGTCGGCAGCTTCGTTCCGAAGCAAGCGAGGAAAGATCCATGGCCTTTGTTGCGCCGGTACATTGGCTCCAATCAAGATTAGTCGTCAATCCGAAGTCGGTAGGGCGGAGAAGTTGTTAAAGTGAAGCAAAGTAATTCAATACCATTTCCAAGCAATTCAACCGCTCGTGCCCGCCCATTCTGTCTCGCCCTAAATGGAATGGCTCTCTTAGTTACAATTGGGTTTGTCAATTTATGCATGAACCAAAAACTGAGCACCGGACCATTGTTAAGTGGATTCTGCATTATCTAAAGTCCACTTTGGGATATGGTTTATTTTTCAGGGCATCTCCATCTCGGTAGTTGCATGCTTTCACAGATGCCGATTAGGCTAGCAGCCCGAATGACTGACAATCCACAAGTGTGATACTGCATCTTTTTTTGTCCAAATCTAATCTCGTGGGGCTCTAAGAAATAGACCACTATGGCCGCTCATCCACGAAATCCGAATGTAGGGGTATAGCAAATGTAGCTGCTTAATTTATGTGGATCCAACAATTGCTACCATGGTCTGACCCTCTGTTAGTTAAAACTCGTTTTAAACACGTACCATACAGACGTATCGTACTCAACCATTTAGAATGCATATTGTCGAATTGACCTCAAAAATATTTTAAAATACTCCGTACTCCAAGCCTTGCAGTTTAAAACGCGTTTAATACACGTACCGTGTCGTATTCGCATTTTAACTTGCATCTTCAATGAGGAATGAAGCGATTAATCCCATATCGTTTAATATTCTTGTTGATTTCTACATATAATAGATGTGGGATTAAAGGCTGCTACTTCCTCATTGCTTCTACACTCATTACTTTATTAACAATGTATATTGTAGGCCAATCTCTCTCTCTCTCTCTCTCTCTCTCTCTCTCTCTCTCTCTCTCTCTCTCTCTCTCTCATGCTTAGAGTCTTGGACAAACATAAAACATCAATTAACTACTTGACTGAAGATGATAATTCTTGTCGTTTTATTGTTCTAGACACATTATAAATATCATATGTTCCCATTAATTTAGGTATAATTCTTCAATTTATGGGAGTATATTGCCTTTTTTTCACTGTACCGTATTATATTTGATCTATTTAAAATCCGTACCATCCGTTTTAATTTTTTGCCGTTCTTAAAATGTTTGAACTTTTTTTTATCGTACCGTTCTTGTTTGCTCCGTAAAACCCGTTCTGTCCCGTTTTGTTTTTTTTGCAGTTCTCGTTTTAACTAACTATAGTCTGACCACACCGGTGCTGATTATTTACTATGATAACATTGGTGCCACCTAGCTTACTACCAACCCGTTATTTTATGCCCATACAAAGCACATCGAAATCGATTATCGCTTCATTCATGAACGGGTTCTGCTAAAGCCACTTCAAGTTTGTCATGTGTCAAGCCACGATTAGATAACAAATGTTATGACTAAGGGATTACTGGCTCCATTAACAATTATGCAATTTGTTCAAATTAGTGTCCTATTCATGCCTAAGGAATATGATTAAATATAAAAGTTTAATAGTTGATGATATAAAGATAGTTAAAGGGACGTTCTCACAAACCCTTAATGAGAAATAATTATTCATAGAAAAAATTTTGGACGGTTAGCATAAGACCGAATAGCGTTACAGATTATGGACCGGTTGGTTCGCATCATTAAAACCCGTTAATAGACCTATTATACCGACTAGCATTAAATCGATTATGGACCGAATATACCGACCGGACCGATTATACCGACCTGGCAGAATATAAATGTGTCCATGTCTCGCAAACGAAGGCCGATTAATTAAACATGCCAGTAACAATAGAAGGTATTTAATTGATGGTGACCGATTAGGCCTTACCGAGACCGACTGATTGACACCCCTAACTAATTACATGGGTATATAATAGGATTCTTATCCATTGTGAAATTGGATGAATATTTCAAACTCAAATTATTCTCAATTTGTTTTGTGTGGTCTAGAATTGTACCCATGTGGCTCATATCCAGATCTATTACTAAATAAATGGGCTGGGGACCCAGGACCTAAATTGTTAGGGACCCATGGAAGGAATGAAGCTTGGCTCTGTTCATTGCCCATGTGGGTCAATGGAGGATCTTCATTCTTCAGAGTTACTGAACCATTTTTGACAAAAGGGTAGGTGTAGCTCAGCTCCTCACACCATGGTTTAAGGAAGTGGAATCGGATCTAACTGGTCTCAGTCGATTCTGATCTAATTTTCGCTGGAATTGGCCGGACTAAAATCACCTGAATCCCTCCAAATCGAGAGAAATCAACCATCCGATTCTGATTCCTCAATCCATGCCTTGCATTACAAAACCAAAAAGAGCTCTACTGCATCATAGTGTTCCAAATGGTTTCTGGAATCTCAAGATCCAAAAATCTAAAAGGTGGGCTGCTGTAAATATCCAAGAAATCAAAGTAGTTTCAAGAATCAATCCCATCTATAGAAGGCTTCTAAATTTTTCTTTCCACCCACTTTGATTATGATTAATGAGTAGGTTCGCCACTAATGTGATCTTATTCTCTCTCTCTCTCTCTCTCTCTCTCTCTCTCTCTCTCTCTCATGATTATTTCTTGACCAGAAGACACCGAATATGACCACTATAAACTGGCATTTGTGAGCTTAATCAAGATGTTCTTGTACCAGAAGCCGAAGGGTTGAAAAAGGATTCCTTAAATGTAAAGTAAAAGTAAGCAGCATGAGAGAAAGTTGAAGGTGAAATTCAACTAATTGAAAACAACTACCACCAATAAAAGTGTCTCACACCCTTTTGATGACATTGATTGCATTATATGTCATCTACAGGGACCAGGGACTTATTTAAGATGCTATCTATGCAATCCATGTGTGGCTTTTTTTTTACAACCACCAACGCGTGAAGATGTTACCTCAACATAACTTGAATCCTACAAATCATAACTGCACTCATACTTCAAAAGCTACCAGTAAAAATCATCTCCATAGTAATCCTGCAGAGAAAAAAAAAATCCTAGTATACTACCAACCTCACAGTTTGGAGCCTTTTAAGCAAGATTCAAAATTTTGGATTTCAGGTTGAGAATAATCACACATTCGAAAATGTTGGGACTTGAGATGTTTTAATATAATAGATGATTTCTCGACCTAATAGTTTAAGCTTTTGGGTTAGATACTTCAACACAGTGGGATTTCAACTCCCCTCAGAACTAGAGAGAGAGAGAGAGAGAGAGAGATGGAGATGCCCTTGACATAGCATTGATGAAAACATTACAAGAAAGAAGAATGTGAAAAGAATAACAAAGTAAGGTTAACTGAAAGTAGTCATGAGTAACTATCAAGTAGGGTTACTTCTATAAGAATGCAGTATAAATAAAGAAGGGTTCAAATAAATTTGGCAACTGTAGATAATTACTTTCCTTTTGGAGAAGATAATGAGATCTCACGCAATTCCAATAACCCAATTCACAGGAACTGTATGCATTAAGTATTCTCATATCATTAGGTTCATTTCAAACCCAGGCACAATGTCATATTCAATGAGGATAGGATCTGGGCTTTCATAGCTTCTGTTGTACATCACTATTAGCTTAGAACAGCATACAAGGAGTTAGGTCTTGAAAAGGATACCTTGATAAACTTCATACAAGACAACCAACCTCTGGATACCACCATAGTTATCAAAAAGTCATGTTCTTACCACAATGTTGCATACTGTATCTACTTACTTTTTATGTCAAATTGGTGATGAGATTGAGATAAGTTGCAAAAGGTGAGTTGGTAACTGAGAAGAGCTCATATCCACTGCATATGTTGCAAGCCTTTCCAGACTCTAGAGCCCATGGGTGAAGGGAACCCACCCAACAGGAGAAGTGAAGGGCAAAAAATTTAGTCAGCCCAGCTCTTCAGGTTACCATAGGATATCTTAGGAACCAAAAGTTATATACATCAAAATAAGACCTCATTTGATAAATCGATCATACAAAAAATTTCAGTCACCTTAAAGCAAGGTTAGATACAAGAACCGCATTGTAAAGCTTCCAAGGCTAAGAACATCGAGTAATCCGATGAGATGAGACGGTGATGGAACATTACACATTGACACATGAAACAGTTACAGTTTTAGTCTTCCTAAATAAAATTTATAGATTTTTTTCTTGTTTCTCATCATCTGTAGAGTGATTGTCTCTTGTCCGTTAGGGATTTTTTTTTTGTGTGTGGGGGTGGAGGGGGGGAGAGAGAGAGAGGAGATTCATATCATTTCTGGGGCTGAAGTTGAGATTTTTTTCTTTCTTTTCTTTTTTCCCCCCTTACATTCGAGTTTGATTCACTCAAATTCCTTTCCACAAAACAACAAGAAGAAGAAGGTTGTCGAGCTGAATAAGCTGAATACCTTATCATCCAATCCCTGGAATAGTATAACAGGGCAAGAAAAAATTGTCAACAAAGTTAATAGCTGAGCTCTCAAAGAAAGCAATTTCACCCTCAACACTCCAAAAAAGAGGCTATTACCATTCATTCATATTGGTCAAATTAATTGGATGATAAAAACTTGAATTGTATTGTAGTATTTACCAACAAGATTATCGATATTGTGAGATTCAAATTTGTGCATATCTTCAATTCTTTCAACGCATTAAGTCAGCAATCTGTTCGTCAGCCAATAAAAGATAATGGTTCATTAATCTTGTAAATCATCCTGTCAAATAGAAATGACATTAATTTTCAACAAGCAGGACAAGAAACAAAATGTTGGGAAAGCATAAATAGGAAATTGAACAGAATGATATATCAAATGGGTAGGCTCAAAAATTGATTTTTTTCTCTCCTTATGACTTTATCTTAGATCATACCATGGTTCCATTAATATTTTGGTAATGCATCATACAAAACAGTCCATACAACTTGGAATAGTCATTTGCCAAGTCAATAAGAAAGCCATCGATCTGCTTGGTCATTCTAGGTTTCATAAACTAAAAATGGCTTGGTTATAACCTATCACAGTGTAGAGGTTGACCCTTTTTTCCCACTAAGGCTAGGATTTTATAAAGGGAAAAAAAAGGGAGTAAAGGTCCTTATACTTACAGGGCCCTATAACTTGCTCAATAATATCACTACAAAGAAAGCCAACTTCTCACACTGGAAGTAACATCTCAGAGGTTGTCAATTTTTGTCCATAGTTTTAGCAACCATGAAGGCTAGTTTGTTTCTTTCTTTCCGGATACTCCAAGCGACAGTACAAGGAGTGAATTGCCAAAGTTTTTTTCCTTCTCAAAAAGAAATCTACTTTCCCACCACTCTAGAGAAATGATAGCATTCTTGAATTGGTCAAGGAGACCCCTTGAGATTGAAAATTTGACTTTATTGTTCCTAATGTGCTGTAGCATGAGGAGAAAATAGATTATTACTCATTAACTCAACACTCAGACTTTGTGATATATAGTGCTGTTTCCTGTTACCATTACTTAAAGATAAGGAGCCTTCTGAAACCTGACAAGCATTTGTTGGTGCCTGTCCACTCATGCTGCAAGTGACAAGAATTACTTAGTTTTATCAGATCAGCAACTCCACTCAAAACATTATCCATTAACATGAGATTTGGAGGTTTTACCAGGCCTCTCTTATCTAGCAAATTCAAAAGTGGGTTGTGAAATTCTCTCTTATGTAGCAAATTCAAAACAGGGTTGTGAAATTTTCACCCACACAAGTGAAAACCAGATTTTTGAGCTCTAAGTTGCCCAAAAAAGAGTGGTACCGTTTCCTTACAGGTATTCAAGTAATCCACACTTCCTAAACTCTACTAATATTCAATAGATAACCAAAATTCAAATCAATTTCTTTATCAGCATTCATGCTGAACTGGTGATTAATGAGTGTTTGGGAGAAATTTGCACAGATAAGCAGGACATGTCACATGTGTGTTTGAGCAAAGATGAGCACTTCAATAATTAGTGAGTGTTTGGTATGGGACGGAAAAGGTGAAGTATGTAAGGGTTGATAACCCACGTAATGATCAGAGAAAGCACAAAGGTCCCACAAGGGTTTTTCATTTTTCTTCCCTTTTTCCTTTCCCTCATTTCCCCAGTCCCCACAACAAGTGACCAGACCTCCTTGTCTTACCAAATCCAAGCCCCACTCTTTCTTTCCATCACTGAACTTGGTCAGATGGAACTTTATCTCTCCATTTTCCCTCCATTCTTTTCCACCAACCTGATGGGTCACTTCCCTGATATCCACTTCCAAACTTCAAAGATTCTGAGGACACAACCACCTTTTCCAGCTCTCTTTTACTCATTATAAGCCCTCTCTCAGTAACAAACTTTTTTATATCCTCCATCATAACAGGCAAGGGCCTCTTATGGTATTGTCACCATGGAAACTCCGAGCTTACTATCTTTACTTAAACATACTGTATCCAGCAACAACAGATCGAAATCGGTCGGAGGACTCTTTCGCATGCTCAAGCTCTTCCCTCTATTGAACTCAGGGGGCAAGATGGTGGCACTACTAGAGCGACAAAGGAAGGCTCTCCTCGCCAACAATGCCGTGATCGGGACTCTCTTTGGGTACCGTAAAGGAAGGGTAAGCTTGATCATGCAAGAAGATCTCAAGTGTGTACCCATGTTTGTGATAGAACTACCTATACACACAAGTTTGTTCCATAAGGAGATAGCCACAGGTCTGGTCAGGATTGTTCTTGAGAGTATGAACAAGACCCATAAGAAGAAGCTTCTGGAGGAGTTTGTGTGGGGTGTATATTGCAATGGGCGTAAAGCTGGATTTTCTATTAGAAGGAAGCAATCTTCGGATGATGAGCTTCATGTGATGCAGCTCTTGCAAGGGGTCTCCATGGGAGCTGGTGTTCTTCCTTGTCCGTCTGAGAAGGAATCAGTGGATGGGGACCTCATCTATGTGAGGGTACGGTTTGAGAGAGTGATTGGGTCCAAAGACTCAGAAACCTTCCACATGATAAACCCAGAAGACACGGGCCGACCAGAGTTAAGCATCTTCTTTGTAAGGCCCCAGTAAAGAACTATCAAATCTCTCTAATTCTTTCTTTGTAATAAATAAAGATACAAGTGATACTGTAAATGAGTAACTCAAGATCCCTGTCATGAACCATGAGGGTTGATTTCTCTTGTTCAATCACAAATTTTTTTGTAACAGGAACATATAAAACCTATAGTAAGCATTGCTGTAAGTCCTTCATTACTAAAAAGAGTTAGACAGCTCCAGCGGGTGTAATGAGTGAGTTTCAATCCTATAGCAATATCCGGGTTGGTTTCATCCGGGTTGGTCTCAATCATCAAATATGAGGGCCAAACTGCTGGAAGTAAAGAGTCTTATTGATGGAAAGAGCATTGGTATCTGCTGATGGATGAGCCTCATTCAAGAGATTTTAAGTCAACAGTGGGGCTAGATTGCACAGATGATGCTCTAGCCTTAGAATGCAATACACTGATGTGACAAAACAAGGTGCAAAATCTTCTTGCAAAATTTTTCAAACAATACAAAATTGTTTAAAGCTGCGAGGGAAAACAAGTTCCAGCTACAGAGATGAGGAAAAACTTCCGCCACGACCAACAAAATCCCATTTTCATTTGGGCAATCATTTGGATTTTTTTCCTTGCTTTTTCTTTATAACTTCATCAATATACATTATACCCTTGCCCTTGTAAACTTCAGGAGGCTTACAACTGCGAACAGCAGCAGCAAACTGATGCACTCTTTGCTTGTCTATTCCAGTGCAACAAACTATGTTTGGCTTAAAGCAGAATGCGCGAACAGCTGGTGGAACAACCAGTTCAACCTCATGGCTGTAGCCCAATTTCAGGTACAGAAGACGACCTTCCGATTCAGCCCTTGCTTTGAAACCGACGCCCACAATCTTAAGAAAGCGAAAGAATTTGGACTCCATGTACAATTTCCAAGTAACCAACTTTCGATCTGTTTACAGAGAATAAAAGAACAATCATGGATCAAGGTGCTTATAGTTGAATAAAATTTAATTTCAGAAACAAGGATGTGTAGATCAAAATTACGAAAAAACAGAAGGGAGGGGGGGATTCTATACCGTATTGAGTGATAAAATTATCAGAAGCAATTCTGTTTCTGTAGCTAAGATGCAGTAACATTAACCATTTGACCTTTTAAAAGGATATAATGACTTCCTTGAGCACCATCAATCATGGGGAAAATAATCTCCCAACCCCTCAAACCCAAAAAAAAAAAAAAAGGAGTCGTTTTCAGGGAACATATAGGGAATCCTGTTCTGACAACTGTAGTTTTCATATTAACTAACATAGCTAGCAAAGGCAGCTACTTGTAGCAAGTGGAATTCGTATTCAACACGTGTATGGTAAAGATAAAAGGAATGAATAGACAAAACATAGTTCAAGAAAAAATTGACAGGATCAACATAAGCCAGACAATGGTGACCTACAGAATTTTCATGTCATTCACAGTGAACTACTTTAGGCCACTTTTGGACTTGTAGCTAATGGATGGTTTGCTCAAGGGGCACTGCCTATTTTCGACAGAAACTTGGCATTGCAGTTAACAGTTAGGTGCAATTTACACCTTCTGTTCGCCCATCATCATTCATAGTGCCTAACTTGGCATTGCAGTTAACAGTAGGTGCAATTTACACCTCCTGTTTGCCCATCATCATTCATGTCGGCTTTTGCCCAAAGCATCTCCTGCCCGAATTATGTTGCATTTACTAGTCTTGAAAAATAACGCATCAATATGAACCATCAAGACAAACAAATTGTCGAAGCGTAGTTCTAAATTTCGGTTTCGCCAACCATTTCACTGGCTGGCAAAACCAAAATATACTAATGAATTAGGAAATGGTTTATGCAGTCGGTATATTTCGACAGGCCATTATGGTGGTCAAATGGCCATATTTAGGGCCGAAACTCAATGGAAGCCTTAATTAAGCCTTTATGAACATATGTGAATCCTTAGATTGCAAGAAAAGTCATACAAAATGGTAGTTTGCTTTGGACCCTAGGTAAGCAATGTACGATGAACCCAGATGTATATCTTTTGTAATATAGCCTATTATAGTGTACATGTGGTGTCCTTTCCATCACAACAGCCTTACAATTTAGGGAAATTTGGTCAAATGATGCCAATAGACTCAAATGTGAGGGACCCACTCAACTTTAGCTTGATTCAGCGCAAATAAAGTTTTGCCCAAAAAAAAAAAATAATAATAAATAATTTATGGTTTTCTAGCAGTACTAGGGTTTTTGGGCAAAGGGGGCTAAATGCTGGAAAGTTCAACGAAATCTGTCGAATTTTCGGGCAAAATTGTGTAAACATGCTGAGTCGCCTTGCATTTTGTTTCGACATTTGTCGAAACCAAAATCTTTCAAAATTTCGCTGAAATCTTGAACTATGGATGGAAGCAGGTTTCATGGACAGGCACCTCATTATGCCAAATTGTAATCAAATGAGGCTGAATTTTATGGACATATATAACCCAAAATCCCAGGCTCACATGTCAAGTATCAATCCATAAGGAGTTGGTGAAGCAAAAAAATAATAATAATAATAAAGAACTGAAAATCCAGGACTACTGAGAGGGTGCATGCAAATACTTGGAGAACATACAGATTGCATGTCAATACATAGAAAGGCAATGATCGAATTTTAGTATGAAATTTGACAAATGGCCGACTCAGACCATTCCCTAATACCCAACTGTCAAAATTGCCACATCAAACTTCCACGTGGCACAACTAGTGAGGAACAGGTGATCTTATGGATATCTTGATTTATACCTTTTGCCCACATTGATTTTTAAGAATCTACACTCTTCTGAAAATTACTAAATAAACTCAAACCATCTCCATTCCAAATTTATCCAAATGCAATTTCCAAATTACGAAAACACTACCTGATAAATAGGCACACTTCTAGTTAGAGTCTAATTAGGTCTAAGAGTCTTATTTTATTTTTATCTATTTATTTAAAATTATTTTGTGGCCCCCCTTCGCCTTTTAGACGTGAACTCTACTAGTTTTAGTTTTAGGTAGTTTTGAGTTCCTTTAGGACTCCATTTTCTAATTGTTTTTATTTAGAATCCTATTAGGATTAGGATTGTGATTGTAAGCCTATTTAATAGGCAGTTTTATTAATGAAAGAGATGAATGAGGAATAAAAAAAAATAAAAATAAAAAGCAACATGGGCTTTCTTTTCTCTCTCTTTCTCTCGGCTCTCCTATCCCTCTCGGCCTCCCCTTCTCTTGGCACGGTTAGCCTTCCCTTCCCCTCTTGGTTCTTGGTGAGATTCTTCTCCTCTTCCCCTTCTCCTTGCTTCCTTTCCCTTCCCTTTTCTATCAGTGTTCCAATCTTTTCTCTCATGAGATTCAGCCTCCATTATCAAGACAGTCCTAACTTAAAATATCCAGAACCTCTTATGAAATCCAAGCCTCAAAATAGTTAGGAAAACTATGCCCGCAACAAAAATCAACTTGACAAACTAAGCCTTCCCCCTTACTGTTTGGGACTAGGAATGGTTTAATTGCTGGCTTCCAACATGATACAATCCTCCTCCAATGAATTTATCGCCAGGAAATTCCCAAAAGTAAACGAAAAGGCAAATGAAACTCTATCATGCCAAAACTAATACTCAGGAAGACACAGAGGAAGAAAGATAAGAAAATGCTAAATTTTATGTCAAGTTCCTTGTATAGAAGTTAAACGTTACATATGGTACTTAAGAGGAAAACAAGTTGCAGTAGCAAAAGTTAAACCAGGAAAAGAAACTGGGAAAGACACAAACAGACACAAGAGCCAAGCAACAACTACACAAAAATGTTATCACAAGACTAAAGAGATAGCAGATACCACCACAACAAATAAGAAAAATTACTGCACTAAAACTTGATGCTCAGCATAGTAACTGTTGACATCTGTTGCAGTAATTTTTCTTGATGTGTCATACATCAGAATTTAACTGTGTAACAAACAAAAACTCAAATATAAATTGTTCGTCTATTTTCTAGTTACCACATCTACTGCTACTTCTAATAGGTTGGACTCCAAAGCTAAGGAGTTGATGTTGCTTTGGGTTGCACACTATAAAGATTTGAGCTAATTTGTGTCTCAAAACAAGTTCAACTTGGACAATACGATTCATTTTTCCCCTGATATTCCAGTAGTAATCTCTTACTAATCCATTTAAACATTAAGGACATGAACAACTGTTTAGCGTAGTTGGTTGGTGTCCTGCCAGTTGAGTGCAAGCACCCAGGATGTCATGGATTCGACTCTCTTGTCTCACATTGTGTATCCCCTTCCCCCTTCTCTCTCTCCCTTGCAAATTCTATGTAGCTGTATTCAAAGTCCCATTGGGCAGATAGGTAGTAAGGAACAAACCCCTAAAAGAAAACCGTTTTCATGGTCCATTAGTATGACGGAAAATCCACTATTTGTATTTTGTGGCAAAGCTGACCCAAAAAGATAAGGAAATTTTTTTTTAAAAATGAAATATTAAGCTTAAGAAGGGTTGACGAAGAGGTAACCTATTTCTATCACTTCTCTGATAGTTGTTTTTGTCTGGAAACGAACTCCCATTCATGCATGTGTGAATTTTGAAATTAATAGGAAGAGAAAGAGAGCATGAATAACAAGATTACTAAAGTGAGATCCAAGTATATGACATTTAGTTTAAGTGAATTTCAAATGAATAGCTAAACAGTTAATTGAAAAACCCAAAAATAAAATCCCAAAATCCAGTACAACAACCGGTAAGGTTATGTTAAAAGCTACCATAACCATGACCTCCCAACTCCTATTATAGTAAACTTTCCATTTGAGGGCAGTAAGGAACTATCCAAAAATCAAACAAAAGGAAACTGATAAACTGGACAGCAATCAGAGCTCAGAAATCAGAATATTAGGTCTCCTAAATAAGCAGGAATGGTTAGTTAGTCCAGATTGTATGCTGAGAGAGGGAGGGGGAAACAAACTACTGGTTAAATCCTAAACAAAATCCAGACTTACTCATTACATATTGAGATAAAAAGAAGGTCGGGAATTACCTTAACAGAAGCCCCCCCCCCCCCCCAACTAATCCTCTACAGATTTGTATAGAAATGAAAATTTTTCATCTAAACCTCATCAAAGATTATTAACATCATTTACACCCATAAGAATGCAAAAACATCACCTACATCTCAAAATTTTGGCTGTGGTAATCAAAGAAGTCCACTCCGTCAATTGATTCTCGTTAAATGTTGATGTCAGATGGATTGTAATATTTCAAAGACGATAATACCCTTTTGACCTACTGAAAAGACCATTATACCCTATTGATATTCGTTACCCTACCTCTGTTTCATTTCGAAACAGTAAGAGAGAGAAATGGAGCCACATGTTGTCGGAATCGTCCTTATGGTCACTACTTGATTGTCAGAATAGCCAAGTACCCAAAGAAAGTGATTCGCAAGGATTCGACAAAGAAGACTGGGAAGAAGTCCCATGTGAAGGCTTTCATCAAACTCGTGAACTACAACCACATCATGCCAACCCGTTACATCCTCGATGTGAATTTGAAGGAAGTCGTTTCAGTGGATTCTCTCCAGTCTCAGGACAAAAAGGTCACGACCACTAAGGGAAACCAAAGCTCATCTTGAGGAGCGGTTCAAGACTGGAAAAAAACAGGTGGTTCTTCACCAAGCTCAAGTTTTGAGGTGATTTTGGTTTTCTTAGGGTTTTTGAAAGGTGTAAGGGTGTAAGAGTTCCTGAGATTCAAATTGGATCATTTGACTCAATTTTATTCAGTCGCTTAAAAACGATAATCAAGAAATCAAGATCTATTGTTTCCGAAGCAAAGCTTAGAGAAGATATTAAAGAAATCTCAATCTGGCTGAACCAGGATTGACTAATAAGGGGGATAAGAAAAAATGGGGGAATATTCATGTTCAAAACCATCGGATCTTAGAGATGAAGAACTTAGTAAAGAATTGTAGAGGAGAAGCACCCTCAAATTTTCCCATTTCATCGCTAGTTTATTTTCTTCTTTTTCATCACTTTGACGTCTAATCTTGCTATGTTCAGAACCATTGGATTTTAGAGATGAACTTAATAAACAAATTGAAAAGAGTTGTAGAGGAGAAGAAAAGAAAGACGCTGGATTTGCAGTTGGAGTTGCAGAGGTATCTTCAGATCCCTGTTTCTCTTTGAAGCTGAAATCGTGGGCAAACTTTGATCAACTGCTGATGGCTCATAGGGTGATCTTCTAAGTCCGTTGGAGAGAGAGAGAGAGAGAGAGAGAGAGAGATTTTGTCTCAAGCTCACGTTGCTGGAAAAATATTCACTTTGTCGGAGAGGAAGGCGGTTTAAAATTTTTTTAATTTTTCAATTTATAATTTGAGGGGTAAAGTTTTATTTCAATAAATTTAGAAATTTCCATCAGTTAAGTGGACCTAAGTGATGTTTTTGTATTATTGTAGGTGTAGATGATGCTAGCAATCTTTGATGGGGTCTAGATGAAATTTTTTCTATAGAAATCTTCTCATGTGGTAATTCCGGCTACCAAGGGTTGGATTCATCTAGCGCACATGCCGATGTATGGGTATGCACGTCGGATGAATTTCGACTTGAATCCTCCTGCCGCAGGAGACGATTTGAATCCCTAGGGATTGGGCTCCTCTGTAGTGAAGGAGCTCAGAGGGAGCTATAAAGCTACGATCAGTACACGTGGATTAATTTCATCCTAAGACTATGCTTGCATAAGCATTTTTTTGGTCTAAATTCAACTCTAATTTTCACGTAACTTGCATTTCTGGTGGTGGCAACAAGGTTGGTTTAAGCATTGGGAGCGTACAGAGGCTTAATCAGTCCACCAACGGATGAATATTGATTATCTGCAGGAGCGGAAAGGGTTAATGGAGGAATGAATTCCTTTTTTAATTTCGTTATGTTGTTTCCCATTTTCACACGATAATTTGGCATTACCAAATGTTTATGGAAGCATAGCCCCTGGATGAAATTAAGCCATGTGTACTGATCGTAGTTTCACAGGTCGGCAGCTCCCTCTGTAGTGAGCCCCTTCACTACAGAGGATCCCGATTCGTTCTTTTGACTCATATCCAAATTCGCATCCGAATTCGACCTGAGGTGTACGAATCCGAACCCGATTGTTCGATTTACATCCTTATCTTGAACCATGATGGATTTACTCTCTTCTACTTGTATTTTGTATGGGAAAAAGAAAGCTAAATGGAGTCTGCTTTGTTTGTTTTAACATAGATTTTTATGTAATAACATTGTATATGTGTTATGGTTGAAAATTGTCCCGTCGGTCTGCGATCCGAGCAACCTGCAATCACAGAAGTTAAACAAGGGAGTTGGGCAACTAAGCTCCGGGTACACTCTGATGCCTAAGTCAGAGTCCCAATGTAAACAGTTAGGAGATAGTCGGAAGCTATCTCTAGTTTAAAGAGAGAGAAACGTAAAAAGAGTTTGAGTGTATGAGAGATAAAGTAAGTTCGTCATTTACCTTGGCAGGTCGTCCTCTATTTATAGGAGTAGGCAAGAAGCATGGAAGTATCAGGACTCAGGGAAGTAGATCGCCAATAGGACTATCAGGTGTCGCTCTGAGAGACACCCAGGTCATAGATTCCGAGTAGGAGTAGGAAACTGTAGCTAAGGAAGCTAAGTCGGTGAATAATAAGAATGACACGTGTCACCATACAAGTGGTCATATGACCGTAATGATCAGCATCGTGTTGTACTAGGAGAAGGACTCCTACGACGTAACCTAGTCTCCTTAGGACTCTAGGCTCCGACAAGGAAATGTAACCCAGTAGGATTATTCCTCCGACCAGGAGACGTGTCCTAATAGGATTGTACCTCTGCCCAGGAGACGTGAACGGATAGAACTATGACTCCGAGCAGACAAGGCCGAGCACCGCATTGTCCCTTCTGGTCGGCCTAGATGATTTTGGGTGCCACGTGTAAGATTTTCATTGGGTGATGTTTTTTCTCCATAACAGATGCCCCTTGCACTGTCGGATACGAGGGATAGTGCAAATATCTTTTAGCTGGCAGTCTCGACAGCTAACAGTTTAGCCGAGTCCGACTAGTCAATATTGCATGTTGTTACGCCAACTGCGTTTATAGAGGACTAGAAAAATTGGTAAGTATTGAATGTGCCGAGTGTTGACGTAACTAGGTTGGATCAAATCTACCTACCCTTTGCCCTGCTCAAGTCTACTTGTGGAATTGAATAGGCGGAGATGCGTGAGGTCTGCGTGCTACTCAGACCTGCTTGTGGACCTGAGTAAGCAGATTCATGTGTAGTTTGCGTATTATTCGGGTCTGCTAGTGGATCAAAATAAGTAAATTCATTTATGGTCTGCGTGCTACTCAGGTCTGCTTGTGGACCGAAGTAGGCAAATTCAGGTATAGTCTGCGTGCTACTCAGGTTTGCTTATGGACCGGAGTATACAAATTCAGATATGGTTTGCGTGCTACTCAGGTCTGCTTGTGGACCAGAATAGACAGATTCAGGTATAGTCTGTGTACTACTCAGGTCAGCTTGTGGACCTAAGTAGGCAGATTCATGTATGGTCTGCGTGCCACTCATGCATACTTATGGACTGGAGTAGACAGATTCAGGTATGGTTTGCGTATTACTCAGATCTGCTTATGGACCGAAGTAGGCAGATTCAGGTATGGTCTACGTGCTACTCAAGTCTGCTTGTGGACAAGAGTAGGCAGATTTAGGTATAGTCTGTATGCTACTCGGGTCTGCTTGTGGATCAGAGTAGGCAGATTTAGGTATGGTCTACGAACTACTCAGGTCTACTTGTGGACCGAAATAAATAGATTCAGCTATGGTCTATGTGTTACTCAGATCTGCTTGTAGACCTAAGTAGGCAGATTCAGGTATGGTAAAACCGAATGAAACGGCATTGGAGAATTGTTGAACTTTGCACTATAGACCCTTATTGGAATAAAAGACCTCTGGATTTATGACTATGAACGTCGGGTGCCCTTAGCTGGCCTGACTACCTGACCATGTCTTTATGCCGAACCGATAATTCTCCACCTTTGTACTGAACTGACAATGCTCGGCATAACTACCTGAAACTTCATCTGGTGTGTTTTGAAGTAGGGGGCGTTACCTTACGATACCTGCTTCTTCTATCGATAGTGTAAACCTTTTGACATGGCACCGTCAACCATTGACATAGCGCAATCAACCATTGACTTAGCACTCCTTTGTTGGTTGGCCCTTGTGGTCAGCCTTTCATGGTCAGTCGTAATTTGTAGTAGTTTTTTTTTACTGTTGTCATTTGTCATGTGTTGCTGAGTGCATGCCAGGGTACCCCTGAAGCGTAGTCGGTATTGCTTCGTGTAATGTCAAGTACACTTGAAGTGTTGTTTTTGAACCATACTGGTTGGCATTGATTGTGCAAGTCGATTTAAGGACTTGAGTAAGCCGAATATAATGACATAGATTGCTCAAGTTGTAGGATGAGCCAAATGGAACAGCATAGATGCTCAAGTCGACTAAAGGAGTTGAGTAGGCCGGATGAAACAGCGTGAGCTAGTTAAATCTGCTGGTGAACTTAAATAGGCCGAACGAAACGACATAGCTATCCAAGCCTGCTGATAGGCTTAGATAGGCCAAATGGAACAGCATAGATTGTTCAAGTCTGATGGAGGACTTGAGTTGGCTGGGTGGAACAACATGAACTATCTTAAGCGTGAGCCATCCAAGTTTACTGATATTCTTGGATAAGTCGAATGGAACGACATGTGTTATAGTTGCTGACACAGTGATTTACTATACTAAATAATTTAAATAAAAATTGTACCTGAGTGGGTGCCCCTAGCGGGCCCAACTTCTGTCACCTTTTATTACACCAAGGCTATTGGACACGGACGCTATGAGCGGCATGTAATAATCTAAGGTTTTGTAGGGGTGCCTCTACGGTTGGTCCCTACTAGACTTTTGCTTCTTTGCGTCTCCAATGTTTTGAGTTTTGTTTCGACTGCTCGGATCTCTTCTTGTAGACCATGAGCAAGTTGAGATATGTAAGGCGTGAACAAGCAGGCCGTGCGCAGTTGACCGTGAGCAAGTCCATCGTGAGCAGGTCGACAGTGAGCAAGTCAGCTGTGAGCAAGTCGACCTTGAGCAAGTCGATTGTGAGCAGTCACCCATGAGTAGGTCGACAGTGAGCAGGTCGACTGTGAGTAGTCTGTCGTAAGCAAGTTGACCGTGAACTGATCGGCCATGAGCTGGTTGGCCCTGGGCAGGTCGACCGAGAGCAGGTCAGCCTTGAGCAAGTCGACCGTGTGCTTGAATCTGGAGACGTTGAACAATTCGAGATATACAAGCCGACAAGAATTTTGGGACGTTTAACAATTTGTCTAATATCTTTTGGGGACGTAAGCAATTTGAGAGATGGTAAGGTGGCCATGAGCAAGTAGGTTGTGAACAAGTCGAGATATGGCAGGTCGACCGTGTGCAAGTCTGCCACGAGCAAGCCTAAAGACGGCAGGTCGGCCTCTAACAGATCGGCTACGAACATGCCTAAAGGTGGCGGGTCGACCGTGAACAGTCACCCATGATCAGGTCGGTCGTGAGCAAGTCGACAGTAAGCAAGTCAGCTGTGAGCATGTCAACCCTGAGCTGATCGGCCATGCGCATATCGGCCCTGAGCAGGTTGGTCGAGAGCGAGTCAGCAGTGAGCAAGTTGACCATGAAAAGGTCGACTAGAGTTGGTCGACCCTAACCAGGCCGGTGGAGAACAAGTCAACCATGGGTAGGTCAGCCCTGATTTGGTCAGCCATGAGCAGGTGGGCCCTGAGCAGGTCGGTCAAGAGCTGGTGGACCCTGAGCAGGTTGACTGTGAGTAGGTAGACCGTGAGTTTATTGCGTTGAGCAGGTCAACTATGAACAATCACCCATGAGAAGGTCGATCATGACCAAGACACCCCTGAGCAAGTTGGCCATGAGCTGATCGGCCCTGAGCTAGTCGGCCATGATTTGGTCGGTCGTAAGCTAGTTGACCGAGAGCAAGTCAACCGTGAGCAAGTCAGCCACGGGCAAGCCTAAAGATGGCAGGTCGGCCTCGAGCAAGTCAGCCACGAACACGCTTAAAGATGGCAGGTCGGCCTCGAGCAAGTTGAGAAGGTCGACCATGAGTTGGTCGGCCCTAAGCAGGTCGGCCAAGAGCAAGTTAGCCTTGAACAAGCCTAAGGATGGCAAGTTGGCCATGAGCAAGTCGATCACGAACACGCCATCGGCCTCGAGCAAGTGGCCACAAACATGCCTAAAGATGGTAGGTTGGCCTTGAACAAGTTTGCCACGAACACGCCTAAAGATGGTTGCTCGAGCAAGTGGAGCCCCCTAAGTGGCGGTCAATGATGGTAAAGGCTGAGGGCATGAGCAAGTCGGCTGTGATCAAGTCGACCGACCGCGAACAAGTTGAGAGATGGCAAGTCGACCACAAACACACCTAAAGATGGCAGGTCGACCTCCAGTAAGTTAGCCACGAACAAGCCTAAGGATGGCAGGTCAGCCATGAGGAGGTAGTCGTGTGATCTGATGACTTAGGACTTCAAACTTCTCGCAAGTCACGTACTGATGAGCCAGTGGTGCTGATTGTGTCAGTGGAGGTGGCACTGGCAGAGCCACAAGAGGGGTGTGTGTCGGCTCGGATTTGGAGCTACTTTAATGGTGCTGGCATTACTGTCTTCATTTACTTCTATCGAGATTGTTGTGGCTTGAGCATAAATTTTTCGATGAGTTATGGCATAATGGCTGAATTATCTGGTACACTATTCGTCAAACTCAGTCTAGGGCCCCACGGTGGGCGCCAAACTGTTATGGTTGAAAATCGTCCAGCCTGTCTACAACCCGAGCAACCTGCAATCACAGAAGTTAAATAAGGTAGTTGGACGACTAAGGCCCAGGTACACTCTGATGCCTAAGTCAAATTCTCAATGTAAACAGTCAAGAGATAGCCGAAAGCTATCTCCAGTTTTAAAAGAGGGGAACGTAGAAAGAGTTTGAGTGTATGAGAGATGGAGTAAGTTCGTCCTTTACCTTGGCGGATCGTCCTCTATTTATAGGAGTAGGCAAAAAGCATGGAGGTACCAGGACTCAGGGAAGTAGATTGCCAATAGGACTGTCAGGTGTCACTCTGAGGGACACCCAGGTCATAGACTCCGAGTAGAAGTAGGAGATTGTAGCTAAGGAAGCTAAGTCGGTGAATAATAAGAATGAGACGTGTCACCATACGAGCCGTCATATTGTCACACCCCAATTCCGACTGAACCAGAAATGTGAGTGAACCATCACTGAATCAGGTTCACACCAGGATCTCAATAAGACCATGTCTACTCATACAAACCATTGTAGATAACCATAATCAGAATATAATTAAATACAGCGAAAGTCTTAAATTAAATAAACTGAGTACTCTATTGATAATTTAAATAAATTATCTAACTTTTCAAAACATCAAAACATAAATAATTATCCTTGTAAGACCTACATGCAAATTTCGGGGACGAAATTTCTTTTAAGGGTGGTAGAGTTGTAAGAACCGTGCTCTAAAACCCGGTTTTAACCATGGTTTTATGAGATGACAGGTGCCCCAATCATAACCGGACCGGAAAGCGAAGCCGGGCAAGGGACCACGCAAGAAGTCGGGTGAAGAACCAATCAAATTCAGGTACAAAAAATGTATAAAATTGGCTAAGTGCATACCGGTCTCACCATACCGGATGCACTATCCTGCAACCGGTATGGCATACCGGTCTCACCATACCGGATGCACTATCCTGCAACCGGTATGGCATACCGGTCTCACTATACCGGTCTCGCTATCCTGCGACCGGTATGGCGAGACCGGTATGTGTTCGAGCTGTGTTTCTCTCAAAAATGGAAACTAAAGTTTCCATATGAGGGGGGAGCGTGCTTTGGACGGCCTCCCTCTATTAATAGAGGGGGAGACACTCCGTGAACCCCTTTGTTCTGAGAAGGAGTTGAGGGTTCAAGGAGGTAGACGCCGCCAAGGAAGGAGCTGCCGGTGGAGGAACACGCCGCCAACTGACAACCGCTATCGGTAAAGTGCTCTATCCTTCCTGTAGTGTTGTTTATTGGATCGGAGCCGCGAAGCGGCGTGAGATCTGATGGAAAATGCTTAGATTCCTTTCGTCTTTCTTTCGGATCTGGTTGGTTTTTGGCATTCTAGCCAAGATCCGTAGGGACCCTTCGAGTCCGGACCTTAGCGGAAGATAGGTGAAACCTTAGGGAGCTACCGTGGAGACCCCGCCTCGGAAACACGCCGTAGGGTATATCCTTGGGAAAGTCCGCGGTATGGGCCGCGGTGTATCCGCTGGCACCATACCGGTCGCGCTCAGCCGGATCCGAGTGAGACCGGTATGTGTGCATCCGGTATGCATACCGCTGGCGCCATACCGGTCCCACTCGGCCGGATCCGAGTGAGACCGGTAGTGTGCATCCGGTATGCATACGGCCGGGCACCATACCGGTCGCACTCGGCCGGATCGCGAGACCGGTATGTGTGCATCCGGTATGCATACGGCACCATACCGGTCGCACCGCAGATCCGAGTGAGACCCGGTATGTAGCATACCGGTCCCACCATACCGGTCTCACTATCCCGCGACCGGTATGTGCGAGACCGGTATGTGTTTCGAGCCCGTTTGTTTGGGAAAGCCAGGTTTTGGCTTCTAAAACTCTAATAAATGGAAATTAACATGAAAATATGGTTGTGTAGGACGTGTATGTGAAACTCGACGCCGAAAAGGATTAACACCACGCGTCGGGTAAGGGACAAGACCCGAAACTTAAATTAAAGATTTAATAATAAACCTTAGAGAGCTCTTTAATTTTCCGTATCAAATTATATGCTTGTTTGATGATTGTGCATATCACATGTCATGTAGTGTAAATTCTATTTGATTTATCCGTTCATGCATTTCATATGCAGGGTGATGGATGTTAGACATGTGATTGTTTTAGTTGGAGTGTGGAATGGGAAGGGCCGGGGCCGGGATCATTCCCTCACCCCGACACCTTCAAGAGCACCTTATCTTAGCATGCTTGGTATGGGTGGGGTATCGGGGGAGGTTATGGCGGGTGTTCTCCGATGTTGACGTTGATCCGGCCACGGTGATGGGCATGGTGATCTCCGATGTCGACGTTGACCGGCCATGACGCTCTAGCTCATCCTTATGCCATAGGGAGCGATGTTGGGATAGGGCCTACTGCGTATAGTTCCATCTTGGTATGCTTGTTGCGGGTAGGGTATCGGGGGAGGGAGGTAATGTGGTCTCCAGCCTGGCCCGACGCCTAGCTCTATCCCTATGCCGTAGACGGCCGTACTAGGGTGGAGCCTACTTGTTTTGACATCTAGGACTGGTTAGAAACGGAACCCACTTGCAAGCCCTTGCCAATAGGGGTTTAGGTATTGGTACGGATGGGGTACGGGAGGAGGACGTGGGATTGTGGTTCTTCCCGCCCGCCGGACTCGAGTCCTATCTCTATACCGGAGTGAGTGATGTGGGGCAACAGAGTAGGTGGTAGGAGCCCGACTATTGGGTGTGCTCACACTCTCATGCATGGAGGTGCGGTGGCCGCCAAACCTTACCATAGCACAATTGCAAGTTATACGGCCCAAATTGTAATGTTAACTCATGCATGTAATTGTTGCATTGGTCTTGTGCTTTACTGAGCTGTGTTGTAGCTCACCCCGATATATATATATATATATCTCTTTTCAGATTTGGATGTAGGGTATACGGTGGAGGACTTCGTGACCGCCCCAGCCTCGAGGCGATGGCGCCCGGAGACACAGAGTGTGGAGGGACGAGCATGATGCGTTATGCGAGTGCTCCTCGTGTCTTTCCTCTTTGATTGGTTATTTTCGCTTAAGCTTTGTAATAAAATAATATTTAAATTCTGATGGATGATGGAATAACGGATTAATTATTTTAATTTATTATTTAGTTCACTCATTGATATATTATTTCCGCGCTAGTATTACTTTGGTTTTGATGGTTTGCTCGGGGATGATTGGTTGACACGGTCTTTCGAGATCCTAGTGTGAACCGTGGTTTAATACCGGTTCACTCACACTTCTGGTTCAGCCGGAATTGGGGTGTGACAATCCTTACATCACTTATAAATCCAACTGAAAATAAATAAAATAAAAAAATCAAATATCCTAGAGGTACACATAAAGGGCACTCGCATGAAGCGTCATGCTCGTCCTCCCCTGCTTGCACTTCCAGGATAGCAGCTCTTCCATATACTGGAGCATCCACGTAGTCCTCGACAGTGTAACCTGCATTAACATCTAAAAACATGTATATATACAATGATGAGCTCACAACTTATCTCAGTAAGAAAATTCGACAATGCAACAAACAACATGCATGAGTAACATTCACATTATGGTCTGGTTTTAAGTTTGCAATTGCTATAGAAAGGATTGGCAACCATTGCACCTCTATACACGAGTGTGTGAATCCGCCCAACAGATTAAACATAACTGTCGTCCCACATGTACCCACCATGGAATAGAGATAGAGCTAAAGTGTCCGGATCAAACATCGTCAACACTTTTCTTGATGCCCTACCCATACCAACACGTAAGCCCCTATTGGCGAGGGCTTGCAAACTGGGCACGCAACTAACCAATCCTATATGTCACCACAATAGGCCCTATCCCAGCACAGCTCCCTGCGGTATAGAGATAGGGCTCGAGTTTAGTGGTTAGGCCGGAGACCACAGTGCCACTTCCTCCCCCTGATACCCTACCCACACCAAGCATGCTAAGACAGAGGCGATACGAAAATGTGCTAGTGTGATGAATGATCCCAGACCCCAGGCCCTTCCTATTTCGCACACCAACGAAAACAATCGCATGCCTAACAATCACATCCTAGCATAACTAGTATGCATGAACAATATAATAACTGAAAGTAAAGATGACATACGAGTATACACAAACACCATTCCACAGAATCATAATTACTAACAACGTTTTACTGTTATTAAGTTATTAGGGTTGAGGTCCGATTCCCTTACCTGACGCTTGATTGCTAGCTTGCTCCGCGTCACCTAATCCAAACTAGCTAACACAGGGTCCTATACGATGTTAGGGTTGAATTAGAATAATTTTTTTAGGGTTCACGTTGGTCGAAAATCAACTGGTATTGAAAACACCCTCACAATGCATACCGGTCGCAGGTACCGATCGCAGCACTGTGGGGCAAAGCGCGACCGGTATGGTCGACCCGTCCCCTACAGACCAGTCCCCGAGAGGTACCGATCGCAGTACTGGTCGCATATGGTGCGACCGGTATGGTCAAGCGATATACCTCTGGAAGATCACCAACTTGGTGTTCGTCTTCCGTCGATCACCTCCTATTGGTTCAAGGGTTTATCCTATGCATTCTAGGCCTGAGCAACGAGTTAGAGTTGTTTCACGTTCCATTCAAGTCCTAGTTTCGATGATCCTCGGTCTAGAATGTGAATCTAGGGTTCATCGACTGTATTAGGATTTGACGGCAAATTTAAGGGTTTTAGATCAATACATCGTCTTGCATGGTATTGATCAATTCATGATTAATCATCTATAATGCTTAACTTAAAGAGAATTACCGTTGGTTCGCAACTATGGTGTTCTTTGTCCAATGGCCAACGGCGGCTCCTCTCCCTCCTTTCTTAGCTTTTCTCCTTCTTCGATCTCTTTCTCCTCTCTAAGGTTTGTGAGGATCAATCAAGGAGTTTTAAAGAGGTTTAAGGGTTTTTAAATAAACTATGATAGAGTTTATAAAGTTTTCTTACGTTAGGAAAGTCCCTAGGCTCGAGATTTGGAAAGCGGGATCCGTAGAGATCCATTTTCGGATCTAACCAGTCTACCCGCGCAGACATACTGGTCGATCGATACCATCGACGGGTATGAAAAATATCATATTTTTAGGTTCGTTTTCGTACATGGTTGTCATCCGCTTGTCCCGTCTGGCCCGATGATGATTGGAAGACCTGTTACGACATGAATTAAAGGTTTAGATCGGGTTCATAGAGTGCGGGTCTTACACATATGGCCGTGATGATCGGCATCATATTGTACTAGGAGAAGGACTCCTACGACGTAACCTAGTCGATTTAGGACTTTGGGCTCTGACAGGGAAACGTAATCCAGTAAGATTATATCTTCGACCAGGAGACGTGTCCTAATAGGATTGTACCTCCGCCCAGGAGATGCGACCGAATAGAACTATAATTCCAAGTAGACAAGGCTGAGCACCACACTGTCCCGTTTGATTGGCCTAGACGATTTTAGGTGACACGTATAAAATTTCCATTTGATGATATTTTTTCCTCATAACAATATGCAATTTTTTTTTTTCAAAATTTGTTTTCAATTGGTAAAAGAAACACTAAACCCATTTTCCCTCCCTTTAGAAATCATTATTTACTTCCTCGAAACAAGCATTAAAAGAAATTACATATAAAATGTAAAATTTTCTAGGAAAATCTTTACGTAAAAAAACAAAAGTAACCTAAGGAAAATTTTCTCATATCAGATTAAGAAGCTACAACACCACCTCCCTCCTTATCTCTCACCAATGATAAGTCTCTTTCCAGATCCCATGCCCTCCACCGTCGCTTGTTCCCATTAATAGGTGTAGGCAACAACACTTGCAGAACCCTTATTAATATATAACAATTTAATGCCAAATTTAGTAAACCTTGCTGAGTCAAAAGTAAAACATTTAGCTCTACCTTGACAATTAAAAAATATTTCTTATATGTTTTTAATTGTCAAGATGGAGTTAAGAATGATAAATTTATTATAAAAAAAATGAAGAAAAAACTACAGGAAAAAAAAAATTCCCTATCTCAACCATAATAGACCCAAAAAAAAGGAAAAAAAAAGAAGCAAAATATATTCTTTGAAAATGAGTGATTGGACTTGTGACCATAAGTAGTAAGCAATTTTTTTTTTTTATTCACGCTGATATTCATGGAGTTTGCATGGTAGTAGTGATGGGTATTTCAAATATATGGATCGATTGTGATTCAGGGGCAATTGTTGAGGTCTTTCACACTCAATATGTATCATGGTTTGCTTTGCAGAACTGGAACTGGCTGATGAAATCTGATTTTTTAATACAATGGATGATTATGTGGTGTTTTTGTGAGATGAATATGGTTGTTGACGGTTTAACAAGCTACACAGCTGGTACTCAGACTGTTTATAAATGAGACTGCTATATCCACCATTAGTAGCTAGGAAGGTAGTGTAGGATGTCTTGAATCGTCCGTACTACCAGTTTTATTAGTTTTGTTTTTTGTCTGGTTTCCCTCCTTTGCTAATGGCAGTGCCGAATGTGAGATAGGGTTAATCAGTTTTGTATTGTTCATTTTATTTTTCTATTCATTAATATAAATTTCTGATTTTTAGCAAAAAAATATAACAATGTTATCCTTGTTAAGGGTGTCAAAATTAGGCTCATCGAAATCGAACCAACCTTATTTGGTCTAGATTAAATCAAAATTGAATTATATTGGACAATAATTTGGAAGTATTTTTATAACCCAAGGAAAATCAAAATCAGATCAAACGAATTAATAAGTCCGAATCAAATGGAATCAATAGGATCAAAACTGAACCAGACCAATAGTGGACTGATAAGAATCCATTAAGCCATCATTTTACTGAATATATATGTAGGAAACAAACACCAAAACCAAACCATTCTAATACTGGCCCAATAGAGTCCATTAAGCCAAATTATTACTACATATACATATATAAAATCAAAACTAAACTAAAACCGAACCAATAGTAGACCGATAAAAATTCATTAAGCTAATGACCCACTAAGGTGTAATGTTGTAAGGAGAGTATTGAACATTGTAACTTCTTCATTAGAATAGAATAGTGAAATCGAAGACTGATCCCTCTGCCACAGACGTACCCCATACACACTGTGGATGAACCACGTAAAATCATTGTGCCTTTTTTCTCCTTCGTTTTTCATTTTGCTATTGTTCTTTCGTTGCATTGTTAATTCTTCATAGGATCCACCTTCAGAATATGTGACCCATTAGATATAAATGGCAATGAAATTTCATGGAGAATACACGTAAATATAGATGAACTATTCTCATGATTCCTATTTATTCTATCAAAACAATTGGCTATTCCCAATTCAAGTTACTAGCTTTACCATATTTGTAGAACTTTAGTTATGGATCAATCTATGTTGGATGGCATCATTTCCTAGAAGAGTTCTAAGCTAACCCCATTTTTTTTTATGTAGTTAAATCTGAAAATGTTAATGAAAAATATGATTATTTTTTTTTTGGGTAGAAGACATAATTGTTTATGTCACTTAATTCATTCTTGATAAGTTATAATTCTCTACGACTTAACTTAAGTTACAATGTACATAAACAAAGTGAAGGCATGGTTGAACAAAAATGTATAATAATATACAATTAATAAATGTTAGGATCGAAATTTAGTCCTCACACCGATTACCTATTAGTCTACAACCCCTCTTTTACATCTAGGAATCCTTTTATTTATTATTTCAAATATTTGGAATGAAAACTTTACTTGGTATCAGAATGGGTTTTCACTGTTTCCATACGTACATCCACATGGTATGTACTGCCACACGTGTAGAGGGTTAGAGTTTAGTCTCATACTAACTAAACTCGATGAACAAAACTGTCACCTTGGGAGAATTGATTTGGAATTGAGTTTGGATATAAAAACACTTGCACCAACATGAAAATCTCATGTAATCTTGACTTTATGATAGTCTATTTATAGTTAAATGAAAAGCATTAAAAGTTACTTACGCAACGGAACAATCAGGCCAGCCTATCAAACATTATGGCAATGTATATGACTCAAGAAAAGAAAAGAAAAGACAATAGAAAAACAAAAGTCAAAGATGGAATAATAGTTATGAATTAACAACGCAATAAAAGAAACAATAGTAAAAAAGAAAATGAAGGAGAAACACAGTATAAAAATTTTACGTGTTCACCTTGACAATGTGTATTAGCTACGCTTGCTATTCCAATGAAAAAGTTACAGCGTTCAATATGCTCTTTACGGCTTTGTTTGGTTGTAAGGATAATTGAAGGGAAGGGAAGTGAAAATTTTAAACTTTAAATAGAAACTTTTGTAATGATTACAACACATGATATTATATGAATATGTAACTAATTATAAATTATTCTATATTTAGTTATTAACTTACACTTTACTTTGCACCAAATCCCTCCCATTTGAAAAGGAAAACAAATTTTACATCTTATAAGTATCATTACTAAATACGTTAATAAGTTTAGATCATTTATAAAATCATGTTGTGTTACAATTATAAAAATTTCTATTTAAAATAAAAAAAGTTTCACTTTCCTTTCTTTCAATTCCCCTTGCAACCAAACAAAACCTACAAGATTACAATCTTATATAAAGGAAAACCCTAAACCTTGAATATACAATATTGCCCATAATAAAACTGCCTCAAAATATAGGTCATGGGTATGTCCGTGAACCCATCCCCCCCCCCCCCTCTCTCTCTCTCTCTCTCTCGATCTCTCAACGGCAAGTGAAACCGATAAATTTATGACAAAGTGAACAGTATTTCTTAATTTAAGATAATTTCATTTTCACACATAACAATAATGATCACTTTAGGTCTCCATCCCTCCCTATTTTAATTTTTTTTTCTTAATTAACATCCAAACATAGCATAAAGACAAGTTTAAAGTGAAAAGAAAAATAAATAATTATGGAAAGAAACAGGTGATTGATACGTATATCTATTTGCAATCCAAATGAAAGGACAGGAGCCATTGGAAATTATAGAATACCACGCAACATTAGGTAATTGGGTTATTTGGTAGTTAGTTATACGGCCAACCAGATTCAGTTAGTTGATAGGTTTTCTCAACACGCTTGATTTGGGACCCACAGAGATTGTAACAACTCGAATCCAAATCCTGAGGCTCACAATCATCCAAAAGAAAGATGGACGTTGCGGTCCAGTCAAAAGTCTCTTTCATGGATCCATCCTCCCATCTCTTGTGGGCCCCCACACAACAATGCATGATAGCAGTCCACCGTTAGGCTCCAATCAAAGGTTTTCCACAAAAATAATGTAAACAGATAAATATTTTCTTTTAAGTATTCAATGATACTGTCCACATCAATTTTCACAACAAAACTCAATCATATAATCTATATTTTTAATTATTCATTTATTTTTTTTTTGAAATATAAGGACCTAGTTTTCATACATGGTTTGGGTACATGGAAAAAATTATCCGCGTCTTTCCCGTCCTATTCAATTGCGTTAAGTGAACTTCAACCGTTGGATTACGACAGAATAAGATCGTCTCATTCAATAAGAAATGATAGACTTGGAAAGCATTAGTTCTCCGTTCTTTGGTTAGATAGTAAGAATCGAAAAAGGGTAATCACTCATTCTTAAAACATGTAATCTTAAAACTAAGGAATCAGATGGAAAACTCTCCGTTCCTAGTTCTCTTGGCCAATTCGATTGAATTCAAATTTGAACCATGAATGATCTAGGGATATTAAGTCCCCCCTCCTACATATTAGGTGCCCTATAAGGCCACCGGTCCCTCAATCAGGCAACCAATCTCGGGACACCACTATGATGGAAAAATATCTTTTCGTATCGTCTAGTTCGCAAGTTGTTCATTGAATAGATTAAGATGTATTAGCATGCATGTCAAGTCTTCTAATCCGTCCAATGGGCATACGATTAACACGACTAAACGACCGGAGAAGATCAGGTCCCACCATGATGGTCATAGGGAAGAAAGAGATTCTAAGGAAGGAAAGAGAAGTGATAGAGAGTGGGGGGCCGCGACACTGCAGCAGTCCAGCTGTCTCCATCCAAAAGCGACGAAACAGCACCCATTCCAACACAGAGACTCCAACTGCCCAACTACTTCCCTTCCTGGGAAAGGGGTGTAAGACCAAAATAAAGGTTTAAAGAAAAGCCACGTGGGCGGCGATGATCTCTTTCATGATGGAGTCATGGTGATAACCATAACCTTAACGTCCATGACTCCATATACAACATTAAAACGTTTAAAAGTCAAAAACCGTTCAAAACAATTTCGTATCACGTGAGATTCTCTCTTTTCCCTCCAGCCTGTAAGTGGGACCCCACCTGATATAGACATGCATGGTTCATGCATGCTTTTCTCTACGTTTTTTTTTTATTATTTATTTAATTTAATATTCCATTCTGCGGCCAATCGATTTAAAGCCGTTTGATTCAAAACCAGGTGAGTCAATGGATTTGTAAACAAGTAAAAATTAACATTTGGTGGGCCCATTCCCAATTAAAACTAAGCTGTAAAACATGGTAGTAACTTAAGGTAGTCAAATCTTACCAAAAAAATAAAACTTAAGGTGGTCAAAAGACGGCCTTCCAAGTCCCATCCCTAAACACTGAAACCTTACGTGGGTCCCATTTTTTTATTTTTTTAATAAACGACAAATGAATGCTTCACAGCTTTTGCCTCACTGTCATATTTTAAATGCTCTTCTTCTCTGCGTCGGATAAGTGAGAGGCCGTAGCGCCGTACGAGGAAAAAAATATTAATCTTTTATCTTTTCAAGTTAACCCTTTTATATTTTATTTTTTCCAAAAGTTATTTTTTTTTTTTTTTTTTTTTTTGGAGGTAAGGAGTTAGCCCTTTATGAGTAACCAAAATAAAGATCTTTTTATATCTAACAATTTGATTGGGATTATTTTTTTTATCCAATTAGGTCGAATATGATCCAAGACGAGGGTAAATGGAAGTATCTAACAGGGAGGGTATGAGAGTCATTTCACAGGTCATGTGGGAGTTAATACAAGAGAAATCTCTTATACATATCATCAATATAAGAGAAGAGAGAAAATGTCATGATGTGAAAGGGTATAGAATGAAACCTCACTCTGAGAGTGTGGGGGATATATTTTTCTTAAATGTTTAAATTTTATGGATTTTTTTCTAATCGAGGGGTTTGTTGAGGGAGTAGTTTTCAAAAAAAGTGTTTTTGTAGATGATAAAATAAAAAAGAGTGCATTATGGGAACTTCAAATACAAGGAGGCTGGGGAGCTTTGTATCTTTTTTCGGACGATATGTTTTATACCATCCCTCTCCTTAGTTAAGGAGTAGACCAGTAAAACTTTCTTTTATAATACAATACTCTAAAAATTGGTCAAAATTAAAAAAATTTAATTTAAGTTCGTAAGTTGAAAACAAAAACCTATCCAATTTGCACACTATACCAATAACTATAATTTTTATATGGACATATTGATTCAAGTTGAGTTTACCATCTCAGTGAGTTTATTTTATGTATACAATATCTTTCAACATTGGCATTATTTAGGTTAAAATTTGTATATTTATAATGGGGAAATTTTTTTTTGATTTTTGGTGCATGCTATATGTTGAGTGGAACCATAGCAACAAATAAAGATTAGTTCTAAATGTAAAATAAGTAGAGGGTACATGAAAAGATAAATAAAATGCTTGTGTTTCTTCTACTTATTATTATTATTATTATTATTATTATTATTATTATTATTATTATTATTATCATACTTGCATTTTTATGATGAACTTATAAATGAGTTTTCCTTATTTATTTATCAAATAGTATTGCTCAACTATCTTAATCAAATATTTATTAATATATTAAGTGGCATCAACAGTTCTAAGGTAACAATTTATAACAAATCAGTGACGCATACATGTTAGTTCTAAGCCTTTTCAATACATAAAAGAAATGGTCATCTGGTACCCCTTACCTATAACAACATAGGAACATCCATGCTAATAGTCAATGGCCAACTAATAAAATTTGTTACATAAAATTCTCAATAATCTTCAATGTTATGTAAATTAATATATGTGTACAAATTAATTGGCATAAATAAAATTATAGGAGAGTTCATCTTCCTCTTAAATATTCTTACTTGGAAGATTGAAACAAACCAAACCAAAGGTAGTTATAAAGTTTTTTCTCCTCTTAAATATTCTTGAATAGAAAATAGGAACAAACCAAAAGTAGTTACAAATGATGGAACCAATTTGGTTTAATGAAATATTCTTAGAGGTGAGGGGCCGGGATGGAGTTCTATAGGTTGCTGACTTGGAAAGAATCATAAGCCACACCAGTCAGTGCGGGCGGGAATCAATATTTTCAGTAGGTGGTCCATGGAAAAAGAATCCCGTTTTTTTAGAGATGAAACGGATCGACTGCAGACAAATATATATCAGGATACATCCTGACTAAATTTGGATGTCGTTAAACATATATGAATGTGAATCAGATTTGGATTTTTAACTATCCATTTATCTCTTTGACTCATGTAAACCCAGACTTTTCTCCCTCGATAGATATAACTTGCTCTCAATCCATGTTTCTCAATTTTCTCATTATTTTGATTCTTTTTTACTCATCTCCAAAGCTTGTCAAATCTTCAAGAATCGTCAAGATCATTTGTTACTATTTTTTCATTATTAATTGGATATCTATTCGAACCAGATAGATTATATTTCAAATTATCTGAATATGAATTTGAATTCAAATACCCTTGAGAAAACACAAATGCTAATCAAATTCAGACTTTTTATCTGTGACATTCAATTCCCAAATATTTCATGGAAATCATTTCTCTAGAAAAATATTAATTATAAGAGGGTCATACTCCAAAGTCTTGTCTTGAAAAATAATTTGGATAAAGCTAAACTGACATGTAAAGGAAGTGAATTATAAGTGAATAATCAGTGGATCCCACCAACGATACAGCAAGCAAGATAGTAAGATAGTTGGGACCAGAGGAAGTGGGCCCCACTAATTCCGTCCAGTGGGAACTTCTTGTCTATCATACAACTTACCTGGCCAGTTCCAGACTGACAGGGAATCATAAAATCCACTTGCGAGTCACGACAAACTCATGCTCGCAGAATTAAACAGAAAAAAGATTGGAAGGGAAAAACGTTAAGACATGGTGCGCATTTACGCACCTGCCTCGGTTAGTACCCTCACCCAACATTACAAAGGAAAGTTCTCAGAAGTACCCGACAGCAAAAGCCCCTCTCTCTCTCTCTCTCTCTCTCTCTCTCTAAGCTTTTACTCTTTCCAGAACCTCTATATATGGAGATTTGTTGGTGAAAGCTCAGGTGTTCCTGGCGAAAACTAACAGTTAGCCATGGAAGCAATCAACAACACTCGATCTTCTTCTTCTGCATCTTCTGGGTCGTCTTCTTCCTCTGATTCTACATCTTCTGGGTCATCTAAACGCCCGGTGAGAGAGATAGATAGGAAGAAATCGGAGAGGATCAAAGGCCCATGGAGCACTGAAGAAGACAAGATCCTATCTCGTCTTGTCGAACGACACGGCGCTCGAAACTGGTCTCTTATAAGTCGCTACATACCTGGTCGGTCCGGCAAATCTTGCAGGCTCCGGTGGTGTAATCAGCTCAGTCCCAACGTCGAGCATCGAGCTTTCTCTCCTGCTGAGGATGAGACCATCTTAGCTGCTCATGCCAAATACGGAAACAGGTGGGCCACCATTGCTCGGTTACTCCCCGGCCGGACGGATAATTCTGTTAAAAACCATTGGAACTCAACGCTTAAGAGGAAGCAGAGAGAAGTAGAAACAGAGGGAGACAGAGGGTTTGGGTGTTTGTCATCAACGCCAGCGGTGCCTGAGCCGGAGCCGCAGACTGCTTTGACACTGGCGCCGCCGGGGGTGGGTTGTGCGGTCCCGGAGAGGCAGATTGGGATGGAGAGTATGCCGGCGGAATTCTGGGATATGATGAGGAATGTGATTGCGAGAGAGGTGAGGAATTACGTTGGGGCATCCTTATCTGAAACAGCAACTGCTGGGCCTGGGTCTGGGCATGGGCATGGGCATGGGCATGGGCATGGGCATGGGCATGGGCATGGGCCTGGGCCTGGGCCTGGTCCTGCACATGAGCTTGGTCTTGGCCTTGGGTTACCTTGGAATGGTTGAGAGTTTGTAAGACTCGGAGAAGCATCCTCTTGATTTTTTTAATATGTTTGTTATTTATTAATTTTAAATAATTAGTATTTGTTAATATTATTTAAAGCAAAATTACAGCTTTCATTTGCAAAGTAAGGTTCCTAAGTCATATTAAAAATCATTTTTCTCTGCAATGCTACTTTCCCACCTCTAAATCTGTGAAGTTCCGGTATTTTTGGACTTGGCTTAACACCAAAAAAAATATTCCGACCAATTGATAATCCATTAATTTTTATTTTATATTCATTGCATAATCCCCATGCCGGTGAAGTGGGGATTTCTTACCACGCTCTTTCACATAATAAGCAATGAACCCTCCATTGCAACAAAATTGTTTCTTGTATCTTGATTGGGGATTCACATCATTTTCTTCCAGTAGTTTTGGAAGGACGCAACAACCTATCTAGGATGGTCGCCACGTGGCTCTCGGGTGAATCCAAGACCCACGTATGAGTCGACACCCCCTGTCAGTTTTCGACTTATCGACTGGGTGTCGGCTTGGACGTGGGTTTCGGATTCACCGAGAACCACGTAGCGACCATCCAGGGCAAGTTGCCACTGTCCTCTCACAACCACTGGTAAGAGAGGATGTGAATCCCCTAAATGGTGGGCATAAGAGATTTCTGATGTCAGCAACATGGAAATCAATGTCGTGACATTATATATATCTTTTCACAAAATTGGGTTCAAGAATATGACAAACTTTTTTTTTTTTAGTGGTTGCCAAATCATATGTATGGGTATTAGACAATAATTGGAAATTTCTCTAATGCATTTTTTTACATTTTACATCAAAATAAACATTTGAAAACCCTATTATATTAGAAAAAAAAAATTTCCCGTCATTTTACATGAAAACAAACAAAACTAAGAGAAAAGGCAGCGTGGAAAAAATAGAAAATCCTAAATTTGGTCTCTAGTGTGACTCACCCGAAAATTACCCTTGCATGCCATATCGATAAGGTATAACACGAGATCGCCCCAATCGACCGATTCTCTCCAATCCGATCCAATCCCTAAAACCATGGTGGACGGTGGATTCTCCTGGGAAAACCTTTTCCCGAAAATATAAATAAAATATTGCATTAATGACACATTAGGAATTGGCAGGTGACAGCTAAAAATTTTAGGATACTATTTCTTTGCAAGTACTTATCCTGATGTCGGTTCAAAGGGGAACCTAAACCTTAAAAATATTCTTGGAGTCACTTAAATTCATCACGAAAGCGTGTAATTTGAATTTATTAAGTGCATAGTCAGTAATGTACGGCTTGGATTTTGTGCCATAGATATATATTTTTTTTTTTTTTTTCTTTTTTAGATCCGCATCTTCTCCTCCTTCCAGTGGTCGGAGAAGATAATAGTAACTTATCCCGAATGGTTATCACGTGACTCTCGGTGAATCCGAAATTCATGTTCAAGTCGACATCCAGTCGACAAGCCAAGCCGACAAAGGGTGTCGACTTGGACGTGGGTCTCAGATTCACAGAGAGCCACATGGCAACCATCCAGGATAGGTTGCCACTGTCCTCCAAAAACCACTAGGAGGAGACGATGTAAATCCGGACAAAGAGAGGCAGTTTGTGGACCCTTGAGTCAGTCCGATGCTAAAGTTTGTTTCGAGTACAAGAAGATAAGGAGTTCGGTATGAGAATACGAACTTTGAGTATGAATGGGATTGTAGGGAGAATTGAGTGTAAAAAATTCTATCCATTTACTTTAGAAAGCTGGTCTACTTATAGAGGAAGGCATCAGGTGGTGCAAAGTTGGATTTGACCCTGAGTATATTTACTCAATCGTTGGTTACATCGTTGGGTGTGTTATCCGTTACGTATGTGTGAGCTTATTCATCTATTGGTTTCGCCTGACGTGTCGACTGTTATCATTTAATGCACTTCATGATCAATTGTACGAGCTGAGTATGGATAAGGTTTGAGATATGAATGAGCAGATCGTTACGGCAGTCCAAGATATGCGAAACTCGGACGTTGACAAAGCCGAGCTCTGAAGTGGCAAATTCTTTCATTGACACGTGTATGACCACGTATCTCATTGGTGGGGTATTTAATGCCTTTAGCATTTTCTTAATCAATGTTTATTTTATATAAGACTTGATGTTTAAATTTGAAGGAACATGCACGGCAGCTTGGCATTATTCTGTCTAGATCCTCTGGATAGAAAAACAAAAATGGCTGTCAATGGATCAGCTTGGGTTTGGATTGATAGCCCCAAGTCCAAGTCAATGGGCCAGCCTGGTTCAAGTAAGGTCTTCGACAGTTGACCCAATTTTAAGCCAAAGTAGCAGATTTTCATGGCAGATCCCGACTTTCTCGATTTTTAAGAAATTAACAAAAACCATCCAGCACATCGACATGTGATTTTCCTTCAATTTCTTTTAGCTTCATATCTCATCATGTTTGCATTTCTTACTTTTAATAAAATTTAGTGAAGGGATTCTCCCAGTGGCACTGAGTGCGGCAATAATTCATCGTTCAACTTGAAGACAGGAAAGAGAGAGAATGTCAGATAAAAATTTTGTACAAATTTTTTTTCAAAATTTTACTTTTACCTTAAAGGGACCGTTTTAATACATGCATTGATGCACATCTGCCCTTCAAATAGTTTTGAAATTACATTCGTTGTTATCTGATGGCTGAAGGTTTGCTCGTCAACAATGAATGCGGCAACAATTCATCGCTCAGCAGGGGAAATAAGGAGGAGAGAGAATGTCAGATAAAAGACTTATAAAAGAAAACTTTCTCAAAAATTTATTTTTACCTTAAAGGGACCATTTTTATACACAAACATCTACCCTTCAGTTAGTAGAGACGGTTTTGAAATTAGATTCGCTATTATCTGATGGCTGAAGGTATGCTCGTCAACGTCAACGTACACGGCCATATACAAAACCTTTTGATTCGGATATGCATTTAAAAATCCAGATTTTATTTTTCAATGCCACAGGTATCGGGGTATGCTGCCCTTAAATACTTCAAAAATCATAAATTCTCTCGGTCGGGTTGGTCCAAATCCAAGTACTACTGGACAGTTGAGACAATGAGAAGACAAAATATATTAAAATAAGGGTGAGGTCCCCCAGTTCTGTCGGTTAAGAACCTCACTAAGAACCTCACTAGGAGAATCTTCAGTCCCCCACGACAACAACTAAAAGTCAAAGCCAGATCTGATCACAATCGAGTCAACCATTTTATTTTATGTACGTACATGATGATTCGTTTGTTTGTATTCATACGAAGGTTTAATACACCCTAACTGCTCTCTCACGTTGTCGCAGCCAGTCACACTTTGTCGGGTTCGGCCCATTGCAGGGACTTTCCTTCCACCTTCGACACCATGGTTTGAGGTCTTGATTTGCTGAATCGATATAAGGCCCAATACTAAATAGAAACTTGATCGATACAGACTGATACCTAATCGACACCAATTCCAATATTATTATCAAAACCCGTTCTGATACTGTGAACTAAATCCATTTTCGATATCCTTTTTTAAATTTTCTTTTCCTTTCTCTCCCCCTCTCCACCAAGCCAGTTGGGTATGGAAATTGTCATATAACCATTGTTGGGCCACTTTTTGTCTCCCTTTGCCATTAATTTGTAATCAAAATTAGTAATCTTAACTAAGTTTAACAATAAACATTATTTTAAATACATTCGTTTTACCACTAGGGTTCTTCGAACCCGGATCGGATCGGCTGACAATCTCGTGTCTAGAGTTTCTTTTGTACTCAATTAATCCAAGTTGAATCTTATGGATTCGATGGGAACCGGATGGGAATCGGCAGAGTTACGAAAAGTTTTTTTCTTAAAAGGAAAATTATACGTATTATTCCTGGACTATGGACTAATTACATTTACCATCTATTAGTTTTTGACAATTACATATACCACCCTTAATTTCAAAAACGCGTAACATAAAGGTCTATTCCGTTAATGGTGTTAAGTCTGTTGTGATGTCAGGTTGTTTTAAAATTTTAAGGACGAAAAACCCTTCGCCTTTTTCTTTTTCTATTTTGCAAATAAGAACAATCTTCGCCTTCAACAATAGCTTCTGCCTCAACGTTTCTACTTCCTCTTCCAGATCCACTCTGGCAACGACGGCGTTCTACCGAAGTGGACTTGAGGGACTCCGATTGGGTAACGGGTTTGCTCAAATGTGATGGAATTAAGGAGACAAAGATAATTGTAAACAAGGTTCCAATGAATTTGATTAAAAGGGAGGAAATGATGTTAGTTCTTGATCTTCACTAGGTAATGTTGGGGTTGGCTCTATTAAGCGTGATTCCACAGGATTCCAAAGTGATTCGGAGTACAAACAGAGGGTACCCACTTCCGTTGAATAAGCCTTTGATTAATCAACTTGAAGCTCTATAAGCTGTTCCAAAGCTCTATGCAATTCACAGAACCTGCACTTTCCTATCTTCAAATGACCTGCGACTTTGATTTGCAATCTCTACATAATTTTGCAACTTCTATTATCAGAAACGCTTGTACAATTATTTCCCTTGTTTTCCACACCGTTGCAATTACTCTCATCTACTCAACCTGATTTTAGAGCAATCTGTTATTGCGGTTTTGAATGTTTTTTTCCTCTTTTTTTTTGTGCAGTTGTAGGTATTTCTTGATTTGGCCCTCTGATTGTGTATTTATTTCTCCTTTTTGGTTCAATTTGCACATTGGGATGTGTATTTATTTCTCTCCTTTGTCCTTCAATTTGCAGTCTCTATTGTATTTGTTTTGTCATTGTCTTCTTTGATTTACTTCTATATACAATGCTTCTTTGTTCTCCAAGAAGTTGCAGAGTCCATAAACGATTTCTTATTATCATAAGGCCTTATGATATCTGAGTTCAGATCACCTACATGTATATGTACTCTTCATGGGATTCCATTACCATCGATGTGGATTGAGACTTGCTTATAGAATGTGGGATTCACTAGATATGAATGGTGATAGAATCCCAAGGAGGACACAATTACATGCAGATGAACTATTCTCATGATATCCTATGAAAGAGATTCTGTGTCAAGTAGACGAACCCTTTAAATACATATTACATTTTTCCATTGAGGATAGATTCTTATTATTTAACATGAGTATATGGGAAAAAAATCATTAAATAACATAATGGTAATTCACTTCCAAATAATTTTTGGAAAATTTATTTTATTTCGACTTAATTTTTTATTTCCAAAAATAACCTCTCAAGTGAAGATTCCAAATTCTAAATTTCAAGTCCTTCACCTAAAAAAAAAAAAAAAAACTCATACGATGATGCACACACAAGAAGAGTACAAAACAAACAAGAATATCTCTAAAAGTCTTATTCGAGAAAGAAAAATAAGAGTAAAATGGCACTGCATCTTCCCTGGTGGAGGCCAGCTTCTTCCAAGCATCAACCATGAGTAGTATTACGGCAACGAGGCATGGGGAAGATGGGGAACTTCATCTGACCCTGATTGCAATGGTAGCCATCGCGCTCGGTGCAAGCAAAGTAGTAAGGCTGCCACCTTTTGAGCACCACCTTCAAGCCCTCTCCAACACCATCTGTAACATTCCCAATCATCTTGGCTCTCCTCATGTCGCATCTCCGGTAGCTCCAGAAATCTCTCAGTAAGTATACGTTGTGAGGGTGGGTCGTGCTGTTTGGCGGATCATACTTGAACACTGAATGCAAACAATAATAATACCAAATAATCAGAAGGACAAGGCTTGCAAACTCAAATAACTAGGTCTTTAACGGTTCAATTCCGTCTGAATATAACCGATCCAGTTATAACAGATTTTTTACCCTGATTTTCCCCTAAAGAAATGTCAAATCATTTTTTCATGCACACTCCCCCAAAATGATTCAATTAAAAGGGATAGTTCAGTTTTTTTTAAGGGAAATGACCTTTAAGATGCAGGGTATATTTGAATGTAAGATCAGGGGAAAAAAAAAAGGGGGGGTTTGGAGGGGAGAGAGATTGACCAATAAAGCGATCATTGTTTTATTATTATTTTTATTTTATGCTATATTTCTTTTGTTTTCTTAGTATCCAAATATGATCCCAATTAGTACAAAACCAATGACAAGTTCTAATGACATAAACACCCAGTGATCGTATCTGATCAGTTACAACTAGACAAAGCAGTTTTAATGAGTCTTTAGATCTACTCAACACTGGTCGGCGTCCAATCCCTTTTGACACCCATTCCTTTTAGCGCACATTTATTGGGCTATGTTACAACTCAAGCCCAAAGGAGAACCCAACCCAAAAGATCGGCCTATTAGGTGAGAGAGCCTAAGCTTAAGAACCATACTTGGTCCATGTGAGATCCCGATGTGGAATAATAACAGGCCATCACAAAAACCACAACATAAGGGGGGCAGATTTCGTATTTGAGACGGAAGGGTGAAGGGGTTTTGCGCTAATCCAATGGACATCGACCGCCAATGTTGACAGTCGATGATACCGGACCAGTGTCAATACGAAAAACACTTAATTAAAGGAGTACTGACCTAGAGTGTCATTGAGGTAGTAGGGTCCATTATTAAAAGCCCAGACAGTATAGTTGAAGCCAAAACGCCAGCCTTCAGAACCTCCAACAACGATGGTCTTGGCCATATTACCAACTCCCAAAACTGAGACAGTTCCCAGGATGAGCAAGAAGATGATCTGGGTGTAACCAATTTCGCTTCTGAAACCCATCTGGAATATTTGAAACCTGTGACGAATCTAGAATGAACTGATCTGCTGTGAGGAAGGGATGAAATGGTGGTAGGGTTTATATAGAAGAGAAAGGAAACATCAGAGTTGTCAATAAAACTTTATTTTCTTCTCTTAATTATTTGTTTTCACATTGGTAGATTAGACTATCAGGGTCTGCTCTCTTTTTTCAGAGTCAAAAGTGATTTGTCTGTTATGGCTGCACTTGGGTTAAGAGTGTTGGATTCATACCAAATCAAAGAGCAGCTATGTGACCCAGATGTGGTTTTCAATCCCACTGATTCCATATATGTTGGGAGATCAGTCCCACAGTTGTAGTACTAAATAGTTTAGTGACTGTTCTTGAGAGTTCCTTAATCTTTTGCTTTGAGCTTTTGGGATGAAAATTTTACATAGATTTTCATCGTCTCGAACCTCTACGTGTTTGGAATTAATACCGTCATACATGTAGAGATATAATTAGAGTTCAACCACCAAGCAGGAGAGGACACGTGTCCTGTGAAGGCCCTCAATTGGAACAAGACACATATCAGTACACGTGTAAGCTCATCATCGGCACTGCCTTTTGGATCGGTTATATAATGGGGTTATCCCCACAATTTCGAGGATAATTGCAAATTCACCCTGATCGAGAAGGATCCTTCATATTACGGCCATGTGCCAGCTAGCAATGACGGCCCCGAGCTGGATTCTCAGAGCCGTTATGGGAAGTTAATCACAAGATCGTCATCAATCTAACAGTCAATGAACTCTCCTACCCACACCTGACCCCTATTTATAATGGATTGGATTTTGGATACACAACTTTCCCTACGCAACCACCACAACAGCTCACAAGTAGAGGCATAAGATTTGGGACGTTCCCAAGATCATGCCTACAACCGCTCCACTCCGTGCCTATCTACAAATAGAGTAAATAAAGGTAATCGGATCACATTTTTACTATTCAAGCTTTCTCCCTATCAAACTTGTTAAACCCTACTCTATAAGAGCTCGTATTCCTTCGATATAAAACTCTAACCGTTTGTTATTGGTTCTGACTTAGGAATCGAAATGATTATAGGGTTTCCAAACCTGCCCTCATTACTTGATTTGTTTCTCCTTTGATTGGTTTCAGCCTCAAGAAACTCCAGACAAGAACCAATGGCAACATGCAGAGAGTTTAATTCTGCACCGACTGTCAAACAGTCAACAGTCCAACCCTCTTGAATTTCTGTTCTTCTTATCATTAAGTTTAGGAAGGTAATGGAGATCTTGTCATTTGTAGATTACATTCAAAGTAGCCCTTGATTCCTGATCTTGATCAGATAGAGAGAAGAAATCAAGGTTATGGGTGTAATTTCAGAGATATTGACAGGCTTGGCTGGTTTAACTTTAAATGTAGGTGATGAGACTTATTGAGAGTGATCTCCATTTAAAAGTTGATGGTGAGTGCTCCATTAAGGACTTTCAGGATTCATCATTAAAAAAGCGGCCTGTGGGTTGGTGGCTGATGGTGGTTTTCAGTTGAGCCCTCAAAACATGCTGGGAAATTCAACAGTCAATCATGATCAAACGGCCAATTTTCAGTTCGACCGGTCTTTTCCCCTTGTTTTTACTCCGGAGTCAGGCCTAAAGTGGGTTAGTGAAAGACTAATTAGTCTTTCCATATTAATGGAAATAGCTTTTACAATGGGATTTTCTTATTGACATGATCCGGTGTAGTTGACACTAGCAATCGACATCTGTCGGATTTTATAAAAGCGATCTCATCTCTCCTGTCTCAAATATCATAATATAAAAATATCCCCTTGTTTTTTAATTTTGAGGTTACCATGATGTCTCTATGACATCCTATGGGAAAAAAATCAATATCAATGAATTATTGATACAAGCCGGTGTTAAAAAGAAAAACCCGTTAACAAAAGACTAGAAGATGAGTTATTTGCCTTTATTTACCCAATATATATATATATATATATATATATATATATATATATATATATATAGGGTTAATTATATAGACATTTCTTCTACTGAAGTAAAACTACATAGAATTATCTTGTTTTTACAAAAACTACACAGAATACTCTTCTAACAATCCTATCATATAATCTCACCCACATTGTTACTTTTAACTTAATGGTAGATGGTCAAAATTTTTTTTAAGACAAAAATATCTTTACTAAGTGCATTTTTAAAAATGAAAAAAAATAAAAAAAATCACAAAAAAAATATATAAAAAAAAATTGAAAAATTTTGAAGGTTAAAAAATCTTTTTAGCATCTAAAAAGAATAAACCCTTTTTAAAAAAATTGTCTAAAAAACACTTAGTAAGGGTATTTTTGTCTAAAAAAAATTGACCTTCTACCGTTAAGTTAAAAGTAACGGTGTGGGTGAAATTGTATGATAGGATTGTTAGAGGGGTATTCTGTGTAGCTTTTGTAAAAGCAAGGTAGTTCTATGTAGTTTCACTACAGTAGAAGGGGTGTCTGTGTAATTAACCCATATATATATATATATATAATGTCCCCAATTAGATAAGATATCTTAATATCCACATAGTTTTGCACGTGTAGGATGATGTGGCGATTCTGATTGTTGGATAGAAAGGATAATGCATGGAGTGCCATGTATATAAAATTTAGAATCAAATTCAGTCAAATATATACCCTCTCATGTATACCTATGCATTCAATAATTTTTCAGTCATCCATATATTAAAATGCGCCCACCGTAGTCTGGGATTTTCAAAGTCTTATTTTACCACTTGACTAACCTAAATTAGGTTGAAACTTGATACGTCCATAAGGGATCTAGGGATTTATATTTATTCTCTAAATTGAAGTCTCATCCAACATGCCATATAACAAATATTTGCATTGTTAAGGAGCCAACCAAATAATCCGTCCATAGGGGGGCGACTAGTATGTTTCGACATTGATCATCTATGATCTATTTTCAACAGCTAAGCCTTCCATAGTGGGCCAACCAGTATATGTTTCAAATTTTATAAATCGGGCCCAGTTTTCCCTTATGCCCATGGTGAATAAGAATATCTTCATCCTATACTTGGGAGGCATTTGATTAAGGTCTAGGAACCAATTGAGGGTATAATTAGGAATTCGTTCTATAGGTGAACTAGATCATTTATGAACAGTATAGTGGGAGCAACACCAGCACAGTTCCCTCTTTGTCTGTCTTATCTGGTACTCTCTCTCCTCTCATGCTCTCATGCTAATTTAACTATCGTTGCATGCTTGCTGGTGCATGGGCACACTCAACTTTGTCTGCCTCTTTTGGAAAAACCCATGGTAACAAAAATATTAGGCTATGTTTGGATATGAAGAAAATAAAACAAGTAATGATGAGACAATGATGAATTTATGTGTTTTTTTTTTACATAAAAACATCGCTTTTCCCTTAGGGATCCGAATTCTCTCCTATTGTGGTATCAACATGAGAGTTAAGCACTAACATAGACCATGCCCAAACCATTGTGGTTGTCCCTGACCAATTTTCTATTCAAGTAGGCCAATGTTATGTTTATAAAATATTAACTCATATTCAATCCAAGGCCCAAAACAAAACCCAAGCTCACTTATAGTCCTCAAGCACTACAATCCATGTTGGAACCAGTCCATATAGTTCATATTGTGAAAACTAATTTTCAACACATGTACTGAATTCAAAGGTATTTTTAGAATATTTATATTTTGAATTTTAAAATACTCAAAATATGAAAATTATAGCCTTATCAGTTAAATTTTGTGACTTTAATATAAGATTAATCCAAGTTATATTTAGAGAGTAAGGACTATTTTACTAAGCATGTACAGAACAATATTTTCATGTAAGTAGATAATGATATAAACGCTTTACTTGAAACTTCTTTTGAGATATTTAAGGTTTGTAAAGCTTATAAGTAGTGATTAATTCTAATGTAAACTTAGTAGGTAATTAATTTTTGAATGAAAGAGTGGGTTTGAAGCATGTCTCTTCTTTTGAATCTTAAAGAGTTCATCTCTTGAAACCTAGAAGCGTTAGAGTTTTCTTATCACACCTTGAAACTTAGAAAAATTTCATTTCAACCTTGAAGAATTTGAGTTTTTCTATTCTTATTTGCATCATATAAGAGTTGCAAACATATCTTAGAAGAGATGAGACTTAAGTCCATATCCATGTTAATTCATTTTATTTTATTTTTAGAATTCTGTCATTGTTTATGTAGTAGCTTCATCGGCCATTTCGAGTACCTTACATTGTTTTTTTGAGGAAAAAAAAATCTCCTTAAAAATTGTAGATCCGTGAGTCCTTGTTCAGTTTAATTTTGAATCATATCACTCCAAGCTATATTGATTAAGATATACATTTTTTTTTACACATCACATGCTTCTATTGTGTAATTCATTCTCCTGATCCGTTATTATAATAATCTTTGTATAATTCACCTGGGTTGCTCGCAAAGACGGAAGATGAATGATTGACAATCTGCAACCCTAGTTAGAGGAAAGAAATCATCTCCTGCAGCAGATCCGATTACCAAGGGTTGGATTTCATCCAACGCGCATGGGATGAATTCTAGCACTTGGTTCCAACTGGAATCGTCCTGGCGCAAGAAACGATTTGAATCCCTATCTAGAAGCCTAGAACGAAGAACCCCGTCCTACGCTTCGATAACCAAGGAGAGCACATTTGATTCTGCGTTCCAATCTTTATTTTGCTTCTTAAGTAATCGTTTCCATTGGATCTCTGCTGCGCCAGTTGTCGCCCATCCAGCAACGACCGGTGCCTCCCGAGTTGATACGACGACAGGAGAGGGATTCGGATCCTTCCAGTAGACGACCAGCGCTGCGGTTTTGGCAACTCAAACTGGTTAGATCGCGAAGTGAAAACCACATCTTTGGATCGCGCGAGCGTCGGAAATATTTGAATGTTTGTCTGATTCCACTCTTCGCAGCAGCGAAGCGGAAGACAATGGGACCTGCGAAGAATGTCCGTGCAATCTCACAGGAAGCATTCGAAGGTTTGGTGAGAGAGAATGTAGACGATCTCGGGATGGATCCCGAAGAAGCTCTCCAAGACGCCATTGAAACCCTAACTCTTCAGGGCGTCGACCTCTCTGGTCAGTCTTCCTTTCTCCCCTCCCCCATCACAATGCTTCTTCTGAATTACCAACAAACATGAATAGACTTAGTCTCACGTCAAATTCTTGTTATTTTCTATGGGACGGATACCACAGGTATCGTTAAATGCATTCCTGGAGTTAGTAGCATCAAAGACGATCCCGTGGTCCAATCTTTAGACAGACTGAAAGAAATTACCTCCAAGTTGAAGGATCAAGATTATGAACCGTCAACAGCAGCTTTCAGTGGCGAGGTTCTCGATGACATTACCAAGCATTTGGATAAACTTGGTGATCTTTGCTCAACTCCAGGATCAGGAAATGCATCGATTGCAGTAAGGAATGGAGGAGTGGAGCTGGTTTGTTCTATATGTTCCAAAATTCGTGCTGGATGTGAGCGGTCTCTTGTTTCGGCACTGAATGCAATGGCTTCGTTACTCCACGGTATGGATAACGGGTTGTTAAATTCGTCTCTGTAGTTTTTAAGAATCACATCAATTGTGCGTTTTTTTTCTGCATTATACGGTATCCTTTGTTCTTTGAGTTCCTGTTTGTTTATACACAACACTTTGCCACAAGTGGGTGTGTTTGCGTGGGAGGCAAGTTCCGCATATAATATATTAAAGAACCTTGCAAGGTGCATTGGATGCAATTCCTGTTGTTTGAATCAGGAACGAAGGCCAATTTCATCTTAGGTTAGATAAATAAAAACATAAAAACCAAGTACAGTGTTGCAGCAATTCCTAGGATTACCTAAGAAAGAATCTTTCCTTCTTCAAAAGAAGGTTTCAAGGCAGAATTTAGCCTAAGAAAAAGAATAGCTGAACAAAAGATAAAATGCAAATCATAGTATAATACTGTAGGATTGAAAACTAGTTTTGTACAGTTGTTCTCTCTAGATAATGTGAAATGGGATATTCCATATGCATTACTTTTGGTCTATATTCGATTCATTAAGAGGTATGTGGTAAACCTTGAATTTGTATTTAGAATTGAACTGACTAACATGTAATGCACTTACATTTGAAATATATGTCTATCACATGAAACTTAAATGCTGAAAAGGGAGGAGTCTTGACCATTCTCTTTTTTAAATTAATATACTGGAAGAGAAAATCCTTTAAAATAATTGAGCTTGTAAGTTTGTTCTAAATGATGTTAAGGTCGTTAGGCTTGCCATGGTAAATTTCTTATTGTATATTACTTTTACTCGATTATTTATTTGTTCTTCTTATTGTACAGATGTTCAGACTACGGAAACATTTCGAAAGATTGGGGGACCGAAGATGATGATGGATATTATTGCTGATAATAATCGAAATATGAATATACTGAATAGTAGTTTCTCAGTTGTTGCTGCAGCTGCAACTGGTAATGAGGTTGTCAAGGCAGCATTCATGGATTTAAAAATTGATGAGCTTCTCATCCAAATCATGAAGGCAGAGAGTAGAGGCAGCATTGGAAGTTTATATGATGCTATTCGTGTCCTGTTGACACCTGATGATTTCCGTGTTGTAGCTTCTGAAGTAAGTTCAGGATGGTGTACATGAAATACCCATCCATTGGATTAGGTTACTACATCTGCATCATTGATTTTTCCCTTCTCTATAATTTATTTGTTTAAGGTACACACTGCCATTTGTTGTCTATCTCAATCTGGTACTTTTGTAGGATTCATGGAAATTAACTTGATCTTTAATTCCTAGAAAGTTGTAATTCCTCATATCTTTAAAATTCTTATGCATAACATGAATGTGGTTTCATTATTGATTGCCATTTATCAACACTATGCTCATTTTAAGTGGTAATCGTTTTCTGTAACATTTAACAAGTTGGTGAGTGCTTGGACATTGATACAGGCACTATGTTCCTAATCTTTTTACTGGATCCTACGGATTATAATAAGAAATGTTTGACCATAGTGCTCCTAAAATCTATAATTTTTTTATTGTTGATTCAAGCACCAGAGTTATAGCTTATTCTAAATTATTGATGTTGCTGTTGTTCTTGGAATCTTAGCATTTCCCTTCTTATTATAATATTGGAATATTCAATTTCATATGTTAACAGTTTTATAATTTACTGATGAAAAAGTTAACTCACAAATACACACAAAAGGTTGATTTGTAAAAATTTTATTATATACTTTAATTTGTGTTAAACATGAAAGGAATCAGTGCCATGTGCCATGTATCTCCACTGATTTATAACTAATGACAAAAGAAAAGTGAAACTTTTGTCTTGATAACATCATTTTCCATCCTTTCAAAAAGGGTAGTAATATGGTATTTTTAGTTGTTTCCAACATGGAATGAATTGATTGACTTCTGCAAGTTGACTGCTCCCATGCGAATTCTTTGGTTTACATTTAATTTTACCCAATCATTTCCTTGAAGTAATGGAGAAATGTGTGTAAACTCCAGGTTTATGGATATGCTAGAAGATTTTCTGAGATTGGAATTGCTGTAGCTCTTGTGGATGCACTTCGTGAAGGACTCAGCTCTCCTAGTCTAGTTTCAGCAAGCATAGCTCTGAAGGCTGTTGCTGTTAATGTATGTTTTGTCAGTTCAAATACATGTCAAATCTGTATACAGTTTAATTTCTTGTATATTGCCATTATTTGGATCCAGTGATTTCTTTTTGTTTTCCTTCCCATTGTTTGATGATACTTAGAAATTGCCCTGGTTTTATAGGCTGTGTTGGTTAGCATTCCAAGGACATTGTTCCTTTCCATTTATATTGGACTTTAAAATGTATGTATATTGAGTCCTTGTCCAAGTTCCTTCTATATATAAAGGTGTGTTGCTCAAACTTGTTACCAGTAGTCTGTGTGTATTAATATTCTCGAGCTCCGCTTGATTTATTCAAAACTATTGTGCTCGTATAAGACCTGGTCTTTTGCACTTTTTTTTTTTTTTGGTTTTGGATGGTGGCAATGTTAACTATTTGATGAAACCCGTTTCTGGTTTCTGTTAAATGTGGTCAAGTTTATATTGATATTGTATTAGTTCTTCTACTCTGTCTTGACGGATCATTGGCTACTCTTTCCATTGATTCTTACCGCAGGATGAAATATGCAGATTAATTGCTGACAATGGTGGCATAGATGCTGTTCTGTCTTGTATTGATGACAGTGGTGAACAAAACAACAAAATTGTTGCTAAAGCCTTCTGCTCTTTGTTGTCTAAGGTTTGAAGCCATAATTTAAATTTCTGCACTAGAATCGTTGTTCATCTGATGTTGGCTTCTAGCATCATGACACAGCACTCAGATTTGTAAGCTTAAACTTCACTCTGATTAGTTGGCAGGAAGTGATGCTAACAAGACCGCCATCGTTCAGAATAGGGGAATGGATAAGTTGATGAAACTCTCATCAAGATTTTCTGATGATCCATCTGTCTTGCAAGAGGTAAGTTACTTCCTTTACTGGTAACAAGGGTTTGCTATCTCTCATTGTTCCAAAACCCAACATTTCCATATGCACACCTTTTTAGTTGGATTATTAGTTCTCCATCAAGAGGGCGAGCCTTGGTGTGACGGTAAGGTTGTCATATTGTAACCTGGTGGTCATGGGTTTGAAACATGGAAACAGTCTCTCCACATTATGGGGCAAGACTGCGTATATTCTACCCCTTCCCAGACCCTGTAGTAGTGGGAGCCTCGTGCACTAAGACGCCCTATTTTATTAGTTCTCCATCAACAAGAAACAGTAAACATCAATATGCCTCACTTTATGAGTATGACAATGGATACTGTAAGGCTCATATCCAGTACATATTGGCTTCTGGTATATTCCTACTACACTTTCAGAAGGTGGTATCTTAACAACACTATAAGTTCTATTTGGTCACCTTTTCTTTGAGGTTTGAAATCACCCAGGAAACTAGAAATTGGTGGAGCCTGATCAATTTCATTGGATGACTATCAGTTGGCATACCTCTTCTTCCAGTGGGAGGAACATGGTTACTTGGATCCATTGGAATATTCATTTAATAATTTTTTTTTTTTTTGGCTTTTCCATCAGTGTATCAAAAACCAAATGAGCCATCTAACTGTAGAGGCAAATTCTTGTTTGGCATGGTTCACCAGTAAAACCTGGTTTGCAATAAATAGATAAATAAATAAGTAAATGAAAACTCATAATGGGAAATGAATAAATAAATAAATAATTGAAACTGGCTATTTAGTTACATTTTTTCTGTTTTTCTTTCCATTCATAATTTTTTTTTTGGGGGGGAGTTCTAGTTGGGCATGGTTCACCAGGCCGTCTTTGATTGTTGAAGATGCCCCAGTTCACACCTGGATTGACTAAGTGGTCTGGTTCAGTTTCTTAAAATATAGATGTTATCTCCAAAAATGCCACAATGCATATCTACAGTGTGTGTTTAAAAACTGGCACTGGTGCCACTTGCTATTTAAAGCTTCTTTCTCTTGCCCCTTTTTCCCCAGATCATGTCTATTATCTGGGTACTGTCATTGAGGTCCCCTGACAATGCAGCGAGTGCAATTGAGGCCGGAGCTGGAGATTTTGTGATTCAAGCCATGGAGAAGTTCCCTACTGCATATCAGATGCAGCGTCAGGCATGTTTCATGATCCGCAATCTTGTGGTTAGGAACCCTGAAAACAGGCAAGTCTGCAGTGCATGATGATTAAGCACATTTCTGTTTCACCTTTGAAATTGTTTACTGCTTTTCATTTTGCCAGTCTTCCCCAATTGATGTTGAGGTTTCCAACCGACTGAAAATCAAGTGGACCTTTTAATTGATGGATCTTTTGTTCAATTGTCTGATGTTTACAATAAAATTGATATTTTTCCTCTTGTGAAAAATTGCAGAAGAATTTTGCTTAAAATTGGAATTGAGAGGTTGATAAGGAAGGCTAAAGATAGCCATGAAAGCTGCAAAGATGCTGCTACAGATGCACTGAGGGATTTGGGGCTCGATAACTACAATTCATAGTTTATGAATTCTGATTGTTTTCTACTGTTGTTATACTTAGCCTTCCAATACAGGTTGGCTTTTGAATGGCTACGTTGTCTCAGAACTGGTTACTCGATATTGGACTTCAGTTTTCTCAACCAATCCATGTATGGGTATGCAAATTCCTAATGTAGCAGTTCTGGTTTATGAAGCCGGATGCCCCCCTCTCCAGCAAAGCTCCTGTTATATTCCGTGTATCCATCAAAACTTGATTTATTCTATCACCTTCTTAAGCCTGACCTGGTTAATACTTGGGTGGTCTGGCCAGACCTGGGTAAGAAATGAAGGATTCCCGTGGATTATACATGGAAGTGTGGCAACACACTTTGGTTTTCATCTCTCTAGGATTTTAGAACCTTCAATAGAAAATGATTTCACCCAGAGAAGTCAAAGACATGTCCACCATGGTGTTCACCTGCATGTGGATTTCTGCAGCATCTGTTAAATTTCGGCATCCACTCTCACCTGTTAACCTCATTGTAACGATGACTGAGACTTTAGTCCGGCACAAAGCTTAACTGAGAATACATTTATTCGACTCTTAATAATCCACCACCATTACCCTAATTTTGAATCCTTGAACCGGAAGAATGCAGTGGTATATTTGGTTGAAGATCCACTACACTGGAAATGTATACTGAATTGAATCCACTTCAGAAGCCTTAAAAGTTGAATGAGGCTAAATCATTTGAACTGTCGCGAAAGGGGGGAAGTAAGAGCAGAAGAACAAGGTCAAGTGTTCCTCTTATGTTATCCGCACCGTTCCAGATCTTTTATATCAGAAGCTTCATGACTATCAATCATCTATGTCTCATATCCTAGGTTGCAATGCAGCAAATTTATACTTCAGAGGCAATGAGCCATGATAACAATTTTGATGAAATGACCAGGCTTCGGATGCAAAAATGATGAATGGGAAGAATTTAAGCTGAAAACAGGGGATGGAGGGCAGAACTAAATGCGAGAACAAACCAAAGAAATATAGAAGCCACCCATCTAAAATAAAAATAAAAAGAGGGAAATATGAAAGATGAGAAAGAAGATGGCTAGAGAAGCAATACATGAAATCAATGGCCAAGAAAGAGAATTCCAAACTCCATCCACCCGAACAAATGTAATATCCACAAGAGATTGGGGGATACCAGTTACCTAATTGCAAATACTAAAAATAATCATAATGAACTGGTCAAGAAAAAGCCATGCTTTTGAAACCATTTAAGCTTGTTTCTTTATATCAAACATGTCAAGATTGTTAAAATAATTGCAAATGATTTCATCATAAACCAACCCAGCAAGTCCTGAAATTTTAAACATGCCAAAAACTATCGAACAAAATTTGGCTGAAGCTTGCACTGTCTATCTCTGTATTCGATCAGGAGGTCTGGTGGTTTTCCTTCACCCTCTCTAAAAGCCTGGGACAATTAGAAAACAGGGAAAATGTTAGCGGGCAATTATGTACATTATTATATTTAATACTAAGTGTAACCTATAATCTCATGGCCATCTACATGTCAAATCCAGGGAGGTCCTAGTGTTTAATGGCTACCACCTAGGAGATCTCTGCAGAAAAATACCAACCAGATCCAATTATTGCAACAACTCAATAATTAAAAAATATAATTGATTGTTACAATTATGTGAAGACTAACATCCGGAAATAGTGAAAGCTAGTTCTATCCAGATGTTATTCTTCACATAATTGTTCTAACAAGTATGTGAACAAGGCTTTCACAGAATTGTTATAATCAATTATATTTTGTAACAATACTTTCACATAATTGATATTACAAGTATGTGAACAAGGCTTTCACATACTGCATGTGTAATTGTGAAAGCCTCTCATATCAAGTAACAATGAAGAACAACATACCATGGAGCTGCAAGAACTCTATTGGAACATTTTGGAATAAGCCTTTCTTTCCTGATCACGTCTGTCGCCAATCTGAAATACATGTTTCAAAATTTCATAAAAAAGTAAAAAACAACATACCAAAGAAAAATGTTAAAATATTGCTGCATTACTAACCTTCTTTTTTGCAGCAGCAAGCTCTTTTTTTATTGCACCTGAAAGACCGCAAATATTAAGGCAAAGGTAGAAATTAAGATCTGATTATACACAGGATATTCAACATGAAAAGTGTATAAATACAGTCATTTATTGATATATTTGCTGCATAACAAGGACATGGACACATGTTTTGGTGTCCACTGACAAGGCTTGTACAAAATGGCCCCTATTGTGAAAATTACAGACTACTACAGAATATAGTAATTAAGGCTATGTATGGTTACCGTTTTCTGTTCCAAAAACCTGTTTCTGAGTCAAAAACTGTTTTTTCTGTTTGTGTTAATTCGGAATATTTCTGTGCTCAGAAACACTGGAAAAACTGGAAGGAAAAAAAAAAAAAGGTATTTCTGCCCCTCTCCAATTTTAATTGGGCTCTGAACATCAAACAATATCCAATTTTTTTGTGATGCGTATCAAATAGACCAGAATAAGCAATCAAAAATCCCCCACTGGAGTTTAATTTATGGGATTAGAAGAAGGCCTTTCTAGATATTACCCATCTGCAATTAAAATTTTAAAACTCTTGCCCTTGATGAGATATCTCTAGACAGTAACCATGAAGTGAAATTCAGTTTCAAAAGCAACTAGCTCAACAAAGTAATCTAATCATTTTGAATAATCAAGTTTTAATAACACCATTACACCACACTTAACCTATATGCAAACAGGGCAACTCTTCTTTCTTTCAAGCCATTGGTAGATGTAATCAATGTAAAACCAATGAGAACAAAGAAGCTCCTCTATCTGATACCCATCGTCAAAGACTTTCAGACATATCAGACTTGCTGATGTCGAAGTTGAGCTGTAATTGTAAACCAAAAGAAATGTTCAAGACAATAGATCTGTCCAAGCGCCTATGCGCCACCATTCGGAATAAGCAGACTGAAATCTCTTCCGAGACCAAAGTCAAAGATGATGATTGGATAACTCTGATATTTTTTCAAGACAGAGAGAGTATAGTATATGTGAAGGGACGTAACCCACGAAATTGAGCACCATCGAGCCAATGTTTCCAGAAGTAGCCCACAGGCCATGGCTTCTAAAGCATCACTCTGTTGATTGAAAAACAACTTCGCCGCAACTGGACAAGCAGTAGAGAAAACAACCTAAGCTTTGGTCCTCACGATAGGTAGTGATCAGAAATGTAAGTTAGGGCTTTCAGCACTCATAACTTCTAAAGCATTAAGTGAGATCGATGGTGATGGTACAGAATCAAAAAAAAAAAAAAGATGAGAGGGGAAATCGATGGAGATGGATGGAGAGAGGGTGAGAAGGAGAAGGAGACGGAAACAGACAGAGAAAGAGAAAGAGAAGGAGAAGTACCTAGTGATTGCCAAATGGTTAAGGACAGCTTGCTGTGGACTCCGATGGTGGCTTCTTTCTTGAAGGACGAAGAAGATGAAATGGAGTGAAGGTTTGTGTTTGCCTTTTTATCGGGAAAGATTTTTTAGAACCAAGAAACAACTCACATGTTGTTTCTCATTAGTTATTTCTGGCTATTTTTTTTGTTCCGGTTCATTATAAATAAAATAAAAAATAAAAAATAAAAAGACTGTCGTTTCCATACAAGTTCCTATCCATATCTGTTTCAGGGAAAAAAAAAAACGGAAAACAGGTTTTTGGAACATTACCATACACAGCCTAAGTGTTTAACTTGGACATGGACACGGTGTCTAACACAGCATAATGTTGGAAAAATTAAGTACACAACTGTGATTTGGAGAGTTGATGGTCTCACAATTCCAGCATTTTGACAAAAGAACTTAAAATTGTTAATAATTCACTAACCATCATTTGGCTCCAAGTCTAATGCCTTCTTGAAGCTTTCCACTGCAGCATCCACGTCATTAAGTGCCATATATGCCTGAAACATAAATAAGAACTATTATTATAGGCATTACAGACTACTTCAGTATAACTGAAGTCCAACATACTTGCTTCTGAGAACAATTTTTTTTTTGATATTTCAACAGAAACTCAAGCAACCCCCAGGAAGGAACAAAATTAAACAATTATGCAACATTTGTGAACTACATCACAGAAAACAAGCAAAGCTGGTTATAGTAAATATCCCCTGCAGTTCCTAAGTCAGAAATCATGCTAATCTTAAGCTTTTGTACTGGTTCCTATCCCATTCATTGTGATAATAACTGTTAGGGGTGCAACTGGACCATGCATTTTAAAACCTTAGCCCAACCCTAGGTTCCCTTAACTCAGGTCAGGCTCAGCCTAGCCTGAGGTTAGACTGGGATATCTCAGCCCACACCCAGGCCTATCAGGCTCAGCCTAACCCATCCCAGCCCTGATTGACTCTAATTAGGCCAGGCTGGGCTGGGTTAGCCATAATTGACCTTGGCTCAACCCAGCCCAACTTAGAGAATGGTGTAACTATTTCAATTGTTTATTATACATTTATATTTATTATATATTAGCGGACCCCATTTAGTTGGGACAAGGCTTTGTTCGCTTTGTTCTTCTTCTTCTTCTTCTTCTTGTTATATTTATTATGGGAATAGAAAGTACAGATGGCATGTACTTCCCTCCCACATCCCTCCTTTCTTTCATTTCCTTGAAATCCGCACCCCCTCACTCCTCCAAGTGAATGGCTACCAGCTCTCCCTGTACTCCCATTTTCACCGCTAGCATATAGGATTCCAATATGCCCCGCTAGCATGTAGATCCTCTTCCCATTTATTATATATAATTCCATGAACCGCTTTCTAGTATCCGTGTTTGCCTTCTTTCTTCCTTTCCTTCCACAAAAGGATAATGGTGTTCTCCAAAACAGACATATCCGGTGGTGTCAACTGTTTAGTAAGCAAGGATTGAAATGGGTAGAACCCAATCCTGCACCTGAAAATCTCAACCTAGCCCAGCATATGATCTAAAATTCCCAGCCCAGGTCAAACTTGCACCCCTATTATTGACTGTAAATTACCATGAAAATCTGTAAGGCAACTCCAGTCACAGCTCTGCATAATTCTTCCATACTATTACAAAATGACTCATCGCAACTCAATGTAACAGCACTACAAAGAGCAAGAACTCAAATCATAATTACAAAGCACAACAGCATCACTGTCAATGTTCCATACCATCAACCAAAATGCTAGTTTAGCAAGAAAAGTATATGCTGCAAGCAATATACATTTAAAACAGTAATGATTAATCAGGTTATGGTGGTACAGTGTTTACCATTCCAAACCAAGCAGATCAAAGTTACATCCCTACCACATTCAATCCTATAGACAAAAGGTTCAGACAAAACAGGTTCAACATTAAGATGATGGTTGTCTTCTCAATGTCCCCAAAACCATAAAGTTTCAAATTATTAACAGTCCCCAAAACAAAGGGTTCCAGTAAAGTAGGTTTGGCTGTCCCCAAAAGGTCCGTCATGGCTCTATCGCAAAAGTCTTTGAATTAAGAAACAAAAAACTTCAGAACAGCAATGTATGAAAACAAAATTTGGGATAATCAGAAAAGCCATAATGCCAGATATCTATAAAGGCATGCACATGCCCCACAAAAACACCTCATTGATGCAAGAAACAAACCTGCCCTTGCCGAAACAAAGCTTTCACATTATTCTCCCCATCACGCAATGCAAAGTCTGTATCCAACAATGCTCCTTTTAAATCTCCTAATTTCAACTTACAAGCCTAAAGCAAGCATTTTAGCATATTAATCAGTTAGAAAAACGGGCAATCATTAAAATCACAACCAGAGTACAATCCATTACCAACTAACAAACAAACCGAACAAAGGAACATGCTGTGAATCAAGATAAACAGAATATCCCTGTGAAAATGGTCATCCAACCAAAAAAAAATTGGGCACAGGGCATCCAACATGAATATACCAAGAAAGAGATTGACACAGTTAAAATTTCCTTTTTTGATAATGTTGGAGCATTGACTTAATGGTAAAGAATATAAGATGGTACACTTTAATGTATTTTCCCTTCAACAGCCATTGTTTTGTAATACCTAATTAATATATATGCTTGTCCTCATCGTTCACTTCCAGATTAGCATGTGTTCTCGTGTGTACACACATGCACACAAAGAAAAATAATACTGAAATTACTTTCACAATCAAGAAGATCATTAAATAAGTTTTCTTCTGATAAGAAACATTAATCTTCATTTTAGTAGAACATATCTGATCTAGTAAGAACATTGATTCATCTACAGGCCCTTGCCACCACCCCACCCTCTTAGTTCTGATTCCATGTAAGAGAGAGAAAAATAATGGAGAATAAATGGAGAATAAGAAGAACAGGGGAGAGAGAGAGAGATAACATGTGTCTCTCTCCTGCTGATCTCATTAAATAGAAAAGGAAATCTTGCATCTTATTGAAATTCTAGCTACAATGGGAAACATAAATTCAATATAACTCTAAGACTAGAAATAACAATGCGTAACAACTAAGATAACTAAAACATATAATGTCGATCCTTCATCTTTGGGTCCACTGCCATTACTTTAGATTGCTTGATAGATATAATGATGTGGAGATAATTCTGATGACGTGACTCAGATGATATCGATAGGCATCTATCTTCAACACTTCTATTATATTATCTTCCAACATTTCTATGTTTCTTTTTTCCCTTCTTCCCCAAACCCTAAGGAGTCCATCTTCAAACCTGATCAAAACCTAAACCTACAACTATGCTAAAATCTCTATTCCCTACACAGTGCTTTTCCATTGAAAATCCAAATAAACAAGCCACATCATTTTTCCTATCCATCCCCACACTTCTCTTGTGGACCGTTGCAGGATTGTCACCTGCAGAGAATATTCCACTTCTGAATTTATATCACCCATCAAACTAACTTTTTAATCTCAAAATCAACCCACTTCCTCAATAAAATCTAGTCTTGTACGCGAAACATGCTTAAGTGAAAGTGATTGGGCTTTTATGTCAAAGTGCACATTCTTATAAACAGCATGGAACTGTATTTTATTATTCAAAATACTACGTAAGACAACTCATAATCCATAGAACATCTCTTCCAAATTCTTTTTGGCCAATTGCCTGGCTAGATAATCAGGAACACAGACATGCCTATTTGTTGCATCTAAACTATGGCGTTAGTGTAATGATATAAAATACGTTATTGTTGACTAACTATTTTGAGCAATTAATCATGTGGACTGATGGACTCTTAATTAGTTTATTAGTTTCTTTTATCAATTAGGCTTGTTAGTTTCCTTTTTCTATTTTGAGTTTACTTTGTCTTTAGTTTGTAACTAGGACTCTGATTTATAAAGTCCTTAAACATATCTAATTATTGTTTTCTATTCCCTATAAATATAAACTACAAGGAGGAGAGCAGCACCAACTAATTCGATTCTACCACTCTCTCTCTCTCTCTCTCTCTCTCTCTCTCTCTCTCTCTCTCTCTCTCTCTCTCTCTCCCCCTTTATTTTTTCTCTTATTTTCAAGTTTGTTAGATGTTATCAAAGTCGGTGCCATTTTGAGAGTCGCCTAAAGTTTTTCGCCACAATGTGCAACCACTATTGTGTATATATCTGCTCAAGTTCATGTCTTTTCATTGAAGAAAGCTTAGCCTACTATTGCCTTGCTCATGATGGAGCTTCTCCTTGGTCATGATGAAGTCTACTACCGTTTACTATGCTCGTGTTGGAACTTACTATCAGTTGCACGTGATGCAACCTCAACTACCTACACGTGATGCTACCACTACTACTTCTACATGATACAGTCTCTACTACATGTACGAGATGCAACTTCTACTACCTGCACGAGATGCAACCTCAACTACTTGCACCTGATACAGCCACTACAACCTGCACCTGATGCAACTTTTACTACCTGCACATGATATGACATCTACTACCTCTTCGCTCGTATTGGAGCCATTACCATTATTGTGCTACTACTGCTGCTGCCAAGGAATCAAGTATCGACACGATACGGGACGTATCGGCTGATGCGTATCGGTATTGACAGTAATCGATACGATGCAGTAAGAAACGTCTCCAGTGTTTTAAAATAGTAAGTGTATCGATGGGTATTGATCGTATCGAACTGATACGGGTCGATACATATCGATACACTCGATACAGACCGATACCCTCCAATATGGCTGATACGTAAAAAAAATTCATTTTTTCATTTAAAAAATTGGGAGAAAAAAAACAGAAACGTATCGAACTGTATTGGTCAGTATCGCCCTATATCGGCCCGATACAATCCGATACGCATCGATACAGTCTTATACATATATTTTTTAGGGAAAAAAAAACTTGCAGAAACAAGGTCGACCAAGAAGGAAGAAGAGGAAGAAGAAAAGGGAGAAGAAGAAAGAGGAGGAGGAGCTACCACCGTCGCCAGCAGCAGCAGCCACTCGGCTTCAGAGAATCAGACAGCAGAGCAGAAGCTACTGCAGCCGCCCCAAGAAGAAGAGAAAAAAAGTAGCAGCAGCGATTGCCACTGCCACCAGAAGAGGAGAAGCAAACAGCAGTAGTGGCCACCGCCACTATTGCCAGACGAGGGGAAGAAGAAGAAGAAGAAGAAGAAGAAGGGAAAAAAAAATACTAACCTGTGTGATGCTCGTCCTCAGCAATCGGCTCCATCGTCCCCTGCGATCGTCTCCAGCAAATTAACAGAGGAAAAAAAACCCTGGCTTTATTTAGATATATAATCCATGGGATATGATCCCATGTATCCATGGGACATGATCCCTTGTATCACATTCTATTATATTAATATACATTTTACACCATTAAAAGTTAAGAAATGGCATTAGTTTTATCAAGAAAAAAAATAATAAAAATAAGTTAATTGGAGGTAAATTAGTGTAATTAATGTAAATAAAATTTTTATAATTTATATACATACCTATGATTGGAAGTAATGTATTAACTTTAATCACTTAATGTCTTGTAATTACACCATAAAATTGGTTAATTATAGTGTTTTTATGTTTTAAATTAGTGTTTTATATGTTTCTTAAGCATTCCTATGCATATTTTGCTCGTATCCACCGTATCTACGATACAATACGATACGTCTCTTAATTTTAGTTGATCGATACGGTACCGATACATGATACTTAACTCCTTGGCTGTTGCTACTACTATTTGGTCCACAATGACCTATACTGTATTGTTGTTGCTAGGTATCTGCTCCACTACTGCTGCTACTACTTCTTGGTTCACAATGACCTATATTGTGTTGTTGTTGCTACTAAATATCTGTTTTACTGTTGCGACTACTACTACTTGGTTCACAGTGACCTATATTGTGTTGCTACTACTACTATTGCTACTGTTTTCGTTGCTACATTGTTTCATGCTGAAGCTTTCACATTCCCCCATGCTCCAGTTAGAGGGGGATGTTAGCATAATAGTATAAAATACACATTGATGGACTAGTAGTTAGTTTATTAGTTTGTTTTATTAGTTTTCTTTACCAATTAAACTTGTTGGTTTCCTTTTCTTATTTTGAGAATACTTTTGTCTTTAGTCTGTGACTAGGATTCTGACTTGTAGACTCTTAAAATCTACCTAATAATTGTTTTCTATCTTCTATAAATATAAATTACAAGGAAGAGAGCAGAATGAACTAAATCGATTCTGCTCTCTCTCTCTCTCTCTCTCTCTCTTCCTTTATTTCTTCTCTTAATTTCTATTTTGTTACATATGGGAAAATTAAAAATATAATTTTATGCCCAAATTCTTGTTAATATACAAAATATCCATAAATTAAAATATAAAAAAAATAAATAAAGGATCCAGAAATTCCACGAATGAAAACGGAAGGGATCAAGATGAGAAAGTTGAAGTTATGTTCCCTTTATACAAAGACCAACACTCTCCTTTCACTCTACTCTGACAACGACAAATTCTGAAATAGTATGTTACCCAAATATTTTTATGTTCTTATAATCTCTTGCAGTCAACATTTCAATTTCGCACAACTAAACATATGCAATTTTCGAGGGACTACACTAAACAGACTGGAAGATATGTATTTTGTTAAGCAGCATGATTCCAGATTTGAATATGCTACCAAAACATATCTAGAAGTGTTAATAACTCTCCTCAACTTGAAAATTAAAAAGCTTACAGAGCTATTTGTGAATATCTGTGACTTTGTTTTCCTCAAACATGAACTCTTCTCTGCACCATATCAAAAGTATACAACTCAGACTGGGATCAAGAATGGTAACATAGTACAACTAACAAAAGAGATATCATGGAGTAACATAGTACTACTAACAACAAGAGATATCATGAAAAGCAAAAAAATTGACCTCCATCGAGGTCTTCTTTCTCCCAGCAAACATCCAGGTAGCGCAAAGCTTTCTGGTACTTCCTAAGAGCCATCTTGTAGCTTTGTTTCTGTACACAGTAGTAGTGAAAGTTACATAAGAATGTGGACCAAAATAGCTGCTTACTAATAGAAATTAAATGATTTGATTGACCGCAGAAATTATCACCTTTGCATATAAGAATAACTCAAGAAGACATTACTCATAAGACATGTTCATTGAGATGTGCAAAAAAATGAATAATATAACAGGGAAAAGTTTCATGACATACACATTACCTTGTAGTGCTCATTTCCAAAAAATTTAGCAGCATCTACAGCCTTTATCCACCAAGCAACCTCATTAGGCTTCTCATCAAGGTCGGCTGGGAAGTCTGGATAAGTGTCACCATCTTTAAAAAAATTATAAATCCCATCATCTGCCCCTTCAGGAATTTCTCCGCAATCCTCAATGATAACATCAACAGTGGGACAATCATTATCTCCAGTAGTAACATGCTCAATTGAACGAACTACTCCCATGCCTTTAATAACCTTTCCAAACGCAACATGCTTCCCATCAAGATGGGGAGTACGAGTGGTAGTTATAAAGAACTGGGACCCGTTGGTGTTTGGACCAGCATTCGCCATCGATAGCATCCCCTTTCTCTCATGCTTCAAGTCAAAATTCTCATCTTCAAACTTCAAACCGTAAATGGATTCCCCTCCAGTGCCATCCCCTGCAGATATATCTCCACCTTGTATCATAAAACCTTTAATAATGCGATGAAAACGGACGCCCTGAAACAAATATTTCACTATTAGTTAACTGAATGATACAAAACCAATGGAAAGTTATTCCGAAACAAACAAAGCAAATATGACACAAATTAGCAGCAGAGTTCTTGACTGTTAAAGTTGGCTTTTAAAAAAACTAAAACGATTATGCCAAAGTTCTAAGATCAAACCTATAAACTGCTCATACTTACTACCCAAGAAAAAAAAAATGCTCATACTTTCATTTAGTTCTTAAAGAAACTCCTATTTTAAGAACGAACTACGAAAAATCCAAACGCCCAGTACGGGAAAAACGGAGATAGCCTTAACTTATCAGAAATCATTAACCACCGAGAAAAAGAAAAAATCCCTTTGCTTCTAGCTCGTAAGGGAGGGAAGAGGGACAAAAGTTGAACCAGTCGTAAAAAGCAAAACAGAAGAGAAAACGTCAAAGCAAATGTAGAGAGAGAGAAGGTACGACCTTGAAATGGAGTGGAACACCAGTATTGGGACCAATGCCCTTCTCACCAGTGCAAAGAGCCCTGAAATTCTCCGCCGTCTTGGGTACCACATCGCTGTATAACTCGACCACAACCCTCCCTTCAAGCTCTCCTCCAACGCTAATGTCCAAGAAACACCGTGGGTTCACCATCTCCTTCCCTTCTACCTTCTTCTTCTGCTCTGCTCTCCTCTCCTCTCCTCTCCTCTAAAATCCAAAAAGACCCTAATCTTGTCTCTCCTCTCCCGCTTTTCTTTTGAAAGTTGAAACTCTCTGTTTCCCGCAGCTTACCACAGCAATATTCAATTGGAAGTGAAACGAATCACTATTCCGCTACGCCTCTTACTACCATACGCGAGAGACCGCTGTACACACAGTCAGTCACGAAATCCGCCTGTGGCCTATCACCTATGGGCTATCCACCTGAGTTTCACAACGCCACAACCTAGTATTTTTCTTTTATAGCCAAAGCTACTTATATTATTGTACTATGCGCACTGTGCTCATGTTCTTTGGTTTCGATCCACATCCTCTCTTCCCGAACCGCTGGGAGAAGAGGGGGCGGCCCTATTAGATTACCAACGTATTGGGGCTCGGGATAATTCAAGCTCTGGCAAGAGGTGTAGACTCGAATGGAGGGTTTGGATTCACTCGAGCTTCAAATGTCAGCCATCTAACAGGATCGCTGCCTCTCCTCCCGAATCTCTGGGATGAAACGATTTGGATACTCTTTGGTTTTGTCATACACGATTTCTAAATAACGCCTAATCTGTTCGGTCACTAATCAACATGAGCTTTCATACTTGATATTGATAGCATAATTATAAAAAATAAAAAATAAAAAAAACAAAAAAAAAAACTACTTGTAATGCTTTAATGGATTTGGATTGTCTCTGGTTCAGATTATTATCTAGATAACATCAGTTGTCGCTTGATGAGTGATAGGCTGATAACTGGAGGCTATTAAATTCGACGGATGTTATAAATTGGGTTGTCAAAAGCCTACAATGAAATGCATAACACACAATCAAATGAGACCATAAAATACAATCATTTGAGACACATAACACAGTTGGATGTCATCTTGTTCTAACGTGAATAGGATACAATCCTGCTTTAACGGGAGGCTTACCCTCCATATATAGAAGACTGAGTGATTTTTGGCCTAATGGAATCCGACCCATCTTCAGTTGTACAATTAATCCAAAAATATACACGTTAAGTGATTCCAGCCGTTAGATCACAGTTGGAGGATACTAAGTTTAATATTTCGAATTACGAAGGAATTTGATCATTGTCGAGACTCGAAACCAAAATATTTCAATTAATTTTTAATAAAAAAATGTTGTCACTGATTTTATTTTAACCCACGTCAAAATCGATATATATATATATATATATATATATATATATATATATATATATATATATATATATATATATATATATATATTGGGATATATATTGGGATAAGGAGTTCATAGTTTTGGGTGTACCCAAGAGAAGTAGGCTTTAAATCATTGTAAACCATCACACAACGTGTTTTAAATAATTTGACTTTTTTTTTTTTTTTTTTTTTGCATATATATGCTTTTAGGGAAATTTACTCATACATGTTATTGATAATTGATTTACTATATAGAATTATTCTTTTTTGACAAAAAGTATACGGACTACTTCTAAAACAATGTTTTACAATAGCATAGTCTATGTTGGGCGTAAAAAACTAATGGGAGAAATTCTAACGTTTTTTCAAGATAATAATACATTTACTCAATATAAAATTACATAAATATATCATCGTCTATCTCTGGAATCAGGCATATGCAAATTTTCCAATTGCAGGTTGAAGAACTTGCAAATGTCTCGTTCAAAAAATATATGATGGTATATTTATATAATTTTACATTGAATAATGATAGTATTGCCTTAAAAAAATTTCATCAGTTTTTAATGTCCAGTGTGGACTATACTGTTATAAAACATTGTTTCATGGGTAGTCTGTATAACTTCAGTAAATAAATGATAGCACTGTGTAGTAAATCAATTGTCAAGGGAGTGCATGAGTAAATTTTATATGTTTTTATTAATGAAAGTAATTTGTGTCATTTCCAATGATCATAATTTCGGTTTCATGCTTGGTTTCAATCAGGCCATAAATTGAAATTTCAGTGGTTTTGACCAAAATTCAATGAAGCCTATTAAAAAAAAAAACCGCAAACTCAAGTTGCAGGTTAAATATATTTTGTATAAAACTTCAAAACAAAACTGCAATAGTTTAAATGCATACTCTGGTTATCAAAATCTATGATGAAATCAACAGAAGATAGAGGGTTCAACTGGAATGTGTAAAATCTTTTATCTATATTTTATTGTAAGCAACATTATCTTACTTATTTTTTATAATTAGTGGGAATCCAATAAATGATTGGATGATTATCTCATACATATTATAAACTAAATCTATTATATTATGAGATTGAAATATATTTGGTATGCACTTATTATAAATATGTGACAGGGATCCCTATAGTCTCTCTTTATCTATAGGAAAACAATAAAGAAACTCATACCCAGTGGAGAGAAGGTTGTAGAAAATCTTTGTGAGAATCGAGAAAGAAAAGAACAAACAATCAAAAATCAATCTCCAAGGTAAAGGTATATTCCTCTATTATTACCATTTGTTTATTACTCAATGTATTTTATTATCCCTATGTGATGCATTAAAATAATTTTTATTGGATAAAAAATCCTACACCATTTCTATCGAGGAGAAAAAAAATTGGGGCCAAATCACAATAACCAAAAAACAGAAAGCAAAGTGAGCGTGAGACACACAAAAAGGGAGAGAGACAGGTTTGATTCTTACCGGTTGTCACTGATCTTTCTATCCGGTGGAGTTGCAAAGCTTTCAAGACATTTAGATCATTCTGAATGGAATTGTTATAAGAAGACTTGAAACTGATTCGTTGGACTCAATTTACCGAATCTTGAAGACCAACTGAAATTGAATACTGAATCTGAATAACAAAGAACCACCAAAGCACTTCAAGAACTGAATCTGAAACTTGAACCGAAGATCTGAATCCTCGAAGACTAAACTTAAACCGCAAATTTGAGTTGTTGAAAACAAGTTGAAGGTCCTTACCCTACGATTTCGCTAAATCAAAATGCAAATCTATGAACAGACAAATTACCAAAGGAGACGGAAGCACGTATATGATGATGCAACGGGAGAAGACTGCAAAGCACGGCCGCGGAGACGAAAGTCATTGGAAAGACGAACGAAAAAAAAATCAGAGAATGTCACCGAGTTTCGACCATATTTTTCGACTGAAAACATGGTTGAAACCAAAATTTTGGCTGAATTTTTGAATTTTGGTACCGATGGCACATCTTGTTTTGTATAGACCAAAAATCGAAACATTTTGATTGAAAATTCTAAAATTTTGGCTAAAATTTGAAACTATGGTAATTTCACATGTCTATTCATCCATTAAATGACAATAATATTAATGACAGCAACATAAATGTAACATGTGAAATGCCATCTTACCATTTTCGTAAAAAAAAAATGTACAATTAAAATAAATGTTATATTCTATAAAGACATTTCCTTTAGGCTTTGATTGATCGCAAGATGAATTAAAAGACATTTACCCAAAAAAAGAGGAATTAAAAGAAAGTGAAATGAAATTTTTTTAATCATTACATCAGATGATTATGATTATGTAATTAGCTTCAAACTATTACAAATTTAGTTATTAATTTACATTTTATTTTGGGTCAAAATGTCTTGCATTTGAAAAGCAAGATAAATCAATATCAAATAAGTATCATCATTATATATATGATAAGAAATTTATGTAGTTAAAAGAATCATTTTGCGTTATATATATATATATATATATATATATATATATATATATATTAATTAGTTTACTTCTTTTCATTTTATATCTCTTGCAACCAAATAAAGTCTTAAGAAACGACAATATTAAATAAAAAAACCTCATTGAGAAGATCTGAATAGAGATTTTAGGATAGTTTACAAATGTGTGTCTAATTACGCATCCAAATCCTCTCCTCCACGGCTTCTGGCTCCCATGCCATTCAACCGTTGGAGGGGTGAGCCGGCTCAAACTCCAACCCTTGGATGGGGTGGGAGCCGGGGAGTCGTGGAGGAGAGGATTCGGTTCCGTCCGATTACAGGGTTTTCGGAGGCTTATCCATCCCAATGTGCGCCGATCCGTCTCTGAATCGGATCGCGATACGTCCCCCAATTCCGATTACTGAACCTTTAGTCAGGAGACTCAGGACTACACGATGGGTGTTAGCTGCTACAATTCTCCCGAGTCATGATTGAATGAGAGAGAGAGAGAGAGGCCGAACATGGGAATTGAACCAAAACAACAACCTCTCTTCTGCTTGAAATGGCCTTGGGAGATCCATCAAAACCCTGAAATTAAAAGTTCTAGTCCCTGCCAGTTCGAAGTTCCATGGCTTTTCAAATCTCTGCAAAATTTCGGATTTCTTGCTACCAATCTATTCGATTCTGCTTTTAAAACCCCAGGCACCTCCACCAAATCCTTCAAACCCTTCCATTTCGATATCGGAATAAAACCCTTCTCTTCCAAGAACGGAATCAATGGGAAGAACACGAAGTCGTCGACGACGAGGAAACAGTCTTTGTCCCCGGATGAGCAAGGTGAAGCTGAGCACCGAGCCCTAGCTTCAGCGCTGGCCAGCAGGAAAGAGGCCACCGTTATTGAGTTCTACTCTCCCAAATGCGGACTTTGCAATTCGATGCTCAATATCGTCATGGAGATAGAGGCTAGGAATTCGGACTGGCTTAACATTGTCTTGGCGGATGCGGAGAATGAGAAATGGCTACCTGAGGTTTGTAATATTGCTCCCTGGTTATAGCTATCTTATCGAGTCTATGAAGTTCGAACTTTTCTGCTTGCTATAGACTTTGGAACTTCTTCCACCCGATGAGGATTAAAATTGGCTTTCTTATGCAGTTGGGTTTTGATGCAATCCGTGCCATGGGATTTTTTAATTTCTTTTTAATTTGGGACTATTTCTCATTGATTACATTTTATATCTGATGCATTAGGAGTCGAACTGGTTAAAGCTCATTGATCCAACTGTAACAAGCTCTTAATCCTTTACATTCTGGAATTAAACGTAGCTCTGTAGATGACAAACTGGTATTAATGAGGACGCAATAGGTGATCTTCTCATTTAATCAGCATTTTATATATACCATTTTGTGGATCGAGTGAAAATTTGTTGACTAGAAGTGGTTAGAGACGTGACGAAGTTCCAAGGTACAAGATATTGGAACTTATCAGGATATTGGTTGATTTGATATCTCTGTGGATAATTGGCGGCATCAGATCATGATGAAGATAAGCTAGACCTTGTGCAATCCGATGTCGGGTTGGCCAGTCTAGTATATTTCGCCCTCTGTGAAGTGCATCCCATAGGTTTCCATTTGGCATGTATTCATAAACCAGTAGATTCAAATCTGAGCTGGAAAAGTAGCAGTACAACTTCACAATGTTCTTATGCCTAATGCTCCCCAGTGTCTCTACCTCTGTCTTCAGTCCCCTATGTAGGACCAACTGATCCTCTGTTGCAGAATCCTTTATCTTTTCACTCCACAGTTTCTTCACTGCAACAGCTTCTCCATTACTCAACTGAATCCTGTACACGGTCCCAGATCCTCCACGGCCCACGATGTTCTTTTCTACCAGGGCGTCAATGATCTCACACTGGTCAAAGCTGACCTTATGGAAGTTTTGGACATGTGAGAATGAGGACAAAGACACCATTTCATCCTGGTCTATCACTCCATGTTACTTGTAGTTATAGCCATGTTCATGAGTGGAGGAATGAGTTGTTGGTCATTCGTGTTCACAACTGTGATATTTGATTGAATTCTCTTGATTTAGAGCAATTCCTAGTCAATATTGTTTACTTCCAACTATCTAATCCAAGAAGGGGATGGTACACACACATTACTACAGTTTCATCTGATTGAGTGTAAAAATTACTAGTTCTAGACTCCTAGTAACTAATAGTATTTATTAATAAAATCTAATAACAAGAATTGAAGAAGGTTTGAGATTTTGACACAATAGGTCGTTTCGATCATTGTTGAAATTTAAACATTTCCTTGGAATGGTTGAAATTTTGTAGAATTTGGTCAAAAATTTGGGAAATGAGGGTAAATTAGGGAGATACATAGAATCTTGCAAAACTTTAGTGGATGTTTTTTTAAGCATAAACAGGCATGTATGAATGATTAGATGTAAAAAAGGACCACACAAAGTGGTAATTTGGTTTTGCTCCCTATTGGCTTAGTGTATAGCACATGTGTTGTGTCCTTTCACTTATGTAAGTTATTATATAAATTATTAAAATATTGGTGTCAAGTAAAAAAAAAAAAAAATTGGATGGGTAAGCTCCAAGGAGATTTGAACTCATGCATTACGAAACTTAATCATACTTATAACTATACATTTTCATGAGGAAACAAAGCCTAATGTGGTTAACATATTGTTGCGATGGAAATCGTCCCACCGATCTGCAACCCGAATAACCTGCAATCACAAAGATTAGACAAGGGAGTTGGGTGACTAAACCCCGGGTACACTCCGATGCCTAAGTCAGATTTCCAATGTAAACAATCAAGAGATAGCCGGAAGCTATCTCCAATTTAAAGAGAGGGGAACGTAGAAAGAGTTTGAGCGTATGAGAGATGGAGTGAATCCCCTTTTCTACCTTGGCGGGTTGTCCTCTATTTATAGAAGTAGGCAAGAAGCATGGTGGTACCGGGGCTCTAGGAGGTAGGTCGCCAATAGGACTGACAGGTATCGCATTGTGGGACGCCTAGGTCATAGACTTCGAGTAGGAGTGTGAGACAGTAGCCAAGGAAGCTAAGTCGGTCAGGATAAGATTGACACGTGTCGTTACCCGCTTGGTCACATGCCCGTGATGGTCGGTATCGTATTGCACTAGGAGAAGGACTCCTACGACATAAGCTAGTCACATTTTTGGATTCCGATCGGGAGACGTAACCTAATAGGATTATACCTCTGACTAGGAGCCATGTCTTGATAGGATTGTACCTCCGCCTAGGAGACGTAACCGGATAGAACTATGACTCCGAGCAGACAAGGCCGAGCGCCACTCTATCACGCCTGGTCGGCCTAGGTGATTTTTGGGTGTCACGTGTAAGATTTCCATTGTGTGATATTTTTTCCCCATAACATATGCCCCTTGCGTCGTCGGATGCGAAGGGTTCCATAGTGCAAACATCTTCTGGTCGGCTAGCCGCACTGATCAATTAACCTTTTGCGCCTGTAGATGTGTGCATTCGGAGGTGCATAGGGGGACAAGCCAAGTTGACTCTACCATTATCCCGAAGGTGGGGACGTAGATATAGAGACAAGCCAAGTCGGTTATACTGTTATCCTGAAGGTAGGGGTGTGGTATGGCAGCTCAACAGCTAACCGTTTAGCCGAGTCCGGCTAATCGGTGTTACATGTTGCTACGCCGAGTGCGTTTGCAGAGGAAAAAAATTTCTAAGTGTTGAATGTGCCGAGTGTTGACGTAACTAGGTTGGGTCAGATCTATCTACCCCTTGCCCTACTCAAATCTGCTTATGGAATTGAGCAGACGGAGATGCGTGAGGTTTGTGTGTTACTCAAACCTGCTTGTGGACCTGAGTAGGCAGATTTAGGTGTGATCTGCGTGTTACTTGGGTCTGCTTGTGGACCAGAGTAGACATATTCAGGTATGGTCTGCGTGCTACTCAGGTCTGCTTGTGGACCGGAGTAGGCAGATTCAAGTATGGTTTGCGTGCTACTCAGGTCTTCTTATGGACTGGAATATGCAAATTCAGGTATAGTCTGCGTGCTACGCAGGTCTGTTTTTGGATTTGAGTAGGCAGATTCAAGTATGGTCTGTGTGCTACTCAGGTCTACTTATGGACTTGAGTAGGCAGATTCAGGTATGGTCTGCATGCTACTCAGGTCTGCTTGTGGACAAGAGTAGGTAGATTCAGGTATGGTCTGCATGCTACTCAAGTCTGCTTGTGGACTTGAGTAGGCAGATTCAAGTATGGTATGCGTGCTACGAGGGTCTGCTTATGGATCGGAGTCGGCAGATTCAGGTATCGTTTGTGTGCTACTCAGGTTTGCTTGTAGGCCGAAGTTGGCAAATCAGGTATGGTCTGCATGCTACTCAGGTTTGCTTATGGACCTGAGTAGGCAGATTCAAGTTTGGTCTGCGTGCTACTCGGGCCTGCTTGTGGACCCAAGTAGGCAGATTCAGGTATGGTCAGGTTGAATGGAACAACATTGGAGAGTTGTCGAACTCTGCACTGTAGACCCTTTGACATGGCACCTTCAGCCATTGGCATGGCACAGTTTACCATTGACATGGTCGGCCATTGACATGGCATATCGGCTATTGACATGGCACTCATTTGTTGGTCGGCCCTTCATGGGCTGCTGTAATTTGGGTTTGCTGTAATTTGTAGTATGTCTTCATTTGTTGTGTGTTGCTGAGTGCGTGCCATGGTACCCCTGAAGCGTAGTCGGTATTGCTTCATGCAATATTGAGTGTGCTTGAAGTGTTGTCTTCGACCCGTGTTGGTTGGCATTGATTGTGCAAGTCGGTTGGAGGACTTGAGTAGGCCGGATGTAATAGTGTAAGCTATTCAAGCCTGCTGGTGGACTTGGATAGGCCGAATGGAACGGCATAGATTGTTCAAGTCATAGGATGACTTGATTGGAACGACGTAGATGCTCAAGTCAACTAGAGGGCTTAAGTATGCCAGACAGAATGGCGTGAGCTACTTAAATCTGCTGGGGGACTGCGTGGGTGCCCCTAGCGGGCTTGGCTTCTGTCACCTTTCATTACATTAAGGCTTTTTGATATGGATGTTGTGAGCGGCATGTAATAATCGAAGGTTTTGTAGAGGTGCCTCTATGGCTGGTCCTTATTAAACTTTTGATTCTTTGTGCCACCATTGTTTTGAGTTTTGATTCAACTGCTGGGATCTCTTCTTGTCGGCCTTGAGCAAGTCGAGATATGGTAAGGCGTGAACAAGTCGGCCGTGAGCAGTTGACCATGAGCAAGTCGGTGGTGAGCAAGTCAGCTGTGAGTAAGTTGACCATGAGCTAGTCCGCCATGAGTTGGTCAGTACTAAGCAGGTCAGCTGTGAGCAGGTCGGCAGTGAGCAAGTCGGCCGTGAGTAGTCGACCATGAGCAGGTCAGCCATGAGCAGGTTGGCCGTGAGCTGATCGGCCATGAGTTGGTCGGCTGAGTAAGTCAGCTGTGAGCAAGTTGACCGTGAGAAGGTCGGTCATGAGCTGGTAGGCCCTGAGCAGGTCGGCCATGAGCAAGTCGACCATGAGCTGGTCGGCCATGAATTGGTCAGTCCTGAGCAGGTCGGCCGAGAGCAAGTTAGCCGTAAGCAGGTCAGCCCTGAGCAGGTTGGTCGAAAGAAAGGCAGCCGTGAGCAAGTCGTCCGTGTGCTGAGGTTGTAGTGGCCGAGGTGGCTGCAGTTGGTGTAGTTGTTGGAGCAGGGCTGGAGGTGGATTCGTAGCTCCTACTACGATGCCCATATTGAAAGGTCGAGTTAATTGTGTGATCTATTGACTTAGGACTTTAAACTTATCACGAGTCACGTACTAATGAGCCGGTGGTGCTGGTTGTGCTGGTGGAAGGGGCGTTGGCTGCACCACAAGAGGGGCGTGCGTAGGCTCCGGTTTGGAGCTACTTTGGTGGTGCTGGCGTCACTGTCTTCCTTTACCTTCATCCAGATTGCTGCGGCTTGAGCATGTATTTTTCAGTGAGTCATAGAATGATGGTTGAATTCTCTAGTACACTGTTCGTCAAACTCAGTCTAAGGCCCCACGGTGGGCACCAAACTATTGCTGTTGGAAATCATTCCGCCGATCTGTGACCCGGATAACCTACAATCACAAAGATTAGACAAGGGAGTTGGGCAACTAAGCCCCGGGTACACTCCGATGCCTAAGTCAGATTCCCAATGTAAACAGTCAAGAGATAGCCGGAAGCTATCTCCAGTTTAAAGAGAGGGGAACGTAGAAAAAGTTTGAGTGTATGAGAGATGGAGTGAATCCTTATCCCCTTTTCTACCTTGGCAGGTCGTCCTCTATTTATAGGAGTAGGCAAGAAGCATGGAGGTACTGGGGCTCTGGGAGGTAGTTCGCCAATAGGACTAATAGGTATCGCATTGTGAGACGCATAGGTTATAGACTTCGAGTAGGAGTGTGAGACAGTAGCCAAGGAAGCTAAGTCAGTCAGGATAAGACTGCCACATGTCGTTACCCGCTTGGTCACACGTTTGTAATGGTCGGTATCGTATTGCACTAGGAGAAGGACTCCTACGACATATGCTAGTCACCTTTTTGGACTCCGATCGGGAGACGTAACTTAATAGGATTATATCTCCGACTAGGAGCCGTGTCCTGATAGGATTGTACCTCTGCCCAGGAGACGTAACTGGATAGAACTATGACTCCGAGCAAACAAGACCGAGCGCCACTCTATCACGCCTGGTCGGCCTAGGTATTTTGGGTGCCACATGTAAGATTTCCATTGGGTGATATATATATATATATATATGGGCCTGGAATTCTAGCAATTTTTCCCATTTCCCCACTTTTGACCATTTCAATATTTCTACTCGAAATTTGAATTATATATGAAGGAATGTAGCATTTTCTATCCTTTCTTAAATTTTGACTTTTTGATCATTTTCTTGGAGTGCAATCGTTTATCAAGTGAGTTGCACAGCATTTACACTGGACTTTGCTGTGCAACCTTGGAGGCAACTTCTAAAAATATTTTCAGGATAGGGACTGCACATGAGATGTTCAGATGCCTTATTTTCTCCCCAGCATTGTAATCATACATTTGCTGAAATAACTGAGCTAAGGAAAAGATAGCAACAGCCTGTTGTTACCCACCAATGTAACTGAGTAGGGCAGTTTCAATGTCCCTGGTTGTTAAGTTAATTTATAATGTTGAATTGAATTGATTGAAGCTGAGTTTAAGCATTTAGAAATGATTAAAGCTGATAGAATTCCATAACTGTTAAGGTCAATGGCAAGTGGAAGAGTAGTCGATTGGATGTTCCTCTGAACCAAGAACTGCTTCCTGAGATGGCTTAGTCTGACATGTGAGATAGGCTAGTACTAAACACCACAGAAAAGGCGACCTGATAGGTCTTGTCAAACCATGGACATTGGTTGTAAAGAGTATAGAGGCTCGGGTGGACTTGACATGTCCTGGTAGGTTTAGCATTGAGACAGAAATCTTTAATCTGCATATGATAAAACTTTTTTAGCATTTTTTTTAAGGAAATCTTCAAGTGCATTTGTTCAAACTTCCGTGGTCAATGATGCCTTATGTTTACAATCCAATCATGGTATTATAAGTCCTTCTGATAATTAGTATGCTCCATTTCCTAATCCACTAAGTCCGGATTATAATTACCCTCCATTTCCTAGGGAAATGTCATTGGTCATTTGTGCTCAAGCCATTTCTTTGGGAATGAGGTGGTGGTTTGTGCATCACATGTAGATAGCAGGTTATTTGCATCAAATTTATATTGGAACTACCATCTCTCGTTTGTGCTTGAACCACTTTCTTTGGCTTTGTTATGTGCATCATGGTTGCACTCAAGCTTGCCAGCAGTTCACTCGCTGATGTCACTCCATCTAATTGCTGATAAAGCTCTCAAAAGGTATGAAAAAAGCAAACAACAATATAGGTATGTAAATACATGGAAATTCATTAGAGAATTATTTCCAATGTATTTACCAACTTACTCCTGATGCTTTTTCTTACCTTTTCAAGGGCACTTGTTGGGGAGCAATGTTGGCCAATGATCATGACTTTTCTGCACACTTTAATACATATAATAAGGAAAAAGATTTGCTGGCTGATCTGATCTTGTTTAGTCATATGTTTCTTGCAGCTTCTCTATTATGACATCAGATATGTCCCTTGTTTTGTACTCCTGGACAAATATGGGAAAGCATTAGCAAAGACAAGTGTTCCAACCAGCCGGCTTCATGTAGTTGCTGGTCTTTCTCATCTTCTCAAAATGAAGCAGCCTCAGGAAAACACAACTAACAAATCGTTTTCAGGACCAGGTCAACCAAAAGAAAGTTCTTAAAATCTTTGTAAGTTCATTTGAAGGTGTGATAGTTTTCATTGTAATGCGTTATATTTATCTAAGTTTGATGATGTGTACACAGTCCAAAATTACAGTTTCTGAGACTTAATGCTGGAGGACTTTGATGGAGGTTAGAATAGAAGTTTTAAATCACGAAAGTGATGCAGTTTAGGTTAGATGTTTTTGAAAAGGAATTGAACTTTGAGTTGTCTTTGATTTCTGAAGCTTACTTCGAGTAAAAATATTTGAAACTAGGTAACCCCTGGTGATGTTTCCATCTATCTAAATTGCACTCACCAATCACAATTTCGTAAAAGTAGGCTATTTACTCTTCCCTTTGGAAGTAAACTGAAGGCAAATGTAATTAAAACAAAATAGAATAAAATAAAAACTTTTGCATCATTCTTCATCAAAATTTTATTTTTTAGTTTAAGATTTTAAGTCAAATTACATATTCATGATAAACAAAGTTTGTTTCCATTGTCCTCTTTGAATTATCTTCTCTTGATTTCCCTTCACTTGTAATCAGACGAAGCAAAAATGAAAAGTATATATTTTTCTGTGCAGTTCTCTTTTGGTGCAACAAAGATAAAAATGGTTGCTACTTCCAGAAGTAAATTATCGATTAGTTTAAGTAATAATATAGCATCAGTGAATTTGTGGGATACTCTGACCCCTTTTCTTCAATAGGGATCAAATTTGATGGTATAAATTTAAAAACAAGTAGCTCTAAAGAGCTCATTTTTGAAATTTTAAGCAGGTTAGCAGTGGGAAAACATTAACTAATCTGAAGATCAAATAATGCTGAGCTGCGTGGAGGCAGGTCTTCCAAACATGCTTGAGCTGTCAGGAAAACCATGGTACTACAACAGAAGGGTTGGTCTTCCAAACATGGCTTTTTTTCATTTGGAGGGCCATGTATTAATCATAATATAAGGGTTATTCGCTCATCTCATTGGTCAAATTTCAACCGAAATTAACATTCTATATAGGTTAAAAGTGCCTTAAGGGTTGTAGAAAATAACAACCAACCCTTTATTCTCCATTATTACATAAGAAAATTTACTCCGACACCCCTTGACAATTGGTTTACAACACAAAACTATCCTCTCTCGATAAAAGTTATATGGACTACTTCTGAAACAATGTTTTATAATAGTATAGCCCGCACTGGACATTAAAAATTGACGGGAGAAATTTTAAAATATTTTTAAGACAATACTACCTGTATTCAATGTAAAACTATATAAATATACCATCATTTATCTCTTAAATGAAACCTATGCAAGTTCTCCAACCTGATTATCATGCTCAGCAGCAGGTTCTGATGTTGTTGTGGCTGATGGTCGGGAGACAGCTTAAAGAAAATCAACACTAGTACTGCTGCGGAAATCATCTCTTGGGCGTCCATGTTTTCTTAGAGATGAGTAGATCATTCATTTCGAGACAACCAAAGAAATCAGAAAATGAATGAGCACAAGGATGATATCTGGCAACTAGCCTGCTTCCGCATGTGACCAAAACATCCTCAAAGCCAATTCCATCCATGGAGGGAGGGCTCTTCATCATCGGGGCAAGTAATAAATGTCAACCATTCCATTGCTTTTCCTAATCATGTCAATTTGGAATCAAATCCTCTCCTTTAGGGTTCAGGAGGAGAGTCGATTCCCACCAGTTGATGCCCGACATGTGGGTGTCGACTGGATCCGAACCCTCCATCATAACTGATGCATAAACCAACACCCCTTGTCAGCTCACTTTATTGGCTAAGATGGAGGGCTTAGATCCAACTCATATCCACGTATTGGGCATTGGCTGGTGAGAGTCGACTCTCCTCCCGAACTCCTAGGAGGAGAGGATTTGGATCTGAGAACTTTGAATTTAATTTGGGCAAAAATAAAGTTAAATAAAAAGAGTTAGAATCTGAAATTTTTGAATAGTTTTGAGTCATTGAAAATGCAAAGGAAGATATGCAGTACATGATATTCTTTTCGTATCTTTAACTTGGTCATGTGATATGATAGATTGTACCAATTGAATTGGCATGGAATTGTCTTTCCAATATCTACTGTTGAAAGTATTTACTTTTTGCATCATTATAATTACAATTATTGGAATCATCAGTGGTGGCTGATTCCATTGCGGAGTCCCGTGCGCTGGAACCTTGCTTGAAGACTAGATATTTAAAGAACACCATTTTTAGTAGTGAACCTGGGAGTGTCAATTAGTCGGTCTCGGCAGGTCTAATCAGTCATCATCAATTTAATTTCTTGCAAGTAACTGACATATTTAATCAATTTTTTCTCATTTGTGTGACATGGACACGTTTATATTTGGTCCAACCGATTTTGGTTTCTAATCGATCTTATGTTAATCGGTCTAATCGATCTATTAACAGGCTTCAATAATGCAAATCAATCGATCCATAATCGGTTATGCTATTAAATCTTATGCTAATTGTCCCAATCCTATCATCCAGTACACAATGGAAAAAAGAACAGCCATTGGGCCATGCTCAACTGTAATTGATGCAAGAGTTAAGGTCCTGGTGTAGAAATCCTCTCCCGCCCACATGCTGCCTGCCAAGGGCGGGATTTCAGTCGATCCACCTCCCCATGTATTGATAGGCAGGCCGACTGATCCCCAGCCCTTAGATCTTATCCAAGGTCCTGGAGGCAAGGCAATGGAAGTGTGTGTGGGGAGAGAGAGAGAGAGAGAGAGAGAGAGAGAGAGAGAGAGAGAGGAACCAACAAAAGGACAAACAAAACCCATTGAGAGCCAACAAAAGTAATGTATATAGTTGATACTTGTCACTTGATACCTTACGCCTTACCTTTTAGCAAAGACTGCAGAAGCAAAGGCAGAGCTACCTTCCAAACGAGTCCGAATCGTCTCCTATGCGTACGGGCATAGGAGAGATGGCGGAGAACATTAGATGGCCGCCAAGTGGAAAGGCAGCCATCCAATGGTTGTATAACAAAATCGTTTTTTTTTTTTCTTTTTGGTCTCATCCTCCTCTCTCCTCCTCTACCTCCTCCTTCTTCCTCCTTTCTAAGTTTTTTTTTTTTTTCTTCTGGTCTTCCGTCTTCTTCTTCCTCCTCTCCAAATCTTTTTTTTTTCTTCTTCTGATCTTCCGTCTTCTTCTTCCTCCTCTTTTACTAATTTTTTTTTCTTCATTCGGATTAAACTAATGAGTAGCTGTAGTCTTATAAGCCCACTGTTTTGAAATAGTCATCGTTCTCCCCCTTTATCAGTTGCAGCAAAACACAATCACTGTGTGAAGGGAGACGTGGTCTCCCTCCTCTCCCCTAACTCAATCTTGTACCCCACCGTCTGCCTTGCAGTGCTTACCATCGGAAGAAGAAGACGGAAGACCAGACGAAGAAAAAAAAGACTTAGAGAGGAGGAATAAGAAGACAGAAAACTAGAAGAAGAAAAAAAAAAGACTTAGAATGGATGAAGAAGGAGGAGGAGGAGAGAGGAGGCTGAGACGAGAAACAGAAGAAGAAGAAGTATAAAGGCAGATTACCAAAGAAAAAAAAAAAACTATTTTGTAATACCACCACCATTGGATGGCCGCCAAGTGGATTGGATGGCTGCCTTTCCACTTGGCGGCCATCCAATGGTCTCTGCCATCTCTCCCATGCCCGTACGAATAGGAGACGATTCAGACTCCCTTCCAAACGAAAGTCTTTTGTGTTGCAGAGGGAGCAGTAGACTAGAGGAGACAAAGAAAGGAAGGGACAAAGTTAAAAAGTAAAAACCTAAATAAAGAAAGAGAAATGGGAGGTAGTAATGAGAGATTAGGCATTTAGTTTGGAGATTTAAATTTAACCTTCAGCAATTAGTAGACATTTAATTGGTTTGGTGTTGGGTTCGGTCCATATCCATAATCTATCAGGCAACCATTGAGCTACACTCTTGCACCATGACCAACTGATTAATAATCGTTCCAAACCTAAGCCCAACATTTTAGTAAACGGTGCAGATTTTAATTTGTCGGTGTAGATCGAAAGATATGATGTGGATCAAAAATTGACACCCCAAGGTGAACCTACCCCTTTCCCTAAATAGATATTTTTAAGAAAAAATTTCATCTAACCTTCAAAAACTATATCAAATTCGATTTACTACCCAATGGTTTCCATAAACTCTAACCGGTCTCATTTAACTGACAGACTTGACTGAACATGTGAGTAGATTCCTACTTTTTCTATTTAAAATTTTAAAACATTAAAATGAGATAAAGTTACTAATTTGCCGTTTTCTTTTCTTATTTCTTTATCTGGTTGTGTTAGGTTTGGACGACTTTGCAAGTTCGAATCTCCATGATCTTGAAGCTAAGTTCCATCCTTGTGGGAACGACGAGCCTAGAAATTCGGCTGGGAAGGAGAGTATCGACGATCGAAAGCCTCCTCCAACTTCAAGAAAGAGAATCTTCCATGTAAATCTTGTAGCCTTGGGAAGAAAAACGATGGAGAACTGAGTCTTTGTGATTCAGATTTCTGAAGATTCTGGCTGTCTCCTTGTCGGACTCATCTCCTCTGTTTCCTTCCTCTGTATTTTCATAGTGTAATTGGTAGTGGAAAGATTAATCATTAAAATTGAGGATAATGATACTGGTGCTCATATTGGGACCTGAAAGCGACTCAAGATCTGATCCTTATTCGTTGGATCTTGACCATATGGAGGAAGAACTACCACTGTAATTAGAGTTACATAACAGTGATTACTAGATCCTCATCATTAAATTGTGGATAGCTTTAATGGTAACCTTTGTCTCATCTCAGGGGAAAAATTATTGATTTTGAGGCAAAAACTGCTTTACAATCTTGAGGAGTTCCTCAAGAAAACTGAAATCCATCGTCGGCGATGAGACTTTCTACTTTATACTCACACTCACACTCACACTCCTTGCTCCTTCTCTCAACACCGGCAGCTCCGAAGTCTTTTTACTTCAGTTTCGAGAGTTCTGTTCTCCGGTGGTTCGGCCTAATCTACATGGTTGAAGCCTGGGCAGTTAAGAAATTGCTGCTGTTTTTGCTTCTATTTGTCTAGACCATTGTAGGCTGTGGAGCTGCTCGACCAGAAAGTTGGGAGTTGATCATCGAATTGCCGACGGAGAAGGAAGATTTGGGAGTAGACGATGAGAAAAATGGGGCTAGATGGGCTGTCCTCGTTGTTGGTTCTTCTGGTTATGGGAATTTCCGGCATCAGGTAGTATCATATCAAAGAAGACATTTTAAATTTTAGTGACGGTGTTTGATTGTTGCAGGCAGATGTATGTCACGCGTATCAAGTGCTGAAGAAAGGAGGATTAAAGGATGAAAACATTATTGTGTTTATTTATGATGATATTGCCTACAATGAGTTGAATCCTAGGCTTGGAGTCATCATCAATCATCCTCAAGGCTCTGATGTTTATGCCAATATGCCTAAAATTCCCTTTTCTCTCTCTGTTCTGTGCTTGCATGTCAAGAAAATGAAAGATGAAAAATGGATAAGTAAAGGAGAGTAAACAAGGGTTTCACCGTTGCAACTTGCCAGGGAAAAAAGGTATCGAAAGAGGGTTTCTTCTTTTTACTTTTACTGTAGAAGATGAATGGTAAGTAAATGTGTTTTTTTACTTTGGGGGGCATTATGGTCTTTTATTTTTAGAATAAGGGCAATATTGTCATAATATTTGCAACAACAAGACTCTATTAAAGGGTGGGGTCTCTTTGATTAATGATGAAAAAATTTTAGGTGATAGATGAGACATTTGGAAACCTTTTGGGTGGTAGATGTGACTTTTGAAACTTTTGGGGGTTAGATCGAATATGCCATAGTTTTTGGGGATTAGATGAAATTTTTTCTATTTTTAACTCACCTAGATTGAATGGATGAAACTTAGAATAAAGCAGTGGAGAAGATCTAAGTTGAAATGAAATAATATCAAAAGTGATGTACTTTCTTATTATTTCTAATGTTACCATTGCTAAGCATAGTAACAATAGTATGTGTATTAATGTACTTTGATTTTAGTTTCATGAGGACCACAGGGGCAGTACATGAGTAATTTTTGGATTTGATTCCAAAATTTTCTCCAATGCTTGTGCACAAGGTTCTAAATCTAGGTATAGACATTCTATGAGAAATTGACACTTGGCCGATACTATATGTAATAAATACCCTAATATTAAAACAGAATCAGATTAATGATCAATAAGTCCAAAACCAATACAAATAGACTAATCCAACCATCTGATTGAACCATAAGAAACTATGCTACCGAGTTGAGTCAATAACTTGGTCAGAATCATAAACATTGCTCAGCAGCTACTGAGCTACGGATTATTTATTTATGGGTTGATAACACTAGAAGTACCCACGTTTTAAGCAATCATACCAGAGATACTTCACGTTTCAGAAATCATACTAGAAATACCTCACATTTCATACATATTATATTTAAGGTACCTCATGTTTCATACATATTATATTTGAGGTACCTAACGTTTCATAATGTTACACTTGAAGTACTTTTTGTACTTTCAAATTTATCCTTGTTTGATCTAGTCGTTGGTGACTATCTACGCTATTTCAGTAAATAGAAAATTTGAAAAATCATTTTTTTTTGGGGTCATTGTGTTAATGATCAAGAACCGGAAAAGAAAAGATCATCTAAAAACGACCTTCCTTTCAAAATTTTAATTCAATCAAATAGTTGGTTTTGAAGAAATCAAAATTTGAAAAAAAAAAATGTAATTATTGATTTTGCAAAACGCTTAAGAACCAACTCTATTTTTTAGACTAATTGCTGTTTTTTCCGATGGGTGTACTAACGATTAGACATCAAATAAGAATAGTTCAATAAGAAACGATTAATCCCTAAAAGTTTGAAATAAATTTAACAATTAAGTTAGAGGATGCCCATATAAAAGTAGGACTAATATTGAAAATATGAAAAAAGATACTTCAGGAATGATTTGATTTTTAAAATGCGAGGTACTCTTATATGATTTCTCAAAAGTTAAGTATCTCTGGTATAATTTGCCATTTATTTATTTCAGTTTCAGTCATTCTCCGATGCCACACCCTCATGATTCATGGAGCTTGGAAGAATGTCTTTCAGTGCATTATGGAGAGCGCGCAGATACAGTTTTTAGCCAAAAAAAAAAGAAAAAAAAAAGAGCTGATTCAGTATGTAACCTACCCAATAGGATTTCACGGTCTCGTTTATAGTAATGATAATAAAGAACCAAAAACCAGAAGAACATCACAGCCTGAGTAACTTTCCTTATTGCCGGATTGCAGTTGTGTCTAGACTATGACGATGATCGAACCATGATGGGTCGCAAAAATGACCAGGGGAAATCCACAGGAATCTCTTACATCCATGAATAAGCTCAGTGCCCATCAGCTCATGGAAGTGCTCCTGCTCTTTGTCATGACATAGTAGACAATCATAATGACAGTGGGAAAAGGGAATCCAAAAAAAAAAAAAAAAGTACCAGACAGAAGAAATTAACCAAAAAAAAAAAAAAAACCCATGTCAAGAATTGGAAGCGGCAGGTGGGTTCTCTGTAGATTGTTGTGTCCGTTTGGTTTCCTGAGGAATTTCGATGGGGATTGCAACAGGAACAGAGTCTCCTGGTGGTCGTGGTGGTGGAGGGTCGATCCTTCCATCGATGCAAGAGGCGCATTTGGTCTTCACCCAACCTGCTAAATAGTATCGGTAATGGCCCATGATTCTCCTTCCAGAGCAGAAACGCCCGATCATCCCAGCAACGACGCCCAAGATGATGATCACGACCAGGACAGCGATGACAGGGCCAAATGATCCACGGCTCGGATCAGTGCTGTAAGCTTCCTGATTTGTAGTGATCGATGGCGTTTGTTGCTGCTGGGGTCCTATTGGCATTGACATTTTCACTAGCAATCAACCCAGTAAAAAATAAATTCCTGGGGTCCTAATGGCTGTTCTCTGATTAAATATTCTCTATTAAATTCCTGGGATTTTGTCCGTGGTTAATAAATTCTTGGGATTTTGTCCATTAATATAAGAAATTCTCAAGCCAAAAATAGATTTTATTCAATATTAATTAAGAAAGCTCTCAATTGGCAAGAAAGCTCTCAGTTGGCAGGTCCAAGTATAGTTATTTAATTCTTCGAATTATTCTTTCGAATCAAATAATATGAATATTCTTCTGAATTTGAATTATATTTAATAATTTTTTAAAAATCTTGCATTTTTGATATAGAAATAAATATCGCGAATAATCTTTTCAAATCCGAATTATACCGAATAATTCTTATACTTAAAAAAATATCCTAGTGGAAGACTTAATACCTTAACTACTATTCTCAAACAAAGTTTTCTAAAAAAAAAAAACTTAATGCCATAATTATTGGTTTCTTTTCCAATTTAAGACTAATTATAAGTAATATAAAATTGATCATTAATTTCATTTTTTTTCCAATGTGAGATTAAATATGAGTAAGAAAATCAAATCATAATACAAAGCAAATCATTAATTTCATTCAACAACGTGGAATTAAATATGAGTATAAAAATCATACCATAATATAAAGCAAGTCATTACTTTTGTCTGCTTTTTTAATTGGGATTAAATATGAGTTTAAAAGTAAATATTATAATACAAATCATGATGAAGTAATTAATGAACATGAAAAGTAGATGGATTTCATAAAGATGATTGGATGAATTTATGAAAATTTTTGATTTTATGAACATTAGCTCCACTAGATTGGTATTGCAATCATAATAAAATCTAATGATCTACATTATATACTATAATGAAATCTAACAAATCCACCGTTATACACACATACCCATCTATTATGTATAATATTGTTATTTATAAATTAAATACTATTCAAATGTTACACATATATTTTATGAAGGTGTAATAATTGATTGATAAGAGCATCAAATATTAAAAATTAACATTCGAATTTTTCGTCCAATTTTTTTTTAGACAAAAGAATAATTTTCGAACCGAACCGAATTTGAATTTTATTTTAAGTCCGTTTTTTTGACCGCATTTTTTACCGAATTTCTAAATTATAGAAACGACTCATTCCGAATTATTCTCCTTTCGAATAATTCCCGAATTCGTATTAAATAACTATGGGTGCAACTCATCTCCTCTCTCTTTTTTTTTTCTTTCTTTCTCTCCTCAGATCAAGTTCTCCTAAGTAAAGCATTTTTTACGCCAATGGTATCGCACTCCGCCGTTGTAGGTTCTTGGGTATGAATTTCAAGTTCTAGTAATCCATGCCAGATTGGGTATTGGTTGATGTTGATCCGATATCGGAACAGAGCCATGGTAAGGCCAATAGGTAGGAACACATGGCCCATGCCATTTAAAAATAATAAAAAAGGGATCAGATTAGATTGGTATCAGAATCAGAACAGGTTGGAAAATGATGACACTGATTACTAGAACATTGAGCATGATTCTGTTTTGCACTTGTAATTTGTTAACCTAATTAGATTTGGGTCCAACGTCTCCTGGTCATGCCCTAGACTTGTGCTCCTAATTTGTCAAAGTGGCACGGTCCAATTCAACCACCCCAAAAGATGCATCATCTATAGGGAGATATGTTTGCGCTAATAAGTCCAAGACTCTCTAATGTGGGATTGGGGAGGGAGGACTACTTACACCCCTGCTTAGGACTGTATTGTGGGACTGGTGGAGAGGGATGGGCTTCTAAACCCCTAGATGGGACCCATGATATAATGTCTTACTCAATGTGTGGTCCTTGTTAGGTGATCTAGAACCCTACATGGGATCCATTTTGTAGTGTCTCCAAAGCAAGATGTGTAGCCAGATCGACTCATCTTCCCCCATTAAAATTGGATCTAGACAAGGAAAAACACTTGCCATTTGTTTGAAAATTTCTAGGTCAAATATGATTTTCAAATTAAGTTCCAAATTAATGGATGTTGCCAAAGGGAGTAGCATTATCGAGAGCAAAAAAAAGAGTTTCATAGAATAGCATAGGCAAACAGAGCTTTTGCACAGTTTTCGTAAATTCATGAACAAGATCTATATATATATATATATATATATATATATATATATATAGATATATATATCCATCAATTCATACATCTCGATTGAAAAAGAATCAATAGAAAAAGAAAGGATCAAAATTAGCCAATATCTTTCTTGAGACAAATGAAAAGGAAGCAAAAAGTAAAGCATAAATCATGGATCAACTAAGCTCTTGTAAATACCATGAAATAAAGTTTGATTTTATTCATGGGAATTCTATTAATATGCCTTGCCAAAAATTCAAAAGTTCAAAATAACTAGTTACTAATTCATGATCTTGCATATACTGAATAAAAATGTCATTCTCAATTATGTAGGAATTTTTATGAAAAACATTTCATTTGCTTATATTATCTGGATGTTTCATTTTACCAGAATGTATCAAAAGTTTTTGTCTAGTTCTTCCTCTGATGATCTATTCAACCTCAGATAAAAAAAGATATACTTGATTATATTTCATCTCTTCAACAAGTTTTGTATTTTCAAATTATTTATATATACTTGTAAGTGTTTTTTTTTTTTGGGAACAAACTCAGCTTGAGATATTTTTATAACATTTGTTTCATAGTGGGTTAAAGATTACATATAAGGGGTAATTAAGCTCCAAATCAAGGACCAACTTAGAGACTAAAATACATGTATGGTACGCCCTTATATTTAAGTTATTAGTATAACATGGTATGATATGCCTATTTTTTAACTCTTATTTGGTATGCAAAAGTGCAAAGCAATTACACCTTCAATCCTTCCTCTTATCTTCTTTTTGGATTTGCTTCATGCTTGCTTTCTTCACTTGTTTGTTTTCACTTTCTCACTTCAATAAACTATGCCTTACCATGTCATATAATGTGCTAAAACCTTCCCCTCATTAGAGAGAGAGGATGAGTTTTAGCTTTCATTAGAAACCATAAAGTTAAGACAATCATGGTTAAAGCTTTTAACCTGCATTTTTTTTTGGTTAAGGCTTTTAACCTTCATGGATTTACTTTTTTGCATTGTTGATGACTATGGATAAAGTGCTTCAATATCTATCAAAAGAATAAATAAATAAACAATTATTTCTTTTAGATTTTAAACTTTGCATAGACCCTCGTCTACCTATTAATTATCCCTAACTCTATGGGTCTGACCAACCTTAGGTATTAACTTAATCTAATACTGTTAAGTTGATTAAATCTTAATTTTTGAATTATGATTGTATGCAATATAAGGGAGCTCTATGATCCATTGCCTAATCTCAACATTTTTTTAAAGTCTTAATAAAATAAAAGGCACTGTCTATGGGTGGACCATCACACCATGCATGTCACCAAGTCAGTTGGATATATCTATTTCATTCCTTATTAATTATCAGGTTTCTTTCTAAGCACAATGGAATGGTGATGCTATCAATGGCAATGTTTATTGGGCTTCTTCAAATAAAGTTTTGAGTCCACTTATTTGTAATGACTACGATAGACTAAGTCAATGAATATTAAAATAATAATAAGGGTTCTTTGAACCGTACATGAGGTTTCTTTCCCTCACTTATGGGGAGGGGCCGGCGAGGATGGATTCATCAATAGGGGCAAAGAAGGAGAGAGAATACTATTATAGAAGGGAGGAAAAAAAATAGATGCTATCATTTTCCCCTAATATAATTTTTTGTTTGAAAAAAAAAACTAATGGGTCCTAACTCCTAATCATCTTCATCTAATACAAACAATATAAATAAAAACTGTGTATGATAAAAAGTCATCTATTATACATTTGTCAAATTGATTCAGCATAATAAAAATAAATATGATACTAAAAATTTCATTTGTCACTAACTTTGTAATCCTGAATATAAATTGATGTTGTGACTTTTATTTTGCATGAGAATAAAAAAATTTGTAAGAAGAAATTATGTCACCAGGGTTTGAATGCATACGAAAAGAAAAGTTTAAGAAATTATTTTATATGAAAAGTTCACAAATATCATGTGTTGAGGAAGAGAAAATTTTGAGTCGCAATTAGTTTTTTTTCCTCTCTTCCCAAACAAATACCTAAAACCTTATTGGTTTTCTCACCAAGTCCACTTGAATTTTCTTACTTCTCATTCTCTAAACAGATATGTCTCCTGATGCATGGACATGCTTATGATTGAAAGGCTGTTGTGAAATAAAATTTATTTTACCATGGCACAAGCACTTTGCGGGTTTTGGAGGAGAAATGAGTTTAGAGTTGGATCATGCTTATCTGGAGACATGTTTGTTTCGTGGTAAAAAAAAATTTCAGAGCAAATGATATTATACATGAAAATTTTCCTTCTTTTTCAATGTTTTCTTAATATTTTATATCAAAACAAGCTTTCAATGTTTTCTTAATATTTTATATCAAAACAAGCAATAGAAAAACTTATTTTGCGAAAAAAAATTATTTATTTCCACCATTTTACATGAAAACAAATGAAACTTCGTTCGCACAAAAAGATTCTTAAGCTGATCATAGTTTGGGAATTCTTTCATACGCCCTCTTACATTACTCACACTCCCTCTCCTCCCTGATATTGTGGGCTCCTAACTGATAATACCAATTTTCGCGTGCTGAATGGGGAAATTCCACCTAAGTCGGGGAACCCTTCCTTCCCCCTTAATTAATGGATCTTTTTACTTGATACCAGCCGGCATTGACACCAATTCCCTTTTATGGCATATGTCATTCGGCTATCACACAATCCTCATCATATACCAATTGGTATTTGACACGTTAGCAATTTTGGATTTTTACAAGATTAGACAAATGTCAACCACTGAATCGATGTCAATAAGAAAAACCCTTCATAAATATATAAAAATTTGGATATAAAATGTAGCCCTCTGAACAGATTGGATGAATAAGGGGCCAGGAGGTCCAGTACCATTCTTAAAGCTAAAGGATGAATGGAGAGGGATTGAAATATAGGTACCTGAGAGCAGTACTACATACTTGATGTCAAGACCCTTGCAGGTGAACTTGGTTGTGATGTTTTAGAGGCTCAAAGGGTGATGGGCCCAGCATGATGATTCAACATTTTAATCTTCTTCTATTTTTTATTGTTTTTAAAATGGATAGTTATCTATGTAACAAGAGTATTTGATGTTTCCAAAATTCACAAGATAAATCTGGAATATTTATTTTTATAAGTTTTTTAAATCTATATTGTAATGTTTAGAGTACTGTTATATGCATAGACATACACAGAATGTATGTCAATACAAAAAGGAGTATTATTGGTTGAATTAGAGTATGGAATTCGACATGTAACTAATCTAGATCATGTTCTCTCTATCTAATGGCCCGAATGAATACATCATTGAATAGATTCCTTGTGACATTTTGAAAATAATAAACCCTTATGATAGTAATAATTTACCCTTGAAAATTTCAAAATTTTCATGCATGGCAGTTTGAACACCACTATAAACAGAGTTCAACTGATGGCACTAGTACTGCTAGATAGTTTATAAAGGTTGCTATTAGTGCCCTATGAAATGTGTCTCCAACTCTCCTGTATTTAAAACTAGGATTCATATGGATCCGAATGAGGGAGATTGTTTATGCTCAAAGTGAGCATGTGTTTGGATGATCAGGTGTGATCACTTCTCACAATTAGCTTCCCATGATAATTAACCAGGGGAAAGTTTTCTGTCTGGCTGTGTCTGGCCCTTGCAGCCTTTCACATGGAGTGAAATGACCAACCATACTTGGTCATTGCACCCTCTCATATGAGAGGGCATGGAGGCACGTGCAGCTTAGCAGCGAATATCCCTCTCCCTTAATTGAATTAGAATTTGAAATTGGCATGTGGCTAATTTAAATCATGTTCTCTTCATCCAATTACCAGAATAGACACATCATTCATCCACATAACAGAATAAAAGGTTTGATAGGTTCAAAGAAAATAATACAAAATACGTACTTTTACTTGCTTTTCATTCCACTTTGTTACATTCTCAAGAGTTTGAAGTTACCAAACGTTTATGATCATGTAACATATTTGATTTAGTTAACCACATGACAGTTCTTCCTTATCTCTCCATCTTTGCCTGTAAGCACACCTATGCTTCCCATCTTCACCATGGATTGTCCAAAATCCCTGGCAAACAGGTAAGGGTACTTGTTATAGTTGTTTACCATGGCTGCACTGTTAGAATCTCCCATAAGAGCTTGGTCTGACTGCAGAAGTCCTGAACTGCTCACCAGATTCTTATAATACACATTATCAAACTTATTAGTTGTGATAGGATCAAGAGGTGCCAAGTTGCTGTCTGAACTATCTTGGTCTGGGCAAGTACCCTGTAAATCCTTCAGAAGTGATGAGCCAAGTGAAGGGTCCGGCTTACCGGTGCTGTTGAAATTGAATAGTCTTGGTTTAAAGGAGCTGCACTTTGCAAAACCAATGGTGTGTGCACCTATATATATGCAACATTTTAGAAACAAAAAAACCATTAGTGTCTACTTCAACGGAGGAAAGCCAAGTAAGTGTAAAATTCAAATCTTAATTACCATGCAACAAAATATATTTATATATAAAGATTATGTGGTTCAGCAAGATTTCATACTCATTTCCTTAATGAGATTGGTGTCAAGTTTTCATCTCAAAAGTTTGAACTTGTAAAAGGAAGGATTTCATGCCCATTTCCTTTATAAGATGGCGTTAAGTTTTTATCTCAAAAGTTTCAATTTGTAAGGGGAGGGACTATTCCATATACAGGGCTCCAAAGTTCAATCTAAGGAATATTCCCATTCCCAACCTCCCCTCATGTGTTGCCCCTCTTTTGGGTGGCAGTACACGTGGCATGTGGTTCCTCTTTTTGAGTGACCGTATGAAGTGAACTTAAAGCTTTGATATTATCTTAAGTTTCCATCTCAAAAGTTCGAACTTGTAAGAAGAGGGATTCTCATATGTATAAAGCACCCAAAGTTCTAGTCTCTAAGCAATGTAGGATAATTCCCAACAATCGAAACTATTTCATTATCAATGGACAATACAGTTGCAGCAATTTGTCCCCACTCCTCTCGGCTAGTTTCAAAGAATATCATTGTTATAAATTTATAACGAACCCTACAGAAGTACATTTATCGAAATACCCATATATTCTTAAAAAAATTCCCCGGGGTTGCCCCCCAAACCCTTGCATGGACTCTAGTTCGCTGAAATCCCAATAACAAATATAACACGCCATTGAGTTAACCAATTTCTCCAGGACCTCAAGTCCTTATGGCCCTTCTGAATTGGCCCACAAACCCATGCATAATATAAGACATCCTACTTCCAACAGTAACTAGCAGTGAAGATGATGATGAATGCTATACCTGAGAGCACAACCACATCCTTCATTTCAAGACCCTTAGAAGTAAATTTTGCAGTGATGTTTTCTAAAGGCTCGAAAGGTGATGGTATCTGCTGATTAGCTGCACTTTGACTTGCTGTTGTGCCATCTCGCCGGCCTAATTGTAGAGACCAGTAAGGCCCTCCTGTCTGAGAAAATAATGAATAAAGAAAGTGAGAAAAGAGTTCAGAACAGAAGAACAAGATTAATAGATAGGAAATGTACATAAAGAGATGCTTACGAGATAGACAGCTTCTCTGGCTGCAAGAGTCAAGATATCAGTACAGGAGACAGTTGAAGGGCAAGAGTTCTCCACATTAGCTTTGATGGCATCAATGACTTCAAAACCTCTAGCAGAATTGCGATTAGGTCCAGCGTTTTTCTCACCTGTAAAGCTACTTGTGTCGTCGAGTAAAATAGATCCATCACAACCCTACATATTAAAAGCCATAATGAAACTCTTAAGCTGCCAAGTTCAAAGACATAATCATCATGTGTTCGAATTCAAATTCCTATCGTTCAAGATGAAAACTATAGAGACTTTTTGAATGGTGGATCATTAATTTCTCATGCATACATAAAACCAGAGTTAGTCAAAGATCAAAGCTGATGACAAATCCTACTTGGGTTGGTATCCATTGATTCTGATTCAAATTAGGTCGTCGGAAATGATTGAAATCGATCCAGAATAGATGGAAACCCTAGAAAATGGAATCCGAAAGATGAACCAAAGATTTCAAATATTTTTTTGAGCTTTTGTATTTAAAAGACTTGTAGAGTTTAGGCCAGATCCTCTGTAGCATTTTGGTGTAGCAGTACTAATCTTGACCATTGAGAATGCATTGGGACACATGACAGATGCACTTTGAATGGTTAGGATAAGCACTGCTATACCAGGGTGCTAGAGACAAATTTTTTTCTTAGACTTTGTTACAAGAGATAAATTTCATTTATTTTTTTCCCCTTTTTTATTAACTAAAAAAGAAATGAAAATGACAAAAAAATGAAGATCCAAATGCATTTCATGGCTGATTCAAGAATAGGAATTGAGTAAAATCATGATGACAAAAAGTAGTTAAAAAATCAAGTAAAAAGTCAAAATTGTTAATGAATATGAATCAAAATTCATAGGAAAAGGGGACACAGATGGTAAGCCCTAGTTTTCTTCGCCCATAGTAAAGAGGAATATCTTCATCTTAGATTTTGGAATTGTTAGATTAGGATCTAAGAATCACGAGAGGGTATTGATTGAGAAAAGGGGGAGGAAAACTTTCTCCAAAGTTCTCAATGATAATTATGGCAAAGAAGAACAGTCTTACATTGACAAAACAGTCGTGGAAGTGCAAACGCAGAATAGAGGCTGCCATTCTAGTTTCATTGGTAATAGCTGACCAAACACCATACCTAACGATCTTCGTTAGGTTTGGACAGGTAGAATCATAAAACTTGTAATCAAGTTGACCAGTGGTCGGGGGACTCAAAACCAAGAGCACAAACAAAGAAAGGAGTGAGTGGGTAAGGGAGCTTGGATCCATGGCTTTCATATTACAAAAAGGTTGTAATGCTCTAAACCACAGTTGATTAGTCTCGGTACTGGTGTACCAATGGTGAGTGGATAGGGAATATTTATACACACAAACAAGCACCTTGAGGCCTGAGGATATGATGTGAGCTTCTTTTGTTTAGTCGCTCTATTGTCACTGTCTTTACAATAATGGTTTACTCATGACTAGGGTTTGGTAGGTTACCACTTAATCCATTCATAATGGAGGGAAGAAAATTTTGGCCCCAAACACGTGGCCAAATTTTCAAAATATGAAGATTGATATGGTGAAGGATTATTGGATGGTTGTTGATCATATGTATCCGTAAATCAAAATTTCATGGAACTATTTGTTGGGAGTTTAATTCTACATTGATTATCAAATAGTCTTCAATCTCCCTTGTATACTTAGGAATCCTTCTATATATTAGTTCGAACTTTTGGGTTGGAAACTTTACATGGTATCATAATGGATTTTCACTGTCTCTAGTCTCTATATGTCTGTAGTACATACTGCCACTAAGGGTGTTAAACGACGTACTTTCAGTTTAACAGTGCGGTTTGGTTTTGACGCGGTGTGTAATGAGTAAAACCAAAATCGAACCATTTATTAAACGATTTCAAAATGCTTACCAAAATCGATTATTAATCGTTTTTGGTTTTTAGTTTTTAATGGTTTTATTATCAGGAGGGAGAGGATCAAAGAGAGGTTTTTTTTTTTTTTTTTTTTAATAAATAAGAGAGGAAGAGAGTTGGAAATAAAGGAGAGGAAAAGCAAAGGAAAGCTAATAATTTTAATCATATATTAAAGCGAGTTTACTATTTAGAAGTATGCCATGTGAAAAGCATTAAAATAAAATTTATTTCTATAAATATTGATATCTAATCGGTTTTAACAATTCCAAATAATTGATTTAAACGGTTCATTTTTAAAACCAAAATCAAACTGTTTAATTAAACAATTTCAATTCTAAACTAGAATCGAACCATTTAATAATCAGTTTTATAGTTTCAGTTTAAACATTTTAGATCAATATCAATACACGATTCGATTTTATTTTTGACACCTTTAACTGTCGTAGATGCGGGGGAGTATTGACTTAAGCTCCAAATGAGTGGAAGAACTGGTCTTCAATTTGACAATTGAGTCATTCTTTTAGAGGGTAAGGTAAGGGTATCTTTAAACCATGCAAGTCTAAAAGGTGCGCCAATTTGGATTAAATTAATCACCTTGTCGATGATCATATTAAAAGCCAAAAGATAACAAAGTTGTCTTTGTTCTTCATTAGTAAGTGGAATTTAGGTAAGTGGTAGTGGGAGCTAGTAACATAGATCAGTCAAAGATTCCTATCTCTATTTAGTAGCAGTAGTGGTTGAGTACGTAGTAGAGTGGAGAGTGTGTGGCAGTAGCTGTTTAGGCCTACCTGGACCACGAAATATGCAGCAGGAAAGTCACAACCCTGAGATGAACATCAGGAAGCCTGCAATTATTCTTCCTTGAATGATATTATGGTGGTTTTGCAAAGGTGAAACTTTCTAGTCCTCTTATGCCCTTCATGTTGGCATGAGGAAATTCAATGACTGTAGTTTACTGTGTCCATATATCGATGTATTGATATACGTACACAGTGGATGATAGCCATTGGATTTCCTCATGTCAACATAAGGGGCATGAGATGATTTGAATCCTGAGAATAAGGGTATCAATCAATCGACTTGTAACGGCAAGCTCAAAATCGAACTATTAAAAAAAATCCAGTTTTGATTTATATTTTTAATCGGGTTGGGTTAGTGGGTTTTTATCAGTCCATTATTAGTTTTGTTCAGTTTGATTTCTTCTATGTATATTTAGTAACGAGAGTATCTCAATGACACTTCTATAGATGCATTTGAAATATACTTTTTTTTAAATACCCCTTGTTTTATCTCTAAAGATTTTTTAAATCACATATAAAAATGGATTTCACAAGAAAAAAAAAATGACTTGTTATTATGTCATTGTCAATGGTTGGTATTGTCTCATGTGGCTTTTTTAATAAACACGTAAAATAATAAGAATTACCATCATCACAAAGAAAACCACAAATGTCTAGTATTAAGAGGGCAAAAAAGTAAGATATCAAAACATTTGACACATTGTGATAAGAAAATCCCCTCATTAAAAGTTTGGTTTAATGAGTTCTTAGATGCCCATTATCGGGTAGTACTTATTGTTAAGTTTTCATCTCAAAAGTTTGAACTAGTAAGTGGAAGGACTCTCACATATATAAGGCACCTAATGTTTCAATCTTAAGTAATGTAGGACTATTAATTTTCAATACTATCTCTCACGTGTTGCCCCTCTTTTGTGTGATAGTAATGTGACAAATGTGGTTCTACTTTTGAGCGACTGTGGTCCCTCATTCTGGATGAGTGTTGTCCCTCTTTTTGGGTGGTTGTCCCTCTTTTAGGTGATCGTAATGAGGAACTTTGAGCTCTGATGCCATATTAAGTTTCCATTTCAAAAGTTTGAACTTGTAAGTGGAGGGACACTCAAGTATATAATACACCCAAGATTCCGTACTTTACCAATGTGGATTATTCCCAACACTCTCCCTCACATGTTGTCTCTTTTCTGGGTGGTATTATACGTGCATATGTGGTCTCCCTTAACATGGTATCAGAGCTCCAAGTTCCCTTATTACAGATCTACAGTAATCCAGAAAAAGGGACCATGGTCACCCAAATGTATCACATTTGCCACGTGTACTGTCACCCAAAAGAGTGACAACAAGTGAGGGGGATATTGGGAATAATCTCACATTGTTTAAGATTGGAACCTTAGGGTCCTTACATATGTGAGAGTCCCTCCATTAAATAGTTTGAACTTTTGAGATGGAAACTTAACATGAGTAATGCCACCCAAAATAGGGGCAACACGAGAGGGGGGAGTATTGAGAATAGTCCCACGTTGCTTAAGATTAAAACATTAGGTGCCTAATATATGTGAGACTCTTCATTTACTAATTTGAACTTTTGAGACGAAAACTTGAACAATTCTTAGTTCAATTTCAATCCATTCAATCGGTTTGAGGCGGTCTTATCAGTCAGTCCAGTTTTGATTTTTCTTCCAGTCTTCAAAAACCAAACACAATATCGGCTCAATAGATTTTTATTCTACTTGGTCCGGTTTTTTTTTCTCAATCGGTTTCGGTTTTCAATTTAAGTTCAATTTTGACACCCTGGTTGAGAGGAAAGAGTGGTTAGAAAAGGAAATAAATAATAATAAAAAATAAAAATAAAAAAAAACAGTGAGGATTATCCACGAAGAACGCAGAAAACCACCATTCAGCCATGGTATTATAATATAACACTTTTGGGCAGGTGAAAACAGCTTTTCCCTCTAAAATAAGATAGTTGAACAGCAATCTTCAAAGTTTACCAAAACAAGAACGCCAATTATAGTTTAGAATCAGAAGTGAGTTTCAGCAAAGTCAATAGATCTCCTGTCAATGGAAGAATTAGTCACTTCTTAGGTGTCTCCCAACACTAATTTACCCAAGTTTGGACCGATACCAACCAACTCCATTAGTGATTAGTGTTTTATGTTTTTGGTCTCAAGCTTGGAAAATTTAAACAAAACCTTTTTGTATAGATCCTAAATATTATATTCTTATCAATTCAATTTCATTTAGTTGAGATAAGGCTGAATGGAATGGTAAATTTAAATCAATATCATAAAATCAACCAAAATTGATTCCGAATCCCGCACCCATCCCATCCTTGTTTCTGAACCCTAAATCCTAATTTGTAATTTTGTATAAGCATTTTTACCAATCAATATGAACAGTGCATTGCAATAAACTTGAAACCTTTGATAAATGATAATCACAGTTGTGCCTTTTCAACAACTATAAGTACTACTTTATTTGAAGAAAAAAAAAAAATCCTTCATTCTTGGTTTTAACATTCTTGTGAAGGGGATCCGCATGGACGTTAGGACCAGGACAATAATCCCTGGGGTGCATATGTGCTATGACCTAATTTTTTTTGTTTTTTAGGTAACTTGCTATGAGCTAATTTGAATTGCATACACATGTAAAACCTGATGTTTACCACTTTAAATATCAAAACTATGTGATTTTCATGATGATCAATGAACATACATTAAAAGGAAGAACTGGTGTCAAAAGCCCTGACTCAGGCCAATGTCAAAAGTCTGAAAACAGGCCGTTATCAAGAGAACATTGACCCCAGTCGGTGTAAATTAAGACATTAAATACCAGGTTTAAATTTGAATAAAAAAACTAAAAATTTTAAATAAAGTACACAATAATGATCTTATTCCCTTGTTTCCTTCACCAAAGTGCTTCGGTGAAGGAATATTCTCCAAAAGTATAAAATAAAATATCAGAATACACAAGATTCACAAACGACACCAGGTTACTTCCTCATTTTATGAACCAAAAGCCTTTTTCATTTTTTGTAATTTGTGTTAATTTAACATCAGAGGACAACAGGCTGTGTTATCATTTGATCACTCAAAGTGACAACCATCTCTACTTTCCCATCCTCACTGCATCATGCTAGCAAGGCAGCAGTATAAAAGGTAAATAAATGGAAGGAGAAGATCCCCATGCCACCAATATAGAGATGTTTTCAATTCACACGTTTTATCACAATGTGACCATATGGGAATCCTGCACCAACACTTTACTCCCCGATCATGAGGCGCTTGCTGATGAAACTGTTTCCCATGCCGTGATTGGTGTGGTGTGAGATTCTTCCCCCACTGGGGGCATGGGAAACCCTCTCCCATAAATGAATGTGAATAAATTATGAAGGGACAAGTGCTAGATTGACTTAAGTTCTTGAATCATAGTCTTTGCATCAGTCAGATAATCTGTATACTGGATTTCTCTGGCCCAAATATTTTGCTTTGAATGTAATGTCATCTCCATTTCTGCAAGCTCCATCCCCAGCCTTCCAACAGCTTTTGAATCCATGACACTGCCAAGAACACTCTATAAACAGAATCAAATTAGTGAACAATCAAATTTTCAGAACACAGGATCTGTTGCCAAGCAGTGAATCTGCAGCACAGTTCAATTCCTAGTCCTATTTTTGTCTCTTTTTTTTTTTGGGTATCCATACATAGAAACCCATACAACAGAGGTATGTTATCAGCCAGCCAGAAGAATCTACATGGCACTGCAATTCCTGACCCAACTTAAGCTCCCAACAAAGCATTTAGATTCACCATGTAGCAAGGCATCCGAAACAGACCAGGTAAGCCAGCCTGTGAAACAGTGCACAATTTTATGGTAAATGGACTATAGCTCTCTCCTATAATCCTAGGTCTGAATCTGGGAACTGCCACATGGAGTAAGTGCTTGAGTGCTGAAGCAAGAGAGATCATTGGCAGAGTTTGACAAGAAAAACCTCCTTGACTGACTGAGAACAGCTTAGTCGTCATATTTGCTGCAAGTAACAATTAAAAAAAAAAAAATGCTTTCCTAAGTACAATTTTTGGATCATCAAATTATACTGATTACCAACAACATTGAATCAGCTGAGTTGTGCTTCAAGAGTGAAGGAAAAGTCCAACCTGATGAACATTTCCATCGTGGGAAGTAGGGAACTTACCCAAACTACACCACAACAAGCATTAAGGATTATGAACTTCATGGCATTCTCGTCTGAGCTGCTGAAGACCTTATCTGAAGTCGCAGAAAACAAAAGCTCTTGACATGATGAATCAAGCGTAGACCCATGATTCTTGACAGTAACTCTATTGTGCTTCTTTAAAATCTTCCACAGATGATAAATGGTGGTGCTTGGTGCCTTGTTGCCTCCTGTCCTCCTCAATGTCGAGTAACTGCTACCGAAAGAACTGACAGAGGTTTCTTCATGTAGCCTTAGCAATTTAGCTGCCCTCTCTGCATTGGCCCAGAGACAACAGGTGGATGATCCATCATCTATGCACACATATGGGAGAAGTGAAATGGTTAGAACTTCCAAAGGCTCACTAAAAAACACAGGCAAATACATGGTGAATATATATATATTAATGTAAAGGAAAGGGCCTGATCAGCAAGACCCATTCCCATTCTCCGCCTAATAGATGGGCTCACTATTCACAAGTTACTATTTACGATACTGTTCACCTTATGGTGGAGCCATTTTTTAATACATCCTATTCCCTTATATTGTAACTAGGACATCACCTTATCTAATGGAATTCCCTTCTCCTTATTAAAATAGGACTGCTTCTCTTTATAAGTATAAGACTGCTTCTTTTTATTCTTTAAGTAATGAAAATCCTTGTCATATTGACATGTGGAATTCTTATTTACTTTATAACTAGAACTCCTTATCTTGTGGAATCCTAAACCTATCACATTTAGTCCTTCAGAAGCATGTAAGCTTTGAAATTGAAGCCCGCCCCCATTTGCAGGCTTTCTCCTTCTTTCAGCCTTTCCTCCTCCTTGACGACATGAACCGCATAGATGGAGGCAAAAGAGAAGTAATACCTCCTTCTTCAGCTTCGTTCCTTCTTCTCTGCATATCGCGTTGTACTTGCAAATGGCGACCGAAATAAGAATGATGTGCAATTCCTCACTGTAAAGGTAATATTTGGGGAGTAAAATGGTCCGTTCACTTAACCATTTGACATTTTAGGTATTAGAATTTTAACCTCTTCTTTGCATCGTTGGTCAACAGAAAATAACTAACTGAGTGGGTATTTTTGTAGTTTATTTTGATTTTAGAGGATGTCTTTGTAATTGTCTAAAAGGTTTGGAGTGTACCTGGGTTAAGGGCAAACTATAGGGGAGATACATGCAAATTTTTTTTCCATTTTGTTACATATATAATGAGATTTTGTTATTGACACCTCGTAAGGTATCCTTAATTGTTTGCCCTCTTTGTGTAACACACTTGTCTTTGAGGGTGACTAAATTTGTGTCATTTCCCATGTCTATTCGGAAAGCATACTAGACAATGACATAATGTGATAGGCTAAAAATTGTGAAAAAAACCCATTTTACCCTTGATATTAAAAAATTTTTGGGAATGAGACAAAGGGGTAATTAAAAAAGGTGTCATGTTCTAAATACGCCTAAAGAGGTGTCATTCAGAGAATCCCATATAATAGAGATAAAAATCATAAGATGATCCATTGCCAATTGAGCTCTTGATCAAGTTCAAACTTACCCAAAACAAAACCAGCAAGTGGGATGTTTACAGCAGAATTGTTGAACTGCTCCCTGGTTCGTAGCTTCTCAAATTTAATTTTGGGCATTTCTAACACTAAGACACATATAGCCACAACCTATCAAGACCAAAACAGGCACATTAGAACCAGCGATGTATGTGTAAGAGATTCAATTCAAATAACAGGTGCACCTTTTCCAAATATAAATTCCAATAACAAAAGAGCACAATCAGTTTAGAGGATTGATCCACAGGCAAGGCAGCATACCCTGCAACGTAACTGTATTGGCCTACTCTCTGAGGAATGAATCAGTTCATAAATAAAGCCTGATGGAACAGTGTCCTGTGGGGCATCACATAAAATATCTGGAGTGGATATTGGATGGGAACTACTGTCACTATGCTGATGAAGAACTTCTTTTATAGAGTTGATCACAATGAATGAAACAGGTGTCAGCATCAACTCATTCGGCCTGCTAGAAGCATATTAAAGTTAAGATATAGTTAGGGACTAATGCTGCAAGTTCACTTCATTAGAATAATACAGTAACTTCATTGCACCCAAAAACTAAAATAATCTATTGCCAGAAGTAATGGCTATGGGACCATTCACACGATGAGAACAGGCATGTATATAACATACATTTCAGCATGGGCAACCATTGTCCCTATTTGTGGCATTGACAGCTTTAAGCACGATTTGGAACATCAGGTCCAATATCACTTTGTTAGTGCCATACATGCCATGGCCCATGAGGAGGTAGATCTTTCCAAAACAGGCAGCCCAGCTGACTTGGGAAAATAAATCCTCTTTGGGTCAGTTCAACACATTACTTCATGTGGCTTGTGGGCTAGAACAAAATAGTCATTTGACCAATGCAGGTTAACTTAGAAGCAATCTAATCAACATAGCAAAACCAGTTAATCGAGACGTAAGAATATAATGGTGGATTCCAGGGTCAGGGTTTCAAAGTAGACTGATCCGTTACTGCTCGGAGTTCTTCCCAGGGACGGAGAGTGCTCCTCATCTCCAATCGGTCCGTATGTTTCTATGACCCCCAAAACAGAGCGGGACATATACATGGAGCAAGAGCTCTTTCAATCTATCCAGGCATGCCTCTTCATTCTTCAATCAGGGGTAGGTGTCTTCCCTCATATACGATGACATGGATTGAACCACCTTCTTTGATCCATTCATTGATCAAAAAAGGAATTGTTCACTTTTGAATCGAAGTAGAGTAGGTTTAGGTTTTTTTTTTTTTTTTTTTTTTCTTTTTTTTTTTTTTGTGGGTAGGTAGAGTAGGTTTAGGTTGCTTTCTCAATCTTCCTCTGATGCTAATCGTGTAGTGGATACGGCTTTAGTAGGCTAAAAAAGGTGTGTGTGGCCATCACATCTGCCCGCTGTCTTCTTCATTCATCCATTTAGATCAGAAAGGATCCAGGGAATCTGGTTCAGGAACAGCACAGACTAATCACAGTAAAAGAGTCCAATCTCTTAAATAACGTTTAGTCTACATCGACCTTCCAACTGAAACGGATTGATTCAATCACAATCTCTTGGTCAGTTAGGGTCTTTACTCAGAACATGCTGCTCACCACTGACTGCTAAGGCGTACAGGATTGAGCTCCAATCAGTAGAGCTCAGAGGAAAGATGACCACCACGGACATGAGTTTCTCCCTTGATTACAATCATGAAGGTTGAAACACCTACAGCACCCTAGAAATTGGTGGGATCTGTTAAATAAGTTCCAGGAGACAGACCAATTAGATGCAAGGAATCCAGGGCAGTTCAACCCTACTAATCCTCTGTGAGGTAATGATGAAAAATGTTTCAAACTTTGAATTATCATTCTGGGTTTAAATCATCAGGTGAATCCTAATCATGTGACGAGCTTATCCACCAAGTCAAACACAATGGAGCCATGACTTGACAAGATTAACTCCTCATACAATTAACCGCTACCCAACTTGCTTGTTCATGGAGTTCTTCTAGTTGTATATGAACCTCCGTTGGCCTTGTATAGTCTTCAGCTATGAGTCCCGCATGGTTTTCTTACCTAACTATTTGAACCCTGTAAACCTTCCATTTCCCAGAAGAAGAAAAAAAATACTCTTTCTATGGTCATAAAGCAACACCTCACACCAAAGAAATCACAAAAACAAAACTGCTTTTCAAGTACGGGTACATGGCCTATATATGTGGCATTAGTCTTTCCAAAAATACAGAAATAAATAAGTACTCAAGTGTTTGGACCTCAACTGAATGGTGCAAGAAGCATGGTGACCATACTTAATCCAGCAAAGAAAGAATTAGTTCGATGTTCAGAGTTTAGAAACCAGAATAACAAATGAAACCCCAACACCATGAAAGCCTTCAGTTCTTTCACAACTAACAATTCCTGGAAAGATATTAACAGTGTAGACTGAGACTAAGTCAAAGTTATATGGGCATAAATCAGAACTCCTTTCTGAAAGTGGGAATAAAACCATATTAGTGCATAGATATTACTGACATGTGTTGTAATTAGCAAAACAGCAAAAGCATTTGTGTAAGTAACTCACAAAGTTAAGAGCATAGAAGGAATCCGAAAAAAGACATACCCCAGTACAAGAACACGGTGAAATGTTGCATTTGTTCCTGGTCCCAGTCCAATAGGATAAACGTGCTTCCACAAAGTACCACGGATCTTCACCTGATTGAATGAAATAGGTAGTGAGCCATTGATTTTAATTTTCATATCCAATTACAGAAAGATATAGAAAAGGTGGAAAATGCCTAGTTACAATGTCATGGCCTTCTAAAATGTGAATACAAACGCTGTCTGATGTTCCTTGGAAAAACCACAGCTGATGAACATCAACTATTGCTTCACAACCTAAGGGCTTCTGAGCACAAAGAGAACTGCGGTCAAAACTATGAACAGCAAGTACATTTCCATGCAGTGATATTAAATCCCCCACTGGTAATCTCGAAGGATCAGTGGTTTCAGAAGATAGCATGGGAACAGTCAGGTTGGTCGTAATGAATGCAGAGACATCAAAAGCCTCTACCGATGCCACAATGGGACTCATCAACCCTTCCACTGCTTCAGTACATATCTTCAAGAGCTTCATTGCATCAGCAGAGAGATGAAGATAGACATCTGAACAGGAGTGGGGACTTTGGCTTGCAGATCTTTCAAAGATTAGTTCATTTTGAAGAGAGCCTTCAGACAGATTTGCATTAATAGAGCTTGAAGAAACATCCAGTGGGCAATTCCACTCTGGTTTAGTATGAAAAGGACCCTCATCACAGGCGAAATAAATACTCCACAGCTGCATTTCGGAAGTGATAACAATTTTTTTAAAGCTACCATATCCACAATCCTTTAGACTACAACGGAACTCTTTCTCAGGGTACTTCAAGATATAATATCCGCCAATTCTTAATAACTGGAACATAAAAAGGAAATAAATAAATTTTATGCTGAAGAGAAGAATAAAGAAGACTTGCTAAAATTTCTATTTCTGAGTTATGACTCCACTTCACATTCACAATGTTGACAGGTAACAATAAACAAGAAAAATCTGACAAACCTGATGCTTGAAAAGGCATTCAGACTTGAACTCCAGCACAACCTTCTGCAAACTTCTTCTAACTAATACGCCATCCCCTGCATTAGGATTTGTGCAATACAAGATTCCTGACCTAAGTGGCATCTGATCATTGCAATTTCTAATAGTGACACAACATCGCGTTCCAATATGATAATTCAGGTCGCATGACTTATGGCTACTGCCAAATTCCGAGCAGGGACTACAATCACTCAGACTATCATATGTTTTATTTCCATCCCTTTGCAAGCCATCACTTGATCCTGCAGTCAATCGCCCACCTGAAAAGTGAGCAATTTTAGGTCTCTTGTTAACAGAATTTTCTTGGCAATTTCTTTTGGCATGATCTTTGGAGCCTTCTGCTAGTTTAAAATTGGAAACTTCAGTTGGACAGATGTTTCCATTTTCCAAAGGAATAGATAAATTCCAAGGCAAGATTATGGCCTCAGCGAACAAGGTTGAGTTCTTTGAAATATTTGATCTACCTTGAAACTGTAACAGCACACGAAATGGAGAAAATTAAAATTAATAAAACGGAGAAAGCAAATGTAAGTGATTACACAGAAAGAGCTAAATGACACATACATTTTGCATTGCAGGAAACTTGTGTGTTACCAAGAGCAGGTGGAATGTCCCATTTTCAAATACATTGGGGCTCCCACTCCAATCCATACAAGAAGGAAACTGACTGTTTAGGGAAATTGCATTGCTCATACAAAAGTGAACATACGTTGCTAAATTATTTTTCTCTTCTGTAGATGAAACAGGGGCAAAGATACTTCTGCATGGAAACGACTCATTTCTAAGTAAACTGAAAGAACTCACTTGTGCAGGTACGCCTTCTATAACAACACTATACTGTTTAATCTGAAAAGACAACAGAAAATGGCAAAAGAAAGAAAGAAATAAAGAAGCTTATAAGTAACAGTTGAATCCATAGTTGTTTAAAGTAACTGACTAGAAGTCTTGAACAGAGGACAGAGAGTAGGTATCAACTCATCATCAAATATCACCTCATATATAATTTTGACATCCCAATTAGATGGCAAATCTGGTACCACAACCTCAATGCTGCCCGTTGCATCAACCAACTGCAACCTCCCAGAACATGGAGAAATCTGGAGGAACAGTGAATAAACATAATAAGATTTATGGAAGTTTAAGAATCTGGCCAAGTTATCCCCCCCCCCCCCCCCCCCCGGCGGCTGTGCACTCTAAACAACTAGAAAAGTTAGTTGTTAAAGATTGAAAGCCTGGCTATGTTTCTTTCTTTTATTATTTTCAGAAAATTTACCCAGATTTTCAAGAACAAAAATTACATCCATCTGACCACTTCTATCAAAAAAAATTGAAAATCCAGAATTCTGACTATTGTCTTCCTTTGCTTCAAACAAGATGCATCACTTATTCATACAATACCGTCCATAAATATACAAACCAACACAAATCCTTGATACTAACCTCTAGATTACCCATCAGAACCAACCCAAGATCTTCACTTGATATAATCCGTCTAACTAACCTCCCATAAGACTTCCCTTCACATGAGAGGTTGCTCTTCCTGATTGTATCAGGGTCCTTATTCATTTGTAATAATGTTTTTAGCCATATGGCCTCACAATGGCTGACAAAATTAGAGATGGGCACCACCTGAAAGTGTAATACAACATTTAATTTCTCAACAAAAAAAAAAAATTCTGGCTCTATTGAGAACACTAAGATTCTAGATTACATCTTCAGCTCTCTACTAACAAAAATGAGCTCTATAGAAACGTATAAAAAGAAACTATTAACTTACCAACTTCAAGTACCCATCATTTGGCTCACTAACACAACTGCTATGATCGTGCTTACTGAATTCCATGAATAGTCCATGCTGCATAAGAAACAAAGACTATGATATTAGATAGTGCCCCCCCCCCCCCCAAAAAAAAAAAAAAAGGAACAATATATCTACAACTAAATGTAACTTTAAGCAACTTTGGATTTACCAATTTACCCGAGGTCGAAAAACAGATGAAGGTAGGCCCGAACTAGCATACATCTGAACCAATCCTTCTTGCTGATATACCAATCAAGTATCCACAGATATTACAGAAATCATACAACAGTAAATGGGGAATGAAAAATAGAACTCTAAGAAACAAGAAATGATGGTCAAGGGAATCAAATCAATGGAGTACCACGCAAGCATATTACATGTTTGGATCCTAGAATCTTCTTCTCTGACAATATGCCAGCAAATTTTTTTCTGAAACATGAGACTGTAAGTAAGACCCTACAATTCAAATGGTAAGATGAGGCAGTTAGTAGCATAAAATGACAACATCAACAAAAATCTTCAAAAGTTTCATCAACAGGCTCACCATAATCTGGAAGAAAATGCCAAGGTTCCAATAAATTTATGCAACAAACTTTGTGACTGGAGCCGAATATGGCACCTGAAACAAGAAATTGTTATTGCCTTTCAGTATGATCTCCACTGGCTAAGAATAAGTACAGAATAAAAGTCAAATCCAGTCCTTACTGAGACTCCAAGGGTGAAAAGGACTCCACATAAATTGTAGTCTTACAGCAAGCCCCGAGCAAGAGAATTCTTGACCAAGAAAAATTGGGATGTACAAAGTGAACATTCCTCAGAGATATCTAAAACAAAGCCAGCATTGAGAATGCAAAGGTGAAAATACAAGGACACCATAGACCACATATATTTTTGAAATCATCATCGAAAAATGACAATTTTTTTAATGATACGAAGAAGACAGACTTACGAGAGCACCCAACCTCAGAGAATGAGGTAAGCAAGAAATATGATCAGTTAGTAAAAGCCACACTTTCTCGTCCAGCTCAACAACCATTCCTTGCATGTAAACACCTGTCACAACTCCAGTATATACTCCAGACTCACCTCTCCCTTTGATTTTAGTCCTTCTCGATAGCAACTCCCCCACAGATGACCTGGGTATATGCAACACAGTTTTGTCTGTACTTGTGAACATTAAACAGTGCTCTTTTTTGCCGCTGAAAATCTGTTTCTTCTTCAAGGCAGAGAGCAAGACTACATTACCGAGAAGGTTGGAGAGAACAGGCTGCCAAGACGAAGTATGTCCATAGAAATATAAAGATGCAGCTCGATTGAAAGAGTGACAACTGTGTCCCTGAAGTAGATTCCGAAGCGAGGCTATTGAAGCTTTGGAACTACATACGTAACACTCACAGACCATTATTTCCACAAGGAATCCACACAAGTTTCTCGGACCTTTAGAACAGTTGCCGGAATCGATATTGCCCTTGTCAGTGCATGGAATTACAAAAACAGGGCTGACCGAATATAGTCTGCCAAAAACAGAAGAACGAGGGTCGAAATGCTCTTTCTGAACAAGTGAAGCTGAAGCCAACAGAAACGCATCGGCATAGGACAATTGACATATTTCAGTGGATGAATTCGGAAGGCTCCATCTGATAATCTCCAAGAATCCACCACCACCTTTGAAAGGAATGAAATTCCAAGCAAGAACATGGACCTGCTTGCCGATAATCTTAATATCCAGGTCAAGAACAGCGCAGCAAACCCTAGAAACACCATCAGCGAACACAAAGCAACTGTTTTTCAACCCGCAAGACAGCTGACTAGAAGTAGACTCGGCATTGCTGGAAGGGAGGCTTAGGGTTCCAATAATAAGCGCAGGGTACTTTAAAGGACAAAGAACTCTACGACTAGAGTTTTCTTCGGAAACAAAAATATTGAGAGAATCATGTGTCGTGGCCTTTCGGTCAGACGATCGGAGCTTACCATTCGCTTCAGGTGGACAACAAGAAACCGAAGTGGAAGGAGAGGAAAGAGAAGAAGCTCCTGTTAGAGGACGAGAGAGTTGGAGGAGCTCTGAAATGGATATGATCTTTACGCCTTCCATGACTTGAATAAAATAACAGAAGAGAGAGAAACTAAAGAACGAAGCTCGAAGTTCATTACTGAGTGAATGAACACTGCATCTTCCGTCCGTTCAGTTTGACCGCGAAGCCGAAGCGGGAAATGGGGTTTCAAACAGTTCTTTAATCTATTCCATGAAGCCGCAGGTCCCCTGAAAAGATGCGTCTTACAGCTTAGGCGCATCATAGCAACAACCATGGATCACCTGCAGCATGTCCATGTACTCTTCATGGTATCTCATCACCTCGATAGAATCCAATCTTACAGTGCGAAACCCATTTAGATCGACTATGTTAAATCCCATAAAAGATACAAGTACATAGAGGTGAATTATTTCCATCAGAATTCAATCATTTATTCGAAAAAGAGAAAAGAAGAAGGATCCACATCCTCTCCCGCCTGAGTTTGGGCGGGAGATTTGGCGGCCCAAATGGATGGCCCCCACCTGGCTCTAGGGTGGATCCGAGTCTTCCATCCGAGCCAACATCCTTGTCGGCTTAGTTTGTCGGCTCGGGTGTTGGCTTGGGTGGAGGGTTCGGATCCACCTAAGAGCCAAGTGGCGGTCATCCATCCGGGCCGCCAAGTCTCCTGCCCAAACTCAGGCGATAGAGGATTTCTATACAAGAAGGTAGCAACAATGGAAGGCCATGCTATCATTTTAAAAACAATGTAATGCCTTGCATCCAATGTATGAGCTAGCATACTAACCGCTAAATATCTAGCTTACCTTCCGAATTGAGAACCATAGCCGGTTTGCTTGGGCCGAATTAAGTAATTGATAGAGTCTATTACCCTAGTTACTTGTGAGCACTTAATGATCATTCCACCACATTATCTTTCCCAATATTTTTCATAATTTTATCCCTCTTTCAATGTCTTTTTTCTCATTTTCAAATCTCAATTTCTCCATTTTCCATTTGAAGTCTTCACATTTAACACTCTCCCCCACTCCTATTCCTTTAATGCTTTTCTTCAAGTTGCTCCCAGCCTTCTGACCCAAAAAAAAAAAAAAAAAAAAAAAAACTTGCTCCCAATCTTTCATTTTCTCTGTCAGGTCCTTTATATATTTGTAATATATGCTTTGAAGAGGGATAATAAGTATTTTGTGAACATTTATTCTTTGAGAGTGATTGCGAGGCTTCTTTGAGAGAGTTTAAGGTCCTCTTATTGCAAAAAAGTCCTCAAAAAGCCCTTGGGTTAAATGGTCTCCTATGACCTTTGTTATTTTGTAGTAGTTTTTGATAAACCTTGAATGACACTGAGAGGGGGGGGTGAATCAGTGTGAATAATTTCTCCCTTGAAATTTCTTTCCGCCCGGATATTCACAAAATAACCTGTCCCAAACACAATCGTATGCAAATCTACCCCACACCACTCGTGGCCGTGCCTCCGATTTGCACACCCATCCCGCAATTCATTCCACGCACTTCACAAAGCTCATAAATAAGCAAACCACAACACACAAAAATTACGTGGTTCACCACCACGCTGGTGATGGCTAATCCACCGGGGTAATGCCCAATGGGCTTCGTATTTACTCAATACTCAACTTTAGCCCTACGGACAAGGATGCTCACCCTAAATTTTCCCAAAGATAACCCGAGAGGGCGTAACAACGCGACGGCGTAAAGTCGGTGTCCAAACCCACCGAACACACCACAACGATACAATTTTGGGGGCTTATAATGATGCCCTACAATTAAATCCCACCCAGCAAGGCATTCAATATTTTTCTCTCTTTTCTTTGCCTAATGCTAGCATACAATAGATTCCCATGTCCCATAGGCATTCAACATCATTATCCTACTTGAACATACAATAGATTGGTTCAATAAATAAAAAAGGGATAAAAAATCTCACAACCAATTTTTCCGATAATTGACGATGTTCTTCTTCATCCGGTAGTCAAAAACCCTTGCCATATGCGATCAAGCTCTTCCAACCTTCAGAACACTTCAATGTATCGGCATTAGCATAAGCACAATGGAGAATGACGTCTTCAAATCCCAAAGCAAGAAAAAATCAAAAAATAAGAGGTTTTTCCTCTTTTTCTTCAAAAACACCCCTTCTGCGATTTTTCCGCGCCAACAGCTCTCTAAACATTCTCAATGGAAAGAGCATTAAAAACCTAGCTCGGTGCAACTTGGATCGTCGGATTTGGCCACCGGATGGCAAGTTATGGCATAAACAAGTTCGGCCTCTGAAAAAATTCCAAATGGAATCTTTAATTCCATATGGTGCGCCTGCGTGCACCGTAGCCGCGCCCACCGTCCGGGTGTCGCGCCTGATTGGTTGAAGAAGGAATCAAATATTTTGGCCGTCGGATCTCATTTAAAAAGGCGGGATTTGATTCGCCGCCGGATCCGCATAAATGGCGCCGGATCCAGTGGCTTTGATACCAGCCGCACGATCCGGATCATTAGAGTCGGCACCGTAGCGCGACACACCGGATCGCGGCTAAGCTTGCACACAACAAGATCCACGGTATTAAACTGCTCCCGGCCGGCGGATAGGCGCGATAGAACTCGGCGTCGGCTCCGATACACATTAGCCCGCCTCAATCGGTCCATCAGATTAGAATCGAGAAGCGTGGCTCTCTCTTGGCCACCGATATCGGATCTTCTTCTTGTTACTTGCCGAAAATGCCCTTAAATAACTTATGAAATACCGAAATTGCCCCTAAACAACTTGTGAAATGATTTTTCAAGTGATCCGACGAAATGCGATATCTCTCTCATCCGGCGCCGAATTAAGTGATTCAAGTTGCGTTGAAAGCTAACTCGATGCTCTACATCTTTCCAATGCCGGATCTCCATGAACCTGTTGCGGGACCCACCAAAAATAGACCCAAAGTCAAAACTCCAAACCTTGGAATTTGAACCCGAAACTTTGTGGGCATGCATGCCAAGTGCCGTGGCTGCCGTGTTGGCATGTCATCTTGCCACCATACCCGTGGGTCCCACTCACATTTTTCTCTCTCCTCTTTCTCTCTCCTCTTTCTCTCCCTCTAATTCTTTCACCTCTTCCATGCTTCACAGGACTGTAACAAAGCCGATACCAGTATCCACGCCATGTCGCCTCGTAAGGTCCGCGAACTCTCTCTCATCAACCGGACCCGTTGGCCCAATTTGCCAACAATTACAATATATAGGCCAACAATCTCCCCCTTTGGAATTGTTGGCAACTACTCCCGGCAACTACTCAATCCATCGACATTTCTCCCCTTTGACAACAAGAACAAAGGGATTTCCCACATAGGAGTGCCCACCGCATCTTTCCAATCCTATGGGTGCTCCAAAACATGAACATACCACAAAAAAAAATACCAAGCACTCCCCGAGTCCTACATAAGGAGAAAAATATAGAACATGCAAACCCCGCTCCCCCTCACTCCAAGCTCTCAATGCTTGGGAAAGATAGTCACTCCCAATTTCGCCCCAAGTAGTCAAACCGATCTCTAGGAAGTGGCTTTGTGAAGATATCGCAATCCGCTTTCGCCGTTGGAATGAACTCTAACCCGAACTTCTCCTTCCAAGACCTTCCGCGGAAATGATATCGAATGGCTATGTGCTTCGTCCCGAGTGCATAATGGATTTTGAGATATTGATAGCACTTGTGTTGTCACGAACATAGAAATAGGCTTGTCCGACTCCTTCGCCTAAATCCTTCAACATTTGTTTCATCCACAAACCCGTGTACAACAAGAGGTGGCTGCAATATATTCCCCCGCGTAGATAATGATACCGATTCCTATTTCTTCGTGCAAGCCACTAAATTTACGCCCGGATAGAAAGCACCCCCACTAGTGCTCTTCCTATCATCAACACAACCTCGCCCAATCCGCACCGAGTAGGATGACAAAACTAGATCATTGCTTTTTGCATACCAAAGACCATACTCCATTGTCCCCCTTCAAATATCCGAAGATCCTCTTCACGCCTACAACATGTGTTTCCTTCGGCCCCGCTTGAAATCTAGCTACCATGCATACGGACCGAAGAATATCCGGTCTAGTGGCAACAAGTAGAAGACTTCCTATCATTGACTACATAGTATTATCAACCGAGGAGAGTCATCTTCTTTACTTAGCTTACAACTTGTCATCATTGGGTGCTTATTGGTGTCGTCTTCCATTGTGAATTTCTTCAACATTTCCTTCACATATTTGGCCCGTGATAAAAAGAATCCATTCTTTAACCGGGCGATCCAAGACCTAGAAAATAAGATAACTCTCCAATCATAGACATCTCAAACTCATCTTGCATTCTCCCGAGCAAAGTCTTGACATAATTCATCCTTTTGGCCTGCAAAGATGATATCATCTACATATACAACCACAAGCGTCCCGATTTCCATCCATAGATTCAATATCGGATTGCTATCAACCAAACCTTTCTTGAAGCCCAACTTACAAGATAAGTATCCAATCCGGAATACCATGCTCTTGGTGCTTGCTCAACCCATACAATGCTTTCTTCGGTTTACACACAAGTGTAGGGTCCTCACTTTCGTTGAAATCCTTCCGGTTGCTCTATATACACCTCTTCTTCCAAGTCACCATTCGAAAAAGCTGACTTGACATCCATCGATAAACCTTGAAGTTCTTGTGCCGCAAAAGCAAGAAACATCCCGATAGCTTCCGGTCAGCCACGGGAGCAAATGTTTCTTCAAAGTCAATTCCCTCAACCCGAGCATATCCTTTGCAAACTAATGGCCTTGTTTCTTACAATTTTTCCATCTTCATTGAGCTTGTTCCCTGTAGGACCCATTTAGTACCAATAACATTCTTGTCCGTAGGCCTTGGCACCAATTCCCAAGTTTTGTTTTTCTCTATTTGATCCACTCTTCATTCATTGCCTTGAGCCAGGCATCTTCACATGCCTCTACAACCTGATTTTGGTTCAATCGTGATAGTAATGAAAACATTTGTTTTGGTTGTCTCACTTTTCTTGTTTGCATACCGGCGGATGGATCACCAAGAATTAATTGATCGGGATGATTCTTTTTAACTCGCTTTCGAGCCACTTTTTGTTCCCGCCTATGCTCCCGAATCGAATTGCTCTTCTCTTTCTTCCGTCTCAACCACTTCTCTGTTTCGGCACATTTGTAATATCCTCCTTTTTCGATTCAATGTCATTCTCGCTTCCGTCGGTGTCTTCAAAAAGAGGAACCTCATTATTTGATTCCGTAGAAGAATTCTTGTGCTCATCAACTCTCACATCGCACTTTCAACAATCTTGCCAAGTTTTTTATTGTAACATTTATATGCTTTGCTTGAGGTAGAATAGCCAAGAAAAATCCCTTCATCCGCTTCGATCATCAAACTTCCCTAGACCATGACTAGTGTTCTTGATATAGCACTTACTACCAAATACCTTGAAGTGCTTTGTTGTAGCCTTCTTGCCAAACCATAATTCATAGGGTGTCTTGTCTTCATGTGGCCTCAACATACATCTATTCTGAACATATATTGTCGTATGCACCGCTTCTCTCCGAATTTATTCCCCATGTCATTTTCGGTTAACATAGTTCCGCCATTTCCGAACGGTTCTATTCTTTCTTCTCGCAACACCATTTTGTTGTGGTGTTCTAGGAGCCAAGTTTGTCTCTTAATGCCATTCTCGTAACAATAATCCGCAAAGTCAATCCGGTGTACTCTCCTCCCCCGTCGGATCTCTGGTACACTTGATTTTCTTCCCTGTTTCATTTCAACTTGAGTCTTGAAGATCTTGAATCTTGCCAAAGCTTCGACTTATGTTTTAGAAACATTACCCAAGTCATTCGGGTAGTCATCTATAAAAAGAATGAAGTACCTTTCTCCCGCAATGCTTTGTGTTCTCACGGCCCACATAAATCCGTATGAATTATCTCCAATGGTTGAGTAGTGTGATATTCCCTTAGGCTTGAATGATGCTCTAGTCCGCTTCCCCTTCCGACAAGATGCACAAATATCATGGGAAGGCTTTTTCAATAAAGGAATATCTCTCACAAGATTTTTGTTGGATATCTTGGACAGATTTTCAAAACCAATATGTCCCCAATCTTCTATGCCATAGCCATGTTTCCTCTTCTTGACTCATCATACAATTCTCTTCAAACTCTTCGCACAGTATAAAGATTTCTAAGTTCTCTTTCCGGTTGCCATCAATTTGCCATTGTCGTTCTTGAATCTCACATCCTTGATCACGAAAATTAATCGGGGCCCCTTATCACAAAGCGACTAACACTCAATAGATTATGTTTCAAGCCCGAAACATGAGAACCTCATGAGATTTTAACTTCCCATTGTTGAGACTAATGCTTCCTTTCCCAACAATCTTTGCACCAATATCATTACCAAACTTGACCGAGCCTCCTTCATACCGTTGAAATTTCAAGCCTCTTACTATCTCCGTCATATGGCTTGAACATCCACCGTCAAGAATCCGGGTGTAGAACTATTTTGAGCCTTGAGAGCTGTCTGTACAACCAAAGAGCTATTTTTCCGACCCCGGATCCTCTTATTTGATTTAGATATTTCATCTTGCTTCGTCCAGGGATCTTGCTTCTAACTCTGTCATCCTGTCTCGTGAAGGTGGCATAGGGGGAAAGATGGTTCTCGAGTTCCTTGCTATATGCCCAAAATTGTTCAGTTATAGCATTCAACAAAATTTTCTTCAAGAGGGGCAAACCGATTTCGCTTTCAAATCGACTTGACTCATATTGAACTTGCAAGTAGCTATTCTCGTGACCATAGGTATTGCATTTATAACAGAACCATGAAAATAGGATTTTGACCTAGAAGGAGTTTCCATGTATCTCATCCGTCTCTCGTGATGCCCCGGGATAGTTTTCTTTGTAGAGATTATCATACTCCATTCTCTTCCCTTGCCATGTATTTTGTCTTGGCCTGTATAGTTAGTCTTGGGAAGAGAAATTTTGTTTCCACTTTGGCAATGAACTATTGGGTCCTTACCCTTTTCAATCTCCTTCACAAAAGATATGGGCTCTTTTCCCTTTGAACTTGCCGGTTTTGATGTCTGTCCTTTTTCAAAACCAAGGCCAAACTTAATGTGGGAAGGTCTTTGAGCATTGATGATCCTGTCAAGCTTGTTACTACTTTGGGATGCACCGAAGCGGACTTATTTACCTCTTCATGTTGAGATAGTTTTTGTTGTCTCTCAACCTCTTCTTTCATACTCAGCCACTTTTGTCTTTAGAAAGAGTAAAATCATTTTCAAATTCTTCAAATCGTTCAACCATAGGAAGTTGTTCTTCAAGTTGAACTTTGGACTTGCATTCTCATTCAACCAATGGTGTATTCTACGGATGCCCGTTTTAATCCGAGTATTGAGATTTTCTATTATCCTCTTGGACTCTTCATATTGAGATTTCGGATCTTGAATTATTTGCTTTTGCTTTTTAACTTCTTGAGAGGCAGCTTGTTTGTGTTTTCTTTCCTTCTTAAGCTCCTTCATGGTGCAACAAGTTCTTCCTCAAAATTTATCTCACCCTCTTCATCACTTGCTTGAGAAATTGTCTTCCTTATCATTCTCTTCATCACCACTTGAGATAGAATTCGCAATTTTTCTTTATCTCGTGATCTTCTCTTGAGCTTCAATGTACACCATAAACAAAGCCTCGCTAGGCTCATCTTCGTAGATTTCATCGGTGTCATCATCCGAGGTTTCGGTGCTTCTCTTAGAGATAAAACTCCTTTTCTTGGACTTGTTTTTCTTGAAGTTATAATTTTCTTTCCTTTCAACTTGCTTTTTCTCATCTTCATCATCACTATCAAACTTACTCTTCATGGGGGCATTTTGCGACAAAATGTCCAACCTTGCCTGATTGAAACATTTGAAAGGAAGCTTATTCTTGTATTTACCCTGTGCCCTTCTTTAATTTTCTAGTGAAATGAGTGGGCTTCATCTTCACTTTCTTCCTCATTTTTCTTTTCGAAATCTTCACTTCTTCATAGCCTTAAAAGCAACCCGCTTATCACCAGTGGTTCCCGGATCAATCCTCATTTCAAAAGTGTCAAAGCTCCATGAATTTCATCAATTGTACTGTTCCAAATCCTTGGTTTCTTAAGTGCGGATACCTTTGACTCAAATTTTGGGTGGAGACCTCAAAATCTTCGACAAACTATATGACCTTTCAAATCTTCACCAAGTCCTCTAATAGAGTTGACCACATCATTAACCCCTGTTCATGTATTGATCAATGGTCTCATCTTCATTCATCTTGATTCTCAAACCGACCGAATGTGCAGACTCGACGTCTTGATTTTCTTATCTCCTTCATATATGTTGATCGTCGTCCCCATACTTCCTTTCTTTGTCTTGGGTCCATGATTTTAGCCGTTCACTATTTGTTGGTCCCCTTGAATGGCATTGAGAGCTTTTCTATTGTTCTCAAAATTCTTTTATCTACAACGTGGGAGCATTTGTATCGTGTGGAGTGTAGCCATTCTCTCTGAAGCCCAAACATCATAACCAAGAGATCCTACATAGACCTCCATTCTTCTTTCAAAAGACAAAATCTGTCCCATCAAACAAGGGAGGCTTGTTTGAACCTTCTCCCGGTGCCATATATTATATTCCGATCTTCTCGATTCTCGATTAAGGCGTCACGAGCCCGGTGCTCGATACCAATTGATAAACCTTGAATGACGAGAGGGGGTGAATCGGTGTGAATAATTTCTCCCTTGAAATTTCTTTCTTCGCCCGATGATATTCACAAAATAACTTTGTCCCAAACACAATCGTATGCAAATCTACCTCACACCACTCGGTGGCCAGTCTACAGATTTGCACACCCATCCCGCAATTCATTCCACGCACTTCACAAAGCTCATAAATAAGCAAACCACAACACACAAAAATTCGTGGTTCACCGCCCGTGAGTGATGGCTAATCCGCGGAGTAATGCCCAATGGGCCGTATTTACTCAATACTCAACTTTTAGCCCTTTACGGGACAAGGATGCTCACCCTAAATTTTCCCGACAAAGCGAGAGGGCGTAAGCCGAGGTCGGGCATAAAGCGGTGTCCGACCCACCGAACACACCACAAGGATACAATTTTTGGGGCTTATAATGATGCCCTACAATTAAATCCCACCCTAGCAAGGCATTCAATATTTTTCTTCTCTTTTTCTTTGCCTAATTAGCATACAATAGATTCCCCATGTCCCATAGGCATTCAACATCATTATCTTACTTGAACATACAATAGATTGGTTCAATAAATAATAAAAGGGATAAGAAAATCTCACAACCAATTTTTCGATAATTGCGATGTTCTTCTTCATCCGGTAGTCAAAAAAACCCTTGCCATATGCGATCAAGCTCTTCCAGCCTTCAAGAACACTTCAATGTATCGGCATTAGCATAAGCAACAATGGAGAATGATGTCTTCAAATCCCAAAGCAAGAAAAATCAAAAAAAAAGAGGTTTTTCCTCTTTTTCTTCAAAAACACCCCTTCGCGATTTTTCTCGCGGCCAGCGGTCTCTCTAAACATTCTCAATGGAAAGAGCATTAAAAACCTAGCTCGGTGCAACTTGGATCGTCGGATTGGCCACGGATGGCCAAGTTATGGCATAAACAAGTTCGGCCTCGAAAAAATTCCAAATGGAATCTTTTAATTCCATATGGTGCGCCTGCGCTGCACCGTAGCCGGCGCCCACCGTGCGGGTGTCGCGCTCTGATTGGTTGAAGAAGGAATCAAATATTTTGGCCGTCGGATCTCATTTAAAAAGGCGGGATTTGATTCTCGCCGCTGGATCTGCATAAATAGCGTCGGATCCAGCGGCTTTGATACCAACCGCACGATCCGGATCATTAGAGTCGCGCACCGTAGCGCGACACACTGGATCGCGGCTAAGCTTGCACACAACAAGATCCACGGTATTAAACTGCTCCCGGCCGGTCGGATAGCGCGCGATAGAATCTCTGTGGCGTCGGCTCCGATACACATTAGCCCGCCTCAATCGGTCCATCAGTTAGAATTGAGAAGCGTGGCTCTCTCTTGGCCACCCGATATCGGATCTTCTTCTTTGTTACTTGCCGAAAATGCCCTTAAATAACTTATGAAATACCGAAATTGCCCCTAAACAACTTGTGAAATGATTTTTCAAGTGATCCGGCGTAAACTGCGATATTCTCTCATCCGACGTCGAATTAAGTGATTCAAGTTGCGTTGGAAAGCTAACTTCGATGCTCTACATCTTTCCAATGCCGGATCTCCATGAACCTGTTGCGGGACCCACCAAAAATAGACCCAAAGTCAAAACTCTGTCAAACCTTGGAATTTGAACCCGAAACTTTGTGGGCATGCATGCCAAGTGCCGTGGGCTGCCGTGTTGGCATGTCATCTTGCCACCATACCTGTGGGTCCCACTCACATTTTTTCTCTCTCCTCTTTCTCTCTCCTCTTTCTCTCTCCTCTAATTCTTTCACCTCTTCCATGCTTCACGATTGCACTGTAACAAAGCCGTATTACTGTATCACTGCCATGTCGCTGTAAGGTCCTGGACACTCTCTCTCATCAAACTGGACCCAGTTGGCCCAATTTGCCAACAATTACAATATATAGGCCAACAGTTTTTTTATTTGCTATAAAATTATTCCAATTTTTTTATTTGTTTTTCAATTCAATATTGACATGCATCATTACTTATATCCATAACTACACTTTTTATATATATATATATATATATATATATATATATATATATATATATATATATATATATATATATATCTCCATTTTATCAAAGACGTCCCAACCAATTGGGACAGAATAATTAGATCCTTTTTGGGGCTGAGAGTTTGTGGGTTATGGCTACCAGAAGGGATCCACATCCTCTCCTCCCAGAGGTTCGGGAGGAGAGGGGGCGGTCCGGTTAGATGGCCGACACTTGAGGTTCGGGTGAATCTGAATCCTCTATCCGAGCTGACACCTTGTCTACTAGGATGGAAAATTCCGATTCATCCAAGCTCCAAGTGTCGGCCATCTAACAAAGCCGTCGCCTCTTCTCCCGAACTTCTGGGAGGAGAGGATTTGGATACTACAAAAGACCCTGGTCAAGCTTGAAATTATTTGGTTATCAATTCGTATGCTTGCAAGTTACCTATCCACCATTATTCGCACGCTTACCTAAAAGTGAGAGGCTGGCCAGAGCTCTAAAGAACATCGACCCCTCAATCAAAATCCGATAAAGCCATCAAAGTGGTTGGGGTGGGGTAGTCTATCAACCCCGTTTGTTTCAGACATGGATGATTATCATAAGAGATTCCCAACATATCATAAGATTCCCATTCTTGAAAACTCACTCTTCCAAAACCTCACTCTTCCAAAACCTCTTCTTTTACTATTGATTAGAACAAGAAAACCAAAACTCAATAAGGGCATGGAGAAAATTGATAAAAAAAAGAAGATATTTTTTATTTCTCGATTCATCATGAAATCAACTACTCAGACCTATATATATATATATATATATACACACACGGTAACCAGTTACATATGGTGGTCTACGATCAGTTTTTTTTTTCTTGCTTGCTCGTAGACCACTTGATTTACAATCGAATTGTCGTCCTTTAGGACATCATAAACGGGATTAGATTTCCAATCATAAAGAAGGAAGGTTAGATACCATTAGTCCGGCCTTCCGCAGCTTGCATACGTTGTTGGATTTGCTTAAATAGGTAATTGATAGCATGAATTGGCCACATTTTCATTTTCAGATATTAATTCAATCAAATACCTTCTCAAGTATTAGCATGGATCTGATGCATGACTAATTAACTATGCATGTTTAGGTTTACTCTGACCCCTAATTTCCCATAAGCCTGAACTTTTGAAGTTTCAATTTGCAACATGATAAATTTGTAATAAAACTCCATTAATCATCTATTCTATCCGCCATGTTTAGAGAAGAGAGTAAACAAGATCAACGAAACATCATAAGAATCATCTTCCACAAACGCTCTGAACCAGGTATGAGTTCTGTCATGACTCTCTTGTTTGTTTATTGATTCATCATGACAATCTTGTAATTCTTTCACAATCTCTTTGGGGGGAAGGGGAACATAGCAATTCAGATGAATCATATTCTCTTCCAAGTTACAAAGATCAAATTTCATCACACAGACCATAGAAACAGGGAACAGGGGGAGAAGATGACCAGAGAATAAAACTCAGTGAGGTTTGAAAGCCATTAAAAAGAAACAAGAGACAACAAATATAAATATTATTTTCAAGTCTTTAATCTCATCACATCCGTTTCTTTTGCTTTCCTTTACTTTTTATTCCAGAAAGTATTAATCCACAAACTAATTTACTCCCGAATCAATGAACTCAAGAACAGTACTTACTGATGAAACAAAAGAAGAGAAAGCAACAGTAAAGTAAAGAAACCTAATTAACAGAAGTTGGAGCAGCATAAGAAGTCAAAAAAACTCTGTGTGCAATCGAAACAGCAAGAGCAACTGCATCAAGAAAACATCATCATGAACAAAAAATCAACAAATTAAGGGGAAAATAATTATTAAGATCAAAAATCAAATGGAGTAATGGAGACGATAGTTAGCAGATTACCAGCCATTAATAATCTTGTCCTGCTCATCTTCTATCTGGATGTTATCACCGGAACCAGAAGCCTCAAAAGCTTGACTTGGTGGAGGTTCCATCTCTCTCTCTCTCTTCTCTCTCTCTCTATCAGACAAAGAGAGACGGGAAGAGATACATATAAATATAAAATACAACACTTATAGTGGTAGGGTAAGTGGGAAATTGATTATTCAACACAGTGCACGAAGAGATCACGTGGTACTCAGTTTTTTTTGTTGGGGTTCGTTTGTTTTCTAGTGAAATGAAGGGAAAATAAAAAATTTCTGTAAAATAGAATTTGCGTTTTGCACAAAATAGTTAATATTTTTAAATTTTTTTTTTCAATGTTTGTTTCCAAAATACATCATTTTCCCACCTCCTTAGATGTCATCATATTTTATCTTTTGGAAATAAAAATTGAAAAAAAAAATTAACAATATAAAATTTTATATCAAAACAAATATAACCAAGAACTATCAAGTCAAATAAATACTTAAAAAAATCAAATAAATATTTCCTTCTAATACAAATAAATAAATAAATACACCCATAAAAGGTTGTCCAATTATTTTATGAGCTTGTTCCATAGTGCATGAACGCTTTTCCCGTAGTTTATTTTAACCTAAAATACTAAAAAAAAGACATTGAAAAAAGTAAGTTTGTTTTTTTATCTAAAATATCATTTGGAACAAAATTTTAAAGAACTTTTTTATTTTTAATTTTTTTTTTATCTACCAATAAGAAGGAAAACTGATTCCATGGTTCGGGCACATCAAATCATTATGAATCTAACTTTTTAAAGTAAAAAAAAATAGTAAGGTTTGAAAATCATATTTATGGCCTATACAGGTCTCGAACCTGTGACCTTCGCGTTATTAGCACGACGTTCTAACCAACTGAGCTAATAGGCCATACAATTATCTAAATGAAAAAATTCATTCTTCAAAATATTATTATATCTCAAAGAGTGGGAGAATTGAAGGCTCCTGCATTCTAAGAATGAAAAAAAAAAAAAACTTGTGGTTTTGTTTGGTTGCAAGGTGAACTGAATGGAAGTAAGTGAAATTTTTTAACTTTAAATGAAAACTTTTATAATTGTAACACAACATGATTGTATAAATTACCTAAACTTCTTAACATATTTAGTAATGATAGTTATAAGATGTAAAATTTATTTCCCTTTTCAAATTAGAGGGATTTAGATGCAAAGTGAAGTTAAAGTTAATAACTAAATATAATATAAAGTAATGTGATAGCATGTGTTGTAATTATTATAAATGTTTCCATTTAAAATTGAAAATTTTCGCTTCCCTTCCCTTCAATTCCCCTTGCAACCAAACAAGGTCAGTTGGAATTTAGAATAAGGGATGGTTTTCCTTCACTTTAGGGTGAAGAGAGAATTTCTTAATCCATGGTTTCGATGGTTGGATGAGGATATAGGAATAGTTTGTATACATAATTCGGGCATTCAAAAGTGGAGCACCATGTTTATAAATCTTAATGCCTAATTTCTCTTCACCTTAGTAAAGGGAAACTTTCTCTGTTTTGAAGACATAGGAAGAAGATCATTTTACCAGTTTACTATCATTGGGGCAAAAATAGAGGACTTTGTGGCCGAAATTCACACAAATGCAATTGAGTACATGCATTGTTAGTGTGTAATTCCCTCTCACATTTTATTTTTCTTTCTCATCCTTGCAGTCCGAGTCACCTCCCAATGAGGCTACCGGCTTGGTATTTATGTATATCTCTGAATACATCAGTAACGTGTAGATCCTCCTCCCTATCACTTATTCTACATGGTAAATTTTTTTGCATTTATTTCACTCATTAGATGATCTCAAGAAACTTATCAAATCTACAACCATGGATTTAAAATGTTAGGAAATAGCAAACATATATAAACCTACATAAAGATTAAAAAAAAATTAAATGATTCGATGGATCCACCGTCACTAGGGGTCTCTTTGGTATCATTTTTCTTTTTGTTATTGACCTATTTATAAGAAAACAATTATGAAAATCATTTTGATAAAAAAAATAATATGTTATTTGATAGCTATTGGGCATAATAGATTGTAGAATGAGAATAATAGAGTGTAAAATGAGAAATAAATATGTTGTTCCATTAAGAATAAAATTATATTTTTGTTTTTTTCAAGTTAAAATCACTTCTTTTTTCTTTTTAAACATTGATTGAAATGTAAAAAAAATACCCTTACTTTTGAGCCGAAGGAGGGATTCAAATCGTCACCTCCTTGAGATTCCAGAGGAGGGGCGGCGGCCTGGATGGATGGCCGCCACCTGGCTTTCGGGTGAATCCTAGCCATTCATCGGAGCTGACACCCCAGCTAACAAGCTAAGCTGACAGTGGAGTCGGCTCGGATGGATGACTCAGATTCACCCGAGAGCCAGGTGGCGGTCATCCATCCAGACCGCCACCCCTCCTCCCGAATCTCAGGGAGGAGACGATGTGGATCCGAACATATCCAAATCCTCTCCTCCTAGGGGTTCGGGAGGAGAGCCGGCTCCCACCAGCCAATGCCCAAAATGTGGATGTCGGCTGGATCTGAGTCCTCCATTTGAGCCGATAAAGTGAGCTGACAGGGTGTGTCGGCTTATGCATCGACTCGGATGGAGGGCTCAGATCCAGCCAACACCCACGTGTTAGGCATTGGCTGGAGGGAGCCGGCTCTTCTCCCAAACCCCTGGGAGGAGAGGATTTGAACCCTAGGTGAACATTTTAAAGAGCAAATTTTGGAGCTTAAATTACACAGCTCACGGCCCTAAGGAATTGCTTCAATTCCATTTCTGCACTTAAGGTCATCCAAACAATAGAATTGGGTCAACTTAACTCCCACCCTATTCAATACGGGAAAATTTTTCCTACAAACCAAGGAGCAGGAATTCATGCTATTCACTTTGCGTGAAATTTTTTGCCACCTAATACCACCAATTGAATTGAACAACATGATATATAAATTGCATTTTATGCCATTTTGTTTGGTAATTAATTGTATTTTAAACCAATGGTTATATTAACTTATAGGTTACACTGAAGGCTCCGGTTGTTTATATGCAAAATTTATGGAAAAGTACAATTTTCATGTAAAATAGAATTATCCATTATTTGTTTTTATGTTAAATGCAAACAAAGACATTGAAAAAGTAGGAAAATTTTGTATGAAATTTTTTTTTCTTTCATGTAAAATATCATTTCCAGAATTTTTTTTTTACCACAAAAAAACGAGACCGAAGTAAAACTAACAACAAATTGTTGTAAGATAAACAAAGATTAACATCTTATACTGTGCTTCTAAATTCATCTAGACTAAACAAATTATCTCCAAGGACTAGAGCAAGAATGATCAAGTAACTCGAAATCAAATTTTATGGAGAGAGAGAGAGAGAGAGAGAGAGAGAGAGAGAGAGAGAGATGTGCTTATTGTACACCTAACTTCCATAGCTCCATTATTCAAATAGATGATACAATCAACACTCAGTGATAAACCTACAAAAACTGGATGAAGTGTCCAACACATTATAATCCCAAAAATTGGAAAAAAAAAAGGGGGGGAATGATGTAATCAAGAGACCATGATGTTTGTTTTGAATGCCGGTATGGAATACTATACATCTACAATTATTGACTCCAATAATAATGTTGAAAATTTTCCTTAGTGGCAAAGGGACAGTAACAAATCCAGGGAATCATCGGTCACTCAACAGGTGAAGTGGGGATAACCAGAGTATTGATCATTGGCTTCCCACGGCCCATGGTAAATCCTCGCGTTCCATCTGGCATTCTTGGTCCCTTGGGAGTCGGTTTGATTGATGCTTCACACTGGATAGAGCCGCTACACTGTGGTGAAGGGGAAAGCAGACCACGCCCATTGTGACCCTGAAGGCGTCCACGGGGCTTCCCACGGACTCTTGCCCACCCTCTCTTTGCTCCAGTTGAATTATCTTCAGCCTGCCAAAATGTGTAATATGATATCATTAGGGGACAGTATCATACTGACAAGAACAACATGGATGAAGTATACTGGTACTCTTACATGAACATGCTAACTTACATTGTTTTCAATGGACTGTTCCACATTATTAGACTGATGAGAGTCGTCCATTGGTGATTCTGAGTGAGGTCCCTCATCTTCATCTGAGTTGAACTGATCATAGTCTGATTTCCTACTCTTTAAAACAGATCTTGGCTGACATTTGAAGAATATAAATTAAGAAGAAGTTTCAATGGTCATAACCATGAAGAATATAGCACAAAAACTTAGAAGAACATAAAAATGAAGAAAAAATTTTGAAGGGGAAGAAAGATTTGTATCTTAAGAAAGACATACCGAATTTCTATGCAGCAATCTTACACGGAGGCCTTTTCTCCAGTTTCTTTCATCATTTAGCTTTTCAACCTGATCAAGGTTATAGCCTCTTGAAGTTATCATGGTATGGGGAAGTAATAATCAAAAAGTTCCTTCTTTATTGTCCACCTTAAATCCTACAATGTGAGCTGACATACCGATTTTTCTGCTTGATCAGGTGTCTCATACTCCACGAGTGCATGGAGCTTAGAAGTGTGAAAAAAAAAGGAGGTCAAAAGAAAGCAACTGACATTGGAAAATTTTTGTTTAATGCACATAAAAAATTCAATATTGACTTCAGCTATACTTTGTTACTGATTAGCACATCATTCTTTGAGCGAGCAGCACTGGATTCCTGCGGATGGCATATTCTGATGGTCTTCACACTGTCCATCACAAGGGGTGGCCTGTTAATATACATCCAATTTCTTTGTTGATGTACAACATTAAAAATAGAATTAAAATTAAGGGGCAAAGATCCAACCTTCCAACCACACCAAAAATTTTCTCAAGGTTTTGGTGAGAATAATCTTCAGGCAAATTCTCAACAGAAACTGTACGAGACTGAAAGTTAGAGAAGAAAATTTCCTTAGGATCATATTACGGGGAAAGTAGAGTGTTCTTTGAAAGTTAAGAATGGAGAACAAGTATGAGATAAGGAATTGATCCCCATGGAGACCTGCAACTCCTCTTTGTCCCGCTCAGTGAAAAGGTGTTTACGTTTAACCTTCTTGCTGTCATCACTCACAACCTCCAGAACACAAGAAAACAGAAGGATATATTATATAAGCACAAATATAAACCAAACAAACCAAATCCATTTTTTTATTTGTGAAAACAGTATGAGTTAAGTAAATTAAGAAAAGTTACCAATTTTGACGATGCTCGGAGTGCTTGGACAAGCAAATGATTGTTGCTAATGAGTGACTTTATTTTCTTAAAGGATGCAATAACAGATATTGGAACTGTTACAATACCAATTTAACAAAAAATGAACTGGATTAAAATCGATAAGAAACTAAAATATCAAACGATTGCCAAAGAAAAATATCCAAACATATTATACTTCACTAATCAAAACAGAAATTCTTACCGTAACCTTCAGGATCTTTATTTATATGCTTTGCTAACAAATCACTTGCCACCAAACTCATATCGCTGAACTGGTGTTCCACCTGCAATGCATGCAGATCCATTTTAAACACATAGAACATTCAAAACTGAAATTGGGAGTCTAATAAAGAACTATAAGATATAAGTATGAATGTAGGTAAAGCACTAGGCACAGATGAGGTCCCAATAGAAGTGTGGAAGAGCTTAAGAATGTACAGAGTATCTTGGCTAACTAAGTTGTTCAATAAAATTATGAGCTCAAAGAAAATGCGAGATGAATGGAGAAGCATTGTGGTTCCGATTTATAAAAACATAGATGATATTTAGAGCTGCAATAACCACAGAGGTATAAAACTAATGAGTCATACTATGAAATTATGGGAGAGAGTTATTAAAACTCGCATGAGAAAAGAAACTACTATAATGGAGAACCAGTTTAGTTTTATGCCAGGTAGATCTACGATATAAGTTGTTGAGTTGCATGAAACTCATCGAAAGATGTAGAGATGGAAAGAAGGACCTCTATATGGTTTTTATTGATCTAAAAAAAACTTATGACAGAGTTTCTAGAGAGTTAATTTGGCAAGTACTAGAAAAGAAAAGTGTTTCAAGCAAATATGTGGGCATAGTTAAGGATATGTACTTATAATGTGGTAGCTAGTGTGAAAACTGTGGGGGATCAAGGTCGTAAATTCCCAATTACAATGGGGTTACCTTAAGGATCAGATCATCTTTAACCCCTTATTTGTTTGCCCTCATTAGGGATGATCTAACCAGAGCCATTCAAGATGAAGTTCCTTGGTGCATGCTTTTCGCTAATGATATTGTTTTGGTGGATGAGACAAAAGCAGAGACTAATGCCAAGTTAAAGCTATGGAGATAAATATTGGAATCAAAGGGTTTTAAGATAAGTAGAACGAAGACAGAGTATATGGTGTGTAACTTTAGTCACACAAGGACGGATAATGAGGTGGTGAACATTTATGAGAGGGAGATACAACAAAGTGATCATTTTAGGTATCTAGGTTCAATCATAAACAAAGAAGCTGATATAAAGGATGGTGTTTCATAGATAAAATAGGATGGATGAAGTGGAGAAGTGTGTCTGGAGTGCTGTATGATCGGCGTATTCCTTTAAAACTTAAATGAAAATTTTATAGGATAATCATTCGACCGGCTATGACGTATAGTGCGGAAGGTTCGGCAGTTAAGAAGCATTATATAGATAAACTTAGAGTAACTGAGATGAGCATGTTGAAATGGATGAGTGGCAAAGCTAGGAAGGATAAGTAAGGAATGATCGTACTAGAGCTGATTTGGGAGTAGCATTGACACATGATAAACTACGAGAAAACCGTTTGAGACGGTATGGCCCTGTTAAACGGAGGCCGTTAGATGCTCCCGTACAGTGGAGTAATTTGATTTAGATTGAAGGATCTAAAAGCGCTAGGGGCAAACCTAATATGACTTTAAGGGAGGTGGTGAAAAAAGACATGCATAGCTTAGGCCTTGTTTCAAGTATGACATCAAACAAAGTTGATTGGAGGATAAGAATCCATGACCTAATATGACTTTAAGGGAGGTGGTGAAAAAAGACATGCATAGTTTAGACCTTGTTTCAAGTATGACATCAAACAAAGTTGATTGGAGGATAAGAATCCATGTAGCCAGCCGACCCCATTTAGTTGGGATAAGGCTTTGTCAATGTAGGAGTCCCTAGAAGGTAAAAGAAGTGGAAAATAAAACAGTAAAATGAAATACTGAACATAACCTAGAAACCTATCATGCATATGTCCACAAGAAATTTTAACTTAGACATGGATGCTTGGGTTGGTTTTAGCATGGTTTCAGAACAGACATTCTATGCCAGAAAGTATCCGGAAGCATGGGATTTGGAATCTCAATAAAGCAAAAGCTCATGGCAGGATGGATTGAGTTCATATATTAAGGAAGAGAATTTCTGGTCTATCTGTAATTTGACAGAATACAATTTAAAGTCTTTGCGGGATGGCAAATGCTGCCCAAATTTGCCATTCTGAATAAAATTTCAGGGTTCTGGAAAGATATATACAAATGTAAGAGTGGATATGAATGTTGAGAAATTAATCTGAAGTAAATTTACACCTCATATTTCATCACAAATATTGAATCAAAATCCAATTGAGAATGATGAAGGCATAAAGTTACATGGGATGGGTAGATGAAAAAGGACCTTGAATTAAAAGAGTGAACTACCACTCAAAACAACAGATAAATAAGGGTGATTTACTATACATATGGGTGATTTCCGATTAAACAAAAAGCAAATCGCACCATCGTATCTGTCAAGATTTTTCCGGTATGAAGACATGAAGCAGACTCTGTCTACCTTACAAGCATACGAATCTTTGAAATGCTGAAATCAACAAAATTTTATTATGAAGGTTCACAGCTTAAATTTCAATTTTGATGGCTGCATAAAAACAAAGTTGCTGCTCGTAAAGAAGAGAATAGTACGACTTATCAAGAACTTAAAAGCGAGTAAGATCATGTCTAAGACAGGAAAATCTGTCCTGATTAGTATTTGCGAGTTTTCTGATGAGTAACATCTCGTCTAGACTCTAGACAGGAAAATGAAATCAAGCGAAACCTAATTCACTGAAGAAAGAAAAGCATCCACGAGAAAATTAAAACCGTCCAAGAACCAGAACCAATCCAGGAATCGAGACAATAACCTGTTTAATGATCTTTTGTCGAAGATCATTACTGAGGAAGTTCTTGGTAGAGTTGGGGACTGAAATATTGGAATTAGGTACCATCTGAACTGGTTCTCGCTCCGCAACATAGACCCAATCAGCCCCGCTACTCCCGCCGAGAAAATCAAAGCAGGGATAGAAATAACCCGAAATGGGCATCTGGGGCTGTGCTCTGGGAACGAATTCTGGAGCGTGAGCATTGAATTTGAACGAAGCAGTCTCTCGATTGTTTATCTCCACTTCCGTGGATTCATTAAGCTTTTCTTCTGGATTCGCTTGTGCCATTTCTTTTCCTCTCTGGTTTCTACCTTTCTTTCTTGAATTCCAATGTAATATATCTCTTTCACACTCAATCGCTTGCTTTGAATCTCTCTCTCTCTCTCCCTCTCCCTCTCCCTCTCCCTCTCCTTGTGTATGTGGTGGTTGATCTCTCCTGAACTTGAAGATTTTGTAACTAACTGCTTCTGAATATTAAATCCACATTCCCCGCCCATTTACAAGCATTTTTGCATGATCTCAGAGTTCCTATCGGCTCCTCTTTTCATTACTTATTACACATGACCGAAGCAAGTGGGTTTGACCGAATTTGTAAGGTCGTGTTTTTCCCAAGGGTATTTTTGTCATTTCATTAATCCCCTCTCATACCGGTCGCCGCGGTCGCCCCATTTCCATGCAAGTTCCTCTGCAAATTCATCGGATCTTTAAATTTACTGAGGCACCCCTGACAATTGTTTATTATACGAAACTACCAATTTTTTTTTTGACAAAAATTACACAAATTACCCCTGAAATAATATTATATAATAATATAATCCACCCCAAGGGTTAAAAATTGGTGAATTTTTTTAAAATAATATTATCCTTATTAAATATAAAATTATATAATTATATCATCGTCTATCTCTGAAACGAGATCTCTCCAAGTTCTCCAATTGTAGGTTGGAGAATTTGTAGGGGTTTTATTTAATTAATAAACGATAATATATTTATGTAATTTTACATTGAGTAAGAATAATATTGTTTTTAAAAAATTTTAGAATTACCTAGTGTGGACTACATTTAGTGTTATAAAACATTATTTTATAAGTAGCACGTGTAAATTTTGTCAAGAGAAAAGTAGTTTTTTGTAGAATCCAAATCGTCTCCTACGGCAAGAGGTTTCTGTCGTCGATTCAAGGACTTGGGTTCAGTCTGGCCGCCTGCCAATACATTGGAGGGCGGGCCAGTTAAAATCCGGCCCTTGGCAGGCGGCAGGATCGCAGGAGAAGATTTGAATACTTTTTTGTATAGGTAGTTTTGTATACCAACCAATCATAATCCGACATATCCTTAAGCTTTCTTTTCTGGGCGGTTCGTTAGCGGTTCGGTCCCAAGATGGCATTTTTAGAACCATCCTCTTACTAAAACGGTCTCAAGACTAAAGGAGACGGTTCTGGGACGGATTGTAACGATTCCGGTTCCGGATCCAAATGGACGCTCTTTTACGTATTGTATCAGTTACAGAAGTAACAGAAACTACAGTGAAGTATTATGATCAGTGATCCACTGATCCCTAACTGAAGAACTCCAAATCTCAAATACCCAATTGTAGACCAAATTCATCTTGAGTTTCGTTTCCATGGCAAATGCCTGGAGAAAGGAAAAATCTTCGCCATTGCTTTCTTCTCGGAGCCTCCTCTTACTCTTCCCGCTCACTCTTCTGCTCGTCTTTTTCTTCTACATCTCCCGAAGCTCAAAACCAAACCCTAATTTCACTAAAGAGCTGACCTTCAAAACCCCATTTCGTTTCCGTTCGATCCAACCCTTCGATTGCTTCAAATGCCCCCAGGGTCACCCGGTAATCGCCAACGTCGTTGAAGGTGTCCGTTACCCGTTTCTCTACTCTCTTGCCGATTTCGGCTCCCTACCCGATAAGCCTCACAAGAACATTGTTCGAATGCTGAAAGGGAAGGGTTTTAGAAAGCCTGATATCTCCGTGACAATTCAGGAGGTTTTGGAGAAGTTGAGACAACAAAGTGGTGGTGAGGATGGTGGATACATCGTGGATGTGGGTGCAAATGTGGGAATGGCAACTTTCGCTGCCAGTGCTATGGGGTTCAAGGTCTTGGCCTTTGAACCTGTTTTTGAGAATCTGCAGAGGATTTGTGATGGGGTATTCTTGAATCGGGTTGGGGACCTCGTTACTCTGTTTGAGGCTGCCGCTTCAGATCGGCTCGGGAATATTACTTTCCATAAGGTAATCTTACACTTGTTTAGTCGTTAGTTTTCAGTTACTGCGTGTTGAGTCCCGCCTGTTCTTTCGTTCGTTCACAGCTTTCGTTATGTCTTTGCTTTTATTGGTTTTCTGAGTTGTCTTGTGATGGAAAATTTTAAAGTTGTTTAGACTATATTTCAGTTATGATAATGCACATAGTTTGACAAGGGTAGTTTAATAACCATATTAGAAGTAGATGGGCTTCTCTCTCTCTCTCTCTCTCTCTCTCTCTCTCTCTCTCTCTCTCACACACACACACACACACACACACACACACACACACATACACACACTCACTCACACTGTTGTTAAAAGATCCATTAAGTTCCTCTTACTTGATTATTCAGAAAACTCAAAATTCACTTGTTTTAGCAGCTACATTATTACATTTTGATCTGGAAATTCAAACATGTTGAAAGGAAAGATTAATTCTTGAACCATTTGTACTTAAATAGTAGCCTGTAAGATCTTGATTGGTCACCCACCTCTTTTTCAAACTAATGTTGCCTCATTTATAGAGGGGGAAAATGTTGCCTCATTTATAAAGGGTTAAAAATGTCACCTCTTCTACATGACCGCCTACTTCTCTTGCTTGCCCTTAAATTTTAATCCCTTTCAACCTTGTCTCCTTCTTGAGTGTTTCATCTACATCCCATTTTCTGTGCAAAGCTTTATGTGTATGGCATGAGGTACAATTGAGGAGTTGGATTTTCCATCTTCGTTACCAAAGCGCTAGACTGATACCACTTTTAGAGCAGTTGGTCACTCAATGGCGTTCTGTTCAATTGTAAGTACCATAAGAGAGTTCTTCTGAGCAAGCTTTTGGCTTTCAGAAATGGAATCTTGCGGTCAGTCTCATGAATGCTGATTTCAATGAGACAGGACCTTGTTTCGAGGTAAATTCATGTTTTGGCAAGGGATGCACAGAATTACATAAATATGTGAAATGGTCAGCTGCTTTATTATGCTCTCTCAAAATACACCCCCTCTCCCCTTTTTTTCACTTGTAGTGTCATTGGGCCTCCGTAGGGCTGGTCCCTCACAGTGTTGCTGCTGAGGTTGTATATCTCTTTTCCATAACAACAAAACTGTTCAGTTATCTAAAAAAGAAAAAAAAAAAAAAAAATGGAGGCCAAGGGAGGCATTGGTATACAAGATGAGGTTCATGGCTAACCATCACCCATGGTTGACTATTTTTGTGCTTGATATGGTGAAAAGTGAATGGAGACAAAATGGAGTTTGTGAGATGACCATTTGATATTGATGTTTATGGAAGATGAGGAAATGGTTTTAATGCACATTTAGCCGGCCTCCTTGATAATCAACAATGCTGTCAGGTAGCTTTCTGTTTTTTTAAGAAGCTTGAGAAGCGTAACTTAAGGTAACCTTGTAGCTTTATAGTACTAGCGCACTTATAAAGTGAACCTCTTAATGAGGATTTTGAAGGGATGAGCACACATTTGATAGAAATTAAATCTAAACCATATTTTGACTTCAACGAGAAGATTCCCATTTGTTTCTTATACTTCTTTCTAGAGCTGAGATTCTTTCCCTTGGGCTCTGTCTGGTTGCAAGAGAAATAAGGGAAGGAAAGCGAAATCAAATCAAATATTAAAGTGGAAACTTTTGTAATCATTACTAACATGATTGTGTAGCAACTCCAAAACATTCCAAATTTGGTTATTAAATTTTGCTTTACTTTGCTATCAAATCTCTTTGATTTGAAAAGTAAAATAATATTACATCTGAAAAATATAATTACCATATCTGGTAAGAGTTTTAGGTAGATTATGCTATAATGATTACAAAACTTTCCTTTTTCTTTGAAAACTGATTTCATTTCCGTTCCCCTTTACTTGTAATCAGAGGGAGCCTTAGGATTGGCTTGAAGTTCACTCCAAGAGAGTCATGAGGATATTTTAGTAGAGGGGGATTCAGGCACTATCAGTAGCTGGTTCACAGGTGACAGTCAAATTAATTGGTGAATGAATTGGTCAAACGGGCAGTGATCTGGTTTAAAATTTATTACAATGGAGTTGGCCAAGTGGCTAAATAAAGCATTGCAAAATCCATGATGAGTGAGAGGGTGCATGCCAAGACATGGACTTCTGAGTGAGCATACCAGTACATGTGAGGGTATATGATTCAATTTGAGTCTGAAATTTTGACACATGGCCAATCCAGACCATTCGCTAGATATTCAATGGTCTGAATTTCCAAACTGCCATTTCATGTGGCACAATTAGATGTGCAGCCCATAGATTCCATGGTGCAGTGTGCAATGCAGGAACTAGGAAGAGTTTGACTCAAAATTTATTGGACAGAATGAATGATAAAAATTTCAAGTGGCAAATGCATTCGTCTTCCACAATTGAGCAAAGAGACGGGGATGAAGTAAAAGAAAACAAGCAAAGAGGGCAATCAGTTTCATGATAGTCTCTTGGCCAGATGGCTTCCTGCCTAGCTAAGTCATGTGCAATCTCGGTTGCTATTGAATCCCAGAGCTTAACTCATCTACATATGCAAGCAAACCTCCAAGGGCTACCTCCGTCCAAAAAAAAAAAAAAAGAAAAAGAGAAGAAAAGAATAAATATATAAAACAGAGTTGACTTCCGTGTTTCTAAAATGACTTTTGTTTGCGGATTCTATGCATTTCTTATTCTTCTTAACTCTATTTTACTTGCTACCCTGGTTTCGAGATGTTTTCAATGTTACTGTAAAACTGAAGATGCCTTTGATTTTTAGCTTCTGCCTTCCATGCTCATTTTCAATACTAATATATGGATTCCCATCTTCCATGCATGGGATGGAATAGGTATGGGACCTCTTAAATAGTGTTTCTGCATTTTTAGTTGTCCACTAGCCCATTTGGCCACTTTGTTGCTCATCTTTCCCTTCTTTTTCTCCCTAGTTGGTTGGAAGGCTGGACAACAGTGCTGTTTCTGCCACTGGTGCAAAGATGGCATTCAAGTCCAATGAGGAGATTGAGCTTCAGGTGAGGTCTATTCCTCTTGACGAAGTGATCCCAGAATCAGAAGAGGTGATTTTACTCAAGATTGATGTTCAAGGTTGGGAATATCACGTATTGAGAGGAGCCTCTAAGCTGTTGTCTAGAACGAGAGGCAAAGCCCCCTATCTAATATATGAGGAAGACGAACGCTTGCTGCAAGCTAGCAACAGCAGTGCTAAAGAGATTCGGGAGTTTCTCAGTGGCATGGGTTACCAGCAGTGCACCCAGCATGGTACAGATGCTCACTGCACCAAGTAAAATGATGGTAGCTTTTCAGATCAGACAAACTTTTAGCATGAACAAATTTTCCACTTCCTGTCTAGGAGTGAAATGATATGGAGTGTGATAGAATGCTGTTGAACACTTGATGCTGGAAGACAGGGTTTGTTGAAGAGAGATTCAGATGAACTGCGAAGTTATCTAATGTTCCATTACGGAGTAACACAATATTGAAAGTGGGTATCTCCATGTTCACCTTTCCATCAGCGTGAAAGACTAGTTCAGGTACAAAGTTCATAAAAGGACATAGTCTACAAGCAGGAGATATATTTGCATATTCAGTCGCTGGTTATGAGCTCACGCTGTGACTTGGATGCATGTTTTCTTAGCTTGGAGTCACGATTCATTATTCTTCCAGACTCGTAGTTTATGCCACAAGTTTTCTCTACCTTTGGTCGTTTCCCTTCTTGTTTGATGTCATACTGTTATGGATGTTGTTCACATTGTAGTTTACTGCATAATGTATACAGGGTTATATATCCAACTGAAGGCTTTGAAAGATTTTGTATTAGGGTTCTTTCCATCATATGGAGCTTTACATTGTTTGGAATGGCAGTGGCCAGTTTGGCATATTATCAATACACATATTAGTGATGGATTTCTTTGGTATTATATCTACCTGCACTTTGCTGGAAATATGGACCCTTGCCATTCTAAGCAAAGCTTGGGAGACAAATCCTCACAAATTCACCATTACAGTTCCAACCTTGAAAGTAGATTGATCTTGGGGAGTGAATGCACGGTTAGTTCTACAGGCCCGACCACAAAGACCGGGAACAATTGATATAGACCTTGAGACAAGACCAAGAGGCCCACTGATCCACGTCTGACCACCCATTTGGAAGTCCAATGAAGGAGCTTGAGAAAGGATTTCAAAGGTGTCAAATAATTTTGTGACATTATTTCTAAGAATACATACCAAATGAAGCTAAAGAGCTCCACAGGGATCATGTACATCTTCTTCCCATTCTGGCTATCCGATCAGTCTTTCACATTTTCATTATTTATCCTCAATATTTTTTGGTAGAATCTTTTGATATTAGATTTGTGTGCAATGGAGAAACTAATTCAAGCAAATACTAGCATTAAGGTGCGGGGTTCCTGGTCTACGAACACCATATTGACACCTATTTCTTGCCATGTAACAAATCAGAGCAAGAATTGTCCGAACTTGAAGATCAAAAAATGCCCAAACTAGAATATCAATAAATGCTCAAGCTTAAAGATCAAGAAATCCCAAACTTGAAGATCAAGAAATTCCAAACTTGAGGATCAAGTAATGTTCAAGTTCAAAAATCAAGATTTGAAGATTGAAGATGAAGACAATGTATTATAGTCTTAGGTTGTTATGTAAACCTAGGCTTAATACATTTGCACATGCATGACATGCAGCATGCATGAACGCAATGCTGCATATCATGCATCTCATACATTAGATTGACCCTAGGAGACCTCAATCTACCATCCAATATGTCCTAGCATAGTTGGGATTAAGACTTATCCAAAGCCCAAAACAAAAGACTGAAAAAATGATTAAAAGTCTTACTATCAACCACAAGTTGACTGATCCATCGACTGGCTATCAACAGGACAGAGAAAACTCCCGATCGACTGATAGTAGCATGACAAAGAAATGGGCTCGTGGTTAGCCTATGCCGGGGGACCATAAGTTCAAACTGAGATATTCAAGCACCATTGCTCCAGGAAGGACAAGTGAGAGTTGACCGTTGATAGGGCATTTGTCGATCAGAACATTGACCGACAGTTAAAAAAAAAAAATAGAGCCGTTAGAGCTTGTATCGACCAATCATTTAGGCCATTCTTTGATCCTATTTAAGGATCATTTATGACAAAAAACCAGAACAGCATACACATGAGTTAAGATCATTTCTTTGAGATTTACATTGCATTTAGCAATCAATTTCTACAAGAAGGGAGATAGAAAAAAAAAAAATGCTTACTCAAGACTCAACTTGGGACATTTGTCCAAAACTCAAAGCTTAACCTCAAAGGCTCTCAACTCTCCTTCTCTGAAGCTCATCATAAGAGAAATCATTTGTGCAAACAAGCTCATCTCATATAATCATATCATTGGACATGGCAAAGAGTATGTATTCCACACACACACACACACAACACACATTTGTGCAAACAAGCTCATCTCATATAATCATATCATTGGACATGGCAAAGAGTATGTATTCCACACACACACACACACACACACACACACACACACACACACACACCCACCACCCACCACCCACCCACCCACCCACCGCCCGCCCGCCCGCACGCACGCCCGCCCGCCGCCGGCCCGCCCGCCCGCCCCACCCCACCCACCCACACCCACCCACACCCACCCACCCACCCACACCCACCCACACACACACACACACACATATATATATATATATATATATATATATATATATATTTTTTTTTTTTTTTCTGAGAAAACAAAGCCCAACCATTCACCACCACCTGTAAGCAAGGTTCTATAAACACTGGTGCAAATGCAAGTGCAGAGGTCGAATCTTTGCATTTTGTACATTTGCATTCATAATGCATAAATACATATGGTGAGAAAGATTCCCCACACTTGACAAGTATTAGACCAACAAACGAGCACAACCATGAAGCCACAACGGACAACTGTAAATAACAAATTACATTGCATCCTTGGAGTTCCTTGTATACAAGAAAAAAAATACATCGCCGGTTATCTGATCAGGCAAAAAACTGAACCTAATATCTACAAACTCACTCTGATTAAATTTTGGTGTACACTTACAAAAAAAAAAAGCTTTAGGGTAAGCCAGAAACTAAGAACTTTCGTAACTGAAGCCCTAAATTAATGTTGTCAGAAACCTTCTATTAACATCCCCAGAGTTAAATTTTCAGGCTTCAAACAAAGAACAAAGAACAAAAAACAAAAAGAGAAAAATCACATTACTTCTATGACCATTTACAGGACCTTCGGCCGGTGCTGGTTTGAAGTGGGAGCTGATGACCAAAGAAGGCTCCAGATGCAAATATCATCACTCTCTGTACCGCAGCTCTGATGCAGATTCAGAGCTGGAACTTAAATCACCCCACATACACATTTGGACATGAGGGCATTGGGCTACTATAAGATAGAAGCCATGGTATAATACAATCAACCCACTTCATAAAAGGTCAGTGATGCCCCTACTTCCTCGGGAGAGCAGAAAAATGATTGCTCCCAGCACTCACATGTATACCATTGAGAACATTCTTCGAAGAGCCAGCACTATATGTCATGTGGTTCGAATGTGGAGGAGACAAACTTGGAAGGGCCTCAAGAGTAGATCGAGGAGAATGGTGAATGCCCACAGCAGATTCGCAAGTTTCGGGATGTGATTGTTGACTAGTTGCACTGGAGAAAAAGAATAATCATGCATGAAGCCCGATCCGGTGGTCATGCAGAAGTAATTTACTAATTTAAGAGTGGTAATTTTTGAGAAGACTGGTAGGGAAGGTTTCATGTACAGAAGCCTACCCAGTAAACGCCAGTTTCCCTTTGGCAGTCGGCGTGCTTGGGGAGATGGGCAACATATCAGCTTTATGTTTAGTCCACTCTTTTGGACTATGAGCCTTATCCTGTAATGAGTATTTGGTAACAATCTCAACAAACCAAAATTACTAATGATTAAAATAATTTTTTAATGTTTAAACTTACCACCAACTTCATTCCAGAGAAGGCTTGGGTACAAGCAGGAACATCTGGATGGCGCGAAGTCTTCAGAAAACTATGTTCTAATAGCATGCTGGCTGATGGCCTGTCGGCAGGATTTCTTCGAAAGCAACGCTCAAGGAAATCCTTACCCTCTGGTGATAATATTTCTGGTATTGGAGGGGATTCTCTCAAAACCTTAAACATAGCTGCAGGCTGCATTTGTAGATAATGTAAAATTAAGCTTATCTGGTGGAGAGGGTGGAGAGATACACAAAAAAAAAAAAAAAAAAAGATAGAAAACAAGAAGAATGGAAAAGAAAGAAATACTGAATTCAGATCTAAAGTCAAACTGAATATTGGAAACATATTACTTGCCAGCCAACCACAACATGGTCATCAAACAATTCAAACAGTAACATTTTAATGCAATAGATCTTCAATTTCTTCCTTTTTTTCTTTGTTTTAATAAAGTTACAGTTATTCAAAGATCAAGAGAAACAAGATACAACAAACCTCCAAAAGAAAGCAAAGCCATAACTAGCATACAACAACAACAACCACAGGAGAGGACAAAAATGGGGTTGGGAGAATGTAATACTACACAATAATAGCATATTACACCCTAGGATGAGTAACTCCCTGCTTAGCCATATATTGAATGAACAGGAAAGAAGCTCAGATAAGAGAATACGTTCTTGCATTGCTTTTTTTGGTAGAAAGCTCGACCAGCGTGAAAAAGTGTTTGGTCAAAGCCAAAAAGAGGTTGACCCACTTCATTAACCAAACGAATGATCTTTGCTTCGGGGGAACAACAAAAAACACCATCTCGCTCTTTCCTTTCTTTGATGCTACCTTTTTCCCCTCCCTGCAGTGCACCCTTCCTTGAATTATTTGGTCATGCAATACTTATTGAATACAAAGAACAAAATTCATTTTGAACCCGTCATAGTTCTCAATCATTTCGTGGCACCAAGCGTGGTAATATCCTTGGACCACGCAAGAATTCATCGTCCGATTGTTGGCCACTAACTACACTTGGATTCCTTTGAAAGGAGCAATCCAGTCTAGATGCAGGAAAACAAATGAATCTGATGAGATATGCAAATCTCCAAGGCTCCTCAAAAGGACCAGACATCCACGTGAGAATGTTTGGACAATCTTGCCGTTGTCTTCTATTAACACCAGAACAAGATCTAATCCAATTTTCAGCAAGAGCAGTTCTGAACAGGTCTACTCCACTTTCCCAAAAATGGACCTAAATAGGCACTATCGACTGAATGACAGACAATTTAATAGATCTACATGTCAGAATGTCCTGGATTTCTAATGGAGCAACCTCAGAATTTAACTCCATTATGAGAAGCATCCAAATAGCCACCACTCTGTCCACCCTCACCCTTGAAAAGATCTAGGATCTGAATCTCTGAACAAGCACTCAACAAGAATGCCTCAGAAACACTCATCCACTCAGCCAAGTGAGAGACCTTGGTAATGATACAATCTACCCCCAACTAGGGTACTGTGTACTCATTACAGGAAAGTATGGCATTCTAATCCTCCAATATGCACCTAAGGTTGCCAATTTTAAACTACTCCCTACAAAACCTTTACTCTACAAACAAATGGGGATAATGCCACACTCAAATCAACTTTCCACATCCTTAGGGAACATCAAACCATTTAAAAAACATTGAGAAACAACTCTATAATGATTGGAAAAGAAAGATTAAATTTGGAACCCAACAGCCAAGTTTACTAAGTTAAATGGCTGCTAACAATTTTTGGCTTTATGAATGTCCATTGGGTCAGTTTAGTCCTAAAAGTAGTAAGGGGTTTCCCCTTTTTATTTTAAACATGATCTTTAAGAGATTTAATCAGTGCACTATTTGTAGTTTTCTTCCATCAACAAGTACGGATCTGAATAGAGTTGACTGGTGAAACAAGATTTGAGTAGCTATCCCCATTCAGCTGAGAAAATGCTCAGTTCAGTTGGGTTGAGTTGGGTTGAGTAGTCTTTATCAATAAAAGTAATTCAGCAAACTGGAATCTTTAGATCATATATTCATAAGACTTTTAGTTTTTAGTTAGGGTTTGGAGTCAAGTTAGATTTTTACCCAAAAAAAAAAATATGGGAGTCAAGTTAGATAACTAACAGTGTCCTCATTAGACTTGGAAAATAGAAGCTGGTATAACCATGAACATTCCAATATGGGGCTGGTCAGTTATTCATGGGATACTAGAATTTTGTTGTGAAGACAGAGGGCAACCGTCACATGTACCATAGATGGTACTAGGAACTATTATCTTCTCTTCTCTGTCTTCTCCATTATTATTCTATACTTCCGTTCTTTCTTCTACATATAATTTATTTTTTTATATCTTTCATCTACCTCTGACTTTTTCTTCCTTGTTAGTTGTTTGGTATTGATAACCGATTTGATGCTGTATGCCGCTAATTTATTCATGGTTTGGAAGAGAAAAGCTAGCACAATTAATTAGTACCCCGCAGGTTGGTGCAGGCCCTGCAGGGTCCCACGAGTCAAGGGATAGACTCTCCTCCTCTTCACTTTGCTCAGATAGGCACTCGCTCTCTCCCACAACACCAGGTTGGTGCAGGCCCTGCAGGGTCCCATGAGTCAAGGGATAGACTCTCCTCCTCTTAACTTTGCTCAGATAGGCACTCGCACTCTCCCACAAGACACCACCCCCCCTCTGGAAACCTTATCACCTCTGTGGTGTAACGTAGTGGAGGATCAATTACTTGTACCAAAAAAAAAAAAAAGAGCACTGAATGAAATAGAAAGCAATAATAGCTATTCAGAAGAGTATCTGGCTCCAGTGCAATAAGCAAAGCTGAAGATGCATGCATTTAATCCCCTTTCTATGCTGGCACACACAAGTGTGTGTGTGGGTGAAAGAGAGAGAGAGAGAGGTGTCAATGTCAGGCCTGCACCGTGTAGCCCGACCGTGCTCGACCGATTATGGACAGAGACTGATCGGCCAGATTATTAAACATGGCCGGGCTTAGGCCCGGACCAATTATTAAATGGGTGTTGACGGTGCAAGGGTGTAACCTGACCGAACCGACTGAATGAACCGAATATACCTTGAAACCAAACTGAATCTTTATTTAAACTAAACAAATACAACCCTAAAGCTAAGAACCTAAAACATTAAATTGTCTCTTACTCTTTCATTTCTCGAGTCTTCCACTCATTCTTTCCGTCCTCATCTTCCTCTACATGGGTGATCGCAATCCTAATGAGAGCCGTTTACAATCTTACAAGAAGGTATCTAATCTACAACATGAGAACAATTATGGATTCGAAAACCAATCTCTCTCTATTTTTATTTACACTTGACATGAGCCTATTATAGCCCGTTTACATACTGATTAGCCCAATTAGCATAAGACCAATTATGGGCAAAGACCGATCAGACCGAAAATCAATATGTCCATGCCTTGTCGACGAGAGACTGATTAGCTAACGGGCTGTCACGGTGCAGGTTGTTAAAATGGTGGAGACCAATTAAGCCCGAGCGAAATCGACCGACTGACACCCCTATGCGCGCATGTGTGTGCACGGCAAACAAAGATAATGGGGTGAGGGAGGGCGCAGATTGGCTACTGTGTTTAATTATAGCCTACTTGAATCAAGAAACAGGTTCAGCTCTTCTTCGTTGGCCTAATGGTTTACGATGTGTTTTGGTTGTTGAAGATAGCAGCCTATTGATATTAGTTGAATAGTTACACATTGTACCGTTACCATAGGAGCCCAATGTGTATACATGTCATCTACATTTTCTTTTATTGATATCATCTCAGCCATGTCATCTACATAATCTCTTATCGGTATCATCTCAGCCATGTCATCTCCATAATCTCTTATCGGTATCATCTCAATCATGTCATCTAAATTAAACAATTGAGTAAGTTGTATTCCTTGGAAAGTCTAGTCTTTTTTTAATGAGTCTTGACCTCAGTCAAAAAGCCTCTTTCGAGATTTTTATTTTCGGAGTTCCTTTCCTTGAAGAGGGAGTCAAGTTGGGTGTCCTAAAGTATGACGTTTCTTGTTAGAGAAGAGTTATTATGTATTTGATGTATGTAACCACTACAGCTTTAACTGGAATAAAGAATTGTGTTTTGAACAAGGATTAAAGTATCACGTATCGGTATCGTATAGGTCGGATGATTTTAAGAGATGTATCGTATCGTGGATATGGTGGATAAGCATATATATAAGGCAAGATATGCACAAGAATAATTAGGGAACATACAAAACATAATTTTAAAGCATAAAAACACTATAAATAAGCAATATTGAAAAGAAAAATGTTTCTTACATTAAGTTTAATACCAGGCTGAGTTCGGGGCTATGTTTTGAGTCTTTAGTCCTAATTAGGATGGTGTCCGGGCAGGTTTTAACTACCTAGGGGTAAGTGTGTTTGCATGCTTTATTTTCTCATATAATTTATACTATTTCTCTTGTTTCTATTGGGTGGGGTAGATATTTTCAGTACACTGTCAAATTTGGAGCAGTTTGTATATTAAAAGAAAATGATGCTTTCATAACTTTTTATTGGATTGTATATAATATTATGTTACATCCGGATATACTATATCAGCACCATACACAATATCAGCACTTAAAAGACAAAAAAAGAAAGAAATAAATCAGAACACAATTTGCTTCTCAAAGGGTCTGTTTCCTCCGCCGGACTCAACGAGGAGGAAGTATAGGTCTTTCCCAACATCAATCAACTTTAAGGCTGCTTCCGTTGACTGAGCGCTGAGGAACTGGTATATCTTTCTTCTTCTTCTTGCTCCTCCTCTTCTGATTTCTATTCTAATTTCCATTCTCTTCTCTGCTTCTATCGCATTTTTTTCTCCTCTTCCTCTTCTTCTTCTTCCTCCTCCTCTTCTGATTTCTGTTCTGTTTTTCCTTTCTCTTCTATCCTTCTTTTGATTTTTTTTTCCTTTTCTTCTACCTCCGCCTACAATTTCTATTCTGCTTTTCCTTTCTCTTCTCTACTTCTTCCGATTTTTTCTCTTCCTCTATGGTTCTACCAGTCACGGAGACAAAAATCAGTGAGTTGCAGCCGCTGTCGATACAATTTTTTAAACTGTGAGGAATTAATGAGATGTATCATTCGCATCTATTGTATCGACCTGTATCGACAAGTATCAACCTGTATTGGTCCGATACTGGTCGATACAGCTCGATATGTTTCTTCTTCTTTTTTTCTCTCCAAATTTTTGAAATGAGAAAATGGAAATGCAAGCCATTCATTTTTGACATATCGGCCATATTTGATGGGTATCGAACTGTATCAAGAGTAACAATCCGTATCAGTTCGATACGGTCGATACCCACTGATACACTTACTGTTTAAAAAATGACGTATCGCAATGTATCGTATCGACCATTGTTGATACTGATACGTATTGACCGATACGCCCCATATCGATACGATACTCGAAACCTTGATAGTAAGTATATTTTAAGGATATGTAAATTTTTCCTATTGGAATAGTTTGACAATAGAAGTCTGAGGTCTATGTCACCTCTCAGGGGTGTTTTCAGAGAAGGGGGAGTTGGCCGATATCATTAACCCAACTATCGAAAGAGCAGAAAGTGTCTTTTTGGCTGCCGAAATCCTTTTCGCCGGAACGATTTAATTTTCCTAGTGGTTGAGCTTTAGAAAAAGATAATAGTAACTTGGTCCCGGGCATCTACCATTATACCCACAATGATCGGCCATTCAATTGGCATCCATAAGGGCAAGGGACGTTTGCCTATGTTTATAACAAATCGTATGGTAGGTCACAAACTTGGAGAATTTACACCCACTATAAATTTCCGAGGGTATGCAAGTAATGATAATAGATCTCGTTGTTAATTTAATTTTAATAAAGTGAATCCGATTTTTTGTTTTTGTTTTTTTGGGTACAAACCTCTGCGAAACATTCAAATGAGAAAATCAGCAAACTCATCACTGGCATTCACTATCTCAGCATAGTAATTTGCACAGATGGACCAGGAACTGTGGTTGTGCCACCAGTTTCAGTTTCATGTCTGCAAGTTTTTGTTGCTTGTGACATTCTGCCTGGATTTTTCCCTTGTTCTTAAATCATCTCAGTGCTAAGCACTGCCGCCACCAACCATCTCCACTACCCAGCCAGTGCTCACCAGTTTCGTGTTGCAAGTGGCACTGTAGTCTAGTTTATACTTCTTGATTGGATATTAAAGAAATATAAGAGATTGGGTAAACCCATTTAATTAGACACATCATATCTTATCAAGTGAACGTCTCATTATTTTGGCAGCCGCATGAGTTCAATGAAGTTTCGGATGATTTGGAATTAAGGAGTTTTCAGTCCTAGAGCATGTGTCGGGGATAGCTTGCTTCTTTGAAATTATAGTGTTGCTTTTCTCCTTTTCTTTTTTGTATTTGTTTCTCTTTTCTATTTGTGCATATATTTTCTCTGGGTTGTCGCTTTTCTGTTGGCCCTGCTCTGTTCTTTTTATTTCTCCTCTTTAACACATTTTGTTATTCATAAAAAGAAACTTAGTTGGAGATATTTAGGAATAAGAAATAAGATACTGCTATGGGATTGAACAGTACCTGTGAATAGTAAAATCTAAGAAAAGATGAGAGATAAGCCAAAACCATAAAGGGGAGAGAGAAGTGACCGTCTTAATATGGCCACCATCAAATGGCATGGTTTTAAGTATCGATACGATACGCCCCGTATCCACCGATACAGATACGTATCCATATCCACAGTGGTCGATACGATACTCTTCAATACGTCTCTTTTTTTTTAAAACAACATGTGTATCCACATGTATCGACCATATCGAACCGATACGGCTTTATACACTTCGATACGATCGATACACTCGATACGTGTCGATCATAGTTGTCAAGGTGCCAAGGCGACCCAAGGTGTTAGAGAGTTGCTTGGGCACCTGGGCGTACCCAAGGCGTTGTAAAGGTACATCTTAATAAGAAGATTTATATAAAAAAGAGGGGATTAGCGCATAAATTTTTATTGTTTTTAATACATATGCATAATTGCATGTATTAAGGTGTATATATATACTTTATACATCCAATAAAAATGCTACAAATGGCATTAATTAAAAAATAGATAAACAAATAAAACAATGCTTGATACAAAAATGCGACCAATTGCCTAGCCCTCTCTGACTCGCCCGGAAGCCTAGGCAACGCCTTGACAACTATGGTATTGATACTCTTAAGTATTCATTTTCTCGCCAAAAAAATAATAAAAAATAAACTTCGTATCGAGGTGTATCAAGCCAATACGGCTCGGTACGAAACTGATACTGCTCGATACACCTCGATACGAACTGATACGGTTAGATACGATCTATACGCAAATATAAAGCTTGATGCAACTAATATTTTTCACTTTTTTGGTTTTCTTCCTTGCTGAAAACCTACTATTCATGCGAACCGAAGGTTGTAGCTCATTGAATGTCATCAAATATGTCCTTAATCCTTGGAAATACTTCAAGATTGCTTATTATAGTGTTTTTATGCTTAAAAATTATGTTTTGCATGTTCCCTAATCGATCTCGTGCGTATTTTGCCCTATATCCTAGAAAATCCACCGTATCCATGATACGATACAATACGTCTCTTGAATCGTCCGATCGATACGCTATTGATACGGGATACTTCAATTTTTGCTCACACTACATAGCTATCAAAAATACATGCACTACCAACTTCTACACAGGCTCATTTAGGAGATTTCACGAGAGATCTAACTGGTCATAAGTACAAGGAGCATCCTCAGAGGTGTTTCCATAGTTATCCTCTGATGCAGTAGCGTGCTCATGGATGGATCAATACAAGCCGATTTGGCTACCTAAGCCAAACCTGAACCGGTTCAAACCCAAACCCAAATCCAAACCAACCTTTTGGTCTGGACCGGGTTGGTAGAGAATTATTTAGAATAGGAAAGTTTCAATTTTGATTTTATTTCATAGAGATTTTATTTAGTTGCTAAACTTATTTGATTATCTTAGGAAAGTGTTTCTTTTAAATAAACCATGTAGTAGGACTTTTATATTCAGATTTGAAGAAGAGTTTAAGAATGAAATTGAAACATTATTTTGTGAGTTGCCCCAAGTTGTTTACCAAGAGCTCTCTCTATCTCTCTCTCTCCTTCCTCCCTACTTTTTCTTCTTTGTTCTTTATGTGCCTCTGTTCTGGGCGGTACTCCAACCCCAATAAAACACATCGATTTTTCTCATCCCAGGTTTCCTCCTCTTCAAACTTGGTGGATATCTTTCTAGTCCTTGGGCGACCTCAAGGTCAGATTCTGAGTCTTCAACGTTGTGGAACTAAGAGTTACAGAAACAGTTTCAGATCTAACCCTGTTTTACTGCCCAGGTGAGTTGCAGAAATTTCTAGATTGATTTTGGGCTTCTAAACTTAGGGATTACTACTGGCACTTGGTAGGTCTATGAGATACGAATCCTCACTAGAAGTTTCAGATTGATTGGACATGTAAAAGAAGAGCTTGATCGATTTCTTCCCCTCCAACTTCCGCCTCTTATTTCTATTTGTGTATAACCTCCAATGAAGGTAGAAGAAAGGTCATTAATTCTGGATTTCCAATTATACCCTCCCTTTACTAAGTAATCCAGTTATATCCTATTTATCTCTTATTCCAAGTTTAACCCTATTTCTTTAATTCTAATTCCTATTTCATTCAAAGGTCTGTCTGTTTCATGTGCCACTTACATTATTGTTTGAGATGATTATTATTTGGGTGGGCCCATTAGCGTATCCAATAGGGTTTTTCCAACCCGAGTCCCGCATCAGCTTCCTGCTACAAATCTTCAAGACACCCCACTTCCAAGTTCCAACAAGCAGAACCAAAATTGTACATATTTCATCTATTAAGCCTAAAGTTTGCAACTCATGACCTTTTTTCTTGTTTTAGAGTTTCCAGATTGTACTTCTTGTCAACGTATAATCGCTTAGTTTTAAATTTTGTTTAGGTGGCCATTTCGTTCAAGGTACCGAATTCTGATTTTTTCGGCTATTTCCTTTAGATTTTTGGTCTATTTTTTCTGAGAATATATATACATACATTTATGTACATGTCCATATATTACATATATATATTATTAATAAAAAAATTACATGATACATGTTAGACATATATCTTTATATATTTAAGATTTTATCTATATTATTTAAACATTTAGATCTGTTTTTTCAGAGAATATATATATATATATATATATATATATATATATATATTGTTAATAAAAAAATTACATAGTACATGTTAAGACATATATCTTTATAGATAGGATTTTTTAACACAATAGTTTTTTTAGGTAATATTTAAGGGGGTAAAGTGGTCCGTTAACTTTACCATTTGGGTATTTTAGGTATTAAAATTTTAAATTTTAGCTTTGGCCGTCAGTTAATGGAAATTCACTAACGGAATGGGTTTTTTTGTAATTTATTTTGATTTAAGGGGGTGTCTTTGCAATTGTTTGAAAGGTTTGGGGTGTACCTGATTTAAGGGCAAACTATGAGGGAGGTACCTATAATTGAGTAAATTCTGAATTATGCCCAAAGAAGAATCTCAAAGAAGGAATATATAAACCAGATACCAGGTTTCCCCTTTTTCCATGGTAAGATCTTTTAGAATTGATTGGAGAATGCAAACCATGAATGAGAAGCCAAAACTGCGTTTGCAAGATGTTGCTCTTCTTTGGCATATCTCATGCAAGAGAGGGAAGTGCGGAATTATACTACGGTAACAAGGATAGATGACGAATAACATGAAACCGACCATAAATCTTTGGATACATCATACATGTCACAACTCTTTCATAAGTCCATCTAACTCCTAGGAAGTTTCACATGGTGACAGCTTGTGAAGAGTTTAGGGCATGATGATAAAGCATAACAATAAACAACTTGACATAAAATTCTTACCCCTTCAAATCCACTCCAAGGAGGTTTCCCGGTCAGCATCTCAATAATTGTGCAGCCCAGACTCCAGATGTCAACTGCAAGAGCAAGTGCACAGTTAAGATCCTTCCGCATCACAGCCTGCATGACCTGTTAGAAAGAAATTGGAGTCAGAGCAAGGGATATAACCCATCTGAGCCTTTAGTAAGTAACTGCAACAAGAAATACCTCTGGTGCCATCCAGTATGGACTTCCCTTCAAAGAAAGTTCAGCCGCTTGTCCACTAAGCTGAGCACCAACACAAACCCAAATTTTAAAACTAAAAGTGGATAACATCCACTCAGACAAAACTAATTTAGAAATAACAATAATGGTACTAATTTTTTTAGGATTGGTTATCATAACTCAAGATACTACTCTCTAATTATATTCAGAAATTATTTTAACATTCAATGCACATTGTGATGTGAATGCAGCAACGCTGATAAGCAACTACAAGTTCAAAAGATGAATTTCCACAGAACAAACACTGATAAGCTCAACAGTATTTGAAAAGGGAAGTGATCACCTAACCATTTATATAAAGGGTCATGATGGAATAGACCAGAGATCAGTGCAAAACCATTTTTTTATGATCTTTCATTCTCTGAATTATGAAAAGACAACAGGTTCTAATCCATCGACTCTTTTAGAGTCTCTACAAATTATGGGTATATAACTTTGGTACACACTTGCATCTTGAAGACAAGATTTGTAACAAATAGAAAGAAAGAGAAGGAGAGAAGATGGAGAGAATCAATGTGTGGTCCTCTCCTCTTAGCAGTCACTATTTATAGATATATAATAAGGGTGAAGTGATAGGTCTAGGATTCCAAAAGATCAGGAGGACTAAGTCAAAAATTTAATTTAATCCCAAAGACTAAGAAGGCAATCAGCTTGAACAGCTGGTCAGCAGACTCAGCACTAAGCTAGATGACACCTAGCCAGCAAAGCCAAAACCATACAATCTTCAACAAGATTCATAGGAGTTTTCCTTTTTCATCATTACAGTTTGTCCTTTACATAACTGCTCATAATGAAACAGAACCAGAAGCGGAACTTGCTAGGGCAACAAAAAGATCCAAATTAGCCAGATTTGGGCGGTTGGGGGATGTTTTCCCTTTTTCATCAATATAGTTTGTCCTTCACATAACTGCTCATAATGAAACAGAACCAGAAGCGGAGCTTGCCAGGGAACCAAAAAGGTCCAAATTTGCCAGATTATGATGTAAGTCGGTTGACAGGCATCCACTATATGCGCTGACACAAAAGGAAGGGAGGAAAGATCCTCCCCAATGATGGGTAATTACTAGCTGGCCTTCCTCATGAGCTGGTTGGTGATTAGATTTGAAATATTGAAATGGAAGATTCTTTTCTTCAAACCTATACAAAGAAGATATTCTCACAAGGAAGATTCTTTTTAGGATATACAAGGAAGATTCTTCTCAATTCTATAAGGAAGTTGTTCATGCAAGGAAAGTTCATTCTCATGAAATTTTGGAAAGGATATATGCTTGGACACTCATTTGGAAAGCTGATCACAAACCAACCCACAAGGAATGATTTCAAAATTAGTTTTAGTAATAATATCTTCTCCAATGTAACTAGTTTATTTATTTCCTAAATTAGTAAGGAGGTTGGTAGTAGTTCTCATTATATATACATGTAATGGAACCTCAGAAAAGGCAGACTATTTTGAATAAGACAACATTGGAGTGTTATCCCATCTTGGTGAGAAGCCATGACCTGAGATGGGTCCTCTCTTTTCCTTTTTTCCTCTATTGTTCTTACTTGTTCTGTCCCTGTACCTTAAATGCTTGGTTAATGGTTGCAAGTTAAAGGGACAGAACAAGTAAGAACAATAGAGGATAGAGGAAAAAAGAAAAAGAGGGGACCTATCTCAGGTCGTGGCTTCTCACCAAGATGGATAACACTCCAATGTTGTCTTATTTAAAATAGTCCGCCGTCTCTGAGGTTCCATTACATGTATATATAATGAGAACTACTACCAACATCCTTACTAATTTAGGAAATAAATAAACTATTTACATTGGAGAAGATATTATTACTAAAACTAATTTTGAAATCATTCCTTATGGGTTGGTTTGTGATCAGCTTTCCAAATGGGTGTCCAAGCATATATCCTTTCTAAAATTTCATGAGAAGGCACTTTCCTTGCATAAACAACTTCCTTATAGAATTGAGAAGAATCTTCCTTGTGTGAATATCTTCCTTGTATAGGCCAGAGAGATCCTGAAAAGAATCTTCCTTGTGAGAATATCTTCCTTGTATAGGTTTGAGGAAAAGAACCTTCCATTTGAATATTTCAAATCTGATCACCAATCAGCTCATGGGGAAGGTCAGCTAGTAATTACCCATCGTTGGGGAGGATCTTTCCTCCCTTCCTTTTGTGTCGGCGCATATAGTGGATGCCTGTCAACTGATTTACATCAGATTAGTTTGACCGAGTCAACACTCAACAAACAAGCTTTTGATAATCAGTCTCGGTTTTATGCACACCCACATTTAAAAGTGTTGTCGAGTTCTATGTAATCAGCAACATAGCGCTAGTGCTATGTCGTAGGGGGTATTTTTGGTATTTACTGGTATTTAGTTATTTGTGTCTTACGGGTTATTTTCTCTTATTAGTATAAGGGTTATTCTTGTAATCTGTCTTTTCTTATTTTCATTATAAATAAAGGTGTGTAGGGAGAGGAACAATTAACCTCTTCCATTCTTTTCATTGTTTATTCAACATGGTATCAGAGCCTACCTAGGGCTGCTGCCATTCCTTCTTCCTATTCTCCTCTCTTTTTCTTGGTTATTACTTCTCCACCAGCCACAGTACATACTGCCGCCATCTCTTCCTCATCTCTTCTTTCTTTTGTGTTTGGTTATTCTTTCTTCAACACTTCCATCTCCATTAGCCTCCATCCACTCCATTATATCCACCTCCATTACCACCACCAACACAGGATCACTTTTTCTGTGATCTTTTACTGCCAATGACATCTGAATCTTTTTTTTTTTCCTGTGATCTTTTACTGCCACCGACAAACCTAGTTTCTGGTTTGAAAATTTTTTCCTGGTTTATATCACCAGAATTTCACATCTATAATCAGAATCTTCTCTTTTCTGGTTTGTTATCGTCAGATTTTCTACAATCTAAATTTCTAAAGCTTGTGAAGAGATGAACTAAACCAGTTTGAACCTTTTTTGTGATGCATTGCCATGTATCCATTATTTAAGGGATGTTCTTTGATGAGATCAACCTGATAGCCATCCTTGATTCTTCCATGCCAATTTGAAGGTCGAAAATTGTTGCATATGTGTCTCTCATTCCCATAAGACTGATACACGGCATCTCAGTTAAAGGTATTTTACATTGCTGAACACTTATTCCCATGATTGATCATTCTAAAGTTGTTTCCCCTAATATGGAGACCTCTAAGATTGAATTCACCTCAATTCCCTTAACCCACTTAAGTTCGATGGGACCAACTATTTGAAGTGGTCCAAAAGAGCACAGATGGCAATATCTACTAGAGGTTTTTTGGGTTACATCAATAGTCAGAAGAAGGCACCTTCTTTGACAGATAAATCATATGACAAGTGGGCATCAGAAAATTCTATGGTGATGGCCTATTTGATTGGTTCAATGGACCCTAAAATTGGTCGAGGGTATATTTTGTTACCTGATGGTACAGAGATTTGGAAGGCTGCCAAGAAACTTATTCCCAGGTTGGAAACTACTCCTTGATTTATGACCTCCAAGTGAAGATTGGTGACACTAAACAATGGGATATTACTGTGTCTCAATATTACTCTAAGCTCCACAGCTTATGGCAGGAATTGGACTATTATGACACATTCACTGCTGCATGTTCGGCTGATGCTATTGCAGTGAAGAGTGCTAAAGACAAACTGAGAGTGTATTATTTTTTTGCTGAACTTAATGTTGAGTTTGATCAGATTCGTGCTTACATCCTTAGTAGAGAGCCATTATCATCATTAGAGCAAACTTATGCCTTGGTTCAGTTTGAAGATATGCGCCGTACATCCATGATGCCTCCCCTTCCAGCAGAAAGGTCAGCTCTCCCGACAACCTAGCCTAGTGGTCCTACTTTTTCCAAACCAGTTCGTTGTGAACATTATGGGAAGGACCAACATACTAAAGAGACTTGCTGGAAATTACATGGTAAACCAGCTGATTTTGAGGCCAAGAGGCATAAAAAGGGACTATAGAGAACCAAAAACTTCAGAGCACCACAGGCTAATCAAGCAGAAACTTGCGTTCCTACTGACACTTTACCCACACTATCAACAGAAGAACTTTAGGCTCTCAAGAATCTCCTAAGGCCATCAACTACAGCCCAAACCGCTCCTCCATCAGCTTCTGTCACTCCAGGTTCTTATTTTGTACAATCATGTATTTCTCATGGTGGTCTGTGTGCTTCTTCTGTCTCTAGCCCATGGGTTATGGACACTGGAGCAACCGACCACATGACTGGTTCAAGAAATTCGTTCTTTCAGTACTCTCCCTCTTCTGGGAAGGATACAGTCTGAGTAGCAGATGGGTCTCTTTCTCCTATATTTGGAAAGGGCTCCATTCGCTGCTCTCCTACTCTTACTTTACAATCAATTCTTCATGTACCTAGTTTTTCTACAAATTTGCTTTCTATTAGGAGCCTAACTCAATCTCTTAAATGTAAAGGAACTTTTTTTCCTTCCTCGTGTGTAATTCAGGATTTGGAGAATGGGAAGACGATTGGACATGGTAGATTGCATGGTGGTCTATACTTTGCTTGCAGATGGTCTTTCTGCATCCCCTCTTTTACCACCTACTACACATCATCTTTATTCAGCTGTAAGCACATTACAACAGTGGCATCGCCATCTTGGTCACCCTTCCCCAGCTATTTTATCCCAGTTGTTTCCTTCCCTTTCAAAGCATTGTAATAAAAACGAGTTATTATGCGAAGCATGTATTCTTGTTAAGCAGGCTCGTACAACTTATTTACCTACATTTAATAGAAGTAATAGTATGTTTGATTTGGTTCATTCTGATGTCTGGGGTCCTACAAGGACAACCTCTATATCTAGCCATAAATGGTTTGTCACTTTTATTGATTGTCACACTCGGACTCCTTGGGTATATCTTATGTACCACAAAAGTAAAGTCTTTGAATGTTTCTGCCAGTTTCATAAGATGATACAAACTCAATAACAAACCCAAATAAAGGTACTTCGTAGTGACAATGGACTTGAGTATCTTGATAGTCATTTTCAGCGATATTTCTTAGATGATGGGATTCTAAATTAGACGAGTTGTGTCGATACACCAGCACAAAATGGGGTTGCAGAAAGAAAGAATCGACATTTTCTTGAAACAGCAAGAGCCCTTATGTTTGAAGGTCACTTACCAACGAAATTTTGGAGTGATGCGGTTCTCACAGCAACCTCTCTCATCAACAGGTTGCCTTCGAAAATACTCTACAACAAGGCTCTTTTGGATCTGTTGCTTGGTGATCATTGCTTTGCTCATCCACCAAAGGTGTTTGGATGTGTATGTTATGCTCGCAACCACCATTCTTCTGGAAAGCTTGATCCATGAGGGTTTTGTTGTATTTTTCTTGGTTACCTTGCTACACAAAAAAGGTATAAATGCCACCATCCACCATCCCATCGGACATTTATTACCAGGGATGTTCTCTTCCATGAAGACATGATGTATTATCAGTCACATCTTCAAAGGGAGACAGATGTAATTGAAGATGCGCCTTTGCTTATACCAACGGAGGCAGAAACATAAAGAGTCCAAGAAAGAAGAACTATGGAACTAGATCCAGATCTTCATGAACCAGATCCATAGATACCGCCTTCTACACCCATCCCGATGTCCATTACCAGTCCAAATGCTACTAAGCTTCTACAAATTTATAGCCGAGCCAGAAGCAAGCAAGGAAAAACCACTACCATCAACGCAACTTCACATGTCTCTTCATCAGTCCAGGATTCAGAGACTGATCATGATCAAACTCTTGGTAAGGACATTCCTCTCTCTGATTCTGACTCTGATCTCCCTATTGCCGTTCGTAAAGGTACCAGGGCTTGCACCCTTCATCCAATCTCAAATTTTGTCTCGTATGATTCTCTATCTCCTTCCTTCCATGCATTTGGGTCTTCTCTTTCCTCTGTGTCTATTCCTCAGAAATGGCAGGATTCAATTTTGGAAGAACGATGGAAAACTGCATTGATGGAAGAAATGAGAGCCTTGAAGAAGACAAATACTTGGAAACTTGTTTCTCTCCCACCGGGAAAGAGACCAGTAGGGTGCAAATGGGTTTTTACAGTCAAGCAGAACAGTGATGGCATAGTGGATCGGTATAAAGCAATGCTAGTAGCCCGTGGATTCCCATATAGATATGATATTGATTACTAAGAAACCTTTGCACCAGTGGCTAAAATGACAACAATAAGGGTTCTCTTGGCATGTGCTGTCCACCACAATTAGGATTTGCATCAGCATGATGTAAAGAATGTCTTCCTCCATGGTAAACTTAAAGAGGAAGTGAATATGGACTGTCCACTTGGGTTTACAAATGCAAACACCCATGGGAAGGTATGTAAATTAAAGCGCTCACTTTATGGACTCAAGCAGTCCCCTATAGCGTGGTTTGGCAGGCTACATAAGGCTATGACAACCTGTGGTTATATTCAGAGCAACGTTGACCATACATTGTTTATCAAGCATTCATCTGGAAGCTTTACTGCTCTTCTGGTATCTGTAGATGATATTATTGTCACTGAAAATAGTGACGAGGGGATAAAGAAACTCAAAGCGTTTCTCGGGGAGGCATTCGAAATTAAAGATCTAGGAAAGCTTAGGTACTTCCTTGGGATCGAGGTTGCTCGTTCTACAAAAGACATATTTCTTTCTCAAAGGAAGTACATCCTTGATCTTTTATTGGAGACAGGTCTGCTAGGCTGCAAACCGTGTGCTACCCCACTAGATGCAACTACCAAGCTGAAGGAAAAAGAAGGAACACCAATAGATAAAAGAAGATATCAAAGGTTGGTTGGAAGGTTCATCTACTTATCCCATGCCAGATCAGATATAGCATTTGCAGTCAGCCTGGTGAGTCAGTTTATGCACGATCCCTATTCTATGCATTTGGAGGCTGTCTATAGGATTCTTCATTACCTAAAGGCAGTTTTAGGAAAAGGGATCTTACTCTCACCACGTGATGATTTTAAAGTGGAAGTTTATACTGATGCTGACTGGGCAGGCAATCCGGATTGAAAATCTATTTCAGGTTATTGTACCTTCGTGGGAGGAATGTTAGTCACTTGGCGTAGTAAGAAGCAAAACGTCGTGGCACGTTCCAGTACAGAAGCAGAATCCAGAGCAATGGCTCATGGTATATGTAAACTTTTATGGTTGAAAGGTCTACTCGGTGGCTTGAAAGTAGATTGTTCTCAACCCATGATTCTCTTTTGTGATAATAAAACTGTCATCAGCATTGCCAATGATCCAGTTCAGCATGATTGGACTAAGCATGTTGAAATAAATCATCATTTTATCAAAGAGAAAATAGAGAGTGGTCAGATTCACATTTCGCACGTCAGATCAGAGGATCAGCTGGCCGATGTTTTCACAAAAGGCTTACTTGTGAAGTCTTTTCACACAATTTTGTCCTAGTTGGGACTACATGATATCTAAGCACCAACTTGAGGGGGAGTGTTGTCGAGTTCTATGTAATCAGCGACCACTATGTCCTTGGGGGTATTTTTGGTATTTACTGGTATTTAGTTATTTGTGTCTTATGGGTTATTTTCTCTTATTAGTATAAGGGTTATTCTTGTAATCTTTCTTTTCTTATTTTCATTATAAATAAAGGTGCGTGGGACTGGGGAGAGGATCAATTAACCTCTTCCATTCTTTTCATTCTTTATTCAACATTCAAACCAGTTTGATCAAAATGTAATATTCAACAAAATGGGCTGATTGGTTAATCTAATGTAGCGAGCTGCATATGGACCAACCATGGTTTTTTCCAGATGAATGTCTAGGGTCAAACCAGACAATAGGCCCTCCACCCGGGCTTTCACAACACTGGCCAACAAATATTTGTAAGCTTTTCTTACAACATTAACAACCTCCCCCCCATCCCCCACCCCCCAAAAAAAAAATAAAAAATAAAAAAGAGGCTCCCAAAAAACGAACAAAATACATTCGTCAAGAGCAATCATCAATCAACATTTATTCTTCAATGTTTATCGATGGAAGTTATGGAACCTTTGGTCATAAAACTAATGAGCATAACAAATGACAATATGACATTCCAAATAATATGTGTTACCATAGGAAAAATAATTTTCAAGTAGAAATACCAATCCATGCATTTAGTTACTTTCTAATAGTTCACACACTCAGATATTCAAAGAATGTTAATCAGGCAAATCACTAACTCATGCTTTTCAGAGAAAAGATTTGTGTTAGTTCTTATGCTCAAAATATCTTCCTTCAAATAGACAATTAGCATTACATAATTAATGCACAAGGTAATCCTTGGAATTCATTGATCACATTATATGATTGGGACTTAGGCTGCTAACATATATATCTCTTTTGCCTCTTTTCACCTTGGATTGGGCAGTGCATCCTGCCAGGAGTTAGGAGTGGAAATAAACGATAACGAAGAAACAAAAGTAGGGAAGGAGGGCAATAGAAAATCATATGCAACAACATTAGAGATGGAATGCAGAGTACATGATCTAATGCTCTTATGCATAGCAATAGGTAAGTTCAAACTAGGATCACTAGGAGAATCACTAAAAGGAAGTGACTTACCAGAAGGAAGATTGGGAAGACTTGGATTCAGAATGGAGTACAGCTGGCTTAGTGCAGTAGTGGTGGTATCAGGCACTTGCTTACATCGAACAAATACTTAAAGAGGTGGTTCAGTCGGTTGAGAAGGCTCCCATTGTGGTTCAAATGTTCCTGAAACCTGCTCTTGACTTCTCACACCCTCAATCGATGCAGAATCAGCATCAGTGCCAGTCATTATAGTCTCCAGTGGAACAATAATAGACACATCTTCCTGAACATCACAAGTAGAAGTCCCCCCCACTAAAGAGGGGCCGGATAAAAGGCTGCAGACTCATGAAAGACAACATCCATGCTGATTAGTAGTTGCCGAGTCAAAAGATGATAGCACTCATAACCTTCTGAGTAGTAGAGTAACCAAGGAAAGATAAGCGGAGTCCTCGAGGATCGAGCTTGCCATGGGCATGATGGTAACGAGCAAACACCACTCACCCAAAAACCAAGGTGGAACTACAAAAGAAGTGAAGGCCAGAAGCACATCAAGAGGGCAAAGAGAGGGATACAAGAAGGCAGTTGATTGATAAGGTAGGCCTCCATACGAACTGCAACATCCTAATTTGAGGGACAGTCATTGTGAACATAAGAGAGCGTGCCACTTCCAAGAGGTGACGATTCTTTCATTCAGCATTGCCATTTTGAGCAGGTGTATCGACGCAGCTAGTATGATGAATGATCCCATGATCAGACAAATACAACTAGAATGTACCATCAACGTATTTCTTGCCATTATCAGTCCGAAAGATCTTCACGGTAGCATCAAATTGGTTTTGAATCATCTTATGAAATATATGAAAGCAGTACATCACTCTCCTGGTGCATCAAGTAGATCCAAGTGGTACAATTAAAGCAGTCAATAAATGAGACAAACCAACAGTAACCAGAAGTAGATACACATCAGGCAGGGCCCCAAACATCAGAATGGATCAACCCAAAAGGAACTAAAAAACTATTATCGGAAATAGGACAAACAGATATCGTTTGCTTTGCAAAAACACAAGCATCACAAAAGAAATTATTGGGATTACATTTCTTGATCAAAGTTGGAAATAAAGTTAATAAAATGTCGAGAGGAGGATGACCCAAAAGACAATGCCACTGATGTAACTCAAATAAAGCAACGGTATAGGAGTTGGGTTAAGAAGCCTGAGTCGCCAAAAGGGATGAAGAACTGTCAAACAAGTAGAGACCACCAACCAGTTCACCACTACCAATTTTATGACCCGAATTCAAGTCCTGAAAGACACATTGACCAAGGAAAAATATTACATTACAGTTCAAATCACAAGTAAGACTACTAATAGAGAAAAATTAGTAGAAAACTTCAGAATATGTAAGACAGAGGAAAGAGATAAAGAAGTACACTGGATATAGCCCTTGCCCGACACAGTGGAAAAGGAACCATCAACAACACTTACTCTACTATTACCAGACAAAGGGAAGTACTGTGGAGGACCCAATCATATGGTCAGTGACACCTGAGTCGACTATCCAAGGAATGGAGACAACTGAGGTACAATGGCCACCAAAAGAACTACCTAAAGAAGTAGGAGTTAGAGTGGAAGGCACTAGTAGGATGATGGCAGAAGATGCAGATGGCTCCGAGGAAGATGATGAGACCAGCCTAGTCAACAGATGACGCAGAGTCAATGACTCCTCCTGAGAGAGGGAAGAATCCTGAGGAATATCTTCAATGGCAGATGCAGGACAACCATGACCACAAGTGTCAAAAGGACGGCCATGTAATATCCTACACCTATCTCGAACATGCCATTCCTTTCCATAGAAATTACACCTCACAAGAACCTTGTCAGAGGCAAAATGATCACTAACACCGCGAGTCAGACCTCTAGATGAGGAACCCGAGCCATGATAGAGAGTTGAGCCTTCATAACATATGCCTACTCAAGAGGGTAGCGAATCATGATTAAGGACATACACCTGAATCTTATCAAACACGATATTGAGTCCAACAAGAAAATCAATTACCCGGAGGTTGTCCTCTTGTAGGCTGTGGCATCTATATCACAAGTAACATTAAAAGAACCATAAAAATCCAACTCTTGCCACATACCACGCAGAGTGGACTATTGCTGGAACATAGAAAACTCCTTTTGTTTGGTCTTGTGAATCCTCTTCTGGAATTCATAGCACAGGGCAGCATTGCCAACCTGAGAGGTAGTGTCTGTGGCAGTCTTCCAAGTTGAGTAGCAGTGTCGAGAAGGAGATAACTCCTTGAAATAGATTGATCCATGGAAATAATAAGATATGACATGAGCAGATAATTGGAGGTAACCATTTATCTTGAGAATGACAAACAACAATAGGCTTAACAGTGTCTCATGTAATGTAATCAGAAAGACCTCAAGAACCACTAGCAAGATAACGTGAATGAGATTACATCAGAAAATAGCTCCCAACTAATTTGATGGAGGAAGTAGGGAACGAAGGTAAGTCACAAGAAGGGACTCTGTCCTGTCCAGTTGAGGTTGATGAAATCTCAAACATGATTGTTGATCAATGCTAGTCAGCAAGAAAAAAGACATAACATGTAGACAAAAATCTAGAAGCTTCAATTCTACATACCAACTTCCAAAGAAATCATGATTCAATTCATGATTCAGATTTGCATAGAATAAGAGGCCCTTGGTGGGAGAAAAAGCTCACCACCAACGGTAAAGAGGAAGAGAGACCAAAGCGGTGGAAGCGGCGGAAGCGGCGGAGGCAGCGGTGGGAGGTGGCGCTCAACCTAGTAGGAGAGCGACGAGACCGACAGCGGTTGGCAGGGGTAACTGGTGGCGTTTAAACGGAGGAGAGAGAGAGGCGGTGGTGGTGGACGGCGCTTATGATGTCGTGGCTAATAGCATTAGGGTTAGGATCCCAATACTGATCCTACCTCTGATACCATGTTGAAAACATAATGAATGAATAATTGATTTATCCAAAATGATAGAGGTCATGCTTCATTTATAAGGTAAAAGGATGTACATGAAAGGAAAGAAAGAAAAGGAAAAAACATGAAAGGAAAGTAGGCTAGGAATGAGTCAGTACCCATATCCCACATACATTGAACCTGGACATAACCCATATTACAACAGATAGTCCAATGGATCCAAAACATTTAACTCTTTTGGTGCTTTTGTGCAGTCAGTCACGGACTCGCGCGTGTCATATAAGAATGGGTGTACCAGGTCAGGAATTGATATTCAAAAAATTTAGCTACACCCTCAAAACATCTTCCTGGGGCATTCACAAGAAGTAACACTGCATAGAAAACCGAGTGTCGTGATAAACTAGCAAGGATTGTCTTGGCTCTAAATGGAGTGGAATGGTGAGACATCTATGTAGCCAACTCAAACTACTTGTGTTGGGCTTAGATGAGACTAAACCAATGCCTCCCCACCCCCAAAAAAGGGAAGGGGAAAAAAAAATAGAGAAAAGAAAAAAGAAACAGGAAAAGGTCCAACCGCAAAAGAATACAGGAGAGCATTAATAAAATTTATGAGCAAGATCCGCCTGTATGGTGGCAACTGAATGGCAAACAACATTTACAACACTATAATTTACACCACAAATTTCCCATTAAAATCACTTATGGAAAAGGAAACTCAAGAAGAAGAAGAATGACCATCCCTTCACATTTCTTCATTGCTGACAGTGATAAAGTTATGATGGTAGGTAATCATATTTGTAACATAAAATTCACATAGGTATATGGTATATCGTTTCGTAGCAGATCACCATAATTATTGCCTTCCTATATCTCAACAGAACATATTACACACATTATTAAAAGCCCAGGTAAAGGAGGGTAGGTGTGTCAGGTTGGCCATCGACACCAGAACAAAACCCTAGCTAAACCATTTTACATGGATTCAAAAACAACATATATTCAACGTAATGCTAGGGTGTTCTCTGTAAACAATGCACTACACTTGACGCAGGTGTAGTGAAAAGTGGGCATGGGAGACCCTGTTGGCGCTCGGATGTGGTGACAAATAAGCAAGGGATCTCGCACCGTGGACAAGTATGGGTAAAGAAGTTAGTCCGTAAACATAGGATTAAATTAGCATCTTGGAACATAGAATTCTTTAACATGTAAGAGTCTAGAATTGATATACGTTATGAGAAGAAGAATGATTAACATAACTTATATTCAAGAGACTAGATAGAAGGATAAAAAATCTTAAGGAGTTGGACGACTTCAAACTTTGGTCTATGGGAGATAAATGTAACAAAAGTAGAGTGGTCATAGTAGTGGATAAAGATTTAATAAATGATGTGGTGCATGTTAAAAGATTCAGTGACAGAATTATATCCATCAAGCTTGTGTTAGAGAAAATATTATAATAAGGAGTAATCTGAATGGGCACGTGGGCAAAGATCATAGAGGCTATGAAGGTGTTCATGGAGAATATGGCTTCGAGTGAGAAATGAAGAGCGGACTTCAATTTTAGATTTTGTTGTAGCTTATGAGTTATGACTTATCCATTGTAAACATATACTTTGGGAAGAGAGGAGCATTTAGTTACCTTCAAAAGTGGATATCATAGTAGCTAAATAGATTTCATTCTAACTAGAAGGTTTGATAGGTTGTTATGTAAGGATTGTAAGATGATACTAGGGGAGAGCCTAACTACCAAACATTGGTTACAGGTCATGGATATGTCTCTCACTACTCTGAAATCGAATCGTAAGAAATGTGAGCTTAATTGCCCTAGGATAAAATGATGAAGCTTAAAAGAAGATACCTTGAAAGTAGTTACTGATAATATGGTTAAGCAAGCAAAGTGGGACTTCGATGAAGACACTTATATGATGTGGAATGAGATGGCTTCTTCTATTCAGAAGGTTACTACTGATTTTTTAGGCATATCGAAAGGAAAACACCATTCCTCTATAGAACCTTTGGTGGAATGATGAGGTTCAGTCAACCATTAAGGCTAAGAAAGATAGTTTTAAGACATGACAAATGACTATGGATATAGAGGATCTAAAAAGGTTGTGGGAAAAACAAATGAGGTCCCAATAGAAAGTATGGAAGAGCTTAGGAATCTATGAATTATCTTGGCTTACCAAGCTGTTCAATAAGATTATGAGCACAAGAAAAATGTCAGATGAATGGAGGAAAAGCACTGCAGTTCCGATCTATAAAAGTAAATGTCATATTCAGAGCTACAATAACTATAGAGGCATATCATACCATAATATTATGGGAGAGAGCAATTGAAACTCGTTTGAAACAAGAAACTACTATTACGGAGAACTAATTTGGCTTTATGTCCAGGAGATCCACGACAGAAGCTATTTACTTAAGAGACTCTTGAAAAGATTTAGAGAATGCAAGGACCTCCACATGGTCTTTATTGACCTAGAAAAATCTTATAACAGAGTCCCTAGAGAGTTAATCTGGTAAATACTAACGAAGAGACATGTTTCAAGCAAAGATGTATTACAGTGTGGTGACTAATGCGAGTCTGTGAGATCTGTGGGGATCATGATAATGAATTCCAAGTTACAATTGGGTTACATTAAGACTTAGCTTTAAGCTCGTATTTGTCTGCACTTATCATGGATTATTTAACCAAAGACATTCAAGATGAGGTTCCTTGATGTATAATTTTTTGCTAATGATATTGTTTTGGTGGAAGAGAAAAAAGGAGATTAATGCCAAGTTGGAGTTATGAAGATCAACCTTGGAATTAAAAGGTTTTAAGATAAGTAAAAGGAAGATGGAGTATATGGTGTATAACTTTGGCTACACAAGGACAAATAATAAGGTGGTTAAAATTGATGAGAGGGAGATACTGCAAAGTGACTATTTTAGGTATTGAAGCTCTTTCATAAATAAAGAACGTGATTTAGAGGATGTTTCACAAATGATTAAAATAGGATAGATGAAGTGGAAAGATGCGTCTAGAGTATTGTGTGATCGGCGTATTCTTTTAAAATTTATTGGAAATTTTATAGGATAGTCATTCGACCAGCTATGGTGTATTGTGTGGAATGTTGGGTAATTAAGAAACAACGTATAGATAAATTAAGTGTAACTGAGATGGATTTGTGGCAAACTAAGAAGGATACAGTAAGAAATAATTGTATTAGAGTTGATTTGGGAGTAGTACTAAAACATGGCAAGCTACGAAGCCTAAGTGCCACCCTACTGTTTTTTTTTTTAAGTATATTCAATATTTATTATATCTACTTATCTTTATATTTCATTTAAAGATCAAACCACAAAGGCACAAAGAGTCAAAGACAACAAAGCACAATAATCAATCATCATAATTCAAACATTAAAGTATCAACACAAGCTCACAGCAACACATCCAGCAAAAATAAAGTTGCAAGCTATGTACAAGTAATAGATGGAATGAAATTGGATTGTACTCAAAATAACAAAACAAATATATATACCCAAAAAAGGTGCCCGATTAAGAAGTTAGGCATCCAAAGCACCAGCTTTGTCGCCTAAGCATCGCCCCGAGTGACAAAGCGGCACTTTTTGTAGTTTACATAAAAGCGGCGCTCGGACGCTTAGGCGTCGCTTTGATAACTATGAAGGACACACATAGCTTAGGCCTTGTTTCAAGTATGATTTCGAACAGAGCTAATTAGAGGGAAAGAAACCATGTATTTTTTTTTTTTTTTTTTTTAGGGGGGGGGGGTTATGCCTGCTTCTGGAAAACATTATATTCCATAAATGTTTATCAAGTTGATCAATAAAGATTAACAGCAAAGAACCAATAATTCAAATACCAAGAATTACAAGGTATATGTCGTGATTATGAAATATATGAATCATTATGTGTTCACGAAATTTAGAACTCACATGCTTTGCCATTCCGAAGTCAGCAAGCTTGACAACACCAGATGCATCAACAAGCAAATTGGCCCCTTTGATGTCCCTGTGATAAGCAGCCACCACATTTGGAATGTCAAATCGATGTCCAAACTACAAATGGATGAGAACATAAAATAACTGAGTCATAACAATGTAACAACCATATTACTTTTGCTACCTATGGCCTATTCTGAATGATCTAAATTTTCTGCAGAGCAATAGCACACAATAGGATTTTTTTCAAAAGATAAAACAACAAATTTTCTTTTACACTATCTGTTAATTTTTTCCTCCATTTAGTGGTAAAAATGAAACATCCTATGCGTACAAGCTCACTTGGTCAAATGAAAAGATCAATATGTATCCATATTGCATCATGTTATTTGTTCAGAATAAATGTAGGCTGCAGCATAGTTTCATAACATCAACTCAACAATAGGCCCCATTACCTGTGGATTGTCTTGGTGCTATGCAAGTAAGCCAAACCCTGGAGAATATGACGGGTGAAATTGCGTACAATAGATTCTGTAATAGCTCCGCAATGTTCACGAACATATTTATTAATGGATCCAGGATGAACATACTCCAGATATATATAGAACCGATCCTCAACCTGCAAACAAAAGTGGTCACTCTCTATCTCTCTCTATCAATATATATATATATATATGGGGGGTGTAAATTTTCAAAAAAAAAATTGGGTGAATAAAGTGGTTCATACAGCCATAAGGGGAAAATGAGGAATACTTACAATTTCACTACCATAATATTGCACGATATTTGGATGCTTTAATTGGCTAAGAACTTTAATTTCCTGCAACAACAAAGATGGTACAAGTTACAATCAGAATTCATTTTTTATTACAAATGGAAATTAGAAAGGATAAGTAACAGGTGCGAAGATAATACTCATGAAATCAGACATCTCTCTCCATGTTATAAATTATAATCCAGATAAATAAATAGTAAAGGCCTAAAGGAACATATTGGATAGTACAAGTAAGCTATCCAAGATATGAATGTTTTATGCCGCAAAAGAAGACAACATTCTCATCGAGTCAACTGGTCAAATGTAATAAAGAGTCATTTTAAAGGTCTTCTTAGAACAAAATATCGTTCAAAATTTCGACTCAAAAAAATAAAATAAAATGCGGTTTTGACATGATCACAATGAAATCCTATGCAAAACACAAGGAAGTCCAGATTTCGGCAAAAATTTGACTCATTTCAGCGAATTTCGATCATTCCAACTCATTTCGACTCACTACAGCAAAGTTCCCCTATTGTTTGGGAGCTCCAAATCTGCCAAAAAACTTCATTTTTTTTTTTTGGGGGTCAAAATCCTTCTTTTTGCTGCTGAATCAAAGCATGGTGATCAACTATGGAGCATTCACTTCAACATTTGCGGGGCTCTAAAGCATCATTTGGCCAAATTTCCCAACTATAGGGCTTTTATGACGGACTTTGAAAGATTTTTCAAGCAGAGGATGACACAGCCACAAGGTTCAAGTGCACGGAGTTCGAACGGGATTGGCTGCGAGCGATCCCGATCCGAATCGAGATCGGCTCTTACCAACCGTGCTGACACGGTTGCTGCACATCAACCCCAGCTGATCCAATCCATCCCTAAAACAATGGACAGCCATTATATGTCAAAGAGTATGAATCCATCTAGCAGTTTGGGTGCTTTTTTTCTAATCTAATGATTCAAACATATGCAAACATACTTAAATAGAAAATCTCTTCAGGGAAAAATTCCAGGTTTAGGCACACAGAGATGAGTCAAAATTTCCCCCAATAGCCAACAAGAGAAGATTGAGTGCAACAAAGACAGTTAAATGGACCGCTATGTGTTATTGTGTAAATCGGGCGCGGGCGGGGGGTAGCAGAGGCTGGGTAGTTAATGACCAATTTTTCTAGTAACATCTTTTCCAGAATATTTTTGTTTATGAAAAGCTGCAATATATTAACCAAAAAGAAAGAGTAAAATCCAAAAAAAATGCACCCCTTTCACAGGCACAATAAGCAGACAGAAAAATCGAAGTCGAATAAAAACCACCAAAATTGGGTCTACAAAAGAATAGCGGACCCACAACAAACTTCTCGGCCTGACCACTTTGTAAGGTTGATCTTCTGCCAAATCATGACAAGATCTCAGCTTTTTGGATAAGATATTTTAACACGAAGGCGTACCCACTGCATGACCCTCCAAGTATGGGGAGGAGCTTGTGTACGCAGCCTTACCCCTGCTTCGCAAAGAGGCTGTTTTCACAATCTAACCCATGACTACCAAGTCATAATGGAGCAACCTTACCATTTAATAAGATATGAAAATCCCCAGAACCCTGGGAACTTCTTTTGCAGAATGGTAATATTGGCAGAATGATGTAGGAAAATTTCAATTTTAGGGCTAAACTACAATGACATGGGGAAAAAATAAAGAGCAAATATCCCTGCATGGGGGGGGGAAGAGGAACAAAGAGGATAAATCAGGGTCTAGGAAGGAAAGAAGAAATTAAGGCTAGGATTAGACGTAGGATAACAGCAACCGAAGGTTTGCGAAATGGAAGTGAACACAGAATAAGAATAAACTGATTTTTTTTCATGATTTCAATTAATGATTCCGCAAAAAATAGTGCCAATCTGTTTGATCAAACTTTAGAAGATTAACTCCAACAGATTGCAGTTTCATGCTTTACAAACTGGACAATGTGTTTTTCAAAGGCTTTTATTTTATTTTATTATTTTTAAAATATTTCCAGTTAATAGCTCAGTCACATCCCTTGGTACCAAGAGAACCGCTATTCTCCCTTACTTTCACCCTAGAATCCTCCCTTTTAAGCCTTCATTTCAAAATTCATCAAATTCTCACAACCCTGGGTCTTTTTCTTTATTCTCCAATTTGGATCCTTATCTCAATCCTAACTTTCTCCCAAATATTTAATTTTGTATCACTGCATTCTGTTTCTATTTTCTATATTGATTACAAGAAAATATAAAAAATCATTGATAGTTCATCACAGCCCCTATTAAGATTGTATATTTCCAATCTACATTTTTTTTATGGAAGAACAAGATTTTACAAGGCCAAAAGCCAAAATACCCATCTACATTGAACATATGACATTAAACTTTTCAACCATACTATCAAGCAGACACCTAAAAATGATGTATCTTGTGTCATAACTTGCTCATGAAAGAAGCTAAATCGAAAAAAGAATGCATTATACATAATTTACAAAGGAAGCTTAAATAACATATTACAAAGGAATCTTCAAAAAAGAAGTGGTCAATTATCAACCAAGGAATTCCTTTGTGCAACCCAAACCTCTGATCAAAGACCTCAAAAGAATCTTGATCTTGGCCATTCAGTTGTCTGGACTCCTCAGCCTGGTTACATCTAGTTAGACTCTGATGCCAGTTTGGATAAAGATTCCAGTGGTATCAGTTTCCTTTTTAAAGATCACTTGGGCAATATTCTTAATGCATTCTCTAGTAACATTCATTTCTCTTCCCCTAAAATTGGAGAAGCTCTTGCTATTAGAAAGGGTATTCAGATGGCATCATCTTTGGACTTTCAGGATATTGTGGTGGAAGCTGATTGATATTATTTCCTCTAATAGTGTCTCCTGTGACCTGGCCTTACAACCTATTATTCACAATATCCTGCATTTAGCCTCTTCCTTTCATTCTTGTACTTTTTCTTTTGTTCCAAGGGGAGCGAATAGAGTTGCTCATACCCTTGCCAGGAAGGCCTTAACCATTTCGGGGTTGGTTGAATAGCCATTTTCCATTTCTTGGCTTCATGAAGGTGATGTAAATGAAGCCTCGGATCTACCAAGGAACCAGAGAATCCCACAGAAATGCTTAATTTCAGTAAACAAGAGGTTCTCAAGTTGGTGGGGGGGGTGCAAGGCCAATCATAATATTACTCTAAACACCCACCCCACCCCCCAAATACTGGCCCGACCCACCATTGTCAGGTTGATTAAAATACATGATAACTATTAACCCCCAACCACCAAAAAGGTGTGCCATGCAAAATAAAAATTTTCAAAACCTTAAAAGATTATTTATATTTTATAAGACCCAACATGTTTACCAATTTGCTGTCTACCTTTATTGTAGATCTTATGCATAAGTCCCATGCCAGATGGCCAAAAGATGGCAAGTTTCTCACAATTAGTTATTTTACTGATGAAATAAAACAGAATTCAAATTATAGGGTCTGGAGACCAGCTCACTTTTGGCAATTGTATGATTGTATCTAAAATTACCAGTCTAAGATAGAAGGATGAGCATTCTATTAACAGCATTTAGTCACCAACAATCTATAGTGTATTTGTGTTGGAAATACCAAAGACAAAATGGAGGTGGCAAACACATAAAGGTTTTTGCAACATTTACAATGGCATAAGGCAGTGCCAATACTAGGGCTAACATTATTAACAAGTAATAAGTTGATTTTGCTCCAACCAAAGCATGACCAATAAAGCAAGCAACAATCAATCACACTCTCAGATTGACTAGAATGTTAGTGAGAGAATATTCCTAGCCTGGCATTCTTGTTATGCAGCTTTTTAACATATGGTGGCAAGGTGCATTAGTGGTAGTTATCAGAAAATAAAGCCAGGTTCAAAACCAACTCTGTAGTTCAACACCCCCCCTCCCCCAAAAATAAATAAATAAATAAATAAAAAGACTTCACAAACATTCATACCATGATATTAGCTCTAAATTTGGTTATAAATATAAATATATACAAAAAAAATTATATAAATTTCCCTATGAAACGTAGAGGATTGTGGAGAATTAACCTAACCTGCTCCAGTTGCTTCATGCATTCTAAAGATTTAGGGTCATCTGGGATCAGATTAACTTCCTTCATGGCACAAAGAGCTCCAGTTTCCCTGTTGGACAAATTAATGTATTACTGTTAAATGCAGGGAAAAGAAAAACAAACATAACACAAATGGGCTACCGGCTTACCGGTTGGTGGCAACATAAACACTTCCAAATGTACCACTTCCAATAAGCTTTCCCTTTTGCCACTGATTTGTCATTGATGATGTCTCTGGTTTAGGTGTAGTTTGATGAACACAAGTTGGAAGTGAAGTTGTTATAGCTCCTGGAGGAAGGGGTAATGGGTGGACTGTGACATGACCATTGCTTTCATGCCATGCAGAAGAGCTCTCTGCAGATTGTTTCTGATGCAATGGAGAAGCAGCTCCACTTTGACATCTAGGGTTTAGGCCAGGGCTCATTCTTGTTGGACTATAAAGCGGAGAGCAGTCAGGACTAGATATAAATTTCTCTGGTGATGCTCGCGGAGACAAACCCACAAGCATATCTAAGGGTGGGATCTCTGGGGAAGACCAATGCTGAAAACCTTGAGAAACAATGAAGGGAGAAGGAAGAAAATCAACAGAACTATATCTTCGAGGGCTACGTGAAGGACTACAGAATCCACTTGTTGGAGCACTGTTAACAGGAACATATAGCATGCTATTGCTTCGAACATTGTCAATACAATTTGGATCATGAAGCACCACCCTACCATGATCAGTCGGAGATCTGGCTGAAAGTGCATCAAGATGCTCGGGGCTTCTGTGGATTGTTTGGTAAGCAGACCTATTGCAATAAAAAAAAATGTATGTAGATGAATTAGTAAACTCATTTTGACAGGAGAAAAAAAAACCCAGAATAACACGAACTTACACAACTAGCATGTCATATGTTACTACATCACTATGACATGTCAATAGAGTGTAGTAAAGGAATGATGATAATTTGTTACCCCTCATTCTATTTAAGATTCTAATGCTTTCAAGGCCCTAATTTCTTGGAATTTCGTTAGTCAATTGAGATGCTGAATTTATATCACCCACAACCATAGCAGTATTAAGTATATCCCTTGATCATTCAAGAAAAATTTTATTTTCCCTAATTTTCTGGGGAAAATATTGAAAAATACTAAAAATAAAATAGGAAAATTACATGGAAATGTAATCATATTGTATGAAAATTCTTGCTTGAGATGAACAGTATTGACAAGTGTTGCTGTTTTCTTTTCTCTGTAATTTAAAAATTTTTGTTTTCTATTTTCTGAAAATCCAAAAATCATGTACTAATTTGAAAAGAAAAAAAAAAGAGATTACTTTCTGGATATGGTTCTATAATTACTTGAAATGTACATTATGAAATGTTGGTTGCGGAATTTGCATGTTTGTTTCTATATCTTTGATTTGGCGGTGCTGGTGGTAGTATTGAAGGTGCTAGTGGTAGTGGGGTTTCAATCACATAATCGGATGCAGTTCAGATGTGAGGAGGGAGACACTTCTGCAACCCAAGATGAGGATCATGGTGCCCGCCTATAGCCACAAGCTTTGGGATCCGGTTCTAGGAGTTACAATCGGAGGGGTAAGTGTGGCCAACAACCCGATGACAATGACATGCTTACAAGGGAGATGGAATCACTGAGCATGAGTTCAAATCGAGCTGGTGCTCGACAATGTCCTTATTCTGGTGCTTTTTCCGGCCTTGGGTGTTCATTATTTGGAAGATCAAGGTATGTTCAGGTTCAACCAATGTTGATTACACCACCAACATTGTCCACTTCAGAGGGGGTATACAGGGTTCTACTATGAGTGGGAGATGGCCGACTTTCAACTATCTAGTCAAGGCGTCACCTAGGCACCACCTAGGCATCCAAGTGTTTTGGAAATTAAGGGCATCTTGGGCGTCCATCGGCACTCCAACACCTTGTCACTGTGACAACCTTGATCAATACTTTTTTTCATCATCAAGGAAATTGATGAACATGTACTATGGGTAAGAGTCAGATCAACTTTGCACAAAAAAAAATTATATTTTTGTATCAAAAGAAAGCTTTTGTTTTATCATGGAAAAGCGATGATTTCAAAGCCAAGTAAAGCCATTCAAGTCGGGAATGGAGGTGAAAAGTTTGCAACTGCCAATTCTTTATTGGGTTGGTGGATATATCATCTCGCCATACACAATCTAGAACTCTTTCAAGTCCATAGAAACTGTAGGTTTTGATGCCTGTCGACACATCTGTTGGGAGTGCAGATGGATCACATAATGAATTTTATCAAGATTTAAGGACCTTATCATTATCCAAGGAAGCATCAGACAATAAATTTTGAGGTGTGTGTTATCATAGAAATTTTTTTCAAGATCCAACCAGGGAAAAAGACTGTCTTCACTTTCCATGATGGTACCTACAGAGAACAATCTTTTTCTACCATAAACAACAAGAGCTCAAAGAAGAATACAACCATAAGGAGCAACTCAAAGGCATCTACAATGGAAAAAAGCAAACAATAACACAATCAAATTAAAGACAGAATAAATCTCAAATGAAGCAAAAAACAAAACAGGTCCAAAACATAATACAACTATTGATTCAGTGGCCTCCTAGATTGTAGAACCCAAAGCCAAGGAAGTCCAGCTCAAATTCCAGGATGAGGAGAACAATACTAGGCCCATATAGGAAGTTTTGTAATTTTGGTCTATATTAAGTCAGTTTTAGGGGAAGTTTCTATATTCAAATATTTGAATTCAGCAATAGTTTTAACAATCCTTTGTTCAGTTAGCTTTCTTCTATTGGAGTTTGGAGTTATATATATCCATATAACCCCAACAACTGATTCGAGTGGAAATAGAATTACTACTTTGTGAAGATTTTGCGAGTGAGTGAAGTATCTCCCCCCCCCCCAACCCCCCACCCCCCACCCCATCGATCTATCCCCACATTGATATCTTCTCTCTTGCCTCCCTTGTGGCTTCTTCACTGCTGTTCTCCCCCTATTTCTCTCTTCTTCTTTTTTGGTAAATAGAAATTTTATTTGACCTAGAAGAAAGCACAAAACAACCAAGCCATCGACACACAAGAGCCAAAACAAAAACGAATGGAGCAAAGGCCAACACAAAGCCAACCCAAAAAGACCAAACCCATACAAGGGCAGCCCAATAGCACACCAACTCACCAATGAGAGAGAAACCCCATTTACACTAAAAGGGACACAGCTCCGAATTGAGAAGGCCAACGATACCCTACACAAGCTCACCCTTCTTCGAGACGACCGGGAGGTATTTGATGGCGGTTGCTTCTTCTCCAAAAGAGACAGGTAAAGCTACTATCATCTTCCTCCCAACAAGAGGGGACCTCGGGAGGCACTAAGAATGAGTCCTCACACAGTGAGGACTCCCCTTATTTCTCTCTTTCTATCTCCCTTCGATCTCCTTTATTCTCTCCTTTCTAACCTACAGATAACCTCAATCACTCTCTGTTTCTTCTCTCTCCCACTTTCTCTCTCTTTTTTTAACTATTGCAGGCACTAATTTGCACAGACCAGCACAAAATTTTCTCTATCAATAGGCCCTGTCATCTGAATCAAACAGTAACATTCATAGATAGTCAGGTCAGCCATCTTCTATTTATTTTCTGTTTGATCATCTCATATTTTGTTAAAATTTATGTATCAATAAAATCTTCTGATTTCAGATTTGACCTATAATTTTTAATTGATTCTTAGCCTGTTTATCATATGCATTCTGACTCCTAATAGTCTACTAAACCAGTCCTCTTTTGTTTTCTGATTACTATTATACAATATACCCTAGACCTGTTCAGCAGCCTAGTTAGGCCTTAACAATGTTAAACATGTTGACAATTATAATCACACTCTTCGTTCTTACCCATCGTTGGCTGGACACCAACCTCATTAAGACGGTTATTTTCAGTAAAACCAATATAAGATTTATAATAGCCCTCATATACAAACAAAAGAGGCCAGGAACTTTGGCCATTTTGGGTATCATTTTAATTTCAATTTCACGGACCTATTTCATGAAATCATAATGTTTGGTATCATTTCTACACCCGATAGAAATTGACATTGAAATCGGTTTGAATTGAAATTATTAAATAAGTGAGACCCATTTAATCAATTTCACCACCAACTTGTTGCATCAATTTCACGAGTTTTTCTTTCCTCCTCTCCCTCTCTCTCCCAACCTTCTTCTTGAGCACTGCATCCCCTCCTTCCTTGCCGTCCTTACTCCCACCCCCCCCCCCTCCACCAATCCCAACCCCCTCCTTTGGCAGCCCCTCTCCCCTGCACCACCATCCCATCCTATCCCCACCTCCCACAGCCCCTCTCCCTTGGGTGGAAAAAATTTCCTGCACCACCCCTCCCCTTCCCAACCCCTACTCCCACAGCCCCCACTTCCCTGCATCCCCCTTTAACGTCCTAACTCCCGCAGCCCTGCCCATCCCACTCCTTACTCCTGCCCTCTCCCCTGCTCCCCCACCCCATCCCAGCCCCTCCTCCCGCAGCTCGTCTTCACCCATGCCCTGTCTCACCCCTCCTCCTGCAGAGCCATCCATCCGACCCCCTCTTCGCACAGCCCCCTCTCCCCTTCAACCCCACCTCCCGCAGCCCCTCCCATTTCACCCCCTACCATATCCAGTTAAATTGTTTAACTTATCTTTGTCAGGTTTCTTTCCCCCTTTTTCATTCCAATTCCAGTTTTAAAATGGATCCATGATGAAGCGAGGCTGGTGAAGGCTGCAAAATTTATTTGGGCTTGCTCGGTCAACTGCATCTCCGATGAACAGCTTTATTTAATTAGGTGGTTGGGCCCTTCAATTGACTAAACCATTGGTGATGAACTCTCAAAAGAAGCTGCAGGAGGGGTCTATTTACACTGGGCACTATTCATTTATGTAGCTTCTTTCTATTATGTTTCTGGTTCTCTCCCGAGTGGTTGTGCATATGTCTTTTTGTTGGTCTTTGTTTGATGTTGTTATATTTTGTACTGCTTGGTTTCCCGTTCTTTGGTAGATATTTGGTTATTGATATAAGGCAGGTGAAAATGTTGGAATTCTCGCTTGCCAGGGAAGGTGAAGATGGTGGGTTTCATTTCAGTTGCTTCAGTTGGTAGGTGTTCAGAACACATTCTCGAGATTGAAATACGGAACAGATTTCTTATTCTTAAAATATTTCCAACTGATGCAACCAAAGTGATTTCAATTCCTTGACCAAAAACCTATTTGCTAAATTTCATGAAATTATAAATTGAAATGATACTGATGCGGATCAGGATTTATAACAGGAGGAGGAGGAGCCGCAACAACAATCAAATGGGCCTGGCCCATTGGGTTAAGCAACCAGCAATTCAACTAATCAGCCAATTACTGCCAGCTAGAGTCGGCAGCAGTAGATTTAGTAGGATCCTTTTGATTAATAGTTTTATTTTCTTTCCTAAAACATAGGCTAGTTAGTTAGAAGTTTTAATTACTTGGAGACTAAGAATTTCCTTGAATTTAGTTTCCTAAAAGAGTTTAGAAACCTTCTTCATTTCAGTTTTAGAAACTCTCCTATTCTATAAAGGAAGTTTCAGCTTTAGTTTGGAGTTTCTATTTTTGAGACTTTCCTAAATCTTTGTAATCTATCAGAAGCTATAAATAAGAAAAGATGGCTGGCAGCAGTCCTCAGATTTTCCAGAAAAAAAGAAAAGTTCAATTTCTATTTTCTGGTTGAGTCTCCTACGGTTGTGAGACTCAACCGACTACTCATTCTTCTTTCTATTGTTTGTTTTCTAAACTTTTATTGACCATTCTTCAAAGCTCCACTGGGCGACATTGATTCCTGCTGAAATATTACCAAATCCTTTCTGATCTGGTACAGAACATCTTCAACATCATCTGAAACTCTTCCAGTCTTGGCGGTAACCTGTACAGAAACCTTGCAGAATCTGTAGTTGTTTCAGTTCTCCTTTGATTGACTCCAAATTTCTGCTAGTGTTCATAATTGAAGTTAATAGGATCTCCTATCAATTTCAAGTGTTTTCAACGGCTGGATTCTCAGATAAGTTGATTTTTCTAGTGCTTACCAAATCTGTTTTGGTGTGGACTGTTATAAGATCCTGCGGCAAAGAGGGATCTCTGAATTGAATGTGTTGAAACCCTCTTTGCCATCAGATACAAAAAAGGGATTCGATGCAGTATTTTCTAGCCGAGAGAGCCTTTCATTTTCAGCTGGCAGCAGCCCATTCCAGCCCCTCCAGCAGGTCATTCCAGCCTGCCTACACTGTTCATGTGAAAAGTATTCGTGGATCCCATGGGATATGTCAGCAGATTTTATTTGAGATCCTAGAAGACTCTTTGGCTAGTTTTCTATTTCAGCAGTTTCTAAATCTTTTTAGAGTGTCAGCCAAGCAAGATCCTATCTACTAGTAGTCTAGTACTTTCTATTTTCAGTTTTAAAAACTCAAAAAGTAGCAAGTTCCTATTTTTAGCTTGTCGTGTGTCCCAAAAGTGTTAGTAGTTTCTAATTTTAAGAGTTTGTATTTTTCTTAGTTACTAAGTGTACAAGTTTCTATTTCTTAGTTTAGTAAGTATTTGTTGGCCATATTAGTCAAAGGTATCTTAGGAGTTTTTATTTTGGGTTAATAGCTAATAGGTAGATTTATTTAGTTTCTACTCTCAGTTTATAGCTATTAGGAAGTTTCTAATTCCATTGTCTCTATTTTGTCTAGTTCCTATTTTGTAATGGCAGTCCAATTGATGGGGGATTTAGCAATGTCCATTGGGTTGTGGCCTTTTAGAAGTCTCCACATTGTTTTGTAATGGAGATTTGCCCCTAAGAAGGAGATAATGAAATAGCTTGGTTTCTACCTTGTGCTGTGAGAGACAGTTGGAGTGAGACACTCTTGAGGTGAGAGGCCTCCAGTGGTGAGAGACTGCCTAGGCCTTAAGGTGGGAAGCCTTAGGTCATACCCCCTATCCTATTCCACCCTTCCCCATCTTCCATTGATTCCCTTGTCTCTGTTATACCGAGAGAGAGAGAGAGAACAATGTTTACGGTTACTGTTCATGTGGTATTTTTTCTGAAACTTCTTGCTGCCATATCTCCTAAGCTACGCATCGGATGAACCTCAGTTTCTGATATGGTTTTCACATCACTGATACCCTCCTTCAACATCAGAATCATCCACATCCAATGGCTGGTTTGTAAGATCTTGGAAGTAACTAGTTTCAGATTTCTAGTATCTAATTTTGAAGTCAGGCCAATCTCCCTATCTGCCCATCACAATTGCTTGAAACTTTAAGAGCATATTCCTCCATAGAAGGCCTAAGTTTTATGAGAGTTTGAGCCCATTCTAAACAATTGATTAGTAGTTATGAAGTGAAGATATTTTGGGCCCATTTGATAATCATCCTGCTCCTAATCCCTTAATCTCACTTGGGATTAAGTTTTTGTAATCCCGAATGAAGTGAAGATATTATGGGCCTCGAAACCAAGGTTTCAAGTTGACCGGGGAAAAATCTCAAGTTTCGGTCACACGAGACAACTCGATTTCAAGGCTGGTTGTAACCAGCACCTCGAACCTTGGTAGGAATCAACGGGATTGGAAACGGGGTGATGATTATCAAATGGGCCCTTGCTGGTTATAAGTACTGTTCAGCTATGGACAGAATTGTTTTCTTTCTGTTCTTATGACTAAACCTGTTGGTAACGCTTGTGATTCAATCCTACTGTCAGGTTGGTTTCTAATCTGTTGAGTTGAGGACTAGTCCTACATTAGCCTGAGTTCCTTTATTCCCCTTTTTGGGAGGGTGATGAGAAACCAAGAGGTAAAAGAGAAGAAAGGTAAAATAAAAAGGGCTCACACATGTCAGCAGATCCAAAAGATTCCTTTTAAAAAATTTTATTTGTGGGACCAATTGAGATAACTTTGTGGCTTGGGTTCAGGAAGGGATTAGAGCAGTTTCTAGTTTGAATGAGTAGATTAGGAGTAAATTAATTTTTGAGTGGATCTCACATTGCCTCTGCAATTTTGTAATAGTTACAAGATGGTTTAAGGCCAGAACTTTTTCTTTCTTTTCCATTTTAGGTGGAGGTCTTTGCAGTTAAGTATTTTATTAGGGGGCCACCATTATCCAGATGCTTTATGTACCACTGAAGTACCTGTCAAGACGACATGACAAGGGAACTGGTATGGGGTATAAGCCTAACATGCATGTAGAAGTTGGACTCTTGGACATGGCTGTAAAGAAGAAGAAGATTATTAACCCTTCCCCTCCCCATTTATTTTGACACGGTATGCCCCCCCCCCCTTTGACACATGTTAGCACAGTTGTCAAGGCGCCAGTTGGAGGCCTGACGGACGCCCAAGGCGACTGGATGCCTAGGAAACGCCTTGACAACTATGAATGTTAGTCTGAGTCCCCTTACCCATACATTGTTTTTCCTCATTGTATTGCTTGATTTATTAACACCTTGCAAAATAGAATCATAAAAGATGAAGACTTAACAAGTAGTGTAATGACAGAAATGTAATAGTATAGTAAATGTAGTGGGTTCAGTAAACTTGGAAGGACTTTGTTGTTTCACCATGCTTCATATTAGTTAGACTAATACCCAAGTCTCTTGAAATCACTAAAATAACATATATTATCTTTTAATGACTGTGGGTGGATTCAACCCCTCTTGTTGATTAACTTCGGTTCAAAGTTATGGTTGTTCCAACTGCTTTTACTACAATGCTTTTTCATTTCCCATTTAAGGTTGCACAATGTCTGAAGGTTTCCACTGGAAGCGTAATAGAGATAGTGTTCATTCCTTCAGGTTTGGAGTTAATTGAGGGTAAATGGGCTCAAACCATAGGCCTTATTCTCGGGCCTCAACCAGAATAACGATATTTTCCTTCAGAATCAATGAACTGGATACCCAAGGAAGGCTAAATGCAGTGAAATGTCAAAATAAATTCATCAACCAGACAACGCAAGATATAAAACCAGGATACCCAATTTTACTCGGTGCCAAAGCAGAAATTCTCAATTGACATCCAAAAAAAGCAGTAGAGGTACAATTCATATCATTGTTCTGGGAATCAGGGAAGAAATGAACAAATGAAAGAATGAAGGTTCTCTCATTCAATGATTAAATAAATTCACGATTTACCGGTATCTAAAGGACGAAAAGGAAGTTACCTGGAAGCGGAAGAGCGACCAGGGACACCTTCCTCGGTCCCATCTCCCAACAAGTAGTCCGTTCGATTACCGTCCTCTACATCTCTTCTGTTTGGCGCCTCCTTGGGGGAAGGTAGAGGACAGTCCCCTGAATGTCTAACCGTGGAATCCCTCGGAAGAAGCACAGACACTTCTGGCAGCGGCAACGGCTGCGGCACCACTGAAGATGGCCCGGCCCCGACTTCTGGGTTGCTAGACGACCGAGAGACAGGCGTCGCATTGGGCTGAGACCCCGGACTGAAATTTCGCGAGGGTAAGCGCCCAACATCGTCGTCGCTCAGATAACGAAGCCTCCGCTGTCGAGTGAGTCGCCGATGCGAGTACGATCCTCGACGGTTACTGAATAAATTGATGTCCCTGACATTGCGTTTTTGTTGAGAAGCAACAGAAGATTTGGGTTTAGATGACGAAGAAGTAGAAAAAAGGGCGTTCGGCCACCAATGCATTTCTGGAGATCGGGAAACATGGTACACACGCTCTGCTCTTTAAGAGACTACGAATAAAAACCGATATCGAAACCTGAACCCAAAGAAAAACAATTCGAAGGAGTTGCAGATGCAGACCTCCATGGTGGAGGCAAAACCCTATTTAGGGAAGTCCATAATCAATAAAGAAACCCTAATCCTCCAGCATCATCCATGGACAATCAGGGTCTTCCCCCCGGTACGCGGTTTACAGAACATTTCTAAACCAGAAAGGAAGGAACTTTGTCCGAAGCTCAACATGAATTGGGAATTCTCTCCACCATTAAAGTCAAAATACAATCAATAAACAACGCACAAGAAAAAGGTACCCTTTGTTTTGGGTTATATTGACTGTCCCTTGTATTATGTGGTCCCTACCAAACTGCCATTCAAATGACCACTTGATTAGTTGGTCCTGCAAGATGTATAAAAAAAAATCTTTCCCATCCGTTCAGTCAAATATCAGACCGCTGACATTATATCCGGATGTATGCCTGATTTATCCGACTGGGGAGGATCCACACCCTCTCTTCCCGGTCATTCTGGGAGGACAGTGGCAACCTCTTTTGGATGGCCGCCACGTGATTCTCGATAAATCTGAGACTCATGTTCAAGTCGACACCTAGCCAACAAGCCAAACCAACAGGGGGTGTCAGCTCAGACGTGGATTTCAGATTCACCCAAGAACTACGTGACAGTCATCCGAAACAAATTATCGCATCCTCCCAGAATGACTGGGAGGAGACGATGTGAATCCCTCCAGTCATTTGATGTATAACTGGACCACTGTACAGGATTTCTATCCTGCAAGATATTTTTATCCTGTTAACTAGAAAAAAAAAAAAAAAATCACTAACCAAAAGTTCAAAGCCAGATTATTAAGTTGACTTTAAATAAAATAATATAGCTTATTTAGTAATGATAATAAATATATATATCTTTTATTTATGATATATATTTATGAGATGATGGATGATGGAGGATAAGGAAATTACCCTTCCCTCCTCATCACATATCCAAGAATGGAAGTTGATTTTTAAATGTGCGTGGAATAGTATATAGTATTGCCATACATTTTTTTAAAATCAAAATTTTTGTATGGAAGGTTTATACTTTATAGATAAGGTTTGGCCACTGGAGTAAGATTTAATCAAACGTTGTATCCCCTTGACCCATATTGTAAAAGGTAGTGATCTCATGGAATCTATACATCATACATCATATTCTCTTGTCACACCTATACGCTGGACCTATATGGTTTTTGCTTTAATATTTCTATCAGGATATTGATTCTTCCAACCGCAAGTTATACCAATGGATTAAAAAAATGAAGTTCTACTCCCCCACCTCACTTAGCAGGAAATTCGATCTACTGTTGTTGTTGGGTTGGTTGGTTTTATATGTTGGTACTTTTTGGAAAGTTGGAAACGATTTCATATTTAATTCCAAATATTGGAATCCCATAGAGGTTTTTAAGCAAGCCGAAAGAGTTCAACATTATGGCTTCCTGACCTCAATCATTATCTTTGACTAAAGCTCTCCTTCGGGTTTCACTAAAATCAACTCTGATGCTACTTTTACTGATGTCTCTTTTTTCCAGCAACATCGGCTTTATCTTCTGGGATTCTATGGGACTTACTATTAAGGTGGTTTCAGGAATTCTTCCTTTCACCTCGGCCAAAGTTGGGGAGACCTTGGCTATACAAACAACTCTTAAAATAACTACTGAAAATGAATATAAACAGTTGTTGGTGGAATACGATTGTCTCCAAGTGATCAACCATCTTTCCTCTATAGATTGGCTTGTTGATAAAGAGGTCCAACCGGTCATTGATAACATCCCATCCTTTGCATCTTTTGTGAGAACTATAACTTCCTTCACATTCCTAGGTAAGCAAATGAAGTTGCTCATTCCTTAGCCTGGAAGACCATGACATCTATTGGAATTTGGAATGTTCACTTGGTCAAATTCCTCTCCTTGGCTTCTTGAACTTTGTATGAAAGAGGCATTGGCTTGTAATAGGTTTGTCTTGCAATAAACTTATAAACCTCTTGAAAAAAAATCTTAACTATCATAACAGTGCACTATGCAATCTGGTACGTCTTAACCCCCTTCATGTCTTATTCCAAAAATGAAAATCTATACCGATTTGTCGATTACATATGACACATACAATGTCCAAATCAAATCCAACGGAAATGATTGGAAGATTGAACCTAACTTTTTTTTTCTTCTAAAATATAACAATTGAATGATCATGTGAGACATTACTGGATAAGAACAAGAAAAGAATTAGTTTGAAATTTTTAGGCAGGTGGAAGACTTGGAGAGGGGAAGAGCCTGAACCCAATTTGTTTGTGCCTAAGCGAGGGGGAGAACCTCATCCCAATATGTTTGTGCCTGAGCATTGCGCGATTGTCGGCAAACAACAAGCTTCTTCGTAAGAGGCTTTGAGCTTGAGTATCGTTAGCGAAGATTTTGACTTCTTTGGTAGACTATTGCCCTTTTGCATGTATTTGCCTGTCTTGCCATTAAGTAGAGAGAGTATCGATGATGGTTGAAATATAGTAATGTAAATGAAAAAATTAAGAGAGAGAAAAACACATAAATTCATCATTGTTATAATCGTTACTTTTAATCATTGTTATAATCATTACTTTTACCTTATTATGTTTTAATATTTTAGGCAAAATTTACTTGGACGATAGAGCGAGAATGAACTTACCCAAATACCTCTCTTCATGGTAACATGATCTACTGCTTTAGAAACCTCACCAAGCAGTATTAGAACCCCCATCCCCCAAAAAAAAAAAAAAAAAAAAAAAAAAAACCTCTAATGCCTCCTTCCCTCTTCCCATCCCCCTTTCTCCCTCCCACTTATCAATTCCCCTTCTCTCTCTCTCTTCCTCCCCCCTCTCTCCCAAGGAAAAATATCATCTCCTATTGTCTAGTCTTTTCAGTTGTGATCTAAAGGTTAAAGTTCCCCTAACATGTATATTGATCTATTGGTATACACACCAAGTGAATTCCAACCGCTAGACGACGATTGTAATCCCTCCACCGACCTTCTAGGATCTGAACCCTGCCCTCTTAGATGTTTAGTTTTCCCCCTCTCTTGACCCGGCCTACTGTAATCCCCCATCTCTCTCTCTCTCTCTAGTTCTTAGTTTATTCCTTTATCTCTCTTCCCCCATCCTACAACTATCTCTCTCTCCCCCTCTGATTTTCAGTTTTTCCACTCCCGTCTCTTCTACTTGCCCATGCAACTCTCTCTCTCTTCCTCTCCCTTCCTTTCCAATTCTTATTTTCCCCATTTCCTCTTTTCACTGGTTCCTTGCAACTCTCTCCCTACTCCTCCCCTTGTGTGCTCTCTTCGCTCCTCTACTTTCCCTTCCCCTCCCCCGTCCACTCGGTTCTTCTAAAAGCTTCATGGTTACGTGTTTTCCTCATCTTTCAGAAGCTTCATGGCTACACATGTACATCATGCATTATATACGATTCAGTCGAGCACAGGATGACTCAAAGTGGCTCGGATCGTGATCGATCCAAGATCGGAAGCATCCAGTTTGGTCAGACCGGGCAAGGATTTGGTGGATCGGATTAGTTGATCCAGCACAAGACGACTCAAAGTGGGTTGGATCACAATCGGGGATGGCAGTTTCCAGCCGTCCGATCCTTATTTTTTGAACCATGCCCATAAGATAGATGATGAATAGACATATTTACTTTGGAAGCTAGGTTAGCCAAAAAGGCTGTGAAAACTACAAAATGTTAAGGTTTTTTTTTTTTTAAGTAGTTTCTGCATATAGAGAAACTAATATATAACCAATAAGATTTTTTTTTTCAAGTAGTTTATGCATATAAAGAAACTAATATCTAACCAATAAGATTTTTGCAATAGTATTAATATTTAGGTGAATTTTTATGCCGTCTCAGAACGATCCAAATATCTGTCATATGGTAAATTAAATCGAAATTTTGTGGGCAACATCCCAACTCATTTGTCAAATTTCATTTCAATTAGAGTTTTAAAGTGATTTATAAGGTGACTTTTTATGCGTTCTCAAAACGACCCAAATATCTGTCATATGGTTAATTAAATCGGGCCTAATTTTGTGGGCAACATCCCAACTCATCTGTCAAATTTCAGTTCAATTAGAGTTTTAAAGTGATTTATAAAAATTTTTTACGTAAAAAAAAGAAGAAGAAAATGTAAGATACCAGAGGTAAGAAGATATAATAAGAAATTTATATTTATACAAGAAAAAAAGAAAAAAAGAAAAAAAAAAGGGATTATGAAATTAGGTTCCATAAACTTACTATAAATATATGTTCTAACAGTAAAACTTATTTGCATGGTCCCATGTTGAGAGACTTCTCAAAATGGCCACCCTCGTCTTGTCACATGACAAATGAAATGAGTATTTCAATAGTTAGATAGAGAAGTCATGGATTAGATTTTTTTTTTAATAAATAGAAATTTATTGATCCAAAAAGGAGTACACAACAAACTGACTCTCACAAGTGATCCAGACAAAACAACCGAACAGAATAACACCACCACCAACTGGGACTAGACTACAACATAATTAAATCACAGAAAAGAGAATTTAAAAAAAAAAAAAAAACCACTGCACAACAGACGCATTCTTTAACGTCTCGGAGATGACTAGAAGGAATACGTATACAGATACTCCTCTTGAAAACCGGGGAAATAAATCTAAGAACTCCCTCATTATCCCCATCATACATTGAACATTTCGATAAACTGCCACTATTGTCCTCTCAACACAAGAACTCATCATTAGGGAAGAAGGTTGAGCCTTGTCTAAAGAATCATCAAATTCAATCAATACCCCAAGTGTTGCTTTGCATCCATGTCCATACACACCTAGTACTCTAGCCAATATTATGCACTTGTTCTGGGTGCTGTGGGTCCATTATTTCATTTGTGGTGGCTCATCCAATGGGAGGCTGTAGTAGTAGGTGGGAGCTTTGGGAGAGAGGAGAAAGCAGAGAGGAGAGAGGAGGGACTGGATGGGAGGAGCCCGAAGCCCAATCCATGGGCTCCGTACCCAATATGTAGGTTGTGTTTAAGGTTTTTGTGTTGGTACCAACTTGAGACTAGCACCAGTCCACCATATCCCTCCAATCTCCATCCATCCCCTATCGTGAGTTCGCATCTTCTTCACCCATCCCTTGTGTTTCTCTTCCCATTTCTATCGTGAGTTCGCATCTTCTTCACCTATCCCTTGTGTTTCTCTTCCCATTTCATTTCATTTCATTTCATTTCTTTTCTATCCATTTCTTGACAAACATAAAGTGGAATCACCCACCCGTGTGAGAATCAATTTCATCAATTGCAACGCCACATGGGTGGGAAGAGAGAGAATGTCAGGGATGTGAGAAAAAGTGGGAAAACATCGAATCTCATACACTACACCAACTGCAGTTTGAGAATCGATTTCATCAATCGCAAACCCACATGGGTGGGAAGAGAGAATGTCAGGGATGTGAGAAAAAGTGGGAAAACATCGAATCTCATACACTACACCAACTGCAGTGTGAGAGAAATCAGGAGCAAGAAGTTGATAGTGTAAGAGAAATCAGGAGCAACAACATACTTCGAATAGCAAATCAAAACACTGTTAAAGAAACCAATAAAAAAAAAAGTACTTGGAATAGCAAATCAAAAGCTTTGATCCGAAAAGTATATCTTGAACAATTAAATCTTGTGCTAGGTAATTCATACAATCCCAGTAATTCTATAGGAATGAAATTAAATAAATAAATAATTTTGTTACGTGTAAACCTATAACATATGGTCACTCACCAAACACCAAAAGAACATGATACTGTTTCTACGAATCTTTTGGACCCAGTTTGACTGCAAGGGAAACTAAAGGGAAGGAAGTGAAAATTTTCAAACTTATAGCTACAACACAACAAGATTGTGTAAACTAACTAAATTTCTTACCATATTTAGTAATGCTACTTATTAGATATAAAATTTATTTTATTTTTTGACGACAAGAGATTTAAATGCAGAGTAAAACATAAGTTTATAACTAAAGATAGAATGATTTGGAGTTGGTTACATAGTGACGTGATAGCATGTGCTGTAATGATTACAAAAATTTCTTTGTTAAGTTTAAAAGTTTCACTTCACTTCCCTTTTAATTCCTTTTGCAATCAATCAGAGCCTTTAGGAAGCACGTTTCCCTGTTGGCAAAGGCAGCAACTGCTTTTGAAAGTAGCTGCACTGTCTTAAGCCCCGACTACATACATAGTTTATCGGCAAACTCTGAGCTTTCTGACACTGTAGCCACAATTTTACATATGGGCATTTTCTCATTCTTATTTAAAAGCTTCAATGATGGATGGACCTCAATATCATGCACGAGAATTTTATCTCCAACATCTAGATTGCTCACATCCACCTCAATCTTTGGCGGAATGTGTTCAGCTGGGCACAGGTATCGCAAACTTGATCTTATCCTGTTCAGACGCCCTCCTATTTTCACAGAGATAAAGGATACATCATGAATCAGTCCCAGGGAAGTACCACAGATGATCTATTAAATAAAAACAATCCAGATATTAGGAACACAAAATCCATTCAGACATAAGCAATGACCACAAGCAGCCAAGTCATCATGTTTTCAATAAAGACATGGAGAATCAGGTCAATGAGGTTGTTGAACAGGATCTCTCAATCGGCTCACTTTTGCACCCAATCATGTCACAGGATGTCTAATGAGAGGGCGAAGTGAATCCAATGTGCATGCAAAGAAGGGACAGGGACTTGACAGAAGACTCGTAGTTTTAGATAAGAAGCCTAGCTTTTTGTCTAACTGTGTTTTTCTGATGTTTCAGGTCATATGAAATAAAGGTCCTACAAGTATATGTTGATCAGCAGTAAACAGACACCTAACACTAGTGGAAAAAAGAAGCACAACCAAACCACTACCAAGGACATGGCTCTGGTGAACCTCACTTCGGATGCTCTTATTGAGCAGCTGTTGCTAATCACATGTCTGGTCCGGGAGAAGCTGGGGTTCTCAACAAAAACTCAACTGAGGCTCATAGAACTAAATGGGAGTCCTGTATTTCCATTCACCATTTAAGTCATAATTGTCGTTAACCCATACCCACTGGCTATTGACATCTTTTCTTACAATTTTTCTGGATGTCATGTTCAGTTTACCTAACGCACAAAAACAAACCCTAAGCCCAAATTAGGATTTGGGATTGAATACTGTCCAGACTTCTGGACAGCTTAAAAGTTGAAATAGATATGAAAATGGAAACTGATTGGAATGTAGCAGGACAGATAGAACTAATAACAGAAAACCAAAAACAGAACAGGCTTGGTGATTCAAATTGAACAGCTAAAGCAGGTATAATCCAACAGGCTGAAACTTGGTTCGAGTACCCATAGGGGTACAGTTATCTAATGAAACTCATAAAAAGTAATGATAAACCACAGGGAATTAAGAACTTGAACTACAAGAAAATTGATTAAGCAGTAGCAACAATTGGAAATCCACCCAAATAAACACTATCCATCCTAGGCTCTGAGGAATCCCCCTTAGCTTAGAGAACATCCATCCTCATGCACCACAAACCACATGGCTCAACAGAAGAGAAAACATCATAATTTAACCCATAGAATTCGTCTCCACAAACGTTTGGGGCACAAGCCTATATATAATTTTTCAATATATATTATAGAAACTTAAACCCCGAAGTGAACTCCTAAGTCTAATAATAGGACACTAAAACAGAAGATAGAAAGTCAAAATGACAGAAACTTTCCTAATTCCATAAGAAAACAGAAACCCTAAAGAAGGGTTTAGATAGCTGCCTGCTAGGAAACACAGAAAAATAGAAGCAAAAATAAAATAGAAACTAGACTCCACAAAACCTAAAAAAATACTCATATTCCTATTTCTTACCCCATAATATAAGCCATTAAAGAAGTCCCTTCTATTGAGAAGCCCTTAGACTATAAGCCCAATATATGTACAACCCAACCTAATCCTTATTTTGACTAAAATAAGCCCTTTTAAATGTTTTTCCTTCACCAACACCTCTTGTTCTTCTCGCTCCACTATTATGTACCACATCACTCTGCTTCACTGGTGCATTTAATGGCCTTTGACATATTACAAAAATTCATGTCTGGCTGAAGTTTGGTCCACTTGTTGACAATATCAAATTCTATTTCAGCTCTATGGACACTTGACACATCCCATTCGGGACAACCATGGTAGTGTGGACACGGATTATGTATTATGTGCATACAAACACATGGACTTGGGAGGGCTTCTGCAGCTACTGTATTCCATACCCTGGTAGATGGATGTGAATTTTCACTCAAAATTCTTGATGGGGGGACCCCCCCCAAAAAAAAAAAAAAAAAAACCAGATCCACCATTCAATAGTTGAGTCCTCATTACCTGAATAAAAAAATATAACCACGAATGTGTAAGCAGGTTGAAAAATCAGTAACTTTCCTGTCCAGCAGATTACTTCTGAATCATGGCTTCCAGACTATTGAATCACTCCAATCTCAAGTCAATGACCACTTCCTGTCTCACATGCTATGATTTTCAACCATCTATCCTTCAAAAATTAGACCATCTGCCCACCTTATTTTGACGAAGAGGTACTCATATCATTTCATTATATCTCCCACATGCATAACCCCATTTGATGTGGTTGCTTGGTTTGAATCCCACCTTCAAGCCTCAACGCCAGAGCGCCATACACAAGCAATCCCTCCAAGATGCTGCTGTTTTCCATCATAAGTTGCCACAATAACTTGAAAAGTAGTAGAGCTTCATTTGTCTAGATCATTAATTAGCATGTCCATTATCCAAGATCTCTTGTCTACAAACCCACTTCCATCCAACCAATTGGAATTGTTAAGGAACGCGTGTCTGCATGGCTAAAGGTTCCCATTTGAATTCAATCTGTTATATATTTAAATTCAAATTTTAAATGTAACATGGATAGAGTAACTCTCGCTCATATCCCTTTGTTATGCAATGGGTTATTTTGAAATTGTAACAAACCAAGCCTTATCTGGATTGTCTTATTCAAATTATAAATATATGACCCTTACCCAACGAACAGATGGGTAAGAGAGTTCTATCAAAATTAAAACTCTGAACTTTCACAGGAATTTCTTCTATCTTTCTCTTTTCCCCTTTCCAAACTTCACTACTAGAATTTACAAAAAATTCCCCCCATCTTTGTTACTGTGACAGAGTAAAACAGGAAGAAGTAGCAATGGAGAAGAAAGAAAGAGAGAAGAAGAGATGGGAAGGAAGAGAGGAGTAGATCGTAGGAAGTTAAGTTCCTACCGACTGCCTCATAACCTTTATTTATAATCATAAAAAGAAGGAAAAATTTCAGCTGCCACCCAAAAAGAATTGATTAAATCACCTACCACCCAAGTTGTTTAAAAAATAACCTACCACCCAAGTTAGACATACGTATATCAAAAAGATCCAAAAACACCTAACAGAGCCGTTAGTTGTTGATGTCAGCCGTTAGAAAATACTTGAATGACAATAATACCCTTTTTGTAAGGAAAAAAAAAGCTCATTTTTTTCACTGAATCTCTGTTTATCTCTGTCTCCTCTGTAAACACCAAACAATCATGGCCAATTCTACTCCTCGCTCTTATTCCTTCCCTAAGAAACTTCGATTCTTCACTAGCACGGTCGCACCCGACACTTTCTTCAACTAAGAACTCACAGGGTTCATTGTTGGGACTACCATAGAGTCCATGGTTGTACTGGGCTCTATGACAGGAATCACTCTGTTTTTGGTTAAGAGGAAACTAAGGAAATAGAGGGACAGAGAACCATGAAGGCTAGGACTTGGAGTACTGGCAAAACAAAATCAGAGAAGAGAAGCAAAATTTTTAGCAACTGCTTTCTCTGCAACTGTAAACGGTTGCAATCCCTCTCTTCCATTTGAAACGGCAAAGCAAGAGCGAGATTGAGAGCGATTTAGCAGTTTTTTCAGTACCAGTTGAAGTTTAATCGACGCCTTGAGCAACGGAATCTGATTTATTCTCGTTTCTTCTTCTCTGGTGACTCACCGCATTGGCGATTGCATGTAATCTCGCATAGTCCAAATTTTTGCTTATCTGTGCAACGGTAGGGTATATAAAATTTAAAAAAAAAAATTCTTGTTTAATAGGGATTGAAACTTGAAAGCTTACCTGCTAAAATTACTCTAAAATTACTGAAATTGTACATAAGCCATTATTTACGTACCTTAAATGATTACTTAATAGGGCACATTCGTCAAAATTATCCTCAAGAAAAGAGGAAACTTCAGTGCTTCAGTTTAGTTGTCCATGGCTGTGGGCGATTTTTTTGTCAATGAAGAAGATGGCATTCTTTAATCACTGGATGGAGAAGTACAAGAAGAGAGAGAGAGAGAGAGAAAGAGAGAGAGGAAGAAGAAACAGAGAGGAAGAAGAAAGGGGTATAAACATCCACACACAATTTCAACTTTTTCCCATCAGTCCATTAACTAACGTTTGTTTAACTTGGGTGATAGGTGATTTTTTTAAACAACTTGGGTGGTAGGTGATTTAATCAATTCTTTTTGGGTGATAGCTGAAATTTTCCCTAAAAGAAAGTACAAACTAAAAATATGCCCTCTCTAATACTAATTGACAGCAATTAACATAAATCTAATCTAATTCCCAAAATACCACTACAGTAATACTAATATTCCCCCTCAAGCTGGAGCAGACTCCATCTTAGAACTGTCAGTACATAAATAACCAACCACACCCAGATATGCAGCACACAAAAGAACCACACGAAGCCCAGTCACATGAAACAAAGGATCCGCATAAAGAAAAACCATCCAGTCGCAACACCAATGTAAACATAAATCGGCCAGCCATCATCACAAATAATAGAGAGAACTCTTCAATAAAAGAACCCTAGTTAATAATAAAAGCGGCAGAACACCAGCCGCAAGCAAGAAATTTGCAACAACAGCAGCAGCAATAATGCCCAAAAAATAGCAATAAGGGAAGATAATAAATCATCGTAGCAAACTGGAAACCTGAGTTTTTCAACCAGAAAGACTCCAGACAAAGAAAAAAATCTCCAAAAATAAAAAATCTTCGACAAGAAGAAATCCACAATGACAAGTCTTCACAAAGTAAGTCAAACAATAATTTCCATTAAGCAAAACAATAATAATCTCCGCGAAGGAATATGGGCAAAAAATTCCACGAAGGAAGACGGATAATAATCTCCAAGAAGGAAGACAAATAATAACCTCTACGAGGAAAATTGGAAAAAAAATCTTCACCGAGGAAGACACCAACTATAATCTTCTCGAAAGGAAGAAACACATTGGCAAAAATCTTCTAGAAGGAAGAGACACACTGGCAATAATCTTCTCGAAGGAAGAGAAACAGTCGCAATAATCTTCTCGAAGGAAGAGACACACTAGCGATAATCTTCCCAAAGAAGACAAATAATAATCTTCCTAAAGAAGACAAATAACAAACGACAACAGCAAGTGACACACAATTAATCTTCAAAGCAATAATAATCCTTAATAATCTTTAACAATAAGCCTAAATAGGCCCCACTCCCTCCTCACATGGACAAATAATGTAGGGTATGAGAATAATGAGAACAAAGAACCCAATCCCAACATTACATTGCTTCAATAACACAATCACATAAATAAATCAAACCATATTCAAGGAGCAGGAGCAACAAAAAAAAAAAAAGCCAATGAAACCAGCGACAAAGAGATGCCAACAATGACAAACCCGCTGGTAATAACTCCAACCAGTAGAGAGAGAATTAAATAGCAACCAATTAGTGCCTCCAGGAAAATAACTCCGGAATTCTCAGGTTCCAGAAACCATAATGTCAATAGTAATGCAATTTTGGGTCGCAAAATCCTGCTTACAGGTCACTATGGGCCTATCAAAGCAGGACCATCAGAGAAAGTGATTTGAATTAGAGCTTCTCAGCCCCCAATGTATAAGTACCATCTTGTCCATCTTGACAATCTTTATCCATTCTTTTCTGCCATTTATTTGCATTTAGCTTTTTTCTATTTGTAATTACGGTAGACCCCCTTAGTTAATGGACTCAACTCAACTCAACCTTATCCCAACTAAACGAGGTTGGCTTTGGCCTCCATTACTCTAGAGCGATGGGTCACATTATTGAAGCAATTCTTTCCAATTATGTGGGAACTCATACCAATAATTAGCGTTGAACATGCAGACCATTATCAACAACCATAGTAAATGTAATTCAGGCTTCTAGAGGGATATTCCTATACTTTACGGAGATCAAAAGAAGGTGTTTTTTCCATGTAGCATGTGAGGGGAAGGCCAATTATTTTAAGACCAGGAGGGTTGCAGGAAGGTTAAATGCATGCTGAAGACTGAAGTAACAGACAGACTACTAGATGTTGGAACTTGGTCCCAAAATCCTAGTTGGAACTCATAAAAAAAAAGCTTTGCAATTGAAGTTCCTGCTCCTTAATTGTTTCCAAAGGCTCTGCCGCAAAATATTTTATGAGATTTGTTAAAACCAATACAAAACTACACAAGAATTAAGAAAGGGCAAAATATTTTACTGAAATGCAATAGAAAAGGTTGGAGAAAAAAAAATGTCATTTGACAATGGGGACTTTTTGTGAATCAAAGACACATCCAAGCGTTGTAGGTCTTTTCCGAAAATGATTGAGAAATGAATTAATAGAACACGATTCATAGAGGCATCAACTTGAGAGAACACACGTATGACATCATTAATTTGTCAACATGTCTAAATGTAATTTTTGCTTCAGCAAGCAGGACAATGTAATCAGAAGCTGTAGACATGTCAAATTTATTCAGAAGATCGCGTAATATTTTGAGTATGGATTCTGAAAGTGAAACCAAATAACAAGTGGGAGTGATCGTGCCTTGTGGGGCGGCGGGCGGGGAAATCTACGCCTGCCCTTTAAATACCTCAATTGAGGTCGTATTCCCCTTAAATATCGATTCTAATAATCTCAAGTCTCCACATCTAGCAAGTATCCAATGACTAGCGCAACAATTTGGTATGAACAACTCCAGTTCTTCCCATATAAACGCATAAACAACTAACAACCCGTACAAGAGACTAAGCTTAGAACAAGTAAACAACAGACACAGAGAGTGGAACTCACCCTTCAGGATCCCAGGGCAACGATCCTCTCCCTTAAAAACGATTGGCACATCGACCTTCAACTCTGAACCACTATCAGCCCAAGCAAAAACCAGGTTCAGGATTTTCCCGGTCTCAGCGTCCTTATGAACCTGCAACAATGAGTAATCAATCAATCAATAGATCAAACCCCCTCCTCCCAATATGACAGCAATTACAAAGAAGATTACAATCATGCGTGCATTGCCTTTATAGGAAGGACTGTTCCGGACTCGATGAGATGAGAGGAGCCGGCCCCGGCACGAATTTGGAGCTGAAAGGTGGTAGAGCAGAAGAAGTTAGGTTCTACCGACTTGAGTATGGAGTGAATCTGTTTCCTCTCGGTGGTGACGAGATGCTTCCTTGACACTGTTCTGCTAATGTTACTGCCATTTTCACTAATGGTGCTACTGTTAGGGTCGAGTTCTTGGAATTGCTGGGCGAAGATGACGGCAGGGATCCTGCCTTGGGCTCTGTCCCTGGCGGACATTTTGTTACCTGTGTAATCTCTTGGTATTGCCTGTATGGTATGGTACGATGCAGTTGCAGGTGAAGATGATGAAGAAGCCCTAGGCTTCACTAGCGCCACGGCCCTGCTCAGCCCACCTGTGGCGGCGTTCCACCACCTCGCCATTTCCTACTTCCCTGCTACCCTCTTCTGTTCATTGTCTATCACCGGTTTATGTTCTGACCTACTATGGGCTGGTCCAGGAGGTGTAGCCAATCGTCTGTACGGCCGGGCCACAATGGGTCCTGCGTCGGCCATTTTGACTATAGGCAAATTTTACATAACAAAAGCCTTCTTATTTGGTCATTTTACAACCCCAAATCCCAAACCCTAAACCCCAAAACCCCAAACTCTATGACAAAAAAAAACCCCAAACTCAAAATCCTGAAACCTCAAATCCTAAACCTTAAAACTCTGAACCCTAATGTACGAGGATGTCATATGCGCATGTATGGTACATGTATGGATACAGTGCAAGTGTGGGTATGGTACATGTACAGCTACGGTACATATAGAGTACAGTACACGTATGAGTGTTGTATATGTATAGTTACAATATATGTAAGGTATGGTAAACGCATTGGTATGGCAAATGCACGGACTTGGTGCGTGTACAGGTACAGTACATGCCCGGGTATGGTACAAGTGCGGTTTGGGTACATACAAGGGTATGGTACAAGTGTAGTTAGGGTACACGCATGGGTGCAATACACATGTGGGTTCGGTAATCGTATGTGTAGGTACACGTGGGCTTACGTACGGTACATGCGCGGGCATGGTACAAGCACACTTAGAGTACATGTACAGGTAAGGTAAACATATGGGTTGGGTACACATGCGGGTATGGTAAATGTATGGGTTTAGTACACGTGCAGGCATGGTAAACGAGAGGGTTTGGTGCACGTACAAGTACGGTACATGTGCAACTATGGTACCTGTGCATGTACGGTACATGCATGGTTATGGTACCCATACATGTACAGTACATGTGTGGGAATGATACAAATGTGGTTACGTTACATGCACGGGCGTGGTACGCATGCCAATATGACAAACGTACAGGGTTTGGTACACGTGCAGGTACAATACTATACAGTTACATTGTAGGTACGGTAACGGCACGGATACAATACACGTATAGGTACAGGTTTGGGGTTTAAGGGTTTTAGGAGTTGGTCCCGATCCGATTCAGGTCTATTCAATTGGGGTTGGTTTGGTTCAGGTTTAAGGCTTAAGGTTTAGGGTTTAAGGATTTGGAGTTTCAAGTTTAGGGTTTTAGGAGATGGTCCCGGAGGTTTCGCGTTTAGGGTTTTTAGGGTTTAAGGTTTAGGGTTTAGGGAGGTAAAAAGTTCCGAAGGCCATAACTTTTCACTTAGACATCAGAATGGGGTGCTCTTTTTTTATTTTATTTTATTCGGGGTAGCTCATTACAGAGTACGTGATGCAAGGGTTTAGGATTATTGGGAACTCAGTTCTCTCTGGTTTGCTGATTTAAACAGTTGTATATTATATACTCTATAGGGTCAGGAGGGGTTCAGTCCTAGGTTTCAATCTAGGCCCGTCCTAACCCTGCCAGGGTTTGTAATAACATAGGCCCAAACATGGCCATGTCTGGGCTCAGGGTGAGTTAGGGTAGACTCAAATTCACCAAGGCAAACATGAAACCCAAACATTAAACCCTGAACCTTGACCCCTTGAACCTTATACCCTAAACCCTAAATCCAAAACCCTAAAACCTCAACAATAATACTTATATATACATACACTTTTTAGTTTTGTCATGATATTTTAAAGTTACCTTAAAGCCACAATCTTGGCTTGTTATGATAGAATAAGAAGCTAAATATATATTATATATAGAGAAAAAGAAGATTGCCAATTGGTTGAGTGGGGCTGCACTCGAATATAGGTATGAGCAAATGACCATCTCGTCTCCTTTAATTTGAGATCCCATTGGATGCCTCCATGCATACTCTCATTTGGCCTTCGTATTTATACGATGGCTACATAATATTGAGAATCCGAGGTCATATATTTAGAGAAACTCCAAGTTACATTAGGACTTGTGGAATAAAAATTTCTTAGAAAAAAATTAATAAAATAGGGATAATGTTTGGTGGAATGGAATTCGAGGGTTTCGACTCTAATCCTCTTATTAAATACTAGGGAAAGAGTTTCATGTTCAAATATGTAACTCCTATAGTCATGAGAATAGTCATACAAGCATCCAACTAGGGGGTGAAGTTAACATTTCACCTCTCTGTCCCTATCACATAACACGGCCTGACAAGAATCTTTTCCCTATCGATTATAATGATGATACTAATGCATTAAAAACAAAAGGCAGGTCTTGCCAATCTTGGATAGCCCCACAAATGTGATCATCAAGAGTCTTATTTCATTTATCCCTAATGTTCAAATAAAAATATTCTGCTCCTTCTTGTTTTTTGGCCTCTTCCCACAGAAGTGTCGGTTAAGTTAAATGTTGATGCTGCTTGTCTGAAGATGGTGTTTGCAGTGGAGTTGGTTTCATTCTTCGATTTAATCAGGGAGATCCTTTGATGGCGGCTTCATGATGGCCCTTACCTTTCTCTTTAGCGGCTTCATGGTCCTTACCTTTCTCTTTGGCGGCTTTGGGTGAGCCGCTAGCTATACTTGTGGGACTTCAAGAGGTGTTGTTGCCTTATTTTGACGGATCCAAATCGTCTCATCCCAGTAGTTCGGGAGGAGGGGCGGCGACCCCAGTAGATGGTCGCCGCGTGGGGGTCGGATGAATCCTACCCCTCCGTTCGAGCCGATAAGCCGAGCCGACAAGAGAGTGTCGACTCGAACGGAGGGGTCGGATTCATCTGACCGCCATGCGGCGACCATCCACTGGGGTCGCCGCCCCTCCTCCCTGTAGCACAGGAAGGAGACGATTTGAATCCTATTTTGACCACCTCATTATTGAATTTGATTGTAAAGAGATTATTGATATCAACTTTTTTATCCTAAAAAAAGAAAACAAAAAAACTTTCTAATCCCCTTTTGTCTTGTGATGTTTATGTAGAAGGTGGTCTACCTTAGGTGGGATTGTACGATTTCAGTTTGTTAAAGGGAGGCAAATGATGTTTGTCCATGCCCTTGCTTGGAGGGTCTTAGCCTATGGAAGGAAGGTTATTTGGTCTGATTCCACTCTTTATATTATCTATCTATATAGGCAATCCACAAGATCTATCATCCATTGATGGTTGTATCTGTCACAGTTCTTCAGATTTTTCAAACTTGTGGCAAATATTGAGAAGAAATCAACCCATCTTATTGAATTAGTTTAGTTAGATAAGATAAATATCAGTCTAGTTCAACCGTCAGATGAAAAGAATGTGCAATACATGAGGATTAGGGTTCTAGAAAACTCTAATTGACAGAGTCCACTCCTTTTTTCTTTCTTTCGATCGTCGAGCTCCGATCGTCAATTGCCATTGGACTTTCTTCCATCTTCAACAAATCGTCTCTTGAACCTCTTGGTTTCTTTTCTCGATGAGATTTTGTGGTTGCAACAAAGGACTGAAGTATAGAATCTTTGCAACTATTTTACTCCAAATCATCTATCAATCTCCACAGGTGGTGCGTGTTCATCTCCGCTCGTGTGGCGTGTAAATCTTCATCTTTGCTGGAGTGGCATGTAATCTACTCTCTCCCCGACCCGCACATCTTCTATCCGCCCCTATTTCTTATCCTGCTCAACTACTACCTACAATCATGTTGGGTTGGTGTCTTGTATTCTGTGGGATCCACGCAATTATGAGGGTAGTATTTGTATTAGGGTATGAGTCTATTACATGTACAGGGTAAACTTGTAATTGTGTGGGATTAGGATTTCTAGGTTTCCCTATAAATTGTCTCTGTGTGGGAAAACCTAGGGAAGACTGTAAGGGCTGTTAGAGGACTCTCCTCTGACAGTGGAGAGCTGGAATGCTGTAAGGCTGATAGATGAGATAAGTCTGTCATGGAGAGAGCTATAGAAGTTTCTTGGGAATAAAGAATTTCTCTTTTCTCTGGTGGACGTAGGCATCTCACGATGGGAGTGCTGAACCACGTACGTTAATTCTTTGTGTTTTCTTCTTGTTTACGTGCTCCCAATCCTAACAAACCAATGGGTCACTTTTCCTCCTTTTGAATCTGGTTATCATAGGTTCGCTATTCCTGTCCAGTAGGCTTCTGGAGTTGTTAATCTATAATTCCATTTCTGGGTTCAGCATAGAGGACTTACTTCTTCTGATTTGGAAGCTGAAGTGAACATTTGTTCTGACTCCTTTTATCAGTAGGCCCTGTAGAGGCCAGGGGTTAATAGCCCATGTGTCACCATGATCTTTTTAAGCTGGAATTGTCAAGGAATGGGGAGCTCTTTGACAGTTCATGTTCTAGGTAGTCTCCTCAAGCGTCATCGGCCAGATGTGTGTTGTTCCTCATGGAAACAAAAAATAAAGCTTCCAAGGTAGAGTGGTTAAGACGTTGATTCAAGTTTGATGGTTCGGTTACCGTTGATATAGAGGGGCTTTCTGGAGGTCTGGCTTTACTCTGGGTTGGTGGTGTGCATATTCAGATGTTAGAATCGACCTTGAATTACTTGGATTTTGAATACACTCTTTTTCAGTGGGTACTTTTTTGGTTATTGTTATTTATGGTGCTCCAATTAAAACTCACTGCCCTAAAGTTTGGGATCAGATTAGGCAGTTTGGCCAGTCTCGACAGCGGGCTTGGATCTGTTTTGGGGATTTTAATTCGGTGCTTTCTTGGAGAGAAAGCAAGGGGGTTCACAGCTTACTGTCAGGATTGTGTTTCTTTTCGGTCACTACAAGATGATTGTGGTCTGTTGGAACTTGTCTTGTCAGGTCCTTTGTTTACGTGGTCAAACAAGCGTTTTGGCCCTGACCATGTAAAATGTGGATCCACATCCTTTCCCGCCTGAGTTTAGGCGGGAGATTTGGCGGTCCCGATGGATGGCCGCCACCTGGCTCTCGGATAGATCCAAGTCCTCCATCCAAGCCGGCACCCCTGTCGACTCAACTTGTTGGTTCTAGTGTTGGTTCGGATGGATCCAAGCCATCCATCCAGGCCGCCAAGTCTCCTGCCCAAACTCAGGTGAGAGATGATTTCTATACGTAAGATGTAAGCTTGACCGTGCATTTTGTAATATAAATTGGCGCACTCAATATGGTGATGCAATGGTGATGGTTGGTGCAGGTATGGTTTCCGGTCATTCACCTCTTTTGATCAATACTGACGGTTGTGTTATGCCTGGGAATCGTCCTTTTTTGTTTGAATGCATGTGGTTACGCCATCCGGACTACACTCATGTTGCTTCTCTTGAGTGGAACACTCCTTTTTCTTCCTCAGCAGCGAATACACTCTCTCAAAAATTGGTAAACCTGCAACATACTTTTCTTCATTGGAATTCTTCTGATTTTGCATGGCAATGTCCAACAAGGCATTCAGGATCTTTATTTAGAATTACTTAAAGTTTAAATTGCCCCATATTCTGTCAATTCTCATCAGGCAGAGCTTACCTTAATTCATCTTTTAGATGAATATTTATTGCATGAAGAACTCCTCTGGGCACAAAAATCAAGAGTGGAATGGCTGCAAAGCGGTGATCATAATACACGGTTTTTTCATGCTACCACATTACAATGCCAACAGAAAAATCGTATTTTGAGATTGAAACTTTCTGATGGTCAGTGGACTAATTCTGAGTCCCAAGTTTATGAGGTAATTCACTCTTTTTATAAGCAGCTTTATTCTTGAGAACCCATAACTGCAAGTGCTATTTCTTCTGTGTTAGTTATGCTACCCATTGTTGAAGGTCGTATTGATAATGAGTATCTTACAAGTTTGCCTTCCAAGGAGGAGATTAAAGGGGCTGTTTTTGCTATGGCTCCATTGAAAAGTCCGGGCCCTGATGGTTTTCCTCCAACCTTCTTCCAGACTTTTTGGTCTCTTACTAAAATTAACTGTTATTGCTGTTGTGCATGAGTTCTTTACCACTGGGGTTCTAAATGCTGATTTGAATAAAACTTACCTTTGTCTTCTACCAAAGACTACCCATCCAGAGACAGTGGATCAGTATCGGCCTATTAGTCTTTGTGGTGTACCTATAAAGATCATTACCAAAATTATGGTAACCCGTTTGAATCAATTCCTGTATGGTATTGTCTCTCCTTACCAGTCGGCTTTATCCCTCATCGTTCCATATCGGATAATATTTTAATGGCTCACGAAGCTTTTCATTATATCCTGAAAAGAATGAGGGGTAAATCTTGTTTTAGAGCTATGAAGTTTGATTTGCAGAAAGCCTATGATCGGTTAGAATGGCTTTTTATTAAGGCATTGTTGCTTAGGCTGGGTTTTAGCCCTTCTTGGGTTGCTTTGGTTATGCAATGCATTTCTACGGTTTCTTATACTGTTGGTTAATGGTGCGGAACGTTGTCATATTCAGCCTACTAGGGGGCTCCGTCAAGAAGACCCATTATCCGCAACTATTTTCTTTATGTGTGCTCATGCATTACCCATGATGATTCAACATTTTGTGGATCAAGGGCAGCTTAAGGGTATTCGTATTCAGAATTGTTCTTTGCCCTTTACTCATTTATTATTTGCTGACGATTGTTTGGTTTTCTCACCTGTCGATCTTCAAAATGTTACAACTATTAAGGGTTGTATTGAGCTGTTTTGTAAGGCATCAGGGCAGCATTTAAATCTTAAAAAATCCAGTTTGTCCTTCAGTAACACCCCTACTCAATTTAAAAGATGGTTTTCCCGGATTTTTAAAATTCCATATGGTGAAGGCCCTGCAAAATATTTGGGGTTGCCAGTAGAATTTGGACTGTTTAAAAAACAACTGTTTAATGATTTGTGTGATTGGGCTTTAAATAAGTTGTCAAATGGGAAGAGTAACTTATTATCTCCGGTTGGTAAGGAAGTTCTGGTTAAATCTGTTGCTTTGCAAATGTCAAATTATGCTACCATGCATTTTAAGTTACCTCCGTCACATCATTCCTCGATCCAAAAAGCTGTTTCTAATTTCTTTTGGAAGTCCTCTTTAGAGCGGAAAGGTATTCATGGGTTTCATGGAATCGTCTTTGTCTAGCAAAGTATCGAGGTGGTATTGGTTTCCGAGATCCTCATATTCAAAATCTGACCCTCTTGACTAAATTGGCTTGGCGTCTGTGGCAATTTCCTGATTCTACTTGGAGTCTTTTTATTAAGACAATTTACTTTCCACAGTTAGATTTTTTATCTGCTTCTTTAGGCTCTAAACCTTCATGGGCTTGGCGGAGTATTTTGGAAGGTCGGAAGTATTTATTGAAGGGTCTTATGTGGCAGGTTGGGGATGGTAAGTCTATTAGAATATGGGAGGATCCATGGATCCCCACTCTTAAATGTTTTAAGCCTCCTACTTCAAGACCCTTTGATTGTACTGTCTATTTTGTTGCTGATCTGATTGATGCACATGCTCATGTGTGGGAAAGGGAGCTTTTATTGTCAATCTTCCCTCAATATATTGTGCATGCCATCTTTCAAATACCCCTTTCATTGTTTCAGCATTCAGATCTATTTGTTAGGGTTGGGGACAAAAAAGGTAAGTTTATGGTGAAATATGAATATCATGTAATTTCCAATTATTTTATTGCTTTGGCTGAGGAACAGGGTTCTTCTTCTCGTATCCATTCTTGGCAATTGGTACCACAAGAAGTGTGGAACAGAATCTGGAACTGTTCTACCTTGCCCAAGATAAAATCATTTCTATGGAAAGTCTGTGCCAATGGTTTGGCTTTAAGGGCAGTATTAAATCAGCATAATATTCCTATTGATCCTACATGTAGAAGGTGTGGTTGCCAATGTGAGACTAAAAACCATATTTTATTACATTGCCCTTATGCTAGGGCTATTTGGTTTGGGTCTGGTCTAACTCTAAGGATACCAGATGATGCTTCTGTTTCTTTCCTACAATGGATTAAATCTTGGGATTGTCTATTTGTTGCATCTAAGAAGCAAGCACAGATGGTGTGGTCGTTTATTTCTTTTATTTGTTGGTTTATTTGGGTGAGCAGAAATGATTTATATTTTTAGGAGAAGCTTTGGTCTCCAACTGAGATGATTTTTAAAGCTTCAAAGGCTTTTGAGGACTTTATCAGTATTTCTCCTTCTTTCAAAATTGATCAACCAATACGGGATTCTCATGTTTGGATTCCTCCTCTACTCGGTTCTACTAAATTGAATGCTGACATGTCATTCTCAAATGATAGCAATTCGGGCTGTATTGGATTTATATTAAGAGATTCTAATGGCAGTCCCTTATTTGTAGCTTCTCAAAAGATATTTGCTCCAACTGTGTTACTAGGAGAAGCATTAGCTATTCGGGTGGGACTTCAATCAGCCATTGACATGGGTTTTCCAGTTTGGTAGTGGAGTCAGATAATGCTGAGCTTGTTCCTTATCTTAACAACCCATCATCTGCTCTCTTTATTTGGCATTGTTTGTTTTTGAAGATATTTTATCTTTAAGTCATGTATGTAATGTTACTTTTCACAATATTTTTATAGATGCCAATGAGGTGTCTCATACCCTAGTCCGAAAGGAAGTGATGTCTATGGGGATGCATCGCTGGCCCAATTCCCTTCCTTGACTTCATAAACTTTGTTTTAATGATGACATGGCTATATCCTCTATTGTTTATTATTGAATTTCTGTTTTATCAAAACAAAAATAAAAAAAAGATTATCTGTCTATATAAAGTTGATACCTTGACTTTTCCATTTTCCATCACTTCAATAGAATAACATTTTACCAAAAAAAATAAAAATATTCCATAAAGGACTGATCATACTTTTCTGCGGACAGTGATAATAACAAGTCATCCAATCCATCATTGGTTTGAAAAACAATATTTTGATGAGAACATGAAATAAATGAATAGGAATGAAAATAAAGCTTTTATTGAAAATTTTAATTGGAAATAATGTTTTGAATGAAAGAAAAAGGGGGCTTATTTTACTCTAATTTTCTTCACTCCACTCAAATTACCAAACGGACCCAGACATCCCCACCCCAGAGGCCAAAGCAATGCCATAAACACCAGTTTGTGCACTCTTCATTGTGTTTTAATTATTATTTTTTAGGTGCAAGTTGAGACTTGACAACACCAAAAAAGTGTATGCTACTAAATCAATAAATCAATGGATAGCATTACTCAATAAAATTATCTATAATTTATTTCGTATTTTAATTTTGAGCAAATGTATCATAAAACGCTTTTTTCAATCATGTTAGACTACACAAGTGGTTGTAATTTAGCTACATGGAAGATCCCTGTGGTAATCTAAACCGTTGGTTTGATAGATCATCCTCTTGATTTTTTAACATAGCTTTGACTGTTTTTTTTTCCACTTATAGTAATCCATTTGAACCTTACGAAAACCTAAAATTTAAGCATCAAATACGCTGTCACATGGTATAATTTAGGAGTGTCAATTTCTGGCCCTTACTGTATCCCCTAAATTGAATGATTGATTAAAACTCAAACCAATTCATACCGTTTACTAAACGTGTCAAGTTTAGGCCCTGACCGATTATAAATTGACCATTCATGGTGTAAGGGTGCAGCCTGTAGTTTGCCCTAACGATTATAGATCGAACCCAAGACCGGTCGATTTAATGACCATTAAGCTAAATCCCTAAGGCTGTGTTTGGTTGCAAGAGGAATTGAAGGGAAGGGAAGGGAAGTGAAGGGAAATTTTTTAACTTTAAAAAGAAAATTTTACAATTGTAATACAAAATAATTGTATAAATTACATAAATTTCTTAACATATTTAGTAATGATACTAATAAGATGTTAAATTTATTTTCCTTTTAATTCAAGGGATAAGAATGACAAGTGAATTGTAAATTAATAACTAAATATGGAATAATTTGGAATTAGTTACATAGCAATGTGATAGCATGTGTTGTAATCATTACAGAAGTTACCTTTTTAAGTTTAAAATTTTCATTTCCTTTCTTTTCAATTTTCCTTGCAATCAAACACAACCTAAAGACCTAAACCCTAAATGGCTAAATGTCTCTCATTTCTCTCTCTCATTCTCCCTCTTCATTTAAGCTATATTCTTTTAATTATGAACTTAAAATAAGCTATTATGTTGCGAATGTAGAATAAATAATGATAAATTACAACAGAACATAGGCCACGGGTTGTGCTTTTTTTCCATTGTGGATTAGATGGTAGGATTGAGATGATTAGCATAAGAAAGAATAACATAATCAATTATTGACTGGTTGGTTTGTATTATTAAAGTCTATTAAGAGATCAATTAGACCGATTAACATAAGAGCAATTAGGGACTGAGATCGATTGGACTGAATATAAATATGTCAATGTCTCACAAATGAAGACCAATTAATTAAACATATGTCATTATATAAAAGATTAAAATGGTATTGATTGATTAGACTCAACTAAGACAGATCAAGAATGATCGATTAATACCCCAACTATAATTATAACTTTCAAAGCAGTCAGGTACTCGCTTTCCCTTATTTTTATCTTCTTGGTCCCTATCTTATTTGATATCATTAGTCACACATAAGGGTGTCAACGGGCCGGTCCGGGCCAGTCCAAGTCGGTTCTGAACCGGTATCGGGTTTTATAAGCCCAACCCAAAACATGTTCATTAAGAGTTTGGGCTGGGTTGGGTTGCGCTGGACACAATAACTAACGGGCTGGTCCGGTGTCGGTTTGTTATCGGGCTGGGCTTATTGAGATGATTTCGGGCTAGTTCGGTCCGGATCGGGCTTATCAAGCTTATCAGGCCTATTTTATATGTAAGATATATAGCCTATTTTATTATTTCTATCTATAAAATTAACATCATTCCTTCTATATATGTAATTCAATAAATTGTAACAATTAACATACTTTTTTCAACTACAGATTCATATAATATTTTGGATCAAGAAGTGAACTATAACAGTGTAATATAATCCATCAAAATTTAAAAGCATTAAAATTAAGAAACTAGGCCCGGATGAACCTTACCTGTGTTCGGGTTAGGTATTATTGGTTTGGGCTTCTTAACGGGCCAGTCTGGTCTGATTTCAGTCTGGGCTGAAACGGTGTCTGGCTTTACAAGCCGAGACCAAAACCTATCCATTAAGGTTCGATCCGGAGCTAGGTTCGGGTTATATCGGCCGGCTCGATCTGTGCTACCGGGGCGGGTCCATTTTTGACACCCTTAGTCACACATAAGCAGCTATTATCCTTATGGTCCAGGTATTAAGCTATTTAATAAATCATTAAAAATTCATTTCATTTTCATATCGTTGTCAACAATCAAATTGGGATTTGGTTGTGCATAAGGCAGTCTAATTCATTTGTTTTGGTCTTTTTCTTCCTCTTTTTTGGGGGGTTTATTTGTTCTATTTCAGGTAGATGATAAATCATTTAAAAAAAAAATGAGGGATATAAGCATAACATTTTTCCCTCGAGAACAATTAAAAATGGTGGCCATAGGTAAAATTGTACAAAGGCCTCATTAGAGAATTTGCTTGCAGCCACCAGTTTTTAATTCTTAATTTAAACGTCATATGACAATAAAATGCAATTTAAGTCATAACATTGATATCTAATATGATGGTTTTTAATTTGACGAACACATATCTACCATGATGCAAACATCCTTGGCAAGGAAGATAACTGTGCTAGAAGATGGTGGTAACTGGTAACCCTACCATTAAGTAGCAGGAAATGAGGAGTCATGGGAGACTGTTTGCTTCAATGAGGAAGAGCGTATTTGAGTTGCAGAAAGGCTTTCTTCCCGCCCCAATGGGAGAGGCCATGCATAAGGGAACCTGTCAAGGGAGAAGCAAGTGTCATAGAAACACAAGGATGCTGCCAACAGAACTTTTTCCATGGTTTATATTATGGGTCTCAAAATAAAGTCACATCTAAAACCAAACCAAACCAAATCAAACCAAACCAAACCCCCCCTCCCTCTCTTTTCCACCCGGACCAAAATATTCTTGGATGATAATTAGGGTTTGCTTTTAGAAACTGATGAAAAACAAAACCAGACCATCTGATAAGCCTAATCAAACCAACTCAATGGACCTAAATCAAAGCAACATGGTGGTGGAACGATAAGAGTCCACTAGACCAACATTTTACTAAATATGCATATGGAAAACTTAAACCGAGTAACATAATCTTTTAATATAAATACATACAAGAAAGCCAACCAAAACTAAACCAATCCGATAATAGATCGGTAAGAACCCTGAAACCAAACTTTTTAATTGACTTAGTTTTGGACTTAATAGTAGTACAAGACTGTAATTAGACTGACCTGATCCAATGACTCCCTTATATATAAATCTTTCTAAGAAAAAAAACCAATTTTAAAAAGGAAGTAGTCACGTAAGGCAAGGAATTAGGAGACAAGTGTGCAACCCTGAACCTGGACGTCATTGTAGGGGATTCAAATCCTCTTATGTCGGCATAAGGAAATCCAATGACTATCATCCATTGTGTGCGTATATTAATACATCGGTATGTGTGCACAGTAAACTACAGTTACTGAATTTCCTCATGCTAGAGTAGAGAGACATGGACCCTGTTAGACGTGACATGGATTTAGATAGAGGTCATAGGGAGAAGAAATGGCTAATCTCGAGGGCCTCCCACCGTGTCTGTTGAATGATCTAAACTCCAAATGAGTTCTCCTTCCATCCATGATTCACCAGCAGTATTAGCAGTATTCCAGAGCAGAGCATGGTTCAAACAACTGATATTGAATGAGTCGGATTGACTAAGTCGTGTTGGTTTTAGATTGATTAATATTTGATCTGATTTTATTTTTATATTATAATATATAATACTGATCTTATATCAATTTTTTTTATTGAATCTGTACAGTGATTCCAATCTCGATTTTAAACATAACCGATACCGTATGTGTATCCGATATTTAGATTTAAAACCTTCCGAGGCAAAAAGCCAGAAACAAAATGAAGGAAAAAATACGAACCTTCTAACATGTCAGAGGATAGGGTCCGGCCTCCGAGGAGTCATAAGTTCTTCCTTTTTGTCTCTACAGATAGCTGACATGGTTTTTCGATCCATCACCTGCACAAAATAACCAATTGTATTTCTCTGTGTTCCTTAGAAGAAAAGCTTCTTGGAATAAATAAAAAGTGATAATTATTGATTTTTTTTCTCACGGATCAAAGTGTTTTGATAACAGATACGCAAACAAAGCATTTTGACTTCCTGCCATTTGATTTTCTACTTTCGGCCTTGTGGAAATCCGTTCCAGAAAGTCAGTTGGCAAAGCTCTCCCAGTTAACTCTTGGATGGGGGTAATAGAAACGGACACTCACCTTATGGATTTCACCCCATCTTCTTAAAAAAGAAAGTATTCATCCAACCTTCTATTCTCATGGTCCCCATAAACTTAAAAAAAAAAAATTATAAAAAGGAAAAAAAGAAGGATTCCATTGCAAGTCCACACCCCCATGATCCAATCCTCCCAAAATCATTAAGTTTAAATTAGAATAAGATATTGGGTCCCTAAGATATTTCCAAGGGAAAAAAACCCTGTTACTACTGTAGTCTGTATGCATGATGAGCTTAAAAATTCGTTTACTTTGCACATTCATCTAGTTTGAATGATCATAACATCCATGGTCTTAGGGTTGTTGACTGGACCAGTCAAAACTGCTAATGGGGATTAATGAAGGTATAGTGATGTGTTTAAAATAAATAACAGAGCTCACATGGGTTGGCTAGAGTGGAGTAAGGGAGGGAATAGTGTTTCTGTCTTTTTTATATATTTAAAACAGGGAGGAGGGACCATTTGGTAACTCTGTTGAGCAAAGAGCAAGAATCCAGGCATGCCCAAGGGGACTGTCCAAGGGCTGTGGGGCCACAGAAGTGTGGCCGATGTTGGTCTGGGACAGTGATTCAGAGCCCAGGCATGTATTACTGCACACTGTGTACGCTTGAAATGTAACAGTAAATACTATAAGGAGTCCCATCACATCATACCCTCTGCTCCCTTCTTCTTCCCTTCAAACCCCATCAGTATTGTTACTTCTCTGAAGTGAAATGAAATGAAATATTCCTTATCTCCAGTACCTGAAGTAGTGACTCATCACTGATAATGAGTACTTGTGCTCCATGTTTTCATGAGAAAGGAAATCCCTTCTGCAGGGTAAAGAAAATTACAGTTTCAAAACATGGTTACTTCCTCTGGGTTCTGAGGATCTCCGTCTTTTGATCCTCCTGCTAACACAAAACCACATGTCATCAGATAGTAGTAATTGCATTTGCATTGACCAACTGATCATAGAAACAAGAAACGAAAGTTGTATTAACTATTGAGAAAACTTAAGAAAAAGGAAAAAGGGTTTCTCTGATGTTGAAGAAAGTCTCATTACATCTGCGTTTTTTGCTATAAATATATGTACTTTGTACTTCCGTTATACTTGCTAAAGATATGCAGTTCAATATGGTAGCAAGAATGAAAATAAGAACCAAAAAACAGTAACACAAATCCTATCATATACTAGCTTAAGTTCTATACTATATATGAGAAGATGGGGAAGAAAAATAAAAAGATAGCTGCCGCCGACGTCAAGGAGAAGGAAGCTAAGAGAACACCATCGATTCTCTTTTGTTAATGTGCGCTGGCAATATACTATTCATTCTTCCTCTTCCTTCCACATGGTCAAAGAGAGAATTGATGTAAAACTCAAAATGATGTCTCCTCTTCTTCCTCTTATCAGAGGCGTCAAGCTCTTCTTTTTCCTCTTCTTCTCCTCCTCGTTCGTTAGTTTCACTTTTATTTCTTCGTTTGTTTATGATGATTCTGGAATCTGGATATGGGGGCTGTTAAACCTGTATTCGCGACACCAAACAGATTTCTTAGTGCATTGATTCTAAAATAAAAGGCCATGGGATATCAGAGAAACAAAATGAAACACATCATTCAGAAAACTTTGAATTACAGACTATATACAGTTCAGAGAGAGAAAGTTATATCTTCTTTTACCATCTATATATAAGATAAAATTTCTGTACAGCATATATTTTCCATTCCATTACGCCCATCAATTCACTAGTTCAAAGTTAAAGGATTCACTTAACACCCAAAAAAACAGAGTTAAATCACACCAAGACAGTCTAATAGGATCCTTACAAAAGAGATGAAAAATGTTTTCCCTTCTTTTCCGTTTGGTGACAGAAGGAAAGTGTTTCTCAGACCCCGGGGATTTGAGGAGAATTTTCAAGAAAAATTCAAAAAATTCAAAAGAAAAAAAGGGGTGGGGGGGGGGCAGTAACGCCTTGTCTCAATTAATGACTACATAAATAAATTATTTTAAACCAGAACGATTAATCTTAATCATCTCCAGAAGGGATAGGAGAAGGGACAAAACCCCAAAGTTTTGCCTGCAAACGTAATGATTGCGCGAAATTGGACAATAATGGCGAAGGCGACCTTCCATTAGATTAAAGGAAACAAGAAAAGGGATCCCCCAAAAAAAAAAAAAAAAAAAAAAAAAAAAAACACCATCTGCGTACGAAACCTCGAGTGGAAATAAGGGACCAAAATAATGTACTGCAAAACCCTCCTCTCCTTGCTTCTCCTTTTCTGTATCTTTCAACATCTATCGGTCGTCGGTGTATATGAAAATTATAAGAAAGAAAAAAACAAAGTATATTCACATTTTAAATTAAATTTAAAAAACACAAGCCACCCTCGCTTTCTTCTTCTAATTAAGTACGGAGAATTCGATAAAAGCTTTTTAAAATGAAAGCAAGACTTTTTTTTAAAATGAAAGCAAGACTGCAATACTAATTAGAACAATGTTATTTGGAATATTTCAATAAAAAATCATCATCTTAGTTCTAACCTGCAAATTATATGGGGATTCGGGTCAACAAATTGAAATGACGCATACATGCAACGTCCGATTATTCTATACTTTCCGTTTGCAACGCACGCTTACTACACGTGCAAAACCGTATGAGAGAGAGAGAGAGAGAGAGAGAGAGAGGAGAGAGAGAGAAGAGAGACAGACAGAGAGAGAGAGAGAGAGAGAGAGAAGAAGAGAGAGCGTACCGAGAACAAAGGACAAGAAAACACCAGGCAGAGAGCGAGAGACGAGAGGAAGACCAGAGTTCAAGAAGACGGATCAACGTTCTTAATCTCATCGCTCTCTGCTCTCTGCTGCGGGTGTGAATGTTGCTGATGCGGATGCTCTTGTTGCGATTGTTGGAGCTGAAACGGGTTGTCGAATGGAGCCAAAGCCAAGGAAGAAGGTAGCGCCGAGCTCATCTGATTAAACCCACCGCCTCCCCCAGCACCAGTCCCATCAAAGCCGCCATTAAACCTGACAAGCTCCTCCTGCTGCTGTTGCTGCGCGTAGCTTCTCAACATCTCTTGTTGCTCTCTGGCAGCTACAACTGCGGCCAGATGTTGTGCCTCCAGCATCTGTTGGTGGTGCTGCTGCTGTTGCTGCTCTCGCAGTAATAGCTGGACCTGTGCTTGCGTTTGTGCCGCCGGCAGACCCAAGCCCACCGGGGACATTCCGTAGGGTCCCGTGTTGGAAGAAGGGTTGTGGTGCGAGTGTGGGTGCAGGAGCTGGTGGTGCTGGTGGCTCAGAGGGAGCATAGCAGATGGGCCAATGTAATTTGCGAGTTCCTTCTTCGCATTGTTGAGATCGTGCTGGACCTGCTTCAGCCTGTGTTGAAGGATTGAGATAAGACCCACACAGCCGTAGACGGGATCTCGAAGTCTCGCTTCTGCCTCGTACGCCAGTGAGTTCACAGCATCCTCTCTTTGCGTGGGGTTAAGCTCGTTGAGGAGCTTGGCAACGTTGCTTGCGCCGAAAACCTTGTGCACATTCGCAAACTTTGTTGGCTGGTCTGGTGGGAAATAGGGCGCGAAAACGCATTCTTGTGTGCACTTCCGCCGGAGGAACTTGCACGCGGCGCACGGAGAATTAGACGACGACGCCATTTCTCTTCACTGCTGCAACGTTTGTAGTTTTCAGTCTTCAGACTTCAGAAACTAAATCACTAAATAATATTTTCCTACCGGCGGACCTGAGAAGACATACGAAAAATGATTAGAGAGAACGGTTTCTTTGCCCTCATTTATAAAGCAAAAATAAATAAATAAATAAAAATTTCTACGAAAATATGGTTCGTGATGTTATTGGTTTCAGAGATGGTCTTTCGATCTGCTGGTTTTGGCAAACCGGTGAGCCATTGAATGTTCGCTATTTTAGGGTAACTGAGTTTTTTTTCCTCCAATCTCAACCGACAAAAATACGCCGGAGAGCGACGCGAGAGAATGCAGAAAGCAAACACTAGAATCTAATAGCAGTTTAAAAAAAAAAATTTGTAGGGGCCAAAGTCGGTGTGAGGCAAGGAAATAGGAAACACGACGTGTTAACGAACTGGAGATAGCTTAACGATAGATATAACCAAAAAAGGAGGAAAAAAGGAACAAAGAAAAAGTAAACGAGTCGAACCGCAAAACCGCACGCTCTTTCGTCTTTGGTGCAACTTTGACGCTGAAATAACCTCTCAACAGATTTATCCCTCTCTCTTCTCTCTCTTGACGTGAGGAGGAGTGTGGACTGTGGGTGCATATCACAGAGGACTAGAATCAATATGCCGAGAACCAGATAAAATCGAACATCTGATCTTCTCTTCTCTCTCTGAGATTTTTTTCTCGATTTGGATCCGCTTTTAAACAATAAATGGATAAAAAAAAAATATTGAAGAACCTGAAAAATCTATTCCCTATTCCAAATCATTGCAATCTTCCATTCCAATCGGTTGAGATTTTCCTTATAAATAATATAAACGAATTCAGATCTTCGGTTTCAGACTTCACAAATGGCCATTAAAGTAAATAGAAGCAAAAGAAGAAAACCAGAAAAACAAAAATGGCGACGGATCTCTCACCTTAAAAACTTAATTACGCCTGCAAATCTCCAGATCAAACTTTGAAGCTTATTTCTCACTCTATATATATCTGAACAGCGGTATCAACATCCGTAAAGGAAACAGAAGAGGAAATACTGAACCCTAAAAGGAAGTCCAGACGAGCCAAAAATGTCAAACAATAACCTCATTCACCAAAAAAAGAAGAGGAGATGCTATCGATCTATCGATCAATAGCTTCAAAATAACCTAAACCTTTGTTTGCTGGCGTTCCAGATTGAAGATTCAAAGGTCGTCGTCGTCGTGGTTTCTTTTCTCCGAAACCTCTGCTTCGAGCGGACGCACGCTCTTAATCGGTTTCTAATTCTTTTGGAACAAGTTTCAGGATCCCAACGAGAAGAGAAGAAGATTAAAAAAAAAAAAAAAAAAAACGAAATGGTAAAAATAAAAAGGAAGAATAATTAAATTGAAAAAAATAAATTAAGAAGATTTTAACTATCAAGAGTATTAATTCGCAAAAACTGAAAATCAAAACCGAAAGTCCGATTGGGGCCGGATCTATCCAGTCCATGGTAATACATATACATATAGTAAATCGAAGTACTAATAGATCGATAAGAACCCATTAACCAATCCAATAGAAAATCGAAATCAAATTAGACCAAAAACAAAAACCGGAACAAAATCAACTTTTTTATTGTATAGTAACTTGATTGAGGTGTATAGAATGAAAACCAAATTGAAACCAGACCGAACGCCCATTGACACCCTTACCAGCAAAGTAGATCGATACCTTGGCTTTGATTGTGTTAAGTGGCAATTTAAGTAGGCTATTTTTATAGGATTCGATATTAGATTGGCTAATTCATTTATTACATGCCCCTTAGTTGGATGCTTGTGTGTGTTCTTGTTGGTCCATGCCACACAGCTGACGACTAAACATTTTCCTTAAAAATTTATAATTGGGATTAAGAATTCATCAAGGCTCAATAAACAATTGTTAGTAAATTCTTGATAAATGAACACTTGGTAGCTAAGAAAACACACATACCAAATGTATTGTTAAATCACGTTATCACTCCACATTGTCACAGTATGTAAGGATCGAAGTTAAATTTTGGCATTTAATGATTTTCATTTTTTTCTCAATATGTTTGACAAAAAAAAATGTTTTATTTATTTTTTTATTTTTTTTTTTATTTTTTTTAATAAACAAAGATTTCATTCAACAAAAGAAGGAAAGAAGCCGAGGCTTCAATGATACACAAATCATTTAACCAAGGAGTGGACAATGGTCATTCAAGCATCTCAGTAACTTTTATGGCCTCCTGAGCAAAGGAGTGTGCAATATTATTGGCTTCCCTTAGAATAAAACAAAAAAGAACAATCTTCAGTCGATTTAGCCATATCAATAATATCCGAGATAATCGGATGGATAATGTAGTTAGTCAGTTGCTCAGGATTTGTGATAGATTTTATGAATTCTTTAGAGTCAGACTCCACCACAATCATTTTCATACCAATCGGCATAGCCGAATCTAGGGAAAGTTTATTTAAGGAAAATTATCACGATAGGGTGTAGCTACATAAATATTCTATTCTTTTTCTCTTTCGTCTGACACACTCTCTCCTCCCATGTTTCCTATTGATGTATATGTTGTCACCTCTTCTGCTGGTCAAAGAACACTTGTCCGAATATTTATTCACATGTGCAAATTAATAGTGAATGGTACAAATTTTGTAAACGAAATAAAATATGTTATTTACACAAATTTTGGGTAAAAGTAATTATTACATGTAAATGTAGATTGTTACTAATTGTATCTTATTTATATTGTTAAAATTTTATCAATTTAAAAAAAAAATTTGTTAAAAATCTGTTAGAAAGTTTAAGAACTTTTAAAATTTCTCCGTGGTGATGAAACTAATGTTTTACATGATTTTTTTAAAACCATTATAGTAATTGGTGAAAGACTAACATTAGAGCTCCCTTCAACAAAACCCTAGAACATATCCATGTCACCATGTGATACTTTTGTTATTTTGCCCCTAATTTAATGATTCTTCCAATGCAATTAATAAAATAAAAGCATAATTATTCAAAAATATATATATATATATATATATATATATATATGATTATTCTGTTAATTAGAGCTCCAATAAACAAAGTAATAAACATAACTGGATTTTACTTTTGTTTTTTTGCTCTAATGGCGATGACCTTGCATGATTATTCCTATAAGGTAAAGGTGTTAGGCTCTTAAGATACATAGAGTCAAAACAACTTTTCATATTGGCATGGATGAACAACTTTTCATATTGGCATGGATGAGATTGTTTTAAGAAGAATATTCATATCAAATCATATTTAACGGAAAAAGATCATTTCATGTTGTTTAGTCTTTTTAACAGTGATTTAGTGGTTGGAGTTCACTTGACGGACATACCGATATAGTATGTGTGCTGGCTGAACTCCATACGCTCGATCAAGATTAGACTCCCTCCAACGATAGTAGAGAATCAACATCCATATCCAACTGCATAAATGTAGAGAATCAACATCCATATCCAACTGCATAAATGCTTTTAATATTACTTTTCCTTTTTATTGCATACTTTTGGAAATTTGTTTAATGGGCTATAAATAGATGAGTCACAATGAGAAAATCTAGACTCTACTTCTTTGGAAAAAGATCCTTTTCTATCGCCCGACTCTTCAGTCGTCTATCGGACGGATAGAGATGCATCAGCTTGCATGTTGAGCATCCTAACATGTCCGATGGACGACTAGCGTGGCTGGGTGATAGGAGAAGATCTAGGTCCCACTTCTTCACCACATCTTGGTGTTGAATATCCATAGCTATCTTTTCCCTTGAATATGTTCTTGCTTGTTTTTTCACAAAAGCCAATTATCAAGGTTTATCGAGGAAGCAATTAACGAAAGACAGAAAAAAAAAAAAAGTATTTACCAACAGGGCAGTCTTCATAAATTCAGAACTTAATTTGTAAGCCATGTTTCGACCCAGACATCTTCGGGATGCCCCTTATAACCAATAAATGACAAGTACTTTTTATTGTGTACATTCTATTTCAATAGGAACTTCATGAATCAATTCACGGCATCCGCCAACACTCCTATTTATACGAGGCATATTATTTGTAGGATCCAGTGACAATTGGTGGGAGGGATTCTAGTATCAAACCACATATGATAGATTTAGGGGGATTTGGATTTTTTGTAGCTATGCAGTCCCTACAATGGCATTCAGGCTGTGGAGAATGCAACTACACGTATGCCTATTCATTCCTACGGCTTGAATGCGATTGCAGGGGCTCCACGGTTGCAAATGATCCAAGCCTGATCTAGGAAAGCTAGCTTTTAAGAGAGAAAATCTCATTTGAAAAGCTATGTTTTCATAAGTTTCCTAACATGGTCTATGTTCATTGGGCCCCTTGGACTAATGAAGTGACAATTTTGGTTGTTCGATATAAATGAACCCAGTTATTCAATCACATACTCTCTCATATAATAGCATACGATCTCATGTACATTTGTGAACACCTATGGTACTCCAACCACTACAATTCACTATCCGAAGTCCTCAATTTTCAAATCTAAAATTTACTATTAGCTGGACTCCCTTTGAATTGAAATTTATATGTGAACAGGTGATCCTAGGTCAACTTGTCTATGAAATTTGGATCCAATTTAACCTACCATACCTTAATAAATTTATCAAAGTGGACCATCCAAAAAACAATCATGACAAATAATATAAAGGCAAAAACGTGTGTGAACAGTCTTCTTTCTAATTAATTTAGTATTTCTTGAATCGCTTTGAGTTTTAGATAAAAAGCCCTACATGACTTAAGCGCAAATGAATGGTATAGGGGTAAGATTTTTCTAATTAAATTACGGGATAAAGATTTATGTCCGACAGTGTGCTCTGGCACCCAAACACAGGTGAAATGACCATCATGCCCCTTAGTTAGATGCCCATGCGTGCTAACTCTTTGTAAGATGTTACCTATTTATGAGCTTAATTAATTATTGGACTGGTGGACTAGTGGAAGTTTGCTTTACTTGTTTGATCAGTTTGGTCTAGTTCATCATGGATTAGAGGTAAACTAATCTGATTCATTGTGAGGATGAACCAGAGTTAGGGACAATATTATAAATACTAGGTTCAGAGTCTACAACTGTAGTTATATTATTCTTCTTCCTGCTCCCATACGCAAAGAGAACCAAAGGGATTTCCTGAAGATTGTGAAAGACTCAAATCAAAAGTTCGATTGAGAACTACAGAAATCAATCTTCAACTAACATGTATGTCTTTATTTGAATGATTCTCTCATAGTTCCATTGTAATTTAAAATTCTCATATGGATGAATAGGATGGTTGTGAAAACCCTAGACCTAATTAATCTAACACCATTTCCCTTAATTTAATCTTTCTTCAAAGCACACAAGATGAATATATGCAAGGGAGAAGATCTTTCAAATTAAATTAATTAGTCTCTCTTCAGTCGCTTTCAGCTTTTTAGGAAGATCAAAGCCCTACATGACATAAGCACACAAAATGAAGAGGTAAGGCCTTTAGGGTAAAGATCTTGCGTGGGTTCCTTATTGGTATATACAACTACCTTGAAGAACACTGATTTGATTAGAACTCATTGTAGGGACAGATTGCTCCACCAAATCAATGATTTCTTTCTTGCCGCAAAGGTTTACAACACCCCACTCTAGCCAATTATAGGTGTACAGCTTCATGGTCACTATCATATATTCATATTAAACAAAAAAAGAAAGTTTAAATGAAGGAGAGGGATGGATACATAAATTATTTTTCAATATTTGTTTTCAAAAAATAAAATATAATAATATTTTAAGGGGATGAAAAAACAGTTTTGTCTTGAGGCAAAACATTGAAAAAAAAAATTTATATAAAAAAAAATTATAAATAAAATTCAAAACAAACAGTCATAAGAAAAAAAAAAAAAAAACAGTTTTTCATGAAGGGTTTTAATATCCTTGATGTCGGATGATTTCGATGAATGGTTGGAAGCTTTCGTGTGGTATTAGAATTGAAATGATGAAAGTAAAACTTATCTCTTTATGGTTATGTGATCGGATTTAGTCCACATTTGAATCAATTAAATGCAAGAGTGCCACACTTAAAACCATAATCCTTGTAGTTCTCCTTTGTATCTGTTACCAAATGAAGAAAAAACAAATTTATATTTTTTCATTTTTTTTTTTAGGTTTGTGGGTGCAAATGGATCTGTTATTAAAATAGGAAATTTGGGATGTTTTCCTTTTAATGTGTTCCATCTCCTATTTTATTATATATTTCAGAATTTTTTTTTTTTTTTACTTTTTATGGTTGATGAGACATGGAATGGAAGATTAAGATGCATATGTCAAAAAAAATTTTTCTTTTTTAGGTGAAATGTCAATTTGAAACCAACCTCATGCATACTTTTTGCCACTAGGGAAAAAGAGAGGAAGCAAAAGTAAGATGGGAACCTAATGAAGTCGGAGAATCAATTCCATGACCTTTTAGGACCCTTGTAACCTACTGACAAGTGGGGTGCAAACATGGCTTGTTGAGTCCAAACTTGACCCAGCTCGTCGGCCTCGATCTGGTGTCGGTGTGATTGCAACCGTACTAAAAAAGGTATTACCAATTACACTAGCAGTTATCTTCATATATTGTAAATAAATCTTTCCCTTGTAAGAGCGAGAAATCCACATTAAAAGGGGAGTCATATGATTGTTTTTAAATGATAGTTTGCTCAATTTTTTTTTTGTAGAACTATCAAAATACCATTATTTTTTAAATTGAATAAGGGAAAGAACGACCTTTTTTTTTATTCGAAAAATCAATTATTCTTCAAGAACACATTGAAGTTAAGAAATTTACTGAAAGAAATAGCGGGTACAAGCCGAGGCTTCATCTAAACACATTTTATGAAACCAAGGAGAGAACAATGGTCAATGGAACATCACCGTAGACGTCTAGGCCTTCCGAGCTAGGGTGTGAGCAACCGAATTGGCTCCCCAAAAAATGAACTTAAAAGTACATGATTTGCAGAAGGAAGTTAATTATTAAATGTCTTCCAAAACCAGCTGCAACTCAATCTCAGCAGGAAAAACTGGTTTGGTGTTATAATTAATTACCTTTTGACAGTCAACTTCCAAAATAATTCTAGTAAAACCATCATCCAATGCAGATTGAAGATCCATTCTAATGGCAAGCAGCTCACCCATTTTAGCTAAAGAAAATGGAACCAATTTTGAAGAGGCAAGACTGAAAGTATCATGAACATCAGACTTTGAGGAGCTAAATAAGACATCCCAATTTTGGAGCCATTGAAAGATCTTAATGTCAGCAAAATAGGAACTTTAAAAGAACTAGAGGATCCGAGCTAAACCACTCTTGCGAAAGGGCAGGATAAAAGGATATGGTCTATGGTTTCCAATTGAGACCCGCATCTCCTGCAAGAAGGATCCAAAAACATTTTAATCCTTCTCCAAAACCACACCTCCTGCACAAGATCTCCACAGAAGAAAAAGAGCACGTTTTGTTGCAGCCAGAACTTGACCTATTGTTCTTTTGTTGCGTTGTTAATTCCTAACACTTTGAATTGAATTGAATTGTGATGAAGGTTCAAATTCAATAAGGTTTTGTCTATTTAGTTGTAAAAAATTTTTATGCAAAATAGTATTTTACGTGGAAATTTTTTTTCATGGAATTTTTTTTCAATGTATTTCTTTGTATTTTTTTTTTCATGTAAAATAAGATTCTTTATTGTTCGTTTTAAAGTAAAAACCAGAAAACAAAAAAATTTTAAAAAGTAAAAAAAAAAATCATAAAATATAGAAATCAATTTCACAGAGAAACAAACATGGCCTAATTTGAATATATATACACACACATGAAGCATTATTTTATTAGGTTTAGGGTATACCTACTGATGTTACTGGGTTGGGCCATGGAGCTCAAATCTGACCCAACAGACCATCAAAGAAAAGACCAAGCTTGGCCCAAATTTTGGGTGGGCATAAATTTATAAGTAATAATACATTGAGGTTCGAGTTGGGCCAGGCCGGGCTCAGCCAGAAGCATTAGCCTAAGTCTGGCCTGACTCTGCCAGGGTCTGCAAACATATGAGTCCAGGCCCAACCTATCAGGGCTCATGGTGGAACCGTGGGATTGGCTATGTCTGGGTTTAGGGCGGCCTCAAGTTCACATGCCACACTTGGTATAGAAATCGTCTCCCGCCTGAGTTTGGGCGGGAGACTTGGTGGCCTGGATGATGGCCACCACCTGGCTCTCGGGTGGATCCGAGCACTCCATCCGAGTCGACACCCGAGCCGACATGGGTGTCTGCTAGGATGGAGGGCTCGGATCCACCTGAGAGCCAGGTGGCGGTCATCCATCCGAGCCGCCAAGTCTCCCGCCCAAACTCAGGCAGGAGAGGATGCAGTTGGACTCCTAATTACAATGATAATTAAGTCTAAGGTTTTACTGTATAACCATAATGTATTACATTTAGATTGTAACCGTATCAAATTTTCCTCCTTGGTCAGTCTTCTTTGTTCTGGAAGGGTTAAAATGATAGGTTTAAAAATTTCTTACCATAAAATGATGTCATTATCATATCCAATGGTCAGAGGGAGAATATCACTTTAATTATTTCTGTATTGATTCTATGAAGCTGTAAACATGACTCACTATGATATATATAAACTATAAATATTTGAATAGTTGGTTAGCTAATTGTTCAAATTTTTTTTTAAAGAATATAGTAATAGGTGAGAGAGAGAGAGAGAAGGTACATGGGAGTTTAAATAGAGGATTGTGAGCGTGGTTTTAGGCATTCATATCAGATCGGCTTTATCGACTGACCCATATTTGGTTGATAAGGATACCTGGTCAATACGGTATTGTTTGGCTAAATCAATATGGAGATACCTGATCGATACTGGTTGATATAGGTTGACACATGGCTAATACTAGTCGACATGTGATCAACACTAATTGCGATAGTCATTGATATCTGACCGATACCAAAAGGGTATGTTACATCAACGTATGATTGATTCTAGTTCCCATACCAATATCGTTTCGAAACTAAATCTATGAGTGATATGGTTGTACATTACCTTTTCTCTTATTCTAATAATAGACTCGAATCCTATCTTGTTGCGGGAGGAATTCCAATCGTAATTTAGCAACTAGAGTTCACTCGATCTGCATATTCATACATCGAAATACACATTAAATAAACTATTAACAACTGAATCACAAGTAAAGAGGCTGAAGAATGGGCGAGGAATATCTTTTTCTCTAATAATAGACCGTGGTGGATAAGCATAGACCCATTACAGTAAAAAGGAATCTAACACATTGTCAACAAGAAAAGCTAGTAAGATCTTGCTTCTTGGGTCATCCACCTACAATAATGGAAAGTATATTTTATTGTAGACAATTACAGTTGTAGAGTTGAAGTGTGGCAGAGGGTTTGAATTCTAAACCATGGTTTGTTGGAGAACTGTGAGCCATTAAGTTTAAAAGGTCTGTAGGTCCATTATAAGTTTTTATTTTTAGAAGACTTTTTTTTTTTTTTTTTTTTTTTTTTTTGAGAAAATTAACTTATGTGGTTTGTCTGAATTATAATTTCCTCCCAAACATTTTAAATAATTATAATTGTTTTATTTTTTCTAAGAGTGTTAATCTTAACTTACAATAGACAATTATGCCCTTGACGCCACGAGAAACTCTCTTACCCCTTCTCTTTCTGCATCCGAAACACGATTCTCTTGGGATGACAAAAACCGTTCCCTTGGACTGTTTTGTTCGGATCCCCATTCTATATATGAGTCTTCGTGAGTCATCGGATTCTCATATCTTTTGCCCCACTTCCATGCCAAAACCAGTTGATTAACTGATCCAGATTTTGATACGAGAGCGAGATACCGAATCTCAAACTAAAATCCTGATTCAATCAAATATTTCATGCCTAAATCCAATCTGTATAGGAACAAGGAAATCAAATCCAATTAATAAAATCCGAAATCAAATCCAATTAAATATGAAACTTGTAAAAAGGATCCATTTATTTTTCATAGCTATAAACAATCATTTACAAGGAATCAAATTCAAATACAATCAATCAAAACGAATTTACCAGATAACTTACCAAAAATAAAATAAAATAAAGGAAAAATATCTACCACACCCCCTGTAATTTATTGTAATCTCACCCACTCATCATCGTTTGGGACAATATCTCTAACACCCTTTACTTTGAAAACTTGAACCCATTATACCCCCTCTTTTAAGGTATGTCCGTAACTCCATTTTAATTTAATAAATGATAGAACTACTCTTGTCTTTTAATTTTGTAAAACTTAAAAATTTATTTTCTTTATTTTATATTCAATATTAGATAAAAATTTATGTTCTTTATCCGATCCAAAGGAAATTCTCCGACCAAATATTACTCTCTCTCGCTCTCCCGCCCACTCCATTCTTTTGTTTGATGATCTCCAAGCTCTCTATGTTTTTCATCCCCACCACCACCCCACTCCTCTTCCCTGTGTAGTGTCGTTGCCACCGTCAGTTGGATCAACTAGCCGCCGCAGTACACAAATTCCAGAAAAAAGATCTCATAGAGAGTTTCATGAAAATTTCAGTTATTTTCTTCTATCTATTTCACTGTTACAATTGGGTTACAGCTCCTGCCTTCTCTAAAAACCAATCGACCATCTCATTCTTCTTCTTCTTCTTCTTCTTCTTCCCCTCGGTTGCTACTGCCGCCGTTTCTGTCGCTTCAGAAACAGTAAAAAAACTTTCAATCATCCCAAAACTGATCAATGGCACAGACCTTCTTGAACTGCTTTATCTAACGAATAGTTCACATCCACAATAGCCAAATCCACCGCAGAACAATCAACCATCTGCCTCGAAATCCTATCACAAGGCTCAATAGCTGAACCAATCTCTCTGATGGAAGCCGAGGAGAAATACAAGAAGGTGGTGTTAGATTTATGTGGGCTTAATTAATTACCTAAACTAGTCAATTCAATGGGAGTCCAATGAACACGGTAGAACCAGTTTGGTTTGGTTCGTCACATGGTATGAGATAGGTTAGGTAATCATAATTTTATTGTGAGAAGGGTTTTAGGGTTACAGTAGTATTCTATAAATACTGTGTTAGAGTCCCTACAGCTACAGTTAATCATTTCTTTCTGCACCCATTAGCAAGAGACATCAGGATATCCCCTGGAGGCTGTGGAAGACTGTAGCCGAGGGAATTCGATCAAAGCTTGGAGCGTCGTAAAGCGTATAGGAATCGATCTATTCACAGACAGGTATGTCTTTATGATTTATAGTTAATGGCTTCTCTATTGTGTTCTATGGTAACTGTATCGATGGATAATGAGTTTGGTTCAAACTCTAAGTACAATAATTTATAACAGGAGGCGATGAAGCAAACCCCTGGAGGAGTGGCCACTGGGAAAAGACCAGTGATCGACAGAGACCATCAAATACATTCCCTTGTTATAGACTGGACGAGGCTGACAAATAAGATACTTAATGATCCCGATCAGGATGAGATCGAGCAGAGTTCCGTGGAAGAGACCGATGATCATGGAACGGAGGTGATGGGATCTGGAGGCGAGAGGGGAAAAGAATAGAGCAACTGGAATGGCGAATCAAAAGTAGTAGTCGCCGGAGATTTCTAGGGATTTGAAAACGGAACGAGGGAATGGCTGCCATATCGTGTGGATGTTGAGCGACCAGGCTGAGTCTAGCTCGATCAGACGATGAGCAAAGGAGTGAGAATTGGGTTCAGTGCTGACGGTGGTCTTGGGTGGCTCTGGTTCTTCTTCTCCTCCCATGATTAGGAACTTGGCTTTCGTCACGAGAACAATAAAAAAAATCCCAAAAAGAAAATAAAAAACAAATCATAAAAAGAAAATATAAAAAGAAAATTGAAAAATGAGGGTAAAAAAAGTCTTTTTAACATCTCACAAGGTTTGGATGTCTTCAGGGGTGTTAAGGATATTATCACAAATGATAGCAGGTGAGTGAGATTATAATAAGCTACTGGGGGTGTGGCATATATTTTTCCTAAAATAAAATATCAGATAGGACAAAAAGAAACTGGGAAAAAGAGGTTAATATCATACAAGTGTCCCTTGCCTTGGCCTCCTTGAGCGCGTCCTCAAACGACCGCTTCACACAATCAGAGATCACTTCTTTTAACAGCACATGAGTTTGTCTTTCAGTATTCTCCACCTTCAACTTCTATCCCATTGATTCTCCCAAGAATGCAAGCTTATTGTTTAAAAGTACATGCCAAATGGAAGCTTGGGTGATTTGGTCCACATATGATCGCGATGCAACAAGTGTTTAGGGTGTAGGTGGGGTTACAACACAGAGGGGTTCAAGTGGAGAGACTCAACAAGGTGGATGGCTCTAAGATGGGGAGGAAATCACAAAAGAAAAATGGGAAGAAAGTAGAAAAAAATGAAGTTGCAGAAGAAGAAATCGAAAAGAAAAGCACAGGGGAGGTCGATGTAATGAGGTTAGTTTGGTCATCAAAAAATTATTGGTTATAAACTGTCAAGATCTAATAGAATATACATAATGGCATGGATTTAGTTGTAATTTAATAGTCGTTGTAGGGGATGTATTCGCAATTGTTTGAAATGTTTGGGAGGAAATTGAAATTCCGACAAAAATGCAGGCAGGTAGCTGTAATTTTCCCTTTTTTTTTTTTTGGTGGTGAGGGTTCTCTTATCCTCTATTTGTTTTAACAGAAATATATTTCTTAGAAAACTAATTTCTAATTTTTTTTAGATGACAAGGAATCACATTTGACTACGTTTGATTGAGGAAAATATTCCAATCATGTGAGAAAGTAGTATTCTCTAATGATCTTAGGTAGAAATACTTTAATGAGAAACACATCCAAAAATTAAAATAGTAAATTAAAATAATTTTTATTCCTATGCAAATTTCATTTGTTTTTTATTCAATTCCTGTAAAACATTTTCTTATGGCAACAAACGTGGCCTTATGGGGGTCTAGAGTGACCCTCGTTGAGATGTGCATATTGAAGGAATCTTTTCATCATTTTGGCTAATATAAAAAGCCCATTTATAGGTTATCTATTTGAATATTGTGACTTTATGTTCAATCATTTTTTTTTTTTGGTAATTTATTTACTTTTTCTATTTTTAGAGAAAATTTTGTTGTAATCAAGGTTTATGAAAAAAAATGTAATCTTATTATTTTTTTTATAGTATATTTTTTCCAACAAGGATAAATCCTATCATTTCAAGTCTATTCAAAAAAATGTATAAAACAATGACATTTTCTCTGACATAATGATTAGTCATTTTCAAATTGAATTTGAAAATTTTTAAATTTTTTTTTTTTATCTTAAATAATTTTAAGAATAAAATAAAGAATTATCAAAAGACAGTTACAAGTTACAATTTCTTAATTCACTTCTTTAGTGACAACAAACTGCAATCTTTTTTTGTTTTTTCTTTTATGAGAATGTTATAACAATTTGTGTCGGTGTGAGATCAAGGTGGATTTCTTAAATCTTTGATGACAATGACTAGATTGGAATAAGTTATAGGTAAAATGTTAAAGAACAAAAATATGGCAAAAGTAAGATTCCACATTGTATCATCAACAAGGGTTTATGCAAGACAATAAGGGGGAACATAGATAAAAAGTCTAAAAAGTTGTTTTTAATTCTTAGCTTTCTTCATGTTTTTAACTATTAAAGAGAAATCCTTGACTTTGGTAAGTGAGATCTCTAGCCAATTCCAATCTCGAAGGACTATTAAGGCATGCATATTTACATGACTTGATACTATTTGTAATCCCTTTCGCTGACTTCTGAGTGAGGATTTTTTCATTGAAACTATCTTGTGTTTCTGTTCTTGTCAGATTGCGTTTTGTCTACTATTAAATTTTTTTTTTAGGTTATATGGATATTTTGATATATATATATAGTGACTGTTTTTTTTATAACATGACAAGAGGTGTGAGGATGAACGTTGTAACCCTATTCTCCAATGATAGTGAAATAGATCTCATCTCATCGTGGACAGAGATAGGAAATCTCTGTTGAATCACGTAAATCTTTGTGTTAGATGATTGTTTCTTTCTATTTTGTTTTATTTCTCTGCGTCGTGTTTAGGGTTTGATTTCTACAATGACCACACATATAAAATATTAAGCTTGTGGTAATGTGAGTGGAACAAACAGAATTACCTGGTGGAGTGATGGCCAAGTAAAAAAGAAACCTCAGGGAGAAGCAAACCAAAAAGTCCAGAGAATCCATAGGAGGAATATTGGCTCTTCCACGTGATATTGCAGGGGGAAAAAAGAAAGAAGTGGTATTGGGCTAGTGAATATCAGTTAGAATTTAGAAAGTAAATGGAGAGCATATTTAGATGCAAAGAGGTTATCTAATGAGAACGGTTTCAATTAGTTCAGAACTACACAAAAGCTAGCAAGTTGGACTAACTTTTTCTTACTTTTCTGATATTTTCATTCTCCAACTTGAATGGTAATGGCAAAAGGGTCTGATCTTCTGCTTAATTTTCATGTCTAAAGCTACTTATTTTCCTCTTGGGACCTACTGTTTAGTTTTGTCCATCTTGTCCATCTACAATCCTCTGGAGTTTGGTGTATCTTTTTTTCATTATTTTTAGGTATTTCTATTCATATGGGATTCCCCATTAATCCTGAAAACAGAGCTCAAAGAATTCAGAGCCAATATAAAAGTAAGAGTGGCTGCCAATTCTTAATAAAGAAATGTAGGATTTTAGTGTTTTTTTATAAAGGGCCACTATAAAATGCTTTGAGGTGGAAGATAATCTTTCTGCACAAGTCAAAGATTAGATTTGTTACACAGAAAGTGAAGATATATCACTGTAGCTTTGCAAAATCTTCACTGTCACCAAACCTCAATTCTTGAAGACACTACTGGTTTAATAAGAGAGGCAAATGGTGCTGCCTAACATTTTCTTTCAAAGTCAGAAACCATGAGAAGAGCCCATGGTCCATTAATCCCGGCATTTATACTGAAGTGTACAAACAAAAGCCTTGGAGGAATAGATGAAATTCCTTCATATCATCATCAAACCATGGAATCAAGAATTCAACAGAGAAAAGGAGAATAATAAATATGAATATAGAATAGACATAGAAAAGGATTGTAATAGGGGAGAAAATTTTGTCTCTGTTTTCTCATGCACAAATAGATCTTACATGAATTTCATTATACCAAAACCTAGAAGATTAAAAAAAAAAAAAAAAAAAATTCTGTTTGTAAACCTGCAAAATTTTCACAGCATATCTCTCTCTCTCTCTGTTTTTTTTCTCACACAGAGGATCCTTCAGTTTGTATGGTTTAATACATTTGTTTTCCTTTTTTTTTTTTTTTAATCTAAACTCCCCATGAACAGTAGTTATCTGCAAAATTCATGATGGATTTGCCTATACATCATCTTCACCAGACTTGTGAAGATGACCTTTCCAATTATAACTTTCTGATTTGCCATCTTCTTCTTCTTCCATGCTTTCACCACCAGTAGTAGAGATACCTCCAGCAGTAGCTGCCAACTGAAGGGGGCCCTGTGGAGACCCAGACTGAGATGTACTAGGCTTCGAGGTGTCTCCATACTGTTCTTGGGGCATCCATAGTCCTCCTAATACAACTACTGATTGATTCGCAGTAGCCGCAGTTACTGGAGCTCTACGGGTGTGAAGTCTGTATTTCTGAAACAACACAAGACAATCTCCATCTTCATCACCCACGAACAGATTAAAAGAAAAAGCACTATAAAATCAAAGTATGACCACAAAACCCACCTGCAAATGGCTCTTCACTTCATCATTAGTGAGCCCATCTACCTTCATCAGATCTCTTATTTGCTTGGGTGTGGCAACTGCATAGAAACATCAGATATCAAATCAAATGAATTAAGAAATTCAAATTAACATTCCAGAGACATCTTTTTATTGGGGGAAGGGGGGGAAGAGTGTGTGTGTGAAATGGAGGGATAAAAGAGACAAAAAAAAAAAAAAAAAAAAAAAAAAAAAAAACTAAAGCTAATCCCAAGTCCTAACCCAAAATATTTCTCATTTAGTATTCTTTGGTATACCTAGTGAACCACCAAGCTGTTGCAGGGCAAAAACGAAACGCCTGTGTAACTCAGGGGACCAGCATCTCCTCTGCTTCCTCGAAGCCTGTTGCGAAGTAGTCGTCATCGTCGTCTGTAAATTCGATTGACCATTAATGGAAGATGAAGCAATATCTCTCTTCGAATTCAGATCGGAACTTGCTCCAGTTGCAGGAGTTTTAAGTCCAGGAGTCAAAAGAGAAAGCCCAGCAACTGGTAAGCCTTCCTCTTTCTCTTCATTTGTGGGCTTTGCCGGAAAACCAGAATAGCCCTTAAAAGGCATGAACGCCCCTCCTCTTTCACTCTTGTATTTACATGACTGAAATGAGTTCTCAGTGACACAGTTATCGTCTTCTTCGGGTCCCTGTCATCACATTCCCCAACAGCCCAGAATTTAAAAAAAAAAAAAAAAAAAAAAAAAAAAAGAAGAAGAAAAGAAAAGAAAAACCAGTTTCTACAGAACTGATCTTCGTTTAAATAATTTAAAATTATGATAGGATTCCTTAAATTAAAAAGAATAAAAGAACGAAATATTCGATTATTACCTCTTTTACATCTGCAACTGATTTTTGTTTGAGATCACGATTTGAACAGCCATAGGAACTCCAGAGCTGAACGGACCTCATCCAATTTTTTTTGTCTCTGAAATCATTTTCCTTCTTCACCTCTCCATCTTCGTTAGAAATTTTCTTCAATGGAATGAATTCTTCCATTACAGGTCGAACATCGGATTCCGTACACTGCATTGTTTGCTCCTTCAACGCTTTAATGGCTGCGACAGATACATGTACATTTTTATAAAAATCAAAAAAACCCATCAGATGTAATCACAAAAGTAGAAACCCGTTACAGAAAATTAAAGAAAAAAAATGAAAAACAAAGAGGAAGTCATAAAAGCAATGAGAATAAAATACCCACCATCGTTTAACAGAAGCATGCATAAAGGAAGCTCGCGTTTAAAGGCATCGATCTTCTTCTTTTCTTCTTCTAACCTCTTCAAATACTCCTCGAGTTTCGAAAGCCTTTCAGAAACATCTCCGATCTTCGAAAGCTCTCGGAGAAAACTGGTGCTAGCCTTGGGGACATACGCCGGATTTAAATCTAAACCCAGTTCAGGCGAATACGTACCCATTTTGGTCTCTCCCTCTCTCAGATCTCTCTCACACACCCACACACTCTCCCACCCTTTGTCTTCTGTGTGCTTTCCTCTAACAACACCCAGATAAAACGAGAGATGGAAAGAAAGAGAGGAGAGAGAATGGATTTATATGCAGGGATTGGATGCCCAAAAACCGGAATCGGGGATCTAAAAAGGTGGTTTTTGAAACCAGGAAAACAGGATTAAATTACGAAGATTCGGTTAAACAACGCCGGTTTTCGACAACTCGAAACTAACTCTCGGGTCGTCGCGTATCCATTTGGCCCGCTCGACGCGGTCTTAAACTCAGTAACTCACTAAACTCACCGAGTTCACAAAAGACACAATCTATACCCTTTTCTGGAATTTAGAAAACCCAGAAGAAATTCCAGATTGTGTTTGGCTTTGAAAGATTCTTTGGAGGAGTAGGTGGGAGTTAAAAAAAAAGAATCAGTCAGGGTTCCTTCTTAATTTGGTTTCACTTTAATCTCCCAGTCTCCATAAAGACTCTCACCAAACTGTTCCCTTTTTTCCTCAATAACTTGGACATTAGGCATAGAAAATTTTACTCATTCTATAGATTAATATTTTAATTCTTAGATCACAATATCTAATTCTAAGCTGAACCGAACCGGTTCAAGTTTTCGGCAATCCATTCAAAGCGGTTTGAATTACTTTATTTATTTCCGGTCTTATCGGATTATGCTAAATCACATAGGTAAGCCACTTGTAATTAGTAAAAAAATTGGACAAAAAGTGGTTTATCTGATCAAATCCTATGTTCTTGGTTGTCATTTGACTGATTCAGCTAGTGATAAATAAAGTATAGCAAAGCCTCATATTTTCCTAATATGTATCTTCGAGGTTGATTATGTCGTACATTATCCTTAATTAGGGATTAATGAAACTAATTAACTTATAATAAGGTAATTTATCAAAGGTCTTTACAAGTATGTACCATCATCATAACATGTCTCTACATTATCATCAGATTTAGATTAATTATGATCATAGTCATAATGGATAACATTGAGTAATGGTCAGTAGACTCTAGACAAAGTCCACCTGCCCATTCCTCTCAAGTATTTTAAGTTATCCTTTCCTTTAATAAAATATTTATTTTTTTTAATACATTTATAGATTATCATGGGGTAGGTAGTTTTTTTTTTTTTTTTTAAATAGAAATTCATTGAACAGAAGAAGAGGATACAGCCAAGGCATCATCAAAACAAAGTCTAATGGAGTAAATCATGAGACATGATAAGTTGCAAGGAGTATCTCTTATCCTTTTCCATTACTTTCCTCTTGAGAAAAACCTGACTTATTTCGGGGAAAAAAGAAAAAAAAAAAGAAAGGGTATTTTGTTCGATTATATGGCTTCTATACTAGTGCGAAGACAAATGGTAATAGATGCATACGCATCTAATTAGGAGGCAAGGTGGTCATTTCATCTCTAATTTTTTGGATCCAACCGAAATAGGATAAGATTTGTTAAAAATTTATTAGAATATTTCTATATTCTATAGATTTAATCTATACATTTTTTATATTTCTATTTTCTATTTTCTATTTTTAGTATTAATATTATATATATAATTTTTTCTATCTCACGTATCACTACGAGACAAGAACATTTTCCCAAACACAAAAGGTACAAGTTTATTGAATGAAATGGGTTCAATGCTAGCACCCATTTGAGTATGTTTGTATTCATTTCTTGCCAAACAAACATGGTCTTAGAAAAAGAAATTCCGAGAGGCAAATGAGTAGGACCCATCACCTGAATAATTGGTTTTATTTATGCGAGGATGATTTACAAGTTAGCAAGGAGAAGATACATTCTCCCATGCAATATGACAAAATCTTACAGCAATCAGATTCCAACCGCACGCAGCCACAAGTCATACCCACCACTTTGAACCTCTAACCTATTATTTGTTATTTTTTAATAATTATAGATTCTGAATAAAAAAAATGATTAATTGGAAATTTTCTTTCAAATGTGTATATTAATAAAAATAACATTAAAAAAAAAAATAAGGCACGATGGTAATTCAACTAAAATAATTGTGTCAAAGAAAAAAAAGAGCTACCTATAAGTATAAAAATCATTAGAAAAATTGAGGTACAAATAAAAAATAAAAAAAAAGCATAGAACTCATGGGAGAAATGGTCACCCACTCTACCAAGACTATTCCTAGACTATTTATTATATGAAGGTAAAAGAATCTAATTCATGATGCCATGCCAAAGGAAATCCAAGAGAGAGGAAACAGTGAGCCCAATATATGAGTCAACTCATTTCTATTTATGTTTGTGTTGACTCGTTCTAGTTATGTCCAACTTGACTTGCTCAACTTGACCCGATCATATTTCGCGTGGGTCATTGATCCAATTCCCAAACTGTGGGCGAGATATGGGTCTTGTCCGGTTTGAGAGCGTATCTCGAAAGATATATAGAGGTATCCACTTTAGCGCCAAGTGGCAAATGAGGTCGAACGTGAGTTTCGAGGATACTAAAACGGTTATGTTTAATGTCAGAGATTGCTTGGATACCTTCCTTTCGTCAATTTATTGGAAGATCTAGAAAAGATTTTTTACTAACCATTTTGATAAGTTTGGATGTCGTGGCCGACTAGTAGGCGTTTTTTGCCAGACTGGATTAGCTAGTTTTGAGCCTGCATTTATGATGACTTTAACCGTTAAAATACTTTTTAATTTAGGATATGGGTTTTATGCATGATTTGTGTACATATACGGATGTATGTATTGGATACTTTGTCCATGTAGGTTGTACATTTTTGTTGGGTTTGTGTCTTGTATCCTGCGGGTTCTATACAATTTTTAGGTTTGTACTTGTATTAGGGTTTGGATCTATTACATGTAAGGGATAAATTTGTAATTGTGTGGAATTAGGGTTTCTAGGGATTCTATATATTGTCTCTATTGAAAAATCTTAGACAAGGTCTGAGTAAAGGAGAACACTTTGTTAGGTAGAGAGAAGTGTAGAATTTTCTTGTGAATAAAGAAATTCTCTGATTCTTTGTGGTGGAGGTAGGCATTACGGATTGGGTACTGAACCATATTAAATTTGAATGGCCTACAGATCTCATAGAACACAATGGTAATGGAATATTAAAAGTAATCACATACATGTTGAGTAGTTTGATCTCCCTTTAGTCTTCAAGCTTTGATCGTAATCTTTCGACCACAGTCTTTCACCGCTTCCAGAGGATATCCATATTCTCTTGCTAATGGGTGCAGAGAGAATTATTTCACGTACTATGACGGTGGGGAATCTGACCTAATATTTATAAAGATACTGTCATAACCCTTAATTCTCTTCTCATAAATAGAATTAGGGTTATCAATCTCAAACCAGTGCAAACCAATCGAATCGATTTTTATAGTGTCAATCAGACTCCCACTGAACAACTAGTTTAGGTAATTAATGGAGCCCACAAAACCAACAAATCACGGTAAATCTTGTATTGTATGTATTTGCTTGATTTTCATTCTTTCTCTTTGGTTTGCTATTTCATTCCCAACAATTGGTATCAGAGTGAAGTTCGATAGATTAGTTATAAATTTGGAAGAAGAAGGGAGATGCGCAAAGTTTGTTTGAGAAAGAAGAATTTTTTTTCTTTAAAGAATCAGAGTAAAAAGAGCTCAGCAAGGATGCTTTAAGAGGAGAAAAAAAAAGTGTAACATTTTTTTTCTTTGCACGCCCCTTTTGTTGTCTCTTTTTGTTGAAATTGAGAAAAATGAAAAAAAAAAAATGAAAGATTAAAAAAAGAAAAGAAAAGAAAAGAAGGTAAGTATGGTATCATACGTACATTGTATTGATTAAGGAGAGGAGGGATTAGACGTAGAGTTTGGTGTTCCAAGGGTTCTTGGGTACTATGAATTCATTAAAAGGCATAGATCGGACAGATTCGGTGTCGTTGGTATTTATCAGATAGTTTTGTGCTAAATCAACGGTGATTGAAGCTCTTAGAAGTTGATAGCAAGTACAGAAGATAAAGATTGAATTAATCGGATGACAGTAAAGGGTTCAAACTTCTCCATAGAATCCTTCAATGGCCATAATGAATTTACCTTGTGGCAACAAAGGGTGAAAATTTTTCTTATGGAGGAAGGGATTGTTAAGGCTCTTAAGAAAAAATCTAACAAGCCGAGAAATATGATGGATGATGAGTGGTTAGAATTGAGGGATCTAGCAAATAGTAAGATCCAATTGTTTCTGGCGCATAACACTCTTTGTGAGGTCATTGTTTGAAATATTCAAAAGAAGTTTAGGCAAAGTTAGAGAGCAGGTACAAGTCCAAGTCATTGACAAATCGATTCTTTTTTAAGAAACAGTTATACGACATTGGCTTGTCAGATGGACCAAAATTTGAGATGCACATTGATGAGTTCAACATAATTCTGACAGAGTTGTCTACTCTTGATGTGAAGATCGAAGAGGAGGAGAATACACTTCTCATGTTGGCCTCACTACCTCCTTCTTTTGATCATATTATGGCTATACTATTTTTTTATAAGAATACCTTCAAATTTGAAGATGATATTACTACTTTGACACAGGGAAAAAATAGTGATGAGAGAACGTTAGAGGAGGATAATGTTTTGGTTACAGTTGGTAGTCAGGGTAGAGGAAGATCAAATGAGAGACAGGAGTATGACAATAATAGAGATGGTTCAAAGTCATAAGGTCACAAAATAATTTGTTATTATTGCGAGGAGAAAGGTTATATGAAGATTAATTATCCAAAGCATAAGGAAGATAAAAAAAAAAAAAAAGACAAAGAGAGTGGAGAAAAATCATCTACTGCAGATATCATAGAAGATTGGAGTGATGGAGATGTCTATCTCATTACTTCATCAGGTATAAATGTTTCAGACTGGATTTTAGATTCTGATTGTTCGTTTCATATGTGTTTAGTTAGGGAGTAGTTTGCTATATATCATGCATGTAATAAGGGTACTGTCAAAATGGTAAATGATGCTGAAAGCAAGTTGTCAGGATTGAAACTGTATGAATCCGCATGTTTGATGGATTATGTGAACTGTAATTGGGATTAGACATGTGTCAGAAATAAGGAAAAATCTGATTTCATTGGGAACACTGGATTTGAGAGGGTACAAATGCTTATCTAAAGGTGAAGTTCTCAGGGTCTCCAAAGGAGCCATGGTTGTAATATAGGGACACATGGTTGAGAATCTATATAAATTTATAGGGAGTGTTGAAACAGATAGTACTTCTATTAAAACTAAAGCAAGGGGTATAGATGGAAGACAGAGAGTGCAGGAAGTTCAAGTTGTGAACAAAGTGTAGATCTGGGAAGAAACGAGTTTCTTTCGCTTTGAATTTTGTGAGTGGAAGTGATCTCTAGTGATGCTGCAGCAGTGGGAGAGGTGAAAACACATCACATCGTATGTTGTGAACTGTGCAGGACACCCCAACGAGGTGTCAGCTATGCTAATTTGGGTGTAGCGGTTTGATAAAGACAATGGATGAGTTTACAAAATCGACATCAATGGATTTTTCTTCAAGGTGGTTTACAAAATCCAAACCAAGTGCAGATTTGTTGGGTTTGTGCCTTGTATTTTGTGAGGTCCATACAGTTATCAAGGTTATACTTGTATTAAGGTTTGAGTTTATTACATATACGAGATAAATCTTTAATTGTGTAGGATTAAAGTTTCTAGAAATCTTATATATTGTTTCTATTGGAGAAACTCTATGTAAGGTCTAAGCAAAAGTGAATACTTTATCAGGTGGAGAGAGGTGTAAAGTTTTATTGTGAATAAATTTTTTTTTGATTTTCTGTGGTGGAAATAGGTATTCCGGATTGGGTGTTGAATCACGATAAATCATGTATTGTGTGTGTTTATTTGATCTTCGTTCTTCCTCTCTGGATTGGGATTTCATCCCCAACAATTTTCTATTACACAACATTTCCTTCTCCCTATCTAAGGACATTTCCCTCTCCCCATCTAATGGCAGACATTAGGATACAAAAACTTGTCTTCAAATTTTAAATTTGAATTAGTTACCTTTAAAAGATATGTTATAATATCCCCCTCCACACGGAAGGAACGTGGGAGCAAGAGATCTTCCTTGTGGGATTTGCCCCGTCCATAGATGCTACCAAGGTCGTGTACACTCTGATACCAGTGTTGACGTACGGAGACTCGGATAAATCTAGTCCCTAGAAGCAAGCTAATAAGAAGAGGGTGCTCAAGTCCTTATAACAACCCACATCGGGCTTTGTCCATCCGATGTGGGATATTTTCCCTTCACATGGAACTCTCTGTTGAGTTTCCATCTCAAAAGTTTTAATTGGTAAGTAGAGAGACTCTCAAGTATATATGGCACCCAGGGTCCTAGATTTAACTAATTTTTGAATATTCCCATCACTCCCCCTCATGTGTTGCCCTTCTTTTGGGTGGCAGTACATATAGCATGTGGTCCCTCTTTTAGGTGACTGTAAGGAAAAGACTTGGAACTCTATTCCATGTTAAGTTTTCATCTCAAAAGTTTGAATTAGTACGTAAGAAGACTAAGTATATAAGACACTCAAGATTCTAGACTTAACCAATATGGAATTATTCCTAACACCCTGAGAAATTATAAACAAATTTTGTTTCCATTTTAGATATGCAACTATCTTAATTATTATTTTACATAATATTACAATTTAATACAATATACTATAACAAAATTCCATTTAGTTTAATATAGATGATCCTCAATTAGCATTAATTAAAATCGAACTTGCAATCTATACGTTTTATCAAAGAGGGTTCTAATTTTTCCGTCCCTCAATGCAAATTGCAAGAGAGACTGACCTGCCATGGGATTGTTTGTTTTTAAGACCGTGTATCATATGGGATTTTTTTTATGGTCATATAGAATGACCAATAATATTTTATTTATATTTTAAATCTTTATGCAAAAGATCATGTAGAATAAAGGGTAATATCCTGTTGTAACCAAGATAACCAAGGTGGTGAACATTGAAGTTATACCATTTTGATGATCCCTAGTTTTATTCCTAAAAATTTATTAACACAAGATTTACAAAGGATTTTCAAAATAATTTATCGTTATATAGTTGTCATAATCTTGGATGATTCTCAAAGATACATGTGGAGTGATAGATTTTCTCCTCATCAAACACTGTTATACTAAAAGGACAAAAAAAAATGAAGTTATAATTTATTTTTCACCAACTTTGGTTATAACAAAATTTTCTCATAATTAAATACTCACGGTGAGACAAAATTTTATATATTTTAATAGTTCGTTGTGTAATAAGTAAACCTGAAGAACTAAAAAGCCTGTTTAGTTTCTCACAATAGAAGTGGGGGATTGAGGTTGACTCTGATCGAGAGGAAAACCTGTATGACCATTGACTGTAAAAAGGACAAAAAATCTTTCACCTGAAAATGAAGACTTTAAAAGAAAGGCACCTCGTGTGAGGTATTATTAGGTATAAAAGATCATTAATATATAAGATACTGATTAGAGGCTCATTTGTATGTTCTCTCTCTTAAGGTTAAAATCTATGTTTTCAATGTGTTCATTTTACCCACAAAAAAAAAAAAAAAAAAAAAAAAAAAAAAGAAAATGTGTTCTCAAATTGGCTTCAATTCTTGAAGACATCTTTATCTTATCTAGTTTGTTGCATATGATAACCACCTTCACATGAGCTAGTTTTAACCATTGTCATACAAGAAATTTGTGATAGAAGAAAATTTCTATATATTAATTTTTCTCTTCACATATCGGGTTTGCTATTTCATCTTTTCTGTTATAATCCTTCTTGTTTTTATATGTCATATGTTGTTAGATGGGTTTTTGTATACCTAAGGAGATCATGGAAGCGATGCACTTGGCTTTGAACCAAACCTCACACCACTAGATTGCAAATAATTAATTTGCTGTACAATAAATTAAAAAAATGAAAAGCTTCATCATAGAGATGAAGATGATATATACTATCAGGAAGACAGAAGAGAGGGACGAAAACAACACTAATGCCCATAATAATTCAATATAAGGTTTTTCTTATTGACATCAATCCAGTAGTCGTTGGCACTGGTGATCGGTGTTGTCAAATTGTGCAAACACCCCCCCCCCCCCACTTCAAATACCAAAGTACACTCTTATATTGTAGTTTTCATGATGATCCAATGACTTCCCATCATTGATACCATTAATATTATATAGAAAGGCCCTTCAATATAACCTCCCTAAAACCCTTCCTTTCCATGAGGTACTAGTATTTTCAAAAACTGAAAAATTAACTACCCAAGATTTCCTCCCAATTCCTTTATTTGAAAGACAAATAGAAAATTAAGAATACTGAAAAAATATTAAAAATGCCCACTCTTTGCATCGCCAACTAATCAATTGATATATATATATATATATATATATATATATATATATATATATATATATATATATATATATATATATATATATATATTCTTCCCTGAGAGGGAAATAATTCCAATTAATCAAAATTCATTCAATAATTACAGTGATGAATAAAATCATTTATTAGTCAAACCCCAACATAATATGCTGATTTTATTAAAATCCATGACAAAATTACTTCTAAAAAGTTGGGGCTTGTTCCACTCGAATATTTTACAACAATGTAGTGTAAATAATAGGTGATGGAAAAAGGTTTTGTATTTAACATCGATCGGTGTCAACTGTCAACAACTAACTGACACCGAGCACCACCCAATCCTTCGATCTTGGAATTCCCTACCACCCTACCACTAAAATACCACCATATTCCTCCTTTGTATTTGAACGATTCTCGTGAACGTTGTCTTGTGTCGTTTACACAAACCGAGGGAAAATGATATATGCAATGACACCTGATAGTTGACATAAGGTTTGTACCCCGAATTTTTTTTTTCCCTGTTAAACATTGTTAAACATAGAGAGATGACTTGTGGACATCTTCAAAAAGACTCTAATGAAAAAGATAATCCATGCATATAGGAGACTGACTTTTAATGTTATTAATTTATCATAATCTGAAATTATATAGAGCAACCATCTCCAATGAAGATCATTGACCATGTCAGAGAAGATAACTGAGGTGGAATTTGGAAATTCAGAAAGAGAAAAGGAATGACAAAATTGACATTGTTGAGGGGGGAAATTTTCTCAAAACACAAAGAGTTGGAAGGGACTGTTTTAATTTCCTTCATCCATGGTACTGAAGAGAGTAGCTCTTAATCAACCAAATTTTATGGTTAGATGGAACTTGGATAATAATGCCAAGGGTATTTTAGACATTCAACACTGAGGTTAATCATTATAAACCTGATTGTTGAAATTCTCTTCACCTAGAGTGAAGGAAAACTTTCTCCAAATTGGAATAAAGGTTTTTAAGATGCGATATGGGTCTTCTCTGGTTTCAGAGCGTACCTCAAAAAATAGATGTATCTATTTTTTGCACTGAGTGACAAATGAGGCCTGGGTGGGTTATGAGGATACTAAAACAGTTCTGCTTGATTAGAGGTATTGTTTGGAATATCTTCTTTCTATCAATCTAGAAAAGATTTTTCACTAACCATTTCGATACGTTTGGATGGCATGACCGACTACTAGGTGTTTTCTGAGTGAATAGATAAGTTAGTTTGAGCTTGCATTTATGCTGACTTTAACCGATAAATTACATTTTAAATTTGGATCTGATTTTATGCATGAGCTATGTGCATATACGAAAATATGCATTGGGCTCTTTGCCCATGTAAGTGGTAGATTTTCTATCACACAACATTTCATTCTCTCCATCTAACGGTAGAAAGTAGAATACACAACTTCACCTTTAAATTAAAATTTGAATTAGTTATTTTAAAAAAAATATATTACTATGTCGCCCTCCATGCGGAAGAAATGTGGGACCATGAGATATTCCTCGTGGGATTTGGACCGTCCACATAGACTACCAAAGTCGTGCAAGCTCTGGCTCTGATACTAGTGTTGAGGATTCGGATAAAACTCATCCCTAAAAACTAGCAGATAAGGAAATGGTGCTCAAGTCCTTATAACCATCTACACTGGACTTTGTCCATCGGATGTGGGATATTTTCCCTACCATGGAAGGCTCAACAATTATAAACGATTTTTTTTCCCATTTTTTTTCCATTTAGATTAATATATATGGTCTTCAATTTGCATTAATTAAAATCAAACTTGCAATCCATACGTTTTATCAAAGAGAGTTCTAATTTTTATCGTCCCTCATTGCAAACTGCTAGAGAGATTGACCTAGCATTGGAGTGCTCGTATTTATGACTGCATGATATGGAATAATTTTTTTGTAAAGTGTATTACATAAAATTATCAAACAATTTTAATTGTTTTTTAAATTTTTATACAAAAGGTCGTGTAGAATAAAGGGCATATATATATCCCGTTGTAAGCATGGTGGTGAATTTAAAAATTGTAACCTTTTGATTATCCTTTATCTTATTCTTAAAAATTCTTTAATGCAAGGTTTACAAATTATTTTCAAAATATTTTCACAATGATTTATCATTACATAGTGGTCAATATCTTGCATGATTTTCGAGGACACATGCGAAATGATATGTTTTTCCCTTGTAAAACAAAAAACATTGTTATATTAAAAGGACAAAAAAATAAAATTATAATTTTTTTTTTTTGTACGAACTTTAGTTAGAGCAAGATTTTCTCATAATTAAAATTTTATCAATTTTAATAGATCATTGTGTTATAAGTAAACCCAAATAACTAAAAAGCCAATTTGTTTTCTCAAAGAAGGTAACCGAAGTGGAATTGAAAATTCCAACTCGAAATTAACATTGTTGAGAGAGAAATTTTTTTTTCAAACACTAAAAGTTGGAAGGAGATCGTTTTCCTTCATCCATATCACTGAAGAGAGTTACTCTTAATCAACTATATTTTGTGGTTGGATGGAACTCCAAGAACAATGTAAGGGATATTTTGGATATTCAACATAGAAACTGGTCATTATGAATATGATTGGTGAGATTCTTTTAACCTAGGCTGTTTTTGGTTTGCATTATATAATATATTAAGAAATTTGTGGTTGTTTGGTATGATTTATAATGTCTATTTATTTTTAAAATAAATTAATATAATCCATAATCTACAAATAGGTTAGTAGTTGTTTATCATTATTAGAATAATTTATTATTCATTGTTTATATCAATTAGAAATGAAACTTGATAAAAACCTAATAGACTGTTAGCTGTTACTGCTTCTTCTTCAGCTCACTCTCGTGTCTCTCTTTTCTTTCCTCTCTCTTCCCTGCCGAATGCCACAGGTTTGTCTTTCCCACATTTTCCTCTCTCTCCACGATTTCACTCTCGTTGTGTTTTTTTTTTTGTTTTTCGATTCTCATGAGATTTCCATTTCTCTCTGTGATTTTTTCAACTCTCTCATGTGATTTCTTTTGATTCACCGCGTCGGATTTAACCCATGCCATCTTTTCCTTTCTCTACGATTTCACACTCGTTATTTCTCATTATATAAAATATTATGTTTAGTGGTACCAAACAGTTATTGTTTATGACTCATAATTTATTATCATAATTAATTTATCACAAGTAACTCATAATACATTATAGAGTACAAACCAAAGAGAGCTTTAGAGTGAAGGGTGAAGGATCGAAAATTCCCTCAAAATCAGAATAAGGGTTTTTAAGATGAGATATGGGTCTTCTCCGGTTTGAGAGCATATCTCAAAAGATATATAGAGGTATTTGCTTTGACGTTGAGCCACAAATGAGGCCGTGCATGGGCTCTGAGGATACTAAATGGATCTGCTTAATGAGAGGCATTGCCTGGAATACCTTCCTTTTGGTAATCTATCAAAAGATCGAGAAAAGATTTTTCACTAACCATTTTGATACGTTTGGATGACGTGACCAACTAGTAGGCGTTTTCTGAGTGATTGGATTAGCTAGTTTTGAAACTGCATTTATCATAACTTTAACCGTTTAGTTACTTTTAAATTTGGATCCGGTTTTTATGCATGAGCTGTGTACATACACAAACGTATGCATTGGGCACTTCGTCTACGTAAATGGTAGATTTTCTGTTACACAACCTTTCTCTCTCCCCATCTAGTGAAAGATAATCAAATACACAACCTTATCTTTAAATTTAAAATTTGAATCAGCTTCTTTAAAAAATATATATATATATATTATAATGTCTCCCTCCACACGGAAGGAACGTGGGACCGGGAGATATTCCTCATGGGATTTGCCCATCCACAGAATCTACCAAGGTCGTTCACATTTTCGGTCTGATACCAATGTTGGGGACTCGAATAAAACTCGTCTTTAAGAACTAGCTAATAAGAAGAGGATGCTTTAGTCCTGATAACCATCTACACCAGGCATTGTCCATCCGATAAGGGATATTTTCCCATCATGCGGAACCCTTTTCATCCCATTTTAGAAGCTGGAGGTCGACTCCAATTGAGAGGAAAGCCTATGTGACAATTGACTGGAAGAGGGCAAATAGTGTTTCGCGTGGAAATGAAAATTTTGAAAATATGGGGAACTCGTGTGAAAAATTGTTAGGTATAAGAGATCATTTATACATAAGATAGTGATTACGCCTTTGTCTGTCCTCTCTCTTGTTTAGAATTTATGTTTTCAATTTTCATTGTGTTCTCAATTTTGGCTTCAACTCTTGAAGACATCTTTATATCATCCAATTTATTGCATATGATAACCATCTTCACATGATCTTGTCTGAACCATTATCATACAAGAAATATGTGATACAAGAAAACATTTTCATGTCAAACTTTCTATTCATATCATCTTCTTTTCATATTTCTTACCCAAAAAAAAAAAAAAAAAATCCCTTCTATTCATATTTCGTCCTTTCTGTTCTAATTCTTTTTGTTTTACATGTTGTATGTTGTTAGATGGGTTTTTGTATACTTCGACGCGATACACTTGGCTTTGAACCAAACCAAATACCACTAAATTGCAAATAATTAATTTGATGTATAACAAATTAAAAAATGAAAAGCATCTCATAGAGAAGAAGAGGACATATGTTACCAGGAATGGTTTTTCTAATTGACATAGATTCACTAGTCGTTGACACTGGCAATCGGTGTTCACTGAATCACGAAAAAACTCAAAAACCCTCCCACCTTCAATACCAAAATACTTCTTTATATTGTGGTTTCCATGATAATTCTTACAACTTTCCATGATTGACACCGACCGATGTTATATAGAAAGACCCTTCAATAAACCACCCTAAAAACCTTCCTTACCATGATGTACAAGGATTTCAGAATCTGAAAAATTACCTACCCACGATTTCCTCTCAATTCCCAACCACTAATAGGTGCTATTAATATTGATCTTCAATTATTTGAAAGACAAATAAAAACCTAAGTTAACTGAAAAAATAATAATAATAATAAAAATTCCCACTCCTTGCATCACCAACAAGTCAATTGACTTTTCTATAATTGATAAAGTAGACATGTATATATGATAGTCTTCCCCTGAGAAAAATAATTCCAGTTAATCAAAATCCATTCAAAATATTTTTGTGATGTATGGAATCATTTCTTAGTCATATCCCCAAATTTGAGGCTAGTTAGGCTTGAGTAATTTACAACAACGTAGAGTAAATAATAGGTGATGGGATAGGGTCCTTTTATATGACATAGGTCGGTGTCAATATCCAATTGACACTGAGAACCTTCCAACCCTTTGATTTTGCAATTCCCTACCAACCTATCTTGAAATATCACATATACCTTCTTCTGTATTTGGATGGTTCTCGTGAATACGACTTGTGTCAGTCACATGCACTCGTTGGAAAATGATTCATGCAATGAGCCTTAATAATTGACATAAGGTTTATATCTCGAATCTTTTCCCTATTGAGCATAGAAAGTTGACTTTGACTTGTGAACATCTTCAAGAGAATCTGATGAAAAATAATGCATGCATATAGGAGAGTGACATTTAATGTTATTAATTTGTAATTACATAGAGCGTTGATCGTCCCTTTATAAATAAGAAACCATGACATGATAAGACAATTGACATGGTCTGATTATTTGCAATGAAGATCATTGACCATTGACCATATCAGAGAAGATAACTGAGGTGGAATTTCGAAATTACATTGGGAGAAAGGGAGAAGTGCAAAATTGACATTGTTGAGAGGAAAAATCATAAAAATACAAAAAGTTGGAAGGGGATTATTTTTTTTTCATCCATGGTGGTGAAGAGAGTAACTCTTAATCAACCATTTTTTTAAGATTGGATGACACTCAAGAACAATGCGAAGGGTATTTTGGACATTCAATATAAAGGCTGATGCTGCTGATCATTGCGAATCTAATTGTGAAATTCTCTTGTTGAAGGAAAACTTCATCTAAATTGGAATAAGGGTTTTTAAGATAAAATTTATATCAATATACCCAAAATCAATTCCCAATATTTCAAATTTGGATTGGAATCATATGGGATTAAAAAAAAGATAAGAAGATAGTCAACTTTATGGGATCGATACTCCTAAAGAATATCCCAAATGCTGTCTTGAAAAAAAGATAAGAACATGGTCAACTTTATGTTTCTTTTGGGCTAGAGGATTGATATCCTCCCCTCATAGAGGTTTGGGAGGAGGGGGGACGCCTCCGTTGGATGGCTGACACGTAAAGTTCGGATGAATCCGAACTCTCCATCTAAACCAACAGGGGATGGAGGGTTCGGATTCACCAGAGTCTCACGTGTCGGTCATCCAACGAAGACGTCCCCCTCTTCCCGAACCTCTGGGAGAAGAAGACGTGGATCATTGGGCTACATTAGTCAATTCATGTTGTAAGCATGAAACTTCAAGAACATAACTTCACTTGTTTGTTTGTTCTTGCATTAGTTTTAGGCTGCGTTTGACAACGCTTCATAAGAGTGTTTCTTGTGATATTTTGTTTCGTTAGGTATTGAAATAGGAATGAAATCTTTTTTTTGAAATTCCAGTTTGATTTTATACTCTAGCATACTGATCCGGAAAAAAAAAATTGCAATGGAGAACGGAATTGAAAAAAAGTTGTTCTATAATTATCAGTTGTAATGATAAGAACTGATTCTGAATCTGCCAAACTTTTTTTTTTTTTTTTTTTTTGTGTTCTGAGATCACTTCTGGAATATATTTAACAAACAACAATATAATCTTGAACAGTTGAACCAACGATGATGCTCATAAAACGGAATCCAAAAAAACATCAAAATCATTCTTGCAGAACGAAAGTATTACCAAATGCAGCCTTACTGTATCCACAAAAGGGAATATATGATTAAAAAAATAAATAAAAAAATAAAAATTAATAAAGCAGCACTAATGACAAATGTGTGGCCTACAAGATGACACACAATATCATCCATCTTCCCTTTACAGCATCTTTTGATGTGATTGGGTGTGATGGTTTATCATCTCTTATCTGTCACTGTCTGAAAGGATCTGTTCCTTTGAGTCTTTGACGGTGAAAGTTTCTTAATACCAAGAAAAGAATCACAGAACCGATGGAATCTTTTATTTATTTATTTTTATTAATTCCTTATACTCCTTTACTTTTTCTTTTATTTTCACTTTTTCCACGTCTTTAATATTGAGTTGATACCGAATCTAAATAATAATAGAATAAGATGCACTGTCCTTGGTATTTGTTTCAAAGGTCACGTTTGGCATCTTATGTGGGTTGGCAAATATGTGTTGGAGGCATCATTGTTATTAATTGGTGGTGGACTGCTGGATCCATCAGATTCCCACTAACCCCTCTTCAACTATTAAGGTATATCATCATTTATCATTCTTCTTTTGTAAAATAATAATTTCAGTTATCTAAATCGACATTATAAAAACAAAATCAGAAATATTGAGACTTTTTACCAATAAAAAAATATTGGGACTGTTATATATATATATATATATATATATATATAATCGTTATCTCATTAACATAAACACGTATTAAAGTGAAAAAAGTTCATTTCGTAATGGGGTTTTAGGGATTTAAGAAAAAAAAAAGAAATTTTAAGAAAGAACATGAGAGAGGGGGAAAACTATTTTTTTTTGTTTTTATTATTTTCATTTTTTTTTTCATGTTTAATACCATGTATGTGTTTAATACTTTTCAATATAAAAATATACTTTTTTGAGAATCTATGCAATAATTCATAAAAAAATATTTAAAAATTCGAAACGTGTATAATTATGGTATTAAACACTACTTTACTAAATATGAATAAGACTCCTGAAATAATGAAAAGGGTAGTTTGGATATTCATGTAATAGAAGAATAATAATGATAAGAAAACTTCTTTAGGAAAAATACATGATGATAGAATATGAGTAGCTTCGAGGATACTATGCAAACATGAGGAAGAAAACAAGCAAGTAATCAAATATAACACATTTCACCAAAAATAAAAATAAAAATCACATATAACACAAGCAAATTATTGTGGTTTAGCATTGATCGATGTGCATAAAAATATTCACCAATGGATGGTCTACATGTGGTAGGCGAGGCTTCAGAATTTGAGTAAGGAGCATTTTCATCATGGCAAGTTCGTAAGCCGTTTCCCAATTTTATAAATAGGTTTTTTACTAGGGTTATATCACAATTATTACTTTTCATTCTTTTTATTCTAAGTTCACAAATTTACTGTTGTTCGAATTTCTGACTTAAGCATGAGAATACACGCCTTGGACCACAGTTTAACCTACACTCTTCGCTCGGTTTACATTTTCTAGTACACAAGTCTCCATAGAGCACAACGGCTCGGATTTCAACGGCAACATGCAATTAAACATATACAACCCTATTATATAATGATTTTTTTTTTTTTCATTTATACTTTCAGCTGGGAAAGACATTTCATGGAACTGACTAGATGGCTGGTCAGCAATTTCCCATACTTCTTTCATTGTTCTCTCAAAACCATTAATATATGTATTGACGTGTGAGAGCAACTTGGACTGGAAATTTAAAATGCTTTACAGTCTCAGTCTTTTTTAATTAATTTCTGAAAAGCATAAAGAAGAAGATATCCATATTCCTTGAGTTGGACACCAAAATCCAGATTGAAACCCTGGAATTTTAATCTCTGAGAATATTGAGTCAATAATGGAGCTGATTGTTGTGGAAAGATGATGGTTTTTTAAAACGTGCAGACCACCGATCTCAGTCCATCCTTTTAGAGAGAGAGAGAGAGAGAGAGAGAGAGAAAGAAAGAGAGAGAGATTCCAACGACTCTGCTTTTCCACTGTAATGATTTCGAATTAGGATCTGAGGAAGAGAAAGGAAAACTGTAGTAGGGAAAAAGTGGAATTTAAGAAAGAGAGAGAAAGAGAGAGAAAGAGTTTTCCACTCATCGAGCAGTAGAAATGAAGAATGATAGATGAGAGAGAAGGGACCACACATTTCTTATCTACGTGGCTATTTTTGATGGGTTTGGATGGCGTGGCCACTAAGTATCCGGTTCGCCGCATAAGAGCGGCGATGGTTGGTTTTCATTTTTAATGTCTTCTTCCTTTACTTCTGCCAACCCTTTTTGGCATTTGGATTCTCTTTTCTTTTCTTTTCTTTTCTCTCTATATAATTCCTTTTCCATTCCTATTCTTTATTTTCTCTCTCTAGAAAAATACGGTGGGACCCATGTGTTTCCCACTTTCATGTTCTCGCATTTTCACGGTTATTACAGTCAGGAGACTCAAGAGTCATGCACTTACCCTTACGGCAAGAAAGCATGTCGCATTCTTTCCGAGTTTCTATCATTGAATCTCGCGAGAAAAGGCCATGCATTCCAAATTCCCTTTCCCTTTTTTCTTTTTTTTCCAACCAGTCTCACTCCAGATTTCCTATTCCCTACAGTTTATCAATTGAGATTCCTTATTCCTACATTCCCTTTTCTCTCTCTCCATCCATGGTAATAGCTTTTGATTTTTGTAATCTTCATTATCATTGTGTGTTGGGTATAAATAGAAAAATTATTTCCTCATTCTCATGTCTTCATCAACATGAGAACATGAGGAGTGGCGGTCATTCACTGTGTGCGCATATATTAATGCATTGATAACTACGCATAATGGATTATTATAATAATACAGTCACTGAATATTTCTCATGTCAACATAAGGACATAAGAGGATTATGATCCGTATAAATATCATAACATCATTCTTAGGAATATATTCGTCATTATCAGCTTAAGTCAAGGGTAAAATCATCCATCGAAATTCTGCATTGTACTCCATAGGCACGCATGGGATCTACGACCGAGTAACATCCTCAAACCCTATAAATAGCTCCAAAAACTAAGATCATATATTATTTCATTATCAATATTTTTATTGTTTCATCAATCTCTATGACAGCTCTGCTTCAAAACCCCTTTGTACCCTACATTTACATTATTTACAAGGTCGCCCTCCAACCTCCTTATTGTTTATTACCTAGAGTTATATCTTAAGCATCGGAATGATCTAAGGACTACGAGCCTGACCTCTCTCATCCTGTTTTTGTCGTCTACAATTTGCTATGAGCCCGACTTCCCTTATTCTGCTTTATTTTGTCACCCAAAACACTTTAGACTGAAATTTCATATGTAAATAATAGACCTTAGCATTCACAAAATTCGAAACCATTAGATCTGCCACATTGAGAATATTTGGACCGTCTTGATAAGCTTATCATGATGGATGTTTTAATAATTTTTGCCCTTTTAATATATGTTTATTTCTCTTGAGTACTGATTCAATACAATGCAAATCCTTGAAATATTTATTTATTTATCTCTTGTGTACTCATTCAACACTATGTAAAATATTTTTTTTATCGGATATAAGTATGAAATAAAAAAAAATTTACTTATACTATAAGGTTAATGACAATCTAGGCATTTAATGGTAATTGATAAATAAATTTTTTAAATAATAACCGTCAAGAAATTTTACTTAATTGAAATGTCATTACAATTAAGTGAGAGAAATGAAACGGGGGATGTTAAAAAGGAAACGAGAGGATGAAATTGTTGCTATTTAATTTTCTTAATTAAAGGGGCATGAGTGTTTTTTGGCAAACATTATGATAGGGATTAAATACAAGATTTTTTTTTTATTTTTTTTATTTTTAGCTAACGATAAATCCTAAGTCCATGTAGACCCCACCATCAATATGTACCAGATCAATCTAAGGCCCATGAGAACCGTCTAATCTTGTATAGGTGGTTCCAAGGTGAAGAAGAGTCCTCAGACCTTTATTTCTTGAGACATGGTCCCTTGTCCATGACTGAGCTATCTCTTAAAGTTGAATTTCAAAAACTTAAGATAGAAGAAAAAAATTAAATATAAAAGATGATAAATACAAATGTACAAGAAATAATCCCTCAATTATTTTAATAATCTGAGTCCAAAAATATTTTATTAATTAAATGAATCTAGACATTAGTGGTAATTGTAGGTATAGTCTAATGGATGATTGCAACTTGCTCATGGAGTAGATATGGTTGAACGGAATCACAAGATTATTGTTTCAATAATAGAATAAAATATTATCAAGCTGATTAAGAAACCCGTATTGGTAGATAGGATGTTTACCAAATATATATATATATATATATATATGATGGAATGATTTGAAAGAAAATAATTCAACTTTCCATAATTATACATATTTGTTATCAAGGATACATCTGACGGAGAAGCTTTTATTCTTATTAGTGAATGTTTAAGGGGTTCGGATCTCTTCTGTGTAGTTTGAGGGATTCTAGTCGTGATTTTGAAGTTTGATTTTACTTGGCGTTGAGTGAACTTTGGCCACTGAATCACGACGGAAGGAATTAGATAACAGGAGAGGATATTTTTCCATGCTTAGTTATGTGGATGCGGATTCCTTATGACCAACCATTATATGGTTCTAATTTCTTTTGTTTAAATTTTGCTAGAAGTTTTTCTCATCGGCAGAAGGTATTTGACACCGTGGTCTACTGCTAACATTCACCCTCAACCATTATTTGCAAATTGCAAATAAAACCCCATCTTTGCATCTGTCGATTTTTCTGGTCTAGATCAGAGAAAAGCTTTCCCCTAAGCTTTTTTTAATTCTGCTCTTAAAAAAATTTACCTTTTTTGAACAACTTTTAGCAACATAATGTTGTTGCATTGAATGATTCAAAATCCTATTGTTGACTATCTTCTCTAATTACTAGCAAACTTTACTATTTACCTACAAATTATTCATTGAGAAATGCTTTAGAATTCAAATAATTCAAGATAGTTAAAAGAAAGCATCATATGTAGAACAAAGCTGATATTATGAACAAAATTAGGATTGGGATTGGTTTCCAAGATATGCTTTAAAGTAGTTATTTTAATTGAGAAAAGTTAAATTTAAAGGGAAAATGAAATCAAGATAAGGATGTTAAACAGTTTGATTTTGATTCACTGGTTTAGTTTCAGTTCAGTTTAATGTGTGATACATGAAAACCAAAATCAAACCAACTATTAATCAGTTCTGGATATTGTTATTGATAGATTTTAAATGGTTTCAAATGGTTTCAGTATAACAGTTCTTATTGTTATTTGATTTCAGCCATGGTAAAAGGGAAGGGGGTGAAGCGAGTATTGAAATAAACATATAAAACTATGTACAAAAGAAATATCATATTTACAAAATTTTGGACTTGAATCCTCTTCTATCGTCCAGTTCACCAATTGTTCATCAAATGAGTTGGAATATATCGACACCTCGATAAAAAAGAATCTTTATCCCAAAATTTTAACACAAAAGTAAAAAAAAAAAAAAAAAAAAAAAAAAAGAAACAGTGAAGGGATCTAAAAATGATAGTAGTGAGTAGTGAAAATATTGATGGTTGATGCATTGAACACAACTGTAAAGTTGGAATTAAAGTATAAAGGAGAGAGAGAGAGAGAGAGAGAGAGAGAGTACTAGCTGGTGGATATAATGTCTTTATCTCTATCGTGGTTGGTAATACATCAACAGAGGTCAAATGCTAAACAAGTACAACACTCACATCCTCCTTAGCAAACTCTTATCTTTTATCCAACCCTATCTTCTATCTTCATCACTCAAATTATCTTTTTTATTATTATTATTATTATTATTATTATTTTTGATGAACATGTAGAGAGAGAAAAGCAAGGAATCGAACAATATATATTGCTTAGATTTCTTGATTCAGATAAGTTTAATGACACTTTAGTTATCAAATGCCAAAAGACAAAGATTATAAGGAATTTTGTTGGTTAGCAGGGGAATCCAAAACAAGGAAGGGTTGTTGAATCACTATCATCATCCCTCCATTGTTTCGAGAATAAAACTTGTCCTTTCCTAAAATTTTTGTTTTTGGAGTCATGCCACCTTCTCCATTCTATATTTCAATTTTATTATCTCGCGAGAATTTGTTCACACGTGTTAGGACCATGATGAATGCAGATAACCAGAAGATGACACATGTATCCGTATTGTTCATTTATCTCAATGGACACATATCACAATCCAAGCCTTTCGTGATCCACAAAATCAAGCATTAAGATCAAGCATGCCACACGTGTATCCCCCCTATCCATCAAACTGTCAATATGGGATATCCACTTCGTGATTTGTGTACATGATGGATGGTGGAGATACACATATAGCGTACCCGATCTTAGTGCAGTTACCCTCAATTATCTTGATTTCATGGAGACAGGTGTCGTCATCAGGAACTCCAGACCAGAACCGGTGAAAACAACACGTGATGATAAAAACTCCATATAGTGCATGAGTTTTAAGTATTACGGGTATTAGTTTGGCCCGAAGAGCTTGAGCTCACCCAAAATCCGCTTTAAATTTTCGGAGTTGGGCTTTTCCACTTGCTAGCATTGCTAAGGAAGGGATTTACAAGTATGGATTAGGCTGGGTTGGGCCATTGTTTGGGCTTAGGTATTAGTTTGAACCCATTACGGTATGGCCATATATGTAATGTATGCAAGATAAGGTCTATGGATTAAGTATCATAATGTATTATACACCACTGATTTAATATATTAAATGTCAGAAATATGAGTACATACGATCGTATTTATACACAACCTCTGAGAGTGGCCTTTCCTGAAGAGAGATAAAAGGGAATGTGAGAGAGAGGATATGTATGATTTTTGTATAGTACCCTACCAGCGTACTGATTATGCCAATGTACATATTAATGTGATAAATCTGATTATTGGATTAGTCATGAGTGAAATTTCATTCTAATTCATATATAATAGCTTGCTCGAGTTAATCTAGTACTAGGTTTATGGGTCAACCAAAACGGGTTTGAATAGTCTTAAATTGTTGGAGTCTCTCTAATCGTGATCTAGCAATTGGAGTCATTCAGAGTGTATACCAATACATTGGTATATATGTCGGGTGAACTCCAGCAACTGAATCATGACTGAAGAAAGTAAACAACTGGGAAAGAACATTTTCCTTTAAAAACCTTTTCAATTGCTCATGTTGAATATTCAATTGAGCTTGTGGTTTTATAAGATCCTCAATGTTATTCTTCCTTTTATTTTGGATATTAAGGATTTTGTTGATAAGTGCGGGGAATGCATCTTTTCTTTTATTCTAAGGGAAGCTAATCTTTTGGCTCATACCCTTGCTTAGAAGGTCATGACGATTTCAATAATGTTTGATTTGCCGTTATCCCCTCCGTGGTTGATTGATTCTTGTATCAATGACACCTTGGTTGTATTCCTAATAATCATCAATAAAATTTTTGTTCACAATGAGAAAATGGCAGATAAAGAGAGAGAGAGAGAGTCGAAATTAGAGACAATCCATTCCAATTCAAGGATTAATTCGTATCGTTCCCTTATACTTAACTTATATTTACTCGAACTCTCTTACACCAAATTTCTATTCAGATTCTCTTAGAAAAGTAAATTTTCTTCCCTCTTTTTTCCTTAATAATTTAAAATCTCTAAATTACCCTTATCCCTCACGCATCATCTCCTTCAGCAACATCTCTCCTGATCCCCTAGGATGCCCTCCACATTTTTCTTTATTATTAAATAATAAAAAAAAGGAAACAGAAAACTACGAACCCAAGAATTGTGTTGTGAACCATGGCAATCACCCTAGCAGAGATGTTTGCAAGGGAACTACTTGGGTTTGATGCTGACAACAAACTCCTCCGCATAAACTACCTACACAGAGGTAGATTCGATGGAGGATTTTGATGCGAAAGCAGTCGAGGATTAGATGGTTGTCACACGACTCACACTGTCAAAAACATGAACTCGTCGTCTTCGCAAACCACACCACAAGGAACTCGATTCAACAGAGGATTTCGGTTCTAGAAATGAAGCGAGTGATGGTAATGAGAGGTGGTGTTGGTATAAAAATTCTCTCTCGCCCACCTGCCGCCGGTCAAGAGCGGGATTTTAGCCGACCCACCTCCCAATGTATTGGTAAGCGGGACCGACTGATTCCCCTTTGGGCCCCCCGGGGGGGGCCAATCAAAATCATGGTGGTTTTAATGATTCATCGATTAGTATCATTTATTGCAGTGATCAATCTCAATCCGATACCAATTATTTAATTATTTTATTCTTTTTTTATTATTCGTATCGGCATTGAGGATTAGTTTCGGCCATATCCAAGACCTGAACCAAAACCTTGATAGCATCTCTTCCTCTCATAATTACATTCTCACCAAATCCATAGCTCCACATGAATCCAAACACTACCTTTCATTAAGGTCGGAGTGTACGTACGTACAGATCCACCGAATCTCTTAGATTCATGACATACAGATCCAAATCCTCTCCTCCCAGAGGTTCGGGAGGAGAGGGGGCGTCCCTTTAGATGGCCAATACTTAGGTCACGGGTGAATCCAAGCTCTTTATCCGAGCTTACAAATTGATTCGACAAAGAAATATCGACTCGAATGAAAGACTCGGGTAGGTATCGGCTAACTTTGTATTAGCTAATATATACATACTTTTTTTTCGTCAGTGGTTAATCGTTATCTGAAGTGGATTCTCTTTTTTGTAGTAGATGCCGAACCTGCTGCTCACTGGGCGAACGCAGCAGCTACATGGACCCCTTCCTTTCTATTGTTGCCAGCGTTTTCTCGGGCTGAACTGGAATTCTTTATTAGAAAGGGCAGGCAAAACTCGAAGGTTGTTATCCCAATAGACCAGTGGGCAGAACAAGGCGCATTATTGCAGCAATCATACCACCACAATCGAAAAAGTGTGTTCCCTTCAAATAACACTCACCGTAGGCCATCCTCGGCCTTCTTCGTCTTGAATGAAAAAAAAAATTAGTCCAAGAATAACAGTTCCCCTTCTTCATACCCAAATGGTAGAACTAGAAGTTAGAAGTCAGAGCTCTAAACGTGGATTTGAGATCCCTAAAAGGTTTTTCCTGCCAAACCTATGGGAGAAGAAGATTTGAATGGGAAAAAGGCAGATCCATCTGACAGTACAGCCCGGGGGTTGAGATTTTCTGTCAGTTACACTAAAACCGAGAAAACAGAGGAAAGAGACTCTTTATCAAATCAAATGGTGGAACAAAAATAAGTTGCATGGGCTTATCAAAAAAAAAAAAAGTTGCATGGGAATCCGGAGAATGACATGTATGAGTGAGGCTGCACGATGGAACGACCCTGTTTGAATGTTAAAAAACCTATTGTTGATATAATCTTATAACAACCCTTTTTTTTTAAAGCCCCCCCCCCTCCAAAAAAGGGGGTTACCAAACGGGTTTTGGGGGGGGAAAAGTGTTGGGGGGGCTTTTCTTTAACAAATATATTTTAATGTATTGATATATATTCCCATATATTCTTGAATTCTAATAATCGAGGACCCCTTATTCCATTGAAATATCAAATATAGCGGGAACATTGGGCCTCTTATTCTTCCTACCCTACGTAGCATGCGTTGTGTGATTAGATTGAGCTGGAACGAATTCCCCTTTTTTAGATGTTAGGAGAAAATATTATATTAAAAAAAAAAAAAAAAACAAAAATTATCTAATAATTGAAGACCCTGTCCATAAATATCAAATATGAGAGGTTGTGTACCATTGCCTACAATTTCTCCTATTCCAGTCACAGTGACATCTGGATTCGGAAGAAAAGGATGACTGAAATTTATAGGAAATATGAATAATTGAGAATAAATATCAACATGATGAGGTTAGTGTAGTTTCTTATTGAGAAAATTTTATTTCTCTTCCCTTTAATTCCCATTGCCACCAATAAGAGCCTACAAACTGAGTTGATGTTTCTAAAGTTGGACACACGCTCATGTCACATGATTTGTGGGTTAAAGAAGAGTGTGATCTTCTCTCTGTACCTCTGGGACTCCATACGTCTTATTTAGTGGGCCTGGTCTTTTTTGGAGTGGACTCGGGGGGGGTAAAATCCATAGAGAGTACACATGCATGTAGAGGAACCGGCTTTGATTAAAGAACAACTGGACACTACCATTGTCAAAGATCAAAGACATGCTTAGACCCCACGGCTAAAATCTCTCTCTATCTCCATATGTGAATTGATCGAGCTATAGAATGCCTTTAAAGGCTTCACGATCTCATAAGATTAGCTAGAAAAAACACCACAAAAAATTTCTTCACTATGGGTGAAAAGAAACTTGGTCCAAACCACTAGCGCTTCTACCGTCAAAAGAAATTCTCAGCATGCCAAACATACATTTCAGCCATCTGGAGAAAAACTATGAACGGAGCTAGGTTTTCATATACGAGATATCCATCCTAGTCACTATAGACATATTTGCCCAATTGACATGTCTGAAGGAATCAACGGGCCTCATCCAACACGTTGGAGATCCCCGAATATATGATAATTAGGCCCGGGTCCATTTCTTTGTTAAAAAAGGAAACAAGAGATTTGCCACTCGTGCCCAATTTTCGCCACCCTAGCCCATTGAGTGCTCTACCTCAGACTATCAACATCCTACGCTCGCAGTTTGATAGCTCGCAAAACTCATAACCTTGAGATCACGGGTTCAAATCCTGTAATGGGCATTCCTCAACTCTTCTGACCCTCTTCCTATCTATTGCCAAAAAGCTGTATCTTGTGCGAATGCATGATATAACAAAATTTGAATAAAGTTCCCACTCTGTTCCTATCTTTTTTTGTATTCTTTCTGAGGTCCTTTTCGCATGGAATCTATCATATTCCTTACTAGTGAAGACATTTCCAACTTAAACAACCAAGCTAGCTCCCTTTTAGGTTTAAGTTCAAATAATCGAAGTTGGATTATCAATGACTCGAATCTTGGATTGTGGCTTCAATATTGTAGCTATCATTTGGCTTCAATATGGTAGCAATCATTTGAATTAGATTCCTCGCAACCCCGTAAAATGACTAGATAAATCCAAGATTCAAACATCCAACTGGCAAGCAATGGACCATCCAGGTGGTCGACCACTCTGACTCCAAGATCAGGGTATTCAAGGGTTGAGATAATTAGGTACTAGGCTAATTGACCATCCAGTGGATTTTTATTGCTCAAGAAAAAAAGAAAAAAAGGGGATGGAAAACTATCAAACACCCTCCGTGGGGGAAGACCATTCTTCACGGACCAACGGCCAATACATAGCCGACCCAATATGACCAAACCTCATTAAGGGCGGCCCAATAGGAAATACCAATTCACTAAAGAGAGGGAAACCCCAAAAACACTAAAAAGGACATAGCTCCGCAATGAAACAGGCCAACAAAACACACGAAAGCTCACATGTCTTTAAGACGACCAGGAGGCCTTCGACCGTGGTTGTTTTTTCGCAGAACAAGAAGAGTAAAACTGTGGTCGTCGTCCTCCCAAAAAAAGGGACATCAGAAGGCTCCAAGGATGAGTCATCGCTGTCCAAGAACTCGAAAGCAGCCAAGGTTGGCCAAGCTGTCAGGTGGGAGAAGGTATTGTTGGAAGGGGTAGAAAGGTTAGCAAATAGAGGGAAGTACAGGTCTTGGGGAACTGGAAGAGAAAGAAGGTTGGTAGAGATGGCAGTAGCCAGAGACTGGGGGTTGGTGGGACTGGCCACAGCTAGAAGGATGGGGTCAACCTCCTTGGACTGCCGCACCATAGCATCATAGGATTCGATGGGAAGAGGGGAAGTCCGCGGTGAGGGAGAGGGACAAAACCACAGGTTCCCACTGACATCACGAGAAAAGGCACTGGGTGTTTGAACTTCTGGTAGGGGAATGCCTTGACTTAGAAGCCGATCCTTTTTCCACAGATCCTTCACGACCATTGAATCAATACATCCAAAAGAGACCTCTGATAGAAGAGAAAAAGGGTTGCTCAACTCCAACCCTGTAGTCACAGTCTTGACCTTGGAAGAAGGTTTCTCAAGACCGAGCCAACGGGCAACAAAAGGTCCACATCTCAAGCTTTCCCAATTAGTGATATGAGGGGTTTGAGTTCAAAGACTGTGGCATCCTTCCCCTACCATAAGAAGACGGTTCAAGCACCAATGCGTGATCGCATGTGATTGTCTCAGTAGTTCCATCTTTTGGTTTCTGCACCTCCACCACAGGCGGCGGTTCATCCCCCCTCCTAGTCCTCACAGCGTCAGGAAGGGATTTACATCGTCTCCTCCCAGTGGTTCTGGGAGGACACGGCAACCCAGTCCCGATGGCCAACACGTGGCTCTCGGGTGAATCCGAGACCCACGTTCGAGTCGACACCCCCTGTCGGCTTGGTTTGTCTGTTGGGTGTCAACTCAAACGTGGGTCTCGGATTCACCGAGAGCCACATGTCGGCCACCGGAATTGGATTGCCGCTGTCCTCCCAGAACCACTGGGAGGAGAGGATGCAGATCCGTCAGGAAGACCTCCAATAGAAGCATCTCCTTCCACGTTCTCATCGAGAGGGATATCAATGTCTGGTTTTGAAGCTTCTTTATCCTTCCAATAAAAGCTTATTGATCCTTTCACTCATCCTTTCACAACTAATTTTCTGCTGGATTTGAACTTACGCTCAGTTTGGTTGCAAGGGTAATTAAAGGAAAAGGAAATGAAATTTTCAAAAATTTAAAAACAAAAAGAAACTTTTGTAACTATAACATAACATGATTGTTTGAACTACCTAAATTTGTTACCATATTTAATAACATTACTATTTAAATGTAAAATTTATTTTATTTTTCAAATGCAAAGGATTTGAATCCAAAGAGAAATGGAAGTTAATAACTTAATATGGAATGATTCAAAATTTCAGATTTAGTAACATAGTCATGTGATAACATGTGACATGTGATATAATGATTACAAAAATTCTCTTATAAAATTATAAAATTTAAAAATTTTGCCTGCCTCTGATGGAAAATGTGTTTGCAGAATATGCCTACAGTTTCCTACATAACGCATTAATCATGAAACCCAAAATTTGAGGACCGCTAGTTAGCCCTGTGGCCTTGCGGTTGAAAGCAGACCTGGGGAGAGATTGAGGTTTTGACTCTCCCCCCTCATCTTGCGGCTTGTAGTTAGACCCCTCCCCCCTTAGTCTAGATCCCATCCCTGGGCCGCCCACCCCACCCCACCCCACCCCCCCCCCCACAAACCAAAAAAAAAAAAAAAACCTAAAATTTATATGCTTTACTGACGGGCTGGGTCAACCTGACTTGAGAAACAGAAAAGATTATACAAAACAAAGCTCTAAGAATTAAGAGACATATTAAGCCAAGTCTCACCTCTCAAATTGAGCACAAAAACATCAAGAAATCTGCCACTGGGATAATGCAACAAATTACTTTCTGGTACAATAACCAAAAAAATTAAAATTTAAAAAAATAAAGACAGACAAACAAATGAATAAACTGATCTAGGAACAAAAATACAGACATAAGAGACAGACTAACCAAATTGGAATTCTCACTACAGAACCATGCGAGCATTTTAACAGCATCCACATTCACTAACTTGTCATCTCTGGAATCTAAAGAATGAGCTTCAGAAAACAATGAACAGCTCCCTTTAATTCTCTGTAAGGCCAACTAGCACTGTGCCTGATCATTTTGTTACCTTAATGGGCAAAAATTCAGCCACTTTCCTAAATTCAGCATCAGTATTCTGTAATGTTTAGATGCAGCTGATGCCAAAATAATCACATGATATTTAACTCTGAACCATGTTGAGGATTGATTTTGACAATAGTCGTTAGTTTTTCTATGGGGATTAATGCAACCATCATTAATTCCCAACCTTCAATATGCTTCAAAACGAACAATGCAAGACAAAGTGGGAAATGAGAAGGTCCGAACGTAGATACAAAAATAAACAATGAATACCATTGATTATGGCTTCACAATAACGGCCAAGTAATTTTGTCAATTTATTTCTTAATCAAGTTTTGTCAGAGTACTCAAAAAAACCTCATCCTTGTTCCTATCACACAATGAAGATATGTTTGCAAATCAAGGACTGTATAGATACCTTCTATTTTTTCTGCAATGGTTCCAATGAACTCGCTAAGGGAGGTATAGCTTCAACTGCAGCTTAGAATTTTGATTAATCCTCCATGTTAGTTATTTCAACTTAATCAATTTAACCTTTATATTTATAATATGTTTTTATCATTCATCTGGCCGGTAGCTTCCATTATCAAAATGGTTAAATTCTTGGGGTACTGTCCTACACTTACCACTCTCTTCACTCCAAAACTTGCTCAATCACCCGACACTTTCATGGTTGATCGGCTAGCTTCTGTCAATTTCCTCTAAATTTGACACCACTATTGAATTCTCATCAAGCTCTCTCTTGCTCGTCCTAGCTAGAACATTCCATTTGACACAATCATTCCTGGTTGACGGAATTGAACAAGGGATTTATTTAGGCTTAGTTCTCATTTAGACCGATTCATCCATATGGAAAATAAAATTCACCTTTGATAATATGTGCAAAATCTGGCAACATATAACACCAATAAAGCATGTATAATGACCATGTAGACATAGTCTTAATTGATACTGAGAATAGGTTTGAAATTCAAAATTAATTATATTGATTAAGGAAACTAATCAGGTAGGATGAATCATGGTTGAAGGCCTCTTTTACTCCTGAGTTCTGCATATGGAATGAATGACTAGCTAATGTAATGTCAGAATATTTTTCCCATTTGAACAATTTAAAATGAAAATTACTGGTGACATCAAGGTCAGCAATCAAGAACCATACAAAAACACCATTGGAATGACTAAAGGAACAACTGATTTTTTTTTTTTTTCCAATTTTAGTATTGCTCTTTTGCCACTATGAAGAAGGATTACATAATTTAAGTCCGCAAAGCAACAGTTCAAATTTGAAATTACATTCACCAAAATTGCCCATTTCCTTGGGTTTAACATAAAAACCAGTTGGAGTAACTCACTGTTCTGTCTTGATGAAATGAGTGGCAAGTAGCTTTGGAACCGTAAATCCATTGAAAGAGTCGACCTCAAAAAGTTCTCTCAGCTTCTCATCACATAAAATCCTCCTCTTATCAGATGGATCCTTCATGGACAAGCATAAAATATTGAGGAGTTTCACTTGGAAATGATAGAACAAGTGAGAGAATGTAGGGTTGTATAATGGTTATTAAACAGGATATGATCCAAATAGCCTCTATTTATTTGGATAATTGGAACTGGTTACTAATTTGCATAATGAAAAACACTGGATATAATCAGATATGAAACTGGAAATTAATATATATACTCCGATTGGTTCATAATTGAAAATTATGATATGATTATATAACAAATATACTCAACAGGGTAATATATTTTGAATCCATTTAAATTTTTCTGAAAAAATAATTATTTAATTTTATGTTATTTTATTTTAAAAAAGCAATTACACTACAAGAACTAATAAAAAAGACGAGTTAATCAGATAAAATGTTGAATTTGAAATCAGATATTGGTGCATCTGCTTCAAATACAATAAATTTACAATAGAGAGAGAGAGAGAGAGAGAGAGAGAGAGAGAGAGAGAGAGAGAGAGAGGGGGGGCTACTAAAGCAAATTTTACATAATTTCGTAAGTTTTCAAACCACAAGTACTCAGACAAGCAAACAGAAGTGCCTAAGAATGACAAGGAACATCTCTAAGTGCTTAAAATCTACAGACTGACATGGAACTACAATTTAGCCCCTCAAAGTGAGTATAACTAGCTTTACCCTTAAAACCATGATAACCTGATAAAGTAGAAACTTACTATGTAGGATCTTACTTAGATGTCCAATGTCCAAATAATTTAATTCATAGCACAATGTTCAGAAAACTTGATGAATACAGGTTCCCTTACAAGGACCATAACAAAAGCCCATCAAAATGGGCTGTTCTAGACCCATGAAGCCATGGCCTAGCTCAAGTCCAAAGCCATGATCAGACCCAGCTTGCCCTTACTCCTAGGATGCATGCCTTTCTTTATTTCACTGGAAAGTTATTAAGGAACTTGGTTATTATGTAGCTTATTTTTCGAGTCTACCAGTTTCTCCTTGAAATTGTTCAATCACACTGTCCATATATAACTATTAATTCATGCTAGGAAAGAATTTGGTAGCCTGTCTATTAAAACCTACAATAAGCTTTATGAGTCCATAAAGCAGTGCACTGCCACAGGATACAAGGCAACTTCTACAAAACATTCAAATTTATGTAGCATTATCATTGATAATGCTACATAAATTTGAATGTTGTTGTTGTTGTTGTTATTGTTTTATCATTGGGCCCTATAACTGGCTATCACAGTATATGGTCAAGAAAGATGAGCAACAAATACCTGAAGGTCATTTTGTTTAATATATTCCCACATTCTCTTTACAACATCAGACCGTGACAATGCACTCTCACCAGTACCAATGAACTTCACCAGGGCACCAGAAAGTTGAAGAGGAGCAAGAAAACCAGAGTTCCCTCCCTTCTGCCGTTTTTCTTTTGGTTTGGGATCATTTCGACCTGAAATAGAAAATTATGTGATAAGTTTCATCTCAGAAGTTCGAACTACTAAGTGGAAGGACTCTCACATATATAAGGCACCCAAGGTTCGAAACTTAAGCAATGTGAGACTATTCTCAACACTCCCCTTCACATGTTGCCCCTCTTTTGGGTGGTAGTACACGTGGAAAATGTGCCCACTTTTGGGTAACCGTAGCCCCTCTTTTGGGTGACGGTAATGAGGGAACTTAGAGCTCTGATACCATGATAAGTTTCCCTCTCAAAAGTTCGAACTAGCAAGTGGAGGGACTTACACATATTTAAGGCACATAAGGTTCCAGACTTAAACAATGTGAGACTATTCCCTTTATGTATTTGTAAATACACCACATCTGAATCAACCTTTTTTTTAATCAACAGAAAAATAAATTTTATCAAATGCATAAGCAAGCTGTACCACATGCTAATGAAATCGAGTGAAAGAAACAAAAGTTTAAAAGAAAATTTTTCTCATTAATCTCACCTTCTTTTTTCTCTTGCTTTCGTTGCTTTTCTTTTGGTGTCGGCTTGTTTTGTGCTGTTAATTATATTGATTACCAAGATCAGTAATATCTTAAGAAATTATGAATATGTTAGTCACGGGATTAAGGGCAATATGAGAATCAAGAATAGAAATCAAAGGACACATCACTATGAAATATTCAATGGGCAAACTGAATAACAAAAGAGCAAATAACATACAACAAATCTGAATGAAATAAGTTAAAGAATCTAAGGACAGATACAAATAGTCAGACTAAAAATTAGATAATTACATTAAAATGTCAATGATCCAACAATCCACTTAAATGCTTTTAATGATAACTGCCTAAAGCCAGAATACTGAGAGTAAAGAATTATCATGACATGCCCATTGCAGTTACAATACAGTGGGTACCTGTGTCAAGGGACATTGAAGATGTCCTCAACAAGACCTGAACTTTTTCAGTCTAATTCGTATATTTTAACGGGTGTTTTATGGGCCTCATGCACAGTTTATCACAAAACTAAGGTTGAATTGGAAAGGGTGCAGAGGGTGCACATTATGCTCATGAGCAGAAGAAGGACCATTGAATTATGGCAGTAACACAAAGTTTCTCAGAATTTGATGATAGAAATCACTTGATGGATAAGGATTGTCTGTTACTCAGAAAGTTGATCAGTTCCATATTTCAGCGGTCTGGGAAGAAGAGCACCATCAGGTCTCCAGATGCTGATCTCTTTCAACATAATAAGGTTCCACTACCCAAACGTTTTTTTGTTTTGTAGCTTTGGGGAACCCATTTCATTTGCAAGGATTCTATGAAATGCTTTCCACAAGAAATATGGAGCTTATGAAATGGAACAGCAATGATATTCAAAAATTGGAAATCAACAGAAACCACAATAATGGGAAAAAATTTTGGAACTAAGGTTTATAGGTTTTTAGATAGCTGAGGAATATTGTTCCCTTTCTAAGGAAGAAAACATTCCACAGACTGCATGAAGGGAGCAATTGAAAGGCTAACAACAATGGAAGCATTCATCTAGAGGCAGAAATCCAGTATCACTTGGTCAAGAAAAGCCACAGGAGCATAATTTACTTCAACATGAAACTGGTCCAATTTCATCACAAGAATCAGATGTTGACAAAAATGAGCAAGGAGATATGGTGAAGGATTCAATAATGAAGTTGAAACTTTATCTGCAATCTTCCTTTCACTCTATCTTTCTGCAAATAGTCCCATAAGTCCCCTCTGTTTTTGCATACAAGAATGATCAATTTTACCAAAGCAGTGAAGTCAAATAAGTTCAAACATTAACAAAATTGAGACCTTTGGTTTCTTGATAAACTTCAGGTCATTAAGTAGGCCAACTCAGTATGAGTCAAATCCCTGGTTAATCCATTTTTCTGACTGTGGCAGCCTGTGTTTAACAACTATTTCCATAAGTATATCCAGATGCATATCAACTCTATAAATAGAACCAACAGAAATTCAAAATAAATACCATCTTCTGAATCCAACGGCCAGATATGCTTCGATAAAGCCTTATTCATTTGAAACATGTTAATGGAATCAACATGAAAAAGTTCATTCAATCTTTCATCACAGATTATGTTCCGTTTATTGCTTGGATCTTGCAAATTGTGCTCTCGAATGTAGGCCCAGATTTGCTTGACAACCTAGAACCAAAATAAAGAACTAGAAAAGATGAGTACCAAAAACTCTTCCATCTTCCAAACTCACCAAATGAAAAGATCAAGGAAATTTTCATAACTTCCTACAAATATACCTCAGTTCTGGCCAACTCCTGTACTCCAACGAATTTTTGAAGTTGAGGAGACAGAGAACATAATTTGGTAAATCCACCACCTCTTTTTTTGACATCTTTGGTAGGTTTGTTTGACCTGCTTAATAACATTAGGCAATGACATATTTAGCCTTCAGAATAGAATAAAGTGATAACTATTCAACCAATATTTCTAGTGCCATTATTGCAATGTCTAATCAATGATTTTCCAAAAAAAAAAATACATCAGATAAGTTTCTATATCAGTTATTAAACATAATCAAATAAGAAGGTAAATTTTAATCATAGTTCTAAAACTTGGCGAAATTCAGTGATGTTGATGTCATCGAGACGAAACACAACACAAAACACAGAAATAACATGGTTTCGATCGGAATAATGGACCTACACCATATCCTTTCAGCGATCAGTTCAACAGGGTATTATACATACACTGTTTCGAGTGTGCTTGGTCAAAATTTCGACCGAACTCACCTGTTTCGCCCTTTCTTTGCAGGGTGAAGGAAAACACTGATCTCAACCTGGTTTTTGCCACCTCACCTCTTAGACTGCCGGATTATGCTGCTACGGGTTGCCAGGTCACTCCCAAGATGTCGTTGGTCGCAATTTAGTGAAGATTTAGCCACATTCAACAATTGAAGGTATGAATTTTGCCAAATATGAATTTTTACAAAAAAAATAATAAATACCCGAAAGTTGGTGAAGATAATTTTATATTTCAAACCGGAGCTATCTGTCTATCTATCTATCTATAGATATTTGGAAAAATGAGGTCATAGATTGGGCTTACGTGTCTAACATATAAAAAAATTTATCCCAACTACCAAGTATTCATCATGTTTTTTGCAAAAATTCATTTTTTGGAAAAGTTCCATACAACTCTTAAATGTGTTCAAATCTCCACCCAAATGAAGCAAGCGATAATGTGGCAGTGATTTGGTAACTCCCAGCAAGGTGTCCACTAGTTTGGAGGGTTGATGTGGCAAAAATCAAGCCAAAAGCCCAAAATCCTCTTCTTGGCACTGAAATTTTCAAGAAACACATCGACTGAGACCTGTTGAGGCTTTTTTTCATTTTGGGTAAATAGCCTGTCTAGACTCCGTTTTTTATAAGTGATTTGGTCCATGGTCCAATCGAAACTTCGAGTTGGACTGAAATGAACCGAATTCTCGAGAAATAGCGAAATTTCGATCTATGCTTTGTGACTCGTATGCTGTCTTGTCTTGACTCGGCCGAGATTTTTTAAATCTCGCCGAGATTTTAAACATTGCATAGAACTAAATAAAGGAGTGGATGAGGTATGTGGCACCGGTGGTCAAATAGCCCAACCATTAAAAATGATAATATGACAAGGATAAGCTGAAATTTGATTATTGTGGCTGCACACAGCATACCAAGGATTGGTCTTGGATGGAAAACATCGACGTACTTCCGCAAGTGTAGTATAGAAGGAGAAAACCTTGTTTAGTCTTTCTCTGCAAGCCTAAAGGCAAACGGTTTTTCACTTGCAAAATATATAAGTATCTACTGGGAGGCACACAACTTTTCTGTATTTCTTGCCTATTCATTTTCTTCTATTCTCATTCTTCTTTCTTCCCCTCTACTCCACAAAACCCTATAACGTTGTGATCATGTATACATGAAAACAGTTGCACAAGGCCTTTTAGCTCAGGAAATGCATACCAAGTTTATATATGTTTGCACTCTGCAGGCCTGGATGTAAGCCATCAGTAGTATACATGGGAAGTGTCCCATGGCATAATAAAACAGTTGCAAAGGCTTTGCCTATTTAAAAGCCAGTGACCCTACCTTTTTGTGCCACTGTTGTTGTTTCTTCTGCTGCTATTGGTTCCATCAGAATTTTATCATTACCGGAGCTATTAGCAGTTCTTCCTACAGCTGATCTGAGTACCACCATCCAACCCAATGCCACTGAACATGGTACTTATGAGTTTCTAGAAGCCTAAGAGGACAGGCTCAGAAACTCAGACAGAAACCAGATCGCAGTGATGGTTTAGAAACCAGATTGGGGAATTTCAATAAATTCAAATCAGCAACTCTATTAGGCCTCAAACTCTGGTTGAAGGTATATTTAATTGCGAAGAATAGCATACTAAAAATCAGATTGATCTGACAGTCATATTCAAGATCCCTAGTGAAGATAGGATTCTCAAGAACATAGTAACAGAACCACAACTCTATTTCAGAAAATAGAGAATCAGGATCGGATGTAGTAGAACTAGGTATGCAGGAATATCATTAATCAACGTCCAAAAGTAATCACAAAACAGATTTCAGGAATCACAGTTTTAGAAACTCAGATTGCTACACCATTGCATGTAGGACAACGACTCAGCGCACATTGGAACCCTTTTTGTCAATTCTACTTGGTTTCAAATCATTGTAGCTGCTTTAAAATATCTCACATTGCTTATAGTGCCAACACTGTTTTCCAGTACATGCACAATCCAACTAAAACACATTTTCAAGCAGTTAAACAAATTCTTCGGTATTTGAAAAAACACTTAACTATGGGCTGGTTATTCATAAAATAGTCCCTTGCATCTCTTTGCATTCGACGATGCTGATTGGGCAGGATAGTCAGACAGTCGCCACTCTATCACATGGTATAAATCTTGGCATCATTTGTGTTTCCATAGTGCTGAAAAGCAACCTACTGTGTCTCATTCTAGTTCAGAGGCGGAATATTGCTCACTTGCATCTACTACCACTGCATCACATGGAGTCTTCATCTCTTGGTGTCATTGGTCCATCCTTGCCTGTTGCACCACATTTTTACTGGGATACTCACAGTGAAGTTTGTATGACTTCCAATCCTATTTTCCATAACCGCTCTAAACATATTGCTTGGACCTCTGTTAGTTAAAACTCATTTTAAACGCATACCGTACTGCCGTACTGTACTCAACTGTTTAATACGCGTATTGCCGTATTGATCTAAAAAATACTTTAAAATACTCCATACTCCAAGCCTTGCCGTTTAAAACTTGTTTAAAACATGTACCATACCGTATCCGTATTTTAATGTATTTTAACCTGCATCTTTAATAAATAATGAATCGATTAATCTCATATCGTTTAATATTCTTATTGCTTTCTACATGTAACCGATGTGGGATTAAAGGCTGCCACTTCCTCATAATTGCATATAAACTCATTACTTTATTACTTGTTAGGGGGGGTGTGGGTTATGAGTCATAACAATTGTATATTCTAAGCCACCATTGATCTCTCTCTCTCTCTCTCTCCATATGAATTCATGCTTAGAGTCTTGGACAAACATAAAACATCAATTAACTACTTGACTGAAGATGATAATTCTCACCATTTTATGGCCAAACACTTCATTAATGTCATATGTTCCTATTGATTTAGGTATGATTTTCTAATAGATTTACATGTTTCATTAATGTAATTCTTCAATTTATGGGAGTATATTGTCGTTTTTTTACCGTACCGTATTATATCTGATCTGTTTAAAACCCGTACAGTCCTTTTTTGTTTTTTTGCCGTTCTCGAAATGTTTGACCTTTTTTTGACCGTACCGTTTTTGTTTTGATCCGTTTAAAACCCGTTCCATCCCGTTTTGTTTTTTTGCCGTTCCCGTTTTAACTAACTATGGCTTGGACTACCATTTTGTTCAGAAAAATGCAGTAGCTGGTGAACGTCAAGTGTTTCACATCCCTGCTCCACATCAAATTGTCGACATCTTTACCAAGAGTCTTCTTAGTAGCATCCATGCTTCTTTGCAATCCAAGTTGAACGTTTTTCCTCTTTCCATGTTTAGCTTAATGAAGGGATTAAGGAAATACAAGAAAATTGGGATCTTAATCATCACTAAAAGGAAAGATTTGGTGAATCATGATAAAATTCAAGTTCAGCATAAAAAAAAGTGAAGTGTTTACAGAAAACAGAGACATCCTTTTATATGTAAAGGACTGGACTGACAGGCTAAACTGAATTACAGAAATAGAAGCATCTAGACTTAGTTTGTGTTGACGTGTAAACTGATGTGGTGATAACCAGGCAGGCATCAGTATCTGACGGGTGATGTATAGGCAAGAGTCGCAAGACCTTATGCTCTTCTTGTAGAACTAGGGAATAGGCTTTGTTAAGATTTGGCAAAGGCTCCATGGTAAGAATTTGGGTGTGAACGGTTGAGAAGGAATCGTTGAGCCCCATCAGGAATTGAAACACCTTCTCGGTTTGGAGATGTCCTTCAAAAACTGAAAGAACCACGGTTACAGGGGGAAATTTGCAAATAAGATCCCAATTCATCCCAAAGTATCTAGCGAGCAGAAAAATAATCTGAAAGTGAAAGTCAATATTGCTGGAGCAGAGAGATATTTCGTTGGAGTTCACAGACTCTCAGGCCATTACCCTGAGAAAATCGATCTTTAAGATCCACTGACAGGTCGCCTGCAGTTTCAACATAGACAACACTAATATATAGATCTTTAATGAGGCTATTATAAAGCCAAGACATTACCATTAGGTCAGATTGTTCCCAAGCTTGAACATCAGAAGGAGGACCTATCGGTTTTGGAAGAGAACCATCCACAAATCCGTACTTGTTGTTCGCTCCGAGAGCTACACGCATCGCCCGTCGCCATGTTCCATAATTATTTCCATCGAGAAGTTGAGTTACTAGAATGTGGCCGGGATTATCAAATGGATGCAACAAGTAAGGGCTTCAAGAGGGAGAAGGAGAAGTATCATAGTGTAATTTGCCGGCTTGAGATTTGTTTTCGAAGGCCATTAAAAGATTCCAACTGCTTCAATCAAAGAAAAAGCCGATGATGGACTCACCTCAGAACAATAATCAAACACTTGAACTGATGATTTGAAGAAGAAATTTGTAAATGAAGAATCAAGAAGATGAATTGCAGATCTGATGATGACGGATCGTCTAGAGTTGCGTGACTGATATTTGAAGAAGTGTGGCATTGTAAATGAGAAATAAGAAGATGAATTGCAGGGATTCATACTGAGAAAATTGCACAACAAGAAATCCAATTTTTCTTTGAGATCATGATAAAATTCAAGTTTGGTATAAAACGAAGTGAAGTGTTCACAGAAAACAGAGACGTCCTTTTATATGTAAAGGACTGGATCTGAAAGGTAACTAAAGTACTAAACTGAATCACAGAAATAGAAGCATCAAGACTTAGTTTGTGTTGACGTATAAACAAATGTGGCGATGACCTGGCAGTGAAAGTGTAACAAATCATTCCCATACAAAAAAATGTTGAGAGAAGATGGGAAAGAAGATTGTAAAAAGAAGGATTTTGTGGATCATGATCGATATTGAATTGATTGGAAAAATCATTTTTTTATTTTAAATGTTGGGAGAAGAAAGGAAAGAAGGTTTTAACCTCGTGTAATCTTCTATAGAATAGTGGATTATGATGGGAGAAGCTGATATAGCTAACCCACGTTCGGGTGGACATAGACATTCAAGCTAATCCATGTAAAATCTCTTGTTCTGTTTTTTTCCTTATTCTTGAGCTGTTTATCTAAGAATTTGTTTACAAAGAACTTTTGACAAGGATTAGTAATAACTAATTAAGCAAAATAGAAGAATCCTCAAATGAAATTATGGTGATGCAATGCATTCCGAACAGAACAGCGCAGCATAAAAAAAGCTGATTACAGTGAATTTATTTCACCCAGTCAAAAGAAAAAAAAATAAGAAATTAAATATATATTTTTTGTTTACTCTATGCGAGTGGATTTGGGCATACTTTAGTGGACAATGAGTCTCCAATGCATGCAATAATCATGTTACCTTCAATGCATATGCCCTAGATAGAGTAGAATGAAGGAACTGGATTCCTGTAGATGAACTTGTTGAAGAATAAACGTAGACTGGCATTATGAACTAGACGCCCACCCATCCCATAATTAAATAAATATCATTCGCCAGTAAACATGCATGTTATCAGGCTGTGGCAAAATATAGTAAGCACAGGAGCATCAATCATCCAAGCATGAACGAATGCATAACGGAAATCTTATCAGTGGCTATAACCAGGGGAACCAAACGAAAGCACGACAACAAAACCTACTGGATAGAAGCGGGAGAAAACTTTGGGAAAAAAAAAAAGAGAATATAGCAAAAAACACTCACCCTCCTTTCCCGCTGCCCTTTCCACGACTTATTTTTTCCTTTTCGTCTTCTTCTCCTTCTACATCATCGTCTTCGTCTTCAGAATCGGAACCGCTGTTCTCTTCAGATTTTAGTTTCCGCTTGCGTTCATTGTCTGCTCTTGCATTTCCTTCCTCTTCATCCTCCTGTTCTTCTTCGCCTTCTTCCTCGGCTTTCTCGAGTTGGCTCTGAAGAAAGAGGTCGACTTGCTCTCTAATGAATGCTTTCTTTTCTGACAAATCGATTCCAAAATCTTCTTCGAGTTTCCGGCGCACGATAGCGGTGGTGGTGGTGTTGAGGTCTGAAGTTCGGAGAAATTCATGAAGCCTTTCGACGAGGTCCGAGTCGGACACCATTGTTCCTCAAATCCGTTATCTTCCCCTCGGTATTTCTGTTTCTCTCTCTTCTGTGGCTTCGCTTCGCTAGAGAGAGAGACTGTAGTTGTCAATTTCTGAGAAAAGGTAGTGTTTTTCTTCAATCGTGATTCGTGATGTGTGCGATTCTGGGGCTCACATGACCGAATCAGGAAAATCGAAGATTGGTGAGCCGTGAGCGTGCGATGGAGCCGCGAACCGGACATTTGCAGAAAATACGGAAGAAAATAGTACGGCTGCATCTCGTTGGCCTGAAAGTGAAAACGCCCAGCAGCGTCGCAACTCGCAAGATTACCTGTTTTTGTCAAATGACGGAATTACCCTTCCACCGAGTCCTCTTTCACTTAAACTTTCCCAGTTTCTGAAATAGGTTGGGGCATGGATGTTTGTGGGTTTTTTTTTTTACGACGGGTTTTTAGACCTTTCGCCTGACTAATCATATAGGTCCATACTTATCCCATAATTATATGGACCGGATCATTCCAGTATAGGTTATTCTTGTGGATAAGCCGTATATGTTTTTGGTAATCCCAAAAAAATCGTCTCATATTGTCTAGTTGTCTAGTTGTCTGGTTGTCCACTGGACAATGCATCCCAGTCTATTCAATGAACGATTGACACGGTTGGGCAACAAGAGACGATTCAGGTCCTTGGTGATCCACCCTTATTTTCATTTGTTTGGTTCACACAAACAAGGAAATGATTCTTGTTTCTCGACTGATTTCAATTAAACCCTATTTTTAATTGATATGGTTTTGTTGAATTGCTATGGTTTTTCATGTTTGATGTTAAAATGTTTACTCGTACCACCCTGGACTTAGGTCCAAATACAACTATTACCCTAAAGTTCATAGCAATTACATGTATTATCTTTAATTGCCAAACTTTGTTACAGATAGCCTCACTCCGTTTGAAATTTTATGTTAGTTGCTTATGTCAGCAACATTCTTCAAATTTCGAAGGTACAAAAAAAAATACCCTTATTGGAATTGTAAAAAGAACAAAAATTCCTTTTGAAACATGAAAGGATAAATATATCCCCCATAATAGTTTCGAAACATCACCTACCACCCACACCTTTCAGAAAACATCAGCTACCACCCAAACGTTTACCACCGTTAATCAAATAGATCCACTCCGTTTAACCAATTCCATTAGTTGTTGATGTCATCCAAAAACGAATTTTAATTGGACAATAATACCCTAACAGATAACTTGAAAGACTTTTTTACCCTCCCTCAGTTAACTGACCCTAAACCCCTAAATGGTCTCTCTCTCGCTACCCGTCACCGCCTCTTTCCACCCTCTCTCTCTCTCTCTCTCTCTCTCTCTCTCTCTCTCTCTCTCTCTCTCTCTCCACCCCGCACACACCACCGCTGCCTCCACCGTCTCACACCTTAGAGCGAAGGAGACGAGAAGGAACTCGATAGATAAAGTCACCGGCAAGTGAGACGACCAATATGAGAGTAGATGAGATCGAGAGATAAAAGAAGACGGTACAAAATCAATGGTATTGGACGGATTTTAAAATGATAAATAAATTGATTTGTTTTTGGGATAACACAGTACAAAGGTTAAGATGGTTATCTTTTGTTTGAAATCAGAGACAAAAGTCTTCTTCTGCTTTTGGTTTTGAAAATATCAGAGAAAGGAGGTTCTAGAAAAACAGAAGAAGAAAAAAATGGAAGAAGAGTTTCAGAAGAGTTGGGAATCCTCAAGAACTAGAAACGATGGCAAGAATCAAAGGATCTTCCATTAAACATCTCCCTTCATTCTTTTTTCTCAAGAAATCAAGAAACACTAACTTGGAGACATTTACAGAGGATTTTTTTTTCTTCATAGATGACGTTGAAATAGCTAAAGATGTAGGGTGTGGCAGATCTGATCTTCAGTGCATCAAATGGAGGGGGCCATGCCGGCATTAAATGGGACCATGAACTGAAATCCACGATCCCAACGGCGGAGGAACCACTATCCCACTTTTTGAACCATCGTGGTTGGCTAGAAGGCCATGATCCCAACGACGAAGAAGCATCCAGCAACTGATTGTCGGTGAGAGCATGGAAGTGAAACAACTTACCAGAAATTCAGGAGAAACACCAGACGTTCTTGGGGACTCTTCCACATATTCGTCAAAAAGACATTGTATCATCTCCATTCTTAGGTTTCGAACTAGGATGGATCCGGCTAGGATATTCAAAATCGACAGAACCTGAAGTTAAAGAAGATCCCAATGGCAAAGGAACCGTGGTCAAATACAGCGAAGCCACTCCAAACAGAGATGAATCGAAAATTCTCCCTAGACGAATCAAAACCTAATTTCTCTATTTTAATCTCAAATATCGCCATTAATCTGAAATGATGCTATGCTAATTTCGTAACTTTTCTTTTTCCTGAAAACCAGGAAAAGAAGAAGAAGAATGAGACAGGAAAAGAAGAAGAAGAAAGAAGGGTTATATTAGTAATTTTACTAGTTTTTAAAATTTTCAAATTAATAACATGAAGGGTAAAATTGTTTAACACTGATTTCTATCATCTCCGTCAGTTACTTGGGTGTAGTTGATGTTTTTTGAAAGGTGTGGGTGGTAAATGATGTTTCAAAACTATTATGGGGGGTAGCTGAAATTTATTCGTAAAAAAAAATACCCTTATTGGAATTGTAAAAGAACAAAAATTCCTTTTGAAATTTATGGGGGTATAAATATACCATATTTTTATTTCATCTTCTTTGTCTTTCTATCTGTTCATTCTGTGATTTTCACTCTACTCTAGTCCACTCGACTAAGCAATGATATCTCCTCAACAACAACTGTGGTTTTCGCATACGACAGCAAGAGAACATTCTAAATACAACAACAAGTGGTGTCATACCTTAATTCCTGCTGAACCAAAAGTGTGAGTGAACCGTCACTAAATCAACGGTTCACACCAGGATCTCAATAAGACCGTATCCACTAATACAAACCATTGCACATAACCATAATCAGAATATAAATAAATACAGCGGAAGTCTTAAATTAAATGAACTGAGTTCTACATTGTAAGTATAGTAACCAATTATTCCCCACACCAAAACGTAAATAAAATATCTTTACACAATTTATGAATCCAACTTAAATAAAATAAAATAAAATAAAACCATCCTAGAGGTACACGCAGAAAGGGCACTCGCATGAAGCATCATACTCTTCTTCCCCTGCTTACACTTCTAAAACAGCAACACCTCCATATATTGGAGCGTCCACGTAGTCCTCCACAGTATAACCTGTGTCAACATCTAAAAACATGTATATATACAAGGGTGAGCTCACAACTTAGCTCAGTAAGAAAATCAGACAATGCAACAAGCAACATGCACGAGTAACATTCACATTATGGTCTAGTTTTAAGTTTGCAATGTGCTATAGGAAGGATTGACGGCCACCGCACCTCTATACACGAGTGTGTGAATCCATCCAATGGATCAAACACCATTGTCGTCCCACATGCACCCACTGGAATAAGGATAGAGCTAAAGTGTCTGGATCACACACCGCAAATACTTCCCCTGATTTCCTACTCATACCAACACGTAAGCCCCTATTGGCAAGGGCATGCAAACTGGGCTCGCAACTAACCAATCCTATATGTCATCACAATAGCCTCTATCCCAGCACAACTTCCTACGGCATAGAGATAGGGCTAAAGTCTGATGGCCAGGCCAGAGACCACAGTGCCACGTCCTCCTCCAAATACCCTACCCACACCAAGCATGCTAAGACAGAAGCGATATGAAAAGGTGCTAGTGCGAGGAATGATCCCAGACCCCAGGCCCTTTCCATTCCACACACCAACGAAAATAATCACATACCTAACAATCACAACTTAGCATAGCGAGTATGCATGAACAAAATAGTAACTGAAAGTAAAGATGACATATGAATATGCACAAGTAACACTCCATAGAACAATAGTTATTAACAACGTTTTACTGTTATTAGTTCATTAGGGTTTGGGTCTGATTCCCTTATCTGATGCTTGATTGCTTACTTGCTTCGCGTCACAACGTCCAATCTTGCTATTACAGGGTCCTATACGATGTTAATGTTTAATTAGAATTAGTTCATTAGGGTTTTACGTTGGTCGGAAACCAACTGGGTCAAAATATACCCAAAACAATGCAAACCGGTCATAGGTACTGGTCGCTGCACTAGGGGGAAATGGTGCGACCGGTATGGTCAACCGGTCCCTCCTTGACCAACTCCCGAGAGGTACCGATCGCATATAGTGCAACCGATATAGTCGACCGGTATGCCTCCAGAAGATCACCAACTTGGTGTTCATCTTTCGTCGATCACCCACTATGACTCCTAAGGGTCCTCCTATGCATTCTAGGCCTGAGCAACGAGTTAGGGTTGTTTTATGTTCCATTCAAGTCCTAGTTCCTATGATTCTTCGCCTAGAATTTGAATCTAAGGTTTATCGAACAATAAGGGTTTAACGATAATTTAGAGATTTTTTATCAGTCATCTATAATGCTTAACTTAGAGTAGAAGTTCAAGCACTTACCGTTGGTTCTCAACTATGGTGTTCTTCGTCCAACGGTGACTCCTCTTCCACCTTTTTTAGCTCTTTCTCATCTTTAAATCCCTTTCTCCTCTCTAAGGTTTGTGAGGATCAATCAAAGAGGTTTAAGGAGGTTTAGAGGTCCTTAAATAGGCTAAATTAGGTTTTAAGAAGTTTTCCTACGTTAGGAAAGTCTCTAGGATTGAGATTTGATAAGCGGGACCCACAAAGATCAGTTTTTGGATCTAATTAGTCTGCCCAAGCAGACATACCGGTCGACCGATATCATATGACCGGTATGATAATATTTCTCTATTTTGGTCCGTTTTCGTACTTGATTATCATCCGCTAGTCCCGTCTGGTCCGGTTATGATTGGAAGACCTGTTACGACATGAAATAGAGGTTTAGATCAGGTTCATGGAGTGCGGGTTTTACAAGTGGAGTGTCTGACTACGACAACTTTATTCTTCGGCAAGTTAGGGTTTAGGGTTCGTAAGAAAAACAATGTTTCATTCAACCGAGAAATCTATTAGCTACATCATTCTTTGGAACAAAACTTAAAGGAAGTAATTGGGGTGTTGAGAAATCACATGCCCGACTTTCGACAACACTTAGTTGCTTTTCTAAAATCTTTCACTAACACTAACTTCATAAACATCTTGATGTCTTTGCTTTATCCTTTTGATAGGTTGAGAGTAAGAGAGAAAGAGCAGTTGAGAGTAAGAGAGAAAGAGAAAGTTAAAAGTTCTCGTTGGTTGTCTTGGGCATCTAGACCAACTTCACCAGCAACAAAAGCCTCGAATGGATGATCACAATCTTATTCCTCTCCACCCTCCCAAACACCTTGGTCATAGGAATCCCTCTTCTCATTGCCATGTACAGTGATTTCTTCGATAATCTAAGGCCTTGTTTGATAAAACTTATGTTTTGGATTATGAATTCCGATTCAAAATAAGGATTCTACTCCAAACTACTCTAGAATTATTTAGGAGTAAAAACATGTTTGATAACGTATTTTCTGGAATGGATTCCAGAATATCTTTGAAACAGAAATATGTTTGATAAACACTATTTCCTCAATCAAAGTCTAGAAAAGTGGTGGTGGTGGCGGTAGTGGTGGCAATGATAGTGAAGGTGGTGGGTAGTGGGTGGTGGCAGGTGGCAGCGGTGGTGGTGGGTGGTGGAGGTAGTGGTGGCGGCAGACGTCAAGCCTTTGTTTCGTAAAGAAGAGAGGAGTGTGTGTCACACCCCAATTCTGATCCGACCAGAACGGTGTGAGTGAACCGTCATTGAACCAACGGTTCACACCAGGATCTCGAAAGGCCGTGTCCACCCAACAAACCAATCACATAACCACAATCGAAAACAACGAGGAAGACTTTAAATAGAATGAACCGAGATCTATTGATAATTTAAATAAATATCCCATTATTCAAATTCAAACATAAAATAATAATCTTTTACATCTCTTAATAACAAACAAAAATAACGAAACAAAAAGAAAACCACACAGACACGCGAAAGGGCACCGCATGAAGCATCAGCTCGCCCTCCCCCCGCTTGACATCCGAGCAGCTACACCTCCATAGCCGGAGCGTCACATAATCGCCACGGTGTATCCCGATCAACACAAAAACAAGGACACAAAGGGTGAGCCACAACACGCCAAGAAGACAACGACGCTTCACAATATTATGCATGAGTAACAACAATATGTTGTGGTCCGGTTTAAGTTGCAAGTGCAAGAAAGGTTGGTGGCCCCCGCACCTCTATACACGAGTGTGTGGCGCGCACAAGAATCACACTTCCACCAACCCACATGCACCCATCATGGAATAGAGAAGAGCTAAGGTATACCGCACCTCCCCGATACCACCCATACCAGACCTAAGCCCCCATCGGCCGGGCTCGCAAACCGGGCTCGCAACTAACCAACCAGATGTCAACAATGATGCTCTATCCCAGGACCCGCCTACGGCAAGAGAAGAGCAGAGCGTGCAGGCCGGGCCGGAGACCACCAAACCTCACCTCCCCCGATACCCTATCCGCAACTAACCCACTAGGACGAAACAAACGCGGTAGACCCTACCCAACATAACTCCCACGGCAAGAGAAGAGCAAAGCATCGGGACAAGCCACGTCGACTCGAATCCTCGCCACCCAACGATGGTCGGGACAACATCAATATCGGAGACCACCGTACCACGATCTTCCCCGATACCCCACCCGTACCAAGCATGTTAAGATAGATACACAAAGGTGCCGTGGAAGAGCACCCGGCCCATGCCCCACTCCACACACCAACGAAAAACAATCACATGCCTAACAACACATCCTATGAAGCAGAACAAAATAAAAAACCGAAAGAAAGGATGGCAGTGAATATGCACAAACACACACATAGAATCAATGATTAGCAACGATTATCGCCATAATATTAGGTTAGGTCGGATTCCCTTACCGAGCGTCGTAACGCCCACGCGCAAGGTCCAAACGAAAGCACAAAGTCCTACAAATAAGGGTTCATAGAAAAGTTTAGGGTTCAGTTGGTCGAAAACCAACAGAGATCACAAACCGCCCTCACGAGCCGACCGGTGGCAGTACCGACGCGCCCGGGGAAAGACGGCGACCGGATGGTCACCGGTCCCCACGATAACCTCCCGAGAGGGCGGTCGCAACATACCGGCCGCACCAGTGCAACCGGTATAGCCGACCGGATGTCCGAAGACCATACATGGGTTCTTCGACCGCCGTCGATCATCCTCCATGGATTTTCGGGGTTTCTCATATCCATTCAAGTCTAGGCTTGAGTAGAGTTATCCCCAACTCATCAAGTCTCGTTCGATGAATATCACTCGAAACTCAATCTAGGGTGACGGCAACTTAGGGTTATTGGTCAATTTAGGGTTTAGATCAAACCACTTGCAGGATGATCCACCACACAACAACAAGGGAAGAAGATGGATCAAACACTACCGTTGGGCGAGCTGAGCCGACAAACGGAATGGCGGCACCTCCTTCTTCTTCCTAACTCCTTCTCCTTTCCAAGCCTTCTCTTCTCTAGGGTTGTGAGAGACAAGGAAAGGATTGAGGGGTTTAAGGGTGTATTTATAGGCTAGAAAAGGGTTAGTAACCCTACTAGGATTAGGAAACTCTAGGATTCGAAATCGGGAAGGCGGGACCCGCAGAGACCAATTCCAAATTTCGCACATAGCGTGCGGGCCATACGGCGGCGGTACCACATCCGACCATCGACCGGTATACCTAAAACTAGGTATAATTGACTTCGGTCCGATTGGCTGTTGTTATCCGCTTGCCTCGTCTGGCTCGGTGATGATCGGAAGACCTGTCACGACACAAAACCAAGGTTTAGACCGGGTTTTCAGAGTGCGGGTCTTACAGTGTGAGAGAGGAAAACTTCTATTTTACTTTCCTTCTTCTCCCAAAAATAACTCCAAAACAAAAAATCACATATTTTTTACTCCAAAAATTTTGGATTCTGAAGTCAATTTGAATCCGGTTCACCCCGTAGGAGCTGGAATCCAACCGGACTTACCAAACACTATTCTACTCCAAAATAACTCCCTAGGAGTCAAAATCCATAGAGTCCAGAATCTGAAGTTTTATCAAACAGGCCATAATGGTTCAAGTGGTTTGAAAAAGAGGAGTTCTGACTTCAGTTATGAAGCTTAAAAATGTGGCAAGTAGTAGGAGGAAACAACGGATATCAAATTCGAGCTTTAGCTAGTGAAGATGGGGGAACGAGCTTCAGGGGAGGTCTTTCACTTTTATTCGTCATTCAAGTGGGTTTGATAGGTCTTCAATGGAGTCCGAGTTAAATTTTGGTGATTGGTTTGTTCTCGTTTCTTCATCGCTTCATTATATCCCGATTGTTCAAAGACTTGGGATGGACTTGAATTTACCCTTCCAGAAGGGAAAATTGAAGCCACCAAGATTTACACTACCTTTATAAACATCTCTGTCATTTAATTTTCTACAAAAGGACTTCCATTTAGTGGGTTAAACCCAATTCATTGTTGGCTTCTGCTATGTTTGTATATCAAATAAAGTAGCCCTTTTTCCTTCTTCTTGGCATAGTATTAATTTGGTAAAAACGATTTGTCTTTGAATCACTTTTGTGTGTGTGTTGGGGGGGGTAGGGGGTTGGGTTGGGTTGGGGATGTTCTTATTTGATCAAAGGGCTTTCATATGAGCCCTTGGAGATTTCCGTGTTCATGAAGCAAAGCATGGAAGCAGAAATCGCTTCCAAAGTTGTAATTTAACGAGGCTTATGGGTTTTAAGCATTTGCTTGAGAAATGTTCGCCGGAGAATAAATGGATGAAATGGGAGAAGAGAATGTGGGGAGGGGAGATAATAAGAGAGGGAGAAAAGAAATGGAGGTGGAAACTTACCAAATAAGAGGAGAGGGAGTCGATATTGGCTAGAGTCTGTTGCTAGCACTTTGTCGAACATTGGAGAAGAGAGGGAGAAATGAAATGAGATTTTCTAATATAAGAGTTTGGAAGGGTTATTGGAGAAGAGAGGGAGAAATGAAATGAGATTTTTCTAATATAAGAGTTTGGAAGGGTTAATTGGGTCATTTCAACCTTTGCTAGTTTTGGAAGGCTAAAAATGTCATTTCATCCTTAATTGCTTGTAAATGCAAGAAAGGTAAAGTTGACATTTAAATTTGATATTTAACACTGTTAATCAATGGGGAGTGGTTGTAATTGTATTTGGACCTAAGTCCAAGGGTGGTACGAGTAAATTTTCTTATTTTTTTTTATCATTGTTTCTTTCTTTAATAGTAAAATACCAATGAAAGTTATCCCTTATTGCAAGATTTAAGATTTTTGAATAAAAAGAAAAAACAAAGATTTTTGAGAATCTTTACTTCTTCTTCTCAGTCCAAATTTCTAGGATTCAAGTTGATTCAGAACCAACATGTAGCTGATTTTGTTGGATAAAGACTAATCTCATATACTTAACCATGATTTCTAGTGTCACGTTTAGCCATGGCTCAAGCTCTAGACATACATACTCATACACCCTCTTGCATACTTGCATGCATTTGGAAAAGTTTCCTATCACAGTCATAGTGATTGATACGGGAGAATGTGTCTGCCCCAATTATATCTCGACACATGTATACTAGGGCCCAAGCCCTCAAAGGAAGACCCTTGTTCTCATAACCAACCTTAAAAGAATGAGACAAAAACAGCACCTGATGAACATGAACCGTCAATGAGAATAGCGAAAAGCTTCGGAGCCTCACCATCATAAGAGCTTGAGAGTCTCGCTATTACAAGGGCCTCGGAGCCTCGATGTCGTGAGGGCCTTGGACCTCGCTGTCATGAAGGCTTCGGCACCTCACTAGAATGAAAGCTTTGACGCCATACCAATATGGAGGCCACGGCACATCAGTAGTATGGAGGTATCAATGCCTCTCCAGTATAATGACCTCGGCACCCTCTAAAAGCAGAGCCCGCTATATAAGTTCACGCACAGTGTGCCAGTTGTATAATAACGCATGAGTGGGGGCCTACTTTGAGAGGCCCGAGTGCAAAGATCTCCAAGATATCCGCCATGGAGTAATCAACGGAATCCTGAAATAGAGATCCCACTATCCGATGACTCAGCATAAGATCACCTGGTTTCCAAATCAATGGACGTAAGTCACGCTCCAGGGGAGGACATTCTGCTATGACAAAAGACATGTCCAGCTCCCATGTTTAAATTACTCCCATTCTAAAAATGGATAAAGCATACATAGGTAAGGACACAGACAAATTCAAGCGTCTAAACTCAGAGCAAGTGAGCTATCTGAATCCCCTTAATACAAATGAACATTTTTCCTTATCTGTCCCATACTGCTTGTCCATCGAACTAACTTAAGCATCGGAGTGGCCAAAGGGTGTCTCCACTTGACCATCACTGCGGTGTCTTTTGTTTTTTGTGCATAAAATCTAAGCAAGCTAAGGACCAATCTAGTTTGAGACGATAACAGTTTTCAGGTGATTCTATATTTGGATATTCTACTTGAGATCGATCCGGTGTCAATAGACACCAGTGCTTAGTATCTATCGAATTGTGCAAACCCCCTCACCCCATTCATAAATAGCAAAACCACCTCTTATTTATTGTGATTTATGTGATGGCTCAATCAGTGTGAGCTAAAAGGAATAGGTGTCAAAAGGATGACTGGTGTCAAGTAGAAAGACCCTTAGACCCCATTTGTTTGCAAGGATTTTATTAATGTGGGATTTGAGAGATTATGGTATGGTTCTTGGTAGCGTGTCGAATGCACCAATTTAATTAAATATTTTTTTACTGACCTGATTATAAACTGTAAGTAGGATAAGCAAAGATCAATTTCACAGAGAATGAATTAATTAAAATTTTATATTATAATCAAACTAAATATACTAATTAATATTAAACACAATAACGAAGGAGAGTTTGATTGTTTGAATCAAATTGAAAGTAAACAGACATAATTTAAATAGAAAAATAATTAGATGAGAAAATTCAGTCATCGGTACAATATCCACCCACACATGCAATGAGTAAAATTAATTGCAACATTAATCTCTTTTTTCCAATCAGAATTAAAGATCCTATATAACAATAAGTTCTGTTACCCGAGTTTTCCCTTAAATACCTCAACTGAAACAAGCTATTCAGAGAGATCTAACCATTAAATAACACTGAATAAACTCTCAATGTTTAATTCAATAACAGTATTAAGAGGGTGGAAAACTGATTAATCTAAGCAACAATCACACACAAGCGAGAATTATTTAACTTATGTTATATTATTCACAATGATGAAACAAAAACTTGGACATAATCATCTACCACTGTTTGCTACTTGTGATTATAATCAGGATGATTACGTATCACAGATTCTAGATCTAGCAATTAATATTAATCTAACCAATTCAGCAGGCCAATACTGAATTATTCAGACAAATATTATAATTAAAGAGAAAAAAATAACATAAGCAATTCCAATAAAAGAGAGAAGAATAACAACTTAACTGAATAGAGATTACACCATTAACATGAGTTTGGGCTTCAAAACCCCCTTGAACTGAATGAGAAAATTAGCTAGACATTATAATAATTTCAGAGATAGAAAAATTTTCAACAAAAGAGAGATATTTTATCTTAACACTAATGCTCTATATATAAAACATGACAATCCTTTGTGACTTATAACTCATTATTTGTGTAGGATTCTTTATTCATTTATGAGTTATTATCTATTTAGAATTCTGAAATTATAGAGTCTTATTTTCTTCTTTGGAGTCTTCTATTGTAGGTTTAAATTTCCTAACTTGATTAGGAGACTCTTTATGGAATTTACATCTATCGTTGAATGGTTTAATCGGATCAGAGGGCTACTCCAATTCGGATTCGGTTAGATTTTCGTGTCAGACTTTGAAGCCATGTTTGGAGACCCAAACGAACTCTGATTTTTCTCTATAATATCATTCCGAAAAAGTTGAGACGTCCTCTACAACTTTACTGAAGACAACTTTTCAATTCTTAAACTCTTTCTATGTCAAAAACCTGTATGAAACTCAGAACGTCAATATTAATGATGCTGAAATTTTCTTATCTTTCAACAATTAATTCACGATGTCTCTAAAATATGTCAAATTAATAAAATTCAACTTATTCAGTTCAATAAGACATAAAAAAACATTTAAAAGCATAATATAAATAGAATAAAAATATGAAAAGCACACACTTATCAGTTCTCCTAGTAAATAGTGAATTCCAACCACATTTGGAGACCTGGGGTGGAATTTACACTAAGTCCAACAAAATTACTATCGGAGGCTTGTCCCCCCACATTTTTCCCACCCCACCCTCAGAAAATCCCACGAAAATCGTGGGATTTTGGCACTGTTAGGGTTTCCAATTCTTCTTGTTGTCAACACCTCAAAATGAAGAGGTCATGAGTTCAATTTTCCTTGGGGTTCTACCTACCCCCTTAAAAAAAATAAAAAAAAAATAAAAACTCTTCTTGTTGACAATGATGCTTTAGGGTTTACAACCATTCGTCCAACGGCTCCTGGTGCTCTCTTCATTCGGCAATACTCGATTGAAGCCCTCTACTCCTCTTGGTTGCAAGTTTCTACTCCCCCGGCCCATCCACTTTATGACTAGCTAATTGCGTGGATCTCAAGCTTAGTTTGCCATTGTGTGGGCCAGTGTTTCAAGCTGATTTTCCTATGGCTGATTGCTTGGGGACTAGGTGGACCGGGCCTATTTGTGATATCTTGCACCGGTATTCCCGAGCTACTATGTATTCCTTCCATTTTATTCCAAGAGTTGTTAATGGGGTTGCCTACCCTTTTGCTTGGAAAGCCCTGTCATTCTCATGTAGGACGGATTGGTTGCTTTCCATTCCTTGGATTCTTGAGCTCTATAGGACCTACCACGAGTACTTGAATAAATTCATCTTTTACCCAAAGTGAACTGAAGCACACCCAATTCTAGAATGGATGGCCATTGATAATCCCAACTTGATTGCCAAGTCCCAACCTTTAGAATCTTGGGGTAATTTGTTTTGTTGGTGAGGAAGTGTGAGGTAGTTGAGACTTTGAGGCCTATATGTCTAGGGAGCAAAGGAATTAAAATCCAAAACTTTCCATCGAATTTCCTCATTAGAATGGAAAAGAGGGAAATTTGGCGATCATTGGAAAGTACATCCTGAATGAGTATGACCACATTGTTTAAGGGATTCAAATCGTCTCCTCTTTGTACTTTGGGGAGGAGGAAGACGTCTCTGTTGGATAGCCGACACGTGGTTCTTGGGAAAATCCGAGTCCCACGTCCAAGCAGACACCTAGTTGACAAGCCAAGCCGACAGGGGGTGTCGGCTCTGACGTGGGACTCAAGCCAAGCCGACAGGGGGTGTCGGCTCTGACGTGGGACTCGAATTTTCCTAAGAGTCACGTGTCGGCCATCCGACAGGAGCGTCTCCCTCCTCCCTGAAGTACAGGGAGGAGACGATTCGGATCCTCATTTATGCTTCTCAACTGTTCCTTCCAACTTTTTTGTAGCGTAAGCATCTCCAAAGCCATTAAAGGGTTAAAGAAGGAATATGCAATATATGTCCACAATCCCAATTGCCTCTCCCCCCAACCCCCAACCCCCCCCCTCCTCCTCCCCTCCGCCCCAAAAAAAAATTCTGGGAGAAGAATCTACATGCTAGCGAGTATAATGGTATCTTCTATGCTAGCGGGAAAATGAAAAGGAGGGAGACAAGGGTCGGGATTTCAAGGAAAAGAGACAGAAATAAAAGTATACACTGTCGTTTTCTCGTAAATTATTTATAATTTTTTCCATAGAAATGATAAACCTTGAATGACACTGAGAGGGGGGGGGGGTGAATCAGTGTGAATAATTTCTCCCTTGGTTTTTCTTTGCTGCCCAATGATATTCACAAAATAACTTGTCCCAAACACAATCGTATGCAAATCTACCTCACACCACTCAGTGGCCAGGTCTACCAGATTTGCACACCCATCCTGCAATTCATTCCACGCACTTCACAAAGCTCATAAACAAGCAAACCACAACACACAAAAATTACGTGGTTCACCACCACGGTGAGTGATGGCTAATCCACCGGAGTAATGCCCAATGGGCTTCAGATTTACTCAATACTCAACTTTTAGCCCTTTACGAGACAAGGATGCTCACCCTAAATTTTCCCAAAGATAAACCGAGAGGGCGTAATAACGCTGCATTCAGGCATAAAGCCGTTGTCCAAAGACCCATTGAACACACCACAACAGATACAATTTTTGGGGCTTATAATGATGCCCTACAATTAAATCCCACCCTAGCAAGACATTCAATATTTTTCTTCTCTTTTTCTTTGCCTAATGCTAGCATACAATAGATTCCCATGTACCATAGGCATTCAACATCATTATCCTACTTAAACATACAATAGATTGGTTCAATAAATAATAAAAGAGATAAGAAAATCTCACAACCAATTTTTCTGATAACTGACGATGTTCTTCTTCATCTGGTAGTCAATAAACCCTTGCCATATGCAATCAAGCTCTTCCAGCCTTCAAGAACACTTCAATGTATCGGCATTAGCATAAACAACGATGGAGAATGACTGTCTTCAATTCCCAAAGCAAGAAAAATAAAAAATAAGAGGTTTTTCTTTTTCCCCTTTTTCTTCAAAAACTCCCCATTCTGTGATTTTTCTCGCGGCCAGCAGTCTCTAAAAACATTCTCAATAGAAAGAGCATTAAAAACCTAGCTCGGTGCAATTTGGATCGTCGGATTTGGCCACCGGATGACCAAGTTATGGCATAAACAAGTTCGGCCCTCCCAAAAAATTCCAAATGGAATCTTTTAAACCCACATGGTGCGCCCGCGACGCACCGTAGCCGCCGCGCCCGCCGTCTGGGTGTCGAAACCTGATTGGCCGAAGAAAGAATCTCTAAAAATGGCCGTTGGATTTCAATCAAAAAGGCGGGATTGAACGCAGATCCCTCGGATCCGGATAATCCGCGTCTCCAAAATCGGCTTAAGTTACGGTACCGTGAGATTCGGATCTTGATGCCGCGGCACCGTAGGGCGCGTCACACATGATCACGGCTATGCTTGCAAGTGACGAGATCCATTGTATTAAACTGCTCCCGGCCGGCCGATTTGCGCGCGATAGAATCTCTAAGCGTCGGCTCCGATACACATTAGCCCGCGTCTTTCGGACCATCCGATCCCGAATCTTGTATACGTGGTTCCTTTTTAGCAATTGATTCCGCATCTTTTCACTATTTATCTTCCCAAAATGCCCCTGAGAAACCAAAAAATGGCCTCTGTAACCATAGAAGTTTTGTTAAACTTTTGCCAGAGACGATTTTCCAGAGAGCTTTTCTCTCTCCTGGAAAATCGTCGAACATATGGTGTGCGTGCGGGAGAGAAGAGAACCAACGCGCGTGGGCTGCGAGGCCGGCTGCCTTGCGGGTAGTCGCCTTGCGGTAGCGCCCGCGCGGCGGGACATGCTTGCGAGGTAGGTCGGCTTGCTGGGCCGGGCTCGCCTTGCGGGCCGGCCGCCTTTGCGGGGCGGGCCGGCCCGCTTGCTAGGCGGCCCGGCCCGCTTGCCGGGCTGGGCTGCCTTGTGGCTGGCCCCGCTTGTGCCACTTGGCTGGCTCCGTTGTGTTGGCCGCTTGGTTGGGCCGACCTGTCTAGGTGGCATACCACCGTGGTGGGTCCCACCTTCTCTCTCCGGGTCCCACTTTCTCTCCTATTTCTCTCTCATCTTTCTCTCTCCTCTAATTATTTCACCTCTTCCATGCTTCACGGAGTACCTGTAACAAAGCCGTATCACCTGTATCACTGCCATTTCGCCTGTAAGGTCCGCAGACACTCTCTCTCTCATCAAACTGGACCCAGTTGGTCCAATTTGTCAACAATTACAATATATAGGCCAACAAGAAATACATGAGCGATTTATACTAGGACTCATTGGCACAAAACCCAATTCAATGCGTCGGTCATTGTCGAATGAATACACATTGCCCTTAGAAGTTTGTAATTATGCCTTACACACACACACAGACGCATGCATAGTTACACGTGCATGCACGTAGGCGTGCTCGCACACAAACACACACACTCTCTACATCTACTGCCAAATGCCAAATAAATAGAGTATTAAGATTGCATCCAACTGTGCGAGATGAAACTTGTAACAGTCGATACCAATTGCATAGGTAAGATTGCCACATGGCTGTACCTAAGGGTGTAAATTTGGGACTAGAACTGAATTGCTAAGAGCCATAATTTTTAATCTTGGATTTTGGTTCTATCTTGGGTTTTCTAACGGTTTTATAACTAATTAGCGGATTAGAACTAATTAAGAATCGAAACCACATGACCATTTATAAGGTATATATAAACCATATAAAGGAAGTTTATTTGGTGTTTGTGATTTGGATTTTGAAATTTTGGATTTATTTGATGTTTAGGAATGCAGATATCCTCTTTAAGATTTCGGTTCCTATCTATATATTCATATGGTTATACATAAATATCTATGCTTCTACAACAAAAATAATAATAAAATAAAATCAAAGTATTTGTATGCTTAAGAATATAATGGATATTTGGTTACTTTTCTACTTATAAATGGATTTATTATTTGATCATTTGTATGTTTACGTACGAATTCTATAATTTTGGACATTATAACACTGCATAGAACTGATTGGGAAAAAAAATTAGTTCTCAGATTTAAAAGCGATTAACTTATCAAAATGATTCTGGTCATAGCTCTAAGAACCGTAACCAATAAAGACCCGTCCCAGACTCCCAATTACCCAAAACCGTCCCAATTTCCCGCCTTACATATATAGCGATTTATTATTATTATTTATTTTTGTTACAATATACTTTAATGGGGATTGACTATCAAATATAAATCTTCTGTATTAGGATTGAATTTGAATATATATAGGGAATCTCATTTTGGATGGAGAATATCCAATAGAACAATAAATTTAAATACACGAGTTGCATTATTATAATATCGGTAATAATTTAATATATCAACTTGGGCAATATTAGGTTAAATCTCAATGTTAACCAACAGCTTACCCAATGAGCTTGTATTGGACCAAAGGCCCAGATACACGTAGAGCCACGCTAGGGCTCCTGCTTGGCCTAAAGCTTAGCGCGTGATTTCAGTCCCTCCACAATAGCGGCTTAAGCTAAAATAAAGTGGGTGGGATTCTTACACGAGCGCTGTAGGAACATTTTTCCCATCTACCAGTTATGAGTTTATAACTACCATGTGATATTTTAGGAAAAAAAAAAAAAAAAACTACCATGTGGTAGTTAGGTTATCACCTATATTCAATAGATGTATTGTTAAAATCATTATATCATCATAGGTTAAAATATAACCCATAGGTTAAAATATAACCCATTTATGCTTCTCTATATGTCATTGTTATCCTTGGATTTTTTTTTTTTAAATAGGACTTTTGAATAGTTTTGAATTATTTAAAAAATGAAAAAATTCAATACACGGTCGATCCGTATGGTTGAGATTCATGGATCCGAATCGTCTATTTCCTGTACTTCAGGGAGGAGGGAGATGCCTCCGTCGGATGACCGACACGTAATTCTTGGAAAAATCCAAATCCCAGATTCAAATCAACACCCCTGGTCGATTGGATGTTGACTCGGATCCTAAAATCACGTGTCGACCATCCAACGGGACATCTCCTTCCTCCCTGAAATATAGGGGGGAGACGATTTGAATCCGAAATTCATTGGTAATTCGACATGTAATATGTGGAAACAATTCCCAACCAATCCAACAGTTAAATTGCCAAATCATTTCATTTGCATGGGAAAAAGTAGAAGGCGAAAAACCAAACGTCGCTTTCATTGTTCTTAGATGGGACTCTACAAATAGTAATAAATGGTATTTCGAATCTTCAACATAAAAGTGGAGAAGAACTTTCTTTTAAAACAAAGACCACTTTTGTTTTTTTGGTAATATTTAAAAACACAATTGGGTTGCGTGTTGCCATAAGAGGAATATAAAAATATTAACAAAAAGAGATTGAATAAATAAAGCCGCTTTCGTTTGTGGAGGTTACATATGAAAGAATATAATGATAATAAAATTAAGATGCCAAGGAATCATGTGTAAATGACAATTGGGTTCTTGTTGATGGTAACGTCGAAGGTGGGTTTTCTTAGTATCGTTTTGTATGATTGGTTTTTCTTGTTCAATTGGATGTATTCTTTGTTTTTTATTTTTAATATATTCTTTTGCTAGTCTTTAGCATAATTTTTTTTTATGCAGATGCCATTTCAACGTTAGGAATAGCTCGGGAGTCCTTGATTGAAACGAATGGGGGATAAGGTATCCCAATCCATAAGCCTCCCGCTACTGCAGAGTTTGAGGATGAAAATGATTTGGTTGGCTAGAAGGTCCTTGTTATGGGAATATCATAATGAGTACAAATCTAACAATCAATGGAGAATGTAAGATGATCCTATAAAAAAGGACATGTGGCATACATCTAAGGTGCGATGAATGAGAATAAGAGATATCCAAAAAATGAATTCCTATTCGACCCCCTAAGGTGATCCAGATATGATGGGGCCAATTGATGGGGGTAGTTGAGCATTTAATGGACCACCATTAATGCTCATAAATACTAACACCAATCATAAATGTCAAGTAGACTGATTTGACTGGTCAGATCACCATATCATGGATCGAATCAGCAAAAAACATGACTAACACTCGATAAAAGTGTAAAGACAGAGATAAGTATCAGAAAATATGGGGGACGTGGACTATAAGGGGGTCAAATAAGACCAAGGGGGGTCGTAAGAGGTTGACAAGACGTCCCAGGGCCGCCCTAAGGGGTCGTAGCCTATCAACCTACTGTTTCTTAAGAGGCTGATGATTGAGATGGTGGTAAGTATAGAGAGGCTTGTCTGGAAAGCTTCCTCTATGACTAATATATAGCACAAAGATCTTCAATTGGAGGGGCACTTGGAATTTTCATGTCAAAAGAAAAAACACCTTAACTAGGTATTAATCCTCTGGTGTCTTACTCTCTCTATGATTCAAAAATCTCACTTCATTAAAGGGGAAGGAAAGATGGTGGTGGCTCCAGTATCTCAAAGAACTTCCATTTTCAAGGAGCTCTAGTGTTCCACGAAGAGTTCCATTTTGTGTGTCATTGGAAATCTCTGACTTTAGCATCGGAGTGGCCCCGGAATATATCCCACCCATCTTCCTGTTGTGTAGATGTTCCATCTACGTGGCAGGATCGGAGAAGTAGAACGGATTCCATTGACCATTGTCCTAAATTAAAAATTGATAACCTTTATTTATCAGTGCTTTCACATCAAACTTGTTTCATTATTTGTAAAAAATCATTGTTATACTTAACATTGGATTTAGTAAAAATATAAATTTCATTTCAATTTTATAATGTTAGCTGCATTTTAGTAAGGGGTGGGAAAAAAAATTGAGAGAGAGAGAGAAAGAGATTGAAACACTTAAAATATATAGCCACATTTGTTAGGAATTTAGGTAGCCATAGATGACTTTGCAAATTGTTTCCCATAACATCAATATAGGGAACCACTATGGGGAATCTTCCATGGAAAATGATATTGATAATGGAAGACCCACATGGTCAGGGAAAAAATAAAAAACATCAAAATGTAAAAGAGCATGAGAATGGATCCCCACACTAGTGTTGTGAGATCTCTTTCTTATAGTATTAAGTTGGAATATTAAAGAGGTGATGGACAACAATGATTGTATTAGGATGTCTTAGAGGGATGCTATTCTAATTAATATGGACAATTTGCTATTGAATATTGAAGTTAGATTATTAAAGAGCTTTAAATATGTAAGAAATAAAAAAATGGGGATCAATGGTGATAGATCCAAAGACCAATGTGCCTTTAGGTTGACCTTGAGACATACAACAATTTTATTGTTGCCGTCGAAATCTAGACTGTTCTTCCTCAAGGAGACATGCTAGAGAAGAAGTTAGGTGAGAAATCAATCCAAAAAGAGGAGACACCCTTTTGATATAGAGGAATAAGGATCTAATGAACTCATCAACTACAGCATAAATGGACAAAGAAATAAGGGGATGGCATCACAATGGGATCTTGGTCTCGAAACGATGGGGATATAGCAAAATTGGTTGACTCCATGAATCTAAGAACTTTTGCTAGCATTGTATCATTTGATCTACGTACTGGAATTAATAACATTCAAGATTATGCAGTATTAGTTCTACTTGAGCATCCAAATCTGAATTAATACCCTCTAAAACGCCTCTGAACAAGGTTCTACTACATGTCCAAAAGAGAGATGTGCTTAGAAACACATTTTGTGCAACAACTTTTCCTATAGTTAGGAAATGATCTCATTATCTTGAACCGATCTCACCAGGGCATCAAAAGATATTAAATAAGCACAAGAGTTGGTCTGACAGGATCCGAGGGATGCCTTCTAATGCTTTAATCAAGAACCCAAACAACAGTAAAAGTGAGTTGAGACTAGAAAAAAATGAATAGTCCTTGGGAGAAATCCAAATCCTTTTTTTTTTTTTTTTTTTTTTTTACTTTGCTATCGACGTTAATGCCTTTGACTCGGATCCTATCATGTCGTTTGCCACATGCCAATTACCAATTGATGGATGATTTTTATGTACAACAAGGGTAATAGATTTAATGACCAACATGCTTTTATATTGACCTTGAAATATATGACAATCTTGTATAGATAGATTGAAAACCAACATGTTCTCACGTAGTAAAAGATTTGTTTAAAACGGAAAAAAAAGAAAAAGGATTTGTGATACTGATACAATGTCAAAGTAGCTTATATAACATCCGATCCATGTCTAAAAGACCGTGAAAAAGACAAAATGATGTAGATATCAATAACCTCAAAAGGCCTTTATTTTTGAGGATTGAAAGAATTAAAAGCTTAGGAAAAGGTAGAAAAGAATGGACACATGATGAAATAACTTTAAATCCCTTAATTTTTGTAAAGTTAAATGATTAAAATGAACATGAAAATGGTAAAGTATCTAAGCAAAAAAAGGAGCAGCATAATAAAAAGACATAAATACCCTTTTAAATATTAATTTATAATAAAATATCTAGTTTATCTTACCTAATTGAATCAGTGGTGTCAAAGGGCTAGTCGGGTCCGAGTTGGTTCGGGTTGAAAATTCAATATGAAATCCGTTAATGCCATCTAAAAGGCTGAAGTAGTGAAATTAAGGTGTAATATTCGGTCTAAATTGGTTTAGTTCTATCTATTATCAGGTGCAGACTCATTGATCTATTTTTTCGGATCGGTCTCTGTCTAGTTCATACAAAAACGGGACTGGTAAAATATGCTATGCCTCAACCTGAAAGGTGTCTAATAATAATTCGATCCGAATCAATTTTAGATTAATTCAGACTGACTCTATCTGAGTTATCGATTTGGTTCCAAAATTAACACTCTATAATTGATCTTTTTATTCTTGAATGGATTCAAAATGGTGAACTCCCTTTGATTAAAACCGACATCACGTGAAGCTGCTTTAAACGGGTGGTTTAATGTGCGTTTACTGGGTCCCACAAGACATTGAAGTAATAAGTCAACTTAAAGCCAACCCATAACTGTGGACCACCTAAGTCATCCTTACTCCGTTAGATCCACCCTTAGGGTGACTGAAATCTAACCAACGGTCTCGATTCTCTATTGGCATATATGCCCAATCAATATGGTCAATGGATGGTTGAATTATCCGTTTCCTCTTGTGGTTGTTGTGATATAGATAAGGATAAAGACCAAAGGGAACTGCCGTCCGATCAGTTGACTATCAATCTAAATTCTAATCATGCACTGTGATGTTCATAGATGCTATTGACCAATGGGTGCGCACGACGACACTTGGCACTCAGTAGTCCCAGACCACCGGGGCAAATCCAACAAGAATCACAACAATTGAGGACATATCCGACCTCAAAGGTCACCATGTAAAGTTCTCACCTAGTACCGTGTGTGTTCGAATTTCTAATTTAAAGTAATAGGGGGTGTATCTTTAGATGTAGAGTCTGACCCGATTCATATCGTCTTTTTTCAGTGGTTTTGGGAGGACACGATAATCTACCTTTGATGGCCGTCACGTGATTTTCCGGTGAATCCTAAACACATGTCAGAGCCGACACCTCTTATTGGCTCGGCTTGTCAATTGAGTGTCGGCTCGAACATGGATCTCGAATTCACCGAGAGCCACATGGCGGCCATCCATGGCAGATTGCCACTGTCCTCCCATAACCATTGGGAAGAGAGGATGCGGATTCTAGTCCGACCACTATTGTGTTTGTTTGTTGTATCATTTATAACACATGACCCACATCAGTTTGGATTCTATCAGTAACACCTGATCATATTGCCTCTTATATAACATGGAACCCATAGAACGCTACGTGATCCGACTAATACAATATTTTTCCTTCACAATGGACTTTGGTTCACTTATTTTTTTGTACTTTACAGCCTAGAGTAAGCCACCCTAAAACCGTAAGTCTAAGAAACCTTGTTTTGGGCTTTTAGCAGGAGAATAGTTAGTCTACATGTGTACTTATATCTTCATTGAGATTTTATCATCGTTTATATCCAGTGAATCCCATACTTTAAAAATAGGTCCCACATTAATATGCATGAAGATGCAATTGATCCGAACCCTTTTTAAGCAATGCCTAAATGGGAAATCGGCAGAGGATCCATAAAAGTCTACACCGCATAGGGTAACCGTATGACGGCTCTGACCGGTGCTGAATAAGTAAAATCCGGTTAATAACAGTTAAAAGAGAGCACTAGGGAATAACTAGTACCGGTGTCATGTCTTTCAAATTATTTTTTGTCAACGAGCAGGCCTGTAGCGTACAAACTAATGCAAGAATTGTCACTTTCCGTTTAACCAAATTACTTAGATACCCTTCCTATGTCGGGAAACCTCGGACCTCTATTAAGGGTATTGTAGTCATAGAAAGGTATGGTGGGACCATTTAACAAAAGTCCAGACGCTTCGGCGAGTAAAGTGCTGGAACTAAAAGTTAAAAATTAATTCAAGAGAATAAACTATTAAACCTCACTTTGTCCCCAAGGCTCTAACCTAAAATTACTATATTACCCTTCGATCCTACCGTCTCTCTTTGGCGGCATGGGTTTATTGGTCTGATAGTACCTGCATTGAATTCCGTCCTTTTCACAAGCGACGACCAACGAAAGGGCTCCCTCGTGAGTCGTGAGTTGTGACCCTTATCCGAAGTAAGGGTACTGGGTATTTATGTAATTTAGATGATTTTTTGGATCATTTATTTATTTTTAGTTTAACTATATGAGCATTTTGCAGATATTAATCCGTCGTTGATCAGGCAGATCAGAGCCTGATCAGAGAAATATCTACTGCGTCTCTGAGGTTTTTTGGTTGAAGAAGAAGTAAAAGCAGTTCACGAGCTCTCATCAGCTCTGCAACTCACCTCTGTTCCAATTAGAAGCATGTAAAAAAAGGAAAGAAAAGAAATGAGGAATAGGCGATTTAGTTGAAGGTTAGTAAGCTTCACGGATTTGAACTTCTCATCCGTCTCTATCTTCAACCAACGGATTCTCGATCGGTTGATTGTAAAGAATGATCGATCCCGCGCCACGTTGTTGTGCGCTGGCTCGATCTTGATTAGGGTTTGTTTGCCGGTTTCTTTTAGTCCGATAATGTGAGCTAGAGTTGGTTGGAGAAGAAGATACAAGGTAGTGTTTCGATGGATCGATCTCAAGTTACTGTTGGTCCTGGCATGGATATGCCGATAATGCACGATAGCGATCGGTATGAGCTTGTTAAAGATATCGGTGCGGGGAATTTCGGCGTCGCTAGGCTGATGAGGGATAAGCAGACTAAGGAGCTTGTGGCTGTGAAATACATCGAGCGGGGCGAGAAGGTTAGTCGGGCTGTTGGTTCTTTTCCTTTTGTGTTTTAATCCATTTTGAGTTATTAAATTTTTTTTTTTTGGGGTCATTTTACTGGTCGTGGTTATTAGTTGATTACTTGATTCCCTTGTTGATTACCTTCTCGAGCGGGGTGAGAAGGTTAGTCGGGCTTTTGGTTCTTTTCCTTTTGTGTTTAATCCATTTTGCTGACCTGTTTCATTTTGAGTTATTTTTTTTTTTTGTTTTTGTTTTGTTTTTTTTTGTCATTTTACTTGTCGTGGTTACTGGTTGATTACTTAATTACCTTGTCGATTATTGGTGGACAATGCCGAAAACTTGCAGATGGATGTGACTTCTGTCTAGAAATGGATGAGAAAACTGAACTTCTGCTCCATTGAGTAATTTGTGGGTTCATTTTTAATAGGAATTTCATTGGTGTTCCCCCTCCCCACCGTCTCAGAGTGTCGGTGTTATTGAGGATATTAATAATGGGAATGAGGGGATGGCTTAAAGACAAGTTGGATTTTGATTGTTTCCTTCCTCTTCATGCTGCCTCTCCTAATTTTAAATCCTCAGAGGGAGACCCCTGCTTGTTTGTATTGATGTTAGAGTTTGTTTATCTTGGTTCATTTATTTCCATTTTATGAAATTTATACTTTGCTTTTGGCGGGAATAATTATATTTAGTGGCCCAATTCTTGTTGATATTGGTTTTTGTTGTTGTTTGACTTAATTTTGTGTAGTTCCTTGCTCTGTCTTTTTGTCTTAAATGAGTATAATAAAAGTGTCTGTGTGTTGGTGTACTTTTGGTTTTCTATGCCTTGGTCCAGCAGCTTACCTTTAACGGCAAGGGTCTGAAAAGACCTGGCAATTTAAAATCCTAATCGGACGAAACCTTCTGAGTCCACAGAAGGATTTTGGTGGCATATTTTCCTGATTTATTTTGAATCAGCAGTCAACCAAGGTCTCAATGGAGTAGATGGAAGTGGTTTTGAATTTAGTATTGGTGTCTCTTCCTTGTAAGGGTTTTGACGAAGCAGCACTTTATTTTAAACGAAAAGGGTCTGAAAGGTCGCATCCTGTGTCAGATGGGGACCTTCTGACTCCATTGAAGGATTTCTATCCGATTTTGATGGCATATTTTAGATTTATCTCAAATCAGCAGTCAACCAATGATTGGAAAAACTGAAACTCTTATTGTCAATGAAATATTGAGGTCATCCTGATTCTACTTTTATTTGTAACAGATTGATGAAAATGTACAAAGGGAAATTATTAATCACAAGTCACTGAGGCACCCCAACATTGTTAGGTTCAAGGAGGTCAGTACTGTTTTGATCTCTTCTTTACTTTTTGTCTCTTTACTTTTTGTCTCAAAAAGGATTGATGTCTTAAGTTTCCTTTACCATCTTACTCTAGGTAATATTAACCCCCACCCATCTGGCCATCGTCATGGAATATGCATCTGGTGGAGAGTTGTTTGAGCGCATATGCAATGCAGGCCGGTTCAGGGAGGATGAGGTTCTTGAATCAATCCTTTGGTTTCTTTTATAGTCTAGTTCCTGCAGACTTGTTAATGTTTGCCTATTCCATTTTTGGCTGCAGGCCCGCTTCTTCTTCCAGCAACTTATATCAGGAGTCAGCTATTGTCACTCGATGGTCGTTGAACAAGCTCTCAGTTTTGGATTTCCATTCTTTGTTTACTATGAGGATGTGAATGAGTAAATTGTCTAACTTTCTGTGTTGACCTTATGAAGCAAGTATGCCACCGAGACTTGAAGTTGGAAAACACACTGCTGGATGGAAGTCCTGCTCCTCGTTTAAAGATATGTGATTTTGGATATTCTAAGGTACTTCCCTTTTATTCCTTTTCTTGCAATGCATTATTCCAGTGCTTTTACTCTTATGTATCATACTGAACCTTGGAGTTCAGAGCTGAAATTACGAAATTTCAAGTGTCTTTATTGTTCTTATGAATCCATTTTTTCCCCCCATCATTTTAATGTAGCTTTGATCATGCCATGTCTGTATTCCGTACATTTCTGACTTTGGCTGCTTTCTCAGTCATCAGTACTTCATTCGCAACCAAAGTCGACTGTCGGAACCCCTGCATACATTGCTCCAGAAGTTCTACTAAAGAAAGAGTATGATGGAAAGGTAAAAATTATTTCTAACTTATGCGACTTGATATATTTGAACCTGCACATTGTGTGGCTGAATTGTACTAAAATAGCATATCTTTTTACAGCACAAAAGGATGTAGTTTAGATATGCTGTTATTCCATGTTTTAGTTGTTTCACTACAACAATTTGTGACACAGTCAAGCTGAAATTTAGGAATATGCAAATTTTTATGTGATAATGCTGTTCCTTGTTGCATTTTTTTTGAGGGATTAGAATATTGATGGTTGGGCTATAGAATGATAAAAAGGAAGTGAATAATGTGCTTCACCACAGTATCTAATTCAGTTTGTGTAGCAAGTACTTGACTAATGGCTAATTTATTTTAGGGAAATTTATGTGGACCTCCCCTTGACAATTTGTTTAATACGCATCACTACCCTGCCTTGCAATAAATGACACACACTACCCTTTGAAAGCCAGATTTGTGACACATAGGTCCACTCTGTTAGGCAAGGGATGTCAACTGGTAATGTGGAGAAGACTGAACCTTTCTAAAAACAAAAATACCCTTAAGTTATTTGAATTTACCTATTTACCTATTTACCCTTAGACGTTAACAAACAAAATTGACAACCATCATATTTTCTTCTCCTTCTCAACATTAAAATGTTCCCATGGAAGGGAGCTCCGATTGGAGAATCGTATGTGCCGTGCTCCCTCACAGTCTCACTTCCTCAACAACCATCAATGGAAACTCAGAAACTTAACCCCGCCTTCCGCTCCTCACACCCTACCGAATTTGATGTTCTATTGTCACTGCAACTTCGTTCTCTAGTTGTTTAATTGAACGATCTCGCGGACACTGTTTCTTTACCATTCATCTCTCCCAAAAGAGAGTTTAGATACAAGAGCAAGACAATCCAAGATGATTGTTGCTATCCTCAAGGCAGGGAATCCACTGATCAATTTAAGAGGTAATTTACTAAAAGGGAATCGCCTTCCAAAATGAGAGTCAAGGCAGATTTGAGAGGTATCAATAGATGGCTGTACACAAAAGGGGCAGAGAGTGCTGAAACCTCTTAAATTAAGTAAAGGGGAGTGAGAGAGAGAATAGCAAATGCAGTTACGGTAGGCTCCCAAAAAAAATATATTATATCTGAATGCCTAGATTTTGTAGAAGGATCTGTAGAGTCTGCGACTGAGCAGGCAATGGATAAGGAGCTGCCCAAGATGGGTAACCAGGAATCCAAGAATCAGTTGAAGAATTGATGGTTTGGCCATGCCCCTACCCAAATGCAAAGACCCTTCATAAGGAGGTTGTGAAAATAGATTTCCAGCCCCAAAAAGTCGTGGAAGGGCAAGAGACATGCAGGAAGTCGCAGTGTAAGAATCATCAAGAGGATAAAAATTCCCCAACCTCTGTTTGCAATAATGACAGAAATCTAGAGGTCAGGATTCAGGGAGAGGGATGGTGGAAAAAACATCGCATATATGATCGGTGACGGTGAAAAAGAATGGGAAATTGAGATGAACTCTCTCTAACTTATAGGTGACGTCTCGTGGGAGACCTCCCGACAGCGTAGAATGATCCCACAAATGAAAGAAAGGATAGGTTTTGTCAAGCATTGGTTGCAAATCGCGTAATATCAATTTATCGGCCTCGTCATCTAAAGTGGTTTCCAATTGTTCGTAAATTCTCAGCTATATGGAGGACAACAACCACCACCACCACACCTATCTCTATCCCTCACAATGTCATCGTCTTCAATGGCAATGACGTCCTGGCGTCTCTGGCAGCTGCATTCCCTACCAGAGAACCGGACTTGCTTAGATTGTTGGAAGAAAAACCCATAGTGGGCGTCGTTGTCCTACGGAATCTTCATGTGCCTCGACTGTTTTGGCAAACACCAAGGCTTGGATGTCCATTTAAGCTTTGTCCGCTTGGTGATGATGGACTCGTGGTTCGAGCTCTAGCTGAAGAAGATGGAATTGAACCCAAGTGGCAACCATTATTCATGTTGCCTTGGAACTTGTTCTTGCTTACAATTTTCCCTCTTCGTGAGGCCAACTCTGTACCCTTTTTCTCTCCTCCATTATTTCATACCAAACCCAAAGTCATCTCCCCCCTTAAGTCCCACTTCTCTGCAAACCCCTTTTCTCACGTCAGCCGCTAAACCTTATTTGTCCCTTAGATTTAATTCACCTGCCCTTTTTAGTTATCGGAAATTGGAGCTCTCTAAGCTCCTTTTGTTGAGTTCTCTCTCTCGGTTAAATTGACAGAGGAGTTGCAGAAGATGGAGTTGCAGGCAGAAGATGGAGTTGCAGGCAAACGATGGAGTTGCAGGCAGACAATGGAATTGGAACAATTACAAAAAGCTATCGTTGGAGAAAAAGATGGAGTTCTAGCAGTTGCTGACATCTCGTTGGAGAAGAAGATGGAGTTGGAGAGACTTCTTTGCAAAAATCCCTAATACTCCAAAGTCTCCAACGACGCGATGGAAGAGAAAACAGAGAAACAAATGGAGAATTTTGGGAAATTAGTAACGTTATGTACAGTTTAGTGGAAGGTTATTTTCGTCAGACCAAAAAGTTTGTTAACACTGTTACTTTAAAGTTGTGAAGTGTAAGTCTAAAATGCATTAGGTAGTATTGCATATTAAATGAATTTTCAACGAATTATCATGGGGAGGTTTGCTTAAATTTCCTTTATTTTATAGGATAGTCAGTTGATTGGCTATGATGTATGATGCAGAATGTTGTGCAATTAAGAAGTTTCATATAGATAAACTCAATGTAGTTGAGATGAGAATGTCTGGCAAAACTAGGAAGGATAAAGTTAGGAATGACCATATTAGAGCTGATTTGGGAGTAGTTTTGATACATGATAAACTCTAATAAAGTTGTTTGAGGTTGCATGACCATTTTCAACGGAGACCTTTAGATCCTCCACAATGGAGTAGTGATTTGATTAAGATTGAAGGAATTAAAAGAGCTAGGGCAGACGTAAAATGACTATAGGAGAGGTGGTGAGGAAAGACATGCATATTTTAGGCCTTGTACCAAGTATAACCTCGAATAGAGCTAATTGGAGGGTAAGGATCCATGTAGCCAACCCTATTAAGTTGGAATAAGACTGTGTCGTTGTCGTCGTCGTCGTTGTTGTTGTTGTTGTTGTAGCAGGAGAGAACATTCAGAATATGTGTTTGTATCAATATATGAAGTCTTTCTTCTCACTTCTTACTTCTCACCTCTCACCAAACTAAGCCATGCATTTATATTCAACATAATGTATAGCCACTTCATTATGTTTTTAAATACAACATGTAATGTTCTTTGCCTGTCATTATGTATTGCCTGCTACCATGTGGCAGCATACCCTAATTTCAGCATGCCCTGAAACTACTGTATTACTCATTCCATTTCTGAAAGTTCTACCATAAGTATTAAATCTTACCCATTGGTGTGAGAAGAATTGTGCAACATCATGTAGAATCTGCTTCCTAAAGTCTTTATCTTTGGGGATTTTAGGTAGTGTTTGGTTATATAATATCTAGTGTCATGTGAATGGTATGTTGAGAGTTAGGACTTCCTTTGAAAGATTCACTGTTCTTTATTTATTTTTGTTAGAAGTCAACAAATTGGAATTAAAATATTAAAATGGAGAATACAAGTCAACTATTGGAAACACCCCCCTTGGGCAATGCCATCAGCAGGGCCCAATAGAGACCAACATAGAGTTAATCAAATCTATATCTAGGTTTATGGGATACATCCCACATGACCTCTCTAGCTACAAAATCTGGACAAGATGTCCAAAGAAAAGATCTCTCTCAAAAGCTGATCTTTTAGCCAATCCATCTGCAACTGTGTTTATCTCTCTGCAGCAATGACTGTATCTCATAGAACATCCTGTACAATCATGTGATATTGCCCTCCATTCCTGCTCAACAGTCCGTGGCAGTTTATTGCTTCTTAGTGACGAAATTACTGAGCCTGAGTCACTTCCAATCCATATTTTAGTAAACCCCATCTTCCTTGCCTGTTGCAGCCCCCTTATAACTCCTCTATATTCAGCCATAAAATTAGTTAATACACCTAGGTATTGTGCATATGCTAATAGGACTCTACCAGAGCAACCTCTAGTAACGCCTCCTGCTGCTGCCTCACCTGGATTGCACAGACTGCATCCATCACTGTTTACTTTGCACCATTGTGTTGGAGGAGGACGCCAATATAGTTCTGTGATTTTCCTCCTTTCCCCAGCCTTTGTTAAGAGATGCAAGTCTTGTACTAGTTGGATGTCCTTAACTGTAGATACGAACATGGATTTACCACTGATAGATCATGAATACTCTGCTTGATCCATTTGCCAGCTACAGAATAAAACGTCTTCATATTTCTGTAATAGCAATTATTCTTGTAACACTGAATGCATGATAGAACTATGAACAAAAGTTGATCCCAAATCTCCTTCTAAGGTACTATACAATTCTTCCTCTGCCACCAATCATATTACTCTTCAGCTGTTTGCTTTGTTGACCATTGTAGCCCAATAGTCCTACGGTACCCTTCCATAATACATTAGTAAACTTATAACTAATGAAAACAAGATCAAATGATTCCACATATTCCCTGCATAGGTGACATCTTGAAGCCATTGCTACTTGTTTACATTGCAGCAAATCATCCATCAGCAAATGTATCATATAATGTTGCATTGAAACTGCTTTTAGTGCTTTATGAATGTTCTTCTTTTTGAAGTATGAACACTATCAAAATCCTAAACCTTCATCATTTGTTTTCATTTACTTTAAGTAATGTGGGTAGGGCCCAAACTATTTTTCCAAGTGTGCAGGTTGATGTGAGAAATAGAGAAAACATAACTTAATTGGCATTATAGTCTTCTCTAATCACAGAAAATTGTACACCCGCTCATTCCTGTTAGAACCGCTTATCCTAAAAGCTTGAGCTGTTAAGTAAGGGCCACGACAATGTATATCAACTCAACACCCCCCGGCACGTGTAGGCCTGTACACGCACGACCTTGCATGTGACATGCACTCACAAAGAAACATCATCACGGGCACCTAAGGGAAAAGTGTCGGGAATACCCCTTTGCACTTTGCAGGGTTCAAACTCTCGACCTCCCTACTCTGATTCCATTGGTACAACCAATTATACTAAAAGCTCGAGCTGTTAAGTAAGGCTACAACAATGTATGTCAACTCAACATTTCCACGTAGGCGTTTCCTTCCTATCAAAGGGCAGGCGTTAAAACATAAACTTGGGGATTGAATTAAAAACAGTAATTCAACAACTGAATAAAAAAACTACCCTTGCCGCACAAAATAAAAAATGGAGTTCAATGAGAAACATATGTGACCACTTTGAACGAATGAATTTGGACTGTGAGCTCCATGGTTAGAGTAACTTATGAGTGCCTGCACCTTGACCTGTTTTTTTCTATGTGAAGGAGTGATGTTAATTTGTTATTGTAAGTTGGTTTATGAAATGCGATTGCAATGATTTTCATTTAGAAGTGGAGGATCCGTTTTGTAGCTTGAAAAATTAAGCATTATTGTGAAATTGATGGAAAAATACAGGCCAATCTCACTGAATTGGAGGCTAAAGGAGCTGAAAAGTAACTCCAGTTTAATGGATTACTAGGGTTCCTGTCTGAAGCAGCGTTCTCTATTGAGAATTTTGTTGAGGATGAGGAGCACAGAATTAGGACTTCATGAGTAAATGGATTTTTTAACTTATGGAGGGGACGATTAAAGTTTCAGAACTGTATTCCAACACTCTACGCAAACTAATTAGGCAAACCTGAAATTAATCCATGATATTATAAAACCAAGGTTTAAAATCTTGGTTCTTGGAGGCGTCTCGGCCTCTTGGAAAACTAAGATCTCGCCGAGACAGTGTAAAAGTAACTTTGTTTTGCTCATGATGATATAATCTGAAGTAGCAGTTGATAAGAGAAATTAGATTTCTGTGACAATTAATGGTACCAGACTAAACTTGAAGAGAAGCGTGAGGCTTGATCGTGTGAAAGAAGGATTGTGGTTGTACACCCATAGTTCGAAATCTCGGTTCTCGAGGGTGTCTCGACCCTTGAGAAAACCGAGATTACCGAGATCTCGATCTCGAGATATCGGCGAGAACCTGCCGAAACTCCCAGAGGGTAAAAATGGGAGTTTCGACAGGTTTTTTTTTATGGTTTAAGCCATTTTTTGCTGTTTTAAGTCCATTTTAGAGCCATTTTAAGGTTATATATTGCAGGAAAATACTTATTCAACATATATAAACACATTTGAAGCATAAAAAGTAATCACATTATCGAAAAATCATACATTCATAAATCATAAATCCCACAAAATAGGATAATTTATAAATACTCATTATATGAAAAACTTAAATACTCAAAATGAAATAATACATTCCCATTAGTCCATCTCAATGTCTAATCATATGTAGAGTGGCGTGCAGGTTCCATCTGATCAGATTGACTTTGCTGAAGAAAATATATCTCGGTTTGATAAACAAAATCCTACCACGACATCCTTCGGCTATAGAAGGTCTGGTAGTCTTCCACATATTTCTCATACACATGATTCGGGAAGTTTCTAAAGATACCCAACCTTGGATACAATTCACTATAATGTGGAGTAAAGTGAGCATATATTGGCTGGTGTGGGGGCGTGGTTCTTTGCAAATTTGGGACTGAAAAGAGACTGTCCACAAAGTTTGAGCCAGTTTGTGATGTAGCATTACTAGTATCAGCGGAATAATCATATGCACTTCCCATCATGCGGTCATCATCACCGGAATAAGAACCGTACGCCGAAGTGGTGCCAAATCCATGAGCACTCTGCTGCCCCTGCTCCTGTCCACTGCTACCCTCAATACTCAGTCCTCCAAAACTTGTAGACATGTTATCAATTTCAACATCAGGCATAATATCAGGATCAGGAACGATGTCAAAGAAACGATCTTCTTCTTCTTCCACTGGTTGCAAAGGGCGTTCCCTTTGACGAGACCTACGTGTATACCCAGTCGTAGGCCGTGATGAAGATGCGCGTCCACCATGATCTGGATCCTGTGTAGCGTGTGTATACTGACTCTCACCGGTCCATCTAATAATGGGTACAGTCGGTCTAGGATCACCACCACCACCCTTTCACCACCACCACTACCATCATCACCACTACTATCAGAAGTTGACCAGCCACTTTGATCCATTGTATCATTATCGCCTTCTGAGTCACTACCAGTACCAGCTGAGGGGTCAAACGGTCTAGCAACTGTGCGTGTACACGACCTTCATCCGAGGACATAAACCGCTCGAGATTAGTACCCATCGGAGCAGACACAGTGGGGTCGGGCATCCCACTAGGCTCATCCATCACTGGAACTGCTCTGTCTCTCACCCATTCCACATAGGGATCCTCTTCATCTGAAGATAGTTGGAAGACGTCAGCTAGCTATATCAGCTCTTGTTCATTTCTTTGTACAAATTTCAGGCATTGTACCCTCAGTCTCATGTTGTAATGGGCGTAGACCAAGTCATTTAGCCGTTGAGAGCCCAATTTATTCCGCCTCTTTGAATGGATAAGGGAGAAAGTACTCCAATTTCGCTCACACCCAGATGCGGAACATGTCTGAGATAGGACTTTGATTGCAATTCTCCTCAACTCAGCTGCATGCTCGCCATACAACAACCATCACTCAGTTGCACAAGATGAAGAACACATTTCAATACACATATTAAATAAGATATTTTACTTGAAAATTTCAATTTCCATAATTCCATACCAGGATCGGTCTTATCTCGTCTAGCCACTGCAGCGGGAGTTCCAAAACTCCCAAGAGCATCTCTGAACGTTTTCGTCTACACCCATTTCAAAATTTATAACCATTAGCCATTGTAATATGTGGATATTCAAATAATTCAGCACTTAAACCATACAACTCACCTCCAGATTGACCAGTGCTTGTACAGTATAATCTGGCACCAATTTTGCCACAACATCTTTTACCGCACCGATAAGGTCAGAATTGAGCCCAAGCACATGTGAATATTGGTACTTGGGGTTCAAATAGTATGCTGCAAAATATGAGTCGCTAGATTAAAATAGAGTACCAACTATTAAGAGGAACTAAATTAAAGACATTATTAAATATGCTCACCAGCCTTATGCAATGGGTGCATCAGCTGACTCTCCCATCGATCTTTGATAATCTTCACAAAATGTTTGTTTCTACGTGGAAGCACAGTTTTTATACGGTCCTTCAACATATCCATAGCAGCATATAAATGTGGCATGGTGGGCTGGAATGCTGTATCCACTAATCTCAGCACTTTCACTACTGACTCCAGAATTTTGACTACATCCTTCAGTGTTCTCCAAAATTCCTCTGAAGCTATAGTAGTCTGTGCTTGAACCCCAACAGGAGAGCTGGACTCCCTCCACCCAAACCAGTCCTCAGAAGCAAACATCAATCTGAGGCCTACCATCTTTGCCTGAAAGCTCTTTAGTGCTATGTAGTTGGTAGCAAATCTAGTAATGTCGGGTCTTACCAAGTCCCTCCATATTTCTCCCTCAGCAAGTTTAAAGAATAGCCATGGTTGTATACAAATGTTGTCACCTGGCGTGGTTGTTCAACCACTTGCTTTACTTTTTAGATCTTGCCCATGTCCTTCAACATCAAGTCAATGCAATGGGCAGCACATGAAGTCCAAAAAAGGTTATAGTTAACCATCATCATCTCTCCTGCCTTCTTGTAGTTGCTGTCATTGTCTGTCACAATTTGCACCACATTTGTAGCACCAACTTCATCTACCACTATCTGTACCAATCCATAGATGTAGTTAGCATCTTTTGTGCATGCAGATGCATCCACAGACTTCAAGAATGATGTCTTCCCATCACTGTAGACTATGAAGTTGATGATGGATTTTCTAGTGGGACCAGTCCAACTATCACACATTATAGTGACCCCATATGCACCCCAATTATTCTTTAACCCTTCTATCCATACTTCTTACTCTTTTTTAATTTTTGGGAGATAAACATTCATCATTTCATATGGAGTGGGGGCTTTAACACCAGCCTGAGCAACTGCATCAAAGAAAGGCTTGCATCAAAGAAAGGCTGATAGTATGGGCCACTATTGGCATTTGTTGGGATACTATTATAGATAGACCACCTAGCAAAGGCATCCCCAATAAATTCTTTTGTACCCTTCCAGTTCCACATACTCTTCAATCTCTTCTGTTTGGCGTCAGCTTTTCTAAAATCTGCTGGATCCTGCTGTAGAATCTCTACATAATCCTCATCCCTAGCAGTAGGTGGTGGTGCCTGGGGTTGTGCTCTAGTACTTTTTGATCTTCTAAACATGGAAGCCAACCCTCCCTTACTTCGTGTTTGTGGTTCTTCGGGCTGCTGAAATGATCTACTGCCACCTGCCCCTAGGGTTCTTTGCCTCAACCTTTACATTTCCATCTCATGGCTGACTTTACTAGCCATTGTTGCCCGTCTCAGATCTCTGGCTTCTTCTTCAGTCAAACCCCTGGTATCTAGACCATCATCATCTGAACTATCATCATCCAAACCACGCACTGTACCTCGGATTGCTTCCTCAAATTGTTGTTTACTTTTTTCTTTCTCTGCCCTTCTCTGCTGGCCTCCCTTCATCTGTGCAGCTATGACCCTGGTAATCTCTACAGGAACTATATCACACTTTGCCCCGTCTGTTGAAATCCCACTCAAGTGTTGCTTAAGTCTGGTAATCCCACCAGACATAAGCTTCTTCCCATAAAATTTGCATTGGGTCTTCTTTCTATCACCGTCAATGGCGGTACAATACTGCCAAGCCATGTCAGTACGACCAACATCACTACCTCCCTCACGAGAACCCGAAGCAGCCATAATATTTAGAACGAGACACTGTTACATAAGATGATAAATAGAGAAATTTAAATCAATAGATTTACATTAATAAAACTTAAAATTGAAGAACATAAAAGCATCAAATATGCGAATACAACTCAAAACACATTGAAATTACTTTTCAAAATTTTAAAACTATGTTACAAGAAAACAGAATATTTTTCCTAATTTTCCATAATTATTTAGATATTATTAATAATTTTGGATATTAAATAAAAATAATTTATTTTTCGAAAAATATAATCCGACAACATGAAACCGTAGATTGGTCAATGATGTTCAACATATATTATTTTGAACACCAATAGATAAATATTAATATTTTTTACTAATTTTTTATTACTGAAAAATAGAATTTATTAATAAAAAATTCATAAAAATAAAAATATGTACAGAAAAAAAAATTGAAACCGTGACTGCGTAGATCGGCCAACGATGTTCAACATATATTATTTTGAACACCAGTAGATAAGTATTAATATTTTTTTTATTAATTTTTTATTGCTGAAAAATAGGATTTATTAATAAAAATAAAAATATATACAGAAAAAAAAAACTGAAACAGTGACCGCGTAGATCGGCCAACGGTGTTCAACATATATTATTTTGAAAGTAAACTAATTAATATTTAAGAAATGTATTTTTTATTTTTTTAAACAAAAAATAAAATAAATATATATATATATATACAGAAAAAAAAATGAAACCGTGGCCGCGTAGATCGGCAAACGGTGTTCATCATATAATATTTTCAACACCATCTAATTAATATTTATCATATTTTTTTAATTTTTAATTATTGGAAAATATATTTTTTTAATAGAAAATCAAAAAAAAAAATATATATGCAAGAAATTAATTTCGAAAGGATGAGGTTGTAGATCGGCCTAATGACTCTCACATATATAAATTTCATGATGAACCAACATGTATTGAACATATTCATGTAAAAAAGTAAGTTTTAGGGAAAAAAACCATACCTCAAACCTTAGATTTGCAAAGAATAGGTCAAAATGAGCCTCCAACAGCACTTTGATGGAGAGATTTGCAAAGAACAGAGGTTTTTGAACCTTAGATGCAACGTTGGAGAAGAAGGAATGGAGGATAAGAAGAAAACAGAAGGAAATTCAGAAGAAAAATGAGTCTCGGTCAAGATCTCGACCGAGACTCTTATAAAATAACTTGAACCAGTTTGAAACTGGTCGAGACCCAGTTTTGAACCAGGTTCTCGTCTCGACCCTTTCGAGACTACCGAGAAGGGTCGAGATTCTCGTCTCGACCCTTCTCGGTCAAGTTTTAAAACTATGCGTACTCCAGGAAATTTTCTCCAAGGCATAAGGCCCTAGTGTAAAGTAGTCAGGTCATAAGTATTAGAGTGGTTTACCAACTCATGTTCTTTTTTGCCCCTCTACCTTGCTTTTGGGGAAATGCATAAAGTTCTGTTGAGTTTTAGGGTGGACTTCTAACAGTTTTTTTTTTTTTTTTATTATTTTTTTTTTTATTTCCTCCTTCCCCCCCTTGCTTTTGTGGGAAAACACAAAAAGCTCTATTGATTGTGCGTAACTAATTGTTAATGGTGCCTTAGTTTCCACACTATGGATTGAAAAGGGCGAGCAAAGCTATGATGGAGATGTGTGTCATAGTTAAGTCTGATTATCTCAGGTTTTGTGAAGAAATGTATTATGAATCACCAAAACTTGGTCCAATAAAACAAACTTATTCTTATAGAAAATCTCATGATGTTCGACACCTCATCTCATAGAGCTAAAAGATGAAATTCCCCAAAGGTCTTGTAATGTATTGTTTAAGAGATTAATTACCAAGTGAGCTTCCCACACAATGATAATCTAATCAGATGATTGAAGAGTTAAAAAAAAAACCACAACAAAGGGATTGTCAAAATCGTGCGTTAGACAATTCACGTGCACTTACCATCCATTTGTTTTAGATTTTAGAAATCTTATTTCTACTTTATCGTTTAACGACCCATTATCCAAAGAAGTTCCCCTAGAACTTCTTGGATCATCTGTGAACGGTACTTTGCATATTGGTTTAGCTTTATTCGATTTTTTCTTTTTGATCGCATGACTCTTTCTTTTTTAAACCATCATTCATTTTCAAAAGAAATATGTAAGTAAAAAATGAAACCGTGGAAATAGAGAGACCCGCGGCCATCCATAAAGACAACGAGCTCAGCGAAAAATGCTCCTCTTCTTCTGAAATATCAATGGACAGCAAGCTCAATGAAAAAATGCTTCTCTGATCCGGTTCCTCCACCACTGCGAACCCTAGTTAGATTCAGGCATGATACACTTTTTAGTTATTGGGACTTTGGGAGAACCCAAATACTCTCTTTGAGATATGTGAAACAACTCTCAGAGATCTTTTTCCCTTTTGGAAGATATAGGAGCAAAACAATCAATCTATTGATATTGGAAGACCCAAAAGATTCTTGCAATGTATCATTTCCGGGTCCAATGGAATTCATAGGTAACGGAAGAAGCCCCACCAAATAGAATTTTTTTTCTTCTTTCGACCATATTTCGATTGTTAATTGTCCACCCTTTCCAAGTGTGATTTCTTTGTGTTATGTATGGCCGTGCCTAAGGGCATTATCGTTTGAAGTAGATTCTTTTTTTTAATCAATCAAAACCCCTTCCCAAACTGTACAAGCTTCTTCCAAAGCATACGGCTTTCTAGATGTATATGATGATATCTAAACAGATGGATCCTATATGAATTGTATGATGAATACCACAGGAGTGGATACATAGGAATCCAAATCTGCCTGAACTTTTTATCACGCACATCACTTAGATGGCTCTAGAAAGTCACATAGGAGGAAGTGAAGAAAAAGAATAGAATATGTAAATACAAAGAGATGAAGGGTGATCGGATTCTATTTGTAATGAATCTGAAATGATTCTTGTCTATTCCTATCCTTTAACTCCTCTAAAGGGTTTGGTTTTTCAACCAACTCAACTTTTTGTTCGGATATGTATGAAGTATTAACATTCTTTTTAAACAAGAGGAGGCAAAGTACAGTATAGCATGAATGAACAAAAAAGAAAGAAGAGGAAACTGAATTTAATTCTATTTCTTTACCAATTATATACTCTTTTCCCATCTACTCTACTATAAGGAATATATCTCTAGGTACCCATACGGATAAATAAATATGTATCATGATCGGAGTCACCGTTGACAGGATTGTCTTGGAATTGTTTGGATCCATGAAGTTGATCACTCTTTGAAGTTCTTCAAGAAAGTTGATAGCGAAATCGCAAGGAACAAGAACCTATGTCGTGTAAAGGGAAGTTAGGTGCCTGAATTATTGAACGTTCCATTTGGTCTAAGATCATCTTCAGTTCAATTATCTATTAAAAAATATAAAATAAAAAATCTTCAGTTCTAGTTATGAAACTAAGGTAAGTGACTCATATGCGTGATTTGTAATATGTGGATGTGGCGTACCACCATTTGGTCGCCAGCAGGTTTATGAAGTGTCTTTCTTACAGTACGTTTACATAGTTGTACTGTTTAGTTAGTTTTGGTGCCCATCTGGTTAAGATTTCTGCTGTTTGTAGGTGGACATCGTATATTTGATTTATGAGGGATGTAAACTGGCTGTGGAGCTGCTGGTGGCCACTTCTAATGAACAGGGAAGATAGGTTGTGGTGTCCTGATACCTGTTTGGGCAAAACACACTTGGTTCCCCTAATAAAACTCTGTTACTGTCCTAAAGTACTTGTCTAGTGGCTCTAGTCCATGAAGAGGGTGTCCTAGTGCACGAGGCTCCCGCTACTGCAGGCTCTAGTCCATGAAGGATTCCTATAATTAATAACTAGTTCATAAAGGAGCCCTGTAGGAAGTTTATTTTCATTTTTATAATAGGCTTGTACCCGTCCATAATTCTTGGGTTGTTGGAGGGGATTATTATTTTGTTTTGAGAGACTTGAGCTGTCTCTTTGCTATGGCTAGCTATTGATTGTTGATATTCTGGCAAGGTTTTCAATTTTGAATTCTAATCTAGATATGACATATGAGAATTAACTTATAATTCAATTGAGTTTGTTTGCAAATCTGTCGCTGGTTTCAAATTGAGAATTCAATCTGTCACTCCAAACCCTTGCCATTGTTTAGGGATAATAAAAAAATTTCTTTTGTTTATTAAATTCCATTTTTTTTGTTCAGTATTTTATTCCTTCTGTTGATTGAAGTCTCAGTTACAATCTGATCTTGCTTTTTGAGTTTCTTCCTGAGGTAGGCTTGCAATTACATATTTGAATTAGGAATTCTTCTTATGTCTGGATTCTATTCCTCAATTGGACTACAAATGTACAATGTCAGCTATCTCTATTCCTATGTGGATTGGGATACCTAATTTGACTCCCTATTCATTAGAATTCTTATGTTTGACTCTTATTTGACTGGGATTCCCAATCCTTATACAATTGTGATCGTTTTTGCCACACTTCCCTGGCATAAATTTTTCTTGATTCACTCTACCTAAATGTTCATCCCTGTCACCCATTCAAAGCAAGAGGAAAAAAAAAAAGAAAGAAAAATTTATCCCTATCTTGACGTTAAATCAAATGTGGGAAGGATCTCTTTTCACCCACAGAATTCCATGGCATGAACTGACCCTCCAAATAAAAAGGCTCTGAGCTGGAAAATTGTTCTCACAGAAGGTTATAACTTTGTTCAGCCCCACTTTTTCCTTGGTGTATTAAAAAAAAAAAAAAAAATGTAGGACTGGTGCCAATAATTTATCACAGAATAAAGGACTACTCGAGCAATCATAAGAGGAGAAAGGCATGTCAGCATTCCTGCCTTGGTCTATAATGCTAATGGAGAGTTAGTTGGACCATATATGTCCGTATTCATGCTTCCATTTCTGATTCTGGTATTAGTCTTGTGGTGCTTTATTCTTAAGGATGTTAGAAGGATACCGCAGTGTTGACTCTTCAGTCCTGTGAAGAAGGTCGAGATTTGTGGGGTTTAAAGAGTTATAGTAGACCATTTCATAAGTGTCCTATCAAAACTTGTACTTTAGGGTGCTCTAGATGAGCATTACAGATAGCTTTCTACCCATCCCCTCCTCTCCTTTTCGGTTTGGTACTTCCAGCTTCAGGCGTTATCAATCTCAATTGGATCTTGCTGACTTTGGGAAACGGGCCTTTCTGGGCTGGTGCCAAGATTGGGATCTCTAGGGATAGCAAAGGAGCTAGGTTTCTAGTTTACCCAGCCAATGAATGGGCCAAGGCCCTTCTTTTTTGGTGTCAGATTGGCATGAGCAAGGGGTCGCAACCATTTCATTGTGGAGGGGCTTCTCTTCGGTAGCCCCCGTGCATTTAGCTGAATTAGGGAGGATTGTGGAGATTTTTGCTTGTCATTAGGTGTGTGGGCCATGGCTTTTGCTTCGTATGTTTTATTAGTTAGCAAGCATACGATAGTTTGTGTGTACCATAGACTCTAGCTTCTCCTTTTGGTTTTGTTTTCTCTTGCTGGTGCCTTCACTAAGATTTTTTTCCCTTGGACGGGACGGGACGGGGCGGGGGGGGGGGGAGGGGAGTGAGAGTGAGCATGGAGCTCTTTTTGTTTTTGCTAGGCCACATAATGTCAAACAAGCATGCCATTTTAGCTTATCCATGCCAAGTGTCTGACGAGTTCTACATGCTTAAGCGTATAAGCCCCCAAACCAACACTTCCACCCCCTGCTCCCCCTCCCCTCCACACACCAGCTACCAGTGAGAAGGTCGGTCAATTTCTCTGCTGAATGCAAATGAGGTGGGCCCTTGGGACAGAATAATTTTTATTTCTGGCTGGACCAAGGAGTGTCTGTCGTTTAGAAATGTCCAGATGATGATTAAGTATGCCATATTAGCGCTCTTCCATGCCAAGTGGAGAAGAGGTACTGTATATTTTAGAACCTCCCCACAGCTCCGGTTAAAAAACAAGGCCACACACACAAAGGCTAGTTTTCCCTCTAATACACATGATCATGTAATGGGATTATCAGAACTAATAATACAATATCTAACTTTGCATTTGTTAATATCTCCTCACTAAGCACTTGGGTGGGGTATCTATCTTGTGAGCAAGGAGATCTTCCTGGCTTTCATACACTTGAGAATCTGAGATCATATCACAAAATCATACCTCATGCCACTAACTTGCTTTTTTGACATACCAGATTGCAGATGTGTGGTCCTGTGGGGTAACCCTTTATGTGATGATGGTGGGTGCATACCCTTTTGAGGACCCTGAGGAGCCTAAGAACTTCCGAAAGACTATACAGGTACTTGGTCAGACATTATCATTAGTGAATATGTCAATTGGATTAATTTTTTTTTTGGTTTTTTTCTTATGCTGTGCGTATTGACTATTTTTTTTTTTGGTTTTTTTTTGTTTGTCTTATCCAGCGAATATTGAGTGTCCAGTATTCAATCCCTGACACTGTTCATATATCTCCCGAGTGCCGCCATCTGATCGCAAGGATCTTTGTTGGCAACCCAGGAACGGTTAGTAAATTTGTTCCTAAATAAACTTACATTCTGCAAGTTTCTATGTTGCACTAGTTTTATAGAGTAATCAGTGAAATTATTGGACTAAATATAGCCTTATGAGCACCAGTATTCTGCTGGTGGAGCCCACTGCTAATCAGGATAAGGAATCCTTTTGATTACCTTTTTCTTGGTGATATATATTTATGTTTCAGTCTGTCAGAATGGTTGTTGAATAACAATTCACTCCTGTAGTAGCTTTATCCTAAACAGATATTTTTACTCTAGATCTTTATAATCCTGTTAAAAACCTGTTCTGGGTGTTATTCTGAATATTTTACCCTTATAATTTTAAAGTGACTTAATATATAGCTGGACGACTACCTTTAGGGTCGGTATCTTTTAGCTCCTAGAGATCCTAGGCTTTAAAAGTTGCCTATGGACCAAATCATATATCTTTGTATCACTGCTAATGAAACAGAAATATGGGGTTGAGGTGTTTAGTATCATTCTACATTATTCGTACTGGAATGAAATGTTTTGATTTTGCAAAACAGCTGCCAGCGATGATGTTATTTGCCTTCTGCGTGTATTCTTTACTGATAGACTTGTCTGCATTTATGGTCTTTTCTAAATCGCATGCAAACATCTTAAATTTCTTTTTCCAGTTCTCAAATAACTTTTCCTGATGATGTGACTGCTCTTTTGAGATTTCCTCTGCTGTTCAATGACAAGCTGACCTACCACTCGAAAAGAAATTATGATGTACTTGGTTTCGTGGGCTATTATCAACTCTCATACTTTTGAATGTTACTTGCAACAGAGGATAACCATTCCTGAGATCAGGAAACACGAGTGGTTTCTAAAGAACCTTCCTGCGGGCCTCATGGATGATGAGAATACAATGAACAACCAGTTTGAAGAACCTGATCAACCCATGCAGAGTACTGATGAAATCATGCAGATCATAGCTGAGGCTACCTTGCCTGCTGCAGGAACTCGTGGTCTCAATCAGTTTCTAACTGACAGTCTGGATATGATGGATGACGACGATATGGACCTGGAGTCTGATCCTGATCTTGATGTAGACAGCAGTGGAGAAGTAGTCTACGCGATGTAAGAAGCAGGACTTGCATCTATGCTTTGAAGGCTATAGCTTTAGTGGCAAAGCTCACTACACTCAATTCTTGGGCAACATGTGAAGGTTAAGGAAACTGGGGCTTGTGAGGCGGATCTATATGTAGCTGCTAAATTGGTAAGATGGAAAGTGGGTCTCCATTTGATTGATTACTGTCGATCATCCTATACCTATCGGAGTGTTAAATGTTCATAATACACAGCTTTGACCAGTCTATGTTTGCTAGGAATTACTGATTGTGGTGAATGGTGGGATTCTGGGATCTGAAAATTTGATGGGTCATGTGAGAGAACGAATCCCTCCCCTATTGTTGTCCTGTTTATTAAATTTGTGTTTTAGTGTTTCCTTCCTTTTGCCATTTCCTAGGGAATATATGTAATTTATTACAATTACCAAACGGTTGCTCAAGCATGATGGGTTTTCCTTGTATTCATGTGTGAATGTTTGAAATCAAGACGTTCAGTTCCACTTGTTAAAAGGGCCTTAGGTTTCATGTTTTTTGGGTTTGTATTGGTTGTTGATTTTGATGGTCCCCTTGTAAACTGCAGCTGCATGGTCTGTATGGCTAGAGTTTTTGTGTGGTTTCCGAGGGTGTACCGACTTCTTACTCCATTTTATCTTGCTTCGTCCCTGATTTATTTGTTCCAACATCTCTGATGAGGATGCGAACTCATACAACAGTCAGCAATGGTTACCAAGTTCCAAATAGTATTGAATTATCCAAATCCTGGGTATATTAGCAATCCGTTACAAGTTTCAAATATATTTGAATTATCGATAATGCTGGTATGTATTCGTGGGATTTGATTGACGCTCCTCATGTCAAGAGGTATCTTTATATCTCTCCTACCTTACCTGTAACATAGTGTTTATATTTTGTAAAATATTTTCCTAAAAGCACTCTAGAAAATAGAGTGATATTGTAACCTATACAACAGAGAAGAGATTATAAAATGCTGGAGAGTCGATGCTTAAGACAAGCAAAGTGTTTATCTCAATTCAAAAACCAGTTTCTCATGGTATCAAAGCAGTCCTAAGACTAACATTCTAAATGTCGTTCTCTACACTCTCTTCAACTACCGAGCGTTTCCCATCCTCCTTTTTTTTCTTCAAAGTATGGTCACTCCATCTTTGTCTGACCGGACCAAAACAACTATCTGTAGTGGAGGTCTCAGTTGCTACCTCTCATTCGAGGTCATGGCTTGTTTGGTTTCTTAGAGGGCACACACTCTTGCCCTTCACCAATGAATGCTCCAACAACATCTTCCCCTGATATTCAAGTACTACCACCACTCCTCAGGAGAACATTAAGAATCTGGAATATGCCATTTGGCAAAGTCAGGATCTTGGTTGGATCCTTTCATCCCTCACTGAACCCATTTTGGGCCAGGTAATTGGTTGCACCACCTTTCAGGGAATTTGGTCAATCTTAAAAAGACTCTATGCCTCTCAATCATGCTCTAGGAATATGCAACCGAAACTCTAATTGCAAACTGAGAAGAAGAAAAATTTCTCAGCCACCAATTATTTTCATAAAATGAAGTTTATTTCAGACAATCTTGCCATAGTGGCACACCCGATTTCTGAATCAGATCTCATTCTTCACATCCTTGCTGGCCTACGTCTAAAGTGGGATGCTTTTGTAACTGCTATTTCCACAAGAGCCGATGATGTTACTATCAATGACTTACACGGTATGAAGCTTAGTCATGAACTGCGGTTAGAACAACAAGCCCCTACCCACCCTCTCCCTGAGGCTAATATAGCGTTATTTGCACCTTTTCAAAGAGGTCGACAGGGTCGTGGCACATACTTTCACCGTGGATGTGGTCGCACTAATCAAGGCTCTTATCATTCTTCCAATTCCAACAAACCACAATGCCAAGTCTGTGGTTGTTTTGGTCATACCACACTCGCTTGCTATCATCTTTTTGACGAGGGAAACAACAATCCTACGCCTCCACCCACTGCCATGGTGGCGGCTCATCACTCTCCTCATATGGATCAATGGTATCTGGATTCTGGCACTACAGATCACATCATTGCAGATCTGAACAATTTGTCAAGTTGATCCGGGTATCAAGGTTCGGACTAGGTTCAAGTTGGAAATAGACAATGTTTGCCTATCCACCACATTGATTCCTCTCAAATTTTTTCAACTTGCCGTCCTTTGCATTTAACTAAAGTTCTTCATGTTCCGTCTATTACTAAAAATTTACTGAGTATCTCCCAGTTTACTTCTGATAATGACATCACATTGGAATTTCATCATTCTTTTTGCAATGTTAAAGATCGATCCTCGGGGAAGGTCCTTCTCACAAGAAAACTTGAGGGTGGTCTCTACAGTCTCAACACCAGTTCCATTCCAACATACAGGTCTTCTACTCCACTAGCTTTGGTTGTTGAGGGAGTCTCCATTGATCTTTGGCATCAACCGTTGGGCCATCCCTCATCCAAAATAATTAGAAAAATAATATCTTCCAATAATCTGCCTATTGCAGGAACTACAAAGGTTTCATTTTGTTCTTCCTGTCCCTTAGGAAAATCCCATAGATTGCCCTTTCATATTTCCCAGTCTATGTCTTTTGGATCGTTGGTTCTCATCCATTCTGATGTTTGGGGTCCTTCCCCTGTTCCTTCTCTTAATGGACATTGTTATTATGTGAGTTTTATTGATAATTTCAGTAAATACACATGATTTTTTTCCTATGTTTACCAAATTTGAGGTTTATTCAATCTTCCAAAACTTCAAGCGGTAAGTCAAAATTTTTTTTGAGCGGCTAATAAAGGTTCTGCAAACGGATTGGGGTGGCGATTACAGGAATGTCTTTCAATTCTTAGAACATTCTGGTATTTTACACCGCATTTCTTGCCCTCATACCCCTGAACAGAATGGGTTAGCAGAAAGAAAACATCGACACATTGTCGAAACTGGATTAACAATGATGTTTAATGCCAAAGTTCCCAACCAATATTTGGCTGATGCTTTTAATGCAGCTGTGTTTTTGACAAACTGGATGCCTACTCAAGATGTGTCCCCATGGGAGGCACTCTTCCACACACAACCGGATTACAATATTCTTCGTGTATATGATACTGCATGCTACCCTCTATTGCGATCCTACAACACAAATAAGCTTCAACCAAGGTTTATTGAATGTATTATTGGGTACAACTCTCATCACAAAGGTTATAAATGCCTATATGTGGAATCTGGCAAAATCTACTTATCTCGCAATGTTGTGTTCAATGAACAACGATTTCCATTTGCATCTCTTGCCTCTAATCCAATAAGGCATGACTCTGTATGCCCAATTTCAAGTCAAATACCAGTGGTTGTTGCGTCCCCCAATCTACCACCACCTGTTCCACCCATTCAACATCACTCACGTAACACCTTACCACCACCGGATCTTATAATACAAAATACATCTAGTCCTCCCATCGAGATTTCATAATCTTATAACCCAACACCATCTTCAATCCCTCCCATATCAAATGTAAATCCCCCGCAACCATCTCAAATAGCCCAACCACTGGTTACACGAATAAGTGCTTGCATCCGAAAGCCAAAAATATTTCAGGATCATGTTACATATGTTACAACTAAGCATCTGATGACATCTTCTCATTATCTTGGAGATAGAACATACTTGTTTCACACAGGCAAATCGAGATGAGAAGTGGTGGGCTGCCATGATGGCTGAATATAATGCCTTACTCCAAACCCACAAAGGGGGTTGTCGGTTGCAAATGGGTATTCCGTATCAAAGGGAAACCAGATGACATAGTTGAACGTTGTAAAGCCCGACTGGTTGCAAAGGGGTACAATCAAACAACAGGACTTGATTACAATAAAACTTTTAGTCCCATTGTCAAGCCGACTATGATTCACACTGTTATCACGGTTGCTATTTCCAAGGGCTGGAACATGATTCAACTTGATGTCTATAATGTCTTCTTGCATGGCTTGCTAACTGAAGAAGTCTACTGGTTCAACCACCAAGTTTTATTGATTCATCTAGCAATTTATGATCTCAAACAAGCTCCGCGAGCATGGTTCTCAAGGCTCTCCAATCGTCTGATCGACTTGGGGTTTACAAACACCAAATCAAAATCTTCTCTGTTTGTTCGAAAACGAAAGGGTGGGCTCATTTTTTTACTGGTCTATGTTGATGATATTATTATTACTGGCAGTAATACCATGGAAGTCCGCAACCTTGTTCATGGCCTCAACTTCAAGCTATGGGACTTAGGGCCATTACACTATTTCCTTGGCGTTGAGGCCAAAACTACACATCATACATGGGTTTGATCGATTAGTTTCCTTCAAAATCTTATCGTCAGTTTCCTAATAATTTTTTCATACAAACCCAACATATATGGGGATTCAATTAGTTTATTTGAGCCAATTTCTTTTAAGCCACCCATGCAATTCACATAACTTAATTTACAAGCAAGAGAATTAATCTCACCTGAATTTGACTTCTTCAACACAAACTATGTGAATAGCTTCAACTTTGCTACTCTTGAGGATCTTTACCTAAACATGTGGAAGAATGAAGAAGAAAAAATGGCAACCAGATGAAGAGTTCTAGGTCGGTATGTAGGTCGTGGCGATAAGTTTCAAGGAAATGGAAATTTCGTGGAGATGAGTTGCAGGTCCTTGAGAACAACTTATATACAGGTGTTTCGTGTTTACATCACGGCAAAGAATCGACCAGACATTCATCGGAAGGGAAGAGATGTAGGTCACAGAGAAGAAGTTGAAAATTATGAAAATACCTTCCTCCAATATTAAAATTCCTCCAAATTCCTTCAATTTAATCTGTCTTTTCTACGGTTCTACCCTGACCATCCATTTCTCTCTTATATATCCCTCCATTGCTTGAGTTGGTGGCATCGGCCAACGTCGAGTTCATTGTTGTTGTCATTATTGTTGAAGAGCATAGGAAGTTTGCCTGTAATTAACCTTAAGTACATAAGAGGTTCGAGTAATTTACCCTTAAAATAAGGGTTTTTCTTATCAACACCCCCTTAAGGTGGTATAAAAATCATCTCCATTCGTCCAGCCCAACATCAGACGGCTGGGATTACATCGGCCGTCGATAAGTTTTGTGGTACATCGACCTATTTCCTTGGTTTGATCCGTTTTGGTTTAGTTTGTTATGGGTTAGAGATTGCATTTGCACATGCCTCGATTCATTCCAATGGTCTAGATGTAGCTGGAAGGTCTGTAAGACTATAGACAATCCAAACCCTTGATTGATACCCTAGACAGACCCAGAAAAGTCTTAACAATGAAGTCTTTATTTTTGAATTTTGTCTTTTGACTTTCACATTTGTAATAAGTCAAACAATTTACATATTTGCATTCAAATAATGCGCTGAAACTTCTGATATCAACTTACAAAGAAAGAAATAAATTTGGCTTTCAAATCTGAGCATGTCCATAAACTAATGTGAAACTTAATATAAAATTTAGAGTTAATTACATAATTAGATAATTGATTATAAAACATTCTATGTTAGAAACGGGATATGATTAAATATTAATTGCTGCTTCTGGACGAATTGTTGAAATCGTTTATTCTACCCCACCCCTCCAAGGAGAACTGTCCAGCAACCAGCCTTCAAGTGCACGGAATCCGGGAAGCGATTTCAATCTCGTTTGGGATCGGTTCTGATTGAGCCTGTAGAAATGTTTATCAGCAGCAGCAACATCAAGAACTTGGCAGTCAGCGGGAATATCTGCTTATTCAATCATCTTCTCTATTTCCATAGTGATTAATGATCTCCCCTCTCCTCTATCTTCCACGCTTCTTCCCCTGCAACCATCTCGCTTTTACAAATCTAAAACGCTAACCACGGAGGGAACTTTTTACCCAAAAAAAAAAAAAACCATGGAGAGAAATCTCCAGGTTACAGCTGCTGAAATTCACTTCATGCTGATCAATGCATTGACTGACTGCGGAACCTGAGACGAGTCAGGTGAAGTCCCACTAATACCTACCTACTCAGTCTTTTATTATTAAACCTTTTGCTTTTTGGTAAATGGCAAAAGGTTGCAGGTTTTATATGGATGGGTCAGTCTTCGCACAAATAGCTTCCCCCCTTCGACGGCTTTTAGTTTAAAGCAGAGACCATCTCTGCAACTTTAGTGCCGCTGCAAAATCCAACTGAAAGAAAGAAAGGGAGGAGTTTGGAAAAGAGAAACAGCAAATGGCGGGGGAACTCATCTTGAGTTCGGCAGTCGGAGCCGTGGCCGGAGAGGTGTTGCGTGCGATATTAGAAACAAAGGATAAAGCTGTTAATTTCAAGGAAGACTTCGAACGGCTCCAAAATACTCTTGAACAAGTGGTTCCTGTTTTTGAAGAAGGGAGGATGTTGGATTTAGAGTTAAACGATCGGAAGCGGAAGGGGCTGGAGAAATTGATGGTGAAGTTACGGAAAGGAGAAGAGCTCGTCAAGAAGTGCTCCAAGGTGTCGAAAATCAACATCTTCCTGAAGATCCGTTACTCCAGTAAGATCATCAGTTTGGATGAAACTATTCTTAGGTTCTGTCAGCGGGAGTTGCAGGTCGAAATCTGGCGCGACAACAAACAGCTTCAGCGGGATGTCCAACAAGTGTTACGGACTTTGCAACAGGGACGGACTACGGTTGTGGGCTCCGTTGGTAACAAGGGTTCGTTTGTGGTTCCTGAACTCCCAGATCGTGTTGTTGGATTCGGTTCACCGCTCAGGGAATTGAAGTATGAATTGTTCAAAGAAAATGTGACGGTGGTTGGACTATGTGCTCCTGGAGGATGTGGAAAGTCGACATTAGTTGCCATGCTTTGCCAAGACGAACAAGTGAGGGGTATGACATGAATCTCATAGCTGCTCTTTTTATTTTATTTTATTATTATTTTTTTTACTTCTCATTGACTTTCTAGGGCTAACTTTCAATTGGATCTAGAAGGCTTTTTTTTTTTTTTTTTCATTAAAATGAAATGGGTGGAACGCCATCTGACAGAGGAAGAACAGCATTTCCTACTAACCTGGCTCAAACTCTGTTATTTGTCGTTGTGAAGAACCACTGAAACTATTCCTGCAAGGCTGCAACACATTGTCACCCAGATGAAGTTAATTCAGACCGGCATAGTTAGCAGCTAGTGCTCTCTGAGAGCCTCATACTTAGAAGAAAGGAAACCCCTGCATTAGCCTTTAGAATTAAAAATTTATCCAGAGAATCCCATCTCGATTTCCCATCTTTTAATTGCCAATCCTATCCAAATTTTGTCATTTCAAAGTGAACTGTGAAAGAACAAACTGAATTGTGCAAGCCCATCTTCACCCAAAGTCCTCTCCCCACGACTTCTCGAAGACCCTTTCCAAGAGAACAGTTTTATACATATTTTTCTTAACAGGACTAACTCTTTTTTTTTTTTTTTGGTAACATTTTCCTCCAGTTCTTTTAATAGAACTATCAAAAGTCTAACCATTTCAACTTTCTTATAAACTTTTGGTACAGGCGAATTCAAGGATAAAATATTATATTTAACTGTTTCAAGGACGCCCACTTTAAAGATCCTACAGAGACTACTTGAAGAGATTGGTGGTGGGGTGCAGGAGTCCAACCTGAGTGAAGAAGCTGCAACTAAGCAATTTCAATACCTTCTGAAGCAGAGAAAATCAGAACCACTATTGTTGGTTCTAGATGATGTTTGGGACGATTCAATTATTGAGAAGTTGTTCTACAGAACAGAAGGATATAAGATGCTGGTGACATCAAGAGAAGCATTCACAAGATATAATTTTAATTATCATTCCTTATATCTTTTGAAAAAACTCAGTCACCAAGAATCCATCACTCTTTTTCGTCATACAGCACTGTCTCATGATGGAAATGTGGACTATGAGCCAGATGAGGATCTTCTAGATGAGGTGCTTTGTCTATTTTACTCATCTGATATTATGCATCCTTGTTTAGATTAATACGGCCATACACACATAATAAATAAAACTAAATTGTATAAAGCCACAAAAAGACCAGATTCAAAATACACTTGGCCTTCTGATATGTTGTAGAGAAAACAAGGTAAGAGAATTTTCTCACATAAAAAGTAACTGACACAAGGCAATCTATTGTAGAAGATTACGATTAAGGGAAAAGAGAGAAAAGAACAATTTACTATGAACAGTTGGATGCTTTGATGGTGAAATCCTTAGGACAAAAACCATTCTCTTAATCATAAAGAAAATGATTCCTTAAAAACTGAAAAAGTCTGATTACATGCATATTTTTAGGTGTAGGTTGATTGGTCCACAGGTTGTCTTTTGAAAGACAAAAGGCAGCAAGGTCATCCATTTTCACATTTATTAGTCAAACACCCAAGAATCAAAAGAGTTTCAGGTTAAACAAGGATACATCGTTCAACCTTTTATAAAGTAAGCATGAATCTAAAATTTGTGCAACCATGTTAAGTCTTTGCTACAATGAGTTTGGGATATTTGGGTTATGATCAATAGACATCAATGAGTTTGAATCTATGTTTACCATTGGTACCAAATAGGGAGAATAGATAAGTTAAAACAAGGTACAAAGAGATCTAATTCAACATTGTCCTATAAGTTTCGGTGTTACTACCTCATACTGATTACGTAAAAAAATGAGCATTTTAATTTGTTTAGCTGATTTCTTATGCTTTCATTCTTCTAGTCCCTCCTGAACTTTGACTAATTCTACTTAATGGTGTTAAACTACAGATAGTAAGAAGCTGTGATGGTTTCCCACTTGCTATCACGGTGATTGCCAAATCACTGTCCCTACAACCTGCAGTGATGTGGAAAAAAATGGCTAGGAAACTGTCGAACGGTTCCTCCATTTTTGATTTTGATGAGAAATTGTGGAAATGTCTTGCAGCAAGCTTGGATTCCTTGGATGATACAATTCTAGAGTGTTTTATTGTTTTGGGTTCCTTTCCTGAAGATAAATGGTTCTCTGCCTCTGCTCTGATTGATATTTGGTGTGAGCTTTATGAACTAGAATATGAAGATGATGCCTATGTCAATCTTTTCGAACTTGCCTCTCGAAATCTTGTTAATTTGGTTGGAAGCAGGTATTTATGTTTTTCTTTTTTTAATCTTTATGATCAGCAACTAAATTCCATTGCATGTATTTGTTGCTCATTAAGCTGATTTTTTACTTTCCCATAGCTAAGTTGATTACCAAGATGATTTTTGTTTCCAATTTACTGTTGATATTCTTATCTTATTTCCCATAGCAAATTTTGTAACTGTAGACTAAGTAATTGACAAATTGATAAAACAGATAACTTCCATCTTAGCATGATCCTGGTTTAGCTGAGGTCAGATCCAACCTTATGTTCTATTGATTGCTAGATTGACACAGTGAACTGCTGCAATGAGACAACAAACTCTTATATCCCCCTTCAAAAGTGTCACTGAATTGTATACCTATATGGGCAATTTGACGTTCTTGCTTCATTTGTTTTGATGTAAATTTTAAGTGTAACATTTTATATGTTAAAAAAAAAATCAATGTTTGCTTCCAGTAGGTAAAAGAAAGACGAAGTTCCTTTTCCATCCGTCTTAGAGATCACTATATTTTACCTCTTGGAAATAAACATTGAAACATTTTTTACATATAAAATGTTGGAAATAGTTTTTACTTAAGTTTCAAAGCGGTAAAAATGATATTTTACAATCTCAGAGTTAATATTGTCATTGAAAACAGTAGTTACGATTCGTCTCATCACTTAATGGTGGACTAACAAGGGGTGTTGATACTTATTTTCAAAAGTAGGGGAGGTGGTTGACATTATGGGCCAAGATGGTGGGTGATTGATTTAAGGGAATACCTTTAGGGGGGGGGGGTAAATTTTCCCTAAAATGTTACATGCCGTAAAATTTTACGTCAAAACAAACGGAGCCTTTGCAACTAATTAAATCTCATTTCCAATATATGATCTGAACCCCATAAATGAATAGTTGTATTTCATTGGTGGTTCTCTAAATGTTTCACTATTATATTCTTTAAATAATGGATTGGCCAGTGTTTACAAGAGCTATCTACTTGTGGATGACATGTATCTATAAGGAGAATGTATTTTCATCAGGAAATTTGCAAAGGAGATTGATGGTAGCTACAATGAGCTATTTGTTACCCAGCATGATCTGCTCAGAGACATGGCTATCTACAAGAACCATAAGCAGGGTAAAAGATTTATCATGGACAAAAGAGAACAAGGCCTTCCCGGGAGCTGGAGAAAACAAGAGAACCTCTATCTCAATGCCCGACTTGTTTCTCTCCACACAGGTTTCCTCACATTCATCCTAGCAAGCTAAACTGTTGTGTTGGTTCTTGAGTTTAGATTTTTCTTTCTCTCTGAATCTTAAGTAATAGGCTGCATCTTGAAGGTGAAATGTGTTCAAAAAGCTGGTATGACTTGCAACTTCCTGAAGCTGAGGTTCTGATTCTGAATTTCTCTGCAAGTAGCTACACCTTACCCCCACTTGTGGAAACAAGGAAGCTAAAGGTTCTGATCGTTGCAAACCATGGACGAACCCATGCCAAGCTAAGCAATTCGCAAACAGTTGGTGAATTGGCTAATCTGAAGAGGATCAGGTTAGAGAAAGTCTCAATTCCTTCCCTTCATGAATTCACAATGCCATTAATGAACTTAAAGAAGATATCCTTAGTTACGTGTGAGGTTGGCCAAGCTTTGATGCAATGCACCATCAATGTCTCCTACATATTACCTAATCTTGTTGAGGTCAACATCGATTACTGCGATGATCTAGTGGAATTGCCTCCTTGGATCTGTGATATCATCTCTTTACAGAAACTCAGCATTACTAACTGTCATAACTTTGCTGCTCTACCTGAGAGAATTGGATGTCTGACTGATTTAGATTTGTTAAGGCTGCATGCATGTACTGGATTATCTAAGTTACCAGACTCACTACAAAAACTCCAGAAGCTGAGGTTCCTTGATATATCTGATTGTTCCAACATAGAAATGCTGCCCGACGGGATCTGTAATCTATGCTGTTTGAAAAAGCTTGACATGAGAGGATGCATAGAATTGAAGGAATTGCCCCCTTCAGCCATGAATCTTGTTCATTTAAAAGAAGTGATCTGTGATGATGAGGATACAGCTAGTCTTTGGGTTCCTCTATCATCTAATATAAAAATAACTGTACTTGAAAAGGACAACAACTTGGATTGGCTAGGGATTGATATTTGACACCCAACTTGGATTGAATCCTGGAGGGGATGGACAACAAATAGTCAAAAGGAGAACTTTCAATTATTAAGAGGGATGAATATGAACTTGTATCATTGTTGTTCTAGAGTCTTTTTTTTTTGGTAAATGTTGTTCTGGATAATTCAGCTCTACTTTTTTGTTCGTTGCAGTCTGTTCTCTAAAATAAGTTGTTTCCCATATTGCATAATTTATATGAGACAACCAACCAGTTTGTTCAATTTGGCAAATTCAAATGTATAGTGATATCGTCTAGTTGTGAAAGGTTTGGTTGAAGTTATTGGGAATAGTCCTACATTTCTAATGAGATTGGAATCATGTAATCTTATATATGGAGAGTCCCTCCACTTACTAGTTCGAACTTTTGAGTTGGAAACTTGACATGGTATCAGAGCTCCAGGTTCTCTCTCATAATAACCCTAAAAAAAGAGGTCAAGTCACCGAAAGAGGGACGCAAGATGCACAAAAGAGGGACTATGGTCACCCAAAAAGGGACGATCACCCAAAAGAGGAACTATATGTCACCCAAAGAGGGATCAGTCATCCAAAGAGGGATGAACACTCAAAAGAGAGACTATATGTCACCCAAAGAGGGATCAGTCACCCAAAGAGGGACGATCACCCAAAAGAAGGACTATATGTCACCCAAAGAGGGACTATATGTCACCCAAAGAGGGATCAGTCACCCAAAGAGGGACGATCACCCAAAAGAGGGACTATATGTCACCCAAAGAGGGGATATGTCACCCAAAAGGGGACCATCACCCAGGGATCGTATGAAAAGTGTCATGTATTGCCACATATACTACCACATATACACCACCTAACGGTGGGGTTACATGTGAGGGGGAGTATTGAGAATAGTCCCACATTGCTAATGAGATTGAAATCCTGTGGTCTTATATATGGAGAGTCCCTCCATTTACTAGTTCGAACTTTTGAGTTGGAAACTTGACAGAAGTTAAGTTCAGAGAGTATTAATCTATACACTTGTGTATCTTGTGTAAGAAAACTACAATCCATATGTATGTCTATGTGGAATAAGATTTGACATACCCGTAGTGTAGGGAGCTGTTCTAGCCGGTGTCCGTCCAACCAATGTTGTCTTCTGATATACTCTGATATACCCTGCTCCACAAAACAAAAGAGAAGAGAGAGGGGAAGGATTTTTATGCACTGACTGTATTCCCAGACAGAGAACGTGATGGAGTTCTCAAATTTCTATCAGTATGCACAGGACCTTTCCCATTAGTATTTATAGACCAACCGTCTCCTTCCATCAATGATGGACGGTGATCTAAGTGCCACATGTCTCTCAGATCCGACGCTCATAACTCTCCTAATAAGAAATACCTAAAATGGATAGTGGCATGTGGGCCACTTACTCACATCTTGTTGTTGTATAAGTTTCTTAAGGATCACCTATACCACAATTCCTAACTGCTACAACTCACTCTATTGACTTGTAACATGCAATAGCATACAAAGGGATAAATTGACCTGGCCCCAAAAGTTCATGTAAAGAACTTAGAAAAAACATCATATGCCAGTCCAGTACATGTCCATGAAAGTAATGGTGAAAGAAAATATTGGCAGTTGAAAATCGGATTCTTCTCTCGTGGTAGTCCAGTCCATGTCCATGTCTATGTCCATGATCCTGATCTTTAAGGCCATAGTTGTCCTCTTGCCATGTTGGAAAATGACTCATTTTAAATTTCAAAATTGACATATGACTTAAAAAGGCTCTCTTTGATACGATTTCAATTTTAATTCAGAAAGTTATTTCAATTTTTAGGTTATATGATTTTTGAATCTTATTGTCAGAAAAATTGAAATCCATATAAATATAAGTTTTGAAATAACTGGAGAAATATTTCAATATTTTCTTTTTCAGAAATCAATAAAATTTAGAATATGTGGACTTTACAGTCGAATAAGAGGGCGTAGGGGTGTCAACGGATAAGTTTTGGTCCGGTTCAAATCAGCGTTGGATTTTATAAGACTTGACCGAAACATGTCCATTAAGAAGTACAAAATGAGTGGACTACATTGTGCACATTAATTAACGGGTAAGCCTGGCGTCAATTTGTTATAAGGTGAATTGTAGAAAACTCGAATGAAAGATCAAACAAAGAATAAAAGGAAATCAATATTCAACAAACATGTATGTTTCAGTTAATCATTTCTTTATTATTTCCATTGTATTTTAAGATTCGTGTGTATAGATTATCATGGGTTTGACTAATACCCTACACTTGAAAAAGTCAAACAAGTGAAGTTTTTAATTTTGAATTTTGTCTTGGTTTTCACATTTGTAATAAATTAAATAATTTAATATTTGCGTCTGACTTACACCTAACTTTTGATATCAATTTACGGTTCATCCCTTTCCCATCCCTTTTTTTTCCCTTTCTTGCAACCGAAGGAACCCGGATGAAAACTTTGGTTGTTGGAATCAGATTCTACTTCTACCATGGCAATCAAGTCCAGTATCCATCATGATCCTGTTATTAATGAATTGAGCTACGACCTTGATAATAATATGTGAACATCTTAAATTGTCCAGCAACCAGCATTCAAGTGCATGGAATCAGGCAAGCGATCTCGATCTCGATCTGGTCTGGGATTTGTTCTGTTTTCCTTGAACATTGTCTTACCTACTAGGATTGTGCGAACCATGTCAACACGGTTGATGTACGGACCGGTCGGTCTGATCCCTAAAACACTGCCTGCAATAGTTGTAGTTGTAGGGTTAATTGTTGCTGTCAAGATTATTGTGATGGACTGATCTGAATTAACTCAGCCATACAGGGGTGTCAATCGATTATTGTCAATTGGTTTTAGTTGGGCCTAATCAGTCCTCAACACTTTTAAGATTCAGGAACGATTACGATCACATCATTTAATTAATTAGTCTGCATAGGCTGGTCATTGACCTACTTATAATTAGTCAATCGGTTGCCAGTCTATAATTGGGCTTATATCAAAAAAACTATAAGCAATGTAATCGGCAATGATTAAACCGTTGATTTTCTTCAGTTTTTTTTTTTTTTTTTTGGTAATCAAACTATTGATTTTCAATCGGTGAATAACTAATACAACCAATGACTCTTATTTATAGATTCTCATCGTTTCTTACATTTACTTGCTAATCAATGTAAAACTAAAAAGCTATAAAGACGATAAATGAGTTCTTGGAGTGTGAAAAACTTAATCCCACATTGGTTGGAAAAAGAAAAGGTTAGAGTCTATGAGAAGTGCACTCGTACGTCTTTCGAGGCTTTCCTCCCTTGTAAATATTCTCGGGTAAGAAAGCAAAATCTCATTTTTTTTTGTTTCTGAACACAGAGTTAAATTAAATCCATTAGAAGACTATAACATGAGACGTTACTTCTAGTAGAACCTCTACAACCAATTCGCCCCACATCAATTATAAAAATATTAAAAAAAAATTCCACCAGAGGTATCTAACTTTTTGAGAAATTATACTAGAGATATTTTATGTTTCAAAAATCATACCAGAGATACCTGACGTTCTGAAAAATTATACCAGAGATACCTGACGTTTTAAAAATATTACACTTGGGGTACTTTCTATATTTATACTTTCAAATTTATCCATTTTTAGCATAACTTTCTTGGTCCATTTTGGTTCACTCTCTCATTATCCTGTTACCGTAACAACTCACCACTCAGATTCCCATGTACCCATCGCTGTCTCAATTCCCCACCCTCTCTCTTGCCCTTGTCCTCTCCTGTGACCATTCCTCACCGGTGGTTGTTCATCACCAAATCACAAATCTCGACTATGATATACACTTCAAGTGAAAACTCTGCATCCCAACTTATTATTTTTTCGACAGGTGTATCAAGGATCAGATACTAAATAAGGGTAGTTCAATAAGAAACGATCAGTTCTCGAAAATTTGAGGTAAATCTAATGGTTAACTTAGATGATGCTAACTTTAAATAGGATTAATATTGAAAATATGAGAAGAAGTACCTCTAGTATGATTTTTGAAACATAAGATATCTTGGTATGATTTGTCAATTCGTAATGTAAATTACCCATATCAATTAAATTACTTCCCAAGAGTGTTGGCCCGTACTTGATAATCATCTTGTTCCCAATCCCCTGATCTCCGTTGGAAGTAACTTCTGTAATCCCATGATTTTTGAGATTAAGATAATGTTTGATAATCATAAATTTCGGTGATCCCATCTTATTCCCATTTTCTTCTTCTTCTTCTTCTTCCACAATCGCCAATTTGATATTTTACAGGAGGTTCCGATCTCTGCCACCATTTTCGTCGGCTACAAACTCCCCTGATCCATCTTGTTCGCAATCCCTATTGCTTTTCACTCGCCATTTTTTACTACAATAAGAAACCCAAAGACCCTATGTTGGTCCCAGGAACACGAAGATAATGGTGGAACCCAGCTCTTCACTGTGGAATCCCTGATTTGAATCTGGGTGATGACGAAGAGCCCTTCAACAACCATGACGCTGCCCTAAAAGAGATCCAACCAAACAAAAGCCAATCAAGCGGAGCGTTTTTATCAAGAGTGATGGGAGCTCAATTTGGGATCCAAAATCCTAATATTTTTTGCTTTTGAGAGCTATCCAATCCATTGGAACATGAGATTGGATTAATTTTACCGAACAATATGAAGCTCCCAAAATCTTAATCTTTTTAATTTTGAGAACGATGTAATCCCTTGGAGTATGGGATTACACCAATTTTACCAAACAAATTCCACTCCCATTTACTGTCAGGAAATAAAAATCAATTAGCTAGATCAGAGATTTGGAAGAATCATCAAACGGGCCTTCACAAATCGATAGCGCTAACCATGGAGAGAACTCGTCTCCAGTTGTGCCGTCCCCAGCCGTGATGGAAGAGCTGCTGAAATTCAGTTCCCGCAGATCAATGCATTGACTGAGTGCAGAACCTGAGACTGAGTCAAGTCCCAGTGATACCTTCTCCAGATCCACACCCGTTCGGAGTTTTCGGAATAGTGAGTCAATGAAGTTAGTATTTTTTATTACACCTCTTGTCTTTTTGGTAAATGGCAAAAGGGTTGCAGGTTTCTTTCAGTCTACGTACAAATAGTGCTTCCCTCCCTCCAACGGTTTGCTTATAGTTTAAGCAGAGACCATCTCTGCAACTATCTTTCCGCTGCAAAATCCAACTGAAAGAAAGGGAGGAGTCTGAAAAGAGAAACAGCAAATGGCGGAGGCACTTCTCTTAGGTGCAGCAGTTGGAGCCGTAGCTGGAGAGGTGTTGCATGCGTTATTAGAAGCAAAGGATAAGGTCGTTAATTTCAGGGAAGACTTCGAACGGCTCGAAAAAACTCTCAAACGACTGCTTCCTATGTTTGAAGAAGGGAGGAAGTTGGATTTAGAGTTAAACGATCGAGAGCTGAAGGGGCTCGGGGATTTGATCATGAAGTTGCAGAAAGGAAAAAAGCTCATCCAGAAGTGCTCCAAGGTGTCGAAAATCAACTTCATCCAGAAGATCCGTTACTCCAGTAAGATCAGCAGTTTGGATGAAGCTATTAGTAGTTTTTGCCAGCGGGAGTTACAGGTCGATAACTGGCGCGACGTCAAACTGCTTCGGCTGGATTTCCAACGACTGTCTGTGAAGGTGGATGTAGTGACTTCGCATCTGGGAGGGACTAAGGTTGTGGGCTCCGTTGGTAACGAGGGTTTGTTTGCGGTTCCTGAACTCCCAGATCGTGTTGTTGGATTCGATTTACCGCTCAGGGAATTGAAGTATGAATTGTTCAAAGAAAATGTGACGGTGCTTGGAGTATGTGCTCCTGGAGGACGTGGAAAGTCGACATTAGTTGCCATGCTTTGCCAAGACGAACAAGTGAGAGGTACGAAATGAATCTCAAAGCTCTTTTATTTTTTTTTTTCAACTTCTCATTGACTTTCTGTCGCCTTCTTTCAATTGGATCTAGAAGTTATTTTTTTTTCTTTCATTAAAATGAAATGGGTGGAACGCCATCTGACAGAGGAAGAACAGCATTTCCTACTAACCTGACTCAAACTCTGTTATTTGTCGTTGTGAAGAACCACGGAAACTATTCCTGCAACGCTGCTAACCCTGGTGAAGTTTTTTCAAACCGTCATACTTAGAAGAAAGGAAACCCCTGCATTAGCCTTTTGAATTGAAAATTTATCCAGAGAATCCCATCTCGATTTTGTCATCTCAAAGTGAACTATCACAGAACAAACTGAATTGTGAAAGCCCAGGTTCACCCAAAGTCCTCTCCCCACGACTTCTCTAGGACCCTTTCCAAGAGAACGGTTTTATACATATTTTTCTAACAGGCGCAAGGATAGGAGTCGAACTAACTCTCTATTTTTTTTTTTTTTTTTTTTTTTTTTGGGGGGGGGGGGGGGGGGTTGGTTTACAATTTTCTCCAGTTCTTTTAATAGAACTATCAAAATTCTAACATTTCAACTTTCTTATAAACTTTTGGTACAGACACATTCAAGAAAATATTATTTTTAACTGTTTCAAGGACGCCTACTTTAAAGATCCTACAGAGACTACTTGAAGGGATTAGTGGTAGGGTGCATGAGTCCAACCTGAGTGAAGAAGATGCAACCAAGCGATTTCGGTACCTTCTGGAGGAGAGGAATTCAGAGCCGCTATTGTTGGTTCTAGATGATGTTTGGGACGATTCAATTATTGAGAAGTTGTTCTGCAGAACAGAAGGATATAAGATGCTGGTGACATCAAGAGAAGCATTCAAAAGATATAATTATAATTATCATTCCTCATATCTTTTGAAAACACTCAGTCACCAAGAATCCATGACTCTTTTTCGTAATACAGCACTCTCTCATGGTGAAAATGTGGACTATGAGCCAGATGAGGATCTTCTAGATAAGGTGCGTTGTCTATCTTACTCACTTGATATTATGCATTTTTGTTTAGATTAATACGGCCATACACACATAATAAATAAAATTAAACTGTATAAACCCACAAAAAGATCAGATTCAAAAAATACGCTTGGCTTTCTGATATGTCATACAAAAAACAACATAAGAGAATTTCCTCACATGAAAAGTTACCGCTTGCAAGACAATCTATGAGTATTGTAGAAGATTAAATTCAAGGGAAAAGAGAGAAAAGAACAATTTACCATGAGCAGTTGGACACTTTGATGGTGAAATCTTTAGGACAAAAACCATTCTCTTAATCATAAAGAAAATGATTCCTTAAAAACTGAAAAGTCTAACTACATGCATATTTGTCGGTGTAGGCTGATTGGTCCACAGTACCACAGCTTGTCTTATGAAAGATGAAAGACAGCAAGGTCATCCATTTTTACATTTATTGGTCAAACAACCAAGAATCAAAAGAGCTACATGTTAAACAAGGATACATCATTCAACCTTTTATAAAGTAAGCATGAATCTAAAATTTGTGCGACCATGTCAAGTCTTTGCTACAATGAGTTTGGGATGTTTGGGTTATGATCAATAGACATCATTGAGTTTGAATCTATGTTTACCATTGTGACCAATTAGGGTAAATGTTTCAAGTTGGGATTCTGATAGATAAGTCAAAACAAGGTACAAAAGAGATCTAATTCAACCTTGTCCTATAAGTTTCGGTGTTACTACCCCATACAGATTAGGTAAAAAAGTGAGCATTTTAATTTGCTTACCTGATTTCTAATGCTATCATTCTTCCAGTCCCTCCTGAACTATGACTAATTCTACTTAATGGTGTTAAACTACAGATAGTAAGAAGCTGTGATGGTTTCCCACTCGCTATTACAGTGATTTCGAAATCACTGTCCCTAGAACCTGAAGTGAAATGGAATATCATGGCTAGGAAACTGTCGAACGGTTCCTCCAATATTCTTGATTTTGATGAGAAATTGCGGAAATGTCTTGCAGCAAGCTTGGATTCCTTGAAAAAAACAGTTCGAGAGTGTTTTCTGGACTTGGGTTCCTTTCCTGAAGATGAAAGGATCTCTGCCTCTGCTCTGATTGATATTTGGTGTGAGCTCTATAAACTAGACTATGAAGATGATGCCTATGTCAATCTTTTTGAACTTGCCTCTCGAAATCTTGTTAATTTGGTTGGAAGCAGGTATTTATTTATTTATTTATTTGTTATTATTATTTTTTTAATCTTTATGGTCAGCAACTAAATTCCATTGCATGTAATTGTTGCTAATTAAGCTGAGTTTTCCTTTCCTATAGCTAAGTTGATTACCAAGATGATGTTGTTTCCAATTTACTGTTGATATTCTTATCTTACTTCCCATAGCAAATTTTGTTACTGTAGACTAAGTAATTGACAAATTGATAAAACAGAATAACAGAATACTTCCATCTTAGCATGATCCTGGTTTAGCTGAGGTCAGATCCAACCTTATGTTCTATTGATTGCTAGATTGACACAGTGAACTGCTGCAATTAGACAATAAACTCTTATATCCCCCTTCAAAAGTACCACTGAATCGTATATCTATATTGACAACTTGATGTTCTACAACTAATTAAATCTCAATCCCAATATATGATCTGAACCCCATAAATGAATAGTTGTATTTCGTAGGTGGTTCCCTAAATGTTTCACGATTTTATTCTTTAAAATAATGGATTGGCCAGTGTTTACAAGAGCTATCTACTTGTGGATGACATGTATCTATAAGGAGAATGTATTTTCATCAGGAAATTTGCGAACGAGATTGATGGTAGCTACAATAAGCTATTTGTTACCCAGCATGATCTGCTCAGAGACATGGCTATCTACGAGAGCCGTCAGCAGAGTACAAGATTTATCATGGACAAAAGAGAACAAGGCCTTCCTGGGAGCTGTAGAAAACAAGAGAACCACTATCTCAATGCCCGTCTTGTTTCTCTCCACACAGGTTTCCTCACATTCATCTTAGGAAGCTAAACTGTTGTGTTGGGTCCTGAGTTTAGATTTTTCTTTTCTCTGAATCATCAGTAATAGGCTGCATCTTGCAGGTGAAATGTGTTCAAAAAGCTGGTATGACTTGCAACTTCCTGAAGCTGAGGTTCTGATTCTGAATTTCTCTGCAAGTAATTATGCCTTACCCCCATTCATGGAAATAAGGAAGCTAAAGGTTCTAATCGTTGTAAACCATGGACGAACCCATGCCAAGCTAAGCAATTCGCAAACAGTTGGTGAATTGGCTAATCTGAAGAGGATCAGGTTAGAGAAAGTCTCAATTCCTTCCCTTCATGAATTCACAATGCCATTAATGAATTTGCACAAGATATCCTTAGTTACATGTGAGTTTGGCCAAGCTTTGATGCAATGCACCATCAATGTCTCCTACGTATTACCTAATCTTGTTGAGGTCAACATCGATTACTGTGATGATCTGGTGGAATTGCCTCCATGGATCTGTGATATCATCTCTTTGCAGAAACTCAGCGTTACTAACTGTCATAACTTTGCTGCTCTACCTGAGAGAATTGGATGTCTGATAGAATTAGATTTGTTAAGGCTGCATGCATGTACTGAATTATCTAAGTTACCAGACTCACTACAAAGACTCCAGAAGCTGAGGTTCCTTGATATATCTGATTGTTCCAACTTAGAAATGCTGCCCGACAGGATCTGTAAGCTACGCTGTTTGAAAAAGCTTGACATGAGAGGATGCATAGAATTGAAGGAATTGCCCCCTTCAGCCATGAATCTTGTTCATTTAAAGGAAGTGATCTGTGATGAGGATACAGCTAGTCTTTGGGAACCTCTATCATCTAATATAAAAATAACTGTGCTTAAAAAGGACATCAACTTGGATTGGCTTGGGATTGATATTTGACACCCAACTTGGACTGAATCCTGGAGGGGATGGACGACAAATGGTCAAAAGAAGAACCTTCAATTATAGGGAGGGATGAATATAAAGTTGTATCATTGTTTTTTTTTTTTTTTTTTTTTTTTTTTGAACTTTTTTTTGAACTTGTTCTGGATAATTCAGCTCTACTCTTTTGTTCATTGCAGTCTGTTCTCTAAAAAAAGTTGTTTCCCATATTGCATAATTTATATGCGACAACCAACCATTTTGTTCCATACGGCAAATTCAAATGTGTCGATATCGTTTAGCTGTGAAAAGGTTCAGTTCAGGTTAAGTTCAGAGAGTATTAATCTATACACTTGTATCTTGATGTTGTATAAGTGTCTAAGGATCACCTATAACAGAATTCCTAACTGCTACAACTCCATTCTCTTGTAACATGCAAGAGCATACAAAGTGCTAAATTGATCTGGCCTCAAAGTTCATATTGAGAACTTAGAAAAAACAACAAATTCCAGTCCAATACTCCAGTCCATGTCCATGAAAGTAATAGTGAAAGAATTGGGAGCAGGACAATCACTTGAAAGCAATGGTGAAAGAAAACATTGGCCATCCAGTCCGTGTCCATGATCCTGATCTTTAAAGCTATAGTTGTCCTATTGCCATGTTGGAAAATGACTCTCATTTGAAATTTCAAAATTGACATATGATGGTTGACCTATATAATTCCCATCCCTTTATCTCGAAAATAGTTCATTCGAAAATAGTTCATTACATGTACTAGTTCATTGCATGTACTTGTATCTTCTGTGGGATTTGTTAGGGAAAATAATGGTTAATGGTTAATCCAATCGTACAAAGGGAATTTCAGAAGATGACCACGTGGCGTCTATCCATGGCACTGGAAAGAGGACATTATGGTAAATATTGGAGGAAGCTCGTGTTCGACCCCCCAGTCTGACTCCGACAGGATGTGACAGGTAGACAAGGGTGGTTGGGTCATTAATGGATTGTCATTAATGACCATAAATGCTGACAACAACCATTAATGAAAGATATACTGATTTGACCTGCCGGTTCGTAAGATCTCGGTCCAAATCGACTGGGCGGCAGAATATTATTTGATAAAAACACTATGATAGAGACAGTGTTTGGTGGTTATGAGGAACATAACCAAAAGGGGGTCGAAAACAATCCAAGGGGGTCGAAAGGTGGCTGACGTGACGTTATAACACGGACTTAGGGGGCTGTAGGCCTGTTAACCTATTATGTCCTAAATAGTTAAATATCTAATAGACACCCTTAAGAAAGCGGGCCTAAAAAAGAAAGGTACACACGTTTGTGAATATATATATATGTAACACACAAGCATGTAAAAAAAGAACAAAATTGAAATACAAAGAAAGAACTCTGTCTCTCCATCTCATCTCTCCCGTTTCTTAGCTGTTTTTTACATAAGTCATTTGCACCTTATTCAAGTTCATGGTAAAATAGGGAGCATCTTTGAACATTCACACCTCAGGGAAGCCTTTGTTCAAGAAGGAACTCCAGTGTTTCATTGTGAGTTCTATATTATCTGTCTTAGTTAATCCCTTTTCGGATTCCAGCGACAACACCAAATCATCGTTCCTCACTTTTTATTATTTCAGTTTTGGATTATCACTTCTCATCCATCAAACTCATAGAAACTTCCCCAGCAATTTCAGTCTTTGAATTTCTCGATTTCTCTGGTACTTCGAGATTTCTTAGTATTGATTGATTTGCAGAGGAGAGTGATAAATACCTATTGAAATCTGAGAAGGAATGAGAAAATGAAGAAATTCAGATTAAAATGAGTTTTGGAAATCTAGATGGAAATCTTGGTGAAATCTGAGAGCTGATATTGAGATTTAAAAAGATTGAAAATTTTGAAATAATAAAAAAAATCAGAGAAAACCGAGATAAAACCCGGTGAACCAAGAGATCTAAAAAATGAAAAGAAGAACGAAAATAGAGCAGAGATCATGAAGAAAACAAATCAGAACTCCCCAAAACCAAACTAAAATCTGATCTTGGAGCCGTCCACCCTATTGAATCTCTCCACCCGAACCCCTCTATGTTAAGTCAAGGAGACCTTCACAGTCACCGGCGAAGAAGAAGAGGTTAGAGATTTTGGGGGTAGGGTAAAAAATCAAATAAAGGGTATATTGGTCTTTTTAACCGATCAAAAGGGTATTCTCATCTGTCAAAAATTCCAATCCACCTAACATCAGCATCTAACGAGAATCAACTGACGGAGTGGACTTCTTTGATTACCACAGCCAAAACTTTGGGATGTAGATGAAGTTTTTGTATTTTTGTGGGTGTAGATGATGTTAACGATCTTTGATAGGGTGTAGATGAAATTTTTTTCTTTAAAAAATTACATTAATCAAATTTAATTTATTTTACCCTCTGCATAATTGAGTACAAGAGGGCAGGGGAAGTCTATTGAAAGAGAGATAATGTCATCTTTAATGGCATTGTAAAAGAGAGAGAATCTCTCTCTTTCTGTTTTTTTTTATTATTTTTTTTATTTGTTCTAAGTTTAATACAAGGGAATAAGTTCTTAAATTTAATACAATGGAATACGTTCTCTGGTATGGGAACAGAAAAATCAGCAAACCGGATTATAGGAGGGGTATTATCAAAACTTTGTAATTATGGAGAGGATTTTGTTCACTTTGAAGGTGGATGTCAGATACCTTTTCATAAAAACAAATAAATAAATAATAAATAAAAATCTTTTTTTTTTATACTAAATGAACATAAAGAAATGGTAAAAGGTTTTTTATATGATCGTGTACATATACAGTTATACTTTCAACCGTGAAGATCTCAAAACTATTATTCTCTAATTAAATGAAATATTGATACCCCAAACATGTACATACGCGTCGTATCCCGAAATAACAAATTTTGTTATTTTTCAGAATAAAAAAGCATTTTTTATACCTAAAGATCAGCCTACGAGTCTACGACCAATTGATCCGTTACTTGAAGACCTTTCGTGTCAATTGGGAGTTTCTAAAATTGAAATTGTACGTGATCCACTCATGGTTCTAAGAATCAATATCGAATTGGCTGATTTCTATCGGATTGGTTAAGACCAATCCTAATTTCTTATCGATTCCCATGTCGCATAATGGATCAATTCTTAGGATTGTATCGGTTGGATCCTTAACTTTGATATTCACACATACCTATTCGTTGAAGATTGATTTCTGTCGTCTCACGCTTTAGTTTTGGTTTGAGTATTCTATATCTTATCGGAATCACTTTGTTTCTCTCTGCCTATGAGAACATAACAACCGTGACTGTAGGGACCCTAACCATTGATATTTATAATTCCACTTTAAATTTGGACTAATCCCACAATAGACTTAGTTGGTCTATCTTTATCATACTTAAACTAATCTATCTATAAATAAACTCCCACCAAACCAACTAATCCTATAATTAATTAAGCTCACGTTTTTATTCTTACATATTCCACTGATATGGATCAAATCAGTATCGGTACCATTCTCGATACGAATTACTATAACCTTGGACCCACTAATTTCCCTTTCCTTTTCAATTCCTTCTCTGTTATTGTTCATCCTAGGGAATAGGGATGCCGGTGAGCAACTGGTCCGAGCTGGGTCTGGTTTTTTATTGTCCCTATCTCAGTCAAACCCACCCTTGCCTAAGGTTTGGAAAGGATATCGTCAGTCCACGCATAGTCCATATGGGTCCCGCCCATGTCGAACTTGACAATTCCTTTACAAATTTTAGATTTCTTTTTTCTTTTTTTTCTTTTTTTTATCTTTTTCTTTTTGTTTTTAAAGATTTCTTAGAAGTTAAAAAGGAAAATCTATCATCGGCCATAGGGTTGTCAATGGGCTGGCTTGGTCCAGTTTTGATTTGGGTCGATTCAGTTTCGATCCTTTACACCCCAACCCAATTACTGCCTAATAAAACAAAATAGTTTTGATTTTGGTGAAGTTCCGTTTTTGAGCTTTTAATGGGCTGTCTTTATGAGTTCTTATCGATCCACCATCGATTTAGTTTTGGTTTACTATATGTAGTAACAATATGTAGTAAAATTGGCTTAATAGACTCTGACTAATCATTATCGAGTTGGATTGGTTTCTTATATGTATATTTATTCGTCCACTATCGGGTTTATTCGGTTTCATTTTGGGCCTATTAGTCCAGTTTGATTCGTGCTTATCAATTGGTCCAGTCCGGTTGCAGCCTTTTGCAGATTAGCTCTGTATTTCGTTAATGGCGGTTGATTTCGTTGGAGAGCTAAACTGGTCAGGTGGGGGGCGGACCTCTGTCGACGGGTGAAGGATCAAACGAAGTGACGAAATCACATCTCCGCCTACGCCGCTGCTCCCATCTTCATCACCTCCTTCAGAGATCTCATCCCGCACTTCCACCTCCGTAAACGTGATCAACCCAATAGAGGCGAGTTATTTAGACAGATCTGTTACATGTAAACTGTTACTCCTTACGTATTGTTGTTCTCCAAGACTAATGAATCATGAATGTTCTTTTTTGATTTACTAAAAAAATTCAGTTTTAGGTTGCAGTAGAGGAAGAGGATGTCGCCTCTGAGATCGAATTACTCCCTGTAAATCACATTAACATTTTGCTTTGATAAGAATCAGAAAAGTTACAGAGAAATACGAAGAAAGAAAAAACGAAAAACCAGAGAAAAACCTATGAGACCATTGATAGGGCAGTGCATGACGATGCACTCACCAATGTATGCAAGAATTTCATCCCTGTACTTCATAATAACCCTAAAGAGAAATGGAAACTTGTCAATTTTAATCGTTAACAGGAAAAAGAAGGACAAACATCACCTACCATCTACAGGGCTTCTACGTCATCAAATACCATTCAAAATTTTAAAACATTTAATATAGAGATGTAAGACATTTTTGTTAAATGCTGATGTCAACTCAAATTCATTTTTTTATGGATAATAATGTCCTTGTTGCACGGGTAAATTTAAACTAGGATGGATGAATTTGTCGAAAGCAAATTAAGCTGTTGATATTTAGATTCAAGGTTTCAAATCTTCGTTTGCCTTCGTCTTTGTTTTCGTTGCTCCACCAACATACTAACCTGCGTCAATCCACTTGAATCTTCAACTGTAGAGATTTCTAAGCAATATCGCCACCGCACTGGAGTAGCCATTGCCGTGACTTCAAATCGACAAGAATGAATTGATCACTGTCACAGGGATTCAAAGAACCACAAAAAATTAATCCACGATTGTCGTTGTGAAAATCTGTTTCATATCCCACTAGACCCAAGGCTTGAATAACATTCCATTTGACAACTCAAATTTTTGTTGTTAATTGAAAATTTCAGCTTGTTGTGTTCTACTTTGGCTATCGAATTGGTACCACTCATTAGACGGAGGATGGAAGATGTCTTCTACATCTAATTTCCCTTCTGCAAGAAAAGGGGCATCCAATAACTCGCGACAGAGTCACTGCTACTAAACATTGACAAAGAAGGAGAAGACGATAAGGCTTAATCCAACAAGGTGACTACCAAGTTTATCGTCGGCAAGGTGATTACTAGAGTCAAGGAGATTTTTTTTTTTTTATTGATTGTACAGTTTTATGATTTGGGGGGTAGGATTAAAAATTAATGCAGAATAAAATGGAATTTTCGTCTTACAATGAAGCCATTAGTGTCCATCAAAATATGAATTTGAGCAGTCATGAGCATCCAACAGAATGTCTTAGACTTGAGTCCCTTTACTAAATATTGTAAAATTTTGAATGGTAATTGATGATGTCAGAAATGTGTGGATGTAGATGATATTTATCAAACTATCTGGTAGTATATGATATTTTTCTTAATATTTTTGAAAATTTTATGGGTAATTTTCTCTGAGTTTGATCAAGAATAGCAGGTACACTCTCAACCTTTTGAATACCTGCTCTTGTGCCTGTTTCGTTATCATTCCCTTAAGTCCGACGTCGGCAATATCAGCTCCGATTCTATCAGCAACCAAGTATGATAGGTTTTGCTTTGCTTTTAAAGTGGTGGTGGGTGTTTTTCTTTGGATCCTGAGGTAACTGAATCATCAGCCCCTACCACTTGGTTTGTATCAGCATATGCGTTTGTATGGGTTCCTGGACTTCCTGCTAACTTGATTTGCACCATTGATAGACAAGAAAATGAGGAAAGAGATGTCATTGACCGACCAACGATTAAACGAAGGGAGAAGGTAACCTAGCAGGTGTGGTGCCGGCTCTTGAAAAATCTTGAGACGTGACGACCTGCATGCTAACTCAGCTATACGCATGCCTCTCCGCCCGTCCTTATCGTTGAGTCAATGAGTTAGATATTTACAGAGGCGAAAAGTATAAGAGACAATGGTCTTATGGACGGGCGGAATCCAACACAAATGGCCTCCCTCTGTTCTTCCCTTCTTCGGCCGCTTATAGTTATTAGCAGATTCAATCTCTCTCTCTTTCTGCAATTCTCACAGAAGAGAGTCTACCTCGGACTGATTTGAAATTCCTGAGTTAGAGAGAGGTAGGAGTCTGGGAAAGAAAGAAACAGTAGATGGCTGGGGAACTCATCTTGGGTGCGGTAGTTGGAGCCGTAGCTGAAGAACTTTCAAATCTGATATTAGAAAAGAAGGATCAGGCCGTCAATTTCAGGGATCACCTTGAACGTCTCCAAAACTCTCTTGAACTAATGGCTCCTCTGTTTACTGAAGGGATGCAATTGGATTTAGAATTCAACGATCGTCAAAACAAGGGGCTTCAGAAATTGATTGCGAAGTTGCGGGGAGGAGAAGATCTCATCCAGAAGTGCACCAAGGTCCCGAATTGGAACATCTACCTGAAGATGCTTTACTCCAGTAAGATCATCAATTTGGATGAAGCTATTCTTAGTTTCTGTCAGCGGGAGTTGCAGGCCGAAATGTGGCGCGACAACAAACAGATTATGCGCGGTGTCCAACAATTTGAAACGAAGTTGGAAGGTCAGCGGGAGTTGCAGGTCGAAACCTGGCGCGGAGTCCAACGACTGGAAACGACGGTGGAAGGTCTGCGGGAGTCGCAGGTCGAAATCTGGCGCGACAGCAAACAGATTATGCGTGGTGTCCAACAATTGGAAACGACGGTGGAAGGACTGAGCACACAACTGGGACGGAGTGTGAGTCTGGATGTGTTCTCCCCGGGTAACGAGGGTTTATGTGCAGTTCCTGAACTTCCAAATTGTGTTGTTGGATTAGACGTACCGCTAAGAGAACTGAAGATTAAATTGTTCAAAGAAAATGTGACGGTGCTTGGAGTATGTGCTCCTGGAGGATGTGGGAAGTCAACATTAGCTGCCATGCTTTGCCGAAACGAACAAGTTCAATGTATGACATGAACTCTCTCTCTCTCTCTCTTTTTCTCCAGTTCTTTTAATTAGTACTGTCAAAATTTCAACTTTCTTATTCCTTCTTCTCCAGGCACATTCAAGGATAAAATATTGTTTTTAACTGTTTCAAGGACGCCCAACTTAAAGATCTTACTGAGACTGCTTGAAAAGATTGGTGGTAGGCTACCTGATTCCAACCTGAGCGAAAAAGATGCAACTAAGCAATTTCAATACCTTCTGCAGCAGAGAAAATCAGAGCCACTATTGTTGGTTCTTGATGATGTTTGGGACAAATCAATTATTGAGAAGTTATTCTCTAGAACAGAAGGATATAAGATGCTGGTTACATCAAGAGAAGCATTCCAAATCTATAATACTGAATATCATTCTAAATATCTTTTGAAAACACTCAATCACCAAGATTCCAAGGCTCTTTTTCATCATACAGCTTTTTTCCATCGTACAGCACTGTCTCAAGATGGGAATGAGGAGTTTGAGCCAGATGAGGATCTTATAAACGAGGTGCTTTCTTTATCTTCCAACTACTCACTTGCTTGATAATATGCATGCATCCTTGTTTAGATTAATATGTCCATTTGCACATAATAAATACAATTATAACTGTATAAAAACACACAAAGGCCAAATTCAAAATCTGCACATGGCTTTCTAATGTCATACAAAAAACGAGCTAACAGAATTTTCCCACATAAAAAGTAACTGATGCATGGCAACCTACGTACCTATGAATAAGGGAAAAGAGATAAAACAACAATTCACCCACCTTATAGGACGAAATCCATTCTCTTAACCATAAAGAAAAGAATTCCTTAAAAACTGAAAAATTGTGTTTACATGCAAATTTATAGGTGTGGACTAATTGGTCCACACATCATCTTATGAAAGACAAAAGACTGCAAGGTCATCCATTTTCACATTTATTATTCAAACAGCCATGCATGAATCTAAAGAGCTACAGGTTAAACAAGGATACATCATCCAACCTTTTATAAAGTAGGCATGAATAAAAAGAAACTGTGCGACTATGTCCAGTTTTTGCTACAATGAGTTTGGGATGTTTTGGTTATGATCACTGGGACATCAATTAGTTTGAATCTATGTTTACCATTGGGATCAAATAGGGAAAATGTTTCAAGTTAATTTTTTGATATATTAAAACAAGGTACAAAGGGGATCAAGATCAACTTTATCCTACAAGTTTCAGTGTTGCTGCCATATCCAGATTAGGTAAAAAGTGAGCATTTTAACTTATTTAGCTGATTTCTTATGCTATCATTCTTCCAGTCCCACCTGAACTATTACTAATTAATTCTACTTAATGGTGTTTGGCGGCAGATATTAAGATGCTGCGATGGTTTCCCACTTGCTATTATGGTGATCGCCAAATCCTTATCCCTGCAGCCCGCAGTGATATGGGAAAAAATGGCTAGGAAACTGTTGAAAGGTTGCTCCATTCTGGATTTTGATGAGAATTTGCGAGAATGTCTTACAACAAGCTTGGAATCCTTGGATGCTACAGTTTTAGAGTGTTTTCTGGACTTGGGTTCCTTTCCTGAAGACAAAAAGGTCCCTGCCTCTGCTCTGATCGATATGTGGTGTGAGCTCTATGAACTAGAAGATGAAGATGATGCCTATGTCAATCTTCTTGAACTTGCCTCTCGAAATCTCATTAATTTGGTTGGAAGCAGGTATATACGTTTCTTTATCTTTCTGGTCAGTAATTAAATTCCATTGCATGTATTTGTTGCTAATTACACTGTTTTTTGCTTAGTTGATTAGCTAGGTGGTTGCTGTTACAGTTGATATTCTTATCTTATTTTCCATAGAATTTTTTTTTTAAGTAACTGTAGACTAAGTAATTGACAAACTTAATAAAATAAAAAACTACCATCTAAGCATGATCCTGGTTTAGCTGAGGTCAGATCCAACCTTATGTTCCATTGATTGTAAGATTGACACAGTGAACTGCCACAAGGAGACAATAAACACTTGTATCTCACTGTCTCCCCTCTTCGAAAGGACCACTGAATCACATGCTACAACTAATTAAATCTCAATCCCAATAAATTATCTGAACCCCATAAATGAAAATCTATTGGTTGTTTCCTAAATTGGCCAGCGTTTACAAGGCCTGTCAGTAAAATTCATTTTCACCAGGGAATTTGTGAAAGGGATTGATACAAGCTACAATGAGCTATTTGTTACCCAGCATGATCTGCTCAGAGACCTGGCTATCTACCAGAGCCGGCAGCATAGTAATAGACTTATCATGGACAAAAGAGAAAAAGGCCTTCCAGAGAGATGGAGAAATCAAGAGAACAACTATCTTAATGCCCGCCTAGTTTCTCTCCACAGAGGTTTCCTCACATTCATCCTAGCATGCTGAACTGTTGTGTTGATTCTTGAATTTTTATTTTTTTTTTCCCACTTTTTATCTGCATCTTAAGCAATTGGCTGCAACTTGCAGGTGAAATGAGTTCAGAAAGCTGGTATGACTTGCAACTTCCCCAAGTTGAGGTTCTGATTCTGAATTGTTCTGCAAGTAACTATGCCTTACCCCCATTCATGGAAAAGATGAGGAAGCTGAAGGTTCTTATTGTTGTAAACCATGGGCGGATCCATACGAAGCTAACCAGTTTTAAAACACTTAGTGAATTGGCTGGTCTAAAGAGGATCAGATTAGAGAAAGTCTCAATTCCTTCCCTTCATGAATTCAGAATGCCATTACCGAATTTGCAGAAGATATCTTTAGTTATGTGTGAGGTTGGCCAAGCTTTGATGCAATGCACCATCAACGTACCCTACGTGTTGCCTAATCTTGTTGAGATCAACATTGATTTCTGTGAGGATCTGGTGGAATTGCCTTCATGGATCTGCGATATCATCTGTTTACAGACACTCAGCATTACTAATTGCCATAACTTATCAGCACTACCTGAGAGAATTGGATGTATAACAGATTTAGAGTTGTTGAGGCTGCATGCATGTACTGGATTATCTAAGTTACCAGATTCAATTAGAGGACTACAGAAGCTGAGGTTCTTTGATATATCTGATTGTTTTAACTTAGAAATGCTGCCTGATGGGATGTGTGAGTTACGTTGTTTGAAAAAACTTGACATGAGAGGTTGCATAGCATTGATGGAATTGCCCCCTTCAGCCAAGAATCTTGTTCATTTAAAGGAAGTGATCTGTGATGAAGACACAGCTAGTCTTTGGGAACCTCTATCATCTAATCTAAAATTGACTGTTCTTAAAAAGAACATCAACTTGGATTGGCTAGGAATTGATAATTGACACCCAACTTGACACAATCCCAGAGGGGCAAAAGGAGAACTTTCAATCAATAAGAGAGATGAATATGGGCTTGTATTATGTTTTTCTGGATATTTTAGTTTTTCTCTTTTGTCCGTTGCAGGCTGTTCCCCCCCCAAAAAAAAAAATTTGTTCCTTAGGCATCTGTTGTTTATGCAAATTATATGTTACATTAAAATTTTCCTCCATGTAAAGTTTTTCAATTTTTCCAATTCATTTCTTTGCATTTTACCTTAAAACAAATGGTGGAAAATTTTATTTTTAATGAAATTTAAAATTTTTCTTCCATAATTTTACATGGAAACAAACAAAGCCTTATGGCAAAATAGAATCTATGTATTTTGATTTTTTTTTATTTTTTACCGTCTGCATTGCTGAGTTTGAGAGGGCAGAGGAAGTCTATTGAAAGAGAGATAATGTCATCTTTAATGGCATTGTAAGAGAGAGAGAGAGAGAGATGCAGGTGAGCAACTGGGCAAAGATGGGTCTGGTCAAGCCCCTCCTTACTTAATGGTGTCAATGGGTTGGTTTGGTCCAATTTTGATTTGGGCCCATTCGGTTTCGGTTCTTTACTCCCCAGCCCAATTACTGCCTACTTAAAAAAATGGTTTTGACTTTGGTGAAGTTCGATTTTGGGTTTTTATCGGGCTGTCTTTATGGGCTCTTATCGGTCCATAATTGGTTTGATTTCGGTTTACTATATGTATATGCAGTAATAAGTTGGCTTAATAGACTAACTAGCCATTATCGAGCTGATCCGGTTTTGGTTTTAATTTCCTATATGTATATTTATCGGTCCATTATCAAGTTTTTTTGGTTTCAGTTTCGTTTTGGGCCTATTGGTTGGGTTTGGTTCGTTCTTTTCAATTGGTCCAGTCCAGTTTCAATTTTTCCCTTGGCTCTAACACAGCCCAATTATGACAATAAGATTTGATTTGGGTTCGATCAACACTGAATCGGGTTGATTCGATTTTCTTTTCGATTTAGGCCCAATTTTAACACTTCTAATTGGCCATACATATGGGGAAAAGATCCCAGACAACTCAAACGATGACTGCGGGTTCTATCTCCCAGATTTACCCTTCGTAAATTTTTTTTTCCTATTAAAATGATTGAATGATCAACAAACATGTCTTGCGAGAAAGATATGATTTTTGAGACTTGTCTCTTGGAGATAATCTTTGGAGGTGTCTCTTATTCTTTTGTTTATAGAGATGAGGTTTAACTCATTTCTTTAATGATGATTTCTAGATTTCAATCTCATTCCTTTTAAAAGCATTTCTTGTTAACTTTTTTTTTTTTTTTTTACAGATTAAATACAACTCTAATGTACTTAAAGGGACGCATAAGACGAATGCACGTTTACTGTCAGAATGCCCGGAAGCTTAGGTTGCTTTATCTTGGAGTTAGATTTATATCAAAAACTCGAATATTACATCATAAAATATACTGACTTTAGAACAATGTCGATTGTGGTACGACCTAGCCTTGAATATCATCTTGTTTTTCTTTACCGACTTCATCAATAGATTATGAGATACATTAAAAAAGTGGTTCTCAGGACCCTTTATTGCTTTCTCCTTCGCATCTTCTCCACTCCCCATCCCTTCTCTTAGTTGTATAGAGGATGCACTGCATTTTGTAAGTCTCAGGTGAATTGTAGAAGTGCCCTAAGTAGTGTTGAAGGATCATATCGGTTCGGTTAGGATTGGTCGGGCCAACCCTGTGCAGCACCTGAATTAGCAAGTGCTGCAAGGGGCGGATCCTACACTATATACCATTATACCTACACTATAAAGGGAAAGGCCAATATATGAGGGGTATATACCTTAATTTAACATATATCCCAATCCAAATCGTTCTCTAACATGAAATTGTCAAAATTACCATATCACATTTGAATGTGACATGACAAGGTGGACCATAAATACATCCTTGATAATCTTCAAATGAATTTTTTTTTTTTTTAAATAAAGAAAAAATAATGGATCCTGAAAAGGACCACATAGAAAATCTCTACAAGGGAGGGAGGAGGTCCTTACAATCAACACATCACAAAATAAAAAAATCACAATTACACTACAAGGGATGAGACTTCGATGAACGAAGTCATCCAAAAAACACTTAATCATATTGAGACGAAGTAGGGGTTTTCAAAAATGAAAACTCGGATAAGATATCATGACCTTATTATATAGCTTAATTCCTTAAATCGAATTATCATTTTCCTCACCTCCAAACCTTTTTCGGACAATTTAAAAGACTTATTAAATTCTAAATTCCACTCTTTAAAATCTTGTTGGCGGAAATAAATCTTCCTATGGCCCTCATGTTGGCATAAGGAAATCCAATGACCATTATTCACTGTGCACACATTTTGACGTATTTGTATATATGCACAGTGGATGATAGCCATTAAATTTCTTCGTACCAACATGAGGGATATGGAAGGATTTGAATCCCTCGCCAGTGTGACACATGTTTTTTCTTTTGGTAATGATGACGATTGACACATTGTTCTAATCTTAAAACTTGTCTGCTAGACTGCGATCTTTTGGTATTGAATGCCGAATATTCTCCATAACATTTTATTTTGATAGAATATTCTTCATAGCATTCCATGAAACCTTCCTCCCCACCTTCCTACTTATTTGTCAGTCAATGTTTTTAGTTAGAGAAAAGCCACCAAGGGGCGAAAAGAGAAAGAGAAAGATCAGAAAAAAAATTTCTGCTTTGGGTAAAAAGTAAAAAATCAGATTAAAGTATTAGGTGATAGAGAGAGAGAGAGGAGGAGAAAGCACTGACTATATTGGGATATTGGAGTCCGAATTTTATTATTTTTTATTTTTCATAAAATTTCTTTGATAAGGACTAGACAACCAACACTAACATCAAAAGAATTAATTAATTCATGATGTTATGTAATGACATTTCTTTTCATAAGATGAATAAAATATTGCATAGGATCTATAGAGTCACAAACGATTTAAGGTCTATGTGATGTCAAATTCAACTCTTTCAACTCTTGTTGAGTATATTTTCTTTTTTCTTTTGGTTGGGGTTTTCACCAACCATAGCAAGTCAAAGTAACTGGCATTGCCGGTACACGTGGACAACCAATAAATGAATTATACATATCTCTATCTTTAATTGTCGATACCAATATGATTTGATCATATCGTTAGATCCAATGCCATTACTAAAAGCTTGGGAAACAAAGGCTATGTTAGTATCATCTCCTTCTCTCCCCCATCTTAAGCCCTCTTAACGTACTGTTGTCCACCCTATAATTGGTGTTTTCTTTACACCGCTAGCTTGGATAACCTGATCCCCTTTTTTTTTCACTCTCTTGCGTTTGTTTTCAAGATTTTAACATTCTACAAAATAATTAAGCTCTCTATAGAAATTAGAAAAAAAGAAAAAAAAAAAGAAAAAAAAGTAATTATGTAGAAACTAGATACGAAAATTTAATAATGTAATTTACTAAGACTCCATTTGTTTTGATATGAAATTTTACGTGTAATATTTTATATCTAAATTTTCTTTCAAAGTTTATTTTCAAGAGGTAAAATATAGTGATCTTTAAAGGGAGGGAAATTAAAGAACTTCATCTTTCTATTACCTATTGGAAACAAATTTTGAAAAAAAATAAAATAAAATAAAAAATATATATATAATATTACACGTAAAATTTTAATAGAATATAAAAGATTAAAAACAATATAACATATTTTAATAAGCAAACGTATTGATATAAAAAAAAGTAATAAATATTTTGTAGATAATGGTTGAAGAGTGAAGCAAAAGTGAATTAAAACTTTAACAATTACAATCAGTAAATTTTTTGAATCTCACATGTTGCTATTTATTTTGAGGGCAAAAAATTCACATACAAAATAATATTATGATCAAGGAACCCAACCGTTACTTGAAGCTATTGGAAAATTATATTATGAATAATTAAATTTTAAATCAATACAAAATATCAATAAGTCGTTGTAGTATAGTGGTAAGTATTCCCGCCTGTCACGCGGGTGACCCGGGTTCGATCCCCGGCAACGGCGTAAAACTTTGTTTTTTGTTCGGGGTTTTTTTGTTAACGTGACATTCACTCTCAAAGGACGATTGGGTGGGCCCCACACTGTAGACTGTAACCATAACGGACAAAACAGAAAGACCAGGCAACATAGGAGACTACTATCCCCAATAATCATAAATTATAGTGGAAGACCGAAGCGCGTTGACGTCGGTATTGTCTAATTACCGTCTTACCCTCTTCGTCTCCACGAGACACAACAGCCTTTACTTATCTCTCTACTCGTCTCTCTACTCCACCATTACAACTCAAACAAGAAGAGCCAAAGCTGTAAACTTCCCTACAGCTTCCCTACCGTCGGCGATGGCAGGGACGGAATTTTTCTCAGGAGAAATAGCAACTGAGCTTGTTAAACAACTGATAACCATAGCCAAGAGGTGTACTTTCTGTAAGTCCTCCGCAGAGAGCTTGAAGGGGGATATTGAAGAACTGATACCCATCATCGAAGAAATCAAGTACTCCGGAGTCGAATTGCCTCAGTTTCGCCAGGCTCAACTCGACCAATTCAGTCAGTATCTGCGTCAGGGTTTGGAGCTTGCGGCCAAAGTCTTGGCGTCTAGCCGATGGCATGTGTACAAGAACTTGCAGTTCGCGAGGAAGATGGAGAAGCTCGAGAAGAACGTTTCCAGGTTTCTGAATGGACCAATGCAAGCACATATATTGGCTGATGTGCATCGTACGAGGATCGAATCGGCTGAGAGGTTTGATCGCCTTGAGCAGCGGCTTGAGAATCTCAGGTTGGGAACGAATGGTGATGGGTGGTTGAAGGAGGCGGTGGAATGGAATGGAGAGGAGGAGGAGATATATGGGTTTGCTGGTGTGAATTTGGGGATTGGATTGGTTTTGGGTAAGAAGAAGGTGAAGGAGATGATTATTGGCAAAGATGATTGGGGGGTTGTTGGGATTGGTGGGATTGGCGGGAGTGGTAAGACCACTTTGGCTAGAGAACTTTGCAGAGACGAACAAGTTCGAAGTAAGTCTTGCGTTTGGTTCTTACCGCTGCCTTTTTTTGGATCTGTTTTTAATCGCCTAGTTTTGAATTGACTCTGCTGATCGTCTTCTCTAGGTTACTTCAACAACAGGGTATTTTTCGAAACAGTCTCCCAATCTCCAAATGTGGAGCAGTTGAAGCTAAAGCTGTGGAAACAGGTCACAGGCAACCAAATTTTTGGCTCCAATGTCATGATGCCACAATGGCAGCCTCAATTCAATTGGAGGTTCAGTGGAAGAACCCTGGTTGTTCTGGATGATGTGTGGTCACTCTCTGATCTTGAACAACTAGTTTTAAAAATACCCGGGTGCAAAACAATTGTGGTTTCAAGATTTAAATTTCCTACAGTGATTGATAGCTATTACGATGTAGAATTGCTCAGAGAAGATGAAGCCATGTCCCTCTTCTGTTACTCTGCTTTCAGACAGAAAAACGTTCCTTATACTGCTGACAAGAAACTGGTAGAGCAGGTATCGTTAAAATTTAGTTATCACTTTTCCCTTTCCTTTATGGTCTTGAAATGAAAATTGTGAAAATTTTCATTCATCATCCAGAAAATCTGTTCTTCAATGCTTATAACTAAGATTGAATTTGACAGATTGTGAAGGAATGCGGCCAGCTTCCATTGGCACTAAAAGTTATTGGAGCTTCATTAAGAGATCAACCTGAAATGTTTTGGACAAGTGCCAAGAACAGGCTTTCACGAGGTGAATCCATTTCCGAGTCTCATGAGGTTAATTTGCTTAACCGGATGGCAATTACAGTTGAGTACTTGCCAGATAAGGTAAGGGAATGCTTCCTGGACTTGGGTTCCTTCCCAGAGGATAAAAAGATTCCTCTTGATGTGCTCATAAATATGTGGGTTGAGATTCATGATATTGATGAAGAAGAAGCCTTCGCAATAGTCATTGAGCTTTCAAATAAAAATCTCCTCACTTTAGTAAAAGATGCAAGGTAAATCTAATTGAGAAATATAGAAGTTGCAGATTGATGGTTCACCTCCTCCTTCCTTTTGAAATGGTTTTGTGACAATCTTTTGTGTTGCCTTTGTTGTTTGTTACTTTGTAACAGAGCTGGAGATCTATATAGCAGTTACCATGAGATTTCTGTTACTCAACATGATGTGTTGAGAGACTTGGCTTTTCACTTCAGCAATCGGGGGAGCTTAAATTCGCGAAGGCGGTTACTCATGCCAAGAAGAGAGGACAGACTACCAAAGGAATGGGAGAGGAATATGGACCAACCATTTGATGCTCTTCTTGTTTCAGTTCATACAGGTATTGACATCTCCTTTGCTGAATTTTTCACTTCGCAATGGATTACTAGTAATCAGTAAATGCTTGAATTTGATTTCACAATGCAGGCGAAATGAAGGAATCAGATTGGTTCAACATTGATTTTCCTAAGGCAGAAGTCCTCATTCTGAACTTCTCCTCAAATGAGTACTTCTTACCTCCATTCATAAAGAGGATGCCAAAACTCAGGGCTCTGATATTGGTGAACTATGGTACTACAAACACAGTTCTAAACAACTTACCTGTGTTTTTCTCTATGGAGAACTTAAGGAGCCTCTGGTTGGAAAAAATTGTTGTGCCTCCTCTACCCAATATAAAATTTCAGCTTCCCAACTTGCGCAAAGTCTCTATGATCCTTTGCGAGGTTAATGATGGGTTCAATGGACCTGCAACAGAACCAGCCCACATGTTCCCTCGGCTCTCGGAGCTTACAATGGACCATTGTGTTGATCTAACTGAGTTACCTTCAAGCATTTGCAGAGTTCTTTCATTGAAAAGTTTGAGTATCACCAACTGCCATGGGTTGCAGGAGTTGCCTGCAGAGCTGGGGATGCTAAATTCACTACTAGTTCTGAGGATTTATGCATGCCCAGCTCTGAAAAAGCTTCCTGCAGGGGTCTGTTTACTAGAGAGGTTGATATATCTTGACATCTCCCAGTGTGTGAACCTGAGAAGCCTCCCTGAAGGTATTGGAAGGTTGACCCGGTTGGAGAAGATTGACATGAGGGAATGCTTGCAGATTAGGACACTGCCTAAGTCTCTGGCATCATTGCAGTCTCTGCATCATGTAATCTGTGATGAGGAGGTTGCTTGGTTATGGAAAGACATGCAGGATACTGCTGATGTTCGGGTTCAGGTACCAAAGGAATGCTTTAATCTGGACTGGCTTGCTGACGACTAACTTCATTGCTGGAGGTGTTTTAAAGTATGTGAATATTCCTTGTAAGAAAGGTGCCAGTCTCTTTTCTTGTTTCAGTTCTATCTGTTCCAGTCTTCTATTTGGGGCGAACTGTAGAACCTGACATGTTTAAATTTTTCTTAGAGCTTTGATTTGAGCAAAACCCTATTTCCATTTCGTATTATATCATTTCAATCCATTTCAAACTTATTTCTAGGTCGATTGGATCAACAAATCCCCTCGATCAACCCAAAAACATTGATTTATTGACGTAATTTCCGGAACCATAATTCCAATATCTGAATAGCAGCAACTAAAGTTCTATGGTAGGACAATTGTTTAAAGATGATTGATCTAATTCGGAAACCAAATTCGCATTTTAAAAGATTCTTCAGCCCTTCAAAATATTTAGTAATTTGTCTTCCAAGATTCTCTTGTTAGTTTTAGATGCCATTTGATTTCTTTTTTAATTTTATTAGTTTTTTATTTTAACATATTATATTTAGCAGTTAATGAAAAAAAATACCCTTGTCTCTTCTTCCCTGGATTCAAGAGTATTTTATGCACTCCTCCTAATTTTGAAGAAATTCATAATGCTATTCATGCCATGGCCCCTCAAAAATCCCCAGGGCGCTTGATGGCTCTTTCCCCCCTATTTTCTTTCAGAAATTTTGAGAAGTTACTTAAATGTATATCATGAATTTTATTAGGGATTTCTTCACCACTGGTATCCTTCCAAAGGATCTTAATAGAACATGCATTTGTTTAATCCCAAAAAATCCCAATCCTTGCACTGTGGAAGATTTTCGACTATCAGTCTATGTTAAAATCATCTCTAAGACCATGGCCTTATCTCTCCTTCACAATCAGCTTTTATTCCGAATAGGAGTATTTCTGATAACATTCTTATAGTTCACGAAGCCTTCAACTTCATTAAGAAAAAGAAGAAAGGAAAAAAGTGTTTTATGGCCATTAAAATTGATATGCAGAAAATTTAAGAGAAGCTTAAATGGAACTTCGTTAAAACTGTCCTTCTGAGACTTGACTTTTCATCTCGGTGGGTAGATTTAGTCATTACTCTTTTAAATTCGGTGACTGATACTATTCTCATTGACAGTGTTGAAAGAGGTAGTTTTTCTCCTTCTAAAGGTATCCGCCAAGGGGATCCTCTTACCCCGACCCTCTTTATTCTTTGTGGCTAGGCATTATCATCCATTATTCAGAAGGCAGTCAATGAAAATTCTTTCTATGGTGTTCAATTAAGATCTTCAATTATACCTCTTACTCATATTTTATTTGCAGGCGATTGTCTTATGTTTTCTAAAGCCAACCCTCGACAAGTTACTTCTCTCAAGGATTGTATGGATAAATCTTCTAAGTGTGGGTCTCAAAAAATCTTCCATCACCTTCAGCCCAAACACTCTCCAGCGTTTCAAAAGATGGTTTTCCCGTATCCTTGAAATTTCATTTGGTGACAGCCCCTCAAAGTATTTGGGTCTTTCTTCAAATTTCGGTCTCACTAAGGCTAAAGCTTTCAAGAATGTTTTGGATTGGTCTCTAAATAAAATGAAAGGATGGAAGACTTCTCTTCTTTCTCGTGCGGCTAAGCAATTCTTTGGTCAGGAACTTTTCTGTGTTGGTTCATTTGGAAAACTCGGAATGACTTTATTTTCAACAATAAAGTATGATCTCCTATGGAAGTTATTAGGAAAGCTGAGAATGCGTTCGACGATTTCTATTCTGCTCAACATTGTTTCGCCAATTCCGGCCGGATCAATCCTCCATTCACTTCATTCTCAAACATGGACGCGCTGCCATCAACCAATTGTGGGAAAAGCTCTTGCAATTAGATCTGCTTTGATATATGCTTCTGATTTCAGCTTTGATTCTATTTTGATGGAGTCCACTGCTCCGAGATCATCAATTCCATCCTTCCAAGACTTCTAGTTGTATTTTATCGTTTTTCTTAACTAAAGTTTTAAAATAAAATTATGTTTTGTTTTGATTTTCTCGATATGAGCTGGGCTTTTGTTTGTCTTCTATTGGGTTGGTAACAGTTTAACCCGTTTGACCCATAATTGTTGGGTCGATAATAATTCAACCCATTTGACCTGATTCCATGAAATGTCTTTACAAAAGAAAGGATACACCTTTTCAACCTTTCCTTGGGGTGTTTTGTAAAGACATATTGATTTGGAAAGAGACACTCCCTTCCTCTAAGAATGCCTTAAAAAGACATGTTCTCCTCTATAAATAGAAGAAGGGGAAACCTGAAATCTAATAATTAAAAGAACTATTTACTTAATTCTTTCTCTCTCTCTTTCTCTCCCTTCTTGTAAACACATACCAAAGGTATTCCCCTTTGTTTTTCAAAACACCGTTTTTACCAAAATCACATTATCTTCTTGCATTTGACCCAAACACAACTTTAACGTATTCGAAGGGACACATTAAACTAATACAAGTTTAATGCAAAAAATCAAGACTGTTTTATCTTAAAACCAGATTTACATCATAACCCGATTGCACCTATAAAGGCAAATTTTAACTTTAAAACAATGCCAATTATAATACGACCAAACCTATATTGTTATCATCTTGAGTGACTCTCTCTACATCTCTCTACAGTCTTCTTTAACAAATCATCAAAAACGTTAAACAGATAAATAATTCTCATTTAAAATTTTTCTTCTATATTTACAACACTTCATAGTTGGCAACACTCTTATGCAGCCTAATATAGATGATATCTCCTTTTTAACATCCAAACTTTCACATTGTTCTTTTAATTTCATTCTTAGGAGAGCTAATCAGGTTACTCAGTCTCTAACTTGAAAGGCTCTCATAATTTCAGGATTGATGTGTTGGTCAGTTCTCTCTCCTCTTCATGACTTGATTGTAAAGGATAACTTGAATGTATCCCCGTGTATCTTCCCAATAAATTTTCTTCTTATCCAACAAAATTAAAACCCTTTACCTTCCCCAAACAAGAAAAAACATCTTTACCTTCGCAACCAAATCGTCTCTTATCGCCGCGATGTGATTTCAGTCGACCCACCTCTCCATGTATTAATAAGCAAGCTGACTGATGGATCAACAGGACCCTCTGCCGGATGAGAGGATGTGAGAGAATTTCTTAGACCTTCCTTTTTAGGATTTATACTTTTATCATTTTTTTTTCGTTTGGACAGTGAGAAGAAGCGAACTTAAGACAGCATCTAAGAATTCCCTGCCGCCATGGAAGCGACGAGCCAAGGCACTCTGTAGTCCACAGTAAGAAACTGAAAATGATACAAGGTTGACACTTGTTCTTATACATGAGTAGCTATTCTAATTTAACAAGAATGGCAGAAGGAGAACAACCATGACTCCATGACTGCATACAGCACACGGACCAACCAAGCATGTTTCCTTGAAGGAAACAACTACTCCACCTTCTTCATTTTATCTTCTGTAACCTTGTGCTCTGCCTCTGTCCTACTGTGGAACTTGTTCACCACTGTTTGGTACCATCTTCTCCCCTGCTCCTCCACATGAACCCTGAACCCCTTTATCTTATCTTCGAACTTGGAACAAATGAATGGAACAGTCAAGCCGATCACTACACCTTCAATGCCATAAAATGAAAGATTTCAGCAAATTTCAAATTTTTAAGAGGGGGAAAAAGATCTGAAGTTAGTATTTTAGCTGTTACCGATGTATGAGAGAGAAAAAAACTACACGAGCCAGCAGCCATGGAGAGCAACCACAAGCCAACAACAATTTCAATAAAGATGAACCACCTTTCTTCTGCACCCACCCGAAACATCCACCGTATACCTTCTTCCAGTTTTCCCCTGAAGGCATCCTGTGTTTCCATTGTGAATTGCTCTGAAATTTCCCACACATCCATGGCTGGCTTCTCTCTGAGAGCAAAAAGGCAGAGTAGTTAAATGAAGAAGGAACATGATCGAAAGAAATGATTTTTCTTGCTTTGTTACCTGTTGAAGAGCCTGGTTAGGTTTCCCCACAGGAACATGGAAGTGATGATGAACATAGCTACCCAACAAACAACCGGAATGAAGTTGAATCGATAGACTTCCAACATTACCCATGTAAAAGTTGAAACAGCCAAGATTGATAAGCTAATCTTCTTTTTCCTCCATAGATATACATCTTTCAGAAAATCTGCAACCAACCAAGGATGCCCCTAAGAATCACCTGGAAGTGGGAGGAGTAAAATTTCCTAATACCAGCTTACCGTTTCCGTTGGAAGAACGAGATGGGCTTGAAACACTAGTAGCTTTAGAACTAGAGGATCTTGGAGATGAGCTTTTGACAGCGGCAAAAGAAGACATGATTGCAAGAGATAGAGATAGGTACTTTAACCAGAAGACGGAAAACGATGTTCTAAAGATAGTTATTTTTATTTTTTTTTTTTAAGATTTAGCCAAAGTAGGATCTTTTCAGAGTTGCAGAGACGACAAAAACATGAGACGTGGAAGCTCTCTAGGCTACGTGGCGTATTTTCATGTTCTGGTTAGAACTAGGAAGCCATGGAGCTGAGCTTGCTGACACGTAAATTGCACTTGTCTTCCTTCTGCAAATCCAACTGGGTCTCCATTGTCCTGGCTGAGTTTGATGAACATAGCCAGTAATACCCACTGATGTGAACAGCACACCATTGCGAAGCTTGGCTGCAGTTACACCCACAAACCAGGAATCACTTTGCAAATTCAAACAGAGCTGCCAAAAAAAAAAAAAAAAAAACACTAGGGTCCTTTGGTTAATTCCATTGTTTATGACAGAAGATGTAGTTAGGTTGAATTAAAGGTTTTTGAGTACTCTGATGTGGGTGTATCTTCAACATTCAATAGTATGAAGCATGTAAATACAGTAGGATTCTTCTTGACCCACAATCGAAGTATGGAGAATCTATTATTGATTTGATAAACCTCAACCTGGATCAGGTGGAAGAAATCTTCTGCTGGATCTATCAAGTAGAAGTCCAACCTGGTTAACCACCTCAGATGTAAAGACAAAAAAAAAGTCAGAAATCTGAGTTTGCCTACAGTTGAAAATATTAAACTATTAAACAGAGGCTAAGATTTCAATTGCAACTGAAGTAACTGATGTACAAAGATAAGTAGGTACTTGGAGGAATCTGGTGAGGATATACTCATGTATTCTAAGAGGAAGACTGTAAAATTCTTCATCTCTGACATCTCCCTTCCTGTTCTGGAAGGGAACCCACCAAGGCAGTCGTGTCAGCTGCATGCCTGGCATTCATTGAGTATATTATCAAGCAGTAACCCAACAATCATTGCCACAGTTGGGGGTGATGAGAAGATTGAATTCAATATGTCACTGAACTGCAGAAAGCACACAAAAATGAGAAGAAAAAAAATAGAGCTCCGAGTGATGCCATTTTAATGGGTTTTCTGAGTAGAGAAGGACTGGTTCAAGTTTGTGAAATATGAGAATCATTGATTAACAGAATGAGGAGGATACAACAATGTTGATCATGAGAGAAGCTTTGGACTCTGATCTCACCTAAAAGTCCAATGGAGTGAATCTGGACCACTCTTCAGTTCCCTACATATGTCAATCCAAGAAGGCCAACATTTTCACTGCAACAGAAATTGATCTTATTAGTACACAATCAGAAGCTCAGAGTGCATTCAAAAATGATGTTTGGGAGACAAAAACATACATAATAAGACGAGTATAATTCTGATGCTGGCATATTGCGGTATATCAACTTTTTCATCACCAATTATGCCCTCCATACAAGACAAAAAGATCCCGGAGGGCAATTCGGGTATGGTACCATTATTGGTTACAGGCTCAATGTCACCAACTTTAGTTACACCAAGCAAGTACTGTTTCACTTCATGCAAAATTTTATTCACTTCATCTTCATGTAAACAATATTTTACATGAAAATTTTCCATTTTTTTCAATGTCTTTTTTTGGATTTTAGGTTAAAACAAATAGTAAAAAATTATATTTTACAATATAATAGGATTTTCATTATTTATTTAATGTAAAGGTACAAAGAATACATTTTGAAAATAGGACATTTTTACAATAAAGGAAAACTTTCTTATAAAATATTATTTGTATAAAAAAATTTACAAAGAGAAAAACAGGTCTAAAGTATTGTTTAGAAGTAAATTATAAATTTTTTTTTTTTCTTTTTTTCATTTGTAAGTTATATCTTTTTCATCCTATTCCCTAGCACTGATTATATGAAAATAAAGGAATTGTTCTCTATGAAGTTTCGCAAATAAAACGTTTGTTCCCTATGAAGTTTTGTCTCAGTCGTTTACGTCGTAAACCCTTAATTGAAATCTCCAAGTTGTATCAGTTTTGGACTTAGTCGAAAAAACTCGTGGCCGAAACTCATGGTTGAAACCCATGTGTCAACCTGGATTTCCACTAAGGGAGGGATAGGGTTTAAACCTCGAAACAAGATCCGGCATGTCTCAATTTCAGCCTGACCGACACTTGCCTCGAAACCAAGATTCAGTTCCTTGTTCCCGACTCATACAACAATGCAAGCTCTGAGGCAGTGGGCTTTTCGAAGAACAGTGGGATTCCGCTATTTCTGTTTCGAGTACAAAGGCAATGAAGATTGAAGGGTGCTAATTCGGCCATGGCCCGACATAGGTTTGAATCCCACCTCCTTTTTTGTGGATCATCCTGTGGTTACCGGATGATGGGAATAACAAAACAGAAATTTTTAAATGAGCATGAAATATCAATAAATGAATTATCTCATTATTCGTTATTTCCAGGTATTTTCGTTGCATTCACTTTACAACAAGAAACAACCACTACCGTTTGGCTCAGCACCTGCATTTTCTCAACTGCTCATTTTAGTTTAGTTTGTTTTAAATTTTCCTGCATGAAGAAAATTTGAAAGAGAGAAAATAAAAAGGAACCGCTAAACCAACGCAAAGTAGAATCCCATAACCTGAAATCAACTAAGCTTTATCCCAATTTAACAGAGTTGCTGATCCTGTTTTGCCATTCAAATCCATAACCTGAAATCAACTAAGCTTTATCCCAATTTAACAGAGTTGCTGATCCTGTTTTGCCATTCAAATCCTTCCAAAGTCATAGCTAGAAGCAAGGGAGCCAGTCGGGTACGTGAGACATATTTAATAAGTTATTGAATAATATCTAACAAAGCAACAGCACCATCACAAAATGCAGAAACCCAACATCATCCGTATTACATTAGTTCATACAAACACACTACAAGTTTGGCTGGTTTTATGCTTCCTGTAAGGGATTCAGGACATGCCCTATGAATAGCACAACACCAGTAATGTCTTCTCTGATCAGGTACATGAATGGGTGGTCGGCCACAAAGTCAATCACATTAGTTGAAAGCAACAGAGATCTAGTTAATATCACAGCAGCAGAAGCAGCAGCAGCTTCAGTACCTTCCTCGTTAACTTCAACAAAGGACTTGTGGTAGATACTGGAGACATAGAGGTCACGGCCCAGAGGTGAATCCACCATTTCAGTTAGACCCCCTTCACCAGAGAAAGGCAACACCAGCCCTAAATCTTTTAGAACTTTGGATGCTTCAAATCCAAACAAAATCTTGAACTTCGGAATCCTGAAGTCACCCACTTCAACAGCTTCAGATGGGAGGTAGCGATCTAAGAACCCAGGTTCTGAGCCCATCTTCTCTACTAAAGCTGGAAGTCCATCCCTTGCATCTGGTAGAAAGAAGTACATGGAGAAACGCCTCTTATCTTCACCTTGTTTATAAGGAAGCCCGAGGACTTTGAAACCACCATAAGCACTAACAAATTGATTTTTCTTGCTGGTCATGAAGGGGACATGTACTGAGTTCCCATCTGTAGGGTAGAAGTCATAGTCTTTAGTCTTGGATGCATCAAACTTCTCAGTCCACGCTCCCTTAAAGTACAGTGCATTTGCAAATATGAGTCTGGTCGAGCTGTCAACTGATCCCGGAGGAAGAACCTCTTTGATTAGCCCCCTTGTCTCCTTTACAGCCCACGAATTTACTTCATTCGCCACTTCAACAGCCTTCTCACCATCAGAAAGCACAATAATTATCAGTGAAACAACAACATAAAAAATAACAAAAAATAATGAATTCCAATTATATTCTTAGAGGCAATCTAGTTGAATGCATAACCAGGTACTATTCTATCTCTTTCTTTTTGGCTTTTTGTTTTTCCATGGTACTCCTCTTTTCTTTTTTCTTTTTTTCTGGAATTTTTTGCCCCTTTTTATGGACCCAAATTGCAACCAGACATCCTCCAGCAGAAATATGTGGCAGGCGTGAAGAGGACCAGAACCTACACCAATGGGTCCCAACCAATGGACATAATATGACAAAAATCCAAATGATCTTTTCCTATTAACTCTGGTCCCTTTTTTTCCCTTGATAGATAATAAGCAATTTAACTCAATGTAGTACAAAACTACAACAGTCGACCACAAAGTAGAAACCCAACAAGGGACTAGTCATCTCCAATTTAACTCATTACTTTGAACAGTGGAAAATCCTCATTGAAGTGGCAAAGTGAAAGGAAAATGTACGATCTCAGGAAACCTTGATCATGCAGATATTTTGGTCCAAAAATCTCCAAGATAGAGCTCATGCAGCAGTCAATCCAGTCCATGATTAGGGTCCATGTTTTGTACCTAAACAATCAAGGACAGGATCTTCCACTCCCCTCTCCCTATGAATTTTATCACAGAAAAAGGACAATGCCAATTTTTTATCACAGAAAAAGGACAATGCCAATTTTCCCAAACAACATCATCATGTATCAATTAAGTTTCACACGTACATATGTCCCATGTCCCAAAAAGACAAGTAATTGTGACAGTCCAGTGACCCACCATGATAATAATCTTAACTCATGGCTTCCATAAAGTACACAATATCATGGAAAATATTGAGTTTCTCACTGTATGACCAAAGTATCATGCCAGCAAGCGCAATTGAACAGAATCAGCAGTTCAGAATCCCCCTCCCAAGAAAAAAAAAAAGAAGAAAAAAAGTCTTTCCAGTTTGTAATCCTGCTCCCTTATTAGGATAACACTCCATGAACAGAGTAAATAAATGAATACAGGTCAAATCACACAGCTACAAACAGTTAAAAATTACACCCAGGGTCTGAATACTATTTTCAGATCTTGCTGATGGCAAAATCTAGAGATACACTAGGAAATCTCCACATCAGTTTAGCAAGAAGAACAATTCTGCTTGTTCCATCCTTCCATGAGATGAACTATTTTCCTCTTGTTTCCTGTCCTACATCTCATTTGGCTAGATAGCTTTTCCTTTCTTACCCCACTACATTTCTTCGTAGTTTGTCAATCTGTCAATAACAACCTTAGGAGTCAGGAGCCATAAGGATAGTGAATATTGACTAAGGGTAGTGTGTTCAGTGGTTGGCGCCGGAATTCATAAACCTTGGCTCAGCCTCTAGGAGAGGAAAGAGAATAAAATATTTTTTAAGATGCCATTCCTAAACCAAACACCTTAAATTTTTTTTTGACACTCCATACTCCAAGGTCATGCAGGAATGATTACCAAGAGTACAACAAGAAGAAGACTGGATAAACAAAAATAAACTCAAGAAAAAGGTAAGAGACCATGTTTCAGTCAAGAACAATAGCAAGATGTAGTAGTCAATTTATAATTGAAGCGTAAGGCCTCTAAAATTCTAGCAGCTTCAAGGTAATAAGGAAGGAACTTAAAGTTAGTTCTACACAATGCTCTACGGAAAGCATATTACTTCTATTCACTATAGAATCATATTAAACTGAAGGGCATTTACATGTGTAGTTAAACATGTGTCTATGTTGGAACAGTAGGTGGAGATAGAGCTCTAAAGCAGATCAAGCACTAAGCCCATACATAACCTTGCAACTGGCGAGACAAGAAATATAAAGCTGAGTATAATAGGTTGCCTAAGCAAATAAGGGAGCCAAATTTGTAGTAATGTTAAGGAACAGACGATTATATAACCTCCAAGCAAAAACAATAAAGGATAATATGATACGTTAGATGGGAATGGCACTCTCTGACATTGGTGCAAATCAAGATACAATTCGAGAAAGCTAACAATGACCGGAGGCTCTTACCTTTTTTGGTTGAGACTTCCAGGTTCAACTAGAGATTTCTGGGTGTCAGTTGATTCCAATAATCGTTCCATATGAACGTGGATCCTAAAATGTTTGATGGGTCACATAGGGTTGTCAACCACACTATTTAACTAATCGATCATCATAAGCTGGATATTGACCTACTTATAATTGGTCAGTCGATCAATCAACGGTCTATAACTGGGCTATAAAAAGTGTAATTGGACTCATACCAATCGGTTTATAATCGGGTTCATACCAATCAGTTTATAATCAGGTTCATACCAATCAGTTTGGTTTTGAATGATTAAACCACTGATTTCTAAGTGATAAATAACCACACAACCAATGGCCCGTATTTATAAACTTCTTTTCTAACTTTTAGATAGTAATCGATATAGGACCATAGAGACAACAAAAGAAGTGTGTATGGAGTATAAAAATTTTAGTCCCACATTTGTTGGAGAAAGAAAATGTTAGAGACTCATCTCTATAAGCGGAGACATCTCCTTTAATAAGACCTCTACAACCAATTAATCCCACATCGACTGGAAAATGAAAATGTTAAAACATACATTTCATTAAAAAATAAAATAAAATAAAATAAATAAAAAAAGACAGACACTTAAAAAAGGACAGGACCACCCAATCATTTTCTTCTTCTTCTTCTTATTCTTCTTCTTTTTTTTTTCTTTTTTTCTTTTTTTTTGGTGTGTGTGTGTCTTTGCGTTAAACCAAATTTATGATGGATCACCTAATCATTCTTTAATCAGCCGGTCTAGGTCAGTTTATATATTTGATCATTTTCTATATTGCCATGTCAATTTTCTGGTCACATTGTGCACAACCTGTTAATACAGAAATGATTAAAAAAAAGGTAATTAAGTTGCGCCATATAAGATATTGAATTTCTGCATAGGAGTTTCTTAGGTGTGAGTTGGGTAGCGGTAATTCCTTGAGTTGTAGCAAAATATTAGTGAAAAAAATCCACTACCAAGGGTTTTGGGGACTGGTTATAGAGTCTAGACCGGTCGCAACGGAGGAAAGGATTGGTGGAAGCATGAATGCAATTTGAAAGTTGATATACTGGAATGGATATTTGACGGAAGAAATGAGATCGATCAAACAAAGCTCACAGAGTATAAAAAAAAAATCTAGAGAGAGAGGAGTGTAAGTGAAAAGGGAAGCCTAACCTTTGTCTGGAAATCAACTTGCATCGATGCTGCCTTGTAAGCATCAACAATCTCTTTAAAAGAGTGTTTCAAAGGGAGAGAGTTGTCCACCCAGACACCATTCGGAAAGCATAAACGCGGACCACCGCTCTGGCTACCATCGGCCAATACTAGACTGACGATCTCAGAAGCAAAGGAGTTGAGATCTCCACTGCTTTTCGACTTGAGAAAGGAAAGTGTCTGGTCTAAGGTCGGACCCTTGGAACCCGCAGCGATCAAGCTTAGAACAATATGGACTGACAAGGGAGAGAATACAAGATTGGAATCCTTCGCTTCCTTCAACAATAAGTTCTTCGCCATTTCCAAAGAGAAATTGGTTTGGTTGCCGATAGATGCTCGGAGATCCATTTCGAAAGCTCAAAGCAGAAAACAGACGCTGATGCGCTTAATTGAGAGAAGAAAAATCGCGAGTCGGCAACAATGGATGCTTGAAAGACTCGAGTTTCCAATCTTAACTGAAAGTCGAGGTTTTCTTCGCGGAAAAACTCAAAAAAAAGTAAAAATGAGCGGTTTTGGTGGATGGCGGTGATGGATCTATGTATGGTATCGGATCGGATCGGATCGGCCGATTTAGAAATAATCCCTATGCAAGGTTCTAAATCCATGCATTGATCCAATGGGACCTATATAATAATATTAAAACAGATACCTCTAGGGTAACTTTTTTTTTTTTTTTTTTTTGGTAAACCTTTAGGGTTACCTTCCTCCTTTTAATTTGCATAAGAATGTGTCATGGCCACTGAAACTTATTGTAGTTTAGGTCTTAAATGTATCATTTGATGCCCGTGTTCATCAAATTTCTTTGGATAGATAGAATTAAGGAGATTTGAGCTCATGAGTCACCACATTTTAATTTTGAGGTGCTGGTTTTTATCGAATGAGTTATTCTTCTGGAGTTTTGCCTCAACATTCGTTAGGATCTTAGGTTCTGCTAGTTTTCACGTAAAATACCAAAAGATTATTTTTTTTTTATAAAATAGGATTTTTCAATGTTTGTTTTATTGCAAAATGCATTGAAAAGTTTTGAAATTTTTACATATTGGTGCTCATCATGTGTCTAAGAATTGTACTCATAATCGTATACAAGTGAGTTAACCAGATCTATAAGGGAGAATTAATATAAGAATTGGGTTGAGGATGTTTTTATTGTTGTGTAAGATTTAATGACCCTATCTATTTCTTTTGATTTTTTTACTATTTCTTTAGAACCATTGTTTTCCATAATAATAATGGGATTTTCTTTTTAACATGGTCTAGTAGTGTCTATCAGATTCGTGCAAATAGTCCATCTATTTATGGGTTTTCCATAATACCCCCTACTTTCTGCATCCCCAATCCCTGTCCCCTTTTAAAATCGGGGACATCGGCCAGTGTCATGTAGAAAGACTCAACAATGATAAGTCAACATTTGTCAAAGTCAGAGAAGAGAGAGCATCAATAGAGAACTTAGGACTCATTATATGAGAAGACATGAGATTTTGTAATGATCCTCGAGTTTGGTCTTGTGAGGATTATTTTTTCTTGAAAAAAGGGATAGGATTCTTGATGCTAGTATTATGGGGAGAAGGTGCATGGTGAATCTTCAATATGAAAAAGGAGAGGAGATTGTAAGGAGAGCGTTATGAGCATAGTCTAAGCCGCCAGCATAGAAAATCTGTTCCCAAATTGACTCTATTTATTTTAAATAAAATGATGTAAAAAGAAATTTTCCCAATAATATATGATATTCATTGTTTTCTTTTTTATTTTATGTAAATGTAAAAAAAAATATTTATTTTGATGTAAATGTATAAAAATGTATTAAAAAAATGAAAATTTTATAAAGACTCCGTTTATTTTGTTGAATTATTTATGTAAATGATATTTTACTTAGAAATTTTCCACAGTTTGAATCATTTTATATGTTGTCTAAATATTGCTATACAAGAGCTTCAGTTATATATATATGTTATATGGACTGAAATAATATGTAACAGAAAAAACATACAGTAAATCAAAGATATATATGTATCAACAATGTATGTATCTATATATATGATATGTATCTATCACTATGCATACCTTATTTGCAGTAATCCGAAACAAATGAAATGGGTTGAGTCGTGTTGGTACACTCTCCTTAAGACAGTATTTGCCTTCTATTGGTGCATAAGGTTTCCTGCAAATCTGCCTCCAGGATGAAACAACTCCTTTGGAAAGATACCCACTCAGTGTGCACACACTGATAGGTATATGCGGACCCGACGGCTAAGATCAACTCTTAAGAAAGTAAAACACATAATTCTGACTCTTCGATTAAACAGAGAATGAAGAGAGAGAGTTGGAGGGGAGAGAGAGAGAGATCGAACTCAATTGGAATAACTAATAAGCATGGGGTGGGGCTCTATTTATAGGGCCCAAAGACCTCTTGGATGTGTCCACTGGATGGGGTGTGACCCTCCAGATGGACTGTCCAGATTAATCTAAATCTCAGATCCTGAGATCTACGGTCTAGATGGTACCCCTTAAAGTGTAGAGATACATCTCTACATTTGAACCCTTTCCAAAAGGGTATCCGGGTAGGGGTGTGTCTGAATCCGAAAAAACTCGTAACTCGTAACCCATAGCCCGTGGCCTGCACCCGCGCCACGCGCCCCGCGCCCTGCGTCACGGTCACGGTCGCGGTCCAGTCCGATCCGACGCGCGCGCGTGTGTGTGTCAACCGAGAGCCGCTTCCATTTAGGGGCTCAAAAGATATGCGACACTCCCTACAAATAAATGTCTCTTCCCCACAAACCATAAGCAATGTGGGACTAAAAGTCCTACATTGGTAATGCCAACTCAAAAACCGAAAAACCAAAATTCCCGCCCAAACCGAAAAACAAATTTTGGAGCCAAATGAAAATTTCTGAATTTTGACATCTTTTTAAACTTATTTGGAAAAAACATTTTCCTTTGACTTTTTCCAACAATTCCCCCATAAGTTTGAAAAGATAGAGTAAAACCAGAAAAAAGAAGTTGATCTTATGAGAACTGTAAGCGACGTCGTTGCAGATGTCTGTCGACTTGAATCTACACTAGGTCTGATAGGCCACGCTACAGAGTACAGGTGAAGCTTGCTTCTTGAACCTTTCCTCATTTGTGTAGCCGACTGACCTACCAGCCACCTCTTACAGTTCGACCCTCGAAAAATCCCTTAAAGGTGGACATATTTGAAACCGGCCTTGTCCCTATCCTGGTTCATGAATGTTTATGAAAATTCGTCCTTAAAATTCTCATTGGAAGCGGCTCCTTCCTACATTCAATAAGGTCAGCCCATAGTGTGCACCACAGTTAACACACCCCCACATTCCTCTAGGATAGCTTGGCTTAATTAAGAATCCTTAAGATTCATCATTTGTTCATTGTGGTGAGTACTATCTTACCATATAACCAGAATGAACAAATTTTGATAGTACTAAACACGTCATCTGCGTGACTTCGTTCTTACCCGTTGAACCTAATTCCAGGGATCTCCTATCACATAGGTTGGGTTTCCATCACATGACTTATGACACGGGCTTTAAGCTCATTCCTTTAGATGTGTCAATTATGACCTTGGTGGTTCGAGGCTTTGTAAATATATCGGCCAGATTCTTTTCTGATCTTACAAAGTCGATAGCTATCGTTCATTCACTTATGTATTGCCTCACAAGGTTGTGTCTCAGGCGTATATGTCTTCTTTTTCCGTTATATATCTTGCTTTTCGCTTTAGGAATAGCTGCCTGACTATCACAATGTAGTGATATTGGGGGCATAGGTTTATGTAAGACCCGCACTCTGAAAACCCGGTCTAACCTTGGGTTTTGTATCGTGACAGGTCTTCCGATCATCACCGAGCCGGGACGGGCAAGCGATAACAAGCAGTCGAAATCGGACCAAAGTCGACCAATGATACCGATTTTAGGTATACCGGTCGATGGTACCGGATGATGGTACCGGTCGAGGTATGGCCTGCACCTATGTGCGGGAATTTGGAAATTAGTCTCTGCGGGTCCCACTTTCCGGATTTCGAATCCTAGAAGTTTCCTAATCCTAGTAGGGTTACTAAACCCTATTTCTAGCCTATAAATACACCCTTAAACCCCTCAAATCCTTTCCATTGTCTTTCACAAACCCTAGAGAAGAGAAAGAGCTTGGAGAGGAGAAGGAGCTAGGAAGAAGAAGGAGGTGCCGCCATTACCGTTTTGTGAGCTCAAGCTACGCCTGTCAACGGTAAGTGTTTGATACCATCTTCTTACCCTATGTTAGTTATGTGGGTGGATCAATACCATGCAAAGTAGGTATTGATCTAAAACCCTAAATTGGCCAATAAACCCTAAGTTTGTCGTCAAACCCTAGGTTTGAGTTTCGAGATGATATTCATCGAAACGAGACTTGAATGAGTTAGGGATAGCTCTAACTCAAAGCCTAGACTTAGAATGGATAGGAGAAACCCTCATACCGGTCGCATCTTTCCTCAGGCCGCGGCCGGTACATGCCACCGGTCGGCTCCGGGAGGGTATTTTGTGATCTCTGTTGGTTTCAGGCCGGCATGAAACCCTAAATAATATATTCTAATGAAACCCTAATATTATGTAGGACGCTGTGACTTATCGTTTGGATCTTGTGACGTGGAGCAAGTGATCGAACGAGCGGCCGTGAAGGGAATCGACCTAAACCTAATAATTAATGGACGATGAATCGTTGTTAATCATTGTATATCTATGATGTGATGTTTTGTGCATATTCACATGTCATCCTTTACTTTCCTATTATTATTGTTCATGCATTCATAGGATGTGATTGTTAGGCATGTGATTGTTTTTCGTTGGTGTGTGGAGTGGGGCATGGGCCGGGATCGCTCTTCTGGCACCTTTTGTAGTATTCTATCTTAACGGGCTTGGTACGGATAGGGTATCGTGGGAAGATCGTGGTACGTTGGTCTCCGATATTGATGTTGTCCCGACCATCGTTGGGTGGTGCGAGGGATTCTGAGTCGTATGCCTTGTCCACGATGCTTTAGCTCTATCTCTATGCCGTAGGGTGTCGTGTTGGGATAGGGTCTACCTGCGTATTCTTTCTATCCTAGTGGGTTAGTTGCGGATAGGGTATCGGGGAGGTGAGGTTTAGGGAGGTCTCCGGCCCGGCCCGCGCGCTCTAGCTCTATCTCTATGCCATAGACGGCTGTCTTGGGATAGAACATACATTGTTGACATATAGGATTGGTTGGTTGGGAGCCCGGTTTGCGAGCCCCGGCCGTAGGGGGGCTTAGGTACCGGTATGGGTAGAGTATCGGGGGAGGTGCGGGTATACCTTAGCTCTATCTCTATTCCATGATGGGTGTATGTGGGTTGGTGGTTGTGTGATTCTTCGTGCGCGCCCCACACTCGTGTATAGAGGTGCGGGGGCCACCAAACCTTTCTATAGCACATTGCAAACTTAAAACCGGACCACGATAAAATGGTTGTTACTCGTATGCATAATCTTGTGGAACTCGTCGATTGCCTTCGGCTGTGTTGTGTGCTCACCCTTTGTATATACATTGTTTTTAGATGTTGATGCAGTGATATATATATCGTGGACGACTACGTAAACGCTCCGGGCGTATGGTGGTCTTCTTGTGTTGGATGTACAGGCGGGACGGGGCCGAGCATGGCGCTTCATGCGAGTGCCCTTTTTGCGTAGTACTGTGATGGATTTTATTTATTTGTTTCGGTTATTTTCGTTTGTTATTAAGAGATGTAAAAAGATTACTATTTTATGATTGAATTTGAATAATGGGATATTTATTTAAATTATCAATAGATACTCGGTTCATTCTATTTAAAGTCTTCATTGTATATTTATATTCGATTGTGGTTATGTGTAATTGGTTTGTATGGGTGGACACGGCCTATTCGAGATCTGGTGTGAACCGTTGGTTCAATGACGGTTCACTCACACCATTCCGGTTGGATCGGTAATTTGGGGTGTGACAACTTGGTATCGAGCTCTCGGGCTCTGTTCAACAAACCATGCTACACATAATGGGGTCGATGAACCTGAGTTAGGAAAGTTTAAAAAATCTTATTGCAAACACACCCTAAGCATTGTTTGATACCGAGACGGACTAAGAAAGAGAATAATGTACTATTCTAAATGTGAAACTTAATGCTGTCACATACACTAGATAGGTGAACCATGAAACTTCATTAAATGGGAAAAATAGTATCAAAAGTAATAGTGCGACGGTAGGTCCACAAACCGGAAAGTTACCCTGTTATGTAAACAGTCATATGAAAAGTAAATGGAAAATCATGGGGTAGGAGGCCTGGGAGGAATGGGGTCCGCTATGTCGTAGTACCATCGCTCGCTGAGACTCCAGGATGACCCTCTGGGTGTCCCTGATCTCGATACCAACATACCCAACGCCCGAGTCGGGAGGGTGCGAGATGGTCCAGTGTGGGAACGGATGGTGGTGGTACAGTGGAGCGTGGGGGCGTGCACCGGTGCTTCCCCAACTACATCGTCATCATCATCATCCCCCATCTCTGCCGCATAGGCCGCATTGGCGGCCGCCGCCGCCGCCGCCGTCGCTGCTACTCTCCCAAGTGGACGGGGCGAGCCTCCAACTCGTCATCACTAGCGGGCATCAACCATCGCATCCCGTTTATCGCATCCCGGTCGATGTCGAAGTCATGGAGTCCTCAACGGCTGTCTCTCCCTCGAAACTCACGCCCGCGGAAGAAGGAAAGTGACGAGGCGGCCATAGGGAAGGTTCTTGGCCCGGTCGGGCCACGGCCGCTCGATGCATAGTCCGGATGATGAGGTATGGAAGTGAGATCCGCTCTCGTGCGTGGCACGCAATAGGTGACGTCTGGATGAGCCGGGACAACTTCGTTGTAGTGACCGCTCCGTGGCACTATATCGGTTCTGGATGATGCGGTGTAGACCCGAGGTATAGGTCTCGGTGCTAGCGCCTTCATAGGAGCCCCGTGGTTGAGTATCATTTGCGCTATCTCCGGCGCAAATCTTCGGTCAAATAACCTTTCGCCTTGGGGGCGCATATACCAAATCTCCATCATTGGGAACCCCAAGCGATCGGCTAAGCGGTGGGTGTTGAAGGAAATATGTACACCCGGACGTAACCGGTGATGCGCAGATCCCTAACCGGTTCGGGTCTTCGACATCCCCTTCAAGTTCCAGATTCGCATAAAAGTGCTTAACTAGGTTAGGGCGTGTGGTCTCGGTGTAGGAGATAACCGGCGCCCAACCTAGAGCACCAAAAGCCGTCTCTACATTGAACCGGTGCAATTGTCCCACATTGACCCGTCGCCCGGATATAATACCCTTGTCATCAAACCGGGAAACCGAGCCTGAGCTTCCAAAGAGCGAAACCGAGCTCATCTAGCCGAGGGATAGGTGGAGAGGGGAACCTGAGAACTGGAACCGTGTGATCGCTTCCCGAGGTTGCGTCTAGGAGCCATTTAGAATCAGCAAAACAAAAGAAAATGAGATAAAAGTTAGAAATTCTCAAAATTTCGGCAGCATAACGGCTATAAATTGGGAAAAAGCCTCGAACTCACCCAAAAACATGGGGAGGAGGACTTACGTAACCCCCACACTCTTCCATAATCCAATCACAAGCAATTATAACAAGCAATTTCAAGAAATTTCAAGAATTTAGAAAAAATTAGAAAATTTTCGAAATTTTTGAAAACCTAGGTCAAAAAGAGTAAAAATTCGATTTTTATGAAAACCGTTCGGTGAAACCCCAAATTAGTTGAGGGCTTTTGCTCTTGGGGGTCCCTAAACCCTTTCTAAGCCGAAGGAAAAGAGTTCCTACGGTTAAAACATCTCGAACAAAGAAAAACCTAAAATTTTACATATAGACGATATGGGAAATTCCTAAAAATATGAGAGAGAGAGAGAGGACCTACCTGGAGACGATGTTCTAGCTTTGGAATGCGAGAAATCGGCTTCTAAGAGTACCGGTCGGACTGTAGCAACTCAGTTGGGCAGAGAAGAATCGCCACCGGAGAGAAAGAGAAAGGAAAAGTGAGAAAAATCTCATTTTTCGCGATTTTAAAGGCAATTCTGGGCATACCGGTCGACGATTATGCCTATACCGGTCGACCGGTGTCAACCCAGGTGTGCGACCGCTATGTCTCGGCCAGAAAATTTTCTGACCGGTCGACTATACCGGGTCGCAACACCGTCTCACTGAGTGGCGACCGGTATCTCATGGACATCGCGGCCCGGTATGTCTCGGCCAAAAATTTAATTTTGACCGGTCGACTATACCCGGCCGCGATATTTCTACTGTGTGTGCGACCCGGTATGTTGCGGCCGGTACGCCCCAAAAGAGCCAGAAAAAAAAAAAAAAAAAAAATAACAGAGGGATTTCCATTATAGTGTAAGCCATAGTTTATTGTTCCCTTCAAGTACCTTAATAACCTTGTTAGAGCTTCCCAGTGCTCCTTTCCAGGGTTATGAGTATGTTGACTCAATTTCCCCACTGCCAAAGCTATGTCCGATCTTGTTGAGTTCATTAAGTATGAAACTGAACCTATAATTTGGAAATTTTCTTTTGGGAGACTGGTTCACCTTGGTGTTTTATGAGATGACTCCCTACCTCTAAAGGTATCTTTATAAGACAGCACTCATAATATCCATATTTCTTTAGTAGGCTTTCCACATAATGAGTTTGATATAATATTATCTCATTGGTTTTTTTAATAACTTTGATGCCTAAAATGACATCAACTTCTCCCATGTCTTTTGTATCAAATTTAGATATAAGAATTTTTTTGTTACATTTACAACATTTAAATCAGTTCCCATTATCAGCATATCATCAACATAAAGAACAATAATCACACCCTTGCCATTATTAAATTTACTATATACACACCTATCAAAATTATTAATAATAAAATCATTATTTAATAATACTTGATCAAGTTTCTCATGCCATTGTTTAGGTGCTTGTTTTAAACCATACAGAGATTTAATTAATTTACATACTTTATGTTTTTGTCCTGATATTATGCATCCTTCAGGTTGTTTGATATAGATTTCTTCCTCTAAAACTCCATTTAGAAAAGCGGTTTTAATATCCATTTGATGAATTACTAAGTTATAAATAGAGGCAATAGCAAATAAGTTCGTATGGTTACAATACGAGCTACAGGGGAGAAAGTATCAAAGTAATCTATATTTTTCTTTTGTCTAAATCCTTTTACTACCAACTTTGCCTTAAACTTATCAAGAGATCCATCAGGTTTTAATTTCTTTTTAAAAATCCATTTGGTATCCAGAAGCTTTGTACCTGGTGGTAGAGTCACCAACTCCCAAGTATGATTCTGGATAATAGAATCTAATTCACTTTTAATAGCTTCTTTCCATAATACAGCATCTGGAGATGTTACAACCTCTTGATAAGTAAAAGGGTCTCTATCCACATGATATAGTAACATATCATCACCTAAGTTAATGGGTCTCCTTTGTCTTTTACTTTTCCTAAGTAAATCAGTAGTAAGATCACCAGATTCTTGTTCTATACTAATTTCATTTCTAATAACAAGGTTTTCATTATGATCCTCATTAGAATAAGTTATAACTAGTTTAGGAAACACATGTTCAAAAAATTCAGCATCACGAGATTCAATAATGGTATCAGCATCAAAAACATTTTCAATTGATTTCAAAACCAAAAACCTATAAGCAACACTATTATGAGCATATCCTACAAAAATACAATTACAAGTTCTTGGTCCAAACTTCCTTTTCTTTGGTTCGGGTATTATAACTTTGGCTAAACACCCCCATACCTTTAAGTGATTAAATGATGGTTTCCTCCCATGCCAAAGTTCAAAAGGAATAAGATTAGATTTTTTAGGAGGTATTCTATTAAGAATATAACAAGCAGATAACATAGCTTCCCCCCCCACATATTATAAGGTAACCCATAGCTAATTAGAAAGCAATTCATCATTTATTTTAAGGTTATATTTTTCCTTTCTGCTACACCATTAGACTCAGGTTTGTATGGTGCAGTAGTTTCATGAATTATTCCATTTTCTTCACAAAACAGAGATAGGCTATGAATTCCATACTCAGTTCCTCTGTCGGTTCTCAACCTTTTAATTTTCTTATTAAGCTGATTTTCAACTTCTAACTTATATGTTTTAAAAGCATACTCAGCTTCATCTTTAGATTTTAAAAGATATACCTTAATATACCTAGAATAATCATCAATAAAGGTTATATAATATTTATTATCTTCTCTTGATTCGAGAGATTTAAAATCAGTCAAGTCACTATGAATTAATTCTAAAAGATTGGTTTGTCTTTCTACAGACTTATGAAGTTTTTTAGTTATTTTTGCTTCTACGCAAACAGGGCATTTATGTTGGGAGAGTTCAGATGGACTTTGAAAATATCCTAAGTAAGAAAGTCTTTTAATATAAGGTATACAACGATGTCCTAGTCTACCATGCCAAACATCAAATGACTTAGTCAAGTAAGAAGAAACAGGAATTTCATTAATAACATTTTCAACACTTATTACAAAAAGACCATTACTAGCATATCCCTTCCCTACATATTTGTCCCCCTGAAGTACAATGACCTTATCAGCTTCAAAGCTGAGCTTCATTCCAGCTTTATTCGGACGAAAACCAGAAACCAAATTTCTACGAATGTCTGGGACATGCAGCACTTCATTCAAAACAAGAGTCTTTCCAGAAGTTAGCTTCAAAGCTACTTGACCCTTGCCCATCACTGGTGAAGTTTGAGAATTCCCCATATACACAAAATCGTTTCCTTTGACTAGAGAATATTTAATGAAAGCAGATCGATTAGAGCATATATGTTTGGAAGCCCCAGTGTCTATAATCCACTCCTTTGGTTTTTCAACCAAATTTACCTCAGTGACTACAACTGCAAACAGGTCCTTTTCAGTGAGATGGACCTTAGCTTTGTCATTTTCCTGTTTCTTCTTGAGGGCTCGACAGTCCTTTTTGAAATGACCCGGTTTCCCACAGAAGAAGCATCCTCCCTTGATCTTCTTGAACTTTCCTTCTTTCTTCACCTGAAAAAACTTCTTTGACTTGTCTCTTTTTTTCAGATTTTCAGCCTTCCACAAGATTAGCCTTGGTCTTGAATTCCTTGACTTTTTTCACCTTGTCAGTCTCACGGTTCTTCTCTTCGATCTTGATACGCATTATGTAATGCTCAAGAGTCCAGTTTTTAGATTTGTGTTTCATGTGTGATTTGAAGTCACTCCAGGAGTTAGGCAATTTCTCAATCAATGCTGCAAATATAAACTGTTCTGGTAGAGACATTCCTTCTTTAACAAGGCTTGCTACCAAAACTTGGAACATGTCCATTTGCATGGATACGCTCAAATATTCTTTCATTTTGAAATTTAAGAAGTTTTCCGTAACATACTTCTTACACCCAACATCTTCCAGAGAATATTTCTTCTCAAGAGCCTCCCATATGGTATATGCATAGTCATAGGAGGAGTACATATTGCACTGATCATTGGTCATAGCATTCATGATCCTGTTCTTGCACTGGAAGTCAGCACTGATCCATGCAATCCTCTTGGACCTGATCTTCGGGTCATCAGACTCCTCGGGCATCTTCTCAGTAAGGGCGAAGATAGCACCTAGTCGGGGCAGGACAAAGTGCATCATCTGTCTCCAGCGCTTAAAATTTGAACCATTAAATGGCTCGATGCTGTCAAATTCAGACATGATGCGCAACTTCCCTATGGCTGGCCCAACTTCAGTGGTAACACCAGATTCAGCCATGATAACTACAATATATAACAAAAATACTGTCTTAAGATTGTTGTCTAAATACTGCTATACAAGAGCTTCAGTTATATATATATATATATGTTATATGGATACAATCAAAGATACCTATTAATATATATATATATATATAAAATATATATATAAATCAAAGATACCTATGTATATATATATATATATATATATATATATATATTAAAAATGAAACATACATATGATCACTATGCGTACCTTATTTGCAGTAATCCGAAACAAAGGAAATGGGTTGAGTCGTGTTGGTACACTCTCCTTAAGACAATATTTGCCCTCTATTGGTGCAGAAGGTTTCCTGCAAATCTGCCTCCAAGATGAAACAACCCCTTTGGAAGGATACCCACTCAGCGTGCACACACTGATAGGTATATGCGAACCCGACGGCTAAGATCAACTCTTAGGAAAGTAAAACACATAATTCTGACTCTTCGATTAAACAGAGAATGAAGAGAGAGAGTTGGATGGGAGAGAGAGAGAGATCGAACTCAATTGGAATGAATAATAAGCATGGGGTCGGGCTCTATTTATAGGGCCCAAAGACCTCTTGGATGTGTCCACTGAATGGGGTGTGACCCCTCCAGATGGACTGTCCAGATTAACCTAGATCTCAGATCCTGAGATCTACGGTCCCGATGGTACCCCTTAAAGTGTAGAGATACATCTCTACATCTGAACATTTTCCAAAAGGGTATCCGGGTAGGGGTGTATCCGAATCCGAAAAAACCCGTAACTCGTAGTCAGGCTCGCGGTCCGGCACGCGCGCGCGTGTGTGTGTCAACCGAGAGCCGCTTCCATTTAGGGGCTCAAAAGATATGTGACACTCCCTACAAATAAATGTCTCTTCCCCACAAACCATAAGCAATGTGGGACTAAAAGTCCTACATTGGTAATGCCAACTCAAAAACCAAAAAACCAAAATTCCCGCCTAAACCGAAAACCAAATTTTGGAGCCAAATGAAAATTTATGAATTTTGCCATTTTTTTGAACTTATTTGGAAAAAACATTTTCTTTTGACTTTTTCCAACATTATATTTTTAATACATTTTCTGATATTTGATGTTAAAATAAACAATATATATTTTTTATTTTACAGTAAAAAATTTTATGTTATTTTATCTAAAATAAACGTAATAATTAAAAATTTTAATGTAAAATATCATTTGCACATTTTATGAGTTTACCATGGGCGACTTCAAGGTTGATTTTTTCTTTGTAAAAACGGCTGATTGATGAACACACCATTTTCATTAGTTGGAGTCACCGGTAGGAAGTAGGGTATTCCTGTAATTTCAATCAAATGGAAGACGGATGTCCTAATCCTGGTCCGTATAAATACTCTGGCGAAGAGATATTCCCTCCATTGTCGTTTGGGATTTCTCTGTTGTGCTATCTTCTGTCTTTGTGGTCTCGATATGTTGTAGCTGTTCCTCTAGTCTTTTTGATTTTACACAATCGAAATATCTTTAAGCTAAAATGGGAGACGAAGAAGCACATTTGCACCTGGAGAACGACAACAGCAAGAGGAAGTTGGAAGAAATCCAGATTGCGAAGCAGAAAGCTCAGGAGATTGTCGCTCGACTTGTTAATGATGCCGGAACCAAGAGAACTCGCCTCGACGACTCCTCAGATGCCCCCTCCAGTGATTCTCAATCTTATCCTCCATTTTCGGGTGAAACTCCCTTCCTTAGGGTTTTAGTTTCTTGATTTCTCGTCTATGTTTATGCATTTTCTTAGTGAAATTTATTTTTCAATGCTTGATTGTCTATTACAGAAGAAAAATCTTATCTCTGAAACCCTAACTCATTCATGCACATGTTTTTCAGTACGGGACTTTGTGCTGGTTATTTAGCTCCTTTATTTATGTTACTAGCCTAAGTTGTCAGTTTAGTTTGGGAAATATCGACATGTTGGAAACTGTGATTCTGGAGTCATAATGCGGATAAATTTTCACCCGGCCTCTCATTTTTTTTTTTACTTTATTGAGATGGGGACAGTAGTGGGTGAGCTGTGACGGTAAGGTTGCTGTGACGGTATAGTTGTCCAATTTGGTGGTCACAGGTTCAAAACACTGAAGCAGCCGCTCCATGTTGTGGGGATAAGGCTGGGTACATTCTGCCCCTCTCCAGACCCTGCAGTAGTGAAAGCCTGGTGCACTGACTCCCTTTTTTGGAGATGGGACAGTCCATAACAGAAATTTTGGTTTTTGAAAGAGGGAAGGTTACCTTCACACAGTATGTAACTGAAAAACAGAACAGAACAGAACAACGCAAGCATACTAACGAGGAAGACAGATAAAATGGTTATTTCACACTCGAATTTTGGAGCCAAAGAAAGTTGCTGCTGTCACCTGGATGAATACAATGCTCCAATCTTGTAAATACAGTCTGCATTAATTATCAGGAAACCTTTTGTAGTCACCCTCACTTGGGGGAATGAGATTATTTTAATTTTCAGATATAGTTAATTTTTTTTTTTTTTTTGATGAGCAGCAAGGGAAAAAAAGGAATAGAAATCCATGAATATGGCCAAAAACGTGGATTGAAGTTAGGGAGAAGTGAACGCAGCCCTTCACTCAACTCAGAAAAGAAAATAAATACAAAGTTCTCTTATTATAATTCAAAGACAGAGTTCTCAAATCAGATTAGGCCATTCTTCTGCGGAGCTGTATCTGTCGGCCATGATATTCCTTTTCTGAAGCTGCTCACTCCTTTTTGTAAACCATCAGCCATAGGACAAAGGTCTTCTATTTTTTTGCATATTATGGTTAAAGGCTCTGCTATTCTTTTCAATCCAAATACCTCAAATGATAGACCGTGGAAACATATCCCAGAGAATTTGTCCTTTTTTGTGCAAAGCAATAAAGGGTCAGAGAGGAAACATAATTTTGGCATCCTTCAGGATTATCCCCCCCAAAAAAAAAAAAAAAACAAAAAAAAAAAGAAAAAGTAAGACCTTTTCAATGTTATTGCTTTACACGTGTACTAGTTTCCTTTAGGGGTGAAACAGGGTTGGGTTGGGTCGGGTATCTGCAAACCTTACCCTACCCAAGATTTTTTCATGTTAACCCAAACCCTACCCTACCCTGTCAGGGTAGGAAATAACCTCAACCCTTACCCTACCCTGGCAGGATACTACCAAACCCTACCCTACCCTGATTGGGCCGGGCCGAGTCAGGTTTACCCTGATTGACCCTGAATCAGGGTCGAATTTATCGTGATTTACCTGAACTCAACATTTAATTGTTGATTATCCGCCGTATTCTCATGAAATAAAAAACACCTTAAGTTGCAAAAAACAAAAAACTCAGAGGAGATCTGCAACATTTGTAGGCAGTTCCTCAATGACCACATTATAGAACTTCTGTATGTCAAGCCACATCCTCTCATCATCCCTAGTCACAAAGTTGATAGCAACACCTTTCCTCCCAAACTGTCCACTTCGTCCAATACGATGCAGATAATTCTCAAGTTGTGTGGGGAGATCATAATTTATGACAAGGGAGACTTGCTGGACATCAGTACCATGGGCCAGGAGATCAGTTGTGATGAGAACCCAGGAGGAACCAGATCGAAATTCATGCATGATGATGTCCTTAGTGTTCTGGTCCATATTTCCATGAGTGGCAAAGACAGTGTGGTCACGACTCCTCATCTTGTCTGTCAGCCAGTCAACCTTGCGTCATGTGTTGACAAAGATGGCACTCTATGTGATGGCCAGAGTCTCATAAAGATCACAAAGGGTCTCAAGCTTCCACTCCTCTTTCTCAACATTAACATAGAACTGCTTGATACCCTCAAGGGTAAGTTCATCACGCTTAACAAGAATCCTCACAAGCTTGTTCATGAACTTCCTTGTGATCTCAAGGGCTTCAGGGGGCATTGTGGCTGAAAATACTCCAACCTGAACCTTTGATGGCAATAGCTGAAAAATGTCGTAGATCTGATAGTAAAAAACATCAATTAGAAAACATTTGAGGTCCAGAAAGTACCAGTAAACATATAAAAGGTCACGAATACGGCGGATAATCAACAATTAAATACATTAACTAAGGAAGCAAATCCACATTATAACAAGCACCAATTACAACTAAGGTTTGCAAAGTGGATTGTCAATAACTTATTAAGCCGTCAGAACAAGACTGCACAATTTCCTACAGATATGTGGAAGTTATCTTCGGCTTTGCAATTCTATTAAATTTCTTAAGAGCTAAGACCTTCATTAACTTGTTTCATATAAACTTGAAATTTCAATTGAAAGACATATAAATATCATACAACATCAAACATCCTTAGGCAAAAGGGAATGTTAGAAAGATTTCAGAAATTTTAGAAATGATAAAGAAACCCTTTCGTGAAACCCCTAGTACCGATTCAGATAGAAATCCGTAGGTACTGAGAGAAAAAGAGAGAGAGGGCGTGCGCACGAGAGCACGAAAGAGAGAGCATACCTGAGATCGAGTTGCAGGAGCTTGAAAGAGAACTACGAATCTGAGAAAAAATAAATTGCAGAAAAATTTCCAAATTTTGAAATGTAGAGAAGAAAAGAAATGAAGATGAAGAAGAGAATAGAAAACATACCTGATGGCCGTCGACGAAGAGGAAGAAGAAGGTCGGTGGGGCTGAATGGAGTGGCTCTGAGTCTGTGCGAGTGTGTGGCTGCAGCTAGGAGAAAGAGAAAAGAATGGAGTCGGGGAGACAATAATCTTAAGATTAGGGTTTAGTCGTTTTATATATAAGACAGGGTCGGCTAGGGTCGGGCCAGGCTCTACCCGAGGCCTCAACCCTAACCTGCCCTTACCCTGACAGGGTAAAAAATACCTTGTACCCTGATTGGGCCCTGTCAGGGTTCGGGCCGGGTTAAGCCCTGACCGGGTTCAGGGCGGTTCTGGGCGGGCTCGGGCTGTCAGGGTAAAACTTCCACCCCTAGTTTCCTTATGATATTTCTTGCATTACACACCTGTTCATAGTTATAAAATCTCACACTTGTTGTTCCAAAGAAAAAATAAAGTCAAAACTCTAATTTTGCCACCACTGTGAGGTTTTCCTTTTTTTTACTAAAAGTCATTTTGTCCAACGGTTTAAGGATATAAAATTGAACAGCTGCGATGAGAACCTTCTGATATGTGTGCGCCAATCTGTGATCTTGAGCAAGGAATTCATGGTAAGAATGAGGTGATAAGTATGTAATGATTTATCTCTCAATATGCTTTATCCCACTAGGCACATCTAGATTATGACCTGAACCTGTCACACGACTGGTTCCTTCCTTTAGCTCCCTACTCAGGAAATTGCTAGGCCTTAATAAACTCTAAAGTAATAGTCCCAGAAACTTCAAAATAATGACCTGATTTAGAGGATGGCTTAATCATGGGATACTCTAAAATAGCTGAATTTTGAAGCAAAAGTGGTCGACTCAGATAAATACCCTCCTAAAATTTGAGCCCAGTTGAGCTTCAGACAAGGGTTCAAACAGTATGGTCAAGTCGAATGGTCAGTACATGCTTAGTCTCCAAACTGGTCAATTTTTCATATTTGTATCAATCAGTTAAAGCTCAAAAATCTCTGAAGGTTAGAATTCTCTGAGTAGTTTCACAAATCAATAATTTTGAAGCAATCAGAGGTCGTAAGACTCCCCTTTCTTTAAAGGCCCTCGATTCACTAAAACACACCCATCAAAGTTCAGTTTGATGTTGTTTAGAGATGGGGAAAGTCTAAAGGGTCGATGAACATTGGTACTGGGGAAGCCTATATTACTCATAAGTGTTACTGCTTAGATTCCCTACTGTATACCTAGTGGCCACTGTTGAGGGATGCCAGTGACCTTAATAGAATGACAACTTATGTGACGAAGGCTTAAAACTTGTATGAGAACATAAACTTTATGACAAACAGATAGTCTTTTGGAAGCTTTTGTGCTTTGTTGCTATGTATTATTACGTGGCTTGGTCATTTGGGTGGCTGTGAATCATGTTTGAGGTTGGATTCTCTATCCTTGTGTTCATGATCTAGCTATCTGGATTCTGGATACTAAAGTTTTTATTTGCTTTAATGTGTGAATTTCCTTAGATTTATGTTTGTTCAATCGGTTATTATGGCACAGTGTCTACTTGAATTATCTTTACCTAGCCAAGCATTCATCTTTTCTTTTTCCCTAGATTTCTTCCTAATTATCAGCTCATTTTTTCTACCAACCATAATCTCACGTATTTGGTCTGAAAATCCAGCAGCATGCCTTAATATGTTTTAGGAGTTTTTGATGGGCAGTTTTTCATTCTTGTCCTGCTGCATATGAAACTCAACAGTTAGGCAACTTCTATCTTGGTTGTCCTATTCCAGGAACTCAGGAGTTCCCACAACCAAAGCTTTTAAAGAAGTCTTTTGCATTGAAGAGCTCAATTTGGGACCATTGAGTCACAGAATTTATATTCCTCAATTTTCATGTAAATCGTTTCTTCAATTGGCCAACGAGATTGAGGTTGTAGTTGGTTCTATGGAACTGAAGAGCTGGACAATTGCTATCCTCCATGGCTTTTTATTTTAAGTTTTGAGAAAATAAATGATTTTGTTATTGTTCATCTTGTATGTTTTATTTTAAAACATTTAGTTCAAATAATTAATGGATTAGTGTTATAATTAAATGTATTGTTGAAATTTTGTGGCTTAGCTTATTTGAAGTTTTCCAATAGTAAAATGGAAATGAATTTCGCATATTTTGTTTGCCTTATGTTCCCCCTTTTTTTTCCTGCATGTTATGCTGACACATTTTCTCTGCATATGCTTTATTTGCTTGGCTTTCTATCTCAGCTTTCTCGAGGAACATTTCCATTTGGATTTATTTTAATGATTTTTGTGGAAAAAACATTGGATCTCTCTCTTTTCTTTGAAGGGCATTTATAGTTTGTTTGTGTTAATTAATTAATTTATAAATTACTTAAGTACATGTGTGCTTATGGTTTTAAGTTACGATGAATCAATGGTCCTTTGTTGTTTGAGATTCTTAGAATTGATCTCATTGTACTATGTACATTCTCAAACGAGATAGCTTGCTTTACATTGAGAAGTTAAACAAGTTTAATTTGCTTGGCCGTTTACTTCTGTTTTTGGACAGTGCTTCCTATTTTGTTATGTTATATGTATACTATTCTAGGTTGTCTTTCAAAGCCTATTTTTATTGCGTCATTAATATATTCAAAGTTTCTAACATTGATGACTTTCGTTATCCATTTGTGTCCTGTTACAGAAAAAGAAATTAACTAACAAACAAGGTTCAAGGTGCCGATTTCGACCAGCTTCTAAACCGAGTTGTCTTGGGTTTTGACCGATTCGATCTATACTCGGTTGAAACCTGAGATTTTTCCTTGAAAACCTTGAAATCATGGTTTTGAGGTGCAAAACTATTAATTTTTACTTGATTTTTTTCGTGTAGCCTATTTCAACCTTCTTGTACCTATTTCATATGTTAGTTTGAAAAAAGACATCTAAAATAATAACATTTGGTGTGGACTCAAGTTTGCTAGTGTACGCTTAAGACCTGAGATTGTGTCCAGAGTTAAGTAGGCAACATTTATTTATAACTAATATCATTTAAGTAAATGTTTTTTAATTTTATATTTCATTTACTTAAGATATTATTCATAAATAAGCAAACACACTCATTTGAATCCAATAAGGATAGTCTAAAATTCCAATTTCCAAGAAGTCAACTTTCTAGTTCAAGAACAAAAAATAAAATTTTTTTGGGTGCGGGGCGATTTTTAACTTCCAAATGCTAGGCTTTTACCTAAATCTAAAAATTTCATAAATCTCATTATCATAAAGCATCACTAAAAACCAAGAGTGCGCCAAAATAATCTCTTGCTTTGATGTTCAAAAAATTATTTTCATTGAAGACGAGTTAAAAAGCAATTACGTACTTCTAATAAGGTTTGACCAGAGCGTAACTCTTTTAATATAACTCGGATTCAAGCAGTCTCAGATTTGTTGCAAAGCTAGAGTAATCAGCTTTTCAACAAATCCAAGATTACTTGAATCCGAGTTATAATGTAGGAGTTACACTTTGGGCAAACCTTCGGAGATGTGAATATTGTTTAAAGTCATCTGAATGGAAATAATTTTTTGGGCATTAAAGCAAGAGATTATTTTAGAGCACTCTTGGTTTTTAGTGATACTTTACTATAATAAAATTTATGGAATTTTTAGATTTGGGAAAAAGCCTAGCATTTGGAAGTTAAAAATCACCCTCGCATTCAAAAATCTATTTTTGTTCTTGAACTGGAGAGTTGCCTTTTTATCCTTTTGGAATTTGAATTTTAGACTATTTTTATTGGATTCAGATGGGGTGTCTGCTTATTTATGAATAATCTCTTAAGTAAATGAAACATTTACTTAAGTGATATTAGTCATAAAAAAGTACTCCCTAATAAGTGTTGTTCTTGTGTAGCCTAATAAGTGTTGTTCTTGTGTACTGTTCTTGCCTTTGGATTTAAAAACTGGTCAAGTTTGGATCGATACCTCAAATCCCACACTTTAATAAGACTAAGTGGACCAAAACCAAGTAGCAAACCAGGTTTCGGTCGAAATTTCGATCGAAGCCTGGTACTTTTCAGTCCCGACCTCAGGTTTCGGCTTGACCTAGGTCGAAACCGAGTTGTGCCAGTCGAAACCACTGGTTTCGATAGGCACCACGAACCATGCTAATAAAAACAGTAAAGATAAATTGAGAGAAATATTGAAGAAGATGAAAGGGAGAGTAGAGGCAAAATCGATGTGTGTACTGCTCATTTCCTTGTAGTTTGTATTTATAGCAATTGAAAGCTACTATAGACAGATCTAGGACTCTACATGTCAGAGTCCTAGTTACAAACTAAATATAAGAAGGATAAGAGATAAGTAGAAAAGGAGAGATAAGTAGAAAAGGAGAGATAAGCAGGTCACATGGGTTTTGGGATCAATGCCCATGCCTTTTTACTTATCTCGGTATTGGGCTAACTTAACCATTTAAACTAATCAGTAATGGGCCTGGCTAATTAGGCCCATCCCATTACAATAATATTGTTAACACGTCCCACACACAATGATACAATCCCATTGTCTAAAATTTTTATGGGAGTCATTGCAGTCATTTTCTTAGTTAGTTGGGCCATTGAAAGAAATTTGAAAAATTGACACCTGAAAAAAAAAAAAAAAAAGGAAATGGGAAAACATGGACGAATAAGATAACACCACTAGATCCATTTATCCCTATCCTTATTCTTGTGGGTTACACACCAGGCTGATCAGGTGGTCAACTCCATTTAAGAGGTTCACACATGTTTTAACATACGGTCAACACCAGGCCGATCCAGCACGTAGAAGAGGAACCTCAAGAGAACATGACATCTGAGAGCAGGCTTAACATGCCTAGTGTACGTGTAATCTTTTTTCTTTGGATACACAATGGTACTCAGATGGCTATGTTGACATGTGAAAACGTGGATGGATATGATAGCACCAGAAAATCCATCCATTGCTATCCTTATTCTTGTAGGTTACGCACCAGGCCGATCAAGTGTCAACTCCATTTAAGAGGTTCGCACAAATTTTAACATGTGGACATAGGCACCTGACATAGGCACCCCAGTGCACCTAGAAGCGGAACCTCAAGATGCCATTGGGGGCATGCTCATTGCTTAACATGCCTAGTGTAGGTATCATTTTTTATCTAGGGATACAGAATGCTACTCAGGTGGCCATGTTTCTTACAGTGGGCTGTGCACTTTGCATGGGGTGTTCTGTGGCTGGTCAAGCTGGTAAGCTCTTGGACAGGTAAGGTGAAACCCTTCTGATATGAAGTATTTATATATGTAAAGTCAAAAATTTCCTCTTGATCCAAGATAGCAGTTCAAAGAGAAGCCTTCACTACATTAAGCGAATTAGTTGCCTTTAACCTGTAGTATGTTCCTTGTTTCACTCAACTGATGTTTGCTTGCTTTTTGGGCACCTTGTGTTCCTGTTGACATGCATCAGCCAGAAGCCATATGCTTAAGACCACCTGTTTATTTATTGCACAGAGCTATGACCGAATCGTTAATAATTTTGTTGGACATGTGGTTAACAAGTGTCATTCTGCGAGTTGACGTGACTATCTGTAATTACCTTTAGTGAAGGAAAAAAATGCTGGCAACTTTACTGCTTAACTTGTGTTATGCCTTTTTGTCTTCCCCTTCTCCTATAACTTTTTCAGTCAGCAATAAGAACACTTAAGTTGATATGAATCCTTGGGGGCCTCGGTGGATCCCACTTCTTAGGGGGACTTAACCACTTACCGCAGCATCCACCAAAATCTCCTTTCACCTTATTATTCTTTATAATTATTTTGTTCTGCTGATTTGGACTTTTGCTCTTCACTTTTTCAATGATCATCTTCATCTTGTATTAATATGTCTATTTCTTTTTGGATGCCATCCAGACCTTGCACAAAAGCCTTCTGTTCAGCTTTCATCAAACCCACCGATGGGTTCCTTTCCATTTGCTGCACAATCAGTTTCATATAATGCTTTCCAAGGCACTAATAAGAGAATGGAGATACCAAATGGCAAGGTACTAGTTGATTATCTTGCTGTCCTTTTCTTATTGCCCTATGGTTGTTGTTATTGGGAAGGTTTTCTCCTAACCTTTAATTTTTGTTTGACAGGTTGGAGTAATTATTGGGAAAGGAGGGGATACGATAAAGTACCTTCAGCTTCAGTCAGGAGCTAGGATCCAAGTGACCAAGGACACAGAAGCAGATCCATATGCCCAGACAAGAGATGTAGAATTGATTGGTACATCAGAGCAAATTAGTAGGGCAGAACAACTAATCAATGATGTACTTGCAGAGGTGCAGATTTGATTTATTTTTACAAAGACAATTGCTTATATTGTGAATAATGAGTACCATTGCACAATTGTTCGTCGCTGAAATCCAGTTTCCCCCCTTCCTGTATGAGTTATTTCTGTTCTGTTTAACAAGCATGTTTGCCTTTTGGGTGGGGCAGACGGATACCGGGGGATCAGGTCCATCTGCAACTCGTGGATTATATCCTATGCAACAGGGAGGAGAGCAAGTTACGATGAAAGTTCCAAATGACAAGGTAATTATGCCAGAATTTCCATCCCATTTGGTTGGAGCAAGTATCAATAATTGCATAATTGTGAAATGTGCATTCTCTGTTGCTTTTCCTAGGTTGCTATGATTATTGGTAAAGGTGGCGAAAGCATAAAGAACATGCAAAGCAGGTCTGGTGCTCGTATTCAGGTTGGTAATTCTGCAATACGGGAGGAAATGAATGTGTAAATTAATTGATTATTCTTAATTTTTTTGATACATATGATCGAATCAAATTGTAGTTTGATATTTTTCTCTATTCCAATCTGTATCGGGCCATGATAATTTGCAGCTTACATATGGGAGCTTTAAAATTTTGCATGAATATAGAGTCCACTTGAAGAAAATATTTAGATTTTAGAATGATGTATAACTGGGTAACGTTGGTAAATATATGATTCAACACCATCACTTTTATGTTGGGACAGAGTGTTTGGGTAGTCCTAAAACAACATGTCAGTATAATGGTTGTGAAAAAGCAAAAGGATCTACACAAAAACCAAAAGGGAGGTCCTATTTACACTAATTTGAATAGGTAAATCCTTAGCATTGGCAACAAATATTTTTCTGGTGGAGTTTGGAGATGGCCTAACAATGGAGGAGAGCCTCTCCTTGAATTTAAAAACGATGGAGTCCCAAATCTGACAAAGTGTCCATGATTTGTTGGTCCGAGACTTCAGATTCTGCTCCATTCAAATATGAAAGATTGTAGTGCAAAAAGCCAGTCTTCCAAGAATGTCGCAAGGCATCTTCCCTGGTAAGGCTTTCCATAACCATCCTTCTCCATTCTTTATTGAAGCTGAGAATCCTTTGCCTAGAGGGACAACATCAACAAAGAATCCCTTCCCAAAGCCGGAAAGAGAAGGGGCATTCGAAGAAAAGGTGAGGTATATCTTCAATGGCAGACCAGCATAGGCAACGGTTGGTTGGAACTGCAATTTGTCTCTGGTCTAGGAAGGATCTAGTAGGCAAGGAGTTAGTCATGGCTCATGGCTGTTCAGGCAATGTGACTGTTGAGGAATGTGCTCTGGAAACTAAACAACTCTAAACCATAGGACCTGAGCAGATTGAGATCTTATAATCTCCCAAGCAGAGGAGGAGAACTTCCATGATGACGTAGCAGTCCATCTCACAAAGTCACTGCAACCTGAAGGGCTTCTAACAGTAGAGGGGAAAGCCAACCATGCTTTAGACAATCTCCAGGAGGAAAGCCTCCTAGGATTCCAAACACCTTTCGACAAAATACAAGACTAGTGCCGAGTCATATCTGATCCTCTCTCCATACGATGAAGAACACCATGGGATGCTAGTTGTTCAGCTAGAGAAGACGTAGAGGAGCCACCATCAATGCTTGTTTTGATGAAATTAATTGCAAGCGGTTTATACTTCAAAATCAATCTACAGACCTAGGATGAGTCCTTGCCATAGGGAACAGTTGAAATGAAATCCTTTTTGAGGAATCTATCTTAGAACCATTCCACTTGAATGATTTTCTTTTTGCTGCCACTTTGCAAATCAGCTTGATGATACATGCTATATTGGTTTCTTTTACTCCCCTTAATCCAAGACCTCCTTCTTGTTTCGGAAGACATACTGATGGCCAATTCCCTGCGTGTAAGAATTTGTTACTATCAAAGACCTTTTGAGGAAATGCACTCATCAAGGACTCAATTAAGGAAAGGCACTCATCAAGGACTTAATCTGTTGAATGATGGAACTTGGCAAACCAAACACTCTGGTCCAATTGAGAGATGCGCTTTGCATGACTGACATGACTAGCTCTAGACGACCTGCATAGGAAAGGAATCTTGCTTTCCATACCTCAAGTTTCTTCTAAAGATGATCAAGGATAGGAGTGCTATGGTGAATAGTAAGTCAGGAGGAGATTAAGGGAAGACCTAGATGTTTGGCTGGCAAGAAGCCCTGGGAAAATCTGAAATGCTTCTGAGATGCTCACTTTTTGCTTCATCAACCCCGTAAGGAAGATAGATGACTTTGAGTTATTGCTCCATAGCCCCAACATGGCGCCGAAGGAGGCAAGAGAACGAGCAATGGCTCCGATGGACTTAACTTTGACAAAAATCATCACATCTGCAAAGGCTAGGTGGGCTAGTTGCATAGATTTGGATTTTGGGAAAAGGTCAGCCCTCTTTGTTGGCCGCATTGGCTTGAATGTTATTAGAGCACCTCCATGAACTTTACATCCAACAGAATGGCCCAATTAAAATAAATTTTAATGGGTGCTACTTGTTGTTGCCATGGTGGTGAGCTTATGAAGTTGTAGCCTTCTTTTAATTGTCCCTTGTCTTATTTAAAAAGTTACTTTAAGGGTAAAAGAAAGTTTTCAAAAATAATTTGATAAATACTTATTATTGCAAGTCATTTTCATGCACAGTTTTCAATTATACATGAGAAATGACTGGTCCTCATTGGCAAAAAGTAAGGTTACAACTTTTTTTCACTTTGCTTTAAATGAGATGGAGCCATGGTATTTACCTTATGGGGCTTTGGATTTTTGTGCCAGTGAGTATTAGCTCCACTGTTGTTTTTTCATGTGATGCATTTTGTACCATGCGGGGGTAAGCGAAGATGGCATAGGCCCATAGTTCCCTGCATGTACTGTTCTGAGGTATTTTTATAGTATTGTATTTTCAATTTTGGTAAAATCTCTCTCTCTCTCTCTCTCTCTCTCTCTAACAATGCTAAAAGGACCTCGGGCAATTACCTAGCACACTCACCTTCCCAATTGCATTGCACCACATGGTATCACTAAGGGGTGTCACTAGATTGGTCTTGGTTGGTCTCAGTCGGGCTTAATTGGTCTTCACGATTTTAACACCCTGCACCGTGGCCGTCCGATTGGCTGATCGGTTCCTCATTGGCGAGGCATGGACACGCTTGTATTCGATCCAGTCAGTCTCGGTCCATAATCAGTCTTATGCTATTTGGTTTTTAAAGAGAGATAGAGATTGTGACCAGAAAGTATTAATTTGGAAACATGAGTAATCAAGAGTTGAAGTAAAATGCTCTGATTGGTCTCATGTTGTAGATTAGATACCTTATTGTAGGATTGTAAAAGGCTCTTATCAGGCTTGTGATCACCCATGTAGACGAAGACGTAATGAATGAGTGAAAGACTCAAGAAATGAAAGAGTAAGAGATGTTTACTATTTTAGTTTTTTTATCTTTAGGGTTGTATTTGTTTGGTCTAAATCAAGATTAAACCAAGATTCATTCGCTTTAAAGGTATATTTGGTTCATTCGGTTGGTTTGGTCTGGCTACACCCTTCCTTGCATACGGGCTACCTGGTGCTGAACTGAAATTGACACCCCTAAGCTATCCCTTGTATCATTGCATTTATTCCATGAGACCCAATCCAATTTGGAGGTTGTCTAATGGGTGACCCTGGGGTCCCTTCTACGTTTCTCTTGGGGATTCCCCTATTGCTTAAAGGTTTATTTTGTCCATTTGTTTGGTGCAAGCATTGTTGTCCTTTTTTATGCGGTCCCGGGGTTGTAAAACCCTAACTGGGATCACTGTGGGGCCATCCAACTGATAGTTAAATCAAATTGGAAGTATAGTTACAGTTTCATAAATTTCAACAATAGAGGGAGTGGCAAAACAGTAATTAATTGGAAATTCAGTATCTTAGTGGTAGGATTGTAACTACTAGACCTTTAGAGTTATTGGAAGAGAAATAGAGTTATGGACTTAACTGGAAGTGAAAATTTAAGTGAAGGGTAATTCTGGAAGAAAACAATGAGAGGCAACTAAATAGACTAATATTAGCTTGATGACATAACTAATAACTATATTGAATATAATCACATGTTTATTTAACAATTTGATCTCCGGGTTACTTCATCAAAACTTGTCCATTTTTTCTTGGAATCCCATACATCAATACAGTAAAAATACATGGTTGCAGTTGTTTGTGCTGATTTTTGTTTTTGGTTTTGCCCATGGGAAGTACTCAGAACAAGATTAGGTGTACACGGCCGGCCCATGAATCCGTGGGTTCATTACCCACAGAATTGGTTTTTATCTTGCATCAGGTTTTCCCTGCTGGACAGAGTCTAGTTGTTTGTTTGTTTGTTTGTTTTGTTTTTTTTTTTTCCTTCTTTTTTTCTGGTGGGGTTGGCTGGGAGGTTTAGCTTATCACAAACAGGTCTTCTATTTATTTTTAGCGAAAACAAAAAATCCCCTGTATTCAAATTAAAGAAGGGATTGTCCACCATCCTCACGTGTGAAGTTCTCTCGTCTGAATAGCTTAATTTCTTCGTCTGGAGAAGTTGATATACTTGATCCTTTTGGCACTTGATATTGTCCATACACTAGAGCAAAGGGTATAGAAAGATACCAGTTGGAACTTTGAAATGGGAGGTCTTTTGTTATTTCTCTTTGTGAAAACCATATGAGAATTTGAATACATTATAATATTTTATGTTGTGTAACGTAGAATACACATGTAAGCATTTATGTTTTAAAAATGTGGTTAAACGATATAGACATGAACTTTGTTCAGAGTTGCTTCAAAAATTGATTGATTGAAATTACTTTCCCAAAATTTGAGATGCCTCTTAAGGAAAGCCCTGTGATAATTGAAATATCAGCCATCGATCTATGCAGAACTGTAAGTGTACCTGTTTACGGTTTTGGTTGTGGCCATATTAATTTTCCAAGTTTTCAAACAACTTTTATTCCCTTTTCTTTTTTCCTGTAGCCCCTCCTTTTAGTACACATACCACTGTGAAAACATGCTGATGATTGCTATTAAAGCCAATGTCCTTTGGTATTTTTGACAAGGAATGAGTATTTCTGTTGTCAAAATTCTGTAGAATGAATTTTTTTAGCTTCTGCCAGATTGAGGGTTAAATTGCTGCTATTGTCAATTAACAGCTTTTTTTTTTTTATTAGTTTTCATCATTCTCTCTAGTTGTTTTCTGAAGAGAGGTTACTTTCTGTACCTGTCATGCATTTAACAAGTTAACTTATTATCTGGTTATTGATATCTTCTTGAATAGACGCAAATATTCCAGGGCAGTTGAACTCTCGATGATTTGGCTCAATACTAACAAAGACACTAATGATGAGAGAAAACTGGTTTTGGGGAGCTAGGATGGAATTTATCCCTTACGTACTGACAATGGAAAAGCAAGTTCATTTCTAGGACATCGAAATTTTTTGATTTGGTTGAGGCTGTTCGATGGCATTTGCTTTGCCACGCAAACTTTTGGAATGTTGCATTACTTGGTTTCACTGGATTTTCACAATTTTGATGTTGATTCTTATAGCTGTTCGAGTATGCATAGCCCTTTTTTCTGATTCCGTATATGCGTAGTCTGTAGTACTTTGTAATGGTATTTGTATCAAATTATTGCTTCAGTAATAATTTCATCTAAAATTATCTTAGATTTTTATCGTCAGCTAGTAAGTTTAGCCCTGCTTCTTTTCTATAGTGAGTTTTTGTTTTCTCCATGACGCTCTTGGCATCCATCTCTTATTTAAATAACATCTGCATAGGTTTTGAATCATTATCATGCGATCTATTTTTGTCTGTACTTTCTTTCAGATTATACCACTACATCTTCCTCCGGGTGATACTTCAACAGAAAGAACAGTATATGTGAATGGGACTAAAGAACAAATTGAGTCGGCCAAAGAATTGATCAATGAAGTAATCAATGGGGTGAGTAGACATGTTCTTATGAGAATTTTGTGACTCCATTCCTAAACGCTAAATGGTTACTGTTAAGCATGTTTAATGTTGAGCTGCTAGTATTGCAATATGTTTTGAAGTTATTTTCCATGTTTATACTGTTTCTTTTGCATGTTTAAAAGCAATATGAACTTTGTTTGACTATCTTTTGTCAATTTTAAGCAGTCTTTTTTTTGGGGTGGGGTATGGTGGAGGTGTCCAGTGTACAGTTTTAATCTTGTTTCTCTATTTTGGTTGATGGTTGTTAAATAAGCTTATAAGCCTATACCACATATTGTATAATAAAATAGCAGGTCTCATTGTTTCAATCAATCTAGTCAGATCAGTATTCAGTAGGTCAAATTGGGTTGACTGGACACACTGAATAAATTGCATGTGAAAGTTTGTGCCTTGTCTAGTTATCTCCTCCCAAACTTATATGAGAACCCCTCACAGAAAGTTGATTGTTTGCTGGTCTCTCCCTCAATCAGTGACTCACTTCTTTTAATAATCACTGCCTTATCTGTAAATCTAATTTGATGGAAAAAAGTAAAGAAGAGAAAGAGACGATGAATCGCTTCTTTTGATGCCCTCCTCCTTTTCTAGCACCCATCTGTAAATCTAATTTGGTGGGTTGTGTGTGTGGGGTGGGGGGAGAAATAGGAAACATTCATTTCTCTTGATTCTCTTAAAATGTTCTTTCTGGTTTGTCACAGTTATCAAGGTGATGTTGTGCTTAGGTTGTAAATCCCTGCCTTGGGATCAGTATGGGCCCACCCCAGATAAATACGCTCAAACAATGGGGATCGTGATAGTTACATAAGTTTCTGTTAAGCTCAGGAAAAGTTTGGGTAAAGCCAGATAGATGCTAGGACTGAACCATGTTAAAATTGAGGGAAAATGACTAGTTTAGTAATTAGGATGGCCTGGGATTAAAAAATAACTAACTTTAGGAGTTGAGGGCTGTTTGGTAAATCAGAAAGAAAAAACCCTTATATGACTTGGTTGTCTACCTGTCTTCAACAGTTCAACCTCCACACCGGACGCAGCTCCCGAACAGAATTACGTACCTTGCGGTGGTTCTAGTTCATCACGCAGTCTCCACTACCTTGTGGGGTTACAACTGAATTTGTATCCCCCAGCCTATTTAGTTCCAACCCATGAAAAAGGGCATCCCAGTGCAAGAGGCTCCCGTTACTGCAGGGTCTGGGGAGGTCAGAATATACGCAGCCTTAACCCCGCTACACGGAGGGGCTGTTTTCTTGTTTTGAACCCGTGACCATCAGGTTGTAATATGAAAACCTTACCATCACACCAAGGTTCGCCCTCTAGTTCCAACCCATGAAATTCCCAACAATTTAATATCAATTTATAAACAACTTGTTTAAACCAGATTGAATGTATTTAAGACCCTATCTGAATTTGGGTCAGGATTTAGTACTAGGTTGGGTTGAGTTTGGTTATTATTTTTGGGTTTATTCTTTGTACCCAAGAGTGGGGTCCAATGGGGTGTACAAAAGTAAATATTTAATTAGTAGTGGGCCCCATGCTTTATTGATAATGCTATTATTAGTCCTCTTTTAGTTTTAGTACTTGGTAAGGTTTAAGATAAGATTCAGTTTCTTATTTTCTTTAGGAGTTTAGTTGGTTAGAGACACGTCCTAATCCTATGATTGGGAGGAGAGAAGCTTCGCTACAAGGATTCCTAAATTTTAGGAACCTCATCTACATACAGAATTTGTGTTTAAATCGCTTACAGTTTTTTTTTTAATTATTTATTTTATTTATTATTATTTCATTTTCTGTTTTGTATTAGGATTCTTTTGAACTGCATGGAAAGGAATTAGTTTCTTATTTCTAGGATGTTTATTTCTTATTGGTTCTTATTTTATTACTTTCTATAAATAAGTTGTAAGGCTCAAACAGCCCATATGATTTGATTAATGGAAAAAAATTAGTTGATTTAGTTGAGAAGTTGTTGCTTCTCCATCTCATTCTATCTCCTCTCTCTCTCTCTTCTCTTTTCCCTCCCAATCACTATTTGTTAGTAGTGTTCACGGGTACTCTTCACAATCCCTGAATAGCCCCCCATTCTTTTATTTCTTCCTTTATCCTGATCCTCTCTTAACCCACCACCAGCAGAGCCTATCCCTTGATCTGCATCAACTTGGTATCAAAGCCAAGTCTCTCCATGGATGCCTCTATTTTCAATACTAGAGTTTGTTTGCCTAATGGAAATACTTCTTCCGTATTCACAGATGAAGGCTGGAATGAGAATCTTGTCTCGCAGTCTGTAGTAGAGATGTTGTCTAAAACGGATGAAATCATAATTGAATCTGATTAGAGTGTTTTCTTTGAATTTTCAATTTCTCCGTACTTTGATGGTTCTAGATGGCATGTATTTTCTTCTTTCAAACTTACATCATATTTGGTTGATCATGGTTGAACGGAAGGTTGTCCCCGATCCTGAGGGGAACTTATGAACTGTAGAGCCTCCTCATATGCATCAAAGATTTATTCTTAAGGGGGGTTGCTACCAGGTGAATGTTCAAGGTCATCAAACACCATGCCAATGATGCTGCCGCAAAAGGAACTAAAAGAGGTCAAACAAAATGAAGAACCTATTGTCTCTACTGAGCCTACGGAAGATGTTCAACCCTTGAAAGTAGAAAATGAATGTGTGAAAGGACATGCAATTAAAGCTCCTTATTCTGTATTTTGTTTGAGCCGAAGACAAGAAGCCGCAAGCACCAATTGAAGTGTACTTATTCCTGCCACTACAAAACTCGAGGATGAGTTTTTCTAAACGGAGGGGGATATTGCTGGGCCAATTTAAGATCCGATTTAGATTTGGGCTAGGATTTAGTACTAGGTTGGGTTGGACTTTTATTTTGGGTTTATTCTTTGTACCCAAGAGTCGGGTCTAATGGGGTGTACGGAAACAAATATTTAATTTGTACTGGGTCCAATGCTTTAGTGATAAGGTTAGTCATTAGTACTTTTTTGGTTTTAGTACTTGATAATGATTAGTTAAGATTCAGTTTCTTATTTTCTTTCAGAGTTTGGTTAGTGAGGGACACTTCTTTATCCTATGGTTGGGAAGAGAGAAGGTTCCAGTTACAAGGATTCCTAAATGTAGGAAATTCATCTACAGCCTTTGCATTTAAGTTTCTAACATTTTTTTTTTAATTTTCATTTTTCATTTTGTGTTAGGATTCTTTTAAGCTGCGTGGAAAGGAGTTAGTGTCCTCTTTCTAGGATATTTACTTCTTATTGGTTCGTGGTTTATTACTTTCTACTTTCTATAAATAAGTTGTGTAAGGGCTAAAACAGTCCCTACGATTTGATTAACGGAAAAGAATTAGTTGATTTAATTGGAGGTTGTTGCTTCTCCATCTCCTCTCGTCTCTTTTCCGTCCCAATCAGTTTTCTTGGGGATTGTGGATCCTCTCCCCTATGAAGAGAGCTTCACAAGTCCTCATCACCGTCCATGGGTGTGGATCCCACACCTGTCCAAAGGGTCCCACATCCCATGGATGGGGATGAGGTCCCATAAAGCTCTCTGTGCGGGGGAGAGGATCCAGACTCATTCTCGGGTAATTGTTCATGGGTACCATTCACAGTCCCTGAACAGCCCCTCATTCTCGGGGTAACTGTTCACTGTTGGCATGTAGTACCTGTTTTTTGGTTTTACTCTGTGTCTCTTCCCTCTTCATTGAATGGCTTTCAATCCATCTCTCTCTATCTCTAAGCACTCTCTCCCATTTTCATTCCCCACAATAAAACCTAGAAGTCACAATTTTATGATGTAATCATTTTGTTACTTCATCTTCTCTTTCAGTCTCAGCTCCATTGACTGAAAAATCTCCAAATCCCATCTTAAACCCAAATTCGACCTGTTCTCATCGTTCCCACCCCTCCATTTGCCCATCTCTCCATTCTTCTTGGTTCATATGATAAAATCCATAATCGAAGCCAATCAATCTAGTCATGCCCTCCCTGACCATTGGCTCTTGATTCGTTTTAGAGTTCAACCTTCTGTTAATCGTCCTTGCTTGTTCATGGGAAGCAGGTTCCTGGGAAGCTCTGCTGGAGATCCATCCTCTGAAAATATACTTTAATTTGCCTCAGTACCCTCTGGAGCAGTTAAGACTTTAAAATATTCTTAATGGTGATCATACATTCAGAACGAGAGGACATTTTAATCCCCACTATCAGAAAGCAATTCCATCTGACATAAGGGTATAAGATTGTAACCACTTTGGTTACGAACAGATTTTCCCTTTAATTTTGAAGAGGGGTCTCTTGTGTAAAATGTGAAATTTGGACCCCTTTTAATAATAAAAAGAAAGGACTTATATGTAAAAATAAGAAAAAGTTTATCTTTACTTATAGATAAGAAAAATAACACTACAATAATAAAGGAAGATTGCAGATCTGTCTTCTTCTTTCCTCTTTCAGTCATCTCGCTGCGGAATGACTCTTCTGATTTGGTGTCAGGGAGAGATGATGTTGTGGACAAATCTGGAGGCAGTGGCTAAACCTGGTAGGTTCCTCCTCTTCTTTTTTATTTTTTCGCTGGTGGTGATGGTGGCCTGTAGCAGCGGCAACTGCTGTGGATGACAAGATTTACGAACTCGGAATTGGGTACAGGATCGATATCCATTAATTCTGATTCATCAGTTGGACTCAGTACACATGGAATCAGGGTTAATTGGCCGAGGCCAATTCCTAGTGGATTGGTCGATGCTGGCGATTCCAATCCAATTTTTAAGACAGTGGGAGGTGGTGGCAGTGGCTGCCGATGCAGTTTTTCTGGTGTTACTGACTTACTACTTCTCCCCAATTTTTGTCTTATTTTTCCATTTTCTCTTTTGTTTTTCTCCCCATTTACACACACACTCTCTTCCTCCCTCTTTTCCCCCTATTTTCTTTCTGGGTGCTTTGAACAATATAGCGGCGATTGGTTCCCTAGGTGTTCGAGAACTGCCTTGTTGCCTAGGCAACTCCTAAGCATCTATGATTATGGGTCAATGATGAACTAACTCGATAAGGATTCTACTCTGTGTCACTTGTCTGATTTCTGCTGGTATGGGTTTTGGAACTGAATGCTTTTCCCCACTTTAATATTTAGGGTGCCTGTTATTTAAGTTCTAATTACTTCTTCCCATAAAAAGTTCTAATTATTATTTTTTGGACAGAATCGTGTCAGAAATCCATCAGTATCTGGTGGTTATGCACAGCCGGGTTACCAACCACCTGGAAATTGGGTTCCACCAGGACCACCTCAAATGCAACAGCCTTCATATGGTTATACACAGCCTGGAACATATACTACTCCACCCTACTACGGAAGCTATCCTCCACCACCAGCTAATTGGGATCAGTCAAGCCCATCGAGTGTGCCTCCACCTCAGCAAGCCACCGGGTACAATTACTATGGACACCCTGCCCAGACAGGATCCACACCGCCTAATGTAAGCTATGGCTATGGTCAAACACCTCCAGCTTCCAGCCATGGCTATGATCAGGGTTACAGTCAGCAGCCACAAACTTATGGACAGGATGCTACGACACAGGCCGCCGAACAGGATCAGCAAAAACTATATGCAGCACCAGGGTATGGGCCACCCATTACACCACCTCAGTTGGATGGAACTACTGTACCCCAGCCTTATGGAGCTCAGTCTTCAACCCAACCATTGCCTGAATATCCAGTCCCTTACAGTCAGCCAGCAGCAGCTTCTGGGTATGGTTCTCAGAGCTACCCTGGCCCTCCGACACATCAACCTGGATATGATCAGACAGGCTTCACCCAGTCGGGATATGGAGCACAGCAACCAGCTCCATTCCAAGTGCCAACTCAGATTCAAACCCCTACTTCACGGCCTCCTTATGGTCAAGCTGGGTATCCTTCACAGCCAGCCCCACTGCAGTCCAGTTATGCTCAGGGTACAAATCCTCCTGTCTATGGGCAGTCACAGCCTCCCTCAGCAACCCATGGGTATTCCCAGCCAGTGGCTTATGGAGTGGAAAGAAATGGAGAGGGAAATACTGCTCCTCCAAGTTATGGCTCTGCTCCTGTGGTACAGGAACCTGCTCGTCCTCAAAGCTGAAGGTATGATGGGCCAAGAGCTGCTGCTTCTATCTTTTCAGGCATCTTCTAGAACTTTTAAATATAGAGAATTCCGTCGGTCTGCCATCATAATGTGATACTTATGTTTTGCTTTCTTATACTTTGAAAGCAATCTATGGATGAGAAATGGAGGTCTTAAAACAAGATGCTCCTATCAGAAATCCTGTTCCTGACTGCAGCTTTATGATATTGGAAATGATTAGGATTAGCAGTCAGTTAGATTCAGTTAGATGTTTTTTTTTTTAATTTCTATGATGCTTGAGTTGTTTGATACCGAATTAACCATTTGAACCTAAACGGAGGGGATTGGCTGTGAAGATTACTGCTGAGCAAATTTTGCTTGAAGTTGTTTCAGCATGCTTCATGCGAGGAATTGGTTCTCGAATGGTGGTTAATCCGAGTAACCAATTTTTCGTAGTTTGTGTTGTCACCTAAAGGATGGAAGGTTGGTATTGGTATGGCCATAGTAAATTGTACCATGGACGGGAATTTATTTGCAATTTAGGTGAGTAAAGGTTGACAAAACCATGGATGTCCTAATTGTGTGTTCTGAGGATATATTGTTATTGCAAATGGAATGAGAATATTTCGTAGTTGATGGAAATATTGAGGCAGGAACTACCTGTTTAGTAATCGATATTGGATCCATGGATTCATATTGGTTTGACAGTGGTTGATTTTGATCAGTATCCGATAGCTCCCTTTTCCTATTATTTTTTTTTAATTAAGTATTCATCATGTTTCACTTGATCATTGGCTTTGTGCCCTTTCTGGATTGGTTTTGGCCATGGCCCATATTTGTCAAATACCTGGAACTAAAACCATGACCTGCAATCTGGTTGCAGATATGCCTAGGGTCTATAATCGATAACATATGAGGTTGGTAGAGTTCTTATACATTGTTAAAGCTTCGTTTGTTGCCAAGTATATCCGTGTAAAATGAGAATCTGAAGGTAAATTCAGTACCAAAAAAAGGTAGGGTTTTCCTTGTAAAGTTTTCTTTCATGACCCTATTTATTTAGTTGTAAAATTGTGTATATGATATATTACAGCTGTGTTTGGTTGCAAGGGGAATGGAAGGGAAGGAAAGAGGAATTTTATAATTTAAAAAGGAAATTTTTGTAATGATTATAACACATGCTATCATATTGTTATCTAATTAATTCTAAATCATTCTATATTTATTAATTTACATTTCACTTTGTATTCAAATCCCTTGCATTTAAAAAGTAAAATAATTTTATGTTTTATTAGTATCATTATTAAATATGTTTAAGAAATTTAGGTAGTTTTATACAATCATTTTGTATTATAATTATAGAAGTTTTTTTTTCTAAATTAAAAAATTTGTCTTATTAAATATGTTAAGAAATTTAGGTAGTTTTATACAATCATTTTGTGTTACAACTATATAAATTATTTTTTAAGTTAAAATTTTTTTCTTATCTTCCCTTCAAATCCCCTTGCAACCAAACATAGTCTACATGAAAATTTTTATCCATGTAAAATGTTTCCTATTTGTTGAAGTTTTTTTGTTGTTTGCACTTTACATTGACTCAAGGGGAATTATTACTGGCACAAGGTTCTATTATTTTTTCAAATGGCATGACATCTATTCTACTATGTTGATAGATGATGTGGTAGTTGAATAGAGAGAGAACATGGTTTAAACTACCCAGCCAAATTTTAAGGTATAATTCAATTAACTGCCTCCTTTGTACTGGCATGCAATTTATGTATGTCAATTCATGTGAGTTAAGACTTTTTAAGTATAATGAGCACATTTCCAACTCTGAGCAAGAAGGATTAAAAAACTATAAAAAAAAATTTAGATTTGTCTTAGTGATTTTGAAAAACATCTCATTCTATTGTCAAGTGGATAACTATCTAAAAAATTAATGCAATGTTCTTGGATTAGAGGGTAGAGGATGATTCTTGGTCTGCACAACATATCTCTTATTTGTAAAATTGGATGGGATGGAATTTTGTGGACACCTAGACCGGTCTCTAGTTCACATTTGAAGTTTCAGTTTAAATGGAGTTTACCAAGTGGCAAATCAAAATCTTGACGAATTTCGAATGGCAAAAGATATGTTGCTTGATGGATGTATGGGGATATGGGGATAGTATGCCATTACATGGAAGTATAAAAGTGAATGCTAGTCTGAAATACGACAAATGACCATTCCCAATCATTTCCTATAAACTCAGTAATTAGATATAATCCTGCACTTTTCACCCGACAAATACGTTTGCAACTCCAAAAAATTTTCCATTTTTATTTTTGTGGAAGGTGTAATCAATACTCATCTAGAAATTCTAAGGCTCTAATCGATTGCAAGGGGAATTGAGGGGAAGAGAAGGGGAATTGAATGGAAGGGAAGTGAAAATTTTTAACTTTATAATGAAGTTTTTGTAATGATTAAAACACATTGAATCCTTATCATATTGCTATGTAATTAATTCTAATTTATTCTATATTTTTATATTTCATTTTGCATCTAAATTCTTTGTATTTAAAAAGTAAATTTACATCTTATAAAAGTATCATTACTAAATATGTTAAGAAATTTAAGTATGTTGTGTTACAACTATAAAAGTTTCTTTTTTAAGTTTCTTTGCAACCAAACGGAACCTAAATTAAACCTAAATAACTTAAAAAACCAGAAAATTGTTCATGGATTTCAATAGCTTCATATGTTGTGGGATTGGAGTAACGTACCAGAGATTTTTTTTAGGTGGAAAGTTTTTCTGCAGAGACATCTGAATAAAATTAGAAACCAGTCAAGTCCATTTGATTGGCAAAAGAAGTAGGCTCTCTGTTCCTTGTCTCAAATTTAATATAATTTACCGTTCTCGGCTCATAATGTGGAATGGGATGAGAATGTGTTCTAGAATGAACCACATTTTCTGATATATAGGCTCAGAATATGTTCTTGATCTAGAATACATTATGAGAATGCATAACATAGACAGCATTAGACTTTGCACCAAGATTTTCTGTATATTATGTATTAAATTCCATACATGCATTATTCTCAAATGACGACAATGATGGCTAAGTCAAGCTGTTACTATCAATTTGCTCACTAAATGCCTATTTAATTTATGGATATTATCCTTTAATGTCTATATTTCATTGTACTGTTCACATTTTCCCACCTTGAATCATATGTTGAATCATATACATTCTCTAAAATTTCTCATTGAATATTATTGGATTACTTAAAGCATCAAATTATTCTAGCTAGTACATATTTAAGATAAATTAATACATAGATAGAAAATGTGTTATAAAATTGGTTAATATACATATGCATTAAATATAGAGGGCGAGACTTGGTGTGACGGTAAGATTGTCATATTGCAACCTGTTGGGACTCTATCTACCCCCCCCAAAAAAAAAAAAAAAAAAAAAAAAAAAACCCCTGTTGATCATAGTTTCGAAACACAAAAACAGTCTCTTTGCATTGCAGGAGATAAGATTGCGTATATTGTGCCCTTCCTAAAACCCTGTGGTAGCAGGAGCCTTGTGGACTGGAACCCTATATATGCATTAAATATCATAACTTGTTGGATTAAAGATAGCCATTTGGACATTAGAAAATCCAAAAAACATAACAGAGAAATATAATATTTATAATTATGTAATACGTAGTTATATTATCTTAAATACATATTTAGCAAATAGATTTAAGGATGAAGTGGGAAAAAGTGAAAATAAATTATTGAGTAATCTAGGTACTTTAAAAAAGGGAAAAAGAGGAACCAAATCCTTTCTTCCCCCCCACCCCCCCTTCCCCGGCTCCCTCTCCGCCAACCATTGGAGTGTGTTGGAGTTCGAGCTAGTTCACACTCCAATGGTTGGATGGGGTGGGAGCCGGGGAGGAGGGGGGGAGAGGATTTGGACTCGGAAAAAGAAGGTTGCTAGATTGCATGGAGCCTACATCTATCTAGGGATCTGCATCGTCTTCTCCCAGTGGATTGAGAGGACAGTGGCAATCTATCCCGGATGGTTGCCACGTGGCTCTCAGTGAATCCGAGACCCACATTTGAGTCGACACCCAGTCGATAAGCCAAGCCGACATAGGGTGTCGGCTCGAACGTGGATCTCGAATTCACCGAGAGTCACGTGGTAATCATCCGAGATAGGTTGCCACTGTTCTCCCAGTGGGAGAACCACTGGGAGGAGACGATGTAAATCCTACATCTAGACACAGGAAAGAAGAAATGACTCTCACACCTCATGTTAAATAAAAAAATAATACCCATGTTGGATGCCCGTGGCATTCACTCATTGGTCCATGTGCTGACACAGGGTCACACAGTCTGACAGCGATCCTCGGCCCTTCAAAAAATCTAGGGAGAATGTAAGGGGAAGGTTAACCAAACGGTCTGCTTAAATGAAATAATTAAAGGGCAATGGTGGGTGCAGGAATAATATAATCCAAATGGGTTGGTAGCTGAGAAAATAATTAAAGGGAAATGGTTTCTTGTCCAGCTGTGTGGTTTTTGCACTGAATCATGGACTAATGGGGGTACATGCACAAGCATCCAACTTAAGGGAGTGGAAACCATGGAATCATTACTTAAAAAAAAAAAAAAAAAAAAAAAACCCTTAAAGGGGTGGAATGGTCATTTCCCCTAAGGGGTGTCAATTATGGTACCCAACCGATTGATCAGACCGAGCCGACACCAAACTGATAGTGGAAATGTTTTGGGTTAATTTGTTATACACTTTCAAAACCTGGTCCGGTCTGAGCTAGTCCAAAACCAAACCATTAAAACGGACTGGCCAACCGATAGAGTCCAAATTGAACTTCATATTGGCCTTGAATTAAATCGAATGTTAAGGATTTAGACATATGGTGGTCAACCCATCAACATAAAAGTAAGATGACATCCCTTACTATGCTAGTAAATAGAATTGAAACTGAATCAGCCTGAAGTTAGCCTGATGAGCCCAGTCTGATAACCAACCGACATTGGCCTTGCCTGTTTGTTAATATGCACAATGCAGCTTACGTAGCTCAAACCTTTTAATAGCAGTCAAGTCAGGCCCTATAAAACCCAATACTAATTTGACCCGAACTATTCAACAAAGAAAAAAAAAATTGACCCGAAACAAAACCAGCCCATACTGACCAGTTGACACCTCTAACTTCACCCATGAATCTTTTTCTCATAATTAAAAAAATTTATCTAAGAGAGCGTATAGAGTGTATCCAGGTCCTCTCCTCCCAAAGGTTCGGGAGGGGGGTGGCACTCTGTTAGATGGTCGACACATGGAGCTCGGGTGAATCCGAACCGATACTCCCTTGTCGACTCAGATGGAAAATTCGGATCCTCCTTTGTTGGCTCAGATGGAGGATTCGGATCCTCATGAATCCCAAGTGTCAGCCATTTAATGGGGGTTGCCGTATAGCGTACACTCGTCATTTTATTTTTCCTTTGTATGCGCTCATGATTTTTCTCATTAAAAATTAAACAGCTATTACAGCAAAAGCGACCGAGCGCGGGAACTCAGGGGAAGAAGATCAAACATCAACAAACACCTTTTTTTTCATCTGCAGGCGTTCATATCAACAACTTTATCGACTGTGTGTCTACTCCCTTTTTTGCTCGCACATGACCCCAAACGATAAAAACAGGAACGAAAAGATTTAAGAATTTATATTTTTATCCTGAATTCCTGATTGACTCTCTCTCTCTCTCTCTGGCGACCTCATCTGATATCCAGTCTGCATGCGAAAGGAAATCATTCAATTAAATTCGATCATGAGGAACGTCTCTCATCCAAATCAATTTCTTACGAGTTGTAATTTCTTCTTTTCTCCCAATCCATGATCTCATTATATTTGCAAGATGCAACGGTAATGGCACCGACCAACAACTTTCTAGTTGTGCCTCTCTGCATTCAAAGCTCTTCATCTATTCCTGTGATTCCTCTCTCATCCTCTCTGTTGGTAATAAATTAATTGAAGTTCCAGGAGAAAACAAATTCAAAAAAAAAAAAAAAAAAAAAAGGAAGAAAGTTTAGTTGGTACTCCGTAATTTCCACTTTCTTGTAGTTGCTTTTTTCATTTTCTCTTCCTTGATAAATGGCGTGATTAGTGTGTATTATATAGACTTACAGTCAAAGTTATTGAACCTCAATCCTTGGATTCCTTCCTTTACCTACGTTGATAATCAAGAACACACACAATCATTACGCGGAAACGCGTGAGCCATAATGCCAGTGAGCTTACGCCCCACTGCCCTCCAATTCCTTCCTACACAGGCAAGAGAGAAGAAAGAGAGACCGCCAGTTTAATTTGCGGACCCACGCCTCTTCGGCTTTTCCCTACTTAAGCACAAGTGAACAACTTCATCAAGAGTCAGTAGAATTCAGAGTTCTAACAAACCTATCTCCCTCTCAGTCCAGTGTCGAGGAGGTTCATCAGATCTGGTAAGTCCTTATCTCTGTGTACAACTTATAATTTTCGGATATCTCTCCTTGTTTGTCTGCTTAATGCTCCTAGGTTGTCTACTGCTTTATCCTTCGCCAGTCTTTTAAGTGGAACTTAATTTTTTACGTATGAAATTTCATAGTTCAACTTCGTTGATTGCTGTAACTTCGATGTATTTCACTTCTCATTCGGATTTCTGGGTACTGTCTTGAATCTCAGATTTTGTCTGTAAACTAAACTACGTAATTCCAAATCTCCACTTTTGCATGGATGTCTCGTTTCAAGTTTCAATAAGACTACATTGTGTCGCAAGTGACTATCTTCTTTGTTAAATCTGTAATGCACATTCCATTTGTGCCATGGATGTTTTATTTGGAGCTATTTCTGCAGAATTTTGAACCTTGGAGAGGTTTCTGGTGACAAAATGAAGCAAGCACTCTTGCTGTATTTTATTTCCGGAGTTCTAGCTTGCTTGAGCCTTTCGCTAGTGAAAGCAGAGGACCCTTATAGATACTATACATGGACTGTAACTTATGGAACTATTTATCCTCTCGGTGTCCCTCAACAGGTAGCTATTTTAGTATATGAGAAAACTTATTGTTATACATTTAGGCAGAATTATATTTCTTTGGTTTTAAATTTTCATCGTTCTGATCTATGTTTAATTGTTCTCTTTTTAAGGGTATTCTCATCAATGGCCTATTTCCTGGTCCTAGACTTGATGTTGTGACCAACAATAACATAATCCTCAACCTCATTAATAAGCTGGACCAGCCTTTTTTACTGACATGGTGAGTCTCATTGCCTGATCTTTACCTCTGATCTGTTACTGAAGGTGCTCATTGTTTTGCATTAACTAGTTTCCCTGCCAACAAATGACCTGGATTCCTCATGTTTGGTTGGTGCCAAATTTGTTTTCGCTTCCCTGTTGTCACTTTAATATAACTTTACAGTTGAAAACATGTACCTGACTGCAACCCTTTCTACATTACCCAATTTTGGTTTCAGATCTTGAAGTTTTAGACTTCCATAGTCATGAATTCAACCGTCAATTGTGTATTACACCCACCAATCTGTCCTTTGTTTCTCCTTGGGGAAGTTCAAATGCTACCCTGCCAAGGAGGGCTCTTGTGAAATGCTTCTTTTATGAACGCTGACCCTTTCTCAATATTTAACATTCATGAACTGAAGAGATTTTGGTTGCTCTGAAATATGACCTAGAACTAACAGAAAATGGATTTTGATGACTAGGAATGGTATTAAGCAGAGGAAGAACTCATGGCAAGATGGAATGCTTGGGACCAACTGCCCTATCCCTCCAAATTCAAACTACACATACAAGTTCCAAACTAAGGATCAAATTGGAGCCTACACTTATTTCCCATCAACTCTAATGCACAGAGCTGCTGGTGGATTTGGAGGGTTGAATGTCTATGCAAGGCCCAGGATTCCAGTCCCATACCCTGCCCCTGCCAGTGACTTCACTTTGCTTATTGGCGATTGGTACAAGACCAACCACAAGGTTAGTTAAAGAATCTCTCTCTCTCTCTCTCTATTTTCCAAGCGCTTTGACACATCCATTCTGATGGAGACTCATTTGAAAGACGTGTCTACTGGGTTCAAACTATTTAAAATACTCATTGGATGACAGTCAGCTTCGTGTTTTGAAACTGCTTCTTGTTGTATGTTGGGCAATGAAGTTGAATTGATATAGTTCCTGCATACTGGAAACTCGCTGAAGTCTGAATGGTTTGGACTATTGGAATCAGGCAAGACAACTTATTGAGCCAGGCTGAAACTAGATTGGGCCAATTCTTTGTGCAAATAATGAAATATTTAAAATAATTGCTAGGAGTTTGGTGGTTTAGGCTGGCCTGGTTGGTTTCCATTAAATTTGCATCATCCCATTACCAGTCTCTCATATTAGTTAACTAGCCTTGTCAGCCTGGCTGGACTCTTCCAATTTGTTGGTGCAGATTTCATAAAGCAGGGCCACCCTCCTGTCGTAATATGCAATTTCTGCCTACTCTATTATCTTACCTTCCTTTGCCCTTTCTTGTTTGCAGAACTTACAACAATTGCTGGATTCGGGGAAAACACTTCCTTTCCCTGATGCCATTCTTATAAATGGTGAAGCTCATTCTACCTTCAGTGGCGACCAAGGTACATTCACTATTTAATTGCTTCTCTGAAGTTTCCAAAGTCCTTGGGGTCTTTGCTTGGGTAACTCTTGAATTTACAGATGTTGATTTAAATGATGGTTCAATGTTGAACTCCCATCACTTTTTCAAATAATCCCTCCATCCAAATATATCTGATCAAGGTTATGTTGATGCTGCTTTTAGGTAAAACATACATGTTCAGGATCTCCAATGTAGGCCTGTCAACCTCCTTCAACTTCAGGATTCAGGGACACAAAATGAAGCTGATTGAGGTTGAAGGATCTCACACCTTGCAAAGCATGTATGATTCTCTTGATGTACATGTTGGCCAATCTCTATCTGTTCTAGTGAACTTGGATCAGCCTCCCAAGGATTACTATGTTGTTGCCTCTACACGCTTCACAAAGCAACTTCTCACGGCAACTGCAGTGTTGCACTACTCAAACTCTCACACCACGGTTTCTGGTCCACTGCCTGCTGGTCCAACTTACCAAATACACTGGTCTATGAAGCAAGCCAGAACCTTCAGGTATTGTGTTTCTGAACACTTGACCATCAAAGAATTTCATGCGAAAATGTGCCACTTAAAACTTTAAACAACGTGTGGGAATAGAAAAACTTTGCTTTTACTACCTTTTGTTTCGAATCTAATGTTTCTTTTTTTTTTTTTATTATTAAAAAAAAGATGGAATTTGACAGCAAATGCAGCCAGGCCTAATCCTCAAGGTTCATTCCATTATGGGAAGATTACACCATCAAGGACTATTATGTTGGCCAATTCAGCACCTGTGATAAATGGGAAGCAGCGTTATGCTGTTAATAGGGTCTCCCACATAAACACTGACACCCCTGTAAAGCTTGCTGATTATTTCAATATCCCTGGTGTCTTCAGTGTGAACACCATCCAAGCAAATCCCACAGAGGGTCCTGCATACTATGGTACCTCGGTGATGCCAGCTACTCTTCATGAATTCATTGAAGTTGTCTTCCAAAACAATGAGAACACAATTCAATCTTGGCATCTTGATGGTTATGATTTCTGGGTTGTCGGGTAAGCCTCTATATTTTGTTTGTATGTGAGAAACATCTTATGAGATCTGTTGGATTCTGATGATGCTAATTGGAATGAGACAGTTTTGGACGTGGACAATGGACCCAAGCCAGCAAGAAGAGATATAATCTTGTGGATGCACACACCAGACATACTGTTCAGGTATTGAAGCCATACCAAAATGCATTTGGACATTTGATGCATATATGGTCATCAGTGGTAGTTATCATAGGATTTCAACTGGCTAGTCTCAGGTTTGGTTCATGCTACATGTATTTTCTTGCAGGTGTATCCAAATTCTTGGACCACTATATTGGTGTCATTGGACAACCAAGGCATGTGGAACATTAGGTCCGCAATGTGGGCAAGGCAGTACTTGGGTCAGCAATTCTATCTCAGGGTTTGGACCCCAACAAAAAGCTTTGCTAACGAGTATGACATCCCTCGAAATGCCCTCCTGTGTGGCAAAGCCATAGGAAAGCATGCTTAGCTTGTTTCACTATTATTGTATTTGTGTCTTTCAATCACAAAGAAAAAAAGAGAGAAGGTTGAAAGAATGAAAGAAATGTATTGATTAAATGTATCTGATAACCTTATTTGTTACTGTAAGAGCTGTAAAATTTCTCTAGTTTTTCCGAATTCACTTTGTCTTGCATAACATTAGGTCATAAGTACGTATCTATGTATGTGTCATGAACTATTTGATGCCATTGGTTACTTCAACTATTCAAACTTAGACCATGTAGTGAACCAAAGCTTATTTCCCTTGGTATTTTGAGCTTTCTTATGAACCTTGGTATTTTGAGCTTCATGGTGCATTTTGAGGTTTGGATTCTCCCATCTTTGGGCCCCAGGAACTTTCTTTCCATTCATAGCTCAGCAGGCTTTGGAGGTATTTTACCTTAGTTGCGTGGTGATACTTTTCTGTTCTTTGAAGTGATTTTCTTTTTACTAAAGAAGTAAATCAATGCAAAGTGGATACCAAGGTTATTTGCTTCCTTCTCGGCTCACATCTGAAATTTCGGGGGAGGTTATCTATACGCAAAAGCTGCTCTATTAGATTCAGTAAACCCGAAAAAAGCACTCTTCTAAATCCACTCCCAGTGGAAGGTGCCAGCAGGTGCAGCCAATGAGTCCATGACATACTGTTGCCAAGACCTGGAATTGAGTCCTACCTTCACTTTGAACGTAATGCACCTTGCCTCTCTCTTTAAACCCTGTGCTAGATTGCTTGTACAATACATCTAGAACAGTCAAGGATACAATTTTCTATTGAACCCAAAATACCTTCAGTCTTGTGAATCAGAAACAGAAAAAGTTTCTCCATCAGATACAGTAAACCCAAAAAAGCCACTCTTCTAAATCCACTCACAGTGGACGGTGCTAGCAGGTGCAGCTGATGAGTCCATGGCATATTGTTGCTGAAACCTGGGATTGAACCCTACCTTCACCTTGAACAAAACGAACCTTGCCTTCCCTCTCTCGAAGCTCTGTGCTAAGATTGCATGTATAAAACGTCTGGTACAGTACATGATACAAATTTCAATTGAACCCACCAAAAAAAACCTCAGAGTCTTGTGAATCAGGAACAGAAACCTACAAACCTTTCAAACCAGAAACGATTGTCCCTTCAATCACGCCATTAATGATACCACCTGCAATGAGTGCTTGATGGCAAAGCACTCATGGATCAAAATGTGGCTTAGGATTTAGGAAGCAACTATAACATGCCTCATGATTGCTGCACTAGTTACATCATGGTATGGAATGAAAGCTTCCGGAACACAATTATGCTCCTTTGAACCGACTACATCTTTTTAGCTATTACAGGGTTTGGAGCCTTAGCAAAAGCTGTGGTAAGGTTCCTATACAACTCCAAACAGTAAACAATTCTTGCTGAATAAAAAGGCTTTTGCCTGCAATGGCAATGGCTAAAGTCATCTGGTATGATTAGCCTGCCTGTTTACAACCAAGAGCAAATATGGCTTGACTGCCAGTTAACGGGTTCAACACATTCACACCATCATAATCTGCAAAATGAACAGATTCTCTGATTCTCCAAATTTGCACAGTTGTGGTTCAATCTTTTTTATTTTCTATATGAGAAAATTTATCCCAACATCACCAAGCACAGCAAATTCAATTGTTATTCCAAGATTCTTCCACAGTCCAACGCTCAGAATTAGCTCATGTTCTAAGCTTTGGTTTAAGCTATAAGATACATTACAGGAACATTTTGTCATTCAAAAAAGGAATGGGGAGAGATAGGAAAGTCGAACCCATGACCTCATGGGTGCCTTCAGTCAACATGCTAGACACCAACTAATGGGCAAGACACTTGCTCACTTGCTTTATGAAAATTGGATGAGGCCAAGAAGTATAAATATTATAGTTGTCAAGGCGCCAAGGCAAATCAAGTCATTGCAGGCCTGACGGGGTGCTTAAGCGACCAAAGTATATGATTTTCCAAGGTGTCACAAATGCGCCTAGGTGATGCTTGACAACTATGGTATATATGTTAGACAAGGATATGGGGTTGTAGCCGTTGGAGTTGAGCTGTTTTAAATTGAAATTTTTTACAGTTTATCGTTTACTTTATTTATTTATTTATTGGAAAGGAAAAAATTTATTATGGAATGTGTCCGACGATACAAGAAAAACACAGATTGCAGAACTCAAAAATAGGAAAAAAGAGGGAATCAATTACAAATGTTTTATTATAAAAACTACGAATGGATACAAAAATGTTGGTTTACAAAAACGTTGGTTGAGAAATTTACAAGAAAAAAATAAAATAAAATAAAAGATTAGTTTGAGGAGACTGTTCTACGGTGTAGGGTTGGCGTTTGGGTCGAAACCAAGCATGGGCTTGGGCTGAAAATAACAGGGAAATCAAGATTGGGTTGGACTGGCCGCAGGTTGATACCCTTGGCAACCTGAAAACTGCTTGACCATAAGGCCATTAATAAAATCCGCCACCTCATGGGTCCATCAAGACATCTAGACGCTATTGGGGCATTTTGGAATTTTATACGCTAATGGAAAAATGGGAGTACAGAGAAAACCAATAGTCCGTCAATGAAAGGGAGAAAGCCCATACAATTCAATTTCAACTTAACTCTGCTTATCCCAACTAAATGGGGTTAACGTGGATCCTTTTTCTCAAATCAATTCTATTCATAGCTTTACATGAATCTAATCCTAAGCTATATATGTCTTTCCTCACCACTTCTATTAAGGTCATTTTAGGTCTTCCTATAGCTCTTTTGCCCCGTTCCATTTGAAACTAAATAACTTCCCATACTGGGGCACTCTGAGGACTCCGTTCCACATGTCCATGCCACCTTAAACGAATTTCTTGCAACTGATCATGAATTGGGGTAACTCTTAAGTTTGATCTAAATTATTCGTTCCTTATTTTTATCTTCTAGTTTTACCACTCATCCACCTCAATATCCTCATTTCAGTCACATGTCTTTTTGTTAAATGTTTTTTCTTTACTCTAAACATTCAAGCCTATACATCATTGCTGGTTGTACAACTATTCTATAAAATTTTCCTTTCAATTTTAATGGAATACGTTGATCACTCAACAAGACTCTGGATGCAGCCTTCTATTTCATCCACATTATTATAATTCTTTGTACTATATCATCCATATCATCCTTTATTTCTTCTTTATTTTTGTCACAACCTATCATTGTTTGCTTTTTCTTTACAAAATTAACTCATTTTCTTACCAAAAATAAATAAATAAAATTAAGGAAAATTTTCACCTACCACCCAAGTTTTTTTAAAAAAATCACCTACCACCCAAATTATACAAACGTTAGTCTATTAATTGACATGAAAGAGTTGAAATTGTGTGTAGACGTTTAAACCCTTGTCATTTTAAAGGGGAGAAAAAAGAAAGTCAAAACAAATCTTAAAAAAAAAAAAGGATGAACACACTCACTATGATTAGAAAGAATACAGAATCGAACTGAATAGGTGATCAGAGAAGAGCTTTAGAAAACCCTAGATTTCGAATCAAGGATTGTGAGAATTGAGGTTAGGATTTTCGGCAGACCCAGTCATCTGGGTTTCAGCATCCGTCCTCCCGTACTACGAAGCAAGATCCCGGGGGAGAGATGCGAAAGAGAAACAATCCTTAAAGGGATTCAGCTTCAGCAAAGCACCTTGCGGTCGAGGTGAAACAGGACTAAGCTCAGGATCCGTCTTGGACTCTTGGGCTTTCATTCAATGCGGTCTTAGACTAGGGTCCTTCCTCCTCTACTTCCCCTGTTTTCTGCAGAATGGATGGAAATGGGTCTCACTTCAAGGGTTGTCAACAACTATCTCTCCCCTTATCATCCTCCACGATTGATAAAATGGATGGATGGGAACCAATGAAATTGGCTCTGCTGTTGTATAACCTCTTTTCTTTTCTTCTTCGCCTCCTATGATGAAGAATATGGTCTGCAAGCTTCAACAGTTAACGAATTTGTGTGAGAGATTCGCGAAACGAGTTTGTTTAAACTTTCTTATGATTATCGCTTTTTTTCACTTCTTTTTCTATTAGTCTCCATGCATTGAACCTTAGGGTATCTTGATTGGTAGTCTTTATTTTCGATTGACATTGTTTATTTTTCTCTCCCTCATCGTGATTCTTGAAAATTAGAATCACATGTGCTACGGCATCGTCCTCGGCGAGCTATAGAAACATCATTGGCTATCGGAGTAGCAGATTGAAGGTCAAATTGGCAGTTCGAAGTTAGGGTTGGGAGGAACAGTAAAATTTGGGGATTTTAGATTCTAAACAAAACACGAAAAGAGGAGGTAAGGTAAAAAAAAAGAAGAAAAAAAGTAAGTGTAAATTGGACTTTTCTCCTTACAATAAGGGTATTATTGTTATTTTTGTATTTTCTAACGGCTGACATCAGCAACTAACGGCTATGTTAGTTGCTTTTGGATCATTTTGATAAACGTTTGTATAATTTGGATGGTAAGTGATTTTTTTTGAAAACTTGAGTGGTAGGTGATTTGTCCAAATCTTTTTGAGTGGTAGGTGAAAATTTCCCTAAAATTAACTCCTTTCTTCTCCCCAAGAAAAGTTTGGCTTTTGTTTTTTCATCATTTACATATAAAGAGTTTTTCCTTCTAAAGAGGAGAAAGTTAAAAGATTCTTAAGAGCTTGAGAGGAAGCGCCAAAAGGAAAAGGATAGTAAAGAAAACTTAATTCTGTGTCTTAACCTCCAAAACCAAAGAATGAAAAGACAAAGCCAAACATGACCACTTCCATGAGGATCGGGATCCTCTGTAGTGATGCCAACGGCAGTGAGGATCTTGGCCGCTAAAAGTGCATTGAAACACACGCCGATGCACTTTGAACGGTCAAGATCCTCACTGCCACTTGGCAGTCACTACAGAGGATCCTTTTCCATTCCATGAACACCCTAGCACAACACTCCGACGGCATGTGAAAGCCAACAGCAGGCTCTAAGAGGAGAATACCTGCTATCCAACTCATAAACCATAAAGGATGGCCCTTGAACAAAAAGAAACCAGTTATCTAGAGGATAACTATACAAGCTCCCCACCCCCACCTCCATCCTCGTCCCATGCAAAGGAATTGATGTCAACGGGTCATTGATACAAGCATGTATCAAGTAGAAAGACCCAAGTAGAAATCCTATATAAGGTAATAGGCTTTGCATTTTACGAATATGTTCATAGAAAGGCTTTCATTCTAGGTATTTGCCAGGGTTGAAACTTAATTGATACCAATTTGGGTACAGAGCCAATGGTTACGTGATACGTGGCCCGATATCAATTAAAAAAAAAGAAAAAAAAATATAAAATAATTGTTATTTTGGTTTCATCTGTTTTGACATAAAATTTTACCATAAATGTGTAATATTTTATAAGTAAAAAAAAATTTCAATATTTCTTTTCAATAGGTAAAAGAAATATGAAGTTCCTTTTCTCTCTCCCTTAGAAATCACTGTATTTTATCTCTTAGAAACAAACATTGAAAAATAAAATTATATATAAATATTCAAGACAATCAGAGCCTTGAGATCAATGATAATGGATTCGATACCAATTACTAAAACCATGGTCCGTAGTATCTTCAAGCAAGAATTCTTGACTCTATTATGAACCTGTTAAATAAGGGTTTCTCTTCTTGATTTCATGGTAATGTAAACCCTTTATATTTGGGAATAATATATGCTATACATGCAGAGAGAGCAAGAATGTTGGTGGAATTCACAGTGATTGACTTTGGTGCAACCTTAGATAATAGTTATCTGCATGTACTTGTATCCTTCTTGGGATTCTATCACCGTCTATATTCAGTGGGTCCCATGCTCTAGAGGTGGGTCTCACACTACATAGACGGTGACAAGATCCCATGGAGAGTTCATGTACATGCAGGTGATCCAAACTTGCAACCTTAACTTCTTCTAACCTTCTTTTTTATTCTTTTTGCCTTTGAACGTCCAAATAAGGAGGAAGATCGATGAATATTCCACCATTGTTATCGCTTGGTTAGTGCTCCTCTATTTGAATCCATTTCTTTGATCTTAGATCAAAAGTCTTGGCATGATGATTTCCTAGAAGATGAGCCTCGTACGATATAATTGCATATGTTAAGTTTCCATCTCATAAGTTCAAACTTTTTAAGTGGAGGGACTCTCACATATATAAAACACTCAAAGTTCTAGTTTCTAAGCAATGTGGGATTATTCCCAACACTCCCCCCTCACGTGTTGCTTTTCTTCTGGGTTCCAGTACACGTGACAAGTGGTCCCTCTTTTGGGTGACCATACAGAGAGATTCCAGAGCTTTAATACGATGTTAAGTTTCTATCTCATAAGTTTGAACTTTTTAAGTGGATGGATTCTCACGTATATAAGGCACCCAAGGTCCTACTCGATCTCTAAGCAATGAGAGACTATTCCCAACACCATAGTACCATCAATAAAATGTAATATATATATTGTACCTAGAATCTTGTGGATTAATAAATTAACTCATCCATCTCACAGTTGACAAGATAAATGGACGTAAATATAGAGCTACTTAAAAGTTTCTTCCTATTGTCTTTTTTCATAAGTCAAAAGAAAATTTTTCCTATAAAATGGGATTTTTTTACTATTTATTTTACTGTACGTATAACGTAGAAAAAACCATTGGAAAAGTAGGAAAAAAAAATTCTTGGATTGTTTGTTTCATTGTAAAAATTTTTCCATGCAAATTTTCCTCCATGTAAAGGTTTTCTATTTTTCAACATCATTATTTGCATCAACAACAACAACAAAGCCTTATCGCAATTAATTGAGACCATTGATTCTTGTCCGCCAATCAGCTCTGTTCGATGTCATACTCGAAGCAAGATCTAAGCTATACATGTCTTTCTTCACCACCTCTCTTAGAGTCGTCTTAGGTCTGCCCCTAGCTCTTTTAGATCATTCAATCTAAATCAAATCACTCCTCTATACGGGAACATCTAACAACCTCCGTTGAATATAATCATACCATCTCAAACGACTTTCTCGCAGATTATCATGTATCGGCACTACTCTCAAATCAATTTTAATACGATCTTTCCTTACTTTATCCTTCCTAGTTTTGCTATACATCCATCTTAACATCCTCATCTCATCTACATTATTTTGTTAAAATAAATAAAAAAAATCTTATTTTATAAAAAAAAAATATTTTCCTTCCCCATCATTTTACATTGAAATAAGTAGAACCATGTAAAAAAAAAATTCATGTAAAGTATTACTTGTACAGAAAGTTTTACAAGAAAACAAACAAGTCCTGAAAATGTATTACGCTGGGAAAAAGCCTTCCCTATGGTAATTGAAGGGAAGATTTTGGTTTTCAATTTCATTTTTGTATCATAGGAAAGAAACTTAAACTATGGATTTGTAGGCTACGTTCCAACTACTCTCCACTTACAACACTAACACTTGGACTTTAAAGATATGAAAAAGTATAAAGCCCTATGGGTAAGTGAGGGGTGATTCCTAGAATTCGTTACACATCATGCTTGTTCTTAGTGTAGCATGCCTTTTCCATTTTTTTTTTATCCGGAAAGGCATAATAAAAAATGATATCAGAAACATTTAATAATCCACTTTTCATTCTAAGGAGGTGCAAGCTAGCTCATCTGGTAAAGCCTTGAGTTGGTTATAGCCAAGAGCTGGAATTGAGTGGAGTCTTTACTCTCCCCTCTCTCTCTTATCCACAGTCAACCCCCAATACTTCCAGTACTAGTAATTAATCAATTTCATATGACCTCAAGGAAAAAAATAAAAATAAATAAATAAACTGCATTCTCAAATCATCTATGGATCATTAAGCTCCTTGAAGTGGTATTCTTAATCTGGCCCATTATAAGATTTGCATTTGTACTAAGGATTTATAAGAAGAATACAGCATTATTCAAGAGGACATCATGAAGCATTAGGTTGGAGAAAATGGTGTAAGATTTTTTACAAGAGCTAGAGGAATGAACATGCAAATATATCATAAAGTTATAAATTGGGAATGGTGTAAGATTTTTTACAAGAGCTAGAGGAATGAACATGCAAATATGTCATAAGGTTATAAATTGGGGTCTGGTTTTCTATTAGACTCAGGAAAATGAGACAATGCCTATAAATTGTTTTCAGAATGCTATAAATATGTTCTAGGATCAACTCATCTTAATTTTTTTATTTTTTTTTTGCTTGCAATACCAATCTTCAATTTGATTCAAGCAGTCCTTCCCCTTCTTACATAAAAGCAGCTTGTAATTAAAATTTCCCCTTAAGTTATATTCTCTGACAAAGCCCACATGTTTCTTAGTGGTGGAGTTATTTAAAATCAATTGATTAGCATCTAAGAAAATAAAGGGAGGGTCTCTTTCTACTTGAGACACCAATCGCCGGCCGGTGTCAATAGTCAATGAAAATATCTCGAAAACAAATACTTTTCTCTCCTCACCCTCACCTCAAAATATAAAAATAAAAAATAAAAAAATAAATAATGTGAAAAGCTGAGGTCAAGTTTGAAAGAAAAAATTTTCATTCGGAATGGCAAAAATTTAGATAGATATTGACAATATCAACAAATTTGCAAGAATTATGGCATTTGATGAGGAAAACCACCAGTAAAGTCAACATTATCCTCTTACATGTTCGTCCTACTGTAAATCAGAGAGAGAGAGAGAGAGAGAGAGAGTTCAGGATATAATATATATGATTTGAATTAAACTACTAGAGAGAGAGAGAGAGAGAGAGAGAGAGAGAGAGAGAAATAGGTTGATCCTCTTGATATTCGAGCTCTTGACACGGATATTTAATGATATTAATCTTACATACATAGATTACTTGTTTGTGTTTCAGAACTGAAAGGAATATATCTCTGCAAGTTTCAATGGAAGCAGGCAAGAGCAGATACAACCCTCTAGTATAAGGCATAAGGCTGCAACGGAATCCTTCCAACTGTAAAAAAATCGAATCAATTTGCTGTTTTTGGCAGCTCTCACTAAAGGCTGCTTTAACTATTCATTCACCATTTTATTCACATAACATTATCAAGGAATCTTCAGGTACTCTACCAAGCCCACCACCTCTATCTCTTCTTCTATGCTAAACTAACCCTAGAAGCATCAGAAGAAACTAAAACACAACTCTCCCTCCCATCATCCATATCTGAATAAAGCTCAGAGAAAGAAACAGAAGAATGGAAAAAAGAAAACCCAGTTTCAAGTTTCAAAGTAGAGATTAGAATGTGTAGCAACTACTTGGGTTTTTTCATATGAATGAAGAACACTCAGCAACTCTGTCAGTGTCCTCCTGCCGGTTCCAAACCCGATTAAACGAGGAGGGTTGAAGGGTTGGTGCATCAGATCAACTGCCGGCAAAAAAAAAACCTTAACCAAACTCTTTACATAGATTGGTAATCAAGAACACTCAGCAACTCCGGATTAAGGAGGGTTTATATATGCGTCAGCACAAAAAAAATAAAAAAATAAAAATCTTAGCAAAACCCTTTTACATGGATCGGTAATCAAGAACACTTGGCAAAAACTATTTTTCCTTTCTACTTTTACCTCTTCAGTTCTTTTTGGTAGCTTGATACATTCTCCCAAGCTAAACACACATACAAACAAAAACATAAAAATTCCAAAACACAAAAGATATCACACCCATATGATATACCATAAACCCAAACAAGCACAAAAAAAGCAAAGATTAAAAAACAACATTAGTTTGTTAAGGAAGAGGGGGAAAATAACCAGAATTTTAAGGAAATGCACCGTTGGTGGTGGGAAGATCAGACCATGATGAAAATGCAGGATTCCAGTAACCTAATTCCCCTCCAGTAACAGGAGTTTGTTCCAAAATGGCCGATGTTGATGTGGAAGCCACATTAGTTTGAGAATGATCAGTACTATAGTAATTTGTAGTTGATCTTAGCCTCTGATAAAGGTCCTGAATCCCTGAGTTATTTTGAACCTCACCAAGTAAAAAGCCCTGCTGATGTTGTTGCTGCTGCTGATGCTGATGCTGATGATGATGGTGATGTTGTTGTGGTTGGTGATGTTGATTGTTTCTCCAGAAAGAGCTGCAGAGACCGATCGGAATCTGGGTCAGAGGATCTAAGCTCAGCGTTCTAGCATTTAATGCACCTGTCGGAACTGCTGATTGATGATCTGATGTCAGACTCTCATCCTTCACAGTAACAGAGCTATACATCGGATTAGGGTTAGGGTTAGCATTCTGAGAAGCTCTGAGTAAGGCCAACAGTTGTGAATTATGTGGAGAAGCCCATAGGATTGGGTTTGGGTTGGGATCAAGGTTGGCTGTTACCATGTCAGAGGCTGTCTTCACTTTACAGCTGCTAGATTTTCCGGCAGAGCTTGAGATGTTAGTGTTCTTGTTTTTCCGGCAACCACCTCCGATGGGTACATTTCTAAGGGCACCACCTTTGGTCCAGTACCTCCGGCAGGTCTTACAGAAGTGACGTGGCTGGGTAAGATTGTAATTATTGTAGTAACAGAATTTGGTATTGGAAGAATCACATCTTGGGCACCTGAGATTTTGTTGATCTGAAGATTGTGAGGTTGATGATGATGATGTAGGAGTAGTAGTAGTAATTGGTGTTGTGTTTGCAGAAGAAGATGGAGATGGAGATGGAGAAGGAGAAGATGAAGCTTCTAAAATTCCAGTTATGGAGATTTTCCTCTCTCCTCCTAGGAGCTCTTGAATCATCTTTCTCTTCTTTGTAAAAATCTACAACAAAATCCAAAACAAGAAAAGCAAAGATTGTGAGTCTTTTGAGTTGTAAGTTGTGAGTGGATGAGGATAAAAAGAAAGTTAAAGAAAGTTTTTGTTATTGTGCATGAAGTGGTGGAAAAAAAAAAAAAAAGAAGAGTACTACTACTCCTTCTTGCCTTTGTAAGTGCAGTTTGATGTTTGCAACTTTGGAACTTTGGAACTTTGGATGGATTCTTTTTTCTTGGGTGCAAAACAATAAAAGGATTGGAGATTTCAAGCTTTAATTATATAGACAACAGAGATATGGAGGAAGCTAAAACCACTTTTCTGTCCCTAAAACTGCTTTTGATTGTGGCTGTTACTGTAAGCGGTTTTTGAAGAGAAAACATGACTGACCACTGATCAGTTAAGTCTTATATCCCTCTTTCCCAATCTACCCTCCTGATCAGACTTGAATTTCTCCTATGATAAATACTATTCATAAGATTTAAGACCTCATTATTATCTGCATCATTAAAAACACTTTTCAGTTTTCACCCTCTCATTAATTCCTGTTTTTGGTCAAATAAATTTTGGATCAAAACAAGATTTTCTTTTCTTCCTCATGTAACATTAAAAGCTCATTTTTTTTCTTTTTAATAATAAAGAGGGGATTGTTGTGAGGTTCCGTGGCTCTTGCACCAACGGCAGATCAATAAAAACACACGTGTAGGTATCTAACAGCGGTGAGATTTTCAATACAGCAGCCTCCTTTTTCCTTTATAATAACATTTATGCATCTTTGGGTTTATTTGTAATTAAGAAGAGATGATCCTCTCAGTGCTGCTGCATTTAATCCAAAGAGGATTTAGTTAAGAATTTTATAGGGTTTCTTTGGATTGGAAATAGGATTAGTTTATATTTAGAAGGACAGAATTTATAAAATAAGAGGGTTTATTTTTAAAAAAGTAATTGATATTAGGGTTTAGGCTGATAGGGTGAAAGATGCCCGTTCAAAGACAATGATTACAAATTCAAGTAGAGGAGCTTATCACGTGGAAATACGTGTAAAGTTGAGGTTCCAAATAGAAAGTCACTACCCGAAACTTATGGCTTGAATTTAGCCCTTTCATAAAATCTGAACATACATTAGCAAAGATGCAAGATGATTGCTTCCGTGTGGTTATGTTTTATGGTACAATTAGTGCTTGTCCTTCAAGCCCAAAACTTAATTAATCACACGTGTGGTTTGTTGTTGACTCCTGGTTTATGATGATTTTTGCACGGGCATACAGTAATTTGCGAATTTTGTTTCAATTTGCCAAAATTTTGGCTGAAATTTCGGTTTCATTGTAGGGACTGATGTATCAACCCAACTAAAAAAATCAAAAGGGTTATATTTTGATATTTCCAACCTATATAAAAATTTTTAATATTTAGATATTTGATTAAATTTCCTCTTATGTCACCTTCTATATAGGTTGGAAATATCAAAAGGGTTACATTATAAGAGGACATAAGAGGAAATTGTAGGTCTTTAAATTTGATCATTATATATCTATAATTATTAAAAATATTATTATATATCTATATTACAACCAAATTAAGTTTTTATTTTATCAAAAACCTTTGATATAGTAATGTAAAGCTCTAATTATTAAAATGGTTTCACTGGTTGCAAGTAACATAAGGGAAAGAGAGTGAAATTAGTTTTGGAAAAAAAAAATTGAATCATGATTGTGTAACATACCAAGAACTCTTATCATATTCTAGTATTATTTATTTATTTTTTCAATAAATGGAATTTAATTCCAAAGTAGAGTAAAATTTAGTAACCAGACTTGAAAGTTTTGAAATTCATTCCAACATCATGTGAGCTAATTACTAATTACAAAATGCCTCTCGACTCATCCAACGGTCAATAAAGTGTTGGTGTATGAGATTCCAATATATAGAGCTAGCATATTGATCCCCTGCCCATAACATATTTATATCTAGACTTCCTTAACCATTAATTTCAAATTGGAGACCTCAAACCTTAATTATATATAATAAATGTAGCATCATAATATTGCTAAAATAAATTTTCTATAATAAGGAAAAAAAAAAAAAAACTATATCAACAACATTATCATATCACAATAATTCCCTCCCATGATATAGAACTCATATTTGATCAATATATTTTGCTATAGAGAACTTATAAATGATTTTCACCCAAAAAAAAAAAAAAAACTTATAAATGATATCTATTAAAAATAATTACTAATTGATATGGCCACCTAATTATCTCACTAAATAAGTTATATATTATAAGAAATTCCTCACCGTTTGTTCATGCACTAAACCCTAGTCAACTGCAGTGAGAGAAACGAAATCAAACTGTATATGATGAGGTTTGATCAATGGATGTAACTTATTTATATACAACAACAAAAAGGTGGGGCAGACGTTCCATTCCATGAGAGTAATGTGAGATCTACCAACAAGGACGACATGTATATGGTAACAACAAACAACAAACAACAAACAACAAACAACAAACAACTTCTGCAGTTTAAATCCAAACTTACATTCAATGCAGGTGAAAAAAAACAATTAAAGAAGGCATGGGTGATGGAAGGGAAGGAAAGAAAGGGTCCACCTATGTCTTTCATATATTGGAGCCACTTGTTGATCAATATTACACAAGATAATTTAATCTATTCAAGGAAGTAGGGTTATCGGGTAAGACCCAATGTTAAAGTAATCGGTGTCAAACACTATATTGGCCGATGCTGAAACTGATTCGATACCAATATGGCTAGGTTCAACATCTAACAGGGACAAACATGTGGTCGAAATGATTAAAAAAATAATAAAATCGAGGATCAGATTGGTATTGGAGTCAGCTAAAACCAATACAAATAGACCAATTAAGATGGATTACTAAATCTTTCTTAAGACTTCGATCTATTGTTGGAGTCTCATTTCTACAAAATTTTCTTTAAGATGAAAGTTTCTTGAATTCAAATTTTCTCCAGCCCGCCCAACACCTTTGGATCACACTTTCGCTTAGGGGAGAGAGATCAAATGGTGCTGGAGGATTAGACGGCTAAAGAAGATCTTTTTCCATGTTTCTCTCCTCGCCCGACAATCAACATCAATTCCCCCCACCTTAATGCCCCCACATCTTTTGTCAGGTTCTTAGATTTCACTAATCTCCCAAACAAAGAACCGTTACCTTTTCTTTAATTATTTTTGGGAAACTGAAAGTACATGTTGCCGGTGTATACTTTTCTCTCTCCTCAAAATTGTGTTCAGTATCGGCGAAATCTGAATACACCGGCAGTATATACATCATTCTTCCTTATTTTTTCTATTATTTTTATGCCAAGTGGCAAATCCAGAGAGAGAGAGAGAGAGAGAGGGGTACCAACGGTTTTTAGGTTTTTAAAGTGGGTAGAGAGCAGGAAGTAGGAAGTAAGAAGTAGAATCTATCAGAAACGCTTCACGGCGCTGTTCCTTTTGCTTTTTCAGTTGTTCCATCCAGTCCTACCCCACCAACCCCGGCCCCTCGTCCGTCTTATTGTCTTATAGAGACTACACAACAGTACTGGCGAAGCCTGAGACGCGCGTGCCGTCCGGAACGCGAGACACGTTCAGACACTTCCAGAGACCTATTTCCATGTAGACTGTATAGATCTCATATACCAACAACGACCCAACAATCCAACACGATATATACCTTTCCCAAACTGAACGGGCAGAGCAGAAAACGACGCAAGAGAGATGGAGTCCTCTTCTGCATAAATCACTGAGTAAATCAGTGAGTTAGTCTCCACCCCCCACCGAACTACTGACCCACGTCCAGATGGACCAGACCAGAGTGAGCCAGACCGCCCCTTTGGTCCGTCTCCGTCAGCCGCTTTCGCTGTCACCTGACCTCTTCCGCGCTCATCAATCATCATCATACATACCCCCCATGCATACGGATTACGTCCCCACCAAGCTCTCAGTGCCGACACCCATCCTGCCATCCATTAACATTTTTTTTCTTTTTCTTTTTTTTAAGATTCGTTTCCCGCCCATTCTTTTAAAAACAACATCACAGATTTCTCCGAATCTGTGAATTGAATCGAAGAAGTAAGAGCACACACATAGTTCCCATGCATCCATGCCATAACATGACATGACAACCGCATGTTGCTGCGTGCTTTCGTGGGCCCCACCCTATGTTCCCTCTTTAGCGGCATCACAGCTTTTCTAGGGTTTCTCACCCCCACCAGACGCTTCAAAGTGAATGGGTCTCGTACTTTTTCTTTCTTACCTCTTTTTTTTGTTGTTTACTTCTCACCCCTTAAAAAACTATATAAAATTAACTCTCCATATGGGAAAGCAGCGTGGGAGCAACCCCAGCATCTCCATTTTTTTCTCTCTCCTCCACCACACAAGTTCGAGCTTGGATCATATATATATATATATATATATATGTATTTTTTATGGGATCCCATATTGATGTAGTGTGAGACTCACCCTAAAGTATGAGATCTACTAAATATGAATGGTGATAGAATCTCTAGGAGAATATAAGTACATATAGGTGAACTATTCTCCCCGATCTCTTTCTCCCTTCATTTCACTAACTGATTAATCCATCCTTGGTAGGTCGTTGGTGAGGACAGAAACCCCGCCCAACTATCAAGAGGAAGCCTTCGAGGCCAATTCCCGGCACATGTGTCCTCTTTAAGGGATTCTATCACCGTCTATGGGGTGTGAGACTCCACAGGATATGGATATCGATAGAGTTCTAGAGAATCTCTCACTCTTCATCAATTAGGATATAAAAAATGATTTTATAAATAAGGGTTTTACTTACATTTTATCCAAAAAAAGAAGAAGAGGTTTACATAGTCACAAAGAGAGAGGAGAGAGAAAGTGTGGTTGTGAAGAGCCTCGTACAAGGATTTTTTTGGATAAATAGGCCCCATGAAAAATTGAGTTCATTACCTCTTTGAGAAATTGATCTTTATCATTAATTAAATTATTTTGAAGATGAAGGGTTACGTGTTTAGAATTTGAAAGAATGTGAAAAAGCATTTTCCCATGTGATTAGGATTTTGAAAGAATATGTAAAAGCATTTTCCCACGTGGTTAGAATTTGAATGGTATGAAAAAGCATTCACACAATATGGCCTTGTGAATATTTTCCCCAAACCTAAGTAAAGGCTTAACAAACAATTAATGGAGAGAAACAGCCAATGGAAATATGAAAGGGTTTTGTTTGGTTGCCTAGAAAAACTCAGGATAGGTCTTCTTTTTATACCATTTAATTTTTTGGTAGGTAGTATAGAACAAATTTCAGAAATCCCACCACAACAGTCCACTCGTCATTGATAATAATTGATGATCATATATGGGGGCCCAATTCCTTGTTAAGTGGAGTTCACCTTTTTTTTGTTTTTAAAACCCTAACATATTTAATTCCTTTATCAGAAAAAAATAATAATAATAATTAATTCCCCCTTCTTCCAAAAAAAAAAATTCTTCAGATATGAGATCATAACCGTCAATGGTTCTCAAAGATGTAAGATGGTTATCAGATGGAGAGAGGATCTGCACTCGTATTATACCTCCATAGCTCCATCTTGACGGCCAGATCCATGCTGGGTTACCGGCTTTTATTAGATTTTCTTCCTTGGGATCATGACATCATTTTCCCTTGTACTTAATCAAACAAAGAAAACCTAGAAGTCAATCCTAAAATTTTATGCAACAATTTTGATGAGAACAGAATTATCAAATACTTGTCACTTTTGAATGCTTTTTTTAAGGATAGAAGAATAGATGTTTCAGAGTACTGAATGGGTGGTTAGAAGAACGAGGGAATTTTTTCATGTTCTCATGCAACCCACCTTGAAGGCTTCAACAACAATAACATATAACTGAATAGGTTATTCCACTACGAGAACTTCAATAAGGGAAGGTTATTGAGTTATTCATCCTGACAAAAGTGAAGAATGGACAAGATCCCATTGCAGGAATATCATAGATCATGTCTCCAGCCAAAACCCTCATGTGGGTAGACTCTCATTAGAGGAGAGAGAATAAAACTAACATTGTCAAAGAAAATTCTCACTTATGCAGACCCTGATGTAATTTTGATTAATCCATCAGTTCCTCTTACCAAGATTAGATTTACCTCCCTTGGGCTTCTACTTTTAATCCCTGCACCAACTAATAAACTAAAAGCATACACACACTAATCTCTCTCTCTCTCTCTCTCTCTCTCTCTCTCTCTCTCTCACACACACACACACACACTGTCTCAGTGAGTGTGTTTCTTCAATGTGAAGCCTCAAGCTCCATGTGAAGATCTCCTTCCCTTACAGTGGGTGATCTAGTTTCTTCAATAAATAAATGAGGGTGAAGTGTATTTGATCTTGTTCATTAATCTAGTTTCTTCAATAAATTAATAAATTCTTTTTCCCAGATCTTTAAAGCTTTGCACTCTCTCCGTGAGTCTGTGTTTCAGGGTGAAGCCTCAAGCTCATGTGAAGATCCCTGCTATCTCACAGTGGCAATCTAGTTTCTAGAATAGATAAATGTGGGTGATGAAGTGTTTTTGGCAGTCTTGTTCAATCCATAGTACTAGCTTCATAAAGTAAGGAACAAGAGTGTCTTTTTTATCCTTCTTTTCCAGGTCTTTGAAGCTTTATGTTCCTTGAAATTTGTCAAGATTCGTCTCATGGTTTTACACACAGACTGCGACTAGCCTTCCAATTATAGTAAAAGCTAGTTTTAATGGACAGGATACAATTCGAATCCCAATTAAACAGGTCGACTACATGAATCCTTGTCTTCCAATCAACTCTATATGACTTAACAAACAAAATGACCCAAATTTTCTATTCCGAAGCCCAAGGTAATCTGGGTTTTAGGAATAAAATCTTAAACACACATAGGAGGAAATATAGGTACATTTTGTCCCAACAAAAATGATCCTAACACAGATAAGAGGATGGAATTTCGTACCCCTAGTTTGAAAGGAATAAGAGCAAATTACATCTTTTCGTTGCTAGCTTTGATCAAATCTGAGATGTATTGGTTTCTAACTCAAATCGAAGATCTATTAAGTTCTCATTTCAAAAATCTGAACTAGTAAATGAAGGGATTTTTACATATATAAGGCACCCAAGGTTCTAGTCTCTACACAATGTGAGACTATTCCCAACACTCCCTCTCACGTATTGCCCCCTTTCTATGTGGCAATACATGTGGCATGTGGTCCTTCTTTTGGGTGATTGTTTGGAGTGAACTTAGAGCTCTGGTACCGTATTAAATTTTCATATCGAAAGTTTGAACTAGTAAATGGAGAGACTCACATATATAAGCACCCAAAGTTATAGTCTCTAAGTAATATAGAATTATTCCAAACAAGATCAACCATCTACATGGTTCAGATATAGGCTCTGCTTTGAACCTTGCCAAATAATATATATCCAATAACCAAACTAAATTGTGGCAAATTTGCCTCAATTGTGACACTCAAAACTAAAGTCATTGTTTCCAATATCAAACATCAAAGGATTTTTCTTATTGACGGTGAAGATCAGTATCCATCGGATCATATAAAAATACTAAAATACCCTCATATATATTGATGTTTCTTTGAAAGAAAAAAAAAAAAGGATATCATTGATAAGTTTTCATCTCAAAAATTCAAATCAATAAATAGAAGGACTCTCACATATATTAAGACACCCAATGTTTTAGTTTTAAACTGATTTAAATCCTCTCATGCTTTTCCATACCATGAGAAAATTCAATGATTATCATTCATTGTGTGTGTATATTAATACATTGGTATGTGCACACAGTAAACTACAGCCACTGAATTTCATCATGCTAGCATGAGAGGAATGAGAAAATTTTCATCCATTTTAAATAATATGAAACTATTTCCAACAATTATATTGAACAACTCAATATGCACCAAAACCAGGAAGGTAAAACAGGAATGCAGAGGGATTAGTTTGTTTTTTGACACACTGACCACCCCATGCATTTGAATGGACCAGCATCACATAGCCTTACAGAATGTCAAGTTTCAAAGCACAGATTAGTTGTAGAACTCGTAACTTGTTATAAGCCAATTGGCTTAATTTCTTCTGTAGAAAGGAATAAGCCAGGCACATTTAAAAACTTTCACGGACTCCAAAGGATCACCAAAGCAGCACAGCCCCTAAAAAGGACAGATTAGTGTAACCCCAAAAGTTTGTGTGTATGTCATATCAAATCTGTTCTCTTCTCCATACTGTGTGTTGTGACATAAGCTTTATCCTAGAAGATGAAGACGAGGAGATGAGACTGATAAGATGCACAGGCGACACGTGTCAGTGTCCAATAGGGCATGATAAAATTCTTCTTAAAGCAATAAAAAAGCTCATCACTGGTTGTTGGGTTACAGTCCAAGGAATTTAATGTGGAGCCCACCCTGTGTTGAACGAGAAAATGACTAGATGACCGAATCCCATGAAGAATTACTATTATTCTTTTATATTTTATTAATTTCCTTCCACATGAATCAAGCAAAGATTTTCCTTCCATATGAATCAAGAAAAGATTTTCTAGCTTGATTGCGTGATTAACTTTGCTTACCCTTGTTAACCCCATTCAAACTTTAGGGTTGAAACAATAAGGGTCTTTCGACACTGATTTATCATGGGAATTACAAATACAGAGACAAAATTGGGGTTTGAGTTGAGAGATGTTCAGGTTTTGTGTCTATCTGACGGTGTCCGTCAAAAAAAAAAGACGACCGATCAACGTCAATGAAAATATTTTAACAAATATATACATCTAATGTGGTCTACGTCAACATTTCTTCAATTGTTGTTTTTAGGGTTAGATATTAATATATGTATGTAGTGGTATACGGGGGGCATGATGATGTCATTACAATTACAATGTCCTAATCTCTTTGGAATTTGATTGCATGGTTGAGTAAGTTATACGTTTGAATTAAATGGAAGGACTATACAAATATTCGATTGTGATTGATGGAAAATAGTGTTGTATAAGCATAAAATATTGAGATGTGGCACAAACTTGGGAGTCAAAAGACCCACCAATATTAATCCTACCCAATCTATCAATCATAACTAGAAGCACAAAATGGCTATGATCTCATGAGATTGAAACCTAGTCGATTGTTAAATATGAACAAGACCAGACCACACCACCCACTTCAACCCTTTTTAAAGATATATATGAAGATGACCCATGGTCCACGGACAAAGTTTAGCAGGACATCATTAGAAAGAAAGCAAATATAATCTTTGAAGGGATATCATTGAATCAGATGTGGACCCTCTTTTGTCCAAATTATGTCTGAATCCATTCAGAGAGATGATAACATATTATTGGCCATTATCAAATTGTGTAGTGGGTCGACGTTTACTTAGAGAGAGAGAGAGAAAGGGAGAGGTATTCAAGGGTGTGTTTGGAATGCATTTTCACCTAAAATAGTATGAGAATTGATTGAAAAAACATAGGCATTTTCGTTCTAGACTCAATGCATAATGGATAGTCGATGAATTCTCTAACTTATTTTAAGATTTAAGAAAGAAAATAGATAACAAACATTGTTTTTGTTACTTCAGAATTTAAAGTAAATTATTACCACAAACTTATGCTTATGTCACCAATTAATAAAAAGAATCCATTTTGGCCATTATTAAATTGTAGAGTGGTTTAATTATATATATATATAGAGAGAGAGAGAGAGAGAGGGAGAGAGGGAGAGAGGGGTGGGGGGATTCAAGTTATTGCTAGAAGGTCAATGTCATCAGCCATGATTATAAAGAGAACCTATTTTGGCCATTATCAAACGGTAGAGAGAGAGAGGGAGAGAGAGAGAGAGAGAGAGGGAGAGAGAGAGGAATCAAGTTATTGCCAGCAGCTTAATCATCAGCTAAAACTAGAGAACCCAACATGGATGACGTTAGTTATATATGATTTGGATTGGGATGCATGAGAGAGAGAGAGAGAGAGAGAGTCGCCTTATGTTTTCTTCGACCGCTTGAAGACAAAGCTTGATCATTAATCAGAAAAATGGGGCCTCCTTCATTCTTCTCACTTAATTCTTACTGGGGATTGGAGAAACCTGGTTTGTGATCATAAGTCCATTTCTTCTGCCCATGTGGGTTTTGAAATTAGTAACCGTTGATAAAATAAACAGGGAAAAGCTTTAATTCTCATCCTTACCCTCATTCTAGTATTCCATGAAATGAAATCATGAAATGAAATCATGAAATGAAATCCTTCCAACAAACAAACAGATTAACAGCAGTTGCAGATCATGACGTGCCATGCAGCTGATGGTGCCACATGGCTTGTCATTTCTCCATTTGTGTCCATCAAAAGACTCTTTACCTAACTTTCTCTCTCTTCTCCCCAATTTGAGTCAATATATGTCCTCCGATTTGGCCTTTAGGGATCCACAGGATTGGAATCTTTTGTTTTATTCAACTTAAGTTCATCAAAATAACAGAAACCGCCAACTTGTGAAAAGATTTAGATGGGCTGCAGTTGTGGGGTCTTGTAGGAATTGATGATATCGTCCAAACAACGTGGGTCTTGTTGAATGGTGTTTGGATGGTGTTTGGACGATGTGGAATACATATTTCCGTGGACCAAGTTTATTTCCTCATCCATCATTTTTGGTTGTTGGATGGAATTTCACAACAGAGGGAAAGATATTTTGGATTTTATATGATAGGGAGAGTAATAATGAGATCACATAAATGATAACTTTTTTACATGGTTTTCTTAGATATCTTTTTTGGCAGTGTTTGAAATAAGAAACTCACACTTTTACCAAATAAGGAACTCATAAGTTATATAGGAACTTTAGAATACAATGGAAATAATAAAAAATGAATAATCGAGATATTCTTGTGCGTCGAAGATTGATTTTCACTGATTCTTTGTTCTTTCTTTGATCCAAGTTTTTCACAGCCCACCAGAGATCCCCTTTCATTTTGTAGGGACTCTGAACCTAGTTGTTATAATACTAGCCAAACCATGGATTACCCCTACGATGGATCAGATTAGATTATTTCTAATCCGTGACAAATCAGACCAAAACTGATCAAACTCCCACTAATCAATAGGCTTGGTAATTAATCAAGTCTACTAAAATAATATCTTACAAGTACTACTCACCGTTTTGCTCTTCTTTATTCTTGTTTTGTGTATTTTTTCGAGCTTCAAAAGAGGGTATTTAATTGAATTAGATCCTAAAAAAAAATGTGACGCATGACTAATTTAGACCATGGTCTATTCAACAGTTAGAATGGATACGTCATTTCCTCGAGTGACAAAATAGATACCTTACAGACCTTTGTGACAATAATAATGCATCATTACTTTAATTCTTTTTTCCCTCGTACAAATGAATAAAAATATTAATAATGAGAAAACATAACCCACATGGTTAGCTTAGAGATTATTCCCCCATACATTATATTCCTACCAATTTAATTCCCCATTGGTATGTGTTTCGAAAATGTTCCAGAAAAACTACTCCAAAACAATACCAGCTCTGGAACGAAGTAAAGAATATGAGGAAACACGAAATTGGGTAGCCCAGGTGGCAGATGCTACCCCAGACACACAAGCCCGACCCTTCTGTATGGGCCCCCAGGTTGAACCTGCTAAGAAAAATGAGATATTATAAGGAAAAGTGCCAGTTACTCTCGCATTAGGAACATGCACGTGGGGACCATCTGTGTATCAATGCGGAATCTACTGTCAAGATGCATTATCGCCAATTATGCAGGGGGTATGAATCCTATGGGACCTCTTCTCAAATGATAGCATGTAAGTTCCAGGCATCCCAAGCCCAGCCCATACTTTGGCTGGACCTAAAAATATAAGCCCAGGCCAGCTCAGCCCCGTGGGCCTCTCAAGGCCAGCCGGGCCATTCAATAATTCACTAGGCTTATGGTTTGGATTTTTCTTTTCTTTTTTTAATATTGCGCGGGGGGGGGGGGTGGTGGTGTGTGGGGGGACAATCGAAGGCTATGTTTTGGGGGGCCATTTAATAATTCACTAGGCTATGTTTGGAGGTAAACGTTATTGTACCTCTATAGAGCAAAATAACATTGCTGACTCTCTAGTTAGGAGCGCTCAATTGTTATTGTGAATAAAGGTTTGAATCCAATCTTTGGTTACAGAATAATTAGACTCTGCCATCATTGTGTAATACATATATCAATAAATAAATTCATTATTTATTTAAAAAGTGATTTAAAATAACAAAAAAAGAAAAAGAAAAATTTTAATCATTATCTTGAAAAAAAAAATAATAATTAACTCAACAAGATGACAACATTCAAAGTATGGCATTCCCTCTCACCTAGCCCTCTTGTAAATCTGTCCCCTTTTATTTTTTATCTAGACTTTGTCAAGACCATTGTCCACCCCCTCCCCTGTCCCCTAGAGCCGTTGTCCACCCCTCACCGTCCCATCCCTTTTAATTTCTGATCCAAACGTTGTCAGGACCATTCCACCCCCTCCCACACACCCACACCCACCCCCCTCCCCCTCCCCCTCTTAGGACTGGTTTTTGGTTTGCATGTGCATAGTGTTAACCATCAACCAATCGGACAAGTGGGACAACCATGCGAGGAACCTTAATAAGGAGTTCTCAGACAGTGAGGACTCAACCTTGGTGTCTCCTTATGTCCCATCTTGTTGGGAGAACAATGATCGCATCTTTATCCTTCCCCATCTAAGAAGAAGCAATAATCGACGAAGGCCTCTTAGTCATTTAAAAGATGTGTGAGTTTTTGTGCTGTTTTGTTGGCTTCTTTTTTCTTTTCTTTTTTTCAATCAGGACTATGTCCTTTCTATGTAAATGGGGATTCCCATTATTTGGTGAGTTGGTGTGCTACTTGGGCCACCCTTGTTTGGGCTTGGTCTTGTTGGGTCAGCAATGTGTTGGTCATTGCTTCACATGTTTTTTATTTGGCTCTCATCTTTAATGGTCTTACTTGTTTATGTAATACATGAATCAATAAATAAATTCATTATTTATTTAAAAAGTGATTTAAAATAACAAAAAATAGAAAAAAATTTGTAATTATTATCTTAAAAAAATAATAATTAACTCAACAAGACAACAACATTCAAAATCTGGCATTCCCTCTCACCTAGCCCTCTTGTAAACCTATCCCCTTTCATTTCTGATCCAGACCTTGTCAAGACCATTGTCCACCCTCCTCCCCCTGTCTCCTTTGATTTCTGATCTAGACCTTGTCAGGACCATTGTCCACCCCCCTCCCCCTATTCTCCTCTTAGGACTGGTTTCTGGTTTGCATGTGTGTAGACGCTTCAAATTTGTCGAGCAAATTAAATTGATTTTTTTTAGCTCAAGGTAACAAAAAAATAATAAAAATAATAAATATATAAAATAAAAATATAATAATATATATAAAAAGAAAAGAAAAAAGAAAGAGATCCAAATCTGTTTTTTTAATTTTTATTAATTAATTAATAAAATTAATAAAGCAAACATTCAAATGAATAAATAAAATAAAATAAATAATGATAAAAAAGAGAGAGAGAAAAAAGAAGGAAAGCTTCTAGACCTGCATTAAGATCAAACAAGAGAAGAAGTTTTGTTTGGCTTTAAGGGTATTTTGGAAAATTCATAAACAAATAGGATATAAAAGGAAAACAAAAAAACATAAAAATCATTTTAACTCCATTTGAGAAAACGAAGAGAGAGCCGAGAACAGAGAAAGTGAGAAAGAGAGAAAGCCGAGAGAGAAGAGGATTTGGAAGGGAAGAAGAAGAAGTTGCAGCGACAAACGATTGACGGCGACAACGGTGACCTGCGCTCGATGGCCGTAGATCTGAAGCTCGGCGACGATGTGGTTCAGTCTGTGGTGAAATTCGCGATTAACTCTGAGTTCAAGTCAGTCTAGTTTAGTTTCTTTCCAGCAATGTAGTTTAACATTCTTGATTTCAGAGTTGTTCTTCGATTCATGAACCTTCGTCGATCTATTAATTTCTTCTCATGGATCTAGTAGCCGATTTAAAATTTTAGTTTCAATTCTTGAAATTTGTTCGACAAACTTAAGTTCTTAAAAAATTTTATTCAAAGATTCATCAATCTGATAGGTGTTTGAGTTTAGAAATATTCGGTGGTGATTTTCTCAAAAGTTTCTTGAATTTATGATGATTGATTCTCTATTCAATTCTGGAATCATCAATTCAGGTTATTTATTTCTTGATTCAATACTCTATTCCGATTTCTAGATCCATAGTTATTTGAATTGCTAATTTAATAATATGTTGCTAGTTCTGATCCTAGTGAACTACTTATGAATTTTTCTAAGCTTTATAATACTCAATCCAATTTCTTTTGTGAATTTGTTTACAACGTCACTAGTTCTGTTCTTGGTTCCATGTTTTTGAGGTTCTAGTTCCAGTAATTCAATTTTAATTTTGTGTTCTTCATTAGGTAATCTGATTTTGGAATTTATAGTTTCAATGATCCAATGACCATCTAACTCTGTATATTATATGACCGTTTCTCTGATTCAGTGTCGTTCCTGTAATTTTTTGCTAATTAATCTAATTCTGATTGCTCTAATCCGATGATTTTATTTGTGAATTACAATTCATTAATGTTTTGTTTTAATTTATTAATGTTTTGTTTCCTATGAATGTTTTGATTCATTTTTTTGCTTTGTAATGATTTAGTTTTGCTTCCTCTAATTGGATGATTTGATTTGGTTCATAAACCCCACTTTAACTGTATGTTTCTTATTATATTGGAATGGTTTCCATTTTTAATATTCGATTCCTACCTGAATCAAATTTCCTAAATTGGATTGCCCATGTTAGGAAGACTGGCCCTACCAAATTAAGTCAATTCTACATTATCGGGTCAAATTTACATTATAATCGGCATCTTAAACTAAGTCACTCCCTTGTCAATCCGCCGTCATGGTTCAAGATCATTGGATTGACCAATTTCATCTTAATTGTTTGTTTTCCATCTTATTGGGTTGGTTTCCCATTTTAATTATTTGGTTCCTACCAAAAATGGGATTTTCCATTCTAAATCGGATTGTCCATCTTAAATAGGCTGACCCCCACTACATCGGATCAATTCCATTTTTATGAGGTCACATTGTCATCCTACTTGGTTGGATTCCCACTTTAATTGGAATAATCGTATCCCATATTGGTCCAATCCCATGATAATTGGTTTAATTGTATATGTTAGATCAATTTCAATAGTCCGGTCATCACATTGGTGCAAACCCATGCTTATGTTGATTTTGTTCATATTCATATGGATTTTCATAAACTAATTGATCTATGGTTTGTTGTTTGATAGGCTTAGTTTAACTTAGGGAAAGTCAACCCATGATCTCTTGGTTACTTGATTAATTCATATTAATTTGAGTAGTCATACATAAAACCTAAGAAAATTAAATTTAATTATAAAGTCCATCTGGATTTGGGTCCAGAGTAAAGTGAATAAAAAATTTGTTCTTAAAGTTTCTCAAGATGCAACTGACATTATAGGTTGAATTCTTCAGATTCAGATTCATTGTTCATATCTTGATTTCTTCTTGTCTTGATTATACGAGACATTATATGAAATTTTGACTCCTTTGATTTGGTCTCTCCAATCTCAGTTTGGTTCCTCTATGATTCCTATACTCGTTTATTCCCTGTTCTAATTTCTCTCAGCAGTATAAGTTTTCTTCTAATGAAAATTTCTTTCCATATTTTTTTTCTCCAATGATAATTGAGATATATCCATTATACTTAATTGGTTCGTTCCACCATCATATCAAGTCAATCCAAGTCAATCCCTTGTCAATTTGGTCAAATTGGATCATTCTTATCAAATTGGGGTCAATTCCATCGTTATAGGATTAATCTTTTACTTCATAGGGTTAAACCCATCTTAATTGGTTGGGTCTTATGTTTAATTAAATCAAACTCATTTTAATCGGATTAGTTTCATTCTAATTGTTTATCTTGCATCATATTAATTTGGTTTCTTATTTCAATTGATTGGTTCACACTAAACCAGGTCTGAATTCAATGAATTTGCACCAATTAAATAAAATCCCATTCTTAGATTATTCCCATTTCAACTGAATAGGTTCTCATTTAATTGAATTCACTTTTACTTTAAGGGCATGATTTCTATTTCCTATTGGATTTACATATTTTCTATTAAGTCTTTTCACGGTCTGATTTCTTTAATTTTAGATGTGCTTTATTAGATTATTTGTTTGATAATCTGTTCTATATATGGTCTTGTACTCTCAGATATTTTATTTATTTATATTCATGTCTTTGAGTGACAAATGTGTCACTTGATTACCTTCATTCACTATGCACAACATTGGATAGGTGCCGCCTCTTTCTTATTATCTCAAAGGTCAACCTCTACTCGCAGGCAAGTAACACTCTAACTATATGTCTTTACTTTATGAGGTATATGGGTTCAGCAATTGTGCACCTATAATTATTCGATGTGGGTGGATAATACGATATGCATGCGGTAGTTGACATCCCTAGTGTAGTGACAAGCGGGATAGACTAGGATGCTCCCTACCCTTTCAAATGTATTCCGTTAATGAGAAAGAAAATGTATTAATAGTTTCGAATAGTTTCGATTCTCAATCCCTGCTTATGTATTCCATAGGAATTTATATAATTTTTGTAATTATTTTTGCACAATGCGGACTCACGCACTTGTGATGCGCGAATAAATATAGATATGTGGAGGCTCAGATGACTATCTCCCAATATCGAGAGTACACTCTCACATGTTGACAATTATAGATTGTTTTCATTTTTTTTTATGCGTAGTTCATTCCGAACTATGTATGGGCTTGATTCTCGGACCTCACCCCGAGATACGTAGACTACCTGGATATCTATTACCCGAGCTCAGTCCAATTGCAATGAGAGTTGCAATAATACCCAATTTAAATCATAATGTGTCTTACATTTACACACTTGTTTCTAATTGTGCTTTCAAATTTTATTTTTCCAATCATCAAACACGTTTTTAAATTCAATTTCAAAGTCAAATTCAATTTGACTTCAATTTCAATTTCAATTTCAATTTCAACTCCAATTCAATTTCAATTTCAATTTCAATTCCAAATTCAATTTCAATTTCAACTTCAATTTCAATTTCAAATCCAATTTCAATTTCAAATTCCATTTCAATTCTCCATTTTGCATAGAACCTGGGGCAAGCATTTCATCATCGCATGGAAGTCCCTTTCAACCTTGGACAAGTATTCCATCATTGCATGGAAGTCCCTTTCAAACTCTATTTGTACATAGATGGTCTACCAGCTTGACTAGTGGTTGTAGAAGTCTATTTGATTGTTTTATATAGACGGTCTACCAGCTTGACTAGTGGTTGTAAGAGTCTATTCAATTGCTTTACATAGACGACCTACCAATTTGACTAATGACTGTAAGAGTCTATTCAATATCCTAAACCTAGATGACTATTAGCTTGACTAGTGGCTATAGGAATCTACCATTTTACCAATCCAAGCGGTTGAATTACATTGGACTTGATTCTTGGGCTTATCTTGAGATACGTAGGTAGCTTGAGTGTTTATCATTCGAGTTCAGTCCTAAACTAATTTACTTTAATTTATTTTTTTTATTTTTTTTATTTTAGAATTAATTTCAAAGTCATTGCATTTAAACTTTGGACTATACTTCAATAGCTAAAAATGATTTTATCTGTCAACGTGTTGAGAGTTGCGTACTTATTACTCGAAATTGGTTGATTGGTCCGTCATCCAATCATTTTATTTCTGATATATATCACATTTTTAAATCTTCTTTCTATTATATTCACAATTATATGGCTTACTCCTAGATTGAGATATATCTAGAACCTAGGTCTAGTACTTGTCAAAATTTGTTTAGCCATTGCCTGTAATTTAAATTAAGACAGGAAAGGATATTATATGGAGACTAATCTTCGGATTAGACAATTTGGGTGCATAACACTTTCCTAAATTGTAACATGACACTTACCTATTGTTTCTCTAGTTTGACCATAAGCTTTAATCCATTACGTGAGTCATTAGTATTTCTCATTTAAGAAATTATACACATAGGTCCTAGACCTTATCTAGGTGGCAACTCCATTTTCATTTTTTTATTATTATATTTCAACCATATCAACCATTACAAAATTTCGTCTTTACAATGTGTATAGTGTTAACCATCAACCAATCAGACAAGTGGGACAACCATGTGAGGAAACTTAATAAGGAGCCCTCAAACAACAAGGACTCAACCTTGATGCCTCTCTATGTCCCCTCTTGTTGGGAGGACAATGATCACAACTTTACCTTCCCCCATCTGAGAGGAAGCAATAGTCATCGAAACCTCTTGGTCGTCTAAAAGATGTGTGAGTTTTTGTGCGATTTTGTTGGCTTCTTCTTCTTCTTCTTCTTCTTCTTTTTTTTTTTTTTTTTTTTCTTTATTCAAATCAGGATCATATCCTTTTTATTGTAAATGGGGATTCCCATTATTTTGTGAGTTGGTGTGCTATTTGGGCCACCCTTGTTTGGGCTTGGTCTTGTTCGGTCGACAATGTGTTGGCCATTGCTTCGCATGTTTTTTATTTGGCTCCTATCTTTTAATAGTCTTACTGTAAGAGCTCTTCCATGATGATCGGATCTATTATCCCACAACATACATATAAAATACATGAAAACCTATATAATTTTTTTTTTCTTTTGTAAATTCCTGACATCCATCATACCATCATCTCAAATCAAATAATAAACAACGGAAGACATACATATAAAATTATAATATTGACTGGTGACTAAAGTTCTTTCCCAAAATATATCATGTCCTAACTATCAGCATTTACAAAAAGGTGTGGGCGATACATATAAAAAACCTACTGCCCACACAACACTTCAAATTAAATATTTACATTCCCAAAATACTGAAAAATAAGATAGACCATTGCCAAGGGGGTTAAACTCCCACTTGGACTTTTACTTGCATTCATCCTCATCCTTCCCCTCGCTTACATCATCTGTAACACATTTAAATCAATTGGAGTGAACCTAAGCCCAGTGATATGATATTCCATCTTGGTAGGAAAATACAGGTAGGCATGCATAATACTCAACATAGCTTAATAAACACATCAGCTTGTGTAAAATAAATATTCATGTCATAGCACAATAAGCAACTTAAACTATATATCATCTATTGTTTCCTCATACTTTGTGCCATCTTTACTTTTTACAATTCTTATTTAAGCTCAACGGATATGCCTGTGTCTTGCTTATTATTCCCAAACTCAATGGATTAAACCGTGTCTTGTTCCCCTTGTTAGATTCAATGGGTTTACCGTATCTTGATCTTCAACTCTGGACTCAACAGATTTCCATATCTTGTCTTTCTTCTTAGACTCAATGGGTTTCCCGTGTCTCATCCTTGTATCTAGCCTCAATGGGTTAACCGTGTCTTGCCACACTTTTATAGACTCAACGGGTTCTTACCGTGTCTCGTCCTATTTGTGTCACTTTTACCATTACATCTTTTTTTTTTTTTCTTACTCAAATTACATTGCTTAACTACACTTTCACATTCATAGCATGGTCAAAACTTCCTATCACATTGCTTGCTGTTCACCCTACTTGTGGCAGCCCATCCAAAACCTTAGGCTCATTTCTTTTACCATCAATCATTGATCCATTGATCCATAGTTTTACTTGAGCCAGCAAGTACAAACATGTGCTTAATTTAGAGATTCATAGCTTACCTTCCAATATGAATCCTTAACTTTTCATAACCTATGTACACAACCTCACCATCACATAAAATTCATTAACTCATTTGGAACATAGTTTCACAGTCATATTCTCAAATAAGAGTTCAATAAAACCTGTTATAATTTCACTACAAATCACTACTGTACATGAGCCCTCATGACAGCCCATAAATAGTATTTAACATCACATTTGATAGGTCAAACCTTTCTTGACAAGTTATGGTTTGTTTACTCCTATAACCATCATATATGACATAAGGAAACTGCTTACTAGTGCCTACTTTTCTTATCTCAAGATCATTCTGCCCATTTACATTCAAACCATACATAATAAGTGTTCAAAACTTATTCTTGACAACATATGCAAAATTCTTTCCCCTTACTGTCCACATGGCTTTAACTCAGTCATTAGCATTCATAAACCTTCTTAAACAAGACAAAAATATTGTCTACCTACCCCTTTTTCTGTAAGGCAGCATCAAACATTCAACAATTTCGCCACATCAGTTCATAAAGTAAATAAACACCTTTGTATCCATATATCCACTTTAAAACCAAGTGTTCACTTCATACCCTTACTTAAACATAACATTAACTTTGCTAAAAGTGTTCATTCCCATAGACAACATGATAACACTTCATAGAGACATCCACAAAAATTTCATTAATGCATCATATATAGCCTACTACAAGGGAGGAAAATCACTCACCTTGTATTAACCAACAATAGTCCCTTGAGCTTTTTAGAAGACTTGGGAGGAACAACCATAATTTCTAAGACTTAAGCCTACAATAGGTTAATTTAATTCAATCTCAACTTCCACTTATAAAGAACTATACACAACATCATAGCAAAATAATTTATTGGTCCTTATCTGATAATTCTAGCTTTCTTTTTGGGACCTGAACCGATATGTTCTCAAAAGTACTTAGCTCTAAAAAGCTTTTCTCCTAAAAGCAAAAATAAACTTATTACATAAAGACAAGGTTCACCTTATGCTGTCCAAAAATAAATTCAAAGAAAACTTAGCTCAATGACTTTCTCTAGGAGAAAAACAGAAATAATTACACTATTGCTCCTACCATGAATAGGAAAAACTTTCAAAAATAACTTACAACATCTAAAATAAATATTCATACATTTACTGATGTCCTCAAAGCCTCACATTGCTGCTTCAAATATAATGGAAGCAACCCCAATAAGTAAGACTCCAAACTCAACTTTAAAACCTCCTTTCAATATCCCAAGAGGGTTTGCAACTTCCCTTGAATACCTTAAACAACAAAAAACTTCCATGCATTTTTTTTTTTTTAAAAAAACCAACATTTTTACACCTCTATTCCAGTCCATATCAAATCATAATTTCCTTGTTTCCTTAACAAAACCTAACATTTGGGGAAAAACTTCAGAATTTGAGATGTAAAACTTCAATGGGTAATAAAAAAAACTTCTATATCATAGTATTAACTACTCTCAACCTTACAATCTTGAAGATTTAGTCTCAGATAGAAATTTTTCCCTCAATTTCTAACATGAGAATCATACCCAAACCACAAATAATGAACAGTAAAACTGTTCATCATCTTCAACCTTTGGAAAAAAAACCCCAAAACCGATTTTCCAAAACTGAAACCCTATCTAACAGTTTCTAAAACCAGCATGCAAGAGGTAGTAGTTCACTACAACGTTGCTTACCTTGATATGGTTGAGGATTAATCCAAGATTTGATTTCCACAACCCTTTGCTTGCTGAAATTGATACCACCCAACTCCCAACGGTTTCAGCACCTACCTTCCTTCAACCTTGCTGCCACATCTAGTTACAATCTTTTCTGAAATGCCTTTCAACAATCCTTCTCCATTCTAGCTTGTACGGAATCAGATCATCCTTTCAAAGAGCCCACACAATACCTTTCCTTCTCTCCAACGTTTCTAAGAGCTTGTCTAAAGCTCAGAGAAACTTCGACTTTGCTTCTTATAATTTCTTATAATTTTTCATTTTGTCAAGCAAATAAATTTGTGAAAATCCCATCATGCCCCTATAACCATCCCACTGCATGAATTTAACATCCATACATATAGGGAATCCTAAATTTGTGCTTTGTCCATCACACCCTTCATAAATTCCATTTTGAGCACATGCATCCACCCTCTTTTAGAACAATATGGTAACCTTATAATTCAGGTACCAAAATTCCTATCACTAAATTTTCCTATTTACAATGTTCCACTCTTAATATAAAATTAATTAAGGAATATTTTACCCACTAATGTTCAAGCCACCTATGGTGGGTCCCACTCACAATAGTCATATAAAATTAAAAGTCCCTTTTTTTGCTTCTCATGATTCCTGATCTTATTACCTTGAGACTGAAATGCATAAATAAAATTAAAAACTTTAACATTAGACCACAAAGCAACCAACACTAAAATTATAACAATTAAACTTACTTGGATACAAGGCATTCATTTCAAGCACTAACCTTTAATGGGAGTAATTTATTTAAATACTATCATTGTATCATAAAACACAATTATTTATAATTAAATTTTCGTATTCTACAAAAAAACTTACAACATCAATGGTTATGTCAAAACAATAATTATTTACCTTATACCGACATGGGTAAAATATACTAAAATACCCTTCTTCACTCTAGGGGTCTCTTCTACTTGTCACAACATGGTCCAAATAAGTCAAGAGTTATATTTTTATTTTTCTAAACAACTTGGGGTGCAACACTTACTTGTTTGTGTTCTATCTTTTGCATTCAATAAAATATCTACTTAGAAAAAAAACAAAAAAAATAATAATAATAATAATAAAAGAACATTTTAAACATGACAACCAAATTTTACTTCCTTTTCATGGAATATATCATTGATATTTTTCTAATATATAAAGTTTAGCTACTACTATAATTAGTATGATAATGAGTTGTATTACTATTCTTGGTAATAATGCACAACTTTCTAGTTTGATTTTGTTCTAATTTTATTTCACTTCACTTAACTTTGCTTCTAACCGAACAAAGCCTAAGAGAAGAAGAATTGAAGTAAACAAAATCTCAAGATTTGAAAGCCATTCAACAACTACAAACACTGCTTTCCAATGTGTGCAGTTCAGACTTCAAACCTCATGATGTTCAAACAGACCACAACTTACTGATAATAACCAAATTACTAGTATGGTTTGAAGAACTGGAATCAAATCGGGTGAATCGGCTTAGCGGCCTAGCCCAATCCTGATTCTAACCAATTTATACAAGGCTTGGGTGGATTGGGCGATCAGGCCCGTTTCGATCTGGATTGATACGATCCAATTCCTGCAACTCAAGGAACAGCAACCTGTAATCCCTTCTCAGCAAAGTAGCATACCTGGGTGCTGGGTTTCCCAGCTGTATTAACCTCCCACTAGTAGCTACCCAAGCTAAACATCTAAGGGTTTTTCTTCTTGACAATCGGTGTCCATCATATCGGTGCAGAACTCTCTCACCCATCCCATCTTAAATACCAAAACTGCCTCTTGTATATTGTAGTTTCCATGATGACCCAATGAGTGAGCTAAAAGGAATCGGTGTCAAGGGGGCCTTAACACCGGCCAGTGTCCCCATATCTAGTGACAAGATCAATCACTGACCAAAGGAACTTTTACGCCTTCACTGTAGTGATAGTAAAGGGGATACTTACAGTGGCAAGAGTAACAAAAAGATACATTATATGATGATCCAGTACAAGGCCCCCTTCCTAGTTCAAAGGAAGAGAAACGCCAAACTACGTACAGGAGCTGCTGAATAACAGTTTCAAGGCTGAATAATGAGAAGAGTAGAACAGGAAATCAAATGTTTGTGCTGAAACTAACCAAGAACAAATTCCCCCATAAGACTTGAAAGAACATTCAGCCATTTGAATTTATATTGCCAAAAATGAAAGAATACAAGCTGTAAAAAGGGTTAAACTACAACATGGGATCAAACCAAAAAATATTTCCTATGCTCTACTCTTGACTCATATCATGGATAAATTCCAACTCTTACACTATAACAGTGAATAAATAGATCCTAAGAACAACAGCCAGAGTCAGCTGCAATAGAAATATCGCAGTCACGATAAAGAACCACCTTCACCAGCGGACATGATGTGAGCTCGGAGATTAATAGCAACAAACATCGCTGAACCGTATAACATGTTCACTTACATCCTGCTCCTCTTAAATATGACTTCCTTCAGTTTAGTTCGGACCCCAGCCCCCAACACAGGATCCCAAGAAGCATAATAAAATAGAGGGTAAAAGACAGTTACCTCCCCTGTAACTTACCTTATTGATCGTTGACCCCCAAAGGTTTCAAAAAAGACAGTTACCTTCCCTAAATAAGTATTAAAATCCAAATAGCCTCAATTTTTAACGATGTTAAAGTTAAATTTTTTATAGACAACTCTATCCTCAACCTTTTATCCATATTTTAAATCTTATTAATGTTAAAATACCAATATAACCATTTTATATCCAACTAAAATAAACCCTAATCTCATCTTCTTCTCATTCTCCCTTACGTTTTTTTCGACGGAGATGATATGATGGACTCAGATGTAAGCGGAACAATTACAGGCGACCAATGAGGCAAAACTCCTTGATTAAGCACTAGTTTTGATTTTCATGAGTTGATATTCTGATTTGTGTTTAATCATGTTGGATTCTCATTCTTAATATGAAATTCATATTCTGGTTCTCCTTCGCTCTTCCCTGTTGACAACCCTCCTGATTCCTTTGGATATATATAATGGGTGAGTTAATTAAAGTACTTGTCGAATCAAGAGAGAAAAGTGAGGCGTGAGAGAAAATGGCGGAGGAAAAAAAAAAGGGGTTGGGGATCTCTGAATTTTGGTGAGGAGAAAACCTGTGAGAAATCAGTTGCAGTAGAAAAAGAAGGGGAAGAATCGGGGTTTGAAGAAAGAGAGAGCTAGGAAAGGGAGGAGAAATGGCATGGTTTTTGATTTCGACATTGAGGGAAGAGCAGAATCTGCCAGGAGAGGAAGTAGGAGAAGAAACCTCGTCTTCTCTTTTAATCACTCTTCTCTCTCGTCTTCTCTTTCTCTCTCTCGTTTTCTCCTTTGATCTCTCTTCGTTCTTTCTCTATCTCTCACTCGTCTTCTCCTTTTCAGACTGATCTGAATGCTTGTGAAGTGAAGGCGTTCTGTTTGTCCCCAAATCGAAGAAGTTTGAAGAATTTTTTGACCTGTTAATCGTCGCACAACAGTTCTTTACATCAAGTCCTATCATCACCGTTGGATGACCGCCTATCCACGTGGCGGCCATCCGACGGTGTCTGCCGATTCGGATTGATGGAAAGGCGTGGGAGTGGGAACAACTTTGACAGCTGTATATGTTATCCCTATTTTATTATATTTTGTTTTTGATATTTGTGTTTATGTCGATTTTTCTGCTTTATCGAGAATCGTTTGGAAAACAAAGATGATTGCAGACGAATTCAAATCGCCTTCTCCCTGAAATCTCCCTGTACTTCAGGAAGGACAGGGAGGAGGGAGACGCCCCATCGGATGGCTGACATGTGGCTCTTGAAAAAATCCGACTCCCACGTCCGAGCCGACACCCAGCCTACAGGTGTCGGCTCGGATGTGGGGTGTCGCGTCCCGGCATGTGGGGCTCCTCCCGGATATTCAAAGAGGAAGCCGGATCCGTTTCGCCCTAGATCACACAAGAGAGCCGGTTATCCCTAAGGTCCTCCCTGTTGAGCCGAATTAAAAAGGGGGAGGAAGGACGAAAAAATAATAGATTCCTTCTATCACCGATTTTAGAAGCTTAGGTTTCTTTCTTGTTTTGTATTTTAGGGTTTTTTTTTTTTCACCAATCAATTTCTCAAAAACTGGAGTAACAAAAGGTTTGTTTGCCTACAAGATCTTTTTTTTTCTAGATCTCTCTATTTCTAAGTATATTATTCCAAAATCAGATTTTGTTGTTTCTTTTTAAAGAAATTTTTTGGGATTTTTTTTAATAATCCTTCATTCGTCTCTCTCCATTTAGCTCTCTCGGAAATTTTACAGATTTAGGGTTTTTTTTTTTAAATTTTATATATTAGAAACGGTAACAAGTTGATAAGGTTTCGATCCCAATCTGTTATTTATTTATTTATATTTTTAATTACTTGATTTGCAATAGATTCGTTTTTTTCTTATTGTTTTGTGTTTTCGGATTCAAATGCAAAATTGAATTCGAATTCAATTTTTTAAAATCCATCGGATGCGGAGGTGATCGGACGATTAGGAGTCCGATTCGAATTCGGATAGTAATCGGTCCATGCAGAATCCTATCCGTTTACATCCTAGGTAACATGGCGTTCTTCGCACGACCTACGTATCTACGGTCCACCTTATTTTGAATTTTGCAGACGTGTCAAATACTAATAAACTGATGCCTAGGGTGTGAGTCGTGTGACTGAGCCCATACCAGACTGTTCCTTGTACAGAAGTACAGAGTACAGAGTACAGAGTACAGAGGATTCGAACCGAAACAGAAACGACCGAAATTAGATGAACAACGAGAGGTTTTTCTGGGGATTCTCAACCAAAAAACTGTTTGAACTGAAGCTTTAGGAGGCAATTCTTGCTTGGTTCTGGAGCTGCTGCCATTTTATTAAGAGCGTCGGAGCTCAAGATAGGTTTTTTTCACTTTGACAAGCTCAAAAGCTTCTTTATCAGAAGGTACTATTCCGAAGCATCAGATTTACGCGGCCTTTTTTATTTCTATAATTGCATTAGCATATTCTCTGATTTTGTTCCGATTTCCAGGAAGTATTAATACCCTAAACATCCGACGCTACTCTGTATTAGAAGACACATTTCGTCTTCAAAGTTTCAGCTTTTCAACCGCAAATGAGCTCTGCAGCATTCAGTTCGATTTCTCTCGATCCAGGATGCTTTGGGAAGGTCAGCATGCATTTTACTGGTGAAAATGTTTAGATTTGTTTCCCCCAGGGGCTTCTTCATATGCACATTTCCATGCAAGTTATTATTTATTCGTCTGAGAAACAGAAGTGTTTCAAATTTTTCTTACTGGGAGAATTCGTCCAATTGTTAGGGTGAAACGACGATTAGGAAGCGAGATGGAAGGAGGCTTTGCATCAGAGGTTCTGTAGCTTCATCCCCACAAAGCTTGCAGTTTGCAAATACTAAAACGCAGAAGTCTGAGGAGATAGTTCGCATTGGCGTTCTTGGAGCTAGTGGGTATACCGGTTCTGAGGTAGCCTTCTCCCATTTTCACCTCGAGATGAACGGCAACCCTTTTTATTAAACGATTGAGCAATAAATAAAGAAAAGAATTGTCAAGTTTAATTTATTTGATTATAAAACGGAAAGATATACTGTGTTCTCAGAATAATCACATTCTTCCTTTTTCATTCTCTGAGGTGCTCTTATTTTTCATTTCTGAATCTCTCTGCAATCAAAGAGGCAAATTGTATCATTTATTTTATGTTTTATCTATCAGAGTTTCTTATGCTTTTTATTTAACTCAGAGGAATGTTTCAAATAATGTTAGCATGCACGACATAAATATACTCGTTTGCATTTACCAAATTACTGTTGTTAGCCGTGTGTATAGCATGCTGTTCTTTCGAACCTGCAGAATGTGTATGGTTGGTTTGGTGAGTAGTTGAGCTCTTGCAGGAGATAGATCAGTGTAATTCAAATATAGACAAGCAGAGTTGGATAATGCTATAATTGGTAAAGGAATTGCTCCACTGAAGCACCAGTTATGTTGATGTGTACTGCATGTGTTAATATTTTCTGAGTTTTCATATATTGTGGGGCTTTACGGACAACTGCTACAGAAAGGTTCTCAATTATGAGGGATTTTGAGTATTATATGAGCTTGATGTTTTGATCCATTTATTGTATCTGACGTGATCACTCTTGGCCTGGCTGGAAAATGATGTTTGTGATGGCTTACTAAATGATGAGCATATAGGTTGTGATAAAGTTGAGGTTCAAAACTTGAGTTTGAGAAGGCCCAAAGTTATCTGTAGATGCATTGCTGCCAATTTGGCTTGAAGACTTGGGGTAGGAACTCTTTGATTTGATATTTTGTTCTTAATACATTTCTTATCATCATAACCTGATTGGAAGAGATAGATTCTATGGGTCTTGGGGAAAGTGTTGAGGTCTCACAAAAGTTGCATAAATTGATATTCTGAGAGCTTATAAAGCCAGAAGTTGCAAGAAAAGAATGTGTCGACTAGGGTATTAAGAAGTGGTTCCTCAGCCCAGGGTTATAAGCAGTTCCATGTTGTTGGCATATAGACAGTTCTCTGTAGCCTTTTAGAACGTCAAGTCTATCCTTTGTCTTCAGATAGAAGTTGTTAGTCGTTACAGCATAAGAGGTGGAGCTGAGATTCACATCCTGGACTAGGGTATGATTCCTACAGGCTTACCAGAGAAACATGCTGGCATCTTTGGCTCATCATTCATTTAATGCCTATATCTTATGTGCATTGTATATTAATTTGGGTTCTCTGTCCTTTACCTTTGTCCTTTTTCTTGATTAGTAGCAAAAAAATTTACTTTGGAAGGAAGGTTACAAAACTTGGTAGGTGTATATTGCTGTGACAACAATTTGCCATATATTTGTTAAAGGAATAGCTTCTAGAAATTTCCTGTACCTATCCCAAAAAAAAAAAAAAAAATGGCTTCTAGAAACGTGCTAATACTTATATATGATTTTGCTTTTGTCAATGATGGCATGATGGATTCTAATGCTTTTTTCTTCGTAATTTGCTATTTATTGTCATGCCTTATGCATTTATATCTTATTTGGCAGATTGTTCGACTCCTAGCGAATCATCCCAACTTTGGGATCACACTGATGACTGCTGATAGAAAAGCTGGTCAATCAATAGGATCAGTATTTCCTCATTTAGTCACACAAGTATGATTCTTTAATATTTTTGTATTCCTTCATGTTTTTGAGCTTGAAAGTAGACTATTTCTCAAAGCTTTAAATAAAAAAGTTAGTCTGGTTCCATGTGTGAATCATAAATAGCAGTAAATATTATATAAGTTTTATGAAATATTGATTATTAGATGCCTTCTGTTTAAAGTTTCAAGTTCTTGATTCAGTTTTGTTCTTGAATTGTGGTATTACCGCTGTACTGCAACATTTGACTCAAATAGGCTAACCAGAAAAGGTCTGATTCATGAGCATTTATAAATAGGAATGCAGCAATGCTACGTGAACACTTCAAACTATGATTGATACCCGTTTCTAAACTTCTTGTAAGCGAACGATAATATGGAATCTCTGCTGCATCCAAGTTGGATGCTTTGCCATGTCTAGGTAACATAGGGTGGCAAGCACCTACTTGAAAGGGGTAATATTTTCTGACTTTTAAAAGGGAGTCAAGTAAGAGCTGGATGGACTTCTTTTCAGCTGGTTGGAATACAGGTGTTAACAATATGTCTATAAGGGAACCCGTTCACCAGGGTCCATTCCTAATGTCGACAGGAGCTAGATGGCACTAATCCCGAGATGGGATTAGTGCCATCCCAGCTGGCTGACTGCCTTGGTGATGAGTCTTCTATTATTCCAGCTGGGCTTCCTTAACATAGTATATTTGATGAGCCATGTGATTTTGAGAAAGCATTGTCATCTACTTTCCAGATTTGCAATTCTGTTGTCCTGTTAACAATGGTTGGAAGACGACTTTTATTTTATAGTACTAATTCTTTCTTGTGTCTATTTCTGAAACTATATGAAGAAATATCATTCTTGAATTTGTGTTGGTATGTAGAACTTGCCAGATATGGTTGCTGTCAAGGATGCTGACTTTTCTAATGTAGATGCTGTGTTTTGCTGTTTGCCACATGCAACAACACAGGTTCCTCCACTTCCCTATCTATTGTTTACTGAATCTTGCAGCACCTAATCATCTATAATGATAGATACCTTTACTCGTCTTGCCGCATTTAATTACATCTGTAACAGTGGATGACCCATACTTTTGACAAAAAATGGTTGGTACTAATTCTGAAACCTTTAAATCTGTTACAATCACTTATACTAAAAACATTAAATTATGAAAATATGAAACAGTGCGCAGTTAGGTAAACATTGTTTGCAGTTAGGATGTATAGAACTAGAAGGCCATATGCTTCATAAATTATGAAACAGTACATAGTTAGGTAATCATAGTAGGTAATATGGACTGTAAGTTTATTTGAAAGAAAAATGGGATAACTGCAAACTATGATTACCTAACTGCATACTGTTTCATAATTTATGAAGTATTTGGCTTTCTAGTTATGATAAGTTCCTACAATACCAACCAAAATCCATACTACCATCCTATATGGCCTTTTAATTCCAAAATGTCATTTTTAATTTTTTTTTTTAATTTTTTTATATTCAAATAAAGCTATACACATAAGGGCCACAACATGTATATTAACACACATATACACCCCCCTATGTGGAGGCCCACACACACGGCTCTGAACGTGACGCCACATGGGACGCTATCATGTGGCATTAAGGGGCATACATACATAAACCTAGTATGACATGGCGCTAAATGAGCACAACAAGATACAATTAAAACTCTTTGTAATTACCAGGGATCGAACACCCAACATCCTAACTCTTACACCATGTTTCAACCGCTTAACCCAAAAACTCGAGCATTTAAGTAATGGCCACAACAATGTATATCAATACACATTAATACAATCTAAACCACTTGTTTCTGACATGAAGAGTGCTGATTTCTTGTTGCAGGATATAATCAAATGCCTTCCCAAGCAATTGAAGATTGTCGATCTTTCTGCGGTATGCTTTGGGTGCACTTTTAGTACATTGTCGAATTTCATGGCATCATTCATTTTCTGTTGTCTTCTAAATTTGAAATGCTGCCTATAGAAAGTAATATGGAATGATTCTTCAGGACTTCCGGCTTCGGAATGTAAATGAATATGAAGAATGGTATGGTCAGCCTCACAGAGCACCTGAGTTGCAGGTGAACTTTATCTATTCCTGTCCTACGTTTTCTCTCAACTTTGTCAAATCTCTGATTTTCGGGCTGTCTACTTTCTGTTGTCTTTTTTTTTTACCCACCTGGAGTAATAAGAAGTTAAGAACTAATATCTTCTATGTGAAACAGAGAGAAAACTATATATTGAAAGTGCAAAATGCTGCAGGCTAGATGTCTAATACATGGTCTGTATAGACATGGTTGTTTTGGACCTTTAGGCATCAGTTCTGCCATGTGGCAGGATGATGCGGCAATTCCTACCAAGTTTGTGCATGCCCCCAGTAGTCTGTGCACCTTCTTCTTATCCTGAATTTTTTAATAAGCTCTTTCAACAGCCACTGAGGAAACTAAAGTTGGTTTATGTAATATCTTTTTGGATATGAAATGAAATGAAATTTTCTTCGCACCAATAAAATAAATTTGCAATTTTTTATTTTTTGCTATCTGTAAAATTGGCCAGGAAGACTACATTTATAGTTTTATGTTAAATAATAATAAGAATCATGGATTTAGGGATTGGCATAGGATTGACCTAATAATCAAGTCTTGTTGGGATAGACCAGGACCTGTACCAAGTTGAACCGGTGATCCCTTCCAAAACTCAGTTGTAGCAGGGCTTTTAAACCATGTTGTGCCCAAACTCAGCTCACCCAGGTGAGCATTGGCAGAGGCGTAGAGTTGACCAGTGAATCAGTGATCAACAGTGGGAAATCTTATCCCTGTCTCCAAGTACTAAATCCTTGATGATAATAGAGGAACACAGGATGAATGAGAACTAAATGCATGGACCTATAACCAGTCAGATAAAAGAAGCTTATAATTATCGCTCATAAGGAAACCCAGCACTGTACAAATAAATCAAGAGACAGTAACAAAGTCACTAAAGAACCTTTCTACAGAATAACTGCTTACCTCAATAGTAAAAGCCACTTAAGTTCAGCTCCTCAACACTAGCAAAAAGATCATCAAGGTTCAAATCCTCGACCCAGGTTCAAGTCACTTTTCAAGGCTTTTATGGTCTAGCTCTGAGGCATATGAAGTGGTTGACAAAATCTTATTACCACAGGATACCTCCATGGTTGAAAAACTCAGAATCGGGTAATGGATTTGTCTCCATCGATTCTGATTCGGATTGTATTGGAATCGGTCGGATTCGGTCATAGGCCGAACTCATCCTAACTCGGTCAGACTCAGTATGCGTAGAATCAAGTTTTATCAGAATCAGCCCCGGTTGATTCCAAGTTGAATCGGCTAATTCTGTCGATTCCAATCCGAGTTTTAAAACCTTGGATACCTCTTTCCAGATTTCTTGTGTGTTGTGGAGAGAGAGAGAGAGAGGGGGGAGATGAACTTGTATGAAGATTTTTTTCCTATAATCTATAGTGGACTTAATTTGTAAGACTGGAATAACTAAAATTTATCTTTTTCTAATTTTTGTGCTCGCTATCCAATCATTATATTGTAATCGTCCAAGTAATAAAAACATTTCTAAATATCTCAAAACTTTCCATGAGAATGAAGTTTTTTCCTAAGCCACCAATAGCCATTTCATATCTACCAATGGTTTTGGGTTCTATGCTTTTTTTGGGGAAGGATTTTTTTTCCACTAAACCAAGTTTGTTTCAGAGCTTCTTTTAAGTAATGCCACTGGTTACTTTTTCATTATCTTTTTAAATACTGTCTTTTATTGTGCTAGTATCAGATGAAACCCTTCTCAGTGAAATAAAACATGAATTTATTAAAAATTGTTTTCTTAGAGGTAACTTTGATTGTTGACATCCCTTAAAAACTTGCATTTAATTCTACATTACCCTTGGTGTGTCTCTTTGTACTGTTGATTGCCAGGGCAATGACATAATTTCTATAACTAGCAGAGTTGTCAAGGAGTCGCCAAGCCAATGCACTTGCTTTGGCGACTAGACGTCCAAAACCTATTGATCTTGCCCTCCATATTTTGTTGATGTCAACCATGTCTCATCTCTACTCTTGTGTGCTTATGTAATTTTACTCTTATTCTTCTTATATTCTCTATGTTGACACATATATAACTTCTGGATGCAATCTCCTTGACATCAAGGTGGCTGGCCATCGCTGTGGCTGACCTTGGCAACATGACAATTATGCTAATTAAAAAAGGGGAGAGGTCAACCTTTTGTATTTGAGGTTCAACAACCACTAATTTGAGATTTATTGATGTCTTCTGGTCTCTGTTACTTGATTGGATCCAGAAAGAAGCTATTTATGGTTTGACAGAGGTTTCAAGGGAAGAGATTCGGAATGCACGGCTTGTGGCTAATCCTGGCTGTTATCCAACATCAGTCCAACTTCCTCTTGTTCCCTTGATAAAGGTTTGTATCTTAACTGTTATCTTTTGCATTTATTGCTTTATTTACTTCTGATTTGTACATTTTTTTAATTAAACCTTCAATTGTTCTACATGTGTTTCTGTATTTCTAATGAAGAAAAATTTCCTTTTTAGGATGCTTGTGTGGAAGTTCTGGGTATTTGATCCGATGATATTTTCCACAAATTTTATTCATACACCTCTGGACATTAGTTATGTCTTACAAGTATACTATTAAGATGGATCTGGAGAACATTTGTCGATTCTTGGTAGAAGAATCCAACTAAGTGTTGGCCAACCACAAAGAATAATGTGTTTATTGGGGTGCAAAGAGTCTCTGACCATAAACCATAGTGAAAATCTGAGTTCCGTTTGCTCTTCAGTTACTCCTTCAGTTTGAATTTCAGTCCCTTTTGTTGAATCAGACAGATCATTTTGTAACAATGTGTTCTAGTATTGAGCTGTAACTCTTTTCTCTGGAACCCTTGAACATAGTGGAACTTGAACCATGAATTGCCTATCCCTAGAAAGGCATCAAGTTCTGTGCATTATTGTATGATTAAGGCTGTGGAAGATGCTGTCATTCTTATTGAGTATATTTTAATGTCTCATAGATAGTTATTTGCCCTTGGATGCAGGCTAATCTTATAGAGCTGAGGAACATTATTATTGATGCAAAATCTGGTGTAAGTGGAGCAGGTCAGGATCATTATATTTCATCTCTCCTTCTTGCATTTTCAATTCTGGCATTATTTTGCAGTTTTTTAGTCAGGTATATCCTGCAGGGCGTGGAGCTAAAGAATCCATTCTATACACTGAAATAGCTGAAGGCATTCACTCATATGGAATTACAAAACATCGTCATGGTATGCATTCATACTTCTAGCAACTATCCTTTTAAGAAGGAATATTGATTGCATGATATACGGTAACTGCTTTCTTCTTTTTCCTCAAGTCGACCAAATATGTCACAAGATTTGCAGGATGAATAAATGATAAGTACACATTGCTGCTAAAGAAGTTGCTCCCACACTCTTTGCCTAGCCATCACCATTCACCACCTTCTCTGGCGACTCATCCAAAGCTTATGCTGCCCCCTCCAGTAACCTCACAAACCTATCTGAGCATCTCCAAGAAAATTCCAACCGTGAGAGTATTAGCTGGATGTTAGCAGCCCAATCATTGGGGTTTGGAACATTCCCACTGCTGTAGTACAAACAAGACAGAAGAGGTGAAGGGAGAAACCAGAAGAGAGTGGAATGGCATGGTCCTATCATGGGGGTTTGAGACCTTTAACTACTGCTTTTGAATCACTAGAATATATTGCTAGTGCCAGCTTTGCTGACAATGGGAACCAATTTATGGTTCCATTCGGTTAATTCTTCTCTTCTTTCTTCTCTTCTTTCCAGACAACTTAATTGAGAGGGTGGTGGAGTCTTGTGGACAGAATGTGCAATGTTGATTGCAATCCCCTCAATCATTATAGAGAGGATGGCAAAGGGGGAGCATTGGCCATTGATGTAATGAGAAGTCTATAGTCCGCAACGACTCCAATCTGACATTGATGGGTCCTTGGGAAAATTCAATGGTTTAGGCTAGATTGATTTGGGGGAAGAAGAAAGGGGTCATTTTGCTAAAATTCCTGTATGTGTCCACTGTGAAGACAAAATGACCCAACCTAAATTAGTACAATTTCAGTCCAAAATGTGTTTGACGTTGCTAAACTACTGCAATGGGTGGGAACTTACCATTTCCATATAGTAATAAATCTATAAAAAAATTATATAAGCAAAAAAAAAAAAAAAAAAAAAAAGGCAACATATGGAATGACACAGAACAATATTGAAGAAATTCATTGATAGTATGGTTAGGATCTTAGGCCTAGGAACTTCAAAAAATAGTTCAAGTCACACACTCCCATGATCCATCTTCTTTTTGGAGAATCCACTTCTACTATTTGTATCAAATAAATATTACAATAAATATTGCAGAGTTGAAGGGAAATATCCAAATACATGGCTTATTCTTTTCAAGAATCGATATTTGTAGCAATGAAATACTATTGTTCCTCCCCAAAATGATATAGGACATATTTTTAGAAATACGGGGTGCACAAGAATTATTTACTACTAATAAGTGAAATTTCTGACTGTAATCTGCACATTTAAATATTAGAATTCACTCTTGCCTATTTAAAGTTTTCTGGTGGCTGATCTTTCCAATTGCCCAAAGTTCACTATTTTAAAAAGAAATAAAGAGCCTTCAAATTTATGAATATGACATGGCACATTATTATTGTCATAGGGGTCTGTTATTTTTTTTCAAGTGTCAAAAAAATCTATTCTGCCACGTGGGCAGATGATGTGTCCATTCCAACCGTTGGATAGAGAGAACATGGTCTAGATTACCCATGTGTCAAATTTCAGTCTTATTCAATCAAATACCACCTTTGTATTGGCATGCATCTCTTGTATGTCCGTGTATGTGTACCAGTACTCTAAACGTTACAGTGTACTCTTCCAAGTATCTGACCCTGAGCAGAAACAGTGGTGTAGATTAAAAAACCGTAAAAATAATGGCTTAGATTTGTCTTGTGATTTCTGGAAACATCAAATTCCAGTGTTACATAGATTAACTATCCATATAACATTGTTGCTGGTTTTTTTTCTTCATTTTCAGTTCCTGAAATTGAGCAGGGACTCTCTGATGCTTCACGTTCCAAAGTAACAGTGAGCTTCACTCCTCACCTAATGCCGATGGTAATAAATTCTACTCCACTTTGTGAAGTACTTCAATTATTATGGTCATTGTTTAACTTATTCAAGAAAACACTTATAACTCTTTTACTTCTGGATGTCCTATAGAGCCGCGGGATGCAGTCAACCATATATGTTGAAATGGCCCCCGGTGTGCAGGTTGATGATCTTTACCAACAATTGAAGATCGCTTATGAGGTATATCTCCCGAACAATTACTTATTATGCGAAGTGTGAATACGAAACTCTGGAATTGTCAATATTTTTGAAAATTTATAATGGAAAATTCCGTGAATAAATCTTAGCTGAGCCACTGAGCAAGGAGTTGTTTGTCCAAGATTATGTTTTGGGATGGCATTCTTTTAAGAGATTGTCCTTTATGGCTTTCATTGGTTTCTTCATGGGTTTCTTCCTTTGGGTCGGGGCGGCTTTGCTTAGCCTACCATTATTGTTGTACTATTAATAATTTCTCTTTTCAATAAAACCTTATCAAAAAATAAATTTATCTGTAAATGGATTGCTTTTGTCACAATGTGTGGACCGGAACCGGAAGTAACTACATCCACTTTCCTGTACAGATGAGATGTGGGCTCAGGTGTTGGAGCCCATTTCCAGATCTGGAAGATCATCTCAGCCAATAATTCTCTCATTCACTTAAACCATCCATTCTAATTTCTTGTCCTGGAGATGCTACCCTTCTTTAATTATTATTCCAAAACTATATAAGGGGTAAACTCTGGCTATGGTGTTTCTGTAGGTGGCTTCTAATTTTATGATACTTGACCTACCGTGTTGTGCTGCTTGTATCACTTATGCACACATATAATGAGGATGGATTCTTTTATTCTTATATTACCAACTCCCCAAGTTTCCTCTGTTTTGCTCCTGTATCTTCCAAAAGGGGAAAAGATCTCTAAGAGTTGTTTCTCAGAGGGAAACAGCAGATCACCAGCTAAGACCCCTAAATGACTGCTCAGTGATAAAGGAGGGAGGCGTGCAGTCTTGCAGAGACAGCCAGGAGATTTGCCTAGAAGAAGTCACCCTGGGATACAATGTTTCTTCTGGCTTGCCTTCTTGCTCAAAAGGGATAATAAAATACCAGCCAGAATGAATTGAAATGTCTCTCTGAGTTAATCCGAGTAAGTTTCATTTATGGAGTACGAGTCATGGAGGGTATTTTGAATGTGATTCTGACCTTCACCCTTGGATGTTTAAATGCTGATCTTTTTGTTGAAAAACCTGGAAGATGGTGCCCAATGAAATTTTATCTAATTCTAGTTCTGGCTTCCCTTTTTTTTTTTTTGGGTGGGGTGGTTGATTGGATACACATTTGCCTGTGGCCCAGGATGAAGAGTTTGTTATTTTGTTGGATAAAGGAGCCGTTCCTCACACTCGGAATGTTCGAGGATCTAACTACTGCTTCATGAATGTCTTTCCAGATCGAATTCCTGGAAGAGCAATAATAATATCTGTTGTATGTATAATTCCTGCATATTTCTGTTTGAATTTCTATTCTAGTTCTAGTAGTGGATATGTTGAGCTAATGTGATGTCATTCTAGGGTTTAACTTAGCTTAACAACATGACTGCAGATTGATAATTTAATGAAGGGAGCTTCTGGTCAAGCTGTGCAAAACCTGAATTTAATGATGGGGTTCCCTGAGAATAGTGGGCTCCTTTACCAGGCTTTGTTTCCTTAGCATATCCTTCTTCAATGTTTCAAACCAGGTAAACACGCTGCACACAGTGTTCTCAACCATTTTTTTTAGTGGTCAAATTCTTATATATATGGCGATGAATGTTCAAGCTACGAAACATGGACCTCTGTAACTGGCATAAATAAATCAAATGTGTTACCACCATCCTGTTGAAGTTTCATGCAACAGAAATGCTTGTGACCATCCAATAATCTGTTGCATTCATTGGATGCCTTGATGTTCAGAGGAACAGTAACTGTTGATGATCTGAGAAGTTCTCAAGCTAGATTGCTATGATAAGCTATAGCATTGAAGATGCCCATGCATAGATGCTGGGCCTAACTCACAGTTTGCCATTTATGGTTACCATATATATTGATTAGATTATCTGTCTACTTGATGTTTCAGGTCCGTGAAATACTAGATTTGCTGCAGAGAAAGATAAAAACTGTAGCATGGCTTTACAATGTAATGTTCTGTTACTATGTATGCTGCAGCTTGTAGGAGAGCTGCGCAAGGTATCTAAATTAAGGACCCAAACAAGGGTGAATAAGATGTATTGATTAGGTCCAGTCACCTTTGTTGTGTCATGTATGTTTTTGGCTGCCAACCTTACAATTTAAGGTTCTACAAGTCATTATATAAACCCCTAAATGCCTTAAATTTAAGAAATTCTGTCCTTGATAGACGGAATTAAGTTGGGACTTTATTAAAATTTCTGCCCTCAAATCCACAGATCCTAGTGAATGATATCCAATGATTGTCCGAGGAAGTATTTAATCGGAGGTTAGGATTTGGGATCATGCAGTTTGTGTGATTTTTGTTGGCTGCCAACCTTACAATTTAAGGTTCTATAAGTTATTATATAAGCCCTCAACTCTCCATGTATAGCATATAAATTGTATTTGACACTTAAATTTGGCCTAAAATTGAGCCCAACTCTACGTCCCACGGACGGCTACAGCTCTCAAAAACACTTCGAGCCCTACTTCATGGTTCAAGAAATCAGTACCAGGATCCGAATCGTCCCCGGCAGACCCCGATCGGTTGTTATCAGCCCATATTTCACCTTTTGGATCAGCTCGAATATCTTTGTATCGATTTTTAGTTAAAATTTTAGTAGGTATTGTTATAACTGTAGATGGTCAACACGTGGTAATTGATTCTGTTGGAAAATTGACACGTGTCACAAAATAATAATATTAAAATGTATCGTACCAGTACAAGGAATTGCCCTGGAAATGATACCAAATCCGTATGGATCTCAGCCGAAACGAATTACTTGAACCGGGAAGGAGGATTCAAAGGCAAATACTCCTTGCACCATCAGCCAAGCAATTTGAAGTCATAACCCAAAGGGATGGGCGGAACAGATGAATGATGAACGAGAATGTATGGCAAAGAACTCGAACGGTTAAATATGGATATATATTGGACATTTCATCATCTTACAGACTATAATACAGAGGACTTATTCGGAAATACTGATAGCTGGAAAGAATTAATTTTGAGTTTGGATGGCTGAAGGCCAGTTTGTTAGAGCACTAACAATCTTCATGTGTTGCCTTTGTGTGACTTTAACGACTTAAAGCAGAAAGAAATGAAGTCTGTGATCCCCTTCTTGAGTTGGGAGATGATTGTGGCTTAAGCTTTGACAATCGGATCTTTTCTCCACTTATTCTGCTCTGCAGAATTCAGCATCACATTCTCAGTTAACAGACATTTTTAAGGGGAGGTTATTTGAAAATAGGCCAACACCTATCATTTTAATGAAAGCAAATGGAAAAGATATCTCTCCATACCTGATACTTCCAATCTTCCAATTCTGTTTCTAATGAAGTAATTCGATCTTTCAGCTGACGGAGTGCCTCTTCTGCTGCAGGGAGGCTTACATCGGACATAGGCCTCGTTATTCCTGCAGCCTGCAATTGGGGTTCGAACAGGAACCACAATGATCCAGTCAAGTTAAATTTGTAATTTTAGGGTGTTTAAGTAGTTAAGATTGCAAATGCTTTCATTGAGGAATTAAAGAACACTGACCTTTAAAATACTGGTGCATAAGCCCACTAGCTTCTCTGCTAATTGGAGCCTCACCTCCTCATTTTCCTGTCATGCATTTATCTGGAAAGTCAGGCTACCAACTCTCAGCGCAGGCCAAACCAACCATCCTCTTATAGTAGTACCACCATTTTTTCAGATCAAGGACCAGAAAAATGTATCTCTTCAATGAATACTAACCTTTAGTTTGTCATTTAATCGTTGCTCCTCATCAAAATCAATAAAGGGGCTCCTCCCATTAGAAGCACGATAGCAGGCGAGTTCTTCCTTCACGTGTGAAACAATAGTCTCAGATCGCCTTAACTTAGCGGTTAGGTCATCATTTAGAATTTTCAATGAATTGTTCTCTTCCTGCATGGAGGAATCAGCTTAATATACTCTGGAAAGCATAAAAAGAAAAGAACACTGATAATTCAAATAGGTTCAAAGCTTAAAATCTCAAAACATGATGACAGATGCCACAAAAGGTGAAATTTGACAGTGGTTCAGTTCATATTACTCCCACGTGTATTGAGCCCTGAATCCATCTGGTTTGCCACTCCCCATGGCTTGCCTTCGACGTAAGAGATACCCATTGGATTCTAGGCCAGTGAACTCGGTTACTGATATTGAAATTTAAACTCGAAGTTAGCTAGAGATTGAAGGTTTCATGCCTTAATCTTGGCATGGTGATGTATACGCTGCTGAAGGTTTTGCTGGCCAGAAAGCTTTTTCACTTCTTTTTCAAGTTCTGCCAAACTCGTTTTATGGTTTGCATTCTCCACCTACACAGTTTTATAAGAGTAAGTTGATAGGAACAGAAGATACAACTCCCACATAAATTAAAGCAAAGAAAAGAAAATAAGTTATGAACCTGCAACATTTCATTTTCAGTGGTTAGAAAATAATCCCGCTGACGAAGCTTTTCCAATGCAAGACGAGCAGCCACCATGTCGGCATGTTTTTTGTTTATTTCCTCCAACCATCTATAAAAAGGGGGATGTGAATCAGCAACCATCTATAAAGAGAACAATGAAGAAGCTTGGACATGCTTAAAACAAGAAAGAAGGATCAAACTCTTGATGCAAAAGTAGCCTACCCTTGCCTCTCTTCAATAAACTCATTCAGCTGCTGCTTCAGTATGAACACCTCTTGCTCCTACATGAAGAAAAAAATGTTCAGAAGTATAAAAAACACTAAGGAAGCAAACCATCTTAGTTCATTGTTAAAGCAAGCAATTTAACCTTTCCTTGGGATTCTTCACTATGAAGCCAAGCCTTCTCTGTTATCTTCTGCACATGCTGATGATCCAATAATGACTACCATCAACAAAAACAAATGTGGTAAGCATAAATGTGAAAGGGTTTAGGAATGAATTGTAGCAGGATGCAAGGCTCAACCCAAGGTTAGTCCATTGCAAAACCATAGGTAGGTGTAACCTTAGACTAATGTTTTAATTGCTGTAATTAGATTCAGATCAAGCACCTCGGCCTGATGCTCTCATTGGGTCAGGGTTACAAGTTGACAATTCCCTTGCCCAAGTTGCAACCCACAAAGCAAGAATTCCTAGGGAAAGAAATTATTATATATTCTTAACTTCTTATTATATGAACTACAGGAATGGCATAAACTCATTCAAATAAATATTAACCAAGAACAAAAAAATTGAACTCATATTTCAGGATTCATTATCTTACAGCATAGTTGGTCATATCCAACTTTACTCCCAATAAATCTCGTATTACATCATGGGTCATGCTTTCTGCCGCAGCTAGCTTAGTATTCAACATGAATATCTGGAAAGAGAAAGCCAGTGAATCCAACGTGAAACATGAAGTACAATTAGTGAAGTCAAAGAACATATTATACCAATTGCCAAATTGACATGCATACCTCCTTCTGTCGACTTGCAGCTAATGTCTCAAGCTCTTCAATTCGAAGCCTCCCTGCTGTGAGCTCCTCATCCTTCTCAGAGTTTATTTGCTGGGCCAAGCCCAAACCAATGCATTTAAAAGGTGAACCAGAACCCCTAGATTTGAAAGGAGAAGCAGAACCCCGAGATTTTGCAGCATGCTTTTCTGGTTTATGTGATGATGAGTTTGTGTGGGGGGATGCATTTTCAGATCTGACTTGTTCGGCCATGGCTTCCAATGCTTTGAACTAGTTTTCAGGTTCAAAGTCAACTTATATTTTTTTTAAAAAGATCAAGAAGAAACTTAACATACACTCTAATGAACATCCAAGACAGAACAGAAAAACTAAACTCACTGTAATGAACATCCAAGACAGAACAGAAAACCTAAGTAGTGAAAACCCATAAATTTGGTGAGCTAAGAACCTACTTTTTGCTTGTATTCACGTGCCTGTGCCTCTGCATGCAAATTTAGCTCAGAGATATGCTCTTTGCAATGGGCAATCTGTTGTAAAAGGTAAAAATGCAAGTTTAGCTGCATTGGTGCATTATAAAGTATTACAGCAGCAATAATAGAAGGAAAATGCTAAGAAGCATCAAGGCATGCCACAAGAATTTAATCCCCATGAACCAGCACTCCCAATAATTGAACCAGATAGAGAAACATGACTAAACCATCTTGCATACAAATCAATAAAAACAAGGGAAGAAATAACCACCAAGAAGTCACACCTTTGCATCCTTGTCAGCCATGTCCTTCTCCAGAATCTCAATCTGCCTTCGGGCTTCTAGCAAGTCACTCTCTTTCTCTTCTAGATTCCTGTGGAAAGAGAATGGACGTTAGCATTGATAAGAAATAATACAGCCTCTATGAAAGCCAATACAGAAAGATTGCAAACCAGACCTTCGCAGCTCAGCATCTCCACTTTCAAAGCCTTGAGCTTCTGAGTCCATGACAGGTCCAGAGGCATCCACTAGACACATCTGATGCCTTACAGCCTGAAGCTCCATCTCTAGCTCCTCCCTCTGCAACCGCTGTTTTTCAGCCTCTCCTTTGACTATTTCTACCTATCAAAGTGGAGGTCCAAGGTATAAGGAAAAATAATGAAATTTAAATCAAAAGAAAATACATAAAAATGAACTTAACAAAGAAAGGGGCTTCAAAATTCACCTTGTTTTCCAATACATTTACAATATTTTCTAGCTCTTCCACAGACCTCCCAAGCAGCTTCACCTCCTCCTCCCTGTCTTCAGCATAAAACTTTCTTGACTCAGCTATCTATGATTTGAAAGAACAAAGAGTAATCAGAGCAAAGACAAAAGTGGCATAGGTAGGTGTTCAAAGAAATGGGGACATAAATCTGTAGAAACCTGTCGAGCTTCGGTTGCAATAGCTTCATTTTCTTCAGATAAAGCATATGCTTTCTCTAGTTTCTCTTTCAGTACTATTAATTCAGACTGAAGGTTTTCCTTCTCATTCATAACTGTGTTCAAGTCATTCTTCAAGCTGTCAATGAAATAGTTCATTTGGCCCAGGGCATTACCCATTCTAAGGATTTCCTCCTCTAAACTTTCATTTACCTTCCTTTTATCCATCAATTCCTCGTCAATGGAAGTTTTTGCTGCTAAAATATCCTCCAGTTCTACATGCCTTGCTTCTAGATCAGTGTGAAGTCTGGAAATGGAAGTTTCAAGGGAGTGGATTTTGTTGTGCAAACTACATTTTTCCTGATCAGAAACATATATGTCACTTAAAACCGATTGGAACTCAGATTTCTTCTCCTCTAGATCTTTGAGAGCTCTGCAATGTTCTTCCTTCAGCTTGCTTAGTCCCTTTTCCAGTGACTCTTTTTCCTCTTCCACAGAGTTCATTTTTCTCAATTCTGCATCTTTCACGTCCAAGTCATTTTGAAGCCTGCAAACTGAAGATTCGAGCAAGCACACATTATTCTGCAACTTCTGGTTTGTTAGGTTAAGGACAGCAATATGATCAGAGGAAGATCTCCAAGCTATTTCCTTTATTCCTATATTTTGAAGAAGTCTTTCCCTTTCAAATTCAAGCTCTTGAACCCGGACAGTTAGACATTCCTTCATGTTAAGGATTCCATTAAGCTCATCTTTCAATTCGTCAATAGAACATGCAACTTCCTTCAATGATTGAATATCTAGTTCAAGGGTCTTTTTAATTGTTTCCATCTCCGTGATTTTTAAGCGGCTTTGCTTCAACTTAAGTGACAAGTCCTGTCTACCAGTACGTGCTTCTTCAACTTCTTTCTTTACAAGAACAACCTCAACTTCCATATCCATTAATAATTGCATTTCTAATTCTGCATCAACCTTACTAAAGATCATTTCTTTCTTTATGTTCTCAAGGATTGCTGTAAGTGCATATTGCTCTCTCTCCAGTTCTACTTTCTTGATACACATGAGTTTCAACTCTGATGACACAACTAGTGATTCAAAGTCTTTGGCAGTTGACTCTAGCATAATAAACTCGACCTGAGTTTTTATAACCTCCTCCTTATCTCTAAGTACTTGCTCTTCTTCTAAAAGTACTGTCAAAGCATTTTCTTTGCTTAGGTCCAACTCTTTCATTAAAATGGCAAGTTCAGATCCTATAGAATTTGATCTAGCCAACATTGACTCTTCTTGGATCTGTAAATCCAAAATTTTCTTCTCAAAAGAGTGTAACTTGGTGCTTAGCTTTCCAGTTTCATCTTCTTTCCTCGTGATGCGATCAAAGCTGTTCTTAATGTCAACCAGCAGTTTCCCCTCAAGGGCTCTGCATATCTGAAGCTCCCTTTCTGATTTCAAATTGTGATCCCTCAGATCAGATATGAAAGATGTTGATTCACACAGTCCATGATGAAGCAATCCGTTTTCTGCATTCAGTCCAGTCACCATCTCCAGCAAAATCCCTATGTGACAAATGTGTAGCACTGACACAGCACAATCTTTCACAATAATCTCAGACCAGATATCCTCCAACCATGAACTCATTAATTTTGTTGAGCACAGAAGCTGAGTCTTCAAGCAGTGGAAATCACATGTAATTGACTCAAATTCTTCCCTGAAAGTAGTCTGAACATCTCCAATGATATCCTCCAGTTCCAGAACTTGACTCTTTGTTTCAGTCAAAATTGAGCTGTACTGCCCTTCGAGGTTATCATATTGCAAGTCCTTCAGATAATTAGAGCACTGCAATTCCTGAACCTCATTGGTTAGGAAGCCCTTTTCATTGGCTAGTGCTGCTTCGATTTTTTTAAGCCTTTCTATCTCAAGTTTCAAGTTTTCATTCGCAGCCATCAGTGCATTTACCATTACATCTGCTTCTTTCATGGTTTCTTGAGCCTCCTCAAATTTAGCGAGCATAAAAGAAGCCTCAGTAGTTTTATGCTCCGCAACCACCTTTGCGTCACTGAGTTCAAGCTCAAGCACCTGTAGAAAATTATTAAAAAAACGATCATGTACAATCATCAAAATTTCAGAGAAATAATTTGGTTTCAACATGAGCAGAAATGAAATCCTATTTGAAACACAGGGAAGTCCAGATTTCTATGAAATTTTGATCATTTCAGGGGATTGATGTTCACATACCCACATAATAACAACCACAGGCTCTAAAGTTGGTTCCATATCAGTTGTTCTCTAGCGTCCTCTCAGCTGTGTAAGACCACATTTTATGTTTATCTCTCTTCTTATTTCAATTATAAATCTGCTTCAATGAAGAAAATTATATATTGTCACTCAAAGTATCACGTCAATTGCAAATTCCCCCTCCCCCCCCTTTGCATATGTGCTTTAGATAAGAAGTCTAGTATTTTACGACACGTCGCACTGCGTTAATCACTTCTACATCTAATGACGCATTGACACAGATAGACCAACTAGCCTAATGGTTAAATGGTAGTCCACATAGGAGGAGGTGATCAATAGTGTTGGGAATATTCTATATTGCTTAGAAACTAACCTTGGATGCCTTATATATGTAAGAGTCCTTCTACTTAGTTCGAACTTTTGAGATGGAAACTTAACTTAACATGGTATTAGACCTTCAGGTTCACTCCGTACGGTAAAAAAAAGGACATCATGCCATGTGTACTGCCTCCCAAAAGAGGGGCAACACATGAGGGAGAGTGTTGGGAATAATCCTACATTGCTTAGAGACTAGAACCTCGGATGCCTTATCTATGTGAAAGTCCCTCCACTTATTAGTTCAAACTTTTGGGATGGAAACTTAACAAATAGTTCAAATTCCCTTTAGTCAAAAACCATTTTATATATATATATAAAAAAACTACATTGACACGACTACATGGGTAAAAAATTTCATGCATGGATCTATTAGGAAAAGAAAAAACACAATTTCATGCATGTATCTTTCTACTCTCAAGTATGTCTTTGCAATTATTGGTTACATTGATTATCATTGTATTCTAGATCTCTGTATGGATATTAGGGTTTAGGATGAAACCCTATGAATGGTAAAAAGTTTAACAATTGGTATCAGAGCTTTCCATGCAGTTCTAGGATCGATGATCAATGATTGTAGAAACTGTTAGGTATGATTGGATTGAAAGTGGGAGAAATTTTCCTTCCCAATTCTTTGTAAGAACCTGTCCAGGGTTCACACCTTAGAAACTTCTGTACTTAGAGTAGAGCCACCCAACCCCAACAATGAAGACTAGACCAGCAAGTACAAAGATTAATCGAAGCAGCCAGACAAAACCTTGGTTCTTAGCTTCACTACTACCCCTAGGACAAAGATCCGGCAGATCATCACACAAGCCCGGATTGCCCAAGAAGCTATCCCTATAAATTTCCTTGTCATAAAGAGGAGGTAGGTCTCTAGCGAGGTGGTTGTTTGACAAATTTAATCTGTTCAACTTCAAATTCTGCAATTCAAGTGGGATATTCTCAGAGAAGAAATTTCCTGAGAGATCAAGATAATCAAACTCCCAATTTCAGCTGGGATATTCCCAGAGAGCTCATTATTCGCAAGGTTGAGCTCATAGAGCTCCTTTAACGACCAGAATCCTAATGGAAGCTCACCCGAAAGCACATTATTGTGAAGATCAAGTGAGGTGAGCCTAGTGAGCTTCATCAATGATGCAGGGAGAGGCCCACTAAGCTGGTTATCACTACCAGAAAACTTAACAAGATTCTCCACCAATCCAATTTCATCTGGTATGTTTCTTGTAAACCGGTTTTTCGATATGAGCAGCACGGAGAGACTAGAGGCCCCCCTGAATCATTGTTGATAACTCACCAGAGAACAAATTCCCAACAAGGCCAATTAGATAAACATGAGGCAGTCCCCAAAAAGACGGTGGAACCTCACTCTATAACCGATTACCCATCATTCCAACTGTAATCAAGCTCGAACAATGACCAAGGCTTTTAGGAATCTACGCAATAAACATATTAGAGAACAAAAACAGCCATAGTAAAGAACCTTTGGCACACAAATTCGTCGATATATTGCCGGAAAACTGATTTTGTGATACGTCAATCGACTCCAGCAGGGAATTCATCCAAAGTTTTTTGGGCAATTCTCCTGTAAGCCGGTTATCGGACAGCCACAGTTGATACAAATTTGGAGACTTGGCGATGCTTATAGACAAAGTACCTTCCAACCGATATTCAAACAAGTCGAGCGTCTCCAGGGATAAAGCACACAACTCGTCTGGAATCATTCCGTTCAAGTGGTTTTTCGAAGCATCCAATCTTTACAACACCTTTAAATTCAACATCCCAGCAGGTAACCCACCAAACAAAGAATTGTCATAAGAGCTTAATCTGTACAAAACTCGAAAGATTAGTAATCGACTTGGGTCCCAATTTTTTTTTGTCTGGTGGGATTGAAACATGTGGTTTATTGATCGACTTGGACCTGGCGATGAACAATCTTCACGGTCCGATACCCAAGTCGATTACTAATCCTTCGACTGTTGTACAGATTGAGCTCTACGACAATTCTTTGTCTGGTGGGTTACCTGCTGGGATGTCAAATTTGAAGGTGTTGTGAAGATTGTATGCTTCGAAAAACCACTTGAACGGAACGATTCCAGACGAGTTGTGTGCTTTGTCTCTGGAGTCACTTGACTTGTATGAAAATCGGTTGGAAGGAACTTTGCCTGAAAGCATCGCCAAGTCTTTAAATTTGTATCAACTGTAACTGTCCGATAACCTGCTTACAAGAGAATTGGCCAAAGAACTTGGGACAAATTCCCTGCTGGAGTAGATTGACGTATCACAAAATCAGTTTTTCAGCAACATACCAGCGAATTTATGCGCCAAAGGTTCTCTACTATGGCTTTTTTTGTTCTCTAATATGTTTACTGCGTAGATTCCTGAAAGCCTTGGTCATTGTTCGAGCTTGATTACAGCTGGAATGATGGATAATTGGTTATAGGGTGAGGTTCCACCGTTGTTCTGGGGATTGCCTCATGTTTATTTACTTGGCCTTGTTGGGAATTTGTTCTCTGATGAGATATCAACAACGATACAGGGGGCCTCTAGTTTTTCTGTGCTGCTCATATCAAAAAACCGGTTCACAAGAAACATACCAGATGAAATTGGATTGGTGGAGAATCTCGTTAAATTTTCTGGTAGTGGTAACCAGCTTAGTGGGCCTCTCCCTGCATCATTGATGAAGCTTACTGGGCTCACCTCACTTGATCTTCACAATAATGTGCTTTCTGGTGAGCTTCCATCAGGATTATGGTCGTTAAAGGAGCTCTATGAGCTCAACCTTGTGAATAATGAGCTCTCTGGGAATATCCCAGCTGAAATTGGGAGTTTGATTATCTTGATCTCTCAGGAAATTTCTTCTCTGGGAATATCCCACTTAAATTGCAGAATTTGAAGTTGAACAGATTAAATTTGTCAAACAACCACCTCGCTGGAGACCTACCTCCTCTTTATGACAAGGAAATTTATAGGGATAGCTTCTTGGGCAATCCGGGCTTGTGTGATGATCTGCCGGATCTTTATCCTAGGGGTAGTAGTGAAGCTAAGAACCAAGGTTTCGTCTGGCTGCTTCGATTAATCTTTGAACTTGTTGGTCTAGTCTTCATTGTAGGGGTTGGGTGGCTCTACTCCAAATACAGGAGTTTCTAAGGTCCGAACCCTGGACAGGTTCGTACGAAGAATTGGGAAGAAAAATTTCTCCCACTTTCAATCCAATCATACCTAACAGTCTCTACAATTATTGACCATCGATCCTAGAATTGTATGGAAAGCTCTGATACCAATTGTTAGACTTTTTACCATTCATAGGGTTTCATCCCAAACCCTAATATCCATACAGAGATCTTGAACACAATGATAATCAATGTAACCAATAATTGCAAAGAGTCAAAGACATACCTGAGAGTAGAAAGATACATGCATGAAATTGTGTTTTTTTATTTCCTAATAGATCCATGCATGAAATTTTTTACCCATGTAGTCGTGTCAATGTAGTTTTTTATATATATATATATATATATATATATATATATATATATATATATATATATATATATATATATATATATATATATATATATATATATAAAATAGTTTTTGACTAAAGGGAATTTGAACTATTTGTTAAGTTTCCATCCCAAAAGTTCGAACTAGTAAGTGGAGAGACTTTCACATAGATAAGGCATCCGAGGTTCTAGTCTCTAAGCAATGTAGGATTATTCCCAACACTCTCTCTCACGTGTTGCGCCTCTTTTGGGTGGTAGCACACGTGGCATGTAGTCCCTCTTTTGGCTGACTGTACGGAGTGAACCTGAAGCTCTGATACCATGTTAAGTTAAGTTTCCACCTCAAAAGTTCAAACTAAGTAAGTGGAGGGACTCTCACATATATAAGGCATCCAGTGTTCTAGTTTCTAAGCAATATAAAATTATTCTCAACACTATTGATCACCTCCTCTTATGTGGACTACCACTTAACCATTAGGCTAGATGGTCTATCTGTGTCAATGCGTCATTAGATGTAGAAGTGATTAACGCAATGCGACGTGTCGTAAAATACTAGAATTCTTATCTAAAGCACATATGCAAAGAGGGGGGGGGGGGAATTTGCAATTGATGTGATACTTTGAGTGACGAAATATTATTTTCTTCATTGAAGCAAATTTACAATTGAAATAGGAAGAGAGATAAACATAAAATGTGGTCTTACACAGCTGAGAGGATGCTAGAGAACAACTGATATGGAACAATCTTTAGAGCCTGTGGTTGTTATTATGTGGGTATGTGAACATCATTAGCAATCAGCTTTCCACAACTTCCAATCTATCATACTCTCTAGGATGAGAGAAGTATGTAACTTGGTCCCAGAGAAGTTCATAAATAATTTAAAATAGTTAACATTATACTACATATTACTTGGGAAACGCATGAAATGAGTTCCAGTAGATTGACTCATGTAATTGGTTTATGATACTCATGGCCATAGAACTAGAAAATGTCCACCGTGACAACCCAGGAATTTGACAATAAATAGATATGGAAAAATAAAAAAATGCATAACGTAAACATAGCAGCAAATCTCATCTTATGACTTCAATATAAAACAAAAACGAAATATGAAGGTGCACACCTCTTTTGTTTCACGCAAACTATTGCCAGCTTCTTTTGCAATTTCTTCAACTATCCGCAGCTTATCCTCCAGTGCTATAATTTTGAGATCGGATTGTTTTTCCGTGCTGATCATCTCTTCTTGCAGTGCAAGCACCTGAGCTTTGAGAAATTCAATGCTTTTCTGACCCTCTTCTTCGCACTTGCTAATCTCCTGTTTCTCATCAATTAGTTTGGCCATCTGAGCCTGAACTCCTCTTAAACTGACCAGTGCAGACTCTATTTCTTTTCTCAGGAGAATAATAGTCAAATCTCTGTCAAATACATGTTCGGAAGTTCTTTCAGACTCCATGTTTTCCAATTTGCATGAGCACCCATTAACATTATTGTCTAGATTGAAAGAAATCTGTGACATATCTTTTTCCATGTCCTCAACTTGTGACCTGCTGATTCTTTGAGGTGTTTCAGTCTTAGTCTGCAATAATATCAAGACAATCTGAATAAATAAACTTTACACCCAAAGATGATCTCAAAAAGGTCAGCAAAATGAAAGGATCAAATGGTTCGGGTGTCTATCGAAAAACAAGAATATTAGCTTACCCGTCCATCAGAACTACCTTCCACACATATACTTGCTTGCTTTCCTGGAGTACTTATTTTATCAGGCCCTCCCTGCTGCTCTGTGTATTCATTCATGCATGAATTCAGTGTGGAAACACCCATTTTGAACTCATCTAGTTTTCCCCTTGTTTTCAAAATGTCGTCTTTCTCAAATTCTTCCACCTTCTGTACCAAACTACAAACAAGCTCCTTCTCCTCAAAAAGTTGGGTTTTGAGTTTATCACAGCTGTCCTCAAACGACTCTATTTCCATTTTCAGAAGTTGAATCTGTTTTTCTGCCTCTGCAATCACAGCAACCTGGTCTTGCAAAAGAACATCCTTCTTCACATTCAAATCCATGTACTCATTAAGTTGGAGATCTTTATGCTTCAAGGCATTGAGATAATCAGAGTTTATCTCAGAGAATCTGTTTACAACCATGGAAGCAACAATAGCACAAACCTCTGCCTTTCTAATCTGATCCTTTCCTAGCTTAATTCTATTATTTAGCTCTATTATAGTGGTGTTTTTCTCCTTCAGCTGTGACATTAACAGGACAACCTCTTTATCATTGTCATTTCTTTCCTGCTGTTGTGCTTCAGTTATAGCCAATGCAGCACCTCTTAGGGACCTCAGCTTCCATTCCATATCACTTTTAATATTATCTGCTTCCTCCAGACACCTTTGCAGTTCTTCAATTAAAGATTCCTTCTCAGAGATGGCCCTTGTCATCCTCCCCACCTGCTCACCAATCCAAGTCCTTTGCGGTAGGGAACTGGATATCAAGTCAAACTGATTTGAGGCATCATTGAGTGCCTCATGCCCATCAGCAAGAGCTTCTTCAATCTCGCAGCCCAATCTTTCCCAGTCTTCAGATAATGTTCTTATTTCCATATCTTTCTGCACAAGTAGTTTCCCTAACCTTTTGTTATCCTGGTTCGTCAAATGTAGCCGTTCCTGCAGTGCCTTAAATTCATTTTCCAGAAGAATCAAACTTTGTTTGCTCTCTATCTCTTTTGCATTACCATCCTCAACTTGCTGCTGAAGAATTGTAAGCTCTTCCTGCAAACAGACTATCACCTTAGCAGTTTCAGCCTCAACCTGGCAACGAACTTCATTCATTTCCTGTTCATGGGATGTCTGAAATGCCAAATCACTTTGGTACCACATATTTAATCTCTTGGCTTTTTCAAGAGAATGTTGCATTTTCTTCAATCCTTCCTCTAAGGGGGAACTCTCATTCTCAGAACCCTTCAAAGGTGGGTGGTTTACTAGTTCTTGACCACAAAGTCGATCCTTCAAAATGGCAAATTCCTGCTCACGTTTACTCAGGAGCTCCACATAATGACTGTTACTGTCCCTAAGATCTTCCAGTTCATTTATTGATAAAATATGTTGAGATTCAAGAGCTTCAATTAAAATCTTTGCATCTTCAAATTGCTTGCTAATTTGCAAACACCTCTCTTTTGCCGACTCAAGATCTCTACCCATGCACAAAATCCTTTCCTCTACCTCATTACGAGATGATCTTTCTTCCTGAAGTATAATCCTTAGTATATCCAACTCCAGCTGCAAATTCATGATTTCCTCTGTGTGCTTTTTTAGCATTTCATGCTTCCATATTTCTTTTTCTGCTCCTTTGAGCAAGTGACTCTGGTCTGCTTGAGCTTCCACCAAGGACTCCTGAAACATTTGTTATCCACAATTAGCAACCTGCAGATGTTATGGAATAATCTAACAGCAGCACAATGCTGTCAGTCCTAATCATGGGTGAAGGAGGGTTCTGCCGGTTTTGCAGAAAGCATTAGCCTTTAACCAAACCATTTTAAAACTGGCACTTTGCTGACCCTGAACACTTGGTGCAAGGATTTTTGGGCTGAATTAAAATGGAAATCATATATAACTATAACACACCTTCTGAAGATTAGTGTTGGCATCTGGATCAAGATGTGAAGGTCTGAGGTTCTTAAGATCATCTAGTTCTCTGCAGAGAACAAATGAGGGAAAATAAAAATGACAGCATCAAATAGTGGTCAAGTGTTATTTGGTCATAAAACTATGTGAATAAATATTCAACCCGACTCCTGTACTAATAGGGCGTATTCTTTAAATATATTAGTCTATAAAGTGTACTGTCTAATGATACTAAGAATGAGTTAATGCGCATTGAAACTACATCAAATATGGTATAAAAGTAATAGTGGAAAAAAAAAAGAGACTTGAATGATGAATTAAATTCTATCAAATTGAAAGCATTGCATTAATTCAAGAAGTAAAATCAGCATGAAATGTTCTGAGGGAAAACTTCAGAAAACGAAGTGTGCTTCTAACAAAAGGTTCAATAGACCAAAACAAGCCCAACAAACTCAAGATTAGATGACTAGGTTCCAATTACCGCATGAGTTTTGCATTGATCTCCATGCAAGATTTTAGGTTATTCTTGCAGTCATCTAACTCTTTGCAGGTGTTTTCCAACTGTAACCAAAGAACAATAATTAAGACATATGACATAGTCCTACAAAAGATACAATGATAAATCACATTGACAATAAGACGGAAATTAGCAACCTCCAAACGGAATGAATCGTCTTCTCTGCTATTAATTTCAGCTTCCTGTGCACACAGAGAAATATTTGTCAGGGCCAACGAAAAGAAAAGTGTGACATGAAAAAAACTCAATTATCTAAATGTAGCAGAGGTTTAGGGACACAAAACCAGCCAACCTGAGCTAACATACTCATATCTTGGTCTTGCCTTGTAATTTTCCCATCAAGGAATTGAACCAGCTGTAAAACAGAAGTACAGAACCCTATTTACCATACACATATTAAATAACATGACAAGACCATCCAATGTCATCTTAGATAGAACAGAGACCTGATCCCGTAATTCGGAGACTTCGGCTAGAAGAAGTTCTCTCTCCCCTTCTTCATAAAAGTCTTGAAACCTGTAGGTACACATGCAAAGGGTAGTATATTAGCGTCGCAATTGAAATCCTACAGAATAGGCTCAACAAATTTTAAGGGTATTACCTCCTTAGTTGATCTAGAAGCCTGATATTCTCCATTGCAAAACGGGTTACTTCCGGGTTCTTATCAATCCCAGCCCGAAGCAACTCAATCTCTTTTGATAGAGCTCCATTTTCTTCTAGTAGATATGTATCAGAAGGCATTAAACCTCCAATTAGTGATTCTATTCCTCGAATCTTATCCTCCCGGAATTTCAGCATCATTTTAGTGCGAAGGGTGTCTTCTTCCCTTTGGCGAACCTAAGAAGCAATGGTGAAATAGAATAAACCAACAAATTTCATAGGGAATAGAAGCAGCAAGGTCTAGTACAATGATTCAAAATCAGAGTTACCAATCGGTTCAACTGTTCAATTTCAGCTTCAAGTTGCTTGATCGAAGTGTCTGCCATCTTTTCTCTTCTCAAGGCACCGGCAAGAATTGTTTCAAAAGATTTCAACTGATAACATAAACGAGATACCATACACAAGGCACACAGCTTGTCAGCCACCCACTATTTTTCAGGTTATCTCCAGACAGAAAATACCCCAGCTGATGATCATAACCATCTTTTACGAATTCCAAAATTTTATAAAAAGTAGAAACTATATACACTAAAGGAATAACCACCTGTTTAGTGGACACTCTCGTAGTGCCCAATGGTGCAGATCCCCGCAAATCTTCTGCCATCTGATTATCCATTTCAAGTATCCTTTCCATAGGGACACTGTCATGTCCTTCCCCATCAGCATCTCTAAGCATTGTAGAACCAAATGAAAGAGACCTAGAAACATTCTGATGCTTAAGAACAGAAAGCTCCTCCTGTTTCGTAAAATGTCTAATTAAATTACAATTTAAATTAAAATGCCATGGTAGAACTTTTTTGCTGATGTTGTTAAGATGTTACAACCTTTAAAAGCCGTATCTGGTGATGCAATGCAAGTAAGTCTCCTGAAGAATCTTCATTCACAACAGCCTTGGATTTAAAGAAATATAAATATATCAGCTATGAACTAGTTATTTCCTAAGGAAATCTAATCCATTTTATTGTATCAATCCAGATAACAAGCAATGCACCATTACATTGTTCTGAATAAGTTTTGCACGCTGAGCAAACTTTAAAGTGCTAAGTGTTTCAGCTGCACAACTGAAAAATAAAGAACATCAAACAGAATTTAATGCACAATAACAAACAGAAATGAGAACATATCAGGCTTAAAGGTTAAACCTACCACATAGAAGGGCTGACATTAGCAATGATCATAGTCTTGGAGTTTCCACCAAGCGAGTCCTATAACACATTTCGTGTCAAACTTAACATGAAAGTTAGGTATGATAATATGAGAGCTGAGAGCTTTGAATTGTTAATCTCACTTGAAGAAGAAAGGTCAATCTTGAATCTCTATAAGGAACATGTCGTTGCTTTCCATGTGCCACATCCACTAGAAGCATTATTACATGACTGTAAGAAACAGATCAAGTTGATGAATGAGGGACAACAGAACTATCATTGCCAGTAACTACATACATGCTGTGATATAATTGAAGTAAATTGATATTAAATTAAATACCCAAGTGTAGATAATGATTTGTTGATATTTGCTGCTTCCTTTAGTCGCTCACCTTCAGCACCAGATGTTTTCTGCCTGTTATTGATGGTCATATATCAGTCAGTATCATCATCCAAGATGCAAATCATGTTCAAAGAATACATATTTCAACAACTCTGGCAACCCTGAGTTACCTTTCTGACCCAGCAAGATCTACGAGGTTTAGTCTTGCATATCGTAGGTTATTTGTGGAATCTTTTTCCCATGTACTCTCAATCACGCATGTAAAGACACTATGTGATCGGCTGCTCTCTCTATTCATGTTTGTGGCTGCAACTCTCCTATTTGCAGCACCCTATTAAGAAATGTACTGATCTAGTGAATAAGAGTAAGAGAAAGAAGGAAGGGGGAAGGAGGAAAAGGACCTTTGCAGTTCATGGACAAAAAATTGTTCAAATCAAAAGTTATTTACCTGGCTAAGAAGTGTAAGAATATCAGTCACAGTATGAACTTCAAATTCGGTGAGGTTTTCAACGTATACACCATTTTTAATATCCTCTCGCAGCTACAAATAATACAGAGACACGATAAAACTAAATTTATGATCCAATTCCCCAAGTGTGACAAAATTACCAAGGAATGTCAACTTACAAGCAAATTTGTGGACAGCGGATCAAGAAGATCCGTAATTTGCTCGTTGTAAATCTCTAAGAATGAGCACTTGCAATTATACTTTAACTTTTCATCCCTTCGGCTTTCTTCTTCCTGCAATTAGAAGAATCAGTTGGAATAGCCATCATTTTTTTTGTGTACCATTCAAAAGATGACAAAAGCAGAGAAGGAGAAAATTACAGCTCTGATTCTCGCAAACAAGAACTCAAATATGCGTGGTGTCATTCCACGGTTCGGGGTTGGCTTGATTTCCAAGTCATCAATCTCACCAAGCATTGTATAAGTCTTCCCACTTCCTGTCTACATGAGCTCATCATTTCAAAACAATTAGATATCATTGCCTTATAGTATCAACTATTTGAAAGACTGGCATGAAGATTCTGATACAAACTACAAGATTTGATTTGATAATATTAAAGGACATGTTATTACAAAAAAAACAACAACCATTTCCAGCTCCCCAACCTCTCCATCATAAAATACATTGAATGTATAAAGAGGGCAAGGAACAGGAACCACTCCTCTCAGTGGTTCCAAATACGACAACATAACTTAAACCTTGGAGAAAAATCATGACTATTGTTAGTGTAATAACATAAAATACGCTACCTAATTACAGTTAGTCTTAATCGTGTTGACAGATGGGCTCTTAGTTAGTTTTTTTTTTTTCTTTTTTCTTTTTTTGGGATAGTTTACTCCTAATTAATTTATTAGTTTCCTTTGCCAATTAGGCTTGTTAGTTTCATTTTCCTATTTTGAGTTTACTTTATCTTTAGTTTGTTACAGACTCTAACTTGTAGAGTTTCCTTTTTCTATTTTCTATAAATATAAGTTACAAGGAGAGGAGCAAGATACAAATTCGATTTTGCTCTCTCTCTCCCTATATTTCTTCTCTCGTTTTCTATTATGTTACATGGTATCAGAGCAGTATCTGATCTGCTGTTGAGAGTCATCTAAGTTCATCGTTTTGATGTACAGCCACCATTGCTGCTCTACTACATCTTCCTTTTCATATTGTACCTGCTACTACTCATTACACTACTACTGAAGATGATCGGTTGCTCCTAGTAGTACTATTATCGTATTGCTTACTGCTGCTCAAGTCTATCTATTGCAACTGATCTCGATTTCTGCTGTTGATTTTCACTGCTTCTATCGATCTGATCTGTTGTACAAAATCAGATCAGATCTGCTATTTGCTGATTTATTTGACATACTATTGTCGTTGACTGAACAGATCTGAATCTTGTTACCGCTGGTCTCATCGAGATCTCTCCCAGATCTCACTACCTCTGTTGCTGATCAAATCCAGATCTGTTTGTTTGTTGTTGCTTGCCACTACTGATGCCATCAAGATCTATCCCAGATCTCACTATTGCTGCTGACTTATCAGATCAACTCAAATCTGTTGCTACTTATTACTACTGGTGCCCTCAAGATCTTTCCCAGATTTCACTACCACTGCTGCTGATCAGATCTATTCATAGTTGTCCAGGCACCACCTAGGCATCCAGGCTCCCTTGTGACACCTTAGAAAATTGGGCACCTTGGTCGCCTAGGCGGGCACTCTGATTGCCTGGGCGCCCCGTCAGGCCTCCAACACCTCAGTTCGCCTTAGCACCTTGACAACTATGGATCTATTCAGATCCATTAGTTTGTTTATGCTTGCTACTACTGATGCCATCAAGATCTATTTTAGATCTCACCTAATCAGCTGTGATAACCCAGATCTGTCTACTATTGCTGCATTACTGAATCAAATCTACTGCTGTACATCGGCTACTTTATCAACAATAGAACTACTCTATCTCTCGTATCCACCATTGGATTGTACCTAAATTTTGATGATTTATTCTAGTTATATTTAATTACTTGCCTGTTATTTTTTTATCACATCTGCTGACTGGATCTTGAACTTTTCAATTAATCCACTTGCATCATTACCTATTCCTAGTAACACTAAGAGTCTAAGACTTCACCATATTTCTTAATTCGACCATTGGATGGTGTTGAAATTTGGATATCTTGTTCCTACTGATATTCTAATCTATATCCTAATGTTTGAAGTCTTCCGTCGTAATTTGTTCACATGGAATGTTCCATGTGAGGGGGAGAAGGTATATATATTTGCTCAACTTCGTGTCTTCTCATTGAAGAGAGCCTAGCCTACTACTGTCTTGCTCGTGATGGAGCTTTCTTCCTTGCTCATGATGAAGTCTACTACTATTTCCTATGCTAATGTTGGAACATACTATAGTTGCACATGATGCAACCTCTACTAACAGTTGCAGGTGACGTGGACTTTACTACTACATGCATGTGATGCAATCTCTACTACTTACACGTGATGCAACATCTACTACTTGCACTTGATGCAACCTTTATTACTTACACGTGATGCAACCTCTACTACTAGTACGTGATGCAACCTCTACTACCTGCACATAATGCAACATCTACCACCTACACGTGATGTGACCTCTACTACATCTTCGATCGTGTTGAAGCCATCACTATTACTGATTTTGCTCCTACTATTGCTGCAGCCATTACTACTTAGTTCATAATGACGTATACTATATTGCTACTACTACTATTATTGCTACTGTAGCTTTCGTTGCTACATTGTTTCAAGCTGAAACTTTCACATTCTTCTATGCTCCAGCTTGATGGAGGATGTTAGCGTAATAATATAAAATACGCTAATTAGTTTATTAGTTTACTTTTTATTAGTTTCGTATACTAATTAGGCTTGTTAGCTTCATTTTCCTCTTTTGAGCATAGTTGTCAAGGCGACAAGGCGATCCAAGGCATTCGGGGCCATCCTGGGCTGACCAAGGCGTTCCCAGTGTATTTTTTTTTATTTCTAAAATATTAATGCTATATTAATGTTTATATATATATATATATATATACACACACACACACACACACTTCTACATAAATAATCAATATTAAGACATAACTTAATATGAGAAAACCAACAAGGCAACAAATAATGAATAAAGTATAGGACAAAAAAACATATTTATGACTAACATTTGCATACTTCTAACAAATTTGACCGAAACGTAACTCCTTTAATGTAATTCAGATTCAAGCAATCTCGAATTCATTGCAAAGCTAGCATAATCAACTTTCTAACAAATCCGAGATTGTTTAAATCCGAGTTATAATGAAGGAGTTACACTTTGGTCAAACCTTGTTCAGAGTACGCGAATGCTATTTAAAGTCGTCCGAATGTAAATTATTTTTTGAACATCAAAACAAGATATTATTTTGGCGTGCTCTTGGTTTTTAGTGATGCTTTACTATAATAAGATTTATGAAATTTTTATATTTAGAAAAAAAAAATTAGCATTTGGAAGTTGAAAATCGCCCCTGCACCCAAAAAAATACGATTTTTGTTCTTGAACTGGAGTGTTGACTTTTTGTCCTTCTGGAATTTAAATTTTAGACTATTTTTATTGGATTCAAGTGGAGGGGGTATTTGCTTATTTATGAATAATATCTTAAGTAAATGTTTACATTTACTTAAATGATATTAGTTATAAATAAATATTGTTTGATAAATGTTGTTTCTGCCTAGCCTAATAAATCTTGTGAAGAAAAGTTAAGAAAAAAAAAACACACATAAGGCCCAAGGCGACCGCCCAAGCATTCTGGGAGTCCAAGGCGACTCCTAGGCGACCGCCTTTTCAACACTAATAAGGCGCCCTGGAGCCCAGACCCTTGGATCACGCCCGGACGACAACATATGCTTTTGAGTTTTACTTTATCTTTAGTTTATAACTAGGACTCTGACTTGTAGAGTCCTAGATCCGACTAGTAGTTGTTTTATTTTTATACAAGCTACAAGGAGATGAGCAAGACACAAATTTGATTATGCTCTCTCTCTCTCGTTTTTATTCTATTACAACTATGTATTGTATTCTTTTGGACAGATTTATAAAAAAACCATGCAAAGGAAAAGATATTTTCACCCCATTGCCCCTGAATGTCATCTTTAATTAAATATATGGACAACTCTCCAGAAAAGTATTAGGAAGGGAAGATGGTTTAGATCTATTGAGAAAAATCATTGACTTGTCTAGAATAACAAAGGTCATACTTTATTTATAAAGAAAATGAGTTACATAGTGAATGGGGTAGGTGCACATAGTAAATGTAGTAGGTGAGGGCAGCAGCCCTTCCTGTCAAGGAAAGCTGCTACACATGGGCAATAGCCCCGCAAGTCAAGGACTTACAGGGACAGTAACCCCACAAGTCAAGGAAAGCTGCTCAGCAACCCCTTCTGGTCAAGGAAAGCTACTGCCCTCAAGTCCAGGAAGGGCCCTTTCCCTTTTAAATGTTACAACACTCCCCTTCAAGTTGGCGCATAAATATCACGCATGCCCAACTTGCAAACTATTTAATGGTATAATTTACTACTTAACCCTTTAGTAAAATATCAGCTAATTAGTCTCCAGTTCTGACAAAAGGAACATAGATCAATCCTTGCTCTAGCTTCTCCTTAATAAAATGTCGATCGATTTCCACATGCTTGGTGCGATCATGCTGGACGGGATTGTGAGCAATACTGATCACTGATTTGCTATCACAATAGAGCATCATAATTAGCGGAACAGAAACAGATAAGTCACTCATCAATCTTTGGAGCCACATTAACTCACAAATGCCATGAGACATAGCCAGGAACTCGACCTTAGCGCTAAATCGGGCAACAACAGCTTGTTTCTTGTTTCGCCAAGTGACCAAGTTGTCGCCGACAAATATACTATACCCAGTAGTAGAACGACAATCATCAAAGGAGCTACCCCAATCAGCATCAGTGAAGGCCTCAACCCGTAGGTGATCATTAAAGGAGAGAAACAACATTTTGCCGAGAGCTGATTTCAAGTAACGTAAAATGTGTAACACTGCTTTCCTATGGTAGTATAAGGATCATGCATATACTGGCTGACCAAGCTAACAACAAAAGCAATGTCAGGATGAATGTCAGAGAGATAGATCAATTTGCTAACTAACTTCTGATATTAACCCTTATCAATAGGGACCCCGTCCTTGCAAAAGATCCGAACATTAGATTTGAGTGGAGCAACAAAGGGCTGTAGACCAAGCATCCCAGTTTCTGAAAGAGGATCTAATATATATTTCCTCTGAGATAGGAAAAGACGCATAATAGAGCGAGCAATCTTAATACCGAGGAAGTAGCTTTACTTTCCAAGGTCTTTGATCTCAAATGCTTGACATAGATAACTCTTCAAGCACATAATCTCCTCTGTATCAGTTCCAGTAACCACAACGTCACCCACGTTCACAATAAAAAGAGCAATCTTATCACCAGATTGCTTGATAAAAAGGGTATGACCAGCATGACTCTGGGTGTAGCCATTCGACACCATTGTTGTATGGAAGTAACCCCGAATCATGCACGAGGAGACTGTTTTAGGGCATAGAGAACTCTCTTAAGCTTGCAGACCTTCCCTTGTGTCGCTGAGGTTGAGAACCGAGGAGCAATGTCAAGGTTACCTCCTCTTTAAGTTCATCGTGGAGAAATGCATTCTTGATATCAAGTTGTTGCAAATCCCAACTTAGGTTAACAGCACAAGAAAGAAGTACTCGAATAGTGTTTAGCTTTGCAACAGGTGCAAAAGTCTCCTAATAGTCAAGACCATAACTTTGAGTGAAACCACGAGCCACCAACCGGGTCTTGTACTGATTCACAGTACCATCAATGTTGTACTTTACTACAAACACCCACTTACAACTCATTGTATGTTTCTGAGGAGCAAATGAAATTAAATCCCAAGTATCGTTCTTCTTCAGGGCTTGCATTTCTTCAACCATGGCCGCCCTTCATCACGATTCGGTAAGAGCCTCCTGCCAGTTTTGAAGAAGGTAAAGAGAAGACAAAGAAGACACAAAAGCCCGATAAGATGGAGACAGAGAGTCATTCGACACCATCTAAGCAAGAGGGTAATGCGTACAAGATCTCGTTCCCTTCCGGACAACACTGGGTAAATCAAGAGATGGGTTGGAGAAGCAGGTGCGAAATTACCAAATGGAGAATAACTGTGATCAAAACCTGGACAAGAGATGGCGATAAACTGGGTAGACGAAGTGCAGTAGTGGTCTAGGTGTTGCGAGTGGCGTCAAACATAGACCCACACAGGGTTTTGTATCTGCCCCTGGACTGGTACAACCACTGGAGACACACCTTCATGTAACGAGCAACAAGCAAAGCAACAACCGGCACATCTTTACTGTCGCCGACTTCATCGTCCCCGAGTACCAGATCTCCCTCTAGAAGAGGAGCCAGTGAAAAATAGGAGATAGTCTCATGGAACACCACATTCATAGTTACGAACACATGCCAGGAAGAAGGGTGATAGCACCGATAACCCTTTGAGTAGCAAAGTAGCCAACAAACACACACTTGAGCCTACAAGGCTCCAACTTGCCAGGATGCTGATGATTTTGTGCAAAACACACGCAACCAAAAACACGTGGAGGGATAGCAAAGTCAGACGACACCGTTAAGGTAGTAACAGGAGCACAAAAATCCAAAACACATAGGCGGCAGTCAGTCAAACAAGAAAGAGCAAGCAACTTCTAGTAAATGATGATTTTTCTGCTCAGTAACAACATTTTAAGCCGGAGTGTCGACACAACTAGTTTGATGAAGAATCCCCTGAGCAGCAAGATAAGACTGGAAGGCACTATCCATATACTCATTACCATTGTTGCAACGAAGGATCCAAATGGTAGCATCAAACAGAGTGCGAACCATGTGTGAAACATCTGGAAGCAACAGAAGACCTCACTTTTCTGACAAAGGAGGTAGATCCAAATGACCCGAGTGTGACAGTCGATGAAGGTAACAAACTAGCGGAAACCAGAGACAGAAGTACACCGAACAAGGCTCCACACATCAGAGTGAACCAACATAAAAAAAAACAACACTCCTTTTATTTAAACTAAAATAAATAGAGCGAGTTTGTTTGGCTAAAACACAAGCATCACAAAAAAAATCCTCATAATTACAATGCTGAAATAAATGCGGAAAAACTTTAAAGAGAGTCCCCATTGGATAATGGCCCAAACGTCAATGCCAAAGTGACAACTCAGCAGTAGTAGTCGGCGTGAAGTCAGTCTGAAGTACAGAACGAACAATAGGAAGCCCATCGTCCAGCAAATAAAGACCACCATGCACCTTACCACAGCCAATCGTTCTCTCTGTCACCAGATCCTGAAAGAGACAATGGGTATGATAGAAAGTCACTTTATAATTCAGATCATTAGTAAAACGGCTAATAGAAAGAAAGTTAGTAGTAAAATTCGGTACATGAAGAACAGAAGTCAATGGTAAAGTGGGAGAACACGCAATGGAGCCCTTCCCAGAAACAAAGGAAAGGGATCGATTGGCGACACGAACCTTATCCATACCAAAACAAGGAAAATACTATAAAAAAAAAGACTACGGGTACCAATCATGTGGTCAGTGGCACCAGTGTAAATTATCCAAGGGTGAGAGAACCAATGCATAATAGCCACCAAAAAAGTTACCTGAGGCAATAGGGTTGGAGGCCAAATGAACCGTGGAAGTGGAGGTAGTAGAAGTAAATGGTCTAGACAAGGATGGGCTCCAGATGAGTCGAGGATTCGTATCGTGGCAAGCTCGTCTTGGGGCAAAGAAGAACCAACACTGGCAGGGGCGCACCGATAAGAGAAGACTTAGACGTTTCAGATTAATAATCAGAGGAGCCTGGCCCCGACCACGACCTGGTGAAGAACCTGCAACTGGGCAACCATGGAGTTTCCAACAGAATTCCTTGGCATGTTGTTCCTTACCACCAATAGTCACATTAGACAGGCTCTCGGTCAAAAGAAGAGCGATCACTGGAACGAGCAGAGCCACTGCCACCAGACTAAGGTTCTGACCAAGAAAAAAGAGTTGAACGGCCCTGAGAACCATGGGATGACAGACTAGGTGATAACATGGCAGTGCGGCGGCTGTCTTCTAATTGTACCAAGGAGTAGGACTAACTGCTCTAATGAAGGAAAGGGTCACAACTAAGCACCTAAGCACAAATCTGGTCATAGGCAATGTTCACGCCGGCCAAAAAATCGTACACCCGATCCTTGTCTTCTTACTTCTGAAATCCAGTTGCGTCGTAAGTGCAGGTAGCTTGGAAAATATCATATTAGTCCAACTCCTGCCATAGATTGCGGAACTCAGAGTACTACTGATACAAAGAGAGATCCAATTGTTTGGTCTCATGAAGCTTTTTCTTGTGTTCATAGACCTGCGCATCATTCCCAACTTGGGAATAGGTATCCTTGGCTGCCAACCAAATTTTGGCTGTAGTATCTAAAAGAAGGTAACCCCAAGCAATATGTGATTGCATAGAGTTGATGAAAAAAGACATTACCAATGAATTAGCAGAGCTCCATTTCCTCTGAGAATCACCGACAGTTGTAGGTTGTGTCGTTTCGCCATTGATGTACCCTATATAACCTCGAGAATCAATGGACAAATAACAAAACCGTGGCCATATCAAATAGTTGTTCCCATCAAGGTGAACGGAGCTCACAGGGAACGAGGGAAAATGGGTATTGCGTCCCATCCCATCAATTCTAGAGGAGGCAGTAGTAACGTCGAACATGATGATGGGGCATAGAGGTTAAGAATCAATTATGACTATAGACAAAAAAATCGCCTGATACATCATCGTAGTATTAGGCAATTCTGTGAATCCATGCAAAACATAGAGAATTCTACAAAATAGAGTTTCTTAGATCTCCACCATAGTCTGATATGAGAAATTAGCCTTAGAGAGGGCTCTAGATGAGATAAGGCACCACCACCGAAAGTTGCTTGCGGTTACAAATTGAGAGAGAGAGAGAGAGAGAGAGAGAAGCCCGAAGTTGGAGGCAAGAGAGAAAGGGCAATAGGATAGAAAAAAATAGAGAGAGAGACTCGCTAGGGTTTGGTTGCCAAGGAGGATCTCTGCTCTAATACTATGTTGAGAGGAATGATTGACTTGTCTAAAATGACAAAGGTCGTGCTTTATATATAGAGAAAATGAGTTGCATAGTAAATGCGGTAGGTGCACATAGTAAATGTGGTAGGTGAGGGCAGCAGCCCTTCCTATCAAGGAAAGCTACTGCACATGTGCAATAGCCCCACAAGTCAAGGACTCACATGGGCAGTAGCCTCACAAGTCAATGTAGGCTACTCAGCCAGCCCCCTCTTGTCAAGGAAGGCTGCTGCCCTCAAGTCAAGGAAGGGCCCCTTGCCTTCTAGATGTTACAACAAGATCAAATTGATTGATTGTCAATCTGTGAAATATTCTAGTGTGGTATGTTCAGGACCCCTCCCCTGTGCACTCTAGCACAATGGTATGAAGATACATATTAACCATTTTCCCAGGTTCTGTTGTATCAACAAAGATCATAGGGCAATGTAGAAATTATCCATAAAACTGATTATCACTGACTTTACACAAAAACACATAAAGAATGTAAAGAATATAATAGAATCTAAGTTTAACAAATTAAGGATAGTTGGATAAAAAAATGTAGTTGTTTGTTCAACACTCCCTTTCAATAACCATGTCTACAAATTCAGTGCACAAGGAGAATATATTGCTAAACCATGATCCATAAGTCATAGATCATTTCACTAAAAACAAAAAGAAATAACAGAAAAAAGTAAAGAAAATAAAATTTGTGCAGGCTCAAACTTAAGGAAAGTACACGACTTTCAGCGAAATACCTGGCCGTAAGCAAACATACAACTATTGTAACCAGAGAGACAGTTCTCAACCATTGGCAAACCTGCAACTCTGAAAAGCATTTCCTGCATAAAGTCCAATTTGCCAATAGAAGTCAACAAAACACAACTTCAATTGGCTCCTTCCATTTGTTTTTGTTGGGCAATTGGGGGTTGGGAGGTTGCAGTTCTAAATACAACCTGATTGACTGTTTCACATGCTACGTGATCAAATGTGAATCGGATTTCTGGCTGTCCAACCCAAGCAATGCTCTGGGTGTTCTCTTGCTTCAAGCAGCGGAGATAACCATGTGAACTCCGCTCCATATTATTGAGAGGACGGATACGTATTAAAACCTAGAGAAAATGCAACAAGCATAAAAATAGTACATGAATGAAACCCCATAAAGAATCAATCCCATGAGTAAAATAAACTATAGAACTGTGCCAGGTAAATCAGCTTGAAGAAGAACTCTTAACGAATTTTCTTGTGAAGGATATATATAACCTTACCTGTACATTGTGATCCATCCAGAATGATGGATCCTCTTTAAGTTCGAAGTGAGGTACTTCAGGTGTATTAACAACTGTAGATGGAGCAGAAGAGACTGGGATCCCTTTAGATAGTGCAGCAACGTTTCCTGTACGAACTCCCACGTTTACGGGAGGGCGAGACCCACTTAAGGGAGCAAATGCTGGATTTAGTGGCTTAGTGACACTCTTGGTTGGTGTACTTTGGGTCGAATTGCACTCTGAATATGTTGGTGTAGCTCTTCCCATTGTCCGAACTGAACGTGGGGTCATGTTTGTGCCAATCACACGGAATGACTGTGGCACATGATTGTGAGCATTGCCTACGTCGGTCCTCCCCTCCTCACGAGTTTCAGAGCCATTCGAACTGGCATCGTTCGAATGCAGCCACCCAAACCTATTCTTTGTGGAAATCCCTACACCTTGTTTATCTGGAGTTCGAAACGGCAATGTAGCATCATAACCTTTGCCCTTCACCTTCATAGGGGTCCTATCAAGCTTGCTTCTATTACCTACTTCTTGTTCTATTACAGATTTTGGGTTTTGAGTGGGCTCCGGGATCGAATTTAAAGGAGCCCTTGTCACGTTAGTACCTATGTGAATCAAAGAAGAATCTTCCGGGTTTAAGGACACATTCTCAGTCTCCTCTGCAGCGAGATTCTTCCCCGAATTGCGTCGAAATAGTTTCAGATCCCTCAACATTCTGACATAGCCAAATTTCCAAATAAAACCATAAAAGAAAAGAAGAACACAAAGCCGATTCCAGTAAAGCAAAATGCATGTGGAAATAAACGAAGAGGTACTGATATAAATGAGAAAATACCTGAGAGAATAATTGAGAAACGGTATCTGAAGTTTTGAGTTCCTGAAACCGCTAAGAAACTTGAATAAACTCACAAGTAGGTCTTGCTGAGGTAGCTCAGAAACCCCAAGATCTCGATTGGCCTCTCATGAATCTGAAGAAACTTAAGTTTCCTCTCAAGTTTTTCTTTTTCACTTCTCCGACGCTCTCACTCTCCAACTGTAGTCTCGTCGAGCTGGGGTTGAGCTGAACAATTTTGAACTCCTAGGTTTGATCTCTAAGATATTGAAAACGAACGGCTAAAAACCGGTACTCTTTGAAATCGAGTGTCCACGAAGATGTCGCCGCTAATTTTCATTTGAAATGGAAAGTACTATCGGAAATCAAAAGGGTAATCGACATAATTATAGCTTTTTCAAACTTTCCATCTGAAGAAGTAACCGAGCAGCAAGAAGTACGGCCAACTGAGAATCATTCCTCAAGCAGCTATATAGTGTGAAGTTGGCGTTTCAAGTTTGAAATTTCGAATTTGATCATTGATCGAATAGATCTCATCCCCATTAATATAGTACATACACCTTGGAGATACAGCTAGATTATTGGGTCAGAATCCAATCCGATGTGTATATCATCTCTATTACTAATTACTAAGGTTCTCTCGGCTATAGTTTATATTTATATTTATAAATTTTTTATAATAAATCATTTATAAGAATAAATTATAAATCATAAATAATATTATTTAATATTATTAAACATAAAAAAATATATATATAGATTATTGTTTCGGCCCTAATCCGTCCTGTGGGTCCACCGAACTGACTAGACCTGCAAGACAAAAAAAGACAAAGGGGGGAGACAGGCTGGATGCCCCGGGTCCATTCCGATGCCTAAGTTAGGATTCTGTGAACAGTGGGCTCAGTGTTGAGCCCACGGAGATATTCTAGAAAGATATGTAGGGTAGGGTGAGATTCTCCGTCCCAGGTGTCAGAACGTTAATCTCAATAATGAGCAGTGAATAGTAAATGTTTTTGTACCTGAAATTTCGAGATTTGCTCTATTTATAGTGAATGGTACATATTTTCCAAATGCCACTTTTACCCTTTGCTCTTGTGTTTGAATAGGTCAAGGAGTTTTCTACCGTCGAATAGGAGATCTCCACGTGGCTCGTTGGTCGGGTCCTACGTGTCGAGATGATATAGCCAGCGTGGCATAATTCCCTAACAATTATCATAAGAATAATATATACATTCTAACCTATTTGTAGATTTTAGATTATATCAATTTATTTTAAATATAAATAAATACTATAAATCATACCAAATAATTGCATATGTCATAATGTATTATATAATTAATTATAAAATACATACCAAAGAGAGCCTAAGCACACACAAATTACTCTAGGATTATTTCAATGAAATTCGAGTAGAATGGTTGTAAGTAGTTTCCTTTTGGGTGGCAGATCCCATGGGAAAAAAATTGTTTCATGTTAATCCAATTCGTCCAACCGTTTTGTTCAGTTATAATTCAACGGTTGGAATTCACCAAGTGTACATACCAATGTATTGGTATGCGCATAGGTAAATTTTCCAAACCAATGAGACTCCAATGTTGGTGAGTTGCTAATTGTAAAAGGGGATTTATTTTAGTTGGATGCTTGCTTCTTTACGAGGTCCTTTGCATCTACTAATCTCAATCTTAAGGGAGTCAATCAATTCGATTTTGGTTTTCGGTTTGGTTTCAATTCAAGTCAAGATGTAATGTACATAAATTAAAACCAAATCAATTATTGATCGATTTTAATTTCTCAAACCAAAACCGATTGGTAAATGGTCGTGGATTATTCAGTTCCTAATTAATTAGTTTCCCCTCTATAATAGTTTCTTATTAATATTACATAGCAACACAACATTCCCCTCACTTATCCACCCACACAGAGAGGAAACCATGCTCGGAGATCTGCACATTATACTTGAAAGAGTGTGAAAGTCCACCAAATTTGACAGAAATTAAAAATGAAGAGATATAAGAAAGCATGATGGAAAGAGAGAATAAGAGATATTATAATATTCATTTGATTTAATTGTTTATTCGGTTTGCAATTGACGGTTTCTTGGTTAAAATCAAAAGTGAACCGATTGTTAGACTTTAAAACCAGAATCAAACCGATTACAAAACGGTTTGATTCGATTAGATTTTTTACCAGTCAGATTTGATTCGGTTTATTTTTTTGGTTCAGAATTGACACGTACCCTTACTTAATCCCTAAGATAGGTATAGGTCTATATCTGGACTAGGCCGACTTGGATTGACATGTACTACTAGTTAAAGATACCCCAGAACTCCTAAACACCTCCCTTGAGAGTGAGACTTTGTTTTAAGGCTCAAAATGTATATTAAGAAATATTTTACATATAAACCTCAACTCAAGACTAAATTTCCCACTAGCCCGATCAATTCAAAACAAAACCAAATTGATTTTGCCCTCCAAAACAAAAATGGGACTTTGAATTTTTAATTTTAAACTTTTTCTTTTTTTTTTTTTTTTTTTTTTTTTTAACTTTTAAAACAACCCTACTTTGCCACACTCACATTGAATGAAATTTGAGAGGTGATTCAGGTGAACTGAAAACCTTAGGGCCCAGCATATTTTTAGTCCAAACTCAACAATCACATGATAGTTATTAAATAATGTGCTAGTTTACTTTCTGGTGATGGACTGCGACCCCAAATCTCTAATCCCTTAATTTAATTTAGGGGAAAAAATGTAGATACGGTGGTGTGTATTTCTATCTTTGAACAGAAATCGTCTCTCGCTTAGGTTTGGGCGGGGTTTGGCGGCCGTCATGTGGCACTCGGAGGGATCCGAGCCGACCCCCCAGTCAGCTCAGCTTGTTGACTAGGTGGTCGGCTCGGATGGAGGGCTCGGATCCCTCCGAGTGCCACATGGCGACCATCCATTCGGGCCGCCCAGTCTCCCGCCCAAACCCAGGCGGGAGACGATGTGGATCCTCTATCTTTACTTTTCTTTCCATGAAATTTGAGCCATCTTCCCTCTTCAATCTCTATCTCTATCTCTCTCTTTATTGAAATTTGAGTCATCTTTTGTCTTTTATCTCTCTTGCAAGTAATCGATTACCGATTTTCCTTATACTCTTATTTTCTCTTATTGTATAAGATTTCAATATACCCCTATAACATTTATAGTAGATGTCTCTCCCATTAATTATTGATAAAAATATTCGTTTAAAAATTTAAATTGTGGGAGAAGATTCCATAAGCTTAATGCAGGGGATCTTCCACAAATCACACCATGGCGGTGTTAAGGTATGAAATTTAAGTATCATCTACATATGGGATTTGTATGGTTACAAGGTTTTAGAGTCAGACATGGGATCAGCCGGTTAGGGATCAATCTTTTTTTTTTTTTTTTCATGATTTTTACCATGCCACAAAGGATCGGCCCCGATCGATCCTAGCCGATTTTGATTCCTCAATCATCCCTTGATCTTTCTTTAAATTTATTTTATAAACTTGGTTTCTGATGGGAGAGTGAACTATTAGATCGAACACAAAGACGCAACACACCTCCCTTGTAAAGCGGTTTGTGTTGCAGAAAACGTCTCATACAATCGACAAGTACGATACCGAAGCGGTGAAAGATGCGTAGTGCCAAAAATGATCAAGATGTAAAGACATAGACATACGTGGTTCGGTAGCGATGTAATAACTTACATCCACGGGACAATTTCAACTGAGTTTTATTTGCGGTATCAAGAAAAATTACAAGCGACATCCCTTACCTTGACAACACTTTCCACGCTCAACAAAGATATTTTATCAGTACAACTCTCACAAGTATTCCCATAAAAAACACTCACCTAGAAAAATCATACATTCAAATCTTACAAATGAACCCAAATATAATATAAGAAATTCAATCCAAAGAAAACCTAAAGCGGATCAATATCGTTCTTCCTTCTCTTAAATTTCTTGGAGCTTGTGTTATTATGTTGTCTTAAACTTTATTTCTTCTCCCTTTATATAGATGGAGAGAGGAGCATTGAAAGCCTGCCTAGGAAAAACTCCGCCTGAGAAAAAAATCTGCCAAAGACCGTTGAATGTGCCATAGTTTCTTATTATTTCAAAGTTTTCAAAAACGGTAAGGAGCCCACTTCCTTTGACAATGAACGGGGACCAAAATGGTAAGTAACGAATAGTAAAATGACTTCACTCACCTTACAGTCAACACACGTTTTTTTTTATGTTAAGAAAAACACCTTTGTTTGATAGAATTTTGATGGGATGAGCAAAAGTCGTTGGAGATCGTTTCCGTCCAATCATTCGTTGGATGGGTTGAGTTGTATCAGCAATTCAGCATACGCATCCATTATCTAGTCCACAACCTGACAATATCTAAAATAAATAAAAAAATTACACAGACACCCCCTCTATTGTAGTGAAATTACACAACACTATCCTGTTTTTTCAAAAGTTACACAGAATACCCCTATAATGATGCTATCATACAATCTCATCTCTACCGTTAGTTTCAACCTAACGGCGTAATCTCACTTTTTAAAAGTAAAGACGAAAATACCCTTACTAAGGGTAAAATAACTAAAACATTTTCTTGTCGGTTCTCTCCTCCAGGAAAAATCCCCTTTTCCCCCCCCGCACTCCCGTTTTTGTAAGGTATGTATCCACTACAACCTTTTAAAAACCAAGGTTACAAATGTCTAAAGCATTTCATCGAACACCAACCCTACTCCTTAGCCTTTATTTTACACAAATACATCCATCATCAATCTAAAGGAAAAAAAAATGTAACTCGATTCAGCAAAGGCGCTCTTCGGAGATTATCGGTCGCCCGTGTCGATTCCTTCCACTTCCACATTGCGTTCAGCTTGGACTTGAGGGAAAAGCAATTGGGCAAAGGCAAGCATCGGGGGGGGGGGCGGAGAGAAAGCCGAGCCAAAATTTCTCCACTTCCTTGTTCTTAAAAACCACCGATGGTTTCATAACATTCATCAAGACTTGATCCGGAAGATCACAAGGCCCCCCCACCGCTGTTTCTGTTTCTGTACATTCGAGAGAGAAAACGAAAGTGAAGAAGACAGATACGACGGAGATCCCAAAAAGAGACCTCCATTTCCATTCTGGAGGTTCATCAAGAGTAGATTTGCAGGCGATAATTTTTCAGAAGGCCGTGAAGAAGAAATCCTATGAGAAGACCTTGAATAAGGGCATTATTGTTCGATAGATGTATTCTAGGGTTTAAGATGAATGAAGAGATGGAGGAAGGCATACCTGGAGAAGAAACTTGCTGAACCGTAGAAAAGAAAACCTTGAGAAGAAAACGGGAAGTGAAGAGAAGAAAGAGGAATACAGTTTTTTAAGAAGTAAGGCTAAATAACAGCTTTTTGTAAGGGTATTTTTGTCTTAAAAAAAAGTGAGCCTCTGCCGTTAAGTTGAAACTAACGGTAGGGGTGACATTGTATGATAGCATCATTATAGGGATATTCTGTGTAACTTTTAAAAAAACAGGGTAGTTATGTTCATTTTATAACAGTAGAGGGGGTGTCTGTGTAATTTACCCAAACTTCTTTTATACTAAAAAAATGTGTATTTTTTTTACACTGTTCAGTGCTAAAGTTTCAGCAGTTTATTTATTTATTTTCTTCAACTTCCTGTTTCTTTTCAAACTTCGTCTTCAATATCTTGATCGAAACTAAAAATAAACTATTTCTTTTTTCTCATGTGATGAAATGGGATTTCATTGTAGATGGCCATGGAATTGCAAGTATTGCAGAGAGAATCGTCGTGTACAAATCAGAATTTATATGACATACGTAAAACCACCATTTACAAATTGGAATCCATACGCTCAAAGATGGGGATTCAAATCGTCTCATCCCTGAGATTCGGGAGGTGTGGCGGCGACCCCACTGGATGGTCGCCATGTGGGGGTCGGATGAATCCAACCCCTCCGTTCGAGCCGACACTCTCTTGTCAGCTCGGCTTGTCGGCTCGAACGGAGGGGTCAGATTCATCCGACCTCCACATGGCAACCATCCAGTGGGGTCGCCGCCACGCCTCCCGAATCTCAGGGATGAGACGATTTGGATCCCAAAGATGGCCATGGAATTGCCAGAATTGCAAAGAGAATCGTCATGTGCAAATCAGAATCCATATTTAGGTAGAACAGCCATCTGCAAATCAGAATCCATATGCTCAAAGATCAGGATCAAACACATAGTAATTTTAACTCTCTTTTTTGTAATAGATATTTGGGTCCTAGATATTTTATTAATCCAAAAAAAATAAAAAAAAATGCAACGAACAACAATTGGGTTTAGGTTAGAAATACCAAAGGCTCAGCAAGAAGAAAACAACCACTAGATCACACTCAATTTTTTACTTCTGAATACGAGTAGAAGGAATACGATTGCAAGCACTCCTCTGAAAACAAGAACAGGAGAAGTAGAACAATTAACTTCAACCATATTCCCATCACTTTGAATGTAACGAGTAATTAAGAACTCATCATAGGGAACCCATGTAATATTGCTCCTCCGATCCAATAATTAAGAACTCATCATAGGGAATCCATAGTAATATTGCTCCTCAGGTCCTTCCTTTTTCCAAGATAAGCATCCAATATTTCACAAGTGGATCCCACATCACATCAATGGTGATGAAATCTAAGTGAAAATAAAAGTACATGCAAAGGAACCATTCTCTAATCCCACTCAACCAAATCCCCCAAGGACCCCCTCCTGGGGTAATTTGATAATTTCACATTAGTCTCATAAAGATTTAGAGTGGTTTGATATGGTTTGAGTTCCTTAATTTATTAATCAGTTTTATATATGATTTGACGTGGATTGATATGGTTTTGGATTCTTTTACCTTACAAGTTGGTTTTAAGGATGAGTTCTCCCAAAGTTTAGACAACTCCATCTGTTTTAAAATAAAATTTCAATGTTTGTTTCCCACTGATAAAAGAAAGATGAAATTCTTTTTTCAAAATATTATTTTAGAGATTATCATATTTTATCTCTTGAAAATAAACACTGAATTTTTTTTTACATATAAAATATTATATATAAAATTTTATATTAAAATTTTATAACCGTATATAATGTATAATATAAAAAATTTAAGTAAATACATGTTTAATGTAAAAAAATGATAATAATTGTCCCTATTTTTAAAGTGTTATTGGGGTTTCCCTTTTACGTTAAAGTTGGGCAAGACCCGCATTTTTTATTTTTAAATTAAAGATGGTTATCCAACAGCATTACCTCTCCCATATCTCACTGAATTGTGGTGGCGGGGCCAGTTTTTATTCATTTTTCATTATTTCTGGAGCCGAGTGCTTGAAAATTGTTTTTTTTATAAAAGATTTCATTTACGACCCATTAAAGATTGGTAACATCATCTACACCCATAAAAATGTAAAAATATCAACTAGGTCCAATTTAACTGACGAAAATCACTAAAATTAGTGAAATACAATTTTACCCCTCATATTATAAATTGAAAAATTAAAAAATTATGTTGATTTACTAATTTATCCTTCAAATCAAAATTACATTTGATATTCTCATTCAACGGCTGATCATCATGACCAACCCTGGTTTCGTTATGATTTTCAACCCAACCCGCTTAAACTTCGAATATCCATTTTAAGTTCTTCCTTGCCCAGTATGATTTCTACGATTATTTTTCTGTGGGTTTTCTCAATCTTTCTCCTTCATCTTATCATCTACCGAACCATTAAGCACAAAACCAGAAGAAAATGAGAACAGTCTCGTGAAAATCCAAAGTTTCTTCTTCTTCTTTGTTTCTGGAGCTTGTCCTACATGAACCACAAAATCAAAGAGGGATGGAGGGCGAGAAATCAGAGAGAGAGAGAGGGATGAAGGGCGGGCGAGAAATCAGAGAGAGAGAGAGATTTGGGGGAAGAAGGATGGAGGGCGAGAAATCAGAGAGAGAGAGAGATGGAGGGCGAGAAATCAGAGAGAGAGGCCGAAAAAACCTCTGAATCACAGGCGAGAAATCAGAGAGAGAGAGATTTGGGGGGAAGAAGGATGGAGGGCGAGAAATCAGAGAGAGAGAGAGAGAGAGAGAGAGAGAGAGAGAGGTGGAGGGCGGGCGAGAAATTAGAAAGAGAGATGATGGAGGGCGAGAAATCAGAGAGAGAGAGAGAGGCCAAAAAAACCTCTGAATCACAGGCGAGAAATCAGAGAGAGTGAGAGATTTGGGGGATGAGAGATGGAGGCGAGAAATCAGAGAGAGAGAGAGAGGCCGAAAAAATCTTTAAATCACCACCAGACATCAATGGCGTGGCTCCCTCTTTCCTCCTGGTGGCGAAACCTCTGGAAGCTCTTCACCACCATTGCTGAAGCTCTTCACCACAATTGCTACCACCGACTCTTCCCAAATCAACCATTTCGATCTCCTAGTCTAGCAGAACAATTTTTTTTTACAGACAAGTTGAATACCAAAATCCATTAAGTGTTCAAGCATGTCACGGTCAGGCTCTTCCAAATTAGTGCGTGGGTATCTGATCGATCATCTTGAACCTTTACAAAAGCATCCATTAAGCCAAACAGTTCCATTCCTACTTGTAACACCCATTTGCTTTCTCTGGAAAAAAAAGAAAAAAAAAACATTTGCATATTCACGAAAACATTTGCTTCTCTCATTCAATAAGCAATGTTGGAAGAAAACTAAGAACTAAGATGTAATTGGAAATTCGGTCAAAAGCAGAGTGATGAGAAGAGAACCTAACTTGAGAAATAGAGTAAGAGAGAGAAAAGAGAGAGAGAGAGAGAGAGAGAGAGAGAGAGAGAGAGAAGGTGGAAGAGAGGGGTTTGGGTAAAGGGTATAATAGTCTTTTTAACAGGTCATAAGGGTATTATCATCTCTGAAATATTTCAATCCACCTGACGTCAGCATCTAACGAGAATCAACTGACGGAGTGGACTTCTTTGATTACCACAGCCAAAGTTTTAAGGTATACATGATGTTTTTGCATTCTTTTGGGTGTAGATGATGTTAACAATCTTTGATGGAGCGTAGATGAAATTTTTTCTTTTTCTATTTCACTATCATTTCACTATCATGAATCATGAGAAGGAAATCGAAAGGAAATCTTTACAAAACAAAAAACCTTTATGATTTTCTGAATATATATATATATATATATATATATATATATATATATATATATATATATATATATATATATATATATATATATATATATATATATATATATTGTCACACCCCAATTTCGGCTGAACCAAAAGTGTGAGTGAACCGGTTCTAAGCCACGGTTCACACCAGGATCTCAATAGACCATGTCAACCAATCATTCCCAAGCAGTCTAACAAAATCAGAGATATAATACATAGCAGCGGAAATAAATAAATGAGCCAAAATCTAAATTGTAATTTAAATAAATATCCAATTTATGCCATCATCCATCAAAATTAAATAATATTTATTACAATGCTTTAACAGAAAATAACCAAATCACTGAGAGAAGACACAGAACAAGCACTCGCATAACGCATCGTGCTCGTCCTCTTCTGCCTGGGTATCAATGGCAACAACGATCACCGTATCGTCGGAGCAGCCACGAAGCCATCAACAGTGTACCCTGCATCCAAATCTGAAAAAGAATATATATATCCAGGTGAGCTCACAACATAGCTCAGTAAGTACAAGACCAATGCAACAGTACAATATGCATGAGATAACATTACAATTTGGGTCAGGTATAACTTGCAAATATGCTAAGGTAAGGTTTGGCGGCCACCGCACCTCCATGCACGAGAGTGTGAGCACACCCAACAGTCAGAGACCTACCACACTACTGCTGTTGCCCCACATCACTCACTCCGGTATGAAGATAGGACTCGAGTCTGGCGGGCAGGAAGAACCACAATCCCACGTCCTCCCCCTGATACCCCATACCGTACCAATACCTAAACCCCTATTGGCAAGGGCTTGCAAGTGGATTCCGTTTCTAACCAGTCCTAGATGTCAATACAGTATCAATGGCCCTACCCCAGCACGGCTCCCTGCGACATAGAGATAGGGCTCGAGTCTGACGGGCAGGAAGAACTACAATCCCACGTCCTCTCCCTGATACCCTATTCGCATCAAGTCTGCTAAAGTAAAGGCTATATGACCCTACCCCAGCACAACCCCCTACGACATAGAGATAGGGCTCAAGTCTGATGGGCAGGAAGAACTACAATCCCACGTCCTCCCCCTGATACCCTATTCGCACTGAGTTTGCTAAGGTAAAGACGATACGAGAAAAGTGTTAGCTGTGGATATATCCAGGGCACACCCCCCTTCACATTTCACACAATAACGAAAACATATACATGCCTAAACATACAACAATCCTAGCATATGAAATGCATGATTATAATAAGATAAAAGAAACAACTACATGGCATGTGAGATGCACAGACATCAAGCAATATATATATTTCCATATACAAAATTATATCACAAAAGTTTACTATTGATTAGTTATTTAGGTTTGAGGTCTTGTTCCTTACCTGATGCGTGATAATGATCCCGTTCTGCGTCAGAGAGCTTACTCACGTTGTCTACAGGTCCTACATAATCACATCTTTAGGTTAGATTCCATTTATTAAAGTTTCAGAGATCAGAACCAGGTTTGGCCAAGCAAACTAGTATCGGAAACCATACCGGTCGTAGGTACCGGTTGCAGTATTGTGCAACCGGTATGTGCGACCGGTATATACCGGTTGCACTTACCGGGCTCACTCAGATCTCACTGAGTGAGACCTGTATGTGCCTGCGGTATATACCGCAGGCCCATACCGCTGGACCTTGCGTCCAACCGGTATACCCTGCGGTTTGGATCCTAGAGCGAGATCTCGGATCTCCCCTCCTTGTCGGCTAATGGTTAGATCTCTAGGGTTTCTCCTATCCTTTACTAAGGTCCAAACCTTATAGTGGCCTTCGGATCTCGGCTAGAACGCCGTATCAAACTTAGGTTAGATCCGAATGAGGAAAACAATGGAAATTATAGGCTTTTTGGATCGCTGCGCCGCTTCGCGGCTCCGATCCGATATCCTAAAATTACTAAGAGGATAGAGTACTTACCGGCGGTGTCCGTCGGTTGGCGACGTGCTCTTCCTTCCTGGGCGGCTTCCACCTCCTTGCTCCTTCTTAGCTCTTCCCCAGACGGCTAGAGTTTTTGAGAAGGAGCAATGGAGTGTCTCCTTTTCTATTAATAGAGGGAGGCCATCCATGAAAAACTTCTCCCTCAGTTGGAAAATTTTCAAGTTTTCATTCTGAGAGAAAGGCTCACTGGAGTCTGTCTCCAGTCGGAATCAGGCATACCGGTCTGAGTGCCACAGATTCACTCAAACTGGTATAGTCCAATCGGTATACCCATACCGGTAGCACATACCGGTTGCACTATATTGCAACCGGTATAGTGAGACCGGTATGAAATTTTAGGCATTTTATGCCCATACCGGTGGCACATACCGGTTGCACTATACTGCAACCGGTATAGTGAGACCGGTATGAGATTTTAGACATTTTTTTACAGTTTTTCTTACCTGAAATTTGAGTGGCTCGTCACCCGACTTCGCCCTCCGATCCGGTTATAATTGGGACACCTGTCATCATATAAAACCATGGTTTAGATCCGATTTTAGAATACGGTTCTTACATATATAAAAATAAGAGTACTATTTTTGTGAATTCATTTATTATTTTAATCAATTATTGTAAACAACTGTTTAATACTGTTGGTGATTGATCTGCCAATAGCGCCTTTAAGGGTCCGTTTGATAAAACTTTTGTTTCTGAATTTTGGATTCTGGTTCAAATTTAGATTCTATTCCATACTATTCTAGGATTATTTTAGAGTAGAAACATGTTTGATAACGTAATTTTGAAATGGATTCCAGAATATTTTTGAATTAGATACATATTTGATAACACACTATTCTCCTAATCAAAGTTTAGAAAAACAGTTGTGATAGTGGTGGGTGGTGGTGATGGTGGTGGCGATGATGGTGGTGGGTGGTGATGGTTGTGGTGGTGGCGGCGGCGGTGGTGGCAATAGTGGTGGTGCTGGTGGCGATGGTGGAAGTGGGTAGTAGGTGGTGGCGACTGAGGTGGTGGTGGTGGTCAGTGGTAGGTGGTGGTGGTGGGTGGTGGCGGTGGTGGGTGGTGGCAATAGTGGTCGTGGTATTGTTAGTGGTCAAGTGATCAGAATCATGTGAGAGTCTGATTCTTTTTTCTTTTTTTTTTTTCAAAAAATTGATCCAACAGCTTAGAGCAAGTATTTATGACTCCAAAATTTTAGATTTTGGAGTCATTTTGAATCCGGTTCACTATGCGGGAGTTGAAATCCAATCAGACATATCAAACGCGCTTCTACTCCAAAATGACTCTCTGAAAACTAGAATCCATAGAATCCAGAAACAGAAATTTTAACAAACAAGCCCTAAGGCCCCGTTTGATAACACTCCAGCTCCCATGGAGCTACTTTTGGTCCGGAGTTGTTTTCTACTTCTTCTCCAGAGTCAGGATTTTTGAAGTAGAATGTTGTTTGATAACGTTGCTCTAAAATCAAAAGACTATACTTCCAGAATGTTGTTTGATGGTGGTGGTGGTGGTGGTATTGATGGCGGTGGGGGGTAGTGGTGCCACGATGGTGGTGGTATTGATGGCGGTGGGGGGGGTAGTGGTGGCCACGATGGTGGTGGTAGAGGCATGGGTGGTGGGTGGTGGGTGGTGGCAATGGGGATGGGTGGTGGTGGTGGTGGCGGTGGCGGTGGTGGTGGTGGGTGGTGGTGCCAGCGTCAGTGATAAGTGGTGGGTGGTGGTGGTGGCGGAGGTGGCAGCTGCGGTGGTGGTGGTGGTGGTCAAGGCGGTTGTGGGTGGCGGGTGATGGTGGGGATGGTGGTGGTGATGATGGCAGTGCCAGTGGTGGTGGTGATGGCAGTCGATAGTGGTAATAGCTCCGGAGCAAGAGAAGTAAATTTTTTTAACTCACAGAGACATTTTTTGAACGATTCACTCCATTGGAGTCAAAACTTGAACCGTGTTTATCAATCGTCATTCTACTCCGGATTAGCTCCGGAACTAAGAAGTAAGGAGCCGGAGTGTTATCAAACAGGGTCTAAATGTCTCTCTCTCTCTCTCTCTCTCTCTCTCATTTCCCTTGTGGTGTGTTTTAGAGAGGAATTACAATCATGATTGTATTTTTAGTTATGAGATAAAAAGTGTAATATCAAAAGTATCTCTCTCTTATTAAATAATGGATTAATACCTTAACTGTGAAGGTATATAGTCCATGTCCCCTTTAATGAATTAGAAATTTCCTTGTGGGTTATGTGCTTAGTTTCATTAGACAAACACGTTTAGAAAATCCCAACACTACCAGTGTCGGATGCTTCCATTTGCCCTCTCATATCTTTATCATGTGGGACCCCACCAACACAACAAAAACGAAACCCTCATATAATTTTTGGACAATTTAAAATTAAAAAAAATTGATATACGATCAATTGATATGTCTTTCAATCATCTGGTGGTTAGAATTATCCAATTAATCCGTAGTTGGTGCCACATTTTGCAATAAGTTATTAAAATTGTAAAATCCCCATTTGGCAACTTTTTAATTGAGGAAGTGCCCTAAATTTTTTTTATTTTCTTTGGTATAGTTTATATTTATGAATTATTTATAATAAATCAGTTATGAGAACAAATTATGAATCATAAATAACAACTATTTAATACTGCTAGACATAAAAAAAATAATAATAGATTATCACAATAATGATAAACTCTTTCTAATCTATTTATATATTTTAGATTATACCAAACAACAATAGCAACAGAGCCTTATCCCAACTAAATGAGGTCAGTTAAAAAGATTCTTGTTTGCCAATTAACTCTATTCGATGTCATATGACTTGTACTGGAAGCAAGGCCTAGTTATACATATATTTTTTCATTACCTCCCCTAGAGTCATCTTAGATATGCTTTCAACTCGTTTAGACCCTTCAATTTGAATCAACTCACTCTTCTATACGAGAGCATCTAATGATCTCCATTGAATATGGTCATACCATTTCAAACGACTTTCTCGTAGCTTATCATATATCGACGCTACTCCAGAATCAACTCTAATCGATTATTCCTTACCTTATTTTTTCTAATTTTGTCATACATCCATCTTAATACGATCATTTCTTATCTTATTCTTTCTAGTTTTGCCACACATTCATTTTAGATTATATCAATTTCTTTTAAATATAAATTAGTACCATAAATCATACCAAATAATTACTTATGTCATAATATATATATTATATAATTAATTCTATAATACATACCAAAGAGAGTCTTATTCGTAGATTTTAGATCATTTTAATTTACTTTAAATATAAATAAATATCATAAATCATATCAAATAACTAAGGGTGTAACATTTGCACTAGAACCATTTATCAAAATCGGATCAAACCGTTTAAATCATAACCAAGAGACCAAACTATTTAAACCGTTTAAACTGTCGGGTTAAATCGATTAGGTACCAATTAAATCAAATAGAGTGTAAACAGTTTATTCCCTAAAAGCTAAACTAATAAAATCTAATCTCATTTCCTATATTATTAATATATTATTTTCAAGATTGAAAACGCTAACCCCAACCCCAATCCCAATTAATACACTATTTTTTTTAAAAGTCAATCATAACCCCAATTAATATACTATTTTTTTTAAGATCAAACCTCAATTCCCAAAGACCTACACCATAAAATCAAAACGACAAAAATTAGAAAACACAATAGACACTAATCATTACTCCATTAAGCATAACAACATTACAATAGTTTCATTCTCTATAGTCTAGACTCTCTCATCTCTCATTCTCATGTGAAGTTTGAACTTTCAACTTAGTCTTTGACGTTTAAGTTGCTAAAGTTGGATCGCTCAGTGCTGGTGCTGATCACCGGAAGAAGTCGAAAATATACTCATTTGTTACTCTTTTTAGTTTTTACAATATAGTGATAGTGATACACTGTTCTGTTATTGATATGTACTTTGTGGTCAACAATATCTCCATCAATAAAGGGAGCGTAGAATTACCATAGGATGCATTTTTTTTTTATTATGAAAACAGATTAATAGTCAATGTGTTAAACCGTTTATAAATCGCAAGCAAATCCGATTAATGAAAGACCGTTTAAAAATTGATAAACCAAAATCGATTACTAATCAGTTTTGGTTTCAATTTTGACACCATTTAATTAATCGATTTGATTTTGATTTTACCCTCTCATACACTGTATTGCACTGGACCGGACCATTAAATCAATCGTAAACCATCTAACACCCTTATAAATAACTACATATGTCATAATGTATTATATAATTAATTCTTATTATATAATACATTCTAAAGAGAACATTAATCATGTGCCAGTAAATTGAATCCGTTTTGACTTTAGATGTACAGGCATTCACGTGATCGAATGGCTTTAGAGAATTTTTTTTGGTTAAGCTTTAGAAGATATTTAGTGCTAATTTATATCACCCTTAGAAAGCGGCGGCCTAATTTGATATTGAACCCAGTATCAAAATGTTTATCCTGATATCAGTATACTGTGATTTATCCAGTATGATAATGGTTCGAGTTTTGATATCATTTTTTATCTGGTATGGTAATGGTCCATACTGATAGTCTGATATACCAGTAGTACATACCGTTTAGATACCGATTTGTATATCATTTATATATCGAATTGTAAACCGATTTATATATTGGGTCACACACACACACAATCAATTGGTCCACATTATAGTATAACAATATGTCATATAAAAAAAATGGTAAAAATATGTTGTATCAAATTAGAATCGTACATTTTATTCAAAATTAAAACTATATTTCTTACCAAATTAAAAACCGAAGCTTGTGTTGGATAAAACAGTATTTCATATCATATAAAAACCATACCAGCTAGAAATTATACCAAAACTATTGGTAAGAGAAAAATATATTTCTACCAATACGACAGAGTAATGGTAAAGATTTTTATTTCGTATATCGAAATCGTTCCGAATTACCATTGTGTGTCGATTGAAAGCCTTACCTTCAAGGGTTTGCACCCAAAAAAATTAGAAATAAGAATTTCTTTTGTCTTATAAAGTTCAGTGTTCACCTAACGAGTTGTCATCTCTGTACTCTAAAATATTTGAACTTAGAAGGCGTGTACGCTTCTTTACTAACTGAGCTATCCTTGGTATTTTGACTTTGAGACCAAATCTTTTGATTCTCCTTGTCATGTTCTGTTAATTTGGGAATAAAAAAAAAGGGGGAATTTCAAATGCAAACGTATGAGTTATTTATGAGTTATGAGTAGGATTGTTAATATTGGGACCACATGGTACGAATTAATTTGAAATTGATTAAGACCTAATTATTATTGGATAATATTTCGAGTTGAGGTATGGTATGCTCTATTAGTCTTAGTCTAGTCCATGCCAATCCGAAATCGAACCGAAAAGTGGACTGATGAGTCCAAATCTAAAAATGGTTCAAACCAAATCGATTTAGACTGAATATTAAACCCTAGCTTCACTATTTCAGTCTTCTAGATAGTCTTAACGGGTTTCCTTGGGCTTTCAACCTGAACCAGCTTGATAACAACCTGATAAGTTAAGCTCGATAACAACCTAAAACTGGACCGGCCTGTTAATTAATGTGCACAGTGCAGCCCACCCAGCCCGAGCCTCTTAATGGACATGTTTCCGTCAAGGCCTATAATGCCTGACACCTATTTGGCTCAGACTGAAACCAGTCCGTTGACACCCCTAGTTATGAAGCCTAACATTCCATTTAAAGGGGACACATGCAGCGGTGTCAATTTAGGATTGAACCGATAGTTTGGATCTAGTTGTCCCAAATTAATTCGGAATCGATTTGGACCGAACTATTACCAGACATTTTACGGTTTGAAGTAATATATCGTATTGTCCTTCTTCTTCTTTTTTTTTTCACAAAATAGATCCAAGTCCTCCATTTTTTTTTTCATTGTTTTTCCAATCAAAACTGTGTGGGATCCGCATCGTCTCCTCCCAGTGGTTTTGGGAGGACAGTGGCAACCTATCCTGGATGGTTGCCACGTGGCTCTCGGTGAATCCGAGACCCACATCCGAGCCGACACCCAGCCGACAAGCCAAGCCGACAGAGGGTGTCGGCTCGGACGTGGATCTTGAATTCACCGAGAACCACGTGGCAACCATCCGAGATAGGTTGCCACTGTCCTCCCAGAACCAGTGGGAGGAGACGATGTAAATCCAACTGTGTGTTCCCATCTAGAATGGGAAGAACAATAATGGATAAAGTATTCGTAGTAGGTACACATTTATGGACATATACGATATTAGTATCAATACATAAGAGGTATTTGATTGAATTAGATTATGAAATTTGACACTTGACTAATTTACACCATGTCCTCTCTATCCAATGATCGAAATGAATGAATTATCTGTCCACATGAAAGATTAAGGAGTTGTGATATTTATAAAAATAACAAATCCCTGTTATAATACTATTTTGCTTAAATAAATTTCAAACATAAAATTTAATTACTTTTTTTGAGACCTTAGGATTCAAGAACGGAGGTCTGATTATACTCATAGAGTATTATTACTGGGAAAAGAGGGATTTTAATCCTCATGCTCTTCATGCTGGTACGAGGAAATCCAGTGGTTATAGTTTATTAAGGTATCGATTATTGATATATGCGCAGAGTACATGTCAGCTATAAGATTTTCTTATGCCAAGACAAGGGGTATGAAAAGATTTGAATCGAAAGGGATGTTTTGTCAGAAAAAAATGATTGTATGTTCCCATCAGTGATCAGACAAAGGACGGTAGGGGTAAATGAATTATTGCAGCCGTAAATGAATTATTGCAATGACGTCGTGTTTTTGTTCTGTTAATCGTGCTAATTTGTTTTCTGCCAAAAAAAAAATAAAATAAAAAAAACCAATTTACCAAACATTATTATGAACACAATCTAGTATGGTCAGTGATCACAAGAAATGATCAGTACTTTTGGAAAGTAGTACCAAACGCAGTTTCAAGTTTTAACCCCATTAATTTCAGCACGTGAACTTAATCAATCTCAGAATAGTAATGCTGGAAAGTTTAGAGTGGATAATTATTGGATTTGAGTAAGTGCGCTTAATCAATCTCATATATTACAAAAACAGTCCTGTATATATTCATCCTGCATCTAAATTGAATGAGACTTGAGGACATTGTGATTTCTGGCTCTGAGTGTAAATACCAAATCCAATTTTGAAGTTTTCCTAACAAAATTGTACCGGTGATCATGAGTACTGGATGGGCCATCTGTTACTGTTTCCCCGGTTTCATCCTTTCAATGTACGTATCAAAGTTGACAAGAACTAACACATGGTATTTGGGAAAGTTCAGTTTTGAGGCTTCTTACTCTCTCTAAATTCACCTATATATATATATATTCACCACAGATCGAGACACAGAGAGAGAGAGAGAGAGATGGTGCATTTTGTGTTAGTACATGGTGCTTGCCATGGAGCATGGTGTTGGTACAAGGTTAAGCCGGTGCTGGAGAGTGCAGGACACCGAGTGACCGCGCTGGATCTTGCGGCTTCAGGGATCAACATGGAGAAAATATATGAGCTTCGTACCATGTCCGACTATACTCGGCCGTTGTTGGAATTGATGGCCTCACTTCCTCCTGGAGAGAAGATAACCCTAGTGGGACACAGCTTGGGTGGCATCAACTTGGCTCTTGCCATGGACAACTTCCCTCATAAGATATCTGCGGCTGTTTTTCTCACAGCTTTCATGCCTGATTCTGCAACCTCTCCCTCCTATGTCTTAGATCAGGTACCTTAATTATGCCTACTCTCTCAACCTACCAAGCTTTTTAATTTCATTACAATTTTACAAATCTATAAGGAGAACCCAAATCAAAATCTACATTAGTTTCAGAGCAGGCAAAAGTTTGTCTGATGGACACGTATACAAGAAATCTGACATCGTGATCTGTCAATATTCACTCATTGTTCTCTTTATATATATATATATATATATATATGAAAGATTGGTAGTGCACCTCCCTCCCATTTCTGCAATCAAATCTTCTCCTGTGGTCCTGCCGCCTGTCAAGGGTCAGATTTCAGCCGGCTCACCCCCCAATGTATTGGCAGGCGGTCAGACCGAACCCCTATCCTTGGATCTGCAACAGGAACCTCCTGCCACAGGAGACGATTTGGATCCCCCATTTCTACGTCTACATGTACGATTTCTCTGATTTTCGGACTAAATAACCTCTCTTATAAAAAAAATTCAGATAAAATATCCAGAACTTTTTTTTATTGTTCATTGACAAACAAACATGCCTTTGTGCCTGATCAGCTGGTTATCCCCTCGATCATGAGGTACTCCCTTTCCCTTGAGAAAGGAGACAGGTTATTTATTTATGGAATTGATTAAATAAGCCACCAATAATCAGACATTCATTAGTTTTTTGGGGGAGTTAATTAAATTTGCAAGGCTAGAGTTATAAGATTAGGGAAAAAGATCCATGTTAGACAATGAGCATTTTGTCGAGACATAGGATAAGTGAAACGATTATTTTACACTTTAGTTGGATATTTGTGCGTGCATTCTCATTGACTCTCGCATTAGCACATAAACCACATAATCGGACAACAAACCCTCAATTATAAAATTAATATTAAAGAAATTATATCACAAAATAATTGTGTCCACTTTAGCCTTTTCTATCAAAATTTGAAGAGATTCGTTTTATTTCTATCAAATATTCCCATGTTTACAACAAGGAAATCAGCACAAAAGACAACTGGGCCCAGTTCCATTCGTATTCAAATCCTCTCCTGCGGTCCTACCACCTGCCAAGGGCCAGATTTCAGTCGGCCCACCCCCCAATGTATTGGCAGGCGACCAGACTGAACCCAAGTCCTTGGATTGGCGACAGAAACCTCCTACCGCAAGAGACGATTTGGATCCGTTCCATTCCTCTCAATATGGCTGTGAGCTCAGCTATTATAATATTATAACACTTTTGTTTCTTTTTCCACCTACCAAAATTGACTTGAATATGTATTAGTGAAAAAGATGGTGTCTTAGCTACTTTTCATCCCCCTCATACAAAATGGATAGTTCACCTTTTCGTCTAGTCTCCGTCTAAATTTTAATTAGACTTCTTTAAATTGAGTGTGACAAAAGAAAAGTTTGAGTCCGTTAAAAAAGGAAAAAAGAATATAACATGCACATTTATATTCCCATCCTTCACTGATGGATATCCACCAAGACTATATCTTGAAATGTGTTATTCTCATGATAGATATATGTAAGGTTTTAAATTCAGATATCGGATATAGTGTGGGAATTTATATAAAAATAAAATCAGATTAGAGATCGATCAGATTCAAATCTGATACGAATTGACCAATTCAACTTGTAAGATACATGGCGATTACATAGGTGATCAAAGTGGAAACCTCTGCTGCTAGCATTCATTCCCCTTGAATGGGAATCTATTTTACAAATGTTATTTAGACTGTTTTGAATGGGAATCTATTTTACAAATGTTATTTAGACTGTTTTGAATGGGAATCTATTTTACAAATGTTATTTAGACTGTTCAAATCTAATTATTCTGTTTATCTTTGTGACTGACAGTTTTTGGAACGGACCCCAGCAGATACTTGGTTGGATACCCAGTTTTCAACCCATCTGGACCCTGTGACGCCAATGCCAATCACTACAATGCTTTTTGGTCCCAAGTTCTTGGTTTCCAAACTCTATCAACTGAACACTTCACAGGTATTTTTCTCCTCTTCCCCCCCCCCCACCAATCCACACACATGGTTTAAGGACTTGGCACAGCTTGGTGAAATCGGCCAAGATTGATCCCGTGTCACACACATATTTGGTGGTCAAGTCTAGGGTTTGTAGGGGCTGATCCAACATGAAATCCGATCAACTAGATGCCAAGTACTTGTACCATGCATACACATACACATATGTGAAAGCTATCTCATATTCATATGTCTTGAACATATAACAATGATTTTTGCCATATTTTTGCTACTTACTATGAGTTTAATATGATTTTCTTTAGTAAATATGTAAAGTATAAGTAAAAGTATAAAAAGATAAAATATTATAAATACGATAAGATTACAACAAAATTTAACCCTATATTTGCTTCGAAATAAATAAAAAAAATAGATAAAATACACTTCTTATTATCAATATTTTAAAAAACCAAGTTGATTATTAATTACATGCACATATGTGTCATCATATGGGGATGTGAATCCTCTCCAGGCCAGCCCTTCCAGATAGTATGGGCTGAAGGGGTTTAGCGCGTATACATGAAAGGATCTCTTTCCCATCATATGGTACGTATGTTCAAAAAATCATAAATAATTTAAAAGAAGAAAATAAAAAGAAAGAAAGTCAATGGGTAAGGTAAAATGAATAAAGGCAGTGTTTTTTACCTTATTATTATTTTTTGTATGAAGTTCCATCACAGTTGTTTGATTCAATTTAAATGGTTGGCAAAAAACCTTTTTTTTTTTGGGAAATAATTAAAAGCGTGGCACATTCCGGAGGCCAATCTAGGGCCTAGCTAGGTGCTGGAGCCCCGCGGGCTCAGGCTTTTTGGGTCAATCATTCATCCACTGTTTTCAATCTCCAGTATTTTAAAGAAGGGTGGGGATTTCTGTCCGGGTGATTGGACCTGTGCTAGCACTGGGAGTGCTGTGTGAGGAAATTCAAAAAACAGGATTTGTTCGTTTTTTAGAGTTGTGGTGGTCATTTTACTCATCCTGGGTCCGTTCGTAGTTGATGGATCCTTCGCCCATTTGTAATATTTTATATGTTATAAAAAAAATTCCAATGTTTATGAATTTCCTTTTCCCTTAATCTTGAAATATCACTATATTTTACTTTTTAGAAAGAAACATTAAAAAAAATTACATATAAAATATTACAACATAAAATATTAAAACAAATGAAACCTTAACTATAGTTTAAAACATTTAAACGTTAATGGACTTCTGCAATAATGCTGTTGGTGCTGAACTCTAGTTTTTATTTATTTTTTAATTTTTGGATCCAAAATGATTTTTCACAAGCAATGATTGATTAACATATTTTGTTACTATTGGCAACCGAAAGGATTTGAGTCTAGCAATGATGCTGATAAGGACTGGATCCTTGTTCCAAGAAGATCTATCAAAGAGGAAGGCATTCTCTAAAGAGGGATATGGCTCTGTTAATCGAATTTACATTCTATGCAAGAAAGACTTAGCCATTAATGAAGAATTCCAACAATGGATGATTGAAAATAATCCAGTTAAAGAAGTGATGGAGATCGAGGATGCTGATCATATGGCTATGATGTCAACCCCCAATCAACTGTGTTGCTGTCTTTTGGACATTGCCAACAAATATACCTGATCATCATTTAGTCTCTGCATGCAGTCAGTGCCACCTTCTTCCTTCTTGTGGCCATTCATAATTAAAACATGTGTTTTTAAAGCTAAATGTTGTTATCCGCATGAGTAATAAATAAGAGAAGGATATAATATGTTGATGCCATTGTCATCTTATCATGTTTTCAGCATTGCCTGTAGGAATTGTTTGAGTTGGGTAACAGTCGAAAGGGCTACTTATACCCCTGGTGATGTAGTTATAGTTGGGTTTACCATCGATTTAGATGTAGGGAAGGAGAGATGTACCCCAAGTTAGAAGGATGACAAGTTTTTTGTCACCTGTCAACCATCAGTTGGTCGGTAATATTCATGCACATCAGTATTCATTCAAGTTGAGGTCCAATTCCAAATTCACGTCAAAATATTACAAAACTCCTGACCGTGAAAATTGAAAATAAAAAAAAGGTAGCTAGAAATAATACGTCTACACTGACATTGGCAGTGAGAAAATTAAGAAGCTCAAGGAACCTTGCTTATCTAGTTAAATTGAGAGAGCAAGGAAATTTAAGTTTTTTGGTCTATCATAAGTTCTTAACTACAGTTCCCACAGGCTACCACATTTACAATACATCTATGAACGGATGGGAAGAATGTAACAGGAGGTTATGAATCATGGACCTTCTGGGGTGTACTTGCAGCCATTATTCGGCTGCCTACCTCTAGCTGTTTACCTATCTAAATACGGGCCTGGATTCTCTCCCCCCATACAAGTATCCTTTCATGGATCTATCACTGTTTCTGAAGTATGAGACCAACCCCCTTTGAAATGTGAGACTAAAGGTGTCAAAAATGAAACCGAATCATAATATCGAAATCGAATTGGAACATTTAAACCAAAATCGTGAAATTGATTATTACTTATTATGAGTTTAATATGATGAAGTGTTGAGAGAAACTGCCATTAGAGTTCTGCATTCTGCTCTCTGCTATGAAACTCACGTTTCTGATGTCATGTTACACTAACCTATCTTCTAATTTTGCAGGAAATCAATATCAAGCATCGGATTTTATTTTGTCCAGGTAGCACCATCCAATGATAGGGCTCTACTGATGGCAAGGCCAAAGGTGGAGTTGTTACTATCATTATGATTTTTTGTACTCGTTTATTTTAATACAAATTCTTGCTGACCTTTAGCAAAAAAAAAAAAAAGGCGGCACACATCCAGCGGGTGTAGCATGCCATGTAGCACTTTTGACTGCTACAGACGAGCCCGCTTTATTATACCCTTGGTGATGTAGTTATAGTTGGGTATATGCCATCGATTTTCGTTATTTTATTATTTTTGTTGACGATTACTCCAAATACACTTGGTATTATCCCTTGCATAATTGATCCGCTGAACTGGTTATATTTGAACAATTTCAAAATTTGGTTGAAAATCAATTCTCCATGTCTATTAGGGCCTTCCAATCAGATTTGGTGGGGGGGGGGTTTAAAAAACTCAATCAATATCTTCAAACATGTGGGATTTTACATCGTGTAGCCTGTCCTCATACGCATGAGTAGAATGGCACTGCGGAACGTAAAATCTGACATATATATTGTAGATGCAAGATTGACTTTTTTGGCTCATGCCTCTCTTCCCCTTCATTACTGGGACTACACAGTTCAAACAACAACATTTCTAATAAACCATCTACCCACCCTAGAGTTGCATAACATATCCCCTTTGGAAAAGCTGTTCGACAAGAAACCTAACTACAAATTTCTCAAGGTCTTTGGTTGTACATCATAACCTCTCCTCCATCCTTATAACTCATCAAAATTCAGTTTCTGCATTGCCCCTACCTTTTTCTAGGTTACAACACTCTACACATGGGCTATCGTTGCTTGGATCTCAAATCCAATAGATTTTACATTGCCCGTCATGTAACATTCATTGAGGATTCATTTCCTTTTGCCAAGTTTCAACACCTCCCCCAAGCCACGTCTCCATCTTCTCCATGCTGACTATTATGGTATTTTCCCATACTAGCCCCATCTTTAGGGACACCAAGGCCAGTTCCAAGGTCATCATCTCCTGCACCACCTCAGGTACCAGCTTCTCCTATTACCCTTATCTCGCCCCAATCCATTAATCCTCATCCCGATACTGTTGATATTACTAACCCCCATCCTTCAACAAGTTGCGAATTCTTCTCATGATTGTGATGCAGGTGTTGTACCAGCAGCCGAAGCCCCTTTGCCATCATCAAGCCGCACTCATCATATGAGTTTAAGAGCTAATCCAAAACCTTCTACACAGTATCCATTACTATCTGCTCATTTATGTTAAGCCGAGGTCGAACCTACTACATTCACTGAAGCCAACAAGCATGCACACTGGCGTGAGGCTATGATGTCTGAATTTAATGCATTATTAAAAAATCAGACTTGGAGCCTAGTACCTTCTTCTCCCAATCTCAATATAGTTGGCTCAAAGTGGGTTTTTCGCATTAAAATGAAAGTTGATGACAGTATTGAACGCTACAATGCCAAACTTGTGGCTAAGGGCTTCAACCAACAGGAAGGTATTGACCACACAGAGACCTTAAGCCCTGTAGTCAAGCCCACAACAGTTTGCACAGTGTTGGCCATTGCTACATGCAATCAGTGGGCCAGGCGGTCCGGTCACGCGTATTTAGCGACTTAGCAAGGTTGACAAGGTAGTGAGTTGATCGTTTTACATCATTTTTTCTGGATAATGGGACCGGTTCTAGTCCAACGGGGTCGATTCCTTGCCTAATCTTGTGCACTTGAACCCTACTCAACATTTGAGGTCATGAACAACCAATCTCCATCAGTACCACTTCACGGAAATGGGAAAAGCTATATTCGCCCCAAAACCACATTTTAGAGCTTATTTTAGATTATGAAAAAGGGACTTAATCAAGTGAAACGCTCTGAAGCAATTGAAGTTGTTTCATATTTGCCTGAGTTTCAAACTGACTTTTTTCCTTCGTTGATTTTCTTTGTTAAAATTAGGGTTGTCGATTTTGGGGCTGAACCGGTAGTTGGTATCAAGCTAGCCCGAATTAACCCAAAATGGACCTAGACTGAACTCTTACCGACATGTTTCGGGTTGAGGTATGGCATATCTTGCTAGTCCTGATTTGGTCCGGGATAACCCAAAACTGGCTCAAAAATCAAACTGATGAATCCGAACCCAATAATGGCCCGGACCAAACTGATTTAGACCAAATATTATATCCTGGCTTCACTACTTTAGCCTTCTGGATTGGCTTAATGGGTTCCTACAGGTTTTTCAACCTGAACTAGTCCAAACCAGCTTAATAACAACCTGATAAGCTAAGTCTGATAACAACCTGAAACTGGTCCTGCCCGTTAGTTAATGTGCACAGTGCAACCCACCCAGCCCGACTTCTTAATGAACATATTTCGGTCAATAATTACAAAACCCAACCCCGATTTGACCCGGACTAAAACTGGTATAGATCGGCCATTTGACACCTCCAGTCAAAATCCCTTGATTTCCTTTTCTCAAGTTTTTTTTTTATTTGGTTCTCCGACAAATTTTTTGTTACATTTAAGGAGAGGTGCCCTAATTCAATGGTGGTTATCTTGCAGAAGGCATTGGGCGGGCCAAAGGCACCTCAAAATTGTAGTATGTTATGATTATTTTTTAAAGATATTAATCAATCACCTCGGACCATGGTTTAATAATCGGTAATAGATCAATCGATTCATAACAAATCGATTCTGGCTAATATCAATCTGATACAGATTACCCTCAGATTCTAAGTATCGTCTAGGGATATCGGATCGGTCCAATCTCGATCCGATACCCCTTTTTATTTCTTTAAATATTCTATGTCTTCTGTCCACCATCCAACTAATTCGGTTGCCACGACGTGGCATCCACCGTTACTAACATATGGGGAAAATTTCATCTATTTTCTTTATACTTTACTTTTAAATCATCCAATTCCTTGAGTTCATGACTAATTGCATGCACCTCCTTCATTTATTAAATATGTATCTGTCATGTTAGACAGATCTCTTAAATGATGATGTGACATTGTTTATAAAGACCTTTGGTATGTGCTTCTCTTTATTGATAAAAACGTCTTTGGGACAAAGAAGTAGCCGTGTGATTTTCACATGTCATCAAGTCCTTTCGTCTGGGATCTTCCTGAACCTACATATTGTTTGATTCTAAATCATCTCTAATTGTTGGAGGTTCCAAACGCTAATCCAGTTGTTGAAGTTAAGTGAGCATATCTATCAATACATCGATAGATCTGCCTAATTAACTTTAATCGCTGGATTGACAATTAGAATCTCCAGCGATTGGAGATGGTTTTTTTTTTTTCATATTGTTTTCCTTTTTATCCGATAGTTGACCATCGATCATTAATTTTCATTTCTAACAACTTATTTAATTAATATCCAAAACTTCCATCATACTTAAAAGATGTACCAACCAATAATTCTTTCTTTCTTTCGTCTTCTTCACCCGTTTTTTTTTTTTTTTTTTAGCATAAATCTCCCCACAATTGTAACAAATCTACAAACAGCTCTTTAGTTGATTTTATATATAGAATATAAGGGAAAAAATTGTGATCAACTGTTTCAAAACAGAATCTATTTGCCTGATAATTGACCAGCAATAGTTAATTTTCATTTCTCTAACAACTTATTTAGTCAATATCGGAAATTATCATCAAACTCGAGAGTTGTACCAACCAATAACTCTTCCTTTCTTTCTTTATTTATTTTTGCATAAATCTCCCCACAATTGTAATAAATCTACAAAGAGCTCTTTAATTGTTTTTATATATAGAATATAGGGGAAAAAATTGTGATCAACTCTCTTTCAAAACAGAATCTTTTTGCATGATAATTGACTAGTCCCGCGATTCTATAGTGACCCCATAACTATATGAATCAGGTCATTCCAAGTACAATCATGGATAAATAAGCATTTTGATTTTTCTAGCATAAACATTATATGTTATAGATTAATACGTAACATTTTGATTGCTCTGTTTCTTCGGTTTCATCTAGGGGTGCAGGTTTTATCTTGACGATACGAACCCGTTCAGGCTTGCCCTGAACCCTGGTAGGGTTGAACCAAGCCCGAACCTAACAGGGCTGGGTTAGAGCTTAATTTTGTATGAATCCTTGCAGGGTTGGGCTGGGTTTGGGTAGACCCTCTGGGTTGAGTCTTCTCCACCCCGCCCCCCCCCTATATATATATATATAAATATATAAAAAAATATATATATAAAAAAAAAAAATATATACATACACATACCCAACCCTAAAGCTAAACCTAATTGACCCTCAGAGTCTCAAGAACCCTAACCCCACTACCACCATCACCCACCGATCCCACTGCCACCCCAATACCACCATCTCCAAAATCCAACAATGTATCTCCAAATGTAGAGCTCTTTATAATAATAAAAAAAAAAGGGAGAAATTTAAGCCACATCTCCTGTAGTAGAGTTTAATATCATGCGCCCACCTTTTTTCACGATAATATCACTAACACCCCTTGAAAACACCCACATGTTATTTAGACTAACAAAATAAGTAAAAAGATATTCTTACTCCAATATCATTACCTTTGACTTATGTATAAAATCCCACACGCCACAACACCCATGCTTCTCTTGGGACCTTACGCACTGCCTGATAACAGCTGCGCCACTTTTCTCTCTCCTGGTGATGTAGTTATAGTTGGGTTTGCCATCGATTTAGGTGTTGGGAAGGAGGGGTGTGCCCCCAAGTTAGAAGGATGTCACGTTTTCTGTCACCTATCAACCATCGGTTGGTCGGTAATATTTATGCACATCAATATTCATTCAAGTTGAGGTCCTATTCCAAATTTAGGACAAAATATTGCAAAACTCCATACCGTGAAAACTGAAAATAAAAAGGGGCAGTAAGAAATCATACTTCAACACTGATACCTACAAATCTACAATAAGGAATTCAGAAGACCAAAGAACCTTGATTATCTAGCTAAATTGGGAGGGGAAGGAAATTTAAGTTTTTTGGTCTACCCTACGTTCCTAACTACAGTTTCCATAGGCTGCCATGCACATTTATGCCACATCTATGAAGGCATGGGAGGAATGTGACAGGAGGTTATGAATCTTGGAACTTTTGAGTTGTACTTGCACCCATTAATTGGCAGATTCAAATCCTCTCATGTCTTTATGTTGACATGAAGAAAATCTTGTGCTATCATTCATTATACGCACAGGGAATGACATAGTGAATGACAGTCACATGATTTTCTTCATGTCAATATGAAGACATGAAATGATTTGAATCCCCAATTGACTGCCTACCTCTAACTGTTTTTCAATCCGAATACGAGTTTGAATTCTCTTCCCATACAAATACCTTTTTATAAATCTATCACGTTTTTAAAGTGTAAGACCAACTCAGATTGAAATGTGAAACCAATTGAATATAAACGGTGATGAGGTCCATGAGAGGGTGCGGCCACAAAGAAACTGACCTCAATAAATACGAACATAGGAAAATATGGCTTTGACTTCAGGTGGTAACGAAAATAAGGTCTTGAAAATTCAATGGAAAAAAAAAAGTATTTCGAAAAAGAAATGGATCTTATTATAATGAAACTTGTTCTATAAGTCCATACTACCAATTAGATTTTTCATTTGCATTTTTCTAATGAAATAAAATAATAATTACGGCAAACGTTATTAAGGTTTTTATATTTATGTTTACAAGTAATTTATAATAAATAATTTATAAAAATAAATTATAAATTAAAAATTAATAATTATTTAATATTATTAGACGTAATAATAGATTACTACAATAATGATAATATTTTTAATTTATTTATAGATTTTAAATTATATCGATTTTTTTAAAATATAAATAAATACCATCAATCATATCAAAATAACAATACATATATAATATATTATATAATAAATTTTATAATACATATTCAAGAGAGTCTAAGAGTAACACTCAGCGATGTCGAGGAGACAGGTGCAGAGCTCCAGCGGTTTACATAGCATGACCATGTGATCGGAACCCGGTAATACTTTGACCTCCGTCACCGGATTATTGTGGATCATCCATCGCTGGTAATCCTCCTCCATCACCTTGTCTTCCTGGCACACAATGAATATCCTACTAACCGATCCATATTTCTCTGTAGACACCTCCATTCCCCCCTGCAATTCAGGGCGGCTGTAGATACTAATGGGTCTTAACAGCATCTTTGCCAGTGTCAAATCCTGTTCCAAAACAATGTCAAAAACCCATGCTTCTGTATCAAATTCAAATGGATATTATTACGCCGTAATAGTTACCTCCGGTGGGCAGAGCTGATAAAGCTTGGAGGCCAAGAACTCCGACCCAAACAACATGGCGGTTGGTGGTTGTCAGACCCATCATCAAACCAATACTGGCAATCCATCATTGAATCCGTTCTTTTCTGAAACTGTCAACCAAAAATCATCACAAATTCATAATTTTACGAGGGCAAAAGAAATTTTCCTCCTAATTTGGTAACTTACTTCTTGACTGATTGTGGCAAAAGTGAAGTCCGGACCGGGCATCACAGCAGAGGCGAAAACAGCGGCGGAGATCTTGTGAGGGAACCTTTCCATGGCAGCTGAGACACTAGCCCCACCCATGCTGTGGCCCACCAGTATCACCTTATCGTCTGGAAGGAGGGAGGCCATGACCTCCATCAACGGTTGGAAGTAATCAGAGATGGAACGGATCTCGTCCAATCGCTTTGGGTTGATTCCTGAAGCAGCTAAGTCAGGAGCAGTGACCCTGTGACCCGCTGATCTTAGCAGCGTAGCAAGCTTATACCAACACCAACCCCCATGACCAGCCCCGTGCACCAGCACGAAATGATGCTTCTTCTCCCCCCTCCTTTCCATCTCGAATTCGAATTCTGTCCTTTCTTCTGCTTCTTGAGTAGTGGTAGTCAAGTAACTACAGAAATGTGAAGACGTGTAGAAGTTGGCTGCTAGGTTCAGCTGGTAAATTGTTGCCAAATGGCATGAGCTGGGATGGTTCCCACATTCATTGGTGATTCATGCTCGCCACTTTCGGGATGCTGTTCTAGTGGGACACGAAATTCCCTGATGAACAGGTGTAAGGCTAGAGGAAGTCAATCGGTTGATTTCAGTAGGGCTTAATTGGTCTTCACAAATGTAATATTCCCACAGTGACGTTCATGTTCTGCCACTTTGAGATGCCATATGTATATGGGCATGGGATTCAAATGTTTCCAGTTGAACGGCGTTTAGTTGTAATTTAATGGCTAGAGTTATTTGGTGTATATATTAATATCGATATGTGCGTCTGATATTGAATCACCGTTAGAGAAACTGGATTACATGAGGTGATCTTTTTCCATGTTTATAATCTATCGCTATTGCACCATAATTGGTCTACACTAATTTAATACTATCACTATGACTTTTTAATGTGTGTTCGATATGCTTTCTTAAACTTAAAACTTAAAATTTAGTAAGAAAATATGGTCTTTTCTGAAATATATTTTTTTACCTATGCACTCCATAAGCATTTCAAAGCTATGGTATGATAGACCTATTGTGAGGAATCCCATATTACTACTAATGAGATTGAAACCTTAGGTCAAGAGAGTCTCTCTATTTCCATAGCACCCGAGGTTGTGAACATTGCACTGCTGGTTTATCCATTGTTCCGAAATGAGTATTTAAATAATGTTTTTTTCTCTTAACTTTTTTCAAAGGAGAAAGTTTTCTTCACCGACAATCTAGAGAAAGTTGGACAATTGAAAGTCAAAATTACTCTCCTTGACCCTAATGTACGAAGTAGGTGGTGATTTTTTGATTGGCCGCGTGGGTGAAGAAAAATTTGGTCTTTTTCAATCGGCTTGTGAAAATGAAAGATAATCACCATTGAGATTTTACTGTTACTCCATTTAGTGAATTAGAATCCGAAATATCTTTCTTACTTTTCCAAAATAGTTAAATACAGGTACTCAAAACCCAAAGGAGAACGAAAATTCGGTCCAATAATGATCCTTGCCATTACGTAAATGTCCACCACGCTATACACCAATGAAAAGTATAAAGGTTGAACACAATTGCTAATGTAGTTGATTGGCTGCCTCATAGTACAATGTAAGCCTTGAGGAAGTCACAGGTTTGATTTTCTTGTCTTTATTTTGTGGAAAAATGTATCTATTGATGTGTCCTGCTTCCTCATGGGCTCATTCCAGGTTGTGTTCTTGATCTAGAATGCATTTCAAGAATGCATATCAAATACAATCTAGACCTAATGTTATCTACCTCCTATGAACCATTAAAATTCAGTAGCAAACTGAGGTAAAGATGAAAGGTCTATCTCTGTGACACCGACTTGTATCAAAGAGGCTTTGACACCTCCAGCAAAAAAAAGAAGAAAAATGAGATATTTATAAATAGAAGTATTATGGATAACTTCGTAAAAGGAAAGGGATAGAAGATTAACTTCAAAATAAAAGAGTTTTTGCTCAAGGTGTCAATATCTATGACACTTGAAATGATGTCATATAGATTGACCATCCATCGATTAAACTTTTCATCACCAAAGATGCGAGTTAAGAAATTATAACTTTTCCTTCTATTGCCCTTTGTCATATTCCTTCTATTGCCTTTTGTCTTATTCCTAAAGTTGCTTAAGGATTAACGTAAATGCAAAAAAAATAGTTTTCAAATTCAATTAAAATGACTTTCACTATGTCATTATTAAAGTTGTCATTTTCATTGAACATTTTTTTGAATAAATATGTGAATGACAAGATTTGTCTTCATCGGGAAAAAAGAATTGTTATACTAAGGATAAATAAATTGCATTACAATTTTAATAGGTTTTTCTATCAGTACTCAAATGAAATACTAAAACTGTCTTTGATGTATATTGAGGTTTCCATGATGATCCAATGAATGTGTATTAAAAGGAATTGATTACAACTCTATTTGAATTTAGATGGACCCAACAAAAATTTAGAAAACCATTTCAAGGGGTTAAGTTGGTGAGGATCTATGCCACATAATTAAAAGATCATGAATTCAATTCTCCTTTCAGTTTATACATTAAAAAATCATATTTAGGAAACCACATATAAAGAAGAAGAAAATATTGCATTCCCCATTATTCAATTCACCCAAACACAAAGATATCTAATTATAATGAGTTTGAATGTAAAATAAAGTGTAAGTTAATAATAAAATATTAAAAAAAAAGAAAAAAAAAACTTAACAATAAAATATGGATTGCATTCCCCCATTACAAAATTTTTTTTTTCTTAAGTTTCAAAATTTCCTTTCCCTTCCCATTAATTTCCCTTGCAACCAAGCAAGCCAAAATAGAAAAACCCAAAACCAAATCGACTAGTACACTTAATGGTCTTACTTAAGGTATGTGAAAATGGTCATTGGTTGGTTTGGGCTAAGGTCCAAAAATCGATGGTTAACCGAACAAACTGACCTTGAACTAAACCGCTAAAAAATATCTGAAACCTTTAAAAAAATGATCAATAAAATGAGGCCGATTTTTGTAGGACAAGGTTGGAGATTATTTTAGGGTAAGGGATCTAGACACTTTGATTATATTTGAATTTTACACATCAAACCAATAGCTGGTAACAAAAAGTTGCATTCGATGTCGTTATGGTGCATCATACAGAGGAGTCCACATCTTTAATGAAAAAATAGAGGAGGGAAATTATGAGAGGGAAGTACACATTCACATCCAATATTGGTTTCAATCCGAGACTAGACTGATTGGAATCCAATATACTAAAACCGATAATGAACCATAAAGCAATCATACTAATCGGTTTTGATAGAGATAGTAGACACTTATTCTCTTCCTAATCATTTTCGGTCTCATCACCACAATTGTCGTAAGGGCCTCGATCAGTCTGATTGAGACTAATCAATTGACACCCCTAACTGTTTGGGAACCATGGAACTCATGTCCTTAGCAGTGGTAAAAATCTCAAAATCAACTCGATCTATCTACTGTAAAAAAATAAAAAATAAAAAAAATAAATAAAAAAAGGAAAAAATAAAATAAAAATCAAGCAACACCTCTTGTTGATAAACCAGCTAATAATTGGACTTTTTTTAAAAAAGGAATTAAGCCATTATTGTGGTTTTAGTTTATTTGACTATTAGGTAAGGGTGTCAACGGGCTGGTCTGGGCTGGTTTCGGTCCGGACTGAACCGGTGTCGGGTTTTATAAGCCCAGCAAAAAACATGTCCATTAAGAGTTCAGACTGGTTTGGACTGCGCTGGATACAATAACTAACGGGTTTGTCCGGTGTTGGTTTGTTATTGGGCTGGGCTTATTGAGGTGATTTCGGTCTGGACCGGGCTTATCAAGCTTATCAGGCCTATTTTATATGTAAGATATATAACCTATTTTATTATTTTTATCTATAAAATTAGCATCATTCCTTCTATATGTATGTAATTCAATAAATTGTAACAATTAACATATTTTTTCAACTATAGATTCATATAATCTTTCAGATCAAGAAGTGAACTATAACAGTGTAATATAATCCATCAAAATTTAAAACCATTAAAATTAAGAAACTGGGCCCGGATGAACCTTACCGGTGTTCGGGTTATGTATTATTGGTTCGGGCTAGTTCGGGCTTCTTAACAGGCCGGTCCAGTTTGGTTTCGGTCTGGGCTGAAACAGTGTCGGGCTTTACAAGCCGAGACCGAAACCTGTCCATTAAGGTTCGATTAGGGCTGGATTCAGATTATATCGGGCTGACTCGGTCCGTGCTATTAGGCCGGGTCCATTTTTGACACCCTTACTGGTAGGGGTGCAAGTTTGGCCTAAGGAGTCTGAGCATCCTTGAGCCTGACATGGCTTGGGTTGGGTTTTTCATCCATTGGATGCGCCAGGGCTGATATTTCTAGGGTCGGATTGGGCTTGGGTTTAGGCCTCTGTTTGATCCCTTGGCCAGTCCGACCCTCTATATATAATATACAATTGCACATGATTAAATTATACTTTAGATTGGGTTGGGCCTGAGACAGGGTCAATCAGGGCTAACTCGAGAGTTTAGTACTTAAGCCTGCGCTGGGCCTGGGGTGAATTATGTAGATTTAGGGTTGGATGAGGGTTTTGAAAAACCTAATCATCCCAGTCCAATTGCACCCCATGCTCACCCCCCACCACACCACAACCCAAAAAAAAAAAAAAAAGTGCAAAAAAAATTGCGTCTATTCTGCCATGTGAAAGAGTGGCATCAGATTCAACCATTAGATATCCAAAAACTGATCTAAATAGGTCATATGTCAAATTTCAGCCTCAAATTCAATCATTTATTCATTTATATATTTCCATGTATATCCATGCACCCCCTCATAGTCCCATGCACTCGTTAATATTTTTGGAATTTTCTTTTAGCTTTATTTTTCTATGTTGTCAATTCCTATTGAATTGAAACTTGATATGTAAATAAGGGACCTTGGGATATATTTATCCATAAAATTTCAGGCCTCGTATGATTTGTCACATGACAGATTATCCAAAACCACTCTCTTGTTTAAGATCGATAAAGATGACTTAAAAGAAATGGTTTATTTTGTTATCCCACCAGGTAGCTAATGAATGAATTGCAACCATGTGACAGTTCATACTAGTTTTAAATTTTGTGGAAAGATAGTTCCTGAAATCTCCTACTCACATGTCAAGTTTCAATCCAATTAAAGTTGTCTCTACTATAATAAGCCATGAAAAAAAAAAAAAATTCAAGAATACAGAAGTGCACACGACCAAGAGAGGGTGGATGAATATACATGGAAAGGAATGGATAAATGATTACATTCGGGACTAAAATTTAACAAATAGTCAATCTAGGTCTTTCATTAGATATTCAACCGGTAGATACATGGACCATTGAGAGTGCATCAGTCATATATCCCGATGCACTCCCAATAATTAGGATCAGCACTATCACACAGGTGATCCACTTCCCCAGATACAGTCCTACATGAATCTTTTTCCCAATATATATATATATTAATTTTTTTTTTTTACAATGACAAATTATTGAAGAATTAGAAATGATACCTGAAATCAAATCAGATCTGCTGCAACTGCTGATCATCGGGTTCATGAGAACGCGGGATCTCTTTCCAGTTCCATTTTTGATCACCTGGAAGAATCTCCAGTCCTTACATGCACCCTCTATCTCTTCCAACATACTGAAAATAGCCAGCAGGTTGTCGGTGGATCCCGCTGGTGAGTGAGAGTTAACGATGGAGGTCGATCAGTGGGATTCCAGGCCCCCATCCTCGACCACGGTGAGCTTGGATGAAAGCTGTATGAAGCTCACGATTCTCACCCATTTCTCTACTCTATTCTCCACTTACCCTTTACTCAGAAAGCTTAGTAATATGATTTTTATTCCACCGCCAAGCAGAAACAAACAGATTAATTTATATCTGGGGTCTGAGTACCCTGAATCTAGACTGGCGTTTTCATTTTCTTCCTCTTTTGTTTGTGTATCACTATTTCTTTCTCTTGGTTTAAGTGTTGCATTTAAGTGCTCAAGAATTCTGTATGGACATAGTTGTTCATTTGTCGTTTTCATAACTCAAACAGAGTTCACGCTCCTCTCCCAGTTTTTATTTTTTATTTTTTTATTATTATTTTTTGGTTGGAGTAAGTTTAGGTATTGATGGTTACGTAAACTACCCATCCATGGTAGACTGTCAGGTGGCATTGTGCGAAGAGACAGCAGATGTATCATCAAGGGCTCCAGTTGTGGGCCTCTATTTCCTACAAGCGACGACTTTGATATTTCAGACATTCCGCAATGACAAAAATTTAGTTTATCGTATAAAACTCATTAAATCTTATTATGTTGAATTCGAAAGATCTTATTTTGTAGAGTTCAACGAAACTTGCTTCAAGTATACGATCAAATCCTACCATAGCTAGAGCGAATATGGACGAATCCATACTTGTCTGACCTTTGCTCCATAAATAGGAGACGGCTTCTACTTCATTTTTCATTGCCTTTGAGATACGAATTACTTTCTACTGTCCCATAATTCTCTTCAGACTTGGTCTGTTGGTCATCTCATGATAATCTTGTCCTACCATTGTTTACATTTGGAATAGTGACTTAGGCATGGAATACTGACTTAGGCATAAGAGTCATCTTCAGATTTAGAACCAACCTCTCATGCCTACTTCTTTTCTATCTTGCATGTCATCCGATTTCAAAGAACCACTGAGCTGTTTTCAACATCAATAGGTATAAATACATCAAAAGGACAAGAATTGATCGAACACTTTAAATCAAATCCCTATCCCACACTAATTTGGATGAAAACGGAATAATCTCTCCCATTTCATTCTCTACTTTATTCTCCACCTAACTTTTACTTAGAATGCTTCGGAATATGATTTTATTCCATTACCAAGCAGAAACAAACAGATTTATCATATCTGGGTTTGAGTACCTTGATGAATCTGAACATGGGTTTTTATTTTCTTTCTCTTTTTGTTTGTTTGTTTGTTTGTTTGTTTGTTTGTTTGTTTGTTTCTATTTCTTTCACTTGGGGTATGAATTCTGTGTACATATTTGTCGTTTTCATAACACGACGATACCTCAACGCGGATCACGCTCCTCTCCCGGATCAGGGTGTTAAAAATGATTTGATGAAATGATTTGTGTGGAAATCGAATTATATCTTTTAAATCAAAATGATAAAAAAAAGATTGTTAAATATGGTTTGATTTTGGTTTGAAATTAAAATCATCTAGTTAAACGATTTGATTTCAATTTTAAAAATTAAATCAATCGTATAAAATCTGCATTTTGGAGCCATTAAAAGCAATTACTTTAATCCATTCGTATTGATTGGATAAATAAATTTAAATTATTTTAATATTTCCACATGGTCTAGTGGAGTTCAAATCATTTTTATGTATTTGTATCCTTCTTGTGATCTCTCACTATTGACATGATGTAAGACCCATCTCTGGAGTATAGGACTCATTGGATATAAATGGTGATTGGATCACACGAAAGAAAAGATACAAGGACATGCAGATGAACTATTCTTGGCCAACAAATTCATATCAACTGCATCTGATCCCTCAATATCAATATGATGTGAGACCCATCTCTGGAATGTAAGGCCCACTGAAAATAACAGGGAGATGGAGAATTCTAAGAATTATCTTGTTATTGTATAAAAATCCACTTACCGTTGGAAAGTGAACATGAACTTCAGATTATGTACTTCAGTGAAGAACACCTTTTTTTTTTTTGACACATTTTATACCATCATCTGCTTACTTCCCGCTTTGTTTGGTTGCAAGACGAATTGAAGGGAAGGGAAGTGAAATTTTTATACTTTAAATAGAAAATTTTGTAGTGGTACCACAATATAACTGTATAAGATGTAAAATTTAGTTTATTTCTCTTAACATATTTAATAATGATACTTATAAGATGTAAAATTTATTTTCCTTTTCAAATGAAAGGGATTTGGATACAAAGTGAATTATAAATTAATAACTAAATATGAAATAATTTGGTATTAGTTAGATAGTAATATGATAACATATGTTGTAATCATTATAAAAGTTTTCATTTAAAGTATAAAAATTTATAAAAATTTTATTTTCCTTCCCTTAAATTTCTTTTGCAACCAAACAAAACCTCTAGGATTACTTCATGAATCTAAAGTAAAATGGCAATCATGCATGGACTGTTTTTGGTTACAGCTCCCCTACGTTCACATGATATATACTTGCAACCTTTTAATTTGTTGTTCCTTATTACATCCTCTGCGGTTCTGCCTATCGGTTACCAGAAAAAAAATAGAAAAAGTCCTCTGCTTATCCATTTGTGTTCTTTTACAGGGATTTAAATCCGTTTCATTTTTAGCTAATGCAAACTGTTTTGACATTCTTACTTTTGCCGACCAAAAGTATCAATTACCTAATAGGTATTATATATATGATGCAAAATTAATAATTGGACAGGGGTTTACTAAGCTGCCGGCCTAGGAAAATTTCTCAAGCAACACTAATCAATGGGCAGGATTTAGTATTGTCCGAAGAGGGTCGACAAAGAGAAGAGAGGAATTGTCTGAAGGGAGAGAGTGTTAGTTATGTGAAAGAGGAACCTGAAAGGATCCCCAAGCTGTTGGCTTGGAAAATTATTTTTTCTCAGGCTCCGGTTGTTTCTAGGTAAATTATTTTTATTGATTATATAAAAAAAGTTTCTTGTAAAAAAGGAATTATGCAAAGAAATGCATTGAGAAATAGTAAATTCTTTTGGACGATAATTCCATGTAAAATATCATTTACAAGAAAAATTTTATAGTCAAACAAACAAAGCATTAATAATTTTACCTTTCTATTTGACACTAGCCATTGTCAAGGCCCTCTTTACACTGATTCTTTCTTACGAAATGCTCATTGGTCATCACAGAAACAAGAATATAAAAGAGGCAGTTTGATATTTGAGATGGGAGGGATGAGGAAGTTTTGAATCGATCCACCGGACACCGAGCACAAGTGCCAACAGTCGGTATCAAGTAGAATATCCCATTAATGTATAACGTAAACTTTGATGGTGAACTCTGGGTAGTCGAACATTACGTACACAAAGCTCATGATGGAAACTCATGGCTGCTACGTATACAAGTTCATATATGGAATGCGTGATACAATATGATATTCTGGTACTAATTCAGATATCTTGAAATGAGTAATCTGGATGTTTTCAACTTCAAAAGCTTCTTGAAATTGCTAAGCTTCTTCGTTCTGAAGAATTTACCCCAATTGTACTCCTTGTACTTGCCGGGTTGCTTCTCCTTATCGATCAGTTCCTCCGAAGGCTTTATCATCTCGTAATGTGAAGGGTTAAAGAAGAATGGGATGGAGAACCTCTCCCTTTCCGAGTTTACCACTACCCTATGCTCCTCGCTCTCATACCTGTCGTTGCTCCAGACCTGTTCAAGGTTGAAATCCAGTTCCCTCAATAGGCTCTTATTAGTTCAGGATAGTTCAGTTTCGATTTTGATTTGGGATATTGGGTTGATTTGATTTGATTTTTTTTTATTTTCTTTTGCTAGGCTCTAAAAAAAAAAAAATCAAACCCAGTCTCGACCATAGTTAATAAGTTTGGGAACAACAAATATTCAGGTATGAATACATATGTGTAGTAAACCTGACCTGACTTGAATGGGGGGGACTGAAAATCCGGTTAAGAAAAACACATAGGCATTTATACACTCATGTTTAATACATGTTTAATACGATAATTTTTTTTTATTGAAAATATGGACATATATTCACTGTGCAATAGACATCAACATCATTCAACAAATAGAACAATAACATATAAATACAAATTTATATACTTACAAAACTTGAAATCTATAAAATTCACATAAAATCATTATCTCATTAACATGAAACACTTATTAAAACTGAAAGGGTCTATTCGGTAGTGAGGTTTCAGGGATTGGAGAAAAAATATTGAAATATTAGTAAAGAAAGAGAGAGATGGAGTGACAATATTTTTTTATATTTTATTATTCTCTTTTTTTCATGTCTAATATGGCAATATGCATTTAAAACGTGATTAATACGTTTTAATAAAAAAATATGAATTTTTGGAGAATCTATACAATAGTTCATAAAAATACATAAAAACACGTTTAAAAAACCAGGACATGTATAATTTGCTTATTAAACGTTATTTTACTAATTATAGTTAGTACCCAATAAGATCTAGTTTTGATTTAATTTGAATCAAATCTTCAGTTTGGACCCAATTTTGACCCCCCTTATGTTCAATAGAAGGTGGTGAGAAAGACGATTTCTTGTGCAAATTACCTGAATGATGTCGCCGACGTTGATGAAATAAGAATCAAGGATGGGTTTGACCCTGATCCACTCACCATCCATCTTCCGCTTGACTTCCAGAGCGCCTACATCATCCTGAGCAAGGACGGTCAGGGTATCCGCATCCTTACGCCGACTAACACCGAGAGCAAGATGAGGTGAAGGGCAATAAGGAGGGTAGTGATTAAAACGAACGAAGCTGGTTTGGTCTTTGAAGAACCCATTTAACCGTTTTGCAGGCAAATTTAAGCTCAGTGAGATAACTTCCAAAAGCTTAAACGATAGCGTCTCCACTGCTCGACAATATTCTGCACATGCGTCCCTGTATTATGCATCCATTTCAATTTTCCCAAGCAAGAACAACCAACAGAAAATTCTAAGTACTTACCAAAAAAAAAAAAAATAAATTCTTAGTACCTTAATTCAGGAGGATGATTGGGCCACTGACTGTTCATCTGCAGCATGAGCTGATCGTGTGGTTCATGGGAAAGTGGGATCGCAGTAGGGTCATCCACAGTAAAGTCAAAGACTTCCTTCCAGTCCCTAACGTTCTTGGTGTGCTCGGCATCGTAGTAACCCAATGGATTCACCTCATCTCTCTTCATCATCTCTCTTCACCTTGTTCTTCTCTTCCAGTGGCAAATCGAAGAACTTCTTAGCTGCCGTCTCAATCCTCCGGCGTACCTCGGAGGGCACGCCATGGTTGATCACCTGGAAGAACCCCCAGTCCTTGCATGCAACCCCTATCTCCTCCACCAGATCCGATATGGCCTGTGGTTGGTCTTTGCAATATCACTTCAAAGAGTGAGAGGTTAAGAGAGAGAGAGATTGATTAGTGGGATCCCTCCGGCCTCCAATCCGGTGAGGTTAGGCCGGTGTTCCGTTGCTTGGATGAAAGCTGAGTCAACTTCACCCATCTCTGTTACCGTATATTTCTCTCTTTCGTGCAAACAGATCTATTTACTTCTTATAAGGAATGAGTACCTTGAATCTGGACAGATTCGAAAGTAACCTAGTTACAATTGGTAAAATACTCAAGTGGCCGCCTCAGGTCTCTTTTGGGGTCTATCGTTGCTGATATCCAGCCGTCGGCTTTCATACCATAGAGGTTGATTTCTGGATACTATAATTTTAGCACATGAAGCTTTTTATTATATTAAGCAATCCGTCTCATTGACAGCATCTTTATCTTTATCATCCGAATACTTACTTTAGCATTGGAGTGTCCTCGAATCCAGAACACACATCCAAAAGGCATCGCTAAAAATGCAATGATAAAGATGTGGGAAAACTCTCTCCGTGCGAAAACTCTCTCGATCGATCGAGCTCCGGACCATCAAATCGATTTTACAAACCTAGCTCTGTTCGCGAGAACTCTCTCAATAGCTCTCCAAGCCTCTCTCCCGTATTTCTCTCACTCCTGATATAAAACTCTCTCAATCGACCCCTTATAGCATCAAATCAATTTTAGTTGGAGTTCTCAGTTTAGATTGCTCATCGAATTGATTGGAAGTTCCCAAAACCTCTCTAACTTTCTGTCATATATATCGATTTTACTTGGAGCTTTCACCTACTCACGTCTCCCCAACCCTAATCCTAACTTCTTCTCTTCTGAAATGGTGAAACTGCATATAGCTACGTTTTTGTTCATCAGAAAGCTAGGAAGCTATGAAGCGGTGAAGCTGCTGAAAAGGGTTTTTTGTTCATCGCTGGTTAGCAATCCATGTAATAAAAGCTTTTTTTTTCTTTTTTTTTTTTTTTTCTGGTGTTCTTTATTAAATAATGTATTTACATTATATTTTTCCAGTTTTACCCTTAGTGGGTTTTTATGTATAAATAGCTTAAATGTGTACTGTTCAACATATTGAATGAGAAATCTAATTCACAAACTCTGTTCTCTGTTCTTGATACTTAGTCTCACAGTTTGACATGGTATCAAAGCAGCGGGTTTCGTCAAGAAATTTTTTCTCTTCTCCGTGATCTGTGATTGCTTTCGGTTTGTTGTGTTCGTCGGAAGATCAATGATTACTTTCGGTTTAGTAGTTTGTACATGAGCGTCTTCATCATCGCATCTGTTAAGCAAGTGTTTCTCTCTGTCTTCAGGTTCTTGATCGTCATTTCTGAATCTGGTGAAAATTGCCTGTATCTCTTCGAGTAATTGGTGATTTCTTGTGTTCATAAATCTGGTTCTAGCGAGAATTTGTTTTCCCTCACTGTTCGTCTGCAATTACAGTGCTGGATCTCTTCTTGGTTTGATTCTTGAATTTTAGGGTTTCTGATTCTTGAATTTGTTGAATTTTTTTTTCAATTTGTCGATATAAAGCATCTTCCTATGTCTCTTTCATCACCTTCAGCTACACCTCTCTCATCTCCACCTTCAGCTGCGCCTCTCTCATCTCATCCTACGGCAACGTCTACTACCACTCTTCCCTCTCTATTGCTGCTGTATCCGTCCGATAATCCTGGACATGTTCTTGTGTCACATCCTTTGGACACAAACAATTATTCTTCATGGCGTCGAGCAATGCAAGTAGCCCTTGGGGCTAAAAACAAATATGTCTTTGTGGATGGATCTCTTTCTCGTCATGACGATCCGACATCGACTACGGCATGGGATCAATGCAATAGCATGGTCCAATCTTGGATCTATAATAGCCTCGTAAAGGAACTTCATGCAAGCGTCTTGTATGCGGACACTGCAAGAGCTCTATGGGTTGATATGGAAAACAGGTATGCTCAGAGTAACGGTCCAAGAATTTATGATCTGAAGCGCCGGATTGCTCTATTACGTCAAGAAACTTTGTTAGTGACTGCATATTTTTCGGCTCTGAAAGTGCTTTGGGACGAGCTTTGTTCTCAGTTTGTCCTACTGGAATGTGTTTGTGGTTCCATGCCCAAGATTCTAGAGCAATTGGAAACTGAACACGTCTATTAGTTTCTTATGGGCCTGAATGAAGTGTTCAGTACTGTCCGAATGCAAATTATGACCATGGAGCCCCAACCCTCTGCTATCAAGGCATATTCGCTTGTTCTTCAAGAAGAGCGTCAATAGGGTCTTTATGTTCAACAAATTCCTACAGAGAATGTCGCTTGCGTAGTAAATCAAAGTAATGTTCACTCTGGAAATTCCTTCTTCAAAGGTCAGTAGTCTCACAATTCCAGCATCAATTCCCCAGATTCTCGCACATACGGGAATCGTCGGCCACTGTGTTCTCATTGCCATAAGTATGGGCATACAAAAGAAACCTGCTACGAAATTCATGGATTTCCCCCTACTCGGCGACCTCCCAGATACAGTAAGTCTTCTCCACAGTTGAATATGGCCTCTGATAACTATCTGGAGCCCTTTGCTGGGTCTGGTATAGGGGTACCCATTGCTGAAGTCCAGTCTGGAAACGATGTTGTTGCATCTCCTCTGCCTCCTCTCACCAATGCAATATCAGCAGTTAATGGTTTTTCTAAATGGTACATCCCCTACTGCAAACTTTGTAGGTATGTCTACTACTTCTTCTACTCTCCACTCCTGGATCATTGATTCAGGAGCTTCCCATCATTTTTCTTCCTATGTTTCTCCTATTTCTCAGTTTGTGTCCCCTGTCACGCACCCACCAGTTAATGCTTCCTGATGGTAGTAAATACCATATTCAGAGTATTGGGGATCATCATTTGTCTTCTCATATTCACTTACAAAATGTATATCAGATTCCTAAATTCACATTAAATTACTGTCAGTCACTCAACTTACTAAGTCATTGCACTTCTCTATGATTTTTTTTCCTACATTTTGTGTGTTTCAGGACTTGTCCATGAGGATGGTGACTGCGGTGGGACTACTGCGTAATGGACTATATCACTATGAACCTTCCATTCATCCTTCACCTTCGGTTGCATTGTCTATTTTGTCTCATACATGGCACTGCAGGTTGGGCCATCCATCACACTCTGCACATATCTCTGGTTTACCTAGTTACAAAGGTTTCTGTGATATATGCCTTTTAGCTAAGCATACTCGCTCGCCATTTCCCTTGAGTTTGTCTCGTTCTACTTTACCATTTGCTCTCATTCACTGTGACATTTGGGGGCCTTATTTCACCCCCTCATATTCTGGCTGTAGCTATTTTCTTAGCATTGTTGATGACTGCACTCGTGTCACATGGATTTTTTTTTAATGAAATATAAATCTAAGACTTCATTTCTTTTATCTCGGTTCTTTTCTATGGTGCAAACTCAATTTTTAGCAAATGTACAGTATATTAGAACTGATAATGGATCTGAATTCCTATCTTCTTCCTTGCAAACTTTGTTGCACACTTTGGGTATTAGTCATTAGCTTACTTACATCTATACCCCTCAACAAAATGGTATAGTTGAACGTAAACATCACCATCTTCTTCAAGTTGCTAGATCATTGAGATTTCAAACCCATTTACCTTCAAAATTCTGGGATGAATGTGTCTTAACTGCTTATTATATAATAAATAGACTTCCTACTCCTATTTTGTCTGGCCACTCACCTTATGAGATGATGTTTCATAAACCCCCTCTCTATTCTTGTGCTATGCCTGGAATCCCTCACCTCATCGGCATAAGCTCTCTCCTAGGTCAACTCCATATGTTTTTGTGGGATATCCTCTCAATCAAAAAGCATACAAGGTTTATGATTTGTCATCACACAAAATCTTCACTAGTAGGGATGTTAAATTTTTTGAACATATATTTCCTTTTAAACATTATCATTCCATCGCTGCACCTGTGTCTGATGATCTGTTACCATCTTCCTCTGTATTACCGTGCCCTATTTCTGATGATATCTCACCATCTTCATCTGTGTTACCTATTGCCTCTCCGATTCCTAATGAATCTATTTTTCCTGCTGATATTACCTCTGGTTCTTCATCTCCTGTTATCTCAGATATACATCCTATGATTGATAATACTAATACATTGTCTGAGTCAACAATACACTTTAATGATACCATTCAGCATTCTCCTGATTCACATTTACAGTCCATCATACCTGCCCAACATGCATCTACTTCACATAATACCCCTGTTCTTCGTCGATCCACTAGACCTCATCAACCAAATACTCGACTATGTGACTATGTGTGTAGTTTTGTTATTCGGCAGTTCCTCACAGCACCAACTTCATCATCAAGTATTTTATATCCTCATCACATGCACCTTGGTTTCTTGTCTAATTCTTCCTATAAAGTACTAGTATCAAATTTGTCTATGGATATTGAACCCTGTACCTTCTTTCAAGCCCATAAGTCACCAACATGGCAAAAAGCCATGGAAGAAGAAATTAGTGCCTTAGATCACAATAGAACATGGTCTATTGAGCCCTTACCCATAGGTAAGCGGGCTATTTTGTGCAAATAGATATATAAAATCAAAAGACATGCTGATGGATCCATTGAGCGGTGTAAGGCCCGCTTGGTTGCTAAATGCTTCACCCAATTGGAAGGTTTGGATTTTCATGAGACGTTTGCTTCTGTGGCAAAACTAGTTACCGTTCGGTGCCTCTTAGCCCTAGCGACACATTATAAATGACCATTGTATCAGTTAAATGTAAAAAATGCCTTCCTCCATGGTGACTTGGATGAGGAAGTATTTATGACTCCACCACGGGGGTATACTCACAATGGCAACCCTATAGCTCCTGGGATGGTCTGTCGTGTCCACAAATCATTATATGGCCTTAAACAGGTGCCTCGCTAATGGAATAAGAAATTTGTGGATGCGGTTCTACTACTGGGCTTTAAGCAATCCGTGGCTGATGCTTCTCTCTTCATCTATTGCCTTGGCCAGACTATGACTGTTCTTCTTTTCTATGTTGATGATATAACCATCACTGGAAATTCTGAGGCCCATATTATTGGCACCAAAGCCCGTTTACATCAATCCTTCCATGTTAAAGATTTGAGTATTTTGTCATACTTTTTAGGCATTGAGGTCGTTCATACAGATTCTGGGCTTCTTATAACCCAGCAAAAATATGCGTTAGAAATAGTAAGGACTTTGGTCTTCTAGCAAGTAAGCCCAACCTGTTTCCAATGGAGCAAAACATTAAATTGGATAATGATACTGGTGCCCCATTACATGATCCTACTATGTATAGAGGATTGGTGGGTCGTCTCATCTATTTGACCGTGACCAGGCTGGATCTATGTTTTGTAGTGCATATCTTGAGCCAATTTATGCATGCCCCGCGAGAGCCACATCTTTAGGCAGCTATTAGAGTGGTTCGGTATATTAAAGGCACGCTGTCTCTTGGTGTTCCTATGGTGCGTGATACTTCACCTACCATTACTGGGTATTCGGATTCTGATTGGGCCAGTTGTCCGTTTACTAGACTGTCTACTACGGGGTACATTGTGTTTTTTAGGTCCAGACCAATCTCTTGAAAAACTAAGAAGCAGCCCACAGTCTCTAGGTCCTCAGCTGAGGCCGAATATCGGGCCCTTGCCATGCTTGCTTGTGAATTGACATGGCTTAAGTCTTTATTCAGTGATTTGGGCTTTTCTCAAAAATTTCCTATGCCGGTATACTGTGACAATCAAGCCGCCCTACATATTTCTGCAAATCTGGTATTCTATGAGCGCGTACTAAACATATTGAAGTAGACTGTCACTTCGTCAGAGAGAAAATTCAATAGAGGTTAATTGCGCCTTGTCATATTCAGTCCAAGTTTCAAAGGACTGATCTCCTTACTAAAGCTTTGGGTCATGGCCCATTATCTTTTCTTATACACAAGCTTGGATTACGTTGTTCCACTCCATCAGGGCATATTAAATAATGTATTTACATTATGTTTTTCCAGTTTTACCCTTAGTGGGTTTTTATGTATAAATAGCTTAAATGTGTACCATTCAACATACTGAATGAGAAATCTAATTCACAAATTCTGTTCTCTGTTCTTGATACTCAGTCTCACAGTTTGACATTCTTGCATCAAAGAGAAGTTCATCCCATTTATAGTAATGGTGGGTTTAAATTTCTGGTTTAGTAATGGGAATTTGAGTTGATCCAATCTTTAGTATTGGGGTAGTTCTTCTGGTGATTTTGACTGGAGAAAAGGCCAATTTTTCTAATGGTTACCAAGAAACAGAACTTGCCTGAGCTGCATTACTTTTGCTTCTTCATTGGATGCGTACAATGCAGAGATAATGCAGTGATGAGCTATCTTGATGCTTTGAAGTTGCAATTTTATTTTTCCTTTTGTTCTTCTTATTTTTCTTCTTTCTCTTTTTATCCTTTGACGGTGGAGGAAGCTTCATGGATGCAGAAAGTTCTGTTTATCAGTTGACCACAGGAGATTTAAGCACATAGCCACAGAACTCAAAATATAATTAATGAACTCAAAACTAAATTTTATAAAAGGCTCAATTTCTCTGAACAGATTGCTAATATTATTCAAGATCATTTTACTATAAGATATATGACTCGTTATGCTCCAAATTGGGTTTCAAATTCTACAAGGTATCTTGTGTTCTTGTGTATTAGACACAGTGTATAATTCAAATTAACTAGTATTGGGGAATCGCAAGAGGCAACATAGGGTCTACATTCCGCCTTGTAGGATGGTTTCTGGTTGTTGGTCTTTGAGCCCAAGCAAGTAGAAGTTTGTAGGGCTGGTTGTCTGGGTTTGAATTTAGTTTATGGGCTTAATTTGTACAGAGTTCTGATAAATTCCTGTGTGTAGAAGAATTCCAAATTTAGTTTCTTCTTGACATAGTACACCAATGGTACTTTAGGTGTGCAGTTTGGAATCTCAATAATTGCTGCTTGTCTATTCTTTTAGATCCCCCTCCCCCCTAATTTTTACTATTTTCTCTTTCTTGTTAACCTGTGTTGTAAGTTTTCTGTATTTCTTCTTCTTCGATTAGGACTATTGATTGCTTTGAACTCTCAAATAGAACTGAGCTATTTGAGGTTTAAGATTTATGGTTTTACTTTTAATGTCAGTATGCATCGAATGAAGATAAACCCTGAGCTACTAAATTAGTTTCTTATCTTTATGTTCCGATGTGTAATTCATTTAATCACTGATTATACAGTATTTCAAGGATTAGAAATTGTGTGGTTTACAGCATGGCCATTTTTCTGTTAAAATATTTTAGGTTGCATATACTTTTAAGAGTTTCTGACCCGCTGAATTCTTAATTTTGATGTAACATAATTCTCCTTTATGGTGGTTGGGCTTTCCCTGTCTTCAATAAAAGAAGGCATTAAACAAGAAAGGAAAAAAAAAGAAGTTCTAATATAGGTTAGGTCTTTGATGAGAAAACTAGTTTTTATCCTGTGCATGTTGCAGTGCATGAGTAAAACATTTGTAGGGTTACAAGTTTTGTAAAATGTAATCACTTAAAAACATACTGACCAAGTTCCAATATTGTATTGATTAAACTGCTGGAATGTCTTTATATTGAAATCAACGGACGTCTCTTCTTTCAAAATGGAGACTTTTTTTTGAAATGTAATATATGCTAATAACTGCTCATGTCATGACTTTCATTTCTGCTTGCATGTATAATAGGAGCCCAATTGTTTCGTTCTTGTATGAGAGAGGGTGGCAACAAAATTTTAGTCGGAGTGGCTTTCCCGGTCCTGAGGAAGAGGTATTCTTGCTTGTTTTGGGTTTCCTGATGCTATTTTTTATAGGTCATAGTAAAAAATTGAATGCAATATATAATATTCATAAAGATTCTTAAAATGGACAATCACAGTATATACATATGGATATTGTGAGAAGCCCCCCTTCCTGCCCCACAGAAATGTTTTGCAATAAGCAATTTTGTTGTGTATTGTAATTTGTAAATGAGTACATAAAGCATATTAAAGTATCTTAATATAATAAGCAGTTTCCCTTATCTTTTTATGCATGCAGTTGTCCTGTTTTGGGAAATAATAATTTGATCTCATTGATTCCATGCAGTTCAAAATGGCTCAGGAATACTTCAAACCTGCAGAAGGTGGTCTTCTTGTAGATGTGAGCTGTGGGAGTGGTTTGTTTTCAAGAAAATTTGCCAAGTCTGGGACTTACTTTGGATTTATTGCATTGGACTTCTCTGAGAATATGCTTTGCCAAAGCTATGATGATTTCATTAAGCAGGCAGATGACACTATTTTAAATTTGTAAGTGTTTTTTTTTTTTGGTCAAGATTCTTGAGTGGAGATAGCCAGGTTCTGTTGTGCAAATCCATAATGTTTTATCTGTTTAATTTCCTAATAATTTTTTTAAAATAATTTTATTTTCACTGGAAGGGAAAAAAAAATGTCATAATATATGCTTTACTTGTGTTGTGCAGCAATCTTGCTCCGGTAAGGGCAGATGTTTCTAGGCTTCCCTTTTCGTCAGGTTTAATTGATGCTGTTCATGCTGGTGCAGCATTGCATTGCTGGCCATCTCCTTCCAATGCAGTAAGCATTTTCTTGCCCTCCTTGACTTCTATCTGCCAGGTGTCTTAGTAACTTGTTCTGTTCTTGAGTTTTACTTCTATTCTTTATTGCTTTTAGTGATGCTTGTCTTTTTCATTGCAATCTAGTGTACAATCATTTCTACCCTGCTGACTAGTTTGAAAGAAAGTGATTAGATCAAGATAATGGTACATTCGGTGGCATCTGCACTGGCCCATAAACTTCCAATATCAGATTTCTAGTTAGTCAGTTTGTGGTTTATAGTGTTTATTTGATGGCTGACTGAAATAGATACTTCTGACTGACTATTTTAAACATTACATTGTAATATGATTTCTGCCTTGATCTGTTGTGTTGCTGTCTTGAGCTGTGATTCATTTAAAATTGGTTTCTGCCTAGACCTTGAATTGTTTGTGATTCATTTAAAATTGGTTTCTGCCTAGACCTTGAATTGTTGTATTGCTGGTTTTTTAAAACCTAGTTGGGTGAATTTAAACCACATTATCACTTATTCTCTTTTGTTTTTTTGCTTCTTTAGTCAGCTAAGGTAGGATTAAAGCCTTCTCAATCTAAAAGTATGTGGATTTGAAAGAATCTAATGCTAGCACTTGTAGGAGATTAATTTGTTGTATCTTATTATGTTTTGACACATTTCTATGATTGTTTTTGTATCTCATAATTTTGACAGGTGTATTTAGTACTGATTTTTATGGTTATGGGCAATAGGTATATTTTAAATATACACTTTTTCAGACGGTAATAAATTTCCGTCGACGGAAATATAAATCCCGTCGACAAAAAGAACTGATTTTTCTCGACTGGAATATAAGTTCCGTAGGCAATAATATATATTTCTAGCGAGGGAAATTAATTACCGTCGGAAGAAATTTTATCACCGACGCGTCGCATCTTAGACTACGGTTGCTACGGCGACGGACTGGCGACGCAAACCCTTGCGTCAGTGAAAATAATGGCGACTGGAATTTATTTTCGGCGACGTAAAATTACCGTCGCAAAAAATTCATATTGTTATAGTGGTACGAAAAAAAACAGCTAATAAATCTTCTTTACACCTCTTTACATTGAATGAAGACATGGAAGAGAGAGTCCAACTGCAACAACAGTGATATCACAGTGAGAGTTTTGCATGTAATGAAACTCTCAATACCTTCACGTCATCACATGTGGGAGTTTGCATGGCTTCAAACTCTTAACATCTACACGTCATCTGGAGAGTCCTATGGTGAATGAAACTCATCAGATGTAAACCCAATAAAGAAAACCAGACGATATTTAATTTAATATTTACACTGACCTCATGAACAAATCCATGGCTGCGACATATGAAATTAAGTGTACATTAAGAATATATATAGAATAGTATTGTTCAGTGGGATATTAGCCCAATCTTTTGTCAACTGTAGTGTAACTGTAGTTTACCTTTAGTTTACCTTTTCTAGAGTCTTCGTCAGACTGATACGTTGTACATATAAAAAGGAAAAGTGTATTACAGAGAAATCTAATGAAATAGATCTAAGAGTTCTGCTCTGTCTTCTTTCTTCCTTTTCTTGTTCTTGTTATGGTATCAGAGCATGGCGCACTTCAGGTCAGAGACACCGATCTTTCCTTATCCTTCTACTCTTAATGTCAATAATTTCGTTTCGTTGAAGCTTCATCCTGGAAACTACCTCCTGTGGGAGACTCAGATTCTCACACTGATAGAAAGCCAAAACCTTCTTGGATTCATCAATGGAGATCAAGCACCACCAGAAGTATGCTTTGACTGCCTAGTTGCTTCTTGTTGAGACTCGATCCATTTCTGAGGCCCTAGCTGATCCTGGTTGGACTGCAGCAATGAATTGTTAGGATCGGGAGCACGCAAACAAACAAGAAGCACACGAAGAATTAACGTGGTTCAGCACCCCATCGTGGGATGCCTACGTCCACCAGAGAAAAGAGTGACTTTCTTTTATTCCCAAGAACAGTCTACAGTATTCTCTACCTGACAGGCCTATCTCATCTGTCAGCCTTACAGCGTTCCAGCTCTCCACTGTCAGAGGAGAATCCTCTACAGCCCTTGTAGCCTTACCTAGGTTTTCCCACACAGAGACAATTTATAGGGAAACCTAGAAACCCTAATCCCACCACAATTATAAGTTTAACCTCATACATGTAATAGACTCATACCCTAATACAAATACTACCCCTTATAATTACGTGGACCCCACAGAATACAAGACACCAACCCAACATGAATCTTGAAATAACAGTATTAATTAGAAGCAATAAAACATGGGTATTGGTTCCACGAGAATCAAACATGAATGTTGTAGGTTGCAAATAAGTATAGAAGGTTAAATTGAAGTCTGATGGTTCTTCGGAGCACCTCAAAGCCAGGTTGGTGGCTAAAGGTTATAGAGAAAAGGAAGGTATAGACTTCATGGAAACGTTTAGCCTAGTCATAAACCAGCCTCTATTAGGCTTGTTCTTACAGTAGCCACTGTTCGTGGTTGGCCACTTGAGCAATTGGATGTGACCAATGCATTCTTACATGGATTACTTACTACGCCGGTCTATATCATCAACTACCGGTTTATGCCGACCCCAACCAACCTAAAGCGGTTTGCAAGCTTCAGCAATCATTGTATGGGCTTATAGGCCCCTAGGGCTTGGTCCGACTGGTTCAGCGACTTTCTCCTTGAATTTGGCTTTACCTACAGTACATCAGATTCATCTTTGTTTATTTATGAAGTTCAAGAGAAAATTCTACTTCTCCTCTTATATGTTGATGACATTATCTAAACGTACCGATAATGATTCTACCTTGGTAGATACCTTCGTTACAGCTGTGAATGGGGAATTTGCTATGGAGGACTTAGGATCTTTACATTATTTTTTGGGCATTGCGGTTCACTACTCACCCTCGGGAATGTTCCTTTCTCAAACCAAATATGCAACGGATATATTAGTTCGGGCCAAATTGGGTGTTGTGCGGCTTGTTTCTACACCATTCTGTGCTACTTCTATTCGCACTGCTGATACCGATGTTTCCTTTGAAGATGTTACACTTTATCCCACCATAGTGGGATCTTTGCAATATCTAACGATGACCCGCCCAGATCTTGCATATGCTGTTAATCTTGTGTCAATTTATGCACACACCGACTATCACTCATTTCATGATGGTCAAGTGTATACTACGCTACATACGGGGAACACTAGAGTATGGCTTGTGTATTGTTCGGCAAAGTACCCTTGATCTATATGTATTTTCAGATTCCGATTGGGCTAGCTGTCCTTTCACGAGGCATTCTACTACTGGATATTATACATTTCTTGATGTTAATTATATCTCATGAAGCGCAAAGAAACAATCAACTGTGACACGCTCCACTACAGAGGCTGAGTATAGAGCTATGGCATCCACAGCTGCGGAATTGACCTGGTTATCCTTTTTGTTACGAGATATTGGTGTACCTCAGCCTCAGCCAGTTGTTTTGTTTTGTGATAACGTGAGTACTCTTCACATGACAATTAATCCTTCTCCATACTAGGACTAAGCACGTGGAGATTGATTCTCATTTTATACTAGAAAAGGTGGCTCTTGGATTACTTGACTTGCTTTGTATCATCCACTAGGCAGCGCTGATATCTTTTCAAGGCCTTTGGGTAGACATGATTTTGTAGCTATTCGTATAAAACTCGGTCTGTGGGTTAATCTACGCCAGAGTTTGCGCGGGGGAATATTAAGAATAGGGGTGCAAGTTTTACCTTGACAACCCGAACCCGTCCAGGCCCGCCCTGAACCCTGGCAGGGTTGAACCCGGCCCGAACCCTGACAGGGCTGGGTTAGGGTTCAATTTTATATGAACCCTGGCAGGGTTGGGCTGGGTTAGGGTTGACCCCCTGGGTTGAACCCGGCCCAACCCGACCCTGTATATATTTGAATATATTTATAAATATATGTATGATTTGTATTTGTTCCTTGTTAAACACTTAAACTGATTTGGTTTGTATTTGTTAGGTTCTTAAAAGAATATCATAGGTTGCTTGTATTTGTCATATGTTTTAAGTTGTAATTGTTATTTGATAATTTATTGTATATTTAGGGTCAATCAGGGTCAATCTAACCCTGAATCAGGGTTAATCAGGGTTGACCCGGCCCAACTCGGCCCTGTCAGGGTCAATCAGGGCAGGTTAGGGTTAGGCCCAACCCTGTCAGAGTTAGGGTTAGGGTTATACATTTTCTGACCCTGGCAGGGTTGGACTGGGTTAGGGTTAAGTTTCAATAGTCAGGGTTGGGGTTAGGGTTTTGAAAAACCCGGTCCAACCCGGCCCTGTTGCAGCCCTAATTAAGAATACAGAATAGTATTGTACAGTGGGCTGGCCCATTAGTTTAGATATTTGCTTAGTCTTTTGTTAACTGTAGTGTAACTATAGTTTACCTTTAGTTTATCTTTTCTAGAGTTTCATCATACTGATACACTGTACATATAAAAAGCTAAAGTATATTACAGGGAAATCTAATGAAATAGGTGTAGGTGTTCTGCAACATCTTCTTTCTTCCTTTTCTCGTTCTTGTTATTAGTCTAAGTATCTATGATATATCCAGGCATAGAAATATATGGAATGCGAGATACAGTCTGATGGATCTTTGGTAATTATTTAGGGATATCAATACATCAGTATGTGTACATACAGCCACAGAATTTTCCTCATCAACATGAGGACGTAAGAGGAATAAAATCCCTTATTTAGCTATCTTGAAGTCTGTAATCTGGTGGTTCTCGACGGGAAGCTTCTTGAAATTGCTAAGCTTCCTCTTACAAAAGAACTTTCCCCAGTTGTATTCCTTAAACCTGGCTGGTTCCTTCTCTTCATCCACCAGTTCCTCTAATGGCTTTACCATCTCGTAATGTGAAGGGTCGAAGAAAAATGGGATAGAGAACCTCTCCTTCTCCGAGTTTACCACTACTCTATGCTCCACACTCTCATACCTGTCGTTGCTCCAGACCTGTTCAAGGTTGAAATCCAGCTCAGGTTTAGCTACTCTATAATTCCAATTTGACATTTAGGTCATTATTATTATTATTATTTTTTAATAAAATTACCTGAATAACGTCGCCGACGTTGATGATATAAGACTCAGGAATGGTTTTGACCCTGATCCATTCACCATCTGTCTTGCGCTTGACTTCCAGACCGCCTATATCGTCTGTTGCAAGGACGGTCAGGGCACCAGAATCCTTGTGTCGGCCAAGGCCGAGAGCTAGATGAGGTGTAGGGCAAGGAGGGTAGTGATTAAGACGGATGTAGCTGATTTGGTCTTTGAAGAAGCCATTTAACCGTTTTGCAGGCAAACCTAAGCTCAGTGAGATGAGTTCCAGAAGATTAAACGCTAGCTTCTCCACTACTCGACAATATTCTTCACAAACTTCCCTGCATTATAAACCAATTTCAATTTTCAATTTCATGAAAGAACAGAAAATAGAAATCAGAGTTCTAACAAATTCTTAGTGAAGATCAATTAAAAGTAAAAGCACCTTAAATCAGAAGGATATTCTGGCCACTGATTATTTATCTGCCGCAGGCGTTGATCATCGGGCTCAGGGGAATGTGGGATCACGGTAGGATCAACCACAACAAAGTCCAGGACTTCCCTCCAGTCCCTCACATTCTTGGTGTGTTCGGTGTCATAATAACCCATTAGATTCTCCTCGTCTTTGGTCACCCTGCGCTTCTCTTCCAGAGGCAAATCGAAGAACTCCTTCGCTGCTGTCTGAAGCCTCCGGAGTAAATCGTAGGACACGCCATGGTTGATTACCTGGAAGAAGCCCCAATCCTTGCAAGCACCCTTAATCTCTTCCACCAGATCCAATATGGCCTGTGGATGGTCTTTGGAATAGCCCTCCAAAGAATCAGAGCTTAATAGGGGGGAGAGGTCGATCAATGGAATCCCTCCGGCCTCCAGCCCGGAGATGATCTTAGGCCTGTGCTCGATGGCTTGGATGTAAGCTGGATCAACTTCTCCCATCCCTCTCTTTACCTTAAATTATCTCTTCCGTTCTTTATTACACTGGAAACAGATACATTTATAGGTGAGAGAATGAAGTGATGAGCAGCTGTACATTGAACCTGGACAGGTTTTGTTTTCCGCAGCTTATCAACTCTGAATGTCGTCTATAATTTAGTCCAGGACAGTGACATGACAGGTAATCATAGAACACATCACCAAAATGGCGAAGTGAGACTAAAATCGAGGGACTGTCTTTTCGTTATCCCTCTATTTTTTTCGTTATCCCTCTACTGACACCAGGGCTCTAGATAGTTACGTGGTTTTCAAAATCGGTATCGAATCGTTTGGAACGAGTTTTATAGGAATTTTAACCTTCTCATTGATAAAATTCTATGGCACTAGTTTACTTGACACATATCGATGTATTGATATATGCCTATAGTAAATGACATTTACAGAATTTTATTCATATCAACATGAAGATATGAGAAACTTTGAATTGTTTTGTAGAACTTTGTTTACTGATTTTTTTGACAAATTCAATACAATTTATACCGATTCAAATCAAAATTGCTGCGAGTGATTCTAGCACTACAACAATTTTTATTTTTAGCTACGGATTTTAGCTACGGTAATATATTAGTCGTAGCCTAAAATAATTTATAGCTATGAACATTTGTCTACCGTAGCTAATAATATATTATTACCTTCAAAATTATTATTTCCGTAGCTATAAATATTATTACCCACCGCATTGTTATTTCCGTAGCCATAAATATATTATTACCCACCGCATTGTTATTTTCGTAGCTATAAATATATTATTACCCACGACACTGTTATTCCCGTAGCTATAAATATTATTACCCATTGCATTGTTATTTTCGTAGCCATAAATATATTATTACCCACGACATTGTTATTCCTGTAACTATAAATATATTATTACCCACCGCATTGTTATTCCGTAGCTATAAATATATTACTACCCGCAATAATGCACCCCACTACCAAGGTCTCATTCTCAAACCAGGATCTTCTGTAGTCTGAGGCACTCAAAGTGCATTGAGATGCTTGATGATGCACTTTGAGCGACCAGAATCCTTACTGTCAATTAGCAATCACTATACATGAGGATATTTTTGCCCTCTCTCCCTTTGCAATTCCGATGAATTATTCGCAGCTTTTATTGCACATGGCCTGAGGCTAGCTAATTGGTTGACATCGTGTGGTTGTGATTCTTGATTAGAATTGGAACCGCTCAAATCCACTTTGCGATTTAAAAAACTGATTTTGACATACTTCGTTATGTTTGGATGCCAAGAATTGGAAAAAAAAAAATTAAAATAAATACACATTCATTGTCTTGTTTATATATATATATATATATATATATTTGACGTCCAAACATTACCGATTTAGTTTTAATGGTCATTAATCCGTTGGTGGTCTTGATTTTTTAGTCCATAACCAGTTGGCATTCTTCCAATCAATGACTGCCTCCCTTAAATTGCAAACGATCGATGTCCAACATAAGGGTTGAACCTGGCAAAAATGTTTGTAGCACAATGTTCTCCTATGTGCAATTAACCAATTAACCCAAGGAAAAAAAGATTGTGAGGGGAGAGTGTTTGTATGTCGATGATAAATTTATAGCTACGAGAATTATAATATTGTGGGTAATAATATAGTTATAGCTACAAGGGTTATTCTTCCCCTAAAAACATTTATACCCACTGCAAACAAGATATGGTAGCTAAAAATGGGAATGGGCCACGGTATTCTAATACTGCTGTGGCGGAAAGTATTCTTTGGCGGTGAAATTTTATTTTCACTCTTCGCGGGCTTCTTTCCTTGTTGGCGGGATTGTAGCACTCTTCTTTTCCTCTTCTTTCTACGTAATTGTAACCGCATATCTCTTCGTCTCTGATTCTTTCCATGAGAAGAAACTCCAACGAACTCCACCGCTTGTGTCTCTCTGATTCCCACCATTACAAGAAGCTCCGACGAACTCCACCGCAGGTGTTTTCCTCTCTGATTCCCACCAATAGAAGAAGCTTCGACGAACTCCACCGCAGGTGTTTTCCTCTCTGATTCCCACCAGGTACGATTCTTTTTCTCTCTGATTCTCCTTATTTTTTAAAGCAGTTCTTGGAACTTCATCGAATGCCAACACAGATGGTCCCTGTTTTTCTAAATATCAGATCCTTTCTGAACCCCAATCCTGGCTTAGCATGCATTTGGTACCTAAGGGTTTAGGGATTTAGAGTTTTAAATAGATTGAATAGGGATTAGATGTGGCTAGATAATTTGGGGCTAGATAGTTTGAATACAGTGATTTTGTAGGTAGAAAGTTGTTGGATCTTTATGGGTCCTCCCACATTGGCCATGGACGCAAGAAACTCTCCTCCAATCTCATTAGGTAAACCCCAATTTCCAGTGACTAATCAAAACTTTTCCCAAGTGTTTTGGATTCTCCAGACTGTTTGCACTGAAGAATGGAACTGTTACTTTCTGACTTTCTGTTATTCTTGTAAGAAATTAGGTTAAGTGGTAACGTTGATGTTGCCCCCCTTCAAAATCATACAATCAACTCCAGACTTCCAAGTGTAATTTTGTACCTTCTTATTATTTTCATTTGAAAGAAGATACTACTCTACTACCACTGCTCTGCTACTAGCCTACTACTACTGCTGCTGCTAATAGCCTACTACTGCTACAAAACTTACAGTGTTCATTTTGGGTACATTTTAGCATGAGTTCTTGAATCTGTAACTTTGAGCTCCCTAACTCTGTTTTATTGTGCAAGGTAGCTTAGGGTTCTTCCTCTCATTAGATTCAGCTGAGTCTCCTAACTTGTTGTGCTGGATGTTAGATTCTATTGTGTTTGTATCCTTCTTGGAAATCTATTTTCCTTTCTCTCCCCCTTATTTCTCCCTCATTGTGCGCACTTTTTATTTATTTATTTATTTATTTTATCTTAAGTAAGAAATCCAGAAGGTTTCTCTAGGGCCCAAGCATGAGCATGACCTTTGAATTTTTATTGATAAAGTGGAAACTTATCAATTAGAAAAATGAGAAAACTTCATACTTCTATTATTTCAGTAATTTTTTGTGCTATTACTGGAAGTCAATTTGATTGCTTGTTTTGAGTAGATACAATGGTTTTGCAGATGCTTTGAAGAATAAAAGGCATAACTCCCTGTCGGAACTATCAAAATGTTTTGCATCTATCATATGTTTGGTGTAATATATGGTTGAAATTATTGTAGGTTTTGTGCAAGAATAGCTTAAAGAGAACTCAATTCCTAGCTTATTTTGTAGCTTCTTCTTGTTTATCAATATCACATTTTTACATTGTAGTGTTTTAGAAATCTGTTCTCTTGGCTTACAATGGAAAATAACAATTGAAGTTGCTCTGTTATGCTTAAAAACCTGTATGGTGTTTTATTTGTAGCAGATACATGTGAAAGCTATGTCTAGGAATTGGATTGGATTTTCAAGGGATCTATTATTTAGGGTGTCTTCACAATACAAACTAAAGGTCAACAAATTCATTGAATATGCATTTTCTAGTTCATCATGCAGAGGGGATCGGATCCTATGCCCATGTGTAAAATGTATAAATCAACTATGGAGGACTGTAGATGAAGTCTTAGAACATCTGATATGTGATGGTTTTCAATGGAATTATACAAAATGGACTTTCCATGGAGAAGGCTCATCTTCATGTACACTTCCTTGGGATGAATCGTGGAGAGAACTGAAGGTGAAACATATAATGTTACACGCATCAAGTTAAATGAGATGAGATAAAGTTATATAAATGAAGAAGTTGAAGATGGTGTCACAAATGACCATATAGGAGGAGTGAATATAGAGGCAGATAAATTTGATCGACTGTTGGAAGACTCAAATAAGGAGTTGTATCCAGGAAGTGCGAAGTTTACTAAGCTGTCTTTAATTCTTCGACTTTATCATATAAAGTCCCTCTGCAATTGGATCGATAAATCATTCTCAATGTTGCTAGAGGTATTGCGAGAGGTCTTTCCCGAGCCTAATACGGTGCCAAAAAATTTATATGAAACAAAGAAGATTATCAAGGACTTGGGGCTCAACTACAGCAAGATTGATGCGTGCCCAAATGATTGTATGTTGTATTGGAAGGAAGAAAAGAACGCAACGACTTGTAAAGAATGTAGCGAATCTAGATATACACCAGGAGACAAGAAAATCCCAGCCAAAACATTGCCTCGTTTTCCTTTGATCCCAAGGTTGCAAAGGTTATACATGTCGTTAAAAACCTCATTAAGCATGACATGACACCATGAGAACCGTACAGAAGACCAAAGGTTACGACACCTAGCTGACGGAAAAGCTTGGAAGGAGTTTGACAAGCTTTATCCGTCTTTTGGTAATGAACCTCGTAATATCAGACTTGGGTTAGCATCTGACGGATTCAACCCGTTCAAGTCGAAGAGCAGTAAATATAGCACATGGCCAGTTGTGGTAATGCCTTACAATTTGCCGCCATAGATGTGCATGAAGTCGGATTTCATCATCCTTACTTTGCTTATTCCTGGACCACGACAACCTAGGAATGATATAGATATATATTTGCAACCATTGATTGAAGAGTTGAAAGAATTATGGTACACTAGCATTATGACTTACGATGGTTACATGAAGGAGAAATTTAAGCTACATGCATGTCTGTTGTGGACTATTAATGATTTTTCAGCATACGCAGCTCTCTCGGGGTGGAGTACCAAAGGTGCTTTAGCTTGTCCATGTTGCGCCCAAGATACTGATTCTCGTTGACTGAAATATGGAAGGAAGAGCGTTTATTTGGGCCATCGTCGGTTCCTTCCACAAGATCACAGATTTCGACGAGATAAAAGAAATTTTGATGGCCATGAGGAACATAGACCTCAGCCTAAGCCATTATCAGGTTTTGACATATTGGAACAGCTGCAAGGTGTTAAATTTCCTTCATTTGGGAAAGGAAAAATTGACAACAGTGGGAAGAAGAGGCCCCCAAGGCGGTTAAAAGATACACAACTCCCATTTAACTGGAAGAAGAAGAGCATATTCTTTGATTTGTCATATTGGAGATCTAATTTAATCCATCACAACTTAGATGTAATGCACATTGAGAAAAGCGTATGTGATAGTGTCATTGGAACATTGTTGGGTATAAAAGACAAGACAAAGGATAATGTGAACTCACGTTTAGATATGAGAGAAATGGATATTCGATTTGATCTTCATCCAAAGTTCATTGACGGGAAAAAAAAATTGTTCATACCTCCAACATGTTACACAATGTCTAACACTGACAAAGAATTATTTTGCACAATTTTACGGGGGGTGAAGGTGCCGGATGGGCTCAGCAATAATACATCAACGTATGTCCATCAACGAGAAATATCAGGAATGAAGAGTCATGACTGCCATATTTTGATGCAACAACTTCTTCCAGTTGTAGTGCGTAGTATTTCGCCTAAAAATGTTATCATTGTGTTGATAGAATTATGTTTATTTTATCGAGACTTATGTAGCAAAGTTGGTAAGGCAGAGGACTACAAAAGGCTTGGTGAAACTGTTGCCTTAACACTTTGCAAGTTGGAAATGCTTTTTCCACCTTCATTCTTTGATGTTATGGTGCACTTGAATATTCATCTAGCTCACGAAACTAGCTTGGCTGGTCCAGTACAATACCGATGGATGTACCCAATCAAAAGGTTAGTGTGAAAATTTTGCTTTTATTAAATAATACAGTTATGCTGCTAATATGTTGAATAAAGATTAATCATATAATTGGTTTAGGTTCCTTAAGTGACTTAAGGACTATATGCAGAACCTTAGTCACCCAGAGGGATCAATCACAGAAGGATACATTGCGGATGAGTGTTTGACCCTCTGCTCCAGATACTTTGAAGGTGTAGAAACGAGGTCAAATAGACCGATTAGACATGCTGGGTCAATGGAGAAGGAAGATCCATTATTTATATTATCAACAGCGGGTAGACCAGTAGGGAAGTGCGAAATGATACGACTAGGCTTTGATGAAAGGGAACAGGCACATCGATACATCTTGAACAACTATGATGGTGTAAACGAATATCGAGAGTAAGTATTGCTTATAAATGATGGTATCACAAAATATTTTTATTTGATCAAATTTTACAAGTTATATGTTTGTCAAATAGTATTAGTGCATAAATGAACATTCACATACTTTACAGGGTACACAAAAAACAAATCAATAAGAAGTTTGGTAGTAAATCTCGCCCACATTTAGTTTCAGAAAAGCATGCTAAGGACTTTCCGACATGGTTCAATGAGTATGTAAGTGTAACATTTACAGTCACAATGAGTTTTGTTCTTAAGGATTTTATCTAATTAGAATCATGTAAATTTTGTATCATCAGATTTTGAATCTACGCATGAAAAATGTCGAGGTGCCTCATCATATCAGATGGCTTACTCGTGGACCTAACGTCGATGCGAGAAGTTATAATGTATACATCATTAATGGTATAAAGTTTCATACCAAGGCACATGAGAATAATAGAAAAACACAGAATTGTGGGGTCCTGGTATCGACATTGACAAAAAGCTATGCTAGTCGAAAAGACAAAAATCCTGTCAAGGGGAATGTTTCATATTATGATGTTCTGAAAAAATCATTGAATTGGAATACTCAGAGGATATCAGGGTAATGTTATTTCAATGTGATTGGGCTGACACCATGAAAGGAGTAGATACAGATGACCTCGGATTCGTACTTGTCAATTTTAACTGTTTAATGTATAGTGGTCGAGGACAACTTGACGAGCCATTTGTATTACTGTCACAAGTAGAGCAAGTGTTTTACATTGCAGATCCCTATAAGCCTGATTGGCAAGTTGCCTTAAGGACAAGGAGCAGAGATATTTTTGACATGGGAGGAGAGGATCATGGTGATTCAAGCCAAGCATATACACATGATACATTACAATATTATAGGCAGAATATAGAATGTAGAGAGGGAGATAGTGATGCTAATCTCAATTGGGGAAGAACTGATGTGGAAGGTATTATAATTGACACCCCCATTGAATTGAACAATCCATTTGACAGTTTGGATGACAATATATCGGATTGATTGATCATTAAAATCAAGTAAGTCCTTTATTCTTTTATATTTGCCTAAAAAATTACTGACTTACATACAATGTACTTTTTATTTATTTCATTCATTATGGATTAATTTTGGTTGTTTAGATTATGTGCCTTGAGTAGTAAAATTAATATTATTTAATATATGATTTAATTTTATTGAAAACAGGACTAAGTACAATGAGTACTAGTGGGGAAAGTGAAGATATGAGCACAGGTACCTCTTTGGGTGAGTTAATTAGAGTTCTACTCTTTAAAGATGTAAAAAAAAAAATGATTGTTTTATGCAATATATTATTTATCTTATGTTTGATTTTTTATAGCTCGTAGAGGTAGGGGGAAAAGGGGACCAACAATGGCCCATAATATTTTAAGGATGTCAGAAGGAAATAAAATTTCCATCATGTTAAATGAGCTCGGCCAACCATATAATGGTACAAATACTTCAAAATTAGTTACATGGATTGGGACACTTGGAAGAAAAAAAACTACAATTTACCAGTAACTATTCAGAGTTGACGTGATGTATTTCAACCAATGAAGGAAGATAGTTGGAAAGAAATAAAGGTATTGTATTTATTTTGCTATAATTAGTTGGGGTGTTAAACTAAAATGTTTAGTTATTTTATGACTAAAAACACCTTCTATTTCGTTGTAGGCGAAATTTGACATAGTAGAATCTGGCAAGGATTGGGCCTTGGATAAACTAAAAGACAGATGGAAGGGTTATAAACACTATTTAAAGATTGAATTTTATGAGAAGTATGATTCAGATGCAGAACGGAGGGCAAACATTGATCTCCAACGTATGTCGAAAGAACAATGGGATGAAATGTTTAAGTTTTGGGGTAAAGAAGAAATTCAGGTAAGTGTAACTAAATCCATACCATGTTTTCTGAATTAAGAAATCTAGGTGTTAATTTAACTGAATCTTTTTAGGCCATTGCTGAAAGGAACGTAAATAATAAGGAGAAACAAAAAATGCGCCATATGACCGGAACTACTTCATTTCCAGTCATACGCGAGGATATGGTAAAGCCATTGGTTGATAATTCTACTTTTTACGTTAAACATAAGTTTTTATTGCTCCCATTAGAGTTTTGATGCAATTGTTATTGTTTTATTTTCAAGCGTATTGCTGATCCAAATCAATTGCCCCCTTCTCGTATTGAGTTGTTCGAAAGAACTCATACATCAAAGAAAACTGGAGCACCCATAGACCCTATCTCAGCTAAGAAATTGGTTAGTTCAATAACCATTTTTCTTTAGTTTATTTATGTATTCCTTCCCTTTGATGGCTATTTTAATATAAGATCACATAATATTATTGTTGTGATTTACTTGTAGGATGCATTTAAAGATCGTCTTGACAAGGAAAGTGAAGAAAGCCGATTAGATAAAGCTGTTCATGAATCAATCTTCGTAGATGTAATGGGAAGGGATTGTCATGGACGGGTGCGTCTTATGGGGCTTGGAATCACCCCAACAGAAATGTATGGCAGACAGGCAATGCGCCAACAAAAGCAAGCCCAAGGGTTGAGGGAATTGATGGAAGAGAATAAGATGTGGAAAGAGAAGGTGAGTTCAATGGAGGAGAAAATGGGTGAAATGCAGTCCCAGATGCTTGCCTTCACCCAATTCATGCAGTCGCAGTCGCACTCACACTCTTCCCAACGATAGGTATAAGCAAACTAAACTCAACTTTAGATGCCTGTAACATCTTTGCATTTTTCTATGGTATTTTATTCTGTTTCTTTTCTTTATTGATGTGGTTTTTATCTAATTCATTCCTTAATTTATTGCATCATTAGGAGAAGAAGCCAGACTTGGATCAGAGTAATGAGGAAGAAGAATATATTGTGGATACAAGATCAGGGTTTATAGAAAGTTTTTGGAATGTTATTTGGAACAAACTTTATGCATTATATGTAAATGGGTTTTGATTGGATGAGTTTTATGAATAGTTTAACTTGGATATTGGTTTATTACAAATATTTTTTTTAAGTATCTTTTCTTTATGCTTCCTGTGAACCTTGATATTATTGTTATGCTATGTTTTACATGGTGGTGACAAGTTCTTGATATTATTGTTATGCTATTGTTATGTGGGGTTTTCGGTTTCAGTATGGAATTGAGGCATTTGGATCCATTTCTCTTGTTGGATGAGTTTGTTGGTAGGTTTTTCTTTTCTACTTTGGTTCAGTTATTATTTTATTTATTTCCTTTTGGAATATACAAAATTTCATAAAGTTATTCCACTGGTTGGTTCTGCAGTTACTGTTTCTGTTGGATTCCTTGAGCATCCTCATAGAGGTTTGAGAATCTCCTTAATTATTGTCCATATTCCTTTTATTTTGATACCTGGATACATATGTTCTCTATTCTTCACTTCATTTGTTAATTTAGTTCTTGTTCTATCACGTTTTGGAGGTATGATTTCTAAGTTCCCAATTCATTTATGAAAATGTGTTTATGTGGGGTTTGGATTATTAATGACTGAAGTGGTGGTTTTTTTGGATTGCATGGAGCTTTGACTCATCATGATTTTGCAGGAAACAAGGGCAAAATTAGTACTGGTGATGTATAGGTTCTGATTCTGGTTAATTACTTATAAGAACTCTCCTTGAAATAAAATTTTAATGTATGAGTTTCAATCTTTGATGTTGTCATGTTCTGTTCTTCAGTGGATGACTGTTGGTCGGGGTATAGTTCATTCAGAGATGCTAGTTAGTGAAGGGATCAACAGGGGATTGTACCTTTGGATCAATTTGGCACTAACAACAAAATGTAAGTTTAAAGACTCATATGTCTATCCCATTTGTAGAAGTAAAAAGTGTGTTTGTTCCTTCTTGTAGTTGAAGAGGCAAAATTCCAGAGAATAGTGGTGTGGTGAGTGTATTTTCTTCTTTTCTTTCTTAATTTATCCAACTGCTCCTTCTTTCTGACTTCTCTGACGTCCCTCCATCGTCTCCTCTTCCAACCTTTGCTTTCTCATAATTAAACATCACTACCCAACTTCTCTCTCTTCATGATCTCGTCTTTCTTTCCTTTTTATCTCCTCCACTCTATCTTTCTGTAGCAAAAATTGAGAAACCCAGTACTCTCCTGTGGATCAACAACCAAACCCAGATAGCTATAGCTCCATCAAAGATGTCTACAGTTTCGAAATAGTATGTATGAAGTAGCTCCAGTTCTATACTTTATTAAGGTTTTCTTTTATTTCCTCTTCCCTTGGTGATGCCCTATTTGATTTAACAGCTACATGAGTTTTTGTTGAGTTCTGTTGCTTTGATTCTTTGTTTGTGTTGGCTTTGTGTGGTATTTTGACTTCTATCAATTTGGTTTTGTTGTAGATATATAGTCTGTTGCTAATCATTTGTGGATTTCTTTTATCTCAGACTCCTATTTTTATGCTGTTAGATTTGAGTCTTTTTTTTCCAATTTCTTTTTCTTCTTTGAACTTCTATAGCTCCTTTTGTTCTTGTGGCTATGTTGGGTTTGGCTTTGAGTGTATAATCTGCTTTTTGGTGAATCTTTTCGCCTCAGAAAATTTTGAGTTTGATTCTGGTAATGACGAGGTGATGACTTTCAGAGAAACATGCAAAAAGATACTGGGGAAGGAGGAGCGCTGGTTGAAACTTTCAGCCATAGTGAGAAGAAATCGAATTTTGAATTCATGCTGGTTGTCTGTTTTTTTCAATTATGTCACCTTTTGCCGGTTTACACATCAAGCTTCCTGGGGTACTTTTGAGGAATTTGCCATAGCTGGTGCTCAGGATTACTAAGCAGTATAATTACCCAATACATATAATATTCATCTCTGCTAGATTAAGAATGGTATTCTGAAACCAGTTTCCCTTATTAGAATTTATCAATCAGGTTCTAGCTTGGTTGTTTTCCTTAATGACAGTCTATGAGAAAGGTTAACAGGTTACTTGAAGTTAATACTTTTATACTGTAAATAAGTTTGATAGCCTAAGGACATTTTTTTCTAGGAAAATTGCCATAAGTTGTTTATCTGATAGGCTCATTTATTTGGTTCACTGCAAGGCCCAAATGGTGCACCTGATTTATTATGTTGATTATCTTCCTGAGACGTAAAAGAGTTAATTCTGATGTGTTTTGGTTTCTTCATCAGCTATGCGTCCTTTTGTGGCTCCAAAAACAATAGCTATGAAGCCTTTGCATTTCAAAAATTAATTAAAACAATAACATTTTTTAACAGATAAATTTTTTAAGTATTGGATGTTTGATTAATGGAGGGAAGAAGGAAAGGAAGAAGAGAGGATATGAAAAAGGAATCTCACGGTCCCACCTGATCCCTTGGGCTAGAATCCCACCAGTACTCAAGCAGTTGGTCTGGTTGTTTCTATTACCACATCATTCAAGCAGCTCTTGCTGCTGTAGGAGCACCTCTGGTTCATGTGATAACAGGGTATGAGTTTGTGGCATTGGCTTCTTGTTCCTGAATTAACTACCTTCTTATTATTCCACTTTGGTTCTGATGCATTTAAATCTTTTCTTTTAAGATTTTCTGAAACAGGGGAAGCTCTAGTATCTTCAGTCGACAAAATAATATTTGTTGGATCACCTGGTGTGGAAGATGGTATGCTTTTCCAATTGCCAAAGAGGAAATATATTTTTTTTCTCACATTTCTACATAGAAAATACCCTAATATTAGTTTCAATTAAAAATTCCTTGCAAAAATGTCTTAGCTATCTAACTAATGACAGTGTCAAGAAGTTTGTTGAAGTAGTAACTGAGAGTAGAGAGATCTGATCACCATCATAATTCTTTTAAAAGGATTAGCACAGTTCGCTATGCTTAGATGAAGCATATTTTTTCAGTAATTTTCATAATTCGTTTCGTTAGCCTAAAATTTGCCCTTATTCACTACATCAGAAGATAATGAATGGCATTATTTCTTGAAACTTCATGATTATGCTTGATCATTAAATCTTTTGTTATTCATTTGAACAAACAACTATGGTGTTACCGAATGATTGAATAGATTGCTGCAACTGTTCCTCGCTTGTGTTGCTGATAAAATGGAACTTGGGGTTCTGTTGCAGATAATGAGAAAGGCTGCTGAGACACTAATACCAGTTACTCTAGAGCTTGGTGGAAAAGATGCATTTATTGTGTGTGAAGATGTAGATGTGCCTCATGTATGATGTTTTCTTTTTCTTTAATTGTCTAGTACATTGAGTGTTATAGAATTCTATGGATTGATATAGCTATTTTCGTATATAAAAACATATACTCCATCATACAGGTTGCACAAATTGCTGTGAGGGCTGCCCTTCAGTCAAGTGGGCAAAACTATGCTGGTGCGGAAAGATTTTACGTTCACCGGGATGTCTATTCTTCATTTGTCGCTCAAGTAGTCAAAATCGTGAAATTTGTCTGTGCTGTAAGTCTATCCTTTCTGACACCTTTTTCGCTTCCGAATCGTCTCCAATACATGTATGTATTGGAGGTTGGGCAGTGACTGTTGGATGGCCGCCAAGTGGAAGGGCAGCCATCCAACGGTTATTATATAAAAACGGCATCATTGTATCTCTACAACGTGCAACACCTTATTAAACATTCATTTTAAATGTCTGCACCCCCAAATCATAGAGGGAAATAGGAGAAAGAAAACCCAAATCGAAATAGGAGAAAGAAAACCCAAATCAGAGAGGGAGTGAAAGAAATTGAGAGTGGCGGTGGAGAAACAAAGCAGGGAGAGAGAGAAAGAGAGGTTGTGTGAATGGAGAGGGGATAGTTGCAGACGGGACGGGAGAACGAAGGGTTGTGGCAGTGATTACTGATTAGTGAGAGACAATGATGCAAGAGAAACTATGCCCTGTTGGCCATCCCAAATCTGTTTCTCCCACTGAAAATTTATCTTAAAATTGAATCCGAAATGGCCACGGATGTTTGAAGGCCCTTTCTCTATGCTCTGAGCTGAAGTCTTCATCTATTTCTTAGCATAACTGAACTTCAAAATGCTGTCCTAATTTTATGGTAACTTGGTCTCTACTTAGGTTAAAAGGAGCAATATACTGATAGATGAAACAGATGTTTTCTTGACCAAGCCGGTGATGTCAAAGCATGATATGTGAGAGATTTGGTTGAATTCAAGTGTTCTAGTTCTGAACCATTGTGTTTTTTTTTTTTTTTTTTTTTTCTCTCCTTGTCAAGTAGAAACTACTTCTTTACTTCATGTATAGTGGTCTTTGCATGTCCTCTGTGGGAAGGAGGGAATGCTTCTTAGAACAACCTTTTAGACTTTTAGATAGGCCTAAAGTGGAGAATCCTTCTATGGACATTGTTCTGATAAATCTTCCAGTACAGAAATAATCTTGCCTTTTGAATAAGAGGCTATACCCTCCTAAGATCTCCAGGAGCACCCCTTGAATTTCCTGTAACTTGGCTTGCAGGTATATATTTACATTCTGTAATGTTGGAGAAAAGTTGCTTTAGTACCTAGTCCAATCACATATATTCTGCTTTGTCAGTCGGTCACAATAGTATCCTCTGATCACATATTTCTCTGGAAGAGTGTGTACCAATTGAAATTTTGAACATCTTTGCCTGAACCATACACATTGGTGATTCTGCCCCCTTAGAACTTAGAAGTATTTGGCTTGTAAGTTGGTAGGCTAGGGTTGATATCCACCTAGCATCTGCTGGAAAATGCATATTTTTCTTTGCTGTCTACCTCGAAGATGTTGGCCCTAAAATGTCAACCTTTTTCACCCCCTTTTGAAGAAGCACTCATATGAAAAATCGATGAATTGGAGAAGACCTTTACGAAGAGCTCAATGGAGGAGGGATGTTTCAGTTTCAAACCATATATGTAGATTTTGTTCTAACATGCTTCAAGAGTATGCTGTTGGGTGTTAGAGTTTATCCATAGTGGATTCTTGTGGTCCTCAAGAGCAGTACTCATTTCCTAATTTGGTGACAGTTTTTTGTTGCACCTGACACCTGTATTGCAAAATAGAAAGAATAAGAGCCATATCATGGAAAGTTGGGTTGTGGTTCACCAGGCCAGTTTCACTTGTTCTTGCTTTTGGTAGCTCTTCTTTCCAGTCCTGAAATGCTTTGTTTTGATTACCTTTCTGCGATATTCATGTCAAATTTCTGACGTCTTACTATGACATGGTGCACAGTAGATTGCCCATATTTTGGCTCCCGAAAATCTCTCAACTAAAGATTGTGACTTCCTGTTTCAGACACTTGATCGGGTTCTTTCTATTTCTTGCTCTGACCATATATACCGCAATGAAGGTTCCAAAGGTCGTTGATCTTGTTCCGAAATCAGCCCAAGGCTCTCTACACAGCAGGGTATGAGATATTGATGGGGTTTTTTTTATGGGATTTGGGTATTAGCAAAAATTTGATATGCTAATTCACATCATATATTCATGCGAACCATGGTGTTTGAATCATTCTGTTAATTCAATGACCTAAAAATCTATTGCCTATGTCAACACTGGCAAATTCAAAATGCAACAAGTTAACCCATCTTGTGCAATTTGATCCTTTCAATACTATGACTGATGATGAAGAATCTAAAGGAATATGTTGTAGGAACAGGAGCAGAAAGTAGGGTAGGGTTTAAATGGATAGGGTTCAGGTGACTAGGTGAGTGGGGAATATGGAAGTTTGATAGTTATCGCATATGGTGCTGTCAATTAAAAGAAAAGTGAATCTAATGCAGGACTGTATGCATTCCAAAAATCTAGAAAGGAGCTGGGATGTTCAAGAAACATGGAATGAAATTAAGGCTTCCCCCCCACCCCCCCACCCACCCCCCAAAACACACATATACACAAAAAAAAAAAAAAAACAGCAGCATGGAGGTTATTCCTGATTAGTAAAAAAAAGGTGGTTTAATGGAGGGAAATAGAAATTAAGGGGTAATAACAGTAGGGGTTTTGGATTGTGATAGAGTTTTTAAGGTAGTCTTTGATAGCTTTGAAATGATTAGAGTTTGAGAGAATAGAAAGAAATCATTCCTAGTTATGGGAAAGAATTTCTTGACATAAGAAGCAAAAAAGCAGAGAAAATTAAGGAAAAACCATTGACTGATTAGAATGAAGAGATGGACTGCATTACTCTGAATGCTGCCACTCTTCATCAAATAGCTTGAATGGATTGTATTTGAATTTTGAATTTGCCGGTGTTGACATAGGCAATAGATTTTTGGGTCATTGAATTAACAGAATGATTCAAACACCATGGTTCGCATGAATATGTGATGTGAATTAGCATATCAAATTTTTCCAAAGGTCGTTGATCTTGTTCCGAAATCAGCCCGAGGCTCTCTACACAACATGAATATTTCGATTTGGGTTTTCTTTCTCCTATTTCCCTCTCTGATTTGGGTGCCGAGATTTAAAATGAATGTTTAATAAGGTGTTGCACGTTGTAGAGATACAATAATGCTGTTTTTATATAATAACCGTTGGATGGCTGCCCTTCCACTTGGCGGCCATCCAACAGTCACTGCCCAACCTCCAATACATGTATTGGAGACGATTCGGATGCCCTTTTTCTACAAGCTATTTTGACAATGCTACTTTTATGTCAGGTTCATTTGAATTAGGTAGAAGTATAAAAATAAACCAATTCTATGCAATTGCTGCTTTCTTGATTGCTCACAATGAGAAAAAATTCCAAGAAAATTTAGATGAGATATATGCATATAGAGATTCAAGAGGTAACAAAAGCATTAGCATTAAGCATTTAACACTACACATTTATTTCATAATTGGTCTCAATATTCTTGCCATGGTAAGGTACACCTGTAAATATATATGAAGTTGGCAGACGATTTTGTCTGTTCTCTGATTCGCACTTGTGTTGGTTTGGCAACTATATATCCACCATATTGTTGGACTTTGTATTGTCATTGTTGGCAACTTAGCTGATGTGACAGTGTTTGTGAGCATTCAGTCAGAGAAATGAGGATAGAGAGTGTCAGTGTAGGAGAGAGAGTGTCAGTGCAGTGGCACAGATGTGGCAACCTCGCATGTGTGTTTTACAGTATTCTACATGTGTTTCAAATGACTTGCAATGAGTTGAATGAGATTTTACATTGATTTTGATGAGTGAGAATGTTTGTGGACCCCACTGGTGATGTGGCACAGTTTCTGATGATGTGATCGAGTTTCTAATGATGAGGCAATGTTACGGCATCTTGAAGCATTATATGAAGAAAGAAGATGTAGAGAGAGAATGAGGAGAGAGAAAATGTTGGTGGGTCCCATAGCAGGTTCATGGAAATCCGACAGTGGAAAGATGTAGAGCGTCGAGTTATCTTTCCAACGCAACTTGAATCACTCAATTCCGACGTCGGATGAGAGAGATATCGCAGTTTTCGTCGGATCGCTTGAAAAAGTCATTAATACATTTATTCGGGGGTAGTTTCGGTCAGAAAAATGGTGAAGATCCTACATAAATGGTTCAGATCAAGCCACGAAGTCCATATTCTGATTAGATGGCCCAGATCAAGGCGGGATCGAGTGCAGTGCGGCGGCAGCGTCAAGATTCTATCGCGCAGGTTCTGATTGGCCAGTTGCATTATATTATAATGCGCCGCGATCTATTGTATTAGCGCATTGATTCGGTGTAACACGCGTACGGTGCGCTGCGGACCAGATCCAGATCCATTGGTCCATGTAATCTCCGATTGCACCAACGCTATTTATGCAGATCCAACGGTGATAAACAAATCCGGCCTTTTTGAGTCAATCCAAAGGTCTTTGCCATAGATTCCGCAGCGGACTAATCGTAAAGCGACAGCGCAGGCGTGGGCGGTCATTCGGTGTTGCGCAGGCGCATGGGAATGACTTGAAAGATTTCATTTTGAATTTTCTGATTGGCTGAACTTCAACCCGCCATAACTTCTTCATCCGAGCTCCAAATCGGTCCGTTCAAGTTGCAGTTTCCATATTTTTGGATGCTTTACATTGGGCACTGTTGGGAGTCGTAAAAATAAAGAGAAAAACTGAAAATAGCTTTTTAAAGGTAGAGGGAAGGATTTCTAGGGTTTCGTGCCCTATGGGAGTGATCAATCACCAACTACCTCTTTTCTGTGCATCAATGGAATGCTAAATCCCTGTGAGAGGTCAGTAGAGCTTTTATTTTCATATTCAAGATGATTATGGATTGTCTGGAAGAGATTGGAAGCCTGTGAGTGAGGTGTACTTTGTGAATCGATCTCTATCATCATTGAAGGCTGTTGGAGAGTACCTGAGAGCAGTGTGAAGCTTCAGAGAAATTGTTGGCCATTCAATTCCCTATGTATTTGTTGCTTTCAATATATTGTATGCTAGCGTAAGTGAAAATTATTGAATACCTAGCTAGTGGGGGAAAAATTGTAAGGCATAATTATAAGCCTAAAAAATTGTTATTTGCTTCTGGTGGGTGCGAGTTAAACGTGGTGTGTTCAGTGGGTGCTGGACACTGGCTGTTAAGCCTGAATCTTGGCGTTGGTGTGCCCTCTCAGTTTTATGCTGGGAAAACCTAGGGTTAATATCCTTGTCTTGTTAAAGACTAAAAGTTGAGTGTTGAGTAAATACGGAGCCCATTGGGCATTACTCCGTGGACTAGCCATCACATCCTATGTTGGTGAACCATGTATATCCATGTGTCCATTGTTTTGTTTTCTATTATATTTTGGAGTGTGTGGAATGACTTGCAGGATGGGTGTGCAAATCTGGTAGACCTGGCCACTGAGTGGTAGCGAGGTAGATTTGCATACGCTTGTGTGTGTGTGAAAAGTTAGGTCTTCATCAGCTCTGGGCAGCAGTAAATAATTAAGGAGAATTTTAAGACACTGATTCACCCCCCCTCTCAGTGTCATATCAAGTTCATCACTGTAAATATATATGAAGTTGGCAGACGATTTTGTCTGTTCTCTAATTCACACTTGTGTTGGTTTGGCGACTATATATCCACCATATTTTGGGGATTGAATTGTATTTTCTACTGTTCACTTGTAGTTCCTCTTGCTTATTTAATTCAATTTTAGTTTGCAGAGACCATTTAGGATACACCCAACAATGCCAAAGGATAAAAGGAGCAGATTCAGAGGCTTCAATGGTGAAGTGATCAACAATTAAACAATTCAGGGAGCCGGATAGACACCAACTCAGGTTGCCATATAGACACCGAGCAACAAAGAAGAAAGATAACAAGAGAAACAATGAATTTTGAAATGTACATTTAAATGTTTATATAATTTTGACATTGTATTATACTTTTTTAAAGTTAAATGAAAAGCAATGGTTTTTTGTACATCAATATGTAATGATAATTAATTTTTCATATGGATAAATGTATTGGTGTAATTACAGGTTTCAAAATATTATTTATAAAAAAAATTTAATTAAACTTTTTGGCGACGGTCATTATTTCTGTCGCTAATAACATTTAATACAATTTCCATCCCGTTTTAATGTCCTTATAGATATTTTTAGTGACAGTCTTACAACGGTGGCTAATACTATTAGGCGACGACAACATATTTCCGTCATTAAAACCAGATATTAGGGTACGGTATATTCCCGTAGCTAAAGATTGACATTTGGCTATGGTAATACATAAACTGTAACTAAAAAGTTTATATTAGGCGACTACAGTCAATATACCGTTGCTAAAAATTTTCCCAGACGTCGTGAATTTGCCGTGGCTAAATGTTAGCCACGACATTTATAGCCACAGCATAGAGACGGTTATCGTTGCCGTCACTATTTCTTTTAGCTATGGAAATACATCTTTAGCCACGGTAATATACCGTCGCTAAAAATAAGAATTGTTGTAGTGTAGTGTCAATCTTAATCAGTCGAACCCAGATGTTTGACACTATACCTCAACGCGGCTCATGTTGCTTTTGTGTTATCATCATTGCTGTAATCATAAAATGCCAGATTTTCTTCATTACTATTTATAAAAATACTATTGGCCAGCCCAGCAGGGTATAGAAATCCTCTCCTGCGGTAGGACGGCCTGTTGAGGGTTTGATTTTATCCAGCGCACATGTATTGGTATGCGCCTGGATAAACCCTAGCCCTTGGATCTTGACTGGAATCTTCTTGGCGCAGGAGACGATTTGGATCTGCCTAGTAGCCCCTCCTTGAAAATTCTTCCATGACTGAACAGTTGATGTTCGTGTTTGATTTTGTTTGTTATTGAAGTTTTATCTCGTTTTTGTAAGATAATCTCTTTGTTATCTTTTTCTATCAGAAAATTGTTTCTTGATTTTCATATGTTGATAAACCATTGTTGTGTTCTTTATTCTAATAAAAATAAATTTATTAAAAAAAAAAAAAAAAGGATCCACTGGGAGTGATTGGTTTTGTTAGATGCATTCAGTCATTCTTGACTATGGTTCAACTATGATGAACTTCAAGAATATGATTTCTAGTCATTATCAAGACTAAACTATTTCAAAACCATTTGGTGGCTAGTGTTATTCGATCTAAGGATGGTGGATATGTGTCACAAAGTAACCAATTTATTGCTCAAGGGCAAGGTTAGATTTTGAATAATGTCTCTAATCGCCGATCTTGTGTTTTGAGTTTTGATTATATATTTGTATATGTGTACAACTTAACTATTTCCTTAAACAGTGGAGATGAAGAGATAAAATTATATATAAATCACATCCTTAACGTGTTGCATGCAAACAGTACTCTGTTGTATTATCGTATTGCATGCAAACATGTTTCTGAAATAATTATACAAAACGGAAACGTAAGTTACGTTTTACGTAATTGTTGCAATGGTATCGGATGTTTTTAGAAACTCGTTTGTGCTTTTATCCCTTACAAGTGATATCAGAGCAACGTTTGACAGAACGTCACGGCTCTGGAGGAAGAGAGGTGTGCAAGGTTTCTTTGAGAAAGAGAAAGGTACAAATCGTACAAAAAACTGAAATTGTATGGTACATAAGACTTAGGAAAATGGATTGAATATAGAAGGCAAAGACCGAGTTAATCGGATGGCGACGAAGGGTTTAAATTTCTCCATAAAACCTTTTAATGACCATCATGATTCAACTTGTGGCAATAATGGGTGGAAAATATGACAGATGATGAGAGGCTAGATTTGAGGGATCTAGCAAATAGCACGATCTAATTGTTTCTAACAGATAACACTCTTCGTGAAATCATTGGTTTGGAGGATTCAGAAGAAGTTTGGGCTAAGCTAGAAAGCAGGTACAAGTTCAAGTCATTGACAAATAGGTTGTTCTTGAAGAAACAGTTGTATGACCTTCGCTTGTTAGATGGTGCAAAATTTGAGTTGCACATTGAAGAGTTCAATAGAATTTTGACGGAGTTATCTGCTCTTAATGTGAAGATCAAAGAGGAGGACGAGACACTTCTCCTTTTGGCCTTAATACCTCATTTATTTGATCATGTTGTGACTACACTATTGTTTGATAAGAATATTCTCAAACTTGATGATGTTATTGCTACTTTATTGATGAATGAGACACGATGGTAATGCCTTGCTTACAAATGGTGGTCAAGGCAGAGGAAGATCAAATGAGAGACATGTGTATGACAAAATTATTGGTCGTTCTAAGTCACAAGGTCACAAAATAACTTGTTATTATTGTGATGAGGAAGAGCATAGAAAGATGAACTGTCCAAAGCGTAAGGAGGATAGAAAAGAAAAGAAGGACAATGATAGTGAAAAAAAATCTTTTACAGCTACTATTATAGAAGAGTTGGAGTCATAGAGTCTATCTCACTACTTCATCAAGTATGAATATTTCAGATTGGATTTTAGATTCTAGTTGTTCATTTCATATGTGTTCATTTAGAGAACAATTTGTTACATATCATGCATGTGATAAGGGAACAGTAAGAATGATAAATGATGCTGAAAGCAAGGTTGTCGGGATTGGAACTGTACGGATTGGCATGTCTGATGAGATTGTGCGAATTGTAACTGGGGTTAGACATGTTCCAAATCTAAGGAAGAATCTGATTTCATTGGAAACACTGTATTTGAGAAGCTACAGATGTTCATCTGAAGGTGGAGTTGATAAGGTCTCCAAAGGGGCCATGACTGTGATGCAAGAACAGATGGTTGAGAATTAATACAGACTTGTAGGTAGTGTTGAAACAGATGATACTTTTGTTAGAACTTAGGCAAAGGGAACAGACAAAACACAGAGATTGCAAAAAGTTTAAGTTGTGAACAAGTGCAGATCTGGGAAGAAGCGAGTTTCTTTCACTTCGAATCCTGTGTGTGGAAGTGATCTCTCCAATGATGCTACAACAGTAGAAAAGGTGGAGTCATATTACATTGTGAGGCGGTGAGTTGTGCGGGACTCCCAGACAAGGTGTGGGCTATGCTGGTTTGGGTGTAGTGGTTTGACAAAGACAATAGAGGACTTTGTACATCAACATTAACACAGATTCTTTTTTATGGTGGTTTGCAGAATCCAAGCCAAGATGGAGATTGTTGGAATGTGTCTTGTGTTCTGTGGGCTAAAAGGTTTGAAGCAATGACACAATTTGGGAGCTGTTATGGAACATTTCTCACTAAAAAAAAACCTAAGTACTGCATCACCGAGAAAGCTCCACCGCACTTTAGCATATGAGCCCTGCAAAGCTCATACTCTTCCAACATTTGGCCCAATTAACATCTAAGCTCTGCAGAACACGGGATCCCGAGATACTCGGCCTCATCATTATAGACCCCTGCTGGGCGCTGTTTCCTATCTCCAAGAGGACTCATACTCCAATATAGACTCCTATGCCTAGTCATACTCCTACATCTAGACAGGTTCCTACTCATGTGAGAACCCTAATCACGTACAGACTCATATCCCTATTCCGACTCCTACCTCCAAAAGGACTCCTGTTCCTATTCGGACTCTTAACTCTTGCACGAATGCAAGGAATAACAAAAATCCAACGTGGACATCTGGCAAACCAATCCACTCAAGGGTAAATCTGACTTTGCACAACACATATGAAGTTCTATAAATATGCATAGTTTCAAAGGAAAACAATCTCACTTTTTGCACAAAACTCTTTCTACAATCCCATTCAAATTCGGAGCTGGTATTCTTATTGAGCTTCCGATTACTTGTACCCGGATTGACTTTGGCATCGAAGTATCCACGGGGCCAACTACCCAACCACTTCTGTCTCTTTTTCTATGAATTGCAAATCCATCTTGCTTTCCAGATCAACGGTGCAATTTCCAATTGCAACATGCTCATATCTCATGATTAAACCTTTAGAAAACTAATTAACTCGGGGGAAGAAGTTCTTCAGGACTAGGTTTCTTAGCACCAGTAACACTTTCATGCTTTGTATGTACTATTTTCAACCAACACTTTGTTTTAGTGTATCTTAGAAATTTAGCTTCATTACAATGGGAAGATATGCATGTGCTGTTAAATTATCATCCATGTTTAATTTTTGTATCTACTTTCTGTTTACCAATAAGGACTCGTGCTGATATAAATCACAACTATATCAAATCTCATATCTTAGCCATCCACTTCATACTATATGATCCAATGGTCCGAATGAATCTTCTCACCATCATCTTCTGTCTCATGAACCAGCCTTCTTATTAAACTCACTGGACTATACTTACTCTCTATATATATATATATATATATATGAAAAAATTTCATCTAGACCCTATCAAAGATGGTTAACATCATCTACACCCATAAGAATGTAAAAACATCATCCACACCCCAAAACTTTGGCTGTGGTAATCAAAGAAGTCCACTCTGTCAGTTGATTCCCGTTAAATACTGACGTCAGGTGGATTAGAATATTTCAGAGACAATAATACCCTTTTGGTCTGTTGAAAATGTCATTATACCCTATTGATATTTGTTACCCTTTTGACCTCATTTCGCCATTGACGGTGCCTTCATCATCCCCGACCACGGTGGGGATCAACTACAAGATCTAAATAGACAAAACAAAACGATTCAGCTACCCATTTAAGATCTTCACCACCACCACCACCACTGTAGAACAAGAAGAACAGTCCGAACCAGAACCAGAATTTCGTTACGTGCTCAAAAACGTCACTTGCAGAGCTAAACCATGAGAGATTCTTGCCATCGTCAGACCAAGCGGTGCTGGCAAATCAACCCTTTTAGAAGTCCTCGTTGTTGTCCAAATCCCAGGAATGAGGTTTTGTACGCTTCAATCTCTAATTGGAAAGCTTAACCGACCCAAGAAAAAGAAAAAGAAAATACAGAAAATTTAGAATTTGAAAAGTTAATTCGAACTATTTATGATTTCACTGTTCAACTATTGAATACTTGTACATATACCAGTTAATTAGTTGTTTCTTTCAAATCTTCAAAACTCCAATTTCAAATCAAGAACCCTCTTCACGTGATTCAAGAAAGAAAAATGAAAATCCCTATTTTTCTGTTCTTGTCATCACTCAAATCTTTCACAAACTCTGATCTCATGAAAATCCATGTTTCTTGAGCTCAAAACTTCTGCAACACCTCTGTGATCTCATCTTCTTCTTTATAAAATCCAGTCGTAGTGGATACTTTCGATGACGAGTGTGATTATCTCTTTAAGACGATTCTGATAGGAGACTCTGCTGTTGGTAAATCGAACCTCCTCTCAAGGTTTTCTCGAGATCATTTCCGTCTTGATTCGAAGCCTACTATTGGAGTTGAATTTTCTTATCGGAATATCAAGATTGGCAATAAGATCATTAAAGTCCAAATATGGGAGATAGCTGGTACGAACTGAATGAATCAGGAAAACAAGGGCTCTACTCCTATGCTTTTTTCTCTCTAAATCTACTTCTACGCAATCACTGCTTGCGTTCTTGATCTATTTCTGCAACCTGTAAACTTTGATTCTCTGATTTTCCTCATATCAGTCACCATCGAAGCACCTCCCTGCTGAAATCTGAAGACCACCACCACCAACCACCATTGGAATCCTTTGCATCAGAGACAAATTAGGTCAAACAGTCTTCATTGACTTCACCAGTAATGAAGAAATTCCGCCCCCCAATAGCCAGGTATCATTCTGAGTTGTCGGGTTCTGCAGACCCAATCCATTAGGATCCCTCGTCATACCAGTTTTCGGCAACTCCATCGGCACAGAGGAGAGAGTCACTGCAGTATCCCTAGTGAAGCTCGGCATCGCCATCGCAGACACAGTCAACGAAGAACTAGAACCAAACGGTACCCCTGGAACGGGAATACTAGAAGTATCACCAGGTATCAATGCCATCGCATACACTCGACGAAGAACTAGAACCGAACGGCATCCCTGAAACAGGTATACTAGAAAAGGGCGGAGGAGTTTTTGCAAGCTCAATCCAAATCGAATTTCAGTTATACAAAGATGGGATTCACTGGTAATGTTGAACCGTCTTTCATCCTACCAATTGTGATGATGACGATGAGTGAAAAGGAAAGAATGGGAGAAGGTCAAATTAGTAAATCAATATAATTTTTTAATTTTTTAATTTATAATATGAGGGATAAAACTGTATTTCAATAATTTTAATAAGTTAAGTGGATCTAGGTGATGTTTTTACAAATTATATATATATATATATATATATATATATATCAATATTATAGCAATATATATATATATATATATATATATATAGGCTGTAAATGACAAAAAAACCCATTCTGTCTGTCAATGCATTGGGGGGTAGACCGACTAAAATTCAGTCCTTGGCAGATAACAGGAGCGCAGGAGAGGATTTGAATACATCACCCCATGGGGATCTGTATTTCTGTAAAACAGTAACAAAAAAAAATCTGGTGTTTTATGATTACCGCAATGACGATAGCACAGGCCATGCATTGAGTCAAACATCTGGGTTCGACTCATTAGGATTGATCTGAATCGGTCAAAAACTCGGTAGACAAAGCTCTACAAAAGTCGTTCCAAACGATTCAATACCGATTTTGAAAACAATGGAACTATCTAGAGCCACATCGGCCATTTTGATTTTAACGTGTTCTGTGATTACCTGTCACTGTCCTGGTCCAAATAATAAATTAAAAAACGACAACCAGAGTCGATGGCCTGCGAAAAAAAACTCTCCAGGGAGACAGGGACAATGTGGAACCACATCCTCTCCTCCTAGGGGTTTGGAGGAGAGGGGGCGACACCTTTAGATGATAGATATTTGGGATTCGAATGAATCTGAATCCTTCATCCGATTCGATACTTTCTCTCCCAAACTTCTAGGAGAAGAGAATTTAGATACGATTCAATGTATAGCTGATCACTGATAATCCAAACTCCAGCGGCTCAGAGCATGCTGTGGATGAGCAATAAGTGAAAGACAGAGCTAGAGAGAGAATCCGAAGAGAATAGATGAGTTGGTAAAAGATCAACACATCAAAATAAAAAAGTTATGAGTTCAATTCTCCGTAACCACTATCTATCCAAAACCTATCCAAAATAGAATGTATAGCTGATCACCACTAAATTCTCTCACCTATAAATCTGGTCTGTTCGTGTGATTTAAGGTAAAGAGAGAGAGATGGGAGAAGTTGATCCAGCTTTCATCCAAGCCATCGAGCACAGGCCCAAGATCATCACCGGGCTGGAAGCCAGAGGGATTCCACTGATCGATCTCTCCCCCCTTTTAAGCTTTGATTCTTTGGAGGGATATTCCAAAGATCATCCACAGGCTATATTGGATCTGGTGGAAGAGATTAAAGGTACTTGCATGGATTGGGGTTTCTTCCAGGTAATCAACCATGGCGTGCTCTACGATGTGCCTCGGAGGCTTCAGACAGCAGCGAAGGAGTTCTTCGATTTGCCTCTGGAAGAGAAGCGTAAGGTGAGGAGAGACGAGGAGAATCCATTGGGTTATTATGAAACTGAGCACACCAAGAATGTGAGAGACTGGAAGGAAGTCTTCGACTTCGTTGTGGATGATCCTACCGTGATCCCGCTTTCCCATGAGCCAGATGATCAACGAGTGCGGGAGATGAATAATCAGTGGCCGGAATATCCTTCTGATTTAAGGTGGTTTTAATTTCAATTGATCTTCACCCAGAATTTGTTAAAACTCTGATTTCAATTTTCTGTTTATTTCACCATATTGAAAATCGAAATGGGTTTTTAATGCAGGGAAGTTTGTGAAGAATATTGTCGAGCAGTGGAGAAGCTATCGTTTAATCTTCTGGAACTCATGTCACTGAGCTTAGACTTGCCTGCAAAACGATTAAATGGCTTCTTCAAAGATCAAACCAGCTTCATCCGTCTAAATCACTTCCCTCCTTGCCCTACACCTCATCTAGCTCTCGGCATTGGCCGACACAAGGATGCAGGTGCTCTGACCGTCCTTGCAACGGACGATGTAGGCGGTCTGGAAGTCAAGCGCAAGACAGATGGTGAATGGGTCAGGGTCAAGACAATCCCTGAGTCTTTTATCATCAACGTCGGCGACATTATTCAGGTAAATTTAAAAAGAAAATTGATGTAAATGTCAAATTGGAATTACAGAGTAGCTAAACCTGAACTGGATTTCAACCTTGAACAGGTCTGGAGCAACGACAGGTATGAGAGTGTGGATCATAGAGTAGTGGTAAACTCGGAGAAGGAGAGGTTCTCCATCCCATTCTTCTTCAACCCTTCACATTACGAGATGGTAAAGCCATTAGAGGAACTGGTGGATGAAGAGAAGGTACCAGCCAGGTTTAAGGAATACAACTGGGGAAAGTTCTTTAGTGCGAGGAAGCTTAGTGATTTCAAGAAGCTTACCGTCGAGAACGTCCAGATTACAGACTTCAAGATAGCTAAATAAGTACCTGCAGAGATCCATCATACTGTATCTCGCATTCCATATATTTCCGTGTCTGGCTATGTATACATACACTAAAATAACTTTATATGTAGCAGCCATGGAATTGTTCAGAGCTCAGCGTAATATTAAATGAAATTTCATCTGGTTTTCTTTAGTTGGGTTTACATTAATTATTAACTCTTAAATTGCAGTCATTGCAATTTTGATTTCATTTTTTCATAAGGGGAAAGCGGTTAGATAGGGTGATCTGCATTGTATGTTCTTGGATGATGAGGTTTAAGCATACACACATGGAAAACATTTTTTTTAGGTGAAAGAAAATTTTATTGATAATCATCAAATATTACAGTCGGATTTAAATCATGATACACATCCTTTAACCATGAATGGAAAACAGGCCACACCATCGTACCGGCCTCGGTAAGAACCTTCCTAACAACGGCATGATCAATGCCATTAGAAACCCTTAGAACAAAAGAGAACATACAAATTGAGAAAGACAAGGAGAATGATAGAATATCACCCATTATAAATAGGATAGAACTAGAACATCCATCCCCTTTTGAGTTTAAAATTACGATACAAAAAACATTTAGGCCTACTACTTCAGCCGCTTTGCAAAAGAAAAACCATCCACCCACAAAAGAGCGTATCAGGATCTGTTTTGATGTTCTTGAGTGGTACACTTAGGCTTACAACTTCAGCTGCTTTGCAAAAGAAAAACCATCCACCCACAAAAGAGCGTATCAGGATCTGTTTTGATGTTCTTTGAGTGGTTGGACGGTCACTTTGGTCTCACTAGATTTGGCCTCATTAGAGAAGATATTTTTCTTCGTTGGATGAGCCTTCAAATTTTATTGTTCCAATTGATGGGACATTTTAACTCTCACTGCATTGGTCAGCAAACCGAGAGTTATTGTTGGCTATCGTTGGTTTTCGTCTTGCATTAAACTTGGCTACTGATGCAGAGGGATATTCCGATTATGAGAAATAAATTTAAATGTGAAGTTACCACGAATGCTATTATTAAATATGAAAATATAAACGGGAGAAAATGTGAAGAACAAGTAAACACATAAATACAATGATTTATTGTGATTCAAAATTCAATACCGAATGCTTATTTCCACCCTATAAAATTTGAGAAATTTCTTATTTATCAAGAAATAATTTATATCTCTTTTCATATAAGAAAGTATTTTTCATTTGTTTTTTTACCTAGAATTTTTTCCATAAAGACAATATATAGATTTCTAATCCCACATAATTACAAATTTATCTTTGTACATTTAATGAATTTAAACCCAATTTACAATAGAATAGGGATACTCTTGAGATTACTCTTCTTCATGGGACGGGAGAAAATATTACCGTGTAAATATACCGGGTAAACCTTTTCTTACCTTAAAAAAAAATATATATAGGAATGGGTTTCAATCTGGATATATTACAGCATTTGTAGCGGAGACTAATGAGAACGCAAGCCATACTACAAGGAGTGTGGTTGGTATTTTCCCCAATTTTTTCCCCCTTGTAACCATTCTTTTTCAATGACAAATTATTGAAGTACCTGAAACCAAATCAGATCTGCTACAACAGCTGATCATCGGGTTCATGAGAAAGCGCGATCTCCTTCGAGTTCCTCACATTCTAGGTATGTTCGGTGTCGTAGTATTCCAATAAATTCACCTGTCTTCTCAAAACTCCTTCGCCACCGTCTCAACCATCTAACACACATCCAACAGCAGCCATGGTTGATCACCTAGAAGAACCCCCAGTCCTACATGCACCCTCTATCTCCTCCAACAGATCGGAAATAGCCAGTAGGTCGACGGTGGATTCCGCTGGTGAGTGAGAGTTCAGAGAACTACTGATTGGTTTCCAACATCAACAGGTATTGATACATCAAAAAGAACAAAAAAACCAAAGGAACACGTTAAATCAAGTCATTTTCTCTATCCCATAATACTTTGGATGAAAATGGGAAAATCTTTCCTATTTCTCTACTTTATTCTCCACTTACCGTTTTTTTTACTCAGAATGCTTTGAAATATGATTTTTATTCCATTGCCAAGCAGAAACAAACGGATTTATTATAGCTGGGTCCGAGTAGCTTGAATCTGAACAATTGTTTTTTTTTTCTTCCTAGTTTGTTTGTTTCTGTTTCTTTCATTTGACGATAGTGTTCCGCCAAGTTGCTCATGAATTCTGTGTGGACATATTTGTCGTTTTCATAACACGACGATACCTCCACGCGGATCACACTCCTCTCCCACTTTAGGGTGTTAAAAAAGAATAGAAAAATTTCTTTCAACTTGACTCAAAATATAAAAAATATCCCACTTTTTTTACTTTTAAAAATATTCTTTCCATTCAATTTGGTGATGAGATTCATCATCGTCAATGTCTTTTGGGAAAATTTCTCCCACCTTCCCTTTAAGAATCTTAAAAGACAATCACCCCCAATTTTACTCAAAATGTCTCTCACTTCCCTTGTTTTTTAAAATATTCTCCCCCATTCAATTTGGTGATTAGATTCATCATCATCAATGTTTTTTGAACAATAATACCCTCTCAAGCAATTGTCAATTTTGGATAAAATTACTTCTCAAAAAAAAAAAAAAAATGGGAGAGTATTGGATAGACAGGACCAGCGGTTTGTCCAGTACTTGCCGGACAGGAATCCAAAAAAAGAGGGTGTAACTATAACCATAATCTCCGGCGATGAAAGAAATAAACGAAAACCATTGTAACCATGATCTCTTCATAAACGTTGCTAGAGCTCCAATAATTTCCTCCATGGTAGAATCCACCGTGTATACAATGAATGCATGCCCCTATTCCCAATCTAACGTCCGAAACTGTTCCAGACAACAAGTGCGTAAACCTATTTCGGTGGCTGGTGGTGTTGCTAAGGAGGTTCCTTTAATGGAGGTAAAGGGAAGTTCTTACCGAAACCTTCCTTTACAAAAATAAAAAATTAAATTTTTTTTGCATATCTGAAGCTTTGTGTCGCTCCCCAAAAAACACCATTCTTCTAAACAGGCTAGACAAGGCACTTGATTTTTTCTATCGAAAATTAGAAACTATGAAAACAAAAGGTTTTGGATTCGTTCATCTTTGAATGATTGTGACGGTGGGCTCTTAAACTGCTGTTGTACTTCTTACTTCTTCTCAAAATGGGTTTTTCAAAGTTATATATATATATATATATATATATATATATATATATATGAGTTGCATGGATTTTGTTTTTTTAGTCAATACCCTGTAGAAGTTAGCTGTAAAATGAGTCCGGCAAGCAAAATATGAATTCTGGCGAAGAAACCACTGAAATTTGGTCGAAATCCAATGGTTAATTGGGCAACTGGAGAGAAGGTTCCAGACGAGTCAACAACGTTTTTGTCCAAGATTTCAAATCGAGATGTTTTGTTCTTTTCATAAACTATCGGGGAACCACCGCGAATCATCTCTTGTAACTTGAACACCACCTGCGAAATCATGCATCATGGTAGGCTCTGCAAGTGGAATTTCGACGTCGGGAGATTTTTTCCGTTTGGGGAGAAGTGGGAGTACTTTAGGTATGGCTTCTAAATGACATCGTACCTTAGAGCGAAGAGTTCACCAGAGACTGGGTCGAGGTGTCTAGCTTTGGGTGGCCAATCATGGAGGACTAGAGCTGACCATTGAAGTTGAATCAGTCGACGATTTTAAGGTGTCAAACCGTAGATTCTAGAATACAACAGTATGTGAATCTTGAAGACTGATTTCATTATCTCAAAAAAGTAATTACAGAGTAAAACCAATCTCACTATTTATAGACAATTAAATAAACTAAACGTATGGTCTACATATGTACACGTCACAAAGTGACACGTCAGTATATATTTCAACACGTCCCCTCAAGCGGATGGAGGAGTGTAAGACTCGTACCGAATTAACCGGTCTTACCACCTTATACCAGGTCTACCTATCATGGTCGAGCCATATGGACCAAGTGCGTGAAGAAAATCACAAGACCAGGTATGAAATTGACCCAAAAATAGTAAAATGGAGGGTAGGGTCGCATGCCTAAACAGGTAGGGTCGACCCCCACCTCAACAGAATCCAACCCATGGTTTTCAGGTCCTAGGGTCGGATGACTTGAGACCCAAGGGTCAACGGATTCTACGACCCTAGCATCGACCCTAGGAAGACTGACAGAAACCAGAAATTAGGAAACTTTCCGAATTCAAAGGGAACCTTTCCTCTATAAATAGGACGTCCCTTAGCCTCTTTCACTCCTTTTGAAACCCTAATTGATAGTGAGAGAAAGAGAAGAGAAGGTGGAGTAGAAGAAGAGAAGGAGAATTTGAGAAGACAACTAAAGAGAAGGAATTCAGAGAAATCTCTGAATCTCAGCAACCCTAAGGTATGAATACATTCTCCATGAACTATGTAAGACCCTAAGAATAGTTTATGAAGAAGTTAGGGTTGGGAGAAACCCAAATCATCTACCCATGGATGAGTTACGAAGGAATCCATGAAGGTAATCATCATAGGCGATGGAAAGTGTGTAAAAAAATATAGCTATGAGCCATAGAACATTCTTAGAATGGACCTACGAGACTATAGGATCGACCCCATGCTCTCGAAAAGTTCAGGGAGGCTGTGGTCGCATATAGGGTCGATAGGTAACCGACCCTATGTCCGACCCTACACCCTGGGGTCTCAGATACCTACAACCCATCCTGCGACGCATCCTGCGACCCTAGCTTTACAGCATGCTTAAAACTGTTGGAATTAATTCTAATTAAAATCTATCGACTTGTTAGGTTTTCCTAGTGATATAAAGGTGATTCTTAAAGCTTGAAAGAGGATCTACACTCAAGCAAAGGTGAGGGAACAAGACCTAAACTAATTGACTAATAATAAACTGTTTTCGTTTATTGAGTCCAATGCCATGTATGATTTTATGATTGTAATGTGCATTCAACATGCCATCTTTTATTCCTGCTATTATTGTTCATGCATATTTAATTTCGTATGTTTATAACATGAGGATGATGGTGATGTTAGGAATAGGCATGTGAATGTTTGTGTATGGTTAATGTATTTGATGCGAATAGGGCATCAGGGGGAGGACGTGATATCGAGGTGTATCCTGGTCACCAGACTCTAGCTCTATCTCTACTCAAGTCTTGTCCACTAACATCGTTGTATCACCATTACCTTAGCGAACTAATACATCGTAGGGCATCAGGGGGGGACGTGACATTATGGTGTGTCCTAGTCACCAGACCCTAGCTCTATCTCTACGGGTGTATTGAGGGATGCTGGGGTGAGGCCTTGGATACATTGTTTGACATTAGGATTGGTTAGTTGCGAGCCCAGTTTGCAAGCCCTTGCCAATAGGGGCTTACGTGTTGGTATGGGCAGCCGGTACAACAATGTCGTTTTCATTGGGTGTATACTTGTCCATGGTGGGTGCATGTGGGACAACAATATCGATATTCATTGGGCGGCTCCATACACTCGTGTATAGAGGTGAGGCGGCCTCCGAACCTTTCTATAGCACATTTTAAACTTATATACCAAACCACATATATGAATTGAATGCATGCATATTTTTGTTGCATTGTTATGTTTGCTCACTGAGCCGTGATGTGTGCTCACCCTTTTCGAATTCGAATATTTTTAGTTGATGATGCAGGTATGATTGTGGAAGATTATATGAGTGCTCCTGCATATGGACATGTTGCAGCGATGGATGCAGAAGATATAGTGGTGCTTCTTAACTGCCCAACATTTCAGCTACACTAAGTTTATCAATATGATGCTTCTTAACTGCCCAACATTCAGCACCATACATCATAGCAGGTCGAATAACTGTCTTATATAATTTTCCTTTAAGTTTTAAAGGAGTACGTCGATCTCACAGCACTCCAGACACACTTCTCCACTTCATCCATCCTATTTTAATCCTCTGTGAAACAACATCGTCTATATCACCTTCTTTGTTTATGATGGAACCTAAATACATAAAATGATCATTTTGCTGTATTTCCCTCTCAAGAATGTTCACCACCTCATTATCCGTCCTTGTGTGACTAAAGTTGCACATCATATACTCCGTCTTCATTCTACTTATCTTAAAACTTTTTGATTCCAAAGATGATCTCTATAGCTCCAATTTTTTATTAATTCCTGCTTTGGTCTCATCCACCAAAACAATATCATCAGCGAAAAACATACACCAAAGAACTTCATCTTGAATGTCTCTGGTAAGATCATCCATGATGAGGGTAAACAAATAAGGACTTAAAGCTAATCCTTGATGTAACCCAATTGTAATTGAGAATTCACGACCTTGATCCCCCACGATTTTCACACTAGCCACCACATTATAATACATATCCTTAACTATGTCCACATATTTGCTTAAAACACATCTCTTCTCTAGTACTTTCCAAATTAACTCCCTAGAGACTCTATCATAAGCCTTTTCTAGATCGATGAAAACCATATGGAGGTCCTTCTTGCCTTCTCTACATCTTTCCATGAGTCTTCTAAGCAAGTAAATAGCCTCTGTTGTGGATCTACCTGGCATAAAATCAAACTGGTTCTCCGTAATGGTAGTTTCTTTTCTCAAGCGGGTTTCAATAACTCTCTCCCACAATTTCATAGTATGACTCATTAGTTTTATATCTCTGTAATTATTGCAACTCTGAATATCTCGTTTGTTTTTGTAGATCGGAACCACAATACTACTTCTCCATTCATTTGGTATTTTTCCTGAGCTCATAATTTTATTGAACAACATAGTTAGCCAAGATACTCCATACATTCCTAAGCTCTTCCAAACTTCTATTGGGACCTCATCTGGGTTAGGTGTTTTGCCTACTTTCATCCTCCTTAAAGCCTCTTTCACTTCTGTCACCCAAATTTTACGTATATATCTATGACCTGTGGTGTCATGGTGAGTAATGGAGCAATCTAGAGCACTATTTCCTGAGACGTCTTCATTTAGTAGGCTGTAAAAATAATCGTTCTATCTCTCTTTAATGTCCTCATCCCTTACTAGAACTCTACCATCTGTACTTTTAATACATCTAACATGGTCTAAATCTCTACTCTGCCTTTCCCTCATCTTAGCTATTTTATAGATAGCTTTTTCTCCTTCCTTAGTGCTTAGATTGATATAAAGATCTTCATATTTATTTGCCCTTACTTGTCCCACAATCTTCTTGGCTTCATTTCTAGCGAATCTATATCTTTTTAGATCCTCTATATCATTAGTCTTTTTCCATGCCTTAAAACTATCTTTCTTAGCTTTAATGACTGCTTGAACCTTATCATTCCACCACCAAGACTGTCTAGGAGAATGACATTTTTCTTTTGATACACTTAGAACCTCTTTAGTAATTTTTTTAATACAAGCAGTCATATCGTTCCACATTGTATCAGTGTCTCCTTCAAAGTTTCACATTCCTTGTTTAATCACATTATCAGTAAAAATTTTCAAGGTATTTTCGTTTAAGCACTACCACCTTATCCTAGGGCACAAAACTTGACCTTTCCTACTACTCGGCGTAGTGAAACATATATCCAAGACCAATAATCTATGCTGAGTGGTTAGACTCTCCCAAGGTATAACTTTACAATCCTTACATAACAATTTATCGGACCTTCGAGTTAGAAAGAAATCTATTTAGCTTTTATGGTGCCCACTTTTGAAAGTGATTAGATGCTCCTCTCTTTTTTCAAAGTATGTGTTTACGATGGATAAATCATAAGCTGTATCAAAATCTAGAATTGAGATCCCCTCTTCATTCCTTACTCCAAAACCATATCCCCCATACACATTTTCATAACCTCTACGATCTCCTCCTACATGTCTATTCAAATCACCCCCTATTATAATCTTTTCACTGTCCTAAACCTTGTACTAATCCATCCATGTGTTCCCAATAACAACAACCCATAATAATTTTGTTACATTTCTAAACGTAACAAACCTTTGTTACAATAACAACAACCCATAATAATAATATGGTCCTAATTTGATCTGTTACAAATTCATATGTAACCTAATTTACTTTACAATCTTCTAAAATTTTCTCTTGTTTGGTATGATTTATGGTACTTATTTATAATTAAAATAAATTAATATAATTTAAAATTTACAAATAGATTAAAAAGTGTTTATCATTGTTGTGATTATCTACTATTATTTGTTTATATCTGGTGGTACTAAACAGTTATTATTTATGACTCATAATTTATTCTCATATATGATTTATGATAAATAACTCATAAACCTAAATATAAACTATACCAAATAAAACTTTCCACATTCAGTGTTGTTGACAATCACATTTGTTTGTTTATAATACGAGGGGATTTGCAATACATAAGGTTAAATGAGTTGAATCTGAAACTCCAAAGATGATGGTATGGTATGGTGATATCGAAATACCAAGATTGTATTGTTTATTAAATGATATCGAGTTATTTACCTTTACCATACCCTTTGTTAATTCAATTTGATGTTTTAGTTTAAACGTTAAGATACGGTTTTGATTAACAGTTTCGGTATCATTTTGACACCCTCAAGGGAGATTACGAAACGTTGAATGAAATGAGTTGATTGGATTGAATCAACCGTATAGATAGATAGCATGGTAGAAAGAAATATTCACCTTTCCATCACATCCATTGTAGGTAGGTATAGCCGTATAGGTAACACTGCAGTGTGGGTCCCATGCAAGGTGGATGTATAGGTGTCAAAATTGAACCCAAATCCGAAAAAACCCAAACCAAAACGACTGGAAAAAAATGGACCAAATTGGACCAAAGTTTAATTAGGCTGGAATTGCGATTGGCATTTAGAGGCGGAATAAAAACCGCAATGACCGGCTTGAGTGATAAGACTGATTAAATGGACCAAAACCAAATCTACAACAACGGTTGATACCTTATCGGGTTCCTATCCGTTCTGGTTTTTATTCTTTTTGTTATTATTCCTCCGATATCTGGTTTGTTACACGTCATGCAGTGACGAGTTCAGAATTCAGATAGTATTAGTTTTATTTCTTCTTCAGTCTAGTTTGTAATATTTGAGGTTCCAGATATATAAGGACACCTGTGTAACACTGTAAAACATAATGAATACAATGTAGTTCTTCCAATTTAACATGGTTGATAAGGAATTCGTCCACAAAGCCCAAACCTCAACCATTTTGTAATTTTTCTTTTTATTGAATAGATGTACGCCCACTGAAGAAATACAATGTTGGATTTGAATAGAGATGTAAACCCACTAAAGAAAACCAGATGAAATTTCATTTAATATTACGCTGAGCTCATGAACAAGTCCATGGCTGCTACACATATAAGGTTACTTAAGTGTATGTATATATATCGATCGAGACACAGAAACATATATGGAATGCGAGGTACAGTATGATGGATCTCTGGTACTTATTTAGATATCTTCAAGTCTGTAATCTGGACGTTCTCAAGGGTAAGCTTCTTGAAATTACTAAGCTTCCTGGCACTAATGAACTTTCCCCAGTTGTATGCCTTATACCTAGCAGCTGGTTCCTTCTCTTCATCCACCGGTTCCTCTAATGGCTTTACCATCTCGTAATGTGAAGGGTTCAATACGAATGGGATGGAGAACCTCTCTCTCTCTCTCTCTCCCTGTTTACCACTACTCTATGCTCCACCCCCCCTCTCAAAGGTTTAGCTACTGTAATTCCAATTTCACATAAAAATTAATTATTTACCTGAATAACGTCGCCGACTTTGATGATATAAGACTCGGGAATGGTCATGACCCTGACCCATTCACCATATGTCTTAAAAAAAAAAAAAAAAAAAAAAAAAAAAAAAAAAAAAAAAAAAAAAAGAAGTTGCTCCAGACCCCAAAAACGACCTCGACCTCACAAAGGGGACCTGTTCAGGGGATCCAGTTCAGGTTTAAAAAAAAAAAAAACCCCCAATAAAAAAAAAAAAAAGACAACAAAAAAATTTTATTATTATCACAACAACCAAAAAAAAAAAAACAAGGCACAAAGAAAAAAATTTTTTTCAAGAAAATTGACTAGCAATTGTAATCTTCTGACCTATTCAAATTTCACTATAATTACATTATTAAAAAAAATTAATTGTTACCTGAATAATATGACTTTGACGTCTCTAAAGATAGGAATGATGATTTTGACCTAATATTCTAAAAATAAAAAAAGAAAATTACAATTTTGTTTTTGGTACCCACCAGTTTTGGGTAAAAAAAAAAAAAAAAAAAAAAAAAACCATTCCAGGTATTGCCAAGAAGCTGGGGCCACTGTATCATTTTTAAAGAATACCCCTCCCCCCCCCATAAAAAAAAGATAATTTAATTTTTTATTAAAAATAAAATACTATTAGGAGTCAAGATGGAGCCACCATGGATATATCTAAACAACTTAGTTTTCCCTAAGTGAGCTTCCCCCGACTATTATTTAATGGGTTTTTTTTTTATTACCCGGATTACACACATAAAAATTAATTATTTACCTGAATAACGTCGCCGACTTTGATGATATAAGACTCGGGAATGGTCATGACCCTGACCCATTCACCATATGTCTTGCGCTTGACTTTCAGACCGCCTACATCGTCCGTTGTGTTAGATTTGGTGTCTTGTATTCTGCGGGATCTACGCAGTTATAAGAGTAATATACTTGTATTAGGGTATGAGTCTATTACATGTACTGAGTAAACTTGTAATTGTGGGAGATTAAGGTTTCTAGGTTTCCCTATATATAGTTTTTGTGTGGAAAAACCTAAGTAAAACAGTAAAAGCTGTCAGAGGATTCTCTTTTGACCGTGGAGAGCTGAAAACACTGTAAAGCTGATAGATGAGATAACCTGTCAGAAAATTTTGTACACTGTTCTTAGAATTGAATAAAGTTACTATTTTCTCTGGTGGACGTAGGCATCCCACAATGGGGTGCTGAACCACATTAATTCTTTGTGTATTTTTCTTTTTATTTACATTTTCTCAATCCTAACACGTTGCAAGGATGGTCGGGGCATCTATATCTTTGTGTCGGCCAACGCCGGGAGCTAGATCAGGTGTAGGGCAAGGAGGGTAGTGATTAAGACGGATGAAGCTGGTTTGGTCCATTTAACCGTTTTGCAGGCAAACCTAAGCTCAGTGAGATGAGTTCCAGAAGCTTAAACGATAGCTTCTCCACTGCTCGACAATATTCTTCACATGCATCCCTGTATTATAAATCCATTTCAATTTTAAATTTGGTGAAAGAACAGAAAATAGAAATCAGTACTGTTCTAACAAATTCTTGGTGAAAATTAATTAAAATTAAAACCACCTTAAATCAGAAGGATATTCTGGCCACTTATTATTCATCACCCGCAGGCGTTGATCATCTGGCTCAGGGGAGAGCGGGATCACGTTAGGATCAACCACAACGAAGTCGAAAACTTCTTTCCAGTCCCTCACATTTTTGGTGGGCTCGGTGTCATAATAACCCAACGGATTCTCCTCGTCTCTCCTCACCTTGCGCTTCTCTTCCAGAGGCAAATCGAAGAACTCCTTCGCTACTGTCTGAAGCCTTCGGAGCACATCGTAGGGCACTCCAAAATTGATTACCTGGAAGGACCCCCAGTCATTGCATGCACCCTTAATCTCTTCCACAAGACCCAATATGGCCTGTGGATGGTCTTTGGAATATCCCTCCAAAGAATCAGAGTTTAAAAGGGAGAGGTCGATCAGTGGAATCCCTCCGGCCTCCAGCCCGGAGATGATCTTAGGCCTGTGCTCGATGGCTTGGATAAAAGATGGATCAACTTCTCTCGTCTCTCTCTTACCTTAAATTATCTTTTCCGTTCATTATTACACTGGAACAGACACATTTATAGGTGAGAGAATGAAGTGGTGAGCAGCCCGTACTCTGAACCCGGACAAATTTTGTTTTTCACAGGTTTTCGACACGTCCAAATCGTCTCCTGCGGTCCTGCCGCCTGCCAAGGGCCAGATTTCAGTCGGTCCACCCCCCAATGTATTGGCAGGCGGTCAGACTGATCCCAAACCCTTGGATCAGCGAACCGCTTACCGCAGGAGATGATTTGGTTCCGTTTTCGACTCTAGTTGAGGATGTAAATGGACAATCAAAAATTTGAATTCGATTTGAATTCGTAGCCGTATGGGGGAATTCTAATCCGAACAACTGGATTCGGATGCGAATTCAAATAGTCTATTTGAGAGTTGTTTTAACTTGAAAATCAATTGACGTAGAACCACCCGGTTTGCTCCAAAGGGGGAGATGAAGATTTTAAGGAAAGTAGTCTTTACTATGATTCAACCCTTCCGTTCATTTGTCACATGTGATACATTAATTTAATGATGATTTGGATGCCTATTTTGATGAGTTCATGAATGTTTACATGGAGTATTTGGGTAAGTTATTTATATAATTATTTTCAATTCTATATGTCTTGATTATCTCGTGCCTAGGATAATGTTTGTGTTTGCATATTTTAGAACATATAGTTCCATTGTTTTCGAAATCTGTTTCAAATCATCTGGAACAAGTTTTGTAGAGCTTTGTTTACCGGTTTTTTCTTGACAGATTCAACACAATTCATACCGATTCAGGTCAAAATTGGCCGCAACTGATTCTAGTGTCCATCCTAATCAGTCGAACCCAGATGTTTGACACTATACCTCAACGCAGCTCATGTTGCTTTTGTGTTATCGTCATTGCTGTAATCATAAAACACCAGATTTTCTTCAAATTACTGTTTTACAGAAATACTATCCAGCCCAGCAGCCCCTCCTTGGAAAATTCTTCCATGACTGAACAGCTGATGTTTGTGTTTGATTTTGTTTGTTTTTGAAGTACTGTTATCACGTTTTTGTAAGATAATCTCTTTGTTATCTTTTTCTATTAGAAAGTTGTTTCTTGATTTTCATATATTGATGGACCATTGTTGGCTTCTTTTTTCTAATAAAAATAAATTTATTAAAAAAGGAAAAATAAATAAAAGCATCCGATGGGGTGATTGGTTTTGTTAGATGCATTCAGTCATTCTTGGCTGTGGTTCAGCTATGATGAGCTTCAAGAATATGATTTTAGTCATTATCAAGACTAAATTGTTTCAAAACCATTTGGTGGCTAGTGTTATACGATCTATGGATGGTGGATACTGGTCACAAAGTAACCAATTCACCACTCAAGGGCAAGGTTAGATTTTGAATAACGCCTCCGGTACCCGATCTCGTATTTTGAGTTTTGATTATATATCCGTAAACGTGTAGAGCTTAACTTTCTCCCTAAACAGTGGAGATGATCAAGAGATAAAATTACACATAAATCACATCCCTAACATGTTGCATGCAACACTATTATGTTGTATTATCATGTTACATGCAAACATGTTTCTGGAATAATTATACAAAATGGAAACGTTAGTTACGTTTTACGTAACTACTGCAATAGTTATCAAATTCTTTCAGAAACTCATATGCATCTTTATCCCTGACAAATGGTATCAGATCCCTAACAAATGGTTTCAGAGTGAGGTTTGACTTATCATCACGGTTCTAGAGGAAGAGAGGTACGCAAGGTTTCTTCGAGAAAGAAAAATGTACAAATCGTACGAAAAATTGAAACTGTACAATACAAAAGATTTAGGAAAAAGGATAGTATATAGGGGATGTCGTGATTTGTCTCTGAAGAACCCAATTGTGGTTAAGTAGTATGAGGATCTTATAGTAGCCCGATTTTTCTCATTATAGACAATAATTGCTAGAGTGTCTCCTGTGTTGGAATTGTTCTAGAATCCTCCCATGTTTGGTTGGTGTAAAATCAACTCCGATGGGTGCAGCTTAGGCAATCCTGGCGTGGCTAGTTCTGGTTGGGTGGTTCGGACTAATAGGGGACTGGTACTATGTGCTTTTGCTACATCAATTGGAGTTGCAACAAATTTTGTTGCAGAATGGGGGCTGCTATGTTTGATTTAAAGTATACTTGTCAGTTAGGCTTCTCAAGAATTTGGTTAGAATCAGATTCAAATTCGGTGATTTATGCCATGCTATTAGGTGCTCTTCCATGGTATGTTAGGTAGGAATGGAGAGCTCTTTATGTTATTCTTGACAAATGTCAAGTTCGTTTTTCCCATTGCTTTAGAGAAACGAATATTGTAGCTAATTTGCTAGCCAAAAAGGTTGTTCATGATCAAAGATAATATGTTTGGGATTTTTGTCCCCATTTTATTGCTAGAGAGATGGTGTGGGGTGCCTTCCATAGACTTCGTTATCAATTGTAATTAGGTGTGTTTTGGCCTGGGATGGCTCTTCCTGATGGCAATGCCGAAGGTGAGAGTTTTCATCCTGTTAAGGTCTTGTATTTCCTTTCTTTTTTACTAATATAAGTTTGTGGATTTCTGGCAAAAAAAAAAAAAACTAAGTTAATCAGATGGCGACGAAGGATTCAAACTTCTCCATAGAACCCTTTAATGACCATCATGATTTCAACTTATGGAAATAACGGGTGAAAAATATGACGGATGATGAGTGGTTAGAATTGAGGAAGTGGAAGGTACTGAGTTCGATTCTTCTTACTGTCTTGGGACTACTCACACGGGAATGTTAAGTGCTTTTTCTTTCTTATTATGGGTGCAAGTGAAATGGTTCTCATTCAATCTGGAATGACCCGATCTATGCAGTTGCGGGGTCAGTATGGGCATGTAGGATTAGTCAGGTCAAATGTCGGGATACCCGTTGCTAACAAAAAAAAAAAAAAAAAGATTAGTGGGATCCCTCCGGCCTCCAATCCGGTGAGGTTAGGCTGGGGCTCGATTGCTTGGATGAAAGCTGAGTCAACTTCGCCCATCTCTCTTACCATATATTTCTCTCTTTCGTGCAAACAGATCTATTTACTTCTTATAATATGGAATGAGTACCTTGAATCTGGACGGGTTGCTTGGTTTGTCATCTAAGTAGGTTAGAACGTAACTTAGTTACAATTGCTAAAATACCCACATTAACTAATGTGGTTCTGTTTAAAAATAATAATAATAATAACATGGTCTTAATTTACAGACTCTGTTACAAATTCATATGTAACCTAATTTACTTTACAATCCTCTAAACTCTTTTTTTGTTTGATATGATTTATGGTACTTATTTATATTTAAAATAAATTATTATAATCTAAAATCTACAAATAGATTAAAATATGTTTATCATTATTGTGAATATCTATTATTATTTCTTTATGTCTAGTGGTATTAAATAATTATTATTTATGATTCATAATTTATTTTCATAAATAATTTATAATAAATAATTCATAAACATAAATATAAACAATGCCAAAGAAAACTTTCTACGTTCAATGTTGTTGACAATCACATTTGTTTGTTTATAATATAAGGGCATTTGCAATAGATAAGGTTAAATGAGTTGAATTTGAAACTCCAAAAAAAAAATGGTATGGTATGGTGATTGGGAAATACCGAGATTGTATCGTTTATTAAATGATATCGAGTTGTTTATCATTACCATGCATACTGTTTGTTAATCGATTTGTTGTTTTGTCTTAAACTTTAAGATACGGTTTCGATAAATAGTTTCAGTATCATTTTGACACTCTCAAAAGAGATTACGAAACCTTAAATAAAATGAATAGATTGGATTGAATCACCAGTGTAGATAGGTAGCATGGTAGAAAGATCCATTCACCTTTCCACCACATCTATTGTAGGTAGATATAGGTAGCACTGCAGCGTGGGTCCCACACAAGGTATCGTATAAGTGACAAAATTGAACCCAAATTGAAAAAACCCAAACCAAAACGACTGAAAAAATGGACCGGCCAATTGGACCAAAGTTTTATTAGGTTGGAATTGCAATTGGTTTTTAGAGACCGAATAAAAACTGCAATGACCGGTTTGACTAATAAGACTGATCAAATGGACCAAAACCAAATCTACAATAGATCCACATCGTCTCTTCCCTGAAATTTGGGAGTAGGGGTGGCGACCTCGATGGATGACCGACACCTGGCTCTCGGGTGAATCCGAGCCATCCATCGGAGCCGACACCCCTGTCGACTCACCTTGTCGGCCGGGGTATCGGCTCGGATGAAGGGTTCAGATTCACCCGAGAGCCAGATGTCGACCATCCATCCAGACTGCCATCTTTCCTCCCGAATCTCAGGGAAAAGATGATTTGAATCCATCTACAACAACGGTTTCAACCTTTTTCGGTTTCCTATCCGTTCTGTTTTTTTTTTTTGTTTTTTTATTATTACTCCTCCGATATCGATATCTGGTTTCTTACACATAATGTAGTGACGTGTTCAGATAGTATTAGTTTTAGTTCTTCTTCAATCTAGTTTGTAATAATCAAGGTCCCACATATATAAAGACACCTGAGTATAATACTGTAAAACATAATGAAAACAATGTAGTTCTTCCAATTTAACATGGTTGATGATAAGGAATTCGTCTACAAAGCCCAAACCTCAACCATTTTGTAATTTTTCTTTTTATTGAATAGATGTACGCCTACCATGTCGGATTTTGTTAACATGACATTACACACGTGTCATGTTTCTTTATTTAATTCTTATAATAAGGCCTACGTGGCATGAGTATATATATAGTATGACGATTGTAGTCTAAAGACAAGTTGTTAATTGAGAAATTCATTTCATCACTTTGTTCGTCTTCTGAAAGCTTAGGTTGCTAACATGGTATCAGAGCATAGGTATTTCTAGTTATATGAGATTTTCGTCGACAAGGTCTCAGGTATTTCTGGTTCTTCGTGATTTGTTCATCGATTGTCAAGGTTCTTCACCGTTGAAAGTCAGATCAGTCTATAGTTCTTTCTTTGTAGAAGTTTCTGCATTTCTAGTAATTCTTGACAGATTAAGTCTTCAAGATCTGATTCGTTAAAATCTGTCAAATTAATTTCCTTAATTCATGTTTGTCTTTTTTGGTCAATTCTTGGTATGAGTTGAAGAAATCTGCAAAGATAATCTTGGGTGCTTGAGAAATTTCTGGTGTATATATTTCACTGTTCTTCAAATTTTTAGGGTTTCGGATTCTTGTGATTTAGTCCCCAATGTCTTCATCTGCTCAAACTACTTTCTCTGCGTCATCAAATATTTCATTTCCATCTCCATTACTGCTATATCCATCAGATAATCCTGGTATTCTCCTTTTTACTCATTTTCTTGATGGTAACAATTATCCTCCATCGAAACGAACTATGCAGATAGCTCTCAGTGCCAAGAATAAGTTTTCGTTTGTTGCTGAACCTATACCCGACCTCAAGATTTACCTTGAGCAGCCGCCTGGGATCAGTGCGATAGCATGGTTCGATCGTGATCTACAACAGCCTTTCGTCTGATCTCATGAAAGTGTTTTTTATGCTGACAGTGCAAGATCTCTCTGGCTCGATCTTGTGAACAGGTATGCTCAAGGAAATGGACCGTGAATCTAACATCTGAAAAGGAAAATTTCTCTGTTATGCCAAGAATCTATGTCTATTTCGGGTTATTTCTTTGCGTTAAAAGTGCTTTGGGATCAATTGGGGTGTCAGTTCATTCTCCTTGCCGAATGTAATTGCTTTGTATGATGAAAATTCAAGAACAAGTGGAGTCTGAACATGTTTATCAGTTCTTGGTTGGTCTAAATGACGTGTTCAATGCAGTCCGCAGTCAGATCATTGGCCATGGACCCCTACCTACTACTACCAAAGTGTACTCCCTTGTTCTGCAGGAGGAGAGACATCATAGACTCTATACTCAACAGATTGGTCCTGACAACATTGCTTGTTTTGTTAATCAAGGTTAGTCCAACTATTCAAGAAACAGTTCTACTCATGGTAGACTATCGGATTCTCGTCGAAGGTCTTACTGTACACACTGCAACAGACAGGGATACGTTAAAGAATCTTGTTATGAGCTTAATGGTTTTCCTCAAGGTGGTCATCACTCTTCATGTCCTAGTAAAGGTACTGTAGTTCAGTCTCATTTAGCATTTGAAGCAGACTCTGCTGCATAAAACCATCCTACTGCTATGCTTTATGTACCAAATCAGCATGTCTCCAGTTTGTTAGGATTGGAGACGCAAACAAGAAGAAAACACAAGAATTAATGTGGTTCAGCACCCCATCGTGGGATGCCTACGCCCACTAGAGAAAAGAGAAATTCTTTATTCCCAAAAAACTTCTACAGCTCTCTACTTGACAAGCATATCTCATCTGTCAACCTTACAGAGCCTTCAGCTCTCCACTGTTAAAGGAGAATCTCCTGACAGCCTTTACAGCTTTACCTAAGTTTTCCCACACAGAGACAATTTATAAGGAAACTTAGAAATCCTAATCCCACCACAATTATAAGTTTACCCGTTACATATAATAGATTCATACCCTAATACAAATACTACCCTTATAATTACATGGATCCCACAGAATATAAGACATCAACCCAACAAATCTCCACCTGGCTTGGATTCTGCAAACCACCTTGAAGAAAAATTCATTGATTATGATTCTATAAATCCGTCTCTGTCAAACCGCTACATCCAAACCAGCATAGCCCACACCCCATCCGGATATCCCGTATAGCTCACCACCGTACGATGTGATGTGACTCCATCTCTACCACTGCTGCAGCATCATTGAAAAGATCACCGTCACCCACAGTCCTCCTACAATTCCAGTTGCACCTGGAACCCGAGCCTCTCACCACCGCATTTCCAATGCAGACCTTAAGAACCGACTTCTCATCCCAGCCCTCTGTAACTCCAATTGCACCTGGAACCCAAGCCTCTTACCTTTGCACTTCCAATGCAGACCTAGAAATCCAACTCCTTATCCCAGTCCGCTAGTACTCCTTTGCCCCACGATGTAGCATCCACTACTCATGATGCACACCGTGTCGGGATTCAATCCCACCGTTAGGTCTGACACCTAATCCAACCAGATCCACTGTTCTGAACAGTCACCGATGGCACTCCCTTTTTTTTTTTCCTCAAAAGATAACAGTGGAAACAAAAAAACTTAAAAAAGCCACACAACAAGTGTAATCATTACACTTTTTTTGTCTTCTACGTTTTCAAACTTTTTTTTTTCACACCACCGTAATCATGATCTTGAAAACCATAGATCAAGAAAAATTTAAAAAAAAACTCAACCTCTTTTTTTTTTTTTTTTTTTGTGCTAATTCCTTTACTTTTCCAAAGGAATATCAGAGAAAAAAACGAAAAAAACTCACCCTTTTTTTCTTTCTTTCTTCTTCTTCTTCTTCATACCTTCCACGCACTTCCCTCCTTCTCCTAAATCACTGATCGATTTATCGAACCTAGCTCTGATACCACTTGTTAGGATTGGAGACGTAAACAAGAAGAAAACACAAGAATTAACATCGTTTAGCACCCCATCCTGGGATGCCTACGTCCACCAAAGAAAAGTGAAATTCTTTATTCCTAAGAAACTTTTACATCTCTCTACCTGACAGGCATATCTCATCTGTCAGCCTTACAGCCTTACCTAGGTTTTCCCACACAGAGACAATTTATAAGGAAACCTAGAAATCATAATCTCACCACAATTATAAGTTTACTTCGTATATGTAATAGACTAATACCTTAATACAAAAACGACCCTTATAATTACGTAGACCCCACAGAATACAAGACATCAACCCAACACAGTTCTCTATCAAACATCTCGGCTCCTCTGTATCAGTCTGATAATTCTCCTTTGCCTCCGTTGACAACATCACAATATTAGCAATTGATGTCATTTTTAAATGCTCCTTCTACTCCAAATTTTGCAGGTATATCTCTTTGTCTTAACTCTCACATTTCTCAATCCAATTCTTGGGTAATAGATTCTGGTGCTTCCCACCACTTTTCACCATTACCTACTTCAATTTCTACATCTAAGGGTCATCCACTAGTCACTCTACCTGATGACACTTCCTACCCCATCACTCAACAGGGCTCCCATCGTCTGTCATCCAATCTGGAATTGCGAGAAGTATTTCATGCTCTCACTTTTGCTTTCAATTTACTATCTGTAAGCAAACTTACCTCTTCCCTTAATTGTACCGTGACGTTTTTTTCCCACTTTTTGCGTTTTCCAACACTTGTGCACGAGGATGGTGACTAGAGTGGGATTGCTACATAACTGGTTGTATTACTATGAGCCAATCAGTTTTCACATAGTTCTCTCTGCTTCAGCTGAAACTTGGCATTTCAGGTTGGGTCAACCATCTTCTACTGTTGCCACCATACCTGACATTTCACCTCAGTTTCAGAAATGTCTTATGTGTCCATTAACAAAACAGTTTCTTTTACCATTTGTAAGTAGTGATAATAAGTCCTCTGTATTGTTTGAGTTGATTCATTGTGACATTTGGGGCTGTATTCCACGGCCTCCCATAGTGGTTGCTATTACTTCTTGACATTGGTTGATGATTTTTCCCGCACTACATAGGTATATCTCATGAAACACAAATCTGAGGTATTTCAATTTTTTTCACATTTTTTGAACATGGATGAAACTCAGTTTGCTACCTTTGTTCTTTTTGTTAGAAGTGATAATGGCTCTGAATTTCCGTCCAACTCTATGCAACACCTATTTTGTACTTTGGGGATTACTCATCAGTTGACATGTGTCTACACTCCTCAACAAAATGGAGTTGTAGAATGTAAACATAGGCATTTGTTACAAGTAGCCCAAGCTCTTCGTTTTCAAGCCAATTTACCATTACAGTTTTGGGGAGAATGCGTCCTTACAACTTGTTATTTGATTATTAGGCTGCCCACACCAGTTCTTTTGGGTAAATCACCATATGAAGTTATGTTTCAGAAAATACCCTCATATAGTCATCTTCGGATTTTTGGTTCATTATGCTTTGCTCGAAACATTTCTCCTCACAAAACCAAATTTTCTCCTCGATCTTCGCCATGCATATTTGTTGGTTATTCATTTAATCAAAAGGGGTATCGGGTGTATGATCTCAATTCTAAGCTCATTTACACAAGTCGGGATGTGTTATTCTTTGAATCTGTGTTTCCCCATAAAACTCCTCACAATCAGTTTCCTCTACCGTATGATAGTCCTAGACCATGCATTATTCTCCCTTTTCCAGTTAATGACGGTGATACTGGACCTCGGCCCAATGACATTCATACTGCACCTCCTCCCATAGTCAATGATGTCTTACCCACTAAGTCCTTGTCTGAGCCCATCATTGAGCTCATGGTCCATTGTCCATCTACTGTTCCTCAATTTGCTATCATGGTAAGAAGATCCACCAGAATTGGTCGGCCTTCATCCAGGTTATAGGATTTTATTTGTAATACTGTTACACAGCAACCCATATCAATCTCCATTCCTATGGCATCAGGTATACCCTATCCTATACACTCATATTTTTCATTTTTTTTTCTAATTCCTCATATAAAACTCTTGTCACCAATCTATGTACCGATTCTGAACCTCAAACCTTTAACCAAGCTCGCAAACTTCCCGAATGGCAAAAAGCCATGGATGAAGAGATGAGTGCTTCGGTTGATAATAACACATGGTCTTTACAGCCTTTACCCATGGGTAAGAGAGCTATTGGATGTAAATGGATTTTTAAAATCAAAAGACAAGCTGATGGTACCATTGAAAGGTACAAAGCAAGGTTGGTTGCCAAAGGATATACGACCCAAATGGAGGGTCTCGACTACCATGAGATGTTTGCTCTCATAGCCAAATTGGCTAATGTTCGCTATCTTATTGCCTTGGCAACTTACAAACGTTGGTCACTTTACTAACTTGATGTTAAAAATGCCTTCCTCCATGGTGGTCTTGAGGAGGAAGTATATATGACTACTCCACCAGGATATAAAATCAATGGAAGCCCACTTACACCTGGTCTGGTCTGTAAGCCTACCAAGTCCTTATATTGGCTTAAACATGTCCCTAGACAATGGAATAAGAAGTTTGTGGATGCGCTATACAAGATGAGTTTTGTCCAATCTTTAGCCGACAATTCCTTATTCACATATCTCGTGGGCTGGTGTTTACTGTTATTCTAGTCTATGTTGATGATATTAGTGTGACAGGCTCTAATGAAGATCACATAACAACGACAAAGACTCATCTAAATCAGCATTTTCACATCAAAAATTTAGATGTCTTAACCTATTTTCTTGGGTTAGAGATTGTTCGCACATCCGAGGGCCTAATTTTGTCACAACAAAAATATACGTTAGATATTATTTTCGATACTGGTCTTTTTGCATGCAAGCCCGGCCCATTTCCAATGGAGCAGCATCTCAAACTGGACAATGACTCGGGCCTTCTCCTACCAGATCCGACCTCTTATCGGTGCCTAGTGGGCAGCCTTATATACTTGACGTGTACACGACTCGATATTTGCTTTTCAGATTAGATATTGAGCCAATTTATGCACGCCCCACGGGAACCTCACCTTCAAACTGCTATACGGGTCATTTGATATCTTAAAGGTTTGTTGCCATTGGCCTTCATATGCGGTACAACATAGCTCCAGTCTCATCGGGCTATTGTGATTCAGACTGCACTGGCTGCCCTTTTACCAGGAGATCCACCATAAGCTATATTATATTCCTTGATATCAGTCCGGTTTCTTGGAAAACGAAGAAACAACACGTTGTTTCTTGATCATCTGCTGAGGCGGAATATCATCCGCTAGCTATGTTGACATGTGAGCTTTCTTGGTTGAAGACCTTATTTGTAGATTTGGGCCTCTTACATTCTCTTCCCATTTCGATGTTTTGTGATAATCAATTGGCGCTTCATATATTGACCAATCTAGTTTTTCAAGAACGTACAAAACATATTGAAGTAGATTGCCACTTAATTCGCAAGAAAATCCAGCGTGACTTGATTCGCCCACTACATATTAGCTCCAAATTTCAATTAGCCGATATACTTTCAAAGGCTTTGGGTCAAGGCCCACTCTCTTTTCTTCTTAACAAGCTTGGTTTACATTCCTCTTCATCAGCCTGCGGGGGGGATATTAACATGACATTACACACGTGTCATATGACATTACACACGTGTCATGTTTCTTTATTTAATTCTTGTAATAAGGCCCCGTGGCATGAGTATATATATATATATATATATATATATATAGTAGGACGGCTGTAGTCTGAAGACAAGTTGTTAATTGAGAAATTCATTTCGTTACGCTGTTCGTCTTCTGAAAGCTTAGATTTCTAACAGATTTGAATAGATGTAAACCCACTAAAGAAAACCACATGAAATTTCATTTAATATGACGCTGAGCTCAAGAATAAATCCATGGCTGCTACATATAAAGTTATTTAAGTGTGTGTATATATATATATATATATATATATATATATATATATATATCGAGATACAGAAATATATGGAAAGCGAGAAACAGTATGATGGATCTTTGGTACTTATTTAGATATCTTGAAGTCTGTAATCTGGACGTTCTCGACGATAAGCTTCTTGAAATTACTAAACTTCCTCGCACTAATAAACTTTCCCAAGTTGTATTCCTTATACCTGGCTGGTTCCTTCTCTTCATCCACCAGTTCCTCTAATGGTTTTATCATCTGGTAATGTGAAGGGTTCAATACGAATGGGATGGAGAACCTCTCCCTCTCCGAGTTTACCACTACTCTATGTTCCACACTTTCATACCTGTCGTTGCTCCAGACCTGTTCAAGGTTGAATCCAGTTCAGGTTTAGCTACTCTGTAATTCCAATTTGACATAATTAAAGATCAAATTTACCTGAATAATGTCGCCAACGTTGATGATATAAGACTCAGGAATGGTCTTGACCCTGATCCATTCACCATCTGTCTTGCGCTTGACTTCCAGACCGCCTACATCGTCCGTTGCAAGGACGGTCAAGGCACCTGCATCTTTGTGTCGGCCAACGCCGAGAGCTAGATGAGGTGTAGGGCAAGGAGGGTAATGATTAAGACGGATGAAGCTGGTTTGGTCTTTGAAGAAGCCATTTAACCTTTTTGCAGGCAAACCTAAGCTCAGTGAGATCACTTCCAGAAGCTTAAACGATAGCTTCTCCACTGCTCGACAATATTCTTCACATGCATCCCTGTATTATAAACCCATTTCAATTTTCAATTTGGTTAAAGAACAGAAAATATAAGTCAGTGTTCTAACAAATTCTTGATGAAGATCAATTAAAAATAAAAGCACCTTAAATCAGAAGGATATTCTGGCCACTTATTATTCATCACCCGCATGCGTTGATCATCTGGCTCAGGGGAAAGCGGGATCATGTTAGGATCAACCACAACGAAGTCCAAGACTTCCTTCCAGTCCCTTACATTCTTGGTGTGCTCTGTGTCATAATAACCCAGTGGATTCTCCTCGTCTCTCCTCACCTTGCGCTTCTCTTCCAGAGGCAAATCGAAGAACTCCTTCGCTGCTGTCTGAAGCCTCCGGAGCGCATCGTAGGGTACGCCATGGTTGATTATCTGGAAGAACCCCCAGTCCTTGCATGCAGCCTTAATCTCTTCCACCAGATCCAATATGGCCTGTGGATGGTCTTTGGAATATCCTTCCAAAGAATCAGAGCTCAAAAGAGGGGAGAGGTCGATCAGTGGAATTCCTCCGGCCTCCAACCCGGAGATGATCTTAGGCCTGTGCTCGATGGCCTGGATGAAAGATGGATCAACTTCTCCCATCTCTCTCTTACCTTAAATTTTCTTTTCCGTTCATTATTACACCGGAACAGATACATTTATAGGTGAGAGAATGAATGTTGTGAGCAGCCCGTACATTGAACCTGGACAGGTTTTGTTTTTCCTGGCTTTTAATTTTGATTGAGGATGTAAATGGATAACGAAAATTTTAAATTTAATTCAAATCTGTAGCCATTTAAGGGAATTTGAATCCGAACAATTGGATTCCGATGTGAATTCAAATAGATGGGATCGGAGGTAGAGACGGATGCGAATTCGGATAGTCTATTTGAGAATTGTTTTATCTTAAAAATCGATTCACATAGAACCACCTGGTTTGCAACAAAGGGGGAGATGATGATTTTAAGGGCAGTAGTCTTTACTATGACTCAACCCTATAGTTCGTTTGTCCCATGTGATACATTAATTGAATGACAATTTTGAGGACTATTTTGGTGAATTCTTGAATATTTACATGGAGTTATTTTTATAATTATTTTCAATTCTATATCTCTTGATTATCTCATGCCTAAAATAATGTTTATGATGCATATTTTACAACAGATAGTTCCATGGTTTTCGAAATCGGTTTCGAATCATCTGGAACGAGTTTTGTAGAGCTTTGTTTACCGTTTTTTTGGGACAGATTCAACACAATTCATACCGACTTAGGTCAAAATTGGCCGCGACTGATTCTAGTGTCCATCCGAATCAGTCGATGACACTACACCTCAACGCAGCTCATGCTGCCTTTGTGTTGTCGTCATTGCTGTAGTCATAAACGCCAGATTTTCTTCAAATTACTGTTTTACCGAAATACTATCCAGCCCAGCAGCCCCTCCTTGGAAAATTCTTCCATGACTGAACAGCTGATGTTTGTGTTTGATTTTGCTTGTTTTTAAAGTTTTATCACGTTTTTGTAAGATAATCTCTTTGTTATCTTTTTCTAGTAGAAAATTGTTTCTTGATTTTCATATGTTGATGGACCATTGTTGTTTTCTTTTTTCTAATAAAAATAAATTTGTTAAAAAAAGAAAAAATAAATAAAAGGATCACATGGAGGTGATTGGTTTTGTTAGATGCATTCAGTCATTCTTGACTTTGGTTCAGCTATGATGAGCTTCAAGAATGTGATTTCTAGTCATTATCAAAGACAATTGTTTCAAAACCATTTGGTGGCTAGTGTTATTCCATCTATAGATGGTGGATGATACGTGTCACAAAGTAATCAATTCATTGCTCAAAGGTAAGGTTAGATTTTGAATAATGTCTCAAATATACCCAACCTCGTATTTTGAGTTTTGATTATATATCTGTATATGTGTATCAGATGTTTTAGAAACTTGTTTGAGTTTTTTTCCTTAACAAGTGGTATCAGAGTGAGGTTTGACAGATCGTCATGGATTTGAAAGAAAAGAGGTGCGCAAGGTTTCTTTGAAAAATAGAAAGGTACAAATCCTACGAAAATTGAAACTGTATAGTATATAAGATTTAGGATAAATGATTGAATATAGAAGGCAAAGACTGAGTTAATCGAATGGCGATGAAGAGTTCAAACTTCTCCATAGAACCATTTAATGACCATCATGATATCAACTTGTGGCAGTAATGGGTGAAAAATATGACTAATGATAAGTGACTAGAATTGAGGGATCTAGCAAATAGTATGATCTAGTTGTTTTGACAAATAACACTCTTTACGAGGTTATTGGTTTGGAGGATCGAGAAGAAGTTTAGGTTAAGCATGAAAGCAAGTTGGAAGCGTGTCGAATACATCAATCTTAATTATATGTTTCTTTACTGGCCTAATTAATAAATTGTAGCCTTGGTAAGTAAACGTCGATCCCACAGAGAATGATTTGATTAGAATTCATATTCTGCTCAACCTAAACATGCTAAATAATATAAGCAATCACAGTAACAAATGGGGTTTTGGTTAGTTGAATCAAACTGATAATAAACATACATAATTTAAACGGAAAAAAAATTAGATGAGAAGATTCAATTTTTGGTTCAATTTCCACCCACACATGCAATGAGTAAAATTAATCGCAACGTTAATCTCTTTCTCACAATCAGAATTAAAGACCTTAGATAACAATAAGTTTTGCTACCCGAGTTTTTCCTTTTATATCTCTACAAAAAAAAAATTTAGAGAGATCTAACCAATGAACAACACTGAATAAGCTTTCAATATTTAATTCAATGACAGCATTAAGTAATGTTGTATAAATATCAAATAATAGAACTTTAAATGAGAATCACTTGTCTGATTAAATGCTTCCAATGATCTTGTTGAAAAAAACAATAATGAGAGAGTCATTCAAAATGATGACAAAACAGGCTGAGTCATACCACAATCGATATTGTCCTAAAGTCAGAATTTGCCCCCTTAGGTGCAACCAGGTTATGATGTAAATGTAGCTCTAAGATAAAGCAGCCTTGGCTTCTCGCATTAAACCTGCCACTACAAGAATATAGGTCTACAGTTAGATGAATGGCTATAACGGCGTTTCCCAATAAACACCGCCACTGATCAGTGTATGCCGGCGTTTTTAATGAAACGCCGTTGTAGGAAGTACACAAGGCGGCATTTGCTATGAAACGCGGGCATAGGAAATGTACATATTAGCATTTCCTAAGAAACTCCGTCGTAGGGGTGTACATAGCGGCGGTTTTTAAGAAACGCCGTTGTAGGGAGAACGTAAGCGGCGGTTTCTAGGAAACGCCGCCGTAGGGTATGTGCTTAGCGGCTGTGGGTCCTTTTAATTCCTGCTCCGTCTCTGTACCTTATTAGAATATAATGGTACATTGCTGCGTTTGTTTGGATACGCAACCTTTGAGTTACGATATGATGAATTGTGGCAGCGTTTGTTGGGAAACGCAGCCATGGAGTTTACAATAATATGGCGTTTGTCTTTCCAAACGCAGCTTTTCACTAGGTAGGTGGCGACGTATCCTAGCAATCGCAGGCATCGATATGTACATAGGGATCGAATACCCACAAACCGATTACTTTTCACTTCGCGCCTTAATCAATTCTCATCTTCCCTCTCAGCTTTCCTTCGTCTATATTTCTAGCTTGCCCTGACTAAATCTCTCTTTCACTCCTGTTCTCTCAATTTGTTCAAGCTCTGAACTCGTTAAACCATAAAAACACATTATGAGAGTAAGTGAGAGAGAGAGAGAGAGAGAGAGAGAGAGAGAAAACCTAGATTTTGTTTTCTCTGTTTATCTTGTAAGCAAAGAAGAATCGTAATCTTTTCAATCTGAAAGTGTCTGTGATCATGTAAGATTTCTCCTTCTCATGATTCTAAGTTTCGATTTTCATTCTTTAGGATTCCATACAAACTTTTGGGAGCTATTGGCGGAGATTTATCTATGTTACTTCAAGTCAAAAACTAGGGTTCATTAGATGGAACCATATGGTTTTCTTGTTAGCAATGATGCTAATTTTGTTTTGCATTGTAGATACTCAGACTCAGTGTTGATAGTTCAAGCTTTGCTTTTGCGGAACTCTTGACTTGCTACGATGGTAAGACCAATCCTGTTCTTGGGTCTCTCTCTATTTGTTGTGTGGTGCTTTTGCCCTCTTAGTTTCCTATTTCTACGAGTAGTCTATGGGATACTCTTTCGGATATTTTTTATTTCCAGAAAATGTTATATTTTTTTAAAAGGAATTTTAGATTTTATCAAGTACTAAGTTTAACTTTTATAAAGTACGGCGTTCTTTGCTCATGGTTGCGATTGAGCTCTTTCACTTCTCGATTTGCTTTTAGTAACCTGAGCTACCTTATTATTCTTTTCCGTTTCATTGATCATAATAAACTAGGGATTCCCATAGATCTCCCGAAAGGTTAGTTCGTTCTCTTCTCTTCTCATTTTTTTTCTTTTCACTTTTTTCTTACAATGGCAAGGTCTTCTGCTTCAAATTTAGTTCTATTTTGTTATATAGATTTACTTTTCAACTTCCATTTTATACAGGTTAAGGCTCTATTAATGTTGCTCTGCTGAATCCACCACTGCCATTCTGTGGACCTCCGCCCTTGATCCAGGTATGAGTCCTCTGTCAAAAACAAATGGTACCCCTGCACAGTCAGAGGTATTTGTGGTGGAATTAAATTGGGTAGAGATTAATTAGGATTTGGTTTCCTTGATTTCTATGTTAGCCACAGTTTCCATGATTCTAGTTTGTTACTTAGCAATCTGCTGCTACATCAATTAATTCTTTTTCTATAATTATGAAATGTTAATTTTCCTTGTCTGTGTAGCATGTTAGCCATCAATTAATTCCCTTTGAATTCTTACGCTTGCATTGAGAACGATAGTTTTAGTTCTGGTTTTAGTTTTTCCTCTCTGTAATTCCTGCAACTCTTGTAATGTTCTGTAACGTTTTAATTTTTTGTAATACATCTATGTAATGTCTCTATAAGGATTGTAACAGATCTGTAATGGATTTTCTTCATTAGTTTTCCTAATTCTATCGGGTATCTGCTTAGATGATGTAATTTCTCCTTCTGTTTAAGTAGTTTAATTTTCTACCCCAAAAAAAAAAAAAATTCTGAAAAGTTAGTATAGTGCATCTTCACTTAGTAAATTTTCTGGGGTGGATAATTTAAAATGGTGGCAGACTGTTTTCTATTGCTTTTTGTGGCTTTTTGCATGTCTCAAAGCTGCTGCCTGAAGTTTAAAACTAAGTGCTCTCATTTTTACATCAAAGCAATTGCTGAACCTTTTAGTTGTGGTAGTGCACTATCTTGACTTTGTTACCCTATTTGAGATGCAAATTATTTTCGGATTTAATCACTGTTATTTAAGAGAAACTAGTTACACTTTGTCTAGGAATTGTTGGACTAGCTTATCATATTTTCACACTGACCAGCTTAGGTTTATTTATTTATTTATTTTTTAATATTTTTTATGTGGAGTATCTTTCATGATACAAAATCATTGCCATTTACCAAAACAAATAAAGGACTTGTTAACATGAAATGGGTAAGGTAATCCAAAAGAATTGTAATCTCTCTTCAATGCCAAAATAATTATGCTCATTAAATCTATAGCTCCAATTTATTGGTTTTACCATCTCTTTGTTTTCAAGGTTCCCCAGTGGGAATGCATAGAGGCTTGAGAGAATACAAGAAGAATTTCCAGTGGGAATGCATATACTTGCTTTTATACTGTCATATATTTTATCATTGCAGTCATGTGTTTGCAAATAGTAAAGTGCAAATGTTGTCCTCATATTGGAGAAAGTTACAAGAAACTAATATATCATACCAAGAAGGTGATCATCTAAACTCCCAATTTGCAAAATTGGGAATATGTTCCATTGTTGCTCAACACCTTGTCCCCTTCACTTCACTCCCACAATGAAATAATGGAATTGATTGGTGTCACATTGTCCCCCTCCAACATCTTCTAATAATTTTAAAATACTGGTGCAGGTTCTTTTTTTTTTTTTTTTTTTTTCTTGGCTTTTCCTTTCCTACTTCCACCTTCTCTCCCTCTTTTTCTCATACAAGAATTACCAAGTTCTTATTTGAGTGAAGAAATACAGCACAATATATTATCACGGGAACCTCTTTTATCTATGTTGTCCATGAGTTCGGCTGAATCTGGTTTGTAAGGCTTAGCACATTTAAACGCATTAGGTACCTTTTTTAGGCAATCTTATATGCACATTGGTTGAACTTGAAAAATTGCTTTGCTGGTATTCTGGAATTGTTAATTGTTAATTTTCTCCTAAACTACACTTTGCTTTTACATGTGATTTTTTATGGAAATGTTACATTTTTTTTTTACCTTCTAAACAAGAGGTTCTCTGAGAAGAAAATGAGCAGCAGTAGCAGTAGTGCCCTTCAATAATGTATGTTCTTCCCCGTTCCCTCTTCTTTTTTTTTCTCGTATTTATCTTCAACTTATGATTTATAATTTTTGATTGTCAACAGTTTATGATAGGGCATTGCCTAGGTGCAGCTGGGGGCCTGGAAGCCATTGCTACAGTGAAGGCCAATTTCTACATATTATCTACTGATTTTAGAGCATAGGATAAAGAGTATTGCAGTTAAAGAAAGCTTTTAAGTATTTACATTGCTGTCTCCACTCCATTCCTTCTTATGAACTGAATCTATATTCCAAAGATTCCTTGCTTGATTGCAGAATCTACAACCTTCTACTGAGTTCGATACAGTTGCAGATGTAAAAAAGCAACATGAAGTGAATGTTGGTGAGTTATTGAATTTACCTTTTGACATTTTTTTGAAGTGGAATCACAGTCATAAAGTTACTTTTTCTTTTGATCATAATCATTGATTTATAATTTTTCTCTACTAATTGCTGTCATTTCAAATTCCTTTTGCTTTGGAGGACACAATTCTATTGTGGTTTCTTCAGCATTCAAGCCTTGATCAACCTATGTTTTGCAATCTTGCATGATAGGTTTAATTGTACTTTGTTTCAACTTTTAGTCTCATTATTGACTCTTTAATTACATTTCAACATCACAACATGTGCTTATATTGTTGTCGAAGTTTATAAAGTCCCATCCATTACAGCACCCCGTGTACCATGTTTTGCTGCATCATTGGAACAAGTAAGCTCACTACAGGTACTTAGTTGATTATTTTGAGACGATTCTAAATCGTACTTTAGTAAGATAAAATTTGATGTCCTTGTATTCGCTGATATTACTTGGACTATTTAGTATCTTTGTGATCGCATCTTCCTTGCTTTTTTTTCCGAAATTACAGTGAATGGATTATTTTTTTCTTGAAATTACAGTGAGTGGATTCTAAATTCTAATTCTCTTTACTTATGGCCATTTCTATTCTATATGCTTATACCAAAACATATGGAAATAGATGATCATTAATGATGAGCAAGTTGTGCATTGTACCTTTTACATTCTTGCCAGTGCTTTAGTGAAGACCAACTCGTAGGCATTCTCACCAAATGTCTATCAATAAATATCTCATACCACTCTTATTATGATAGTTGTAATTTACCTTTAAATTTATTTCTTAGAGTGGTTGTGTAAATGTACCAGTTACAGGTGTGTGTGGGTCATTATGTTACAGGGATCAACCCTGATGATGTATTTTGTTATTTCGTTTATAAAGAACTATTGTCCCCTTAGGCTTAGATAATAATTGTTGTTGCTACATTTGCCAAGAGAGGCTTCCTTCTACTTAAACTTTGAGTATGTATAAGTATAACTCTAATTAATTTGCATGATACAAACTTATGTAAATATTCTATTTGTACTTTAATGAATGGAAGTAGTTGGGGTCTAATAAAAGATGTGAACAACTGAATGTTGTAGTATTATAATTGAATGTACTTTTGTGTTTTAATAGATTATAGATGTGAAAATATAGAAACGGATTTCATATTGGAAAAAACAAATTAATATTGGCGGCGTTTTCAAGAAAACGCCACCGTATGAGCATAAACACCAATATAAATATTGGTGTTTCCAAGCAATTCTATTTTTATAAACGCCGTTGTAGGTACATTAAACAGCGTTTCCCAACAAAAGACGGCCTGGTTCAAAGTTTTGCGTTGTATTGCGGCGTTTTTTGTGAAACCCCGAATTCTATAACGGCGTCTGTAAAGAAACGCCAGCATAAAAATCCTACACAGGCGTTTGCTACAAACGCTTTGAATGGCTACGGTGCTTTTAACGGCGGATTTGCGGCGTTTGAAGAAACTCGTGTAGGTTTTTGCGGCCTTTAGACCTACGGCGGCGTTTATAAACGCCACCATTGACCAATATTCTTGTAGTGTTCAACATCACAACATGCAGTAGTCTAATGCGCCTCTTCAAGTACTTCGGAATTGTACTTAGATCAAATGTAAGATGATAATGCAATTTGGTAAAATAACGGTGTTTTGAAAAAACATAGGGAATACCCTCGGTATGTGCTTACAAAGAGGGAGAGAGAGTGAGAGACAAAGAACCAAGAAAACTTAGTTTTTTCAACAACTCTTTTTTAAGGTTTCCCCCTCCTCTATTTATAGAGGAGAACATGTTTTTTCAAGACACCCCTAGAGGAAGGGAGTGTCTCTCTCCGAACCAACATGTCTTTATAAGACACCCCAAGGAAAGGGTGTGTCCCTTGTAAAGACATTTCATGGAACCGGGTCAAACGGGTTGAATCATTACCAACCCAATAATTCTAGGTCAAACAGATTAAACCGTTACCGACCCAATAGAAGTCAAATTAAAACTCAACGCATCCAAGGGGTCTTGGGTTCTAATCTCACTAACCTCACTTCACTAGCCTCTTATCGAGAAAATCAAAACAAAACATATTTTTTATTTTGAAACTTTATTTAATAAAAAATCGATAAAATACAACAATTCCCCCACAAGTTTTAAAATACCAATAAAACAAATGATAACCTAAGTACATTAGAACAATAAAACACATCGTTACAGATGTCTTTTAGACTTGAATCTGCACTAGGTCTGGCAAGTCATGCCACAGAGTACGGATTTAGTCATACTCATTGAACCTTTTCTCATTGGTGTAGTCGACTGTTCTACCAGTCATGTCTACTATCCAACCCCTCAGTATACTCTTTCTATACATGAACATTTTGGCCCTGTCTCTATCTTGGGTCATGAATGTTTAGAGAATTCGTCCATAGAAATTTTCATCAGAAGCAGTCACACTTCCTACATTCACTTAGGTCTGCCCACAGTATGCACTACGGTTAACATATCCCCATAAATTTGTGAGTCTTTGGTTGTTTAAAACTGATCCTTGGATCATCGCGGTGAGTACTATCTTCCTATCTAATCGGAATAAGTAATAAATGATAGTATTAGTCAAGTCATCCAGTAACTTCGTTTTTATCCTTTGAACCTAATTCTAGGGATCTCTTCTCATATAGGTTGGGTGTCCATCACTTTGACTCATGAATCACGGACCTTAAGCTTATTTCTTTAGAAGAATACCACAATAATGGTCAGAAGCTATTTAATCTTCTAGTTAGAAATGTTCCGACTGAATAAAAACATATTATTTCCTTAGCTTCTCCAAATATATTATACAACTGCCTAAGACATACATGTTTTGGATGTCCTTAGAAATTTAAGCAACTGACCATATCATATTTGCTTTTATACCTGCTATTTAAAATAGCACAATCGATTTTGATTTTCATCATATATCTATCATTGAGATATTTAGCCACTTGACCCCTATCACAATCTTTAAATCTCACAACGTCTCATGTGATCATACATGGTGGAACCAATATCATAAGTTTTAGTTATTCTCCCACTAACACATGTTTATGCATGTCTTCTATTACACATGTTAGTATTCTCGAATCTAGACTTATCTTCTAGATTTTTTGACCACAGAAATCTTAAGTAGAGATGGACTATTCTACTTGAGTTTATTATTATTCTTTTTCTTCAAATAAATTCACCATGCAAAACCTGCATATTAATAAAACCCTTATATTTTGGTTTGATTTACTCTTCTCGAGCATGCAAATAATAACTTATCATATTTCGGTATCTATGCATCTTGTTTCAAAATATAGCATGTAATTAACATAAACATGACTAACAATATTATTTGTAATACTTCTACCAGAACTATATATATCCATATATAGAATTTCATCTATCAATAGACCACTTGTTTCAATTAGGCGTCTTGGATAAGTTAATCAATTCAATTTGGTCTCGGACTTTTATATCGTCAATACTTGAACTTATCATAGTAAAAAAATACATCAAACCATAAACACAAGTATGGTCAAATGTATAAAAACAAGTACTCAAACAATGCAAATGTTTCTTGACATTAAATCATTAAAATAGATGATCACTTGGCTTGAAATACCAACAACTTAGACTAATTAAAGTTTAATCTGATCTTAATGCATAGACAAAAAAGAACGTAGCCACTTAAAATAAATCTTCCAAGCATTACTTCTTCCATAATGTCCATTCAAAGTTATATAGAGTGATTCACCAAATAAATTATCAATGAAAACCACAATAAGACATGTTTATATTAAAATACTTTACTTATGCCAATGGAAATACTTTACCTATGCCAATGGAAATACTTTCAGTGGGTGATCCTGCAACCCCCACATTTTTATTTTTATTTGTCAATATACAATTATAAGCATATCAAATATAATTAGCCATTTAAGATATACATTTGACCAAAATAAGAAAATTCTCAATGCATATTACCATGCAATTTTATATGCATAATTATTTGCACAAAAACTGATACTTTTTATCTAACCAAAGTGCATTATACAATGTCTGTTGTCCTAGATAGACAAACCAATAGGCCAACTAATTTGGTATAATTATTTGGATTTATGCTCCAACATCTTATATATGGCCAATGCATAATTCAAGCATTTTAAAAAAAATTTAAATCCTTAGGCAAATGATTTATAAAATATAACACAGTCACTTATATAACAAGGCCTCTGGTAAACCACTCATTTGAATCGGCATTTGAATTTTTAGCTTTGTGCCTCATAATCCAATAGGCCATGGACAATATACAACATTAATAGATGCCTCTCCATCTCAAAACCTTTTTTTTTTTTTTTTTTTTTTTCCTGATTAAGAGTCAAGTTCACTGCTCTTCTGTTTGTATGTGTCTTTTTATTCAAAACACTTATTTGCTAGCAGTCAAGAGTCATCTTTTAGCTATATTTTAGTATATTATGTTCACATGATGAATACAAATCATGTATTAGATCAGAATTATATCTATTAATTAATAAAACCAATTGGGTCGATGATTCATTGCACCTTTTCACTCACATCATAAAGACACTACGTATACATGATCCTTAAGCAAAAGCAATAAGTCACAACATCCAACCAGGGATTCAAATCCTCTTCTCTCAGAATAGGGATGCCTCCGTTGAATGACCGACATGTGGCTTTCGGGAGAATCCAAACCTCACGTCCGAGTTGACATTGAGTCGACAAGCTGAACCGACAAGGGGTGTTGGCTTAAACGTGAGACTCTGATTTTCCAAAGAACCACCTGTTGGCCATCAAAATGAGGCGTCCCCGTCCTGGGAGGAGAGGATGCGGTGCCGTCCAACCAGGTCAATGATCATGTAGAAGAAGTCACATCAAAACTATGTAAATTTCATCTTCCATTAAAAAATGCAATAACAAAAACAATGGCATAACCGTTATTATAGTCATTTAAGAGGGACTAGCTATCAATAATGATACTTATCCATTCTAACGGGATCCGCATCCTCTCCCCCCAGTGGTCTGGGAGGACAGTAGCAACCTATCCCGAATGGTTGTCATGTGGTTCTCAGTGAATTCCCACGTTGGAGTCGACACCCAACCGACAAGCCAAACCGACAGAGGGTGTTGACTCGAACGTGGGTCTCGGATTCACCGAGAATCATGTGATAATCATCCAGAATAGATTGCCACTGTCCTCTCAGAACCACTGAGAGGAGACGATATAAATCCATTCTAACGTCGATATAACCCAATAAATAGAAACTCAAGGATGCAATGATCCTTTTTAAAAGGTTTCTCATTAAAACTTGCCCAATAAATTCTATATTTATCATGTTTTTAATTTAGGCACGTAATCCAAAACCAACAAACTTAATTCACTGACTTCTTTCTTGTGAAAGAAAAGTAAAGCAGTGTTCCAAGTTCCGAAATGCTTATAATCTATAAGGAAATTACATATCTCACAGGTGAAAGTAAGAAAAACAATTAAGAGATAATAATTTCCACATTAAGCAAGAAATCTCATAGCACATCCGCACACTCTTTCAAGAATGATAAATAAATTAACATAATAAGCAGAAAATATAGAGTACCACTCTCAATAATACCCAAAGACTTGTGCCAATAAAAATCAGTCTTGAAAACAATATCTTTAAACATAATTTTAAAACCTTCTTACTGTCAATAGGTTTTGTGCCTAACCATAACAATTCATAAGTTTTCGGTTTTTAACCAATTTTGTTAACTGGTGCCTTTTACAAATTTAGATAAGATGCAGTTAATATGTACCAACGTCTTCTTTTATAACCAACTTCAAAATAATCAACCCCCAGTCCACTACACCCTTTGGGTCTGATCCAATCAGAAATAGACCAAAGGAATTAAATAAATAAAAAGATCTGCTAAAAATTAGCACACCGATATTTGCACAGAAGCCCATGCAAAGATTTGGAGTAAATCAGTCAATGGGTTTCGGGGTTTCAACTAAGTGTCCAAACGGTTCCTCTTCCAGATAACAACAATAAATGACCTTTTGGATTATTCCTTAAAATTCCACAACAATTACTATTATAATAAATTCTTCTTCTACAGGTTTGCCTGTGTGGATAACACCAATTAAAGAATCCAATTTATCCATGAGAAAAAATCACCTTTGGATTAAATGAAAAAAAAAAATGGAATAACCAATGTTTAGACTTTAGAGACTATTCACAAATAGGTCATAGGACTCCTACTGTCCTCGGCTTTGTGATGCAACCGTTATATAGCAAAACATAACTCTAGAAGGGCTCTCTTCCTCGTTATAAGATGTTACTTGAAATACATTTATTAAGGATTTAAAACCCAACGAAGGTATCAAGATTAAGGCTTATGTCAACCAATAAAAGTTAAGAGCAACCTTTAAAGAAACAAATTAAAGCCTCATATATCTAATACATTAGAATAATAATCAAATAAGAGAAGAGAATACTATTCTTAAATCTTTTGATTTACTAAAATAAGGTCTAAAATTTCATGATGTCAATTTGTATGTGTCTCCCATCTCAAACTACCTTTTCGGTTTTCCCCATAATAGCTAACCGGAATGAGTTGCAGCAAACGATGTCTTAACCATGCCAGACACCTATAAAAAAATTCTAAGGATACGTTCCTACACCATTAGAGAATATATGGTACCTTTTTCAAACCGATACTTCAACCGGTGTCATTTCACATTATGCCTTTCTTTTCATGGGCTACCAATGCTAACCGGCACTTGAGTTATCGAAACCTCTAAACGGATGTTATGTGGCTTCAAACTAATAAATGCTTTAGAAGCAAAAGAACAAAACAAACAGAAGCACTGCTTTACAAAATATTAAATAAAATTTAAGGAGTTAGGACCTGCCAAGAGGTTGCAGATGAGAAGTATGCCTAGGCCACATGATTGATATATAGGTCTGACATTTGAGACACATTACAGAATTGCCAAGAGGTGTTATGGTAAGACTTACAGGTCCAGTCATGAAGGAATTTTTCCTGAACATTTATTTCGCCATATTGTTTATGAGAGGATCCTTCAGTACTATCTTATATTACTTAATGGAAAAGGTCTAAAATATTATATGCTTAGGTCAACATATAGTCTCCCATATTTTAAACTTAAACAAATTGCAACGTAGCAAATTGTTAAAGAGAGAGTGGCAGAGAGCAAATCAAAACCAGGCGTGGAAAGGAACTGACACTCTAAATATGACATAAATTGTTCAAATCTTAATAAAACATTGATGGCTAATAAAGTTCATCAATACCAGAACAATCACAGAAAGAGGACAAGCAGTTTCATTTTGTTCAGATAATTTTTCAAAGAAAAAATTTCATCTACATCCTATCAAAGATTGTTAATATCATCTACACCCATAAGAATGCAGAAACATCACCTAAGTCCACTTAATTGACGGAAATCACTAAAATTGTTGAAATACAGTTTTACTCTTCATTTTTATATTTTATCTTTTTAATTTTACAAAATCTAAAAGATTTATTCCAAACAGCCTTCTTCTCCGACGAGCTGGTGTGTGGCGAGCCATGCCAACTCCATAACCTGCTACGCCTTATCGCTATTTTAGTTGGATCCATAACCTGCAACGCCTGATCGCTTGCGTTGCTTCTTACCACGCACCAGCTCCCGCTTCATTCTTACTTTCATCAGTAAGATTGATTTTGTCTGTTCTATGAGATAGCTTTTCCTGCAGACAGTATAGAGCCATGGACTACAGACAGAAGCAAAGAAGGAAGGTGAGATCGAAAACTTCTTTTGAGGGAAGGGGTCTGCAGGCCGGTGACTGATTTTTGATGGCCGTCGATTAAAAGGGTCGGATTCAGGCGGAGTTGCCGAAGGTTAGGGAAGAAGAAACCCATAGACGCTGGAGGTAGTCGATCTCAGGCGTCCTTTCTTTTCTCCATTTTTGGGTTTCTTCTGTGATTGATTTCTGGAGAAATGAAACATTTCTCCCCAAATCATGCTCCATAAAATCTTTGCCCGATAACATTTCCAGATTCTCTACTCTCCTCTAACTCAAACTTACCCTCCTCTCACCATTTGTCTTCCCACTTCGGAGCAGTCGACGTGCCTGAGAGTTCTTCCTGAGCGGAGCAGTGGCGATAATTGGCAATGAACTTTGAAATCACTACAATCAAGTTGCTGATCACCTGTGAAGCAACCACAAATCCAAAAAAGCACAAACCAAACCACACTAAACATAACCGACCAAATAAAACCCCTATGAAGCAATCACAAACCCAGAAACACAAGAACTCCACCTTCAAATCTTTTAGAAGTAACAGACCCAATTCTCCCTTGATCCTCTTATATAATCCATTTTATCATTATTGAAGTAGTCAAATTCAAACCCCATATGAACCCAAATCTCAATCAAATAGAGCATTTTTTTTTTTTGAAGTGATAATTTCTTGAACAACAATTACCAAGGATATTGGAGGATTGAGAGGAGACAGGGCCAAGGATCCTCAAATCCCTCGCAGGAATGGAAGCCTCCTTGATGATGGGATTCCTATTGCATTCTAGCGGCTCACCCTGACCAAATCGATCGAAACGCATCCAGAGCCGTGACCACCAGAGTTTAGACTACTCTTCAATGGTTGCTTCTCGCCACGCACCAACACCTATATGAATCTGACTATGGAGAAGAGCAGAAGAGGAAAGAAGAAGAGGAAAAGAAGAAGAAGAAGAAGAAGGGTAAAATGGTATTTTATCTTTACTCTAAGGGCAGTATTGTCCATGAAAATTTTTATTTCAGTTGACGTCAGCATCTAACGGGAATTAACTGACGGAGTGGACTTCTTTGATTACCACAGTCAAAGTTTTGGGACTTAGGTGATGTTTTTGCAAACTTGTGGGTGTAGATGATGTTAACAATCTTTGATGGGGTGTAGATGAAATTTTTTCTTTTTCAAATTTTAGGAAAGAAAAGCAATCTCGAACTTGAAGTTTCAAAATGAAAGACCTCCCTTCTATGCTTTCAAATAAAGTTTAAAATTCAAAAATTTTGACTTTAGATTATTGTATAAATATCAAATAATAGAACTTTAAATGAGAACCACTTATCTGATTAAATGCTTTCAATGATCTTATTGAAGAAGACAGTAGTGAGAGGGTCATTCAAAATGATGACAAAACAGGCTGAATTGTACCACAATCGGCATTGTCCTAAAGTCAGAATTTGCCTCCATAGGTACAACCGGGTTATGATACAAATTTGGTTCCAAGATAAAGCAATCTTGGCTTCCTGCATTAAACCTGCACTAGTCTAATGGACCCCTTCGAGTACTTTGGAATTGTGCTTAGGTAAAATGTAAGACAATAATGCAATTCGACAAAATAACGGTGTTTTGAAAAAACATAGGAGAATACCCTCGATATGTGCTTACAAAGAGGGAGAGAGAGGGAGAGATCAAGAATCAAGAAAACTTAGTTTTTCCATCAAATCTTTTTTAAGGCTTCCCCCTTCTCTATTTATAGAGGAGAACGTTTCTTTTCCAGACACCCCTAGAGGAAGAGAGTGTCTCTCTCCAAACCAACATATCTTTACAAGACACCCCAAGGAAAGGACGTGTCCCTTATAAAGACACTTCATGGAACCAAGTCAAACTGGTTGAACCGTTACCGACCCAATAATTCTAGGTCAAACGGGTTAAACCTTTACCAACCCAATAGAAGCCAAATTAAAACTCAACCCATCCAAGGGGTCTTGAGTTTTAATCTTATAACTAACCTCACTTCACTAGCCTCATACCGAGAAAACCAAAACAAAACATATTTTTTTATTTTAAAGCTTTATTATTTAATAAAAAAATCTATAAAATACAACAAGTAAAAGGAGAACAAATCAATCTAAGCAACAATCTCTCACATGCGGGGATTATTTAACTTAGGTTATTTCATTTACAGTGATGAAATGAAAACTTAGACATAATTATCTATCACTGTTTGCTACTTGTGATTAGAAACAGGACGAATACAGATCACAATTTCTAAATCTAGCAATCAATATCAATCTAACTGTTTCAGCAGGCCATTACTGAATTATTCAGACAAACATCATAGATAAAGAGAGAATAATGAAATATACAATTCCAATAAAAGAGAAAAGAAGAATAACGTTACTCAAAAACGATTACACCATTGACTTGAGTTTGGGTTTCAAAATTCCCATGAACCAAATGAATAAATTTAACTAGCAAGACAATACAATCTTTTAGAGGGAGTTAGAAAAAAATTCATTCCAAGAAAGAGAGAGAGAGAGAGAGAGAGAGAGAGAGAGAGAGAGAGAGGTTGAAATTTTCAGCCAAAGAAAGAGAGAGAGCCCCCATCTTCAACTCCAACCCTCTATGTATAGAGTGCTGGAAAAATCGTTGGGACACTAGGGACACCCCAAGTGTCCCTCTTTGTTTTGAATTTTTTTTTTTTTTTTTTCTAGTCTAAAATCCTTTCTTTGTAGTTTAGAATTCCTTTTTTGTTTAGAATTCTAGAATTGTAGAGTTTCCTTATTTTCTTGGAAACTTCTCAAATGATAGTTTTTCTATCTGATTCAAATACCAAATTTAGTCAACATCTTCTATTTCAGGTTTCCTAACTTGAGTAGGTAACTTTTATGGAAATTTCATCCACCGTTGAATGCTTTTATCAGATCATGCGACTACTTTGATTTGGATTCGGAGTAGCTTCCCAGACCAGATATTGAAATAACATTTGGGGACCCAAACGAACTTGGATTTTATCCATAATACCATTCTGGAAAGCTTGAGACATCCTCTATAACTTCACTCAAAATCATTTTTAAATTCTAGAACTCTTTCCACATCAAAAACCTACATGTAGCTCAGAACGTCAATATTAAAAATGTTAGAGTTTTCTTATCTTTTAACAATTAATTCACAAACTCTCTAAAATATATCGAACTTATAAAATAAACTCTAATCAGCTTAAAACATATTAAAAAGCATAATACAAAGGGAATAAAAATATAAAAATCACACACTTATCACAGGTACAAGTTCAAATCATTGACAGATTGGTTGTTATTGAAGAAACGGTTGTATGACTTTTTCTTGTCAGATGGTGCGAAATTTGATGTGCACATTGACGTGTTCAATAAAATTTTGACGAAGTTATCTGCTCTTGGTGGAAAGATCAAAGAGGAGGACAAGGCACTTCTCCTGTTGGCCTCATTACCTCCCCTTCATTTGATCACGTTGTGATTACACTATTGTTTAATAAGGATATTCTCAAATTTGATGATGTTATATATTGTTGTTTTGTTGATGAATGAGACACGATGGAAAAATAGTAGTGATGAGACGTCAGAAGAGGATAATGCCTTAATCACAAATGGTGGTCAGGGCAGAGGAAGATCAATGGGAGACATGAGTATGGCAAAAATATTGATCGTTCCAAGTCACAAGATTGCAATATAACTTGTTGTTATTGTGATGATGAAGGGCATATAAAGAGGAATTGTCCAAAACATAAGAAGGATAAAAAAGAAAATGAGGACAATGAAAGTGAAGAAAAATCATCTACAACTGCTATTATAGAAGGGTGAAATGATAGAGATGTCTATCTCACTACTTAATCAAGTATGAATATTTCAGATTGGATTTTAGATTCTAGTATATGGATTTTGTGATAGAGTATGATACTCTGGTACTTATTCAGATATCTTGAAGTGAGTAATCTTTATGTTTTCGACTTCAAGCTTCTTGAAATTGCTAAGCTTCTTCGTTCTGAAAAACTTTCCCCAGTTGTATTCATTATACTTGTGGGTTGCTTCTCCTTATCCACCAGTTCCTCCAAAGGCTTTATTATCACGTAATGTGAAGGGTTAAAGAAGAAAGGGATGGAGAGCCTCTCCTTTTCTGAATTTACCGCTACCCTATGCTCCACACTCTTATACCTATCGTTGCTCCATACCTGTTCAAGGTTGAAATCCAGTTCCCTTAATAGGCTCTTATTAGTCCAAGATAGTTCAGTTTCGATTTTGATTTGGATCTATTGGGTTGATTTGGTTTGATTTTTTCATTTTTTCTTTGCTAGGTTCTAAAAACAAAGCCCAGTTTCGATTTAATCCGAGTCAAATCGGACTGATTCGGTTTTCAGTTTGGACCCAGTTTTGACACCCTTTATAAACGTTCAATACAAGGTCTAAAGGAGAGAAGACTTCCTTTCAGTCCTTAATATTCTTGGTGTGCTCAGGGTCGTGGTAACCCAATGGATTCACCTCATCTCTCCTCACCTTGTTCTTCTCTTCCAGAAGCAAATTGAAGGCGAGGGGTAAAAGCCGTTGGTTGAAGGCGACTAAATAGGGGCATAGGGAGGGAATCCTGAACCTTCCTCAAGCTCTGTCTCCCACTTCTCTGTCACTCCTTAGCCGCCGTCTCAACCCTCCAGTGTCCATGGGAGGGCACGCTATGGTTGATCACCAAGAAGAACCCCCAGTCCTTGCCTGCCACCCATATCTCCTCCACCAGTTCCGATATGGCCTATGGATGGTCTTTGCAGTATTCCTCCAAAGAGTGTGCTTAAGAGAGAGGGAGGTTGATTTGTGGGATCCCTCCGGTCACCAATTCCGTTGAGGTTAGGCCGGTGCGTGATTGCTTTGATGAAAGTTGAGTCAATTTCATCCATCTCTCTTACCATATATTTCTATCTTTCGAGCAAACAGATTTTTTTACTTCTTATAAGGAATGAGTACGTTGATTCTGGACAGGGTTTTTTGTCATCTAGGTAGGTTGGAAAGAAACCTAGCTAGTTACAATTGGTAAAATACCCACATTAACTGATGTGGTTCTGTTTAATAATAATAATAATAATAATAATAATAATAATAATAATAATAGCGAGATTGTACCGTTTATTAAATGATATCAAGTTGATTACCATTATCATACCGTTTATTAATTGATTTGAAGTTTCGGAGTAAACATTAAGATACGATTTCGATAAATAGTTTTTGTACCATTTTGACACCTTCAAGTAAGGGTGTCAAATTTGGGCCCAGCCTGGTAGACCAGATCGAGTAGGCATCATATAACCAGAACCTAGCCTGGACCAATTTGTTAATGGACAGGTTTTGGTTTGGGGCCTTTGGGCTTGTAAGGCCCGATTCCGTTTCAGCCCAGACCGAAATCAGACAGGACCCAACCATTAAAAAGCCCAAGCTATCTCGAACCAATGAAACCCAACCCGAACACCCGTAAGGCTCATTAAGAAGCTTAAGCTAGCCCAAACCGATTCCTTTTGCTGCTCAAATAATAACTAATTGATCAAGGATCTAATGAATTTTACCAGATAAATGCAAATATACAATCTATTATCCACGCTCAGATACCCCTAAGATCAATCAAAACTCAACCGCTTACAATTGTATTGAATATGAACAAAAAACATCATAAAACAATTATTGTCGTACGAAAATAGCTACATACGAAGGCAGTTCAATAAGCCTAATAAACCCAGTCTAGATCGAGCCGGACCAAAATCAATCAAATAAACACAGCCCAATAACAATCCGACACGGACATACCCTTTAATTATTGTGTCCACCACAACCCACCTTAGCCCAAACCCTTGATGGACAGATTTTGGTCTAAATTTATAAAACTTGATATTATTTCAGTCCAAATCGAAACCAGACCGGACAGATTTGTTGTCACCCTTACCCTCTAGAGAGATTACGAGACCTTTTTTTTTTTCGGTAAACAGCAAATTTATTCAATAAGAATAGAGGTTACAGCCATGGAAGTACTAGGTTCTACAAGCCAGGAAAGGAAATAGGCCACTAACCACCCCTGAAACAATTAGTGCCTTCCTGGCAAGGGTATGAACAAGGGTATTTGCCCCCTTTGGATTCCTAGCAAAAGTATAAGCAAGGATATTCGCCCCCTTGGAGTAAAAGAAAACAAAACCTCTACTTCAAAAGGGGCTAGCAAGGAAATATCCCTAACAATAGAAAGAAGATGGGTATCAGCATTTTGTGTATCTCCATTCAACAGATTAACAACTTCACTAGAATCTGATTCAACCTCAATCCGACCATAACCCATGCGCAGAGCATATAGCAATAGCTTCACCCAATGAAACTGAGTTAGAAGATCCCGATTACGAAACCTTAAATGCAATGAATAGATTGGATTGAATCATCCGTACGGATAGTATGATAGAAAGAACTATTCACCTTTCCACACATCTATTGTAGGTACTTATAGATGGCACTGCAAGGTGGGTCCCATGGAAGGTGGATGGATTGGCGTAAAAAAAAAAAAAACCTCTGAAAAAAGAAAGGATCAAATTAGACCAAAGTTTTATTAGGCCAGAATTGCGATTGGGTTTTAGAGACCAAAATGACCCGCTTGACTCATAACTAATAAGACTGATCAAATGAACCAAAACCAAATCTACAACAACCGTTGATACCTTATCGGCCATTGCCATAGCCTCTATTCTCATTCTCATTCTCCTTCTCATTCTATAAATATAAGGATGATCTCACCCGGTAAGGGCACTCACTTTTTGCACCATTTTAGCAAAGATTAAAGATTGCCCTTTGCATTGGTCGTTGCTCTCACGACTCTTAACTCTTAGAAGGCACTTCACTTTTTACACCATTTTCACCATTTTAGCAAAAAATAAGATTGATCTTTTGCACTGCTTTCGCGCTGAAACTCTTTTTAACTCTTACGAAACTCGACCTTCATCCAATCTTAGAAGGCACTCCACTTCGGATCAAGAACTCAGATTCACTCAAACCCCACTCACCTCTTTCCTTCGGAACCTCTGGGAATAGAAGATTCATTGGGAACCTCGGAAAAGAAGATTTGGATCCACCGACTTTGGCATTGGAATATTCCCGGGTTCAAGACCCGATTTCCTGTTGCCTGCAGCTTTATCCTTGCAAGTCCTGACTCCGAGGCCGACTGCGGCAACAGTAATCAATTTCAGTTAAATTGGTTTTTAATCGATTATGATTTTGTGATTCTTATCTGTTTCAGTTTTGATTAAAAGGTTCTCCAGCCATGGCTAAAAGATGACATACCTTCGCCGAAAAGGGGATCTCATGTTTGGCTTGATAGATGTACGCCCACTTAAGAAATATCATGTTGGATTTGAGTAGATGTAAACCCACTAAAGAAAACCAGATGAAATTTCATTTAAGATTACGCTGAGCTCATGAACAAATCCATGGCTGCTACATACAAGTTATTAAGGGTAGTATATATCATCTAGACACAGAAATATATGGAATGCCGGATCCAGTATGGTGGATCTCTGGTGCTTATTTAGCTATCTTGAAGTCTGTAATCTGGAGGTTCTCGACGGTAAGCTTCTTGAAATTACTAAGCTTCCTCGCACTAAAGAACTTTCCCCAGCTGTATTCCTTATACCTGGCTGGTTCCTTCTCTTCATCCACCAGTTCCTCTAATGGCTTTACCATCTGGTAATGTGAAGGATTGAAGAAGAATGGAATGGAAAACCTCTCCTTCTCCGAGTTTACCACTACTCTATGCTCCACACTCTCATACCTGTCGTTGCTCCAGACCTGTTCAAGGTTGAAATCCAATTTAGGTTTAGCTACTCCGTAATTCCAATTTGACATTAGATCAATTTTCTTTATAAATTTACCTGAATAATGTCGCCGACGTTGATGATATAAGACTCTGGAATGGTCTTGACCCTGATCCATTCACCATCTGTCTTGCGCTTGACTTCCAGACCGCCTACATCGTCCGTTGCAAGGACGGTTAGGGCACCAGCATCCTTGTGTCGGCCAACGCCGAGAGCTAGATGAGGGGTAGGGCAAGGAGGGTAATGATTAAGACGGATGAAGCTGGTTTGGTCTTTGAAGAAGTCATTTAACCGTTTTGCAGGCAAGCCTAAGCTCAGTGAGATGAGGTTCAGAAGATTAAACGCTAGCTTCTCCACTGCTCGAGAATATTCTTCACATAATTCCCTGCGTTATAAACTCATTTCAATTTTCAATTTGGTGAAAGAACAGAAAATTGAAATCAGAGTTCTAACAAATTCTTGATGAAGATCAATTAAAATTAAAAGCACCTTAAATCAGAAGGATATTCCGGCCACTGATTATTCATCACCCGTACGCGATGATCATCTGGCTCAAGGGAAAGCGGAATCACGGTAGGATCATCCACAACAAAGTCGAAAACTTCCTTCCAGTCCCTCACATTCTTGGTGTGCTCGGTGTCATAATAGCCTAATGGATTCTCCTCGTCTCTCCTCACCTTGCGCTTCTCTTCCAAAGGCAAATCGAAGAACTCCTTCGCTGCTGTCTGAAGCCTCCGGAGTAGATCGTAGGGCACGCCATGGTTGATAACCTGGAAGAACCCCCAGTCCCTGCAAGCACCCTTAATCTCTTCCACCAGATCCAATATGGCTTGTGGATGATCTTTGGAATAACCCTCCAAAGAATCAGAGCTTAAAAGGGGGGAGAGATCGATCAGTGGAATCCCTCCGGCTTCTAGCCCGGTGATGATCTTAGGCCTGTGCTCGATGGCTTGGATGAAAGCTGGATCAACTTCTCCCATCTCCTCTCTTATCTTAAATCGCACTCTTCTGTCCATTATTACACATGAACAGACATATTTATCGGTGAGAGATTTAGTGGTGACCAGCTGTACATTGAACCTGGACAGTTTTGTTTTTTCGCAGGCTGTGGGCTCAGGTTGTCGTTTACTAATATTTATTTAGGCCAGGATAATGACAGCTGGTTAATCACAGAACACATCAGCACAATTCATACTGATTCAGATCAAAATTGGCAAAGAGTCGACACTCCACCTCAACGCAGCTCATGCTGTTTTTGTGTAATCGATCGTCATTGCTGTAATCATAAAACGCCAGATTTTCTTCAAATTATTGTTTTACGGAACTACTAACCAGCCCAGCAGCCCCTCCTAGAAAATTCTTCCATGACTGAAGAGCTGATTTTTGTGTTTGATTTTGTTTGTTTTTGAAGTTTTGTCTCGTTTTTGTGAGATAATCTCTTTGTTATCTTTTTCCTATCAGAAAATCATGTGTTGGTGGGATCCAAATCGTCTCCTGGGGTAGTACGTTTCTGTCGCCGATCCAAGGACCTGGGTTTAGTCTGGCCGCCTGTCAATGGTGGCAATTATTGTGTCCTTTTTTCTAATAAATTTAAGTTTACTAAAAATGAAAAAGGATCCCATGGGGGTGATGGATAATCGATACGTGTCGCAAAGTCACCCATTCATCACTCAAGGGCAAAATCGTCCACTTACCGCCAAATGTACACAGACAGTCGTTATAACATCATGGAGGATGCATAACTAACAAAAACCACCCAAGGAAAGCTTGAGGGGGAAGGGACAGGGACCACCTATATACTCTTCTCTATAAAATGATCCACACACCATGAGGTAAGGGGATCGGATAACTGCTATCCAAGACTTGACGTTTTCACTACACTTTTTTCTACGGCTTTTCTCTACTTTGATTGTTATGGTCTAAATCTAACTTAAGTGTCGGAGTGATCACTCCAAACTCTGGGTTTGATCATTTTGTTGGCTCGGATTATAATCTTACTTAGATTCCTAACCAGAAGATTAGCTCAGATTGTTTCAGCAACATTGACATGTGTATCCCTATTCTTAGTATACTCCAGTGAGTCCAATAAGAAGGGTGGTTCATGAGATTGAAGTTGATGGCTAAGATATGAGTTCTATCAGCACGAGTACTTACTGGTAAACAGAGAGAAGATACGAAAATTAATTGAATATGGATGATAATTTAACAGCACTTGCATATCTTCCCATTGTGATGAAGCTAAATTTCTAAGATACAATAAAACAAAGTGTTAGTTGAAAATAGAACATACAAAGCATGAAACTGTTACAGGTGCTAAACAACCTAACCCTGAACAACTTCTTCCTTAATTAGTTTTCTAAAGGTTTAATCATCGGATATGCTCATGTGGGAAAAACAGTAATAAAATATTGTTTAAGATTTAATTATTTTAATAAAATGATTGGTACGAATCATTCAAAATAATAATAAAAAATCAAAATAATATCACACACCTCACGATACTATCATAACACCAAATAATTTCTGAAAAAAACATCACCTACCACCCTTACTGTAAGAGAAAAAGTTTACACAAAAATACGTCATCGTTTTCCACTTTTCATCACCTGGTTTGATATCTTCATCGGGAAATCAAAAGTGTCACCGGCAACTGAGAAGGCGATCTTTTTCACTTCACCTTCACCGGTGGCTGAAAAATAGAGTTGTGGAATTCCAAAATTGAATTTGTTGTTGAAAACAGCTCTTCGAATCCTGGTGGCTTTGGGCTTCTAGCAAATCTCGGTGATTACTTCGTCGGTCCCAGTCTCAAGCAATTGATCCAGCAGCTTGCAGAGAACGATCCGAATCCCTACGCTACGCCTCTAGCATAAATAAATAAAAAATGTAATAGAGAATTTCTAGTATTAATGATGAATGAATTCTGAAAGAATTGTTTGATATTGAAAGAATTGTTTGATATTTCCTCTTAACAACAAGAATTTATAATCTTTAATTTTTGCAAAAAAAATTACGGAAAATTTCTACCCTTCCCAATACTCTATTTCCCGTTTCTAGAATTTCATTAGTCTCCTTCCCAAGACTCTGTTTCTTCTTTCTAGAATTTCTAGAGAAGTTCGAGAGTCTCAACAACAAGAATTGTTTGATATTTCCTCTGTATCCCCTCCTGTCTCTTTGTTAAGATTGAGATACATGTAATGTCAGGGTTGAAATACGTGTCTCAAGCTCTCTTTGGTATGATTAATAATGTCTATTTATAATTAAAATAAATCAATATAATTCATTATCTATAAATAGGTGAGTAGCTGTTTATCATTATTAGAATAATTTATTAAGTGATTATTTATATTTCTAATTATATAATGTATTATGTTTAGTGGTACCAAACAGTCATTATTTATTACTCATAATCTATTATCATAATTGATTTATCACAAATAATTCATAATACATTATATAATACAAACCAAAGAGAGCCTCACTCTTAGCCATATTTATTTAGTCATTCTAGATATTTCTTTTTCTATTGCTCTACTGTATATAAAGGACAATTGTGTAATTTTAATTCATTGAATGAAATATCTAAAATTCTTTCGAGATTCTTCTGAGTTCTAGAGCTCACTGCGCACTCTGTTCTTCGTTTCTAATGTGGTATCAAATGAACTTCCCTTCCGATTTGTCCCTGGTTCTTTGTTTTGCATTTTCTGCAACATTGAATGTAAAACCCGCACGCCACGAAACTGGTCTAACCTTACATTCTCATGTCGTGATCGATCTTCCCATCATAATCGGCTCAAGTAAATCAATTGTATGAAGAAACCACAAGGTGAGATAAGCAATAAGTCAAATTTAGTTGGTATGGTTGACTGTTTAAGTTTGTGTGGAAGCAACCAGTCAAAAACTTAAAACTAATAAATTTTGGGCCTATGGTGCCAGTTTTGAGGGCTACAGTCGCACCTATGGTCAACCATAGGACCTATGATCACATGTTTTGGTTGTATGGTCGACGGTTTATGCGACCGTATGATCGACCGTACGAACCCAGAACCGACTCCGTATTTAGGAAACTTTTCTAATTTAAGGAGGACTCTTTCCTAATTGAAAGAGGACTTTATATGGAGGTTTTTTTCTATATAAGGGACGTTCTTTAGCCTCTCTCACTCTTTTAGAACCCAAATTGAAACTCTAAACCTAAGAGAGAAAGAGAGAGAGGAAGAAAAGGAGAAGAAGATTTAGAGAAGAAAGCTGAGAGGAAGGTTTTACAGGAGTTCTATCTCTCTACAGCAAGCTTAAGGTATGGACTTGACCTATAAGACTGATCAGATAGGATAGGTTCCTTTCCATCAAGTTGATGTGTTGAATCTAATGTAACGATTTAGGTTATGGAATTTCTATGGAAAATCATAAAGAATAGGTTAGGGATAATTGATAAGGATAAACTATGATCAAAGGCCATAGAATGATCTTAGGGTGAATCCCATTGATGATCCATGAGGATAAACTCGTATGAGAAATATAAAAATCAACCAAACTACGTATGATCGCAGCTATGGTCAACCATAAGATGAGAAAAGTATCGACTGCAGCCATTCAGGAAGAATTCAGGAAACGTAAGGTCGTGGAGGGGGGGGGCGCATGTAATGCGACCATAAGGTATCGACCGTATGTCCTACGGTGGCATATATTGCGTCCATAGCATCGACTATAGGATCGACCATAGGATAATAGCAAGTATATTTTGAGACCAAACAAGGTTTTTGACTACTATAACTTGATAAACTTGAACCCTAACTTAAATACATTAATTGTTTAGATTCCTAATGTAAGACCCGTGTCAATTTAATCCGGTCTTACCATTGTGAACCAGGTTTACCCATCATGGTCGAGTCAAATGGACCAAGGGCATGAAGGAGAGAGAGAGAGGGGGGAGGAGGGGGGGGGGAGGAGGGGGGGGCGGGAGGGGGGGGAGGGGGGGGGGGGGTGGGATGGGGGGGGAGTTTTCTTTTTTTTATGGATACTAATTCCTGGGGTTTTACTATTATAACTTAGATAAAAGGTTTTTTGGAACCCTAGTCTAGATAATCTTAAATACATTAACATTGTTCGGTAGATTCCTGGAATAGCGTTGGGGATTCAAAGTCGACCCCAAACCACGAAGAATGGATTAAAAAAGAGTGGCGAGGGCCGAGGGGGCCCTCGTCCCCGGGAAGTGTTCGGAATGGAGGGAGGGGTCGGGCCCCCCGACCCAGCGGCCCAAGCGGCGGCCCCCGGGGGAATGGTTTTTAAATTTCGAATTAATTCTAATTAAATTTTATCGATTTTTTTTTGTTTTTAGTAAAAAAAAAAATATTTTAAAAAAAGTTAAAAAAAAAAAAAAAAAAATATTTAGAGAAGGAAAGGGAGGGGAACCTTAACCCCAAATTAAATTGGTTAATAATAAATTTTTTTTATTTATTTGAGTCCTATGCCATGTTTGATTCTTTGCGAATTTGTTTTTTTTGTTTATATGGGGTGTCACCCAAAATTTTTTTATTTTTTTTTTTAATATCAACATTATTGTTTGTAACATGATGATGATGATGATAGAAATAGGCGTGTTGGTTTTTTTTTTTGGTTTGTTGTGGGTGGGGGGTGTTGAGTGTGTTGGTGTGATGGCGTCAATAAGCGTAACCATGTGGCGGGTCAGCACTTTAGCTCATCTCTAACTCAAGTCTTGTGCATTGGCATCGTCGTATCGCCATTACCTTAGCGGGAATATTTTTTATTAGGGATAGTGGGGGGGGGGGGTCGTGGTCGTGTTGTTCCCGCCGCGGGCGGGGCGCCTTAGCTCTATCTCTATGGATGTTCCGAGGGGATGCTTTGGGGTGAGGCCTTGGATACCTTGTTTGGCATTAGGATTGGTTAGTAGCGAGCCCCGGTTTGCAAGCCCTCGCTAACAGGGGGGGTTGGGTGTTGGTATAGCATTATATAGCAATAACCGTTAACCTTTGTTGTATAATGTTATGGTAGGGTGGATGGGGGCGGGGGGGGGGGGAGCGGTTGCCCTTCGGGGGGGCCCCCCCCCCCCCGTACGAGGCGGTTAACAATAGCCGTTAACCTTTGATCACCCAACCTTTCTATTGCACATTGCAAACTATAAACCAAAACCAAAGATATGAATTGACTTTTTGGTGCATATGTAATGTTGCATTGTTTTGGCTTCTCCGCGGGCCGTTTTTTTTGTTCCCCCCCCCCGCCTCCAATATTTTTAGTTGATGATGAGGTTCTGATTTTGGATGCATCTATGGAAGTTGGGGCTGAAGGCGATACACACGACTCCTCTTGCGAGTGCAACTTCGTGTTTGTATTCTTTTTTTTGATTAAATTTTTTTGTAGGTTTCTTTATTGGATTTATAAGACATGTATTTGGTATTTTAATATTTATGTCTTAGTTAAACACGGAATAATTTGATATTATGGGTATCATTTTAGGTTTTCGTTTATTTTTTTTTTAAAATTTTTCCTTTTTTTTTTTTTTCCATTATGATTGTGGATGCGTGTTAAGTTTGGATAACGCGGGGATAGCCTATAAGAGATCCTGGTTGAACCGTTGGTTATTTGGCGGTTCATCACACCATTCTGAAGTGTGCGGAATTGGGGTGTGACACCTAATAGATTCAAAGTGACTTCCAAAGCTTGGGAGAGGAACAAACATCAATCAAAGGTGAGGGAGCAAGACCTAAACTAATTGAATAATAACAAACTATTTATTTATTTGAGTCAAGTGCCATGATTGATTCTATACTTGTATGCTTGTAATGTGTATCTCACATGTCATCCAATATTCCTGCTATTATTGTTCATGCATATTTAATTATGTTTATTCATAACATGATGAGGATGATGATGCTAAGAATAGGCATGTGATTGTATGTATGTGGTTAGTATGTTAGATGTGAGTGGAGCATCAGGGGGAGGACGTGGCATGGTGGTCTCTGACCTGATCACCAGACTCTAGCTCTATCTCTACTCAAGTCTTGCTCATTGACATCGTCATATCGTCATTACCTTAGCAGAACTATTACATCGTAGGGCATCAAGGGAGGTGGTCTCGGACCGTGTAGCCTCTGACTCTGCCGGGGGGCCTTAGCTCTATCGCTATGGACGTATTGAGGGATGCTGGGGTGAGGCCTTGGATACATTGTATGGCATTAAGATTGGTTAGTTGCGAGCTTAATTTGTAAGTCCTCAACAATAAGGGCTTACGTGTTGGTATAGGTAGGGCATCAGGGGAAGTGTTGGCGGTGTGTGATCCAAACACTTTAGCTCTATCTCTATTCCATGGTGGGTGCATGTGGGATGATAATAGTGTTTGATCAATTGGGCGGATTTACACACTCGTGTATAGGGGTGCGGGGGTCATCAAACATTTCTATAGCACATTGTAAACTTAAAAATCATACCAAATATTTGAATTCAATGCACGCATATGTTTGTTGTATTGTTTTATTTACTCACTGAGCTCAAGTTGGAGAGCTGACCATCGCGCGTGCAATTATTTTTAGTTTCTGATGTTACAGGTGTTACTGTTGAAGAATTCATGGATACGCCAACGTATGGACATATAGTGGCTATGGATTTACAAGCTGTGGAGGACGAGCGAGACTCGTTAAGCGAGTGTTTCCACCATGGTTACGCTTAGTGTTTAACTTTCGTATTTTGATACCTGTAATATATATTAATTATGTTTTGGTTAATTGGAGATAACTAGATTATTTAATTATTTATCATGTAGACCTCAGTTCATTATTAATAAAACTTCTACTATTAACTCAAATATCTCTGATTATTACTGAAATGTGTTTTGATTTAACATGGTTGGCATAGCCTATACGAGATCTTGGTTTTAATCGTTGGTTTTCATGACGGTTCATCACACCATTGGTTAGTCCAGAATTGGGGTGTGACATTGAATCTCTGGTTCTCCCTTGTTTCTTTTGATTTCTGATCTGAAGATCTATTCTCTGGTTCTCTATTTTTTTGATTTCTTCCCGTTTCTTGATCTAGGGTTTCTTTCTTTTAAAATTTTCTTTGTTTCTATCTGCAATCTCTCAGTCAGATCCATGTCTACTTTGTGATCTCCATGCTCATTCATTTGTTAGATCCACAATCTCTCAGTCAGAATTGTGTTCTTGTTCCAAGATCTGCAAGCTTTGTTCTATCTTTGTCCAAGATCGACTTTTTTTGTGCTTTCATTCATTGCTACTTCTTCTTGCTCATGGATTCTGCTTAGAGTTCTCAAAGTTATCCACTACTTTCTTCTATTTCCCCATCAGTTTTGTATCCTTCCGACAACCCTAGCCACATTCTTGTTACCAAGACTTTAGACAGCAACAACTATCCCACCTCGAAGAGAGCTATGCGTGTAGCTCTTGGAGCCAAGAATAAGTTCAGCTTCGTGGATGGAACTTTCAAGCCCATTTGAAGATGCCGCTACCATTGCTGCTTGGGATCAGTCAGATCTCATGGTAATGTCCTGGCTCTACAACAGCCTCAATCACAATCTTCACAATAGTGTTCTTTAGGCGAACACGTCCAGGGATCTTTGGATCAACCTTGAAAACAGGTTTTCCCGTGGTAATGGTCCACGCCTTTATGAATTGAAACGTCAGATAGCGCTTCTCTGGCAAAACACCATGACTGTCTTTGAATACTATTCAGCCATCAGGATTCTTTGGGATGAGATTGGTTCTCATACCTACCCAACCGTCTGCAACTGTGGGGCTCATTCCGCCACTTGCCCTGCCCATTCGAAGCTTGCTGATGCTGCTGAAACTAAGAAGGTCTTACAGTTTCTTCTTGGATTAAATGATGTATACAGTATTGTTCGCACCCAGATATTGATGATGGACCCACTTCTGGTTGTTGGTAAGGTCTACTCCTTAGTTTTACAAGATGAACAACACCATGGCCTATCTTTACCATACGTAACTTCCTCAACTGATTCAATGGCCCTTGCTGCTAGCCGCACCAATTTTCGTTCATCTCCTCTGATAGTTCTGGCTGTTGTCGACCATTTTGTACTCACTGCAACAAACACGGTCATTACCGTGACTCTTGCCACCCAAACATGCCTCTTCATTCCCAAACCAGAATCCTCCACCACCTGTAGTTCGTGCCCCTAGTCCTGTTCATGTAAATGTTGTTGAGCTCCCTCCACCACCTATCGAGTCCACCATTGATTCATCTGTTCCTGCTTTACGCCCACTCAATAATACCTAGTACCCCCAAAATTCCCCAAAAGATCTTGTAATGTATCGTTTAAGAGATTAATTACTAGTCTCATTCGAATTTTAAAATTGAAATGAGATGTGCTCTCTCTCTCTTCAAGTTTGCTCAATTAATAGAAAAATGTTAGAATATTCTTATTCTTTTCTTTAATTAAGTAGCTCGAAACAATGTTAATAAAGAGAAAGAATCACCCGCGGGGATTCCAGATATATTACTCAAAAGAATCAACAAAATACACGGAGTAGTTTTTTGGAGGGTTTTTAGAACAAAATTTGAAAGCGAGAACCCCTTTCTTTATCTTTATTTGGTGTAACTACTTGAGCCGGATGAGAGGAAACCTTCACGTCTGATTTTGAAGGGGGGGATCCTACCGAAACCTATTTCTCTTTCTAAATATCTTAAAGGCTAATAACTAAGTTAAGTAGTAACTTTTCACTAGCGACTTGGTCATATAATTTGATCAATTGCAACTCCTTGATTTGAATTGAATATTTGAAATATTGGGAAAAAATAAAAAGAATTTCAACAGTTGCTACAACTTCTCCAGAATTCAACTCCTGCGACAACTCATTTTGTAGGTACTCAATCCTGTTTTCGGTCACTTCCCCTACATCCCAGACATGGATCATAGACTCTGGTGCTACACATCATTTTTCCCCCATCCATAATCCCTCACTTCAGCCTGTTCTTCCCTCTACATACAAACCTGTCATCTTACCCGATGGCTCAACCTACCCCATTACACACAGCAGCACCCATTCACATACCTCTGATTTTCATTTACAGGATGTTTTTTACATTCTTCATTTCAATTTTAATCTCCTTTCAATCAGTCAGTTAACTTCCTCCCTCAATTGTTCAGTAACATTTTTTCCTGATTCATGTAGATTTTAGGAATTATCGGAGAAGAGGGTGATTGGTCGGGGATGGCTAGTTGATGGATTGTACCAATTTGTATCTCCTCCACTTGCGTCTTTCGTTCTGTAACGAAACAATCTATATCACAGCTGTGGCACTCTCGACTTGGACACCCTTCTCCACACGGTTATCATTTACCTATTCTAGGTATTTCATCAATTCATCAATCTTGTGATGTATGTCCCCTAGCTAAACAAACTAGGCTACCATTTCCAACCAGCACTAGTAGATCCACCCACATTTTTTAGCTTGTACATTGTGACATTTAAGGGCCATTTCGCACCCCAACATTAACTGGTGCCCATTTCTTTCTTTGCATAGTTGATGATTTTTAAAGGGTCACATGGGTCTTTCTGAGGCAATATAAATCTGAGGCTTACATGTATCTTGCTCAATTTTTTTCTCATGGTAAAGAATAATTTTTCCCAATCTATTAAATATATTTGGACTGATAATGGTTTTGAATTTTTGTCTCATTCAATGCAACACCTCTTTTATTCTCAGAGCATAATTCACCAGCTTACCTGTATTTACACTCCTCAACAGAATGGGGTTACTGAGCGTATACACAGGCACTTGTTGTAGGTTGCTCGTGCCCTTCGTATTCAATCTCAACTCCCTTTACCATTCTGGGACGATTGCATCTTGACAGCATGCTATATTATCAATTGTCTTCCCAACAAACTTCTTCTTGCTACATCTCCTTATGAAGTACTATTCAATAAAACTCCTACAAATAACCATTTTAAAATCTTTGGATGCCTCTGTTATGCTCGAAATCCCTTACCCACTCACAAATTCACAAACCGTTCTTCTCCCTGTATCTTTATTGGTTATCCTATCACTCATCACAGTTACAAAGTCTATGACTTAACAACAAATTCAATTTTTATTAGTCGTGATGTTTTATTCCACGAAGATATCTTTCCTTATAAAATTTCATTGCCAATTTCTTTTTCTATCATTCTTGAAAAATGAGTCTTCGAATGTTCTTCTTGTTCCTATTTCTAATTCATTTCCTCAATCCCCGGTTATACCTAATGTCACACCCCAATTCAGGACTAACCAGTGGTGTGATGAACCATCAATAAATCAACGGTTCAATCAGGATTTCGTATAGGCCGTTCCAACTAAATCAAACTAAATACATTCCACGAAAATAATCAGAGATAATAAATTAACAAGTGGAAGTCTTTATAAATAATGAACTGAGGTCTAACAATGGTAAATAAGTAAATAGATCCAATTATCTCCAAACGACTCAAGACATAAAATAAACTAATCCATCACATGTTCAAATACTCAAATATAACTAAACTTAATAGAAAAAAAAATCAGCTACCCCCCATAATAGTTTCAAAAAATCACCTACCACCCACACTTTTCAAAAAAATCAACTATCACCCAAACGTTTAACACCGTTAATCAAATAGATCCACTCCGTTAAACGAATCTCATTAATTGCTGATGTCATCCAAAATTGATTTTGAATTGAATAATTATACCCTGAAAGATATGTTGAAAGATGATTTTACCCTTCCTTAGTCAATTCACCATACACCCCCAAATGGTAAGCTCAAGTCCCGACTTCAACAGAAGAAAGAAGAAAAGAAATCTTTCTTCTTCGATTGTGTTCGCTGACGACGACAATACCCTTTTTCTTCCCCAACGACGGCCTCGATCCATGAAACAAAAAACAAGAACCACTACTATTTCTTCTTCTGTGTTTGGGATTAGGGAAAGTGGCAACCATATCTGCCATGAAACGAAAAAGAAAAGGTCAAAAGTTAGCAGGATCTACTGTGATAATTGTTTCTTTAAGATTCATGTTCTTTCCAAAGTGAGATAACCAACCGAATGCACAAGGAGAGAACTTCAGCCCTCACTAACTCGCCCTCACCGATAGTACCAGTGTAGCTCAAAGAAAGAGACCCAGTGTTTGGATCATTATGCAATGTCCTAATTAAATGCCTAGTGGCATCATCAAAGCTGATGATCGTAAGCTACTGTCTCTCTCTGACTCACTGCAATCTTGATATAGATTTACTGATTTCTATAGCGTATATCAACTTCTTTTCTAGTCTATCACCTTTCTTGAATTAAGAACTGATTTCGCTTGGGAGAATCAGATCCCTTATCCGTCAACAAAAAAAAAAAAACTTTTGCATTGATTGAGTGTCTTTATTATGGTTAAGTCTTAGATCTCATGTGATGTTATCAATGGTGACGATGAGAATGACAGGAATTATAAAAACGGAGGCACTTGAAGACACTAGGGATTGCAGAAAACATGGAATTGAAAGAGACAGACTTGGAGATGTAGAGAGAGGCAGCAGTAGAGAGGAGAGAGAAGGCGAAGAGGAAGATCATGTTGAAGATAATGGAAATACCAGATTAAATGGGCCAGAGCATGGTAATATCAGATCAGATGAGCCAGAGCTCACTGATGGAACTAATAAAGACTAATATTGTAGTACAAGGGCTATGGTACAATACAACAACATTTAGGAAGGAAAAGGACTTCTAAAGTTTTCCCTAAGATTGTTCTCATCCACACATGTGGATAGTTTGAGAGTCTTTGAACAAGAGATTAGTTTATTTTTTTTCTGTATTCATTCTGGAAAAACAAATGTCTGTAAAAGATAGTAGGTAAGAACATTCATGACTCAGATAATGGAGTTCGTTCAAGATCCTTTGTAAGTTTGATTTTCTTCAGTTCCGGTAGCAAAACTAGAAGATTAAAAGGCGATTTTTTTGAGGATAGGATGGGTGAAAAGGGAATGGGCTAATTAGGGTCGGGTTATAAGGAAAAAGGTCTTTGGAGATGATTTTGGAATTGAGACTGATTCTTTGAGGATTTCTGTGATGGTTAGGTCTTGAAGCTGCTATAGTGCAATATCCATGAAAAAATGGGTTTGATTTGAGACAGGAGCTGTGATTGTTATCTTAAATATATGATTTTGAGAGGAAGAAGCTGCTTCTGGGATCTAATATTTTTCTATCAGGGGAAATACAAAGGGATGAAATGGTTATTGGGAAACCTACAGTGTTCTTTATGGGATTCAAGAGTATTTGATTCTGAAACCCTCGATTTCAAGCTCTTAACAGGCAAAAGCAAAGGTTTCTTACTTGTTCCTGTTTATTCTTCTGGCATTAAAGAGCTCAAACACAAGGATTCTAACATCGTCGTTGATCGAAAATCGACGATGGGAGAGATTGCACTAGGTCAGAGTGATAATCAGAAACCTATGAAAGTATGTAAAACTCACTGCAAGTTCAGATTGATGGAGGGTAAGAGGAACCCACCAGTAGAATTGCAGTCATTGGTGGTGTCACCGAGAGCATGAATGTGGAAAGCATAGGTCTTCTTCTCTGCTTTCTCTGACTAGACCCTGTGGTTCAAAGGTTCAAATGCCCTGAATGCGATGGCTACACAAGAGGGGAGAACGATGAGGGAGAGAGATAGGAAAGGAAAGAGAAGGGTTATATTAGTAATTTTACTAGATTTTTAAAAAATTTCAATTAAAAACAAAAAGGGTAAAAATGTCTAATGTTGATTTTTGTCTCCTCCGTCAGTTACTTAGGTGTAGTTGATGTTTTTTGAAAGGTGTGGGTGGTAGGTGATGTTTTGAAACTATTATGGGGGTAGTTAATTTTTTTCCAACTTAATAAAAAACAAACTAGTTGAACTCGCACAATGGATCATACGCATACTCCACAGCTTCTACATCCATAGCCGCCATGTGTCCATACGATGGCGTGTTCACGTAGTCTTTTACAGTAAGACCTGCATCATCAACTAAAAATATTCGATATCGAGAGGGTGAGCATACATCACGGCTTAGTGAGCAAACAAAACAATGTGCAAACATATGCATGCATTCAATTCAATGTCTTTAGTTTGGTTTTAAGTTTGCAATGTGCTATAGAAAGGATTGGCGGCCACCGCACCTCTATACATGAGTGTGTGGATCCGTCCAATGATCAAACACCATTGTCGTCACGCATGCACTCATCATGGAATAGAGATAGAGTTAAAGTATCCAGATCACACACCGCCAACATTTTCCTAATGCCCTACCCATACCAACACGTAAGTCCCTATTGGCGAGGGCTTACAAACTGGGCTCGTAACTAACTAATCCTAATGCCATCCAAATGTATCGAAAGGCCTCACCCCAGCATCCCTTAATACGTCTATAGAGATATAGCTAAGGCCCCCCGACAGAGTCAGAGACCACATGGTCCGAGACCACATCCCCTGATGCCCTACGACGTAATAATTCTACTAAAGTAATAGCTATACAACGATGTCAATGTGAAGCATGGTTTAGGGATCAAACACCCTTCCACATACAACACACCAACCACACTCACAAACACATGCATATTCCTATCATCATCAATCAACATGGTTAAAACAATAATGTAAATATGCATGAACAGAAATAACAGTAATATTGGATGACATATGAGATGCACATACAAGCATAGAATCATTCATGGCATTGGACACAATAAAATAAAGGTAACTTGTTATTAATCAATTAGTTTTGGTCTTGTTCCCTCACCTTTTTACGATATTTGATCTCCTTCCAAGCCTTGCAAATCGCTTTGAATCAATTTAGCAACCTAGGAATTATATGAATTTAAGTTTTGATTCATATGTAATATGTTACAATAGTCGAAAGTCGAATCTGACCATTGATAGGTGACTGATTGGTCCTGTGGTCTCATTCCTGTATCGACCATACCACGTACGATAGACCCCCTATGGCCGCACTATATGCGACCACACCTTTGACCATACGTTTCTATAATTCTTTTCGATTGGCTGTGGTTGACTCTTTAGTCACCCTATGGTCGACATAACTGTGACCATATGATTTCTGGTCAATATTACTTCCAATCCGAGTTCTTCCTGAGTCGATTTCTCGGCTCATTACTTGGGTTCATCCTAAGGTTATCCTATGACCATTATTTATAGTTTCTCATTAACCATTATCCCTAACCCATCCCTCATGTTTATTTTTGAGATTTACTCAAAGGATCACATGGATCATAATGGTTTGACATCCCCAATCCATAATAGAAAACCTTATTCAATAGGATTTACATTTACAAAGATATGTTTCATACCTTGGCTTACAGTAGAAAGCTAAAACATTTTCTGCAATACCTTCCTCTTAGCCTTCTTCTCCTTCTCCTCTTCTCCTTCTCTTCCTTTCTCTTTCTCCCTTAGGTTTACGGTTTGATAATGTTCCAAAAGAGTATAGAAGGGGTGGAGGGACATCCTTATATAGAGAGAAACCTCCATATAGAGCTCTCCAACAATAGGAAAGAGATCCCCTTTTATTTGGAAAGTTTCCAAACTCCAAAGTTTAATTTGGGTACGTATGGTCGGACGTATGATTGCAGAATCAGTTGACCATAGGTTTAAAAGTATCGACCGTACGTTTAATTATCAATGGTCTTTATTTCTCATCGTATGGTCAACCATACCTACTCAGGTAGTCGACCATACACTTAATTTTAAGTATTTTGTTAGTCAATTCGCTTACCTGGTCTCGTGGTTATATTCACACGGTTGGTCCACTCGATCCAGCAATGATGGGAAGAACTAGCACGACATGATTAGACCTGATAGACCGGGTTAGTAGAGTGCGGGTCTTACACCTAATCCCATTTCTGATTTGTCCAACCCATCTTCTAATAGTCCATCATCATTAGTGTCACACCCCAATTCCGTACTATTCAGAATGGTGTGATGAAACCACTAATTAACCAACGGTTCAACCAAGATCTCGAATAGACTATGTCCGTTTCCTTAAACCATACACATCCACAACAATAATCAAAGTAAATACACAATAGCGAAAGTCTTTATACTAATGAACTGAGAGTCTAACAATTATAAAATAATAAATTATCTAATTATTCTCCATTGACTAAGACATAAAATAATTTAAAATATTCAATTACATTTCCAAATAAAATAAAAAAGAATGAATCTAATCGAAGACGCATGAGTTGCACTCGCATAACGAATCATGCGACTCCACCATGACTTCAGTGTCCATCGCCACCGCATGTCCATACATAGGAGCATTCATATAGTCTTCTATCGTGGTACATGCATCATCAACTAAAAGTATTCGACGTCGAAAGGGTGAGCAATCATCACGGCTCAATGAGCAAACAAAACAATGCAACAAACATAAACATGCATACAATTCATATCTTTGGTCTGGTTCATAAGTTTGTAATGTGCAATAAAAATGATAGGTGGCCACCGCACGTTTATACACGAATGTGTGTAACCGCCCAACGGATCAAACACCATTGTCGCCCCCACATGCACCCACCATGGAATAGAGATAGAGCTAAAGTGCTTAGGACCACATCGCATCACACTTCCCCTGATGCTCTATCCATATCAACACGTAAGCCCCTGTTGGCGAGGGCTTGCAAACTGGGCTCGCAACTAACCAATCCTAATGTCAAACAGTGTATCCAAGCCCTCATCCCAGCATCCCTCAATACGTCCATAGAGATAGAGCTAAGGCCCCCGGCAGAGTCAAAGACTACACGGTCCGAGACCACCTCCCTTGATGCCATACGACGTAATAGTTCTGCTAAGGTAATGGCGATACGATTATGCTAGTTGACAAGACTTGAGTAGAGATAGAGCTAAAGTCTGGTGACCAGGATAAACCACAGTGTCACGTCCTCCCCCTGATGCTCCACTCTCATCAAGCACACTAACCACACACATACATTCACATGCCTATTCCTAGCATCATAATCATCATCATGTTATAAATAAACTGAATTAAATATGCTTGAACAGTAATAACAAGAATAGTAGATGACATGTGATATGCACATTACAATCATACAATCATAGAATCATACATGGTATTGGACTCAATAAACGAAAATAGTTTATTATTAGTCATTTAGTTTAGGTCTTGTTCCCTCACCTTTGATTGAGTGTAGATCCTCGTTCAAGCTTTATAAATCACATTTAAATCAGTAGAAAGGTCTAACAAGTCGATAGATTTTAATTAGAATTAATTCCAAGAAATTTAGACTAGCTGAAATCGTAGGATCGCAGGGTAGGGTCGCACCTAGGGTAGCAGTTTTCTGCGACCCTAGGGTGTAGGTTTGGACGTGGGGTCGGATACCAATCGATCCTACGTGTGACCACACCCTCCCTGGGACTTCCCGAGGGCATGTGATCGATCCTGTGGTCTTGTAGGTCCATTCTAAGATTATTCTATGGCTCATAACTATGATTTTTACACACTTTCCATTGCCTAGGATGATTACTTCCATAGATTCCCTTGGAACTTGTCCATGGATGGATGATTTGGGTTTCTCTAAATCCTAACTTCTTCCTAATCTATTCTAGGCTCTTACTTTATGAAGGGAATTAGGTTCATACCTGAGGTTGGCTGAGATTCAGAGGTTTCTCTTAACTTCCTCCTCTTCCTTAGTCTTTTCTTCAATTTTCCTTCTCTTCTTCTTTTCTTTCTCTTTCTCTTTCTCTCACTTTCAATTAGGGTTCTAAAAGGAGTGAAAGTGGCTAAGGGACGTCCTATTTATAGAGGAAAATCCTCTAAAATAAGTCACATCAGGTTTAGGAAAGAACCCCTTGGAATTAGGAAAGTTTCCTAATTTATGGTTTCTGTCTGTAATCGTAGGGTCGGATGTAGGGTCGCAGGATCCGTCGACCCCACACCTTCTTAGTCATGCGACCCTACGATTAAAAATTCATGGGTTGGACTTCTGTTGAGGTGGGGTCGACCCTACCTGTTTAGGCATGCGACCCTACCCTCACATTTACTGTTTTTGGGTTAGACTCATACCTGGTCTTGTGATTTTCTTCACGCACTTGATCCACTTGGTCGACCATGATAGGTAGACCTGGTACAAGGTGGTAAGTCCGGTTAGTTCGATACGGGTCTTACAATTAGATTCTATTCCTCCCTTTTACATGGCCCAACCCATTCTGATTCTCATAGTTCAACCCATTCTAAAACCATTGGTTCACCAGATAGTAGTTTGACTCCCACATTCCCTTCTACAACACCTGCACCTCGTCATACCACTTGCATTCATCATCCTTCAGTTCTTCTTCGTGATTATGTTTGTACATATATGGCTCCATCCCTCTCCAACCTTGGTTCAGGTAATTCCTATCCTATACAGTTACAGGTTAATTACTACAACATGCCCTACATACACTGTGTTACTTACAAACCTATGCAATCATGTTGAACCCAAAACTTATGCCCAGGCCCACAAAAGCCCATTGTGGCAACAGGCCATGGATGAAGAAATGACCGCCTTAACCGATAACCATACCTAGACAATTGACCCTTTACCTGCTAGTAAATGGCCCATAGGCTGCTAATGGATGTTCAAGATAAAACATAAGGCGGATGGACCTATTGAGAGATATAAGGCCCACCTGGTGGCCAAAGGTTACACACAACTTGAGGGCCTAGATTACCATGAGACATTTGCCCCCGTGTCAAAATTAGTGACCGTACGTTGTCTTATTGCATTGGCCATTTTCAATAACTGGTTTTTATCCCCACTCGATGTAAAGAATACATTCTTACACGGTAATCTAGACGAAGAAGTATACATGTCACCCCCGCCGGGCTACTTACACAATGGTTCTCCATTGGAACTGGGTATGGTGTGTCGACTTAGGAAATCATTATATGGCCTTAAACAAGTTTCTGGGTAGTGGTTTCGAAAGTTTGCCAATGCCCTCCGATTGATGGGCTTCACTCAGTCCTTTGCTGACACCTCCCTTTTTACTTATGCTACTGGGCCCATCTTCACCATAATTTTGGTCTACGTGAATGATATCATAATCACCGACAATAATGATGTATATATTTCTTCTGTCAAAGAGCAATTACAAACCCATTTTCACATCACGGACTTGGGTTGGTTGTGATATTTTTTAAGCATTGAAGTCGTCCAAACTTCTAATGGCCTACTGTTAATACAATAGAAATATACTTTGGACATTATCACTGATTCGGACCTCCTTGGCTGCAAACCCAGTTCAACACCAATGGAGCAACATTTGAAATTACTTCCTGATGGGCCAATACTGGTCTTTTATTATGTGATCCGACATCTTATCACCGTCTTGTGGGAAAGCTCATATATTTGACTGTTACGCGGCCCAACATTAGTTATGATGTGCACATCCTCAGCCAATTCATGCATTCTCCTCCAGAATCTCATATGACTGCTGCCACAAAAGTAGTTTGATATCTCAAGAGTACGCCCTCAGTATCCATGTCCCGACGGTCAAAGCCCATTATTATTGGATATTGTGATTTGGATTGGGCCAACTGTCTGTTTACACGTAGATCCACTTATTTGGCTCCAGCCCAATTTCATGGCGAACCAAGAAGCAGAACATTGTATCCCGCTCCTCTGTTGAAGCAGAATATCGAGCCTTAACCACTGTCACATGTGAACTAACATGGCTGAAAGCCTAATTTGCTGATCTGGGCCTCTCATTTTCTCTTTCAATGGATGTTTATTGTAACAACCAAGCTGCCTTACACATTGCCTCTAATCCTGTTTTCATGAACCAACAAAGCACATCAAAATCAATTCACTTTGTTCATGAAAAGATTCAAAGGAAGATCATTCAACCTCGGCATATTTCCACCCATCAACAATGTGCGGATCTATTTACAAAGGCCTTAGGAAATGATTCTTTTGACTTCTTATTATGCAAGCTTGGACTTCATCTTCGCCTCCGTCAGCTTGAGGGGGGTGTTAAGATTGAAACACATGTGCTCTCAGGATTGAAATACGTGTCTCACTCTTAGCCATATTTATTTAGTCATTCTAGATATTTCTTTTTCTATCGTTCTCCCGTATATAAAGGACAATTGTGTAATTTTAATTCATTGAATGAAATATCTCAAATTCGTTCGAGATTCTTTTGAGTTCCAGAGCTCACTGCAGACTCTGTTCTTCGTTTCTAACACTCCTCTTCCTCCGTTCCCCTCCCTCTTCTCTCATCGCCCTCTGCAGAATTTCCGAAAATTTCGATCAACGTGGATACATTAGGTCATACAATGATGTTGCACAATTGTTTAATAAAGGTCTGCGTGCTTTTTGTAGAGTTATGCACTGAGCGCCTCTTTTGACCTTGCTCTGATCTCCATTTCCGGAGAGATCTTCAACAGCAAGTTTACCTTTATTTGCAGCCTCTACTCTGTTTAAAGCCTTTTCTAGGGCCCTTTTACTCATTCTAACTTTTTCTGTTAAAAGACTTTTTAACATTCTTTTTAACATTTTTCTGTTGTTTCTTCAACATTCTTTGTTATTTCCATCTTAGATATACTTGTTAGGATCGTGAGAACACAAACAAACAAGAAGCACACGAAGAATTAACGTGGTTCAGCACCCCATCGTGGGATGCCTACATCCACCAGAGAAAAGAGTGACTTTCTTCTATTCCCAAGAACAGTCTATAAAATTCTCTACCCGACAAGGCTTATCTCATCCGTCGGCCTTACAAGCGTTCAGCTCTCCACGTCGAGGAGAATCCTCTACAGCCCTTGTAGCCTTACTTAGGTTTTCCCACACAGAGACAATATATAGGGAAACCTAGAAACCCTAATCCCACCACAATTATAAGTTTATCCTCGTACATGTAATAGACTCATACCCTAATACAAATACTACCCCTTATAATTATGTGGACCCCACAGAATACAAGACACCAACCCAACAAATCTCCACCTGGCTTGGATTCTGCAAACCACCTTGAAGAAAACCCGTTGATGTTGATTCGCAAATCCGTCTCGCCAAAACGCTACACCCAAACCGCATAGCTCACACCCGTCTGGGTGTCTCGTACAGCTCACCGCCGCACGATGTGAAGTGACTCCATCTCTCCCACTGCTGCAGCATCACCGGAAAGATCACCGTCACTCACAGTCCTCCTGCAACTCCAGTTGCATCTGGAACCCGAGTCTCTCACCACCGCACCTCCATTGCCGCCCTTGAGAACCGACTCCTTATCCCGACCCTTTTGCAACTCCAATTGCACCGGAACTCAAGCCTCTCACCTCTGCATCTCCAATGCGGACTTAGAGATCCGACTTCTTGTCCCAACCCGCCCAAGTACTCCTTTACCCACGGTGCAACATAAACCGGCCATTATGTGCATCGTCAGGGATTCAATCCCGCCGTCGGATCCGACACCCGATCCAACTAGATCCGCCAAGCCATTGAAAACCATGTTGCCACACCGAGTCAAACTCGCAAGTCTTGACTCCATGATCCCTGCACATGCGATGATAAGAAGAATCATCTTCCCAACCTGAGATTCTCCTCCATCTCTTCTTGTCGGCACAAAACTACTATTTGAAAAAACAAAGAGATGCAGAAATTTCACCCAAAGAAACAGAGGCTGCTGTACGGAGCGAATAACTTGACTTAAAAAACTCCAATCAAAAATCTGACCGTACAGATTGACGAACTATGTGTCCTCTACCTGCTGTCCAAAAATCAGCCCAATCAGACCACGGATGACCTCCCGATCGTCTGCTTTATCACGGCTCGCAAATCACCTACGCCCGGAAAAACGCTACTCTCTTTTCTTCTTCTTATGATGCTAAACCCTAACCCTAATCCGTTTTTGTCCTATTTAAAAGATTAAATACAAGGCAAAAAGGAATGGGCTTAAAACACACAAAGGTTTGATCGAGCCTTTATCCACAAACCCTAAGCATCATTGTACTAGGGTTTCCCGTGGAAACCCTTCTCACAGATTCAATCCTTTTTTTTTCTTCTTCTTCTTCATACTGTGTACCTCCTTCGTTCTTCAAAGAACCCTAGCTCTGATACCACTTGTTAGGATCGTGAGAACACAAACAAACAAGAAGCACACGAAGAATTAACGTGATTCAGCACCCCATCGTGGGATGCCTACATCCACCAGAGAAAAGAGTGACTTTCTTCTATTCCCAAGAACAGTCTACAAAATTCTCTACCTGACAGGCTTATCTCATCTGTCAGCCTTACAGCGTTCCAGCTCTCCACTGTCAGAGGAGAATCCTCTACAGCCCTTGTAGCCTTACTTAGGTTTTCCCACACAGAGACAATATATAGGGAAACCTAGAAACCCTAATCCCACCACAATTATAAGTTTATCCCCGTACATGTAATAGACTCATACCCTAATACAAATACTACCCCTTATAATTATGTGGACCCCACAGAATACAAGACACCAACCCAACAATACTTGCGTCATCAATTTTATCTGCATCATCAAATTGATGCATGGCATCTATAACCCTCTTCTTCACGGCGAGTATTCGATTATCAGAGAGCTCACCTTTGTAAACCATGTCGAATCCACCGTGCCCGATGACATTAGAGAAGTTATTGGTTGCTAATTTGATCTCTGCGTAGCTGAAGCGTTTGGGGCCTCCAATTGGGAGGAACTCAAGGCCTAATGCCTGAGCCATGTCTGTGTATTTGGTGTATTTCTTGAGTAACGTACCTGGACAGTGGCCGTTTCAAATGGGGATTAAGAAAAGAGGGTTCGATCCTTTTCACTTGCAGAGAAAATGATCAGTTCTAGAGAGCATCGATACTCCCGACAGCGGGGTTTTAAAATGGAAAAGAAGAGGGTTCGGACAATGTGGCATCGACCAAACTCTTAACTCTTAGAAACTGTTAGAATGGCTGAAAGCCCTTCTATCTCTCCTCGATCTTGCTATCTCGCCTCGATCTTGCGGGCAAGGATGTTCGATCGTCCAAAGGTTTTAGGTATCCAACCGCCATTAATGGCTTCCTGTCCTTGCACTTCAGTCACATTGGTGAAGATAATGCCATAAAGAGAATAAACTGAAAATATTATTCAAGCATTGATTTGTTTACAGAGTGTCTACTTTCTTTTATAGCATTGAGATTTCAATTAATCCTTAACCGGTTAAAATACAATAGTACAACTATGGGCTGAGTCTAGACTGAATACTAATATCCTTAACATCCCCCGTAAACTCGGCTGTGGAGGAATAATCCACAGACCAAGTTTAAGACACACTGATTCAGTAGGAATTTTATCCACTACCAAGGAATAGTTTGTGTATTGGTGGAGATACAAATGTGACAACCTCATCACGTTCAGTCTCAGGAATAAGTCCTGTTGAACCAGTCATTGGTAATGAACTTGTATCCTTGTGAAGAAACATAACCTGTGATGCAGTGGAGATATTAGCATCTGACTTGGGAAAAAACAGTAGCACTCTACTTAGGACAACCATTAGCATTTGACTCAGAAGAAATTTGTAGAATTGCTTGACCAAGTCGAGAATTGTCTATGACAGTCGTGCTTTGATGAATTGAGTTGCCAACACTTTCAAAAACCAAAGGACACATCCTGCCATTTTCAGAAATCATTCTTCCATTCTCTGTTGATGGGACCACTGTGTCAACTGCTAGCCCTTCCTGATGAATCATCGAGTAACAAAACAACCTACCCAATGTGAAACTGAAAAGACAAAAAGATTCAAAGCATTTTCCAGTTATCATGTTGTAGTGCAGCTTTAACAGACTTCGGTTCAAATGGAACGGTGGAGGCTGTTACCGCATTTATTGGGTTCGGTTTTACAATTCCAGATTGGCTATGTGTAATCATAAGATGGTCATGGAAAACTGGAACAGCTTCTGATGAGTTGTGCGCTTCAAGAACATCTTCCAATGAGATGTTCTTACCGTGAAATCATGCAAGCTGGTACTGAAATTCAACTTGGAAGACCGAAAAAGAAATGAACACCACTGCAAACCACTCAAGGATCATGGAGGGTTTTCCGCTCAACAGTGCTGAATGCTCTTCTTCAAGGTGGAAAATGTATATGAATCCAGAATCTCAGGCCCAAGACTTGAGCAATGGAATTTATGGTGGCTCTGGAGCTAAACCAACTGAAACAGCAGTCCCAGCTCCACAATCCTCGAAGAGAGACCCACCAATAGAAAGTTCAAAGTACCTCCCAAATAACAAAAATGAAATGGAGGAAGGGTTGCAACGGGGCGGGTTGGGTCGGGTTTTTCAAAACCCTAACCCTAATCCTAGCTATTTAAATTTAATCCTAACCCAGCCCAACCCTGTCAGGGTCAGAAAATATACAACTCTAACCCTAACCCTGGCAGGTTTGGGCCTAACCCTAACCTACCCTGATTGACCCTGACAGGGTTGGGTTGGACTGGGTTAACCCTGATTAACCCTGATTTCCCTGATTTAGGGTTGGAATGACCCTGATTGGCCCATAAACATACAACAAAATGTCAAATAACATATATATATATATATAGGGTTGGGTTGGGTTGGGCTCAACCCAAGGGGTCAACCCTAACCTAATCCAACCCTGCCAGGGTTAATCAAAATTTGAACCCTAACTCAACCCTATCAGGGTTTGGGCCGAGTTCAACCCTGCCAGGGTTCTGGGCGGGTTTGGGCGGGTTCGGATTGTCAGGGTAAAACTTGCACCCTAGGAGGAACCACACGAAAACAGAGGTAATAACAATCTGTCATAAGTTCTCCAGAAATTTGCAATGTCATAAGTAGAGTGCTTTAAGTGTTGTACGTGTTGGGTTATATCTTTTATTTTGTGGGGTCCACATTATTACTGGATTGTATTTGTATTAAGGTTTATTATATGTATAGGATAAATCTGTAATTATGTAGGAATTAGGGTTTCTAAGGATCCCTATATATTGTCTCTGTGGGAAAAACCCTAGGTAAGATTAAGTGACAGCGGTGAGGCTGACAGAGGGGAACACTCTGTTAGGTGGAGACTGGAGAGTTGTAGAGGTTTTTTGGTAATAAAAAAAAAAAAATTTCCATGGACACATCCCACAATAGGGTGTTGAACCACATTAATTTTCGTGTTTTTCTTCTTGTTTGCGTCTCCGATCCTAACAGTACAATAGCACAGATGGTAAAAACAGAGGACCAAAGAACTGAAGTGAATCAAGGAAAATGTCACAAACAAAATGAAACCAGAAACGTCATACGCTGAACTGACGAAAAATATCAAGAAAATGAAAATTGTCAAGAACTAAAAACTGAAACAAAATGGAAACTGAGATCTGATCTGAGATCTGAGATATACGAAACAATGAGAAAGAAAGAAAAGGAAAGATGCTCAAAAACAGAAAGAAAGTTATGAAGATGCACAAGAACAGAGACATTGATAGAAGAAATTAGAAAATGAAACAGAAAAATAACATGAAAACAGAAACCAAAAACAAAGAATAGCACTGAGATCTGAAGATTGAAAAATTTAATCAAATCAGGAACGAACATCCGATTTGATCAAGAAGAACTCAAAATATACGAACAAAGAATAGCAATAATAGCAAAAAAAAACAAACAAACGACCAGAATAGCAAGAATATATTTGCAGAATAGAAATTGATAAAGGAAAGACAAATCTGGGCAAAAAGAAACGAACATCCGAGTGCCAGATTTGTGAACGAACCAATTTGATGATGTTTCAATGGCTTTCAACGACCACAAACAGATCGAATCAAAATCGGCACTGAAGATAGCACGGCCAGAGAGATTCGCAAATGACCACAAACAGATCGAAGAGAATCGCCACTGAAGAGAACCACGGCCGGAGAGATTCACAAACGATCACAAACAGATCTAAGAGAATTGCCATTGAATAGAGTCACATCTGGAGAGATTCGTAGACGACCACGAACAAATCGAACGGAATCGACGTCGGAGAGATTCGCAAAGGAGCTAAGGCATAATCGTCTACTCTGATACCATGAAGAGAATGCCATAAAGAGAATGAACTGAAAATATTATTCAAGCATTGATTTGTTTACGGAGTGTTTACTTTCTTTTTATACATTCGGACTTCAACTAATCCTTAATTGGTTACAATGCAATAGTACAATTATGGATTGGGCCTAGACTGAATACTACTATCCTTAACAATTGGAACCTTAGACAATGATTTCTTTTCCGGAGAAGACGACCACGATAGGAGTTTCTTTAGGTTGGGTCATTGTCCTGTCAATAGTAGTTTGGAGAGTTATAACGAAGGGAAGGGCATAAATGTTCCTTCAGTTAGTGGGGTGCAATTGATCATTTCAAAAACCTGCGGATGGTAGGTGATGATAACAAATCGATATTCACATGATGAAAACGGATTGAAGAAATAAGCTCTTCTTAAGATTGTACTCACCCCTTATGGTGCAATGGGTTTTTGTGAATCAAACCTCCAAGATGAAACAGTCCTTTAAGACCCTCCCAGTTATACATACACAAAAACTAGACCTTGCAAAAAAACCAACGACTGAGATGAACAGTTAGGAAAACAGAATAGGCTAGGTAGCGTCTAAACAGAATCTAAGAAAAGGGGAGTCGACGAGAGAGAGAGAGAGAGAGATACTCTAATTGGATATCAAAATCAAGATACAAAATGGCAAGACAGCATCCTCTGGTTATAGAGGACAGATGCCATATCAAGGGGTCCTTACGAAGAAGCATGTCCATTAGAACAGACATCCCAGATGCATTCAATCTAAGGGTACTTAGATCAACGGTCTAGATCGTACCCTTCTATACGTAGGGAGACCTCCCTACGTATAAGTACTTGTGCAAAAAGGTAGGGACACTACCCTGTATAGATTCTCTAAAGGGTATAGGACAACTCCCTTCCAAAAGAGTACCTAAGTAAGGACACGCATCTGCACCAACGCCCATGGTCACGGCAAGGCTAAGAGAGATTGAGTTAACGAAGGGAAGGGCATAAATGTTCCTTCAGTTAGTGGGGTGCAATTGATCATTTCAAAAACCTGCGGATGGTAGGTGATGATAACAAATCGATATTCACATGATGAAAACGGATTGAAGAAATAAGCTCTTCTTAAGATTGTACTCACCCCTTATGGTGCAATGGGTTTTTGTGAATCAAACCTCCAAGATGAAACAGTCCTTTAAGACCCTCCCAGTTATACATACACAAAAACTAGACCTTGCAAAAGAACCAACGACTGAGATGAACAGTTAGGAAAACAGAATAGGCTAGGTAGCGTCTAAACAGAATCTAAGAAAAGGGGAGTCGACGAGAGAGAGAGAGAGAGAGATACTCTAATTGGAATTCAAAATCAAGATACAAAATGGCAAGACAGCATCCTTTGGTTATAGAGGATAGATGCCATTTCAAGGGGTCCTTACGAAGAAGCATGTCCATTAGAACAGATAGCTCAGATGCATTCAATCTAAGGGTACTTAGATCAACGGTCTAGATCGTACCGTTCTATATGTAGGGAGACCTCCCTACGTATATGTACTTATGCAAAAAGGTAGGGACACTACCCCACGTATAGGTTCCCTAAAGGGTATAGGACAGCTCCCTTCCAAAAGGGTACCTACGTAAGGACATGCATCCGCACCAACGCCCATGGTCACGGCAAGGCTAAGAGAGATTGAGTTAAAGACAACTTGAAACCCCTGGACACCTCCTTTAAGAGTGACATTTTCTTTTAAGGGTTCAAGATGTATTAGAACACCCTCAACATATATACCTCTCCTCTCCATTGTTCTTAAGCAATGTGGGACAAAAATCCCTACATGTTTAATCAACTCAAAACAAATCTTAAAAGTTTTTCCACCAAAGTAAAAAAACGAAAAATTTGAATTTTCATTTTAAAAATCTATTTGAAACTTTTATGATTTTAGCTTTTAAAACAAGAGCTCCTGTTGCAATCGGAAATTGCACCATTGATCTAGAAGCAAGATGGACCTATAATTCACAGAAAAAGAGGCAGAAGTTGTGGGGTCGTATGACTTGGGGAGACTCTGATGCCAAAGTCAGTTCAAGTACAAGCAGTCGGAAGTTCTATAAGAATACGAGCTCTGAATTTAAGTGGGACTGTAGAGAGGGTTTTTTGCAAAAAGTGGGATCGTTTTCCTTTGAAACTAGGTATATTTATAGAACTTGGTATGTGCTATGCATGGCCGGATTTGCCCATGAGTGGATTGGTTTGCCAGCTGTCCACTTTGGACTTCTGCTATCCCTTGTGTTCGTGCAAGAGTTGGAGTCCAAATGGCAGCATGAGTTCTTCTGGAGGTAGAACTCCAAATGGGGGTAGCTAGGAGTCTGTACGCGATCAAGGTTCATGCATGAGTAGGAGTTTGTCTAGATGTAAGAGTACGACTAAGCATAGGAGTCCTTACTGGAGTAGGAGTCCTCTCAGAGGTAGGAAACCACACCCAGCATGGGTTTACAGTGACGAGGCTGAGTATCTCTGGACTGCGGAGCTTGGATGTTGATTGGGCCAAATGCTGGAGTCGTCCAAGCTCCGCAGGGCCTTCTCGGCGGCTCGCTATATGCAAAGGTCAGCTGCTGAATAGGCCGAGTCTTGCTAATGTCGAGTGCTTTACCGCGTGTCAGTTTTAATTGGTGAGGTACATAATTCCCCTAACAGCTCCCAAACTGTGTCATTGCTTCAAACCTGTTACAAATCAATGGATACAAATAGACAAGGACATAATATAGAGAACATGAGTTGAGAGTTGAGAGTAGGATTTCAGTCTTCCATCCTTCGTAAATATGTCAAGAAACAATATCTGATAACAGACATTCCAAGAAGAAACACCATCATCATGTCACCTATAATACCAGGTTTCTTGTGTAACAGTTGAAATCGGTTCGAACACATAACCCAAAAATAATAAATAACCCAGTCTGTCTTGGTCCAAAGTGTGTCAAAACCCAGCCTGATTACAACTTCTGACCTCAGAACACAGACCAAGCCCCAGCTCAGGCCACTACAGCTCTATTGACAAAATTGTATATGAAAATATAAACTGTATAAAGGGAAAAGGGAAGGGGGAGGAAAAAAAAAGAGAGAGAGAAAGAAGCCGAAGCAAATGTTTCATAGTATTACCTAAAATTCAAGAGTATTTATAGCTTGCCATTGCATCAGCAAACTAGGCCAGTGAAATAGCAAGGGAACTTCCTTTGTATTTAGGTAGAGTGGTTGAATACCCCTGTCCTGCAAGCTCCAACCTGAGTATCATATTCATTTTTCGAGGTCTCAACCTTGCACTAAATTCAGAAAGACCCAGCATGGGTAAACTTCGTCTGCCCTCTAGCATAATTTGTAGTCACTTGGATGGAGGGGCAGTTGTGGTAACTTCACTTTTAAATTTATTTCTCATCGTCAGATGACTATATCCCTCTGCATCAGCACCCAAGTTTAATGCAAGCTTGATTACTTCTCTGGATGGATGGTTTTTCTTCTGCAAGGCAGCTAAAGTTGTAGGCCTAGATGTTTTTATGTGTGTAATGCTTAAACCTCATCACATGTAGCAAGTTTCAGTCCAAGAACCTCAAGAACATACAATGCAGATCACCCTATCTAACTGTTTTCCCCATCTAAAAAATGAAATCAAAATAGCAATGACTGCAACTTAAGGTTCAATGATTAATGTTGATCCATATTTGGTCAGATCATAGTTTAAAAGAAGACAGGATGGTGTGTCAAGACAAACTAATATCATATCCACAATAAAACGCAAAAGCATTAGCTTAACAAATTAGCCACATCTGTTGGGGAAAATAGTGGTTAGTGAATGCATCCAATCGTAGAAAGAGGATTTCAGAAGGTAATCGCGTGGCGTCTATCCATTGCAGTAGAAAAAGGGCATTGCGATAAATATTGGAGGAAGTCCATGTTCGACCCCATGATCTGATTTAGTGGCGTCTATCCATCGTATGGGAGAAAGAGCATTGCGGTAAATATTGGAGGAAGCCCATGTTTGACCCCATGGTCTAACTCAAACAAGAAGTGACAGGTTGACAAGGGTTGTTGGGCCATTAATGAATTGTCTTTAATGACCATAAATGCTGACAACAAACATTAATGCAAGGTATGCTGACTTGACCCTCCGATTCACAGGATCTCGGTCCAAACCCGCAAATCGTCAAAATATTACTTGGTAAAAGTGTAAGGATGGCAACGGACATCTGGAGGTTATGGGGAATATAACCGAAAAGGGGGTCGAATAGGGTCAGAGGGGGTCGAAAAGTGGTTGACAAGACCCTGTGACATAGTCTAGGGGGTAGTAGGCAGACGAATCTACTATACCCTAGGTAGCTAATGATCAAAATAGTGACAGACATAAAAAAATTAGACCAAAAGAAATGTTCACATTAACAGTTTACATATATAATAGAGGAAAAAGAAGGGAGGTTGATTACAATACAAGGGAATACTTTTGTTCTCTGTCTGGTTTTCCATCTCATATCTAATTTGTTTTCGTTCAGTTATTTTCCATCTTTCCAAATTCAGGGTGAAAATAGTAGAGGAGAACTTCTTTGATCAACGACACCTCAGGGAACCCTTTGTTTGAGAAGGAGCTCCAGTGTTTCATTAGGAGTTCCATATTGTTTGTCTTGATAATCTCCCTTACGGATTCCAGCGACAATAACATCTCACGTCTCTGTGATTATTTTTATTCGTTTACAAGCTTCTTAAATTGCATTCTCCATTCTAGTATAGGCAGGCATCAACATCAAGGGGCAAGGTGTAAGGTCTAAGGTGTGGAGAATAATCTACCTACATTTGCAGACCTTGGTACCTTAAATGTCTTAATATATTTACATGGTTTCTCCTTTTAATAGTTTAAACTTTTGGGTTTAATACTTCAACATTGTATTGAAAATAATCAAATCCTTAATTAAACATCTATGTATCATCACCGAAAGAAACGACCAATATGCCACGGAGGGGCAACATGAAATGAGAGATTTGGGAATAGCCCCACATTGAAAAACATTTCTGAAATATCTTAATGTACTAACTGGATTTTCCACCTAATAATTTAAGTTATTGAATATTTCAACATAAGGGTGTGAATTGGGGTTGGTTCTGTCCGGTTTTAAAACAGTTTGGTTTAGTTTTTATCAGATTGCATTACTTCTTATCGATTTGTTATTTGATTCAGTTCGTTTTCCTATATTTATATGTATATTAGATTTAATTAATGGATTCTCATCGGTCCCATATCATATGATTGAGATCTTCTCCAGCGTTGGATCACTCGGCATGCATCCCAATAAATCATATATAATACTGGATTAGCAGTTGCCTAGTTGGTACCGATTTGGTTTCGATTTTCTGTATTTGTTTTTATTAAAAATTGGCTACGCGTGTTTTTTTTTTTACTTTTTCAGACATATCAAGAACCCAGACCTTGTTTCTCCAAAACTACATACCATGATTTATATTGCAGGAATTCAATGCTTGGAGGATAAAATCCCATGGAAAAGCTGAGTAGGCCTTCCCGCTCACGATCCAAATCGTCTCCTCCCTGAGATTGGGGAGGTGGGGAGGAGGGACGGTGACCCCACTGGATGGTCACCACGTGGAGGTCGGATGAATCCGATCCATCCGTTCGAGCTGACAAATCGAGCCGACAAGAGAGTGTCGGCTCGAACGGAAGGGTCGGATTCATCCGACCTCCACATGACGACCATCCAATGGGGTTGCTTCGTCTCCTCCCTGAACTTCAGGGAGGAGACGATTTGAATCCTTCCAGCTCTTTGATGAGATCATAAAACCTTCCAGCTCTTTGATGAGACCAAAAAACAAGGTCTATGACCGGACGAAACAATCTTTGTTTCACAGCTCTCCATTTGCGGCTGTTGTGGCCTAAACACAAGGGAAGTTCTGATTAAGCAAAATAGCTACGAACAAGGTCCTAAGCACTACTCGTGCATGGTAAACCTCCTAATTCGAGCAGGGTCAGTTCAGAAAGCAGAGGAGCTAATCAGAAGGTCACACATTGGTCACCGTTACCTGAGGAACATAGAATTTTGCCGAACACATCTTGCTTTCAAATCTCTATGCTGCTATGGGGGGATGGGATGCTGTTGCAGAGACGAGGAAAAAAGACCAATGGATGGATGCTGGAAAGGATCCTGGGCTAAGGTAAATTGAGACCCCACGTTGCCATAGCCGGATTCGAGTCAGAGCCGAATCGTTCAGCTTACACTGAAACATAGCAGGATGGGAAACACATGAATTTGATGTGGACAGCACAAAACAACTATTGAAACGGATTCAGCTCCTCTCAAGTCCAATTGCCCCTCAAGTTAAGATCCAACAACCAAAGGGACCTTTTTATGAAATGCCCAAGTAACGCAAAAAAATCCTCTCCCGCGTGCCAGCCCGCCAGTCAAACATCTGAATGACTGGAATACACCGGCACACATACCAATGTATTCCAGCCCGTCAGATGTTTGGCTGGCGGGCTGACGCCCGGGAGAGGATTTCTATCCCCAAGTAACAGCCACAATGACGAAACAGTCTACAAAGTTACGTGGCCATGGAGATAACTGCTACAGCTACAGTCAATTGCTGAACCAGTGCTCAAGTTCCAATTCACCAGTTCTATATTTTTACAGTATCAAACCCATCCATTTTGCCATCATGTCTAGAGCTCGGATTTTTTCTAGTGTTGAGATTGCAGGGCGATATCCATATATTTTCCGGAAGACATCTACATTACCAACTGTAGAGCATACACCCCAACCACAGTTGTTATATCCCAGCAAAAAACTACCATCAGAATTCTACTTAAAACAATCCTGTTTGTATTCAAACAAGCAAATTTAATATCTCTGTCCTTCCTCCAGAACTTTATTCTTCCTACCCTACTGTTTTGCCCCCTCCTTCCCCCCCCCCAAAACAGAATTCTTTAGCAATAAAAGTACATTTTGCCAAGGAAAGACACTTGTGCTTTCACTTGGTGCATCTTCATCTCATCTTCATCTCACTGAGTAAATGAAGATGCATGTTTCATGGTCAAGGTTTTAGGAATCTCAGATTGGCTGATCCTGCGAAGCAACCGTGTCGGCACTATTGGCATGAATCCTAGCAAGGTAAGGCATATCGAGGGAAAACAAGACTGATCACGATCATCTGCATGATCCGTGCACTTAAATCCTGTTCATGGGTAGTCTACAAGAGTTTCTGATTACAGTCAACAATAAAACAATCTATTTACAAAGCCTTTATTGAATTTTACTCCAAGGCGATTACCAATTCCATTTAAGTTGGCCACAGTTGATGAACAAGCAAGTACTTGAGCAGAAAAACTAGTTAGGGATTGGGGCAGCAGTCTGACATTCCATTCCCCAACTCCAAAACCCCTGGGTGATATATCCCCTACCTGAGCTGTGTTTGGCGCAGTAGGCGATATATGTGGATGAGCTCAGTGCTTTCAACTGGCCGCCTCCTAGGCCCCGTTAGATAATATTCCTGTCCTTGGATTCTATTGATTCTGTCTCAATGGAAGCAATTTGAGAGCAAAATACTGTTTGGTAAATCTAGTCCAATTCAAGCTCCCAGAGAGTGAACCGAACTCCATTTGACTCTAAGATCTCAAATTTGAGAGCTAAAAAAATACTAACTCTCGTTGCTCCAGAGTAAATGAAACAAAGCTAAAAAAAAAGAGTCGGACCAAAACGAAAGCTTGACCGCCACCACCAGTACCACCACCACCAGCACCACCACCACCACCACCAGCACCACCAGCACCGCCACCACCACTGCCACCACCACCACCGCCCACTGCCACCACCACCACCACCACCGTCCACTGCCACCACCACCACCACCACCACCACCACCCACTGCCACCACTATCGCCATCACCACTGCCACAGAAGTCTGGAGTCAGACGCCAGGATATGCAGGATCTAAAGATCCCTCTTTAGTTAACAATCAACCAATATATTCAGCAGCGACTTATTGTCTGTTTTCTGTATATTCATTCAATCAGCTTCCCAAATAATAGAATCTTGAACCAGCACAACCACATGAGCATCAGATCAATATCATCAAACCTCAGTCAATTTCGGTAAAAATCAGAACATGATGGCATGGATGTGAAGTACAAACGGAGATCACATGCATCGCATTAAAGGAGCTCAAACCATGAAGCGCAAAAATAGTTCTAGAACACCAAATCTGTACAGATGTTCAAAAATGGCTGATTTGTTTTTGGACGAAGTGATTGAAGACTCTCCATAAGCATTTGCACGGCAGCAAAAATCCTTCCACCATAACTGAAGAAGAGGTGGGTGACTCAAGAAACTGCCACAGCATTCTGCTCTGCAGGTGGTTCATAATTAGGGTTGGATATATTCGGAGGCGGCCAGTACCGAAGCACCGATCTGCCCACAATGTTTTTGATAGGAAGAGGACCCCTGAAAGCATATAGCAAAATACATAAGTCAGAATGTTCATCTAAGATGGGGACTGTTGATACAGTGTGACAAAAAACTGAGAATTCATTCACCAACTAGACATCATCTCTTAATAAATGTATGTGGATGTCTTACACAAGTTATTTTAATAGACAGAAAACTTTGGGAATTCAAACACCATCAAAAAGCCAAATGCCACAAACACAGAGTAAAGCATGGATTGGTTGCATTCCATCTTAATAAAACTACTTTCCAAACAGCTGGTATATAAATAATTTTCATATTCAAAAACTTACCAATTATGGGAATCAAAGCTGTTGTTGCGATTGTCACCCATCACAAACACATAACCTTCCGGGACGACCTGCATAAACCGATAAAGAAAAAATTCATGCATGTTAATTATCAGTACTTTTGGGAGGTTGAATATGTACGAACCAATACACAAATTTATGCATGTTGATTATCCAGTATCTTCTTCATCAACTTACCTTTCAATGAAATCAAATGTCAAGTCAACAAGAAGGAAATTTAATCAGAATCAGTAAGAAGTTGTACCACTGGGTCCATTTCATAAGCGAGTGGTTCTAATATGAAATCTTCGTCTTGGACAGCATCATTGACCACCAATTTTCCATCACGGACCTGTCATAGAGGACAATGTGCATGTTATGCGATCGTCTTCAAGCATCTATTTGTATAGTGAAGAAGTAAAGAAACCGTCAAGTCACTAACTCATCGAATCAGTGGGAAGAGAGAACTCACCTCAACACAGTCTCCAGCCTTGGCTACAATTCTTTTGATAAACACATCTCCTGAACTGTAACCAAGTTCCTGCAGAAAGCAACAAATAATATGAAATTTAGAGAGGCTAACTCATGCATCTGATCTAGACTAGTTCCCAGTTCTCATAGCATAGCATGAAGTTCAAAATATACCTGAAGAATAGGAGGAACTTTGAATATCACTACGTCTGCAACATCAGGCTTTCTGAACAAATATGAAACCTGAAACATTGATAGCAAAATGAGAACTGATCAGCTTCAACAATTTACATATTCTCAGATTTTAGGAAGGGAGTTATATCAGAAATGTACTAACTTTTGTTATTGTGAAATTTGCGAAGTGCTATTACCTTCTCTGCTAATATTCGGTCCCCAACATCAAGAGTTGGATACATGGAACGTGATGGAATCGATCTTGGTTCAGCCATGGAAGACCGGAACATAAATGTTACAGTCAACGCTGTAATTACAGTTTTAGTATCCTCAGAACAAGAATTTACCAACCGAGAAATCCAGCAGTTGCTTTCAACAGACTTTCTACTTGAACCTTTTGTTAATTTTCTAGAGTCCACATTATCTACGCCAGCGCAAGAATCACAACAACGTGTACCTCCTTTATCCACGTCGTTGCTTGCAAGACCCTGGAGGAATTCATTACAGGGGAGCCATTTGGACCCCTGAAAAAAGGAAAACAAGGAGGAAGGTTTAAATCCAAGCATTGACGAGGACGAAATCCCAAAAATCCCCGCACAAGAAGTCCCCGAAACATAGGCCGACGACTTCATCATCGAAATCAAGCCCACAACTAGAGAAAAACAGCATTTATCGTTAAGCATTTCACCGGCAAGCGTATTATACATCGACACCGACGGCTTAGACCAGCATCTCGACTTGGATCTCATGAAATCGGCCCGGTAACTCCTCGCAGCGGCGGAATCTACTTCTGATTTCTGATTGGGGAAGAAGAACCGTGATCTTCCACAGCATTCATGGAACAGCCGACAATTTCCAACCTTATTTCCGGCACATGAAGCCAGGTTTTGAGCGAGGTAACCAGAGTAACTGACAGTCATTCTGATCGCCATATCTAAAATCTTGAGTAACCTAAGAAAGATTAGGAACAGAGTGATTTCGGTGATAGAAGAACTAGAGGACCCGACGCAATGAATTAAAGAGAAACTAGCTAATTAGAATATCGAGAGAGACGATAAACACAAAAATCGATGGTCGGGGTTTCCAAAATTTAGAAATAGAGAATTGAGAATGAATACAGAGTTAGGGTTCCCGAGCTTCTCCTCCCACCCCCCGAGAGATCGCTCAGGGTAAGGATGGAAGAAATGATCCTGAACGTAGCACAGAAAGAGGAGCGACGAAGCCAGGAATGAGGGGAGCTGTTGGTCTTGTATTAAGCACGCCGGTCTGGTTACCAATATGCCATTGTTTTTTCTAATATTTACAGAAGAGCCATTTTCTTTTGATCGTATCTATTATAATTATTTGGTATGATTTAAGATATTTATTTATATTTAAAATAAATTGATATAATCTAAATTAATTAAAAAGTGTTTATCATTATTGTGTGATAATTTTTTTTTTTATATCTAATAGGAGATTTTTATTTATAATTCATAATTTATTTTTATAAATGATTTATTATAAATAACTCATAAACATAAATATAAACTATATCAAAGAAAACCTTATTTATATTGTATTTAAAATTTGAATACAATGGATAGAATAACGCAATGGAAAGGAATTAGCAAAGTTTGAATTTAAATTAAACTCGAGCTTTCAATAAGTTAACAGAAGTTGAGGTTGACTCATTGACTCAACTTAAATTTCCTTAGTTGTCGTAATATAGAAAACGAATCTTCTCCAGTTGCCAACCCAATCTAGTCTGGCAAGCACTATTGAATCTCTCTCTGTCCTAGCGAGAACTAGAGTTAATAGGGTGGGGCCAGTAGTCGGAGAGTATGAGGATCTTTTTCCCTTGAAAAGATAATAAGATTGAGGTTTTCTGTCTCGCTATGTGAGTGCTAGCACGAATATCTCTTGAGCCAAGAAAGTCAAGATAACCGAACATAAAACTTTTTTCCAAAATAAAATAATTCCCTAAACTTACAACAAATAGATGTTTTCCTAATAAAATTGGATCGGGCACTTTTGTAGCACCCTTAACTGATTCAGGGTGTATATATATTTGATTCTCTTTCATGTAAATGGAATTTTTTTCGAGTAATATGATAATTTTAATTACGATATTTTCGAGTAATATAGAATTTTAATTATGACAAATATATATGAGAAAACTTATCAAGGAATCCTTCGATATTTGTTTTTTCTCTTCAAATAATTTTATTATTTATGATCAACATTTTGGAACCTTTTCATGGGCGAACACCATTTCTATGGAAAAATAGAAGATGTTGTAGAACAAAGGGTACTTTTGTCAATTGGATGGGTATTTATTTGTTTTATTATTCTCTTCCGCCGTCTTTCGCTCCCTTCAGGTATTGTCTTGGTTGACTTTGACTGAGACAAGGTGGGGACATGAGGGTTATTTCGCTCCTCTTTCGCGTCCACTAGTATGGAATTAGGGGGGAAAGGGAAACAATATCCAGGTTCAAAGGAAGATCCCAGACGAAAGGACTTAATGACATGTGGCAATCATACAATGACTTCCTTGTCCAAAGGACGTTTTGATCAATAAAGAAGAAGCACACGCCAAAGTCACGATCTTTATAAAATTAGTTCACACGTGGCACAAAGGAGGAACCATTGATAAGCAATTCAGATAAATCATATTCATTCATTGAAATGACATGTTGGCCACACGAGAGAATCAAAGTCGATCTCAAACGTTGTAAGGTCAAAACTCAAAATTGCAAATAATCAACGAGCATGTGATTTTTAACCCCCCAAAAAAGGAAAAATAGCATGTGATCAGTGATTAAGAGAAAAACCCCAAAAAAGGCAAGACAATGTAGAAAATATTTTTCATTACAAAAAAAAAAAAGAATGACGTAAGCTCATACGTTCTACACAATTGGAGGGCAAGTTAAATGAATCTAGACACTCTCCCCCGTAATCTAATTTTTCTTTAGAACTTTTGGAGGTTGAATAGAAAATTAATGAATCACTATCGAAGGATTCCTTGATAAGTCTTCTCATATATGGTTGTCCCATTTGTCGAAAGGTAGAAAACAATCACCTGTTCAGTTAAATGCACATGTTTTCTAGCCTTATTACCATAAGAGGAAAGGAGAGGGATCGTATTGACCGAAGTGGCACAAGGGACAAAATCCAAATGATCCTTCACTTGAGTCATTAAAAGCTTTTAACCACTAGGAGCAATGGAATTACCCAGACAATCTTCATTACCATTCCAAGGATTTTTCAAGAGGCATGTTGTTTGGGTTGGAGTTCTTGGCCTCCAAGTTCTCTCCACCGCAGGTAACTATTAGGGGGTAATATCCATTTGAATTTAATAAAGAAGCATGGGTTTTATTTGACAAAGAAACTGTGCTGTTTGGTAACAGGATGCTGAGAAGACCCACTAGTCTCTACAGTCGCCCAAATTGCTGGGGGAAATGGAGGTGTACACAGAGAAATACAGATCGGTTAGTAGGGTATTCATCGTGTGCCAATGTTAGTGTGTTGACACATGATTTATAACTACATTTTTTATTTTCAATTTTCAAAGAGTTTTTCAATATTCTAAGGTAAATTTGGTATTGGAACTCACCTTAATTGAATAATACTGATGTGCATAAATATCAACAAGAAGAAGAACCCAAGATTGGAGGGACAGAAAACGTGATAATTAAGATGACAATGGCATCAATATATTATTTAGTCCCTTCTCTTATTTATTACATTTGCAGGTAACAACATTTAGTTTAAAAAAAAAAAGTTTAAAAATGAATGTCTTTTTACCCAAAGAAAAAAAAAATGTTTAAGTAGTTTAAGAATGAAAGGCCACAAGAAGGGAGAAAGTGGCGTTGAATATTCAAATACTCGAGATTACAGAATTCTCAACCATGCAACATACTCTGATATATGTAAAGCATTCAAAATTCAAATTTAAACTGTGCGTGCTCTTAAAATACCTCATCCCATTCATTTGAAATCCTAGTTCTAAGACATTGGAGAGTTCAAATCCTTTCCTCTCAGGGGTTTGGACCGGAGGAGAGAGAGACCACTTTCACCAATCGATGCCCGACACGTGGGTGTCGGTTGGATCCGAGTCCTCCATCCTAACCGATGCATAAACCGACACCCCTGTCGACTCACCTTATTGGCTCAAATGGAAGGTTTAGATTCAGCTGACACCTACGTGTCGAGCATCGACTAGTGAGAGTCACCCTCCTCTCGAACCCCTGGGAGAAGAGGATTTGGATCGATCCAAATACATCTACCATCATAAAGTTGACAATAATTTGTTTTTCTTTGTAAATAATCTTCTTATTTATGATACACAGTCTCTCTCGGAGCCTTTCTTGAACAATGACATATCTATGAAAAAATAGATGTGGTAGAATAAAGGGTATCTTTGAGGTTGTAAAATTAGATCACGGGTGACATAAGGGAGGAATAAAGAGGAAAGACATACCAAAGACAATGACGTTTGGTTAGTTTCTATCATTTTTGGTTGACAGTTTCAACAAAGAATGGATTCAATGATGGATTGCCAGTATTGGTTTGATGATGGGTCTGACAATCTACCAACCGCCAGGTTGTTTGGGTCGGAGTTCTTGGCCTCCAAGATCTGTCAGCTTTGCCCACCGGAGGTAACTCTTACGGCTTCATAACATCCAGGAAGAGAATGAAGGAGATGAAGAAGACAGAGATTCAAGAAGAAAAGAGTAAAATGTATTTTCACTATCGTATCTGTTACATTGTACATACATGTCTTTATATAGACGTTCTATCTAACTTATAACTGGGCTTACAATAACTGGGCCTAGTATAACTAGGCCAGATATATCATGATCTGAACCATCCGTAACAATCCATTTGAATTTGTTACATAAGCATGGGCTTTTGACAGAGAAGCTCGATCCCTTGTTTTGTAACTGGATTTGACACTGGCAAAGACGCTGTTAAGAGAAATATGGAGGTGTCAACATAGAAATATGGATCGGTTAGTAGGGTATTCATCGTGTGCCAGCGTTGGTGTTGACATATGATTTCTTTTACTACTTTTTTTTTATTATTTTCAATTTTCATGGCAACGAGTTTTTCAATATTCTAACGTAAATTTGGAATTGAAACCCAGCTTGATTGAATAATATTGATGAGCATAAATATCAACAAGAAGAGGAAGACAAGATTTTTTTTTTTTTTTTTTTTTTTTTTTTTTGGGGGGTGGAGTGGGGTAAGAAGGAAGAGAAGATTGGGAAGAGATGGAAAACGATTACACATCTTGTAGAAAAACCATTCCCCACATAGTGGGGATAATGATCACAAATAAACACAATAACTAAGCAAACCATCAGGAGATGGGAACCAAAACAAAAAACAAGCAAACCAACGGCCAACCCATAACTGGCCCAACAAGAACACTAAAGATAGGGAAACCCTAAAAATCTTAAAACAGACATGGCTCCGAATGCTCACACATCTTTTAGACGATTGGGAGGTCTTAGATGCCGGTTGCTTCTTCTTGGGAAGAGAAAGATAAAGCTGTGGTCATTGTCCTTTTCTTATTTATTAAATATACAACATGTAGCTTTTTTTTTTTTTTTAAGAAAAAAAAAGATAAAAATATGAATGACCACAAGAAAGAAGAAGGTGGCAACGAGTGCCATGCAGAGACTAAACGATCAGGTATATTTGTTGGCAATGTCCAAAAGGCAGCAACAGAGTTGACTGGGAGTTGACAGCATAGCCATATGATCAGCATCCTCGATCTCCATCACCTCTTTAACAGAATTATTTTCAATCATCCATTGTTGGAAATCTTCAGTAATGGCTAAGTCTTTCTTGCATAGAATGTAAATTCGATTAACAGAGCCATATCCCTCTTTAGAGAATGCCTTCCCCTTTGATAGATCTTCTCGGAACAAGGATCCAGTCCTTATCAGCATCATTGCTAGACTCAAATCCTTTCAGTGGCCAATAGTAACAAAATATGTTAATCAATCATTGCCTGTGAAAATTCCTTTTGGAGAAAAAAAAACCTATATATAGAACTTACCACACGATCATAAATTTAATAATAAACAAAGAAAGTCCATTAAAGTTTAATATTTTTGAACTATAGTATTTTTGTTCATTCCATTTGTTTTGATATATTTTTTTAAAAGTAATATTTCATATGTAATTTTTTTTTTAATATTTGATTTCAAGAAATAAAATATAGTGATCTCTAAGGTTGAAGTAGAAAGAAGTTCACTGTCAAGTTTTCAATTTAAAAGTTCGAACTAGTAAGTAGAGGGACTCTCCATATATAAGACCCTAAGATTCCAATCTCATTAGTAACATGAGATTATTTTCAATATTCACAAACATGTATAAATTTTATGTAAAATTTTACAATAAAACAAAGTGAGCATCAATAAAATAACCAAGAGCCCCTCTAAAGTGAACAAATCCAGCTCTTTGAATTCCTTCACACGTGCTTCCGATGGCCCCTGCGCTAGTGCAGGGACAACGAGCAGGGGAGAGATCTCCGCCCTTCATTAAAATACTTGGGATTGAAAACAATGGGTGAACGATTGGCCCAAAATGCCTGATTCCGTTGAGCTTGGGCTCCTATGATCTTTACCTTTTTTTCTTTTTTCTTTTTTTTTTTTTTTTTTTTTTTTTCTTTTTTTTGGTAACTCCAATGATCTAGACTGACCTCAGGCATGGGTTGTGCGTGTTAACTTTGACTGCTATGCATTGTACTTTTGCAAATAATTATTCACATAAAAAAATTTGGCAAATTGCTTACCATTTAAATTGAATCAAACAAGTATAATCGAACTTCAAACAAAAACAAATAAATAAATAAATAATAAAAAAACACTGCCTTTATTTCGTTTTACCTTCTCCTTTTATTTTCTTTCTTTATATTTTCTTCCTTTAAATTATTTTTGGTTTGTAAACGTATGAGTTTAAATGAGTTCAAAGTTAAAAGTTTCAAAAGTTTTCAAACTAAAAATTCAAAGCATTTCGTTTTTCATTTTGGAGTTTGTTTTTGAGTTGGTGAATTAGTCCCACATTGCTTTAGAACTTAGGAGAAAGACAGTATATTTATAAGGGATGACCCTTAATATCTTGAGCTTTTAAAAGAAAAACTCTCTCTTGAGAGAGGACACTGGGGGTTCTGGGTTGCCTTTAACTCGTGCACGCAGGGGCAACCGCAGGCGTGATCAGATCTGGTGTGGATCTAAGCATCTTTATATCAGGGTGCACCTAAGCCATCCAAATAGATGGACATGTCCCATCGAATGGATCCCATGAAAATGTATCTATCCCTTATAAATAAAGGACGATTTATGGAGTTCGAGTCATTTTAAATTTCAGATTTCTTTAGGAAATCAAGTTCTTCTCTCTCTCTCTCCCTCTCCAACTCTTTTTACTCTGTTTTAATCAACCGAGCTCATTATGCTTTAGAGATACTGTTAGCCTTAGCTGTCGACGACTTCCAACACTTGTGTGCACATTGTTGAGTGTGCTTATAGAATAGTTTTATATTAGAGGTTGATTTGTGAAGACCTATTGCACCATATAGAGGGTAAATAGAACCTGAAGGAAAGTGTTGATACATGACTCAGCTCTCCTTTGATGTTTGGTTTGACTCACATACGATATGTGTTATTATCTCATTTTTGTTAGTGAATGAATATGCATAATTATATGCTTTGATTAATAGTATTATTAGTTGTGTCACATGCATAAGAATTAGTCTTAAACAAATCTGTCGTTGTTGTGTTTATTTTTCCTACAAAACCAAATGATGGGAAAGAAATCTCCCTAGCCGAACAGCCCCTCTAGCTGTCCGATCTCTGGCTGGAGGTGCTGTTTGGCTGGAGAGATCCAGGTCCCCATAGGATGATACAAATGTTAAACTTCTTGTTAAAACAGAGTATTTGTTACAAGTAATAATATTATCCATTTGGTTTTTTCAATATTTTAAAATTATTGATCATAAGAAGTTTAATTTTTGTTTGGATCATCTGCTTGTATACATGTACTTTCTATGGGATCCCATCATCGTCTATGTGGTGTGGGATCCATCTCTAGAGTGTAGGACCCACTCGATATGGATGGTAATGGACACCCAAGAATGATACAAATATATACAAGAGAAGTATTCACATCCATTTTATCTATCTTTTTTATTTATCTCAAAGCAAAAATGGGTTAAAATTAACGTGATCTTATCATTTATAATATAATATTTTATCCTTTTATACTTTCTTTTCTTACTTTACATATTTACTAAAGAGGGAGACAGATATATACCTGTGAAGGGCTGAGTTGATAGAGCTTAGAGACCAAGAACTTGGGACCAAAAAGCATGGTAGTGATTGGCATTGGTTTCATCACAGGGTCCAGATCGGTTGAGAACTGGGTATCTAACCAAGTTTCTCCCGAGGTTCGCTCCACAAACTGTCAGTCACGAAGATAAATAGAATAATAAGATTTGAACAATCTAAATAATCTCTATAAAATAAATTCCAGACCAGGAGAATGAATGCTAACAGCAGAGGTTTCCATTGAATGACCAATTCGTATAGGTTTTGGATCTGATCAATCTCCGATCTAATTCTATTTTAATATTATTACATACTATATCGGTCACTTATCAATTTCCCATTAGATCCATACTCCGATCCAATCCAAAACAGATCGGATTTCAACATGATCCATACTTTGCTTGATACCTAGATTTGAAACCTTGCGTGGACCAATCGTGAGATTAACACATATCAAGTATCCATCATTATTGATGGATGGGAATATATATAACTTCATGATATTATTTGGCTGTCATTAGCAACCTCAATGTTTTCTTTTGTCCGACTATCAATTTTAATAGCTCTGATTAAAGTTTAGATAGACACTAGACTAAAATGTGAACTACCCAAATTATATGGGTGAGATGAAAAGTTGGGACACTAGACATCTTTTTCATTAATACATATGTCAATGTTGCTTGGTGGAAAAAGAAACAAAAGTGTTATAATAGCTGAGCTCACAGCCATATTAAGAGGAATGGAACTGGGCCCAGTTGCAAGTGGATTGTCAAACAAATTATCTTTCGTGCTGATTTCCTTGAAGACCTTCTAAAAATGAGAATGTTTGATAGTAACAACAACTATTTTGTATACCAAACACCTTTATTAATTTGTCTTTAAAATTTGATAGAAACTGCTAGAGTGGACACAATTATCTTATGATGTAATTTTTCAATGTTAATCTTATGGGAGGAGATAATATTTCACGGCACGGGGACAATTATGGATCTTTGGTCTGAAGATAAGAGAAATCATACTTAAGGATATAGAGATAGAGTTGGGAGAAAGGCACAGTACCAACCATTCATATATAAAGGGGATAGGAAGTGGATGTCGACAGATCATGTCAAAAGCCTTACTTCCCCCAACTGAACTGAAACCAATATAGATTTTGGTTTGGGGTCTCCTTAAAGATTTGTAAAATTGTAATGAAATGAAAAAGCATGGTTGAGAGAGAAGGCATAATTAAGGTACCTGATCTAAGACATAGGAGGGAGAGTTTGCAGAATCAGGCATGAAAGCTGTGAGAAAAACAGCTGCAGAAATCTTATGAGGGAAGTTGTCCATGGCAAGAGCCAAGTTGATGCCACCCAAGCTGTGTCCCACTAGGGTTATCTTCTCTCCAGGAGGAAGTGAGGCCATCAATTCCAACAACGGCCGAGTATAGTCGGACATGGTACGAAGCTCATATATTTTCTCCATGTTGATTCCTGAAGCCGCAAGATCCAGCGCCGTCACTCGGTGTCCAGCACTCTCCAGCACCGGCTTAACCTTGTACCAACACCATGCTCCATGGCAAGCACCATGTACTAACACAAAATGCACCATCTCTCTCTCTCTCTCTCTCTCTCTCTGTGTTTCTGTGGTGAATATAGGAGGAGATTTTATAGAGAATTAGAACAAGCCCATCAAATCCACCTCCCCCACGTACCATGTGCCTTGTCAACTTTAATTGACTCATTGAATGGATGAAACCGGAGAAACAGAGCAATCAAAATTCTTTATCTATCATAATTCTACCCTACGTGGATAAGTTCTGCATACTTTGTATCTTTTCTGGGATCCCATCATGATTTATATCCAATGGTCTCATATATTAGTGGTGGGTCCTACACCACATTAATGGTAATGGAATCCTATAGATGACAAATGTTATTACTGCACTTACTAGAAGGGTATGGTACACTCTTTGGACGACAAGTATCCGACAAAGTTAATGGTGCCAATTTTCATTAGCTAAATAAATTTTATTTTTTTATTATTTTTATTTAGGTAATTGATTTGATAAATTGACAATTACGATTTTTTAAGATAAGTAATCTATTACAAATAAAACTCTAATGTTTTTTAAGGTAAATAAATCAATAAAAAATAAAACTCTAGCCATTTAAAAAAAAAATAACAATTAGAAATAAAATTCTAATAAAACTCACGAATTTTAATTCAAAAGAACTTTATCTCATTAAAAAAAATGTGATTTCCCTTTTCTCTCTCTCTCCAACTCTTTTTTTTTCTTTAGATATTGTTATTTTAATTCAATATAACTTTATCTCATTAAAAAAAAACATTTCTTTAAAAAGCAATGTTGAATTAAAATCTAAAGAAATGTTTTTTTCTTTTTAATGAGATAAAGCTATGTTGAATTAAAATAACAAAATCTAAAAGAAAATAAAAAAGAATTGGAGAGAGAGAAAGGGAAATCACTTTTTGTTTTTATGAAATAAAGTTTTTTGAATTAAAAAATCTTGAGTTTTATTAGAGTTTTATTTCTAATTGTTATTCTTTTTAAAATGTTTAGAGTTTTATTTCTCATTGATTAGAGTTTTATTATTTGTAATAAATTACTTACCTTAAAAAAACGTGATTATCAATTCACCAAATCAATTATTTAAATAAAAGAAATTAAAAAATAAAATTTATTTTTCTAACGGAAGTTAGTGCCGTTAACTCTATAGGACTTTTGTCATCCAAATAGCGTACTAAAAGAATAATTACTCTTCTAATATGTGCAGCTGATCCAGACTCAGTAGACACGCTGATGATATGAACTCAATAGCATGTTCTAAGTACTACAGTTTATGGCTATGGGATTGTTGGCATTAAAATTTTTTGAGCAAATCAAATGATCCAAGTATAATATAGTAGAAAGATATTTTTATATAAGGATTATTGATATTAATTGTCGTGTGCTTGCCGGTCCTTATTACTATTCCTCTTCCCATATTCCCTTTTAATTTTTGTAATAATAAAACATTCAAATTCACTCCTATTTGAAACCATTGAAGCTTGGGAAGTTTAGATTTCTTAAATTTACACATGAAGATACTCGCAAGTAAACACCTTGATTGCAAAAGTAAACGATCATCTTTTTTTGTTTTGGGTATAAATGGAATTATTCTTATTTAATCTTGGAATGACCTGATCTATGCGGTTGTAGGGTCAATATTGGGTTACAGGTCTAGTCAAATTAAAGTTCTGGATACCCGTCATTAGCACAAAAAAAAAAAAAAAAAAATTTATTGGTCGAATTTGATGATAGTTTCTGATATTTATTAAACAAGTCGTTAGAAATGAAAATTAATGATCTCTGGTCAACTATTTCATTTCGAAACAGTTCATCACAAATTTTCTCCTATATTCTATATATAAAAATTAACTAAAGAGCTCTCTGAAGATTTGTTACAATTGTGGGGAGATTTATACAAAAAAATAAAAAATGAATTATTGGTTGGTACTACTTCCCAGTATGATGGAAGTTTCGGATATTAATTGAATAAGTTGTTAGAAATGAAAATGAATGATCAATGGTCAACTATTGTATAATAAGATTATATTTCCTGATTGGATCATGTTACCCTAGACCTAATTGTTCGATGCACTGCCTCCATGCACATGCCGTCCACCTATTCGTGGGTTGTTTTATGTATACCAAGCTCTAACAATTATAATGATTTTGGTTCAGCGGATCAATCTCGTGCAATACACGAATTGGAACGGATTAATGCAAAGGATGATTCGGAGAAGATAAGGCAATAATGAAGGCAAACAGATCGATCTCAGGGATCTAAGGTCATGTTCAGCTGAAAAGGTTACTTTTATCGATTTCATACGAGTATAATATTATCACATTTAAATTATTTTGTCAGATATATTAATACCCCACTGGTATGGAATTAGGGGGAAAAGGAAAACAATATTGTAAGATCCCTGACCAAAGGACTTAATGACATGTGGCAATCACACAATGACTTTCCTTGACCCAAGGACGTTTTGATCAACTAAAGAGGAAGCAAGGACCATACCATCGGATCCACATCCTCTCATTCCAGAGGTTGGGGAGGAGAGGCGGCAACTCCCTTAGATGGCCGATATCTAGGGCTCGAGTGAATCTGAGTCCACAAGTTGAGCCGATAAAGGGGTGTCGGTTCGAATGGAGGACTCAGATTCGCCTGAGTCCTACGTGTTGGTCATCTAAAGGGGTTGCCGCCTCTCCTACTTAACCTCTGGGAGGAGAGGATTTAGATACCATACGAAAGGCCTTTATAGACAATGTCACATCATTATTTAAATAGATTTGTCTATTATGATGGGGTCGTATTTAATAAAGCAGGAGGGTGCCTACAACTAGTCATGAATTCGGGGGTTGGATGATTTAAAGATAATACAAATGAGGTGGGTGAAAATTTTCCTATATTTTAATAACATTTTAATAACAGTGAATGCCATTTCATGGCAATCAAATTAGTTGAATGATTGACACATAACATGGAATATTTAAACAAATAAAAAATTGAGCACGTTCATTTATTAAATTTTGTAAAATCAATACCGGATATCTATAGAAAGCTCAAGTTGATCACATGCTTAATTTTTAAAATTAAATACAACCACATATGTTTTGTTCTTTTGTAATTTAATTTAGGATCCTTTTTTATTCTTTAAAAAAAAAAAAAATTCATTGAATTTTCAAAACGGTAGTTTCCCATGATTGTATTTATTGGAGGCAGTTCCTTGTGGTGCCACCCTCTCATGGACCTCATCACTACCAACATTGATCAATTTAGATCCATGAAAGGGTACTTATATCGGGAGAGAATCCAAGCTTGTATTTAGACGGGTAAACAGCTAGAAGAAAGCAGTCGACTAGTGGGTGCAGGTACTGCCCAAAAGGCTTGTGATTCATAATCTTCAGTCACATTCTTCACCTCCTTTCATGTATGTAACATAAATGTGGCAGTTTGTGGAAACTGTAGTTAGGAACCTAGGATAAACCAAAAAACTTTCTTACTTTCTTAATTTATTTAAGGTTCTTTTTGGTATGTATTATAGAATTAATTATATAGTACATTATCACATATGTAGTTGTTCAATATGATTTATGGTACTTATTTATATTTAAAGTCAATTGATATAATTTAAAATCTACAAATAGATTAGAAGGTGTTTATCAATAATATTGTGATAATCTATTATTACTTATTTATGTCTAATGGTATTACATTATTATTTATGATTTATAATTTATTCTTATAAATGATTTATTATAGATAATCAATAAACATAAATATAAATATAACAAAGCGAGCCTAAATAAGCAAGGTTCCTTGTCCTTCTGAATTCCTCATTGGCAGTCTCAGTGTTGAGGTATGATTTCTTACTACCCTTTTAAGAAAATGTAAAATCGGAGCTCAGCTTGATTAAATACTGATGTGCATAAATATCAACCAAAAGAATAACACAAATACTGTGGACAGAAAACTTGATAAGATGACAATGGCATCAATGTATTATTTCCTTCTCTTATTTATTACTTATGCGGGTAATTAACAACATTAATTAGCTATAAAAACACATGTTTTAATTATGAATGGCAACAAGAAGGAAGAAGGTGGCATTGATTGCATGCAGAGTTATCAGGTATATTTGTTGGCAATGTCCAAAAGACAGTAACACAGTTGATTGGGGGTTGACATCATAGCCATATGATCAGCATCCTCGATCTCCATCACCTCTTTAACTGGATTATTTTCAATCATCCAGTGTTGAAAATCCTCAGTAATTGCTAAGTCTTTCTTGCATAGAATGAAAATTCGATTACCATAGTCATATCCCTCTTTTGAGAATGCCTTCCTCTTTGATAGATCTTCTTGGAACAAAGATCCAATCCTTATCAGCATCATTGCTAGACTCAAATCATTTCAGTTGCCAATAGTTACAAAATATGTTAATAAATCATAGCTTGTGAAAATTCATTTTGAAGCATACTAGTGATTAAAAACAGTGGGTGAAAAATTGGCCTACAAGGCCTGGATCCCGCTGGGCTTGGGTTCTTGCCCTAGACTGACCTCGGGCTAATTGCTATGCAGTTTTGCAAATAATTATTTATAAAAAATAAAAAAAAAATTGGCAATTTGCAAACCATTTTAATTGAATCAAACAATTATAATAGAACTTCATTAAAGAAAAAAAGAAAAAAAAGGGTAATGCATTTTACCTTCCCCTTTTACTTTCTTTCCTTCTCTATTTTTCCTTTAAATTATTTATGGTTTTGTGAGCATATGAACCATATGATGGGAAAGAGATCCTCACCAATCGAGATCGGTTGGATTGAAGAAGCATATACCGATGTATTACTATATGCACCAAGCCCTTCCAACCATCCGATCTCAATTTGAAGGGATTGTTTGGTTGGAGAGGATCTAGGTCCCCATATGTCAAACTTTTTGTTAAAACAATATTTGATACAAGTAATAACCAAGTTGGTTTTTTAAAATATTGATCATAAGAAGTCTATTTTATTTATCTTTTTTTATTTATTTCAAAGCAAAAAATGGGTTAAAATTAGCCTAATTTTATCATATTTAAAAAAAAAAACCTTTTTATACTTTCTTTTTTACTTTACATATTTACTAAAGAAAATCATATCAAACACATTGTAATTTGTAAGCAACAAAAATACGGCAAAAATCACTGTAATATGTTCAAGACGTATGAATATGCATGACTATATGAGGTAGCCTTCAGATGTGTGTGTATGTGTATGCACGGTACAAGTGCTCTGCATCTGGGAATGATCCCGATTGAATTTCATGCGGGGACCAATCAGATTGGATCAGCTCCCACAAACCTTAAACTCCACCATGGGTGATTTCACTGAGCTGTGCTAGAGTCCTTAAACCATGTGTTTGTGTTTGTGTTTGTGGGGGGGGAGGGGGGAGAGAGGGCTGAGTTGATAAAGCTTCGAGGCCAATTTCTTGGGACCAAATAGCGTTTTAGTGATTGGAATTGACTTCCCAGGGTCCTGATGGGTTGAAAACTGGGTATCTAACATATCTCCAGAGGTCCCTTCGAGAGACTGTCAGTCATAATATAGATTTTGATTTAGGGTCTCCTTATACTATTCTAAAATTGTAATGAAATTAAAAAACATGCATCGTTGAGAGAAGCCATAATTAACGTACCTTATCTATTACGTAGGAGGGGGAGTAGGTAGTATCTGGCATGAAAGCTGTGAGAAAAACAGCTGCAGATATCTTACGAGGGAAGTTATCCATGGCAAGAGCTATGTTGAGGCCACCCAAGCTGTGTCCCACTAGGGTTACCTTCTCTCCAGGAGGAATTGAGGCCATCAACTCCAACAGCGGCCGCGTGTAGTCGGACATGCTACGAAGGTCATGTATATTCATGTTGATCCCTGAAGCTGCAAGATCCAGCGCGGTCACTCGATGTCCTGCACTCTCCAGCACCGGCCTAACCTTGTACCAACACCATGTTCCATGACATAAACCATGAACTAACACAAAATGAACCATCTCTCTCTAAACTATCTCTCATTGTTGATCTCTCTCTGTGTCTGTGGTGAATATATATATATATATATATATATATATATATATATACATCGGTGATCTCTCTTTGTCTTGTCAACTTTCATACACTGAATGGATGAAACCAGAAAAACAGAGCAACAAAATGTCTGCCTGAAGTTATTGGGGGCCCCTTATCCCCATTCAAGTGTTATCTCAACACATTAGATGTACAGTACCCACAAGGGTGTTGTACCCTTATGTTTCATTGAAAATGGCATCATGTTGTCGAGTTTAGTGATCGTCGGCGATGACTTGAAGAAACCGTACCACAATTTGTTTGTGACGGAGTTACCAAAGTTGTCTAAAGGGAGAGGGAACAAGAGAATAAATTACAATACAGCCACAAGTCAATAAAGTTTAAGAGAAAGAAGACCACGTGACCAGTTCTGGGTCTTTTTAGGGTTGAGTTTTTTGTATTAAGTTTGGTTCATTAGTAAGATCTCTTGGACTATACGATTTCTCTGAATTGGTGTTTCTTGTGGGAATATTTGCGAGAATTGTATTGGTGAGATATCTTTGTAGAATATGGAACTCATGTATTGCGTTGTCAATGTGAGAGATGTGACTTGTAATTTTTTCTGATATAACAAAAGAGCTCCATTGAGATTGTCCCGTGAACGTAGGCTACCATTCCAGTACCGAGCCACATATATCTTTGTGTCTGTGCATTTCATCCATTTTTCGATGCTTCATATTTTTCACCGTTTCGATATCATACGTGTCGATTGTGAGAGACGTTTTCCACAACAATATCAAGTATTCAAAGTTTAGGATGGGCATGGGCATTTGTTTATTTAAATATTTTTTTCAAATATATAATTTTCATGTATATAAATGTGATTCCATATTTGTTTTTCTTCTTAAATAATTCTTCTTATTTAGATCACACCAGACATAAGGGAGGAATAAAGAAGAAGCACATATCAAAGGTCAAGATCTTTGGAAGATTAAATCACAGGAGACATAAGGGAGGAATAGAAAGGAAACATACCAGGTCAAGATTTTTGTAAAATTAGATCACACCTGACATAAGGAAGTGAACGTAATCGCATCCGTTTTACAACATTGAGGGCAAGTTAAATATACCTAGCCACCCTTCCCACAAATCCGAAATTTTTTTGGACTTTTGGGAGATGATTAAAAAATTAATTAAAAAAAGACAGGTGACCTTGGTCTTATCTAGTTTAGACGACCAAATTGCTTGCTTGCCCTCTGGTGCCACCGAGAATTTACAATTCTATTCATAAAACTACCAGTGTATCTGAAAAAAATTTCCTGCATATCAGGTAGTAGGAATTTCCAGTTGTTCGGTTTCGTTTGTGCCTATTTGGAATCTACTCTTTTTTCGACGAGTTTACAATCTCATCTTAGATTTTAGTATTTTTTAAAGTACTTTCTAATTGAAATAGGATTCTATATGGGTGGCCATGAAATCGGGCAGTAGGAAAATTCTTACTCCCGATTTGCAGGAAATTTTTGTCCCATGCTCCATTTTTTGATGTAAATTTTATTGTAAATTTTATATGTAACTTAAAATTTTACATATTACATTTCATATATAAATTTTTCTTTCAATGTTTATTTCCAAGATGTAAAAAAAATGAAATGTTATATGTTCAAATTTTAAGTCAAAACAAAGGAACCAAAGTATACTTTTATCCTCAAACATTTCCCCTACTCTTCCCCCTTCCCACAACCCAAAAAACTGAAACAAAGAAATGATATTTCTTGTCTCGTGTGAACCATGTTTACATAAGCAAGATATGAAAGGAGAGAGAAAGGATCGATCAGGGATGGCGAAAAGTGTCCAAAAACCTATTCTATAAGAATGAAACATAGACCCTGGTAAAGCTACTTTTAAGGCTATTTCTCTTAAGGCCAATTAGGTGGTCCAAATCCTAACAAGGAAGACAGTGATGCCGTTGAGGATGCATTACTGGTCAAACTCCATTCCTTGGCTTCAAAAGATGTGTTTAGAAGAAGCCATCGCTGTATCCTTTGTTTCTTATCAATAAATTTCCTTTTTTATTTAAAAATAAATAAATAAAAACATAGACCTCAGTAGATGGAATATCCTTAATATCTATTCTACTGGAATGAAATTTATAAAGTTTAGATGATGCATGAATGGATGTAATGATGTAGTGGGTGTTAACTGTTTGACAATGTAAACAAACCAGGTCCAAAAAATAGATATAGGAATTAAAAAAAAAAAAAAAAACCAGAAATGAATTTGGCGACCATGGGCACTGTTTGGAAAATTATATACATCATCAATCCAAAACTGATATGTGGCAAATTATCAAAATAGGCCGACCATCCAAGGTCACAGCATATATAGCGCAGTAGTAGACTATAGGATTAGGCCAACTATCCAAGGACTTGACTTGTTCGGCACATTGCATCAGCCAAGTACAAGTCGGGTCGAGCCGTATCCTGGGGAGGAGTCTTGCTCCCAAAGCTTTCGATGACAAGGAGACAACTGACGTTTCAATGGATCCACATCGTCTCCTCCCTGAGATTCGGGAGTAGGGGCGGCGGCCTTGATGGATGGCCAACACCTAGCACTCGGGTGAATCTGAGCCATCCATTCAAGCCGACACCCCTGTCGGCTCAGCTTGTCGGTTGGGGTTCGGCTCTGATGGACAGCTCGGATTCAACCGAGAGTCAGGTGTGGGTGATCCATCCAGGCTGCCATCCCTCCTCCCGAATCTCAGGGAGGAGATGATTTGAATCCCGTTCCAATATGTCCAGATCCTAGGGTTGACAACTTGAAGGCGTTAGTTGAAGCAACACCTGTCATTCTGTTATATTGGGATTTGGCCTTCCGTGAGTCAATCTCTTACTCATACTTGCTCTAAAACTCCAGAGGAAGAGCGGAAAATCTCAGCCATCCGATGCAAACGGTTGGCGACCTACCCTATCTGCTTAGAGATAACTCCGGACCTACACGCTCTATGCTTCATTTATAAATACATGCAGTTTCAAATGTGATAGATGATTAATTTTTTGACGCACGAGTTCTTTCTACGACTCCACTTATAAACTGGAACTCGTAATTGCTTGAATTCTTGACTGTTTGTATTCGGATCTAATTTAAGCATAGACTAAATCAGTCCCAATATAATATCCCAAAAAAAATGTTTTAAAACGATCTAGTCACTATATTGTCAACCTTGTCGAGTCGCTACATACACAGGATCAGCACCCTCAAACGAGCACGTGCATTTATTAAATTTCGTAAAATTAATATCGGATGGATATTTCATCATGCTTTGTCACGTCAATGGTGATAAAATGTTAACAAAAAACAAAGTAATGGTGATAAAATCATCTTGATCCTAAGAATATCTATGTATAGAATGGTCAAGGTTGATCACATATATGTTTAACTATTAAAATTAAATTCAAGCATATGTTCCTATATTTTTTTGTATTTTAATTTAAGATATATTTCTTTTTCAAAAAAATTAATTTTTTCCATTGAATTTTCAGAACTTTATTTTCCTTATCAAGGAAGAAGAAGAACACAAAGATTAGGGAGATGGAGAAAACATGATAATTAAAATGACAATGGCATCGACAAATTATTTTCTTCTCTTCTTTATTACTCTTGCAGGTAACAATATTTAGCTTTAAAAAAGATTTCAAGAATTATGAATGGCCACAAGGAAGAAGATGGCACTGTGTGTAGAGACTAAGATCTCTTTGGTATAGTTTATATTTATGTTTATGAACTATTTATAAAAAATCATTTATAAGAATAAAGTATGAGTCATAAATAATAACCGTTGGGTACCATTAAACATAAAGAAGTACAAAAAAGATTATCATAATAGTGATACACACCTCTTTTCGTATTTGTAGATTTTTAGATTATATCAGTTTATTTTAAATATAAATAAATACCATTAATTATACCAAGCAACTATATATATCATAATGTATTATATAATTAATTTTATTATACATATCAAAGAGAGCCTAAATGATCAGATATATCTGTTTGCAATGTCCAAAAGCAAGCAACAAAGTTGATTGGGCGTTGACATCATAGCCATATGATCAGCATCCTTGATCTCCATCACCTCTTTAACTGGATTATTTTCAATCATGCATCCATTGTTGGAAATCTTCTATAATTATGGGTTTTGGTTTGGTTCTATACAAACTGGGTTACTTTGGTCATTAATAGAAACACTATTTAAATAAGGATAAAATAGGTGGGTCTATTTATATTTTAATAGTATTTTTATGAAAAACATTTGTCTTTTTTAGAAACTTTTGAGGACATTTATCATTTAGCATTGTACAAACGAGGCATCTATTTTTTTCCTTTTTTAAAAGGGTAAAAGACACCTTCCCTGTAACTTAGCATATTGACAGTTGACCCCCAAATGTTTCAAAAAATACAGTTACCTCCCCTAAATAATTATTAAAATCCAAATAGGTCCAATTTTTAACGGCGTTAAAGTTAGATTTTTTATGGACAACTCTACCCTCAACCTTTTATCTATATTTTAAATCTTATTACTGTTAAAAGACAAATATAACCCTCTTATATCCAACTAAAATCTCATCTTCTTCTCATTCTACCTCACTCACCACGTTTCCTTAAGTGGTATTTGAAGCACTGGTTTTGATCGAAAAGGACGAAGCTCAGAGGGAGAAGTCTTCGATTAAGCACTCGTTTTCCTCTCATTTTCCTTCTCTTCCATCGACCTACTTCCGGTCTTGAGGAATAGAAAGGTAAATTATTTTTAGGGTTTATTCAGTGGTTCCTCTTTATACGAACAATGTCGACATTAAACAATCCCAAAATTTGGGGATTTCGAAGATGAAGCATCCTACTACTTATTAAAAGCTACCCTAAACGATAATTAAAATACAATCCTTACAATATCAGTGTTTCAATGTTTGCAGTAGCAGGTACGATTTCGCGTTTAGTGCTTCATGCTTCGAACCGGTTTATGCTTCAAGATTTGAAGAGGTCAAATCTCCCAACGATTTGCAACAGTTTGTGCTTCAACATTTCGAAGGAACATGGAAACTTCAAGCCCCTTGCAAGTGACAGGGATGAAACCGCTTCAACATCTCGGCAAGAAAAATTTCGATGACTCCTTGGTAGAAACATTTCAGCCATTTCGAATCATGAGCGGCTTCAATGTTCATGGATTTGCAGCGGTGGAGAATGTGTTAGACGACGGCGATTCTACGGCGATTCTAGGGTTTCGAAAACAGAATGACAGTGAGTAGTGAGCAAGCAAGGAATCGGGGGAATCGTTCCTCTGCCAAATAGTAACCTTCCTAAGTAAGGGTAAAATGGATAGTTCGGAACTCTAAAAGGGTAATTTGGGATTTAAAAAACTATTCAACTCCAACCGTTACTATATAATGGAATATTCCTAACAGGTGGACTTATTTGGATTTTAATAATTAGTTAGGGGAGGTAACTGTATTTTTTGAAACGTTTGGGGATCAACTGTCAATATGCTAAGTTACAGGGGAGGTAATTGTCTTTTACCCTTTTTAAAAATATATAATTTTTCATGTATATAAATGTGAATCCATATTTGTTTTTCTTTGGAATTAATCTTATTTATTATCAATATCACCTGGAGCCTTTCTTGAACAAAGCCATTTCTATGAAACAATAGAAATTGTTGTAGAATAAAGGGTATTTAATTTTGATGTAGTAAAATTAGATCACACGTGACATAAGGGACGAATAAAGAGGAAAGACATACCAAAGGTCAAGATCTTTGTAAAATTAGATCACGCATTACATAAGGAACCATTGGCCTGATACAGATGTATGTTGGCGATCCAAACGACTAAAGGGATTCGCATCCTATAAAATTATGGAAAAACAAAATGAACGGCCTCTATTGGTAAATGAAGAAATTTCAACTTTCAATCTTAGGTTGGTCCTAGGTTAGGGTAGGACCAGAGAAGAGAAAGATTCAATTCCAACTCCCAAAATTAAAGTTGGCTTGTTCTTCTGAGCCTAATGATGTAAGAAGTTGATATTGTATACGCTGAACTTGAGACGAAACAGTGTTAGCTGGATGGTTGATGCATAGCACTTTCTTAGATTCAACGGTTGAGTACTTTTGCATTTTTCTTTTTTAAATTTTTTCATATAATAACTCTCATTGCGACTCAATCGTCAGATCTGAAGAAGTGTTATGTGTTGACCATCCAACCGACACTATCTCATCTCAAGTTCATTCTAAACCCTCTGATCCTCGTATACTGGACTCATATCAGGATAAAACAGCCCATAGTGTTGTTCCATCTTAGCAGGCTTGATGTTCTCATCGAACTTTGCAAATACACAAGTCTCCGTAGCCTTCTCAAGCTTCTAAGGAGTTCCAGCCGTTAATATCACAGGTGAGATCAAGTGGTCATATGTCTGAGCATTCTCAACCGCCTGTGTCGCCGCCTCAGGCTGACGGCAATCCAATCTTGCTGAATGCAATCTAAATGATGCCATTCTATATCCCAACCTAATCAATGGCCGAGTACAATGCCTCAATCGTGCCATTGAAGATGTTAATTTGTATATCATAGTGAACCATCATCCCTCATAACAACATACTTAGTTGAAAAGACCCTATCATTCAATCGGACCTTTGTTCAATTGTTAAGAATTAATAACACAACAGGAAAAGTATTCACATCGTCTCCTCCCAATGATTTTGGAGTCCACATCGTCTCCTCCCAATGATTTTGGGAAGACATGGCAACCTATCTCGGATGACTGCCACATGACTTTCGGGTGAATCGGGACCCACGCGGGCCGACAACCCCGCGGCTCGGCTTGTCGGCCGGGTGCCGGCTCGCGCGTGGGTCTCGATCCAAAGCCATGGGGCCATCCGAGATAGGTTGCCATGTCCTCCCAAAATCATGTATTCACATCGTCTCCTCCCAATGATTTTGGGAGGACATGGCAACCTATCTCGGATGACTGCCACATGACTTTCGGATCCAGATGACTGCCACATGTGGACTCGAACAGAAAGAACAATAACAAAAAGAAAAATTACACGACAGAAGAGAATGACTTGATCGAATCCAGATCCTCTAATGCTGCCAGCCGACAGCGAGGGATCGGACGCGCCCGATACAATTCACCATCGGATGCTCACGCCGGCTGGCAGCGCCACAGAAGATACTTAAGCTAAACGCAATCCTGTTTGACCTATCTGTCCCATCTACCGACTCTACTCTGACTCAGACTCCCATTTAGCCTTGATAGGTCACCGTTCATTACTACTGCACACAATTTTATAAACCCTTTCAAACTCAAAGGGACCCACTATACATCTTAACGTAATATCCGCTAACAGACGACAGACACTAATGAGTGAGTAACACTAGAAAATGACTACATCTCACGATCAACCCTGATGCCTCTCTTTTGTTCTTTTGTGGGATCAATCATCATTCTCATTAATCATCCATTTAAATTTCTCTCTATCTGTATTTGTCTGGTCTCGCCTCCATGAGTCCAAAATCCAAACCCAAGAAGAGCTTGAGTACTGAACTGGAATGGGGTTGGTATATGTCGGCTAACATGGGCAGGCAGCGATTCGATGGTGGAGGTGGCGACAGTGACCAACATAGCACTGTGAGGTCTGTGACTCTGGTTGGTAACATGTCATGGTCTCTGTTTACCTACCACATACCAATCTCAGATCCATCCACCCAGACACGTTCCGCCCTCGGCAATTTAGCAATCGCTGTCCCTTCCATTTCATGAAATATCATCCCACCAAGGTTCTAAATCCCATAAGAACTAAACCATGGTTAGAGGTATCAACCACATCGAGTTAAAACATAACCCAACAGTGATATTTGAGTCTGATCACCTGAGCTACAGCCACAACACAGGGAATGACAAAAGAGGATTGATGTGAAGTTGAAGGAGCTTATCCAACAATCCAGTTCCTCAGATGGATCTCTCACCAGTCATCCTCGGCCACTTCCCACCAACGGTCGACCACAGCAGAAGGGATCAATATCAGAATGACCGATGCAATGGAAGGAAAGTAAAAAGCTTGCACAGTGTAAGAGGGTTCATCAATAGCAACCAATACTTTCTCTACAGAAGTGCAAAGTTGAAGCACAGAGAGAGAGAGAGAGAGAGAGAGAGAGAGTTACAGGCATGTTTCTAAATCCAAGAATGCACAGTTGAAGCACAAGAGACAGAATTACAGGTACGGTTCTAAATCCAGATAGCAGGTATCGGTATCGATGTGTTCTAAGGCCAATTCAAACCGATGAGAAATAGACACGTGTTCATTTTTAATAAAAATAATATTAAACACCAATGGTTAGAACCATGGTGTTACAAGCACTAAACACTGAATTCACTGATAACAGTGGTTTTCTCTTTTCAAATTTTTTAAGGAGAATAAAACTCCACTGGTTTGTGGTGCATTGTCCCATTCTTCCCTGTCAGAGCACCTGAAAATACTCAGTTTACCAACCAGAGCACCAATTTAATAAAAAATTCAAACCATAACAACCGGCCTTATATCAAATTGAACAAAGAAAGGAAGGAAGAAAGCTCAGTAGAACCATTAAAAATTCGAAGCAAGATGAGTCTGCAACCATCAATCTTTAATAATGCAGTTACAGTAGTCAAGCGAAGTTAATTCGCTAAAACAAGAAAGAAGCAGAAACGAAAATGGAAAGAACTGGGTTTTATACTTGTTCGATTAAGACCCAAACATTTACAGAATCCCACAGCGAAAAAATGATTAAAACCATTAGATCTATTGATTTCATCTTCTCGTAAGCTAAAATCCTAAACCCAGAGAAGAAAGAAATCGTAATACGTACACTCATTTATGATTTTCCCAATTGTTATAGCCTATCTATACCCCCACAAACCAGATACCCAAATAAGGGAAAAGCTTAACCTGAAATCGAAAGCCCCAACAAAATCCACTCTAAGGGGATCATTTCAGACCTTGTCCAGGCGTGGAAATGGCAAGTTCCGGCCAAGAAAAGCAACCACCGTCGACGAAATCTGAATCACTGCTCCCAAGTTGCCATATGCTTCCACCACCATCGCCGGCGCCGATTGTTCCAACTTCGCCGACATCAGTGAAAGGCCATATCCCTCGGCCGAGATCATCGAAACTGGAGCTGAGGCCCAGGCCGAACCCTCCCAGGGCCAGAAAACCAGTGCTCTGAGAGTTAAGCAAGGACGTGAAAGTCCCAGTCCCAGTTCCAGAGACGTTGGGTTCAAGATTGAGGTCATCGGAGAGAGAGAGAGGAATGGGGGTGACGAAGATGGGATCTTGAGAGGATGAAGAAGAAGGAGATGAAGAAGAGGAGGAAGTGGAAGAGGTGCGTGGGCGCTTGGCGCTCTTGCGAGTACCTCCACCGACGGGGATGTTGCGGAGGGTACCGCCTTGGGTCCAGTATCGACGGCAGGATTTGCAGAAATGGCGAGGCTGAGAGAGGTTGTAGTTGTTATAGTAACAGAACTTGGTGTTAGAGGAATCGCAGCGTGGGCAATGGAGGTTTTCATGATCCGGCGGAGGTGGAGCACCCATATGTGCTAGTTTTGCCACTGACCGCTGCTCGATGGTCTCTGACGGCATATCTTCCACAGATTCTGCTGCCGGTAGGCTAAGACTACCACTGCTCACAACCTGCTTTCCTGTGTTCTGGGTACGATGTGTTTAGGAAGAAAGAATCAAGAATGGAATGATGAAAGAGAAGACAGCGAAAATGCTGGTTTTTATATTATATATAAGAGGGAGAGAATGAGAATGAGAATGAAGAGATGTTTCAGAAAATAGTATTCTTTATGAGAGAGAGAGAGAGAGAGATAAACACGAGCTGTACACGAAAATGTACGATGAGGATGATGTTGCATCTCAAGTTCCACTGGACACTGATAGCGGATACCCATGTGGGGAGAGGATTGGAACACGTGGAGAAATTGGTAACAGTCGATGATAGATTTGTGTATGTGCATTGTCTGTGGGATCTCATCACCGACTATAGAATGTGGGATCCACCTCCAAAATTTGAGATTTATTTCAATAAAATCTCATGGATGATAGACATATGTTCAGGTGAATAATCTGGATTTATCCATATGAAAATGATGTCGTTTGAACTGGGCTTTGGTCCTTTTCTTTGCCTGTGGCTTGTTAATTTGGACATGTCTTTAAGAATTGAGGTAATTTGTATGAAATTAATGCTGTCAATTTCAAATCAAATACCTAAAAACCATGGCTCGAGACAAAGGAGTGACTTCAAACCAACTTAAGTTACATTGGATTGTTGCCTTCTTGGGTGAGCAGAAAGGGATAAAATAATGAGGCTAAATCAGAGGATGGTTGAGTTATCGGTATATCGACCCTGACCCACAGATACTTTACAGTCTTGACTGATATTGTTTTATTGAATCAGTATAAAAATCGACATCTAACCGATACAGAACCGGTACAAATTAATATTAATAATTAAGAATCAATTTTAATCAAGGGAAAAAAACAGTAGGTAAAAGCATAATGATGATGTTTGGCAGCGTGGGGCGCAATAATTGGGTGTGTCCAGCTTCAGAGTACGAGGGCGGGCCTCGGGGCGGGAGCGAGGAGCAGGCCCTCAGTTGGATCAGATTTCTCGTAGATCGATATTCATCCAGTCGTCGTCGTACGATGTTTCTGCCGGATTTATCGGTGCCTGCGATCTCTGTTCATTATATGCTTATCCTTATCCTCCCACTGAAGAGAGGGAGAGAGATAAAAAAAAAGAGTGAGTGAAGGAGAGATCAGTTATTGGCAACGACTGCTAGAAACCTGGGGTGAAAACTGAAACGTCTGGCAGCATTTTCTACTCATGCTTTTATATTTGGCAGTTCTTTCAAGGTGATACTTTACTAATCTCGTCGGTAAGCGAATCCAAGTGGGATCCTCCCCTGTAACACCCTGACAAATCTAAAGATTGCAGGATTCGAGATAGCTTGAGAGAGAGAGAGAGAGAGAGATCGTCCAATTCTTCTGTCCTCATCCTGTTGTCTTTCATGGAAGGAGCTCGTCCTTGTAGAGTAAGCAGAAGAGCTGGTTCTGGGAGGACTGGCAATCTTTTTTGGATGATTGTCATGTGGTTCTCGATGAATTTGAGATTTATATTCAAATCGACACTCAGTCGACAAGTCAAATTGATAAAGGGGTATTGGTTCAAACATGGGTCTCGAATTCATCGAAAACCATGTGGTAACCATCCAAGGAAGGTTGCCACTGTCCTCCCAGAACCACTGAGAGGAGACGATGTGAATCCGAAGAACTGAGGGACGCGGCTCAGGTGCATCATTGATGAACAGTTCGTTTACATACTACAGATTACAAACTACAGAGACGCGTGTCGGCACTAAACTGTTTCCATCTTAGATTTTTCCACTCCAGATTTGCCTGCCACACTCTTCCCTTCTCGTTCCCATGTCTCTGGATTCACATCGTCTTCTCTCAATGGTTTGGGAAGATGCGATAATCTATCTCGGACGATCGTCACGTGATTCTCAGATGAATCCAAGATTCACGTTTGAGCTGACACCCCCTATCGACTGGGTGTCGATTCAGACATAGGTCTCAAATTTATCGAGAACCACGTGGCGGTCATCCAAGACAGATTGCCACTATCCTCCCAGAACCACGGTAGGAGAAGATTTGTCTATTATTTTAAGAATTATAAATTATACAATAAAATCCCTTCTCAGTCACTCAGTCACTCACTCACTCACTCACTCACTCACTCTCTCTCTCTCTCTCCCTCTCTCTCCCCCAATTCCCAAGTTCCTTCTCGTCGACTTTTTTCATTTCCGTTATTAGGTTTTTATTTTCCTGGGAAGAGGAATACCATGATAGGGGTTATAATAGAAAAACCCACCAACCAGAGAATAATTCGATCATTAATCACGAGAGAACACACGCCCTATTTAGGTCCTTGATCAAAACGAAAAACGTTTCAAGAATCAAGATACATATGCAGTCAAAACCGATACTATCCTATGGATCGGTTAAATGGAAAGATTGTTTAACAGTATATCCACCCTGATCGGAGAAGATCCCTCACATCTCAACCAAATGCCATCCTAGTTAAGGGGATTCACATTGTCTCCCGCCCAAACCCAGGTGGGAGACGATTTTTGTTCCTAGTTAGGGTGCCCTTGAGGTAGATTCTCAAAGTCATTATTGAAAGTTTGTCACAAGATCATCATCTAAGGATCAAGAAACTCTCCTACTAATATTCGATCCCTATCTATTTCTAAGAGATGGGATAGTGAGTACACCAATTTTCCTTATCCAAACCGTCAAGATAGTTCATAATTAGTGGCACAAGATTCGAGACATACTTAAGATCAACAGAAATCAATTGGTTAACGGATCAAATCACGTCACTCCATGCCCCTTCAAAAATGATGCTCTTAGGGGTAAATGCCATCAAATAAACGCGCGATACGTGTAAAGGTGAGCGAAGACCAGCCAACATAGCCCAAAAGATGAGCCCACCAATGACCAATCGACACGTACACAGTGGAAAGAAGACTAGTCAACAAGGACAAAACAGGAAAAAAAAAAAAAAAAAAAAAAAAAAAAGAACAAAAACTAAGTATTATCAAGATTCACAAAGACAATGATAGAGTTACGCCTCCCATGACGTCAGTCATAACTACGGCCATAAATACCGTCAACCGCTAGAAGTCAAATCACGTCAATATCATACTCTTTGTCCCCCACTTGCTTTGACATCATCACCCTCATCCTTGGATTAGTATCTACTAAACATAGTTGTGAAAATGACAAGGTAATTCAAGACGTTCGAGGTCATCCTAGGCACTTAGGCATTGTCTAGGCGACTAAGGCGTTTCCAGTGTATTTTTTTTATTTATAAAATATTAATGTTATATTAATGTTTATATATATATATATATATACAAAATTCTACATAAATAATCAACATTTAAGACATTACTTAATTAACATGAGAAAACCAATAAGACACAAATAATGAGTTAAGTAGATAACGCATATTTATGACTAATATTTATATATTTTTAAAAAATTTGACTGGAGCGTAAACTCCTTTAATATAGTTCAAATTCAAATAATTTTGAATTCATTGCAAAACTAGCATAATCAACTTTCTAATAAATCCGAGATTACTTAAATCCGAATTATAATGAATGAGTTACACTCTGGTCAAATCTTGTTTGGAGTACGCAAATGCTGTTTAAAATTGTCTGAATATAAATTATTTTTTAGGCATCAAAGCAAGAGATTATTTTGACGCGTTCTTGGTTTTTAGTGATACTTTACTATAATAAGATTTATGAAATTTTTATATTTGAGAAAAAACCTAGCATTTGAAAATTGAAAATTGCCTTCGCACCTAAAAATATAATTTTTGTTCTTAAACTGGAGGATTGACTTTTTATCCTTTTGAAATTTGAATTTTAAACTATTTTAAATTCAAATGGAGATGGGGGTATTTGCTTATTTATAAATAATATCTTAAGTAAATGAAATATAAAATTAAAGAAACATTAAATAATATTAGTCATAAGTAAGTACTGCTTGATAAGTGTTGTTCTTGAGGGTAAAAAAAGACACATTGAAAATAAGACAGTCACCCAGGATAATAAGGCCCCCTGATGCCCAGTCTTACAAAATCCGTTCGAACGTTTAAGCGTTGCCTAGGCGACCCCTTGACAACTATACTATTAAACCTTCCCACCTAGCATCTAAGGTCAAGATTAACCCTGATCATCTGTGGCATATAGAATTTTGACTTTAGTATCGAAAAAGTCACGGGGCATCAAGCTTGGCCCCACCTGTGTCTTGTTTATTTCACCTACAAGTTGGACCAAGCGAAAAACCTAGGTGTGTGAATTCTAACTGCAACAAGTGCCAACAAGGGTAATAAGATAAAATTTTTGTCATTCTTAACTCTCCTCTGTCATTCTATTATTATCTTTTATAGAACTCTAACTGTTTGTTATTGGTTCTAACTTAAGCATCAAAGTGGTCATAGGATTTCTGAACCCGCCATCACTACTTAATTTGCTTCCTCTTAGACAAATATCACCACCAAGAAGTCTCAGACGAAAACCTACAATAATAAACCGTTATACTAAAATCATGTAGAATCATTCTTTATGTAAGAGAAGTTGTGCATTAAAGGAAATCATCATGAAAATCACAATATATTAGGGATAGTTTTGATATTTTATTTCGAGACCATAAGAATCATAGTGACAAGACCCTTGTTACAAGGGTTATTGTAACGATGACTTATTTGTTTTTGGTAAAGACAAGGATTTATTACAATAAGAATTTTCCAATCATGTGTATTTGTATACTATACCATCATGGGTTCGTAATAATAGATACGGCCATAAATAAAGTGACATGTATTATAAGAAGGTAAAATCTTATTGTAACAAGATTGGTGGGAAAAAAAACTGCAATTTTGATTTTTTTTTAAATTTTTTTGTCATAATGTTTTTTTTTTTTTTAACAAAGATAAATCTTGTTATTTCACATGTTTATTGAAATAATGTGCAATGATGGTGACAACATTGATAATGACACATTAATAAGTCTTTCAAATTGAATTTGAAAGCCCATTTTTATTTTTATCTTAAGGATCCGTTTGTTTTTTATGTAAAATTTTATATGTAATATTTTATATGTAAAAAAAAATTTCAATGTTTATTTCTAAGAGGTAAAATATAGTGATTTCTAAAAGGAATGGAAAAGAAACTTCGTCTTTCTTTTATCTACTAGAAACAAACATTAAAAAAAATTTACATATAAAATGTTACATGTAAAATTTTACGTAAAAACAAATAAAGTTTAAATAACTTTGGAAATAAGACAAAAAGAAATCGAAAGAAGGTTACAATTTTTTAGTTCACCTCTTAGGTAGCAAAAAGTTGCACCCTTATAAGAAAGAGATTTTGTGATAGTAGGTAAGGGTATCAATCAATTTGAAAACAGTTTATCGATTCAGTTCAATAAGTCATACGCAAAAAACCAAAACCAAAACCTAACCACTAGTTTATCTGTTTCTTATCAGTTTTTGGCCAATCAGCTTGTAAACTCTCTCTTATTCGGTTTTTTATTGATTACAATTATTTTCTAATTGGTTCCAATTATTTTCATATTCAAAACTCAAATCCAAGTATAGAGTACAATCTCATTTAATTGTTTTATTTTTAAAGACACCCATGAATCATACATGGAATATTAGTAGATGAAATCAGCATAAATCAATATTGTAGAATAAATAAAGAAAAAAAGAGTGAATTAGAGATGGTGTTAGCTCAAATGTAAACTTGCTTGAGAGTTGTGTTCTTGAGTAGTAATGCAAAAAGAGGAATGAAGGTCTAACAAGGTAATTACCACCTATTTACCTCAAAAAAGGAGTAATTACCAACGGTTTATCAGGTTTGCGTCAAACCCCATTACTAGAACCTAACCAAATAAGTTCAGTTTGGTTTGGTTAAGTTTTGTATCGGTCGATTTTGATTCAATTATTTGGTTTCGGTTTAAAATTGACACCCTCAAGATAGTGAGTGTTCACACACTGATATTTCTTCTTAATTTATTTATTTTTTGTTGAATCCCTTATTACATTTTAGGAGAAGGATCCACACATTGCCTATGTATTCAGGGATATACATATCAATGGGAAAATAGGAGTATAGGCCTATAGGAGAGTTGGTAGCTGGTTCATTGAGAGAGAACCCAGCTTTTAAGGAGGAGAGAAAAAAAAAAAAGAAATGTGAGAGTGGAGTACATAGCAATTTATACTTCCTTTTCCCTTACATTTTTTATTAATTTAATCCTTTGCTAATTCAAGCTAGTTTTTATCACTCATATTTACCTTATATTTACTTAGGGAGGGAGTTCCATGAGCCGGCATTATTTTTTTTAAAGGGGAGAGAGAATATTAATTAAAATTTTGAGAAAATGATCCCTAAAACATAATTGTGGGGATCCTTCTCCACATCCTCTCGTATTATGATATATGTTCTCTTGTCTGATATTCTCTCTTCTCGTTAGTCATATGAACTCCTCATTAATGATACCATTTCTTACTCCATTGATGTGGTATGAGATTTCCTCCCACTAGCGGTATGGAAAACCTTCCCCCAAAACATTTTAGGAGGGGGTACATGTTAACTACGTACCCATGAACTTTGCTCATTTACTTAAAATGCCCCTACCTTATACTTCTTTTCTAATTCCTCTTGAAAAGTAGACATCCACCTTTCTTTCTCTTCTCATACTTCAAAATCCCTAAATACACTTAGGCATCTCTTCTCCCTCCTGTAGTCCCCCACTTCTTGCTAGGGTGTTGCACCTCCACCATCACCCACCACTTACCATGCGTCTACGTCTTCCCAATTTCCATGTAGTTTCAAGAACAGGGAATCCTAGACTATTGTTGATGTAGCAGCGAAATTGGAGTAACCGCAAAGAGATGCAAGCCCCGAAAAATGGCTCATGCATCACTGTCACTGGCATTGGAAAATGCCATTTTGATTTTTTGTGCCGGAGACAACGGGTTGATTTAGATAGAAGGGCAATCTAGGGATTTTAAAATACAAAGGAGAAAGAAAAGTGAAATTTTACTTCAATGGAAGAATAAAAAATAAACAATCCAATCAATCTGATCCGATCCCAATACCTAAAACCATACTTATCATGTGTCACTATTAAAGGAGCCTCTCTCAAAAGTCTCAACCTACCACCAGCCTTGAACTGCCTCCTGTTTCCAAATTTGAAATTCCTTCCTCCATGGGGCCTCTTCTTTCTATTTCCTCATCTCGCAAGTTTGAAACTGAACTCCCGCCAACATTTCTGACCAAAATTACAGTTATGTTATGTTACCCCACCACCCCCTTCAAAAATCACTATCACACACTCAGAGACAACTAGAAGCCATTAAACTACAGGCATCATCACTATATCCCACTGAAAATGCCCAACCCTTTCTTCTCTCTCAGATTCAAATGCTTCCAAACACTTCCTTTCAACGGTAAAATTTTGAATTTAATATATTGAATGATAAAAAATAATAAATAAAAAAAAGACTACATCAGATGGGTCCCATTTCTAATCAGTTCTTATTGGGCGTCTGGGGTTGATTTTCTTATTGGCTAGTTGATTTTCTTGTAGGCACGTGCACACAAACTCCAATTAGATGTGCCAAAGCCAAAATTTAGAAACTCTCCATAGAAATGGTCGGCAACCGCCACTCTTTTAATGGAAGCTGAAGCATTGTTTGACATTTTCTCTTCTTTCATTTTCCTACCTTCTTATAGGAATACATCATGGTTTTTGTCTCCCTCATTTGTCCAAAATTTACTTAATTAATTAATTTAATTTTTAGGCTTACCCTTTGAAAAATATAATTAAAAGGCATCTTTCAACCCCTGATGCTAACCTGAACAGGAGTTGATCCAACAGGAATGGAGAGATTGGACCACACTATTTGCAGTCTGAGATATTACACCTGCAGCAATTCCCATTCATCAATATCCACTTATCCTTCCTCTGGGTCATACCATCTTGATTGCAAAAAAGTCGTTAGTCATAAGCCAAGGTTGCATTTGGAAACTCTCCCAAATAATAGTTCTTATGTTCTTTCATTCTATTAGAACAAAAAAATTGTTCGAAACAGTGTTTCGGCATTTGAAAATTTTAATTTGTTCTTCCATTCATCAATATACCACAAAAAAAAGAATTTGGGGTAAGCATGGTTTCAAATCGGGGTTAGATGCTGTTATTTTACCAAATCACCTTGTGATTGGAGTTCAAGTTATAGTACCAATCACCCAATATAATATCAGCTGACTAAGTCTGCAACCAGGTGTTCTCCCCCAAATTCATCAAGGATAACTTGGAAACTGCCAAACCAACTCTGGATTGGATTAGAATGGAAATGCTCAATCCAATCCTGGATCCCAAGTTTTACAAACTTGGTTGTAAGATCTGTTGCCGATTATTTGGTGTAATGAAAATGATATCATCTCAATTTTTATTCATTTCCTGCGAGATTTTTTTTTCTTCTAATTTTTAAATCAATGCTGATAACCCTGGAAACCTGATAAATGTGTTCTTCAGTTTATAAACGTGTTCTTCTAATTTCCTGCGCAGACGCAGGACAACCCTGGAAACCTGATAAACGTGTTCTTCAGTTTATATAGCAAATCTCATCATATAAATCTAACCAATTTGTGTACGAAGTGGGTGGGGTGCCCAAACCATTTGAAAAGGATAAATATGGTTTTCATAATAGTAGCCACCATTTTATTTATCTAATGTGACAGTTACATTGATATCTCGCAACATTATTTAATGTTTCTCTGTTTCCACTCATTAATGAGTTTTAGCATTCATGCTTTTTAAAAAACAAGGGATGTTCTATATATACATTGGGGTTTTGGTGCTTTTCTAAATTGTACAGCCCATTTGTTTTAGCCACCATTTATTCAGTTGTTTACAATTCATTGTCTGGTCTAGTCCCAAGCTAGTGGTATTCCTTTTCTAATGTAACTCAAACAACTGTAATAAAACTGGGACTTTCTATAATAAGATGTCACAGAGAGATAATTAAAATATGTTTAAGATGAATTGTACTGACTGTAGCAATTACCTAATTGCAGCATTAAGCAACAACAACAAAAAAAAAAAAAAAAAAAAACACATAAGCTGCCAATTTTATTTATTATTATTTTTTTTTTGGGTGGATGGGGGTGTCTGTGAATTTTCTTAAGTAGATAATTTCTTTGCTTTAATGCTATTTTGCTACCAAAGAATTATTTCAAGTATGAGTTGTCCACTATCATTTTGGTCGAGTAAAATAGGTGCTACTTTTGCAAATGGAATGCTTAGTCATGTCCAAATACCAAGTTCTAGTGGGAGACAAATTTAGAAAAGAGTGTCTACCAACTCTCTCTCTCATTTTTTTTTTCTTCCTTTTCCTTTTACAGGCTGCAAAAATTGCATGCTTGGAGAAGTTTGAGATCCCCACTCCCCTACCTATCGGCTCTACTGTTTTCCTCCATTCTTCTATTGATTTTTCCTGCAACTATATCCAACATCTTATTGCCGTAACTTGAAGATCAGAGGTATATTATAATATGAATCCACCCCCATTGTCAGTAGTGCGAGCTACTCGTCTACAGATCAAGATCATCACTTGCGGTTCCTGTGCACGAACCTTGCTGCCACAGCAACTTGAATCTGCCATAACTCCCCAACCCTTGATCAGATCGACTCCTTCTATTGATATTGTTGCATCCACATATGAAGCTTCAATCAACCAGAATTATTTGACCAACCAACAGCCGGATTGATAAGAAAAGCTAAGTTCTTAATTCTGATTTCTGGTTTGTTATTGAATTTATTATTGGGACTGGTTGTAAAAGATCCTATTGTAAGGTCAAGGCCTAATTTTGATTGTCAAACCCTAGTCTTGCACCAACCAGATACTCATTTATGGGTCCTGTGGCACTAGACACTCATATTTTTTTTTCTTTTTGAAAAGGTAATTATATTGATGAGAAGCAAAGATGGCAACCTGTACAGTAAGGTGCAATACAATTGACCTGGTCCACTTACAAAATTTATCCTGTGTGACGGTAAGGTTGTCATGTTGCAACCTGATGGTCACGGGTTTGAAACAAAAAAACATCCTCTCTGTGTTCCAGGGGTAAGGCTACATACATTGCACCCCTCCCAGTCCCTATGGTAGCGGGAGCCTCGTGCACTGGAACACCCCCTTTTACTCATTTACAAAATTTATCCTGTTCGACTTATCTCCCATACAAAAAGTATTGACCCCCTAAAACTCTGGGAGACAGCAAGCCACACACACACACACACACACTATTAGCATCATAACTGAAGTGCTACTGTGCTAGATCATTCAATTGATTCCCATGTTTCTAATTGCTAAAAGGAACAAGCTTCACATTTTTCTAGTGGTTTTTATTAAACAAGTCATCAAACCTCATGACCTACAGCCAATCAAAGAGAAAAGCTCTTTCCCAAATCCTATCTCACGAAATCAATTGTATCATTAGAGTGATAGTATTAACTGCAATGGGCATATGAAAAAAAAGAGGGAGAAAATTTGGCCTTTTGTGCTACCATTTATCATATCTGGAAGGAACGCAACTTAAGATCCTGGACAACCAAGTCAAGGAGTCTCAATCAGATTGGGGAAGCTATCTCTTTCGACATCCGGGAGATTTTATTTTCCATGCCTACCTTCTGTCCCGATATGCATAAGGTTAGATTCATTGTTAATGCTTGGGATTACCCATCCAATTATAATGTGGATAGGCTTGCCCCTTTGTTTCCTTTGTAGCTCTCTTGTTCGCCTTTCGGGGCTGCCTTCTGCTTGCCACTGTTGTAGTTCTCTCTGTTATGTTTTTTAATTCAATATTTTACTCATCCCACCTCCCCCCACCCCCCAAAAAAATAAATAAATAAATAAACCCTTTGCAGAATATAACGTAGCATACACCAGAACATGGACAGTAGCAAGTACGGATGTAGGTATCCCCATGATCGGAAAACTGAATCATGATGATCCAGGACAAGCAAGCTTGAAAAATAAAAGAAACGTGCACATGAACAGCGACAATAAAGAGTACAATTTAAAGTTCTGTTACCCTGCAGCAATGTCAGCAGCCTTGTTGACACTTGAATCACGTAAACTTCTCATCCCATCAGCAGTTCCCTCTTTAGTTGACTTGATTTTCTTTTCTTTGTCCGAGTCCACACCACTTCCATCAATTTCAGTACTCAAACTCAAAATTTTCTAAACTTCTCTAAGCTTTCCATCATAGAGAGAATTTTGTTCTAATGATAATTTTGCTTTTCTCCGTTAAGCAGTAATGCAGAATGGTTGGACAATGACTCCAATCCCTGATGTCCATTCAGAGTCTCAACGACCATAAAATGTCATAATTACAAGCATTGATACGTTAAAGGAGGTTCATCCTCGAAAACAAAAAGAAGCTTACCTCGAGCTGTTCTGGACCTCCATAAATATAGAAGCATCCGTCAAATGTCACTTCCTCAAAAAATTGTTCATCATCAGCTGATTCTGTTTATTTGGGATTCTCTTCAACTTCAATACCAGTCTCTGTAATCAGCTGTTCCATGGTCTCCTTACCCACACGTTCAAGCACTTCTACTCCGCTTGATATAAAAGCTTTTCCAGTCTGTAACAATAAAATGGGAGCTAAACAATTTTGTGGCAGTCCTATGAAGCAAATATTGCAAATAGAGTACAAAACTCAATTACAGATGGAGCTCATGTTAAAGCAGAATGCTCAAGCCTACAAAGTTCATCATAATGCAAAATAGCCCCAAGAACAATTGACTATGAAACATAAACACCTCTATGGTTCTTCCTACAAAAATCCTCAACATCCAACTCAACCTCAAATGAATCAATTTATAGGATAAGCACGAGAGCTTATGTAAAATTGACCACACAATGTAACACTAATCAATACGAAATAAACTTGCAGCACATTAGGAATGTATACAAATGAAACACAGAAAACCATTATCCATGCCATGCATCTAGCACTAATTGAAATTTTTTATTCACCTCTAAAAACCTGACACATTTTGTTTCAATGACCAAAATGAAGCATTTCTTCTCATATAAAAACTCCTGCACCTTTTAATAGATTCAGTCTTTTTGGCCTGATTCAGCAATTTCAACTAAAATTCACAAGAGTCATGGATTTAGAATATTTTCTCATTGATTTCAATGTTAAGGATTTTGAGTGGTTCCTCTAGCCTAATCTCTTACAGAAAAGGGGTAAAGATGGGGTGAAAAAAAAAAAACAGAGGACCATGGAGCAGAAAATCCAAAAGAAATTGTAATCTGCAAAAACTCACCATGACAGTTAACCGAAGAAAATTAAAGAAGAAGAACATGCAATAGAGTAACCTAAGGAGATTAACCTTTAAAATTTGATTTTTTTTTTTTTTTTCTATTTCTTTACAAATACGCAATGGAGCAACTCCAAGCCCTCCGCTTCTGCGGTATGGTCATGGAATCGACCTTATAATGGTCTTCTCAATGACGTGATCTTCCATTCTCAACAACTTCACCCATGGTAGCAGACCACTAAATCTCCATTGCTGTTCTCTGCATCTCCATCCCTCTCCTATGTCGCTGTCATCTCCATCCCCATCCCCTATCTCAAAGTTTCAGCAGGGTGGGTCATAAGAAAAACAAAAAATGATGGTGCCATTGTTTTCATTGACACAATGATGACCAAAGCCATGGGTTTTGTCGTTTTGATATTGTGTTTACATTTTCATTCCAATAAAGTTATACTCCCTAACTACGTATTAGGATTACATAACAACATATTGTAGATTTTTATCATATTTTATGATATATTTGGCCTTCTAATATTGATAAATTGTTATAATTCTGAATTATCATCTTATGTTTCCTTCTAATTGCTAAGTCTGTCGGAGTTTCTTTATTTTCATTCTAATAAAACTATACTCCCTAACTGGGTATTAGGATTACCTAAATGCATACAACTTCATAATTTATGATATATATGACCTTCTAGTTATGATTAGTTCTTATAATACCAAGTAAATGCCCTATTACAATACTATGTTTCCTTTTAATGGCCAAGTATGCTAGAGTTTTTCCATTTTCGTTCAAATAAAGCTATACTCCCTAACATACAAGGATTACCAAACTATGTACTATGATTACTCAACTGTGTATTATATCAAATTTTATGATATATTTGGCATTCTAATTATGATAAGTTGTGATATTTCTGAATTAATCATCCCATCTTTCCTTCTAATTGCCAGGTTTGTCAGAGTTTTTCCATTTTCATTCTAATAAAACCATACCCCTGAACTACGTAGGAGGATTACCTTATTGCGTACGACTTCATAATTATGATATATTTGATTTTCAAGTTTTGATAGATCCCTATAATACCAAGTAAATGACCTACAATCATCCCATGATGCCTTCTAATTGTCAAGTTTGTCTGAATTATCCCATTTTCATCCAAATAAAACTATACTCCCTAACTACGTATTAAGATTTTTTTTTTTTTTTTTTTGGATAACTACATATTAGATTACCTAACTATGTACTAAGATTATTCAACTGTGCATTATATCAGATTTTATGATATATTTGGCCTTCTAGTTATGATAAGTTGGTATAATTCTGAATTAATCATCCCATGTTTCCATCAAATTGCCAAGTCTATCGGAGTCTTTCCATTATTAATCTATTAAAAGTATATTCCTAACTGTGTATGAGGATTAACTAACTGCATACGACTTCATAATTTATGATATATTTGATTTACAAGTTTTGATAGGTCCCTATGATACCAAGTAAATATCCTACTATCATCCCATGTTGCCTAACTGCGTATTAGGATTACCTAACTATGTATTAATATTACTTAAGAATGTCTTGTATCAAATTTTATAATATATTCGGCCTTCTAGTTATGATACTATATTTCTGAATTATCATCCTATGTTTCCTTCAAATTGCCAAGTCTGTCAGAATTTTTTCATATTCATTCTGACAAAACAATACATCCTAATTGCGTAAAAAATTATAATATATTATGGCTCTGTTTGATTGCAAGGGAAATTAAAGGAAACCCTGTTTGGATCCGCTATGAGCCCACCAAGGGGTTTAAACAACTCAAACAATGAAAAGAGTGGTAAATCTGTAATCATGTGGAACCAGTAAGGCCTTATCACTAAGATATGATTATATGGGACAGATTGGGTATTTAATACAAAAGAGTAAGGGGTATATGTGTCAAAGCCTTAAGTGGGACTGAAATGGAGCTAACATAAAAGGGTTATCTTCAACCTTCGACCATGAGGATTACAGTAAAGCTGAAACTGAAAATTCAAACTGCAGCTCTTGGATTCATATCAAGAGTTCTGAAACTTCCAGATTTGGAATTACCCAACACCATTGGGTTGAATCAAACCTTCAAACCTTGATTAAACAGAACTACAGAGGCTTGCTCAGAAATGATTTCAGAAAGAAAGTGCAAACAGTACAGATATGTAATCTGTTGTGGATCTCACGACGGCAGGTAATTTAACGGCTAAGGGTTTGAGATTGTGATTGCACCGTGGAAGCGATCTCACCTTCAAAGTTTCAGAAGGAATAGATAGGTCATGAAGGAGATCAACCACTGCTTGCAGTTTCGGTAATCAGCCAGTAGTATGGAAATTAACTAATAAAGCCAGAGAATAATGAAGGGGAAAGAATAAGAGGAACAGAGAAGAAAGATTACCTGAGAGAACTATTGGTTTTAGAGGAGAAGGGAGGAGAGAGAGAGAGAAGAGAAGCTCGCAGGCTCTCAATGGGTAGACCATGCGGGCAGAAACCAAACTCAATTTCTATTCCATATTTTCAATCGCAATCGGTGGTTACAATGGCCATTTAAAGAAAGAGAAGCAAAAGACTCCTAATCTATTACATCAACTGAAATAAAATCCTAATAAAACTCTAAAAGTTAAATGGAATGTAAAGACAACTCAAATTCTAAAAACAAGTTGGAATAGACTCTTTTAACTCCTACGGTTCTATCTCCAAATAAATAAATAAAAATAAAAAGAGAAGTCCAAATAACAAGATAAACCCAAATAATAAAAGTCCTATATACTCTGATGGACCAAATACAAGGTAGATGGATTCTTCAAGGATTGGGTTTCCAAGCTGGCTCAATTGATTACCCACAGTATCGTGGCCGCATCTGCATCATGGTTGCTAGAAGGAAAAGTATTTGGGTGGATTGGATCTATGTAAAGTTTCTAAAAAAGAGTCAATCTAGATTGTTTCAGGCACAAATGATGGCTCTTGGTCTTGGAGAAAGATGCTCGATCTATGACATTTGGTGATTGACTCCATCAAATGATCAAAATAGAGATTAATTAACTCCCTAGCTGTGTATTAGTATTACCCTGACAAAGTACTAATATTACTTATGTTAGGTTTTCATCTCAAAAGTTCGAAATTGGAGGGACTCTCACATATATAAGGCAACCAAGGTTCTATTCTCTAAGCAATGTGAGACTACTCCCAACACTTCCCCTCACGTGTTGCCCCTCTTCTGGGTGGCAATACACGTGGCATGTGGTCCCTCTTTTTGGGTGACTATACAGAGTGAACCTCGAGCTCTGATACCAAGTTAAGTTTTCATCTCAAAAGTTCGAACTAGTAAGTGGTGAAACTCTCACATATATAAGACACCCAAGGTTCTATTCTCTAGGCAATGTGGGACTATTCCCAACAACTTATTACTTAACCATACTCCCTAACAGCTTATGAGTACATACGATTTCATAATCTACCATATATTTGATTTTCAACTTTTGATAGACCCCTATAATACCAGATAAATGTCCTACTACCGTACAATATTTATTTTTAATTTTAAGTTTGTCGGAATTATCCCCTTTTAATCCAAATAAAGCTATACTCCTTAAGTACGTATTAGGATTACCTAACTGTGTACTAGGAATGCTTAACCATTCTATCATATTTTATGATAAGTTATGATAAGTTGCTATAATTCTGAATTATCATCCCAAGTTTCCTTCTAATAGCCAAATCTTTTAAAGTTTTTTTCATTTTCATTCTAATAATAACTATGAATTATCATCCCATGTTTCTTTCTAATTGCAAAGTCTGTGGAAGTTTTGTCATTTTCATTCTAATAAAACCACACCCTAATTTAAAAACTTTAAAAAATGACCACTCTTGACTTGGATTATTGGTTTTTGGGTGATATAATAAGTATACTTTAAATATTGTGGCTTTACTTTTATTAATTTATATATTTTACTTACTTTACATTTTCTTATATTTTAAAAATGTATATTTAATGAAGAATTCATTAAAATGTTCACAAAATTAGAGAAATATCGAAATATTTCATTTCCAAAGCAAAACCAAAGCAAACATTGAAACAAATTTAAAAAAAATTAAACTACCACTTAAAGTCTGATGCTCCCACCATCTTAAATTCCAATTCGCAGTTCAGATCTACATTCTTAAGACTCAGCAGACAGTAATTTGAAAATAATAAGAAGCCCATTTCTTGGACCTATTGATATCAACACAACATCTACTTGCAGAATCAATGGGTTTAACCAAAATTTTACATAAGCATCCATATTTGGACAAATCTAAGCATAGAACTGCTTTCCGAAAAATTAAATGGTACATTTCAGCAATATGAATATTTACTTCATTGAGATGAATTCATTGAATTGAGCTAGACAATATATTGCTAAGAAGCAGGCTTGTGATATCTGTTCATCTACTCACACAAACAGAATAGAGAACATTTAAACTGTTCCAAAGAAATGAGCATAGCTCGCAACTTCAGAAAAATGACTTTCGATCAACAAGGCCCAAGCACCGCCCAACAATAAGTCTAATGAGATTTCCATCAAGAACATGTGTACCATTTTTGTTTTCCCTCACCATAATTTTTGTTATTGGTCAGCAGAATAATTAAAGAGTGAGAACATAAATTATCCAAGCATACTTACTTGTGGACCAAGTCAGAACCCCCTTCTGAAGCACAGCCTAATGCTTGCCATGCTCCTGAAGCAAGATTTTCCACAGATTTGTCAAAAACCTTAAGACCCTGCAAACCAGGAGAAAGATAGAAAGGAAAATATTCATACTCAACAAAATAAACAAAAGGTCTTCGAATTAAAGCAGTTCCATGTAAAAAACATAACTAGCTCACATAAAAGAAGTCAGCATAACCAAAGAGACTTGGAGTATGTATGTCGTGGCTTATAAATGCAAATATGCAGTCTATACAATATAAAATGACAAGTCCGAGTATGTATGCTGTGGCTTATATATGCAAATATGCAGTCTATACAATATAAAATGACAAGTCCCTAAAGAGAGTAGCAACACATAAGAAATGAATAAATACAGACAAACAAAACCTGCATTAGCGTGCAGGACTACTTACATGAAAAACGATGAATTTGTAAGCAGTAGAAAATAGACCTCACAAAGAGCGTAAGGATGCGAGGAAAAACTTTCACCATATATCACAGATCCCACAAATCGTGTATCAAGGATCCCAATAATAAACACAAAACCAAGGACTTCAAGCCGAGTTAAAAGTACTGCTTACCTGACCCAGAAGAGAATCCTCACTGGCTTTCTCCAATTTATCCAGGGCCAACTTCCGCAGTTTGTTTGTCGTCTTCATGTTTCCCTTCACTTTCTGATTCCTCTGACTCCCCCTCCTTTGAAGATTCCAAGTCAGTTTTTATAATCTGAATATCTGAAATGCCCTTTGCAGCATTCTTAGCAACTGCAGCAGCCTGAGTCCACAAAATTGGCTCAGTTTTACATAAGCAACAATGTTGAATTTACTACCACATTCCAATAGACCAAAACTCACACACACACACACACACACACACACACACATACACAGATGGAAAGGAGAAATGGATTTTTTTTTCTTCTTCAAACCATGGAAAATGTAAGCCTAAACAACATTGCCCAAGCCACTAATTGAGCATGAAGACTGATAAATCCGGAAGCAGGAGTATTTACTATCAACCAAGTACAAATGGCAGATTTTCTTTTTTTTGTTCTTTTCCTTTTTTTTTGGGGTGTGGGGGAAGAAATATATTCAACGAAGAACAAGATTACAAGAGAGAGCACCCCAATCGGGATGCCAAAGAAGAAGAAGAAGAAGAAGAAGAAGAAAAAAAAAACTAGCTTCTCGCAACCCTATTTACAAGAGAGGGCATTCCCAAATCTCATACAAAAGGTGGGCCAGAAGGAAAAATTTTGCCATAAACTAAAGCGTAGTATTCAAATTAGCTCCTCTCAACCCTATTTTCAACAATGAAAACCATATAAAACTATACTAAAAATTTGAAGGAAAAAAAATAAACGGGTGACAAGGAGAAAGTTGAGAACAAAATACATTAGGAAAAATTTTCTCGGCTGCAACTGCAGCTGCTTTCTGAAGATCTGCCAACACAGAGAATGGAGAAATTCCCCAACCTCCTTCGGCTGGGGCTGAGGCTGAGACTGGTACTGGGGCTGGTACTGATGCTGCTTCCGGTTCAAGTTCGTTCTTTCTTGGCAACTGCGTGTTCTCCTCCATTAGACTTCCTTGAACCGGTACTTGTTCTTCGATCTCTCGAGTTATATAATTCGATCTAAGGTGGAAGAAAATTTTTATTGAAAAACTGTTTTTCCAACGGCTAATTGCCGCCGGTTAAGGTTTAGGTTTGGGTTTCTTAAACCCAAATGTTAGGCTATTGTTTGGAAGGTAAGAAAAAAAAATTTCATCTCTTTCTTGTGTTCCAAACATTCCGTTAAAGTATTGCAACGCAAAACAAGTGGGTCCTTCCAAATCAAGTGTAGAAATCCTCTCTCGCCCACCTGTTGCCTGCCAAAAACGGGATTTTAGCCAAATCACCTCCCCATGTATTGATAGACAGGTCGACTGATCCCCAGTCTTTGAATCAGCGGCAGAAACTTCCTAACGTGGAAAAGGATTTCTTTCCCAAAACCAAACAGCAGGATTTTCTTTTTCTTTTTTCTTTTTTCTTTTTGGGTGGGGGAGGGAATTTAGATTTCCCCTACCCACAGTGGGTGAAGAACTGATGCTTTTAATGATTAGATGAAACTTTTGGATAAAGGGAGGGTATTTGGACATTTTAATAGGGGCATTAATTATATTAAATGGGACTCTTGGACAATGTGATGGGTATTTCGGACATTCATAACAGGGATGGAAATTACTAAAAAGATTCTTGATGACGTGTTGGCTCACCTATACTAGGTACACAGCTTACTCAAAAACATAACATGGTATGACCCAAGAAAATTGTAATGTTAGGTAATCTAAATTTGCTAATCTCAAGAAATTGAGATCTTTCCATTCCATTTAATACATTAATAAAAATATTCAATCCAGTTTGATAGAAAAAGTCTACTTTTTGCTTGATTAGTTTTTCCCCATTATTTATCTTGTTAGTGAAGATTTTAATATAGAAAATGCAATCTAATGTCTCTATTATGTATGTCTCAAATTCTTGTATCCGTTTTGAAGATTGATTTGTTCTGAAAATTATATGGTAATCAGAACGAAAAATCTTTTTGAAGTCTACGATGGTAGTAGAGGGCTTGGACCGACACGGTTTGACCCGACTTGGACGAGATGTTACTTCTTTTCGTATCTTGTTACCCTGGTAGCAGAAACAAGTTTAAAAAGGGTATTTTGAGCCAAGGTTGTGAGAAAGAGTTTGTTGTTGCATTTTTGGGTGTTCTTGAGAGATCTCCATCGTATTACCTCACATTACATAGTACTAAATCATCTTCAGCTTCGCCCATGAACAAATCTGTGACCATCCAACAGCAGAATAATGAATTTTGACCAATCTTGCTCTACCCAAACCCATAAGTTCAAACGTAATCCAAGTGTTGCAAATCCCAGCATCTGATAAGGGTTGAAATCAGTTGGATTTTTTAATGAAATTGTAACAAAATTTGATCCCATAAAACCAAGATTCATATCTAACAGAGTTGGATGTTGCTTCTGTTCACTACTGTACTGCATAAGAAAACATCCAATCTGTATAAAGTGCCTTAGAATGGGTCTTATATGGCAGTAACGTAGTAGGATGGAATACAGGAGAGATCTCAGTACTTGAGAGAAACTGATGAAAAAAATAAAGCACAATAGATTCCCTCATAAATGTTTGAAGAATCAAGTAGGATTCTGAAGAAAAGCAACAACAAGAAGCAAGAAAATACTCCAATCATGAAGCTTTCATGAAGCTCAATACACACATGCAAGCAAAAAAGGATCAGAGATCTTTAAGTTGTCGCAGATTCATTGGTGTCATGTATCTGGTGTCTCCATCCACTAGTTGTTTTGCAACAATCACATTTGCAGCCTCACTTGGATGATAAGGATCCCAAAACACATGCTTGTCACGATCCGTGCACAAAGTTGATTGAGGCCCACATGGAATGATCCCTCGGTACTGGCCTCCATTGCCACAACAAGCAACACTTGCTGTCACAAACCCTGCAATATTATCTCCACTGGTCACATTATAACCTTACAAATTCCCAATTTGCTAACACAAAGAAGAGATGGCACTTACCATATTTTTTGTAATTTGTGATCACCTCAGACACTAACTCATACACATTTGCTAGAACAAATGTGGAACCAGGGAGTTTGTCATTCAGTTCCTTCATCAAATCCTTCAACATGCCATTGTATTGAACAGCAAGCTTGTTGGGTAAGTCAACACACTGATCATCAGTAAGCTGATTTATAGTCTTCTGATAAGGAATGCAGCCTATGGGACCGACATTTCCGACCACAATTTTTCGCGCGCCCAAGGTATAGAGTCTCTGCAACGAACACACATCATCACTTTTAGAAACAATTCTGAATTTGTTGTTAAAGGTGATTAAATATACTTACAGTAAGTTGACTCCTCATATGGGTTATGAGGTCGTTAATGAAAGCATCAGGGCTCTCTGATATTCTTTGTCCAATCGAGAGTACCGGAAGAAGATAGTTGTTGAGGAAATCATTTGATCCAACTGTGATTGAGAAGAAAGCCTTTTTCTTTAAAAATTCAATTGCTTTTGATGGACCTAATAATGTATCCAACTGCTTCCTAGTGATGTTGAAGTAATCAATCTGGATATCCATTGAAAGCCTGTTAACCTATAAAACAGATGCATCCATCAGTTGAAGCTTTCCTGAAAAACCATAAAGAGTAGGGTTGAAGGGGCTTACAAATATCCTCCCAGTTTGGTTCATTATTCCTCCACCTCCTGATGCATAATTCACTCCATTCAGTATAGCTTTGCCAGTGGCATTTGGGGCCAAAAAGGGAATAGCATAGTTTGGTTGTCCTAGTTCCTCCCCTGTCAATAGCATAATAAGAAAACACTGTAACACAACTTCATGGTTTAATTCTTAGAAGTCGGTTCAGAGAGAGAGACAGAAAGAGAAAATACCTACAAGGTCTCCAATGGTCCTTCCATTGGTGTACCGACCGGTGGGGTTTCCACCAGAAGCCTTAAAATCCATGCCATTGGGTGGGAGATTGGCCTTAGACAAAGTCGGGAAGTAGTTGTTGTTTCCAGCATCCACTAGAGAATCTCCAAAGATGAAAGAAGCTCCCAAACCAGCATCAGCTGCCCTAATTGAGGGTAAGATAATGAAGAAGACCAAGACCAAAACCAGGGTGTAAGAATGGGAAATATTCATGACTGGGTTTCTAAGTTCTTGATTAAATGGAAGAAGTCTAGAAAACCATGGCAGAAGCCTTCACATTTAGAAAATTTATAGCTTGTACTTCTCCTTTTCACCAAGGAAAAAGAGAAGAAAATGGATGAAACTTGTAATCTTGGTATTAATGGAGTAATTGCATGCATTTGGTTTGACACTTTCCTGTTGTAGTGTAATAGAGGTGTGGAAAAAAGTTTTCAAGTAGTAGTTCATCAGCATTGTTTCAAGAAAGTCCTTCCAAAAGAAGGTGGTGGTGCACCATTTATCACATGTACCAATAAATTAAGCAAATTTAGGTGGGAACTTAGGTTTGTATGGTTGGGAAGTTGTCTCACAACATCCATTCAGGAACTTTACAATCCTGTTTAGTTTTTATATTCAATTGTACGGGTAACTATGACAAAGAATTTGTGCACGTCAATGGGGGAAGGTTTTATGCACCACGGTGGCTTCCGTCACCAGTCGTGCGGTGCAGGATTGTGTGTAATACCAAATCTACCTCTTCCTATGCGTTTATATACAATCATGTATATACCCGGCTCAGTGCATAAAAATCAGATCCTTTTCCTTTCAATTTGAGATGTTCCAATTGGGGGTGGGGGGGAGATCAGTATGAGATGTTCCAATGGGTATATACAGATCCGGCACATTTTGTTTTTCCTTTTGACTCTGTTTGTTTCCATGTAAAACTTTCATTTAGAAAACGTGCACATGATAACTGAAATATAAGTCAGACCCCAAACCAAAAATATGAATAAAAGCCTTCCGTTATTGGGTTTTTTTTTTTTTTTTTTTTTCTTTGGTGCTTGAAGGAAAACTTTATTAGGAAATAAGAGAAGTTACAATAGGCATGAGCTCCTCCGGAAAGGAAGATCCCCAAAACCCAGGACGCAGGTAACCCACTGCCCATCAAGCTAATGAATGTGCCTAAAGGTTTAATCCTCTATTAATATGAAATAATTCTCTATCGTTCTGTTCCTATCATGCGAAAGATGCACAGAAGATGCAAGTGGAAAATGTCGACATAGACCGTCATTGAGGGGTGGGGTGGGGGGTGAATCAGCGTTCCAAAATTCTTTTAAATATTTCCCTAGAGAATGATGTTGCCCAAACTGACAAATCACTCACACACTGTCCACTTGTACACAACAACAAAGCTGTAAAGACATTCGTATCCACAATTACCTTGCTATCACATAATGGCTAGGTCTACCATATTGTGCATATCCATCATGTATCCCCATGCCATAGCACTTCACATTATACAAAGACAATAATCCACAACATATAAATATATGTGGTTCAATAGTCAAAACAACTATAATGTGTAACTGCCTACATCCACAAAGTAATGTCCCTTATGATTTGTATTTACTCAATGCGATAGTGCTTGAATTTAGGCAGCTACGATTGCCAAGGAGCTACAACCCCTAGCCCACTCCGCACACAAGGAGAAGCTCACATACATAATAATGGGCTCATATCAATGCCCTTACGGTTCAAACACAAACTAGTCAGGTATTCACATTAACCACATAGACCTAGCTTTCAATGAGTACAAGAATTAATAGAGATAATTCATAATGGTTTGAGAGACCTTACAACCCGTATTTAGTAATTTCTTGGTACTATGGGAAGATAGATACATCCCTGAAACTTACTGGAATCTTCAAGACTCTTCACTCATCAAAGGACTTGAATCTTCAAGTGGATACAGACAAGGTGAAACTCCTCTTGTCTTCTCTCTTTCTTTCTTCACAAGAACCTTAGTCAACATTCCAATGAAGCTTCATACAAGCTTATACAACTCCCATTAACGGCCAACATTTACAGACTTTCAACACTTGGTTAATAAAATCTCAATGAACTTGTCATAGAGAGTTGGTGAAAGGAATCGACTAAATAACAACACACCAACACCTTCAAAAAGGGTTTTTTTGAGCTCAAAGTCACACAAGACCTCCAATATTAATGGCTTACAGCCATTTTCACACTTACAATGTATTTCAATGGAGCCTCAACAGCCCCTTTTACTTTCTGCATCAAAAAAAAAAAACCCTTTCACTGATGGTGGAAAGAATAAACCATTAGAAGCTCACCAACTCATTCGGTTCTTCCCCTGATTTCGTTTGAGAACAAAGAGCTTTAAAAAAAAATGAAGATAGCCTAAGTTAAATCGTCTGATTCGGATCTAAAATGAGTACATTTAAGATCAACCTCTAAAACATATCAAATAGAATCTTCTGTAGGCTTTTTATACATGCGTGCAACATTATATCTAGGGGTGCAAGTTTTACCCTGACAATCCAAACCCGCCCAAACCCACCCTGAACCCTGGCAAGGTTGAATCCGGCCCAAACCCTGATAGGGTTGGGTTAGGGTTCAAATTTTGATCATCCTGGCAGGGTTGGGTTGGGTTAGGGTTGACCCCCTGGGTTGAGCCCAACCCAACCCAACCCAACCCTATATATATTTGTGTTTGTTATATCTTTAAGTTATAATTGTTATATATATGTTATTTGACAATTTGTTGTATGTTTATGGGCCAATCAAGGTCATTCCAACTCTAAATCAGGGTTAACCCAGCCCAACCCGGCATTGTCAGGGTCAATCAGGGTAGGTTAGGGTTAGGCCCAACCCTGCCAGGGTCAGGGTTAGGGTTGTATATTTTCTGACCCTGACAGGGTTGGGCTGTGTTAGGGTTAAGTTTAAATAGCCAGGATTAGGGTTAGGGTTTTGAAAAATCCGGCCCAACCCGGCCCTGTTGCAGCCCTAATTATATCAACACCCAAACAAGACTTTCTTTCAGGATTGAGATCATCTGTAGTGAAGCCAAAGTGGCAGTGATGATCCTAGTCACTCAAAGTGCATTGGGATATCACTACAGAGGATCTTTTTCCCTTCACAATCTACTTGTCAGATCTGAATGGGTGGCGCAGTTGGGGCTGCTATTAGCCATTAGATCTTGTACTCCAATGATGTCCGTTAGATGTATGCGTACCGTCAGATTGATGAGGGATAGATCTGATCCATCAGATCGGGATCATGGTGGCATTGAATGGTATGTGTGCCACACAGGATCAGATTATGGTACTGTGTATCTCAATCACGGAAAATTGGTGTGCCAACCAATCAATATATTTTTAATAAATTTTTTTTGATATCTAATTTCAGCATTTTCTATGGAACGTCTGATCAAGTACTTGATGATTGATCAAAATATTCCCAACCTTTTGTAAATTTCAAAATATTTCCTATAATGTTTTGAAATTACAAAACATTCCGCATAAATTACATTATAATTCCTGTATTTTTTATAATTACACAAAAAATCCTCCAAGTTATTTTCGAAAACATCTCGTAACGTTAAAAAATTGCAAATCAGCCCCTGTATACTATTTATTGTATATATGCAAACCAACCGAGAACTCGATTTCAACCTGGTTTTTGAGATTTTTCGCACGACTGAACGAAACATGAATAACTTTACCGTCTGATATCAGATTTGAGCTATTCTAGTTCCGTTGCGTAGCTTGATGATCTACAACTTTTCAGTACAATGATTCCAAAGAAACTATTGTGGGATCCACCAAAATCAGCCTCAAAATCAAAACTTCAAATGAACCTTGGAATCCAGATCCAAAATTTTTCGTATATGTTCACAGGGACTCTCACACACTTCCAATCATCTCAGTGTAACTTAAAATACCACATAACTCGTGAAGAGCTTGATCGAACGTCTTAAGCTTCCCCTGCCTAGTCAACTCAAGCTCAAACCCAATTAACTCACTGCTAAGCCTTGTCAAACCCTCCATTAAAGCTGTAGACACAGCCAAGTCATCTAGAAAGCACCACCCCACTGCTCGTTCTAACAAACTCGCTCCACACTGCCAGAGCAATTCTGCCAGTTGCACTGACACTTTCTCTCTCCTACTAACTGAGTTACACTGCCATTTCAGCAACGTTGCTAACAATGACAACTAACTGTTGGATTAATTGTTCACCTTGTGAGTACATACTGAATTTTGGGAGGCGAATCTACAAGCTAACGAGACATATTATAATCTTATACGCTAATTGGTAAAATGAGAATACAGGGCCGAGAGCCAGTCACTTGGAGGAGAGAGGGGGGGGGGGGGGGGGCAGATTTCTAGGAGGAGAGAGAAATCAGAGATGTGAGATGAAAGTACACATTGACAATGCATATTTCCTTCCTAAACACTCCCGTTTGGACTGAAACTTAACATGTTTGACAAAAGAGCTTAGATTCTACCTCTCCACAAAATTTGAACCCATTCAATTTGCCAAATGGCACTTGAGACTGGCCATTCAGGAAACCTTTGTCTAGAAAAAGAAAAAAAAAAACTACAAGCGTGAGAGAGAGGATAAAGGTTCCAAAGAGGGAATCACCAAATGGCCAAACAAATGACTAGCCACAACCAAAAATCATTAATAATCAAGTTGGAAGAGGAAAAGGGTTCCTTGTACCTCTATGGATATTTCACAAATCATTTCATGTATAAGAGACATCATGTATTTCAGGATGACTAACCCCTGATGTCTGAACACTGATGCACTATTATAGGAGAAAATTTATACGCTAACAGGTAAATGACAAACAAATGACTAGCCACAATGAGGCATATTGAAATCTCATACGCTAGCGAGGCATATTGAAATCTCATATGCTAGCGAGGCATATTGAAATCTTATACGCTAACAGGTAAATGAGAATACAGAACCGCCAGGAACCAATCACTTGGAGGGAGAGGGGGGGGGGGGAAGAGAGAGAAAAAAGAAAGATGTGAGAGGAAAGTACACATCCATCGCACATATTTCCTTTCCCCCCAAATTTAAAATTGAAATTTAATCAAATACCCTTTCATGAATGTCCATGAATCTTTACATTTTTCGGCTATCAATATAAATCTTGGACACTCCGTTTGGACTGAAAGTTGACATGTCAAGAGCTTAGGTTCTACCTCTCCACAAAATTTTAGTCGATTCAATTTGCCAAGTGGTACTTGGGTCAGGCCATTCAGGAAACCTATGTCTAGAAAGAAAACTGCAAGGCACGTGGACGATAGAAGTTCTAGAGAGGGAATCCCCAAAATTCCAAATGGCCAAACAAATGACTAGCCACGACCAAAAATCAATAATTATAAACAAGTTGGAAAGAGGAAAAGGGTTTCTAGTACCTCTATGGATGTTTCACAAATCATTTCACATCTTAGGTTGCATATTTCTATTTGATTAAGGTCCTCAGAGTTCATATTGCATGCATAAATAAAAGTTAGTCACTAATGTATAAGAGACATCATGTATTTTAGGATGACTAATCCTCTGAATCCTGAACACTGATGCACTATTATAGTAGGGGAAAACTTCTAGGGTGGATAGTACATAAGATCATGCCTTTGAATTATTTTAGAATATTGATCTTCATCCACAAGTTATATCACCCCTCTTTAATAAAAGAAACTTTAGCAGTTCTGTTGGATCCCACATCTTTCTCTTGGCTTTATTATTACATGCAATGGGTTAAGTTTGCTGGTGAGCCAATGTGTATCGATCTATGTCTTCTTTCCATCGTCTTTCTATTTTGTTTTTAAATCACTCAATCCTTAATTTTATAATTAATTTCACGCACATCTTTGTTGTTAAGTTGACTAACAAAAAATGCAAAATCACCCAATTACCCTTCCTAGTAATTTGACAATCAAATAACAATTTGGGAATCTCATCGAAGAAAAAAGAAAATGAGTGTTTAAGAGGATAAATATGTTATTTTACTAATGATTTGCGAGAAGGTATGATAATAACTCAACAAATTTAAAAGGGTAGTTTTGCTATTAGAAAATTATAGACCATACCACATCATCACTTAATGGACCTGTCTATTATGACAGGGTCTGCCTGATACATATTTAACAATGAGGAGGATGCATAAAATTAATCACGAAGTTGGAGGCTAGGTGACTTAAAAGCAAAGTACAAGGAATGGGTGAAATTTTCCCTTAAATTATCTAACCATGTCCCGTCCTAACAAAACTCTGAATTGATGGGAGAGTCGGCTGAGTTAATTGATAGCGAGTCAGTTTGAAAAACAACAAAAATTGCACGGAGACCACCTCGTTTCTCCTGAGAATTCTATCCATATCATTTGCAAAGTGGGCTTTAACAACTCTACCAAAGGGCCTTATAAACTACAATTTTGAATCTCTATGGGCTTCAAAAGTCCACCTATTGGCCCAATAACTTATAAATCTCGGATCTGGATTCTCCAGCATACTCGATTGGGAGTCTAGGACTTAGGAGTGAAAAAAAAAAAAACCAAATTAGACTTATTTGACTTGATCAAATCAAAATCGAATCTTATTAAGTATAGTTGGACTGTGATTTTAGAACCCTATAAAAAATCGATATTGAATCGAACTGGATTATAAGATTTAACCAGATTAATCCAATAGATCAAAATCAAAACCGAAAAGCCTGATAGTAGACCGATAATAACCCATTAAGCCAACATTTTACTAAATAAACATAGAAACCGAAATCAAAACCAAAGCAGTCCAATAATGGTCTGGTATAACCCTTTAAGCCAATTTGTTACTAATATATATCTAATAAACCTAAATCAAACCGATGGTGGACTGATAAGAGCCCATTAACCAGCACGATAAAGATCCGTAACCAAAATGGATCAAAACCAAATTTCTTATTATGCCTAAATTGAGTAATATATTAATTGTACTTTAATATACAAGACCGATATCAAATCAAACCAATCAAAACTCGACTAAATCAATCGATGAAGTAACTCACTAAATATAAAAAGAGGGATTCAAATCCTCTCATGTCCCTCATGCCAGCATAAGAAAATCCAGTGGCTGTCGTGTACTGTGCGCGTACACCAATACATCAGTATGTGTGCACAGTCCACATTGCAGTCAATAGATTTTCTCATGTTGGCATGAGGGGCAGGAGAGGATTAAAATCTTAAAAAGAGCGTCCCATTATAATAAAATCCACTATTGCAAGGATGGATTTACATCCTCTCCTCCTAGAGATTTGGGAGGTGAGGGACACCCCCCGTTAGATGGTCGACACGTCTCTCCATCGGAGTCGACATCGAAACGACAAGCTGAGTTGATAAGGGTGTCAGTTTGAATGGAAGATTTAGATTCACCTAAGTCCCATGTGTTAGTCATTCAAGGAGAACGCCTCTCTCCTCCCTATCCTTTGGGAAGAGAGAATGTGGATCCTGCAAGGATTCAGGAATCCTACTCCTCAATTGGAGGGACTAGAGACGGATAGAAAATATAAGAAAAAAAATCAATTTTTCTGGATTACCTATTCGATTTAGTTTACCGTAATTTTCTTATTTTTGGGTAAAATTTACAGTGAGTTAACGGTTAGAAGGAAGGCGGGAATAATTACCAACTAACGTTTGCCACGTGACAAAGTAATCCTGTAATAAAAGGAAAATAAGAGGATGTTTTCGTCATTTGGCTGTGGGTTCTACACAGATTACAAACGTGGAAGGGTGGAAGAACCGTGGAAGCCGGAGGTGTCTCGTCTCGTCTCGTCAAACTGTGCTTCCCTTCAAAGAGTCCAACTCCGGGTTTTATGTTGTCATATGTTGCCTAGGGCTGCAAGGATTCTGCAAGAAGGGCTTGCCACAAGGTATATTCCTTTTAGATTTTGGGGCAAGTTCCTCTTCATACTTAATTTTATTAAGTTCACAACTCACAACAAAAATCTCTAGTTGAGATCGTGGTGGTGTCAGTTCTATCGAAGATAGATTCAAACAAGAAATTGTTATAGGGCTCTTGCACCATGAAGGCGATGGAGACCTTTCAGGATCTTATCGAGGAAGCTAAGGTTCGAACTGTATGGTGGGCAGTGATCATTTTCGCCGTTTCCTACTTCTTGTCCCGTAAGTAATTCGAATTCGATTTTAGCTCTAGAATCCAGTCATTCATTAATTCAATTAGTCTTTCTCTGAATGGGATTATCGTTTAAATCCTAGAAATAGTATTTGGATTCCTTTTGAATGTATTTTCTTAAACCATAATATGGGTTTCTGCTTTCTGTCCTGCAAATTGTATCGTCAGGGGGACTTTGGCCTCTTTATTTCAACTCTCTTTCTGTTGCAGGAAGGTAGAAATAAAGTTTTTTAGTATTTAGAGTTAGCTTCGACGCAAATAATCATTTAATTTAATCAGCTTCAGCTTGGTTTCAGTGACACTTATCTAATTGATTAACTCTAGCAGTAATCTTCTATACACTTATCGAGTAGTTCCAGTTGTTTCTCCACTTTGAAATAAATAGTGGCAGAATTTTTATTTTACAATTTCCAATCCTTTTTGTTGCACTCTTTCATCTGATCTAGTTACTCACGTCAATGATTCCGGATCTTTTCATTTTCATCACAGATACAAGTAAATCGATGTTGATGAATGTTCCCATAGCCATTCTGTTAGTTTATGCATTACGGATTCTTACTCGTGAGGTGGAGTTCCACTGGCGGGTTCGACCAGTTCGACCAACTCATCGGCAAACATATCTGTCTCACTTGGCGAAGAAGCAGTTGTCTGTGGATGATCCTCGCCTCTTTACATTGCCGGTCCCATCAAAAAGGAAGAGGAAAATTGATTCTCCTCTCGTGGAGGCTGCCGTTGATGACTTCATCCACAAGATTTTGCAGGAATTTGTGGTAGACTTGTGGTATTCAGCCATCACTCCGGATAGAGAGTTCCCTGAGCAGATACACTTATTAATTATTGATGTTCTTGGTGAAATATCAAGGAGGGTTAAAGAGATTAACCTTGTCGACTTGTTAACAAGGTGCTTTTGTGTTACTTTTGTAAGTCATCAATAAGCTTTCTTAATTTTATGGAGATCATAATTTGTGTTCTGTCAACCAAATGACTCTCCAATGTTTCAGGGAAATGGTTGACTTGATAGGGGATCACATAGACCTTTACAGAAGAAACCAATCTGCTATTGGTGTGGATGTCATGGGAACACTATCTTCTGAAGAAAGAGATGAAAGGCTGAAACATCATCTTATGGCTTCTAAGGAGCTCCACCCAGCTTTGGTATCTCCCGAGTGTGAGTACAAGGTCTGAGTGGAGCGTTCTGATGATTTCTTTTGACTACTGTCTATTGCATGTTTTGCTTTATTTTTGTCCCCCAATTCTCATATCTTTTAGTTTGTTTTCAGGTTCTTAAACGACTTATGGGAGGTGTATTGGCTGTGGTTTTAAGATCTCGAGAAGCTCAGTGTCCTCTCATCCGTAGTATTGCTAGAGAGCTTTTAACCTGCTTGGTTATGCAACCCATCATGAATTTTGCAAGCCCTGGGTATGTTCTCTTCCATACATATATTTGTATTTGTGTGCATCTATCTCTCTACACTTTCATTTACATGTGTATGATGAGAAACATATGCCGATATGGAAAATTGTAATTTTTTGAATAACTGTATTATGGTCTAATGATCCTTGAGAAGTAGTAGGAAGTTGAGAAGTGTTTAACTATCCAGAGAAATGAACAACGTGAAAACAATGCCTACTACTAGATTTTTTTTTTTTTTTTTAGAACTTACTCAAATTTTTGTTGGAACCAAAATCTTGGTACTTCCTCTTTTTTAAAATCTAAATATTGGTGAATTTTGGTTAATTTTAATGGATTCAATGAGAATTTCCTAGCAATTTAAAGCCCTCAACCGTATCTTACTACTTTCCTCTTCTTTTTTTTCCTTCTTAATTTTAAAGTAATAACTTTACTTTTGTGGTAAACTCAACTCAGAACTGAACTTTCTAAACCTTTTCCCAAGCTACTTGGGGTTGGCTAATGCCAACATGAGACCTGTTCTGCCTTAGCTAGTGTTAACTCACAAGAACTTAAAGCAATACAATGCGTGATACTTAACCCCCCCCCACACACACACACACACACCCAAAAAAAAAAAAAAGAAATCTCACAAGTATTTGTCCTCACTCACCATTTCCAATCCAGGCTGTCTTGGATCTCGCCCTTGACCTATTACCCTCCCTTATTTGCATTGGATGACTCCTTTCTATTGGTACGTTTGAGAGTCCTTTTTGCATATTTCTGTAAAATCTTAAATGACTTTCTACAAATTTCACTTGTTGATGCTAATTATATGTTTCCTCGAAGGTATTCATTTCTGAATTTCTAATTTTATCCTTCCTAGCCTTGTCTCTTACCCACTTCAAAATCCTCAATTCAGTTGCATTAAATTTTTGCATTTTTTGTTTTTAAATTAAGCTCTTAAATTCCTCCTTCATTTATGATTTGAACCACAGTACTGTGTGGGTTGCCCGCGTATCCTCATTCATAGATAGGTGAGAACAAAGATTGGTCTCAGTTAGAAAAAGTGCTTCAATAATCTATTCGCAAAAAACTTGAGTCACTGGTACCCAAACCTGTACCCAATGGCATCGGGAAATTAGATCCTCAAATTCGAAAGTTGAAGACTCGTTGGTGGTCTACGATCAGCTGTGGCTTGGTTGCATGGGTGTGTTAGCCCGTTTATCTAGCGGTAGGCCTTTTCTTACTGGGTTGAAAGCTGCTAGTAGTGTTCGCCTCCTTGGTGTCGCCACCTCTCCAAGGACCGGAATGATTCTCCCTGCCCGATGGGTCTACATCCATCCCTGAATGTTTTTTTTGGGTATTGTTAACTTCCCCACTGTTCTTGTGACCGTCACCTTCCCCATGTTCTTTTTCTTTTCTCTGAGCATCTCACTTTGAATGAAATGCATTCTTTTTGATACAGTATGGTACACTGAACACCAACCCAATCCGATTTCTGTTTTTCAACAAAGACTATATGGCCACTCTGAAGTATCAAAAAGTCACTAAGCTTGACTTCTTCATTCTTACACCTATTTCAACTAAAACTGCAGTCTTTGTATTCTGTTCTAGTTCCCCTTTTCTTAAAACTATTTTACTCTGAGTGTCCCTTTATAGTTGTAACCTGGCCTTTACTCCTTCAATTTCATCCACCAAAACTGTATATCATATGCACTCAAACACCATAGTGTTTCACTGTTTCATCCTGTATATGTCTATTAAACTCAACCATAACTAGTGTAGAGATGTAAAGGCTTAACCTTGACCATGGTGTAGACATACTATGATTGTAAACTTGCTTATCAGTCATCTCACACCAAATACCTCTAAGCTAGTTAACTCCATTATAGATGTCTTTCACCATGCTAAACTACTGAGGGCCACCTGGTGACTGGACTTAAGAAGTCACTTGACATTTAAAATTCACATGACACCACTTAAACCCAGCCTATTGGTCAAACATTAAATCCCATTTTTCAAAATAATCCTTTCTTAAGCCCAAAAAGTAGCTAATGAATCAATTAAAAAAAGAGACTGGTAGTTAACTGCACCACTTTTAAGTCTTCTTATCTTCAGCCTTCTTTACTGAACTGCCTTCCAATGTGCTGTAATTGCTTCAATTCTCCTGCTAGTAGTAGGGGTGGCAATACCTGACACAAACATAACCTTTGGGTTGTGTGGTCTTGATTCAAGTCAATTGAGGTAAATATGAATATGACAATGGGGTTACATCAATGATCAGCTTTAAGCCCTTATCTTTTTGCCCTCATTATGGATGATTTAACCAGAGACATTCAAGATGAAGTTCCTTGTTGCATGCTTTTTGTCAATGATATTGTTTTGGTGGATGGAACAAAAGCAGGGATTAACATCAAGTTGGAGCCATGGAGATCAACATTAGAATCAAAGGATTTTAAGATAAGTAGAACGACGACGAAGTATATGATGTGTAACTTTAGACACACAAGGACGGATAATGAGGTGGTGAAAATTCTTGAGAGAGATAAAACAAAGTGATCATTTTAGGTATCGAGGTTCAATAATAGATAAAGAAGGAGATATAGAGAAAAATGTTTCACAGAGGATTAAAATAGGATGGATGAAGTGGAGAGGTGCGTCCGGAATGCTGTGTGATCGACGTATTTCTTTAAAACTTAAAAGGAAAATTTTAGAGGACAATTATTCAGCCAGCTATGATGTATGGAGCGGAATGTTGGGCAGTTAAGAAACATCATATAAATAAACTTAGCGTAGCTGAAATGAGGATGTTGAGATGGATGTGTGGTAAAACTAGGAAGGATAAGGTAAGGAATGATCGTATTAGAGCTGATCTAGGAGTAGCGTCGATAAATGATAACTTCGATAAAGCTGTTTAAGATGGTATGGCCATGTTCAACGGAGGCTGCTAGATGTTTCTGTACGGAGGAATGATTTGATTCAGATTGAAGGATCTAAAGGAGTTAAAGGCAGTTAAGATGACTCTAGGGGAAGTGGTGAAGAAAGACATGCAAAGCTTAGGCTTTGTTTCAAGTATGACATCAAATAGAGCTGATTGAAGGACAAGAATCCATGTAGCCGATTCCATTTAGTTGGGATAAGGCTTTGTTGTTGTTGTTGTTATTGTTGTTTTGTCAAATCATTGTGTGTTACATTATGTTTGAACATGACCTATTGGCACCCCTACCTGTGAGGTAGGAAATGTGGTGGGAACTTTCACTAGGCATCATAATTGTCAAGGCATCGCCTAGGCGCCCAGTCACCCTTGTGACGCCTTGGAAAATCGGGCACCTCGTTAGACTTCCAACGCCTTGGTTTGCTTTGGCACCTTGCACAGTTGTCAAGGTGGTGCCTAGGTGTCCAGGCTGTTTTTCATCCCCTAGGCAATCAGTTGGTCGCCATATTGTATCACCCTTGTTTTATTTGGTTATTTATTGTTTTAATTAATGTCATTTGTAGCATTTTTATTGTATATATAAAGTACATATATACACCATAATGCATGGAATCATGCATATGTATTAAAAACAATAAAAATCAACCTCCTTTTTGTATAAATCCTCTTATTAAGATGTACCTTTACACCGCCTTGGGTATGCCTAGGCGCCCAGGCACCACTCCAGCGTCTTGGGTTGCCTTGGCGCCTTGACAACTATGCTAGGGTCTTTTAAATTTTTGGATGGATCAACTCTTCATTGAGAGCAGCTTGGCAAGTCTCCTTGTGTAATATATGCCCCTCTTGAAGTTCTGGTCTCAGTGATAAAGAAAATTAGTTCCAAAAAGGTTTCCTTTTGAAAGGTGAAGAAGAGGAGGAAATTGAGCAAGGTGCTTCTTTGGAAGTGGGTGAGCAGTTTACTATGGAAGAGACTCCAAACACTCAATGGTGATACTTGAAGAGTGTGTCAATGAGATTCAGGATTGGTGTCAGGAAAGATATCATTTGAATTTTGACAGTATTATGATATGAAATTCCTACAAAGTGGGTAAAGGTGAATATGATTTCCAGGATGCATGGTTGGAAGTTAGATTCTTATGACAAGGGCAAGCTCTTAGTTTCCCATCTTCACAAGAATACTGGTTTATTGTGTGTTTGGAGAATGCCTCAGACTCTTCAGCAATGTGATTAGCATAGGTCCCCTACATAGAGAAGGAAGATGGAAAATTAGTTCAAATGAGCAATTCTTGATGGGATACATTTATAATAGTCATGTGGAAGGAGTAGCTTGAAGGTGCACCCTAAGAAAACTTCTGGGAAGAGCTATTCCACCTCAAATGTAGGCTTTGGATAGGTTCTGAACAGAATTCTAATGTTGGATCATAAAAACATAGGGCTTTTGACTAGCAATGTAAATATGAAGAAAATGACGTGGCTAATCACTTAATATATGGCCAAGGGAAATCAGAGTATATGTAGATGTTTGTGCCCAAATTTTGTGCATATAGTTGTTGGCTTCTCATGGACTGCTCTGCCCATTATGGTGTTCATATACATTGATAGACTGTTTCTAAGATAACTGCATTTTTATCATTTGGGAGTGTATGCAACATTTGTTGATGTACAGATTTTTTGGGTATTTGTCTTCGTGCTTGATGTTGGTAAATTTATAAAGCCCAGAGCTTAGGGGATCAAAGAGAAAGAGATCAGGGCTTGCTCCGCATGGACAAAGCTAGGGCTTGACCATTAAACCACTTGGAAGTGAAGCATTCCCTTAACCATAACTAAACCTAAATTATTGCATTCAAAATATGCTGATTATAAGGTTTGTTATAGGTATCAACCAGACCCTAATTCCCTACATAACTTTTACTTTTGGACTCTTACTAGAGTCCCTAATTTGACTATGAATTACTATGTTAACAACTCTTTTTGTGCATCCACGTTCCCTACGTTGTTTCTGCATGAGTAAGATTTCTATATAATGTGGATCGACTGATTCATTGGGGTTGATAAGCAAAACTGGGTCGATAGTGCTTAACTCCATTCCTAAACATATCAAAATTCTAATTTAAGAAATAAACACAAAATAAGGCTCCTATCTAAAATAGTACTCATGTAACTGATTGACATTCTATCAGAAGTTGGTCATTACTTTCCAAACATAGCTTCGAATCGCAAGCTGTTGTTCCTGTTGGAAAGGTAACTGAATAACCTTTCAAGTGGCACTACAATCACCCTCAAAGGATGAGTTTTGACTGTCCAAAACAAAAGACCTGAAGGTAAGTGACAGAAACAATCCAATTTTCTGTGGTACAGTGCCCTCAAATTCCAAAATTAATCCAATGGTCTGCAATGAACAATTGAACCACAGAAACTCTTCTTGGGGATGCTTCCACATCAGTGCGTCTTGTATATATGGGAAATGACTTTCCCTCCTTTTACACCATATTGCAATTGCATATATTAATATGATTTACTTTCTTGCTGATGACAGAAAGAAAGCAATCTTGTGCTGAAGGGAGTATTACTCCCTAGAGGTACCACACTAACAGCGGCATCCCGACCTGCGAAGAAAGCCCCAACAACTCTACTTCACGCAATTCAGTTTTTTCTGTATACGAATCATCCCTGATCAACCCGCTTTGATCAGCGCTCCCCAAATGGATATATCCACGGTCGAATGATCTCTTCTTTTTAAATGTAATCGAAACCAAAAAAATCTTTTCTTCTTCCAATTTTTCTATCTTCCCATTCATTACCTTTGGGACCTTCTTCCCCCATTTCTTTCCACTCTACTAATGAAAAATCATTACATGTCAATATCAAGATTTGATTGATCTAATTACATGCAATTAATTCTAACTTTTTAAAATTTTGATCAATCGTTGAATTGAATGAAATCAAATGATTTGATAGCTTCGAAATCCCTTCATATCCATATTCGAAGAGGTAAACAAAGTAGGGTGGTCCCAGTTTTATGGACAAGACCGATGAGAGGATGGTATAAAATTAATGTTGATGAGTTCTCTTGGAAATCCTGGAGAGGCTAGGGCTGGTGGAGTCATTCGAGATTGCTCTGGTCAAGTCATATATGCTTTTAGTGAGTACCTTCTGCCACTAATTTTGTTGCAGAATTCTCAGCAGTGATTAGAGGTCTTCAGGAAGGTGTTTGATTAGGCCTAACAAAAGTTTGGCTTGAAAGGGACTCGGAGGCTGTATTTGCTAGCATTCGGACTAACAATATTCCATGGCGATTTCAGCAGCAGTGGAATTGTTTGTTAAGGGATGTTCAAAATAAATCAATTAGATACACAACTTGTTTTAGGGAAGGAAAAGCTGTTGCGGACATCCTTGCCCATAAAGCTGCTTCGGATCTTATATCAGATTGTTGAACCTTCTGTCCTTCTCTTATGTTAGAGAAGTAGTTTGGGATGCTTCGGCTTGTAAGAGATTTTGATTCTGTTAATTTTTTTCCTTCCTTTGATAGGGCTCTGCTAATGGCATTGCCGAAGGTGGAGTTGTTACTATCATAGGGCTTTGTTTCTTTGTTTCTTTTTGGCTTAAATAAAATTTTAACCTTCTAGCAAAAAAAAAAAAAAAGAAAAAAAAAAAAAGAAATGGAAATCATAGAATATAGAGCAGAACGTCTTTTTAAGGTTCTTTCAAAGCAGCGTAAGAAAAAGCAGTAGTCAAGGTTACGAAGGTAAGCTGGCTTTATTTCTACATTCAATTGTAACTTTGTGCAGTGTATGTAGATTACTGGGTACCCTGTTTTACATTTTTAATCTGAATTCACAATTACCCCTTTTTTTAGGGGTTGGGGGGTTTTGTGTGTGTGTGTGTGGGGGGGGGGGTCCGGGGACAAGTTCAGTCAAGCAGAAGCAACACGTGCCTGTTGTGCAGTACAGGCCAGATAGGGTGGCGAAACAATTCGGCACCAACAGATTGAGCTGTAGATACTAGATGCTATTACTTTATTGGAATGTGTAATTGCTTTTTAAATTTCTAAATTCTTACAATTAAATGCCTTTTTTTTTATTTTTTAAATGATTTGATTGCTCTGATGTTTAAAACAATTAGGTATGTTCAAGAGTAGTGTCAAATGACTATCCAAGGTTAGTTTATAGCTGCAATTATGTTAAAAAGGTTACCTGAAAACTTTCAGTTGCTCTGTATGTTGATGATGAATATTATGACTTAGAAGTCTTATCTCTGGCAGGTTGTTGTACATATGACTATGTTTGTCAAAAGACCTGAATTGTTCAAATTCAATTCTTCTTTTCCAGGTACATAAATGAGTTAATCGAGTATCTCTTCCTCTCTGCCAAAGAGGAAGGGAGGAAAGAGGTAGATGATGATCGATCAGCTGTTGCAACTGGTCATCACCACGATAATTCTCATGCTGTAGGAGGTAGACAAAACGGTGAACCTACTACCTCAGGAAAAGATTCTGCCACTTTTAATCAACAAAGTCACATGGTATTGACAAAATCCAACAATCAGGGGATGATGAACTTGGGTACATCTGTGGACAGCCAGGACCTTACATATGAAGGTTCTGCACAGCCAGGGACTGCTGATTGGGCAAGGGTGTTAGAGGCTGCCACACAGACAAGAACCGAAGTTCTTGCTCCTGAAAATCTTGAGAACATGTGGACCAAAGGAAGAAACTATAAAAAAAAAGCTGAAAAGTTAGGTAAAGCAGGAATTCTTCCGGCATCACAAATGAGTACTTCACGAACCAGTGGTACCATGCCTGTGAAAAAATCCAAGGAAGTATTACCCAAGGGACCTGTAGATTCTACAGGAATGGATGATAAATTTGTTGTGAGGTTAACTGATGGAACAAATCTTGATACTCCACCAAGTGATGGTGTAGGCATAACACAATTGCCAGTGGATCTTAACAAGGGACCATCTTTTCGCTCAGAAGATAATGCTATACTTCATTCCAATGGCAGTAAAACTCAGCTCAAAAGATCAAATAGCACTTCTGCCTTGCAAGCTCAACCTGACCTAGAGAAAACAATTGCAGGGGGGTTGATAATTTCTGAGGAATTTTACAGCCCAAATTTTGGATTGCATAAAGGAAATATTGTTAAGGGTACTTCTGATATGGTGATCTCGAAGGAAGGACACCTACATGCCCCCAAGCTGAGGTGCCGGGTAAGACTTCCCCCCCTCCCCCGTATAAAAGTTTGAAGATTATAAAATTCTATAAAAATGAACTGGAAATTTTTAGTAAAAAATGTGGAACCGAAGTCAAAGCTGCTTTTTTGTCTTCTTATTTATAATCTTTACTATTTGTTATTACCGGTGGTTATTTGATTTCTGCTTGAATTTATTATTCTGTTTCCTCACTTCCATTTCCTTGTGATAATGATGTTTCCACAGGTTTTGGGAGCATACTTCGAGAAGATTGGGTCAAAATCTTTTGCCGTTTATTCGATAGCTGTGACAGATGCAGAGAAAAGAAATTGGTTTGTCAAAAGAAGGTCTTGTTTGTGTTGCTTTTTATCAACAATTCAGTTCCTTAATTTACTTGTATCTAGCATTTCACTTGTTTCATATTTGGGGCATCTGCCATGCAGATATAGTAACTTTGAGCGGCTTCACCGACACCTGAAGGATATACCCAATTACAATTTACATTTGCCTCCCAAAAGGTTTCTTTCCTCAAGTACTGATGATTCTTTCGTTCATCAACGCTGCATTCAGCTTGACAAATATTTGCAAGTATGATGATCCCCATAATGTATTGTAGTGTGTTCATTCTATTTACCTTTTCTTTTTCTAATTCTTCCATTCCTCAGGATCTTTTGTGCATTGCTAATGTTGCTGAACAGCATGAGGTGTGGGATTTCTTGAGTGTTTCCTCGAAGGTGTGCATCTCATGGACCTGCAGTTGTGCTATTTAAGATGGTTTATTCTGATTTATTATGTATTCTGAAGCTAAATGATAATTGGCGATGTCTAATCATTTGCTTTTTCATGTTTGAAGAATTACTCATTTGGAAAATCAACTTCTGTAATGAGAACGCTAGCGGGTGAGTTTCTTCCTTGATTCTTGAAGTTAATGTTGTTTCTGTCCATTAATTCAAAATTCTTCCATCTTTGTGAAAGGAGATTGGATGTTCCAACTGATATGCCATCTGTTTGGGTCAATATTCAAGCACAAATAATTGAAATCATACTAATTTGCCAAAAGAAAGTACCTAATACTAATTAATTTTTCTTTGTCAACCATACTATTCCCCCCCTTCCCCAACACCCAAACCAAGAGCAATGAAATTCCGTTCTCTATGACATTCAAAATTACATGTGTTTAGAGTTTTGTTATTTCCACATACGAAAAATAAAACCACTCTTTTATACATATGCTCTCAGAGTTTTGTTATTTCCAGACATGAAATTTGTGCTGACATGCAATCTGTGAAAGTTGAGGCTGCACATTGTGCCAGGTGAACCTGGCTTGGGCTAGAAATCACAGTGTGCATATGGAGGTTATTTTTTATGGTGTAAGTTGCCCTATGGGTCCTAGGCTCTTTTAAAATCTGTTATTTAAATTGAGAGCATGAATCACATTCTAGCTTGAGGTCCGACTAGCTTGGGCCATGTGCTGCCACACAGAGGTATTCGGGTGCATTTTACCTTTAAATTTTAAGCTTCAACTCCATATTGCGGTAACTTAAGGCCATGGTTTGATAACTTGTTCATTTTCTTTTCTTTTGTTTGAAATGTTTTAATTCTTGTTAAACCAAAAACTTGAGAAGCTGCAGCAGGAAAATCATGACAGCAAGTAAACTACATATTTTTAAAGAAAAGATCAATCACAGCACTAGTGTACAATATCTGTTCGTGATACTTTATGTTCTGTGTTTGAGCCTTTATTTATTTATTATTTATTGGTTGACTGTACCTTTTTATTTGCTTAACAGCAGTTCAAGTTCTTGCTCACCAATACTTAATGACCTTTTCCTTTTCCTCATCCCTTGTGTAACAGTTAATGTGGACGATGCCATGGATGATATTGTGCGCCAGTTCAGGGGGGTTTCAGATGGTTTAATGCGTAAAGTTGTAGCTTCATCATCATCATCAATAGGTGCTTCTCTTTCCACTTCAGGCGCGAATGTTTCGTGGAACGCAGAGTACTTGAACAAATATATTTCAAGCAAAACTGATTCAAGCTATGATAACATGGACACATCAAATTACTTATCTGATCATGAGGAAGGTGTCAAAGATGGGGATAGTGGTAATGAGGAAATAGGTTCTGTTGCAAAAGCTAATGGATGGCATTCAGACAATGAATTGAATTCAAAAGGTTTTCCACCTCGGGTCTTTAAACGTAATGAAGAGTCTAGAAGCTTAGATTCTGATAGAAGACATAATTTAGTGGTAAAACCTGAAAAGATTGGACCAGATGGATATCCTGTAGCTTTCAATATTATGGAGGATTCTGTTGGAGTGCCTCCTGAGGTATTCTGTGTTTATCAATCCATTAATATTATTTATTCTCATTCCCTTTTCACTCTCTACTATTTGTTTGATATGGAGGTTATTGCATGGAGTGCCATACTCTTATGTGAAATACATCATTTCCCTTATTTAAATTGCTCAATTCTAAGTTGGAAGTTGACTCGGAATGTTTGAGGGTTCAATCATTGATTTGGTAAAACTTAGTCTTTTCTCATTTTTGTACATATCTGTAAACTTCATGATATTGATTTGTTAAAACTCAGTCTTTTCTCATTTTTGTACATATCTGTACTCTTTATTTCATCTTTATTTTTTGCAAACAACTCATGCCAGATCAAGTATGTTTCTTAATATTGTTTCCACCCTAAAACGTGGGAGATGGTATCTCAATTTCTAGATCCCTAACAAAAAGTACTATGCTTTGGCAGTTGTAATGTAATCTTCAATACTATATGACCCTTATATGTACTCTTCGTGTTTCTCTAAATATGGACTTTAGAGAGTACTTGAAAGATGAATAGGTTGTATACTTGTACCACTAAGTAGTGTGTTAACTCATTAGTTAGGAACTATCAGGAAACAGTAAAGCATCCAATCTGTTGTCCCCAAAGTGTCTTGCAGTCCATTGACTTTCAAGGAAATAGAAACTAGGAATTGGTGAGAGAACTTGATGGGAATGCAATTTAAATTTGAGATTTTCATTAGCCAAACCATAAAAATTTCCAACAGAATTTCAGTTAGTTTTTCAACATGAAAATGATGACATTTATATCATGTTGAAAATCAGTTCTTGTGTATTTTTCTTTCATACCTTCATTGTTTCGACTTTTTCTGTAGTCCTTTTTCATTTTGCCATTTTTTTTAACATGTGATAATTCCATATAGTTGATTATTTTTATCGATTAGTCAATTTCTTAATAAGTTACATGAACTTGGATTTATAGAAGAAAAAAGGGATGTCTGCTAAAGCCTTTATAAAATGAAAGGATAAGATCTTATTAGTTTATATTATTTGTTTTTATTGTATCTTCAGATCCTTACAAATGGGAAAAGCATTCCCTATCTACAAGAAGTCTTACATATTCAGACAATGAATAATCCATAATAAAGATGGATCATTTGGAAGCTAGTTTCCCTCAATCTATCCTTGAATTCTTCAGGGCTAAAAGCCAGTCATAGAAGGTGCTCTTTACAGAATACAGATGCACGTAGATGGTGGGTTATTTGGGTTTCTCGTCTAAGATCCTTTTATTTATTGCCTTTCAAATACACACCATAAATGTCAATGGTACCACATGCCATAGAAACTTCTCTTTTACCTTGAAACATAAATGAAACCAAGAAGCAGAAATACAAAAAATGCGAGAAGAATTACTATACTAGGCTCTTGTATGGAAAAACTTTGTAAAGGCTGTAATAATTATCTAGGCAGGCATAGGGTACATAGTTTAGAAATTTGGTGGAATCCTGTCTCTTTGACCACAGAATCAGGCTATTGAATCAAAGAAAAAGTTCAGCTGTAACCTGAATTTATAAAATTTAGAGATAAACATCATCTTTGCTGATTATATCTTCAGAAACTGTTTGTCTCAAAAATCGTGGTTGTTTTTCATTTTCATCCATGAACACCTCCACCATCAGTGTGCGAGAGAATTGCATGGGATTTTCAAACCAGTGTGGAATAACTTAACAGTTAATCTAAGGATGTGGTCTACAGAGCTCATACTCCCTTGTATCTCTTAAGTAGTAACAAGCATTCATAATAAAGTGCAATATTATTCACTTGTGTAAATGTCATTCATTTCCACTTGAGCTTCATATTTTTAGCTTCACATAAGCACTTCGAAGTCTTTAGAAAGTTCAGCAGGCTAATGAAAGTGCAATATTATTCACTCCCCCTCCCCCCCCTCCTCCTCCTCCTCCTCCTCCTCCTCCTCCCCCCCCCCCAAAAAAAAAAAAACCAAAAAAAATAAAGTGCAATATTTATCCTCATGCGTTTCAAGTGTTTGTTCTGTTGTTTTCTTCTTTGCTTTCTTTGGCAGAAGCTTCAGTACTTAATTTTGGGTTTTTATTTCTAACTCTTTTGACTTGGTTACCTACGATTTCCTTGCAGTGGACACCACCCAACGTTAGCGTTCCTCTGTTGAATTTAGTTGATAAGATATTTCAACTTAAGAGAAGAGGTTGGCTGAGGTGAGTAAGTTTACACCATTAATTTGTATTTCCTCGTGGTTTCAGTTTAGTATTAAGAAATTACAACGAATAATTATGTCCATTATGATATGTATTGTACATGATTTCTAAGAGCCAACATTATGCAGTTCATATTTTATACATTAAATTCTAAGTTTTCAAGAGATTCTTTGCTGAGGTTATTGTTTGTGAAAAGTTTTCTCTTATGCTCTATTCTTTGTTAACATTGATTAGCGCTATTGGACTAAACTAATAGAAATACAAGAAAGCATTTTTCTTTACTTTTTCTTCTCTTCCAAAAGGCAAAGAAATAGTTGGTCCTTCATGATGTGCATGCAGGAGTTCATGTAGAAAATTTATAGTATTTGGTCACTTCGATGGTAGTAGGGTTAGTGTAGATATGTTTTGGGTAAGTTAGGATAAGTTCTAGTGGTCTCATGAAAGCTGTTTATTATGTATGCAAAAATTAGTACTTTATTTGTAGAGGATAAGGTCGTCAATTTTTTTTAAGTTAGTTTCTTTGAAGAAGTAAAATTACCTGTCTAAAGTATTAAATTTTTAAGTCCTTTAGATATATAAATAGGGGTCCAAAAGTGGACTTATATATTTGGTTTGTAATCACTAATCAGATTCTTCTGAGTTCATAGAGTGGAATGGGTTTAATGGTCAAAACTATGCTACTGTTCATTGCAAGTAGTTGTTTTGATTTCTCTTTCTCTCTCTCTGAAATATTTCATAGCAGATAAATTGTAATCTGACTGCTTTTTATTATCAAATTTTCATTATTGATACCTTTCAACCAATTAGGATTGTACTTCTAGTTCTGTTTCTGATTGCTTAATCCACTTAAAATCTTGATATCCACAATTAGATAAGTTGAATTCTGATTTCAGTTCTGCTTCTTTTAAACCTTATTTCATAGGTGTTCTCAGTCACAATAAGTTGATATTTATTTCCGGTCCTAGTTTTGATTTGTTAAATCTGTTCATTAGCCACAGCCTTGTCTATGTATATTTTATGAACTTTCCTGTTAAAATTAACAGTTTTCTTGGTTGGTCATCCAAAAGGAGAGAGAGAGAGAGAGAGAGAGAGGGGGGGGGGAGAATGGATCCTCCTGTACTCGTTCTCTACTACTATTCCAACCTAATTTCAACGTCATAGTCTCCAGCAAGGACAAAGAGAAGCAGTAAGAAAATCTTCATCTGCATCTGTGCACTTCATCTATTCACCATTTGAATATCATGCCAGCAGCCACCTCTTTAATGCAGACCCGGGTCGGCAGAATCCTATCGGGCCCACTGATAGGCCTACCCAAATAATATAAACTCAAGAATAGCAATATTGGTGGGTAAATAACCAGAATTTAATTATTAGAGATGAAACAAACAGAGCTTTGGGATATGATAGGAATTAGAATTAAAGATGAAGGTTAAATTTAAGAAGAAGAGATGAAAGGGACAAAACAGAAACAAAAATTCTAAAGAGGGTCAAATCTGTAAGAAGATTAGAAAGAGGGATTAAATAGGGGAAATAATAAAGATAAGGGCCTTTTTGTTATTTCTGAAATCAGACCTTCTTCAACCTTTGAACGTGGGAGGCGGAAACCAGATTGTTTTCAACCTTTACAACTGTTGAACCTTTAGGCCAATCAAACTGAAAATCTGGGTAGAGGTTAGAGGTTCGTGACTCGTATCCCTTTGAAACCCAACAAAAGTTAGAATTAACAATTAACCATATACGAACAATAAGATACCTGGGTCTGGCGGTAGGAGAAAGAAAGCTTGAGTTGCAGGTCTGGTTCCTCACACAAGATTGACTTTCAGGTCTTGGGCTTTGGAGAATTGGTTCGTTTATGGGAGGGAAGGCCACAACCAGAATTTGATGGTGATTGGATGAGAGAAGAGAGAGATCGATAGCACTTTGTTGGGGCTGGGATTAATGCCCAGAGCAGGGGAGTAGACGAAAGGAAGAATAAGCAAGGAGGGTCCGAGAGAGAGAACGAGAGGCTTACCGAGAGGGGGAAGAGGAGCCGTGAGGGGAGGAGTGAGAGACCGAGAGGGAAGAACTGCTGTTCTTTCTAATTTTCTTCACTCTATTCATCGTTTTTTTTTTTAATTCCATAGAGGTTGCCTATTAATAGGCTTTACAACCCTAAATTTCATAACTAAAAAAATAAATAAAAAAAGGATTCCTAGTTAACTTAAAAGACTCCTACCTAAATTGTGGAAAGAAATCCATCACCTTTTACATTTAAAGAAATAATAATAAAAGACTAAAATAAAGTCCTAATTAAATTGGCTAACCTCTCAAAAAAATAAAAATTACAAAGATTTCCCAATTAAAATTAAATCCCAAGAAGATTCCTATCCAATGGATCCTGGCCTGCATCACTCTTTCATTGAGCTCTTGTGAAGAATTTGTTACGAAGAGAGTTTCAATTGTGCTTAGCTCCATTTCCTTGAGCCAACAGACATGGGATGAGTATTAGATTTGTTTTGCCTGGAAAAGAGGTAGAGGAATTTTCATACTTCTGATCAAGCCATAGTTGTCAAAGAGCCAAGGTGAATCAAGACGTTGGAAGCCTAATGGATGCCCAAGGCGACCAAGGCGCCACCAGTGCACCTGGACACGTAGGCGGCGACTAGGCGACGCCTTGACAACTATGGATCAAGCAACATCTTCCTAATGTTCAGACACAAACAATCTCTGATTTCCAATTCAGAACATTGGTTTATGCTGGCCTCACCTTGAGAGGCAATCGTATGTGAGGGCAAAACTGACCCTAAAATTTGATATCAAGTTTGGCTTAAAATGTTTACTGGATGCTGACTACCTTCTCTGTATATAATTAATATCTTCAGTATTCCAGAGTCATCTGGATTAAGATTCTTATTCTATTATCTTGTTGCCCTGAACTTTGTTGAAACTGTTTGCCATTTAAAAATGCTATACTCTTTTTACCTTCCAGTGGTGATCAACCTGAAATAAATGTCCTTATATTTCCTTTTGCAGAAGGCAAGTTTTTTGGATTTCAAAGCAAATTTTACAGCTGGTAATGGAAGATGCTATTGATGACTGGCTTTTGAGTCAAATCCAGTTGCTTCGGAGAGATGACATTATTTCTCAAGGGATCCGTTGGGTCCAAGATGTAAGCTGAAAGCATTTCCTATTATGACTATACATCCCATCTTAAATTTCTGGACTCCATCTTGGCATCTGAAACTTGAAATACTACTAGTATGCAACACATAGGAACACACCTTTTTTTGTAAATAATTGAAACTGTAAAGGATTTTTGTCTTTGAATCAGTAGTGAAATGTATCTGTGTAGTATATGTCCTGGTCCTGTGCACATTATATGTAGTAAGTTCGTCAATATCGACTTTTGGGGATGTTTCTCTGCTCATCTCAAGAGTCAAGATACACACTTTGGCAGAATTCTCTCCTGTCTTAAGGTCCAATAGCTTACGGGATCAAGTAATCTGGATGATGATGGCCTAATGTAACTTCGCGTGGCATTTAGACCAGTAATTTGAAGTCTACTTCAGCTGCCATCGCTTGAAGTATTTGGATTGAATGAAACAATACCAATGACCATCTAGGGTCATGAGTATGACCCTCTTTGGTCAATTACAAATTTGAAGAAATGATTACCAAGGAGGTCCATTCTGACTGTCATTTCTGAATAGCTTTTTATTTATTTATTTTTTCTTTTTATATGGGGGGATCTAGGGCAAGAATCTGAAGACCTTTGGTATAAATTATAGTGTTTTGAATGTATGATGGCTACTGAGGCCATTCTGAACTGAGACTGATTTTCTAGTAGCAAGTCTTGCTCTGAGTGAGTCATTTCATTTTAAATGCTTTTCCTCCGGACAGGTGTGTTTTACTTGGAGTATCTGACCTCTTAATTACAGAAACCATTTTATTTTAGGAAAAAAAAATTTGATAATTTTTTTGGTGCTGGTGTTGAAATTAGCATGTGACAACCCATGATTCTTTTTTAGTCTTGAATGAAACAAACTGTGGTTCCCATTGTAACGACTCTCTTCTACAAAAAAGAGAAAACCCTGCCCTTCCGAACTGACATTTTTACTGGCCTCCCCTCTTTTCAATCTCTCTTGCAAATTGCAGGGTAGATTTCACATATGATCAGAAATTTTCTAAGGGCATAAGTTTCCTTAGTGGCTGTGGAGAGAGCTTTCTACACTTGATGTACCAAAATAGAAAAATAAGAGAAGATGGAGAAAATCGATGTGTATTCCTCTCCTCTTAGCAGTCACTATTTATAAATAAAATACAAGGGGTAAAGTGATTTGTTTAGGACTCCACAAGATAAGGAGTTCTAGTGTCATCGTATATAAGGGAAGAAGCCCGCCCCTGATCGAAAAATGAAGAAGTGCGCCCGGGTAGACTGAAAGAGCTCTTTCAAAGTAAATAGGAGTTCCACGTGTCAAAATGGCAAGGACTCTCATGACTAAAAGGATAAAGAAAAACAGTCGTATTCTAATAAAGAGAAGTAGTCCTATTCTAATTAAGGAGAAGAAAACTCCACTAGATAAGGTGGAGTCTCAGTTACAATATAAGAGGATATGATATATTAAAGAATGACTCCACCATAAGGTGAACAGTAACTCGGGACTAGTGAGCCCTTGCTGATCAAGCCTATTTGTTTAACTTAATATTTGTTTAACACCCCTCCTTAAGCTAGAGCATGGGGGATGTGAGAGCTTCAGCTTGGAACAATGTAGCAAAGAAAGCAGCAATAGCAATAGTAGCAGTAACAGTATAGTGGCAGCAATAGTAGTAGTAGTAGCAGTAGTAGCAGTAGTAGCAGCACAATATATATCACTGTGAACCAAGTAGTAGTAGTAGTAGTAGTAGTATAGTATAGTTCACTGTGAACCAAGTAGTAATAGTTTGCAGTAGTAGCAGGAGCAGCAATAGTGGTGGCTGCACACCTAACGGAGAACCTGAAACGACTCTCAAAACACCAACCTAGGTGATTGCTCTGAGACCATGTTACAGAATTCAGAATTAGTAAACAGTAAAACCGAGAGGAGGTAGGATCGATTTTGTTGTGTATTCCTCTTTTCTTAGCAGTCAATATTTATAAACAAAATAAAAATGGTAAAGTGACAGGTCTAAGACTCCACAAGATAAGGAGTCCTAGTTACAAAGTAAATAGGAGTTTTTAACATTCAACATGACAAGGACTCTCATGACTAAAAGGATAAAGAAAAGCAGTTATATTCTAATAAAGAGAAGCAGTCTTGTTCTAATTAAGGAGGAGAGACCTCCACTAGATAAGGTGGAGTCTCAGTTACAATAAGAGGATAAGATGTATTAAAGAATGACTCCACCATAAGGTGAATAGTGAGCCCATCTGTTAGGCCGATAATGGTAATGGGCCTTGCTGATCAGACCCATTCCTTTACATTAATATTTGTTAACACCTAGTCCACCCGTTTTCTGTCACATGGCATAACTGGGTGGAACCCCAATTTTGTGGATTGGCAGACCCCAAGGTCTCCTACTTGCGTATCAAGTTTCAGTCCAAACAGAATTTGCCAAGTGGCAAAATGAAGCATTGAAAATTCAGGACTATACAAGTATCACTGAGGGGGCATAGACATATATGGGAGGGTATATGGTTGAGTTTGAGTTATAAATTCAACACATGAACTATATATACCTTCCCCTGTCTATCCAATGGTTAGAATTACCATATCGTCCTGATTCCTACCACATGGCACATTTGAGGCTGACCCTGGGGTACAATCGTACAAGCTTGTCTACACTGACTTTGTAATGGCCTTTTTCCCACCCTGTTTCTAGAAAATGACATTTGTTGCCAACCATCCATTATTTCTAAAAACATCTATCTGAAGTGAATATCTTGTCAGAGTGGAACATTGCTGGTTGAAGAAATCATTCCAGATATTAGCATTTTCTGGCAATCAAAGGTTGTTTATTCATCGCAAGGACTTTCTTGAGATTGTGTTGCAGTTCAGCAGAAGTAAATGATTTTCCTTGTGTAACCAAGATCATGCACACCTTATAGTAGAACAGATATCTCATGGAACCACAGGCTTGAAGCTGTCTGAAAATCCAGAAATAAATAATTTGAGAAAAAAAATATTGAAGTTCATTAAGTATTCTTTTTTAAACATACATGCATAGCTTAGGTCTTATTTCAAGTATGACCTCGAACAGAGCTGATTGGAGGGCAAAAATCCATGTAGCCGACACCATTTAGTTGGGATAAGGCTTTGTTGTTCTTGTTTAGCCTTTCTGTGCTGATCCATAGTTGTTAGAGATGAGAATAGGTTTTGATCTCAGGTCTTGGGTAAGTATAGTTGGCATTTGTTTGTTTCTTAATGAGTTGTACAAAGATGCCTTACTTTTTGTATTGACATGCGATATGGGTGGAGAGAAGCAGTGAAGGTGGGTGGTAGTTTTTTTTTACAAGGTTACTTTGATAATTTTGGCTTATGCAAGTATCTGTCTAGATTTTAATTCTTTTATTTTTGCTTTGTTAGGCCAATTTTCTTACTTGAAAGTACGTATACTCTTAATAATTTACTGAAAAGTTGACTGAAATTATTGAAATGCCAAATACTTTTGTTGAAGCACACTGAAATAGTTGCTGAAATGAATTTTAGAACTACCTGTAGCATTGTTGTAAGTATTCAGAGAACTAGAATATTTGATTTCAAATTTCACACACTGATTGGAATGAGAAGTTTGTCTTTAGATATCCGAAATTATGGGTTGCTATGGAGGAAGTTTTGTATAATATCCAAGATATAATAGAACTCTCCTAGATTGATAAAAGGTGAATCTAAATCTGAGATTAATTTTGATTGTAAATTTTGGATTTCTCTTTTTGCAGGTTCTCTGGCCTAATGGTACATTCTTTTTGAAATTGGATAATATTCAAGGTGATATAGGTGACTCTCATTTCATTCAGAAACGAGAAGAAACTGCAAACAGCTTGACTGGCAATAGGATCTCTGGACCAGGGTCCTTCGAGTCACAGCTAGAGGCAGCTCGTAGAGCCAGTGACATAAAAAAAATGATCCTTGGTGAGAGTTAATGTCTTCCTCTAAGAATTCTTTATGCAGTTTATGTTGTTATTGCCACCCCCCGCGCCGCCCACCTCCTCCTCCTCCTCCCTTCCTTAACCAAGGTTCTAAAAACGAAACTGATTTCGGCCAAAATCTTGGATTTTTTTCTGCTTAATTTTGAAACTTAGGTTTTGAAGGGTAAAAAATTGTTTTTAAGCCCAATTTTTTATGTGGTGCATTTTTAATCTTGTTCACATGTCTATTAAATTATTTTCACTAAAAAAATAAAAAATCCTAAATGGTTTTTTTATGTCTAGACCATAATATGCTAATGTATGCAATGAGTACGAACGGTAGAGATGAAATTATGTTATATTGTTATTACAACATTTCAGAACATTCTTTAAATACCAAATATATAAGATATGGAACTCTACTCAAATCCACGAGGAGTTTCGTGGCACATCTAATCCCCGAGCCTAGTACCATTGATGCTGCCGGTAAAGGGTCTCAGATTGTATAAGTTTCCTGGCACATCTCACTAAGAATGTGAAGATATACTAAAGAATTAAGAGATTTTAGTAAAAAAAGTAGTGCTTTTGGCAAAAAAAAAGGGGTTTCAGTGGAAACCTGATGCAGTCCAAGAAGGCCCAAGGCCCAAGGCCCAAGCTCAAGTCGATAATGGGTCAGCCCAAAGAACCAGTATTGGTCCATTGGACCAACCCAAAGACCAACCCACACTATTCACGTGAACAGTGTTCACGGTACTGTTCACGTGAACAGTACCAACAGCAGAAATTTTCCTTCTTTTGTTATTTCTTTTCTAAATTATTCTTAGATTTTGTTTCCTAAAGTTAAGTTATGGATTGATATTTTGTAAGTTGTTTTTTTGGAAACTTTCCTAAATCCATAAAGGCAAGTTTCCCTTTTAATTTATCTTAGGATATTTTTTAGATTGGAAACTTTCCTAAATCTATAAAGGCAAGTTTCCTTTTTAATTTATCTTAGGATATTTTTTTTAAGATGACTAAATCCTTCCTTATTTTGTAATCTTTCTTAAGTCTATAAATAAGATAAAGAAGAAGAGAGCCAGCAGATTTAGACCAGAAAAAAGAAGAGAGTTTAGCTCCTGATTTTCTGGTTGAGTCTCATAGGTTGTGAGACTCAACCGAAATATTCTGTTTTATGGTTTTCTTGTCCTTCTGTTAATTCCTTCAAGTTCTTATTATTGCATACTGAATTGCGATACCATTAAGTGCTGATTTGATCAACGAAAGCTTGTGGGATTAAAGATTAAAATCATATCGACCAGCTCTAACTAAACCAGTCCCAATTTCAGATGATAGGTAGTTTTTAAAAAATCACATCTCTCTCATCTGTGATCGGATCATCTCCAACTTTGGATATGTCTTCATAATCATTCCAAAGAGTGTTTCCCATCAAGTTTCAAGTGATTTCAAGGGTTAGATGTCAAGATAAGTGGTTTTCTTCATTACTTTTCTCTGCAGATTTTGTATTGGACTGAATTAAGATCCTGTAGCAAAGAGGGCTTGTTAATTTGACTTGCTTTGAACCCTCTTTGCCATCAAAACCCTGTCGAAATGCTTGCTCTCAGTTGACCGAAATATAGGATTTTAATATTATAGATGGTGATCAGACCCAGTTTCGAGCGAAACTGTGTTTTCGGTCAAAACCTGGTTGAAACAGTAAATTTTGATCGAAATGTCTACATTTTAATTTTGAACTATGGTATCATTTCGGACTTCTCAAAATCCGAAAATTTATGCATGAAAAGATTTCGGCTGAAATTTAGAACCTTGCTCTAATGCTCTTAACAAGCCCTAGAATCAATCTGTTTTCTTGATTAAACTTTTTTATAGCTGGTCACATGGCTTTCCTGCTATTCATTGTGATATATACCCAGAAAAAAATTGATGCCTGCTTTATGGTGGAAGTCTTGTAACTACCATAGTTGTAGCAGTAACACAACTTTCAGGTAATGTGATGCAGGAGAGACAAATGTCCAATCAGTGTGACGGATTTGGGCTGATTGAAGGAGAATTTAGACTAGGAGAAGAATTATGGACACGACCATACTCAACTTAGCCTTTCTAGAAGTAAAACAAAGAAAACTTTAGAGCTGGAAAATTGCAAAAAGTTCCAAACCTAAACTTAATCCAAATGAAACCAACCAAATTAAGATCCAACACTCTCCTTTCCCCCACCCCCCAAGAAAACCCCAGTATGCACTCTTCTGATGCCAATGAACATGGTTTCCATGCCCTATAAAATGCCAAGAGGCAATGGTGCCCTGCCTCAGCTTGCTTGGAAATTAATTTATGTTTTAGGCACTGTTCTAAAACTCAATAAATTGCCTCAACTTAGTCTGATTGCAAGTGAATTCAGTGACATTACTCAATTTTCTCATTTTGGGATGTACAAATGTCTGGCTTGATCCAACTTGACTCATCCTGTTAATAATGCTGTGCTGAAGACCATTTGAACAAGGGAATGTCTCAGGTCGAGCCCAATTAGAATTTTAGATAGGGAGAACCAAACATGGTTCATAGTGTCTCTGTGGAAAGCTTCTATCAGCTGCTGTTTTGTATGGGTTATTCCTTCTCATTGCTGTCTGTGTTGAATGAATGGGAGGGGGACCAGTGGAGGCAAGGGCAAAAGCAGCTGGGTTCTGATTTCTTTCGCTGTTTTTTGTGGAGTTCAGCACTAGGATTTTTTAGGGCAAGGAGAAGTCTTTATATGGTGTCTAAGAAAACCCCAAGGTTTAGTTTCTTTTTTGTTGTCTATTGGTGTGGAATTTAGGGACAGTCGGACAGAACACTAGTTATAGGCTAATTAGGAAGCTTATTGTACAGGAGGGATGGGTTGATTGCAATTGGAAAAACTGTCTTCTTAAGACAGCGTATACAATGTTGTTATTATCCTTCTCCAAAAATAGATAGAACCTACACAACAGTGGTTCCAAGCTTCTCATTGTCACATGCATGGCAAGTTATAAGGATCCCAGACCCATAGATCTTGGGATTGTGGACTGTGCTATTGCCCTAAACAAATAGAAGAGCCTTGTGGGTCATGCAGCTTCTTATGTACCGTGGATGAAAGTTTTGTAACACATCTAAAACAATTTTTTGTACGTGTATATAATATTTTAGAATTTTATATTATTTTTACTGATTTGTTGAGTCAACTCATGGATCATCAAGTCTACCCAATATACTTGCTAGAATATACTTGCTAGTTGAATCCTGTTTAGGGTTTTAAAATGCTTCTTCCAGGTCAAGTATCCTTATTTCCTCTTCCCCCCTCCCCACGGTTAGGATGATAATATACGGTTTTTTTCATTTATTTACTTATTATTATTATTATTTATTTTATTTTTTTTATAATACTTACAGCATTGGTAACTGCTAGGCAGTCAATATTTTGTTTAGATACTATTTTTAAACTGGAATGCTGATGGGATTGAAGGTCGACTATGTACCAGAGTTATTTTGGATTTTATTTCTTCATATATCAATAGTACAGGTGTTAAAGACTGGTTGGCTAACAAAGAAGTTATATGTATCACATTAGTGCTATAAAGCCAAGTCCGTTTAAGTTTTCCCCAAATCTTTTACTCCTCTTTTGTATTCTTTAATCTGGCTTCTAAATTATTTGCATGCTTGCTTGCTTCTGGATCCTTCCACTGCTTCTGTCCTTCAAGATATCCGATTATCAATTTTAAGTTCTTTTAAGCTGAAACCTATTGGAACATTATCTCTTTCCGTCAGAGAGAGCCAAATAGTTGCCATTGTTTTCTTAAAAGAAGAACAAAAGAAATAACTTCTAATAGTTCTTCCCAAATCCTCCAAAAGCTGGCGAAGATGCAGCTACTATTAGAATGCTCAATGCTTTGTATTAGATCCAAGATGTCATTAGGAAGCATTTAGTAGAACTCCACAAGGTCATGAAAAATGATGAATCTTCCAAGATACCTCACAGTTGGATAAGATGATGGCCCATGGCTCATTAATATCTGCCTGAAAAATTCTAGAAACATCAAATTGTCCAGCAACATCCCACCTTTGTTTTCTAGTTCCTCAGGAAATGAGGCTACGATCAATCATCTATCTGCCTATATGTGATGGTAAAGAGGGTTTTTCAACACATTCAAATCAATTACCCCTCTATGTTGCAGGATTTTATCACAGTCCAACTAAAATTTAACCTTTAACAACAAACGAGAATTATTGATTTAGACCAATAATTCCCTAACTTCAAATCTGACTGTAAGAATGTTTCAAAATTTGGGATCCTTGATCCTTAGGATATGAGAAACAATATTCCAGAAGATGAACTTGATCCAATGGGCGGGATCGAAACCAATCTTGCCCGAAGGTTTCAAACCTGTATTTTAACAAACCAGAATTATAAAATTATGAAAAAACTCACTTATCTTGAAATCCAGCCATTGGAAGACCTTCAAACTTGGAGGGAAAGTACTCTAGGATGTGCTTGATAACATATCCAAATTTGAAGATGATCCAACCATGGATGAAGAAGTTATGAATTTTCGAAAAACTAGTATCATCTGAAAACGGGAATGAACAGAATAGGAGTTTTCGGTTGAGTCTCACAACCTCAACCAGAATTTAATAATAAACTCTGGCCAACTTTGCTGCCAGCATCTTCTTCGTCTTTATTTATAATGCTAAAAGGAAATACAAAAAATAGAAGGACTAATTCTTAGAAGGAATGTCCAAAAATAAAAAGAGAAACTTCCCTTTATAACTTTTAGGAAAGTTTCTAAAACAAATAACATCTATGACTGACTCATATGATAACCAACCTTAGGAACAAAACAAATTTAGGAAACAAAACTAATGAATAATTTTAAGGAAACAAATCTAACTTTTTTGAATTTAGGAAGAAGACAAAACTTTCTAAAAATTCTGTTGATACTGTTCACGTGAACAATACCGTGAACAGTGTTTTTGGCTTTTGGGGCTTGGCTTTAGGCTGGTTCCGTGGATCAATTCTTGGACTGCATTAATGTCTCTCTGAATTCAAGTGCATCTATTTGTTGATTAAAGAGGCCTTTGATTAAATAGCATATCAAGTTTTGGTGCTTGATTACTTAGTCTATATTTGTTCCTTATTATTATTATTATTTATTTTATTTTTTTGGGGGGGGAAGAGAGACAGACAGACAGATGTCTGACAGAGGCAGAGATAGAGAGAAGAATAGTAGGAGATTGGGAGGTGGATGTTACTACTGCAAAATTTATTGTTATACCGAAAGAAAAAAGAAAAAATCACCATGTGGGTGGGGATGAGGGGCCCTTTGCAGAACATCCAATCATAAGTTTACATAGTAAAAAGATAGATACAAAAATACGGAACTGAGCCCTTCTAGGGCTTGGATCCAAGCCAAGCATATGGTTCGTGGCTACATGTGAAAGAGACACACCCTGTCCACAAGAGAGACTTTCTTTCTCTGGTGATAGATAGGAGCTTGGAAGATGTTATTGGCTTGAATATTCCGTACATAGTAGCAAAACTATCCGCGAAACATGATGTTACTATGTAATGACTTTTTACCTTCTAAGCACAGATCGATTCTAGTTAGCTAGTCATTTTGTCTCTCTCTCTCTCTCTCTGCTTGGTAAACCATGCAAAAGGAAGATTATACTGTCACTGTTATATTGATATGTTACATTCTTTCTAATATTGCCTGTAATACAAGCCTATGTTACGGAAATTTGTAACGTTGACTGTACCTGGTTGAAAAGAAATGTTATAGGTCAATGAAGAGGGACATTAAGTTCAATTTAACATGCTGTAGAGATGGTTAAAAAGAACTGACAAATATGTGAACATAATTTTCTTTTCCCGCACTTTTTACTTTTGCCTCTGCTGTGTTGAGGTTGGATGTCTCCTTCCTGTTTGATCATTTTTCTTGTTATTTTTTCTTTTGTTTCCTTTTTTTTAATACGATATACATTGGTTCAAAAGTGAGCATTCGCACCATTTTCTTGCCTAATGAGGGGGACAGTAGAGTTTACTAACTAGACAGACACAATTGATAAGGAATATGTTTATTTCAGGTGGAGCTCCTACTGCCTTAGTTAGCTTGATTGGGCATAAACAGTACAAACGTTGTGCAAAAGACATTTATTATTTCCTTCAGGTCAGTTCCATTTAATTTTTGCACCTTACAGGCAAATTAAGTTTCTTCGATCAATTATTTCTGTTCATTCATCTGCTTCTATTTTCACAATGTGGATTTTTGAATCCTGCAGTCAAATATCTGTATCAAGCAACTTGCATATGGAATGTTGGAACTGATACTAGTAACAGTCTTCCCTGAGTTGCAAGATATTATTGTGGACGTACACGAGCAAATGCAAGCTCAACCAGCATAAGAATCTTGGTCACTGATCATTTCTACCTCCCTTCAGAAAATTGGTGTTTCCTGTCTACCTGATGGTCTGAAGGCTTGAGAATGACGAGGTCTGTTTTAGTTTGCCTGCCCCATTCTTTGGTTGCGAGGTGCTTTCTCAGTTGACCAATTTGTCTATGATATTCTTGTAATTGAGAGGAATTGAAGGACACAGAGAGAGGAACATAGCTTTTTTGTTTGACATATTGCATTCTTTTTTTGGGGTGTTGGAGAGAGCCTTATTTCTCTATCCCGTCCTAACTGTTAATATTGTATATTTCTAGTCTGTACAGAATACCGATGGTGTGAAGGCTTCCCCACTAACATTAGTGACAGTAGTCGGTAAAGATTTGTATCGTGGGGAAGTGCTCAATTACTTGGCTTTTCAGTCTGTAATTCTTTTATAATTTAGTAAATTTTCATTCCTTGATGATTACCCCCAATCAGAAAATTTCTGATCTAACCAATACACTGTGGTCGTCTTGAAGTTTATTCCTCTGATTTTTGAGTTTTCTATCCAATCCTATTATTTGTCAATGTTAAATTATGTTTAGAATATCTTCACATCGATCGGTTTATTTGAATGTTATGCATGCAGGTAAAGAACCAATGGCTTTGTAATCTTCTGTTACTCTGTTGCTCACTAGTAGAGGGTGTAGCGGAGGTTAAATGGAACCCAAAGGGCGAATGCCTCTCGAATTGTTGTAGTTGACAAATTTTTGTGCTGTGTATGTGTAGTAGGGAGACTGAGAAAAGAGCAACACCATTCTGGTGGCTTTACAATTCTTACCATTCTTAGGCAGGCCTCTGTTTGGTTTGTTCTATTGAAACTTGCATTCAACATAATATATATCCATTGGATGGTTCCAATCTTTCTTGGTCTTTTACATCACATGATGGATGCCATCTCTTCTACCAAAGCTAAAAAGTAGAGACCTGCTAATCAGACACCATGATCAATTCCCAAGTGTTCAGTTTGATCTTTGATGCAACTGACCATTCAGTAAAAGAGTCCACTCCTCGTCAATCCTAGACAATTTTCAGAAAAAAGCTCCCTACTTTAGAGAGCGAAACTGCTTTCTTTTGCAAGCCGCATTCCATTTACTGGGCTGGAGCTTTCAGCCTCCCACAATCGTATTCAAATCCTCTCCTCCAAGAGAATCTAGAGGAGAGGTGGCGTCCCTATTGGATGGGTGACGTTCATCCTAGTTCTCCATCTGAGTCGAAACTGAACCGACATGGGGTGTCCGTTCGGATGGAGGGTTCGGATTCACCCGAGCCCTAGGTGTCGCCCATCCAATAGGAGCGCTACCTCTCTTCCAGATTCTCTTGGAGGAGAGGATGTCCCCCACAATCTACCATTAGGATAACAAAATCCTTATTAAGCGCCTTCCTTTGGAATGGTAAATTACAATAACAAGTTCCTTCATACCATTGGCTAGAATTCGGTTTACTTGCTTGCTTGCCTGTTTGCCTCTTGGGCTGAGAAAAATCAAATATATCAATAAAGCTGGAATCATCAAGCAAATTTTGAAATTGGCTAATCAGAACAAAGTATATGAATCGAATGGATTTTCTCTTTTCTACCTTAACGGTCTTTTTGGTATCATTTTTGTTTTTGTTTTTCTAACACGTTTTGATTTTTGCGAGTGTTTGGTATCAGTTATTGACTTTTTTTTGCTCAAAGCTGAAGGAGTAGGTTTCAACGCGCCAGATGAAGCAAAATTTAAAGGGAAATTTACATGGGTCTCCTCTTGACATTGCGTTTAATACGCTACACTACCTTCTGCGTTTTAGAATTACACTCCCCGACTTTAAAAGTAACGGTGTTCTTCCACTAAATCGTACATAACTTTACTAATTCCCCTCATTTCCCCATTTGTCTCTCTATTAGGTACTAATTTTCCTCATTTCCCCATTTGTCTCTCTGTTTTCTTTTCAATCCCGTCTGCCAAGAGCTACAACTTTTTTCGATAGGTTGCTATCCTTTCTTCAGTTTCTGTTCTTTAAAGATGTTAATAAACTCCTAAGAGCTTCAGAATTTCACACCCACAAAAAGCATAGAAAATCAATTTTTAACTTGCAACGTAACCTAAACAAAAATCAAAGAAAAAGAAAGAAAATGGAAAATTATACAGACACCCCCTCTGTAGTTGAGAAACTATAGAGAACTACCCTGTCTTTATAAAAGCTACAGAGACTACCCCTCTAACAATGCTTTCATACATTCTCACCCACACCGTTATTTACAATTTCAGGAGAATGTCAAATTTTTTTAAGATAAAAATACCCTTACAAAAGCAAACAGAGGATCTGTGTTTTCTTTTTCAACGAAGCTCTGTTCGTGTTCTTCTCTCTTTCAGTTCCATCGCCAATGCTTCCTTAGAAACCCCATCTCTGGCAGCAAACAGAGGATCTGTGTTTTCTTTTTCAACGAAGCTCTGTTCGTGTTCTTCTCTCTTTCAGTTCCATCGCCAATGCTTCCTTAGAAACCCCATCTCTGGCAGCATTTGTACCCCCCCCCACCTTTACCAACAGCCGAGGAGATGTTTTCACAAGAGTTTCCACAGCGCCATTGCATTGACAGAGAGAAATCACAAGAACTGAAAGACATTGGTTCGATTTATCTGAAACTGTTCTCGAGCAACTGAACTGCTACTGCAATTAGAGAATTCATGTCGATAGGTCACAAAGTTAGGGTATCGCAAACAACTTCTTATTGCCATTTAATGCAGGGAATAAAGCAGTTCAGTTGCCGGAGAACAGTTTCAGATAAATCGAACCAATGTGTTGTAGCCGTTATCAATCAGAGAGAATTTTAACAAGAAATCAACTGAAAGATCCAATGCCGATATCGACCAGAGAATAAATGAACCAGAGACAAAAAAAAATCCAGCACTGATAGAGAGAAATCGTCCCTTTGTCCATAACAAAGAACCGCCGAATCGATCAGTTAGAATGCCGATTGTTGCTGGTAAGGAGAGAATAGAACTGCAAATAGAGTAAATGTTGAAACCTCTTGACAGATTTCTGCAATTTAAATGGAAACAAATGAAGAAAGCTAGAATCTCAGGCCTCATCTGTCACAAGCTTGAACTTTCTGTTCGATCAGCTCCATTAGATTTGTTCCCCAACTTGAAACGGAACTCCTCTCAAAAAATTATCTGATTTGGACTTAGACTTCAGATTTGGACTTGATGAACGAAATGAAACCCTCTCCTCCTACTTCCTCCTGTCTGGAATTGGATCTGGAGAATGAAGATGATTGAAAAAGAGAGGATGAAGCGATGAAGATGACGATGAGAATGGCTTGGTTTGACGCTGGAACGAAGGAATTGAAGCATGAGAAGCAGAGATGCTCACTCTTGCTGCCATTTCCATTACCCACCTTTTCTTCCCCTTATCTCTTTACCAAGATGGATAAATGTGGTATGCAGTGACAAGTGCATAGAGTTCATCGCTGTCTGCGACCAACTATTTGTAAGCACTGCAGTTGTAGTTTTCCTTGACAAAACTATGGATATCAACACATTTATGATGAAATCTTCTCCGATTAAGCAAGGGGAGGTACAAATACTGCCAGAGACGAGGTTTCCAAGAAGCATTGGCAATGGAGTGAAAGAGAGAAGAACACGAACTGAGCTTCGTTGGAATAGACAACACAGATCTCTTTGTTTTTTCAAGGGTATTTTTGTTTTAAAAAAATTTCACATTCTCATTAAGTTGTAAATATAGGTGTGGGTAAGAGTGTATGAAAGCATTGTTAGAGGGGTAGTCTTTGTAATTTTCGTAAAGACATGATAGTTCTGTATAGTTTCTCGACTGTAAAAGGGGTATTTATGTAATTTTTTCAAAGAAAATTCATAGTTTTAGGACGAAAGCATTAGAAGAAATCCAAACCCTTGAATTTCGAAATTCATATCTTTTCTAGAATTCAAATCGAGAGAACTAAGAAGAAATTCAGATCTAGAAAATTTCCTCATCCAATCAAAAGACGTCAGTATTATCTAGAAATCAAAATAACGTTAAGAGAACAAATCACTTCATTCCCATAAATGAATTTCTTCCAAACTTCAAATTGATCAAAACCTAGAAAAAAAGAATTCAGAAAACCTGTTCATCTATGCTTGCAAGATTTACTGGCATCTCTCTCTGTTATTGGAGATTGAGGGAAGAAGAAGATTATAAAAATTATTCTGCATATAAACATACCAAATCTATTTCTCATTCTATAATCCATTATGCCTAGTAGTTACCAAATGCATTTTTATTTTTAATAAAAAATGATTTTCATAATTTTTTTTTTTGTTATTGGATCGTAAACAAAAACAAAAATGATACCAAAGAGAACCTAAAAAACGACTCTAGTTGAACCGTGCGATGATGCCTCTTGATCTTGGAAAAAAATTCCTCAAACATAGAGACCTTGTGTTGGAACAATGAGGAGAGCGTTTTCAATATTCTTTTAATAGATGAAGTACTAACGAGTTCATAGTGATGAAATCCTCTCTCTAAATAAAATTTTTGCCAAAATAATATATGTAAACTATGGATTCAAGGTTTACGCATCCATATAATTTGTGCTCCATTTATATACCACATGGCAAATATTTTGGAGGGATCAAATTAATATGCTTACATGCATTGATTGCGTGATTGAGGTTGAACCTTTTTCTAGGGTGAGGGTTGGGGACTGTTGTGTTAAAAAATCATTGGTCAATCCACCTCAATTGCAACTCCACCATCAAATTAGGCATTGTGAAACCTACTTAACCTTATCTAAAAGTTCTACATTGTGGTCATTATCTAAGGTGGTGAAGGAGATGACCTTATGGTCTTTATTCCGATTCTGTGTGGACCATGGAGCTCTATGTTTCGACTACAAGTAGTTTAGATCAGTACAATACTTAGATATTTTGCATCTACGGGAATTTGGCGTAGTCGTAAAGTTGTTCTATTGTGATTTGATGGTCATGAGTTTAAATATGAAAACATAGCATCTCCGTCAAGGCGGGTAAGACTGTTTACATAACCCTCTCCTTGTGCATTGGGTATGCTCTTTTGCCCCTTTCTCCTCTAGTATCTTCTCCATGTTCCTAATTTTGATGTGAACATCGATGGCTTCGTTGGATCCATCAACTCTGGCATCTTGAGGTCTTTGCTCAAGGGACTTGTGTTCTAATAGCGAGAATTCAACCTCATACAAACAACAGACGAAGCAACTTCAGTGGTTTCCATATCGAGCTCTGCTATAGTAGTAGCAACAATGGTAGGTTTGCTCAATTTTTTTGGTTTTGTGTTTATTTGTACCTGTTGCCATTAGAATTCACGTTTGGGTCCTCTACTGTTGGTTCGACCTACAAATGACAAAACAAGACAAAGGTGGGGTTGGGCTCGGTGCCCTAATACTACTCTGATGCTGAAGTCAAAAGCTAGGCCACAAAAGACATCGATCATGTCTATGTAGAAAGGCCACCGATCGTGTCTATGTAGAAAGGCCAACCAAAATAGTAATTAGTGGGGTTGGAAGGGGTATGATGATAAATATATTGAACCGTGGAAAACCAGCTGTGAAAGGAGACAAGAAATTGTATTTTTAGAGCAAAATGGATCAAGCTGATAAAATATTCAAATGATTTGACTTTGGATATTAAGATTATTTATAGATTTATTTATTAATGACATTATCGCTGTCTTTGGAGTGTGATGCCGATTTTACCCTTATTTTTATGGGTTTCGACGGATGTGTACGTCCTTTTTGTCTTGTGAAGGGTCGTCCTTGCCCCGGTAAAGCTGTTATTCTGAGTGAGGCCACATGTCGTGTTTTTATTGGGCGATAACTTTGACAACCAACAGTACCTTACAATGTTAACCTAAAAATCGATTTCGGATGAGCATGTTGCCGACCGAGATAGCTCCAGCAAAGAATCAAATTCCTGAGGAGTGATGCTCGGAGGAGTGATGCAGAAGGGATAAAGATAATTTAGAGATCTTAAATTATCAGGGAGAAATAGAGATACAAAGTTCACGTTTGTAGGCAAGGTAGGAGAGTTTGAGTAAATAAGGCGAAATACAGGGGAGCGATAGAAATTTCTCCTCTTATTTCTTCCCTTGCTTATGCGATTGTTGGGGAAGATAAAGCAGCTGAGAGCTTTCAGACGTGCAAAGAAGCAATGGTGACTCTGAGAAAGAGAGATCGAAACTCGGAAGCACCGGCAAATTCAAAAGAAGCCCAGAATGACAAAACCCCAGCTAGCAGTACCCAAGAGCAAGAGGGTTCAGGGTACGAGCAGTTCAGAGAAAAAAGGATTAGAGAGAACATGGAGAGATTGCACAAACTTGGGGTCCTCGACCTCTCTCTCAAACTCAAGTCCAGCATTCCTACTCCCAAGTGCACTTCCAGAAATACTCTCGAAAGAAAAGCGCCTAACTCTTCTCTATTGCTCCCTTCTGAACCCCCGAGGCGTTCTTCCAGGTACTCTCATCTTCCGCTGTTTCTGTATCTGTCGGTTTCCTCCTCCTCCTCTCTGTAAATGTGCTTTCTGTGATTCCGATACTCTGTTTGCTGAAAGTTAATGTAAGTTTCTTTTTAGCCTCTCTTTGCTTTCTACTGAAATATTTGGTGCGGGATTGCATTTGTTCTGCGTTACTACTGTGCTAGTTGTTATATTGGTTTTCTTTCTGGTATTAGGTTGCAGGTTGTAGATCCTGTTAGCTACTCAGAACTCCTTATGTACTACAAGGGGATATCGGGATCTTTGGATGGATATGGGACAAGCCATCGGACACGCCGCAAACAAACGAGCCAGTAATCGTCATCTTCTTTGTTTCTCTTTCCTAAATTAGTTGAATCTTACAAAATATTATGTCATTCCTTGTATATTTAGTAGAATGAAAGCCTTAGAGTCTAAATTTTATATTTATCCACAAAATCGATAATGTTTTTCTAGGTTAATACAACACTTTGCATGCATATACTTTATTCTCTCCTGGCACTCCAAAAGTCAGTTTGTTCTCTTCCACGCTCATCCTTTTTAGGCTCATTTGCCTCTCAAATAAATGAGAAGCACATTTGTGACTCATCAAATTGTTGGCATTAGGAACGAAACTTTTGTTGGAAAAACCATTATCTTTCCCACCTATATGCAAATCAATGAAAAAACACAACGTTCCAAATATGTGGAGAAACAATAATGCAAACAAACAAACCAGGGCAACTGCAAAGAGCACACCAATTTTAACATGGAAAACCCTTTCAAAGTGAAAGGGAAAAATCGTAGAATTGGAAATTGTTAGAGTTGTTATAACGATAGTACTGTAACTAAATAGTACCTTCTAGAGTTGTAATCGGTTATATAAGCAGCAAGATAATGGAATCGAGGGCAATCAATTACAACCCAAATCCTATCTTCCTCTTCCTATTCTCTTCTTCCCTGGAGGTCGGCTACCCTCGAAGTAGCCATTTTCGATACTGAACGTATCATTGGTGTTTTCATTGAGAGTTTCCTCATGGACTCCTTTCACGCATCGATGGATGTATAGCAACAGACTCTCTCTGAGCTCTCTCGGCTCTTGACCTCAATGGAGGAGAAGATCGACAGGCTCTTGCAACTGCGGCTGTCTGCAATTAGTCCTAACCCTTATGCTGTACCTATTCTAGTTAATTCACCATCCCCGCTACCAGCGATTCCCTTGCTGCACACACTCGGTTTAACCCCTCTGCAAGCGGCAACACAAACAGCTTTAAGCTCTCCACCATTACCGTCATTCCACCTTAGTCCGATCACCAACCCTCCACCACCTCTTGTTCCTTTTTCCCACCCCTGTCCAACGACCAAACTGCCACAACCTCATGTACCCTCAATTCAGCCACAAACTCAACCTCAGTTACAGCTTCCTGAATCTCAATCTCGATTTCAACCACTGCCCCAATCCCAAACCCAAGCCCTAATCCAGACCCAAATGCAGCTCCTGTCCATTAATCCTCCCCAGGCAGTGGACAGAGATAAGGCCACCCCAAGTTCTTCAACCAACGTCACCGCCGGTAACAAGAAAAACAACAGGGGTAGTAAAATCACTTCGATCGTTATCTCTGCGTCGATCACCACAACCGTAGTCAACAAGGGTAACAAGCTTCCTGTACAACCGATTGTGGTTAATCCAAGAATCGACGGCTCACTGTCCTCAACAAATGCCCTAGTTCGCTTACATGGCCGGCACCCTCCTGATCTTCACAGTTTTCAGCCGAGCATAAAAGGGATTGTTCTAGTTTTTTTTAGAGAAGATTTCAGCTTCTCAGTCTGAGATTAGGATTTCTTCATCTCTTCAGATTTCGATTTGCAGAACCTCCTCTTTCCTACCTTTGCACCAACAGTTGGGTTATTATCGGCTTCTCCTGGTCTGATTGCAGGGTTAAATGGCCCAAATATTTAGGACTTCAATGTATCGGGAAACCGCCTCATGAGAGCCATATCATCGTCCCTCTCTGGTTTCCCCATAATGGCTTTCGATCGCAACCTAGTTTCGTGCAGTTTGCCATTGCTGAGTTGTAATAGCACAGTTACAGACCCGAGTAGGAATGTACCGGAGAGTGCCATTGCATTGCCACTAAGTCCTGGTGTGGGTTCATCGTCTCCTAACACGAAACCCTAGGGTTCCGGCGCTAACACACAGGAAAATGGTCACAGATAAACTCTCAGATTCAAAACTCTCACTGTTTATTCCTCAGACACTCATGTCCGTACAACTTCAGGTGAAGCTCTCGTTCGTCGTCTCAGCCTCTTTGATCTTGTACTTCTAGGTATTGGCGCATCAATAGGTGCTGGCATCTTTGTCATCATCGGAACCATTGCTCATAATGCTAGACCAGGTGTTTTAATTAATTTCATTCTTCTTGGAGCATCTCGTATGCCCAATGCACTTTGTTATGCCAAACTAACATTCCCCTTCCCTGTCGCTGTTGGGAGAGCATACTTGTATTCATACACAACTTTCAATGAGCTAACAACATTTCTAATGTTTGAACAATTGATGCTTGACTACCATATTGAGACAGCTAGCATAGCACAAAGCCTGGCAAGTTATTTTGTGAAGATGCTGGAGTTCTTTGCCTTTTTGAAGAATTACACTCCAAGCTGGATTGGCCACGGTAGTAAAGAGTTCTTCGGGGGGACTATGTCAATTAACATGTTTGCTCCAATTCATGTAGCAATTTTGACAAATAATTTTATGCCTTGGTGTTCGAGAATCATCAACTATGAACTCAATTAAGGCTATGACAAAGGGGATAGGCTTGTTAACTCTATCAACAGTACTTCCTTCTCTCAATCAACCCAACTGTCAGGATGACAATAGCAGTAGATCTTGCACTGGATTACAAATCATCATTTTCTTCTGCTCTCTGTATCTAGTGGCCTTTGCAGAAGGAGGGCATAAGCCATGTGTACAAGCTTTTGGAGCAGATCAGTTTGATGCAAGAGATCCGAAGGTATGCAAATCCAGAAGTTCTTTCTTCAACTGGTGGTATTTTGCATCAGATATTGGTATTTTGGTTTCGCTCTCAATTGTGAACTACATACATGATAACATTCACTGGGGTTTCGGCTTCTGAATTCCATGTGTTTCCATGGTTCTTTTTCTTGTTGTCTTCCTTCTTGGGATGAAGACTTACTGTTATAGTTTCAAAGACGACAAGGGTAACCCGATGATGAGAATCACCAATGTGTTTTTCATAGCAGCAAAGAATTGGTGAACCACCCCTGCAGCCTCCATTGTTGAAGATGAAGCAGGAATAATTCATCTTTCTCATGGTGCTCGTCAATACAGGTTTCTTGATAAAGCACTGATTATCGCCTCAGACAGTCTAGATGGTTTGAAGACTGATCTGAAGGCCTGTAGCATTAGTGGAGTGGAAGAAGCAAAGGCTGTACTAAGATTGTTTCCCATATGGGCTACATGTTTTTTAGTTCTTACCAGGAAACCATTTGGGATAACAATGCTCCAAGGAATTGGAATAGGAATGCTTCTAATCATGATCTCCAGGATGATAGCTGCAAAAAATTAAGGAAGAAAGGTTTAAAATTGCAAGAGATTCTAGGCTTGTAGATGCAACAGTGCCAATGAGCGTGTGGGGGTTAGTTCCTCAATTTGTTCTGTTCGGAGTTTCTGATGTCTTCACCATGGTTGGTCTGTAGGAATTTTTCTATGATCAAGTGCCAGATGGGTTACGAAGTATAGGCCTTTCCTTCTATCCTTGCATCTTTGGTGTAGGAAGCTTCCTTGGCAGCTTTTTTATCTCTGTTATTGGGAAGGCTATTGGTGGGAGTGGCAAAGATTGTTGGTTTTCAAACAATCTCAATCAAGCACATCTTGCACATCTTGATTGCTTTTATTGGGAGAAAACGGTGGACTGCAACAGCCCAGGCCAAGGGTTAATGCCAGCAAGTTTTAAAGTCAGAACTGTGCCCCTTGATGGCAGTAATGGAGCATTTGAGGGAGTTTTAGATCCAGATTTTGGAGAGTCAGCGATAGGGGGTATTGCCCCAGTTGATTCAGGTTTTGTGGTGGATCATCTTGTTGAGAGCTTACAGAAAGATGACTGGTGATTATGCATTGCAAGAAAGGGCGGATGTCCAAATGGGAATCAAACTGATATTGAATTTATGTTTAATTGATGGGCTTTGACATGTTCCCTTCACTGTTAGTCACTGATGGCTCCTGCATGATAGACCAGCGGATGGGGATTCATGGCCACCCCCTTGAAATTGACACCTTGAAACCTTGGCGTAGATCTAAACTACGATCGCCTTGAGATGCTCCTGTGAGATGCTCGCTCTCAATGATGGATCCAAGAATTTTGTGACAGCCATAAATAACAGGCTGAGTGCGATGTTCCATGATCCCGTTTTGGAGTTGATCGTGCCTGTTGAAATTTTGGATCCTCTAATATCTGTGTCTGAGTTATTGTTCCATGTTTTGCAGCTGAAACGATACCTCAGTTGACAACAACCTCAGCAGAACCTTGAGGACCAGGTTCTCGTATATGGGTACGGCAATGTTATGATCACACCGGGTTAGCATAATAACCGTAGGATTGGAAATTGTTAGAGTTGTTATGACCATAGAACTGTAACTAAATAGTACCTTCTAGAGTGGTAATCGGTTATATAACCAGCAAGATAATGGAATAGAGAGCAAGCAATTACAACCCAAATCCTATCTTCTTCTTCCTATTCTCTTCTTCCCTGGAGGTCGGCTACCCTCGTAGTAGCTATTTTCGATACTGAACGTATCAAAAACCCTTCCAAAGTGAAAAGGAAAAACATGGGACCTTGTCCAGTAAAATTTCCATTATGATAAATAGTGTGCTTTCTGTGATGCTGATAATCTGTTTGCTTTAGTTAATGTAAGTTTCTTTTCAGGCTCTCTTTAATTTCTACTGAAATATTTGGTGCGGTATTGCATTTGTTCTGAGTTACTACTGTGGCAGTTATTATATTGGCTTGCTTTCTGGCATTAGGTTGCAGAATGAAGATCCCAGCTACGAAATTCGTCATTCTTCTCTATTGCTCCCTTCTGGACCCCCCCGGCGATCTCCCAGGTTCTCTTATCTTCCGCTGATTTTGTAGCTGTTGGTTTCCTTTTCTCTGTGAATGTGCTTTCTCTAAAGCTGATACCTTATTTGCTGAAGTTATTTTAAGTTTCTTTTGGGCTCTCTTTGCTTTCACTGAAATATTTGATGCTGAATTGTATTTGTTCTGAGTTACTACTGTGGCAGTTGTTATATTGGGTTCTTATCTGGTATTAGGTTGCAGAATGTAGATCCTATTAAGTACTCAGAACTCTCTGTGAACAAAGAGGACAAATCAGGACCATTGGACGACAATGAGGAACCATGGATATTGGAAGGATTGTAAGCTTATATATAATCTGGTTAAGGGGAAGACATGCCATCAATGCAGGTCAGTAATTGTCACCTTCTTTGTCTCTTATCTATAATTATGGAGTTAGTTGAATCTTACATAAGATTATGTCATTCCATGCATATTTAGTAGAATGGAAGCCCTTAGAGCCTAAATTTTATATTTATCCACAAAACTGATGATGTTTTTCGAGGTAAATGCAACATTTTGCACACCCATGCATATCCTTTTTTCTCTCCCAACATTTGAGAACTCATGTCTGTTCTCTTGCATGCTCATCCTTTTTACTCTCATTTGTATCTCTCATAAATGAGAAGTACATTTGTGACTCATCAAGTTGTTGGCATTAGAAAGGAAACTTTTGGCCTTTCTGCTTTTCCTTTTTTGCTCTTTATCGTCCACCATATGGTCCCTCTGGTTGTTGCATTTGTTGGACTTAGTTGATCACGGAGTAACCATCTCTATATTTCATGTTACCAAGGCATATTTTAGAACCTTAACTGGTTGGTGTTTTTCCTGTTGCATTCCATGTCAAATTTTAACATAATCTCTTCTGGATAACAACCTTGCAATAATCGAACTCCTATTTTATTTTATTTTTTATTTTTTTGGTCCTGTTGGGCTCTGCTGATGTTTCTCATCTGGACCTTGCATCATTTCTCCCTCTCCAGCAGACACTATACCCTTTCCTAGGGCAGCCAATTTCCTCTTGATAAATGCTATCTATACAAAGAATTGAAGATATTGTAATGTCTAGTCTTTGGTTCTTCTGCATTGAGCAAAGTGGAAAATTTTTAAATCTTTTGTACTCAATAGTTCTTTTTTGGTGTATTTCAGGATTTCCCCTAGTTAGAACTTCCAAGTGACTAGAACTTGATATCTTTTGTTTAATGGTTGAAATGACCATTATTGTGTATTACAGAAATTCAAGAGGAGGCTTGAATTTTCCCACCTCTTTTCACATGGTCATGGCTTTGTAGTGCTTTTTCTTTGGGATTTGTTTAGGATGATGGGATATCTCTTATCACTGTATATCTGAATTTGTTGTATTTTTCTTCCTCATCTCCCTTCTTCCTGTCTTCTGATAGATCAGACAAAGGGCATTTATGATCATGCAATGGTTGTTACGGTTATGATCTTGAGACCAATGACATTAACAGATGAAGATATACGATTGACCATGTTTTAGGATCCTCACGAATGGGAAGGGGGGGAAGAGAGGGGGGGGGGGATGGTTCTTGTGTATATATCTTTGTGTAGAAATTGTAAGCCTGACTGCATCATTGATCCACTGAGTTTGGTTCAGGAGATCGTATGTTTTTGAGATTATACAAGATGCAGGGACCAACCCCTCTAGAGATAATGCGAGCAGAGGTTGTTTCAGAGCTTGAATAAGTCATTGCGATGGTTGTACAAGTAGAAGGAAGATGAGAAGAATAAGAATAATAGAGATAATTTATCCAGGAATCTGTAGAAATCGACCCTCAACACAATGCGAAAAAGTAAATGAAAGAGAAAGAAATAATCACGCAATGCAAAGATTTTACATGGTTGAATAAGGATTTTTTATTTACGTCCATGGTGAGATGAGATTTGCTTCACTATCAAAGGAGAATAGAATTACAACGTTCTTTTTGACACCTCTTGTTAAAATTACAGAGTCATCGCTATATATTTATGGCAAATCATATTGTAATTACTAAAAATACCCATCTAGTCCTTAAAAAATCTCTTTGGAGTCTCACCCTCAAATCATTTCCCCCCTTGCCCCCCCCCCCCCCCTCCCCATGACCCCCTAAGACCCCCAATTTGTTGAGGCCTAGAAACAAAGGGGTTCTCGATGGCCTTCGAATTATCTTACAAACTCATATGACGGAATACAAGACGTCCAATTCTCAATACATTGCCTGCAAGGAGCCTATCACCTAAGAATCCACCCCACAGAAACAGCTGAATGTTTGAGGAAAAAGAATTTGAGGAAAACTTCTTTTCAGTTCAATTAGGTGGTACAAATAGGCCTATGTATGGTTGAGGGCTATACTCTAAAATGGAAGCTACTTACTAAAAAACACTCCCCAACTTAATTACTAAGGTATTTTTAGAGACTAGAAACTACAAACTAACTCTTTAACCGACTGAAATCTTATTAATCCCTTAAAAAAATAAGGAAAAGAAAAAAGGTCCCAAGGCCCATATAATCCAGTATCACTGATTGCAATATTGCCATTGCTACACAAAAACAATTTTGACTACATATATTCCCTTCATGTAACGGTGAGGTTGCTTTGTTATGACCTGATGGTCAAGGCTTTGAATCTAGAAATAATCCTTCCCTAGACCCTGCAGAGGCGTTAGGCTTGTGCGCTGGGTACGTCCTTTAATGGTTCAAGTAAATGGACTTAACAACTCCGATTCAATTAAAATCAGTCTGAAACCTAGAAATCACTAATCAGGCAGAATCAAAGTCGGATTGAGCAAATTTTAATCTGATTCGGTTAGAATCAATGATCAATTCGAGTCCTATCCCCACCAAATTTATTTGTATTACATCTTAAAACACTCCTTGCCCACAATCTGCCTAAAAGGAAAGGGCCTTTCCTTCACCTTTGGGGGTAGGAAAATCATGATCATGATAACAGACCTGTGGAATTCGGGTGTGGGTTTTTTTTAATCTTTTATTTTTTGGTAATATTTTTTTTTATCCCCTTTCAGTCCCCAAAAAAGGCCTCTCCTTGAGCCCCTATTTCCATTTCTTGGCTTCACAGTAGGCGTTATATTTAAAAAAAAAATCTTAAGATATTCATAATTGACGATGGAATTATACTCATATCATCTCTTGTCGTTGGACGGCGTCAAGTCATGATCCAACGGTTGGAGTTCACCCGATGTATATACAATATCGATATGTGTGTCTGGTGAATTTCAACTATTGGATCACAAACAAACTGAACAGCAGGAGATGAACTTTTCCCCCCTAAACTACTCCTTGGACCTAACAACATCAGATTATCCATTGCCAATCAAAGTTTTATCCTTTGCCAAACAAAAAGTTGAAGAAAATAGACATGTCCATGCCCCTCTCGCTTGCCCACTTGTGGTGTAAGTGAGGGATGCACACTTTAAAAGGAGGGTATTGGCCTCTTGCGGTCCCACTCACCTCTCACAGAGATATATCAACTTTTAAAGCCTAGAAGACAAGGAAGTGGGATTGACACCCAACAAAAGTCCTTTAGAAAGAAAGCAACCATATATAGCTGGATGATCTACTCATAATGGATGTCTACTCATTACTTTCGAATGGAGATTTTTTTTGCTTTCAAACAAAAAAAATACCACCTTCGACAAAGCTGGTGCATGTTTGGTTATGTCGTGATTTTAGTAGTCAATATAGGATCCATCGATTCATAAATGTTTTGGCCATGATCGATTTTAATTTCTTATATTTTGTATTTTTCAATCATATCAGTCACGTGTTAATCATCCATTGACTGCAAAAACGATCCGTATCGATATCAGTTTGGTTTTGACATCAACAGATACTGTATCAGATACTAATCCCTTCAACCTTGACCAGAGGTGAAATGAAAAGAAATGAAATCAGATTTAGGAGTGTCAATTTGGTTCCCATCCCGAACCCAATCAGGGCCAAATCCATCCTAAGCCAGTCAGGACCAGAGATGAGGGCTGGGTGGGTGAGGATTTTATATTTAGTTGGGTGTTTGCGATCACACAACAAACACCCAACTAATACGTAGACCTAGATTTCCTCTTCCAACAGAAAATTTCATAATAAAAAAATAAATAAATAAAATGCTTTAAAAAAATTGAAGATAGTAAAATATAAATAATTATCAGTAAATAATTGATATCTTCCTACCAGGCAAAAATCCTAGACCACTGGCCCCCCCTATGGTGTGTTACGTGTGTATGTGTAATAATTGACCATTTTTTTAGGTCATATATTAAAAGGATATATGTCATTAAATGGCTCTTATTACAGTTTCTTCCCTCTCTCAACCATATTTACAGATCGACTACCCTACTATTTAATGTCATAGCCCAACATTTTCATTAATTGTGTCATCAAGTATTTTGAGCATTTACCACAAACTATACAATAAAAGCCCAATTGAACTTTGAGGTAATAAGCATCCAAAGTTTCAAACTAGTAAGAATGATATAATTGTTTGAAAATGTGGCTGCCTTGGTTTCAAATAAAATGGGGAAGCAAATTAAATTAAATTAAATTTTGATTATTATTGGAATTTTAATATTTGAAATTTTATTTAAATTTACTATTTTATAAATGGTTATCCAAGAGTTTGTTTCCTTCTAATAGGTATTTCATTGACCAATAGGTGTGATTATTGCTGACATGTCTAAATAGTCAGTAGACATATCTTGTGGTAGAGATATGGTGTTTGAGCATGTTTTTTGGAGACAATCATTGGTGGTATCTCTTATTCTCTTACAAGAGAGTAAGTATTTAGCTCATTTCAATAGAGATAACAACAACAATGATAATCCACCATTAGTATTGAGTATTGACATTGATTTTTACCTTATTAAATATAGTCTTTTATATCTCTGAATAAGCTGAAGAGAATAAGTGCAACACTTTATAGTTTTTGAGGGTTGTTTTATCTTGAAAATCAATTCTCAAGGAACCTAGTTTGCACCAGAGGGGGCAACTACGATTTTAAGAAGAGTAGTCTTGATTATGGCGCAATCTTATCATTCTTTTGCCGCGTGTGGTACACCAGATTAATGGTAAAATCGATGCCTACTTTGGTGGATTCTTGGATACTTTCATTGATTATTTGAGTAAGTCATTTTTATGTTTATTTAAAATTCTATATCTCATGTTTAATATGATATTTCTGATGCATATATTACTATAATTTTAGATCATTTCATCAAATTGAAAATAAAAAAACATAAAATTTTATAATGCAGTTCACTATCCTCGTCCAAAGACACCTCGTCCAAAAATAGGTTTACTTCTAATGCTTAGGATTTACCCATCCAATTCTCGTGGATAGAACGATTTCATGTAATTTTTTTTCCGTATTTGGTCCTCGATATTATTTAGATTTTTTAAATATAATTGAAAAAAAAAAAAAACACATGTCAAATACTAAAATAAATTAGAAGTAGAGTAATTCTCTTACTTTATTTTATTTCTCAACATCTTACCTCAAAGCAAACAGAATCTAAAGATAAAAATGTACACTTAGGGAAACTAAGGTGTGAAATTGTATATATTGTTAATTGAAACTAGACTTGTACAATTCTTGGATTAAGTAATTATTTAAAAAATATCTGACGTGTAGCACATAACACCATATAATTACTCGGTTTTCAATTAATGAACTTTGTTCAGTCCACCAACATTTTGTTAAAATATTTGATGTGGTGACACCATAGAATTACACGATTTTCAATTAAACTTTGAGGAAGTCTCTATCCAATATTTTATGTTTCTCCAAGTGAGTAAATTATAAAGGATTCTGTAAAAAGTTTTTTTTTTTTTTTTATCACGTGGATGAATGATATAACCATTTGAACAATTGGATATTTAAATGGTGGCATTGATTGGTCGTGTGACAAATTTCAATATCTAATTTAATTAAATATCGTCCCAACATGTATTGTTATGTATCAACATAATTTTTTCATACACATCTGTTGTTATTCCAACTATTTTTTTGTATTTTTCTCAAAAAATATATGATCACCTAAAAAATTTTTAATTAAGCTAAAACCTTACCTGTGAGAGAGAACCTTGGGGTCTACTTTTCTACCATTTTTGGGTCTCATCTAAATTGTGGCATGGTAGATATTCATGTGTCTACCTGGAGATTCATTTCGAAGATGTTCGCTTAGTGAACTTTTCACTTTCTTGCAATAATAGTACACAATTTGGCAAATAACTCAATGTAAAAAAGATTCTCTCTTATTAATGTTCAATCCCTCCAACTATGTCCCAATGGTTGGAATTCACTCGGTGCACACACCAACGAATAGATGCTCACTAAGTGAACTCCAGCTCTTCGGTCACGATAGGAATCCCTCCAACAACAAGAGGGGATCCAAATTCTAATTCAAACTCATGAGTTAAGAAATTATCAATTTAAAAATGACGAGAAAATAATGTACACATGTTAGTGGGATACACCCCCTTACTCTCTCTCTCTCCTCTTCAACATGAGAATAACCTACGAATGTACCTACAAATCGTGAAATACTCTTTTTCATGCATCCATTGACTTAGCATAGAAAATGACAATAAATGTAAGTACGCTATACTTCCCTCCCAAAAATAATTGAGAAGAAAAGATAAACTTAATGTGTCAGGCGATGAAAGGCGACAAGTTGAAGCATGTAAATGACAAAGGGTTTAGGTGAAAACTATTACTTTGTATATTAAAATCTAAGGGTGACAATTTGATTATTTTACTATAGCAAGTAGTACTTATAAAACCTGAAGAAAATTAATATGACTTTTGAAGCCTAGAAGACTCTAGTCTGTGTTACGAAGCATGAATCCCAAAAAATATGTTAAAAAAAGAAGAAGGTATCTTATAAGCAAGGAATAGATATTTCTTGTTCCTTGAAGTGACAAAACTGACAAAAATCAATTAAATATAAAATAGTCTTACCAAAAAAACAATTAAGTATAAATTAGAAAGCAGCAATTTATACATAATTCTATAAGACCAATGTTTTCGGGGTCTGAAGGTTGAAGGTTGAAGGTTGAAGGATGAAAGCTTGAAGTTTGAAAGTTGAAAGTTGAAAATTGAAAATTGTATTGTGTTCCCAAGGCGATTAAGAAGAGATAATCGACAAGATTATGTATCTCATCTAATAACAACAAACTTGTGTATATACGAGATAATAATTTATAGGTGAAAGGTTTAGTATAGGACTGCAACAACATCGGGTTCTTAAAAATCCTAATTCAATCCAAAATCCCTTTAGTTGAATTCAAGCTCGGTCCAGCCCTAACTCAGGGCCTGAAAATCCAACCCAAATTCACCCACAAGACCAAGCCGAGGAGAAGAAGACAGAACGTTGGGTCCAAGGCCTCAACCCTAGCCCGGCTTGGCCTTAACTCAGGGCTAAAAATTTCCCAACCTAACTCGCCCTTAGGATCAGTGTATCTCAACTTAATTAAACTCTATTCGGATTCAAGATGGATCAAGGAGGGCACGGGTTGATAGGACCAAACTTGCACCCCTAGTTTTGTACATGGCCTTGTATGTACACGGTTGTCTTTTTAGCCATTGGATGGGACAAAACACCGAATCATTGGCCGTGTACATTTGCAATATATAAAAAAAACCATGCCCTAATTTATAATAATAACTAAGTTTTAAAGGTTTATTCCTCCATTTCATATCACACCCTTTACAACTTCTGAACATCTCTCATATAGCTAAAACAAGGTGATATTATAACAAATACTTGGGAAGAAGGGCCTTCTTCCCTAATAGAGATAAAACTTTGTTGCAAACCAGGATAAGGCAATTCGGTTGTGCTTGGAATGCAATCTTGATTAAGAACACATTATGAATTGACAAAATTAGTTTTTAGTATGTTTTTTCGTTCTTGAATTAGAGAGTGCGTTATTTAGCCCACTGAACAATCTAAACCCACAACAAAAATTTCCATTCTCAATCTATATGATGAGCAATCTAAAAATGAGAGTGCATTCCAAGAAAGCATATCAAATATAGCCTGAATTCGTACAATCAAGCAGCAGTCAAATATCTGTATCAAGCAACTTGCATATGGAATGTTGGAACTGATACTAATTACAGTCTTCCCTGAGTTGCATGATATTTTTTTGGGGTGTTGGAGAGAGCCTTATTTCTCTATCCCGTCCTAACTGTTAATATTGTATATTTCTAGTCTGTATAGAATACCGATGGTGTGAAGGCTTCCCCACTAACATTAGTGACAGTAGTCGGTAAAGATCTGTATCGTGGGAAAGTGCTCAATTACTTGGCTTTTCAGTCTGTAATTCTTTTATAATTTAGTAAATTTCCATTCCTTGATGATTACCCCCAATCAGAAAATTTCTGATGCTAACCAATACACTGTGGTCGTCTTAAAGTTTATTCCTCTGATTTTTGAGTTTTCTATCCAATCCTACTATTTGTCAATGTTAAATTATGTTTAGAATATCTTCACATCGATCGGTTTATTTGAATGTTATGCATGCAGGTAAAGAACCAATGGCTTTGTAATCTTTTGTTACTCTGTCGCTCACTAGTAGAGGGTGTAGCGGGGGTTAAATGGAACCCAAAGGGCGAATGCCTCTCAAATTGTTGTAGTTGATAAATTTTTGTGTTGCGTATGTGTAGTAGGGAGACTGAGAAAAGAGCAACACCATTCTGGTGGCTTTACAATTCTTACCATTCTTAGGCAGGCCTCTGTTTGGTATGTTCTATTGAAACTTGCATTCAACAGAATATATATCCATTGGATGGTTCCAATCTTTCCTGGTCTTTTACATCACATGATGGAGGCCATCTCTTTTACCAAATAACCAAAGCTAAAAAGTAGAGACCTGCTGATCAGACACCATGATCAATTCCCAAGTGTTCACTTTGATCTTTGATGCAACTGACCATTTAGTAAAAGAGTCCACCACTCCTCCCAATCCTAGACAATTTTCAGAAAAAAGCTCCCTACTTTGGAAAGCGAAGCTGCTTTCTTTTGCAAGCCGCATTCCATTTACTGTGCTGGAGCTTTCAGCCTCCCACAATCGTATTCAAATCCTTTCCTCCAAGAGAATCTGGAGGAGAGGTGGCGCTCCTATTGGATGGGTGACGTTCATCCTAGCCCTCCATCTGAGCCAAAACCGAGCCGACATGGGGTGTCCGCTCGGATGGAGGGCTCGGATTCACCCGAGCCCTTGTCACCCATCCAATAGGAGCACCACCGCTCCTCCAGATTCTCATTCTCTTGGAGGAGAGGATGTGGATCCCCCACAATCTACCATTAGGATAACAGAATCCTTATTAAACTCCTTCCTTTGGAATGGTAAATGACAATAACAAGTTCCTTCATACCATTGGTTAGAATTCGGTTTGCTTACTTGCTTGCCTGTTTGCCTCTTGGGTTGAGAAAAATCAAATATATCAACAAAGTTGGAATCATCAAGTAAATTTAAATTGGCTAATCAGAACAAAGTATATGAATCGAATGGATTTTCTCTTTTCTACCTTAACAATCTTTTTGGTATCATTTTTGTTTTTGTTTTTCTAATACGTTATGATTTTTGTGAGTGTTTGGTATCAGTTATTGATTTTTTTTTGCGCAAAGCTGAAGGAGTAGGTTTCAATGCGCCAGATGAAGCAAAATTTAAAGGGAAATTTACATGGGTCTCCTCTTGACATTGCGTTTAATACGCTACACTACCTTCTGCATTTTAGAATTACACTCCCCGACTTTAAAAGTAACGGTGTTCTTCCACTAAACCGTACATAACTTTACTAATTCCCCTCATTTCCCCATTTGTCTCTCTATTAGGTACTAATTTTCCTCGTTTCCCCATTTGTCTCTCTGTTTTCTTTTCAATCCTGTCCTCCAAGAGCTACAACTTTTTCCGATAGGTTGCTATCCTTTCTTCAGTTTCTGTTCTTTAAAGATGTTAATAAACTCCTAAGAGCTTTAGAATTTCATACCCACAAAAAGCATAGAAAATCAATTTTTAACTTGCAACGTAACCTAAACAAAAATCAAAGAAAAAGAAAGAAAATGGAAAATTATACAGACACCCCCTCTGTAGTTGAGAAACTATATAAAACTACCCTGTCTTTACAAAAGTTACAGAGACTACCCCTCTAACAATGCTTTCATACATTCTCACCCATACCATTATTTACAATTTCGGGAGAATGTCAAATTTTTTTAAGATAAAAATACCCTTACAAAGGCAAACAGATGATCTGTGTTTTCTTTTTCAACGAAGCTCTGTTCGTGTTCTTCTCTCTTTCAGTTCCATCGCCAATGCTTCCTTAGAAACCCCATCTCTGGCAGCATTTGTACCCCCCTCTCTTGACCAACAGCCGAGGAAATGTTTTCACAAGAGTTTCCACAACGCCATTGCATTGACAGAGAGAAATCACAAGAACTGAAAGACATTGGCTCGGTTTATCTGAAACTGTTCTCGAGCAACTGAACTACTACTGCAATAAGAGAATTCTTGTCGATAGGTCACAAAGTTAGGGTATCGCAAACAACTTCTTATTGCCATTTAATGCAGGGAATAAAGCAGTTCAATTGCCGGAGAACAGTTTCAGATAAATCGAACCAATTTGTTGTATCCGTTATCAATCAGAGAGAATTTTAACAAGAAATCAACTGAAAGATCCAATGCCGATATCGAACAGAGAATATAAACGAACCAGAGACAAAAAAAAATCCAACACTAATAGAGAGAAATCGTCCCTTTGTCCATAACAAAGAACCGCCGAATCGATCAATTAGAATGTCGATTGTTGCTGGTAGGGAGAGAATAGAACTGCAAATAGAGTAAATGTTGAAACCTCTTGACAAATTTCTACAATTTAAATGGAAACAAACGAAGAAAGCTAGAATCCCAGGCCTCATCCGTCACAAGCTTGAACTTTCTGTTCGATCAGCTCCATTAGATTTGTTCCCCAACTTGAAACGGAACTCCTCTCAAAAAATTATTTAATTTGGACTTAGACTTGAGATTTGGACTTGATGAACGAAATGAAACCCTCTCCTCCTACTTCCTCCTGTCTGGAATTGGATATGGAGAATGAAGATGATTGAAAAAGAGAGGATGAAGCGATGAAGATGACGATGAGAATCGCTTGGTTTGACGCTGGAACGAAGGAATTGGAATTGAAGCATGAGAAGCAGAGATGCTCATCTTGCTGCCATTTCCATTACCCACCTTTTCTTCCCCTTATCTCTCTTTACCAAGATGGATAAATGTGGTATGCAGTGACAAGTGCATAGAGTTCATCGCCGTCTGCGACCAGCTATTTGTAAGCACTGCAGTTGTAGTTTTCCTTGACAAAACTATGGATGTCAACACATTTATGATGAAATCTTCTCCGGTTAAGCAAGGGGAGGTAGAAATACTGCCAGAGACGAGGTTTCGAAGAAACATTGGCAATGGAGTGAGAGAGAAGAACACGAACTGAGCTTCGTTGGAATAGACAACACATATCTCTTTGTTTTTTCAAGAGTATTTTTGTTTAAAAAATTTTTCACATTCTCATTGTATGGATGATGGTTTGTAATTTGCATGAAATGATTAAAATGAAAATGAAAATAGAATCGCCACCTAGATAAGGTCTAGGGCCTATATATAATTTCTCATATGAGAAATACTAATGACTCGTTAGATTAAGGCTTATGGTCAAACCAAAGAAATAATGGGTAAGTATCATGTTACAATTTGGGAAGATGATAGGCACCCAAATTGCCTAATCCAAATATTAATCTTCATATACTATCATTTCCTATCCTAATTTAAATTACAGGCAATGGCTAAACAACTTTTAATAGGCACCAAACCTAGGTTCTAGATGTATTTCAATCTAGGAGCAAGTCATCAATGTAATAGAAAGAAAAATTTAAATGTGATATAGATCAGAAATAAAATGATTGAACGACGGACCAATCAACCAATTTTGGATAACAAGAGCACAACTCAACACGTTGACAGACAAAAATTATTTTTAGTGTTTGTAGCGTAGTCCAAAGTTCAAATGCAATGATTTTTTGATAAAATAAAAGAAATAAAAATAAATTAAAATAAATTAGTTTAGGACTGAACTTGAATGATAAACACCCAAGCTACCTACGTATCTCAGGACAAGCCCAAGAATCAAGCCCAACGTAGTTCAACCACTTGGGTTGATAAAATAATGATCTCTATAACCACTAGTCAAGCTAATAGGTCATCTAGGTTTAGGATATTGAATAGACTCCTACAGTTACTAGTCAAACTGGTAGGTCGTCTATGTAAAGTACATCGAATAGACTTCTACAGCCACTAGTCAAGCTGATAGACCGTCTATATAAAACACATCGAATAGACTTCTACAGCCACTAGTCAAGCTGATAGACCACTTCTACAGTCACTAGTCAAGCTGATAGACCGTCTATGTAAAATAGGGTTTGAAAGAAACTTTCATGCGATGATAGAATGCTTACCCAAGGTTGAAAGGTACTTCCATGCGATGATGGAATGTTTGCCCAAGATTGAAAGGGACTTCCATGCGATAATGGAATGTTTGTCCAAAGTTGAAAGAGACTTCCATGCGATGATAGAATGTTTGCCCAAGATTCTATGCGAATATGGAGAATTGAAATGAAATTTGAAATTTAATTGAATATGAAATTGAAATTGGAATTGAAACTTGAAATTGAAATAGAAATTGAATTGAATTTAAAATTGAAAATAGATTTGGAATTTAAATTGAAACTGAAACCAAAACTGAATTGAAATTGAATTTTTGAAATTGACTTAAATTTGAAATTGACATTGAAATTGAAATTAAAATTGATATTGAAATTGAATTAAATTTGATTTGTCTTGAATTTTTGAATTTTGAAATTATGCTTGATGGTTGAAACAATGGAATCTGGAAAAATACAATTTTGAAACCAGTGTGCTAAATATAAAAAATATGTTATGATGCAAATTGGGTATTATTGTTACCCTCATTGCAGTTGGACATTTTTTCTTGAAATTTGAATTTTTAAACTATGCAGGATGATTGAAATAGTAAATTTGGAAAAAACATAATTTTTTAAATCAATGTACAAAATACATTATGATGCAAATTGGGTATTATTGCAACCCTCATTGCAATTGAACTGAGCTTGGGTAATGGATTCTCAGGCAGCCTACGTATCTCGGGGTGGAGTCCGAGAATCAAGTCCATACGTAGTTCGGAATGAACTGCGCATAAAAAATGAAAACAATTTTAATTTATCAACATGTGAGAGGGTACTCTCGACATTGGACAAGGCATCGGTGCCTCGCTTTATTCATACATACATCTACGTGTCTATATCTATTCGTGCATCATAAGCGCGTGGGCCCGCATTGCATGGGAATAATTACAAAATTTATAAGAAATTCCTATAGGATACATAAGTGGGGATTGAGAATCAAAACTATTAATACATTCTCCTTTCGCATTCGTGGGATACATTGAAGGGGTAGGGGATGTCCTAATCTATCCCGCCCGTCACTACGCTAGGGATGGCAAATGCCGCATGCATATCGTGTTACCCATCCCGTGCAAAATATGTGGGTGCTCACTAGCACGTCCCCACCACAGGCAGTTTATATACAAATAAGCAAACATATTAAATTTCAGAAAATTTAGAGAGGTAAGAGAAATACCTGACAATGTCGAAATTATGGATGAAAATTTGAAAATGAAATCACCTTGACGCTCGACCAATTGCTTGAGAAATTTTCTAAGAAGCTAGTCCGACTGCGAACAAACATATCGCTGGTCACCGTATCTTGAATTCTGGTTGATTCTTGACAATCTTCACATCCTTACTCTAAATTCAGCTTCTTGCCATCGAGGATGCTCACCCCAAACGTGTGACATAAAATAAGCAAGGCAAGGGGGGGGGGGGGGGGGGTAAGCATTGTAGTAGCTAAATAAGATGTGCATTGAATATATGAAATACATGGTGGAGACTAGCCAAACCAAAACATGGAGAGTAACCAGTTTTAATCATGAAGACTCATGTAGACAACAATATGATAAGCATAAAAATGGGCTTAAATCCGTACCATACCAAACACATAAGAGATCATCCAAGCATACCATCACAGATTAATAAACCGAGGTATATATGAACCAAACCAGGATTTAACCTAAAGTTAAACCCAAACATGAAACACTGAACCAGTGTCGATCTGAACCTGAACCATGTGCCTATACACACCATAGCGTAAACCTAACAAACTGAACCTATACATAAACCCGACCAGAACTAACCCATGTTAAATCGAACTAAGACAAACAAATTAAACTCCAACAAAATAAAATTTGGACACCTTGAATGTATCCTAAACCGAGCCCAAGAAATTGAAATGAACCTCATGATATAACCACCAAAAACCCCAGCCCCAAACTGGTATTAGATAAAAATGGAAAATAAAAGATAAAATAATAATACCAAAACAAAAATGTGAGAAAAGAAAGAAGAAAACTGAATCTATATATATGCTAAGATGAAGTATCATGTTAGGTATGACATGCTGCAAATGATCGAATCTGATCCAGGAGACTTACAATGTACCCAACATTTAGGGATGGGCATCTTCAGTAAATTAGCCACACCTTACATATGAAATCATAGAAACAGATCTGCTCTAATCTCCCAAGCACAAGTTCGATGAGGTAAACATTAAGAGAAAACCACATTTAACTATGGGATTTAATGCGTAGCATGTTAACAAACATGGATTCAAACCTAATTCCTAAACCACCATGAAATCAAAGCATCTCAAAGAAATTTGGAGCTTTAGGCATAAAGACATGCTCAGGAGTAATCATTCATCATAAACAAATCAAGATGAGAAAATTAGTCAAGAAAAGAGAGGACTACGTGGTTCGGATTCTGCTTTCTCCTTCTTCCTTTCCTCAATAGCTCTTTCTTGCGACTGGTTCTTCTTCTCAGTTCTGGCCGTCGATTGCTCTCTCCTTCTCCGAAGCTATCAGCAAACCCAACTCTCACTCACCTGATTTTCACTCACTTGGATAGACAATCAAACCTGAGAACCTCCCTGATCTCCATCTTTTCCTTTAAACCCTAGCCAAAACCCTTGATTTTCCCCAAATAATCACAGTAATACACAATCCCATCTACCACAAAAGCTCTTCCATTCCGAACCAAATTGATCTCAGTCGGTACATAATCCCAAGACGAATCACACGAATCGAAGACAAAAACACCTCCATCGAGCAAGACAATAAGTTTCTGCTTCATCACAGCAGTTCCACACACCCATCTATTTCTAATCTCAAAGGGACTCGGAACAGGATCCCAAGATCCAAGCACAGGGTCGAACACTATAGCCCAATTGGCAGATCCATCCCAGGAATTCTCGAAGAGACCACCCATGACATAAATTTTACCATTCAGAACACCGGCGGTTGCGAATTTCCTTCCCACAGGCATCTTGGGCCAATTTCCCATCTGTTGAAGCGGGAATCCAAGATCCAAACAGAGGAGGATGGAGCACTACCAAGACCGTTGTCTGAACCACAGATGGCATAGATTTTGGGACTGAGAGAGGCAAAGTCGGAGCCGGACCCGATGAGCTCTTGCGAAAATCTCTCTGACGGCTCGCTCTCTCAAACCCTCTTTCCTGCAACTCCACCGCCAATGACCTCCTTTCCTTTTCCTTGGCCGACCAGCAGAGCCCAAACCCCATTCTTCTCTGCTATTCTCTCCTCTCCACACCTTTCAGTCAGCTCCCAGCGTCGAACCCATAAATTAGAGAAACTCCTTCTTCTTCTTGATTTCGGCCCCTCTTCTTTCTTCTTTCTTGATTTTTTCCTTCAAATCCTCCATGAACATGTCAGATCTGATTAATTACCGCCGTCACTGTCGCACTAACACCATCGCATTACCGTCGTCGCCGTCGCCGTCGCCATCAACATCTTCTTCTTCTTCCTCAAACCCCCTTCTTTCTCTTTGCTTCCCTGTTTTGCTTTTCTCCGCTCTCAAACCCTCATCTGACTCTCTCTGTTCTCTCTTTGTTCCCTCTGGATCTGAAAATGCCTCTTGCTTTTTTTGTTTTTTTTTAGGGAAAAAGACAGTTACCTCCCCTGTAACTTACCTTATTGACCGTTGACCCCCAAAGGTTTCAAAAAAGACAAATGACCCCAATTTTTAACGATGTTAAAATTATATTTTTTATGGATAATTCTACCCCTGAACGTTTTATCCCAATTAAAATTAAAAAATAGGATAAAAGACAATTACCACCCCTGTAACTTACCTTATTGACCGTTGACTCCCAAATGTTTCAAAAAATGGACACCCTTCCATGAACAGGAACCACACGATACCAAACTATGAACATGAATCAGATCTGAAACAAATGGGCATTTTAAAAAATAAAAAAAAAACTTCCTTCCATTTTCGTGAGAGCATCGTATCTGCATCTCCTCTGCTACATCCGAAGGAGCTCCCACCCTTCATTTCCACCACCGTTGGTTGGAGCTGTCGTTGCTCCTGACACCGATTGCTGCTGATCATTGTCGTCAAAAAGTGCTAGATCCTGCCCTCCTGGGATCTCCAAGCTTAGATTTTTAACTGTTTTTAAGGCTTTTAGCAACAGTTTTAATGGTTCGTTGCCACAGGAAACCCATTTGGAATAGCGGTAAAATTCCTCCTGGTTTTGGTCTATTACCCAACCTGACTTACATGGATCTGCGCATGAACAATTTCAGCGGTAAAATCCCTAGAGATCTTGGGAATGCTACGAAATTGGAACTTCTCAACATTTTTGATTTGGAACAAAGTTGCCTGATAACATATGGAGCACACCCAATTTACAGATCTTCTCTCGGAGCTTCTGCAAACTCGAAGGAAAAATTCTTGATTTCTCTCACAACTCCCTCACTGGTATGATCTAGCACTTTTTGACTACGATGGCTTGCACGCAGGCTGCTGCGTTTTGTTTGAAAGAAGAGGTGAGTTGCAGAACCTCGTTAACATACTTTCCTTCAACTGGAATGGCATCATGGGTTATAGCTTTGAGGCAGGAGTTGCAGGCAGAGCTCTGAGGCTGGAATTGCAGGCGATGCCCTGAGGTGGGAGTTGCAGGCAGTGCCCTTGAGGTGGGAGTTGCAGAGCTCATTTGGAAAAATGAAATCTGGTTTCGATCCCGGTGAAGACGAGGTAGAAGAAGACGGACACACCGGAGAGTTGCAAGGAGAGCTCTTCGAGATTTTTTTTTTCTTTCTTTTTGGAGAAGAGAAAGCCCACCGCCATTGTCTCCTTTGAAACCTTTGGGGGTCAACGGTCAATAAGGTAAGTTACAGGGGAGGTAACTGTTTTTTTCCCTTTTTTTTTAAAGTCAATCACCCTTGTAAAGGGTTAATTTGGTCATTAAGAAAATATTGGACTCCCACCGTTAGCATCTAACGGAATATTCCTAACAGTGTTGGTCTATTTGTATTTTAATAGTGTTTTTAGGGGAGGTAACTGTCTTTTTTGAAACCTTTGAGGGTCAACGGTCAATACAGTAAGTTACAGGGGTGGTAACTATCTTTTATCCTTTTTTTTATATATATTATTTTATATATCCAAATGAATTTCCTAAACTACCCTTTGAATCAAATCCCTTTGTGTAGATTCTAGAAATTCGTTTCAGCCCCACGTGGACATCATTTTTTATTGTTATTTTATTTATTTATTATATTTATTATTTATTTATTTTCATTTGTTTTAATTCATTTGTTTTAAACTTTAATTAACCAATGTCTTCCAATTTAAATAATTTAAACTATAATTTTAATTTAAATACTTTATTATTATTATTATGATCATTTCCCCTTTTATTTATTATTATTATTATTATTATTATTATTATTATTATTATTATTATTGTTATTATTTATTTTTATTATTCTTTTCTTTCTCTTTTTTTTCTATCTTCCATTTTACTTTATTTTCCTTGATCATTTTCTTCTTTTTTTAATTATATTTTATTAATTTATTTATTTTTTATTTTTCCTTCTTCTTTATTTTTTATTATTTATTATTTATTTTATTTTATTTACTCTTTTTTTTTTTTGTTACCTTGAGCTAAAAATTAATTTAATTTTCTTGACAAATTTGAAGTGTTTACACTCATTAAGTTGTAAATATAGGTGTGGGTAAGAGTGTATGAAAGCATTGTTAGAGGGGTAGTCTTTGTAATTTTCGTAAAGACAGGATAGTTATGTATAGTTTCTCGATTGTAAAAGGGGTATTTATGTAATTTTTTCAAAGAAAATTCATAGTTTTAGGACGAAAGCATTAGAAGAAATCCAAACCCTTGAATTTCGAAGTTCATATATTTTCTAGAATTCAAATCAAGAGAACTAAGAAGAAATTCAGATCTATAAATTTTCCTCATCCAATCAAAAGACGTCACTTCATTCCCATAAATGAATTTCTTCCAAACTTCAAATTGATCAAAACCTAGAAAAAAGGAATTCAGAAAGCCTGTTCATCTATGCTTGCAAGATTTACTGGCATCTCTCTCTGTTATTGGAGATTGAGGGAAGAAGAAGATTATAAAAATTATTCTGCATATGAACATATCAAATCTATTTCTCATTCTATAATCCATCATGCCTAGTATTTACCAAATGCATTTTTATTTTTGATAAAAAATGATTTTCATAATTTTTTTTTATTATTGATCATAAATAAAAATAAGAATGATACCAAAGATAACCTAAAAAAAGACTCTAGTTGGACCGTGCGATGATACCTCTTGATCTTGGAAAAAAAATCCTCAAACATAGAGACCTTGTGTTGGAACAATGAGGAGAGCGTTTTCAATATTCTTTTAATAGATGAAGTACTAATGAGTTCATTGGTTAAATCCTCTCTCTAAATAAAATTTTGGCCAAAATAATATACGTAAACTCTGGATTCAAGGTTTACTTATCCATATAATTTGTGCTTCATTTATATACCACATGGCAAATATTTTGGAGGGATCAAATTAATATGCCTATATACATTGATTGCGTGATTGAGGTTAAACCGTTTTCTAGGGTGAGGGTTGGGGACAGTGTTAAAAAATCATTGGTCAATCCACCTCAATTGTAACTCCACCATCAAATTAGACATTGTGAAACCTACTTAACCTTATCTAAAAGTACTACATTGTGGTCATTATCTAAGGTGGTGAAGGAGATGACCTTATCGTCTTTATTCTGATTCTGTGTGGACCATGGAGCTCTATGTTTCGACTACAAGTAGTTTAGATCAGTATAATACTTAGATATTTTGCATCTACAGGAACTTGGGGTAGTCGTAAAATTGTTCTATTGTGATTTGATGGTCATGAGTTTAAATATTAAAACATAGCATCTCCGTCAAGGCGGGTAAGACTGTTTACATAACCCTCTCTTTGTGCATTAGGTATGCTCTTTGCCCCTTTCTCCTCTGGTATCTTCTGCATGTTCTCGATTTTGATGTGAACATCGATGGCTTTGTTGGATCCATCAACTCTGACATCTTGAGTTCTTCGTTCAGGGGACTTGTGTTCTAATAGCTAGAATTCAACCTCATACAAACAACAGACGAAGCAACTTCTGTGGTTTCCGTATCGAGGTTTGCTATAGTAGTAGCAACAATGGTAGGTTTGCTGAAAGTAACGGTCCAGCTCCGGGGCCGCTTCCAATAGTAGAGACAATCGGTCGCTCAAGATTTTTGGTCTCTACCCCGACCCGATGAAAAAAATTGGATCACTTCTTATGTATTCGTTGAGAATGATTCTGATCTAGTTCATGGCCTATTAGAAGTAGAATGCGTTCTGGTGGGATCTTTACGGACAGAAAAAGATTGCAGTAAGTTTGATAATTCAAAGCCTAATGGCAGTACAAAACTCATGGCCGTCAATAGGTTGAATTCTTGATCGAGCAAATCATTAAAGAATTCCTATATTTCAACCCTCTAGTAAATAAATTCCCTCTGGCATCGGATACGGTATATCGATCATTTCTCCTCCGGTCCAATCAGTTCAATTGAGAGCTGCCCCTCTCATATCAGCATGCCTCTTTGGCCGAGATCTAATGTGATTATCTTCTTAGTTTCGTGTTTATCTGTACCTGTTGCCATTAGAATTCGCGTTTGGGTCTTTTACTGTTGGTCCGATCTACAAACGACAAAACAAGACAAAGGTGGGGTTGGGCTCGATGCCATAATATTACTCTGATGCTGAAGTCAAAATTGATCAAATATTAAGTGATTTGACTTTGGATATTATAATTATTTATAGATTTATTTATTGGTGACATTATCGTTGTCTTTGAAGTGTGATGCCGATTTTACCCTTATTTTTATGGGTTTCGACGGATGTGTACGTCTTGTCTTCTAAAGGGTCGTTCTTACCCCGGTAAAGCTGTTATTCTGAGTGGGGCCACATGTTCGTGTTTTTATTGGGCGATAATTTTGATAACCAATAGAACCTTACAATGTTAACCTAAAAATCGATTTCGGATGAGCATGTTGCCGACCGAGATGACTCCAGCAAAGAATCAAATTCTTGAGCAGTGATGGTCGGAGGAGTGATGCAGAAGGGATAAAGCTAATTTAGAGATCTTAAATTATCAGGGAGAAATAGAAATACAAAGTTCACGTTTTAGGCAAGGTAAGAGAGTTTGAGTAAATAAGGCGAAATACAGGGGAGCGATAGAAATTTCTCCTCTTATTTCTTCCCTTGCTTATGCGATTGTTGGGGAAGAGAAAGCAGCAGAGAGCTTCCAGACGTGCAAATAAGCAATGGTGACTCTGAGAAAAAGAGATCGAAACTCGGAAGCACCGGCAAATTCAAAAGAAGCCTCGAATGACAAAACCCCAGTTAGCAGTACCCAAGAGCAAGAGGGTTCAGGGTACGAGCAGTTCAGAGAAAAAAGGATTAGAGAGAACATGGAGAGATTGCACAAACTTGGGGTCCTCGACCTCTCTCTCAAACTCAAGTCCAGCATTCCTACTCCCAAGTGCACTTCCAGAAATACTCGCGAAAGAAAAGCGCCTAACTCTTCTCTGTTGCTCCCTTCTGAACCCCCGAGGCGTTCTTCCAGGTACTCTCATCTTCCGCTGTTTCTGTATCTGTCGGTTTCTTCCTCCTCCTCTCTGTAAATGTGCTTTCTGCGATGCCGATACTCTGTTTGCTGAAAGTTAATGTAAGTTTCTTTTTAGCCTCTCTTTGCTTTCTACTGAAATATTTGGTGCGGGATTGCATTTGTTCTGCGTTACTACTGTGCTAGTTGTTATATTGGTTTTCTTTCTGGTATTAGGTTGCAGGTTGTAGATCCTGTTAGCTACTCAGAACTCTTAATGTACTACAAGGGGATATCGGGATCTTTGGATGGATATGGGACAAGCCATCGGACACGCCGCAAACAAAGGAGGCCAGTAATCATCATCTTCTTTGTTTCTCTTACCTAAATTAGTTGAATCTTACAAAATATTATGTCATTCCTTGTATATTTAGTAGAATGAAAGCCTTAGAGTCTAAATTTTATATTTATCCACAAAACCGATAATGTTTTTCTAGGTTAATACAACACATTGCATGCATATACTTTATTCTCTCCTGGCACTTCAAAATTCAGTTTGTTCTCTTCCACGCTCATCCTTTTTAGGCTCATTTGCCTCTCAAATAAATGAGAAGCACATTTGTGACTCATCAAATTGTTGGCATTAAGAACGAAACTTTTGTTGGAAAAACCATTATCTTTTCCACCTATATGCAAATCAATGAAAAAACACAACGTTCCAAATATGTGGAGAAACAATAATGCAAACAAACAAACCAGGGCAACTGCAAAGAGCACACCAATTTTAACATGGAAAACCCTTTTAAAGTGAAAGGGAAGAATCGTAGAATTGGAAATTGTTAGAGTTGTTATAACCATAGTACTGTAACTAAATAGTACCTTCTAGAGTTGTAATCGGTTATATAAGCAGCAAGATAATGGAATTGAGGGCAATCAATTACAACCCAAATCCTATATTCTTCTTCCTATTCTCTTCTTCCCTGGAGGTCGGCTACCCTCGAAGTAGCTATTTTCGATACTGAACGTATCATTGGTGTTTTCATTGAGAGTTTCCTCATTGACTCCTTTCATGCATCGATGGATGTATAGCAGCAGACTCTCTCTGAGCTCTCTCGGCTCTTGACCTCAATGGAGGAGAAGATCGACAGACACTTGCAACTGCGGCTGTCTGCAATTAGTCCTAACCCTTTTGCTGTACCTATTCTAGTTAATTCACCGTCCCCGCTACCAGCGATTCCCTTGCTGCACACACTCGGTTTAACCCCTCTGCAAGCGGCAACGCAAACAGCTTTAAGCTCTCCACCATTACCGTCATTCCACCTTAGTCCGATCACCAACCCTCCACCACCTCTTGTTCCTTTTTCCCACCCCTGTCCAACGACCAAACTGCCACAACCTCATGAACCCTCAATTCAGCCACAAACTCAACCTCAGTTGCAGCTTCCTGAATCTCAATCTCGATTTCAACCACAGCCCCAATCCCAAACCCAAGCCCTAATCCAGACCCAAATGCAGCTCCTGTCCAATAATCCTCCCCAGACGGTGGACAGAGATAAAGCCACCCCAAGCTCTTCAACCAACGTCACCGCCGGTAACAAGAAGAACAACAGAGGTAGTAAAATCACTTCGATCGTTATCTCTGCGTCGATCACCACAACCGTAGTCAACAAGAGTAACAAGCTTCCTATACAACGGATTGTGGTTAATCCAAGAATCGACGGCTTACTGTCCTCAACTAATGCCCTAGTTCGCTTACATGGTTGGCACCCTCCTGATCTTCACAATTTTCAGCCGAGCATAGAAGGGATTGTTCTAATTTTTTTTTAGAGAAGATTTCAGCTTCTCAGTCTGAGATTAGGATTTCTTCATCTCTTCAGATTTCGATTTGCAGAACCTCCTCTTTCCTACCTTTTGCACCAACAATAGGGTTATTATCGGCTTCTCCTTGTCTGATTGCAGGGTTAAATCTCCCAAATATTTAGGACTTCAATGTATCGGGAAATCGCCTCATGAGAGCCATATCATCGTCCCTCTCTGGTTTCCCCACAATGGCTTTCGATCGCAACCTAGTTTCGTGCGGTTTGCCATTGCTGAGTTGTAATAGAACAGTTACAGACCCGAGTAGGAATGTACCGGAGAGTGCCATTGCATTGCCACTAAGTCCTGGTGTGGGTTCATCGTCTGCTAACACGAAACCCAGGGTTCCGGCTCTAACACACAGGAAAATGGTCACAGATAAACTCTCAGATTCAAAACTCTCACTGTTTATTCCTCGGACACTCATGTCCGTACAACTTCAGGTGAAGCTCTCGTTCGTCGTCTCAGCCTCTTTGATCTTGTACCTCTAGGTATTGGCGCATCAATAGGTGCTGGCATCTTTGTCATCATCGGAACCATTGCTCATAATGCTAGACCAGGTGTTTTAATTAATTTCATTCTTCCTGGAGCATCTCGTATGCCCAATGCACTTTGTTATGCCAAACTAACATTCCCCTTCCCTGTCGCTGTTGGGAGAGCATACTTGTATTCATACACAACTTTCAATGAGCTAACAACATTTCTAATGTTTGAACAATTGATGCTTGACTACCATATTGAGACAGCTAGCATAGCACAAAGCCTGGCAAGTTATTTTGTGAAGATGCTGGAGTTCTTTGCCTTTTTGAAGAATTACACTCCAAGCTGGATTGGCCACGGTAGTAAAGAGTTCTTCGGGGGGGACTATGTCAATTAACATGTTTGCTCCAATTCATGTAGCAATTTTGACAAATAATTTTATGCCTTGGTGTTCGAGAATCATCAACTATGAACTCAATTAAGGCTATGACAAAGGGGATAGGCTTGTTAACTCTATCAACAATACTTCCTTCTCTCAATCAACCCAACTGTCAGGATGACAATTGCAGCAGATCATGCACTGAAGTACAAATCATCATTTTCTTCTGCTCTCTGTATCTAGTGGCCTTTGCAGAAGGAGGGCATAAGCCATGTATACAAGCTTTTGGAGCAGATCAGTTTGATGCAAGCGATCCGAAGGTATGCAAATCCAGAAGTTCTTTCTTCAACTGGTGGTATTTTGCATCAGATATTGGTATTTTGGTTTCGCTCTCAATTGTGAACTACATACACGATAACATTAACTGGGGTTTCGGCTTCGGAATTCCATGTGTTTCCATGGTTCTTTTTCTTGTTGTCTTCCTTCTTGGGATGAAGACTTACTGTTATAGTTTCAAAGACGACAAGGGTAACCCGATAATGAGAATCACGAATGTGTTTTTCATAGCAGCAAAGAATTGGTGAACCACCCCTGCAACCTCCATTGTTGAAGATGAAGCAGGAATAATTCATCTTTCTCATGGTGCTCGTCAATACAGGTTTCTTGATAAAGCACTGATTATCGCCTCAGACAGTCTAGATGGTTTGAAGACTGATCTGAAGGCCTGTAGCATTAGTGGAGTGGAAGAAGCAAAGGCTGTACTAAGATTGTTTCCCATATGGGCTACATGTTTATTAGTTCTTACCAGGAAACCATTTGGGATAACAATGCTCCAAGGAATTGGAATAGGAATGCTTCTAATCATAATCTCCAGGATGATAGCTGCAAAAAATTAAGGAAGAAAGGTTTAAAATTGCAAGAGATTCTAGGCTTGTAGATGCAACAGTGCAATGAGCGTGTGGGGGTTAGTTCCTCAATTTGTTCTCTTCGGAGTTTCTGATGTCTTCACCATGGTTGGTCTGTAGGAATTTTTCTATGATCAAGTGCCAGATGGGTTACAAAGTATAGCCCTTTCCTTCTATCCTTGCATCTTTGGTGTAGGAACAAAGCACCTATAACCCGGCTAGATAGAGAACGAGAGCTCGACCGATCAAGACTTTTGACCGGGATCGATCGTTTCGACCGGGAAGGAGATAAATAAATAAAGAAAGTCATTCGATTCCCGATGAGCGGATGAGCCTTGACCTTTTGCCCCAGAAAAGAACCCAAGACCAATCAGATTTTCCTCAGCGATTGACCCTTGACCGTAGATCATTACCAAAAAAAAAAAAAAAAAAAAAAAAAAAAAAAAAAAAAAAAAAAAAAAAAAAAAAAAAAAAAAAAAAAAAAAAAAAAAAAAAAAAAAAAAAAAAAAAAAAAAAAAAAAAAAAAAAAAAAAAAAAAAAAAAAAAAAAAAAAAAAAAAAAAAAAAAAAATAAAAAAAAAAAAAAAAAAAAAAAAAAAAAAAAAAAAAAAAAAAAAAAAAAAAAAAAAAAAAAAAAAAAAAAAAAATAAAAAAAAAAAATTTTTTTTTTTATAAAAAAAAAAAAAAAAAAAAAAAAAAATTAAATAAAAAAAAAAAAAAAATAAAAAAAAAAAAAAAAAAAAAAAAAAAAAAAAAAAAAAAAAAAATTTTTTTTTTTTTTTTTTTTTTTTTTTTAAAAAATTTTTTTTTTTTTTTTTTTAAAAAAAAAAAAAAAAAAAAAAAAAAAAAAAAAAAAAAAAAAAAAAAAAAAAAAAAAAAAAAAAAAAAAAAAAAAAAAAACAGACGAATATCCAACATGTTTCAGGTGGAGGATCACGAAACTCCGTTAAACACGGAGGTGACCAATTCCACCACTTACCTATAAAAAAATCGTAGGTCTTCCAAAGGAGACCAAAAGTCCGAAACTCTTGCGAATTCACGTCTCTGGCCTTCCAATGTACTTCTACAACGGGAGGTTGGAACAGTTCTTCAAGGGTCGCTTCATCATTCCATGCGGTTGTATGATAC